>CM046662.1:51750081-54585081 GCA_025594165.1 Tamias sibiricus | reverse complement strand
TGAATTTTCATGCTTTTGTTTCCAGTTCAGTCCTGACAGAAAAGAATAAAGTAGATTTTGCCAGCACCCCTGCTGTGCCCTGGGGGAGAAATTCAATGTGCCTCATTTGTCTTAATTGGAGAACCGCCCTCAGCACCAGCTTTTCCTATGAATACATTAGCATAACAGACAGAAAATCCAAGCCCACTTTTGTAGAAATAGTCTCCCCCCACACACACACCTCTCATTTTTAAGACTAATAAAATCTGGAAGAGGGGAGAGGTGCGTGTTTCATCTCCTGAATTTCTTATAGTTGCAGTTGTAAAATTCTCGTACAGGAGAGATGCATCAAGCCTATTTTATCTCTGCACTGTTATTAGAGCCAGTCGTGAAGAATGTGATAAATATCATCCATGACAGAGAGCTGAAAGCTTCTCTTTATTCTTCATAATGTGCTAATCCTATATACTTGTTCTTTGACTGGTTATGCAGCTCTTTCACTAGGGGAGAGTTGGAGATGAATGTGTCTAGAAGGAAAAGAAAAGAAAAGAAAGAACAATTCTTACTAAGGTGAATTTATTAACACTAAAACAAATGCGGTTATCTCCTCAAACCAAGATATTAAAATCCTGTGCCAGTTCATGGGAGAAAAAATTAATTCATCTTCATGTTTTTCGAATTACAAAAGGGCTCCAAGTTCGGACAAACAGCCTGAGAGGTGTAAATCATTTCCCTAATCCAGGTTCTTGTAGTAGCCCATTGAACTGATGGAATTTAAAGGTGAGCATTTCCAAAGAAATATTTTGTTTACAATGTTCCTAAGACTGGTATTAATTCTTCCATCACATGTCTTCAACCTGCTTGCCATGGCCAGTAAGTGGAAGAGATGAAAAAAATGGGGAAAGATGTAATTTCCTAATAAAGCATGGTGCACACGTTCTCTTGGGAAAATATCTGCCTTAAAAAAAGGCAAACAAAACAAAATCCACATTTGGTCTTGATTTTCCGCAGCAGGTCTCATTTACCTCGAAAGCATCCGGGAATTTTAAATGGGGGGGGGGGGGGGCGAGGAGGGTTGTGCATGATTTTGTTGTTGTTAAGAGTTTGTTTTGTTTTGAATTATTTGTGCAGTCATTTAAAAACTAAATACCTTGTGGGTCAGATCCTTGTGAGTAAATGGAAGGTGAAATCATTTTGGAATAATAATTTGGGGATACAAAAGTTCCCAGGGCCTAGAGAGACCAACCAATTCTTCCTTCTGTGTAAATCCTCATTGTGTCTCCTGGCACGGTTCCTCCGGAGCCCAAAGGCAAAACAGGGATTGTGCCCTCCTCTGTCCCTCACTTTAGCCTTCTCTTTCCACTCCCTCCGCCCTAGCGATTGTTCCAAGAGACTACGGTTGGTGTCAAGAACTAAGAATTAAATGTTTGCTTTCTTGTGTAAATAAATATAAAAAATAATCACCTGGCTTGGTCTGTACTGCAAGAGGGTGTCAGCTTTTCACTTTATATTAGCATCATTTACATTACAAAAATAGCAAGCAGATTACCAGGGTAAGGAATTACAATATTTGAACATTGATGTGAAACATTTTTGGAGGTTGAGATAGCATAGAAAAGTTGATAGGAATGTAAGATTCAAAAGATTAAAAAGTTGTGTTTTTTTTTGCTTTGTTTTGTTTTGGTTTTGGTTTTGGTTTTGGTTGTTGTTGTTGTTGTTGTTTTCAGGGGAAAAAAAATAGTACAGGATGGTGGTTTGGAGATGAAGCTCAGTGGGGGAACACTTGCCTAGCATGCCCAAAGTTGTGCTTTATCCCTAGTACCACAAAACAAATAAATAAATAGCATGGGGTAGAGAAAGCCTGATGTGTTCACAGGGGACCATCTCATTTACTGATGTACAGGTCAGGCTGAGCCTCTTGGATCAAGTGTGTGTTCACATCCCAGACAAGACTTAAAGGAGAGTTAAGGGGGAGTGGTAAGGATGATTCAGAAACTCTCCTGATGTGTAGAATTTTGTTTAGAGAGCAGGAGAAATTTTTTAAGAAAAAAGGAAGACTGAATTAAAGCTTTTCTTGGGCAGTTGTTGCTGTTGTTCTTAAATTTACTTTGCTGTTGAAGATTTTTTCCGAACATTTGCTTATTGTGAGAGTAATATGTGTTTCTTGTATCAAAACAAGGAAAATTCCAATACTCATTTTTAAAAAGAACAAAAGTCACTCATGATTCTTTATATTTCTCTGGTTTTTGAGGGGAAAAAAGCCCTCATTCTTCATGGACATAATATGCAGATTGGTATTTTTAAATGCACTAATGACAAGGCTCTCTGTTTGACCAAGTCTGGCAATGCTAAGCTTTATTTTTTCAATTCTGTCCTGTCCTTGAGCATATCCTCAAGAGCCCTGTGTTAGTTAGCAAGAATCCTAGCAGCTCAGTTCAGCCAGAATCTCTCATCTTCAATATCTCATCATCCTCAAGATCTGACCAAGTTCCTCAACCCCCACCATCTCCCAGGTGATTTCCTATCACCCTCACCTGACTACGGCAAGATTCCTGTTAGGTCATTTTTCCATGTTAACCCTCTACTCAGTAATTTTTCTATCTACAATGCCCCTCCACCTTGACCATGAATCCTACTTTTCCTTATTTTATTTATAGTTAAACCCAATCTCTCTTCCCTTCTGCAAAACCCCAGGATGGTAGTCCTTATTGCAATAAACCTGAATAAAATCTGCTTTATTGTCAAAATAGTTTAGCACTGTTAAAAGAATAACTTTATGCAAAATTAATTCAATAGAGTTTACTTGTTCTTTCAAGGATTCATGGATTGGGCAGCACTCAAAACTGGAAGAGCAAGGTTCAAAGAACCCTGGGTTAACCGCATGAGCAGAGGGCTTTTATAGACTGAACTCAGAAGCAAAAGAAAAGCAATTACTTGATTGGCTACAGCTAGATATTTGCCTTATTTGGGGGTGATCCTGTGGAAATCTCTGTTTAGAGGTTAGTTGGCAGTTTCTGATTGGTTAAGCTTGAGCTCTGTTTTACTGTTTATATTGATTTGGGTTTGGGCTTGCTTCCATAGGAGCCCAAGGCCCTAGAGCTGTTTTAGCATAATGACCTCCCAATTAATTATCTTCACAACACTAATATGACACCTTCATGTTCCCCCTCAATGTCAGTTTGCCATCCCCCCCCCCACACACACACACACCATCCTAGTTTGAAAGGTACCAGTCAGATTTAATCTCTTTGGCAAGATGAATTTGTTGATAACCTACTTAGGCAGAGTTAAGAAGGTCTACTTTATGTGGTTCATCCATTATTTTTGATACCATCTCTGTTTCTGCAAATCAGTTTTATCCACAAATTTAAGCATTTGGAGTAATGCCTGTTAAAAACCAGGCTACTGTGCAGGCAGACTACTGTGGGGGGATGGATGGATGGGATGTTAACTCTCCCCATAGCCACAAAATATAAATTTATCTTGAAACCCTAATGCAGAAATATCAAGATGATTTAACATGGCAAGTTATTGTGGGAATTATATGGAGTAATAATTAAATGACTACCTTCATGAGAGAGGTCTTGATGTGTGTTGTCCCCCAGAATGAACTCCTGGCATTCTTTCATGAATCTATACTTTTGATGAATGAATATCAAAAGTTGTATAACTATTAATATGGGAAAATCTAGAATAATTGACTTTGGAAAGCACTATTTCAATTGTATAAATTTATTTATACAAGTGCCTTACATGGTCAAAACATGAAAACCAAATCATACCAAGAGTAGACACCTTAATATGACCACAGTTTAAGACCAACTATTCCTGAGCTTACAGAGTTCACATAACAATAATCTAAAATTCCACATGATAATCATTGGTGTTAACAAGTTACAAAGAAAAGAACAGATGTTTAAGAACTTGACATCAAAGAATTAACAATAATGTGCCATTTCCTGTAGTAACAGACATAATGATGAGCGGGAAGCATTGATAGGTGTTTTGCACCTTGAAATTTATCACCTTAAGGAATTTTTTAAAATATTTATTTATTTACTTTAGTTGTACACAATGCAATGCATTTATGTTATGTTTACGTGGTGCTGAGGATTGAACCCGGGCTGCGCACGTGCAAGGCGAGCGCTCTGCCGCTGAGCCACAACCCCAGCCCACCTTAAGGAATTTGTACCAAACTGGGTAAATGGGGATTTCTTGTTCATTCAGGGAACCCCCCAGCTATTACTTTCTCTTACTCAAGCTTCTTTGAAAGTTGACAGATACTCCCTTTCTGGCTTGATGACATCTTGGATTCTGCAGACAGAGCCAACCTAAAGTGGAAAAGTCGCTGTGAGTCACTGCTGCTTTACCTGTTGACATGGCACCCTAAAACATGCAATCTTGGCATGTCAGATATTGAAAGCTGAAGGAATGAGGAACAGCTGGCATGGAGAGGACTCTGACTTCCCTCTCCTCCACTGAGGCTGGTCGTAAGGCCCTTATTGCCAGAAGACTGGAATACCCTGTGTCTGAAGGTGGAGGAACACCAAGAGGACTCTGAGCGAAAAGGCCTCGCTGTGTCACCTCCAGTTTACTGTCCTTAGCTCATCCCTTCTGTCCTATCACATTTTCCCATGACTTTCCATTCTTCCTCAATCTTAGCATAAAAATGTTCAGGCTTAATTATTTCTTGGGTCTTCATTTCCTTATGAAGCCTCCTAAATCATATCAAACTTATATTACATAAAAAAGCATTCTAATGCTTTGCTCATGCTAATCTCTATTATGCTAGTCTGATTTATGGGACCCTTGCCTGAGAACCCAGAAGGAGGGGGGGAAAGATTTTTTCTTCTACATTATCAACATTCTTCAGTACTATATTTTCCAAAAAGAAATGGAAAGTCAGGTGATGAATGATAGTTGTTACATAACCACCACCTTTAATGGCTTTTGTGTTGGTTATTTATTTATTTATTTATTTATTTATTTATTTATTTATTTATTTATTTATTTTGAGTTGTCAATGCATCTTTATTTAATCTATTTATTTATATGCGGAGCTGGGGATCAAACCCAGGGCCTCACACATGCCAGGCAAGCACTATAGCATTGAGCTACAACCCCAGCCCCTTGTTTTACCTTTTTGTCATGCTGTGGCATGATCCCAGAGCTTCACAGGAGCTAGGCAAGTGCTCTACCACTGAGCTATAACTCTATACCCTCCTCTAGGTTTTAACCTAAAGAAGCCCACTAGAATAAAGCAATAGTGTACAGCACCTTTCCCCTCTGGAAAACCAACTAGGGCCCAGTGGAAAGCTGGGTAGGACTGTGCCATGTAACCTACATCTAGTATCTAGACAAAGTACAGATGGGCAAAGGCTATACTCCTCAGTGGTATGTGGTGTAAGGAAAGCAAGGAATATGGAGACATAAGCCTTCACTATTGCTAGCAACACTCCAGAAAGTATTCAAAAACAAGAGAGAAACAGGGCCATTTATAAGAGACTCTAAACACATCCATATGATACTGGAGGATAAAAAAAAAGGAAAATGTACTGCAATGAAAGAAATTTGGGGTAAGAGTGGAGTCCAAACAAGTTTGGATGTGTCTGGGCAAGACACTGCAGGGCTAGTGGCAGGCAAGAATACACAAAGAGCACGAGGAGGGTAAATCCTCTCTGGGATTCTTTGAGCTATGACAGTGCTGTCTTCCACACTCATTTGAATGCATTATTCACCTCTGTATCTTAGGAACTCAGCTAAAATGGAATTTTTTTTTTTAAATCCAACTGGCAAGACTCCCACAGGAATTGAGCTAACCACTTGGCTGGAGATAAGTCTTGGATATGATAGCATGTAAACTCAGACAAGCCTTCTGCTACTATCGAGATATATTGTCTTGGTCTGTTCAGACAGCTGTAACAGAATACCACAGGTGGCTTGCAAACAACAGAAATGTATTTCTCATACTTTTGGAGGCTGGGCAGTCAGGATCAAGGCACCAGCAGATTCAGTGTCTGCTGAGGGCCCACTTTCTCACAGGCCTCCTACTCAACTTCTCATTCAACCTCTCATTTAGCAGGGAGGGAGCTCTCTGGGGTCTCTTTTATAAGGGCACTAACCCAAGACTTAGTCACTTCCCAAAGGCCCCATCTCCCGGTACCATCACACTGACGATTAGGTTTCAACACATGGATTTTGGGGGAATATATCCACTAATTTTCATGGGTCGTAGCAAACACAAGGGAAAGATGTAGAACACTTTTAAAATCTAGGTTCTGATACATACTGAGAGGGTATGAATGAGGACAATGGAAGTTAAACTGAAAAAGAGGCAATGAAATCCCTTATCATGTGCTAAGCACAAAAACAGGTCTAAGGAAAGGGACCCAAAAGCCAGACTTGTGGGGCACACCCGTAATCTCAGTGACTAAGGAGATTGAGGCAGTAGAATTGCAAGTTTGAGGCCAGCCTGGGCAACTGAGTGAGGACTTGTCTCAAAATTAAAAAGAAAAAATTTCAAAGCTCTGGGGATGTAGCTTAATGGTAGAATGCCCCTGGGTTCAGCCTCCAGTACTACAAAAAAGAAAAAAACGTAAACAGAAAGAATGGCTCAATGGGCCCAAGCACAGAGTGAAGCTGGGCTTGAAACCATCCTGACCTAACCTTTAGAAGTCCCATATGTATCATAGGCAAAAGAAATAAAAATAAAAAATAAAAACGGTGGGGGGAGGCTATGAGTAGTTGTGGGATTAAAAGAGAGAGAGAGAGAGAGACGGAGAGAGAACAGGAAGATATACTAATGGGATAAAGGCTATTGGCATAAAAGTATAAAGAATGTCAAGGGACTCTGATGGTAAATCAGAAAGACTTTTCCTAAAGTTTTGGACATGAAGAACTGGTAAGCACCACCATTCAAGTGCCAGAAGGCAGCAATTGTGATTACCTAGGACTGTAGCAGAAGCATCAAGGGGGCCACACTGTAACCACAGAGCATAGGCACAGCGTGGTGCCAGTCATGGCATGCAGGGAGGGAAGAATAAATGATGTAGTGGAGGAAGGGAGTTGAGAGTCTGTCAAGTTGGGGTTATTAATAGAAAGGTTAAATAGATCTCACCTGAGAATCACAGGCTGTTGGAGCCTATGGGAGGTATATATGGAAATACCATTTATAGTAGTCCCCCCTACATATCTATGGAAGACACATTTCAGATCCTCAGTATGTGCCTGAAACTGCAGACAGTACCAGACCTTATATATTCTTCCTATACATAAATACCTATGATAAAATTGAATTTATATATTAGACACAGTAAAAAATTAATAACTAGTTAAAAAAAAGAGAACAATTAGAGCAATACAACAACACATTGTAATAAAGGTTATGTGAATGTGGTCTTTCTTCCTCTCTAACTGCCGTGGGGTGAGTCATGTATATAGCCTGGACATGCTAAACAAAGGAATGATTTGTGTCCTGAGCAGGACAGAGCTGGGTCAACTGAGATTTCATTATGCTACCCAGAATGGTGGACAATTTAAAACTTATAAATTATTTATTTTTGGAATTTTCTATAAATGGTTTTGGATCACAGTTGACTGAGGTAACTGAAACTGAAAAGTGAATCCACATAAGATGGCACTGTAGAACATAAGCAGGGAGAATACTGTCTGCTCAAGATGCCATAACAAAACACCAGAGACCAGGTGCCTGAAACAGCAGAAATATATTTTCTCACAGTTCAAGATGAAGATATTCTCAGAGTTAGTTTCTGATGAGGCCTCGCTTCCTGGCTTTGGTCACCTCAGGTCTTGTCCTCACATAATCATTCCTCTGTGTAAATATAGAGAGAGATCTCTGGTGTCTCTTCCTTTGCTCATATGGGTGAAGGCCCCACCTTATTACCTCATTTGCTATTAAATACTTCCCTAAAAGCCTTATCAGTCACACTAGTGGTTAAGACTTCAACACAGAAATTTTCCGGGACACAATCCATCCCATAACAGAGAGTCAGAAAGCCAGAATGGACCTTTATGAATGAACTTAAGAAAAGAAAAGCTCCAGAGTTATACTTCATTCCTCCCTGAAGGTTAAGGTGGTCATCCATCTACAAGGGTTTAAGCATCACCTATGAATAAGGCTCATTGCCCCAGATAAGAAGCCCATTCCCCTCTCTCCATACCTAATAAATGTCTTGACTCGCTTTATGGTCTAGTGAGTATCTAAACAAAAGAAGTGTTCATTACATAGACTCAATTTATACAGACTATAATTTCTTTTCGGGGATAAATTTTGAAGAAATCTCTTTTTGAAAGTATAGATGAAAATAATTGAGGAGCATATGAATTCTGAGCATTGTGAACTTTCTTGGACTTGAAGGATGTTTGTCCTATTTCAGAATCATGCTGTTAACACTGTTGCTAATTTTGTCTAGTACTTCAGAAGACATGGGAGGAAAGATATGAATATCATGTTGGTATATTGTATTGTGCCCTTTAAAAACACAACAATATTTTTTATAATTTTCCCCCCAAGAGAAAAGGAAAACCAAAAACACACCAACATTCCAGTATCCAATTGCTTTTTCTTAAGAACAAGTCAATGGGGAATGATATTGGTCACATTATACCATGTACATGTATAAATATGTAATAATGAATCCCACCATTACATACAATTAAAATGCACTAATCAAAAATATGGGGACAAAGGAACAAGTTAAAGAGCATAGAAGAATGCTATGTACATGTATATAAATAACTTCAGTTAGGTATTACTCAAAATTGTTGTCCCCCATAATAAGTGAATATGTAATGTCCTTGATTTGTTTTCTTTTAGTACCTGGATGAGACTTGTGGACAAAATGCCATCTAGTTTTGGTTGTAGGCAATCTAAACCAATTCCAATTTAAGCAAAAAGAGAATCTTACAGAAAAGAGACAAGTCACAGGAATAAAGGAAAAGATCCTGGACTTTGAAAGGACAAGCTACTGAGAAGGAAAGTTTTAGAGCTCTAAGGAGCTTGACCCCATAGACACTCTCTTTAAAAGGTCACTATTGTGATGAATCACAACTGCAGTATCCCACTAGGAAGTCAGATTAGCAAACATGGGTCAAACCATGCCCATTTGATTAATAATTCCACCAACCTTGCACATGGGGAGGAACATTTTTAAAGGAGGTATAGCATGCTGACAGAAAGGAAAATGGGAATAAACACTGGAAAAGAAAAAGCAATTTAAATAGGAGCAATGGCTAAAGATAGACTTGCATATTGGTTATAGAAGAATCATAGTATTCGTATTGAGAATAGAAAAATTTGACCCTGGTTTTCTGTCCTACAAATGACCTTCGAGGAAATCCTCAACCTGTGAACATAAAACCCAGAAATCAGGATACTGCAAAAAGGCAGTGACCATCTGCCTAAGCTAGCCGCATCTGCATATTGGTCTAGTGGCTCTCTTCTTGGAAAGAGTTCTATGCCCTTTTCCCAGTTTCATACTGCTGCCACTGCCACTTTGTCACCTTTCTGAGTTTCAGTATGATCTTCATTTGGTCTTCATCTGCCCACAGACCTGGTCACCAGCCTAGGTATCACAACAATGCCAGAGCCACAGCAATAGTGTCTTAGTTTCAGTGTCTAGTGACACAGCTCCTTGGAACAATATGGAAATGACACTCCAAACTAACTATCCTCTAATCTTTGGTGCCCAAGCATTGTGACCTCAGCTACCACCATGAGACCCCTGTGCTGGTTGGACTATATAGATCTCAGCAATAACTAATTCTTGTGATATGATCAAGAAAAATCTAGCAACAGATGAAGCTGACTTTCAACTATGTTTGGGCATTTTGAAGACTGGGTTGCTTTTGAAATGGCTCCCTTAAAGACCAAGCGAGGACAAGCCAAGAGTTCTGGGCAATACTTCAAAAGTCAACAGCTGCTCTGCACTCCCAGTCAATCCCAATTTGCCACTTGGCTGCTTGCTGATGAGCTGCTTGTATGAGTATTTGATCGCACCACAGTGTGTTCCCTAGTGCACTCGTTGGCTTGTCAAGCTTTGGGCACATATCTGGTACCCCAGAAGTTTGGCTTCTCAGCAAAACAGCTTGTTATAGGGGAAAGAGTATTTGATTGGAAGTCCAAAGTCCAGGCTCAGGTCTGACTCTTCCTAATTACTGTGAGCTCTCTGGACATTAGCTTTGGATTTTGTTGTTGTTGCTGCTGCTGTCATTGTTAACATTATTCGTATATGTTTTAAACATATACAAAAGTAGAAAGAATAAAATCATAATCCCCATGCCCCTATCATCTGGTTTTGATAATTATCAATTTTTATTCATTCATATCCTACCTCATCTTCTGGGTTATTGTCAAACAAATCCCAGACTCATATCAATAAATACTTCAGTATAAATCTTTAAAAGATGAAGACTACTTTATTTTTTTAAAAAAAACTTCGCACGCCTGTAATCCCAGCACTTTGGGAGGCTGAGGCAGGAGGATCCCCTGTCTCTAAATAAAAATACAAAAAAGGGCTGGGGATGTGGCCCAGTGGTGGAGTGCCCCTGAGTTCAATCCCTGGTACCACAAAAAAAAAAAAAAAAAAAAAAAAAAAAATTCTAATACTAAAAAAATTAGCAACAATTTTTCCAAATATTCAGTGTTCAAATAGCTCCAATTGTCAAATTTTTGTTTTGATTTCTGTATTCTTTTACTTTGTTTTGAGACAGGGTCTCATTAAATTGCCCAGGCTGATCTCAAACTACTGATCCTCCAGCCTTAGCCTCCTGAGTAGCTGGAATTACAGGTGGCATGCATCACTGTCCCTGGCTTTTAATTGTCAAACTCATGAAAAAAAACTTTCAGAATAGAATCCATATGCTGTTCATAAAATTTAATTGTTGAAATGTTTTGTAAACTATAGATTGTCTCCCTCCCTCTCCTTCTTTATTTGGAGAGAAAGAAAAAGTCATCTGTCAATAGGGTTACTCAATCTGGACTTTGCTAATTGCATGGTTATGATGATATTTAATATGTTTCTCTGCCCCTTGTACTTCCTGTCATTAGATCTAGAAGCTTGATCATTTCAGGTACTACATTTTGGTAAAAATGTGCCTGAGGTAGTTGTGCATTTCAATTTTGAAGTATATAACGTCCAACTGTTTTTTTTGAGTTGTTATTATCCATTTATAATCATTGTCTAGATCCCTTATTTTATTAAGGGTTTCAAAATGTTGATACACTAATTCCTTCTAAAGGTAGAAGGCTAATTTCATGCCTTCTACCTTTACTAGCTGGGTACTTCTAAGAACCATGACTTCTCCTTGGAAAATATTTGGTTACCCAGTTACCCTGAGTTATAGCTATATAGAAAGATGAGATACATGTTTAAATCTTTCCCTATTTTTACAAATTTTTAAAAATAATGAATTATTTCTCCAGCATCCTCCAAAGGGGAGTGGTGAGATTTTGTTTGTTTAAAATTATTACATATTTCTGGGTTCAAACATATTTGATGTACTTTTATCCACTCTGGCTTTTATTCTTATTTATGCCCAAATAGGCTAGTGGGACCTTCTTCAATTAGGCTATGAAGTCCTTGCAACATAACCCCAAAAGTCTAAAAACTTCCTTGCTTTCTGGTATAATAAAATCTTGTACATTTCCCAAAACCTACAATTAATCATTTTTCCAAGTATTTCTGCCTTTCACATACTCAAAATGAGGATTTTTAGAATTTGCATTATTAAAAATGCAAACAGATACAAAAGCAAGGAAAATAACAATAAGAACTACTTTCTGTCTATATGTCACTCAACTTCAACAACGATAACCTCCGGTGAATTTTGTTTGTGCTCACATCCACTTCTTACCCACCACCCCATTTCTTCCCACTGGATTAATTTAAGCAAATCCCAGATTTCCTATCATTTTATCTCAAGATGTGTTGATGTGTTTCCAAGAGACAAGTATCTTTCCCTTGCCTACCCTTCTCTCCTCTCCTTTTCTCCTCTCTTCTCCTTTCCTCTCCCCTTCCCTCCCCTCCCCTCTTCTCTCTCTCTCTCTCTCTCTCTCTCTCTCTTCTCTCTCTCTCTGTTTCTGTCATTACTATTCTTAGGAACTCCTCTTTTTAAATATATTTGATATAATCAGTCTATAGATTGATAATCTGATCCTGAAATTTTCCCAACTTGGATAATGGGAGCCTTTTTAGTTATGCTCCTCACACCTTTTGACATAACCCACTAGTTTTTGATAACCATCTTGATTTCTTGATATGTCAAGATGTTTCTGGTACATATTGTACTTTTTACCCCAAAGAATCAGCCATTTTGCCAAAGGAAGTGAAAATATTTGGTTTGATGAGAGCTAGTCTCTTTCAGTCATAAAACAGATTGATTTTATGATTCTTTAATATTTAAAATATCTTAGAAGATTCCATAATCATTTTCAAATTAATAACTAGTTTTTTCACAATAAGAAAAAATAGATGAATCTGTGTTTAGTACTTAATAGTCCTGTCATAAGACAAAGGCTGTCATATACTACTGAACTAGACTCGAATAAAGCCAATTCATTGCAAGGTAATATAGTTCAGAAAATACTTTTGTGGTTGAAATAATTCTAAAACTGGAAGCATGATGTCAGAATTTAAAATTAATTATGAAATTTAAAATTGACTAGGAAATTACACTGCTCACCGTAAGCTCACAATCAGCTAGATTATACAACAATGGCAAACAACTCCCAAATCTCAGCAATTTATAACAAAAAAAAGTTTATTATTTACTAGTAGACCTGTGCCTGTCAAGTGAGAGATCTCTGAAGGGTGTCGACCTCCATATACCAGCTCAACATCCCAGGTCACTTAAATTCCTTTGTCCCTCTATAGTATCGGGTGCCTCCATGACCATCAGGGTAGAGGAAGAAAGAACTTGAGGGTTGAGCATGAGCAAGTAAATGCATTAGCCCGAAGAGATGCTCATATGTAATTGGCCATAGAAAGACACATATCCATGCCTATTTTAAGAGGACACATCTTTCATGGGCTCCATAGGATAGATGGATTAGTTCTATCAGTTAAAACTTGCAAAGTTATTCACAAAAATATTTTAAGAAAATGCATGAAGAGAGAAAGAAAGTGCTATGGAAAGTGATAGACAATGTAAATTAAATCATGAGCTGTTTTCTTATCACAGAGAGTTTGAAGACATAATTTTAAGATGGACTTTATGAGAGAAGCAAAGACTTTTACCCAGAATGCTTTCTGGTCATTACAATTACCTTTGCCTTCTAATCCTAATACACACGCACACATAGTGCCAGTGTATGTAGGCAACAGGAACTCTGAAAGAGTGAAACTAAAAAACATGTAAAAACATGTAAATTTGTTTTTAAAAAATTAAAAGAGATAAAGCTCTTCTACACAGTCCAATTTTTTTTTTTTTAGACAAAACCCCCTTATAATAGTTTCCTATGGCTGTGTAACAAATAAGCACAAACTTGATGGCTTAAAATGGAAGAAATTTATTTCCTCACAATTCTAAAATTCAAAAATACAAATCAAGGTTTCAGTAGAGGCTGCAGGGAAGATTCTGTCTCCTGCCTCTTCCATTTCTGGGGACTGCTGCCATCCCTTGACTGTGACTGAAGCACTCTGGTCTTTGCCTCTGTTTCACAGGACTTTTTCCTGTGTCCATCTCTTCTATGTATCTCCTAAAGACCTGTCATTGGATTTAAGGACCACTGAATAATCCAGAATAGGCTCCTTCTCTCAGGAAACTTAAGAAGGTCTGCAAAGATTCTTTTTCTAAATAAGGTAATTTTGCAGTCCTCAGGGTTGGGAAGTAGACATCTTTTGGGAGGGTGGACAAGAGTGGTCACCTCTCCATCTGCTCCTTCTCCACACAGAAGTGCAATAACACAAGAAGACAGCATACATGGCATCTGTGTTCTGGCTAGTTGAATTCCAGATTTAAAAGAGCTTAGCATGTATTTCTGATATAAAATTAGACTGAACAGAATAACAGAAGAAAGCATAAGTCCTGAAAGGAAAGCAGAGAAAACATCCTCAGTCTCTGAAGTGCTGCAGGTTGAATGTGGGTTGAGCCAAAAATCCAAACAACATCCTGCAGTGCTTTTTTCTTTTTTTTTCTTTTAGTAGCACTGGGGGGTGGCATCCAGGGGTGGGGGGCTAATAATGCAAAAACTTTTAGTCATTCAGAAGTTGAATTGTACTACTAAGCCTGATTAAATCAAATCTAGATGAATAAAAATAAGTATAGGTTTTGTAATTTTGGAGGTACTCTTAAGTTATTCAGGAAAATGTACTTAAAAGGAACATCTCTATTCTCAGTGATTCTGGGTAAATGACGTGTGGCTGTAGCTTCATGGTTAAATTATAAGCTATTATGTATTATGACATGATTGAATATATGCCATTTCAAAGTATGCCCAAGATAAATGACCCATATTTCAAGTTAAGCTTTTTACATTAGAAAAGAAGACAACAACCTTGGACCATTACTAAATCCCAGAGCAGAAAGACTGATGTATCACATATTCTAAATATCATTGAGCTGAAGGCAATGAAATTTGTTACATACTATGATATCTGAGAATGTATGTGAGCATTTTAAATGTACTCCATGGTTCACTACTATTAAGTCCTGATATATCCAGTTGATGCATCGCGTCATCAACCTGCCAGGAAGCCTTTGGAGAGTCATTTTTCCCTGGATCCAAATCAAGTGTGTATCCTGACTGTTAAAAAATATTTTGTTAGACCAAATGACTGAGCTATCTTTGACAGATCTGCTAAATGAATTATGACAGCAGTTGACCACTTTGGGCCCTGGGGCAATATTACCAGCAAAAAGAAAAAAAGATCTGGTTTTTGTAGTTGCTGATCTTATGCAGAAAAAACTGCTTCATTCTTTCTGTTATGAATCTTAGTGGAGATATAAGGTTCTTGTAGTCTTTTGTATCAAAACTTAACAAGGTGTAGATGTTGTTTATCCTGCCTGTTCTTTGAAGAGGAATATATTCAAAGTTGGAGTACAGTATAATGTCACTTTGAATCACAAAAAAGTCAAGGCTTAGCAGAAAGTCGGGTTGGAGCCTAGATTACCTGGGTTCAAATTCCAGCGTTAGTACTCAGTAGGCTCTGTCTTTAAAAGTGAAATCATTAATATCTACTGGTGGGATTGCTGTACACTTTATGTGTCGAGGGCCTTACACTCTATAAGGCATTCATAAAAACAGAAGGCTTCCTCTGAAATTACTAACTTAAAGATTTACAGGGATGAATATAGGAATCTGATTATGTATGAAACAATGGGGAGCAGTTGGGCTTGTGGCCAACTGGGAACTATATAACTTGCTAGCAGCATTCAAAAACAAACACAGCAACACAATCTCAAATAAACAGCAACAGCAGCAACAAACCCACTGTGCAGACCTGACCAAACCTGTCTGCCCAGGCTCTCTAAAGACTCAACTTCTTCTTTCCAACAATATACTTAATAACAGTCATTAGAAATTAATTTGCCTTTGGGTATCTTTATGTCCCCGATGTGCAAAAGAGGATTATACTTTTTTGTTTTTTACAAATGTTTCTAAATTCATTTTAAACTCCCCCTCACTCCTTTGACCAACACATTGGTAACTTGACACACACCAGCTTCGTTTTAGTGCTCCCCTGCTGGTTCAGAGAACTTGAACGCTCAGTTATAAGAAGTGGAATATTCAGTTTCTCTGTCTGACTACCCGAATTCCTGGAAAAGTCAACAGAAATAGAAAGAAAGGAAACAGAATATGTTCCACTTCCCTCAGGCTTTTGTTACAGTGTTATGGTTTTCTTCAGGTCAGAGACCCGTGGAACTAGATAAGTGGCTGACTTCTCTAAGACAAAGGCTTATTTTTTAGTTTTATTGCATTTCCTTGTGTTTCATTATTCTTCTACATTGTATTTTAGGGAAGTTTTGGAAAATACAAAATTCTTATACATGACAGGGGGTGGGGAAGCTACTTAAAACAATAACTCAGATTTTAGTATCTTCTTAGTATTTTCCTCCTTTAACTATTTGGGGGTTTACTTCCTTTCAAGACATGGCTTTCTGAAAATTTTCCATTGGCAGGAGTCCAATGCCATAATGACTTTCAATTAAACCCTCAAGTGCTTCCCTTTTTCTTTTGTTATCACCACAAACAATTCCTTCCTCTGGGTACTAGATCCAGCCTAATTCTGTGAGCTTCCAGAAATAGCCTACAAGGCCATGGAGGACAGAAATTCAAACTCTCACCTGTTGTGTATGTTCCACACAGCCCTCACTGAATTCCCAGGCTGCACTTTGGTGTGGAGGAGACAACCTGGTGGCCAGAGTGTTTGTGGAGAGAGAAGGGGTGGAGGGTGCATCCTGAAGTTTGTAGGGAACAGAGAACTATTTTCCAAAGTTCTGCGTGACTGGTAAAAAAATTTGAGGCGGGCATGTGCAATTACCATTCAAAAATTTATCTAAAGATAAAACTTTGATGACATCAAATACTTCAAAGAAACAACTCTCATAAACCGAGACTCCTATGCTGACCAACAAAGTTGGAAATGTTTTTACTTTCCAAGAATTTATTTCACCTTCCAAATAAATTTCAAATGGTGCAATTTAGCGATCTTGCACGTGCAGACAAATCTGCCAGTCATGATTATTTAAATTCTACTTAATTTTTTCAAACAATGTTTCTACAAAGAATTTATGATTACCTGGGGCTATCCTCACTAAAAAGACCTCCACAGTTATAGGAAACAAAAGAAGCTTAACATCTTTACGTCACCTTCTCTTCACTCAGTCCTCTACTTCTACCCCAACTCAAACTCTCAGATTCTAATTAAGACTTATATTAAATTGTGTGGCTTCTAAATAGATTACAAGAACCTTATCACCTTTTCAAGGCATGACTAAAGAGACCCACATACACATACTTTCACCAAAGCACTAACCTTACAAGTTAGGCCTAACCCTCATGGTTCAAGGATATTAAAAAAAAAAAAAAAAAAGGGCAGAAATTGTTCTTTTAACAAATGAAAATCCAAGTTTGCTTCTTTGACTTGCTTGTGTGAAAATTGTTTTCTTTTGTCCAGATGGGAAGAGACCAGATGTAAGTCTTAAATCTGCTGTCAGGCACTTTGTCAGTAATCTCCGTCTTTCACCGCGTATTCCTTTAGACTTCAACTTTCTTTTGAATTTTGCACATCAATGGCCTTTTGGTTGGGTTGTGTTGCTGAAAATTTGAAGATGTCTCTAGTTCCCTATGATTTGGCCATTAAATAGATTTATAGGTGGGTCTCTTTAGTCATGCCCTGAGAAGGTGATCAAGTTTTTGTAATCTATTTAGAAGCCACACGATTTAACATAACTTTACTCTTTCACTTCTCACCTTATACATTTAATCCATTAAGCTGTTTTATGGACGCTAAATATGAAAGGGCAGTGGCACTATAGTATTTCTTAACCTGTTACCATGTCTGCAGTATTTTAACAGGAATGAACACCCAAATGCAAATTTCCATTCCCTTTGTATAACATTTACGCAATAAAGAATGAATTGAGTACATGATTTTTCATTTCTAGAGCACTAGAGCTAGTAATGCATGAGCTGCAAGAGGCAGCATTAATCTATCCAGCTGCAGAAAAATGAAATGTCACTTAGAGGAACTTGTTCTTGCCGCCACACACTTTCATGGAATTCTCCATCAAAAAGTGGAGAAAAGGGTAATTCTTCTTCCAATTGCTTTATATCATTGCAAATCCAGCCTTTTTTTGTGAATTCTGACTTAGTTCCTGCATATGGAGTGTATTGAGGCTTGAGTTTTTTAAGGATGCCTCATTTGATTTCATTTATTATAAGGAAGAGGTGTTTTGGTTTTGGTTTTGGTTTGAGAAAGATAGGTTGGAAGCAAAATGAATATTTCTTCAAAAGAACATTTTCCAATTTTGTTTCTCAATAACCATTGCTATTTTTGGGCTGGCATCTTAGTTGCTATGGGTTTTAGATGGTATCATGGGGGGATGTGGGCATATGCCTGTATATACAGGGTTAGTTCTGTTCACTCATTTTATTGGCTGAATTTTAGCCAGTGAATAGAGTTTTAAGGTCAATTAGGATAACTTGTAATATCAGTGACAAAGAGACACTACAATACAGTAGTTACCCAAAACCCTAAGCACTATTTTTAAGGCAGAACAATTTTATATATAATGGTTTCTTTGCAAATTTTCATATAATAAACATTTGTACATACTCCTTTGCAAAATAGTAGCTCTACCATTAATTCTCTGGTTAAAAAAAAAAAAAAAAAAAAAAAGAGGGCTGGGGTTGTGGCCCAGTGGTAGAGCACTTGCCTAGCATATATGAGGAACTGGGTTCAATCCCTAGCACCACATTAAAAAAAAAAAAAAAAAAAAAAAAAAAAAAAAAAAAATTTTTTTTTTTTTTTTCAATGCCGGAGCTAGAACCCAGGGCCTCATGCATGCTAGATAAATACTTCACTAGTGACCACATAAACCTATTTTTTTAAAGTAATGTCATATTTTGTAGAATGTTGAACTTTAAGAAAGGGTTTACTGTTAATACATCATTTTTTAAATTTCTTTTTAGTTATAGGACACAATGCCTTTATTTTATTTATTTATGTGATACTGAGGATCGAACCCAGTGCCCCATGCATGCAAGGCAAGCACACTACCACTGAGCTACAACCCCAGCCCCAATACATTGGTTTTAAAAGCATTTATTTAAAATAATTTATATCTCAAAGAAAAGATGACAGAATTCCATAGTTTCGTCTATGCCTTGTGAAAGAAAACTGTTGCTATTTTATTGATTTCACACAAATACTTCTTCCCATAACTAAACAGACTACTACATCCAAGAAAAGTGATGTCTTTTTGTTGTACATCATTGAGGAATTCACTGTTCCACATAGCAGTATTTTACCAGGTAACTGGAGGATTTTCATTTCATCTATGGAGATTTTTCAACCACCTATTTAAAATTATACCACATACATTCCTGTTAAATAATGATATTAAGCTGGTGTTGTGATGCACACCAATAATCATGATGACTTGGGAGGTTTAAACAGAAGGACCACAAGTTCCAGGCCAGCCTGAAGTGAGATACTGTCTCAAAATAAGAAAGAACTAAGGACATAGCTCAGTGGTAGAGTAGCCCTGGGTTCAATCCCCAGTACTACATAATAATAATAATGATATTAAATGTAATTTAATCTTTTAAACATAATCGAATCCCTCATTTGTGAATGTGGGAAAAAGGATAATGATAATGCGTAATTCCTAAGAGTATTTAAAATATTTTTAAAATATCCAAGCCATTGTTACAAGCATTACTGACTTTCTATGCACTGGTCTTGTGACTCATGAGAGGCTTATGAAGTTATTTAGCCCTAGAATCAATCAGTCTACACAAATGCCTCCAGAGGGTAGTGAACAGTACTTATGTTCACCTAACCAATCTCACTCCGCTACATTTTGCTGCCATTAGACTTATTTCCAACAGCCCCGATCATGACAATTTCTGGTGCCTTCCTTGCATCTTAATGTTAATTGTTGTGTGTGTGTGTGTGTGTGTGTGTGTGTGTGTGTGCGCGCGCAGTTATAACAGATACCTGAGACTAGGTAATATTTGCTTTTAGTGTTAGGTATCAAACCCAGGGCCTTCTTCAGGCAAGACAATCACTCTGATACTAGGTAATTTGTAAAGAAGAGAAATATAATTCTAGAGACTAGGAAATCTAAAATCAAGATGCTGGACCTGGGGCTAGGGATGAGCTCAGGATAGAGTGCTTGCCTAACATGTATGTGCAAGGCCATGTACCACAGTCCACAACCAAGTACCACAAAAATAAATAAATAGATGCTGGTCTTCTAGCTGCATCCTCAAACAGCAGAAAGGCAGAGAGAGTGAACAACAGGGACCTAAACTCAGCCTGTTTTGACGGCATCAATTCCACCCTTGAAAGTACAGCCCACATGGCCAAGCCACCTCTTCAAAGTACAGTCTCTTAATACCACTGTCACAGCAATTAAATTTCAATTTGAATACCGGAGGGGACAAACATTCAAACCAGAGAAACATTGTCCCACTGCTATAGGCTGGGAAGTCAGAGAACCTTCCAGAGTAAATTAAGGAGGGAGCTGGGTCTGATGAGAGTGAGGACCTGCCTGTGAACAAACAACTTAATCACGAAGATGACCTTATGGTATTTGTGAGCCCCATGCCCATGGCCAGTGCTCCTCCTTGCCCTCCTTCCCACTTCTTAACTGAGTTCCAGAGAGTTGAGACAGCCAGACAGATGAGCAACCTCTGCCTGAAACACGCTGTACTGCACCTTTGAAGGGCTGTTGCTTCAGGACAGAGAATGAGAAATAAGACCTTCCTAAATTATGTAAAGTTTTGCATTACAATTTAAATAGAAGGGGTTTTGAGCTGATTTTGACAGCAGGAAATTGAAGTGGAAATTCTCTCCCACTTATGCAACAGCTCCTTCTCCCCAAAACACCAGGCCCTGAGAGGAGAACCCACACAGCCTTACACAAAACTGAAATGCTTACTAATTTTTAAATTTGAGATTTTTTGATTCCTTAATAAGTGTTTAAAAAAAAAACAAGATAAAAGTAAAGAAAAACACTTAAGTAGCTTTAATGGGAGGTGACCTTCATATGTCATTTCTTATAAAGGAAAGCAAACTTCCCCCATGTGCCAGAATTTGATATAGATAATTTTTTAAATTTTTTAAATCTTGTCAGGTATGTGTGTTCCTCAAAGATGAATTTTTGTACATTCCTTTCAACACCATCCTTCCATAGAGAAGTCAACCTACACAAGTCAGTACTTGCTATCGATGAGGTAAGGTCTACTGGGACCTTATTAGGGGACTGGTCCTAATGAACTAAGAAATCCTATTTTTAATTTCTCAGCACAAATTTTCGAAGTCATCTTTTAACTCTTATATAATGTGGAATAATTAAAAGAATACTGAAGTTTGCATCAGAAAACTTAGAGATTGCTATGAAAAATATTTTGCTAAATGTCTTTGAAAATGTAAGATATTATTCTTTGATTTATAAAGAAATCTTGAGAACCCATTATGTGCCAGGTACTTACTATTCAAGGCACTGGAAGGCAGAAGAGACAAAACAAAATATCTATCTTCGTAAAGCTTACATTCCAATGAGTACAAACAAATAAATAGATTTGCTTTTTTTTAATCTTATCATCATCATCATCATCATCATCATCATCATGAAATAGAGCTCCTTTACTTACTGGTGCTCTGCCTAACATTTTCATAGTGACCATACAAAGTTTGAAGGTGAAGACAGGTTTGCTGCTGGCTCCCTGACATATGGATATATTCAAAAGCAACACTTTTCATCTTACAAAGATAATCCCTCATTTGTAAAATATAGGACAAACATAATACTACACTGACTAGAATTTTTAAATACTTTAAAAGATAAGAATGCATTCTGTCTTGAAGTACTATATAAGCTTACACATACTTGGTCCTGTTGCTGTTAATACGGAAGGTTTCTATATGAAAGCACAATGTTCTTTCCCAGCTTTTTTTTTTTTTTAAATCTAAACATATTGTAGGGGAAAAAACCAAGAGAATTCAAGAGAATTGAAAACAGAAGTGTCAACTCTTCTAGATAGCATGTATTGTGTTCATGTTACAACATTTAGCATGCATAGCCATGAATTGGTCAATGTTTTGCCAAGAACAGAGTAAATGACAACTATTCATATATCAGTTCTCCTTTGTTCTGATTACAAGCTTATACATTGGAATGATTCATGATTTACTTGCTTTTCTAGTCACAATTCCAAGCACCATCATTTGTCTTCTATCAACAACTCATGCTTAGCCCAAAAGTCTTCATACTGATCTCTTGTGTTTCACATCATTCCTAGTCTTGGACAGCCTCATTCAGACTGTTGCATCTTTAAAGTAAATGGTGCAGGTGCCTTTTAAAATATTTCATTTACACCTATTTCTTCCTGCGAACTATTTTGCCTGTAGAGGCAAATATCTTGCTCCATGTTAGATACAGAGTAGTTTCTTTAACATATGTTGTCCACTGAACATTGTAGCATATACCATTGTGTCTGTTTGTATTTTACATGTCAAAATCCAATTTACATGATTCTGGAAGAACCATATGAATTACAAACAGACTTAAACCAGAGGAGAGAAATCAGATGGTAAAAGGGGGGATAACCATTAAAAGTGGTATTTGTTCATTCACATTTTTACTCAAAGGCATGTTATAAATGCTTAATATGTACTATGTTCTATATCATGGATAGAGATGCACATAAGACACATTCTCTGCCTTCAGGAATAACCAACTTAGTGGTGGAGTGAGTAACATAAATAGTTATAACACAAATAGAGCGACACAAAGAGGCCATATAAATGTAGTAAAAAGTAGGACCTTTAGGAAATAATTAGCTCCTGAGTGGAATTAGTGCCCTTTTAAAAAAGGCTTGAGGGAACTTGTTTTCCCCCTCCACTATATGAGACATGTAGAAGGTGCCATCTGTGAAAAAACAGATCCTTCCCAGACACCAAATCTCCTAGTACCTTGCTTTGTTCTTGGATTTCTCAGCCAATGAAACTGTAAGCAATAAATTTGTTGTGTATAAATTATCCAGTCTAGGGTATTTTGCTATAGTAGCCTGAATAGACTAAGATACTCCCTTTCTTGCTTTTTATAATTTTTTTTTCTTTTTACTCTTCACATATACTATGACCAAATGTACTATGTAATTTATTGGTTTTATATATGTCTTATTCAACTAGAAAGCCAGCTCTAGGAAAACATGAATTTTCGGATTTTGCTTAATGATATAATCCCCAGAGCCTAGATCGTATAGTAGGATTAAAGAAATATTTGATGAGTGAATGATTGATGTCTGTTGTACCTGGCAGCCATACTGGAATAGGTTGATGAGAGAATAAGTAGTGTGGATATGATTCAGGGAAAGTGGAAAACACTTTGAGAAAGTCTAAGAATAAAAGAGGTATTGAATCAATCTGTCTTCCATTATGTTACTGTGGATGAAGTCTCCATGCTCCTACCTAAGGCCAGATCCCCAGAATCCTCTACCAACTTAGTCTGGCAAATTGGGAGACTGCAAATTAACTGGAGAAAAGTCAAGGTGTATTCCGTGTGCATGCAGGAGTTGCTCAGTAGGAGTAATTCACTGAAGAGCCAGAGATAAAGCCTTATATAATAATTTCACAAGGGGCTGGGGTTGTGGCTCAGCGGTAGAGCGCTCGCCTAGCACGTGCGTGGCCCAGGTTCGATCCTCAGCACCACGTAAAAACGCATTGTGTACAACTGAAAGCAAATAAATAAATATTAAAAAAAAATAATAATAATTTCACAAGGGGGCAGAGGCACCAATAGCAAGGTAAGGAAAATTATATTGGGCTTTTTTGATGATAGTGGGAATGGACAGACTCTCTCTTTCTTGGCTGGCAATTTCTTTGTTGAAGGGGGGGTTATGACAGCTGAATTCACACTTCTTTGTGCTAATGGTCCAATTTTTTTCAAAGAATAAGCTATCAATAGCAGCTATATTGGGGGAAGGTTCTACCTGAGTTTGGGTAATGTGTCTTTCTGCAACTGCTATCTGAATATTTCTATTTTAAAATAATCACCACTTCAGGGAGCTGCTAATTCATTCAATCCTGACCCCTTTATCCTATACAGAAAGGCCCCAATAAACTCATGACTCATTCACATAGGTACCCGAGTAATGATCTCTCTGGGAAACCATTTTTATATCGAGCAGGGTAGAGGGATCTATCCAAGGATGTTGCTCCTACAAATTTCTCTACACAGTCCTGAAGCATCAGCTTTTCCTTCACAACTGCATCATCCTCTTACATAAGAATATGCTGTTATTCTTTCCAGTTTTAAATAAACCTTTGATTTTAATGAAAAAATTTAAATGTGTTTCATTCAGTGGTAACCTGCAATTACTTCAGACATGGTTGCTGGAGACCCTCATCTTCAGATATGAACCAGAACGCAGACACCATGAACACCAAGACTTTCTGTTCAGCATGAGTATAGACAATGCTGTCTTCTCCCCAAAGCCCAGGGTCCATCCTGCTCAGAGAGAAAGAGAGAAGGCAATGATTTCAACTAGTCTCCAGCTCACACCAGTCTCTAAGCCCTAAAGAAAGTTGAAGGGACTGTTCAGAGAGACCACCCTAAAATTGCCAGGAAGGCATCGCCATGTGCCTGGAAATAAAACCCAGGGAATAATGATGCCGCCCAAGAATTTCATCTGTTCTCCTTGATCAAATCATCTGAAAAGAAAAAGAAAAAAAATTATATAGTCTCAAGATAAAGTTGACTTAATTCTGAGTCACTGAGATTTACTACATAGTTCTATGAAGTCTAAAAAAAAAAGAAACTCTAAGCAATAGTCCTTGTTTTTAAACTAATAAATCAAAATTGTATAAGACTTAAAATACTAGGTCAAATATTCAATCCTAAGCATTAACCATACCACATACCAGAAGCAATTAGCTTTCGGAATAAAATAGTAAGCATAAATACAAGAAACTCATTTGTCAGATTTACCAAACATCACATTGAAGCTCTAAAAGCCAATACTCAGGCCATCCTGAGACTGAAAATAAAAATATCAGCACATTCTATAACTTACTTAATATTGATGGGATTAGACACTTATAAACACAACCATACAACTGCCAATCCTGAACTTATATTTGTTGCCTTTCTTTGCATAAAGCTCATACATTTTCTATCAGTTTCCTAGTTAATCCAAAATTAGTTAACATGCTTCTGTAGCTAGATATTGCCAAGGCAAAAGATGATAAAAGGAAAAAAATTTTTTTTTGTTGCTTTTGTATTACTGTTCTTCTCAATGATGAATTAAATGACAAAAGAACCAAAATACCAGTTCATTGCTAATTCCTAGGAAAATGACTTTCTGAGACTACTGAGGCTAAGAAAGTGCCAAGCTGGAATTCGGAGTAAAGTTCTGCTTTAACACACCAGTGGCTCTTAGGCAAACTTTCCTATGCTGCTAAATTTACGGGGAGCGGGGGGGGGGGGGGGGGGGGGGGGGGGGGGGGGAGGGAGACAATATCTGCCAGACACAGGCATAGTCTAAACTCTTCATATTGGAGGCCAGAGACAATAAGTGAGACAGATACTGTTATACAGTAAAAAAAAAAAATTTGGCTGACTTTTGTCCCTAGTTCCTGAGTCAGAGCCTCATGAAGCATTTGATATTAATGGTAGGCTCCTCTGACCACACCTAAGTTTATATTTAATGAGGTGACCCATAGTGAGCCCCTCATAGTTTCAGGACTGGAGCTGGCCCTACTGAAGAGACCAATTGTGATTAGGGCTCAAAGCCCACTCTGACTTCCCTACCTCTGAGGAGGGGAGAAGGAGCTAGGGACTGAGTTCAATCAATGGCCAATTCAATCAATCAAGCTATGGAATGAAATTTCACCAGAACCTCTGGACACCCAAAGCTCCAGTGAGCTTCCGAGTTAGTGCTACACAACAGTGTGCTGGGAGGTGACCCATCTTGAGCACATGGAAGGTTGTGCTGGAAAATCTCTCAGAGCACAACCTACATGTCTCTTCATTTGGCTAGTCCTGATCAATTTCTTTAAAATAAAACTACAATTCTAAATATAGTGCTTTTTTTGGAATTCGGTAAGTTATTCTAAGAAATTAGAAAATCTGAGAAGATACTGGGGATCCTTGAATTTGTAGCCAGTTGGTTTGAGAGTGAGTGGTTGGAAACCTCAGAGCATGAGCTGAGGTCTAGAGTGAGAGAATCTTGTGGGAGACTGTGCTTTCAACCTGTGAAATCTGACTGACTCTGGGTAGTTCTTGCCAGAATCTCATTGTACACACACACACACACACACACACACACACACACACACACACAAGCTTGAGCACCATGCAGTAAATGCTAAGAGATTAGCAAGAACTAAGAAAGTGTAGTGGGCAGATAGACTGAAGCACATAATTCAGCCCCTGCACAGCAATCATGGAAAGCTTTTAGCAATTGTCATCTGAAATGACCCTAAGAATGTTTACTTGGTAATGTTTGAAAGTAAAAGAAGAAAATAAAATCACCCGAAGATAACCAAATTAATGTTTATATTTTGGCATATTTTCTTTTGTATATCTTTCTAATGGATTTTTACAAATTTGAGGTAATATTTCTTGTACACTCTCTCTTTTATTCAACATGTCATAAGTATTCTCTTGATATTAAAGACCTCATACATTTTCATTTAATGACTTATACTATAATGTTATACAGATACAATGTAGTTTATATAACCCTTTTCATGATTTGGGGCATTAGACTGCTTCTGTTGTGATATAACAAATGAAGCTAAAAGAAATATATTTACCCATAAATCTTTGTTCACATTTCTGATCACTATCTTAGGATAGACTCTTGAGGTAGAATTATCATGTAAAGGGATTTGCTTCTTTTTTGGTGGGGAGTGAGTACCAGGGATCGAACTCAGGGGCACTCAATGACTGAGCCACATCCCTGGCCCTATTTTGCATTTTACTTAGAGACAGGGTCTCACTGAGTTGCCTAGTGCCTCACTGTTTGCTGAGGCTGGCTTTGAACTTGTGATCCTCTTGTCTCTGCCTCCCAAGCCACTGGAATCACATTTGTGCATCACCATACCTAGCAGATTTGCTTTGTATACCTCCTGAAATCTAATGCCAATTTGTTTATAGAAATATGAATGTATATTTCTGTTAGGTATGTGTGAATTTCTAACAACATTCACTTGCCCCAACTAACATATTTACTTCAAAAATTGGGAAATCTGATGCAACTCCAGTTTTATTTATTGTTTTAAAATGTATTCCTTTGACTACTTGTGAGGTTGGTTAAGTATTTTTCATGTCTTATTAGTTAACTGTCTTTTTTCTGTTTTAATATTTATTCTAAGTATCCATTGGGATCTTAAACATTTTATTTCATTTACTAAATATATCCTCTATTGTAAATGTACTACAGATTTTCATTAAGGACTGACATTGTGATGTTAAAAGGTGTTAACTATAAAATTAAGAAGTTAACCTTCATATTTTTTGAACATTTTATGTTTAAAATATTTTAAGTTTTGAGGCTTTATTTTTATGATTTTTTAAAAAAAATAATGTTGTCTGTTATTGCATAACAGACATTGAGGCATACTGCTCAGATTACCCTTCTAGAAGGGACTTCAGTCCAGTGCCTAGGAGTGTGCTTAGCTGACAGCCTCTAGCTATTAGTTCCTTCAGGTGGTCTCTTAGCTTTCGAGTTGGGAGACTTTATTTTGAGGGTAGCACTCAGCCAATGATTTAGCAAGGCAGTAGTAGCATAAGGGCTGAGCCATTCCCATGCAACACAGGACCCCTCCAAATGGGCCTTTTTTCCCCCTAGCCTAAGACCCTGAGGGCAGTTGCACCCATTAAAAATGACGTGATAACTTACCCAGTTACCTGAACCTGAGCCATTGTTCAAGCTTGAGCAAAAAAAAAGTGGCTGTGTTCCAAAGGGGACAGACACTATGATACTGTGGCAAATACGTACAGCATTGACTCTCCTAGCCCTCCCCAGGAGATCTATGGCCAGTCAGTCCAGTGAATATGCACTGTGGCAGAGGAATTTCCAGGCCTCTTGAGGACTACTGGACAAAAAGTCTAAGTGGTCATTGAGGCTTAAGACATAGAGAACCATCACGGCACTTCTTGTTAGAGTGAGGTCATATAGGAATCAAAAAATAATGGTCAGGCACTTGTAATTTCAGCAACTCAGGAGGTTGAAGCAGGAGACTCACAAGTTGGAGGCCAGCCTGGGAAATTAGAAAGACCCTTTCTCAAAATTCAAACAAAAAATATGAAGGACTGAGGATGTGGTTCAGTGGTAGAGTGCCTATGGGTTCAATTCTCAGAACTGAGAAAGAGAGAGAGAAAAAAAGGAAGAAAGGAAGTTTAGTTTTGTCCAAAGCACAGCTTAGTAATAGATACCCTAGCTTGCGAACTTACATCCTCAGAACTGAGAAAGAGAGAGAGAGAAAAAAAGGAAGAAAGGAAGTTTAGTTTCATCCAAAGCACAGCTAAGTAATAGACACCCTAGTTTGCAAACCTACCTAGTGGTCAATTCCCTGGGCTCTGGCTGTATAATTGGACTTAGTACTCTTGGCAGTTATTAAACCACACACACTGAACTATTGCCCTATTAAAGGGTAAGAAACATTGATGGGAAAGGCCAAATAGGAGGTTCTTAAACCACATACCACCAACCCACACCAGGATAGTAAATCAAAAAACGTTATCTAATCTCAGGAAATGAGTGTCAGGAATTAGTGTCCTTCTTAAAGAAATGAAGGATCTAGGTATCTAATAGTTCTATTTAATTTATCAATCTAATTCCTATAGACTTTGAATTGGTACTCAAGAATAGTTGATACTACAGTGATCTCCCTGAAGATGTTGTCCAATCAAAATTGTTGTGCCATATGTGGTTTCATTGCTAAAGGCAATGAACATAAATAGCTTCATATGTGTGGTATATGGTCATTGATGTGGAGAACACATTACTTTCTATCCTAATTAAGATGTAAGATCAAAAGTAATTTACATTCACAGGGAAAGGACAATATACATGTAAATTATTGCTGAGAGTTGTACTATCTCTTCTATCCTCTCTCAGAATACATTATCTCTGAAGAGATAGGGATTGCTTGGATATCCTAAAGAACACCAAATAGATCCATTACATTGATGACATTATACTGATCTTCAATTTGCATAACATCTAGAAATACTTTTCTATACAAATACCAAATAAACCAGATTTCCAGTTTTGAGGGATACCCAAAGCAAGAAAAGACTGTACAGCAGTTCCAAGATGGTACATTAGTCTTGTCACTTGGGCCTCCCAATCTGACAGAACATAGGTATCAGCAGTGTCAGTGATACAAAAGTATGTAGTAGAGTTTGTAGTAAACCCAATGGCAAAATCATAATGGCAAGTTCCTGGAGTTCTAAAACAAACCCCAGTTATCTGCTGCTAAAAATAACATTTTTTTTTTTTTTGAAAAACAGTTTCTGACCTACTACTGTTTCCTGTTAAGACAAAAAATACTTGACCATGGAACACTAGGTGACTACGTATCAGATCAGAGCCTGGATCCGCTTGAATACTCTTAAGTTGCAAATTGGATGGGCCCAGTAGCAGTCCATCATAACATAGGTAAGGTAACATCCTGATCAAGTGTGAGCAAGAAATAAAGGCAAAAGCATCTATATGAGTAGGTAGCCCTGCCCTCTCTTACTTTCAACAAATGTACCTGCTCTCCTCTGTCAGCTCATGACTATAAGCTCACTATGGCTCACTATGGCTGTGTAGTGATCCCACATCATAAGCTTAGATTAGAAAAGTAGGAATGGTCTGGATGGCTGGTCAGAGACCTAGAAGGAAAAAGACTGAAAAATCATGGATGAGGATGGAGGTGATGGGTATGTGTATGGACACAAAGTGAACACAAAATGTAAAAGTAAATGCCCAATGAGAGCTCCCACTGTAGAAGACACACTGATCAACTTCACATGTAGACACAATGACTCAGTTAGTTGATGGGAGTCAACCTTGATTTAGCCAGAGTGGGCACAAAGCTCACTGAAATGAAGTGGCTACAGTGTCAGAGTGGGAAGCTCTACATGTTTTGAACAGCATGCACTCCCGCTCACCAACCTCTCTGGCTACTGCCACCTCTGCATGTACAATTGGCTAACCACAGAGATCAATTATGAGCCTCCAATTTGGCACTCTTCCAGAGCACTGGTGATCTGAGGGCATGTTGACTACAATGGACCCATTCCACTCCAGAAGGACAACTGTGTAGTCCCACAAGAATGCTTTTTCTAAATATGGGTTTGCTTTCTCTTACCACAAGGCCTCAGTCAGCACTGCTCTTCTGGGGTTAATGGAATGTTTAATTCACAGGGATTCTCACACAGATATTATCCAAGTGGAAAACCCATTTTATGGTAGAAAAGGTATGGAATGAACTTATGTGCATAAGATCCACAAGTTGTATTGCATATAACATTACCCAGAAGCTTCCAGCCTGATAGAGCATTGGAATGGCCTAGCGAATTGTCACATCTGACACATGATGTCATGAGGATGAAATCCTCCAAGATGTGGAATATGCATTGAATTGGAGATAATTATATAATGCCTGTCCCCAGCTAGTGACACTAGCATCAGTGTCACTCTGTGAAAGCCTCTGCCTCCTATCCCTACAACTCTGGGCTCTAGAGAGTCAGAGCTTCTCACCCCCAAAAAGGGAGAAACAGGCTCCCACTGGGTCAATAGCTATGGCTTCCTCCCAGGAATTTTGGGTTCCTTTTATTAGAGAAGAATAGACAAGAAGAGAGTCTCCTGCTTATCATCTGTGATCAGCTGGAGGAGGTTGTGCTGCTGTTACAGATTATATGGAACTCAAGTAACAGACTGACGTGTCCCTTGGTGTTTTTTTCTTGTCTAAACAGGCAGGTGCTAAAGCTGGTCCTAAGTATGATTGCCAAAGGCTCAGAACCTTCAGCTGAGGGTTTGAGTCTAACCTCAGCTAAGCCACTAAGATCAGCAGAAGTGGTATCTGAAGGAACAGGGATTTTAGAATGAATAATGAAGGAAAGCTACTGCACTAATGGGAATTTAATTCTTCCCAATAACTTCTTGCTTCTAAGTTCTCCTCAGGAAGAGGCCCATCAGAGCTTTGGAGGAGCTGCTGTCCACATCTGCATAGAAAAGTAGATCTGCATGATGCAAGGAGTAGACAAGCAGAGATGGAAGTTCAGTTAGCTTTTTCTTTGCTGTGACCAAAAGACCCAATGAGAGCAAGTGAAGGAAAAGTTCATTTGGTGCTCACAGTTCCTGAGGTCTCAGTCTATCAATATCCAGCTCCATTTCTCTGGACCCAAGGTGAGGCAGAACATCATGGTGAAACAGGAAAATAGATCAGAACATTACCACCAGGAAGCAGAGAGACAGAGAGAGCTCTGCATATCAGGGACAAAATATATACCCCAAAGGATACCCCAAAGGCATGCCCTCAGAGAGCCATCACACCCTACCTGCCTACAGTTACCAACCAGTTAACCCATTCAAGTGGATTAATGCACTGATATGCACTGATTGGGTTAAGGCTTTCAAACCCAATCATTTCACCTCCAAACTTTCCTTCATTGTCTCACATATGAGCTTTTATGGGACACCTCACATCTGAACCATAACACAACCTGTTCAGGTCCATCTTTAAAAATGGACTTGGGCCAGGCTGGAGTTGTGGCTCAGTGATAGAGCACTTGCCTAGCATGTATGAAGCACGGGTTCAATCCTTAGCAACACGTAAAAATAAATAAATAAAATAAAGTTATTGTGTCCATCTACAACTAAAAAGCACTTTTAAAAAAATGAACTTGCTGCCCAGATAAAGAGTGCAGGTCGAAGACAACCTCCAGCTACTAGTCTTTTCAGGGTTCTCCTCAGTTTTCAAACTGAGGTTGCTCTAATTCTAAGATCAGATTTTAGCCACTTATTGAGCAAGGAACTTGTTTAAGAGACCAGCTATTACTTACAACCTGAGATTCTACTAATGGGAAACCTTTGTTCTAGAGCTCTTCTTTGTTCTTTTTCAATTTCCCATACCTCTGCCCCAACCTGCTTCCTCCTTTTTCTTTTCTTGAGTATTATTTACTAATAAACCTTTCATATTCTAACACTACTTTAGTATCTGCTTCCTTTCACAGAGGGTTTCTACTATTTTAAGCTTTTTTTTTTTTTTTTTTTTCTGGTACTAGGGATTGAACTCAGAGGCACTTGACTACTAAGCCACATCCCCAGACCTATTTTGTATTTTAGAGACAGGGTCTTACTGAGTTGCCTAGCACCTCACTATTGCTGAGACAGGCTTTGAACTTGTGATCCTCCTGTCTCAGCCTCCTGAGCCACTGGGATTACAGGCTTGCACCATGTGCCCAGCTGTTTTAAGCTTTTCATTCTGATCCTTTTAAAATAAATCACATTTACTTTCTTGTCAGCAGAGCTACGAATAGAAGCATGTGGTAGCTGGGTGGCACATACCTGTAATCCCAGTTACTCAGGAGGCTGAGGTAGGAGGATCATGAGATTGAGGCCAGCCTCAACAACTTAGTAAGGCCCTCAGCAACTTAGAGAGAACCTGTCTCAAAATAGAAAACAAAAATGGCTGAAGATGTGGCTCAGTGGTAGCATGCCCCTCAATTCTCAGTACCAAAAAAAAAAAAAAAAAAAAAAAATGCTAGAGCAAGAGAGCAAGGAAGGAACCAAGGCTCTCAGTCTGACACCACAGAGGAACTGGGAACTGGGACTCTCAAGACAGCAGCCTGCAAGGAACTGAATCCTAGCAACCACATGCCTGAGTGTGGGAGCAGATACAACAGCCCTGTTGAGTCTTGAAGACGACTTGCAGGCATGGTTGACAACTGGAGTACACCCTCATAAAAGGTCTTGAGCAAAAGGTATCTTGTTAAGCTGTTCCCTAAATTCCTGATTCAAAGAAACTGTGAGATTGTGATACATATTTGTAGTTTTCAGCTACTACATTGTGGTGTAATTTGCTATGCAGCAGAGACAACAAATTCATTCCCCCAAAGAGCAACCACCACTTACACTTTTACTCATTTACTTTGCTTATTGCTTATTTGCTTAAACAAGTGAAAAGTTTTCTTCTCTCACAATTAATAGTCCAGGAATGTATCTGCAATATATATTTTCATTAAATCTATTAAGTATTTTTTACCTATCACAACAGCATTCTGAGTGTTGGTACAATTATTCATACATGCCTATCACATTTTTTGTTAAAGATATTTATTGATTTATAAAGATTCTGTTGACATTGGATTTTCTAATACTTAAAGGTGACTTTACCTGTATATAGCAATGATATTTTACATATATTTTCTTTCATTCTGAACATTTTCAGAATACTGACTCTAAACTCTAAAGGAAATATTTTTAATGATTCTTTATTTTTATATTTTTAGTATTATCTTTTACTTTGCTACAGGATCTCAATTATCTTTATAATCCTTTCTCTCACATGGATATATTGCTGTGAATCATGTAAGACTGCAAATATTTCATAGCCTGCTTTTCTTCCTCTCTTCGTCTATTATTCTCATGGTACCCTTCTACTTCTCTTCTTTTCATTTCCCTTTGCAGTTTTCTCCTCTTTTATCCAATTCTCTAATATGGGAATGCCTCAGGTTTAAGTCTTTGGACTTCTCCTTTTAACCTCATTCCTTTAGTGAGTTTACCCAATCACAACATTAAATACCATGGACTATATGCTAATGACTAAAATGTAAACATGGAGTCTGTACTTCTCCAGTCTCTTACTATCTGCTGGTTTTCTATGTCTAAAAAGGATCTTGCATTTAACATGTCCTTAACAAAAATCTTTCTTCTAAATCCCACTCACCGAAGTCCATCTTATTACCAATAGGTGCCACCCCATCTGTAGAATAACTAAAACATAATATCTCTTCTCAGTGGTACATACCTATAATTTCAGCTACTTGGAAGGCAGAGGCAGAAAGATGGCAAGTTCAAGCCCAGCCTGAGAAATTTAGTAAGACCCTGTCTCAAAAAAATAAAATAAAAAGGGCTGGGGATGTAACTCAGTGGCAGAGTGCTTGCAACTATTTCATAGCCTGTTTTCTTTCTCTCTTTCATCCATTATTCTCTATTTATGTATATTTATTAAAAGGGGATTTACTGGCGCTGGGTTGTGGCTCACTGGTAGAGCACTTGCCTTGCACTTGTGAGGCACTGGGTTCAAACCTCAGCACCACATAAAAATAAATAAAGATATTGTGTCCATCTACAACTAAAAAAAAAAAAAAAATAGGGGGGGTGGATTTATTGAGTTGGCTTACACAACCAGGAGTGGACAATCCTACAATGGCCATCTATAGGCTGGAGAGCTGAAGGAACCAGTAACTGCTTAGTCCAAGAAGCTGAGATCTCAGAACAAGAGGGATCCATGATGCCTCCCCAGTACAGGACTGAAAGCCTAGAAACTCCCTGGAGAGTCACTGGTCAGAGTCAGCTCTGGAAGATGAAGGAGCTGGAGTCTTATGTCTTCCGCACCAGTCAAGAATCCACTCAAGAAAAATATAGCTTGTGTCTGTTGCTAATTCCTTATTTTTCCAACTTTTGTTCCATCCCAGCCCCCAAACTGTTGGACTGTGCTGCTACACTTAGGGTAGGTCTCTGCTTCAGTTGGCTGTCCCACATGCCAATCTTTCATTGAAACACCCTCATTGAGACACCCACAAGTCTCTTAATCTTAGGTATTTTATAATTCAATCAAATTAACAATTCAGATTAACCATCACATTCTATAAATTCATGTAAGAGTCACTATACACCCAGAATCTGACCACTTCTTTACTTCCTCCAAGACAATTAGCTTGTTTTGAATTTCCTCTTCTCTCACTTGGATCACCACAGAGACTCAAAATTTCCTGCTTCCATTCTTGCCCCTATACATCCTTGCTTCAATACAGTAAATCTTAAATATGACTTAATTATCTGCTCAAATCCATCCCATCACTCACTCCTATCTCACAATGAATTAAATTTTAAAAGGACCTATATGATCAGCCTCTTAACCCCATGATTTTGCCTGCCCCTGCCCCATCTCCTACTACTCTTTCCTGTGCTCATTCTCCCTCAGCCACATTAGACTCCTCGCTTTTTCTTAACCCAGCCAGCAGCTTCCTGCCCAAGGCCTTTGTGTTCCCTCCTCCTCCCCGTGGACCACTAGCCCTTGAGATATTCTCATGGATCACTGTACTGCTCCTTCATGTCCTTGATCAAACAGGACATTCTTAGGCCATCTCTGACCATCTTAAACTGCAAACCACCTCCCCATCCTTGGGACTCCTTTGCCTACCTCTCCCATTTCTTTTATTCTACAGTAGCTTTCATTTTTTAATGTGATAGGTCAAGTGCTCCTTAATGGTATTTATCATCTGCCCCTCAGCACCACCCCAATAGAACGTAAGCTCCAGGGGCAGGGATTTTGTCTGTTTGGGTTACAGCTGTATTTCAGTCGTAGAACAGTGTATGGCAAATATTAGGCATTCAGCAAATACCTGTTGGATCAATAAACTAATCAATCAAGAAATACTATTAAAAGCCTATTAGAGCTTGGAAGGTAATCTCTAGAAGAAGAATGAAAAAGCAAAAAAAACCTAAAAGATGCTGCAAGGAATGGTCCTGGGCATGAGGAGGCCTGAGGGGAGGATTGCTTATCTTTATAGGCCCTCTTGTACTATTTGATTGTTTTTACTAGGTGCATGTATTAATCTGATAAAATTAAAAAAAAAAAAAAACTTCTAAATAAGTCACAGTGGCTGGAAATCATAGGATGATAACAATGCAGGAAACCTAGCCAACAATAATTTGCTTTATAGTAAATTGCTCTAACTCTGTTTTGAGAACAAACTACTGAATCTGCTAATGGTACTTACAGATGGTACAAAACAATGAACTTCTTTTTGGTATTGGGTATAATTTCAAATAGAATATCTTTTACCATACTGTAAAGTGACTTCAATCTATATCTATGATCAAGCATTATATTATTACATCAAGTTCCACATATTTCACAATGAGTATCAAATGTACAGGGATGTCATTATTCAAGACTGTTAATAAAATGTGATTTATTGATTCTTTAAATGTGGGTGGAAATAATAGAAATAATTTTTCATACACAGATAACTGGCATATGTGAATGCTTGCTAATTTGAGGAGGGAGATAGGAAGGAAAAGATGGAAGTAACAAAAAAATAATTTTGTCTAAGGCTGCCAGTGACATAAATTCAAACAATTGCTTTTTCAGAGTCCTCAGGCTTGTTTCTATTCAGTGTTTGCTGAGCTTTAGAGAAGGCTGAATCCCACCATGGCAAACTGCCATCTTTGTCAGAAGCGAAGAGCTGTTTACATTCAAGGCACATAATAAGTGCAATGTGAAGTAAAAAACAGTGTGAGTTCTATTACGGCTGATTAGCCCATTGTACACTGTTACAACTAACATCTTCCTTGTGCTAAAAATAGTGTGAAGTCACGGGACCCCAAGCAGCATGATCCACCAGTACTGTACTCTTTTACAAGACTGCCAACAAAAGCTGCCTCTAACTCCCCAGAAAAATAAAAGGGCCACTTATTCACTTCAGTGCCCTCCAAAATATGTGGTTTATTTGAACTGTTAGGAAACCTTTCAGAAAATGAGTGACAGAGAATGGAAGCTTCTAAAATATAGATCTATCTTCTGGGTAATTTCCTATGAATGAACCAGATCTGTAATAGGAACATACTAAAAAGTCAGTTGGTTGCTACAAAAGTTTCATGGTTAGCTGTTTCTTAATCACAGGAGTGGAGAGATTAGTGCATATTTTGATGCAGTGACTACCAGTAGCCCCAGTAAATAAATAAATAAATAATCCGTGTTTGAAGTGACAGAAGCAGGAGGGAGAAGCACGAACAAACCCAGAGACCTAGGTCATTTCACCACCAAGTCAATAGCCCTTCTCCTTGGAGGGGGCAAAACAAACTGCTTTCTATTCTATTGAAAGCCTGGAAAAATTTGCACTGCAGTAATCCTAAATCCAGAGGCAATCTATTAAGAACTCAGCATTACCAATCCTGAGACTCAACTGATAAGCACCTCCCCCCATTAATCCTCTTACAGACCCTGCTAAGTAATGAAAGGGGTGCGATGAAAAAGCCCCCCCTTTTTATTACAACCATATAAACTGCTTGTGTAAATGTTTCATTAACAAACTGCTGGACCAGTATTTTAATATCCTCTGCCTCCCTCCCCCTGGTCCTCTTGGTATGGTGCTCCCGGTGCAGCATGACTAAATGTGTGATTTACACATGTTTAGGAGAAACATTCCCACACTTGAATGCTATACCCTGACAAAGGGAGGGGAGGGGCTGAGAGAGAGGTGTTGAACCTATTGTAGACATTTTAATTTACAATTCTCTCTTTTTTTTTATGGGCTTTAAAAGATGGATGACTTCCACCCACTTATCAGTTTAGGTTTCATTTCTCAGTGTTCTTTCTGATAAGTACTGGTCTCTATGCATGTGCCCTTGGCCAGATCATTTGAGGCTGGTCCTTTTGAAGACATAGTTAGATGTTCTAATATTCTAAGAGGAAAAGAAAGATAAAATCCAATATGGATTCAATGTGCAAAGAACCCTTCTCTGAACAGCAGAGAGGCCAACATAAATGGGTTATCTTCTCTTTGAATGATGCCAATATTTTGTGAAAATAAACAACCTGTGTTCTTTCTCTGTAGTCATCCAATCACAATCTGATATTTTGGGCACTTTAGCTAATCTAGGAAATTCTTTTAAAAAAAAAAATTTATTTATTTGCTTTAGTTGTACACAATGCATTTATTTTTACATGGTGCTGAGGATCGAACCCGGGCCGCGCACGTGCTAGGCGAGCGCTCTACCGCTGAGCCACAATCCCAGCCCCTAATCTAGGAAATTCTAACATGAGGCCTAAATTATCTAATTTTTTAAATATGCAAGTGATGCCTCTAGCAGTTGGTGAATTAGTCCATATGCAATAACAGGATGCAACTTGAAGATACAAAATCAGTCACTGAGGATTCCTTTAAATTATCATGATATAGAAAGCCAGGTTAACACATCCAGACAAGTTCTACTTGGTCAAATTCTGAGCGATTCCAAGCTTTAAAAAATTAATACATAAGAAAATCAAACAGAAATGTAGCTTCTTTTAAACCAGTGGCCCACCCCAGGTGTCATTTGTGTCATTTTAGTTCATTGTGAGCATGCTGGCCACAGCTGCCATCACTGAGTTTGGGGAAGAACCCTGTTTAGGTCGTTGTGTGTAGTTTTATCTCTAGCCACAACTATGGTCTGGTTTCAAAGTGAATAGATTCATTTGGATCAACAATGCCCTGGGGGATAAAAGCTTAAATGTATTCAACCTTAGGAAGAGCTGAAAACATCAATACCTTCATAAAGCCACTTTGATTTGTATCGACTACGGTTGTGCTGCTAATTCATATACATCATTGTTTACTTCACAGAGCTTTTAACATGACTTTTGATTTATAGAAATAGTGATTCAATTTCTACCAAGAAGTGGTAAGCCCAGACCTCCCCCAGATTCTTACTTTCTCTCTGATGTGACCAAATTGAAAGAGAAATTCTCATGTCACAGCTTAAATAAATTGTTTCATAACAGTTTATGTGCACTACCCCCCACCAAACTTTCATGGTAACAGGTAATAATGAAATAGATCATCCAGATAAGGATAATAATCAATTATCTAAGCATGTTGTTAATGTGTTCTCAGCAAAACCATTGATTTCTACTGGGGCAAGTTCTATAAGCCAGGTGCATTTTCTGCTCAGAAGATCCATGCTGGGCAAAAGAGAGAATTCCCTGGACCCGGACACCTTGCTTGAGTGCAAAAGACTGTAAGGCTTTCATTTATAGGAACCCCTTTGGGCACATAGCAAAGATTTAAAATATACCTGTTCCACACAAATAACAGAAGCTACATTTAGTAAGAGTTTCAGTTTTTGTTTCATGCTGTGGCAAATGGAGAACCTAAAAATTCTTTCTAGCAGTTCATTTATATCTAAGCTACTAAAATGAATGACTTTAAACCAAGCTAATAAGCTGACATGACAGAACTGGATTTTTTTTACTTATTGATTAATTCCCAACTTCAATTAGGATTGAAATATTTTGGATTTTCATGTGTTGAAATCTTATTCAGGGGTGCCACAGAACACAGGTATTGATTTTACCAAGAAAAATGTTCATTGCTCAAGAAGTGCCATCAAAATAACATTGAAGCAGACAGTATTCAGCATGGAAGGGGACAAAATGAGAATGTGATAGCCAGCTTTTCTTTTTCTTGGATCATGGCAGGCCTGAACATAACATATCCATGGTCCAAGAAAAATTCACAGTTCTGATGGAGATAAACTTGGAAGGCTTGAGACAGCCCAGCATCTCACAGTTAATTAAAGAAGTGAGTGAAGGCATCAAAGCTCGCTCCCTTCTGCCTGAATAATTCACTGCCTTTATCCATTATTAAAACCCGTTACTTCACCACAATGATTCCCAGCTCGAGATGGATTGGTCTCAGAACCGAGAGATAAATTGTAACAAGGCCTACAGCTATATTAATAAATTGAAATGAACATTTATTTGCTCATCTAATTAGAACTGTAGTTTTTCCAAATAGTGTAGTAATGTATTACCTTGACAGGCAGTACTACCTACCTTCTGTGAGATAAAATGAACAGGAGGTCTTTGCCCCAGATTTGGGGTGTCTTTGCATAAAAACTTCTTTGGTCGCTGCTGTTCCTTTTAAACCATTCATTCAGCCACTATGCTCTGCCGATCCTATCTCTCCAGGATTGATGGGAGCTTAGCTTTTGAGGTACTTCGGTCAGAGGGCTGCAAAGAAATGTGCATATAGAACTGCATTCTTCTTTTGTCCTGTCTCTTTTTAAAGTGTTGTTGGGGGTAAGAATTTGAAGATTTCCCCACCCCCACCCCATCTCCATTTCCTTTCATTAGGATTGCAAAGCCTTACAGCTCAGAGGTTCAAAGGACTGGGTTCTGGCAGACACCGGCTTGATTTCTGGCTCAATCACTAACTTTATACAGCCTCAGTTTCTTCCTCTGCAAAATTAAAATATTAATATCCATTGGTGAGGGTTGACATGCAGTTCACAAAGAATGTCTGTAAAGTGAGGAATTCACAGTAAGTTTTGGTTTTGTTTTGTTTTCCAATACTGTGGATCAAACCCAGGGCCTTGCTTATGTTAGGCAAGGGCTTTACAATCTAGCTACATGGCCCTTTATTTATTTATTTATCTATTTATTTATTTTTATTTTGAGATAGGGTCTCTCTAAATTGCCCAGGCTACCCTTGAACTTTTGATCCTGTTACTTCAGTTTCCTCAGTTGCTGGAATTACAAACTTACAGACATCAGCCACCACACCTGGCTCATAGTGGGTTCTTACTATTACTACTCAGCAAATCTTGCTCTTCACTGTTCACAAATTAGATTTAAAAATCATTTTATTACATTAGTATGGAAGGGTCTTTATACAACAACAGCTAATGCAGAATTCTGAAGAACAAAAATGAATAACGGGGTGTTATACCAACATAAAACTTCTTCATTATGAATGAATTGCATATATAAAGACCTCTCTCCCCCAGCTAGATTATAAAATCTGAGGCAGCCTGGTTTGTGTCTTTTCTTTTACCTGCAGTAGCCCTAGGACATGGTGGGTACCTGGTAGTTGATTTTGTTTACCATATTTGTTGGAACATAAAGCTACCCAGGAACTCCATGTTGAAAAAGGGGGGGTTTATTGGGGTGCCATGTGGGGAGGGTATGGAGAGGAAGGGAGGGGAAGAGGGGTAGGGAATGGGAAAGGGGCAGGACAAGAAGAGCTCGGAACAAGGGAGAACAAGGAACAAGGCCGGTTTCAGTCTGGAGCAGGCTTAAATAGCAAACTGGTGGTCCGAGGGACCCCTGGAGCGAGTAGTGTCCCCATAGGCTGCCTGAGGTCAAGAGGCAGGGAGGGCACCTGAGGGCTGACCACCTGAGGCACCTGGGAGATGTAGTTTTTTCACAAAGTACCTGGGGGGTGGGAGTGTGGCCTCCTACCTGGGAGGCGCAGCCTCCCTGCCCGGAATCCAACAATATTAAACATGGTTATTACCTAACCTCTTGTGAAACACTTCTATTGTGCCCTGATTTTTGCCCCTGGGATGAAGTACCTGAGCAAAACAATTTAGGAGGAAACTTTTATTTGGGCTTATGATTCAGAGATTGCAATCCATGATCAGCTGGCTCCATTGCTTTAGGCTCATGATAGCCAGAAAGCAGAAAGAGAGGAAGGGGCCAGAGACAAAATATTGTCGACAAGGGTATACCTCCACTGACCTACTTTCTCCAAGTAAGTCCCACCACCTACAGTTTCCATCACTACCCAATAATTCTATGAAATTATTACTCCACTGATGAGGCTAAAACACTCATGATTAATACATCCCCAAAGTCCCACCTCTGAACACTGCTGCACTGGGGACCAAACCTTCAACACAGGAGCCTTTGGGGGACATTCCATGTCTAAACCATAACATGTCCAATGACACTGAAATATACAGAGGTTACAGAAGTTGGGCCTTCTCTCTATACAGCATCTTCTGTTATAGCCAATCCAATTTCATGCCTCTCCATGTGATGATCACATGATCTTATAAAAGGAATAAACTCTTTCTTTCTTAAAATTAGCAGAAATCTTATTTACCACATTCTTACTCCAAATTGAATTCCAGTTGGTTTAGAACTTTTCCTTTGATAAAATGGGAAAAATTAAAAGTGAATTTCTGGGTTGCCAAAATGAACATCTGGCCCCTTAATCTTCTCCTCACTTTGTAGATAAGGTAGGGAATTACTGATGAGTTCTTCTGTGGCAAGTCCTGGCTGAGGCTGCACCATTATAAGAAATAAAATTAGACTTGATTTGTGAGAAGAAACACTTGTCATTTTTCTCCAGCACTTTCCAAAACTGCTGAGTAGGACAAACTTCAATAAGTTTGAAACCTTTTTTGCAGGTAAAATTTAGGAAAAACAGAAACACAGTTTGTGAAATAGTAAATGCATTACTAAGAGATTTCATGATGTTCTTTTGTAGTGAGTTTGCTTCCAGGGCAAGAATATAAATTTTATAAATCAGCATCAAGTTATATGTTGTTTAATCAAATAAAGTATATTTTTCTCCAGTTGGCTTTTAATCAGTAAAAAGAAAAAGGAAGCAGGATTCATTTTAATTCCTTATGCTATGTACTCCTTGTATAATGACAATGTTTAAATGCAATATACATTGAAACTAAATTATTTTTGTAGACTTTAGTAACTCTTTTTGTGTTTAAAACTAAAATTTAAGAATTTAAAAGTACAGAGTTGGAAGTGTAACACAGAGGTAGAGTACACATAAGTTCCTATATACAATCACCAACACCAAAAAAGAACAAAATAAACAAAAGATGAACAGTCCAGTGAGTATGGAAGGCTCTAAAATAAAAGTTAAGCATCTTTCATTCCTCATACCACTACAATGAATCCCACTATCTAGTTGTAAATACTATTAATAGCTTCCGGAAGCTTCCATGTATTATATCCATATAATCTCATGCAATTATAGGGATATGCTTCCTATTTTATTTTGTTTTACACATATAAACACTATTGTTTTAAAATTTCAAAAATTTAGCATTTTATCTTGGAGATTTTTCCACATAGATCTATCTCCTTTTAAAGGTTACATTGTAGATAGAGATATAGATACACAAATGCATACTCATATATATGTACACGTGTACATATATCTATGTATGTGTACACACGTACACACACAGAGTACCATATTGCATCTATTGCATCTAACCATTCCTCTACTGATAGACATTCAAGTTGCTTGTAATTTTTTGAATTGTGAATAATGCCTTAACAAACATTCTCATAGAGATACATTTGTTCACATGTTTACATGACTGATTTGTACAATGTATTATTTAAAAATGGATATTGTCTAATTTTTTCACAAACTGTAGATTTTAAAAAGGTCTATCCACTATTTGGTAGGGTGCTTCCATAATTCAAGGAATAACTACTAGAAAAATCAGAGTAAGTTATTCTTTTTTAACAATTAGTGATGGATTACAATCATTTAATGGCAATTATGCCATTTGTTACCAATGCAGTATTCACTACTGATTAGAGAATTAGCAATGCACCTCTTTCAAGGCAGAATGAAATGTTTGAGAATGTTTGGTCAGAACTCAGTCAATGTAATAGAGTCCCTCGGAAGGGAATTTGGGGGACTGTTTTTGTATTTTTTGTTTTTTTGAGCATTTTTTTTTTTTTTTTTTTTTTTTTTTTTGTACTGGGATTAAACTCAAGGGCACTTTACTACTGTGGTACTTTTAATTTTTTATTTGAGATTGGATATCACTAAGTTGCTGAGACTGGCCTCCAATTTACAATCCTCCTGCTTCAGACTCTGTGGTCACTGGGACTACAGGCATGCGCCACCACACTCAGCTTAGGAAAATAGTTATAAACACTAATTAGAAACAATCCTTGAGACAGTTCCACTGTCTTGGTCCTTTTTCTCTTGCCATATCAAAATACCTGAGACTGGGTACTCTATAAAGAGGTTTATTTAGCTCACAATTCTGGAGGTCAAGAGCATGGTGCAGAATCTGTTTGGCTCTGGTGAAGGTCCCATGGCTGATGGCCTAATGATGTAGGAGCACACATGGAAGAGACACATAGTAAGACAAGAAGCTAGAGACCAGGGCCTGGCCATATTCTTTTCTAAAAGCCCCCTCTCACGGGAACTACATGGGGTCCCACAAGAGCTACAGTAATCCATTCTGAAGGCAGCACTCCCAGTGATCTAATCACCTCCTACTACACCCCACCTCTTAAAGGGCCACCACGTCCAAACACTGTCACATTGGAGTCCAAGCTTCTTACACATGAAACGTCCCGGGATGAACTCCAGCCACATCCAAACCAGAACATCTACTATGCCAGATTTCCTCAAGAGGTTTGGGTTTTGTTGTTCTTCTTGGTTGGAATTTCTAAGAAACATCCCAATACCATCACCCTTTTGTTTAAATGGAAAACAAAATATAAATGCTATATTATCATCAGGTTGCGTGACAATATTTTTTACATGTGAAGTCAAAGGTAACTCAGGAATGGTATGTAGAGCTTTTCAAGGATGGATTTTTAGAAGAAAAGAAAAGGTATGTAGGGGCAAAAGAAACTTCCCCTCCACCTTCTGAAGGTTTAATAATTGAGTCTTTTGGAATAAACTGGCAAAGGACATATTAACAGGAGAAAAGACACATGGGTTCATTGCAGCATGTGCATGGAAACATCACAAAAATGAAAAGTGAGTTCCCTTAAACCCAAAGAGATTAGAAGCTTATATACTCTCTTAGTAGTGGGTACAGGAGACAATGTTAGAGGAAGAGTAAATCTTTTGTTGTTGTTGTTGTTGTTGATAGTACCAGGGGTTGAACCCAGGGCCTTTTAACCACTAAGCCACATCACTAGCCTGTTTTTATTCTTTATTTTAAGACAGGATCTCCCTAAGTTGCTCAGGGCCTCACTAAATTGCTGAGGCTGGCTTTGAGCTTATGATCCTCCTCCCTCAGCCTCCTGAGCTACTGGGATTACAGGTATGCACCACCTGCCCAGCAAGAGTGAATCACTTTTACAGAAGATAAATTGGCCAAAGAACAGACCTCAGCCTATGACAGAACTGTCTGGGTTCTAAGTGTGGCATCAGCTCTGGTCATCTTCCCTGTGAGATAATCTTCCCTGTTTGATGACTTTATAGGGAGTGGGCTCTTGAAAATTGCATTCTTCTGAAAAAATTTCTCTGGGTAAGATGAGGGATCTTCATCAAAAGCCCTCTCTGGGTACTTTGGGAAAGACCGAGTGGCAAGAGGCAAGGGGTATAAGAAGGTCAGAGAGATCTTGATTTTATAACTGCTTCTTTAGTTTAAAGTACTCAGTATGTCAAAGTGTCTTAACTTTGTGATATCATAATCCTAACCAAACTTATAATGGTTTATATCTCAGAGAACTTTTCGACTCAAGAGGCAGTCTCAGTCCTTGCCCCACCTTCCATAATATTAGAATCCACGACTTTTTTTTTTTTTTGTCTTTATATTTTAGTTGTAGTTGGACACAATACCTTCATTTTATTTATTTATTTTTATGTGGCGGATTGAACCTAAGGCCTCACATGTGCTAAGCAAGTACTCTACTGCTGAGCCACAACCCCGGACTAGAATCCATGATCTTTAGCTGAGAACACAGTGGCCCAAATGAAAGATTTTATAGTTTATGATGGCCATAAAACAAAATTCTGTCTAATGCAATGTAGAAATAATGTGTGTGACTTCCAGAATATATCGCCTATGAAGGAAAGAGTACTCTCTCCTTTCCTCTTTCCTATCCTGCCTGCCAAATGTCTGTGTGCCTGAACGTCATCTTGGGTGACTTCCACAAGGAGTGAGACTGAGGAGCAGCCAGACAAAAAGGTGACCTGGAGTCACATATGGGGCTCATCCATCTTACACCTGAACATTACTTAAGAGAGAACTCATCTTCTATTTTCCTACTTTACATTGTATTTTTGGTTTCTGTTCCAGTTCTCAAACATAAATTCCAGCTTTAAAAAAAAAAGGCCCAGATTTTGGAATTTTCAAACAACTTGGATTACAAGTTTGGGGTAAAAGTATCTCTTAAGGCAGCACTATATTTCTTTCAGATCTGTGTGTAAACTGGGTGTCTCTTAAGTGGGTTCTTCTTTTCCTTAGAGCTTTACTAAAAGCAGCAAGAGGTCCAGTAAATGCCAGCGTCCTATAACAGAAAGTCTGTAGATTGCTTTCCTAGAGGCTACAAAAGTGATCTGTCCCATTCAATACAGATCACCTGCCTATACCTGTCTGTAATATCTGTCTTCACTATCCCACCTCCTCTTTTAAGTAAATTAGCCTTTGATATTTTGTTACTTAAAACATCCCTCCCCAAACGCCCCCTTACCAGTTCTCATACCATATCTTATTTCTATTAGGAATTACATTTGGCTGTGCAAAATAACTGAAAGTTAATGGTTTGAACAGTGGTGTGGTGTGTGTGTGTGTGTGTGTGTGTGTGTGTGAGAGAGAGAGAGAGAGAGAGAGAGAGAGAGAGAGACAGAGAGGGAAGGAGACAGAGAGAGGGAGCAAGGGTGCTGGAGCTCACATAAAGAGAGGTCTAGGCCATTATTGCTAATTCTGTGGTCCTCTTTACCCTTAACTCATGGTCCACTCCAAAACAGCTAGTAGGTTCCAGCTACTACAGAACATTCAAAGGCAAAATGTGTGCTTCTAGCTGCTTCTGTCCTATTTTTAGTAGCTTTAAGTAACTTCTTTTATACATCGTTGACCAGATGTGTGTTATGTGACCATCTCTAATTGCAAAGAAGTTTGGAACTGTAACTTTTGAATCTGAGCCCAGAACCACATCCACCAAATCAGGATTTTAGCAGTCAAGACATCATTCAGAATGTTTTATTTTGCACAGGTCATGATCCATTCTAAAATTCTGATATCCTGAGGATTTATTCCAATAGAAGATTTTGGGGTTCTCTAATCCCAAAACTACATTCCCTGTGTATTTCCTCATATGTGCATAAAGCTACCAAAGTACACTTAAATACAATATTTTTTTTTTTTTTATCAATAAAGCTCCTCATTTGGGCATCTTTGCTAAGAAAGTAATACATTACCCAGGTAGTATAACTTGGGATCACGTTTCAGAAATAATGATATCATGTGTAGAAGAGCCATAGATTCCCAAGGTTGGCTTTTGGAGAGGCTTTCTTTGCCTTTGTAAAAGCAGGGAATCTCACATGCTCAAGGAAGGATGTCATTAAAGGAAAACACACAAAGCGTTTCTGGACAACCCTACTTGCATACTCAACCCAGAACACTTTTGTTAAAAGTACCTGAGACTATTTCCACACACCAAGCAATTCTCCAGGGACACCAATTAGGTATCCTGGAATTCATCAGTTCTAATACTGCCTGGAAATCATGTCAGATCCCACAGGTTAAGGGCTTAGTTCTACATAACTGTACGCACTTCTGATGCCAATTCCAAGTCCAGGCTACCACTAATATGTTTTGTTTGGGGATTTTGCTATTATTTTGTTTCAGTGCCAGAGCTTGAACCCAGGACCTAGCACATGTTAATCAGGCATTCTGTGGCTGAGTTACACAGAGCCCCATCTATCTGTGCTTCTGACTGACTGGTTACAATCACAACAATTCACACCCCCAAATTCAATTAATTTACAACTGATTTACTAGAATGGCTCACAAAGCTTGAGGAAACACTTATTTACATTTGCCACTTATCATAAAAGATGTCATAAAGGATACAGATGAAAAATCAGATAAAGAGATGGACAGGGTGAGGCCCAGGTGAAGGGAGCAGAGCTCTTGTGGCCTCTCTGGGAGAGCCACTCTCCCAACTTTGTGGGTAGCAACCCAGAAACTTATCAAATATTGCTATTGAACAAGATGTTTTTGTTTTGTTTTGTTTTGTTTTGTTTTGTTTTGTTTTGTTTGTTTTAAGAGCATAATCTCTAGCTCCCTTTCCCCTTCCCCAAGATGGGTAAATGAGGCTAAAAGCTCCAACCCTATGATGCTCTCAAGCACTGGTCTTTCTGGTGGTCAGCCCCATCCTGAGGTTTAGGACACCCACCCTAAGTCTCCTCATTAGCATAAACTCAGGAACTATCAAAGATGTTCATTATGAATAACAAAAGATGCTTCTAACACTCAGGAAATTCCAGGAGCTCTGTGACAGGAAGTAGGGACAAAACCCAAACACAGCTTATATTACATATACCATACATGTCAGACTGCTTTCTGAAAAAAAGAGAGAAAAGGGAAGGGGAAGAGGAACCAGAAGCTAAGTGATATGGCTCGGTCAGGTTAATGAGCTAATCACACTTCCTTCTTGAAACCCTAGAAGCCGTAGAGAAGAATTTAAATAAAACATGCAGTATTTCCAGCACACTGTTGGTAATGTTCTATGGTCACTATCATCTTTCTCCTTCTGGGAATTCAATTTATCCCTATAATGCCACAGTCACGGATTGAGGAATCTTAGTGGCCATCAAGGCTCTGCCTTTGAAGCAAAGGGTCAGTGCACTAGTACAAAAGGGAATTAATCCAGTGTGCCGGCTCACCAAAGGGAGTTTAATTCATTTAGAAGGAATGGCCAGGGTTCCTATTCTAGGTTTCCATCTGGACAATCAGAAGTCTCCCTTCTCCCAAACAAGAACTTCATTAATGAATATTCAGTGGAAAGTATTACTTCATTGTCAGCTCTAATTGCTAGTTTTACCTTATTAGTAGAAGCTTTTCTGTGGCTGAGCCTGACATGCGTTTGTTTGCACACTGTTATTAGTCAAGACTCAGTGAAGTCTTGTAATTAACACCTCCACATTATCTCATGCAGTGAAAGCAAAGACAAAACCAGATGACTCACTTTGTTTCAGCTTTGCTCTTGTTTTCTGATATAGAAGCACTTAAGGAGAAGTGTAAGCTCATCAGAATGCCATATGGAGCCAACAGAAGCCATAAAAGGGTTTTCAGGAAGCAGTGCATGGAAGTTCATTAAGTGAACAACACTACGGTCAACATCCTGATTTAAAACTCTACCCGCCACTAATAAATTGAGCAGGTACATTACCTGTATCATACTCAGCAACGATTCCAGGTCACTGATGAAGGATCTGTGTTCCCAAGAAGCGGAGGAGATAAAGTGTTCTCTGTAAACATAATGAAGTTAATGATTCACAAAACAGTTAAATAGCCTTCAGAAACCTTATCAGTGTAGAGATAAAGCAGACCAAAGCAATAACTGTATTTTAATCATTCCTACCATTGAAAACACAGTGTCCTAAAGCTGGCTCCCAGCAGCCTATAATTGATATTTCTGTACAGACTGGAGGTGGAGGGAGTGAGGGCAATGTCAACAGTTCATATTTCAGTTTTATACTAGTGAAGAGATCTTTCTCTTAAGAGACTCTGCTAAAAAGTATTTCTGGAAACTAGCATTTGAAAAACTAAGATATCCCATTATTTCCTTTACTTTATGAATTTAGCCTAGTTATGTTGTTTTTATTTTTTAATGTAAAATCATCAAACTTTAATATAGAGAAATAGCATTATCTGAAATTTTGATAATTAAATCTGCAATACCTTTCACAGTATAAAAACATTAATATAAAATATTTTAAAATGCTTGTTTTCTACATAATGTAAATAAGGAGAAAAACAACCACAATTAAGAGGGAAGAATAATATATATGTAATGACATGGTGAACTTTGAATTGTAAGTATTCCCAAAGTAATGGAAGATCTGGCTATTAAATTAAAATCATTATTATACAGACTTTGCCCTGGTTGAATGGTCAGCTAGCAAATTTTATTTACAAATGGAAACAAGCCAAAAATTTCATGGACCTCTGTGTACACAAAACTTCCAGTATTACAAAAATACCCGTCAGAAAATAACAATCAAAAATGTCCACCAAGCCGGGCGCGGTGGCGCACACCTGTAATCCCAGCACTTTGGGAGGCTGAGGCAGGAGAGGATTGCGAGTTCAAAGCCAGCCTCAGCAATGGCGAGGCACTTAGCAACTTAGTGAGACCCTGTCTCTAACTAAAAAACACAAAAAAGGGCTGGGGATGTGGCCCAGTGGTCGAATGCCTCTGAGTTCAATCCCCGGTACCACAAAAAAAAAAAAAAAAAAAAAAAAAAAAAAAAAAAAATGTCCACCAGCTTCCTGGCTCCTCTGGAAGCACTGCAGTATGCTCGTGACTGAGCATGCCATCTGGAAGCAGGCTCCTCTGGTGCATTTTGAAAATCCACCCTTATTGTCAAAGTTATCACTTTTCAATACTGGCCTATCATTTTGTGCCTACATATGGGCTGATTCAAATGATGGAGTAACAAATCTTACCACAGAATCATGATTTGAGGAAAATATTAAATGTGGCAGCTTCATAGGTGAGATATCAGGAGTGCGTTCCCAACCCCGAAGTTAAATCTCACTTAAAACCAGTAGAGATCTTGGCAGGCCCAGCTTTGGCTAGCTATCTGTATTTGACTTCTTCCTAAAAATACCACCATTAAGACATTTTCCTGTTCATGCCACTGTGCATATTTTGGCAATAGATGGCTACTTAGCTCTACTAGTCCAGCCCTGGCCCCAAGGTTTAGGTTTCTGCATATCTATTGCACCAGAAGAGAACAGTCTGAAAATAGAAACATGGGCTGTTTTGTCACCATTGAATGGGAAGGCTAATAATAGTATTGCTTCATTGTTTGGCATGGACTCAAGGCTACTTCAGCCAAGGAGCAAGCGCATGCTGCGCAGCAGTAACCAAATCATAAAATTTCTCCAGGGAATAGTGCAGCTTTTCAGAACATGTTTTATATTCTGGGATTGCTTGGGAAGGAAATAGTTCAGAAGTCGTTTTGACGTAAGTGTGGTTTGTTTCCAATTTGCAGGGAGGGGGAGTGGCTGGAGAGACAAGCCAGGAGGTCAGTTGCAGAAGGGATGCAAAAATGTCCTTAAGGAGTTCCTGACAGGTGGTGATAGGGCTGTGGCTCTGCAGCCTGAGGCTTGGCGGGGAGTTTGTCCCTGTCAGGTTCCCAGTGTGCTCTCACTGCTGCCCTTCACACTCCTATTATGTTTATTTCTGTTGAACTTAAAGAGTGACCTTTTCAAAACTGCAGTGCATTGTTGAGCCACATGCATTTTTGAGACCTAATTTCCCTGAATGCCTTCCTTGTTCCTGCAGAAGAGAACGCGGCTGGAGAAGATAGGAAGAGGCTGAGGATAAAGAGCATTGGAATGGAAATCTTTCAGGCATTGAATTCTGCCTGCTATTAATAATTTAGAAGTGTTTTTAATGCCCTGATATGGAAGGAAGGTTTTTTGACACCAAAGGCATCTAAATATTAATTTCAGAGGAATTGGTTGTTACAAGCAGTTAACATCCATTTTGTTAGTTGACCTCCCAAGGAAGGTTAATGCACTAAAATCTGGTCATTAAGTATAGTAACAAATGTTTTTTCAGGGAGGTTATTACTATCATAAACTCTAATCCATGGTTCACAGCAGCAGCCTCTAGTGCAGTGCTCTGACTAATGAAGAATTAGCTATTTCTGAGCAGTTAATAAAGATTTTTTTCTCCCACCAATCAACATACTCTACATGATCCTGATAATTACTAAAAGCATTAAGCCCTGGGTATGAGTGCCCACATGACAGACCAGACTTCTACTCTGAGTAAATGACAAATGGCAAACCTAATCCCATTCCGCTTAATTTTTTTTTTCTAGCATGTTCACTGAAATAAGAAATAATGGAATTCCTAAGTATTAGAAAAAGATGGTCTACTGCGAAGCATTTGCTAAATGAGTATTGATGAGGCCTTTAGTCATATTTTATTGTGATGGAAGATTCTATGCTATGGTTTAGATCTTATTAGAATCAAGAAGTTAATTGGCTACAAACTGGGTTTTTTGCTTGCTTGTTTTATTTTGTTTTTCCTTTATTAAAAAGTGCACTCATCCACAACAACACAGGAGGCAGACTTGTGTGAGAAACACTAAAATCTGCCTCCTAACAATAAGAGGGAAAAGGTACAACCTAACCTTTCTAAAAAGCCTAGGGGCAGTGTTTTGCTTTTCAATGGAAAGGTCGTCTAGAATTAATTAAAGGCACTTTCCCGCTGAGGACCAAGCATTTGGCTCTACTTTGAAGGCTCAAAGAAAGTTGCTCATACTGATTTCTTAGAGACCCACATTTAAAGCAGCACAGCCAAAGCAATGGGCCAGGCTTTAAGAGTAATCTCCCTTTGGAATCAAAAGTCTGAACAATTAGTACAGGAAGGACTCAGATACTTCTGAAGAGATGGTTCAGCATTGACAGGGTAAAACCAGAAAGGTAGGAATCACTTCCATTCCCGAGGAAAATTCATTCTCATTCAAGCAGGATCAACTTTCACATTTTACATATACCCTTTTCCTCTTTTTTATTTTTAACTGAAGCCAAATCCTGTCTTTGGGGATAGCTGTCTCCACACTCAACAGAGAAGGAGAGAAACAAACCACACTTAAAAGAAACACAAAGAATACATATAAATTTTTTGAAACGTTTTCATTACATACAAAAGCTTTAAAAGGCGGTTAGATACACAGACAATAGTGCACCTTCTCAAAATATTTTCTTTTGGTGGAAGACTCCGTGACTGCTGGGATTAAGTTATCTATGCACATTATGATTACTCAGAACATTACTCATTTGTCTGGCACTTTGCTTGCTTGAGGAGAACTCCCAATTTTCCACCTACTAGTGAAGGCAGGTGACTTTGTTTTCCTGAACCTCAGTTTCCTCATACATAAAATGATCTTGTAATATCTATTGGTGTGTCAAAATTAGTGATAATATAAACTTGGCTTATGGAAAGGCTTAGGATATATGAATTTGTTTTATTCTATGTCCATAGCTTTGTGTATTTGACCTCATTTAATAAAAGTGACTAGAATCCTAGAACACTCACACAAACCTTTTGAGCCTAAATGGCAGTGGTAGCACATTGGTCTGGCTTGTGAACTCTGGAACTTATTACCGAGTCCAGCTCATCCTTCATGGACCCAGCATTGAATAGAAAGCCTTCCCTGATTGCCTCAGCCAGAAATAAACCTTCCAAACCTGGTATTCTAGCTTGCCTTGTACATTTGTCATAACATGCTTCACACCTAGCCTCTGCTTAAAAGTTATTTGTAGACATATCTTGGATCTATGTTCCCAGCACTTAGTACAGTACCCCAAACACAAGGACTAAAAAGGGATTTGGGATTTTACTAATTCTTACAGCAGTTTTTCTGCTAACATGGTAGGTGAGCAAATGATGAATGACTTTGGAGGTCACCTGCTCTTTTTATAATCTTCTATAGTGTGTCTTCTCTCCCTTTTTCCCACTCACTTCAAACTGATTCTCCAGAAGTTAGCCTAAACCCTTCCTCACCATTTCCCCACAATTGATCAGTGGACAGTGAAAAGGCAAGAGGCAGGTGTTTAAATGGCTGGATCTTTTCTATGCTGGGTGTTTGCAGATCAGGAGTTTCCTATACTTTGACAAGTGTTCTAAAGCCATTATGGCAAACAGGAAGCTCCAGGTTGAGACTCTATAAAGATGAATCAAATCGCCTTTTGAAGTCACTGGTTTCCGCATATCCCTATAGTTATATCCTTCATTGCACATAGAAATCATAGAAAAGAGAGGTTAACATTCCAGGATTACTAGTGATTTGCTATGTTGACCTTTGACATGCTCTTTAACCTCTTTGGACTTCAGTGTTCTCATCAATAATAATAACTGAGCCCATTCTAATTACTGCATAGGTTGCTAGGCCCATCATGTGAGAAAAGGTGTATAAAGAACTTAGACAAAAATAGTATATTAAAAAATCACTACTATGACTATAACTAGATATGAAAAGAAGACAATATTAGCTAGTGCAACCTACTTTTCTTAACAATTAACACTGAGTCAATGTATTTATAATGAGAAAAAATTAGATTTGCTTAAAAACAAAATGCTGTTGAAACCAAGAAGGAGTCATAGGAAGAAAGTTTAATGAATTGCTATAATAGGTTATGAATATTACTCTAGTTGCTTTCATAATGCCCTGAGCTCCCGACCATTTCAGTGAATATTCTGTACATACAGAGTAAAGGACATATTGGGGACACTACCAAATCAAAATGCTTTTCCTTTGTGATCGGTGGTAGGAATCCAGGCTACTGATAGAACACCCACCCCTTCTCCTCAACATGAGCACTTGGTCATTATTTAACTGTGAGCAAATGGTCTCAGTGACTCTTAGCAAATCCTGAACATGTGTAATTTCCATTCCCACCACCAATTTCGATCAAGGCTGTTCTGAAGTGTAGCAAATGAATTTAAGTACAGGGTTGACACTGCACAGAAGACTCCCACTTTTCCTGCTCCAGAGGAAGATGAATGTAAATGCTTGAAAAAACCCAGTCGAGAGAATAATTGAAAATGGGTTCAATGTCTTCATCCTCCGAGAATACGTGTGTGCATGTGCTTACTTGTAGTCAACTCTTTCATAAAATGTGTATGTGTCTGTTTTGATTCTGAAGCTTCCCTCTGCTGTGGGTAGGTTTCACAGAGGGGTTCCGGCTTGTAAAGGTTAACCGTGCAGAAATCAAGGCTTTGTGCATTTTTGCAAAGGTCACACTCATCAGCAGTTCCGGAAAGACTGCTGGGCAGGGCCATGGTAACCACCCTACGGCTGAACCATGGCTCTGGGTTTCATTTCCTTAAGAACACGGCTCCAGTCCCTGGTTGTGTTACCAAGAGATAAAGAGGCTGCTCAGTCACTTGAAATTCAATTTGTACATTCCTCACATAGAGCCCACCTCTTTCCTTCATGGTGTTTGGCAGCTGCTTGCTGGCACTCTGCATTTCAAATGTCTGAGCTGCAGGAAGCTGTTTAATAAATGGGATAGGTTTTGATTAATGTAACAAGCTGAAAATAGACATGATGTAATGCATATCTCAGCAGGAATCACAGATCAAATTGGATGGTTTCAAGGGACCATGCTGTAGCAGAGTTTTCTCCAAAGAAATGTATTTATGTTTTTACAGCACCTTGAAGGGTCAAACTGTAAAAGGCATACATTTTGGACTTGGAAGTCTGCCCTGTGGCTCGTTGAATAGCAATTACAGGTGACCACACAAGAAGCTCCAGAGAAACTTAGAAATCTGACATTGACTCAGGTCTGACAAGGGTCATCTCTGCTTCACTAAAACCTCTGGTATTATTAAAAAAAAAAAAAAAAAAAAAAAAAAAAAAAAAAAAAAAACCAGCAGAAGTTAATAGAAACAATAGTAGTAATATTCTGGCAATGTCTATAAACTCAGTTATTTAAGTAACATGCTCAGTTTCAGTTAATGATCTACAAGTCACATGTAGTGCTATGCATAAAGATACTGACTCCAACTTCTCCTTTCTTAGTGGATAAAATAATTGGGATTCATGTTGCTTAGTTCAAGGGAGAAAGATCAGCAAATAGAAAATAAATACCCTTATATGCTAAGAGCCTCTTACATTTGCTGAGGAATGTTAGAACAGAGTCTGGAATGTACTGAAAGGGAGAAATAAAGGAAATAAATTCAATGATTCTCATTACTGTGTACTGAAGGTATGCATTGTAGGTTGTTCAAAAATCATTTTGGGTGTTCAAAATATGGTGTGAATGTGTTGGTATATTGGTATGCTGACAGTCAGGGAAAAGGTAGGGACAATCATTTGCTTTTGCTACAAATAGAAATTTGTTTGTAGACAAAGAAATATTATAATGATAGAGCATGTGCTTAGCATGCACCCTACTCTAGGTTCAATCCCTAACACCAAAAGACAAAAACAAAAAAGACAAGAAAAGAGAAGAATAATTATATATGTGTATGTGAATATTTCCCTACAGATAACATTTTATGTTCCCACTATGAAAACTTGTATCATGTATCATTTATTACTAGATCCACATTCTGGTTACTGTAAAGATGTTGACTTGTTACATTGCCTATGAGGGAAATCCACAGTTAATACTGTTGAGCACTTGAGTTAGTTTTTGTTGTTGTTGTTGTTGTTTTTTCCTAGTAAGCTGGCCTGTCCAATCAAAGCACTTTTCTCATGGAATATGCAACTAATGCAATCAAGATAAAAGATTCCATGAGAATAAATTAATTTCAAACAGAGCAAAGCTCTCCCAGCCACTGACCAGAGTCTTAACCTAATCAGCCACTTAATAGGAGAATATTAGCAATTAAGTAAAAGTAAAACCATCATCATTATTCTCTGACAAACAGCAAAAATCATTCAAACCATATTATTGTAGGTTGCATGATGCCCTCAAAAATGTATGTCTCCAGAGGGGAGAAGGAAGTGAGAAGTTGCTTTTCAATGAGCACAGTTTCAGTTATACAAGATGAGTAAGTTCTGAAGATCTGTTGTTCACTGTGCCTGTAGTCAATGTACTATATTGTGTGCTTAAAAACATGTTAAGAGGGCAGATCTTGCGTTACATCTTTTTACCACAATTTAAATCTGTACATTGTTTGTTGGAAACTTTAAATGTGGCCTTATTTGGAAAAAGGATCTTTGCAGATGTACTTCAATTAAGGATCTTGAGATGAGGTCATATGGATTAAAGTGGGACCTAAATCCAATAAGAGATGTCCTTATAGAGAAGAAAAGGGGAGAAGACACATGCACAAAGGAGAATTTAATGTGAAGACAGAGGCAGAGACTGGAGTGATGTATCAATGTCCAGCGAATGCCAATGACTGCTAGCAGTCCCCCAAATCCCCCAGAATCTGGGAGGGAGGCAGGGAATGAATAATTCCTCAATATTTCCAAAAGGAATAAACTCTGAAAAAGCTTGATTTTGGACTTCTGGCTTCCCAAACCATAAACGAATACATTTAAGCTATTTTAAGTCAGCCAGTTTTGTGGTAATTTGTTATACCCATTCTGGAAAACTAATACACATAACCAAGAGCATTATCTTTGTGTGCAAAGAGGAGAGCCAAACTACTGAAAAATGTAAATTGATAATACGTTGTGATGGGGTATCTGCAAGCATCAACTTCCTTAAACATACATTATTTCTTGTTTTTACACTGATCACTTACAACATGTTCCTTTGAGACATATAACAAAACCCAGATACTTCAAGAATAAGGATGATTACAGAATGAAACCAAAAATAAAGCAATAATATAGAAAGGTAAAGGAGAAAAAGAAAATTTATCTGAGAACTCCATCCTGGAACAAAAAAAACTACAGAAGCTGAGAGAAAATTGCAGCCAAGAAAAAAAAGGGGGGGGGGGCTACAGTGATCTAATAAAATCTAATAAAAAGTGTAAATTTTTCAATGCATTGAGTATAAAATTTATTTGAAAGGCAGTATTTCAACTCAATAAGTGAGTCTATAAATAAGTACATACACTTATAAGTAAAATGTAGTTTTTTTCCACTACATATGTTTCTCTGATGGGAATAAGATCATCCATGATTGGAAATATGAAAACGATGCTAGTATAACATAGAAGTCCTGTTGGCTCGCGAGTGATTTTCCCCAGCACATCAATGTCTCATATCCCCAGGTAACAGGAGCTGAACACAGCAAGCCACTGAGGCGTTCTTGACATGATGCCCATTGGCTGCACACTCTTCCTGTTGGCTCTGCTTAGTTGTGAATTTCATGTTGGTGCATATGGCTTCCTTCTTCCCCAATCTTTGTGCATTGCACCCTTATCTCTATAATTCAGCAGCCTCAGTTCTTCTTTAGAACCCGTTCTACTGAATACACTTCACCTATTTTTTAAAAAGAGATAAAATTCTATATTTACTAAGATATTTACCTATTTATTTATTACAAATTTTTGGGATTTTTAAAAACTGTGTTAATATTTCTTTTAGGATTATTTTTGTGTTCTCAGTGCTCTGATTGCAAAGTTGCATAAGTTTGAATGTGTGACCCAATCCTATTTTCTCAACAGTCCCTATTATTTTTAGTACACATTTTTCAAAATATGAAGTTTTCCAGGGACACGTGCATTGCATAATAGCAAAATGTGTGCATATGGCACCACACTTTTAGACATTTTTCTTCTATAATGTAGGCAAAGTAAATGGTCTCATTTTAGTATTGCTAATCCTTTCCACATCAATAATCTCTACTCTTTCTGAGTCACCAGCTACAAAAAACCCTACCTCTTGCCAATCTGATTATTCAGGGACTACAATATTGGACTTATCTTTCTAGACACCATTAGGATTGTGGTCATCATCTGAGTACACCCACTCAAGGACTAGATCCTTATCATGCCTATAAAGTTGATCTTTACAAACTTCTTTCAAAGGTCATCAAAATTGAGAAATTGAGAATTAAATCCAAGATGTGAAATGAACTAAATGTAGTTAACTCTGCTTTTATCTTGGTGGATCCTATATTGTTTTAGTGTTATTTTCAATACTTCACCCCTTATGGCTTCCATACTGACCCAAGCCCCACACCAATCCATGCTACACTGTCAACTTTGCTGTCCCAGGACTGGCATGTCAAATATAGAGAATTACTATCACTTTCTTTAAATTTCACTTTAAAGAGTCAGGGTTTCCATCACTATATTAATCTGATTATCTCAGATTCCATTTGAAAAGCATTAAAAAAAAGATGTAGTCTTAAATATGGACAGGATTAAATTTCCATCAGTGTGATTAAAATAGTGATAATAAAACTATAATAGACAAGATGCTCATGGCAGACAAGTTTATGTAAACGTAATAGAACCTATGCCAAATCATCCAATAACTAGAATTTTGCATAAGAATTACATTCAAACTTTCATGGGAAAAAGGTGCATACATACAATGTATTTTTCGTGATCACTTTTTGCTGCAAGCAAAATTAAATATGGCCATTTAAATGCCTGCCTGACCATATAGGCCTGAAAAAAACAATCCTCAGCCAAAACTAATCATTGTCGCAATACTCACGCTTTGTGGACTCAGTCAAAGAAATGTGTATTCACACTTGATGGCCTTTGTGTTTACTGGGGCTTTTCCTCTCCTTTCTCCGGATCCTGCAGAGCTGACCTTAACCTCTTTTGAAGTCTGTGATTACCCTGGGTCAGATCAGATGCATTAGAGTGAGTTGGGCAAGAAAAGAGAAGAGAGCTCATTAAGTGCTCACATTTTCATACCATTTTCAGTGGATTACAATGAGTGCTAAAAGAGTTTTTGGTCTCCATTCATAGATTTAAAAGTTAATATTTAAGATGTCAACTTATTGCTGTAGTAACATGGACGCTAGCATCCTGAAAGGGAGTAAAAAGGCTTCCTCACAGTAAAAACAATTGTATCATTGAATTATACAAATATAATTATTCCAAAATGTACTTAATATATCCCTTTCTCCTTTTCAAGATCTGTTTATGTTCCAAAGCACATGGCCCTCTATTCTTATGCACACTGTACTTAACATACCATGCTACCCAGGGGTTTGTATTTTATTCATTAAGTTATTGAATGCCTTCTGTGTGCCAGGTTCATTATGCTAGGAACTTGAGATGGAGCAATGAGTAAGATACTTTATGTTAAGGAGACAGAACAAGTATGAAAATAAATGAGAATTTCAGCATGCACTCAGGACTATGGAAAAAAGAAGACCAGTCAATGGTATAAATAGAAAAAATGAACATTTGCTTCACTTATGGTGGCCATGGAAGGTCTTTCTGAGTGGGCACCATTTGGGCAGAGGCCTAAGGAAGCCACCAATGCAGACATTCAGGTAAAAGTAACAGCAAGAACAAGGACCTTGACAAAAGCACTGTTATGGTTTGGGTCTTTAATGTCTCCTCCAAAGCTCACGTTTAGGCAACACAGGGAATATTCAGAGGTAAAATTACTATGAGAACTGTAACCTAGTTGGTGAAAAATTTTATTTTATTAATAATTTAATGGACTATTGAGTGGTAGCAGTAGGCAGATAGTGTGTGCCTGTCACTGGGAGCATGGCTTGGATTCTATTTGTCCATGGTCCCTTTCCCTCCGCTTGCACATTGCCATGAGGTAAGCTCTTCCTCTACCATGCCCTTCTGCCACGATGCGCTCCTTTACCTCAAAGGGCCCCATAGCAATGAAGTCAGCCAATCACAGACTGAGACCTCTGAAACTGTAAGCCTCAAATAAATTGTTGCTGCTCTAAGTTGTTATTGTCAGGTATTTTGGTCACAGCAATGAAAAGCTAACATAAGCACAAGTTTTATTTAGTAAGTATTGGTTTCTGGGCCATATCTACCAATATTAGAAGGAAAGGTATGATATCATTTCAGAATAGCAATTATATGTTTATAAATAAATAAGTGATAACAATATCATTATCATCAACAGATAACATCTATTGCTCTTAGTACACTGGAGAAAACGACTTTGCCTACACTAGCAGATTTAATTCTCACAACAGCCTTAGATTAGGAAAGAAGTAGATTAGGAAATTGAGGGTCAAGATGGGTAAGTAAATTGTGCAGGGTTATACAGCTGATATATTTAGCTGCCTGATCTGGAATTTAAACTCAGGCACTCTGGCAGCTACCTGTCTCCACAGTTAACCACCTCCATAGTTAGCCACCTGTTAAGATTGAACACCCGCCCCCCCAACCCCAGCACACCAAATTCATATGCTTAAGTCCCCAGTACCTCAGAATGTAATTGTATTTGGAAATGTGATTTTCAAAAAGAAGTAATTAAGTTAAAGTAAGGTCATTAGAGTGAGCTCTTATCAGATATGACTGGTATCCCTACAAGAAGAGGAAATTTGGACACAAACACACCCAGCTGGAAGACTCAAGAAGATGACGTCCATTATCTATCAGCCAAGGAGAGAAGCCTCAGGAGAGCCCTGGCAGTACCTGAATCTCAAACTCCTGACCTTCAAAACTGAGAGAAAATAAATTTGTTTTGTAAGCCCCCTAGTTGATTGTACTTTGTTATGGCAGCCCTAGCAGACTAATACACTGACCTGTTAGAGTAACAGAAAAGAAATGAAGAACATTGGTATAACAGCACATTTTATAGAAGGAAGAATGAATTGGCTTTACTCCAGGTCTCTTATATAAGTGTGTATAATTCTGCAATATGCAAAGATCTACAAAGAAAGGTCTGTTTATTCATTGTCCATGGTATAACATCATTGCTAGAACATCCTAATACAAGAGGACTGATTTGGACTTTTAAGTCAGGTGGTGGGTCCTTCCTTCACAGCTGCCATTTGAACTATTCCTCTAAATAATTATCTCGTGAAGATATTAGACATAAAAATTGACTCACATGTTTAAATTTTCAACTTAAAGGATTGTAATGATTCTAAATCTAATCTTCCAGTTTTTGATTTATTGCCTCTCTACCCCAAATTCAACCGTTTTGCCTGCTCTTTGACAATGGATCTGAGCCCTTTAAATAGTTTCCCTTTGGCAACGGGTGTGAGTAAAGCTTTGTCAGGAGAGGGTACTGGAGTACATTGCAAAAGGAAAAGGGTTTTGCATCCTAGTTCAAGTGCTCTTGCTCCTCTTGCTCCTGTGCACGGGTACTTTCTCCAGCATCTGTCAACTGCAACATGGGTGGCTTCTCTAGCACCAGTGCTGACAGGTCTCCATGCTACTTCCCCCGCACTCACTTCAGGAGATCTTGCATTGGAGTGCTTCCAGTGAGACAGCTGGCTCTGGCATCCTAAGAGGGCAGATTTCCAGAAAGTTCCACTAGACACTTTTCTGTCATTTGGCAACTCATGGGTTTTTCCTTCTCCAATAAGTCTAGATCTCAGGCCTGACAATCTTCCCTGCTTCCCTGTCTTATTCTTAGAGACAGTGACTATTATTATAGTTATTACCTTGTAATGTATAATATTATATATGTTATTCCTACTTTCTTTAGAGTTCTTTTTACTTCCTACTGCCCATACCTTGTTAGTCTCATTCCTTCTATAATTAATAATTCTTTATGCTAATCTTTCTCTGTTCAAATGGCTGTGGCTTCTTCCTCCTAATTGGACCCTGATTGATATAGTACTGAATAGCCTCTCTTAAAGTTTTATTTCATGTTTCAAGTTATATAGGCAAGAATCATAATGACATCACTATTTTTTTCAAGGGCAATAAAAAGTCACCTTCTTCCCACAATTATAACCATGCATTGACCTTTTTATACTCTACAGCACAGTCCATGGTTCAAAGTGTTTATGAAACTAATGTTCCTAAAACCCTGAGATTAGACCCCAGTTTTGATGGTTTATTCCACCTCCCCCTCACCCACACACCCTCCTCACATATCATCCCCCAGCTGTCCCACTCCCCTACCTGGAGATTAAAAGTTAGTAAAAGTTTCTTTAAAAGTTGGAAAGTCTGTTGTCTTCTGAACTTCATTCATTTCTGTGATTATTTTGACTATGCCAGAAGGAATTATTTTTTCTCAATCCTAATTTGTGCTCCCATCCTCTGTTTATCATGAGTTCTTGATTCATATTTCAGAACTATGAAGTTATATCTATAGTGCATGAGTACATTTATACATGTATCTTATAAACATATGAACATATATACATATTATTTTCTCGTTCTCTTTCCTTTTATTCATGACTGTATACTGGCCCTCCTTTTCTGATATTATTTCTTACAGATGTCTGTATTTTAAAAGCTCTGAGGAGCTGGAGCTGCTAGCTCTATATCCCTCCTCCTGATGTTCATGGTTGCAGGCTGCTTTAAACACAGATCTATTATTCGAATCTGAATGAGCCTGGTATATTACATAAAGTTGATCTGAAATTGCCATGTCTTGTTGCAAAATGCCATCAGTTTAGTGAAATGTGCTACATTTATGATGGTTTTAACATGAAAAAAAAATGTTAGAAAAAGTGATGTCAATCCATGCCTAACTTACTCAAGCTCCTGTTTAGTGTCAAGTGTTGGTTATGTTTAATACTGAACATATCAGTCCCTTCCATCTTTCAGTATAAATTTATTCCTCTGAGTCCAGGAAAATGATATAAATTCTCATTAAAGAAAACACCATATTATGACAGCACTAAATGAATCATCTGCAATCTCTTTTAAAAGGCTTGATTTATTTCCTGCACTTGGGAGACAACATGTTGTAAAAATATTTTCACTAACAAGTATGAAATATTGCAATATATATTTTTATACATACTGCATTTGGCTATGTAATATATTTCATTTTTGTGAGTATTTGCACATAAGCACATATCTATAGTGGGCCCTCCAGGTAATTTCTTAGTCACATTTTCTTCCTTAATAAAAAAATAAAAATAAAAATAAATTTTAAAAAGGGAAACAAATTGGCCAAGCAGCCCAGACAAACATTAAATTCATCACAGCTGAAGATAATATTTTCCTGAAGTGATTCATACTCTCACCTTCCTGCAGGAGTTTTCTCCACCCAGAGACACAGTGAAATGTCACTGAAGTGAAGGCTATTTCACTTAGCCTTGAGCAAACATAGAGGCTAAACTGTGGATATACAGAGTTCTTTTTCTTTCTAGAAGACATGGTTTTTATGCATGTGTAAGTAGAGCTAAGCTGAATCTAGAGAGCCGCTACATGATAAGAGCTTGGTTTGAAAACATGTTGTGTAACCGAGTGACTTGAATAACAAAATCCCCAGCAGAGTGTTTCTGAGCTAACTGCATTTGCACTCTGCAAGGAGATCAATGCTTCCCCTCATTGATTTTCCTCAGTTGCAGAGCCAGGATTATGCACATTGTGAAGCTGTATTCCCACATTCATCCAATCTGATTTCCTAGTCAGCACTAAAAAGGCATAGTGCTCAACTGTAAACTGGAGGTTATAAAAGTATAACTGTATCAAATTTGTACTTCCACTAAGCCTGCATTTTAAACAGAAGCACAATAATGTATTCTTAGTGCGAAGGAAGAACTGCATGGGATGAGACAGATTCTGTTTGTGTGCAGCTTCTAAATAGATGGCAGAGATGCCAAAGATAAATCTGAGATGCCTTGCATGCATTTGCGGAACTCCCGAGATAGTTCCAAATGTACTAGAGCTTCCTTTCTGACTGACTTGAAATGTGAAGTAAGCATATAAAGAAGTGATTCTCTTCCTAAATTTGGGGAATGACTATTGTCTTCCTGAATTTGAAATTGCCTTAGAATCTATCACTGAGAAGGTGAATGGTTGGAAGATGGTGAAAATCAAGGATCTAAAAAAGAACAAAACAAAACAAAACAAACCCAAGGGTGTTGTTCATTGTTATCAGCAACTGAAAGGTTGATGGGTTTGATTTGCAATAGGCACAAAATCTTGTCTTCCATAAAGTAGTGGAACATTTTGCAATCCAATTTGGCACCAACGGCCAATTGCAAAATGAAAATAATCAAAAAAGGTGACATCAACTCTTTCAAAATGTTGGCCTTTTACACATATGTATATATAAAGCCATATCTGTATAGAGCTGATAGACAGGATGGACAGAGAGAATATTACTGCTATACTAAATACTGGCTTCCCCGCTCTACTTTGAGGATAGAGAAAGTGATGTATTAATTCAGGGTCTTCAAATTAATTTGCTTTTGAAGGGCTAAGGATGTAGTTAAGTAGTAGAGCACTTCCTTAGCACACAGGAGGCTCTGGGCTTGATCCTGAGCACTGCATATGTGTGTGTGTGTGTGTGTGTGTGTGTGTGTGTGAAGTAAAATATATACTGCAATATACTGCAGTGTGTGTGTATGCATATATATATACATATATATGTATGTATATATATATATATTAAAAAGTTTATTTCCTACAAGTACTGGGTATATGACTACATAGCTTACTGCCTTTCAAACAGAATTTGCTCAGAACGTGGGCTGAGCCAGGGGCTCCCTTCATTATTAAAGGGTGCTATCCTGTCTCATTCCCTGTGTGTTCTGGGCCAGGGAGCTTTGTCATCATCCCTACGCCCACCCCTCCCAAGAATGCTGCTTCCTCTAGGGAAACAGAGTCTGAAGGCCAAGGACATCATGCTCTACACCAAAGACTTTTAGGTGGATCCCTATCTAGAACAAACTGTTTCGACTTCCCAGACTTAACATTGACCTGGCAGATCATCCTAGTAGCTAAGAAATATAAACATGTTTCCAAGTTACCTAATCAGTGGACATTTTCCTAGTAAAAGATTAAACAAGTTGTGATCAGTTTCTCAGCGACTAAAGGTGAAAAGCAGATTCTCTGTTCTGAATGCCAATATTTTTTCCTAAGACTTCCTTCCTCTTTTGAATCATTCACATTGATTTTTTTTAATTAAATGAATATTGTTTCCCCATGTAAACTTAAATGAGAGCAGTACAGCTTTACCCACTAATAACTGACAAACATACCTTGGTTTGCTTTTATATTTTTTGCCTGCCATATTGAAAACAAGCATTTTATTTTCAGGCATTGGCAACTAAATATATTCCTGTATTTATTATTAACTTGTTATTTGCAAGTGTCAGAGATGTTTTCAATTAACCATGATGTGGAATTAGTTATATCAATATTTAAGTGATAGTATTCTAAGAAGCATTAATTTTTTTAAAATAAGGGTAACTTACGATTCTCATGTAGTAATTTTGAGATATTTGAAAGTTAAATTGGAATTGATTTTCTTGAATGTAAAGCAGCGTTTACTGTGTCCCTATCCTAGGGTGATCTTGTTAATGAAGACTTACTTCTGAGGAAAATCCTGTTTTTATAACTTGGTGCCCTTAATTCAGTGATAGTAGTCTAAATAAACATCGTGAAGTAATTTGATTATGAATAAGTAGGAGGAGACACCATTGTTTAACCTCCAAACTATGCTAATAAGAAGGGTGATAGACTTGTGCTGAATAATGGAGCTGCAATGCCAGCCCAATGGGACTGCTTCCAGGGCCTCCAAGGAAGATCTGCCAGGCCCTGGCTGTGTGCTGCTCCTGAGGGTGATTTCCATAGCCCCAGGATCTGGTTACAGCACAGTTATCAAAGGAAATCACTATTTGGAAGAAAACCATATTTTCTACTCTTTCAAATAAAAAAAAAATCCCTGTATGCTACTTTCGTTTTACTTGTTCTACCTAGGTTAAACAGAAGCAAAATATGGAAAGATAGTTGTTAATAAAAAAAAAAAAAACTATGACATTGAGAGAATTTCATTCCTTTGAAATACATACTTCAAAGAGACCATCCTAATACAGTAAGCAAATTACACATATATATGCATATATATTTATTTATTTTAAAGCCCAAATAAACTACTATATTATTACACACAGCATCAAGTTAAGGGCATTTGAACAGTGAAAATAGAAAGCATTTGTAGTTATTCAACCCTGAATACTTAAGACATTCATTTCTTTTTATAGCAACCATATTCAGTCAATAAAAGACCAAATGCTTTTTTGGTTACTGGTCTGAAAAAAAAAAAAAAAATCCTCCAAAATTTCAATACTTGATATTCCCTGCATATTTGCTCTCAGCTATATCTCATTAAATAGACTGATTCACCAAAGAGTATATTATAAATTAAAACAAAGTGCCATTGTGGGTGGAGGGGTGTTTTTCATATTCAAAGTCGATGGCACCAAACTGAAATACACTTAAATCTGGGTTGTTTACAAATTTTTGACTCACATAGTAGGTATCCTGCAAAATACATACATATGTCATTATTGGTCAATATTTCCATAGTATCTAATTGATACTTATGCTTTGGTTTGGATGTGCTTTGTCCTCCAAAGGTTCATGTATTAGAAGTTTGGTCCCCAGGGTGGTGATGTTAACCTGGTGACAAGACCTTTAAAATGTGGGGCCTAGAGGAAGACTTATAGGTCATCAGGAGCACTGTCTGTGAAAGGGATTAAGGCAGTCCTCGCCATACTCCTGTTGTTCTCCAGAGAGCAAGTTGTTATAAAAGAGCAAGCCTGACCCACTCCTGCTCCCTGTCCACCCCATGATCACTCCGTCCCACATGCACCCCTGCCATGATGCCATCCAACATGCGATGCAGCCAAGGGGACCCTCCTCAGAGCTGAGCAGATGCTGGCGACATGCTCTTGTACCTCCAAAACTGTGAGCTAAATAAATCTCTTTTATGTAGGTGTTACCTAGCCTTAGGTGTTTTGTTGTAGCAACAGAAAACTGACTAAGACAGATTTCTCTGGGGAGGAATGACAGAACCATAATTAACCGTAACTGAAAAAGACCAGGAGGAGATAATTGATGCAAAAGGCAATTGAAGCCAGATAAGTTGAATGTTTGATAATGGCATGATTTACATTTAATTGAACTTTTTATTTAATTTTACTTATTTTATTTCATACCAGACAAAAGTATAGGCTAAATGTGATGGTGCAATCACAGCTACTTGGGAGGCTGAGGCAGGAGGACCATGAATTTAAGACCAACCTGGACAACTTGGTAAGAACCTTTCTCAAAATTCAAAAATATGAAATAGAAAGGGCTGAAGATGGAACTCAGTTGTAGAGTGCTGGCCTAGCATGCATAGACCTTGGATTCAATCTCCAGGGCTGCAAAAAAGAAAGAGAAAGAGAAAAAAAAAGAAAGAAAGCAAAAGAGAGAGTGAGAAAGACAGAGAGAGAGGAAGGAAGGAAGGAAGGAAGGAAGGAAGGAAGGAAGGAAGGAAGGAAGGAAGGAAAAAAAAAATGCATGTATAGTGTGCATAATGTTAATCCCTGTTGTAAGGCACTTCACGAAATGGATATTATCACTTATTTCCCTATTAAAGGTATGGACTGGGTCACAAAACTTTACAGAATTAGTAAGAGATAGAGTTAGAACTTGAACCCAGGGCATCTCAGCCCATAGCCTACCCTCTTAACCATTCTATCAGACTACATCTTGCCTCTTTCCTAAGGTATGTTAATTGAGGAGCTTTGCTAAGGAAATCAAAGTGGAATGACCAATATATAGTAGTAAAGATATATTCATACCATTTATTTCTTCAGCCTTTCCTTAGATCATTTATCTTATTATGATACTTAAATCTAAGAATCTTGATGTTCTGGTGCATATGAGTGCTGATTGGTTCATTTTTATCCAGATTTCCATTTGACGGGACACTGGAAATATTACTGATTTTCAGTTTCAAATATTACTTTTCTTTTTACTTTATATCCCAAATCACAGAAGAGATTTCAAACAATTGTTTCCTTAACCAAACCAGGATGATATTTCAACAACAGGATTGCAATATTCTCTAAACAAAGAGCTTGGTTGTAGTGTTAGGTTTTACTTGTATAGTTCAGTGTTTCCCTCTTGGGACTATAAGCTTATATTGGTTATCTATGAGATTCGTGGAAGCAAAAGTTATTTTAAAATTCTCAATCTAAATAAATGTGAATATAAAACATCTATCATCACCTCAAAGTAAAATTCACTTAACAACAAATATTTATTGAGCACCCGTGAAAGTTATAGAAGTGAGCTATATACCATTTCAAAATCCAAGTTGATTTCTTCCAGAAATGGACATCTAGTCATAAAATTCACATGGAAACTTAGCAGACCTAGAATAGGTAAAAGAATCTTGAAAAAGAAGAACAAAATTGGAGGATTCCTGCTTCTTTTTTTTTTTTTTTTTTTTTTTTTTTTTTTTTTTTTTTTGTGGTACCAGGGATTGAACTCAGGGGCACTCAACCTCTGGGCCACATCACCAGCCCTTTTTTGTATTTTATTTAGAGACAGGGTCTCACTGAGTTGCTAAGTGCCTCACTATTGCTGAGGCTGGCTTTGAACTCGTGATCCTCCTGCCTCAGCCTCCCAAAGTGCTGGGATTACAGGCGTGCGCCACCACGCCCGGCGATTCCTGCTTCTTAATGTCAAAACCAACTACAAAGCTGTAGTTACCATGACATTTTGATACTGGCATGAGGACAGACACATAGATAAATGGAACCGAAGTGAGATCCAGAAATAAACCCTTACAACTCTGGTCCATTAGTTTCAACAAAGTACCAAGATAATTCAAAGAGGAAAGACTTGTCTTTTCAACAAATGGTGCGAGGACAACTGAATATGCACAAGCAGAAGAATGAGGTTGTACCACATACAAAAATTAATTCAAAACAGATCAAAGAACCAGGCATGGTGGCATGCATTTGTAATTCCAGTTACTCAAGAGGCTGAAGCAGGAAGATCTCTTGAGTCCAGGAATTTGAGATCAGCATGGGCAATATAGTGAAACCTGATCTCAAAAAAAAAAAAAAATCAAATCAAAGGCCTAAATATAAAGGCTAAGTTATGAAACCCTTAGAAGGAAACAGATGTGAATCTTCCTAATCTTGAGTCAGTTGATAGTTTCTTATGTATGACAACAAAAAGCATAAATAAGAGGGAAAAAAAAGAAAACAGATAACCCTGAACATCATCAAAATTAAAAATGCATTTGCAAATCTTGCATTGCTAGTGGGACTGCAAATTTGTGCAACCAATCTAGAAAGCAGTATGGAGATTCCTTGGAAAACTGGAAATGGAACCACCATTTGACCCAGCTATCCCACTCCTCAGTTCATACTCAAAGGACTTAAAAACAGGATACTACAGGGATACAGCCACATCAATGTTTATAGCACCACAATTCACATAGCTTAATTGGGGATCCAACATAGATACCCTTGAATAGATGAATGGATAAAGAAAATGTAGTATATATATATATATATATATATATATATATATATATATATACAATGGAATATTACTCACCATTAAAAGAGAATAAAATTATGGCATTTTGCAGATAAATGGATGGAGTTAGAGAATATAATGCTAAGTAAAGTAAGCCAATCTCAAAAAACCAAATGCTGAATGATATACGGATATTGATTCACAATGGGGATGGCAGGGGAGGATGGGAGGAATAGATGAACTTTAGAAAGGGCAAAGGGGAAGGGAAGGGAGCATGGGGGTAAGAAAGATGGTGGAATGGGACGGACATCATTACCCTAAGTACATGTATGAGAACACAAATGGTGTGACTCTACTTTGTGTTCAACCAGAGACATGAAAATTTGTGTTCTATTTGTGTAATATGAATTGAATTGCATTCATTGTCATATATAACTAATTAGAATAAATAAAATTAAGTTTAAAAAAACACACATGTTCATGAAAACCCAGAAGTGTGAAGTGTCAAGAATGTAAAAGATAACCCACAGAATGAGAAGAAAATATTTATAAATCATTTATATAATAAGTGACATATCTAGAAGATATGAAGAACTCTTGTAACTTAATAATAAATAGACAAATAATACAATTAATTTTTGTTTCAATGCTGGGACTAGAACGCAAAACCTCAGGGATACTAAGCAAGCACTCCACTATTGTACTACTAAGCTGTACCCTAGCCTGGGAAGGTAAAATCTCATAACCACTGTGGGAAGCAGTATTGCATCTTTCATAGAATTAAGAGTAGAGTTATAATATGACCCCAGAAATTTCATTCCTAGCAATATACCTATGAAAAATAAAACAAAGTTCACACAAAAACTTATACACGACTGTCCATAGCAACACTATTTATAATAGCTGAAAAGGAGAAACAGCACGTCCTTCAACTGATGTACAAACAGTAAGGTTTAACCTGTGGTCAATTTCCATTTTGCAGTAAAAAGAAAGAAAATACTGACATATGCTGTATCACAGATGAACCTTGAAACCACTATGCCAAGTGAAAAAAAGCAAGTCACATGCTATGTGATTTCATTTGTATGAAATGCCCAGGATAGGTCAACCTATAAAGATAGGAAGTACTTAGCATTTGCCTAGGACTCCAGGGAACAGTGAGAATGGGAGATGATGGCCAAGAGAAGAGGTGTTTTGGGGGTGGGAGGCAATGGCAATGTTCCAAAGTTTTATTGTGATAATGGTTTCACAACTCTATGGATAACTAAAATTTATTGAATAATACATTTTAAATGAGTAAATTGTATGATGCATGAGCTACATCACCATCACAATGGAGATTTTTTTTTAATAGTGACCTAAACAAGCAAAGTTTCCATCTTCATGGTGCTTACCTTCTAGTTGGGGTAATAGTAAGTCAGGTGGGGACAATTGCCATAAAGACAAATATTAGATTGGAGTCTGGGTTCTATGAGCTGAGTGGTCTAATCCTGGATGTACACAGACATCATGTGCACTTTGTTTTATTTGGAATGAGCCATGAGAAGGGCAAGTGCTAAGAACTGACCAGCTATGATTTCTGCTTAAAAGGATCATTTCTTTGGCTATGTTAAGAACAAGTTATAGGTTGGCAAGAGATGAAGCAATTAGATTAATTAAGAAGCTATTTCAATAATCTAGACAGAAATAAATGTGAGTCAGAGGACTCCAAAGGTTTTCAACCTAAACCACCCAAAATATGGAGTCATCATTTACAGAGATACTTCCCATAGTTAGGATTAGAGTAAAAGAGTGGAGAAAAGATAACATTAAAATAACAAATTGCAGCCAAAAAAATTATGGCATAAACAAATAAAACCAATACAAGTACATCAAACTTAAAGAAAATTTCATTTTAAAAGAAAACTCAATCACTACAAGTTCCTGAAGATAATGTCATTTTAGAGCACTTTTTAAATTCATGTTTTACAATTATAAAAGTAATATATGTTTTTAAAAAGTTTATGCAATATAAAAACATATAAGGCAAAATATTAGTCTCTCTCTTTCCCTAACAAGAATACCCACTTTTAACAAGTTTATGTATTATACCTACTGATCTTTTAATAAACATATATTCAAGTGTTATGTATTAAATAACACAAAAATGGAAGAATGTTATATAATTTTTCCAGTGTACTAAAAAGATGAATGTATTTACAAAAACTTTCTTGTCTCACAACTTACAGGAAAATAACCATTGAATAGAATTAGGCCATGCAAAAAATATAAAACATGTAAGATTATATTCATATGGGCCAAAATCTGCTCTGATAGTTTTCAACCTAATGATAAATTCAGTTCATTACACCATTATTTGGTGAATTATAGGTCTCTTCACCTTTTGTTGTAGTCAATTTTTCTTCACTGTGGCAAAAAAAAAAAAAAAAAAAAAAAAAACTGAGAAGAACAACTTAGAGGAGGAAAAGTTTATTTTGGCTCACAGTTGCAGAGGCTCAGTCTAGAGTTGGCCAACTCCATGGCTCTGGACCCAAGGAGAGGCAGAACATCATGGTGGAGTGGCATAGTGGAGGAAAGCAGCTCAGAACACGACAACCAGGAAGGGGAGAGAGCTCTGCTCACCAACGATAAAATATAAATCCCAAAGCATGCCCCCAGTGATCTATTTCTCCAACCACACCCTATTTGCCTTTAGTTACCACCCAATCCATTCAAGTGGATTAACCCACAAATTAGGTTACAATTATAATTTAATCATTTCACCTCTGAACATTCTTGCATTGTCTCATACATGAATTTTGGGGGAGACACCTCAGATCTAAACCATACTACCTTTTTTTTTTTCCTTATGATACTGGAGACCGCACTCAGGACCTTGAGCATGCTAGGCCAATGCTCTACCCCTGAGATAACATCCCCAGTCCAACCTTATTGATCTTTTTAATTGTCTCCATTGTTTTCCCTTTTCCAGAATGTCATTTAGTTGGAAACATAATATGTAGCCTTTTCAGATTGGCTTCTTTCACATGATAATACATAGTTAAGGTTTCTCTGTACCATTTCATAGCTTTATAACCCATTTCTTTTTAGTGCTAAATGATACTTCATTATATGAATGTACCACAACTTATCCATTCACCTACCCAAGGATATCTTGGTTACTTTCAAGTTTTGACAATAATGATAAAGCTGCTAAATATCATGTGCAGATTTTTGCATGGACTTAAGTTTTCAATTAATTTGGGTAAATACCAAAGAACATGATTACTGGATTCTATAGTAAGAGTAGGATTAATTTTGTACCAAACAGTCAAACCCTTCTCCAAAGCGCCATATCATTCCCACCAGCAACGAATGACAGTTCTTGTTGCTACACGTTCTCATCAACATTTGGTGTTGTCAGTATTTTGGATTTTGGCCATTCTCATAGGAATGTGGTGATATCTCATTATTATTTTAATTTATAATTCCCTACTGACACATGGCATTGAACATCTATTCATATGCTTATTGCCAATTGTATGTATTGTTGGGGGTATATATTTTGGGGTCTGTTGCCTGTTTTTTAGACCTGTTTTTCTTATTGTTGAGTTATAAGAGGTCTAAATACATTTAGGATAATGGTCCTTTGTTGCTGCCTGAAGCGATTGCCGCTTGGAGCAACAACGCCAAGGGAATAAGTTCAGAGGCGGACTGGAAACAAACAGGCTCTTTATTCTGCTAAGCTTCTCTCTCTGGCTCCAACAACAACTCCCACACCATACACACTCCTACAACCACCACCACACCACACAAAATGGCATTGACCCCGTCCGCCCTGTCCCGGGCCAAGTCTCGCGAGACCATGCAAATGGCACCGACCCGATCCACAATGTCTCGGGCCAAGTCTCGAGAGACCATGGAAGGTGGTAATGCTTATGGCTCACAGCTAACCGCAATCTTAGCTATCTCCTTAATTAGGGCTCCTGCAGTCCTTTTAAGATATGACTTTTGCAAATATATGCTCTTAGTCTGTGCTTTGTTTTCTCATTCTCTTTGTGCGTTTTGGTCATCTGAGTTTAAGACAATTGGTTCACTAAAGTGTTATACCAATTAGAAAATTTTAAAATTTTACCATAAAATCTCACTTTCCCCCTTAGGTATTAATTGAAGTCTTGCTAGTCCCGTCTCCATCCAGTCTCCCAAGCTTAGTTCCTTAAACTGCCTAGAGTAATTTTGCTTACAGTCTGGGTAACTAGATTTTTCATATAAGAACAGGCCTGTTATATATTGCCCTTTGAGCCTTGAATTTCTGATATACACTCTGAGGAAATCTCTTCACTTTTATCCACCTTATATTCTTTTTTTAATTTCCTTTTCTTGAAACAGTTTCCCACTTGCTCTAGCAGTTACCCTATTCCCTGCAGAGCTATAAAATAAAATGTGTACCTTAATTTCACAACCAAGGGGGGAAAAGGAATTAGATGCAGTTGCTTTCACATGGAATACAGTGCTATAGCCAGCAGCAAAGAAAATTCATTTGCTCATTCATATAATCATTTTCAAGTATTAACACCTTATTTATTAACAAAGGATTCAAGAAAGTTGGTGGAAACGGGATTTGCATGGAGATATTTATTTAGCTTTTCAAGTAGTTTGAAAAATTAAAGCTAAGTCTAACGCTCAGCGTCAAAGCTCTGTTTTCCAGGTGTGCCTGCAGAAATGATTAGACATATGGAATTACAAGATCTCCTGCTTGTTTAGGGTGTTCAAGGAAATCAAAGAACTGTGGAAACCATTATTGTCCAGGAAACAATGTTGTCTTTGAAAGCCTCATCACCCAAGACATGTCTCTGAAGTAGATGAAAAGGCCAATCCAGGCATGGTGGAGCCCAGATGTCTCACATGTTCAGCATGAGCTAGAAGACACGATTCAAATAAAATTTACTGAAGCCAACCTGCCAAAAGAGTTTGCATTTCAGTTTCTGAGAAGGATTTTCTCATTCAATAGACATTTATACATTCCCTACTCTGGGGGAAAGAGCTCGCAGCAAGAAAAATATTCAGATGGATACATAATAGACAGAAATAGCTAAATGACACTGAAGGCACAAAAGTAATTTTAAAAGAGTTAGAAAGAAAGGGCACTCTCCACTTAGCAGGTGTGATCAGAAAGGCTTTAACGGAGAGGTTTGGCATGAGCTGGACCTTGACCAAGGTGAGGATGTTGGCAGGTGGAGATAGGAGGAAAGAGTAGTTTGGATGGGAGAGTATCCTGAGGAAGGGTTGGGAAAGCCAGAGTCTGGGTTCTTTGGTCCTGTTTGAGGAAAGAGCCCTACTGTTCTTTGGCTGTAGCTTAAACATGTGTCATGAATGATATGAGGGACTTGGGAAAGATATGTGGGAAGCGAGCATTAGGACTTCTGTATTTTCTGTTTGTTGCAGCACAACCAGTTACCCATAACCTAACAGCTTAGGACAAAAATTCTTACTTTATAGTTTCTGAGGGTCAGGAATCCTTAGTTGGACTGCAGCTGTTAGCCTAAGACCTCAGATCATTTCTAGGTGGGCCTTTCCATGGCAGCTGGCTTCCCCCAGAGCTAGGAGACAGAAAACAGAGAGAGGGAGAAAAGAGAAACTGTACTTCTCCTTGTAATATGGTCTTGGAAATGATATATCATCACTTCTGGCATATCATATTGGTCACACAGATCAACCCCTCTTGCAATACAGGGTACGAATGCCAGGAGGTTGGACGCTTTGGGTCCTTCTTAGGGTCTAACAACTACAGTTACCATTTTGGTTTTGCAAATGAGACGATGTACATCTCTAAGGGGGGTTGTTCATATTATAACCATCACAGAAAAAATTTCTGAGCAGTAGAATATATGAAAAGATGAAACTTTATGCCTCACTATAATGTACTTAGTGAAAAGTAAGCATATATAGTGATGAATGGTAGCGTGAATAAACATTGGGATGAACAGCTGGAAAGAAACCATAGGTTTAGATGCCTCAGCTAGAATGGAAGAGCAATAGGATGGGGCAGAACAGCCAGATGCTCAAATTAATAGTACAAGGGCCGAATCAACAGAACATGGTGTCTACCTCCAGATTTTAATCCAAGCTGAGATCTTCATTTTTTTCAGCAAACATACTATATGTTGGACACTTTGCTAAGGATTAGATATAAGAACTGACAAAGGGCATGAATTCTTATTCTATTTGATGAAAAAAGAAATAAATAGAAGGCTGCAAGTCCATGCAATAAGTACATTCCTGGGGAGTAGAAAAGGGCATTTGCTCCAGACCAAGAACTTGAAAATGAGTCATCAGTTTAGTTGGTGGCTGTGCCAAGAAGAGAGGGCTCTTTAACTGAGTCGGGAAAGATAAGATTGAAAAGACGATCCATGAAAACTTTTTAGGAAGAGAGAATTTGCTCAGAAATCCAGAGCTTAAAGAAATAGCCCTTTAGCAGACCAGCATAAGTCTTAGTGGGTATGGCAAAAGATGAGTCTGAAAGTTGAAGTGTGCCATGTTCTGACCTCAGACACTGTGTTTCATTCTACATGTATTGAACAAGATGTTCATAGCACAGATTTCATGTTTAAGAACTTTTGGGCAGCTGTGTGGAAGCTAAGTTAGAGGGGTAAACTAGCAGAACCATATTGGAGGAGTAATCTAGTTGAAAAAAAATAAATTAATGTCTATACAAAGGTTGCTAATGCCTGGGGGGAAAGGGACACATTTAAAAGATATTTCTGAAGTAGAACTGATAGAATTATGTCATTTGTTGGATGTGAGGCATGAAGGAGAGGAAGGAGTCTGAGATCACTCTGGCTTTGGTGACTGAGAGTTGTCCTATGTGGGAAGCTGATAATATAGGCGGCAAAATAGTCTTAGGAGAGAAACAATGAGTTTGGTTTGGGAGATGGCATATTTGCAAAGCACGTGCTAGTCTGATGGAACAGTGCTAGATCTCAGAAGAGAGACCTGAGCTGGAAAAATTGCCACAAGAATTATCTGAAGGTGTTTCAGCATAGGTGAACTCAACTTGTTGGGGTAGATATGACTGCCCTGGAAGAACATGTCATGTGGAAAGAGAAGATGTGGACAGGTGAGGGACACTAACCAGTAGGCAGGTGCAGAAAGGGAAAGTTGGAACTGAGAGTGAGAAATTTGAAGAGTTGGAAAAAGTGGTGACAGAGAGACTAAGGGAGAAACTAGTGCTGAGAACCAAGGATTTACAGACAAGAGTTACAGAGACTGCCAAATTTGTCAGAGAAGGGAAACAAAATAAGGATGAGAAGATGTCTACTGGGTTCATACAATGAACTGTCTGGTCACATTGGTAAAAGCAGATTCAAGCACAGTACAGAAATTTGCAAGTGAACATAAGGAAAGAGAATGTAGCTATTCATCAAAGAATGTGACAGTGAAAGGAGGGAGACAGAAGGTCCTATACTGAAGCAACAAATGGATTTGCTAGAAATTGCAGTATCTGCAGAATAGATAATATCAGAAGCAATATTCCTGGGAGTGAAGAAAATATAGACTCCAGATCTCATGTGGGGAGACCGGCTTTTATGTGTGAGAGCAAGAGAAATGGAGAGTAAACAACAAACAAACAAACAAAAAAGATCTAAAGCTTCCTTACCTAAGAAGTGGGTTTATCATGTGCATGAGTTGCTGGAAGAGGAATAGGGTGCAAAAAAGAGAAGTTTTAAAATAACTTGTGTGTAGTAAGTAGAAAGGAAATGCCTAGGGCTAGACAGAAGAAAGGACTACAGAGCAGAACTGAGGGACCCCATCTTACTTCTGAATTTATGATGACACCAATTAATTGATTGATGGATTTAGTAAATATTTGTTGAATATTTTCTATGTTTTAGTTGGTACTGAGGATTCACTAAGGACTAATAAAAAAAATTTAAACAAGCAAACTAATGATATTCTTAGAGTTATGTTATAAGGTACAATATTTCACCTCAGAAGGAAGCAAAAAACTGTCATACTAAGCAAAGGCCAAAAAATTCAGGGGAAACTTTGCTGAGGTAAAGTGTGAGCTGTCAAAACATGCATACATAGCACAATAACATGCCAGCCGTTGTTGTTTTGGCTGTTGGTAAATGCAGTCACCCTCTGTGCTTCTGCCGCTGCAATTCCATTTTGACCCCTTTTAGTTCTACCCCCTGTGGGTTCCCCACCATCACCTTGAAAACACTGGGGGAAAAGAGTTGTCTGTATAAAATATGTATAGGTTTCTCTCTTGTCATTAGTCCTTAAACAATAAAACAACTATGTAAATAGCACTTGCATTGTATTAGATATTTTAAGTAATCTACAGATGATTTAAAGTAGACAGGAGGATATGCATAGGTTATAGGCAAATGTAACGGCATTTTATATAAGGCACTTGAGCTTCCTTGAATTTTGGTATCTGAGATTTCTGAAGCCAATCCCTCATGGTTACTGAGGGAGGACAACATAAGATTTTCTATTTGAACTAATTTGCTTGTTGTATGCACTTATGTGAAAGGTACTAAATATTTGATATTTAGACAGTTGACAAATACAGAAATAATATTTTTATAAAGACCTATATAAAAATAGTATAGTTTCAAGAACAGGCAATTATAAGTCATTTCCTCCCCACCTCAGGAGGTATGTAGTGTCATGAAAGCCAAGAAAAGAAGGAATGGAATACAATGTGCTCTTTCCAGTTCCTTTGCTCATAACCAGCATATTTCACTCCCCACCTGCTTGGAAAGCCAGTAAGCAACCAACCCCTGGGCCATGGCCCAGGGAATGCAATCCACTCCAGCCCTTGGAAGTGAGTCAGACCAATTACAGGTTGTGTAGACACTGCAGGTTGTTTGAAAATATTAAGTAGGTCAAGTCATCCTGTGAAATGCAGACCGCCAATTTCTTTATTAGTAAGACTATTTATTCAATTATTCATGTAATTGACATGGGCTTCTTGAGTTCAAGACAGTTTCATAGAGATTTTGAGCCTTACCAAAATGAATCAGAGACACTGTTCACCGGGGAACTACAGCCTCCGGAAAATAGACACAAGGGCTAACTAACACAGGGCATGAATGTTCTTTGCCATACAACACAAATTCCATATAACACAGCTGAAACCATCCCTTTCTTGATCTCCCACTGGCAGCAAAGTTCAGAAGTGGTAAAGAAAAAATTCCAATATTTTCTGGCTAGCAATTAGTTGCTGAGCGGGCCCATGATAGGATCTATAGTTTAGGTGTCCCCAAATCATGCTTTAAGAATATGAAATGAGACATTCTCAAACACACATGGCACACACATACTTTTCAAAAAATCATATTCAGAAATATTAGCTAAAGTATAATGGGAAACAATAAAAGTCATCCACTGATTCAGAGGCATCTGATCAAAAATATCAGAGAGCCAAGATGGGAAATCAAGGTGCAGTTAAAAGTCAGGGTCAAGGTAATGCCACTCCATAGGTAGCCAGAGCCAAGCACTGGTGATCAGAGCCATGAGTACAGGTAGCTTCTCTGTGAACAAGCTGAGCTTCAACAGGGCAGTAAATCAGCAGAGGCTTGGACAGTGAAGAGAATTCTAAGTAGGAGAACCACCATTTCCACCGTCACAAGACATTTCATCTTACAGAGAGATGCTATTGGCAAAGTCTTTAACCAAGACATACAAGCTGAGGAGCCAGTAACTATACTGGTAGCAGGACCTAAATAATGCTGTGTGGTATAGAAGCATAGACAGCATGGCTTTGCGTATGATGAGGAAAAGGGGAAAGGCACTGGAAATCTTAACTTGTTCTATAGGTCTAGATTGGGAAACCTCTAAGCAAACCAATTTGATTGCTCTTATAGCACAGGCTTGCAATTGCTGCTTCCTTGCATATGTCCCCTGCCTAGAATATAATTTCATTTAAGTATCAATTATTTATCTACTTTTGTTACCAAGACAGTATTTAACATATAGGTATCATTAAATGTTTGCTAAATGAGATAGTGATTGGATGACTTGTTGTGTTTTGTTGGTGTATAGGATATAAGAATGGGGATAGCAGGACATTGAATCAGTAAAATGAAGTGAGCCCTAGCGACTATTTATCCTTTGCCCAGCATCTAAATCACCTCCCTTTTTCTTTGAGGAATTCCCAGTTTCCTTTCACTTTTAAGTCCTGGAAGGAGACAAACTGTAAAGATGGCCTATCTGCCAAATGATCTTTCTCAACCTCCCTTGCATCTGGGTATAGGCATGTGACATAAATTCCAATGATCAGATACACTGACACCACCCCCCAACCTGGTTTTGAATAAGGAAACAGTGATGCAAGATGCAAGGACAGAAAAAAAAAATCCACTGTGATACTGGTGACAGTTACAGAATCAAGTATTTGGGGCACTAGCAAGATTGTTGTTCCAGAAGACACTGCCCATAGTGAGCATCTCAATGATGACAACTGTCTTGGCTAGCACTCAGCAGCAGTAGCAGTGAGACTCTCATCCAGCCAGTTCCATGGCATGATTTTGAGAATTCATCCTAGCAGCATAAACTTCTGAGTCCATTCTCCTGAACTTCTAGTATGTTTGTGATCTGTCCAGTATCATTTTTTAAAATTCCTTTTTTGCTTAAATCAACAACAGTTGTTTTTTTCATGATTTGCAATTTGGAGCCCTGATAATGTAGGGCTAAATCCTATTGGACCAGGTTAGAACTTCCAAACTTTAGACAGCAGGAAATCATTTATGGTTTTTAAGGTTATTTTAATAGATCACAGAAGTGTTCTAGGAATATCAATGACAATGGTTTGTAGCACAAACTGACTCAGGAAGAAGAGAGATCAGGTAGGAAGCTTTTACAACTATACAGGTGAGAAGTAATGCAGTAATAGAGGGACTGAGCTAGGAAATTTGTAACTACTCAGGTGGTATGCAAACAGAAATAGATCTTTTTCTAATTCCTTTTTCTGGCTTTCTATAGGAATTTTGGGCTAGTAAGAGGGAAATTGTGCTTTGAAAGAAAATGCATTATGTAAATCACACCTTCCTGGGTTACCTGATTCTAATGTTTCATTGTCTTTGAGCTATTTTATAACTCTACAAAATGTAGACAACTGACAGCAATGCAAATAATTCTTGTATATAAGCATGTAAATTCTGCCTGGTGAGGTTCAGTCAAGGTTCTTCCCCATTGTGGAAGAGGTCAGTTTTGCCTCCATTTGCACATTCATTTCATTATACATGTAGCCTTAAAAAAAAAACAAAAACAAAAACAAAAACTCCCTTGAACTGGTCGAAAAAATTACACCAGTTTCTTCACTAATGAATTAAATAAGACTTGTGTCCATAATTGTATCTGTAAGTCTAATGAATTTACCTTTTTAAAAAAACTGTAAGTCATCATTTCTTTCTTTGTAATGGCTTCTTGAAACAAAAGTTTCAAAATACAATGAATGATTTCTATGCCTATTATTCTAAGTTGGCATTTGGCAGTAGAGGTAAATGTCTAGTACATGAAAGAATTTACCCTTAAAGAGGCTGTAGAGGAAGGAGCTTTCCTTCTACTCTCTAAATTCAGTGACTGAAAAGTATCAGCTAAACTGACAAATGACAAATTAACAAGAGAAAAGGATCATTCCATATGCACCCAGGCTGTGGGTTAAGGAAAAAAGTGAAAACACCAAAAAGACAGTTAGACCTGGGAGATTATGTACCATTTTAACAAAGGGTAATAAAATGAGGAGACAAGACTAGAAGAAGGAGAAGGAGAGTGGGACTTCTGTGGAGGCTAAGTTGTGGGGAGGAGGTCAAGAAATATGGTAAACAAAGGCTATTTAGTCAGGTCTGTTACAGAGACTCAAGTCCTTTTAGGTGATTATAAGTTATTTCCAGAGTCCTTCTCTTCCTAGTGTGGGAGAGAAACTCTTTTTCAAATGAACATTTACTGTACAAATGTAGATTGCCTTTATCAAAGGGAAAGTTATGTCCTGCTTTTAGGCAGAACAGGAGAGGGCAGAGAGATTCTCCTGTGTTAGTTGCTATTTCTCAATAAATCCTTATGCCAAAAATACATATGTTGAGATGGCAGATCTGATCCCCTTTGGCTGCCATGACCAAAACACCATAGACTGGGTGGCTTTCAAAGAACTGACTGGTTTATACATAAAGTATTTTTTACCCAGTATCTGAAATGCATAGGAGATCCAGGTAGACAGGAATGAGGTATTAAAATCACTTTGTATCCAATAGCATTCTAAGTAGATCTCAATCAATGTGAGTGGATGGATAGGTGATTATGTTTATAGTGCCTATCATCATAAGGCTGCATGTCAAATGCCTTTCAGTGGACTCCAAGGAAGTGACCCAATTCTGTAGTTATACTAGAATTTCATTATATGAAATATTGCTTAAAATAAGTGGGCCACCAGCTGAAGGTAAGAAATCTTTGAGTCCTGTAGCTATTTCATTGAAATGGGGTTTGATTTGTACCACAATCATAAAATGTAGTCTAGCAGTGCAAGATACCCTTCTTTGAGTTCATGAATACTGATTTTTTAATACAGATTTATCTTAGAAACCAACATTCAGAAATGTGCTCATACAATATGTCACAATATGTTGTTTAACAAAAATATAGAAAAAAGTCATATCTGCCACAAATGAGAAGTGTCATTAATGCATCAGCTGCAAGTTATTCACAGGCTTCTGACTTGGCAGTTGGCTAAAGAGAACCACTTACTTAAGCAATTCCTCACTATGAGATTTTGCTTGTTGCTCTTGGCTTCAACACAAAGCTGCTTTCAAAAGCAGGTGACAAAGTGACTTCTATAAATGCATATGACCTTATTTCAGGTCATTTGTAACTTCACAGACTGTTAGTTTAAAAAAAAAAAAATGTTTTGCAAAAAGCCTTCACAGGTTTGCGTAGCTTTCTTAACCCACCTGAATAGGGTGGTTCTCATAATATACATAATACAAGGGCTCTGGAGCCAGACTGCCTGTGTACAAATTATGGCTCCATCATCTCCTAAGTGATCCTGAGCAAATTACTTAAACCTCTCCTGGTCTTGGTTACTCACCAGTAAATCCCAGAGTCCTTATGAAGAATGAGATTGTAAAGCATTTAGAATGAAGTCTGGTCTATATAAGCATTTGATGATATTATTAAGATATATTTATTGGTTGAAAAAAGCATTCTTGCAAACTACACTGGTTCTGGCCACTTTCCAAGAGAGAGCAGTCCTCAACATTGCCAGCAGCTGGAGGAGACCAAGATGACTGGCTATTCGCTTTTCCATTCTAGTATTTCCTCTCTCCCCTCCACGTTTCCCACATTTCTGGGAATAGTGCCCAATAATGAGAACAATTTGTTTGCAGTAGCCTCCCATGAGATGTGAAAGGGAAGGTACCTGGTCTGGAGCCCATTCTTTAAGGGAAATTCCCTGATTCTTTTTTTTTTTTTTTTTTTTTTTTTTCTCAGTAGGAACAGTCAAAATTTCTTTTGATTTTTTTTTTTCTGCTAGTTGTAGTAATTTTTTTCATCCCAAATTGCAAACACAATAAATGTAGAGGTGTCTTCTTTTATCTCCCTTACTCAATAGGTGGGGGGTCTGGAAAAGGACCTTATAGCCAGCCTCTGCTTCTTTCTTAGGGGTCAGTCCCAAAGGAAGTATGCAGACTTCCTGGTCCTGGAGCAGGCTTCCAAGGGTCAGGCTTCCTGCTGGTGACTCCAGTAGTGCGCTCTGCAGAGAAATAGGCAATGCCTGGTAGGGTACCATTGCCCTCAGTAGCAGAAACCCAGGAGCCAGGGAGGCTTGGGCAGCATTAACCCAGAGCATGAATGGGTCACATAACTTTGTGTAACTTGCAACACAGCCTTTGTTTAATATTCGATAAGATTAGAGAGAGAAAGAGAGAAAAAACTTAAGTAAGCTATGGTGAAGACAGCCTAAAGGTCAAAATTGTAATATTAAATAAATCTTACAAGATTTTATAAACCCTAATTTATTGTCTATGTGCAACTGACATTTTAGCTCTTGGTTTAATACCAGACACTTCAAAGTATTCTTGTAGAAGAATGGTTGATAACCCTCTTACACAGTATAATTGGAATTCTGCATGTTAGAACATTTGGTTTCTGAAAGATTTTTGTAAATGTTAATAGCTGTCTTTTAAAATGGTGTAAGTGTGAAATGCTATGAAAAGCAAAGGTTTAAATGTCACTCTGTCTATAATTTTCATATTGTAAAAACTAAGTAAGTTTTTAAAAATGGAAAACCTAAAAGCCTACCGCAAGTTTGAAGATACCAATGCATTCATTCTTCCTTTTTGAAATAGATATGACATTTAACGAAATGTGCCAAATTTAGAATTAAAGGTAATCTGTTTTTTCTAAAATTTACTATTAAGTATTTAGCCTAAATTGAAAATCAGTTATATCTACAGAGTTCCCTACTTCTCCCTACATTGCATGAGATTATGATTAAAGATCTGTCTGTAAGGAAGGCAGCTGATAAGCCACAGGTACACAGAGTCACTGCCATCAGAGTTTTCATTCTTTTTTTAAAATTTATTTAGTTTTTAGTCTAAGTTGTTAGAAATGACAGCAGAATGCATTACATTTCATATTACACTTATAGAGCACATTTTTACATATCTCTGGTTGTATACAAAGTATATTCACACCATTTGTGACTTCATACATGCACTTAGGGTAATGGTATCCATCAAATTCTACCATCTTTTTTTTTTTTTTTCTTCTCCACCCTTTTGCCTCCTCCCTTCCCCTCTCTCCCCATTGGCCATTTTTGACTCCAAGCAGTCTGTCTGAGGCAGAATTCAGGCTCCAAGTCGGGTGGTACAGCCAAGTTAGTCCTTTCCATGTGAAATGAAAATCAAAGCAGTGGCCACAGTGAAAATCAAAACTTCTTTCCCCTCTTTTTCTTTCTTCTATTTTGTTTTTGTCTTTGGTTAGCTCTCTCTTCTTTTTAAATATTTACTAGGTAAGGGGTCCACATTCAGTTTCTTCTGTTACCTCTACTTGGGAATCTGAATTCTGTGTCTGTCAGACTGAGCACAGAGGTCAAGAATGAGCATTGTACAAACAGAAATAAATAAATAAATAAATATATTTCATTAAGAGCAGACTCTGCATTAATAGCAATTTTATTTCATTTTAATTTTGTGGATAAAAATTTTAAGCTCTAATTATCAAGTCATATTAATTATACAGATTAATGAGTTTCTCTATTACATTTCCATACACACATATATTGTGTTTCGTTTGAATCAATCATCCCTAATGCCCTCTCTTGCTCTCCCTCTCTCCCCTCTTCTCCCCCCCTCCTCCTCTTCCTCTTCCTTATTAGTCCCTCTTCTACTTTCAGCTTTTTGTTTTTGTTTCCTCAAATAAGTGAAAACATACTTGTCTTTCTGTGTCTTGCTTTTTTTTCTGTTAACATTATGAACTCCAGTTCCATTCATTTTCCTGCAACTTGATTTCATTCTTCTTTATGGCTGAATAATTTTCCTCTCTCTCTCTCTCTTTCTCTCTCTCTCTCTCTCTCTCTCTCTCTCTCTCTCTGTGTGTGTGTGTGTGTGTGTGTGTGTGTGTGTGTGTGTAGATAGATGGATGCATAGGCAGATAGATAGAGACATCAATATGCCATATTTTCTTTATCCACTCATCACTTGACAGGTACCTGGGCTGATTCCATAGGTTGGCAGTTGTGAATTGTGAATTTTACTGTAAATATGGGTATACTGGTCTCTCTTGTATGCTGACTTCATTTCCTTCAGGTACCCAAGAGTGGTATAGTTGGATCATATGCACAGTAGGGTTTTAAGGTTACTATTCAAACAACATTTTTGCAGAAGTACTGCTGAATACACTAGTATAACTCCAAAGGATGATGTCAGTTACGGGACGATGCTAGAAATTTGTTATTCTTCATGAAGTAGCAAAGATTGCAGAGGAACAAATTAATAAAAATGTAAATGAAGTCAGGTGTGGTTGCCCATACCCATACTTCCAGCTACTTGGGAGGCTGACTCAGGATCAAGGCCAGCCTGAGCAATTTAGTGATACCCTGTCTCAAAGTAAAAAATAAAAGACTAAAGATGTAGCTTAAAGCATGAGACCCTGGGTTATTCCCCAGTACAGTGGGGGGTGGGGGCAGGGGCAGGATAAATGAGGTGCATTTCAATAATTTCCCCATAATATTCACACTCAACAAATGCAATACTGTTTCAATGTTTTGCTAATTGAAAGAGAAAGGAACTCAGTTACAACTTAAATTCTGGGAAGGACATGACAGTACCCCAATTAACCCCTGTTCCTGTAAGCACATACTACCTCACAGCTCCTTCATTTTAGAAACAGACAAGAGAAAGTTGGTCCAGTACTGCTGTCTGAGTACAGAGGAAGGCTAAGTTCATAGAATCATTTTTAACTTTTATTGATCCTCCCTTAGTCTTTAACTCTGTAGGTAGAAAAATGTTTTAGGCTAAACTGACATAAGAAGCAGAGTGAGGAGGTATAGTGTTAGCCAAATGCAATATTTTCCATTGGGATAAATTAGGGATGTAAGTAGTCTGATCCTTTCATCCTCATTTATACTTTAATAATGTAATATCACGTTGGATCTGTAAACTGGACACTTCTCTGAAGAAAAGGAAAACATAATCATCTTTCTACGTGAACATGTTTTTTTTTTGGTTGTTATATCCTGAGGGGGTCTTAACAAATGATAAGCCCTGTGTTTAACTGTGACACAAGATCAGCAGTTCTGAAGCTTTAGCAAGCATTAGAATCACCTGCAGGACTTGGTAATACACAGACTGCAATTGCAAGGTCTCATCCCCAGAGTTTCTGATTGAGTAGATCTAGGGTAGATCTGAGAATTTGCATATCTAACAAGTTCCCAGATGGTACTCATGCTGCTTTTTCTACACTTTGGCAACCACTGAAAAAGTGTGTTTTTCCAACACCAGGGCCAACAATTAACTGGGTTATAGCTAACAACCCTAAATGGCAAATTCGCTAAGTCACCCAGGGGCATATTTCATATCCTGCTTTTCCCAATTTACTAGAAAAACACATTTACATACACACACACACACACACACACACACACATACACACACAAAAAAAAACAATTTACACAAAACTACACATTCACTAGGTTATATACAAAGATCATTTCTAATGGCATAGATCAGACTGGTGAAACTGCTGAAAATTTTTCTCACCTGAATTATTTTGGACCTGTTGTATTTGGGCTTTGAATAAACGCTTATTTCTATTTTTTCCTGAAAAACAAAAAGTGTAATAACTTCCATTTATTTACTTCTTCCTACAACATTGCTGGTGCTGGATTCATTCCATGGGTTTGCCTCATTCAAATCTCACCACGGTCCCAGCAGAAGTTTTGTCATCACTATCTGACACATCTGAGGACGTGGCTGGGGGAGATTATGCACATTTGGAAATACTGCTGTAGATTCTCCACGAGTTAACCTTGGAATAAGCCAGACTATCAGAGAGCATTGTCACTCCCTGACGGATTTCTTTCTTTCCTCTGTGCCTTGGCATGAGGCCATCAGCCACATTGAGAGACCTGGTAAGAAAAAAACCCTTGTAACTCATTTGCTGTTTTCCTGTAAGGATGTTGTCAGGGACATTCTTTACTTCATTACAAAGCATCTTCTTTGTGCTGGAGAAACTTGTCTCGGGTCACAGTACCAGAAGAGTTGTGTTTCTCCTGAACACTGGGTGTGATCTGATGGACGGTATAAATCACACACCCACGCATGTTCTCCTTTAAGAGATCCTCAGAACCTGCCTGTGCATTACTTTTTTCATCTTCCAACATCTCCATAATAATGTTTACTTATTTGAATGTTCTCCATAATGGATATGACCAAGACAATTTAAGGAAATTGATGATAAACTTTGTGTCAATCTTCTTAAGCATGTTTCCTGCAGGAAGATACCACAGTTCACACTAAAATGGAAAAACAATACAAGGAAGTAGGAATAACTCTGAGTAGAGAAACTAGTGACCTAAGGTCTGTATCAGTTGAAAGGGCAAAACAGAATTGGTGATCACCTAATTTATTGGGAAACACTTGGTAAACTATCATTACTGCACTCTTAGAATTTCCATGTTCTCCTCATTCTTATATCATTTCTTTTATGTACCTGTCACTTCCCCTCATAAAAAGGTCTATGTGACAGTTATTCCTTGATTATTTTGTCAATGAATGATTAGCTGGTTCTGGATAAAGTGTGGAAGGAAAAAGACTATGATAGATTCTGCAGAAGGCTGTACACCACAGACTGTGGAAAAATGAAAACGCAAATACATTTAGTCAAGATGTCTGTCTAAGGTACTTAAGAAATCTTGGACTTATAATTGTAGTTCAGTGGTAGAACAATTGTCTAGCACATGCAAGTCTCTCAGCTCTATTCCCTGCATAGAAAAGGAAAGGAAAGAAAAGGAGGGAGGAAAGAAGAAAGACAGATCACCTCCTAGAACATACTTCCAACAGCTTGCTGTTCATCATGCTGATCACAAACCAATAAAGAAAAGGAGACTTCTCTTGCAATTTACTTATTAAGTCTAAAGGAGAAAATAACAGCTTTACAGTGAAGAACTCTGGTAGCTACCACCTTACCCAGCTTAGTATCATTAACAGCAGGAAGAACAGGTACCTTGTGCCTCCTAGTATGATATAGAGAAAAGGAAACAGATACCACTTATCTTGTGTTCTAAAAATCAAAGTACATCCTGAATGTAATGATAATGAAACATCTGATAAACCAAAGTTGGGAATATTCTACAGAACAAATGGCCTATACCCTTCAAAACAATGTAATACAAGACAAAGGTTAAGGTTAAGATTCTTAACCTTTATTCTAAGAAGACTAAAGAGTCAGAAAAACTAAACATAATGCAAAATCCAAGATTAGACTCAGAACCAGGGAAAAATTACTATAAAGGACATTACTGGGTCCATTGGCACAATTTGAATAAAGTTTCATAATGGATTGTATTAATTTCAACCTCCTCACTCTAATAATTGTACCATTGTTGTAAGTGATTTTTCATGTTCTATGGACACACACATAACTGTTTGGGAAGTAGAAAGGAACTTGCCTACATTTTACTCTTAAATGGTTCATGAAAATACAATCATATAATCATTTTATAGAGATAGATAGAGATACAGATATGTTTATCCCATGTTAAGTATGCAGCACAGTAAACACTGACAGGATGGGTGGATGGATAAATGGATGTAGAGAGGAAGAGAGACAGGCAGAATATTAAAGCAAAAATTTTTTTTTAAATGATGCAAAAATGTTGACAATTGTTTAATCTGGGTGAGGAGTACACACAGTAGTTCTTTGTACTATTATTGCAAACTTTTCCGTGTGCTTGAAATTATCACAAAATTTTTTTTCTTTTTTTTTTTTTTTTTTAATGGAAATAGCCACAGAGTATTCCTTCCCTAAGCTACAGTAGATGAAGTTTTGTTTGTGATGTGGCAAAGCACATAGCTGCAAAATAAGGTCATTCTCATAACAAGAATAGTCATCTTTAAAGCATGATGCCTAGTGAAAACCACTTCCTTTCATGCGTAGACTTGGCTAAATCCTTTACAAACACTTTTTTTTGTTTGTTTTAAGTATTAAAGTTTATTATTCACACCACAGAATTCTCATGTGGTAGCAATGTTATGCACGCCATCTTTAAAACATGCTTAGACCTCAAAAAGCCCTTTCCTCTCTCCTATAAAACATCAGAACATACCAGAGCATAGGAGTTTCCAGCTGGAGTCATATATTCTGTTTTCTCTTACAAGGGCAACCCCATTATAATCCAATAGGCCCATGTGAATGTGCGGCAAACATTAGCCCCGATTTTTATTGTGGAGCATGGCAGAAAAGAACATTTGTTCCTTTTCATTCCTGAATGTTTTCATGGTGACATTTCTCAATCTGTGTGTGTGTGTGTGTGTGTGTGTGTGTGTGTGTGTGTGTGTTTATACTGCTTTCTTTTCCCTCAAAGAGATCATCCAGTGACCTTGAAATCTGCACTGGCATTTTGTTGGCAGGAAGGGAAGGTCTCTCTTCTCATTTGCAAAATGAATAACAATTTGATCATCCTTAAACTTCTAAAAGGTTAATTATGCTCTCTCCATGAGTACCGAATGAAAACCTGTTTTATCTCTGCCCAAATGAAGCCCACAGGGCTCACCCTCCCTCTAACTCTGCCAGGAGACCAAGTCCTTCCGGCTGTCAATTAACCATTATCAATTCTAGATCTGTGTGAGCTGCAGTAGATTTTTCTCATCCCAAAACTATGACAGCCCTCATTTGCTAGAGTTTTCTGATGACTTTAAAAATTTCTCAGCAGGAAAGTGTTATCTGGCTTTGGGCATGATGGAAAGAAAAGGGAAGCAAAAGAGAAAGAAGAAGATTGAACGTTGGATCACTGAGATTTTCAGTGGTTTCCAACAGAAGTAAGAATAAAATGATAAAACAAAAATGCAAGGGTAAAGATAATAAAAATCATCATATAAAACTGAAAACAAATTTAAAGTATTTAAGCTCTGGACTCAGAAGCATTTAGATCTTTTCCAATTTGCTGTTTTCCAGAGAAGTTGCACATTTGTATACTCAGTGACTGGAGTCCCCGCGGGCTGGCACTCGGGGGGTGGGGGACTCAAACTTTGTATGGAAAAGGTTCAATATAAGCCCTTCTTCTCCTTTAAAATGTCTGAGCTGCTACTCTTTTGTGGCCATAAACAGCCTCTTTAGTCATAAGCCAGACATCATATCTTAAAAGGCAAGCCTAAGAGAGTTACATTTCATTTTTATTACAAGAAAACCTCATCTTTCAAAGGAAAGTAATAGCAGAGAATGGCCACGGTGCCATGATAGGTGCAGGAAATGTTGCTTCTGCCTGATATTCGTGGCTCCTGGTTTAATAAGTTGTACAATTTCATATAAGCCAACCAAATTTTATTACATGTGAAAACAAAGACAGAAGAAAACTTGGAATGAGCAATATGCTTCTTTTTCTAAATGAAATGTGTTCCCACATACAACAGCTCAAATATTTTAAGAGAAATGTAATTATCAAGATACCGCACAGAACCCAAACTTCAACTAGACTGATGTGTGTTACTAGGGTGTACAGGGGGCTCTGTGTAGATTTACCCTATTTTCTCTAAAATGCAGAGTAACTGCCACTTGGGATGGCACAGGGCTTGTCTTATTTCTACAGCAATACCTCTGTATGAAGACCCGGAGGAGTCTACAACTTTCTGATGATTTCATGAAAAATGAAATAATTTTCACCAAGAAACACTATTGCTAAGTGTATAGTTTTGTTGTTGTTCTTCCTAGAGTGGTGTGTGTGTATGTGTGTTGGTGGGTGTGTATTAGAATTTACATAACAAGTCACATGTGATCCCAGCACGCCTGTGATCCCTGCAACTCAGGAGACTGAGGCAGGAGGATTGCAAGTTCAAGGCCAGCCTCAGCAACTAAGCGAGGCCCTAAGCAATTTAGTGAGACCCTATCTCAAAATTAAAAAATTAAAAAAGGACTGGGGATGTGGCTCAGTGGTAAAGCCCCTCTGGGTTTAATCTCTGGTACCAAAAAAAAAAAAAAAAAAAAAAATCTACATAACAAAGATTTACCACTTGGGGCTGGGGTTGTGGCTCAGTGGCAGAGTAGCACGTGCTCCCTAGCACATGAGGCCCGGTTCATCCTCAGCACCACAAAAAAAAATTTAAAAAACGTGTTGTGTACAACTAAAGCAAATAAATAAATATTTTTAAAAAGATTTTTAAAAAAAGATTTACCACTTTACCCATTTTTAAGTGTATGGTTTAGTGGCATTAAGTAAATTTCTATGGTTGCATAACCTCCCCAACTATTCATCTGCAGAGTATTTTCAGCATCCCAGACAGAAACTCTGTACCCATTAAACAATAACTTCCTGTGAGCCCTTCCCCTGGCCCTGGTAATCCCTGTTCTACTTTGTATCTCTATAGAGTTGCTGTTCTAGGTGCCTCAGATAAATGAAATCATACTGTATCCTTTTGTGTCCAGCTTATTTCAGTTAGCATAATGTTTTCTAGATTCAGTCATGTTATAGCAGGTATCAGAATCACATCCTTTCTTTAAAGCTGAATATTGTTCCATTGTATTGTGTTTACCACATTTTGTTTACCTGTTCATCCACTGATGAATATTTGAGTTTTTTCCACCTTTTGACTCCTATGAATAATGCTGCTATGACCACTGGTTTGCAAGTTTCTGAGTCCTATGTTCAATTCTTTGGGGCATCCTAGAAATAGAAAATATATATAGTTTTTATGTACAATAACTGTGTTAGCTAAAGTGTTATCAAATGTAAGGCAAAACATAGAAAAAATGGCCAGACATAGTGGTGCATGCCTATAATCCCAGTGACTCGGGAGGTTAAAACAGGAGGATCATAGTGTGAGGCCAGCCTAAGCAATTTAGCAATACCCTCAGCAAATAAATGAGACCTTGTCTCAAACGAAAAAAAAAAAAAAAAAAAAAAAATTAAAGGGCTGGAGATACAGCTCAGTGGTTAAGCATCCCCGGGTTAAATCCCCAGTGCCAAGTAAAGAAATATGTTTTACTTAGCAAACGTTGGATATTAGTGTGCTTGAGTTCTACTCCCGCACCTTTTCTGTTGTCTTTGTCATTGAATTATGTGAATGTTTATAGGAAGATTTTGATACTAGGAAATGGGAAAAGAAACTACATCTATTCTCTTTAGAATTTTTCATAGCAAATATATATAATTTAGATCCATATTAAAGTACTAACGTGGGCAATGACTATCTTCCCCTGAGTAATGGATAAAGCAAGAATATTACTTTTTTTTTTTTTTTTTTTTTTTTTTTTTGTAGTACTGAGAATTGAACCAGGGCCTTACACTATAACCCTCCCACTGAGCTGCATCCCCAGTTCTACATTTCTTAAGAATTATCATTAGGAGGGAGAGGTGATAAGAGCTACCCTCCAGATCCTGTATGTCTCCCGCTCTGGGAAGGTCTTTCACTGCCCATCCACTTCCCTTTCTCCCTTCTTTCCTCCCTCCAATCCACTGTGCCCATTATAAACCAGATAATCCTGCTATTCTGTTCTCAGCTAATGCTGATTTTTGTAGAGATAGGCAACAAATCCAAGAAAGGTCTGCTGACTGGCTAGTTGGCATGTGGCCTGCAGGTTTTGAGCTGCAAACATGAGCAGAACCAATTGAGCTCCTATCTCAGAAAATGAGAATCAAGAAATGGAATGAATAATGTACTCGTGAAGAAGGGAGTAAAAATTGTACTAAGAATGCTATGAGGAGGAATCAAGTTGGGAGGAGTCACATAAGCCAAAGTCACATGCAAGCTGAAGTGTTAAGGGTAAAGAGAAAAAAAAAAAATGGGTCAGATATAATCTGAGGAGTGTGCACATCACATGAGGTCCAAGGCCCTGGAGGTGCAGAGCTGCTTTCAGGAGCTGCCTTGCTTCCAAGAGCATTTCAAGTTCTCTCCATGTGTTTCTTTACCAGTGGACCCTTTGGTTGGGTTAACTAGAGTGGGTCTCTGTTTACCAAAGTTTGTCATGCCTGATTGAAACTGTCTTCTCTGTTGATTTTTCCTGTATCTATCTCCTTCTGATATTTCTTATGTTTCTGAATTTCTTTTCTATTTTCCATTGTTCCTTTCCCCTGAGCCTATGTCTAGGTTTACAGTTAGGGCCCATCCCTAAAGAAGACCCCAAAAATCTGAAAAATAATTCAGTATTGTTATGTTTTAAAATAGTAGTTTTATTGAGACATAATTCACATACAGTAAGTAACATTCAGCACTTTGAAGTACACGGTTCAGTGGTTTATTTGTGGAGTTGTACAGTCATCACGACTCCCAGATTTTAGAACATTTTCATTATCCCAAAAAGAAAGCTGGTGCCCACTCACTGTCATTCCTCAGTCCCTCCTGGCCTTTCTCCCTGGCAGCCCACTAATCTATTTTTTGTCTCTCTGGAGTTGTCTATTCTGGACTTTTCACATGTATGGGGCGGGTACACGTGTCTGGATATAAAGTGTACACAATACAGTAAATACAATATGGAGCCACCTCCTCACTCGGTGCGTTTTCCTGTCCATCCATGCCTTCCCTGTATGGCCATGGCACTCCCTCTTATCATCGAACGGCGTTCCATTATATGGGCACACTACATTTTGTTAATCATTAGCTTCTCAGTTGTCAGACTTTTGGGGTCATTTCTGTTTGGGGGATATTATGCATAAACCTGCTATAAACACCTGTGTACAGGTTTTTGTGAGGATGTGTTTGAAGCTCTCTTGGGTGCACACTAGGAGTGGAATTGCTGGGTCCTAAGGTAGAAGGCAATAGAGAGAGCTGTCTTGCCTTTGTTCCCTTTTCTTTCCTGACCTATATTAACAGTTTCTGCATGCTTTGCTGCTATCCCCATTTTTCTTTGTATTTTCTTTTCACTTTGACACTTTCAGCTCACCTTTCCATTTTTATCTTCTTCTCACATTTGCTTTTATCCTATTATTTGAGTTCATTTTTTAAAATTCATCCTTAAATCACTGTCCCTTGTGGCTTTCATTGTGTTTCCTTTACAATACCCTCCTTCCTTCTCCTGTCTCTGTAAGGCTTAAGCAAAGCCTGCTTTGCCTAGAGGGGAGGCTCATGTGCATTGAAAATCACAAGTCTTTCTACAGTGAGAACTTGGGAAACAGAAGGACATGCTCACAGGTGCCTAGACAGAAGAGTACAATTGCTCAGAAGTAAATGATTGATGTGGTCTTATTTTTATCCCTGTATTTGCCAAGTCTGAATGAAAAACTTAATATTGTTCTGCAGTCTCTTCCATCCACCCATCCAAACAAAGTGCAAGTATAATGTGACTCCCAGGTAATTGCTGCAGCCACAGCTGTGGGGTATGTCACCACCAGCAGCCCTAAACCTTTGCCTCAGGCACCATATGGACAGTGACAAGTGAATCGCCCTGATGAGATGAAGAACTGTGAGCAAATTGAGGAGGCCTCCTCTCAATCGGACACACCTCTGTCTCATTTCCAACTGTAAACTGAAGTCAGAAGCTGAAAAGCACCAATTGTGCTCAAAGAGATGAGTCAGTATTTTCCAAGTTTTTGACAGCTGACCAATTAAAACCCAGACGACACTGTTAACCAGCTCTAAATAAGCCAGGATGTAGAGCAATACGAAGCACCAAAGCATCTCCTATCCCTCCATGCTCAGAGAGAAATTCAAAGATTATTACAATGCTGAGGATGAAGTTGATGAACTTGGGGATCCTGGGCAGGATTCAAATCATTAACTTGGATGCAGCCAATTCTATTTCTCAAAAAAAAAAAAAAAAAAAAAAAAAAATATTTCCAGTGAGCCTCTCACTCCATTCAGTATTGTTATTATTTTTTCCTTCAGAATTCTGATATTTTATCAAATTTCAGTTAATGATTTGAATCTTGACTGATGTCCTTAAAATAGTCATTGTCATCTCTACCATCATAAATATCATTGAATGTTTCCCACACTCCTACAGCGCATGGCCCTATGTTAGATAAAACAATATCATTGATTTCACATGTAACTTCAAAAGCATAGTTTCACCAAGTTTTTATCAAACCATGGAATAGCTACCATTACTAAAGTATTTGCTAACTAGCACTTTGTTCAGTCTTTCAGTCCAGGGAAATCTGGATACGTTTCAAAGGGGAAAACCACATAAACACATTGATATTGTTTGTATAAGAGGTGTCCCCCAAAAGCTCCTGTGTTGATGTAGGAATTTGAAGAGGTGAAATGAATGTACTATGAGAACTATGACCTAATAATTCCAACCTTAGTTTGAATGGACTAACTGGGTAGTAATTATAGGCAGGTGGGGTATGGCTAGAGGAGGTGGGTTAGTGGAAGGGTTCGTCTTCCCTGTTGCCTTTCCCTCTTTCTGCTTCTCAGCCTCCATGAGCAGAGCTGCTTTCCTCCACCATGCCTTTCTGCCATGATATTCTGCCTTACCTTGGAACCAGAGAGTTGGCCAACCATGGACTAAACCTCTGAAACCGTGAGTGAAAATAAGATTTCCCCCCTCTAAGTTGTTCTTCCTGGGTATTTTGGTCATAGCAATGAAGAACTGACCAATTTACACGTATTCCTAAAATTCATTAAAGACACTATTTTGTAAAAGTCACTGGAGATTTCTCAGGACTAAGAGTGACATAGAGAAAGCTGAACTCCAAAGCTTACAGTTCTGATAAATATTCAGTGTGTCGGGCAATTGGGCTTTTGTGGGTATAGCGGATGTGAACAGTCTCATGAGGGCTTTTCTTTCAGGTTGGGGCTCTTTATTAGCAAATATACCAAACCCCTTTCCAAATAAAGAGCTGGAGCAAAAATAATCAGGGATTTTTGAACCATGAGTGCATCCTTCTCTCCTATGAGTGAGACAGGCCTAGAACAACCTATGCAGGGGGCTGCTGGACTTTAGAATCGAATTGCTACAAAAAGTGCATATTGCAGAAGTTTTGGAGGACACAGTGTGATACAAATTGCTACCATATGCATTCCTTATGGAACCATGTGGATCTCAGCAGAGGTGGCAGGAATGACATCGCCAATACTGTGACTTGAGCTACCCTCAGGAAACCATGGCTGAGGGAACAACAGTCCCAGCGTTTGCTACATACGGAGACCCCGCAATATGCACCATATGAGACGAATCAAGAAGCAGTTGCAGGGGTTCTCAGTTTCATTTCTCAAATTTTATAGCTAACCCACATAAAAAATTTATAAGAGAAACTTGGGACATTTTGAGGCAATGAGGGGAAGTGGCACTGTGAGCAACATTTTATTTTGATCTTATCAGAAATGAAAGTTTCCATAGTATCTGTGTTAATAGCAAAATGGCCCACACAACAAATATAGTTCAAGGGATACTCCATCCATTTCCTAAGCCAAATAATCCTTCCTTTAACATTTTTTGCTCTCTTCCCCAAGAGCTTGCAGTGTTGAAATTAGGGAATCCCCAGTGTTACACCATGCCAGCAGACTGGGAGAGACCATGTCTAAATGGTGCCAGACACTGAGAATTTCCATCAAGTACTGGCGTTTTTACAGATCCCTGGAAAAATACCAAAATGTCTTTGGATTTATTTCTAACTGTCACTTGATTCTGGGGCCTTATGTAAGAATAATGTTCACAAGGAGCCAGTCACTGCAGTTGGGGTCCTCAGCGGGGGGTGAGATAGTGTGGACAGAGAGGCTCTCTGGGGCTCTCAATTTCCTCTTTCTCAACCCAGTGGTTTGCTGACACTCATTCTCTTCACACGCAGATTCAACCCCCACATGACAATAGTCTGACTCTGTTTCCTGTCATTCACAAATATTTATTAAATACTTCCTAAGTACCAGGTACTGGCTAGGTGCTGTGAATAACCTGCTTAACAAAGCAAACATGATCCTTACCCTCATGTTGTTAATATTTACTTGTAGAGGAAGAGGAAGAGACATCAACCATGCACCACTCAAAAATATACTTACAAGTAAAAAAAAAAAAAAAAAAAAAGTAAACTTCCTTATTCTTATCCTATCTCCCTGCTAGCTTATCTCCATATAGCACCCAGAGGAAGTTTACTAAAACATAAGGCAGGAATTCCCCTCCTGCACTCCAAACCTTCTAAGGAAAGAGCAAATGTCCTTTTCTGACTCTAAATCCCTAGAAGATTGGGTCCCCTCAATCTTTCTGCCCTCATCACCCACCATTGTGATTCCTATGCCAGCCTCCCATTCCTCAAAAGACCAAGGCTGACCTCAGAGGGACCACCAACCTGTGATCCTTTTTCCTAGAAAGCTCTTCCCCAGATATCTGTACAGTGTCCTCCTCTCTCAGTCAGTCGTGTCCTCCTCTCTCAGTGCAGTCTCTACTGAAATGTCAGCTTCTCAGATCCACTCTTCCCACCAATCTTTATAAATGAGCAACGCCACAACACCCTCATGACCTCGCTTTGTTTCGTTCTTCTCTGTAAGATTTATTATTTCCTATCAGACCATATGTTGTAGCATGTTTACTTGTGATCTATTTTCCCCATTCATGTACAAAGTTATAAAAACCAGGAGCTAACTAGACTAACACTCTAAGGAAAAGTCAAGCAGAGGGAACAGCAAGCAGCTGAGAAGTCCTGAGACAGATCTTGGTGTGCTGTGGACAGTAAAGTTCAGTAAGTATCACTGATTCCTCTACACGTAAATATCACCTGACGTGAAGCAGAATCAATCCTAAAAGAATCAGTAATTTTTCCTGAGTCTTGAAGTAGGAGCGAGCATCACAAAGGTGGAAAATTGAAGGGGGACCCTCAGGAGGACGGAGCCAAGGAGCAAAGCCCTGCAGACACGAGAGTGAGAAGTCCCAGAGGAACCTCAGGTAAAAGAGGAGTCCTCTAATTATCAGGGTCAGGCCATGAGTGAGCTGCAAATTTAAAAATTAGAATAGAAATCATACAAAATATATAGATACTTATCTCAAACATTTTAACACTCGTTTGCTGTTTTCTTTTTTAAATAATAAGCTAAGATAAAGGAACGCACACTGGCTTTCTCTCTCTCTCTCTCTCTCCATATATATATATATATATATATATATATATATATACACACACACACACACACACACATACTCCCATATACATACACACATACCTTTTACATATATAGTGTAATATATGTGTGTGTGTATAGTGTTTTTGTGTGTGCATGCATGCACGAGGTGCAAGAGGTTGAACTCAGGATCTTACACAAGCTAGGCAAGCAGTCTACTACTGTTCTCTACACTCAGCCCAACACACTGCTTTTTTTACACACTCAAAATATGTGACCGATTTTCTTTTCTGCAGAATAAACTTAAATACATTCATGAAGCAATCTGAAAGCAAAGTATTTCTAGATTTCTAGAGTTCCCTTCACCTGTACTCATAGTTATCTCGGCCATACCTCAGTCTTTAGAGCAACTCCATGTATCTCATGTTTCTAACATTTTTAACTTAGTTTTCATTAAAAGACCAAGGTTTTATAAAATTTATATTATATTGGTTTTATAAATTTAATCAAAAATTTTAATAATAATAGTAATTAAAACATACATAAAGGGGCTGGGGTCATGGCTTAGCAGTAGAGTGCTCGCCTAGCATGTGCACGGCCCTGGGTTCAATCCTCAGCACCACATAAAAATAAATAAATAAAATAAAGGTATCATGTCCATCTACAACTAAAAAATAAATATTTTTTAAAAAACATACATAAAGAGATTCAGGGAATAATGTAACCAAAGTCATGAATCATGCAACTTAACCAGTGAGAAAAGAATACAGGCCACAGTGTAACTAATTTCAGTTCTAAACTAACCATGTTAATGGTCCTTCTTTTTGGCATTTAGCACTAAAGACTCAGATATATGTTGACACTATCATCAAGAGGTTGTAAACAACCTAACATCTTCTCTTACATCGCAGTCAATTCACCACATGTACTTATAATAATTCAGTATGTACAAATATTACAATATGTTCAGCAGGAGGAATTTGAAAATAAAGTGAAAGAGTCAAACCCAAATTTTATTACTTGCATTGTACCTATTTTAACATGCCTTCTTCTTTCAGTATTTTTTAATGTAAAATAATTTTTTAGTTGTAGATGGACACAATAACTTTGTGTTTTTTTTTTAATGTGGTGCTGAGGATCAAACCCAGTGCTTCATATGTGCTAGAAAGCACTCTATCACTGAACTACAACCCCAGCCCCTCTTCTTTCAATTTTTAAGGATGCTGAGTAGAAAGAAGGAAAAAAGAAAGAAAGAAAGAAAGAAAGAAAGAAAAAAGAAAGAAAAAACAATGAATAAGGCAAGTTAAAAAAAAAAAAAAGGCAAAACAGGAAGTGATGGTCATGAGCAACTTCTAAGATGTCATTAATTTGGAACCACCATTTGACCCAGCTATCCCATTCCTTAGTTTATACCCAAAGGACTTAAAGTCAGCATACTATTATAATGCAGCCACATAAATGTTTATAGCAGCTCAATTCACAATAGCTGAACTGTGGAAGCAACCTAGATGTCCTTCAGTAGATGAATGGATAAAGAAACTGTGGTATAAATAAACAATGGAATATTACTCAGCTTTAAAAGAGGATAAAATTATGGGGGCTGGGGTTGTGGTTTAGTGGTAGAACACTTGCCTGGCACATGTAAGACACTGGGTTTGATCCTTAGCACCACATAAAAATAAATAAATAAAATAAAGGTATTGTTTCTGTCTATAACTAAGAAATTAAAAACAAAAAAAAGAGAGAGAAAAAATTATGGCATTTGCAGATAAATGAGTGGAGTTGGAGAATATCATGCTAAACGAAGTAAGCCAATTCCCAAAATCCAAAGGCCAAATGTTCTCTCTGATAAGTGGAATGCTGATTGATAATGGGGGGTGGCATGAGGAAAATGGAGGAACTTTGATGAGGCAAAGGGGAGGGGGCATGGAGTCAGGAAAGATGGTGGAATGAGATGGACATCATTACCCTAGGTACATATGACTGCACAGATGGTGCAATGCTACACCATATACAACCAGAGAAATGAAAAGTTGTGCTGCAATTATGTACAATGAATCAAAATGCATTCTACTTTCATATATGTCTAATTAAATTAATTAATTAATTAAAAAATTTTTTAAAGATGTCATTAATTGAATACCAGATTTTTAATGGCAATAAAAATGTCATCCATTGCACTTATAGTTTTACAGTAGATAACATATATTCCTTGTGAATGATCCCAACAGTACAGAAAAGCATGACATGAAATAAAAGCATGGAAATCCCCTACCCAGTGACAATCACCACTAACATTGATTTATACATAATATTCTACATGTTCACACAAAATTTTGATGTCATAGTGACTTAATTCTCTAAGAAATTAATTTTGGATTTTCACCTTCTGGAAGGAATAGATGTATACATACCAGCTGGGAGGCTTCATCTTGAGGGTGTTTCAGGGACTCCTCCCCACAAATCCAATTATGAGTAAAGCAAACCCTTCAATGCAGATATAATGACATCATGTGGCAAAAGCCTTGGCATTTAGACATAGTCTCTTACATGTGTCACTTGGGTGAATACAGATGTGGTCCCCAAATACAAATGACTTCTTTTTGTACCACCTTCATAGAGTTGATCAGTGTTTAATTAAATTGAATTCCATTGATTTATTGCAGTGAGCTGAATTGAGTTGAATTAAGGAGAGTCGAATGGGAATTGTCTAGCAGTTGTTAAAACATTTCCCTACTTTTTGACAATGCAGTGCCTTCAGTCTCCTGGACTCAACAATAAAATAAAAAGACTTATAATCCTTTAAGGTAGTGAAATCTTCTAGTCCCAGAGAACAATGTACTGCGTTATCGAAATGTCCAAAATAAATAAATTATACAACCATGCGTCTCTGTAGTTGAATGAATGAGAGAAAAAGAATTCCTTTTTTAATAGTCTTTATAGGTATATGTATTATCTTTATTTTCAGAATTACCACTTCCTCGTTCCTTAATCTATGCCTGATCCAATCCGTTCTAAAAATAGAACTACAGCTAATAAATATTTTAAATACTGAAACCCATTGTTAAGAGAACTCAGAAAATTTGGAATAAAACACTCTAATTGTTAAGCCTGTTATACTTTCTCATTGATGGGTCACAGGTGTCACTTGACAGGGAGATGTTTTGGGATTCTTGCTCTTTGGGAGAGTAGCAGAAGGAAGTCATCATTCCCTTTGAAACAGAAAAGGCTCCTGTACCTGGTAATGTTAGGTAGGCATTCAGGGACACCAAGATGGCAGAGGCAAGGAGACAATCATGTCCCTGTTCACAAGTTCCTGTTTACAATAAGTCCCATTACCATCACAACTCCTGCTACTGAGAACTTTTCACCCTAACAACTCCTGCCACAGGTTCAGTATTTTAAAATGACCAATGGGGGTAAAGTGGGGAGTATACAATAGGTTTTCTGAAGTAACCAAAGGGGGAAAACTGGAAAATATTCTAATCAGGTAAAGAAGATAACCAATGGGGGGGGGGGGTGGTAGAAATGGGGTAAGGTCTTCATCAGGTCTATATAGGGAAGAGACTCCTCATAGCTAAGCATATAAGATATACACTAATTTCCAGAAATCAGGGCCTTGAGCTCCTCTCTCTTGCTTGGCCCACTCAGTTCTACTTAACTGGATGCTACTTCCACCTTCACCTTCAATAAATCTGTACTTTGCCTGTTACTTGGTGTGTCTTGCTTAACTCTGCTTGGGACACCAAGGACCTGGACCACAACTGGACACCCTGACAATAATAGTGATTGCCATTAATAATCCCTAACATGGCATTCTTTATGAAGCAAGGAGGTTTTAGAAGAACTTTTTTACTACTTTCAGTGGTATGGCATTTTAAGAAATCCTTCTCTAGACAGAAACCAGAGCTCTTTAATACATAGCATGATTAGCCAACTGAAAGGTATCCCTACAAAGGGATCCACATTTGAAGAGTAACATGATACTCTTCAGAAATAAACAAGTATCCAATATAGTGAAAGACAGAGAGGCATATCCTACATGAAAAGCAATTTTGCTAAATAGAATGAGGACTGGAATTGAAAGAGAGAAATCAGAGTCCCTTCATCTATATAATCAGACAAAAGCAGTGGAGAAAATGTAAATCCCTATGGCTGGTAACTGGCCACCATCTGGCTTCCATAAATCCCTTGGAAATGGAGAAAGCCTTTCAGGAGGCAAATGGGACAAAAATGACAGCCCATATGTTAAAATCAACACTTACAAAGAGCCACACCCTCAATTACAGTTATCTGCAAATGGCAGCAGAACAATTGCATTCTTCTCAATGTTACTCTTCCCTTAGTACCAAAAGCCTGACTTCATTTGGAGGCATCCATGAACCCAATTTTTCAACCTTCCTTGTCACCATGTAAAGAAGTTCTGGCCAAAGACATGAAACCAAACAGTTGTGTAGTACTCAATGGAGGTTACCTGAAAAGGCAGGAAGTGAGTACATTTTTTTTTTGTCTAACCTTGAACATGAACATGTGGACCCTTTCTAGGGAAGGATGGAGCAGAAAACTAGAAGGAACCCTGCCAGCTTGACTCACTTACCTCTAGATCTTTATAGAGAATTTAACTTTTATATAGTTTAACCCACTGCTATTTGAAGATTCACTGCTGTTTGCAACTGAAGTCAATCCCAACTAATACAGATTAGAAAGAAACACAGATTTATCTAATGCTCAAGATGGACTGGCAGTGCAGAGGAATCAGCTGAAGTTTACACAGACAAATGGAAATGAGCTCAGTGTAGGTGTGTGAGTCAGTAAAGGAGAAGAAAGGGGACAAAGAGTGGCAGGCCCACCTGTTAGGAGGACAATTATGGTACTCACCTCCCACTGGGCCTTGACACAGCCTCTTAAAGCTTCTCAAGTCCATGAAAATTCAGGTCACCACTACCAATTCTTTGAACCAGACTGTAAGTCAAAAGAGACTTATTATAGGAAGGCTTACAGAAATGTTTTTCAACTTTTGTTTCACACCACTTCTGGTAAACACAAAAAGCTTGGAGTCCTTGCCCTCGAGATAATGATATATCCCTGGAGGGTTGGTACCCAAATCCCCCCTCTGGTGCCCACTGAGAATAATAGAGCAGAGCTCCCATCAGCTGCTAGGTGCTGCTGAAGGTACTCATTAAGGGGTTTTGTTCTTTGTGTATAAAGCAGTTGTCAACTTTTTTTTTTTTTCTGCTTCAAGGAACAGAACAGATGATATTCACAATGTGAAACACCCATGGGCATGCCCAGAGTGAGAAGAAATTCCCAGCTTGCCAAATGTAACTCCATCATTTTCTATCCCGCTCGCGAAAGCACATAAGAATCAGAGTGAGAATGACATTATTATAAACGATGTAATGATGTGACAACTTTGAATTTGCTTTACTATATAAAGATATTAAAGCATATCAAATATTCATAAATAACTAGTCTTACTTAAAGATATTTGTCACAGTCCTCATAGAAACAGCTTCAACATGCTGCGACAGCTCTGAGAAAGTCACTCATTTATGAAGATTTTCCTCAATGATTTCCAAGCCTGACAGGGGCTCCCAGCATAGAAAACCATTCACCAGGTAAATAGTTGAGCAAGCTGCCTCATGCAAATGAGTTCTGAGTAAAAAATCTCTTTAATGATAATAATGAGGATGCTGATCAGAGCCAATTATTTCAAGCTTCATAATTTGTATATTAACTAAACATCCTCATAATTAAGCAAGTTAGCCTAGGGAAATACCATTCATTAAAGGCTCTAGTGTTTTCAGCTTCTGAATTTTCTGCTGTAAAATATTCCTGTGAACAGGAAGTGAACTTGTCCATACATAACAGGAAGCTGAAAAGGGGGCACTTAAACAAATTAAGCCATTATTAATATTATTTTAACTGTAACCAGAAATCTGGAGGTAAACTATGTAGAGATAATAATGTATCCCCAAGAAGCAGGTAGGAATTCAGGCTTTTTTATATTTCTGCTCAGCATGTCCTTAGGGTGAGCTCATCTCCTCAGGATCCCAATATGGCTGCGCCACTCCATGACCCCATTTTGAACAGGAAGAAGGGGAAGGAAAGAGGCAGAGGGAGTCATAAACTGAGCAGTTCCCTTTCTACAGAGCTTGCCCAGAAGCTCTACCCACCAACTTCCATTTACTTATCAGTGACCCCAACTGTCATATGGCGGTCTCTGGCTACAAAGTGTGGTGGGGATCGGGGAGTGGGGCCAGGAGGAAGGTACGAGGTTGGAGAAGACAGGAGATAACAAGAAATAGATTTTTAGCAGGGCAGAACTCTTCCCCAATCAGAGTTATATTAGAAAGGCAGGTGGGAAATATTGACACTGGGTAAGCAACCAGCATTGTCTTTTATCTCCTAAGAACTCAGAAGGTTAAAGGAAGATTAAAGTTGAGTAATTCTAGAAGCCTCTTTAAAAAAAAATTCTGGCTGGGCTCAGTGGTGCACACCTGTAATCCCAGTAGCTCAGAAGGCTGAGGCAGGAGGATTGCAAGTTCAAAGCCAGCCTCAGCAACAGTGAGGCACTACGCAACTCTGAGAAATCCTGTCTCTAAATAAAATAAAAAATGGGGCTAGGGATGTGGCTCAGTGGTTGAGTGCCTCTGAGTTTAACACCTGGTAATACTCGCCTCCCCCCCCCCAAAAAAAAAAATCTGTACTTAAGTTCTCCAGTGGTTCCAAAACCTTATTTGGAAAATAATCCCTAACATGAAGATGCACACTTGTCTCACTTCAGAACTGAAGCAAAAGTGAGAATTCACATCTGGAAGTGCCCAGAAACACAGCACAGATAAACCTGAAAAACAGTTAAGCTGCCTTTAGCAATATAACAAATGGGGAAATGGTGTTTGTTTGTTTGTTTCCTAAAATGATGAAAAAAGACTGAAAAGTAATTCTTGCTATATTAAACTCTATTTTTTGTTTGGCCCTAAAGCATCTTGTTCTTTTTACTTTAAAGTTCCGTTTTCTCCCATTCTTATTTATGATAAAAAAAATTAAAATGAAAAGTTGCCCTAATCATGTTTCTCTATATTTTTTCTTGACCTGCAATGTTTTAATCTGGTGGGCCCCTCTTTACAAGTCAAATTGTGCAGGATTTTTATTTGTCAGTGATGGAAACACAGCTTGGCATCTGACAGTCAGGCTCAGTCCTTTCTGCTTTGCATATCACAACTGGAACAATTCTGGAATTAGCGCTTTGCTGTCAGTTTTGTTAATGATGTCTGAGGCAAAGAGGAACACAACCTACTCTTCAGGGGATATGATAAATTGACTCTGCAGAGCTAACAACGGTAAAATGTTGGTTTAATGCCAAATCTGCCTTTCAGATATGTCATAACTTCTAAATATTTGAGAAAAGAATTAATAAAATTTAAACTTATCAAATTTTGAAAAGCTAACTTTAAATACTGGCTTATTAAAAGATTTTCTGAAAATTATTATTAATCACTCAAAAATTTTCATTCCAAGTGACATAAAGAAATGAACCACAGAAATCCTTTGTCCTCACATGGCTTTTTCCCATCTAAGATAAAATTTAGAATTCACTGATGTTTACAATCACTCCTGAAACAATGCCCAGAGATTATCCAATTTTTAAAATAAATTGATGTAGTTGTTGACAATGGCCAATGAAAGTTATGTAGTTTCATCTCTTTTCCATAGAAAAATGACTCATCTCATGGTCTGTGATTTCCCATGCTATAATTTGACAAGTTAAAGCAGCACATAATAATGGATGGTTTTCTTATCATGAGAACATAGATCTAAGAATTAGAACTTAGACTCCATCTCCCTTGTTAGAATCTCTAACTGCCAATTTGCCAGTGGAATAACTCAGTGCACATCATGTTTTTCCTTGAAACTTTGTTAGCAGGCATGCTGAACATGCTTGTCCAAAAAGCACAAATGCAATAAGAGCAAGCATCCAGCTCTGGAAAGAGGATCTTACGTTCTTAAACTTTCATGCTATCTGTCCACTAAAATAAATACACTCCTAATCTTTTCCCTTTTATCAAATAGATTTGATAAATCTGGAAAGTAAACTACTTGATGGATCAATCAAGTACATATTCAAACTTTACTTATGAGACAGTTTCTTATGCTAAAAACATCATTCTCATGAAAACGTGTTTAAAAGAGTATCAAACAGGTATGGTAATACAGACCTGACCATAGTCCCAGCTGCTTCAAAGGTTGAGGCAGGTAGTTCACAAATTCAAGGCCAGCCTGGGAAACCTATAGAGACACTGTCTCAAAATAAAGTTTTTCAAAAGGGCTGGGAGTATAAGTCAGTGGTAGGGTGCTTGCCTGGCGTGAGTGTGACCTTGGGTTCAATTCCTGTGCCACCAAAATAAATAAATAAATGAATAAATAAATAAGAAATAAAAAATAGTTGTCTTAAAGAATAAGACAAAGGTACAATCACAAGGACTTGTCAACATTTTTCACCTAGAAAAAAAATTAGCTTTTTCCCATATATTTTTAACTATGGTAAAATACATATAACATAAAAATGGATCATTTTAAGTATACAGTCTGTGGCATTAAACACATTTAAGTTATTCTGCAACCATCACCAACATCCATCTCCAGAACTTTCTCATCTCTCCCAATGGAAACTCTACCCATTAAACAATGACTTCTCATTCCCTCCTTCTCCCAGTGCCTAGCAAACACCATTTTGCTTTCTGTGACCACTCTGTAAGTGGAATCATACAGTATTTATCCTTTTGTGATGAGTTTATTGTACTTAATGTCTTCAAGATCCATCTATATTGTGATAGGTGTTAGAATTTCCTTCATTTTTGAGGCTGCAAAATATTCCACATTCTGTATCTACCACACTTGGCTTATCCACTATCCATCAATAAATATTGGGCTGCCTCCAACTTTTGGCTATTGTTAAGTAATGTTGCTATAAACATGGGTGTACAAACATTTCTCTGAGTCCCTGTTTTCCATTCTTTTGTTTTCCATGTGTTTTTTGTTTTGTTTTTATATTTTTTATTGGTTCTTTTTAGTTATACATGACAATAGAATTTATTTTGACATAATTATAAAAACATGGAATATAATTTGTTCCCATGTATTTTTAAATAGTTAAACCAAGTAATAGTGCTCATTTTATGTGTGTATGTGTGGGGAAAGTACTTCAGAAATATTTGAGGAAAAATAATCAATACTAATATGTAGCCGAGAAAGGGCTAAAGAGTAGAAGGAGTAGATCCATCTCTGTGACTTTCCAGCTTTGTGACCTTGTAAAAGTTCATTGTGCTCTCATTTTCCCATGTGTAAAATAAAACCCCCTAATTATGTGACAACATATTAAGTCTCCATTCCAGTTCTAAAATTTCATGGTTTAATGACTTTAATCATCTCAGGACTTTGACTCCAAAGCTTATATGAAATGCATAATGGTCCAGGGTGGGATCCAAAGTTTGAAGGATGTCTTTATAAGTTTACTCTTTAAATTCTGAAATTTGTCTTCCCAGTTGTAGAGAAGGAGAAATTAATAAGATTCAATTAGAAAGCAATTGAGGTTTTTTGTTTGTTTGTTTGTTTGTTTGTTTGTAAGTAGTTGCTAGGAAAATGAGTACACCTATGCATAATTCTTGCAGTTTATGTTCTTTCTGAAAAGAGAAACATATTCACTTGTAGAAGACTGTAAGATGTGAGAATTGGCAATATATTAAAAAGTGTTATTTTTCAAAATTGCCCACAGCCTTGCTCTTCTTAAAATACCGTTTAACTAAAAGAATCTCCACAATTATGTTATCGCCTTATCCAAGCGAGGTTTTTCAAATTGCATTTTTACTCCAATAAGATTTTTCTCCTCTCTCTCTCTCTCTCTCTCTCTCTCTCTCTCTCAGAAAGGAGGTTGGGGGAGGATATATTGGCTGCTAAATACTGTGAGCATCTTCCCCACAGTTACTGTTTCATGTCCTAGAGTCAAATTACCCAGTTTGGATGACTACTTGGTTCAAATAAGCTACATAATTGCAAACTTTCCACTTCGTTTTCTGTTGTGTAAACAGAGTTTGTGTAAGTAAGTCTGTGGGTTTTTTAACACCACAGAGCCTACCCTCCTGTCCTGGCATAGAGGCCAGCGATACCCTGCCTCTGCGGTCTGGCAGAGCATTAGGGCAGGAGAGTCAGCTTAGAGTGGTGAAACAAATTCCTGCAGCTGCTTTTCTCAGGGTTGGGGGGATGTAGCAATTTCCTTTCATATTCTATGATTGATTGGCATCCTTGAAAGGAAGCTTGTAGGAAGCATTCTGATTGGAGCACAAAATGAACCTGTGTGCTGGAAACTTTATGTTTTGTCTAAACTCATGATTCTACCTTACCCTTCGGCTCTTCCTTTCCAAGGAAAGGCCCACAGCTAGCCTGCATGCTCAGCCATTTAAACCATAGCCTACTGGCTTCATCTTAACCTGTGAGCCACAGTTTTTTCCTTCTGTAAAATGGGGATTAAAATAGTACCACTCGATGAGAGTTGTGTGAAGATAAGTGAATTAATAAGATGAAAGTATTCACTCTGCACCTGGCACTTGGTGGATGCAGGTATGTGTTCATACTATTACTCCCTTTCAGTGCCCTGGTGGCCTTGACCATCTCCAGGGCTTATCCCACTTACTTGACGCTACTGGAACACACATGTGCACTCTGCTTCTGGGCCTCTGGCTCCAGGCCCTTGCAGCCTGCCCAGGGCTTTGGGGCATTTATTCCAGAGTCTGACCAACTTCCATACCAAGCACCTACCACTCTTATTACACTCTCGGGCCTCCGCCCCACTTCCCTGACCAGCTGCCCCACGCGGTTCCCACACTAACATTCAAGGTTTGGTTTTTAAAAGCTCTCTTCTGACAGCCTGACCTGAGGGGAGACCGGCAGTGGTGCACTGCGGTTTGGACATTGTCTGCTGGATAACCTTCCTAATCTTATGAAAAATGAGAAGCCTGGAGCCGCATAAAAGCCTGGAACCCCTCTCCCCCCAGGTCTGCTCAGTAATGAGCGTGGGGCCAAAGCCACGTCTCTTGCCCTGAATCATACAGGATGTCAGTTACAGAGCCAGAAACCAGGGCCAGCTCTCAGCTTTCCCATGATTATGTTCTACCCACTCAACTATAATGCTAAAAAAAAAGAAAGACACCACAGACATTTCATCAACCTGTCTCTTCTGTCAAAATGCGTTATTCTCAAATTGTGTAAGCCTTATGTAAACAATATCGCTTCACACATGGGGTTCCATAAGTACATTTGCTGCGTGGTTCTCACACAGCAGGTTTTTCTATGGATGGGTATATAAAAAGTGCCAACATTTCAAACTTAAGAAAACACTTCAAGGGCAGCCTTCCAGCGGCATTACAGTCAGTTTTTGCCCCCAGGCATGGGAGCAGAAGTTCTCTGCGGCTGGCTGTCTAAGTGGTACTGGGTACCCAGCACGTCCAGTACAGCAGGACCGAGAACCTCCTTCTGCGGTTCGGGGAGACCTAAGGGCTGATGGATTTGAATGACTTTTGAGGCATATTCTTTCATACTTCCTTGCCCCATTTTTCTTCTTTTTCTCCTTCTCTTCTGGTCACACTTGTGCCTGTCCTTCAATTTTTTGAAATAACCATCTCCTCCTCCTCCTATTCCCGTCCTTCCTCTTAACCCCTAGTATTACAAGTCCGCATGTGTTTATTTGAAATGATTATGTCTGAGGAAGGAGAGTCTCTTTTAAGCCTTCCTAAAAACACCCAAATTCCTTACACAAAATTAGTCCTATCTATCTGATGTATATTTATGAGGTTGCTGAATTTTTATTGTATTTTGTGCAAAAGATGGAGTTTCTTCCTGCTGGTTACTAGTGAAGAGTCATTAAATTAGCTTTCACTATAATAAAATACAATCATTAACTTGATTGTTAAATAATTTAAAGCAGGCTCACTTAGGTATATTGCCACAGTTTAATACATTGTAGCATAAAATAAGAATGGCAAAACCCTGACAAAGAACAGCTTTGGAATTCAGCAGCAGATATTATAATTTATATATGTTATGCCGATTAAGACATTATGTTAAAAAAATAGACTTTCCTGCCTCCACTCTCTTGTCTCTGCAATCTATCTAATCTACAGTTGCCACCTTAATCTTCCGGAAACATCACTTTACATTCCTTTCGGAAATCTTCTGTGGCTTATAATTGAGAGCCTTGGTTTCTCCAGTGAGCATCAAAATCACCTGGAGGCCTTATTAAAACAGATTGCCAGGCCCAGCCCAGAGTCTCAGATCACAGGACTGGGGCAGGACCAGGTAATTTACATATCTAACAAGTTCCCAGGCGAGGTTGAAGCAGCTGGTCTGGAGACCATGTTTTGAGAAACATTGATATTAAAACCCAAACTTTTCTCTGTTCGAAAAGCCGGGCGTGGTGGCGCACGCCTGTAATCCCAGCACTTTGGGAAGCTGAGGCAGGAGGATCAGGAGTTCATAAGCCAGCCTCAGCAATGGTGAGGCACTCAGCAACTCAGTGAGACCCTGTCTCTAATAAGATACAATAAAGGGCTGGGGATGTGACCCAGTGGTCTAGTGCCCCTGAGTTCACTTCCCGGTACCAAAAAAAACCGCAAACTTTTAGTTTGATTTTCAAGGCCTTTCTACTTCAAATAGACACCCATGAATCCCTCCTTCACAAGAACCTGCTATTGTGGTAAAATTCCCAGAACAGATGCTCTTATTGGTATGATTTATGCTACTTAAAAATATAAACCTGTCTTTGCTATAAAATTTAATTCTACCACTTCCACAAAATCTTCTCCAGGCCCCACAGGATTTCAAGAATTCTTCCATCCTGATTATAGCAGCATTGGTTTTCCTCAGTTATGGGTTTATCCATGGTATAAACAACTTTATACTATTACTTATTTGCCCATTAATGTGATCCAACAAACTAGTTTGCAGTGTAATGCAGCCAACACATTTAGAGATCTTCATCTATGTTTATATAACAAAATCAAAATTAAGCGCTTTTAAGTTTATCTTGTTTTTATTGTTTTTAATAGCCAATGATTGGTCACCCAGCAGCTTACAGTCCTCCAAACAGAATTAAATTGACCATGTGGTGACTCCATAGATCACTCTGCCATGCTAAGCAAAGATTCTTTACCACCAAATTTGGTAGTCCAATCCTATAATCCCAGCTACTCAGGAGGCTGAGGCAAGAGGATCACAAGTTTGAGGCCAGCCATGGCCACTTAGTGAGACCTTGTCTCCAAATAAAAATAAAAAGGTGGGCGGGCGGGGGTTGTGGCTCAGCGGCAGAGCGCTTGTCCGCATGTGCGCGGCCTGGGTTCGATCTTCAGCACCATGTAAACATAAATGCATTGCATTGTGTACAACTAAAGTAAATAAATAAATATTTTTAAAAATTCTCTGTTAAAAAAATAAAATAAATAAAAAGGTTTGGAGATACAGGTCGGTGCTGGAGGGCCCCTGGGTTAAATCCCCAGTACAAAAATGATGATACATCAATATGCACATACCATTTTCTCCCAGTGTTCTTCCTACATAACATGACTAAGTAATAAAACTAATTTTCAGGGCTGGGTTTGTGGCTCGGTGATAGAGTGCTTGCCTAGCACATGTGAGGCACTGAGTTTGATTCTTAGCACCACATAAAAGAATAAATAAATAAAGTTATTGTATCCATCTACAACTAAAAATATTTTTAAAAAACTAATTTTCATAAGTTGTGTACAAATCAATCACACTGCATTCTGATAAGTAGGTTACTATAAATTCATGTACAAGTTTTGCTATGCATGTAAGTATAGAGTTGGATTTACCATAAAGGTAATGACAATTAATGCTCAGGCTTATCATTTGCATCATGGAATAAGCTCCTTCCATAGCCCATAGAAGAGTCCTAATTTTGAATTCATGTGGTCATCTAAATTTTTCAAAAGTAAAATATTTTTTTAAAACTTTTTTCCTAAAGAGGACTTCTAAAATTGCATAAGCATCAAACCCTGCATAACCTGGGTTTGGCCCTACAGAATTCCATGTTTACAGGTCTAAAATAAGTAAGCAACCAAATCAGAAGCAGATTTATGGTCTCAAAAAGAAATGATCATCCTGTCCCTAGTTCTCTGTTTTTCTCTAAATCTATTTATATAACTCTACAACTATTTAATCAAATGAAGACACATGCTTTGCTATTTGAAAACTGGCAGCCATCTTATTCATCTGTGAAAATGGACAATATTAATTTATATTCTCATTGATTTTATGTGATTCTTATTATAAATACCATTACTTGGAATACAGGCAATTATAATTTTAATAACATTTACCATTGTAAATCAATGTAGATCATGTTTGAGGAAAAAGGTTTTTTATTCATCTTAGGAATTAGGTTAAAACTATGAAGATGAGCTAGAAGAAATGTTTGGACAATCCCACATTTTTTATTTGTTTGTTTGTTTTTTCTGTTTTTTTTTTTTTTTTTTTTTTTTTTTTTCTTTTGTACCAGGGATTGATCCCAGGGGTACTTAACCACTGAGGCACATTCCCAGCCCTTTTTTTTTTTTTAAATTTTGAGACAGGGTTTCACTAAGTAGCTTAGGTCCTTACTAAGTTGCCAATCCTGGCTTTGAACTTGTGATCCTCCTGAGCCACTGAGATTACAGGGTGCACCACTACACCCAGCTGGAGCAATCCTACATCTGTTAAGGGAAGAATCAAGGGAAGAAAAACCTCATGTTTTTGGTACCAGTTTGAAAAACTAAAAAACATAAGCCAATCAGCATGGCATTGCATGTTTGCTTAGGAAATATGTGTGAGAGGGAGATGTTTCAGTAATAATGATAACTTGCTCAGCTCTGTGCAAAGAACATAGGAAGAGGGCTTACAAAGACCCAAATGGTACAAATGGTACAAGCTAAGATGAAACTGGGACATTTGAGTTCATAGTTAGAGAGCATGATTTATAGATACTGGAATATGTCTAGTACTCATAAAAATTGTTTCAAAACCAAAAAGTAGTGTTTTCTTTCAAAGCAATTCATTGTGAGCAATTTGTCATCACAATGAGCTTCTGGCATTTGACCAATTCTTTCAGACACTTGCTTTAAAACAAATGGCCATTAAAATCTTACAATGTCACAATAGAAAATTCTTACTATGATCTGTTCTTAATGAAAAATTTGCTTAAATTACTATATTCATTGAGAGAGATTGCCAAACTTTGTTCCATAAACAAAGTCATTTTCATAAGCAGTAAATCATAATTTAAATTTCTCTTTACTTTCATCAGATGCGCTTTTGTTTTACCATGTGTAAGATCCTAATTGTTTTTCTTCAAGCAGTAAGTAATTTCTAAGAACAAAGATTTTAATTTTTAACCCTCATTCCTTGAAGAAATGATGAAAATCAAACAAAATGTACATTATTTGTTACATTTAAAATTAAAGCTACATTTTTAAGGCCAAGAAACAAAATGTCAAAGCTAAGCCTCATAAAAAGTATTTAGCAAATCCCATTATAACTTAAATTAAAGGGCCACTATTAAATAATCACTATGTGCAAAATCCTTGGCACAGGAAAATCACTCCATAAATGCTATTTGAATGAATGACAAACAGATGTGTAAATTACCAAAGGTGAAAAATTTTAGATGTTGGTCATATTAATGAAACTGAAAAGGCTCTAACACATTAATAAGTGGAAGATGGCCAGTCACCATGCATTTGAGTTAAACTTTGCTATATATCACTTCTGGAGAAAAAATATTTCTTCATATTCATATGTATGTGTAACAGAAATAGATATAGATACAATGTAAATGTAGATATAATACAGATATGCATACAGGTTTACACAGATAAAGAATAAAACCTGGAAAACAATTCTAAAAAAGGTAAGCCGTGGTCATCTTTTGGTGGTGTTTCCAAGATAATAGTTTTATTTTCTTACTCTTGCTTATAATTTATCATTTTTTTTTTTACTCTTTTTTTTTTTTTTTTTTTTTTTGGCAGTACTGGGGATTGAATCCATGGGTGCTCTACCATATATCCAGCCTTTTTCTATTTTATTTTTGAGACAGGATCTCACTAAGTTGCCCAGGCTGGCCTTGAACTTGCTATCCTTTCGTCTCAGCTTCCTGAATGAGGAGGATTACAGGTGTACATCACTGCATCCAGCTTATAAAATGATTTTTTAAATGAAATAAAATATAAACAAATCATTTTAAAATTCACTTTCAAAAGCAAATAATCTCCATTTGCACAGATCCATTTTCTATTAGGAATATGGTATTGAAGTTGATTTTTTACTTTGTATGGTAAGAAATTTTCCTTCTTGCATTCTGCTTGCCTATTTGAAATTTACATCTTTTACTGGAATATGTATGTGGGCCTTTTAGAATCACCAAAACCTTCTAATAAGACTTACATTCAAGAAGAAGAGGAAAAGGAAGGAGGAGAGGGAATAAGGAGAAGAGATGGCCTGTTCTCCATCTACAGAGATTCTGATTTCATTTCTGGGTTTGAGCCTTGCCATCAGTGTTTTAAAACAGAAACAAACATTGTCATCATCAACAAGCACAACTCTCCACACCACACAAATATTTACCTAAGGAACTGATAACAGCAGCTGTTTAACAATTGCCCAAATGAAAAGGTAAGTATTTTTGACGCCAAAAAAAGTTTCAATCTAGCCTTGAAAAATACATGAAGATACCAGAGAAAAGTAAGGTTTCAAGAAGCTTCTGTTTCAGGATGATCTTATGACCAAACAGTTCCTTCCTCACAAATAATTGTGAGTCGGAGACTACCCACCCCCAATGTGGGTGATAACAATGTGAGATGTTATACATGTTAAATGTAAGGAGAACATTTTGGAAAATTTCCTGTATATGATGGTGGTTCTTTCCCAAATGTTAGTTTCAAGTCTGTAAGGCCTGAAGTTTTAGCCTAGAGTGAGCACTCTCTGAAGGACTCCTGCAGAAAGGAGAAAGAGCTGAATTAGTTACAAACTAAAACACAGGCTGGCCAAGATATCCCCACCCAGAATTCCCGGGGGCAAAACGGCAGGGACTATGTATGTGGGGATTTGCAGTGTATTCTGATTTCAAAAGGTTTGTTAAGGCCACAAGCAATAAACATACCATTTTCTTTTCAGAAGAGTCTGTGTAGTGCTTGACTTCCTTGAGATTAGTGTTTGCTTGAATTTAAAATGGGTTCCTATAGGGCTTAGGCAGGGAAAGATCCCATTTGTCCTGGACCTGATAAGAATATAAAAGATGGTCCAGTCTAAGCCATGTGGGTGGTGGAAGTGACACTAGTAAAACTAAACACTGGCATCTAGAGTCTACAGCCCTGACTTTTTTTTTTTTTTTTTTTTTTTTGGTTGTCAATGGACCTTTATTTTATTTATTTAAATAAATAAATTTGCCTCACACATGCTAGGTAAGTGCTCTGCCACTGAGCCACAACCCTGAGCAGTGGTTCTTAACCCTCACTGTGCTGCAGGATCTAATACACGGTTCCTGGCACCTGCAGTTAGATTCCTGTTCAGTTGCTTTAGGATGATGCCTAAAAACTTCCCAGATGTGGTACCATCTGCTCACTAGAAACGCAGAGTGTCAGGTCTCCCATGCAAACCTGCTGAATCAGTCTACATTATAACATCCCCCCTCAGGTGACACTACGGACAATGAAGTTCAAAACACATAGCTGAAGGTGACCAGAATGTGTTCCTCCAAAATGCCACTTAAGCAAAAGGATGAGTTCTAGATAAAGGAAATCCAGAAATAGCATTCTGGATTCCCCCTTTCTGCCTTAAACCAGAGCATAAATTTCCCTTTGTAAATATGTTCCCCTCTTCCTACCAGGAAAAGAACAATTGGGGAGGCCATTGTTAGCACAAGAGAAAACTTGAGTCTGCACAACAAACGTTACTAAACAGTCCTTATCTACTGTATATTTCCTAGACACCTTCCTACAATTTACTACCCCTGGAAGCCCAAACCACTATTTCCTTTGTCTTGTCACTTCTCCACAATTTATCAGTCTTTGTTAAAGCCATATATAACTCTCTGCCTTGAGCACACATCCAAACACCTCTTGGGGATTTCACTTCTTTTCCATGAAGCTTTCATGCATGTAAAATAAATTTGGTATACCTTTTTTCCTTGCTTTTTTTTTTTTTTTTTTTTTTAGATGTTGATGGACCTTTATTTTATTTATTTATTTATATGTGGTGCTGAGAATCGAACCCAGTGCCTCATACATGCTAGGCAAATGCTCTACCATTGAGCCACATCCCCAGCCCCCTTTTCTTCTTGTTAATCTGTCATTTATCAGTTAATTCAGGGATCTTGGAGAGACAACCTAGGAAAGTGAAGTTTTTCCTCTTCAACACTGCTTTTGGGACAATTTTGTGACTTACAAAGGGGTTTAATGACAGAGAACACTTTCAGGATTATTTCATCTAATGCTTTAAACCTATACCAATTAGGAAAACCAAAAATGTTTGCTTTGGATACACACAGGATTATTCAATCTTTCCTAAGAAATCCCCATACATTGGAATGAATAAGGATTTCAACTGAATGTATGTACTTAGCATTTCAAGAAAGTGGAAATCAGGGCCCAGAAGACAGCCAAAATGGCCGTATGGTTGATCCTTCATATCCACAATTTTATAACCACAGTTTCAGCCAACCACATATGGAAAATATTCAGGAAAAAAAAAATTGCATCTGTACTGAATATGTTCAGACTTCTTTTTCTTGTTCTTGTTCCCTAAACAATACAGTATGACAACTATTTACATTGCATTTACATTGTATTAGGTATTATAAGGAATCTCAAGTTGATTCAAAGTATACAGGAGGATGTGCATAGATTACATGCAAATACTATGCCATTTTTTTATAAGGGACTGGAGCATCAGCAGATTTGGGTACGGGGGAGGCTCCTGGAACCAATCCCCCAATGTCACTGGAGAGTGACTGTAGTTGAATAGAGATCATCTCTGAATTTAGAACTGAAGCTGCTGTCTTTCTACTCTTCTAGACTTCCTGCTGGCTAAGAGTGCCTAGAGATATTGATTATAGCCAGAAATAAATCAGAAACTTCTGTGCCTGCTTGAGTTAAGAAAAATCAGACTTCACACTCTTGACAGCTCTGCCTGGGTGAAGATCTGTGCCCAGCCAACACGAATCATTTATAAACAGAAATGAGAAGGCGCTCTCCCAGCAGGGCCACAGTCATTGAAAGCATTAAGCTAAGGCAGAGGCTTAGTCCCAAAATTAGCTGCATCAGCATCACTTGGCCACGTCCAGATCTATTTAATCAGAAACTCAGGGGTGGTAGAACCTAGTAATCAGAGTTTTAACCATCCATCTAGGTGATTCTAATGCAAGCTAATCATTGAGACAGGAAGTTTCTTCCCATGTGTATTGAGTTCTTTCTGTGTACCTAGCATATTTCTCTATCAACTCATTTAATCTTCACACCAGCCCTACAAGATAGATAAGAGTTTTTATCCCATTTTACAGATAAAGAAACTAAGGATCAGAGTACATGATTTTACAAAGCTGAAACCAGTCAAGTGCTTAGCACTGTGTTGTATTAGGCACTTGGACACAATGGGGAGACTATTATAGTGGAACCTACAGGGAGAGAAGAAACTAAGAACATAATCTAATAAATGAGAAGTATGAGACAATTTTTTTTTTAATGTAAAGAGGTATCTGAACCATAAAAAATGGTTCCAAGGTGGCTCTCTTACATGGATAGCAAGGTGGTGCTAGCTGGTAGTAGGAAGCCTCAGTTCTTCTCACAGGCCTACCCCTGAGTCTGATTGAATGTTCTTAAAACATAGTAAGCAATTCAGGAGAAGAAGGTAGAAGCCAAAATGCTCTTTGAAAGCTTACCAGATTTAGCAACCAAAATTATAAGACACCCATTTCAATCTGAATTTCAGGATAAGCAATAAATAAATGCCTAGGACAAGTAATGGCATATGTAAATTGGGACACACGTATGCAAAAGTTTTTTTTTTTTTTTTTTGGTCATCTAAAATTCAAATTAACTGGGCATGCCTTATCTTATTTGACAGTTCAACCTTCAGTTCATACACCACCACTTTTCAGTTAGCCACTCCAAAAAGCTCACAAGGATGTAAATACCAGGAGTTGAAGATGGTCAGAGGCTGACCGAGACACCAGACCTGCCACTTCATCACCAAAGTTTTTTTACAAGTATTCATTCAGTTTTCTCACATTTTTCCCCAAAGGAGGAGTGTTCAGTGTTCATTATCAGAATATTATATTATCCAAACACAAAATAAGAATAAGCAATTCCCCTAAAGGAAGGGGAAGGTGAACAACATAAGCCTTTTTTTGAACCACTCGCTCAAGAGGAAGGTCAATGTTTGCATATGTGTCTGACTTTTTTATTTGTTCAAAATTATAACTTTACCTACAATGTTAAAGTCTTTCCAGTGATAGCAATGCCTTTCTGACCTTCCATTCATAGCTTCCTTGGTGATTACCATGAGTATTTTCATCATTCTACGTAGATTCTTTTCCTCCTTCTAGAACAAATGTGATGTCACTTTCCCTTTTAATATCTCTAAGACAAATGACCTTTTCTTCCCCCTGACCTAACAATGTTATTATAGGATCAATAACATAGTGTAGATATTTTAACTTGGTTTCCTTTTTCCCACTGAATTTTATCCCACGAGAGTACAACCTGAACACAACATTTTATTGAAGGTTTTTAGAGAACAGGATTTAGATATTATGCCTGCTTCATTCTGCCTGGCTACAGGTACTTAAATAAAGCTGGCTGTGAGCCAGTCAGAGAAGGGGAAAATAGTAACTTGGTTTCCCTAGTAGTTTGACTTGTATTCTACTAGGTCAAAATCCAAGGCCTCCTCCTCCATCAAACTATCCTAAAACCTCTCATTAGAACTTGCATTGAGGGTTAGGGTTATGGCTCAGAGGTAGAGCACTCACCTAGCATGTGCAAGGCCCTGGGTTCGATCCTCAGCCCCCCATAAAAATAAATAAATAAAATAAAGGTATTGTGTCCAACTACAACTAAAAAATATATTTTAAAAAAAGAACTGCATTGACATCTTTTGTAGGTGTATCTCTCTTACAAAAGTGTTCCTTACCTATTTTATTCTGCATTTTATGATGTATTTTATTGTGAATAATAACACTTTTTGTCCCATATCCTAATCCTTGAAACTGAAAAATTGGCTCCGAAACATTGGCTTTCTTTGCCCCATTTCACATTGGGGAAAACTGAAGCACATAAATGCAAAGTAATTAATGAAAGTTTTCAAAACCATTAAATCACATAGTTTTAGCATGACCCTTGGCAGAGAAGCTTCCCAGGATGTAAGGGTTCTGGTCAGTCTACCTAGTAGGGTTCTGATGTCTTCTGAATTCAAAGCTTGTGTTCTTTCTCTTACCCAACATTTCTTTGATAAGTTGTGTAGTGTCTATTTACTCCATTACAGTGATGCTAAGCACAGACTTTGTATATAACATTAAGTAAATGTTTATTGAATGAATGAAGGATTGGATGGATAATTTAAATATTTTAAATGTCCAATTAGCTTGAAACAGAAAGGTATGTGTAGTGAATGCTTACCATCCTTGGGGGCAGAGGAGGAGTATAACAGGGAGGATGGGAGGGCAGGCATTCCTGAGCTGTAGTGTTGCTGATATCCCATCGTGGCCAATTCCAAGTGACCAAGGCAATGTCACTGAACACAGAGTCAGGAAGAGATGATGGCACACCATTTATATTATTAGCAACATTAGTATTTCTACAACACAATAGACGTAAATAGCCTCAAGAATACTGATGATAGAAAATAATTAGAAAGTAGTAAGTTTTGATGTGTTATCTTTGTTTTAATAAAATTTATTTACTTAATTAAAAATATACACAATTTAATTTTTAAGAGAGTAACTACATTTAACTACCAGCTCACAAAAATCCCAGAAATTAAGTATCTAGTTCTTAGGAACAGTTCATTCCATGGTTGAAATGCCCCTGGCCTATATAGTGAATGTGGAAATTTCTCCCACTGGAGAAATTACAAGGGAATGAGCTGGTTCAGGCCAATCCCACCATCAAGCCTGAACTAAAAAAAGAGCAAGAAAAAACTCAGAACAGATATCCCTCTGTTATACAAAAAGAGTAGGGCACATCTTCCAGTGATAAGTAACAAAATCATCAAAGCCAGATTGGAATATGTTAGAAATTTGGTCAGCAATTAGCAATTATAAATATATTTCTAAGGTCAGCTAAGTTTCAAAGATAAAAATAGTCCATATACTTGTTCATCTTTATTTTAACTGATGAAAATGACTTCAGCCAATTTCCTGGAGAAATGTGATGTTATAGCTTAACATATTTATAAGTATTCTGCAAGAATATAATTACGACACTGTCAAATTTACTCGCTAAAATATGAATAACTGAAGAAATCTATTATGTTTGTGACACTCTATTCTCTACAACTATTTCCTCAAGTGAATTTCATATCATAAATAAATTCACAATTAATAATAGGAATAATTAGGAAAGAGATACTGTAAATTCTTTTCTAGTCCAAAGGAGGCTTCAGTATCACAAGTTATACATCTCTGGATTCAATCCACGGAAGATCAAAAATATTTTGAAAAATTGCATTTGTACCAAACGTGTACAGACATTTTCCCTTTTCATTATTTCTAAACAATACAGTACAGCAACTATCTACACAGCATTAATATTGTATTAGGTATTATAAGTAATCTGGAGATGACTTTAAAGCATGCAGAATATGTGTAGGTTATGCAAATACTATGCCACTTAATGTAAGGGACTTGAGGATCCAGGTTTCTGTATCCTTGGGTGGGGGGAGGAAAGTTCTGAAACTACCCCCATGAATACTGAGGCAGGACTGCACTGCTGTGTTAAACAATGGCAGTATGGTCTGTTATTGTTTCTTAGGCTGAGCTTTATTTTTCAAGATAATTAACTCTAAAATTGTCTATTCAAGTAAAACAAAAACAAATCCCCAAAGCAATTATCCATCTCTAAGCAAAAGGGACAACTGAACCATGCTTTTCCAAGTGGACCAACTTTTCTCCTGACTTTTTCCAGGATAGCCTCAAGATAGAAATGTTCTAATGTTTACTGAAGGATGTATCCCTATTCTCTGCCACCAAGAAGTCGGGCTTCTAGAGTATCTCTGTGACTGCTGAAAGAGGGTCTAATAAAGTCCAGAAGATCCAGGGTAGACCACCTCCTGGAACTAATCAATACCTGACAATACTACCAATATCCATAAAGATTTTTAGAGCCCCCCAAAGCAGTGAGAATTGCAGGATGCCTTTGACTCAATAATGACAAAGCACTGACATTGCCACTTGGGGCTATGCCTAGTGAATTAATGGGACTCTGTTTGTATTCCATCAGCAAGTACAAATGAGCCCCAACTCTGTGCCTGATTCCTTGCAGGGCACTGGGATTCTATTAAGCTGGTGCACTTCTTCCCCTATTGCAGTCCAGGGAGACAATGAGACTTAATATCCTTTAAAAGACTAACATATATGCTTCTACCAATAGCCTTCAATATGGTTTTAAAGTCACATGAACACTCTGACCAAGATTGCAACCTTTTATTTTGCTTTCTTGGGGGCCAACTTTTTGTTAAAGCTTTATTGAGATATAACTTACATAAGTCACCCTTTTATGTGAAAATTTGATGAAGTCTGACAAATGCATGCAGTTGTATGATCACTACTATTATACTACTTCAAGTTTACATCATTTTACAGACCATACCACCTGTACTGCATTATGAATGAAACTGTTTTGGATCCTATAATAATTTTAAAAGTAGCACAGATATGCTGCACATATAATTTTGCAGATAAAGCATTAAATTTGTTCAATGGAAATTTCTAAATATAATTTAATATTTATATACCTTTCTTGATAAATTCAGTTTTTAAATTTCACTAGGCCTATCAAAAAATTCAAGTGGTTCAGTCTCTTAGAGGAGATGGCATTATTATGTGATAGGTTTTGTAGATAGCTAATAAAACTGTCAAAAATAAAGAGTATGGGGGTGGTGGTGTGTAGCTCAGCAGTAGAGTGGTTGTCTAGCATTTGTGAAGCACTGAGATTGATGCCAAGCACCACAAAACAAAGTAAAAAAATAAAGACTATGAGCGCAACACTATTTTTTACAAAAAGTTGAATTGAATTTCTCTTGCATTATCCTCAAGGTATCCCGTCTCTCTCATTATCATCCCCAAGTGTAAAACTAGCAAGAAGTTGAACTGCCTATAGTATGTGAAAGCTAATGGATCTATATATTCTAAATATACAGAACACTGGCAATGTTTTATCAGTTCTTCCTGATTTCCCATTTTACCCTCCAGGAAAATGAGTAAGGCCACATTTATGGCATGGTGCTGAGGTTTTTTAGGCCTGCTGGATGTTTATCACATGGTCATATACCACATCAAAGTCTTAGGTCTTAGTGCGGAGAGAAGGGAAATCAATCAATTGAACAAATAGTCATGAAAAGCTTGCGCAAAAACATTTGATAAACAGTTGCAAATATGCATAGCAGTGAAAAGATATAACCTTCAGGTGAATATTTCTCCAATTCAATTCCCAATGAATTCACTATGTTAATTGGAGTTGCAAGCTTCATCTTTCCATGCGTAGATGTGCTCATTTCAGAGATACAAATCATGCATGTATAACAGGGGTTCTTGGGAGAAATCAACGAGAATAATCTGCTTACCAAACAGAGTCCCTAGCACCTAGAAAATTCTCAATCATTTTAGCTCCTTCTCTACCTTCTTCCTTAAAAATTAGTTTTAAACCCTATTTGAAGTATTCAAGACTGTTGGTAGACATCAAACTCCACATTTAAAATCAAATGAGTTTGATAAGAAGAGAGTAATGTCAATCTTTAGCAAAAATATCAGACTGTCATGAAAACACAGATCCGCTCTCTGTGGATCTTGTGTCTCATAACTTCTTATTTCAAGTAAACAAGAGTCTTCTGTGGTAATCCCTCCCACGTGAGCAATGGGAACAGATTGTCTTCAATCTAAAGCAAACCAGAAATTGCTTAAGTAAAGGTAGTGACTGTATGAATCATAAACCACTTTCTCAGATAACAGCCATTATGTAACTCTGTGTACAAATTTGACAATTTTTATTTCCTTGCCTTTTGACAGCCCTTCAGAAGGGCTTAAGAGAACAAGATCTGACTGCAGCTTTCAAAAATTCATCACTGAATATTTGTTAACCTTGCTCCCTGTGATAGCTGAAGAACTAAGATAATGCCCTTCAAATGGAGATAAATTACAATCTTTCAAAAGATTATCACGGTCTTAATCGAGTTTGCTCTGGCAGCTGAACAGCCTGTGACCTTGTTAGCTACACAACAAACCTATCTGTTACTTTATGTTACTATAGGTAGTAGGGGAGAACCTTTAATCTGTTTTCTGTATACAGAAAGATAAATTTAAATTTACTCTGTTTAATGCTTTTGTAGATAAAATAAGAGATCGATTTTCTTTTCGTTTTTTATTTATTTATTTTTGCAGTGCTGGGGATTGAACCCAAGGCCTGGCACGTACCTAAGCATATGCTCTACCCCTGAGCCCCATCCCCATCCCTTAGCTATTTTAAAAGAATATATTCTGCTAGTTCAGATATATAATGCAACTTTAAAAAAATGTTTTATGTTGACATAACTTAAAAATTACAGAAAAGCTGAGAAAATGACACAAAGACTATCTGAATGCCTCTCACTCAGATTCCTCAAATTAATCTTTTATAGATGTGTAGTGTGGTTTAAAGGAATAGGAAGATAATTCTAGGCTCTGAAATAGGTCTTATTTTAAATAATTCTGGATCAGTGTGATATTACACATATGATAAAGGCATAGGGATTCCACAATTAACATTATTCTGGAGAATGTTAAAGAATCCACATTCTTAATTTCTTTGAAAGAAATTAATTGCCAAATCTTATATATAAATGTAACTAACTACAGGAATATGAACAAATGCCAACATATGGTCCAGTTTATGAAAACAACAATTACTACATTCTTGGGAAATGAAAGTGCTTTTATGCAGAATGCAATGTTACAACAGTATGGAAATCAGCACACCGGGTGCTCCAGGATGTCAGCACATTGGTGGTGACACCACAGTGCCAGCTTCTAGAGAAAGGGAGGGAGAGTTTGAATGGTATCAATTATTAAATTGCATTTAATCCTAGGCCTTTATTATCTGTGCCAAGAGAAAACATCTGTGGATGCTTAGAACAGGCAGATTTGGAGCATTCATACAGACTCTTGTTAGATTTTGATGAAGCCTCCTAGGGCATAAGGTGGTTTGGGAAGCTAAGCATGTGTTCTCTCTCTTCCACTTATAACCTCTCTGGAAACAGATGACTCTGTGATACCAAAAAGGACTTCATTTATTTTTGTAGTACTGGGGATGGAGCCCAGAACCTTGAATATGTTAGGCAAGCACTCTACCTCTGAGCTATGCACTAGCCCATTTTATTTATTTTCTAAGTTTTGAGACAGGGGCTCACTAAATGCTAAGGCTGGCCTCAAACTTATGATCCTCCTGCTTCGGCCTCCTCACACTCAGCCTGAGAAGGACTTATGACTTACCCTGTGTGGCAGAAAGAAAAGGAGAGATACTATCTTTCCACTTCCATCTCATCAAACTACTATGTGTCAAGGAAAGAAAACTCAGTGTTACTGCATCAGCCACTCCAGAGGTGGTTGCCATTGGTATGACAATACCTGCTGAATCTCTTGCCTGACACCCCTTATCCCTCTGTTGTAGTGTTCTTTTATAAGTGTTCCTGACATTTTGTTTATCTTTCTGTTAAACATTCAGCCTGGATTATGACTGAACGTGAGAAAAGTCTCTCCATTTTTCACTTACTAAATCTGCTGCAAGAGAAATAATTGAGCATCACTCTCAAAACACTAATGACTTTTCAAGATACTAGATGTTTTTCAGTAAGTTGCAATCAGAGCTGAAGTTTAAATGTGAAAGGGACAAAATAAATTCTCAAACATGATGATATTGGATGAAATCAAACTTTTAATAGATACTCAACTCTCTCCATTGGCAAACAATCTTAAAGAAAAGCACATTTTATGCCATAGTCTCACAAGTAGACATGGGCTTCTTAATCAGAGAGAACTTTTTGAGGTATCTGGAGGACTTAAAAAAAAAAAAAAAAGAAATTATCATTAATATTATTTTTGATGAACAAATCAATTATACACATTTATGGAACACAATGTGATATTTGATATATGTGTACACTGTGGCTTGTTTATATGAAGCTAATTAATATATCCATCATTTTCATTATCCATCACTGGTTTTAATGAGACATTTCAGATTTATACCCTGTTTTTCTGAAATAGATAGAGTAGAATAGCTATGGCTCTCCTCTCTACTTCTATGAGATCAACTTTTTTAGATTCCACATATGGGTGAAACCATGCAATACTTGTTTTCTGTACCTGGCTTACTTCAGTTAACATGATGATCTCCAGTTCCATCCATGCTGTCACAAACGACAGGATTTCTTCCTTTTATGGCTGAATAGTATCCCATCATGTACATAGATCACATTCTCTTTATCCACTCATCCACTGACTGACAAGGAGCTGAATTCCATATCTTGGCCATTGTGAGTAGTGTTGCAATGAGCATGGAGTGCAGGTATTTCTTCAATATATTGTTTTTCATTCCTTTGAATTGTATTCAAGAGTGGAATTGCTGGATCAGATGGTAGCCTATTTTTAATTTTCTTAAAGAAGCTTGGGAGGAGTTTTTGATAAAGTTTTATAACTCTGCAAATATGATCCAAGATTTTGTCATCAGAATTTTATTGGTTACAAATATATGACAAGGAAGATTTTTCTCCCTCTTCGGAGCACCTTGAAGACTCCCAGAGCATAAGAACTGAGCAACACTACCACATGTTCATTTTTTCAGATCAATTGGCTTGCTCAGCAATGGATGCCCCAAACAGAGCATGTTACCATTCTGTAGTGAAAAAGCTGCAGCTTATCAACAGAAGGAAGTTTATAAGGAAGTCAAAGAAAAACATGTTTCACAAAGGAACTTTATAGACTGTTTTTGAATTTTTGACTTAATTCACCATTGTAAATCCAATTTCCATGTTATCAGATTTCTGCTTTTCATTAGCTAGATTGGTTAGATGACCCTCTCCCTTCCCCCATCTCTGACCTTTCTTTGATCCCTTCTTCTTTTAATATTTGAATCATGGCTTTTCTTCTTCTGGTTTGGGTATTGCTTAGAGAAAAAGGAAAATGTCCATCAGAACAGCTAGAAATTTACCTGATTTCTATATAATCTATGTATAATATTTATAAATCCATAACCAAAAGTTAGACCAGTTTTGCAGACATGTCTCAACTAAAAGAGCATTGCCACAAAAGTAAATTCCTAGTCTTTATTTATGTCCTTTTTAAATGCTTAAGAATATACAAGAATGTATTCATGGGGCTGGGGTTGTAGCTCAGCGGTAGAGAGCTCCCCTAGAACGTGCGCGGCCTGGGTTCAATCCTCGGCACCATGTAAACGCATTGTGTACAACTAAAGCAAATAAATTAATATTAAAAAAAGAATATATTCATTTAAAATCATAAATTTGTATTTTTTTGTAAGCCTGTGAATGCTCAAAAACCTCTCACTTTACTGCCCCAACATTAAGCTGTCATCACAGTATCTTGTCATTGCCCCCATATATATTAAACTATTTCCCAACAGAATCCCCTAAGGTATGTTTCTTCTGCTTTAGTTTTTTCCATGAAAGGGTTCATGTGGCTTTTATCATTTTTGCAACTCTAGTACTTGTTAGATGGTGAGCGCCAAATGGATCCATGTTAAATGCAATAAAACTGTTTCCCTAGCTCTTCTTTCCATCTGCTAGTACAAGTTCTAGAGTTCCATGCAATGTCCACCAATGAACTCTGAATCCCCAAGGACTGTCCCTGAAATTGTAAACAAGACTCAGTATCAAATAAACATGGGTTGTAAATACACCTTTAACCTACATACTTACATGATCTTGAGCATGCTGTTTCCTGACCTCCTGATCAAGTAGTGGCATCCAAAAATTCACTTCTATCCTGAACCTCAGAATGTGACCTAATTTGGAAAAAGGATCTATGCAGTTATAATTAAGGAACTGATCAAGATGATATAATGGATTATGAAAGTGTCCTTAGAGAAACAGAAATGGAAATAAGAGACACCAGAAAGAAGGTCATGTGAAGGATGAGGCTGAGTTCAGAGTTGTTCTGCCACAAGCCAAAGAATACCAGGAACCTCCTAAGCAGAAATATGCAGGCTAGAGATCTTCCCTAGAGCCTTTGAAGGGAACCCGGCCCTGATGACACCCAGATTTTAGACTTCTGGCCTCCAGAGATATGAGGAATTAGTACCTACTTCATGAAAGTTCTGTGTAGATTACAGATAATGCATGTGAAGTGCTTGGTCCAAGACCAAGTTCAAGTCTCTACTTAGTCCCTCTCTAGTGGTAGTAAGGAACTATACTCAATCTCTCTGAGCCTCCATTATTACAAATATGCAAAACAGGGAATAATTTCCACTGCCCTTCATTGAAGAGTTTTTGTGATGAACAAATGAAATCATAAACATGAAAATTACTGGCATATGAGAAACATCCAAGAAATGTGGAAATGTATGCTCTTCTTTCCCCTTTTCCCTCAGACTGTTAGGGATGGTAAAACCAGGGAGAGAAACATGACAACCTGGGTGAAGTTATTTCAATAACAAGGATGACCAGCTGCACATCACACTCCAAAGAATACTCATCATATCTTCAGGTTGACTTCTGGATCTTTTTTTTTTTTAATATTTCATGTATGTTTTATTAGATTATGACTTCTGGATCTTGTTAAGCTGTTGTCCTGTAAATATACTTTCAGATTTATATTGACATCACTAATACAAAACAAAAATCTCCATGTGGATACAATTGTCAACGTTTCCATCAGTTCAACCAGTCCAGACCTCCCCCTCCCTCCCTTTCTCCCTTCTTTCTTTCCTTTCTGTCAACATTTCTTCCCATCCACTCCCTCTCCATGTTATTACAGTTCTCTGGCATCATGCTTGGGAATAATTATGTTCACTCTGCTCAGGGTGAGTCATCACACCCTAAGCCTGACACATCAGAGAACACTGTAAATATGTGTTCCTGGGCACTGTGTCCATTTCCACTAAAAGCTGGGACAGGTTAATTGGGAGAAAACAGAAAAGATGCAGCATAGACACAGGGGAGTTGGTCATTGTGAATAATTCAGTAAGTTGCAATGAAACACAATAGCAGGTTGATGGTTATAACCAGGGCCATCATTTCACTTGTGGTGACCATAAGACCACCCAAGTGCAGTTGGGAAGTAGAGTCAGGGTAAATGTGTGATAAAAACCAGCCATTTATCTGGTGACCTTGTGTTTACTGCAGTCACCTGGGAGAGGAGAGTCAGGCATTATCACTGGCCCAGAGGAGACGCATAGGAGCTACCCAGAGATGGAAGCCACAGAACAGCTGCAAGCCAGAGGCTGCTAGGTGATGCTGACCACTTGCTCAGCAGAGAGCCCATCTAAGGGGATTGCAGATGTCCAAAAAAATGTGCCAGGGAGATCCATGAGGGGTTAACAATGTTTAAGTTGTAGAGGATGTGTGGATTTGGAGCTATACAATCATTGGTGTGAATCTGGGCTTAACATACACTTGACTGACCTTAAGAAAAATTATTTTTTTAATCTTCGGCTGCCCCAAATGTAATGTGGAGAAAAAATAACCTACTTTGTAAGCTTGTTTTAAGATTTAACTGAAATTATATGTGAAAGCACTCTGGAACATCAGACTAGGAAAAAAAAAAAAAACTAATTCCTTTTTTCCTACCTTCCTTTCTTCCCTCCTTCCTTCCTTCTTTCCTTCCTTTCTTACCCTGAGTGCGGGTAAATTCAACTTCCTAAGATAAAGAAGAAAGGAGTTTTACATTCTATATGAAACAATCTACTTCTTATTCCATTAGCATCATGATGCAAATGGTCCTCTACTTACTAAAAACTAAAAGCGTCATCAATAATGTCTCTTAGAGACTAAAATGAGCAAACATCTGTATGTACGCTTCCTCTCCACTTATCGCTGGGTAAAGCACCCCCATACTGTGAAAGAGAGCTAGGGTATATATATTATTTACACACTTCCATGCTTCTAAATGTCAATTTTGTGATGAGCCAGGAGTAGACAAAGAAATAATAAAAATGGCAAATTAATACTCGTGAAGTTATCTGAGGGCCATAAAGCTGGAAAACTAAATAGAAAAAGACAAGGTAAATGGCCAAGAAATTAGTGAAAGATACCTGAACACAGGAAATGAAGTAAGATGTTGAATGAAGGATTTAGGCTTACAGAAGATAGATTATTTAGGTTGATTTCAGCTTCACGTAACAAAAAACTCAGCTCAGAATTGCTTAAACAATAGATTTATTGGCTCACATATCAGGAAGTCCAGCTATAGTGAGGGCTTCAGCATTGTTGAATGCTGGGGTTCAATATATTGACATGGGTCCAGGTTCTTTTAGTCTTTCCATTCTGCCTTCAGTGTCAGCTCAGTCGGAAGGTTCATTTCATGTTAATTACAGGATGGCTGCAATAGCTGTAAGAGGTATGCATGCTTTCTTGTTCACATTTGGTGGGAGGAAGAAACTGGATTCTCATAGTTAGAAACCTTCTGCAAATCTGTCAGCACCTAATATTAACTGGAATTGGGTCACATATCCACTTCTAAAGGGAGGATGACTTATCCCTCATCCAGTCTGCTCACCCATCTGCTGTATGGGAATCAGCTTCCCTGGAGCATTTGGGCTTCCAGGGGCTTAGGTACCCAAACAAAATCAGATTTTATTAGGAAGAAGAAAGTATGAATGGATCCAAGTAAGTAAGTCATCTACCTTTTTGTTTATTTAGAGACAGGGTCTTGCTACATTGTCCAGACCGGCCTCAAACTCATGACCCTCCTGCCTCTGTCTCCTGAGTACTTGAAATTACAGATGTGCACCACCATGCCCAACTCATCAACCTTTTTATACTACAGAATATTAGAGAGGTAAACTTTACAAACTTAATTTAATTCCCTCCTTGTCAGATGTGGAGATAAAATCATATACTGAAGTATCTGAACATTTTTCTTAAGTCCCAGTCCTAAGTTTATTTTGCTGTTGTTATGCTGCTTGTCTTAATTACACACTGCTTCTTAAATAAGGACAGATGTTCCTTGATTTAACAATTGAGTTATGTCCCGATAAATCTATCATGAGTTGAAAATATCATATGTTGAAAACATATTTAATACTCCTATCTAACCTGCTGAACATCATAGCTTAGCCTAACCCACCTTAAATGTGCTCAGAACACTTATATTACCCTACAGTTGACCAAAACCACCTAACTCAGTGACTATTTTAAAATAAAGTATTTGTCAGGTGTGGTGCTGCACTCCTATGATACCAGTGGCTTGGGAGGTTGAGGCAGAAATATCATAAGTTTAGAGCAAGCCTCAGCAACTTAGCAAGACCCTGTTTCAAAATAAAAATTTAAAAAGGGCTGGGGATTTGGCTCAGTGGTTAAGCATCCCTGGGTTCAATCCCTGGTACCAAAATAAATAAATAGATAAAACAAAGTATTGGTTATCTCATGTAATTTATTGACTATAGTACACTGTAAAGGACAGTATTGGTCATTTACCCTCAATACTGACTGAATGGCTGACTGGGAGCTGAGACTAGCTGCTACTGCCCAGCATCACAAGAGTATAGCATTGACTATTGTTAGCCCAGGGAAAGATCGAATGCAAAATGTGGAAGTATGGGGCTGGGGGGTGAATTTCAGTGATAGACCACTTGCCTAAGGTACCAAACCCTATGTTCAATTCTCAGCATGCGCACACACACACACACACACACACACACACACACACACATACACACAAAATCTGGAAATATGGTCCATCGAAGCCATCCTTTTTTTTGGGGGGGGGTACTGGGGATTGAACTCAGGGGCACTCAACCACTGAGCCACATCCCCAACCCTATTTTGCATTTTATTTAGAGACAGGGTCTCACTGAGTTGTTTAGTGCCTCGCTAAATTTCTGACTTTGAACTCACCATCCTCCTGCCTCCGCCTCCACTTTTTTTCATGTGAAGTTCAACCAAGGTAAGTCAGTGAGTCCAACCATGCCTAAGTGAAAGACCATTTGCAGCACAAAACCTCCCACAATAAAGAAGCATGCAGCAAGGGTTTCTGACATGTGCAGTGCGCTCTCCAGCCCATGCCTCACATAGTGTACCCACTGCAGCAGAAGCCATGGTTATTTTGGCACACCATCAAGGTCTGCAGTTCCTCACCCAATGGGCAATAGGATCACTTAGGGAGCTCACTAAAATTAAGCATGCCAGATTATCACCTAGTGGAATGAGGTGAGATTTGGACATCTATCTACCTTTCAGTCCTAGGTGAGAAGAAGTTGGAAACTGGAAAAATGAAGGTAGGTAGGAGAGCCTCCCTCACTACATACTTCTTTGTTTGGTTTGAATCTTTATTTTGTTTTGCTTTTAATCATGGGTGTTTGTTATCCTCTACCTTCTACTTCTTTTTTTTTCTTTTAAGTTTTTAGGCCACCACCATTTCTGAGATACAACCAGGGCTGTGAAGTATTAATTTATGTGAGTAAATACCAAACTTCAGATTGGACACTCCAGAGGAAAAGTGTTTAAAAGCAATGTCTGGTGTCCTGTTTGGGCATGTTGCCTCTTGAATGAAAACCTCTGAGGCCAGTGACAGTGCTACCACCTGACTCAGAAGCGTGGACTCCTTTTTTCTGGCCTCTACATAGACCACAATCTTGAATATGTCCCACTTATTGAAATGTAGATGACCATAGTGATTTTGTTTGGTTGGTCTTTGTTTTTATCAGCTGTTGGTGCCAGAGGTTGAACCCAGGGCCTCGCACATGCTAAGCAGTGGCTATACCACTCAACTACAACCCTGGCCCTCACCAGAGTGTTTTCTTGACAAAAGAAAAGAGAATCCCAAAGAAAGCTGTTATGCTTCCTTTTGAAGGGGGTGGAGGGACACACAGTGAAACCATTTGTGTCTGGAGTCTGCACGCAGTTTGTCATCAGTCCACTGGCACAGAGACCAGTGCAGGGCCGTGCCATTTAAGATGGCGCCGTAGGTGCACTTTCTAAAGTCTCTCCTGAGTGATCAGAGGCCTTGCTCCTCCTTGAATTTCAACTCCAAGAACCAGAAATCACTAACAGGATATTTGCAGGCCTTCTCACTAGCCATTTAAAGGGATTGGAAGGTTGATGAAGAAAGACACTTTCAGAGATCATTAAAACAATAGGCATTGCTTTCAGAGAGCCGTGTGATCTGCTCACCCACTCCTTCATGGTTGATAGTGGTCTGAAGGAAATTGACTGCAAATGAAATTCAGTACAGCATAATGGTCATTTTCACAAGAATAGACCAGAGCACTTGTGGGCACAGCAGTTGGTCTTTTATTTGTACTTCACTTAGGATATTTTTAACATGTGTATAAATTGTCTGATAAATCTCTATGTATACCACACATGGCAAATTGTTCTCCCCATAAACTCAAAGTCATGGCATGTCCTTAAGGTCTGTGCTGCCATGATATATATCTTTTGCTTTTTGACCACAGTTTATGCCTTTTACTCCTTCCCCAGGGCAGTACAGAGAAACTAGAATTTCTCTCCCAAAGGTAGTTCACAGAAACTCTAATCCTCCCCCACATTTATGTCTTAAAAGCTGGCCATAAATTCTGTGATGATAAGACCCCTACTTCAGAAGGTGTCCTGTGTCATGTCCTGAGGGAGGGGTGCTGCACAGAGGGCCAAGAGTCATTTGAACAGGCAGGCCTTGGATTGCCCCATCAGTCTATTAGAATTAGGTTTGGTCCTTATTGTTTGATTATTCATTAACATGTTTGTCCATGCTTTGATTGTGCCTATGAAACCCCAAAGCACAGGGTTTGGAGACCCTCCTGGGAACTAAGCACATGGCCTGCAATCTCGGTGTCCTTCTCCACTCCTCATCCTACATGTCTCTTCATATATATCCTTCCTATTCTTTACAATAACCAGTGAATGTATTTCCAAGCTCCATGAGCCACTCAGGTAAATTAATCAAACCCGTGGAGGGGGTTCATGGGAACTCCTATTTATGGCCAGTAGGCCAGAAGTCCAAGTTAAAACAACCTCAGGCTTGTGACTGGCATTTGAAGGTGGGAGAGGGTAGTCTTGAGGACTGAGCCCTCAACCTATGGGACCTGATACTATCTCCCAGGTGACAATATTGTCAGTATTGAATTGAATTTGAGGGCGCCTAGTTATTGTCCAGATACTAACAAGGTAGCAGGAAAGAGACCAACATTTTCCCCAGGACATTTCCCCATAAAACATTTGAAGGAAGAAAGTCAAATGTTCTCTATCCCAGGATGTTGTGTTTTTCTTTGTTCCCCTCATACACATGGGCCTTAAATTTCTAAATATACCAAATATGATGATCAGTGTGTGTGTGTGTAGTACTACGGATTGAACCCAGGGGTATTCTACCACTGAGCTTCACTCTGGCCCTTTTTATTTTATTTATTTTAAACAGGGTTTCACTATGTTTCCAATGCTGGCTTTGAATTTATAGTCCTCCAGCCTCAGCCTCTGGATTAGCTGGGATTACAAGCATGCACCACTGTCTGGCCCAAACAAGATCATTCTTAATAGCAAACCCAGGATATATAGGATATACATTTTATTAGGTTAAAGTTGATATTTAATATTTTACACTGCCTTAAAAATTAAAGAATATGTTTTCTTTAGTTGAAAAAAGAGGGCAGAAGAATTAATATATTTTGAGTTCCTATTATGATCCAGAAGCATGTTGGATTTTTATGTTATCTAATTTAATCCATACAACTAACTGTTTTGCATAATAATTACATTGTATAATTCAATATCAATGCCTAAATAGTGCCTACTATATACAGTTTCTGTTTTAGGAACTCTGATGAGGCTAAAGTCTTGTGATCCCATCAAGAACTAGATCTTGTGGGGAAGAGACCATTTGAATAACTAATTAACCATACAAACAAAGAGTCATAATAGACAGATGAAAAGAAGGCTGTGGGAGCATGTATTTTAAGATTTTAATTTCTTTAATGTGCACACCAATTAAAATGGTAGGCTTACCCCAAAGACATATTTTGAGGTTGCTGTAATGGACTCTAATATTTTGATACAATCAACTTACTAAAAATAGACACATAATTAACTGGTAATATAAGCTCATCTTAATATTTTTCTTTCTTTTTTTTTTTTTCCTTACAGAACTTTGGGGAGATTTCTGAATCACTCTTTTTTTTTTCTAGTAAAGCAACTTCAAATGTTTTAAAGAGACTTCATTTACTATAATCCCAGTTACTCAGGAGGCTGAGGCAGAAGGATCACAAGTTTAAGACCATTCGGGACCACTTATTGAAATGCTTTCTCAAAATAAAAGCTAGATAAAGGGTTTGAGATGTAGCTAACAGGTAGAACACTTGCTTGGCATGTACAAAGCCCTGTGTTCAAGCCTCAGTACTGCCAAGAGATAGAGACTTTATTCATTCATTCTCCTAGATTATTTTTACACTTTAGAGTGGCTTGCAAAAATATATACAACAGCACAGAGTAAATAAAAATAGTAGCAAAATGATGGTATCTCTATCAATTTCTCTTATTATCTATTTTCTGTTCCCCACAAATAAGTGTTTCCTTTTTCCTGGTTTCAGTTCTTTGTCCCTGGCCATCCTGGCCAGCTCTAGTTTCCTATGGAACTGATCAGCGCCTTGCTCAGGTCCCAGATTGCCCTGGCTTGTCTGGCATGAGGTATGTGGTGCCTCTTCCACAGCACAGTTAAGTCTTTAAACTACTTAGCAAGAACTTCTGTCCCAAACCCATCTGTTTATCAGAGAGCGACGGGATCACGTGTTATGGAAGCCTCAACAAACAGGATATTCCATCTGAAATTTATGGCTTCTTGGCACACAGGAGAACGCCTCCTGAGGAAGTGAGCCGTTCTCAAGAACACCAGGGCGCCACAACCACAGCTGCAGAGGGAAACAGACAGGCATCTGCTCGCTGGCACTTCCTGGTTGAAGTACAGCAATCAGTACCTTATTTTCATATGTGCAGCTTTTGGATTATTAATTCCAGAATGGGAAATCATTAGTGTTCTTAATTTAAAAAGGAAGCCTTTGGACAAGAATGTGCAGCTATAAATCAATAATAAAGATTTTCTCTGACTTATGATGTTTTCACCTGACTCCGAAATTGGATTTTTTTTCCTTTTTGTTTTTGAGCTTTTGAATTTGACTTAACATATGGACTATGTCAGGTTCCTGTGGTGAATTGATAATGAAATTAGGAGAGACAGGGTCCATTGACTTAGAAGACCTATGCCATTAGTTAAGTCTTTCCCCTGCTTCACAGCTGCCTTGACACCCACTTAGTCACCTTGGCTTCGGCACTCTCCTCTGACACTAACACTTAGGAGAGCAGAACTCCGAATGGAGATGAGGAGGAAGCATGGTAAATAGGCATTATATTAAAAAAAGAAAGAAAGAAAAAGACAGAGGGGAAAATCAATATTTCCATTAGCATCTAGAAGCAGACTTTTCAAAGAACATTTATTTATTTAGCTGACAGTAATGTACCAAAAAGACTACTAGTTCCTTCGAGGATCACAAATTACACGATGGTATTCTTTTTCTTTTCATTTTGCTCAGAAATTTTAGCAACAGAATTCAAAACTAAAACCAAACAAAAAAAAATCTGCCTAGCAAAAATATTCAAAGAAAGGATTCATTTTTCAAAAATACAAATTCTCGTGATATGTACATCAAAAGTATTATTAAAGTATATCAACATAGCTATTCTCTGTTATTATTGTGATAGGCATTGATTTGCATGCATAGTTCATTTACAAGGTCATTACTTTTGTAATGCACATAAATGAGATGGCTGTACTGTGTTGTATTATAATTTTATGCTATTGTACTGTTTTGTTTTGTTTTTAATCTTAACTCTCATCCCGAAATCTAGCTGTAATTCCTGGCTATATGACTTTGAGAAGCCAACTTTTAGAATATTCAGCTTCCCATGTGTTGCAATAGTACTGGGAGGATTAAATGGTAGGTGCACATAAATGTCTAGCACAGTGTCTGGCACACAAGAGTGTCTCAATAAATATTAGTACCCACCTCCCACCCTGCTTTTCCTTCTTTCCCATTTCTCCCTTGTTGGTACCCTGGCCCCTTCTCCTACTCTACACCATTAGAGGAGCATCTCTGGGCAAAGGAGATCACAGAAAGGTGATAGCTGTTAATCACTTTGGTTATGTAGCCTTTGCTCCAGTGTAAGGACACTGGGTGCCTCTCCTGAGACTAACACCACTCTGTTCCCCTGGCATTCTTTGTTAGCACCTTGCACAGGAGCCAAAGCTTGGTGTGACCACCTACCATCCCTGAGCAGTGATTTTCCACACCTCTTACCTCTAAGATCAGAGGTCCTAGAGTAAATAAAGATATGTAGTCTGACAGCCTCAACTTTAGACAACACAGTTACTGTAAACTTGAGTCTGATCTTCAAGATAGAGAAGATTTAGAATAAAGAAGTGCTGGGAGCCTTGGGAGAAGATAAGAAGGCCATAAAATTTAAATGAGCAAGACAGGGGTGCTTTATATCTGCTTGCATCCTAGACTATGGAAAAGCAAATTTCAAAAGTTCAAAGAATTTGGTCTCAGGACCAGAGGGATTTCTAAAAGGATAGAGATGGATCCAGAAGGAGAAGAAAGTACCCAGATGAAGTGGCACATGCCTGGTAGTCCCAGCAACTTGGGAGACTGAAGCAGAAGGATTGAAAATTTAAGAACAGCCTCAGCAATTTAGTGAGGCTCAAAGACAACTTTTTTTTTTTTTTTTTTTTTTTTTTTTTTTTTTTTTTTTAATAAAAAGGGTTGTGGAGGTTGGGACTATATAGTTCATGGTAGAGTGCTTGCCTAGCATGTGTGAGGCACTGGATTCAATCCTCAGCACCACATAAAAATAAATAAACAAAATACAGGTATTGTGCCCATCTACAACTGAAAAAAATATTTTTTAAAATTTTAAAAATAAAAATAAAGTGTTGTGGATGTAGTTCAATGGTAAAGAAACTTTAGGTTAAATCCTCAGTACAAAAAAAAAATAAAAATAAAAATAAAAAGCCGAAGGAGAAAATAAAATTCTGACTATATGATAAAAATTAGCCAGACATTGAAGAAAATCTAAAGAAATCAGTATGCTAACATTACATTATCTTCCATCCTGAAGGATCAAAGACGTTGGTGAATTTCTTTGATAGTGTGGGATTAACACAGAAAAAGTAGAATTAGTTGACTCCTGCTTTGCATCTGTCTTGTCCCCCAGAAGAATGACATTCAGACTAAAGCTGTATAGATGCCTGGAAGATGTGCCTAACTACTAAAGGCAGACATGTTCTCTGCCAGGCAGGGAGCCCCTGAGGGAAGTTCTGAAGGGGAAGGCAGCCCTGTAAAGGTGACTAGAAGCCAGAAACTGGGCAGCTACAACAAAGGACTGAATGAGAGTGGAGGAGGTAGGGTGCAGAGGAGCTGAGAAGATAGAGAAGGCGAAACCACCCAGGGCAAAACTCTAGAAAAGTTCTGGATATTCGTTTGAGGTAAGCATGAGAATGAAAGCATTCTACACATCTTTGGTGGGAGCAGAAAGCAAACGGTGAGGGAAGTGGAGAATGTGAGGAAAGAGCAACCATAGATAGATCTTAGTCATGGAGACAGAAGGTTGGTGTATGTTTAAGACATAGAATTCAGGCCTGCCAGACCCACAATGTAAAGGGGTGATGGAGGAAGGGCTAAAGAAGAGGTCCAAAGGGTTTGCTACCTGTCATGAAGTCTAGAATGAGGGTTCCATAGCTGGTGAAGATCTAGAAGTGTTTTTTTTTTTTAAATAAGAGTCATTTCTGCACCCTTTTTTTACACATGCTATGTACTGTACTCCCCCCTTATTCATGGTTTCACTTTTTGCCATTTATTCACCTATGTTTAACTGTGGTCTAAAAATATTAAATAAAAATTCTAGGAATAAAACAGTTCATAAGTTTTAAATAATATTTATTATACTATGTTAGTATAATTGTTCTATTTTATTTGTTATTGTTGATAGTCTCTTACTATACCTAATTAATAAATTAAACTTTAGCATGAGTATATGTGTATCAGAGAAAAACACGATCGGTCTGGTCCTATCCAAAGTTTTAGACATTCACTGAGGATCTTGGAACATATACCCATGGGTGGGGAGGTTGCTTAACCATAATTGCTATACAGAGCTCAAACCTGAAGGATGGAAAAAGTTAGTAAATTTCTTTGTTTTGTGTGGGATTAACTAGTTAAGAGTTAAACTACTGAAAATGAATGGTACTGCCTGCCTTCCTTCCCCTATTTTAATAGGCAAGTTATCTGGGTTGCCTTTCCCTTTAATGGGCAAGGTATCTGGGTTACTAATTATTTAATTACAAGGTGTTAAAGCTAGTAAAGAAAGCATGGTAGTACTAGGAGTGTATAACAAAGCTTCCTGAGGTCGAGCTGGGGTGAGGAAGGCTTTTCCCAAGTGACACCTGGGCTGAGGACTTTAGTTAGATGAGTAGAACATGACCTAATGAAATGGTGCACACTTTTGAACATTAAAATTTCACTCAGATCTAGGTGTTTCATTTTAAAGAGAAATGTTGCCAAACTGAAACTCTAGAATATGAGAAATCAGAGACAGCTTGCTAGGAGATACTGGCATAGCAGAAGACTGCTTGATCGGTTCTATGTAGACTTAGAGGAAGAATCCATCCAAATCAAAAGCAACTTAGCTGTGAGGACAAGCTCAGAGGCTCCAGACCCCCATGCCAGAGCTGGAATCCTGCTTCTACCATGAATGACACTACCTCCTATATATAATAATATACATTGTAATGGATGCATATTGCATAGGACTGTTGGAAGGATTATCTGAATCAATGCATGTCAAGTGCCTAAAACAGCACCTGGAACCTAGCAGTCACTCAATCCATGTTAGTTGTTATTATTATCCAGTGAATAGAAGTTGTAGTGAAACAGGTATGCATTGTTATATCAAACTATGTTTTAGCAATTTAAGTTATTGAATGATGTAATCTTAGTTACATTTAAAAAGCGCTTGATGTGTTTAACTGGAGGTTAAACGATCATTGGAAGAAATAAGGAGTTTGTTCCTGCTTTGAGTAAGCAGATGGATGGGATGGATCTGCTCTTTCTGACTTGCAGAGTCCATAATTTCACATGTAAGAATGGGCATTCCAAGTGTACTTCATTTCAACTAATAGATGTGTTCCTAGTAGCAAATTATTTATTAAATGTCCTGTGGAACTTTCCCTGTCAGGAGGAAATATCTATTTTATAGATTCACAGGATCATAGGTCTTCAGTTAGGAGATGGCTGTGTATTTCAATTTGTGTTGAGTCCAATCCTCAGGAAAGCTCTGTGTTCCGTCTATAAGGTGGAAAAGAGAATGTGGAATTTTTAATAGACCTGCATTCCAAAATGTGCAATGGGGGAATTTTAATTTACTGTCAAAACTGCCACCACCATTTCTCAAATATCTCTTTGTCATTGGTGAACTAATTGTACTTTAATGGAGTCAGCAATGAGCAATAAAAATCGGTTTGGAAGAACAGATTTTTTTTTTCCCCTTCCAGGGTTTGCCTTAAAATTCATGGGCTCAGTGAGAAGGCTGATAGTCTCTGAATTATCTGGACTCTCAAAATGCAGAAAATAATCAAAAGAGATTTAGAAAGGAGCATTGGCCCATTTTGCTAAGAATTCAGCCAGGCTGATTTGCTCAATGGTTAAAGAGTAGCAGCAACTACATTAAACACCAGAATGGTCAGTGCAATTAATGCAATTAAAGTAATTAGTCCTGGCAGCTGTAAGGTCAAATAGAGGTAGCTCTGTAACAGCAATCTGCCACTGCAAAATTACTGACATTTCCAACTAAATTATATTCTCTAAATTGTTGCCTTAATGCTAAATAAATAAAGTTATGCTAATGTAGGGACTGATTACAGATTGAAATTAGCACAATTGCTTGTTATACAGTCTGCTAGGGTTAACATTTTTTAAAAACATAATTAATGGCCTTTGCTTACTGTCTCTGGTTATAGATCCTGCAGCTCATTTGCATTCTTTTGCAATATGCTGACAGTGCTAAATGTCTAAGAAGAAAGATCTTATCTGCAGGGGAAAATGCGTTTTTCACGTCATCAAGCTAAAACTTGTTATGGTTTCAGGGCAGTGTTAATAACAAAGATGACCAGAAAGCAAATGGATAAGAATGAGGCTAGAATCCGTTTTTCTTTTCAGTCTTGTGATCCAAGCCTTTTCTGGAGTCAATGTGAAATGTAATTGCTCTTTTGACCTCTATCTTCTCTCTCCCCAGGTCTGAGGAAGAGCTACACTGGTTGATTATTGCAGGAATGAAAGGCACTCTGACCTTGTCGACCGAACGCCTTGCTGCTTTCAGTGTTGCCCATTATACTGAAGGCAGGCAACTCCTGGAGAGAGGCGGAATCTACAGGAGAGCTGCTCCCTGGGCAACCTGCCAGAAAAGGCTTCATCAGCAGCAGTTGAGACATGACCAAACAGCTCAGGCAGCGAAGGAAACAGCTAGGGGGGAGAAACAGAGTATATCAAAATATTGTTAGCACACAGTCGAAAGAGCTCTCAGGCATCTACGCCATAGAGTGCCTTTGCTAATACCGCCCAGCCTCGTCCGCCTGAACTGAAGATCCACCTGGGAACATTTGCTGAGGAAGGAAGCAGTAACCCATGTAAGCACAGGGCCCCTGATTTACTAGAATAGGCAGTCGCTCATTCAAAGGGTTTGAGACAATTTCCTGTGTAAATAGGAAAGTAGAGTGATTTTTCTAGTAGAAAGTAGGTCGGGATATTTAGTTATAACCATTGTTCTAGATTCTAAGTTATTCTAGTTCTAAGCTATTCCTCCCGCTTCAAGTTATAAAGAGGCTTTGTTTAAAATCAGCAGTGTTTCCTGTGTGTAACTGCTAATTGTACTTCCATCAGTTCTATGCAACAAAATTTTATCAAGCATATATTATGTGCTTAAGCATTGTGGGAAACACAACGTGGCATGTGAAATGTGCCTAAGGATTAATGACCCTGGATGACTGATCAGGCACAGAAATGGTTTCATTTGCTTGGTCATCCCATTTTATTCAATGGGAGAGTAGCATAGGCCTGTTATGAGAGAGGCATGGTATTGGGTTCTTTATACTTGAACTTTGTGGCAAAATTTTTCAGGTTTGTATTGTTATCCCACTTTCAGAAGAGTAAATTTACTGAAATAATCTAGATTTTGAAGTCTAGAATTAGACTTGGGTTCATACCTGTCTTAGTCCATTTTCTGTTGCTACAACATAATAGTGGAGACTGGGTAATTTATGAAGAAAAGAGGTTTTACTTTGCTCATGGTTCTAGAGGCTAAAAAAGTCCAAAAAGGGGTGGCCACATCTGCTTGGCTTCTGGTGAGGGCCTTGTGGCAGAAGGGTAAGCAGGCACACATGGAAGAGAGGAAAAAGGTTCTCCTACAATAGAGAACCCACTCCCATAAAAAAAAAAAAAAAAAAGTATTAATCCACTCAGGAGGGCTTCACTGCCATGCCCTAATACCTCTTAAAGACCCCATCACCTCTCAGGATTGTTACATTGGTAATTAAATTTTAACATGAATTTTGGCAGGTACAAACCATATTCAATAGCAATACCCAATTCTGGTACTCCTGAAAATCTCTGCAATCTTGAAAACTATCTTGATTGTTCTGGTCTTTGGTTGGCCGAGTTTCTGTAATGGAGGAGGCCAGATGAACTGAAGGCATTTTCCATCTTTAGAGTTGTATAAAAATAATGTTCAAGCACACATGCCAGATTTTCTGGGATACCTCAACCTCAAAGTCATGGCCCACCATACCTATAAAAACACCCTCACTAAATTGGGAACAGGGGAAATATAATCACCCTATCTAAAAATATAAAGAGCCATTAGAGGAAAGGGAAATGGTGAGCAAAGTCTAGGGAAATAATGTCAAAAAAAAATGGTTTACAAAAGAATGGTAAAATCATGGCCCTCACACAGATGTACAAATAAACTCATGTGAAAGATATGATTCTAGTCATTAATCAAAGAGGGAACCCAGCAGGCGTGATAACCGGTTCAAGAGAGACCTGAAGAAATATATTTAAAGATCAGAAATATTGAAATGAGTATGCAAATAGGACAAGACTGGTTTATTCAGGGGTGGAGGAGGGAAGTCAACTGAATTTCTACCAGACAGGGCAGAATTTGCATGTCTTACAAGGTAAGACAATGTTGTAAAAGAGCTCAAAGATAATGAAAGGCTAGAATCACATAGCAGAAAGGGTGTTCTGTACCAGACAAATCATGGTCTTCCTTAGAAGTACATATTTTTGTTTGTTTGCTTTTTTTTTTTGTTTGTTTTTTTCTGCCATAGAAAGAGCTTTGATGGGGTTCAGAACATGCTATCCAAAAACATGGTATCTTGGCATCCTGCGTATTTTATGCTGAAGAAATATGAAGAAATAGCAGAAGTAGGAAGGTATCTCTGACCTTCCCCAGCCTTTCTCCCCTGAAGCAGGTCATAAAACCTAAAGAGGATTTTCTGACCTTCCTCTGAAGCAGGTATTAAGACTTGCAGGTGAGAGGTGCCCTCTCTGTACCCAGAGGAAAGGAGCATCCTTATCTCTGAAGGCACAGGGACACCAATAAGAATCCAAACAAATGCCTTGCTACATTCCTCCCAATCTAATACCATTAGATGATACCCTTTTGTCCCCAAATCATATTTCTCCACCACTGTATACTTTTCATCAAGCTGAAGCATAAAAATATACAAGTTTAGGGCTGAAGAGGTAACTCAAGGTTAGGATGCTTGTCTAGCATGTTCAAGACCCTGGGTTTAATACCCAATACTGCCAAAAAAAAAAAAAAAAAAAAAAAATCCACAAGTTTACTTGTTTCTTTTGTCTTCATTTCCTTTTGAAGGTGCGTGTGTCATATAAAACTTAAATAAATAAATTTGCATACTTGTTAATTTATGCTTTGTTATAGGGTCCTTAGCTATGAACTCAGTGATAGAAAAGAGAAAAGGTATTTCTTTTTCCCTACAGAGGTAACTGTCACTCTCAAACACATCACCTCAGGACAGGAGGCAAAGCTATCTTGACTAAATCTCCTGGGAACTGTAGACACCGTGCTTTTTCTGCATGACATAGTGCAGATGGCCAGCAAACTCCCTGTGGGCAGTGAATTCATGATGTTTGGACAAGTCAAAAAAGGTTAAACCAACTAACACCATGAAACAAATGAAAGAATGCTACTTGAGTCTGTGTGAAATCAAGATTTCAAACAAATTGTTTGGTCCAACAGAACAGTTGCTTTCTTTTCATTGTTTTTAGCCTAAGGGATAAAGAAAAATAAATCAATGTCAGATTTTTATAAAAGCTTCTGGTAGCTTAGCTTTCTATAAAAAAAAATAATGAAAATAATCATTTGCTTGTAGGAAAAAGAGAAAGCCAGTGTAAGTTACAGAAGCTTCCCTGTGGTTGTACACTGATGGGGTTCAGGATACTCTATCCCCAAATATGACATCTTGGTATATTGAATATTTTAAGATAAAGAAATTTGAGAAAACAGCAGAATCAGGATGGTCTCTCTGACCTTACCCCTGCCTTTCTCCCCTGAAGCAGATCATAAACTCTAATAAGGACTTTCTGACCTTCCTCTAAAGCAGGTCACAAGAGAGCATGTGAAAGGTGCCCTCCCTGTTCCCAGAGGGAAGGTCCATGCTTATCTCTGAAGATACCAGAGCATCAAAGAGAATCTGACCAAACAGGTCTTATTGAGTTCCTCAGTTGACTGACATCAGATCACACCCTCCTGTCCTCCGGTTATACTTCACAACTAGCCACTTCATCAAACCTCGTGTGTTGATCAGTTTCTTTTCCCTTTGACCAAAATACCTGACAAGCACAACTTAGACGAAGGAAAGTTTATTTGGGGATCAAGTTTTCAGAGGTCTCAGTCCATAGATGGTGAACTCCATTGCTCTGGGCCCAAGATGAGGCAGCACATCATGGAGGAAGAACCCAGCAGAGAAAAGCTCTCCTGTGCTCAAGGTGAGGTCCAGGACCCAGGGAGGAGGAAGGGGCCTCAGGGAAGATGAACCCTTCCAGGGCATGCCCCACCTCCTTCAACCAAGCACCACCTGTCCACAGTTACCACCCCAGTCAGTCCATTCAAACTAGGATATACTGATTAGGTTACAGCTCTCATGATCTAATCATTTTACCTCTGAATATTCCTGCATCAACAGGAGCTTTTGAGGGGACATCTCATATCCAAACCATAACACCTAGTATTAAAAGTACGCAGGTTTTCCTGTTTCTTTGGGTCTTCATTTTCCTTATGAAGGCTCCCATCTGATGTAAAACTTACATTAAATGAATGTGTGTGCTTTTATGTTTTAAAATTTTTCTTTTGTTATAGGGGCTTCAACCAGGAACCTAAGGATATGTGAGAAAAATATTTTTTCCTTCCCTACAACACATTATTTACAAAGGAACTTTAGAGGTATTAGTTCTCTTCTGATCTTCCCCAAAAGCTAAGAAGTTTACCAAATGTACCAGACGTGCACTCCTTCCAAATGTCATGTTGTACAGTGCACTATACACACATCTTCCAAGTTTTCAAAAGCTCATTCAATATTTTAAATAAAGGCAAGTTAGCAGGAATGGGCAAAGAGCACACTGCTAAATATAGCAGTGCAATTACTGTCACGTAAATTTCTCCTATTTATAATGTTAGACTCATGAAAGAGGAGGCGTCTTGACAAAGTTGGAACAAAGAGAAGAGGTGGAATTGACTCAAAATGGGGGAGGGAGCCACTTCAATTTCAATTGCATTTGGGGAGTTTTCTGTGGTGCATACATGGCTAGTGAGGTCATATGTCCCTGCATGTCATAGAGACTAGAATTACTAATGGTGTAAGTAGGCAGCACAGAGGTAAGAAAGCAAACTACCTCTTCCTTTTTTCATCTAATCTAGATGGATCTGAATTTTAAACATCTCATTTTTTTTTCATAGTGATGTGGGTCATTTTTCCAAGTTAGACTAAGATATTGCAAATCGAATTCTACAGATACTTTTTTTTCAAAGAACAAATGTGATCTCATCATGCCGACTGGCTATCCTGTTCTACCTATTTATAAGCATTTGTCAGTTAATAGATTGAGGGTTGTTTCATTGAACTGTCACCCTGTAAGCGTCAGCTGTTGTCCAGGTACTATAGAAATAATAAACAACACAGGAGTCTTGTCCCTTAAAAATAATTTTGAATAGAAAGTTAGAGCTGGGCCCAGTGATGCAGGCCTATAATTCCATCCACTTGGGAGGCTGAGGCAAGAGGATCACAAGTTTGAGGTCAGCTTGGGCAACCTAGCCAAATCTTATTCAAAAAAGTAAAATTTTAAAAGGAGTTTAGAGAATTGCTCAGTGGTGAGCACCCCTGGGCTCAATCCCATACTAAAATAAATAAATAAATAAATAAATAAATAAATAAATAAATAAATAACTTAAGAAAGTTAGAAAGCTGTGATTCAAAGAAATGTTTGAAATAATTATTAGGTTAATTGGTGTTATTGGTAGCAGCATGATAAGAATATAAATAGAAATACAGACTAAAGTGAAGGACTAGAAGGGACTTGCTATCTTATACTGTTTAGATAAATGCTAGGATTCACCCAGAGCCCTCAGTACACAGCAACTTAACTTTCTCTAGCACAAGTCAAGGACCAAAAGCCAGGTGCTGGAGGTGGGAAGCAGAATTGGGGATTGTCCTGAACTCAAGACTTGGGTAGTTGAGTCTGCTGAAATAAGCAGACAGTAGGTAGAAGAACAGGAGAAAAGCCACACAGAGAACATGCACAGTGGCATCAAAGAATGAAAATGCCATCCCAATGAGATTTAGAAGCTTTTTTTTTTTTTTACTCACTTTATTAAGGGGAGGGAAAGGGGGACAGGCAATTTTAAAGGAAGACTAAATGATGTTCAAGGCAGATGAACTGGCTGGAGGAAGAGTCAATGGCCTGGAACACAATTCTGGGCGTGGCGACAACTCTCATTTCCTCCTTGTGGAGGTACAACCAGAGTGTCTGCTGGAGGGTGCAGCCTCTGGGGTGGATAAGGGAGCTTCAGAGAAAGTCCCTCCCTGCATTAGCTGCTCTGGTGGCATCCTACCTTTGAAGTCTAAAGAGGCATATTGTAGGGTATCATTTTCTGAGCCTCAAGAGAGATCTCTGGCAGGCAAACTAGACCTAGACTTGGGCCTCCTTTCCTTTCACTGCAGGTTTTCAAAGTCTCTGGAACAGGGAAACCATGTGCGTACAGGGGAAATGTGGGCCTGATCAGAATTCCATAGCTTGGGTAATCCAGACATCAAGCACAAACACTCTCATACAATGAAAAGAATCTAGGGGTAGGAATGAAGAAAAGCTAATTTGCTTTGACTTACCGGGGGAAATGTTTTAAAGGTGGCTTGGAACCATGACGCTCTCAATTGGCTGAACCAACATGGGAAGGCTTAGTATCCCTTCATCAGAGCCTGTTGCCCTTGGGGTCAGTCACTTCCCAGGGATGAAGAGCTGTGAGCCCCTGAGTGAGCAGCCACACTACTAACATGAGGACACTCTGTTCTGGGACATCCAGAAACACCATCACTTGGAGTGACTGACCAGCCCAGGTAGTTAAGGGGTTTGGAAATGAAATCTCTCAGGCTGAGAGAGGACACCTGGGTCTCTTCCCACAGAGAGCTATGAGATACTTACAGTCTCAAAAAGAAAATGGTGGGTTGGTTTATGTGTTCATTGTGGGAATACTGGTGAGCACTACGTAGTTGTTACAAAGGAAATGTAGTTCCAACAATGGGGATATTCTCTCAGGACTATTCCTCCAAAGATGAGAGTATATTAATAATCCTGAAAAGAGAGAAGGTAAGTATGAGAGAAACACACACACACACACACATTTTCTAAAAATTTTTTTTTCACAAAACCATCAAAACACATTCTAAATTAAGACAAACAAAATCAGCATCATGCCTCCATGTTCACTGGCCATTTTTTCACCACAAAAGTCCATCCCAGTGAGCCTGGATTAAGGGGGTGGGCACAGGGGCACAGGGCAAAGAAGAAGGAGAGAAGGGAATGGAGCAAAAACTCACAAAGACATACTGTATAGGAGCAGGAAAGCAGGGTCAAAAAGAATGTGTCAAAGACCATCCTTAAATTTCTGAATGGAATGATGATGCTTTTATTGAGACTGAAACTCTGGACAAAGACTAGATATAGAGGATAAAGGCTATGATGGGAAAGACTAGAAGACAGAAAGGGAGAGAGAGAGTTCCTGAAAAATAGAGAAATGGGAGTCAACCACAAACTTGGGCCTGAGAGGACCTAGTAAGGACTGATTCCATGCATATAGGTGAAAGAGTTAGTCTTAAAAGGGGAAAGGATACTCATTTGTCTGAACGAGGAAATCCTTTTCTCTGAGCTAAGAAACACCCTTTAGCTATGGGACTAGTTTTGTTGGTAGTTTGGCATCATGCCCCAGCATGTTCTCGTATGTTAGGATACTGTTAAGAGAGCAGACTGTCACTGATAGCCTTTATTTTTTCTGCCTATAGGACAGAGAAAATTATTTCTCTGGCTGAGATTTTTAAAATAGAGAGTAAGATGAAGATAATGGCTACATTTAAAAGTGTACACTGGGGAAGGAGAAAGAAACTAACTAGAGATAAACAAAAAGAATACTGACTAGTAATGAATATTGAAAGCCATATAAGCACAGGTCAATGTCTTAACGTTTTTAAACAAACTAAATGCCATGTTGACATGAGCCATGGTCTATAACAATTAGAATGGAAGAAAATGCTTTCATTCTAAAATGGTTATACTCTTTAAAATCTAAGCTGAAAACAATAATTAAGAACATAGAAGTAACTAGCAAATATCTGAATCACTGCTTGAAAGTATAGAGGATTCTTAAGTTTATGCCCTTCTCAGGTCAATAGGTTAAAACAAGTCTGTGTTAGATTGGTTCAGATACTGTGCGGTATTCCTAAGGGTTTAATTCTACAAATTAGCAACGCTAGGAGGTAGGATTATTACACAACTCCAGGAGTTCTCTTAAGTGTTTTATGAATCTCTGAGAGGTGCAGTACAGGGGAATAAACAATCAAGTCACACTTCCTGAAAATGTTACATATTCTAGCAAAAATTAGTTCCAACAAACACTCTTTTCATATCCAGTTAACAAATAGGTTTATTCAATTTAACAACCATTTAAATTAGAATGGAGATTGGAAGCACAATGGTAAACACTGAAGAAGGTACAACAAGGATGATGATGATGGCAGGGACTAAACTTCCTGGGGGGCTTACAGTGCACCTCATGCATGTGTCCATCTAAATAAGTGTCAACAACCACCTTATATTGTAAGTCAGAGCCTGTGGATTCAGATACCAAGGCACTGGACACTGGGGGTTCCTTGCCTCTGCTCCCAGTGACACTCAGGGCAGTGGAAGCCATGCTGTGAGAAGAGCAACCTACCTCTCCTTATTTCTGCCCACTCTCACTGCAAAAGCCTTAGCAGGGAGAGTGAGCTCAGAAGTCACCAGAAAAATGAAACAGACTCTCGACTAAAGTCTGAAAGTGGAGACTGCACCAATTCTACAATATCCTATTATCTGGGTTGTAATAAAGGTGTATTTAATAGTGTCACAAACAGCCTCAAAAACAGTCTTTTAATTGTTGATTGTTTTGGTTAACAGGTGACTGCTGAAGCCAGCTGGAGTCAGCCACACACATGATGAAATCTCACTCTTTTTTTAACCTTTAAATGTCTGATGGTAGTGTGAGTGCTTCTGCTAAGAACACAGGAGTGAATGTGCAAGAAAGTATGTGAAGATTCACATTTTATTTGAATCTATTCTTTAAAAAGAAGGAAATTATATCTACTAAGAAATATTGTATATTTATGTCCTAAGAGAGTTTCAGGAGCCTATCTTGTACTAAAATTTTTAAGGATTATTTCCATATTACAATCGTTCCGTCATTAAAATGTCTAGCTTTCATTCCATATAATTGCTGACATTGGATTTTTTTTAACCCTATCAAAAACATGTCAGTTACCATTTATACCTCAAGAGTATATATACATTTGTTATACCATCTTTAGAGAAAAGCTTGTAAATTTTTTAAGGTGCTTATGCTTAGTTTATTAACCTTATTTAAACAGTAACACAACTGGTGTTGATTTGCTGCTGCTACCTTAGAAATATTTAAACATTATTGTAACTTAGCTCCACATTCCAATTTTATCTCCAAAATTAATGCTTTTAGGCTCAATTTATGCCTGTCAACAAGTAATGATCATAGATGTGAGCTGGCTCATAATCCAGAGGTACTAGGTTACAATGTGTTACCACGGCAACTGTGTTTTATTGCATTTCTCTTCTTGATTTAAGGCATTTGACAATCATAGCAACTGTTTGCCAGTCTTCCCACATCATAAAAAATTCAAAAACACAAACAACCAATAAGAAAAAAAAAAGAGAGAAAAGAAAAAAACAAGGAAGAAAATCCTCAACTGTTCTTGGACCTCTCTAGAAACATAAAAAAGAAATGACAGCCTTGTATTTAACGTGGACCTTTTGTGAATAGTTTATCTCTCAGAAAGTCCAGGAGTGTTAGAAAATTCAATCAGCGGTTAGTCATCGAATGGACCTGTCTGCCTATGGTTCATTTTGTTTATTGCATCATATATCTTTTATGATCACCAGGACGTTAGCCTGAAACAGCATTTTCTTTAACAAGGGCCATGTTTCCTTTAACGTTGTTTATTGCATCTGAAACATTACTCTTTGAAATCAGGGTACATTTTCCACCGAGCAAAGGTCTGCAACTGAATCTTGCATGAATGTGTTTATTCAGGATCTAGAGTTTAAAAAAAAAAAATCCTCATCCAGTTCATGTAACATTAATCACTTTGCCAGTGTTCGGCTGAGGTCATTGCCACATTCCTAGCAGTATTAAGGCAAGTCAAGATTAATCACGTACATTAAACCTTGGAAGGGGAACACGTGAAAAGGATCTCAAATTAGACATTTCTTAAAAGACAGAGAAGGGACTCTAGCAAAATGGATTTAGCTTGCTGCTGTTTGTCTTGAACACCACCTACTTGCTTTTACTACCTGTGGTTATATAATTGCTCTGAATCTATAGGCCTCTTTTTGGCTATTTATGGAAGTTTATAGGTTAAATTTAAGGTCTTTCTGAGCATTCCAATGAAGACTCATTTAAAAAACATTTTTTAATATGCAGCCAACACCAGGCACTGCCCTTGCAAAGATGAATGAGACACAGCCTTCCTTCTCCTGCCTCCTCCAACAAGTGCCTGATCCACCCAGAAAGATAGTGCCAGGTGTGCACAATGGAAACAGGCTTCAGTGGGAGTATAGAAGAAAGAATGATTGATTGTGATGGGAAATCAGAAAATACCTTACTGATGTTAACTTTAGAGAGGGAGAAAGATGAGAAAAACAACCCAGGCATGGAAAACAACAGAAAGGCCCTGTAAGTGTTCACAGACATTGTGATCTGAGAGGCCGGAGCAGAAAGCTCTTGTGGAAGACTTGAAGGGAGTGTCCAAAGATGCAGTTATTCAATAAGTTGGAGCCAGATTGCAAAAGCCTCTAAATGTGTACTTTATTTGAAAGGCAATGAGAAGTCTGTGAAGAATTATAAGTAGGAAAATTAGAATAACCAGATTGTATTATAAACTGATTATCATTTGGGGCAAGGGCCAATTGGATCACAGATAAGTTGGTAACAAATTAGACTCACTGTCTCTAAAGTTGAGGAAAATATAATCATTCCAAAAAGTTGTGATAACCACTTAAACTTGATCAAAAAGTAGAGATATTGTGGAACCTGACGAGATTGAATGTCACTTAAGTTCCTGAAGGGAGCTAGAGGATGGTTGATGGATAAAAAGCCAATCCAAAAAGGGATTTTGTTGGGTTGAATCTGCAATGGATATGCCATTGACGATAGCATGTGTGGTCATGGTAATATTTAAGTGTTGATTTCTATTAGGCACTGGGCTGGATACATTGACCTATATTTGATTGGGAAATATGAGAATGACAAAGATAAGAAAATAGAAAAAGGAGGAAAGAGTCTAGGGAAGAATTAGTGAAAAAGAAACTATTTTGCATTTATGTGGTAGTCTTTACATTAAGACAAAAAAATGGAGACAAGGGAATTTTATGTTTTTCTCTATATAAAAAGTAAAATAGGCATATAACACAATAATTTCTAAAAAATAAAACTCAAGAAAAAAAGTTAGATTAAAAACATGTTTACACTGGTGGCTTCTATATGTATAAGGCAAATTGTATTTAAGATGTTAGTAGGCTCATATTTACCAAGTAATGTTTCACATAAAAGACTTAACATTATTTTGAGCCACTGCAGCTTTAAATGCTCATAATATGCATATTTAAATATGCATTTATATTATGTATGACAGATTTACACACTTCCCATGTCAACCATCATACACTTTCATTAAAGATTTATTTATTTTTAAAAATACATTTTATGCTCTCATAAAAAGGCAATGGTGAATCGTAAAAATACACACAAAGTTGGCGTTTACAGTTTAACTACAACTCACACAAGAGCCCTCAGAATCAGTAGTTGTCTCTCATTTGTTGAGTGTGGAGAGAAGTTCCAGAAAACAGTTTTATTTCTGTTCCTAGAGCATTATAATGAATAAATAATTTTCCTATACATCTACATATAACAAGTGTGAGGTACAAATAGGTCACCTCCTAACAGAGCACAAGACTAAAATTTTATTTATCTGTATTCGGCCTCACCTTCATTAATATTGAAAATTTAAGAATTGGTTGTCATCCAGTAGCAAGAAATTTTTGGAAAATCGGCACTGTGGAGCTCGGATAAGAGATGTTTGCATTCCAGGAGGTTTTCTGTGTGATTATACAATAAATAATTCATTCATTCAATAAGTACTTACTGAGTAACTGTGATGTGCCAGACTCCATGAGTAGGTAGATAGAGTGTGGAGACAGTCTTCACACTTGAGGACTTAATGTTTTGAGGGAGGGATGAAGTACATCCTCTGCTGCTGTTACGAATGTCTGTACTATCTGTGTTCTGCATAACTCCAGGAGGAGCCATTCACAGACTACAGTGTAGCCCCTGAGCAACACCAACCCTGGCATCTTCCTGGCCACTGTGAAAGCTCAGAAATGGGCATGTCACCCAATCAGAGCCAATGAGATCTAAAGAAATGTTTGCTCAGACGTTGGGGGTGAGGGAACGCCATCTCTTCTAAGAGCTCTCAAAGAAGATCTGGATAATGTCATGTGAGCATGTGAGGTTGGGAATTGCTTCAGATGTCTTGTTGCCATCTAAGCCTATGCAGCTGGAGTGTTGTGGTCCATCACGTGGAGCCTGAGGAAGAAGGCAAAAAATGAGGCAGGCTGAAAGGAGGATGGAGCACCTGAGGACATCATGAGAGCAAAGGATAGAGTGTCTTCCAAAGTCAGAACTATCTCATTTGCACGAGCCCAGGTGTACTTTTTGCTTACTCCAGATTGTGTGGGATTTCTTGAAACAGAAGAATCCTGCCATGTTCACCAACTATTAGTACCTGCCTTATATCTAATTTTTGTGCCTGTTTGGGTATCTACTGGTCCATGTCCCTCCAGATGTATATTTCAGCTTGGAGTAAAATGGAAGCTAGTGGAATCAAAGAGAGAATACATAAGCCTGTCTTCTTTGAGAGCTTGACCTAAGCACTGAGGTGGAACCAACCATTTTCTGATCCACCAACTCTCATTCAACCTGATATGGAGATGAAGACAAAGAAAAAAGATACTAAAATGAAGTATTTGACATTGATGCTGACTTGATACTATATTCCTAGATTTGAAGGCTTTTTGTTTTTCATATCCTCAGGAGCATATAGGAAAGGGCTCAGCATTTATGTGATGCTTAATAATGATTTGCTTTAAAAACAAACGTTTTTATTTTGGTAAAGTATACATAACAAAATTTAACATGTTAACCATTTTAAGCGTGCCATTTGGGGCATTAAATGCAATCACAATGTTGTGCAACCATCTGTCTACCTCCAGAAATTTTTAATCATACCAAACTGAAACTGCATATCCATTAAACAATAAACTGTAACTTCCTATCCCCACCCTCACCCCTGACCTCTGGTAACTTCTATTGTACCTTCTGCTTCTAGGAATTTGCCTATTCTTGGTACCACATATAAGTGGAATCATATGGTATTTTCTTTTTGTGTCTTATTTCACATAGCATAATATTTTGAAGTTTCATCTATGTTGTAGCATAATGATTCACTTTTAAATGTTTTCACCTTTTCATCCCCCAAAACATTTTATTCATTTTTCCTGTTCAAAAGATAACATGGTATTAGGTGCATTGGCATAAGCTTTTAGTCCCAAGCTACACAGGAGGCTAAGAAGGAAGGATTCTGAGTTTGGAGCCAGCCTTGGAAATATAGTGAGACCCCAGTAACATGGGAATCTAGTTCAGTGGTAGAACACTTGCTTGGAATGCACAAGGCCCTGGATTTGATCCCTAGCACCACACATGGGCGCACACACACACACACACACACACACAAAGTAAGCATTGAATTTTTTTTTCTTTTTAATTAGAACATTCTGAGGAACTGACACATAGTTGGGGCACACAGCGACTTAGCAATGTACCAAGCCCTTCATAGACATTACATTATTTAATGCAATCAAGCATCAACTGCTTTAATGCAAGTAGTTGTTACTTTTTTTTTTATATTTATTTATTTGCTTTAGTTGTACACAATGCGTTTATTTGTATGTGGTGCTGAGGATCGAACCCGGGCCGCGCACGTGCTAGGCGAGCGCTTTACCGCTGAGCCACAACCCCAGCCCTAGTTGTTACTTTTTTAAAAAAAAATTTAATTTTTAGTTGTAGTTGGACACAATACCTTTATTTAATTAATTAATTTATTTTTAATTATTTATTTATTCTAATTTGTTATACATGCTTGCAGAATGCAATTCATTTCATATTACATATATGGAGCACAATTTTTCAAGTCACTGGTTCTACGCAAACTATTTTACAAGTCTTTATACTTAAGCAGTTGTTACTTTCAGAGTCCCCGAGTCACAGGATCCCATGGGATTTTAGCCAGGAGACCAACCCAATTCTCTCCAACTTGAAACCCATGCTTTCCCCATCTCTCCACATTGCAATGATCCAGAGACTTCAAATCAGAGAACGGTCCAACAACAAATCTGTATCTCACTTTTAATGGCTTTAAAATTTCTAAAATACTAGATTTAGCCTCTTACTTAGGTTTAGTTTGTTCTAGTATTTAAAACTAGTTCATACTACCTGGGTTTACTTAATTTATTAGCAGAGGGCTCCCCTTGAGAAACCTACAAATGATTGATGGATGAGCCTGGGAACTCAAGCTTTGGGTATCCAAGTTAGAATTCATCACACATGTGACACACATACGCAGATGCCATTTGTCTGACCCCCTGCTATGCTTTGTACACTAGAAGTGCTCAGTAAACTTTCATTGGATATACACTGTCAGTGGCTTCTCAGAAAGAACTTAGGCACCTTCAGAAATGAGCACTGGTGAACTTCCTATGACCAACCTTCAACAATACTATTGTACAAGTGGAAATTTTAGGGATATTACAAAGTCCAAGATTCTCCCTGTCATTCTGTGCAACCATTCTAGTGTTCCAAGAAAGACTCATCAGCCCCAAGAGCAAACGTATGGGTCACTTCCTGACTCAGAGCTTATGCAGTTGTTTGCAGCCTTCAAAAGAATAGAAAAAGATTGTTGGCAATGGTGTTTTGTTTTCTAATGGCACAGAAAAGTGTGTCAGAGGGTTTTATCCCAAACATAGGGCGAACCTGTAGGTTTGGTTGAGGACTTTAAAAGACATTGCTCTATTTACCAAGAAAACAGCATTGCCACATATCCAGTTCTGAAAATTGTTACTCTTAAGATTGGATCTCTGTTAAATGTGCAATCATGAATGTGTCACTCACGTATATTTAAACATTGTGGATGACTTTCTGGGGATATGTCGGAAAGAGTGTATATTCTGGCAAAACAACGGATGGTGCAGTCTGCAGACCCATGTTGAACTCAGCATCAACAATTTCCTTCCTGTGAGATTGCAAGCAACTCCCTAAACACCCCTCGAGCAACTATTCACTCATTGCTGTGTAACAAAGTAGCTGCAAATTTAGTAGGTTTAAAATAATGGCCTTTATACACTCATACATTGCTGGTGGCACTACAAATTGGTGCAACCACTATGGAAAGCAGTATGGAGATTCCTCAGAAAACTTGGAATGGAATCACATTTTGACCCAGCTATCCCTCTCCACAGTCTATACCCAAAGGGCTTAAAATCAGCATACTATAATGACGCAGCCACATCAACGTTCATAGCAGCTTAATTCACAATAGCTGAACTGTGGAACCAACCTAGATGCCCTTGAACAGATATAAACAAATTGTTGTATATACACACAATGGAATATTAGTCAGCATCAAAAGAGAATAAAATTATAGCATTTGCATGTAAATAGATGGCGTTAGGGAATATCATGCTAAGTGAAGTAAGCCAATCCCAAAAAACCAAAGGCCGAAGGTTCTCTCTGATAAGTGGATGCTGATCCATAAAGGGGGAGGGGGAGAATGGAGGGACTTTGATTGGGGAATGGGGAGGGAGAGATGAGAAGGGGATATGGAAGCAGGAAAGATGGTGGAATGAGATGGACATCATTAACCTAGGTACGTGTATGACTGCACATATGGCGTGACTCTACATTGTATACAACCAGAGAAATGAAAAGTTTTCCTCTATTTGTGTACAATGAATCAAAATGCATTCTGCTGTCATGTATAACTAATTAGGACAAATAAAGAATATTTCTAATTAGAAAATATAGTCAATTAAAAAAATAATAATGGCCTTTATATTTACTATGACTTACTTATGATTGTATGGTTCAACAATTTGGACTAGACTCCATGATACATTCCTGATCTCTCCGAGATCAAACATTAGGATACAGTCATTCCGTGAGTAGACTGGACCTACCTGATCTAAGGTGGGCTCTCTCACATTGTCTGGGCACCTCAGTTCTCCTCATATCCAATAGGCTAGCTTAGGTTTATTCATCCGTAGGTCTCAGGGTTGCAACCAAAAGCAAAAGAGAAATACTTTTAAATCTGTGCTTTTATCACATTTGCTAATGTCTTATTGGGCAAAGCAAGTCTCAAAGGGTAGAGAAAAAAACTGTACCTGTTGATGGGAGGAAAGGCAAAGTCACATTGTAAAAGAGCAAGTGTAGGAAAGCAAGGAATTATTGCTGTCATCTTAAAAATTCCTGTCTCGGGGAGGGGGGTGGGGAAAGGTGGTTGAATGAGACGGATATCATTTTCCTTAATGCATGATTGAAGACCTAAATTGTACGAATATACTTTGTATACAAACAGTTGTATGTAAAAAGATACTAAATATATGCACTATGAGTTGTACATATTAAAAATTATAAAAATAAAAAAAATAAAATAAAATAAAATTCCTGTCTCGGGCTGGGATTGTGGCTCAGCAGCAGAGCGCTCGCCTCACACGTGCGCGGCCCGGGTTCGATCCTCAGCACCACGTAAACATAAATGCATTGCATTGTGTACAACTAAAGTAAATAAATAAATATTTTTTAAAAATCCTGTCTCTATGAAATGGGGAAAATAATGAAATATAAATATATGAAATATAACATTATTGTGAGCACTACACTAATTTCCCCCTCTTTGCTGGACAGATCCCTAGAACACAGGAAGGGAAAGAGTAAGGATATGGTGGATTTAAACCTCAAGATGGAAGGTCCCGAAAGCTCAGTTTAGGCATCCATACTTATCTTAAGCAGCAATGATACTCATGTACATGTTGAACAACATGGTCTGAATTTATTTAATAAATTATTCCTACAATTATATACAAATAAAGATTAGAGGCTGGGAATCGAGTAGATGGGTGCAACACAGACAACTCTAAGGAAGAAAATGGAAAGGGATAATGGCAAAAAAACATTGGCGGCATTATGTAGAACAATGTAGTGTAGGGTGAGGGAAAGGGAAGAATCAGAGGAACTCTCGGTTGCCTGAGAGGATAGTGGTCTCATAAGCAGAAAAAGAAGCGAGAATAAGAGGTGCTTGTTTGGTGAGGAGATTGGGCATGGTGTACAGATACTAGGAGATCCTGCGACCCCAAAGTAGCTCCTCTGTGAAGAAGAATTCAAAATGTTAAGTTTACACTTGAAAGGATTTTAAACCTAGGTGCAGCAAGTCTCAAGTTTCACATCCAGTATTGAATTAATGTCTTAATAGGGTAATAACATTTTATTGTACAGAATTTTTTTCAGATCTGTTCATTTTTAATATGTGTGTGTTGATCATTTTTCCCACCCAGATTTAATATTTTTTGTTATGAAAGACGGCATATATGCAATCTGCATGCCAGTATGCTTTTTCACCTGAAGTTGGTTCCTTTCCTTTGCTTTTTGTCCAATGTGTTTTTCAGTGATTGTAGTTACAGTTGGGTTTGCAGGTTCTGTTGGTAAGAGCTGAAAACAGCCAGCACACACACTGGAACATTACAATCTTTATAGGTCCTTATCAATACCATTGAAATCCAGGCCACCATTAGCCCTCCCTTGGATCAGGGCTCTGACCTCCTCCCTTGTCTCCTATCTCATCTCATATCATGTTCTTTTCCACCTCCTGAATTATCCATTCTCTAGATAACAGTCTGACTGATATTTTTAAAACACAACTCAGGTCCTATTAATTCCTTCTGTTATGGTTTGGGTCTGAAACATCCCCCAAAAGCTCATGTGTTGAAAACTTGGTCCCCAATGCACCAAGGTTTAGAGGTGGGGCTTTGGGGATGTGATTGGATCATGAGGGCTTTGACCTACCTCATCAGTGGATTTATCTGCTGATAAAAAGACTAGACTACTGAGAGGTGGATCGAGCTGGGGGAAGGAGGTCACTGTGGTGTGCCCTGGAAGCATTTATCTTCTCTCTAGTCCCCTCCTTTCTTTCTCTATGTCTGTTTCCTGGCTTCCATGAGTCAAGCAGCCCCCTCTGCTATGTGTTCCAGCCACCATGAAGTTCTGCCTCACCTCAGACCCAAAACAATGGAGCTGGCCAACCAAGGACTGGAACCTCTGAAACCATGAGCCTAATTAAACCTTTTCTTCCCCAAGTTGTTTGTGTCTCACATTTTGATCACAGTGATGAAAAGCTGACTAATACACCTTCTTAGTACTTTCCAATGGTTTTTCCTTTCACTTAGACTGAACTCTAAACTCAACTTGACCTTAAAGGAGTCCAAATGACTTCATTCCTACTTGTATCTCTGACAACTTTGCTCCCTTCACTACTTTAATTACTTTGGTCCTGTTTCTCTTTCCCCAAGACACTGAGTTCATTCTTACCTCAGGGCTTTTGTGTATGCTGTTCCTGCTACAAAAAATGCTTTAAAGCCAGATCACAAGCAGATCACTTCTAGCCATTCTGGTTTTAACTTGAATGCTCCATCCTTGGAAAGATGTTCTCTGACTTCTCTTATCAAATGTCAACTTCCCTACCCCTCTCTGTTCCTCTCCCATTATCTTGTCTTATTTTCTTCGCAGAGATTATCAGTGCTTAAAAGTATCCCTTTCATTTATTTCTTTGCTTATTTATTGTCTATTTCTAAAACTCAATTTTAAATACTATGAAACAGAACAAAGACTTTGGTTTTCCACTGTGCCCACATATAAATCTCCATCTGGCTCAAGAAACACTTGTGTGATTGAATGTGGTGCAGGTCACATTAGAGTCCTCCAATTTTATGGTTTTCAGCCTTCTTGTCACACTCAACCATGTCTCAATGCACAATGTTCCCTGGTCTTCAACGTCCTCTGATACTGTAAACAATTCTTGTAGTACATTCAATAATTAGAGAAGTAAAGAAGTATCTCTTGATCTGATTAATTCAATTTTACTGATGCAGGCTAAGATGGGACTTTTGGTTTATATGGAATTTGTAGGCAACTAAAACTAGAATTTTCTCCTACAAACTGCTCCTAATCCAATCTCAATCTTATTCACACCCCAAATTGTTACTAAAAAATAATTTTTGCATGTATGAGTTTTACAGGATGAACCCAACTACTAAGGATAACTATAAAGCTCTATATTTTAAAATTCACACAAGAAATTTTTTTAAACATCATAAATTATACAGGGTTTGTCTTATTCAGTTTTCTCTTCAGTTTCAGGCCCAGGATTCTAATTTGTCAGGACTTTTCTGAATCCACATTATGTCACCAACCACATTAGCTTGCCTTCCCAGTTTTGTGCCAAATTCAAATTTGATTAGCACCTTTCCCCTGTCTTCTGCAAAATAGATGATAAAATGTTGCCCGGGAAAGTCCTAACAGAGACCTGCCATTGCTGTACCACTAGAAATCTCTACCTGGGTTTAGCTGGCTACACTCCCACTTCACTCCCCTATTCTCTAGTTTTATTCATATCTCTACTCTTTCTGAGCCTGTCCTTGACCATTTGTCTTAAGTCTTCTTGAAATTAAGGTATCAAATATTTATAGCAGACCTTTTTTCTCTGTGTTGAAGCAATCCTATTTTTAAAAATGAGGGTTGAAGTGTAGCTCAGTGGCAGAACCCACGCTCAGCATGCACTAGGCCCTGGGCCCAATCTTCAGCACTGGGTGAAAAAGGAGTGAGTTTGTTGTGGCTTGCTTTCATCTTCTTGTTAACTGATCTGCACCTTTACTTTTTTTTTTACCGGAGGAAAACTTCCTTAGTTCAACCAATGTTCCATTCTTTTACTAGGACTTCCTGTAGTCTCTCCTTTTATCTTCTTGCAGACTCCAGGCATCTCCTCTCTTCTGGAACATCAGTCTCTGTTCTTCACTAGGTCATAGCCCTCACTACTGCAGTATTGGTTCTCAAACTTGATTTGGTTTCAGAATTACCCAAAGGCCTCAATAAAATCCAGATTGCTGCATCTCATTCCTAGAGTGTCCAACATAGCTGGGGTAGAAATCAACACTTTGCATTTCTAATAAATGATTAACTGATGCTAATGTGGCTGGTATGGGGACCACACTTTGAAAACCACCAACCTAGCATATCCAATCTTTAAAAAGTAAATCAAACAAAAAGCACCAAAACTTTCCTCTGATTTTATAAATACCTCCACAAATGTTGCTCTGTTTCCTCTTTCCCCTTTCATAGCCAAACTTCCTCAGAGTATTCTCTAACCTTCCATTTTTTTCATGTTCACCCTGACACCACTGAAGCATCTTTTAGCAAGTCCATGAATGCTTTTCTTGTTGCCAGATTTAAAGGTCACTTCTCTGACCTATTCTTTTCTTTTTTTTTTTAAATATTTTTATTTATATGCTTTAGTTGTACACAATGTGTTTTATTCAATACGTTTTATTTGTATGTGGTGCTGAGGATCGAACCCGGGCCGCCCACATGCTAGGCGAGCACTCCACCGCTGAGCCACAATCCCAGCCCACTTCTCTGACCTATTCTTATTCTCCATCATGCTAAAAATTTCTTTCTTAAAATGCTTTTCTTCTAATAGTTTTCAAGATGTCATGCTTTTATGCTTCACCTCCTCTCTTGCTAGTTCCACTTACTCTACCAATTTCTAAATGCTGGAGGGCAGTAGGGTTTAGTCATAGACTTTCTTCTCTTGTTACTCTTATTGCAATTTATCTATTACCATTCTTTAAAATACCATGACTCTCAATATTTGTACTTATTAGCCTATCTTTTAAACATTAGATATAAGCAAGTAGAGATTCGACTGTCCACGTGACAGTCCACTTGAATGTTTTTCAAGAATCTCATATTTAAATCTTAATTTCTGTCTTCTTTTTTTTTTTTTTTTTTTTTTTTTTTTTTTTGGTACCGGGGATTGAACTCAGCGGCACTAGACCACTGGGCCACATCCCCAGCCCTTTTTTGTATTTTATTAGAGACAGGGTCTCACTGAGTTGCTAAGTGCCTCGCCATTGCTGAGGCTGGCTTTGAACTCGCGATCTCCTTCAGCCTCCCAAAGTGCTTTTTAATCCCGGCTTCTTCTTTTTTTTTTTAATCCTGTGGCTCAAATCCAGAGCCTCATGCCTGCTAGACAAGTGCTCTACCACTGATCTGTATCCCCACCCCTTAATTTTCCATCTTAAACCTACTCTTCTCCCTATTATCTCCATGGACAAAGATGTCCACATATTGATTGCTGGAACCTGTATATATGTCACCTTAGATGGCGAAAGGCAAGTTACATGGCAAAAGGGACTTTGCGGATGTGTTTGAGGTTAAGGATGTTCAGATGGGGAGACTACTCTGGATTATCTGAGTTGACCCAATATAATCACAAAGGTCTTAAAAGTGGAAGAGTGAGGCAGAAGAGTGAAAACATGATCATCGAAATGAGATGGCAGTATAGTTATCCAAGTGAGCCCAATGTAATTCTGAAAAATAAAGAGATCTTCCCCATGAAGAAGACATGATAATGGAAGGAATCTCAGAGATATTAGATGCCAAAGCCTCCTTTGATGACATTGAAGATGAGGAAAGGAGGCTATGAATTAAAAAATGGTAGTGGTCCTTAGAAGCTAGAATTAGCAAGGAAACAGGTTCTCCCCTGGACACTCCAGAAAGGAGCATGGTATTGCCAGCACTTGGATTTTAGCCCGTGGGATTCATGTCAGACTTCTGATATAGAAGCAAGTGGATTTGTGTTGTTTTAAGCTTAACTTGTGGTAAGTTTTTATAACAGCAATAGAAAATTAATACAAGCCCCATCTCTGGAAGTGACACCAATATCTGCCCAATGGGCTTGGCAGAAACTAAAGGTGTAGACCCTGGTGATTCCCTTTCATCTACCTTCTATCCATTTAATCCATCAACAGATTTTGATGGTCTTGCAGAACAATAATCCGTCCATTTCTCTCCATGTTCATGCCAAAGTCCTAGTCCCGCCATCAACATCTTGCATCTGAACTTCCACAGCAGCCTGATAAATGGTCTCTGTTTCTGCACTGCCTCCTTCCAATTGATTCTCCATAAGCAACAATGATCTTTTGAAAAGTGCATACCACTTATCTGCTTAAAACTTTTTAGTATCTTCCCATCACAATTTATAATAAGATCCAAGTTCCTGAACATGGCCTACAAAGGCCTATGTGACTTGGTTCCTGCTTGCTTCTCTGATTCCTCCATATGTATTTATCTCAACTTATTTTATTACCACATTAGACCCCTTTCTTTTTCTGTACTATCATAAACTCATAACTGTGTATTTATTTTTTGCTCCTCCAGTAATTTTCTATGTATAGCTTCTTATTTTTTATATCTAAACCTAAATATCACCTCCTTAGAAAGGCCTTCATTTACCTCTTCAACTAAAGCACCCCAAACCACCAACTGAGTCATTAAAGGTAATTGTTTATAATTATCAAGTTTGTTTGTTTTGCTCCTTTGCTTTGTTCACTGGCTGGACTAAAAACTCCATGAGGCTTGTTTAACTGATTCAGCATTACATACCCAGTGCCTATTGGCAAATAGATGCTCTCTCTATAGTCACAAATGCAAGTAAGTGAGTGATGAGATCAAGTTTTGTGAAATATATATAACATACAATTAACAACTTTAAAGTGAAGAATTCCATGGCATCCAGCCTGTTCACAATGTTATTCAACTACCACTTCTAGTTTCAAAACATTCTCATCACTCCAAAATAAAACCCCTGGCCTATTAAGAAATTGGATCCCATTCTTTCCTCCCCCAGTCCCTGAAAACTATCACTCTGCTTTCTACAACCATGGATTTACCTAGTCTAAATATTTCACGTTAATGAAATAATATAACATAGGACCTTTTATGTCTGGCTTCTTTCATAATGTTAACACAGTGTTTTTGAGGTTCATCTCCACTACAGCATGATCAGTACTTTGTTCCCTGTGCAGCTGAATAATATCTCACCATGCGTGTATTCTGTGATCCGTTTAACCGTTCCTCTGTTGATGAACACATAGGCGGCTTCCACCTTACAGCCACTGTGAACAGTGTTGCTCTGAATGGGGTGTCCATTGCCTTTTAACAGGTCACAAACTCCATTTTGGAATTCAGATGCAGGCAGAGATTTCTAGAGCATACGCTCATTAAATTCTTGCCTGTTTCTGATTTTCTAGCATGTCTTTTATGCCTCAGGATTTCTCAGAGTCACTGGGAGTAGCTTTATGATCATATCTGCTTAATCATCATAGAATTCTTAATTAAGTTGTTTACTCTGCAGATTCACGCAGCAGGTCCTGAACTTAATATAGCTAGGCAGGAAGAGATTCAGGGGAAGGGTGGGAGGAGTGGCTAAAACTAGGACTTTTAAAAAATATGCGCATTGCAAAATAATCAATTTACTCATCCAGTGATGAACTCTGTTTCGCTCAGAAGTGAGTAGCTAGCTGCCGATGCTTTCTGAATTAAGCACTTGGAGTCCCCTGGTAGTATGTTCAATGCCATCTCCAGCATTAGAAAGTTTTAATCTGCAATTAGATATATATTAAGCCATTAAAATATCATTGCATTTTAATGATTTGAATCTATGAAAATATGTAAATTAGTAATGGCTTATTAAACTTTACAGTTTCGGGTTATTGTAAAAAAAGATCTGTACATATAAAATGTGAGGGGGGAAAGCTTTTTGTGTATTTTATTACATCATTCTTCAGAGAGGATGACAAGAATGAAAATGTTCATGCAATTAATAATTTTTAAAAATAAGTATATTAGCTATCATGAATAGAAACGATTTCCATGAAAGCTGAGTGCAAACAGTTATTTAGGTCTAAGCACTTTATCTCGATCCCTGGCACTCTATTTTGTGCTTTGGAAAGCTCCACTCAATTCAGAACATAAATTTAGAAAAGGTTTCCTCCCCCGAAAACTCCTGAAAGCCTGTAGTTATGGTGGTTACTTAAATATTATTTCTATAGCTACGCTGGCTTCAAGCTACGGCTGAAATGCATATCAACAAGCTTGGTGTGAAAATGGGAAGGGAGGGGAAAAAGTAGGGGAGACAGAGGACACTAATTTTCCTTCTTCGGAGTAGGAGGTATAATGTCTTTATAAAGTAATAATTAAAAGAAAAACAATTACTGGAACCTTATCTGGACCATGCAGCTGTACTTCCTCCTTTTGCATTAGCAGTGTTTCTAAGGTTATGACAAACCATGAAAATTGCATCTTTAGAGGAGTTTTATTCCTTTTCCTATGATTTGATTGAAACAGACAGCTACATTTTGTGTATATATAATTAGGCAGTAAAATGGGCTTTGAAGGCAGGTTCCCATTTAGTATGTGAGTCACACGCACAACAGCCTTTCATTCACCAGCCAAAGACTGATCTTTTTAATGCCTTGACTGGCTCAACATGTTTTCTGAATGCTACAGCTTGCACTGGGGGAAAAAAGGGAAAGAAAAAAAAAAATCAGCTTTTAGCCCATATTTCTTTCTTTTTTTTCATCTTCTTTCCAAAGGAAAAACAATCTGAAAAGCCAATCTAGGAAGTCTTTGGTGATTTAACCTTACAACAAACTGATTTTTATCATCTTTTTTCCAGATTGTGGTCCGGGGCATGGCAAATGCTGCACCAGTTCTTGGCGTATCTAATCCCTCTCATAAAAGGCCATTGTGGCAGTAAAACTGAGACCAATGGCTTTCATTCTCCACCTCTCAGCTCTCCAAAGTAATGGCACTGGGTCTCCTCATCGTGTTTTTCCTTTCAGATGCATAGTTTCTCCTTTTAACAAGGTTTTTAAAAAGCGGTGGATGAGGAGGGAGGAATAAGGAGGGGAGAAGAAACACAATCCCATTTTCTCAATGCTGTCCCCATATGTGGCACTAAGTGATTTTTTTTTTCCTGAACCTAAATTAGGAAGGGCTTTAACTTGGTGGTTATTTGAGATGCAGCCTGTTTTATGAAAGAGATTTTCCTCTGAGATTTTGTGAACACAATGAGAACAACCCTGGGTGTTTTTTTTCCCCCTTGTAATAGAAATCAGGCCTATCAACTGTGCATCATCATGCCTTATCTGATTAAAAAGCAGTCGCCTATTAATCTCTATGCTTTCATCTCACTGTATACCATTTGCTATCTCCTATCTGTTCTGGCAAACTCAAAGATGCAGAGAAAAAATATCAAGCTACTTGGTTGATTTATGCAAGCGATAGTTTGTGTTTGTAGAATGTCTTTCATCTAAAGACCTCAAAGGGCCTTAGGAACATTACCACATTGACAGGGCCCAGCTCCAACATAAAGGGCACAGAAGGGCCATAGTCATGTAAATCTAAATTTCTGGAGTGATTAGTACCCTGGTAACCAAGAGAGATGAACTAGGTTCTCATTTTTGATGTGAAATTTGATGTCCATGCAAGAATTTCAATTTCCAATTCAGGCCTAGCACTGGGTAAACCACTCAGTATTCAATTTACTTCCTGGGATGTCCCCCTGGGGAGTCTACTCCCCAAGATGAAGGGCTTTACATGACAGGCAGGTGTATATATTTCTTCAATTGGCCTAATCTAATAAAGCTGGACATGATTTATATGTGCAAAATGTTGCCATGTTAAATAATTCAGAATGAAACTGCCTTTTCTAGTTGCGGTACAAATAGATGTCAATCTACATTTGATGGTGCCTGTATCCCACAGGGGCTTTGGATCAACTGAAAGAAAATACATTCCTTGTGCTAATTCTAAGGAAGAACACAGGAGACACAGGAAGCCCATGGCTTCTGGCCCAAACCAAGTGAGATTTTCAAAGTAGACTATCCCTGCTGGTTCTGTTTTTGTAAGAGGAGCTGCTTCCATAGAGCAGTATGGTATCTGTCTAGATTTCTATGTAAATCTGACATGAAGTCTTCCTCATTATAAGAGAGAAACATGTGTGTAACCGTTAAGGCCCAAGGTCAAAATAATCAACTTCTCCTGTCCAAAATTCTTTCTTATTTATTCATGAGTTTCTCATTTCTTTTCACATTCCCCCTCCCATTCCTACCTCACAATCTCTCTTCCTACTCCTTATTGTTTTCCCCTAAACTGTAGATTTTCAAAGATTTTTTTTTTCACAAGAGCAATATTTTGAGCCAAACTTTTATCATAGTTTATCTCAAATAAAGTCATAAGGTTTGCACTCATCACTTCCACATTACCCATACAGACACAATGGGAGCTGTCAGATTGCAAAAATAAGGTCTCCACACTTCCATACAGTTATGTGTCTGAATTTCAGCAACAGTTTGCATTTACATGATAAAGCATAACAGGCAGTATTTCCCAAATGGAGCCTCTTTGCTTATAAAAATGAAATGGAAACATTATGAAAACAACCCAAGCAGTTCTGGGAGTTTCTTGATAATAACTTCAGGATGCCACTTTGTATTATCTACTTGTTAGCCTGATTTTAATGGATGGATATGATAAAACAAGGAAAACATATTTCCTGTGCATTTTATTGGTGGACTAACCAAAAAATACAAAGGGCTGGGGATGTGGCTCAGTGGTTAAGTGACCCTCCGTTCAATTCCAGTACAAAAAAAATAGACTTAGAACAACAGAAACAAGAGAACAATCGTGCTGTTTCTAATAATAGCTATTTTTTATTGAGTGCCATGTGATAGGCATGATGCTAAGAGTATCACATAATTCTCATCTTACAATCTCAACAAGAAAAATAAATGAAATAGGAATGATTATCCCATTTTGGTGGAGGAGGAAGTGGAGACATTATGGGAGAGTTGGTTATTTAATCAATTGTCGGTTATTTAATCAATCTTCAACAACTGATTGGGATCCCAGCAATTTGAGTTACCCTGAAAGATCATGAGGAAAAGGCCAATGATACAGTGGAAAATGCCTGGTGAATTCTACTTCTGTGTTCCCTTAGTCACCCAGAACTAAAACATGGGTTTTCTGAGGCTGGTTCTGTTTCAAATAGACAATGCTTAGCAAGTATTCCTTTTAACAAAAGCATGTTTTTAATGTCTGTTTTAAGCCCAACACAGATAAATATTCTACAGTTATAAAAGGAGGACCCTCATATATTTTTTAAACAAAGGGGCAGGGAGCATTGACAGAGTTAAAATTTCTCCAGATCCCAGAATTTTCCTTCTTATTCTTTCCAAATTTTACATAGCATTTGTTGTTATCAGAAATGATCATACTTTATTACCTGTTATTCATATTTTATTACTGGTTTATGTATTATATCTCAACTTCACTAGAATATACACTCCATAACAGACGTAAATTGATGTCTTTGGTGCCTAGAACAGAACCTGGAGCACAATAAATATTGAGCTTGGTACTCCATAAATAATTTGTTGAAGGAATTGATTCATTAATAAGTATTAGTATTCTATATGCATGTGGCAACATTTGGTAGATTTCTGATTCTGTAAATAAATGTAACTACTACAGAAATGACCTGATAATTTTTTGATTGTTGTTTGGGATAAACATCAATCTACCAGAATTTATTGCAAGCCAAGCATCCAATAATTCACCATTGCCACTCTATTCTTAGCTACATTACAATGAAAGATCAGATGCATATGAATGATGTAGAATCAAAGCAAGAGGTTAAATATAATCTAAATTGCGATTTTGAAACAAAGTTTAGTGCAAATCCACTGATAGTTTGTGTCAAGCCCTACACTGTAAGTCTATCAAGTCTGTGGCTCTCAGACTGCTGTAGCTAAATTTCACACATGCCTTCTTACTCCCTCTCCCTACACACAGGTCCTAGACCACACTGGTGGAATCTTGGATTTCTGCAGGTCAAGCTCCAACTCTCCCATAAGGTCTCCACTTCCTCCTCCACCAAAATGGGATAATTATTCCTATTTCATTTATTTTTCTTGTTGAGATTGTAAGATGAGAATTATGTGATACTCTTAGCACCATGCCTATCACATGGCACTCAATAAAAAATAGCTATTATTAGAAACAGCACGATTGTTTCTGTTGTTCCAAGTCTTTTTTTTTTTTTTTTTTTTTTTTTTTTTTTTTTGGTACTGGAATTGAACGGAGGGTCACTTAATCACTGAGCCACATCCCCAGCCCTTTATATTTTTTTAATTTTGAGACAAGGTCTCAGTATGTTGACAAGGACCTTGCTAAACTGCTGAGACTGGCCTCAAACTTGCAGTCTTCCTTCCTCAGTATTCCTAGTCTCTGATATTACAGGTAACCTGTCACCACACTCAGCTTCCAAGCCCTTTTTTTTTTTTTTTGTCGGGGGTTGTGGAGGTGGTATCTGGGATTGAACTTAAAGGCACTTGACCACTGAACCACTCCACAGCCCTATTTTGTATTTTATTTAGAGACAAGGTCTCACTGAGTTGCTTAGTGCCTGGCTTCTGCTGAGGCTGGCTTTGAACATGTGATTCTCCTGCCTTAGCCTCCAGAACTGCTGGGATTATAGGCGTGTGCCACTGGGCTAGTCTCCAAGCCTGTTTTGGCTATCTGATCTTAATTTCTGGAATTCACTCCTTGTGTCTACATTGTTTCCAGTTTAAGAACTCATGTCAGACAGACTGGATGGTTATCTTTTAGAATTCTCTTGACACATTTATGCTTTTTTATTGGAATGAATCATCCAACAATCCAGCCATGTTCATCTTGTCTATCTCTGGAAGCCCAGATTCTAGGTCTGGCTACCACCTTGACTCTCAGTCTTGCACTTTGAACTTGAAAAATGGTTCCAAACATAAATCTGATAACCAAAATATCAGAATAATCTTGCTACTATCTTAGATGTGTGGGCTTGGACAAAACACATGAAAACTGAGTTTTACATTTTCATTTATAAAATTAAAGGAGATGGGTTACAATGTTCTCTAAAGTAAGGGCTTAGGGTATATCTCAGTAGCCTAACATACATGAGGCCCTAGATTTGATTCATGATACAGAAAAAAAGAAGAAGGAAAAAAAAGAACAGATAAATAATGATCTCTAAATTGTATCCAGTTGAAAATGTTTGATTCTGAAGATATACATTCATTCTGATTTCCATAACTCTTCAGGTTAAATTTTCAAAGAATTCCTACTATGGCAAAGTGTTCTACCTCATTACTACTTTATCAAATGTTAGACTAACTGATCTGGATTGCCCACATGCTATCTATTGTGTCTTTCTTGACATCTTTTACTGTTGTCAGTTTCTAATATATCAGTTTCTAACATACTCTTAAGCTCATATTAATTCATACCAGAAATATAATTTCAGTTTATCATATTAGCAAATGTATTATGCCTGTTTGTACAATCCACAGCAGTCAATAAGGAATATCATTTTTTTAAATTGGCAGAGCTAACTCCAATTTCATTTTTTTTTAATTTTTTTAGTTGTAGATGGATAGCATGCCTTTATTTTATTTAGTTATATTTATGTGGTGCTGAGGATCGAACCCAGTGCCTCACACATAAGTAAGCTCTGTACCACTGAGCCACAACCACAGCCCCAGGAATATCATTTTAACTACATGTCTTTTATATTTCACTGGACAACATATAAAATAAGGATGTGTTGCATTGGTGGATGGCTCTGTTAGATCTCAGGAAAAAAATACCCCAAAATGAAGGTCTCAGAAGCAAAGTTTCCCTCTGTTCTCTTGCCTCAGGTCATTCTCTTTCATTCTCTCCAGAAGCAGATGATAGAAACTAGAACCTATTTTCCCCAAAGCCAACCATAAAAATGAGAAAGAGAACTCTAACCTTCTCCTACCTTTGGATATGAAGGTGGCCATAAAGACATCCTCTGACTTTCTTTGTTTGATAAATGGTGATAAGACCTCATTCCAGAAAAGGACCCTGCCCTGCACTCAGAGGAAGAAATCCTACAATGAAGAGGCCAAGAATCTGAACTGACAGGCCTTGCTGGGTTTCTCCACTCAGTCTCTCACTGTCAGACCACATCTTTTTTTTTTTTTTTTTTTTTTTTTTTTGGTACTGGGAATTGAACTCAGGGGAACTCAACCACTGGGCCACATCCCCAGCCCTTTTTTGTATTTTATTAGAGACAGGGTCTCACTGAGTTGCTATGTGCCTCACCATTGCTGAGGCTGGCTTTGAACTCGCAATCCTCCTGCCTCAGCCTCCCAAGTGCTGGGATTACAGGCATGCGCCACCACGCCCAGCAGACCACATCTTTTTTGTCCAGTTACATTTCTACACCACTGTTGCTGCTTCATCAAATCTAAACTGAATATACACATTTTCCCCTGCGTCCTCATCCTGAAGGTTTCCAAGTCACTTAAAACTAGGATTAAATAAATTTGTTGTGCTTTTCTCCTGTTAACCTGTACTTTGTTATAAAGGCATAAACTGTGACCCTCATGATGGGGAAGAAAGGTATAACTCCTTTCTGCCTCAACAGTTTTATGCCTTAAATGCACATGCACACACGTTAACTCCTCTGACCCTCACAACAAACTAATGAGGTAAGTAGGGCAAGCCTTATTGTCCCAATTTATACAAGAAAATCTAGGGCATAGCAGAAAACTGAAGCAGCTTGCCCTAGGCACCACAATTGATTAGTGACAACTAGGACAGGCACTCAGGATTCTAACTCTGAATCCAGGGTTATTTCCATGGTGCCTGCCCCCATTCTCAGAGCGTGCTCACCCCTCCAAGTGCCCATCACCAAATGCTACTCACTAACCACACTGCTTTCTTCAGGCAGAAAATCAAATAATTAGTTTCATAAAGATAGAAAATTTTGTGTGTGTACATATGAGAAGTTGGTTTAGGTAGGTATTTGCACTTTACAATTATAGATGTGATTTACAGCTAGAGATAAAACTCCTGGCTGTGCTTGGCTTTAGCGTCCTATTGCTTTCTCCAAATATCCTCTGGTGTGGAAACAAAGCATCTAATAATTAGGTAAAAATAATAACAAACTCCAGGATTCCAGCAAAGAATGGGTAGCATTGCTATTTATGGGAAGCAGTGAACAGTTGCCATTGGAACTGTGAAGTTCTTTGTATTTACAGTCCTAAATGAACCATTAGGTCAGTTGTTTACTCTTGCTGACTTGCACAAATCTTCCCAGTGTTATCATGGTTACATTATGGACATTGGTATTAATCTCTTTCAACATCAAAACCCTAGAAGTTTTAGCCAGGTACCACATGTTGGTGACTGGGGAGGATGAGGCAGGAAGATTGTGAGTTTGAGTTTAGCTTCAGCAGTTTAGCAAGACCTTCTATAAATAAATAAATAAACAAACAAACAAATAAACAGACTGGAGGTGTAGCTTTGTGGTAAAGTGCCCTTGGGTTCAATCTCCAATACAGGGGGGGGAAAAAAAAAAAAGACGAAGTTTTAAGCATTTGTCCTTTCTTCAATCCTACACCACGGACTTCTTTTATTCTAGTGAATCCATGTATTATCATACATATTGTCTTTGCATTTCTTTTAATCTGCACATGTTGTAATATCAGCTTTCATTTGACTATTGCTCAGGTAACCTACTCCATGTCTAGCCACAACTTGAGCCCTGTGAAAAAATTATAGATGAAGCAGAAATTACCATCCATCCAAATGAGGGCTCGAAAGATAAGGTACATATGAGAAGGTACTTATGCACTGAATGTTTGTCCCCTGGCCCCACGATTCATATGTAGAAGTCCTCAGTGTAGCTATGTTTGGTGATGAGGCCACTAAAGAAGCAGAAAGGGTTGAAGGCTGTTTTAAGGAGGGGCCCTGATCCAATTCAATACGAACATTGTCCTATATGAAAAGAACCAGATCCCCCTTCCCTTTCTCTTCCTATTGTTCTTGTACGCCCCCCCCCCCTTCACCATATGAAGACACAGAAAAAAAAAATGCAACCATCTGCAAACCAGAAAGAGAACTCTTACTACAAATCAAACATGCTGGGACGTGATGCATACAGAGCTGTGAAAAAATAAACTTCTGTTGCATAAGCCACCTAGTATACCTCATGGTAGCCCAAGCCAGAGAATACATCAGTTTGAGAAAAAAATTTATGACAAACTATGTAAAACTTAATCATATTGTATGCAGTGCAAATAAATAATTCAAAATAAGAGAAGTTAAACATTATTTGGGCCTAGTGTTTCTTAGTATAGAAACTATGGTGGGGTTAGGTTTACTTTTAAAATTTAAGACGATTGTATGATTTGGATTTCAGAAGCTAGTAAAGGGAATGTAAAATTAGAGGCATGATCACATGACCTGGTTTTCAGAACATAGTACAGAGTTATGAATCAAGGATAAGGAGGCTTATGTTCAAATTTGAGCTTGGTGTCTTTCTATCCTACAATAGTAGTTACTATTTGATGTCTATTCCATGCCAGGTACTATGTTAAATGCATAACTTCATTTGATCCTGTAAACTCCTTGTTACTCAGTGCCCCTAATACATTGTAGGAATCCAATAAATCCTTTTTAAATGATTGAACACTAGAGTATGGTTTCTAAGGCAACTGAAGCTCAGAGAGATTATATTATTGCACATGACCACATGGCTATTGAAAAACAATTAGAATTTGATGGGCCGGGGTTGTGGCTCAGTGGTAGAGTGCTTGCCTAGCATGTGTGAGGCACTGGGCTCAATTCTCAGCACTGCATATAAATGAATGAATAAAATAAAGGTTCATCAACATCTGAAAAACTAAAAAACAACTAGAATTTAAATAAAATCTATGTAATTTTAAAATGGAGGTGCATACCTGTAATCGCAACAGCTTGGGAGTTTGAGGCAGGAGGATCACAAATTTGAGGTCAGCCTGAACAACTTAATGAGACCCTGTCTTAAAGTTTTAAAAAGGGCTGTCTGAGTAGCTCAGTGCACTAGACTCCGGATTCAATCCCCAGCACCGCAAAAACAAAAACCACTCTAGTTAAAAATTTAGTATACTGCACAGACAGTGCTCAAGAAATATTAAAACAAAATATTTCCATGGTAAACTAAGAAGGGAAGAGTGGAAAAACAATACAGAAAAGAGAGCACACTATTTTTGGATTTTCAACAGTTTAAGGCAATATGTTTAGAGTTGATATAACTTCAAATGACCCATGTAAAACAAATATTTGCTGTGATGTTTGCTTTCATGCTCAGCCATGGCAACTGTTTCTTAGTTTTTAAATTTTATTTAGTCTAATAATTTTAATACTAAGCCTAAGAGAGACAAGTAAATGGCTTTTTCTGGAATATTCTCCATTTTCTATATTTAAAAATGGCCTAATAATATTTTCTATTATGACCCAAGATATTATTTGATACTCCTGATTCATATAATACTTTAATAATTCTTTGGTGTATTGAATCAAATAATAAGCTTTTTGGAAACAACCTAGGCTAAAACCTTGAATAAGCCTCTCTGAAGTGGGAGCTTTTATAAGGTGATCCCTGGAGGCAACACCCAGGTATTTATGAATGCTAGGAGGAGCTCCCATAGTCAGAGAATAAAACAGCAGTATGCCCCTCCTTCCTAAGCTTCAGACCCTGCTGGTGAGATGTCACCTATAACAGGAAGAAGAGTGACACCTTGAAAAACAGACTCAAAATTCAGGCAGTAGAACGAAGCCACGAGAGAAGAATCATGTGTAAAGGAAGAAAAAGTAATATTGTAAAAGATTTGAGAAGATCTTACATACACAAAAGAATAGGCTATGAAAAAGAAGAAATAGAAGTCTTTTAGAAATAAAAATTGCCGGGCGCGGTGGCGCACGCCTGTAATCCCAGCACTTTGGGAGGCTGAGGCAGGAGGATCACGAGTTCAAAGCCAGCCTCAGCAATGTCGAGGCACTTAGCAACTCAGTGAGACCCTGTCTCTAATAAAATACAAAAAAGGGCTGGGGATGTGACCCAGTGGTCGAGTGCCCCTGAGTTCAATTCCTGGTACCACAAAAAAAAAAAAAAAAAAAAAAAAAAAGAAAGAAATAAAAATTGTGATTATTAAAATAAAAATTTTGAATAGATAAGAGAAACGACATAATGGATATGTTTGATCCAATGAATGAGCAGGGAAATGGAGCCCAGTATCACTAGAATGCCAGGTAAAAGGATAATGTAATGGGATTCACTGTGTTTCGCCTAAATCATGCTGAAACCCTGACACATATTACCTCAGAAAGTGACTGTATATGGGGATAGAGTCATTAAAGAGGTGATTAAGGTTAAATGAGGTCATATAATGAACCCTAATCCAGTCAGACTGGTGTCCTCACAACAAGAGGAAATTTGAAGATACAAGAAGAGACCCCAAACATGTATGTCTGTGAGCCACGTGAAGAAGAAGCAAGAAGGAAACCATTCACAAACCCAGGAGAGGCCTCAGAAGAATTCAATTTCACCGACACCCTAATTGGGACTTCTGGTCTACAGAAAGAAAATAAATTCCTGTTGTTTAAGCTCCCCGAGCTGTGGTAATTTTGTTATTTCAGCTCTAGCAAAACAAGACAGGCAAAAAAAAAAAAAAAAAAAAAAAGACAGTATGGGAACATGGAAAATACCTAAGAAACACAAAATATTTATAAACCCCAATTTTTAAAAAATATTTTCTTTTTGGTTGTATTTGGACACATTACCTTTATTTTATTTATTTATTTATTTATTTATTTATTTTTAATGTGGTACTGAGGATTGAACCTGGCACCTCTCATGTGCTAGGCAAGCACTCCACCACTGAGCCACAACCCCAGCCCCAAACCTCCAATTTAAAAACAATTTTTTTTTAGTTGTAGATGGACACAAACCTTTGTTTTATTTATTTATTTTTATGTGATGCTGAGGATCAAACCCAGGGCCTCGCACATGCTAGGCAATTGCTCTACTGCCAGCCACAACCCCAGCTCCCACTTGCCCAGTTCTGAGGAGACTTCTGGGGGATTTACAGTGCTGAGATAAGGACTATCCTCATGAACCCATACAGTTGATCACCCTAGTATCGTACGTATCAGTTGAAGGAGCCACCAGCCCACAGAGATTCAACAGAATGTGGATCCCATCTATATGGGGGTCTGTGGGAGAGTGTCAAGAAATTCTGAACTATATTTTTAAGAACACCCAGCCATTATATGTCTGAGCCTCAATTTCCTCATTTTAAAGAAATGCAATTTGTAGTAATGAACTCCTAAATTTTGACCCAGTTCTAACTGTGATTTGATCAATGGGAGATAAAATTTACTGCACAGGTAAGTGAAAATAGATTATTGTATTAAAAAGGAACCTTACATCACAATTTTCTGACTAATTTATTGAATTTAACTTTTTTGTTGTTGTTGTTTAGCAGTACTGAGAATTGAACCCAGGGCCTAAGGCATGCTGGGTAAATCCTCTGCCACTGAGCTACATCCCAGTCTTATTGAATAAATGTTAAAATTTGGCAGGGGTTGTAGCTCTGTGGTGGACTGCTTGCTTAGCATGTGGGAGGTACCTCAATAAGACTTCCAGAAAAGCAGAACAAACGTAATGAAAGAAAGAATATAATCAAGAAAAATAAAAGTAATCTCCAGAACTGAAGACAAACGAGTCCACTTACTAAGAGTTCCATGTGTGCTAAGCAGGATTAATTTAGAAAGGTTCATGTTGGGCTGGGATGTAACTCAGTGGCAGAGGATTTACCCAGCATGCCCTAGGCCCTGGGTTCAATTCTCAATACTGCTAAACAACAACAACAAAAAAGTTAAATTCAATAAATAAGTCAGAAAAACGTGATGTAAGGTTCCTTTTTAGTGCAATAATCTATTTTCAACTTACCTGTGCAGTAAATTTTATCTCCCATTGATAGAATCACAGTTAGAACTGGGTCAAAATTTAGGAGCTCATTACTACAAATCACATTTCTTTAAAATGAGGAAATTGAGGCTCAGAGACATAATGGGTGGGTGTTTTTAAAAATATAGTTCAAGCCGGGCGCGGTGGCGCACGCCTGTAATCCCAGCACTTTGGGAGGCTGAGGCAGGAGGATCACGAGTTCAAAGCCAGCCTCAGCAATGGCGAGGCACTTAGTAATTCAGTGAGACCCTGTCTCTAATAAAATACAAAAAAAAAAGGGCTGGGGATGTGATCCAGTGGTCGAGTGCCCCTGAGTTCAATCCCCAGTACCAAAAAAAAAAAAAAAAAAAAAAAAAAAAAAAAAAATATATATATATATATATATATATATATATATATATATATATATATAGTTCAAAATTTCTTGACACTCTCTCACAGACCCTCATGTAGATGGGATCCACATTCTGTTGAATCTCTGTGGGCTGGTGGCTCCTTCAACTGATACGTACAGTACTAGGGTGAGCAACTGTATGGGATCATGAGGATAGTCCTTATCTCAGCACTGTAAATCCCCCAGGAGTCTCCTCAGAACTAGGCAAATGGGAGCTGGGGTTGTGGCTCAGCAGTAGAGCAATTGCCTAGCATGTGTGAGGACCTGGGTTTGATCCTCAGCACCACATAAAAATAAATAAAATAAAGGTATTGTGTCCAACTACAACTAAAAAATAAATATAACAACAACAACAACAAAAAAAGAACTGGGCAAGTAGGATGGTTAGTCACCAGAGAATGGACTTATGATGTGTCCCCCAAGTTTGGGTTGTAAAGGCCATGCAGCTAGCCCTTTGTTTGGTGAATCCTCACTCTTATAGTCCTGAAGGGCCACACAAGGAGTCTGATTTTCTTGAGGGTGTTGTGCTGGAAAGGCTTGTGTAGGCATCTCACACAAGGAGGCTCACATGTCAATGAAGCGAACGTGGACCCCACAAACTAGCCCACATTCCAACTGAATGCCACCAAATAACCTCCATTGACACCATGGGAAACGCAAAGGTCCACAGAAAGTCCTTCCCTTGTTATAGACACTCAAAATCATGAAATACATAAAATCTGTCGATATTTTAAACTTCCAAGTTTGGAAGTTGCTTGCTACATAACTATACATAATTTGAACATTACCTAAAATAATCAAGAGTCTCAGGATTCATAGGATTTACAGTTCTGGCCTAGTGTTTGTTGTAAAATAACCCAGTCCTGTGAGGTTGTTTTTAAATTCATAGGATTTACAGTTCTGGCCTAGTGTTTGTTGTAAAATAACCCAGTCCTGTGAGGTTGTTTTTGTTTTTTAATTTCAAAATTAATATAAATTTCCTTTCTAAGGCTTTCTAGATATTAGATACATTTATTTGTCTAAATATAGTAACATCTTTTGATAAGGAAATGGCTGTAAGTTCAGTCTGGGGGCACACATTTGTTATTCCAGCAACTCAGGAGGCTGAGGGAGGAGGATTTCAAGCTCTTGGTCAGCCTTGGCAACTTAGTGAGACTCTGTCTCAAAACACAAAACAACACCACCACCAATAACAACAAAAGGGAATTGATATAAAGGTATTTTAAAATAAATATTTCTTCTCATAGTATATTTCTATATCAGTCTGTGCATAATCAAGAAGGAGAGACCAAACAGTAATTTTAACAGGGAAAGTTTAAAATGTAAAAATTTAACCATAAAAGGGGATGGTAGGATTGAGGAAATGGCTAGTAAGATGTAAAGAGAACTTGAAAGAACAGAGGAAATTTACTGTACATTTCAAAAAGCTAGAAGAAAGAATTTTGGAAATTTTCACCAAAAAGAAATGTTTAAGGGAATAAATGTCTTTAAAGTGATTTAAGCATTACACAATGTATACATGTATAAAATATTACGTGGTTCCCCATTAATGTGTATAACTTTGAAGTTTTCATGCATCACTCAGGAGAATAGAAAACACAACAACAGCAAATATAATCCATAACCTCAGAAATAATACAATAAAAAATATCCCTTTCCATAGCATTGAGATAAAGTACCCAAGGACTAGTGAGTCCTTTTCCCAAACATATTCCAATCTATGATTAAGACCTTTTAAAGGATGACATGGCCTGGCTCATGGGATGGCAAATAAGTCATTGTGGGGCCATTCCAGAACTTGCAAGACATCTCCCCTCCTGAACCTTGCTGGAGATCCAGTCCCTAGGGTGTTGGGGAAAGCTGTATACAGGGAGGTCTCTCATAAGAGGTCTTTGGCTTTAGGGGATGCTAAGGGAAGCTGTAGGCAACTGGGTGCCACAGAGGCCTGGGACTGAAGAAGTCACCCATGCTGCAAGAGCCTGCCAACTAAATATGTTAAACCCAGAACACAAAACCCTTTTCCCCTGCAATGCCTCTCTAGTACCCTCTAGAACAATGCTTAACATTGTGTCAGATGGCAAGGAATATAAAGGGCTCAGATCCACTTTCACAAAGCAGGTAAAGAGATGAGAAATCAAAAAAAGATAATTGGCATAATCACTACAAATCAAGTATCAGGATTTTGCTTTATCATAGCTCAAGCTTCTCATTCAAGTTCTACAAAGGATTAGCCTAATGTTTTCAAAAGGTGAATATTTTAGCTAGCAATGGTCAAATGTTGTAATCAAATTCATTATTTTCCAATCAAACTTTTATGTGAATACCATTTTTTAGGGTACAAAATCAGTAAATGGTTTCTAAAATTACTATTCAAAACCCATTTGTGACTATAAATAGATATGCAGTTTCTTTTGGGGGTAATGGGAATATTTTAAAATTAGATTGTGACAAATGATCACAAAACTGTAAATATTCTAAAATCATGTAATTGTACACTTAAAATGAGTAAATCTCATAACACATACATTATGTCTTAATAAAATTGTTTTTTAAAAAAATAAGATACTAAGTACCAAATGTTCAAATAGAAAAAAATAGACATGATATGTATTTAAAGGTCTAAAAAATGCTAAGTAACCTGTTTTCCACCACTAGTCCATTTAATAATGTTAATACTATTCTCAGATGTTACAGGCATATCTAGTTTCTACATTTTTTCTTTTATAGAATATTTTCCCATAATTATAATATTTTCTGACTTCCACAAATCATTTCTATAAGTCCAATTCCCTTGAGAATGATATGCCACTCTAAATTTATTTTTGTATTTGGATAATGTTTTAGAAAAGAATTTTAGAATATTAACATCATGATCTTTAGTATATGCCTTGGTTATATCAGCAAAAAGATGATGTTTATCACTGAAACTTTGCTTTTCTACTTATTTATTCTAATGAATTGAAATAAATCTTCTGAGAAGGCTACCGAGGTCACCTGAGGTCTGGGAAGCTCCAGTCTTGGAATTGACATCCTAGGCTCTATTTTATGATACTGACCTATACCAGCTAAGGGAATTCACTAATTAGTTTCTTATTTCTAAAGTGCAAAAATTAATGACTTTGTAGAATTATCTTTATCCCTACATTACCCTAATTTTTAAAAACACACATTCTAAAACAAAACATAAAAATGGAAGCTTCTCACGAATTAACTGATAAAGTTCTTTGTATATTCAAATCTAGCACAATGCTTGGAAAATATAGGTATTCACAAGATGAATTAATTCATTACATAAATGAATTCATTACTCATCAACTTCTCCAAAAGCTACTGGATATATTGAATCATTCCAAGTTTTAGGCAAAAAAATAAAAAACTCTAATCGTTTTGGTGTCTCTCTTTTTCCAAGACTGGAACTCGAACACAGTGCCTCATGCATGCTAGACAAGAGCTCTACCACTGAACTACATCTCTAGCTCTTTTATATTTTGTTTTGAAACAGGGTCTCACTCAGGTGCCCAGGCTGGCCTTGAACTTGGGATCCTTTTGTTTCATGTGCCACTATTCCCCCAACTCATCTTGGTCTCTATTCATATTAACCATGTGTATTTCATTCCTACTGTGTGCTGAGATTGTTCTGACTTCCACTGATCTCCTTGTGCTCTGCTTGCCTGAGAGGAGTCCTCTGTGGAAGCAGCCCCTTAAGTCTCCTTTTGTGCCCTTCATTGGTAATATCAGTGCTGCAGTGGCTCCACTGTAGACACAACTCAAAGCTCTCATTTCCTTTCCCTCTTTTCTCAACTAGGATCTCTGTTCATCCATAAACTTCCTAAACCCTAACTATTCTCTCCACTGCCTCCTTTATCCTAGAATTAAGTATGGTGAAGCCTGTTTCTTGCTAAGACAACAACAAAGGCTCTTCCCACTCTTTCTTCAAGCCATCCTTCTCTCTGCCCTTTCAACACAAGCATCTAAAAAGAAGGCTTCATTTGATCACTACATTTGCTTCTATTTCAGTTCTCAACTGATTGCTGTCCATGATTTCCTACTACCATTCCACTTAAGTTGCCCCAAGATTACTAATGACTTCCTCCAAATAAAAACCAATAAAGGTTTTTCAGTCTTAAACTCACTGGATTTCCCTGATGCATGTGGAATTGTTGCTTATTCTCCTAAGAGGGAATTCCTTTCCTGTCCACTGCCCCCCCTCCCCTGCATTGGGTTTGGTTTGGTTTTATCTCCCCATTCACTCACTCAAGCCCTTATATTTTCTGCCCCATATTTAGATGTTGGTGTTCCCCACGAATCTCATTTTGACACTGTGTTCTATTTGTTGACATTAACATTTGCTTCAATCAAGGTATTTTCATTCATGAAGACCTATCTCTCAACAGGTTTTCATTCATAAATCCATCTCCTTGCTCTGGTTAGTTTATTTAATTTGGCTGTAGAATATTCTCATAGAATTTGCACCTTCTGAATTGAGAATTTCTAAATTCAGAGTTTTCTCCATACATGTACTTGTTGGCTTTAATATATTGCAATACACCCAGAGCTCTTCACTATTCCTTACTATTATCTGTGCATTTGAGGAATCTATTTTCTGTACTATCCATGCATATGAACATTCAATATAAGTTCCTTAACTTAACAAACTTTTTTTTTTTTTTTTGGTACTAGGGATTGAACCCAGGGGTGCTTAACCACTGAGCCATCTCCCCAACCCTTAAATTTTTTTTGTTTTTAAATTTTGAGACAGGGTCTTCCTAAATTGCTGAGACCAGCCTCAAACTTGCACTCCTCTTGCCTCAGCCTGCCCAGTTGCTGGTATTATAGGCATATGCTGCCATGCCGGATTTAACAAACATTTTTTAAAAGTATTACAATTTCTAAGAATTTGGCCAGGCATGGATAATATGATTCATTTTCGACCTTCTGGAACTTTCAGATTGACTTTTCTTCATATATCTCAAGAAAATGCTGTGAAATATAATACATTTAAGAGCTTTTTAGAGTTCCTACTCAGTGTAGGCCATTGTCCTATGATGTATTCAAGCTTCTCTCTGAAGGGATAAAGGCAGGTAGGTGTGTGTTTCTGTTGGGCTGAGAGCACACTCTCCTTGGGCTGACACAGCAGATCCAGGGCATGTAGCGCAGGTGAATTAGGCCTGATGTCAGCTTCCATTGTTCTCTCAACAGAACACCTCTGCACTGGTTCACCATGGCCATATCTACAATATGACTTCAACCTAGAACCTGATCATCATCCTTTCCCTTCAAGATGCATAACATCTGGCTAAACTAGGCTAACACTGCTGCTCCCCCAAACCAATTTTGCCTACACATCTATGTTTGTGGTGTCTCCTCTGTTGGGCAATACCTTTCCTCCACCTCCATTGTAATGTAGCACTCATTTTCTCTAATGCTCTAGAGCCTATACCAACTCCTTATATAAAGTTGGCTTCTCCTCTCCCTGGAAATAATGCTTTTTTTGACTTATTGTCATATTTCAGTTTCTTTTCAGAGTTTGACAAATGTCTCATCTTACGTGAGAAACTTGAATCATCTCAAGGGTACAGACAATGTCTTATTCCTTTTCCAATCTTCTGTGAAGCTTATATAGCACAATAGAGTTTTGTTGAATTACTAAATGAATAATCACGAGAAATGAGTTAATATTTGTAAAACACCTAGTGTAGTGCCTTGCACAGATTTAGTGATAGACAGGTGTTTGTTAAATAAAATGAAAAGTTGATAGCGTATAAGTTTGGATTTAGGAAGAGTATTGTTACTGTAATTAATGAAAAATCATGTCTAATTTATTAACAGACTCATACTTTCCTCTTTATCACTGGAGTTTTGCTAATGTGGAACCATGGATAGAAACCTTACTTTCTTTTTATATTCCATTCATTTTTCTAATTGCATATCATCTCTCTCACAGTGATAGTTAAATCTCATTATATTTAATGATTTATCCATTTTCTGTTATAACAGTTTTATCAGTGACTCCTTGTGTTATAATCTCATTATTTTATGAAATTATGTCCTATTTGTTAATAGTAATGGTTACCATGATTTTATCTTCTTCAATGTTCTTTTCAATGCCAATTCTTAGTCCTTTTGTGAAAAGATTAAGTGTATTTTCTCTTCTTTTAGTATAATTCTGTTCAATGGTACTTATATTACTTAAGTGTCTTTCACTATATTGCTATTTTATTTAAAGAATTTAATTCTGTGTGAGAACTGTGTCTGTTTCATTTCTCCAATTCTGTTTCTTGGAATAAGACAGAAAACATGCACTAAAAAATCCAAATTACTAGATCTTTTTATTTCTTTATTCCAAAGCATATTATACATGAAATGAATGTTGAATCTTTATTCTTTAATTTTATTGAATCTATTTTCTTATGGGATTGATTTTGTTTAGTTCTTGATTGAAATATGGTTTATGCAAGGATGTTATGAAGTGTTCAAGTGAGTCTCCTAGGTGCATGTTGGAAGTGTAAATAGAGCATTGCAGATTTTCACCATATGTGGCCTTGCCAATACATTTGGCTCAGACAAATAAAACCTATGTAAACAAACGGTAGGATGAAGGTGTAATCTGCTGCTTCTTTGTACGTATAACACCATCATTTGAGATGATTTTCTTCTATTGGGTTAATGGCAAAAAAGTTCCAAAGCCAAGGGTTAAATTGTGTTTCTGAATAGCTCTTTCCTTCCCCCCAAAGCAGGTAGCTTTCTTTTCTTTTTTCCTTTTTTTTAGAAATATTTATTTATTTGCTCTTAGTTGTACACAATGCGTTTTTACATGGTGCTGAGGATCGAACCCGGGTCGTGAACGTGCTAGGCGAGCGCTCTATCGCTGAGCCACAACCCCAGTCCCCCTTTTAGTTTTTAATGTAGAAGTTTTCAAATGTGTGTGTGTGTGTGTGTGTGTGTGTGTACGTGTGTATGTGTGTGTGAGTTACATAAATAATAATATGATCTCTGGGGAGAGAGGAGGGAAAGGGCAGTACTGGGGATTGAAATGGAGCAAATTATGTTATATGTCTTCATGAACATGTCAAAATGAACCCTACAATTACATAAAACTACAATGTGTAAGCTGCCTGTCACGGCCAGCCACGGCGCCGCCACGGGAGGAAAATTCTCGGAGGCAGAGTATAGCTTTTACTACTTTTACTTCTACTTTCTTAGAGCTTAGAGAGGGAAAGAAAGATTTTTAGAGAGAAAGATTAAAGTAAGCTTTTCTTCTTGTCTTCTTAGCTTAGAGTAAGAGTTAGAAAGATAGAGCTTAGCTTAGAGAAAGACTAGAGCTTCTTTCTTCTCTCTTCTTTCTTCCTTCTTCTGTCTTCTGTCTTCTGTCTCCTCGGGAGCCTCGGCCTTACTCTGACCAGTCCTCTGGAGCCTCGGCCTAACTCTGGCCAGTCATTACTTCTTCTATCTGGTTTCTCTTCTGTAACCGCTCTGCCTACGTTCTGGCCGCTCTGATTCTTCTGACCCGACCGAGTGACTGCCCGGCTGACTGAATTCTCCGTTCTCCTCACTCGGACCCGCTTTCACCCGGTTATATACCTTCAGGTTTGCGGGTGCCTACAGGTGCGTCACATACATATCAGGTGGAACCCATGGCTTCCAGCTAGCTACAACAGCCCTTCCTAATTAGGGCTCCTTCAATGCACTAATAGTCTCAATAATTGAGAGTCTTACGTCATATTTAATCTCACTCTGCCACCCATTATGGTGATATTCTTATACTGTTTAAAAATGTTCAATTAGGCTGGGTATAGCTCAGTAGTAGAGTGTTTGCCTAGTATGTGTGATGCCCTGGGTTCAGTCCCCAGCACTGAAAAAAGAAGGGGGGGGTTCAATTAAGTGATAACAAGAAGTTGAGATATACACTTTTATATATATGTTTACATCTCAAATATATATATCAGTGGTATACATATGTTTAATTAAATGATAACAATAAGCTAAGATATATATGTGTATATATGTGTGTAACCCCAAGTCTTAAGACAAGAGGTAATATACTGTGTCACATAATTTATTTATCTGATCAAAACTCCCATGCTTTCTTCTTGGCATAGCATTTATCTTTAGTGGGAAAATTACCACATTGCTTTTCTTTGCTAGAAAAGCAGTTAAATTCACTTTTTAGGAAATAAGTCATCAATTACCTGCGAATGTTCCTATGCTCAAGAAAAAGGGTGGTATTGTTTGGAGACACATTTTTGGTGGCACTCTAGTGTAGTTACGGCTAAGCATATAAACTCACTGGGCTTCTGTGACTATTAAATAAGTTAATATATATGAGAAATTAAGAAGAGTTTCTGGAACTTGGTAAATCACACATGTATTTCCTATTATTATTAACCTGAATTACAAATTAATTAATTAATTTACATATACCTAGAGATTGAACCCAGGGGTACTTTACCACTGAGCTAAATCCCCAAATCATTTAATTTTTTAAAAAAATTTCTCTTTGAGGGCTGGGGTTGTGGCTCAGCGGTTGAGCACTCACCTAGCATGCGCGCAGCCCTGGGTTAGATTCTCAGTACCACATAAAAATAAATAAATGAAATAAATGTATTGTGTCCAACTACAACTAAAAAATAAATATTTAAAAAAAATTCTCTTTGAGACAGATTCTTGGTACATTGCCAACACTGGTCTCAAATTTGCTCTCCTCCTGCCTTAGTCTCGCCAGTAGCTGGGATTTGAGACATGAGCCACCATATCTGGCAAATTACAAACTTATTTTAATCTTGAAAAAAAATTGTGTATTCTTAAGATACTTGTGGGTCTTTTGGAATAGCTAAATTTTAAAAACATTTTTAAAATTATTGGTAAAATTCATTGTTTTAATTATAAAGAAAATTACATCATCTTTTTTGCCCTTAAAAATGGCTTGACAAGGGGCTGGGATTGTGGCTCAGCGGTAGAGCGCTCATCTAGCACATGCCTGGCCCTGGGTTCCATCATCAGCACCACGTAAAAATAAATAAATAAAATAAAGGTATTGTATCCAACTACACCTAAAAAATAAATACTTTAAAAAAAATGGTTTGACAAAACTATTATTCAGTATTAAGTTCAAAGGTTTTTAATTTAATGCTTTAATTAAAAAGAAAACAAAGAAGAAAATTCTTGTTAGGACAGATAATGTTTAGAATTATAAAAAATAAAGCATATGACCGTCACGGTGGTGCACACCTCTGATTGTAGTGACTCTGGAGGTTGAAGTAGTAGGATCACAAGTCCAAGCAAGGCCAGCCTGGGAAGCTTAGCATGACCCTCCCTCAAAATAAATAAAAAGGGTTAGGGATGTAGTTCAGTGGTCGAGTGTCCCTGTGTTCAATACCCATTATTGGGGTTTGGGTAGATCACATGTTCAAACAATGTGTTATTTAACTTCGTGAGATTCCTCTAAAAATCCACAGACACACCATGAGATCACAGATTCATAGAAAACATTAAAATACGTTGGACGAAATGTCTCTGTACCTTAAACTCTCTTAGCAGATCTCCAATACGATCATTATATGTTAAAAATATATACAAAGTGCTATGATTTTAAGAACCTGAAGACTATAATGAAGAGGAAGAGAAGGAGAAGGAGGAAGAAAACTGAAGGAAATAAGGGAAGAGAAATAAGGAAGTGAAAAGAAGAGAAATCAAAATATTTTGGGAAGAAGGGGGTTCCTAGAGCAGGCCAGCATGCAGTGTGTGCTGAGCTGAAAGAACCTTAACATCCTGGCCCAGGAGTCAGCCAATCAGGAGACTGAGAACCATATTTCCATAATGATGATTGGCTGGTGCACTGGAGGCTCCGTTGAGTTGGGAGAGGATGGGGAGAAATCGCTCTGCTGAGAAAAAAGCAAAACAACTTTCTGGCTTTCTGTTGTTTATTGCATATTCTCCAAATGATTGTAGTGATTCATCCTTTAGGGAAGCTTGTTTTGAAAACAAAAGAGGCACAGTTGTTCACAACAAAAGTGATATTCAACAGCCAAAGGAGCTGAGTATAATGGAACTCTTTTATTCTTCTTTAAAATAAACTTTTAAGTCTTCTTGTTTCTTCTAACCATGAATGTTAAGACTTCCTAGGATATGCATAAAGGTTATAAATTAGACAGGATTTACTGTTTCTGATAAGCATCAATGCTTTATTAATCTTCAGTCAGCCTCATGAAATGTGCAGAGTATAATTCATAAAGTGTAAAAATCATAAATTCTAGTGCCAAAAATATATTAAATACTTTCACAATTAACAGAATTCCACAAAGAAGCTATTTTAGGTATTTTCCCTCTGAAATCACATGTGCATGAAAGTTAAAGATGCATTTATCAATGTATTTGCTATTGCTCTCATAAATTTATGTAAGCATAAAAATCTGTTGTAAATCATAGCAGGTGTTTTTTTTTTTTTTTTTTTTTTTTTTTTTTTTTTTCTTTAAATGACAGAAATGGAAGCAGAGAAAGGGAGGCAAGGAAGAAAGATGAAGTTCAACATAATGGCTGTGTCCTGCTGTTTTTTGACCTTCCCCTGCTTGATAGGATGGCATTTTGTTGTAGTTGTTTTAGATTCAAATAGAGCAGTGACAACATTTCACCTACAAGTTTTTAAATTTAGTTTTACAAACATTGTTTCCACAGGCCATCTTTCTGGAAATGAGAATAATTCTATAATGCAGATTAAGCAAAAGTATTTTGCAGTCTCTTCCAGTGACCATTCCTTGGCTAGCTAACAGACCAGCCATTCAGAAGCAATTTTCTTCAGGCTGAAATTATGTGCTGACCGTAGCAGATCACTTCCCATAATAACCCTTCCCCCACCCAATGCTAAATACAATCTGTCTCCTACTCACTGTAATAACGTGCAAATGACTGTAATTTTGCAGACAAGAAACAGCCCAAAGTGAAACGTGTCAAACAGAGGTCGATTTGAAAAATCAGGGCTATTACCTAAATCTGTAAAATACATATTGTAATAAAACCAGCAACAGCAATCTCCAATAAGTAGTTTTTTTTTTTTTTTTAATGTAGCTTGTGTTTTGATCTTCTTTATGCACCCAGTCTCTACCAGCATAAAGGAAAAAATCCTTTTCCAGAAATGGTTTTATTACATGCAATGTAAATTGCCTTACTTTGCTAACGGATCCGCAGACCTTGCTAGGGCACCAGTTCAGATAGAGTAGCACACACTACACCGCAAGAGTCTGGGCCAAGCAGGGGTACGATTTCAGTCACTTAACACTGACCTACATTACAATTCTCTCAATGCAAGCAGTATACAAATGTTTTCCTTTAAAAGAATGTGCTGCTTTGCAGTAGTTCGCTAGGTTCTCTAGAACTGAAAGGCATGAAAGGAATACAATCTGCTTTTCCTTTTTGATTATTTTTAAGGTGTAGGATTGGGAGAAGGAATGAGGAATTATATGATTTTATAGGGAAAAGCACCACCTTCCTCAACTTACTTTCTTTCTTTCCCCTTCCTTTCTTATGCTAAGGATCAAATGCAGGCCTTGTGCATACTAGGCAAATGCTCTGCCACTGAGCTATATCCCCAGTTCCATATTTCTGTACTCTTAAATCAATTTGTACAATATTTGCTTTATGTCATCCTAACTCTTTTGAGCTAAACTGTATTATAAAGATTTGTCAATATAGTCATTATTCTCTCTCTTAGATATAGAGTCTCTTTATCATACTTAAAGGAATTTAAATTGAAGATGAATTAGTATGGCATAAAAATTACCTGAAAGGTTTAATATAGCCATGTTATGCAATGTTTGTAAGTATCTATAGTCACAACATGTTTTTTCAGAAATGTCCAAGTCTTTCATAGCAGGATACACCATTGGTGTCTTTCTTTCCTATTTACTCCCCATCTCTGAATCACACCAAGGACCTGAAATGTTTCAGTATACAGGGTCCTCTGTCTCACCTGTAGACCAGCTTTTTGATGTTGAATCTTAGTCCCGTGATATTTCTGGATAATGTAAAACATCAAATATTTGACCAAGAACACTGCTCATCTCTTTGATGAGAGTTATCCAGAGAAGGATATTATTAAAAGTACTCCACAGAAACTTGAATTTGTTTTAGTATGCAGGTTTAAAAGGGCAGAGAAAGTTTTTCTAGAAGCTCTTTAGCAAATAGAAAGTTAAGATATTACCTAGGAGCTATTCATGGTGGCACACACCTGTAATTCCAGCGACTCCAGGAGTCTGAGGCAGGAGGATCACAAGTTTGAGGCCAGCCTCAACAACTTAGTGAGACCCTATCTCAAAATAAAAATTAAATAAAAAGGGCTGAGAATGTGGCTTCATGGTTAAGTGCCCCTGGGTTCAACTGCCCCTCCCTCTTCCATATATATATATGGAAGATATATATATATATATATATATATATATATATATATATATATAGAGTGTGAATGTAGCCCAGAGATAGAGTGCTTGTCTGATGTATATGAGATACATGGAAAAAACCTATTTATACCTATATCTATGTCTATATAGAACCTATTAATTATAGGTAAAAAGAGTGAAGACCTGGTGATGTTTGTGTGGATGTTTAATAAATCACCAACTCTACCTTCCCTAGAAAACAGAGTAGGTCACCTGCCCATTCCCTTCAGGCAGACCATTGCATAACAATCCCAAACAGATAAGAATCTTTTTCTACAATTTTCCTGGGTTATCCAGTAGCTGGTACATTTATATATGTTTAAATTAAGTTCTTTTTTCTATAAATTAAGCCCATTTATGCATAGAGTTTTTTTTTTTTATATATATTTTTCCCTTGGTCTTGAGTAGATTTCAAGTGTTAATGTTGGTACAGATTTAGAAAACTAGGTCGAGGAATATACTTGCTTCCAAATACACAAAAACTTACTGGTCCCAGTGATGCATGCCTGAAATCCCAGTGACTGGGGAAGCTGAGGCAGGAGGATCGCATGTTTGAAGTCAGCCTCAGCAACTTAGCCAAGTCCTGTCTTAAAAATAAAAAGGGCTGGGGGTGTAGCTCAGTGGAACAACCTGGGTTCAATATCCAATACAACAACAAAACAAACAAAAATTCAAGAAATTGTTTCTGATCCTTATCAACACATCCCAAATCAGAGGAAACAGAAAAAAGACCATGTTTTTCTACATTATTGCTTGAAGCCCTTGACTTCCTCAGCTTTTGCCAAAACCTTTTGAACACCTTATAAAGGACGCAGTTTATCCTGGGCAAAGTCCCAGGGAGGGGTAATGGCGGTTCCTGGAGGTGGGATGACACCCTTCAACTGCCCCTTTGACTTTCCCCAACCATCAATTCCCAGAACTGTCTTCCTTTTCAAACATCTCCTTCCCTCTTCCACATCTCTGAGTTGACACCCAGATGTATAATTATGCCAAGTGCAGTGGTACAGGCCGATAAGCCCAGCCACTCTGAAGGCTAAGGCAGGAGGATCACAAGTTTGAGGCCAGCCTCAGCAACTTACTGAGACCCTAAGAAATTTAGTGAGAACCTAGCTCAAATTTAAAAATAAAAAGGGCTGTGGATGTAGCTCAGTGGTAAAGTGCCCCTGTTCAATGCCTAGTACCAATAAATAAATAGATAGATAAATAAATACAATGTAAAATGTAAAATGATGACATGCACATATTACACAATGGTATGTTGTTATTTATTATCAAGTATACATATGTGGAGATTAGTGTGAAGACAAGTACGTCCCCTGTTACTTTGATAAGAAATTAAGATAAGAATTGAGGGTGTAGCCCAGTGGTAGCCACTTTCCTAGCTTGCATGAAACCTTAGGGTCTATCCCTTGCACCACAAAGAAAAAAGAAAGAAAGAAAAGAAGGAAGGAAGGATGAAAGGAAGAAAGAAAGAAAGAAAGAAATAGAAGGAAGGAAGGAAGAAAATATCTTTTAAATAGAATTTAATTTCCCCATTTTGTGAGGGGAGTTAACACTGATTTTCAAAGCTGGTAGTTCATTGTCTTAGTTTCTGTCATTAATTAGTTGATAGTACTCTGATTCCTCTTGATTGGCCCCTTCGTCAAACAAATACCACATGTAAAGCCAGTATGACAACACGGTTTTGTTTTGGTTTTAATATATTTTTAGTTTTGATTTTATTTGTTTGTTTATACGTGGTGCTGAGAATCAGACCCAGTGCCTCACACGTGCTAGGCAAGCGATCCACCACTGAGCCACAACACCAGCCCTGACAATACTGTTTTATTCAAAAGTTGCCTGGAAGAATTTGGGAACCAGGAGATGGGGATAGGGTGTAAATGGAATGTGGAGATGATGGCATGGAAGAAAATGCTTTAATTTATCAAAATATTGAGTTTAACATGTGGTACATTTGGGCATAAACCTTCATCTTCAGCCAGTGGTGTTTATCAAAAAGGGTTAAGGGGTAGGGTGAGGTGTTCGGTTAGAGCTAGTTTAGAATGTTTTTGTATGCTTAGACTTTGGTTTTGGTTACAATAAATCTATGCTGTAGACCTGTGATTTCCTTTTAATTAGGAGGTGTACTGGAGGAGCCCTATACTTCTCCATTGTCACTAGGTCTCATTTTTTAAAATGCCTTTTGAAGTCCTGTTGTTATTAAGAGCTAGCCATTGATCTTTTTCCAAACTAATGTAACACATGGGTGTAACCATAGGCTTCCAAAGGCTGAAATGGAGAGGACATCCCAGAGACCCAGGAAGTACCCAAGAGTGATCTGATGCTTTGAGGAACCACTCCTCTGAAAGCTGAAAAATTAAGGTGCTGTGTTATTATCAATGGGCCCATACACAAATGTAAAATCTGTACACACAAAACTATAAAACAAATATCAAAACTAAAATGGAAGATAAGTGGATATGAAGTATTTAATTTGTCCCATTTTGTTTGTTAATGTACAGCTTCAATTTGAGTGCAAGTGTATTTAGGGAGATCTAAGGACTATTATAGATTGCATTCCTCTGGTTTATACACCCCAATAAAGGGTGGAAACTGCTCTCTATTACTATTTGCAACATCAAATCTAGTTCATCTAGGGTAGTGAAACAACGAATTGGTAATTTTTTCTAATGGACTAAATATATTAAAAGCCCAAACACGAGTCAATAGCCAGTACTTAAAACATGTGACATAAATATTTGTATTGATCCACAAAGTCATCACTGAATATTTACATCATATGCTATCTTCTGCTAGAACTAATTCACTTTGTGGTGTCCATTTGACTTTGTTAAGACATATTCTTAAATTGCAATTGTCAGGTGGAAATTACAATCCCAGTAGTACTGGATCCTTAAAACTTGGGATCATGATGCTTTCCATTAAATTTATAGTGACCATTGGCTTTAAAATTTCCATATTATAGATCCTAAAAATAATGGAAAACAACCATGAAAAATTATGAATAAAACATACTCTGAAGACTTAATATATGTAAACACATTCATTTAAAGATATATTAACAACTTGTTATTGCATATTAACCTCTTAACTATATCATGAATCTTATTAACTTGGTTGCATATGTCCTACAATAAAGACTAAAATTTTGGGGGTCTTTTTTTTTTTTGGATTGCAGATGCAGCATTCAGAGAATTAAGATACCGCACTTCCCCCAAGTTAGGGTTAAAGATTTGGAGAAAGAGGAATTACAACAATCCCAATGGTTTAAAAATGTGGACTGGGACTATTTAAGGGGTTAATCTTCCTAGTATATTTTATCTCCCACGAATCGATTTTTAAAAAAATATGAGAGTGGCCCGAGGTGTTAATATGGTTGGCGGTGGCCTTATTGTATTTTTTATTTTTTGGAGCCTCATAAGACCAGGTGGAAAGGTTTGTTACTAATTTAAGGGAAGAACCGTTTCTGTAGTGTTTGCTAAATGGTTGCCAGCGTTCACACTTCAGTGGTTGTAAACCCGAAGACTGGAAACAAAAGGGTTACTTGTTTCCCCACTGCCGCCTTTACCCCCAGATCGATTTTTCTTATTTAATCAGCGAGCAAAAAGACACAGGGAAAAAAAAAAAAAAAAAATTGCAAGAAGGGCAAAGTGGTGGGGGAGGGCTGAGAGCCTGAAGCTGCAATACAGAAAATCATTCTTGGGAGTTCGGCTGCCGAGTCCTTGGAACAAGGAAGGGAAGCCAGCAAAACGCTCGAAGTCATTTCCACACAGCCAGCCTCCCTGTTCTCCTCGCTACGCGCTAGTGGCTCATTTGGCTTCCCTCTGCCACCGAGCGATCACATACATTATTTTCCCCAAGATAACACAATCAAACTTGTATTTACCGACATCCTCTTTTCGCAGCCTGTTTGAGATTTGTTTTAATAAATAAGTGTTTTATGTGAATGATGTAGTAATTGAAACGGGCGCTCCATTCCCCCCCCCCTTCTTACTGCGGGAGGTTTCTCAACCCCAATCTGGTTGGAAAATAAAACGCTTTGTCTCCACAACTACCCCCCACCGCACCCCCACCCGGGCTCAGTGTGTGTTTTATACGTGTGTATATCTCAACCCCCTACAGTAGCCAAGAGAAAGCAGCTAGCCAATGAGAGAGCCCAGTTTCATAAAAGCTGCTCTCTGATTGGCCCGATGCGAAAGGGCATTGGGAACAAAGAAAAGTCCCTTTCAGGTATAGAGGCTGAGAGCTCCTTTTGCTCCACTCCCCCTGTGTGTGTGTTGTGTTTCGGTCCTGATTTCAGTGTTGCAGAACAAGCTTGTGTGTGTGCACCAGGGGGATTTTTTTTTTTATTTTAATTTTAATTTTTTTTTATAAAAAATACACAGGACGGTCTGTGATATTTGATGGTCCATCTTCTTTAATAAAAAATTTGTTGAAGAGATTATAATTTCCAAAATAAAGCGGCTGCAACCAAACACATTCAATGCAGTTAGAAGGAAAAGGTCAACTCGATCCCATACAGACCGTAAGTACGGTTGCGTGGTGTGTCTCTATATAGCACTTAGCGGGGACTTCATGCAGGGGAATGTGCGAGTTTTATGCATTGAAATGAGGAACTAGTTACAGGGTTTGGCTTTTGCATTTAGAACAACCCAAGAAGGGTGAATTTTATTCAGTGGAGGGTAAAGCATTTGTAACTTCTTCACACAAATTAAGCTTGACTGGGCACTCGGGGTAACTTAGAGTAAATTACCTTTTGGGCTCTAACCCAAAGGAGAATAAAAGTGACACAGTTACATATCCTGGTCCGTAGTGTCAATTCTCTAGCGCACCTTACCTTCTTCCTCTCCTTTACTAGCTGGGCAGACCCCCTCCCAAACAGAGCCATTAAAATGGGGGCAAGGGCAGAACAAGCCGATTTTTGTCTCCTGTCACATTCTAGTGCCCAATAATTTAATATTAAGGGGATATTCATCCATTACATATAATGGTTATAACTACCATTTTCCACCGTCTTAAAAAAGCAACCAGGAAAGACACCATTAAGAGAAAAAGAAGAAAAAAGAAAAAAGCCCCACCCAACCCAAACAAACCCACAAATAGTAACAATGGTGTGTTTATTGAAGGAACCAGTTTGAGAGCTAGAAAAATGTTTTTTTTTTTTTTTTTTCCTTTGTGTAATACATGAAGGGGTCCCTAAAATCCTAATAGTTCAGAGGTGCTCTCCCCCTCCCCCAGGCGTCCGCGTTTCTGGCCCCTTGGGAAAGCCTACAAATTGGAGATAAGTTGAGGAAAGGTTTATAAGGTGTTTCTTTAAAACATCTGCTTTGCTCTTGTGCTCATTACATTTCACTCCTTCCGAACTTCCGAGATCCTAGATCTGAGAAATGTTTCACATTCATAACTTGTAGCTTCGCCCACTGCGTGGCGGGGGGGGGGGCGACGGTGGGGGGAGTGTGTGCAGGGGGAGGCGAGAGACCTTCAGGTTTTTTTTTAAAGACCAGATCAGTATTTTCTTGATACGCTTGTCACCATTTTTGTTCTCACGACAACCAATTGAGCCCTTGATCCTCACGTGATGTGAAAGGCTTGCACTGTAACAAAATCGCTCCTTTTAGATGGTTGGTTGTTGCTAACTCGCCCATCCCCCTCTCCCGGCCCCGACATTTCCAGCAAAGCGACTCTCCACTTCCAATCCATCAACAATTCATTACTGCTTTTAGCTTCCAAACGCCAGCTAATTAAAAATACTAAGCCAAGCTCCGAGGCCATCTGACTAAACACAGGAGGGGGTGGGCGAGAGGTGGAGGAGGAGAGAAAAAAATAAATAGAAGGGAGACGCACCGTTTGCTGCGTTGTGTAAGGGGGGAAAACTGTCTTGAAAAAGGTCGTCTTAAATTTTTTTTTTTTAACTCTAATTATCAAATTACCACATGACTGATGGACTTGAGCTACACAGGATTTTAACTCCCCTCCCGGGAGGGGGTATACAAGGAACTCGGTTCCTTTTTCTTAAAACAACATAAAACAGGAAAACATCACATCCTTTAGGTTTCGAAGTCTGAGCCCATTTTAAACGCCGTTATTTCCCCCACTCCGCTGTCCCCGCCCCCCCCCGAGCGAATGCTGTTATAACTGGTTTATCAGCTCACTGAATCGTCTGCTCCCTCCTCCTCCACACCTTTCTTTTTCTCCTCTGGCTCAGCTTCTCATCCTAGCCTTTCTTCCTCCTTCTCCTCCTCCTCCTCCCCCCATTCTTCTTCCCCCTCCTTGTCTCTTAAGTTAGTTCGAGAAATCAAATCTGTCAGGACGGGCGGAAAAATGCCACTTCCCGACTAACAGGCGGAATCCAGCCCAGATTTTCAGTCCTTTCTTCTTATTCTTTCTTCCCTTTCACTAATTTATCCCGATGTTAGCACATTCTGTCTTGTTACTAGCGGACGCCTGTAGGTTTGCTACATGGGATCATTACTTACTGATCACGGTGACTCTGAAGTCTGGAACTGAAGGCGGAATGAGAAGTTGGGAAAACTTTTTTCTCTAAGCTCTTTCTCTCTAAATTAAATGAGATGATGATAGAAGATTGGGGATGAGGAAAATGAGAAATGAAAGAAAGAAAAAAAGGAAATAAAAATAAGAGAATAAAGAAAGAAAAAAAAGAGACTCTCTCTTTAAAACCCTATTATTCTCGATGCTTGTTAAGAGGGAAAAAAACCTTTGGTGCTTCTGTTGTGAATGTGAAACATTATCTTCCAGCTGTACAGTGACACATTTTTTTAAGGAGAAAAGGACTCCTATCCGTTTGCCAAAAGAGGGGGGTGGGGAGGTGGAATAATGTTATCGAGTGATTATTCTGGCTGAGATGTGTTTATTTGGTTTCTTCCTTCTTGATCATTTGGTGTTTAAGTAAAATGAGGCACAGGCTTGTTTGCCGAGTGGAGTGGGAAATGCATTTTGATTTGCTGGCCTAATTAAAAATGATAAAGGATTAAAGGTAAGCAATCTCTCTCTCTCTCTCTCTCTCTCTCTCTCTCTCTCTCTCTCTGTGTGTGTGTGTGTGTGTGTGTGTGTATTTATTTATTTTTTTCCTTGACAATCAACTGTTAAAAAGGGGCTGATCCCTTTAAAAACCGTTTTAACTGCTCTTTGTCAAACACACACACTCATTTGCGGTCATTGAGGCCACCTTGGCGCAGATCACTTAAAGTGTATGTCTTAATCAGTTTCCCTGTACAGTCAGTAGCACCATATTTAACAGACTGAACAATTCTGTGACCTAGGGATATGGTAGAATTGTTTAGATGGATTTTTCTTTCTCAAGGCAAATATTTAACCTTTTATATAACACTGTCTTTTATATAGAGAAATGCTCTTGAAGACGTGTGTATATTTAAAAAAAATTGTATAAGCTGTTGGGGAAGAGAGGATAGGAGGGAGGTATGTATGTGTGTGGGATTATTGGTTGTTTTTTCTGTTCCTTACTGGGAACAAATACCAGATTGCCCAGACAATTTGTAAAAAAGAAGTACTAAAATTAGAAATAAGGAAAATTTAGCAACATCATTCTGAAAACTAGTCTTCAGAGAACTTCCAGGGTCTGGTCTTTTAAATTGCAAGAGCCAGGACATGTTTAGGGCTGTTTAATGCCGTGTTCCTCTTGTCTGAGTGTTCAAGCTGTATTTCAGGGGCTGAGATATATCACATGTGCCAGACAAAATTCTAAACTTAAAAGAAACCCACAAAAACCTTTCTGTACTTGAATCAGATCCATAAGATATTTTAATGCTTTTTAAAAAAAAGTGATAATCCTTGTGTTGTTGATAGAGGGATTTTAGTAAGATGCTTACTGTCATGGGTTTATTTTTTGGGTCTGATTATTTTCCTTTAAACCTGATATTGGACTGTGGAGACAATACATGAGGCACCTTACTCTCTATCCTTCCCTGTACCCCTTTCTGACTCCCCAGTGTTAATCGTTTTTTATTCTGGTAACACCCAGACAAGAAATATTCGACTTTTCCCCCCTTCACAGGAAAAGGTGGACCTGGACTGAAGGGTGTAAAATCCCTGGACACATTCGTGGGGCAGGATAAAGAAGAGGAAGATTGGAAGATTTTTTTTTTTCTTTAAGAGGAAGCCCAGCGGAGCTAAACGAATGTCCCCTCATCTCCAAAGGAAAGTTCATCGGATTTTTATTCTAGAGAGCTCATCTTCAGGATGTCAGTGAACATTTCTACTGCAGGAAAAGGTGTGGATCCAAATACAGTTGATACTTATGACAGTGGCGATGATTGGGAAATCGGGGTTGGAAATTTAATAATTGATTTGGACGCTGATTTGGAGAAGGACAGACAAAAATTTGAGATGAATAATTCCACCAACACCACTAGCAGCAGCAGCTCTAAGGATTGTGGAGGTCCAGCCTCCAGTGGGGCCAGTGCTACGGCAGCCTTAGCTGATGGCCTAAAATTTGCTTCTGTTCAGCCCTCTGCTCCCCAGGGGAATTCACACAAAGAGACCAGCAAATCAAAAGTGAAAAGGAGTAAAACTTCTAAGGATGCTAATAAATCTCTGCCTTCTGCTGCCTTGTATGGGATTCCCGAGATCAGCAGCACTGGCAAGAGGCAGGAAGTCCAAGGGCGCCCTGGAGAGGCAACTGGCATGAATTCAGCGCTGGGTCAAAGTGTGAGCAGCGGCGGCGGCGGCGGCGGCGGCGGCGGCAACCCAAACAGCAATAGTACCAGCACCAGCACCTCCGCTGCCACCGCGGGGGCAGGCTCCTGTGGGAAAAGCAAAGAGGAGAAGCCAGGTAAAAGCCAGAGCAGCCGAGGCGCCAAGCGGGATAAGGATGCGGGGAAATCCAGGAAGGACAAGCACGACCTCCTGCAGGGCCACCAGAATGGCAGTGGCGGCCAGGCCCCTTCCGGGGGGCACCTCTATGGCTTTGGGGCCAAGAGCAATGGAGGTGGCGCGAGCCCCTTCCACTGCGGGGGCACTGGGAGTGGCAGCGTCGCCGCTGCAGGGGAAGTTAGCAAAAGTGCTCCGGATTCAGGGCTCATGGGAAACTCTATGTTGGTAAAGAAGGAAGAGGAGGAGGAGGAGAGCCACAGGCGAATCAAGAAACTGAAAACTGAGAAGGTAGGATAAAGTCGCCTTTCTAGATGTCCCACTCTCTTCTGTGTGCATTTGTGTGGGTGTGTGGGGGTGTGCCTCTGTGTGCCTTACACTTCTTCGTGCTTTCGTTCTTCGTGAGATTTCTATGATACGTCCTTTACATTAAATTGTGATATGGGGGCGCTTTCATGGGGGTGCAGTGTTTGACTCTTGCTGCTGTTGCTTTTGCTGCTTCTGTTTTGGGCCCCCAGGTGGGAGGGTCTGAGTGTTCTAAGTACCTTCTACCCTGCACGTGGGCTCCTGGCCAGTCAGCAAGTTGTGGTGTGCTTTCATTTGAAAACCTGCTTATGTGCCTACTTGCCTGTTGTCCTGGTTTCTCCCCTAAGGAGAACAGTGTTTTGTTTAGTTTACATGCCCTTATTCTTGCTAGTAATGTGTCTTTAGGTGCAGGGTTCAAGTTTCCTCTGTGGAGAGCAACGTTCAAAATTCCATTTAACACTCCACCCTCAGCCCATTCATTGTTACTTTCTCCAAAATAGTTCAGTCAAAGGATATCCTTGAATGGTTTCCTGTTATTGGTTCTGAATTAAACTCCAGGCTTGGGGTGTTGGGTCATTGGCTTCATAAATGTGCAGCAAAACCGAGTTGGTTTTGGTGGCTGCTGGGATGATAACCCTTCCTTGTTCCCCCACCAAATTTATAGCTAGAGATTTGTGTTATCACTTGGGTGCCAGCTTCACTGGGGAGCTGTAAAGCTGTAAGAAGAGTTAAATAGACTTGGTGGACTGATGTTCCTGAACTGTGAAGACATAGCCAAAGGGGAGGTAGACCACAGGAATGAGGCTGAATACTAGACTGTGTGTTGCACTTGAATGATGTGGATAGTTGATTTAGACTGTTTGGGTCCTTTCCCCCATCTTTGTCATTGTCTTAAAATCTGCAGTTAACACTGCCTTGGGAAAACTGCCCCCAATGTTTTGCTGCTTAGGAATGAAGGCCTGTGTCTTGTTGGTCTGGGATGTGATTGTTGTGCATTGAGTAATGTCTGCTGTGTCCACCAGGCAGGTTAGGAGCTAATTGGGATGTGAGTGATCTTTCTTTAAAATTAACCATTAGATTAATTCTACAGGTTGTGCCTTGCAGAAGCAGCATGTCTATCATGTGGCTTGTGGTGTGGTTGTTTGGAAATATGCTTATTAAATGATTTGATTTTTGCTCTTTGCTGATCAGAATTTTAAGTTGTGGTACATACCTTTGGGTAACTAGTTCTGTATACAGTTATTCATGGTTCTCTATTTAAACCTTTTATTGTTGTTTTTGTGCATTCAAGATTCAAAAAGGACTTTAGGAATAAAGTTTTGATTTTAGAAGTTGACAGAGGTATAAGTGTAGCTAAAAATGCCACACTTGGAAAGGACCACTGAACGCTTTTTGAAGTTCATATCCTCTTGGTTAGACAGCATTTTACATTGATGAATTTAAATCAGCTTTTAAAAATCCCAGGTTTTGGTTCTTATGTTCAAATGTGTGCAGTTTCACATAATTTCTACTAAAAGGCATTTTGAAATGTTCTTATTACTTAGTACAGTAGGGCATTTACTTTTGTTGCCAATAGTCTTCAAATTGCAGTTCTAATCTGCTTTAACTATCTAGATGAATTGCCCTAATCCAGTGCTCACAATGGCTGTGGTTAAGGAGTCAGAGGCATTTGATTGGATTCACTGGCTGCCTGGAATGTGGGAGGTACTGCCCTTTTGCATTCCCCTTAGCCTTTTAATCTTCCAGCCAAATGTTCACATTCAACAATTTTGTTTAGCTGGCAATCGGAACATTTCAGGATTTCAAAGGCTGCTGTCATGGCAACTGAGATTAGAGCATGGTGTCGGTTCTCCAGTTTTTGTGTCCTTTTCACTTTCCAGTCACAGAGGAAACTGGATGAAGAATGGAAGAATTAAATTATTCATATACACGCAACCCATCTTCAGTCAGAGCAGTATAAATGTGATCATATGAATTACATAAATGAAGAGCAAACAAGTCATGGTGGGGGCTGGGGTGGGGAAGGGGTGAGAGAGCACATGGCACTTAGATTCACTCCTGGCCCTAAGTGGGAAGGAAGCTGCACTGCCAACCTTAGCCACTGAAGTTGGCACAAAGGTCCTCTTGGGACGATTTGGAAGCGCTTGGATCTTGCAGTGTTGGCCATTCTCCTCAAGCTGGGGTGTTGGCTCAGGATCTCAGACTTCATTCCCTAAGCCTTTCCTTCCCACCCACATCCCACTTCACCCCAGAAGGACTTAAGAATGCTTTCATCCTTGGCACACAAAGATGGCACTCCCTGGCATGAATGCCACCCAGGGAAGTAACTCTAATTTTGCTAACTAGTGGTTATGTCAAATTAGGCTTCAATTTAGAAAATACTTCCTAATGATATGAAGATACCTATTAAGGAAGTAAAGATTGAGTAGGACAAGCTTCACCTGACAAATATTTCTACTCTGAGGCATCTTTGAGGAAGGTTTTATTTTATTTTAGGTGGTGCTGGGGATCGAACCCAGGGCCTCTTGAATGCCAGGCAAGCGCTCTTCTTATTACTGAGCCATTATTCCCAGCCCTTAAGGAAGTGTTTTTTTTTTTTTTTTTTTTTTTTTATACAATATTTTAATTTCAGCCTTGCGTGGTTATCTGAGTTTGTGAAGAGCCAGATCTTTAAAAGTGAAGATGATTAATTTTCAGCAATCAAATGTGTCTCACGAGGGGCTACATGTGAAAACCAAAGGGGAGTGTAGGTGTGTGCACGTTTGCCTACCCTGCCTTGGAAGGTTCACAGGAGATTCATAAGACTTGCTGTCACTGGTTAATTTTCACAGCATGCTTAAATGTCTATTTTTGGTATGTTTATTCTGTTTCTTCACTATACAAAGTCATGTAAAACATGATAAATTGGACCTTATGAAACCTAATTAAATCAGTGAGTGTTCTACTCCTTTATGTGGAAACCACAAGCATGTTGTAAAAGTCGCCACTCCCTTAATACGTGAACAAAATCAAAACATGCCATAATTCTAAGATGTTTGAGCTATATTTCTATAGCCCATTTTGTGGTTAAGCCACCAGTGACATGTCTGAATAAGTAGATTTGACGGGTTGGCTTTTGGATGTTAAAACCTGCCTCTCCACCTTCCCCCTCCTTTCTTTTGATGCATAATAGTCTTGTGTTGAAGTCCTTCTTTATGCGTCCTCCTTAACGGTCTTATAGTTTTGGCTTAGCAGAGAGGGAGGCATTCGTCTGGGCTAAATAAACAGTTACATGGAGTATTATATGTGGGTTTATTTGATCACTAGATAATTTGAAGATTCTTCAAAGCAGCTGATACTTAAATGGAAATGAAAAACACGGAGGTCACATAGTTGTGTCTTAGGTCCTATTCAATATATATTCCCAGAAGAGAATTATTTCTGTAATATCATATTGCTTTCATTAAGATGGTCCTTGTTATCCTAAAGGTGATACCTATAAATGGACCTGCCTATAAAAGATATCAGTCATTTTATTTTATTCTCTTGCAGAGCCTTTTTACACCTCACTAGGGAATTCTGGCACATTTTCTAAGTGAGTGTGAGCAATTTAAGAACATATTTTGATTAATGAGTTTTGTGGATGATTTTTTTCCCCAGATATAGTGCCCCTTATGAATTCTGCTTAGAGAGTGCAGATTATCTATGGTGAAATAAAGGGGCAGGAAGGTCACTTGCTATAATTAAAGAACAAAGTCCATTGTTGTTGGACAGCAAACTGTTTTGAAAGCTACATAAGGGGTTTAGCTGTTAGAAACATTGGTAACTAAGGGTGGCTCCCAGTCAGCATTGATCCAGCTCCTTACTTTTCTATAGGCTTCCCTGGAGGGTGACAGGGCTTTCTGAGGTGGGTGCAGAGGGGCTGCCCTTTCCCCAAGGAACATTTCTGTGAGAACCCATGTATGTAGCTTGGAGCATTTTTGTGATCTGGTTCATCGCTGAATTCTGCGTGTAGTATTTGCTGGAGAGATTAAAAAATATGCACAACTGCTTAAGATTGAGCTAAAGGAGATAATAGTTAGCAACTTTTAATAACTTTACAAATAGTCTGTAAAACAAAAAGTGTGTGTGAGGGGATTGATTGTCCAAATGTCATGAGGTTAAGAATGCTCTTCAAGTGAAATTGCTTGGCTGCAAGATGGTTTTAATTAGAGTGTTATAAAGACTTATTTTTCCTAAGCAGCATTTTATAGTTAGTAAATGAAATGTATGCCGAAAGTGCTAAGCAGAAATCTCCCTAACCACAGAGGTGTTCAATAACCAGATTCAAACAACATGGAAAGTACCATCTGTTCTTCGTTTTCAGCATGAAAAACAGGGATTGGATGGCTGAGATTTGCTCCAATTTCGATGGTGTGTGTGTGTGTGTGTGTGTGTGTGTGTGTTTGTGTTTTAATTTAAAAAAGTTCACCTGGTACTTCATAGAAACTTGAAATTGCGGTAATATGAGCAACACTGTGAAAACACATGTTCCTACATTTATTTTAACCAGTTCCACTTTTATTTAAAAGATTTCCAGAAGCTCGGCCATTGACCACTTTATAATAGTTATTTGGTTCCTGCAGGCACTCACAATGGGGGTGGGGGGTCAGTTCTTCAAAGATCTGACTATTTAGTCAGTACCTGAATTATTCTGTCAATTTTCCCCCTGGAGGTAGGAGGGGTGCTCTCACAGGCTAACCTTGGTCAACATTTATGGTTAATCTAATTGTGTGTGATAGTGCTTTGGATTGGTGTTTACTATGTATAGACCATTCTCTTGTTCAGTTCAGAGATGTAGTTTAGCATTGTCCATAATGAGCAAAATACTTTTTAAGGATAACTTTCTAGTTTGTGACTTTTAGGCACTAAGATTCTTGGTTCTGGGTTTAGTAAGAGCCCTGGGTAAAACATTATCCGGCCTTTGTTTGAGGTCTTTTATTGAAGCTAATGACTGGGCTTGTGCCTCCCTGAGATAAATGACATTATCTCTGAGTGGGCTGACAGGAAACAGACATGTTAATGGTGAAGCTGCGGGGAGGATCTGCTCGGGTTCTGACAAAAGAGTGGAGAAGGGACCCCTGGTTGTGGTCATTAACACATAATGCATTCTTGCTCTTCCTAAGAGGCCCTTGATAATTGGAAAGCTATTTTAGCCACAAGCACTTAAATCATAAATCTACTACTCCTAGTTCCTTTGCATTCTTAAAAGTAGCAAAGTAATGTGTTTTTGTTAACAAGTGTGTGATCTGGTTTTTTAGCATGTTAGCAGTTGCTGCCTGGTCATGACATTTAGAAGAGCTGCAGGTTGAACTCTTTTTATCAGATGGGCCCCCTCTTTCAAAATTGCTGTGCCATCCCTCTAGTTTAATAAGGGGAAAAAGTGGCTCCAAAGTTTAAGAGAAGTCTTGTGGGAGGGGGATGAAGTTTTTTATAAGCTGGGAAAGAGATTTTGCTCAGTGATTTGAATGTGATGAAACCTGCCTTTTGAAGTGTGTGTTTTAAAAAAGTCATGCTTATAATTGAGTTTCAATGCAGTTTAAACTCCGCTTCTTGAATGAAGATAATTGCCATGTTGAACACACTTTAGAGGTGTAGAAGAGGTGGAAGGATTGTGTTATTCTATTCTTTAATATTAAGCACTGGAAGTTTTTCATAGTAATTACTGTAGCACAACATAGTTTTGATTGCCAGCACTCTGAACTTGCCAGCGATCTAAACATCAAGGGATTCGCTTGAATACTAAACAGTTTATTCCTTACTTGTGTAGCATTGTTGTATAATGTGGAAGGGAAGCCAGAACTAAAGAAATACTGGTTTATCCTTTTATAGCAACATCATAGTGGAAATATTCCTTCTTCCTTTCAACAAATGATAATAGTACCTGCCTAAGATGATAGAAGAAAAGGTGAAATCCTTGCCTCAGTAATGACGTAGGTTGTCCTTACAGATTAGCACAGGGATCATATTGGTGCCCTGAAACTGGTATTTCATATGTGTGTGCATATAAATGTAGTTGCATATGTAGATTGGATTGGGAATATTAGGTGGTATGAGCTCTATTCTTTAAAAAAAAGATCATCATTGATTTTATGTTCCACTCTGCTACAGAGTCAATGGGCCCTTCCCTCCATGTCCAGTCCAGTTCTCCTTTACAGCCAAAGTTTCACTAGTGGCTTCTTGCTTTCTGTTACAAGTCTTTAATTGAAGCTGGTTTTGGCAACAGGAACAAAACCATTACACCTAAATGAAAGGTTGTTGAACTATTCATAGTTGATTGACCTGGCAGTTGGATTGTTTGTAAAATTATTTTGGGGGGAGGGGATATTCAAGATGGTCAGACTCACACTTAGCTCTTAAACCAAATGCTGCATATTTTCTAAATTTTGTTTGTAAACACCTTTGGGAATGTAGTAGAAGAGATTGTAGATTTTGCCTGAAGACCTGAAATGTTCACAAAGCAAATACAAATAATGATATTTTGATAGGTCTGTGGACCTTGAACCATGGAAATCTCACCTGGTCTTTAGAAGGTTTTCTTTTCTTACCCCCAGTACGGCTAAATGAAAATGTAAAAGTATATATTATAGTTGTAATAGAGAACTTAGAACAAGTGGGTTTGAAATGGTGAACAAATACTATTGCTGATTTTTCAAAGCTACCCCGCCTCCACCCTCAGTTTGATTATTATTCATTGTGATGAATCCAGCTCAACCACTGAGGTTTCTGCCTCCTGGGAAACCTCATTGTCAGCTAGCACCTTAAGAAAAATGTGCCTATAGGGACATTTAGGCATATTCCAATAATGCCATATGAATGCAGCTTTTACAGTTTTAGAGTAAATAAAAATACATTGATTATATTTTGTGTTGTACATAATGATTTTAGAAAGCAGATATTTAGGTTGTGGAATTGGCTTATTATGTTAACCAGAGAGCAGATGGCATGGTGCCACAGACGTATAATTTTACTTAAAGGGACTTTTAAGGTTTTGATGTGTTTTCTTTTCCTCTTATTTCCCTGATGGCTTCTTTTTATTGAAGGGTAACTTAAGGAGACCTGGTAGCAATTTTACTGCTTTCCCCTGACAGTTTGAAATAATAGCTTGGTCTTTGGTTGCACTGATCTTCTACCAGTCAGCTTGATTCTGGTTTTTGTCATGTGGCAGTGAATTAAAAAAAAAAAAAAGTGTTTGTAGTATGTTTTAAGAAATGGACTCTTTTATATGCTTCAATTAGCAACAGACGACAAAGTTCCAGTTGGTCACACTTTCATAAACTCCTGGAAGTCGCTGTTCATCCTTTTGATTAAAGAAAACTCCTGGTTTGATTTCTTAGGAAAGCACATCTGGCCCTCCGGCTGCTTTCAGTACCTTTCTGTCCTTCGAATTAGTCACTGAAGGTTCAAAGGTCATGTCTGAGTTGTTCCTAGTTAGGTTAGCAAGCTTTCCCCTTGTTGGAGGGCAGTACTTTTGGTTAGTACACTCACCACACGTTTGGAGTTAGTTGGCATGAAAGTACCATTTGTTCCTGTGCCTAGATTTTAGTTTAACCCATTCTTCACTTAAAATATCATCAGAGTGAGTTGGAAAACATCTCCCCAAACTCCCTGGCCACCAAATGCGCATAGCCAGACCAGATTCCTTTTGGATTTCCTGTCACATCCTTAGCTGATTTTATGGATAGCTCATGTTAAAAAACAACAATAATGTTTGAATTGGAAGGACTGAAACCTCGGATTTTCAATCTTCATAGAGAACTGTTTATTTGTGTGTGGTTTACCACAGTACATGGATAATGCTATCAAATCTGCGCTTTATTATAGGCTTATAAACTGTCCCAGCAGTGCTTAGTTAGCGCTCCTGCACTTCAGTTCTTCGTCAGTTCTTTTGTGATGGAAATGAATTAGAACTGAATCCTTTGCAGCAAAGGAGAAAATAGGCACAACAAATAGAAATTGTCCCGTGAGCCAGTTCAAAAGTAAGCAGTGTGAGTTTTTTTAAAAAATAATTTTCTTAATAAGTGGAATATACAGAAAAAGAGTTCATTTTAACTTCAGTGAAGATACATGGAAGATAAGCCAAACCCTTCGACAAATGGAGCTTGCTCCTACAACTAGACTTTATCCCGTCTTATTTTTTGACATCTTGAATAAGGGATTGAAAAGCGATTCACTTTCCCAGATCTTTAAGCTGTTCTTAAGGTGGAATTTGAGTTAGGTAATAGTATTTGCTTGTGATCCCCAAAGGGAGCAACATGATTTTAAAACAGAGCGATTGAGCTTTTCCACATCCAACTCCATTTGGGCAATTGTCTGCATTTGCATTCCTTGCCCAAATCCTTCACCAGCCTTTCCCATGATGCCGCAGCAGATGCCAGACACTGAAGTAGAAAGCCAGCAGCTGTTTCCATTACTCCATTGCTGTATTATCCTCCACAATCTGCTTTCTTTTTCTCTCCCCTCCCCCACTTTAAAAATAAAGCAGCTTTCTCTCCCTTTTGACTTTTGCATCCTCCAGTTTATCAGTCTGCAGGTTTGATATCTCATCAGTAGCACAGGCTTCTTCTGAAGGCGCGTTTATTGTTTTCTCTTAGGGAGCAGATGGAGGGCCCGGGTCCCTGGGGGCGTGGCCGCTGGCGCCTCGGGCCCGGGCTGCGCGCTCCCGGAGGGGCCGCGGGGACGCGCCCTCCTTCCCGCCCGGGACCCGTTTATGGCCCTGAGCGCTGTAAATCTGTCAGCTCTTCACGACGCCTTCACCTCTTTCTTCATTTGCTCCAGCTTCTAGTTTGACAACGTTCCCCTGAGGCGGAATTCTAATCTGCTTCCAATTAGTTGCAAAATGTGACTGAAATTTCCACATTATGACTGCTGTTTTACTTGCACGCACACATCTAGAAACAAATTAATGCTCTTGAATATTTATTTTTTGAGCCCTTGAATTTACTTTAAGAGGAAGAGTTTCCAACTGTTTGGAATCACTTCCAGGATTTGCATTCTTCCCCGCCCCCCAAAGTCTCATATACTTGGGTTTATTCAAACAAAACAGAAAACTATGGTTGGGGTCTCTTGCCCCCACCAGCCTTTAATGAGCCTTTGCCATCTTTTCAAGATTTCCCCAAATGTATTGCATATGTTTTGCAAATAAATTTTGTAGTATTTCTAAAATAAACAAAACAAGGATGTTTGGCTAAGGAGGGGTCCCTGTAAAGTGTTTTACTAGAACACAAATACACACAAATTTACTTCTAAATATAGCTAAAGTTTATTTGGCTAAAACACAGAGACTTTTGTTCTACACTTTTAAATTCTTTCATTTGATGTTCAGAAGCTGTAAATCTAAATACATGAATTGGGTGATTAATTTGCCTGACAAATATAAGGGCAGCATTAGCCATGTCACCGTGGGCGGTAACCTGGGCTCTAAATTTGTATATAGGTCTTTGGAACACACTCTTGAAACTGTTTGAATGCTTGAGTTGCCAGAGTTGGGATGGGTGTAGACCTGTGACTTAAGTCCCTCCTTTCCCTTAAATAATCTACTGTGAGGAGAGTGAATAGGGCTCTGGGTTTTGAGGTGATCTTAACTTTGAAGGGATCAGTGCTTCAACTTTCATTACTCCAGCTCTATTTCCTCCTTTTCAGTGATTTTTTTTTTTTTTTTTTTTTACAAAGATATTTGGTCCACCTGATTATATGTAAATGTTAGAGTTGTTTAATTTTTTTTTTTTTTTTTTTTTTTTGTACCAGGAATTGAACTTAGGGGCACTAGACCACTGGGTCACATCCCCAGCCCTTTTTTTGTATTTTATTTGGAGACAGGGTCTCACTAAGTTGCTAAGTGCCTCACCATTGCTGAGGCTGGCTTTGAACTCTCGATCCTCCTGCCTCAGCCTCCCAGAGTGCTGGGATTACAGGCTACAGGCGTGCGCCACCACGCCCGGCTTAAATTTTGGTTTTTGAGAAAGTCAAGTTAAGACTACCCTTTACTTTATTTGCCTTGAAAACTACTTTCTTCAGTACTGTACTGGAGAATTTTACTACTTGGACAGTGGATCTCTGGCTTAGTGTTTGCAGAAAGGTGGTACTCTTAAGTTAAAGAATGTAAACAGTGAAATTTACTGGTGCATTTTATAGTGGAATTTAGTCCTCAAACATCTTGGCAGATTGATATCAACAGTAATAATGGGCTTTAAAGAGGTGTGAAGGATTTTATTGATGGTAAAGTGGTTATGTTGATCACATCACTCAGTATTAGTTTCTAAGTAACACCTTCACATGTACATGATGCATCCATTGTTTTTTTTCAACGTTATTGTCATAAATAACTGTAAAAACCCTGCACTGATTTTTACTGTCCTTTTTTATGTGCTATTTTCAATCTCTATAATCAAGAAGTGGAGCATTTATTTCACTACATTTAAACAAAACTTGTTTTAGCTTATTATTCTCTATATATAGAATATAAATGATTTTATGATAAAACCTAATTGTTAGCTACACCAGAATTCCACAAAAGAAGTAGGAGTGCTCTTTGTATTGCTTGCTTTCTTCTTACTGGATGACTGGTAGTAGGGAAAAAAAAAAAAAGCCAGATTAAAATCCTTAAAAATTTAAAATGTAGGCCTTTCAGATTGCAGGGACCTCCTGGGTTTAAAAAAAAAAAAAAAAAAAAAAAAAGAAAAAAAGAAAAAAGAAAATAGTGGCCCCATAGTGAAATGCTTACAATGGGCATGATTGTGGTAGCCCCTCAAGTCCCTCAAGTCCTGGGGTTCACTAATTACCCTTTAATGAGGTCAGTCTGCCTGGGCTTTTTCCCTACCTTGGGAGGGAAAGCACACAAGACAGTTGGAGTTCAAGTGGATCTTTCTGTATTTGCAACTTAACATAACTGCTTTGAAGGCCCCCAGGGTGCTTAATTGGGGCCCAGCATTTTTGTTTGGGGGGAGACTGCACACAGCTCCTCATTGTGCGTTTAGAAGCCACTGTGCATCTTGGAGGTATTACATGCTTTTGTTGATGGTGCATAGTTTTATCAACTCCAAATGAGCTTATTGCCTTTTAACCATTGGGAGAGCTAAATAATGGAAGAACCTAGAATTCTCTGGGTTGGGCAGCCGCCAAGCAGTTAAGGGAAGGGGGAAAAGAAAAGACAGAATGAATGGTTTAATTGTAGAGCAAACCATTTGTTTACAGATTAAGACTTACTCCAGTCACTAAATCCTATGGACTAGGAGCTGAAAGAATGAGGCTGTAAGATGCAGAAATTGAATGCCCTGTGTTGTGTTTTGTGATCATTCTCAGCTGTTTTTGCCCCCCCCCCCCTTGTTTTTTTCTCCACAAAGGAGGCAAAAGAAGAATAAATTGTTTAATGGTGAGAACTGCCTGGCCAAGTGCACTTTTTGAGCTATAAAGAATGAGGGGAAGAACGATGAGGCAGGTTGTTATGTCTTTGCTGCTGCTCAAGAAGCTGAAGCCTTAAGCTGCTTCTTCTACAAGATTGTTGCTGAGCCCTCCTGTTGGTTGAGGGGGGATGGTGGTGGTGGGTGGAGTAAAGAGTGGAAGAAAGGTGTGTGGGAAAAGTGTGGGTGGTTGCTGGAGGCCTTTGTTGCCAAGGCCCTGGACAATGCATTCTCATGAATAGTAGGAACCCTTTGCAGAAATCCCCCTATTTCATTAGTTAGGGGCCACATTTCTGAATAGAGAGGGACTCTCCAGCAATGGCAGTGAAGTGGTATAGCAATTTTTTTGTTTGTTTGTTTTTTTGTTGGGGAGAGTAGGGGAGGAAGAGCTATTGCCTGGCACCCTGAATTTTGGCATTTTTTTTACCTCCCCCTTTAAGGATTTTATTATATTTAAATAGTAAAAGGCCAGAAATCATAGTGTTTGTCCAATAGTAGTAGTAGTTCATCCTTTTAATCTTCCTATGAATAAATAGGCTTATAGAAATCTCTAGTAAAGTGTTGTTTCTACCAGTGTCATTCTAAGCACTCCCCAGATCTCTATTTTTATTTTTACATTAATCTTGGGAGTGAAATCCTTTTTTCTCAAACTGCTATCTTGTGTATTAATCTGTCACCCTTTCTGTTAACTCAGGATGTAAGTACTGTTTCTGTGTGAAGTCTTTTGTGTTCTGTTTGTCCATGAACAGGCACATCCCTTCTGTAACATTAAAGTAATTTGTTCATTACCTGATGTGAATTTGATCAATTGAGCTTTTAAAATCTTAGCTGGCTCAAGGGGATCTTGTTTTGTTTTTCTCCTTGAAGTTTGACCATGATTGTTTGGATATCATGATTCTTCTGAAATGGTACAATTTTTGAGTTGAAATGATGGCTGAAAGCTTCACTTTACAGATTTATTTCTTCTGAGGTTAGGATGGTGGTGTTAAGCAACCAGATTGTAGGGACTGGAAAGCAAAGAGGGTGTCAAAATGAAGACTAGGTTGTTTCAGTCTTGTCAAACTACTAGTGATTTTTTAAGGTGTTTTTGTTCATTTCTGGTGCTTTCCTAGTATCTTCTCTATATTAGTGAGGAAAGACACTTGAGCATTCAACATAATTTTTTAAGCTCCTGGTTTTTAAATTACCTGAGACTTAGCATTGTCATAGTCACAAAGTAGACTGAATTTGTGAAAACATATTTTTTAAAACTCTTGAAAAAAAAAAATTTTTTTTTTTTTTTTTTTTTTTTTTTTTTTTTTTTTTTTTTACCCAAGTGGTAAAAACTCTACAAATGCTCACCTAAATTTGATTTCTCTGGTGGTTGTTTGAATGTTAATATGTGCTCAGTCTATGTTTACTTAGGCAGCAAAACATAAATGCAAAAATGAAAAACATGACTCCAGTTAATATTTATGACAGCCTTGGGCTGTGCAAGCTTGAGATCTCTCTATGGTTTTAATTCTTCTGGAAAGAAAGCTTTTTACCAAATTGTCAGTGCCTCTCCAATATGAATGCTTCTAAGGATTTTTAAAATGCCATATAGTTGGGTAAGTTTGTGTTCTTTTGTAATGTAAGAATGGGGAGGAGGTGCTGAGCTTCCTGTCCCTCAGGACTTAATCTGAACAGAAGCTCCCCTTGTCTCTACTATTTAACCTGTTCTTCTATATATTATTTAAGTGAATTCTTTGTGTTGTCCAAATAAAATGTGAAAGGAAAAACGCTAACCTAAAATGCTCTGAAAAAGATTTTTATAAACCTGCTTATACCAAAGTGTAGTACTTTCTGTCTTAGCTCATATTAAAGGCTTAAAGTCTCCTTTGAAAGACTAGTGTATGAATCTGTAAGCCTGCTATAAATTCATGTACATATTTTCTTGTAAAAACCACCAGTGTTTTCCATTTACCTGGTGCTTGTACAGCTGCAAAGTTACTTCCAGCAGATAATCCTGTCCAGTCTTAGACTGATGAAGTTCTGTAATACCACAGTTATGTACTGGTGATTGGATGTCAGTTCTCTGAGTATGTCAAACCTTGAACATGTTGAATTTTCCTTTTCTGACAACTGTAGTAAACTCTGAAGACTCTTGTTCTTGAAATATCTAGAAAATGCCCAGCATATTCAAATCATGTTTTTACCAGTGTTCAATACATAAATATAGAACTTTGCAAATTGCTTTTGAATTTAGTGAGCAGCTTGCCAGCACATACCAGTAGCAGTAGGACATTAAATGGTGGTGAAAAAATAGATGCTGTTTTATCTTTCTCTGGAAGATAAATTGTGAAAGGTTTTTGAAGAATTTCATTTTGGAATTGTTGCAACTCACTTTGGGACCTAAAGAATAACACTAACTGTACAAATAATTGTGTGCAGTGAGGTATGGTTGCCTCCGTGTTATCTGAGCCTCAATGTGCGTGCATAATTGGAGAGATTATTGAAGAGAGAGTGTTTTGCTGTGGTAGATGTGGTTTAAATCCTAGCGCTGAGCATAGCATTTAGTTTCTCAGCTTACCCACAAAATCTGTGACTAATTTAGTGAATGTGAAGATTTTTGTCCAGATGGTTAGGTTTAATTGTAAAAACTGGAAAGATTTCAAAGTACCCTTTGGGGGAGTACAGGAAACAAGTAAACAACACAAAAGAATTAAAAGTAACTATCAATCACTAAATATAGCATATATGTATATTTCACATTTATAAACATACATAGTCATATATACTTAAACATACACACACACATATATGTACATACAGTGAAGGAAAAGCTTAAAAGAATTGATTACAACAGCATGAATAAATAGGATCTAGGAGTGATTGGAATGTTTAAGGATTCATCATGTTTTATTCTTAAGTATTTCCTAGTTCATGTTTGGCCTTTCTGGACTCAAAACAGCTTTCTTCTCCTGTGTGCTAAGGTGTCACTTTCTGGTTGGTGGCTTCTTAGTTAAGGGATTTGGTATTGACCTTACCAAACATTAGGGCAAATCCCTGCTCTAGCCCTGGACTTTACTGGCTGCTCTTGCCTCTTTGTGGGGCTCTCTGAGGCCTGGGCCAGCTTCTCTTCTCAGTCTGCAGCTGTGGGGCCAGAGAGGTAGTGAGCTTGCAGAAAGGGAAGGTAGATAGGGCTTATGTACCACAGCAACCTTCCCTTTCAGCATCCATTTCGTCTTTGCACTTCTTGGATTTGATGGTTGTGCTAGCTAATTTTAAAGCTGCTCAAGACCTCATCCTGTTCCCTGTGAAGAGCAGAACTTTAGGGATGGAAATTGTGCCCGCCCTTTTGTAGTTGGACATTGCTGACCTAAATCTTGAGCCCATAAATTGGCTTTGAAGTTGGTAGGCTAATAGGTTTCTATGATGAACTTTATTTGTGTTACTTGGAATGATGAAGAGAGGAAGAAGAGTAATGGGCCATGGGGTTTAGAAAGCAGCAGGATAGAAGGTGAGACGGGCTACTGATAATGTCTGCTTTGTTGGAGAAAAGTGGATGGAATTTATGGCTCAGTGCTCTACAAAGCAAGCGACATGGATGCATTTCTTGCACAGTAATGTAAATGTACCCAGATATTTATAAACAAACACATTTCATAAGATTCAAAAAGTATACAGAAGGAGCTAAATTTATGTGCTATATATTGTATATACCAGTTGGTTTAATATTTGATTATAGAGTCCTTAGCATTTTAAAATGGCCCAAGAAATGAACTTGAGGTTATCTTGCATGGCAAGGTAGATAGAAGGTCAGGGTCTTGGGATGGTGCTTTTCGGGTCATGAAAAACCCATGTAAATGGGCCAAGAGAAGGGGCTTCCTGGGAGGAGTAAAGCATAGGTCAGTTAGGTCATCCTCTTCTCAGGTTCTTCTCTATCCCCTTTCCTCACTCTTGGTCTCCCTTCTATTTTCCTGAGATCCTTCTATAGTTTTTTTTTTAAAGATACTCACAGCTGACCTTAAGGATGCAAATGATGAAGTTGAAGCAGGATCTGACATATTTTCCCTTCCTCTTGGGTTTTTTTTTTTTTTTTTGGCATTTTTATAACTAAAATAGGGAGTAAGATTCGATTAGGGATCTAACAAATGAGAGTCTGAAGCTTGGTACTGATATTAAATTGTGCTACGAATCACACTTCAGTATAGATGTTATGTCTTTTTACTTTTCATATCTGTTATTAGAATTTTACATGTATTCCCATCTATAAGTTGTGTTTTCTAGAAATTTCTACCAATTTTTAACATACCTGATGAAATTGATATGAAGAATAGAACTTATTCAAAGTTATTCACATTTATGAACTGACAGTTATGAAGAAGAGACTGAGATAAAGGCCACTGGGATCCCAAGGACACAAATCAGAAAGATAATGGGTGTGATAAGCTCACCAGGATTTGTGCAGTGGTGGTATTTTTTATTTCCTTTGATGTCTAGATTTGGGAAAGGAGAGCCTTTTGGGTTGCCAGAGCACACAGTTGTGTTTTTGCTATTGGAAATCCTGGAACATTTTAGGATATAGTGGGCAAGGAGGTTGACCAGAAAAACAAAGATTTGCATAATTGTTGCAAAATCTCTTCTGTTGTTAATGTTTCATTAAGACTTCTGGTGCTGGGAACTGCACATGAGGGATGAGGTCGAAGCACAGGGTCTGATGGAGCTGATTTTGAACTCTATTACAGGGTAGAGAGCCATATCAAGTATAAACTTGAGATGGGAGAGAAAGAGCAGACTCAGCAGAAAGAGCCATGTCAGCAGATTCAGCAAGTGACGCTGAATGGAGAGGGGAACCAAAGCCTGGAATCCCGATTGATTGAACGTTTGCACTTTTTTGTGGACATGCTTCCTAGTCTTTTTCTTGGCTGGCTGCACATTCTGTTAAATCCACTCTGATAACACACATGGAATGTGTTTTGCACAGACCTTGTCCAGATTGGATTGGGAGTTGGGTACAGACATGATCGTGCAGGGCCTTGTAGATCATGGTAAGGAGTTTGGATTTTAGTTTGAATGAGAAAAATTTCAGAATTTTGAGCAAGGGATTTTGAGCAAGGGAATAATATGATTTGGTTTGTTTTTAAAAAATCTTATTCTGACTACTGTACAGAGAATTGACTATAGAGAGGCAGGAAGAAGAGCCAGGAAATCAGTTACAAAACTTCTTCAGTAGGCCCAAGGAGAGGCAAGAGACTTTAGTAGTGATGGAGTTGGTAGGAAGATAGGGCTTGGATATGCATCATGAAAAAGTGAGGATTAAGGATAACATCTGGATTTGGGGGCAAGTGGAATCAAGAATTATGATTAGTTTGGGGCAGTGGTGCCTACCCGTAATCCCAGCTACTCAGGAATTGAGAAAGGCAGATCCCAAGTTTGAGGACAGCCTGATCAACTTTGTGAGAAATCCCAAAATAAAATAAAAATAGCTTGGATTGTAGCTCAGTGGTAGAGCACCCCTGGGTTCAATCCTGAGTACAAAAAAAAAAGGTTACAATTCAGTTTTGATACAGGGGCTGATTGCCAAGTGACATTTATTCAGTTGGATGGCTAGGCAGAAGGCACAGATAAGGAGGAATGGGCATATATAGCTTGGTTTTAAAGTTGTTGGACTGAAGTGGAGTCACCTAGAGAATGAGGATAGTTGGGGGTCCAGAGCTGGGATCCAGAGCTAAGCCATGGATATTAGGAGGAGCTGCTACCACTTCAGTGAGGCAGAAGAAAACCCAGTCCATCTGGTGTTTCTGGAGAGCAAATGAAGAAATTCCTGCAAGTAGGCTCTGATCAGCCATGTCAAATGCTGCCAAGAAGTCAGGTTAAGATGAGAGTCAGAACTGACTGATGGTGACCTTAACACAGATGGTCCTGGGGTGAGGGGTAAGGATAAGGAAATTGAAAATCTGATTGGAGGACTGGATTTTTTTATGAGTGAGCAAAAAAAAAAAAAAAAAAAAAAAAAATCTATCTATCCATATAAAGAATACATCATTCTTTTCTATAAGGGGCACCATGAGGTCATGGACTAGGCGAACTATCATTTTTTTAGAGTGGGGAACTTTTAATAGCCTGTTTGCTAAGAGGCGAGTGGTGGAGAAAAGCTGATCAAACTAGAGAGAGGGGAGCGGGGTTGGTGTGGGGGAGATCTGGTACATGGGTGCAGCTGTGGGTCTCTGGTGTCCCTGGAATAGGTACTCCATTGTATCAGGAAGAGTCTACATACATGGGTAAGGGGGGTGAGATGGTGGGGAGGTAGGTCTTATGGTTAAAAAACAAAACAACAAAAATAGCAGGTTTTTATCATTTGTACGATGTTATTACTATGTTAAGTTTTTTTATGGTTATGGTTTGTTTTGTTTTGCTTTTTAATTGGAGATAAGGACAGCAGTTAGATATTCATTTCTTCATACATTCCGCCCCTCCTTACCTCAACAATTTAGGGAGCTTTGACCATTTTGTTTGGACAGTAGAAATATCAGAAAGTGCTGGTGCAAGTCTCAATTTGTTTTTCCATTCATTCCTTTATCCTTTCTTTTACTCAGCAAGTAGTGTTTGAATGCCTATTCTAGAATGTGAAGCACTATCTGGGTCTTGGAAGTCCAATAGTGAACAAACCAAGTATCTGCTCTCATGAAGCTTATATTTTAGTTTATTCTTGATGAATAAATATATTTTGGTTGGTGTTAGGTGATTTAAGGGAGAATTGAGTCTGGGGAGGTGGGAGAGTGAGATGATGGGAAAGGAAAATTTATATTTGTTTATGTTTGAGTAGGGACCTGAGAACAGTGAGGAGGAGCCATTTGGCCTCTTTCCCTGGGAACTTTTTAGACCTGGGGAGCAGCCTGTGTACAAGCCCTGAGGTGGGGGAGTGTTTGATGTGTTTGAGGAGATTCCTGCTCCAGGGTGGCAGAAGCTTCAGAGGCAAGTGTGAGGAGATGAAGTTCAAGAAGGAACTAGAGGCCAGGCTTAATCAAGTAAGACTAAAAGGTGGGAGGGAAAGGCTGTGATGGCCCTGTATAGGAACCTGCCCTAAGCTTCACTCTGGCTCCAGTCCTTAGGGTCTTCTGATTTCATTTTCATTTCTAAGTGGCTAAGAAACATGGACGGGTTATCTTGTGTGAATTTTACCAAGTGATTTCACAGTGCAAGATTGTAAATGTTGAGGCTTTAAAAACACACACACACACACACACACACACACACACACACACCCCCACGTATTAGTTGTTGATGTACACAATACCTGTATCTTATTTATTTATTTTTATGTGGTGCTGAGGATCCAACCTAGTGCCTCACAGGTGTGAGGCAAGTAAGTGCTCTGCCACTGAGCCACAATCCCAACCCCAATATTGAGGCTTTAAAAAAATTTTTTTAAAAGAGTGCACAAAAAAAGTTACCTTCTTCAGAAAACATTGATGAAAAGAGATTACTTTTCCTGGGGACATGTGTTCGAGTGTCTCCCACACTCACATACTTACATGTGTGATTATATTAGTATAGTTGATTTTTCTTTTTTTTTTTTTTTTTTTTTTTTTTTTTGGTACCGGGGATTGAACTCAGGGGCACTTGACCACTGGGCCACATCCCCAGCCCTTTTTTGTATTTTATTAGAGACAGGGTCTCACTGAGTTGCTAAGTGTCTCACCACGGCTGAGGCTGGTTTTGAACTCGCGATCCTCCTGCCTCAGTCTCCCAAGTGCTGGGATTACAGGCATGCGCCACCGCGCCCGGCTAGTTGATTTTTTTTTAACCAAATTTGCTAACATCAGAAATAGAAAATGATGGGGTAGTAATGTAAATAAAAAGGTCAATATTTTTTGCATTGCACCTCAGAAGATTACTTGCATACTTGCTGGGGGCTTAACACACCTTCTCCTTTGGAGATTGGTCTAGAGCCCTGAGAAACTATTACATTTATTAAAATAGTTTTTTAATTGACTTTTTTATATTAAAAATGCAATAAATAAATCTATAGAAGTTTAAATTGTCCTAAAATGTTATATAATGGAAAGTAGTTTTTACTTCCCCCTAAACGTTCCCCCTAGTCTATTCGGACCAGTTACTTTCAGCAATTTTGTGTGTTCTTCTCAAAATAGTTTCCATCTGGTCAAGTATATTTTATATTTCTCCTCTTAGTACACAAGTTAGAGCACATGAAACAAACTGATGTGCCGGACATGGTTGTGCATACCTGTAATCCTAGTAACTCAGGGGACTAAGGCAAGAGGATTGCAAGTTCAAGGCCAGCCTCAGCAGCTTAGTAAGACCCTGACTCAAAATAAAAATAAAAAGGGCTGGAGTTTAGCTCAGTGGGTTCAATCCCCAGTACTGCTAAAAAAAGCAGAAAAAAAAAGCAAAGAAGAAACTGATCTGTACCTTGCCCTTTGCAGTTAACCATGTGTCTTGGATAGCACGTGTTCCTTTTCTACTTTTGATTCCATAATTAAACTAGTCTGAAAGCCTTTAGGTTGATTCCAGTATTTTTCAGCTGCAAAAAATTTTCTAGTGAATATCTTTGCACACATGTATTTCAAAATGCAGTTGTTTTCCAACTTGATTACATCAGGTTGAGTATCCATTTACACTGGGACTTATGAAGTGCCTGTATTTCTATAATTCAATGCTGTGGATTGTAATTTTCTGGCTTCAATGTTAATGTATTAATGCAGATTTTTAAATTTATATATTTTTTCATATGTACAAGTCATTATATCTCTTTATTTTCATGAATGTTGGTAATTATAACCTTTTCCCGGGGACTATTTGACTATTCTAATGTGTGTTGGTGGCCATTTCTTATTGATTTAAAAGTATTTTGGTGTATATTAATGAAATGCACCATTCTTTGGTTTGCAAATTTTTCATGTGCTTTGCAAATATTTTTTCCATCTCTTCATTTGTCTTTTGATTATATTTATGCTAGTTCCCAGTGAAAGATCTTAAATTGTGTAGTCAGGATTATAATTTATATGTTTCTATGGCTTCTGGGTTTAATATTGGTTTAGGAAGACCTTTCTTACTCTAAGATTATTAAACATTTTTTTCTTCTGCTGCTTTTATGGTACTTGAACTATCTTTAAGGTCTTTAACTGGGAGATATTTACCTTATTGATTTTGAGGGTCATGCTTCTATATAATTTTTGATCCAATATTAAAAATTCTTGAAACCTTACTATAAATAGTTCTTGATCAGAGTTGTGTATCTGAATCACCTGAAGAGTGCTTAAGTTTTTTTTCATTTCGCCAAATACCTAGTTCCTGGTCACCACCCTTATTCAGCTCCTTTGTGTGCATTTAGAAAAAGCTTCAGACAACGCATCTGAAGATATCCACCCCCCCACCCCTGGTCTGTCTCCCTCCCTCCCTCTGTTAGTAATGGCTATTAGAATTTTTTAAAATGTGGTTCTGTATAGAAAAACCACCACAATATTGCTTTAAATATGACTTCGTTAAGGTGTTTTACAGGTGGTTAATTACTGTACTTGGTCAAATGGGAGGTGGGGCCAGAACAACTAATGATTTTCAGCTCCAGCTCTAGGAATATTTATACCCAGAGTAAATACACTTACTGGTGTTTCCTAGAATCCTAGGCCAGAAATATCCCTGCAAAAATGAACTGCTTAAGTAGTAAAGATGAGCCATGGCTTTGCTTAGTTAGCCGTTTTGGCTTAGTAGCATGTAGATAATTGCTGTGGAGGCAGGAGGAAATGTTTTGGAATGTATAAAGCATGCAGTTTTAAGTATTACTGCTGCTGGTCTGATCTATGGAGGTCGTATCTTCTGGTCAGCTGGGCTTTGACTTCTTTTATGACCCTGGACAAATGCCACTGTTTTCTGGGCTTTGTTTTCTTCTTGGACTGTTGCCTTCCGGTTCCAAAAGAGTTCTAATTTCCCCCATTCCTACTTACTGCACTGGAGACAGATGTCTTTTATCTACACTTCCTCCCATTTTGTTCTGTAATATCTAATGTATGTTTCCCTGCTAGCCTGAGACCCTGAGGACATGGATGCCATCTTATTTTTATTTCAGTCAATATTTGTTGAACTGGATGCTCTTTTAGTAGGGTCATAGAGTAGAGGAGGGCCTTAAGGCTGGCTCCACTGGGTCCCCATCTTTTGTCTTTCTTTCAGGTAGAGATCACAGGCACAGACACTGCTGGGAATTATTTGGATTTTCCTCTATCTTGCATTTACATGGCATTTTATCCATCATCTGGATAATCAGTTATATTGTGCCTGCTTTCTTTGGGTCTCGTAGAGCATGTCTGTTGAATTTTAAAGAATAAAGATAAAGATGATTTACCCAGAAGGGTTATGTGGTGTCAGAATAACATATTACAACGGCATCCTGTTTGTTGGCAGATTTTTGTCTGATGATTTCTTTGTTGCCCACAAAACCCTCAGGATTAAAGTGGAAGGCTACTCTTAAGAAAAAAAAAGAAAAGAAAAAAAAAGTCATTATTCAAGAAGAAGAAAGAAGTGTTTATTGGAAAACTTACATCAAATCCTCAATCTAATTTGCAAACAAAAATTTTTAAAAAGCCAGTTTTAAATTTGGAATGTGGTTCAGATCTTTGGGACTCAGGCATGAATTTGGCCCCTTTCTATATACGAACTTGAAGCACTGCCCATTCTGAGGACTTTAGTGTGTAATCATTGATTACAATCATATGTCATTATTAGCTGTAACTGTGGTTAAAAAGAACAGTGGTTTGATTTTTACCTTGAAGTTGTCCATTAATCTCAGCATATTATTAAAGCATATTTCCTACCCCCTTCCCCAAATATTTTTTCCAGTATGCATTCAGTAGATTGAAACTATTCATGTTTGTTGTGAAAGTCTGCTTTATCTGAATGAGTTCTGTGCTGCTGTGTTAGCCATGGTATGGCTGTGGTACTTCTAGAACCTCTACCGAGTTGCACTTTTTTTTTCTTTTTTTTAACTCTGAGTTTTTGCTGGAGTAGTAGTAAAGAAATTTCATAAGATATATTATAAACGATGATGGATGATGCAAATTAATGAGAAATCTAACATCTTTTGGAGTGAACAAATACAACATCAGCAAAGCCTGGGAATAGTTTCCTCTTTGAGAAGCTCCTCATATAAATTATTTACTTAGAAGGCTATTCCCTATCCAATATCAAAAAGAAACAATCGATAATTTTAATCTTGGTACAATGCTTAGCATTTAGCTGCCCAAGGAATGTTGGTTGAATTCAATAGCACCTTAAATTATGTGTAAGTACTTCTAAAGGGATATCCTGTTGGTTTTTATGACAGCCTTCAAAGGTCATAAGAAAACATATTATTGCTCTAGTTTACAGGCAGAGAAACTGAGGTTTAGAATGAATGTCAGTGCCTTCTAGTCTGATTATGCACTACAATGAAAAAGAGGCACAGCTCTTGCCCTTTAAATTACACCTGGTCTGTTCTAACCTCTTCTTGAGGGTTAGGGTTTTACTGAGCATCTGTGGACCCTCTCTCCAGAAATTAAAATAATAATAATAATAATAATAGGAGAAAGAAAAGGTGCACGAACACACAAACCTTTGCTTCTATAATTATAGGGTTTCTCAGACTCCACAAAGTCTTTGAAGCCCAGGTACAAAATCTTTGATTTAACAATTGCTTGTCAACAAGCCCTGGAATTAAGTGACTTAAAAGTGCTCAGGGGCCAAACAGCCTGACTACTGAGAAGCAACAGGAACCCCATGCTTCTTTTTCCTCCCCTAATGTTTTCCCCACTACCCCATGCTGATTTTGAAATGATGAACAATAAATGAAATAATGGGAAAACTCTGTAAACATAGAGTGTTTTACAAATGTGAATGCAAACAAATCTCTAAGTGGCAGGGAAACCCAGGCCACGCATTTTGTAGTGGCTTATGTTCATGTATTAGGGAGCCTGCTAGAACCCCACTAAATGTTAATCTAGCTGTTTGCTTTAACCTGATTATTTACAAAAATACAGCAACCCTCACTGGTGTGTATGTTAAATACTGATATAACCAAAATGAATGCTGTGCCTGTGGCCTCTAGTTTTGCAAATGCTCTCTATATATGGGTTGTGAGAACGGGTTTAATTCTAATTGCAGAAATATCAGTGGGATTTATATCTGTCTTCCTGAGATAGTTGTAAAGAAGAAATTTAAGTACTTAGAGAACATGCATTTTGATTTTTGTTCTACAATGGAAAGAACCATGTTAGCTTGAAGAAGCTCATTAACGTAAGGGTTAGTACTATTTCTCTTAATTAAATTTTGGTGGATGGCAGAAGTATTAGATTTTACAAAATTTCTGATTTTGAGAGTAGAGAAAAAGCCAGTGGTTATTTCTACTGTGCATGCTAATTTAAAAGGTAATTCAATAATGACTCCATTTGTGTGATTCTGGTGTTAAAAAATGGATATGGTAAAGCCTTGCCTGTCTATATTCACCAAATAGCAGTTTTGCAGACCCTTACAAGTTCCCATATGTTAGTGAAAAACATTTTCCAAGGAATTGGCAGTGTTGTACTTTGTAGCTGATGCCAGCTTCTTCCTTGGGCCAATTCAACAGAGAAGAGAGAGAAAAAGCCTTGTTTTAGTGGCTGAATTACTCTGACAAGCTTTCACATTGCCCCTCCTCTTATTAATATTCTTTTTGATGTGAGCTTGTAAAACAGAGGATTGGCTGTTAATCTCCAAGATCTCAAGGGCTTTTGGCAGTGGCCCATAATTGATGTGTTCACATGGCTGTTGTCTGACTACTAATGATTAGACAGCAGTGTTATCTACCAGCTAAATCAGTGTTGCTTATAAATCACACTTGATAAACTGCAGTTTCATTTCTTCAAAGAGTCCGTACATGTCTACACACTTTGATAGAACTGCCAGAGGCATTTCATGATTCTATGACAGCTTAGATTAGGTTTATTTTTCATTTCTGTTTGACAAAATATTAGACTCTCTAATGCATGTGAAAGAGAATTTGTTTTGTTCCCCTAACAAGGCACTTGGGGAATGATAAACAGAGGAAGATTACCTGTTCTCAGTGGGAGGGTGAACAGGTTGGGATGGCCGGTTGTATTTTTGCCTTTGCGACTTATTACAAGGTGAATGGCGTGGGGCCATAGTACTTGGGGTCATGCCACTCTGAAAGAAGGAGAGCAGAAAACTCTGGGGAGAAAGTTCTCAGAATGTGAGCCTGTACTTGGATTGTGACATGGCTGGGGAGGGCCATCTAGAACTGTGAGATTGTGCTGACTGTTCAGTCATAGTGTGTGCTGAGCCCATGCAAGGTATGACTTCCTTTTATAGAAGGGCAAGAGAAAACAAGAAGGTTCTACAACAAGAAGAGGTAACAGCCACAGAAATGGTATCTGTGTTCCTTCTCCACTGCTTGGTGCTTGGCTGACCACAGACATACCCAGAGTTCCCCATTTCCCAAAACTTTGCTCACTGAAGCCAGGAAGCTAGGTTGCATGTCGCATATACATGGTGGGCTTTGGGAACTTGACGCTAAGTCATGGGTCTCTACCTAAAGGCCTCAAACTCCTCTGGCCTAGAGTTAACTTTCACTGTCTATTTAAAAAAAAAAAAAAAAAAAAAAGGACCATATTTTTAAAGTTTTTGTTGCCCCACAATTGTGCATGTACAGGGGCACAATTTTTTGTTAATGATAGTTAATCTTTTCTTAATTTTTGAGATCAGATGTTTTTAGATTTCAGTGAAATAGTTAAATCAGAATTGTCTTTTTTTTTTTTTGGTACCGGGGATTGAACTCAGGGGCACTCCACCACTGGGCCACATCCCCAGCCCTTTTTTGTATTTAATAATTATTAGAGACAGGGTCTCACTGAGTCGCTACGTGCCTCGCCACTGCTGAGGCTGGCTTTGAACTCGCGATCCTCTTGCCTCAGCCTCCCAAGTGCTGGGATTATAGGCGTGCGCCACCGCGCCCGGCTACAGAATTGTCATTTTTAAGAAGTTGATTTTTTCATGGGGTTTAAAAAATTATATTGCGTTAGAAGTCTGTATGATTTTAAGGTATATCAGAGGTTAAATATTTTATCAAAATTCACAACTGTTGCCGGGCGCGGTGGCGCACGCCTGTAATCCCAGCACTTGGGAGGCTGAGGTAGGAGAATCGCGAGTTCAAAGCCAGCCTCAGCAATGGCGAGGCACTTAGCAATTTAGTGAGACCCTGTCTCTAAAATAAAATACAAAAAAGGGCTGGGGATGTGGCCCAGTGGTCGAGTGCCCCTGAGTTCAATCCCTAGTACCACCACCAAAAAAAAAAAAAAAAAAAAAAAATTCACAACTGTTTTTCAGAGTAGTTGGTTTCTCTGGCAAAGATAGGGCTGGGGGTTCTGTTAATATACGGTTGGTTAGTGGAGTTCTTGAATATAGGAATGCAGGAGAATGCACTTAGCACCTGAGCTACTTGAAATAAATTTTACCCATCCCATCCAGCCCAAAACCAAAAGGCCACACAAGATCTCAGAGTGCTACAGAGTTTTAATCTCCTTAATTCTAGGCATCAAGTTTATTCTTCAGCTGTCTAAGAGTGGCTTTGACATGAACACTCCTTTTCTTTAGTAAATTTTAGGGCTGTAGTTAAAATAAGCACTAATGTCAAGGAATAAATGTTTATTGATGTGTGAACATTGACTAACAAAGGTACTTATCATTGCTTATCTTACAATGATTCATGGTTGAATCTAATACTTTTTTTTATTAAACAAAAGTAATTTATAAGTTATTTTGGTTATGGTTATTAGATTTTAATATACTGGAAAAATACCCATGATGAACTTAGAGAACACAGTCCTTCAGTATTTTAAAAGATAGATATGTTTTGATACATAAAGCAACTATATTAGAGTTTCTAATGTAGCTGTAAATAAGAAAAAAAAATGCATTAAGAGGCATGGAGTATGGTTTTCATTATGTAAAGTATGCATGTGTATGTAAGGGCTGGATGGTAATATTAAAAATAAAAATTATGGGAATGTTTTAAAAGATTTTTATATCATCTTTAAGTATTTTTTTTAAAAGTAGTGTATGTACACACATCTATGAGTTTTATGAAGTATATTACCATTATGGCAAAAGTAAGCATGCATTTTTTAATTTTAAAAGATATTAGTTCTTCTTGACTGATGGTTTAAATCATGATTCAAATCAGCTTGATTTAAAATTAGCTTAGTCTAATGCTGAAACTATTTGCAGGTGTTGAAGGAAGATATAATAGAAATATATATATATATATTTTTTAAAATATTTATTTATTTACTTTAGTTGTACACAATGTTTACGTGGTGCTGAGGATCGAACCCGGGCCGCGCACATACAAGGCGAGTGCTCTGCCGCTGAGCCACAACCCCAGCCCCGAAATATATATTTCAATGTAGACGTGGGAAGCTCTTTTGCCTGCAGGGTGCTCATAGCTTGATATTAGTATATAGAATATATCCCCGTCATCTGCTATTTTTTGGGGGGGTCACATTATATAAAATATTTTATTCATTACTTAAGAAATCTTGGATACTTTGTGGTATGCACTATAAAAATTGTGGCTGCATGTTCATTTGAGAGCTAATCTCTTATGGTTCTGTGTGACAAAAAGCTGTTTGCTAGATATGAGATTGATTGATTGCCTCTTCCCTCCCAATTTGTTTTGTTATTACCCCCCCCCCCCCCGTCATATTGGGGATTGAACCCAGGCCTCATACATCCTAGGCAAGCACTCTACCAACTGAATTACATTCCAGCCTCCCTGCCCGCCCCCATTAGTCTTAATCATTTCCTGTAGTCCTCCAAAATTTGCTCTGAAGTAAAAGATATCTAAAAACAAGTAAGTATTCTGGAAAAAAAAAAAAAGGATACTAAGAGAATGTAATCCTGCCTTCCCCCTGCACTAGCCTTTAATCTTTTGTGGCTTTATAAAGTAGACTAGTAATTATACAAGTATAAATAAATAGTAACATTTATTTCTGTTTACATCTGTGTATTTGTTTGAGGCCATTTTCATAGAGTTTATTTCATTTAATTCTTGAGGTACTCCTATAACATTGCTGAGGCAAGCATTCTTAATGCCATTTTATAGATATTGGTGCCGGAGGATCCTGATCTCATTCATAGGCAAGGATTCTTCCTAGGCACCAGCTTCTGGAAGAGAAAAAATTCACCCCCTCCCCAAATAAAACCTTATTATATACGTGATTCTAAGTAGCTGTCAATATTCTATTATAAGTCCATCCCTAGATGTCAATATTCATCCCTAGATATTTAGAGGTTTTTTACTTTTCATCTCTGTTGAAAACCATCCTGTGGTTTTCAGAGACCATAGTAGCATGGTTTTAATATGTTGGTTTCACCTTGTGACAACTTAAGCTCTGTAAGGATGTGTTATTAAGGTTGGTGCCTTGGGTATCACTGGGAGGGGCAGGAATCAGGTAGGGGTAATTTGAAAAAGCTTACTCAGGATACCCATTGGTTTTGTGACACAGCCCCCTGAAATGAAGGCTTCTTTGCCTTTTAGACTGCCCGTGACACATAAAGGATTGAGGGACATGACATTTAGGAGTAGAGTCTGGTTTTGAAAAGATCATGAGACATCTCATGGGAAAAAGTGACTGGTGTCCTGGTGTTGAGTCTTATTTCTTTTCCTGTTTTGAGACAGATAGTTCAGGTGTGTGCGGTGACCACTGTGAGGCTGCCAGTGCCTGTTAGGGTGAAATTAAGGCAAGTATCAGGAATTGGCAGGCTTTAAGAAAACAACAGTCTTACTTTTCTGGCAGGTGGAGGGGAGAGGGAGCTGTGTCCTCTTAGCTTCTCCTTGGTGGTGTTACACACTATGATAGCCCTTTCCAATTTTAGAGCTGCTTTCCACTCACCCTGATTACTGAGACCTCACAGCCATTCTGCTCCTTCCCTTGCTTTCTTCTCTACCACTGGTTGGGTGTCCGGAGCTCTGACCCTTTCCTCAACATTCCTCTTGCTTTTCCTGAGCCATCTCATACACTCTGCTGGCTCTATTACTTTACGTGCGCCAGTGACTCCTCTCTAGTCTAGATCATTCCCTTAAGTTTCAGGCAGTTCCTGTCATCTGCCTGGTAGACATTGCCCCACAGGCAAACCCTCTGCTGAAGCTCCCCATTCAAGGGAGTGATACCCTTCCATCTGAACGGACACCTGGGTTTATCCTCTCCTCACCTTCTTGGGTCCCACCTTCTCCATGTCCCCACCATGGCTGTCCTCTCTTCCTTGGAGTTCTGTCATGGATTCCTAATTGTCTCTCTTCCTCTAGTTTTGCCTTCTCTTGTCTGTTTTCCAGCAGATTTTGAAGTGCTTTTTATCAGATGAGCAATCTGATCTTTCCTTGCCCCTGTTTAGAATCCTCAGTGCTGTCTTCTAACTTCACAGTGAACCCTTAGATTCTTAACCTGGCCTGGGCTATTTGTGAGCTGATTTTCAGTCTCAGCTCTTCCTGTTCTTCCTGGCTTCCTAAGCTGCCAGCTCCTTAACTGAATCTGACAACTAGAGTGGATCAGCTCTGCCCACACACCCTACCCCTTCAACAGGCCAAATTCCACACTTCCTTTTGATCCATCTCAGCACACTCCCTGTGCTTCCATGTCGCCCTGGGCTTACCTGACCACCTCAGCCCTGACCACACTCTCTTTCCTGCAGCGACCATTTGTTTCCCCGGCCAGCCTCAGACTTCCAAAGTGCACCTGGAACAATGCTTGGCACATAGTGGCACCTTCAGATTTTTTTGAGAGAATGACTTCTCCAACAATGAGGCGGACACAGCAGCCCTCATAAAGAGGGTGTGGGGTCGATGCCTGGTTCCCCAGCACACTAACTAGGTCCTTATGCCACCTGGGACTCACTTGTTGAAATAATGGTCCTCCGTCATGAGCCTTCTACCTCAGCATTGCATTTATATGTTCATTTTAAAACGGAATGGCTTAACATCTTTTTTTTTTTTTTTTTAAAGAGATTTATAAAAAATGATACAAGTAGGACCTGTTCATGTTAACACTCAGCTGACACAGAGGACTGTAAATGAAAAGTGATCCACTTCCCCTCCATTTTTGCATATGAGAGGATACACAAGAAACTGTTAGAAAAAGGTTCTTTCAAGAGAAGTGGCCTATTGGCTTTTAAAATCTGGTCTGTTCTTGGGAGGGAAAATAGCCCTGGCCTATGTGTAGCATTCTTTCATGAAGGGTTCCGTGTGACAAACTCCCCTTTCCCCCCCATTGCTGGGGATTGGATCCAAGGCTTTGTGCATACTAGGCAAACACTATACTGGAGCTATATATACTCAGCCCCCAGAAGAAACTTAAAAGTTTGAGTTGTGGTATAGAACTTGGTAGAGGGAATGACAGATCTCACTGGAATAGTCCAGGTCTTCTTGATTTTGCTCCTGATACTGAGAGGTAGCTTCTCTCTTAAGACTTCAGTTTTCTTAGTTCACAAAATCACTTGAGGAAACCCTCCATTGCTTTTCTAACAGACGTGGTAGTAATAATAAATGTGCCTTTTAAAGTCCACTTGATGGGCTGGGGTTGTGGCTCAGTGGTAGAGCACTTGCCTAGCATGTGTGAGGCACTGGGTTCAATTCTCAGCACCACATATAAATAAAATAAAGTTCCATTGACAACTAAATTATATATATAATATATATATGCATGCATACATATATATAAAATAAAGTGCACTTGATATTGTCATGTATGTCTAAAAAGAACAAATAATTTTAAAAAAGATTAAAAATAAATAAAGTATATTTGAGAATAGGTATGTGGGCAAGTATTATGTGTGTATGGAAATACTGTATACATAGGTGTGTATAGATATGTTTGAAAATAGGTACATAGGAGCTCTATGATTTTATCTCTCTCTAACCATTTCATTCCTGTGATAAATGCTGGAGAGCTTCACCAAATTGTACTCAATAACTAAAGCTTCAAAACATTCCTCAATTTAATGGAGTGGATCAGTATTTTGGATAGGCACTTGGGAGGAGGGAAGGAAGAAGGACAAGAGTACATACTGAGCCTTTTAGACAGTGTTGAATTTTTGTGAGCAATGCTGCTATTTTGTGGGGAAGAATGTGGTACCAAGATAGAGTCCCAGTCAGGGAGTCAAAATTGTCCCTTCTGTGGCTGATTCATGATGCTTCGGAAAAGCAGGTTTTGACTCTTTCCAAGATACCGCCTTAGTTCCCACACTATGTGACTCAGAAACACCCTCGTCATTTAATTTGTCATGGCAGCATGTGTCGGATTTATCATTCAGATGTCTAAAAGTTTAGTTGTAATCTCAAGTGAGATTTCTTAATATAATGTAAAGAATTGCTGTTTAGTTGAGAGGAATAGGAAGAAGGGGATTATCCCTCAACTGGTCTCTTTTTTTCCTGATCCCTGCCTTCCTCCTTTCTTCAAATCATGTTGTGTCCAGAAGGGTGAGGGTCAGATACCTTCAGCCTTTCCCTGATTTCAGCGAGACTTCAAGGAGAATTTAGGAACCCTGCAAAGACAGGCACTATGTTTATCAATGGCCAGTGTCAACTAAGGTGCATGCATTGTCCACACAATTGGAAATTGATGGGCTAATGTAGGTGGACGCCTCTTAAGCAATACCCAGAGTTTACCATTGAGCTCCCTTTCTTTTAAGGGCTTTCTCTTAAGGGGCCAGGAATGAGATCTAATTGATAGACATGGAATTTGTATGAAACTTTTCAGGAATTCATCTTTGTACAAACAAAGGGACTCATGAAAAGGATTAATCCAAGAACACAGGCTTTTCTAGTACCTTTAGGATAGTCTCATTTCTTTGTAGCTTATTTTCGTGTTTTAAGTGTCTTTGGAAACAGGATGAGAGGAAATCAGAGAATGCTTTTGAACAAGATATGAAAACACTGATCATTTACTGCTACTATTTAAAGCACCAGCTCTCTGAGCAGTGAAGGATTTCAGCGGCACTTTCAGACAGATTAAGTATCTGTGGCTTAGCAATGGGATGAGATTCTTTCAGAGAACACAAATGAGGCTAAGTATGTGACAACTGATGTGCTCTGGTGGAAGAGTCTTCAAGGCCCCTGGCCCTGCATCTGCTCCACCTCTACCACTGTCACTTTGTGGCAAACTCGACTCATTAAGGGCCTTTAAGGGGAGATTTAGTTTGGCTTCAAAACAACAACAACAAAAACATTTAAGGCATCGAGTGGGGAGTCATTTAATTGTTCAGTACCTTTTGTTGTACTTTGAAAACTGTCAAGGCTAGAGGATGAAGTTAAAAATAGTCACTGTTGTTTAGAGCATATTTGACACATGTGGCTGGCCATGTGAGCCTCTGCTTTGTGACTTGTGCACAGAGCCATCTCTGGGGTGACCACCAATAGTTGGTGACACCCTCCACACCACAGCACCATGAGAAGCTGGATTGTTGAATTTAGGTCCTGGCTGGAAATGGAAGCGTCCATCTTGACCCTGTGGGGCCACAACCCTGACTGTGTGTGCCCTGGCCCATCCCAGCAGGTCAGTTGCTAAGCCTGAACCACACTTTATTAACTACAACTGTGGTGACTTGTTATTTAGGACAAAGTTGGTTTTCACAGCAGGTAATGCAAAAATGGAAACAGTAATGTAATTCCCACGTAATGTACATAGTTGTAGCTTTTAGAATTGGATGCATTTAAAACAATAGCAACAACAAAGCCAAACCTGAGCTTTGGTTTTAGTGGGGCTTTAGAAGGAAGTTTCCAAAGGAGATGCAGTATTTGCTGAGAAGGCTTGAGATGAACTGTTTCAAACTGTGGGCAAAGAATATGGATTCAGTAGTATGGCTTCCAACATACAAAAGAGTGTAAGAAATTACCTTTGGAGAAAGTTTTCTTTCCATCTCATGTTCTATTTTACATTTAGAAGAGTTTGCTTTTGATGTTAGACCATGCAGACCCAAATTCGGACTCAGTCAATGCATCCTCAGTCATCTTTCTAGTTACTTAACTTTCCCAAGTATCCTTTGCTTCATCTGTAAGATACTTCTCTTCACAATCTTGTTAAGATTGAATGGCAGAATGCAGAGTATAATCCTGCCTACAACTCTTAAGTGTTAAAAGAGTTAAAAATCCCTGGATGTTTTTTGTTTTGTTTTGTTTTGGTACTAGAATTGAAGCCAAGGGGATTTTACCATTGAACTACATCCCCAGTTTTTTTTTTTTTTTTTTTTTAATTGTGGGATAGGGCCTTGCTACATTGCTGAGGGTCTAGCTAAGTTGGTGAGACTGGCTACGAACTTGAGATCCTCCTGCCTCAGCCTCTGGAGTTGCTGGATTACAGGTGTGCAATACCATACCTAGTGTAATCCCTCTATGTTATATTTGTTAAACAGTAGCTGCTGTGTTACTATTTTTACAAGAAAGTCTGTGAACTTTGAAACCAGGAAGCTTTAGCCTTAAGTTTCAGTTCCTCAGATAAGTAGAACATACTGTTAGATCTTTAGTTTCTGCCTCTGTAAAATTGGGATGATGGGGAGTTAAAGGAGATGGAATTTTGGTGCCTTAGACCCTTAGTGAGAATTTGCCCATGTTGTTTGTGCAGCAAGCTGTGAAGCATAAATTGCTCTGATCACAGTTCTGAAAAGTCTGCATCACGTTTAGGAGAGGCAGGATTAGGAATGACCACAGATATAGTGGTTCCAGGTTTATCTATCAGGGGTGGAAATTCAGACTTGATTAACTTGCAAAGAGTTTTTTAAGCTTCTCCTGCTTTGCTGATGAAGCAGTGATGTCAGGCAGATGCCAAGTGCAGCTCTGTGGTACTGGTCACCTCTCAAGAGTGGTGATTTCTCCTACTGTAGTGCAGTCTCTGTCTAATGCTTTTTAAATTAAAAGGTGACTGTGGGCAATCTCTTAAACTAGCCAAATACCAGGATATGGACAAAATATGAGCATTAGGTAATCAAAACCCAGCATGCACATAGAATGTAAAACTATTGACTATGAGCAAAATAAAACACCTTTCCCCCTCTGGTTGTTGGCAGTCTTAGAATCCCAGGATTGAAGGGTTAATAGCAGGACCGGAGTGGAGATTTGTGGCAACAGATGGCAGAAACTGGGGCCAGCTCTCTCCTGCAGGGTTCAGCCCTGACCCGACCAAGGCAGGGAATTGCTGCATTTAGGAGCCTTGCCTTTCTGTGGTGCTGGGTTCCACCTTCTCCCTCTGCCTGGCAGCACTCTGTGTCTCACTCCATAGAGCCACCTGAATGTCCCTTGTTGCATCCAGGTGGAACAGGAGCGCCCACTGGAACGCTCCCCAGCCCTGCCCTGGAGACCCCTCTCATTTGTTGTCAGTTTGCTGGTACTGAAAACCATCTCTAGCTGATGCTGTCAAATGCTCCGAGTGATGAAAACCTGCCACCACCAGCACTCCAGCTCTGGAGCCGTCCTTGTTCATCAGCACTCAGGAAGCCCTTGAAATAAGGTGAACAGAGAAAATATTGCCAGGACCTCTGCAGATTTCCCCCCAGCCCTCTGATTGTACGCACTAAGTGCCGCTATCTGTGTAAATAACCTTTTCTTCCCCACGTCCCTCTGTCCTCCCTGTTCCCCCCTCCCATGCTCTTAGACTCTCTGGAGTGATAAATAGCCAGGCTACTGCTCAGCGTGCTCCAACACCTGGGAATAATCATGCAAAAATAACAGTGAGAGACTGCCGCGCGTCTGTTCTTGACATTAACTTTCCTCAGTTTGACAGGCTGCCACCACCAGCTGTTAGACTTATGGGTCTTTTTTTTTTTTTTTTTCTTTTCTACTGGAGATGGCTGCTTTCCTGCTGTCCTCTTTTGGACTCTAATGGGTTACATCAGTGTCCCATCAAGATGACAGAAAAGAGGTTGGACATAGGAACTGTAGCTAAAACTGGCCAATTCTTTATTCTGGTCTCTTATTATAGTTATTATTATTTGATCAATAATGCCTTACTGACTTTTAAATGAGGAATATCTGATTAGAATTATATTAGGGTTTCTCCTCCAGAAAGATGTTCATAACCTCCTTTCTCTTTTTTTAATACTACTGTTCAACTAGCTTTTTTTTTTTTTTTTTTTAACATTTTTGGTTATAGATGGACACAATACCTTTGTTTTATTTAATTTATATGTGGTGCTGAGGATTGAACCCTGTGCCTCACACGTGCTAGGCAAGCACTCTACCACTGAGCCATACCCCAGCCCCATAACCTCCTCTCTTGAACTAAACCACTTACCTGTTTTTTTTTTTTTTTTTTTTTTTTTTTTAGTTCAGGTTTCAAATATATTTGTAATAATTATAATAACATTTATAATACAATAGATCCTGTTTATTGAATACTACTCTGTACTAGGCACTGAGCTAAGGTTATTTGTGGGATCTCACATTGTAGTCACATAGGTAGGTGCTATCTCCATTTTTGTCAATGAAGACAGAGGCTGAGAGAGATCAGGTGGCTTGCTGAGGTGACACAGCTAATGGTCAGGGATTTCAACTCAAGGCTGATGTCCACTGTCTTTCACCAGTGCCCTGCTTTTTGCACTCAGGCCACCAGGGATAGTCCCATGAATGTGGTTCTACAATACAGCTGTAATTTTCATCTGTTTATGTGATGATTTGGTTAGTGTGATAGTCCTGCTCACTAAGCAGTTAGTCCATGAAGGCAGGGACCTGGTTGGTTTGGGCTAGTTCATTCTAGCAAGTTCCATGGTGCCTGGCACACAGCATGTGCGCTATCATTGTCTACTGGGTGGATGTGTGATTGAGTTTAGGTAAGCATGAATAAATCTTGGGTGTGGCAGTGCATGAAAAGAGGTGCAATTACAGATTAGTAGAAGGAGATTTTTGTAGTAGTGTAGAACTCTTCACTACAACTCTGTGGCAATCGCATCATTGCTATAAAACTATAAAATGGGGGTGGATTAAGCCAGTCGACTGCTGCCAGATGCCAGTGTATGAAAGAAGCTATATTTCCCCAGGCTGAGCTTCTCTGGGTTAAGCCCCTTTTTCTTGTACTTTTAACACACTTTAACCGCACTTAACCATGCATTTGGAGGGGATTATAGATTTATGTTAAATATAGTAAGATGTAAAAAGAGCTTTGTAAGGTTGTGTGCAGGGTTAGGGAACTGTAATATCAGACCAGGGACTTTTTTTTTTTTTTTTTTTTTTTTTTAAAGCCAGTGTTTACTGAGCTGTGCACTGCTCTGAGCATTCGCTTGCATGAATTATCTCATTAAGTCTTTGCTGAAATCCAGTGAGGGTAGCTGTTATTATCTTCCCATTCTTAGATGCAGACACTGAGCCCAGTAACTTACTCAGGGTCCCACACAGCAAGCCTAGGTAGGGTCAGGATTTGAATCCCAGGTTCACCACCTACTAAGCTGCCTTCTCTCAGGAAGGGGTCCTGTGGAAATTGTTGCTGCCCTCTGTCATAACGAGCTTCACTGTTTGAAGAGATTGTGGTTCAGCTTATGGACCAGTGACCTGAAAAGTCAGGGTGCAGTCGGGTTGATCTTTTGTATAAGTCAAAATTAATTACTGAGCATCCTTTAAAATTCTGTTTTACATATAGTACCACATATAGTACATGCGGGTTGGTGGGTGACACCATGAGATACACACGAGAACTGAAACCTTTTTGTGGGGGACATCTTCCACTGGGTGCGTTACCTGGAAGAAAGAATTGGCCACATTCTTTGAATTATTTTCCTCCCATGCCTCTTTGTCTCCCAGTGTATGCTGAATTGTTGTAAATTTTCTGCTCATAGTGTACTACTCTTCTGTGCACACCCCAGCTGTCACTAGTGGTGGCTTATAGCCCTTACACACTAGGGGCTGCAGTTTTCTCACTGGTTAGGTTGGCCTCAGCGACCTTCTTGGTGGAACATTCTGTGACTTTCACAGGGAATGGCTGGAAGCACAAACTCAAGCTGCCTGTGCTGGGCAAGTAGATGGGAAGGCTGAAGTTCAGCCCTGGTGCTGGTGCCGTGGGGAATGTGGGCCCAGCAAAGCACATTATCCAATTTAATTTTAAGATATAATGAAAATTCAGACCCCTCTCTAATGTTTCTCAAGTACTGGCAAAAAATTGGAGCATTTTTTAAAGTAGCATACCTGGCCAGGCACAGTGGAGCATGCCTGTTATTCCAGCGACTTGGAAGGCTGAGGCAGAAGGATCACAAGTCTGAGGCCAGCCTCAGCAACTTACAAAGACCCTGTCTCAAAATAAAAGATAAATAGGCCTGGGGACTGTAAGGGGTGGGGATTGTAGCTCATTGATAAAGTGCCTCTGGGTTCAACACCCAGTACCAAAATGCACAAAACAAACCTCTAAAGCATACTTGCCAAATAAAACACTTCCGGAATAGCTCTAATTCTCCACCTCCAAACCCCTTTTCCATTAGTGACCTCTAGAGAAGAGGGGCCTGCCATAGACCACATGGGTAGTCTTTGTACTCTACTCTTTCCCTAGAAAGAAGAGAAGGGACCTACTGAGGGGAAAAGGTGGGGTTCCCTTTCTTCTCAGGAGGTACCAATGTGCCCATCCAGTGCGTCTGCGAATGGTATATTTGAGCTACCATAAGGAAAGCCAGTACAGGAGAGAAACTAAGAGAAATTCACCTGTGTAAATAGAATACCTGAACTTTTAAGACTACTACCTATCAGGCTTGAGGGTTTTAGACTATTATCATGAAGAATATTCATATTTATAGTTCAACATCTCTAAACCTTAGTATTGTCATTTTGAAACATGTTGGACAGGGTTCCGATTTTCCATCTATAATATCACCAACTAAACTTTTATTATTACATTTGGATTGCATTAAATGATAATAAGCAGTTAATTTATTTGTAGGCCTACAGGATACCATGGCTCCACCCTCAAGCCAACCAGATTCTTCAGAACTCTGATCTTTGGGCTGGGGGTATAGCAGGGCTGGGGGTAGAGCTTGTGCTTAGCTTGCACGAGGTCCTGGGTTCAATCTCCAGCACCACAAAAACAAAGAAGAGGAAGAGGAAAAGGGAGGAGGAGGAGGAAAAGGAGGAGAAAATTAGATCTTTGAAATTATATAAATATCACAAGTAGTATAGAGGTGTATTTATATCCAAATAAACATAGGGATTTGGTCTAGAAACTATTGTGATAGGATTTATTATCAACTTTAGAAGGTTGAAGAATACATTTTCTGGTTGAGGAAAATGGGCCTCAGAGGTGTTAAGTGACTCTTCAAGGTCACAAGCTAATTAGTGTCAGAGTGGAGGCCAAAATCCTAGAGTCAACATGTCCTGCCCCTTAATTTCTATAGCATTCTTTGCCCCATTGTGTCCTTATCTCCAAAACAAAGGAGCCAATGCTTTGTAAGACCTCTTTTTAATTTTATTCCATTTTCTTGCATATTCGTCTCTAGTTCTATTTGTTATCTTGGTATTAATGGAGGCTGTCAATCAGGCCATATAAAGAACACTTTCAGAATATTGTTCTGTTTTGTCCTTATAGTTTATATGCATAGCATCAAATTATAGCCAGTTTACAATGAACTATACAAATTATGAAGTTTTGGGGAGCAAGTAGAACTGATCATAATTTTCTTAAATTCTGCAAAATGATTCTAATCGCATACTGCTTTTAGTTGTAATAAAGACTACCAAGTAACATTGGATATTTTTCCCCCTGCTTAAATTTCCTGCTTCAGAACCTCTCTCTTCATTTGTCAGCCCCGTTTAAAAATAGGAACTATCAGTGCAAACTTTGATCCACATTAAGCTGCATTTACCCCAAATCATAAATCATCATATCTGTGGTTTGAGGCTGCAAAATGCTTTTCTCTCTTGAACTCTGTGATGAAGAATATAGAACAATAAAATGCAATAATGCATGGAGCAAAAGAAGTTTTATGGCAGCTTTGAGAGCAGGAAATTAAGTTTCTTTAACATGCAGATGGGTGAAAGGCTGTTCTGTTTCGGCTTGGATCACTTAGGCAAGTGAACGTCAGTTTATCATTTTAGTGAAATGCAAACTGTAGAAGTAGTTCCTACAGGCATTTGAACAAGGAGCCCACGCAGCTGACTGCTTCAGCTGTTTAACTAGGAGCACACTTCCTTATCTGACTCTCTTGGAATATCTTCTTTTTGTTTTGCTTTATTGCTTTTTTTAGGCAACAAAGACTATGATATTACATCTGTAGCCAAGTGACTGCAGAGGATAACTAGGGATATATGTGAACAACAGATAAGATAGCATTTTACCAGAACAATCTTCTATGTGTCCTTTTAAACATTTATGATTTGTTAGCCCAACTGATAATGCATGCAAGGTGTCATCCTTTATATGCAGGTCGTTTCTTTGGGCAACATCACGGCCTAGGATTCGTCTGGAGTCCTAGTACAGATGTGTTTTGTGTAGCTTTTCCCACAACCAATAACTTGTCACCAGGGTCAAAGCTATTCTGTAGTAGCTCCAAGTTTGTAAGTGGGCCAAAAGAAGGAATAGGTTGGTTGGTGATCTGCCTGTTTAGTATATGCATAGGCTTTGATTCATCATGCCAGACTTCTAGACTTACTCCTTTTCTGACCTTCTGGGGATAGGGGTGCAAAATCTTTGCATCAGAAGATCTTGTACATGACTGTTATTTCTGTTTCCTATATGGAGAAAGAGGGCTGCTGGGCCTTGGTTAAATTCATCAGGGATCTTGACAGGTGGAATCACTAAAGGATTTGTGCACTGGAGAAACTAATGTTCTCTTGAAGTTAAGCAAAACATTTATTTCTCCTCTTTTATAAATTCTGCTCAACTTTGCAATAGAACACTTAATTAGGAGTTGATGTTTAATACATGCTAATAATATCCAGTTTATGTGTTTCAGTGTGTATAATCAAGTTTATATATTTTATATATTCAGCAGAGTAAGTTAATATATTTTAGTGGTGATTTAATTCATTATGGTTTATAAAGTACTTTGAAAACAATTTTAGTCCATCTCCTGTACTTAAATGTCCAATAATATAGGCCTTATTGTTTATTGGTATTTATTGGAGTTTATCCTTTGGAAAAGCATATAATTTTGAAAATAAGATTTTAGTTCAAGTGGGAAATAGTCTTAATTTTGCAACACATTTTTCATTCACATCTACAGAGACTAATAGGTTGTCCATTGGTGAATTTAGAACATCGAAGGCCTGGCTGTAATTCAGGAAGCTAGCACTCTTACATTTACCTTGTTTGGCATAAAAAAATACAATAATCATATCTATTCTACTTTGTATTTTGGCATCATTAAAACACTCAAAGCAGATTATAATTGCAAATGGAATTTGGAATGATGATGTATTCTAGAAGCGATGTAAACAGATTGCATTAAAAAGAACTCGGGAATGCAGCGCCACTGCAGTAAGCCTGTCTGTCTTTCAGGTTGACCCCCTGTTCACAGTGCCAGCACCACCGCCACCGATTTCCAGCAGTCTCACGCCTCAGATTCTACCCTCCTACTTTCCCCCATCCTCATCCAATATTGCAGCACCAGTTGAACAGCTTTTGGTTCGGACTCGTTCCGTGGGTGTCAATACGTGTGAAGTTGGAGTAGTGACAGAGCCAGAGTGTCTGGGGCCCTGTGAACCTGGGACCAGTGTGAATTTGGAAGGGATCGTGTGGCATGAAACAGAAGAAGGTAAATACAATTTATTTTTCTTTATTTTCCTATGCCCTCTACCCTGTGTTGTGTTTCTGTCCATCTGTGAGGGGAATTTGTTTTGTGGTATTCAGAGAGGAGAGAAAAGAGGTTTTTAGGCTCTCTGGATTTTTGTTGACCTGAGAACTGTGTTTGTCTTCTTGGTCATGGATACTTTTTTCTTCAGGATGAGTTGGTGCCCCTAAAAGTGGTTCTCCACTTTAAATGCTAATAGGGAAAAACTGTAAGCAGGGTCAGGGGTAACTTTCCCCTAAAAGGTATTGTGGAAATTAGGAAGGGAGCTAGATATCATGTTCATTTTATTTTCGGTGTGCCAGACAATTTTGTCTGTCTTGACATGATTGCTTTTGTGTTGTGGAGGCTTATGTTTACCTTCTGGATGGAGCAAAGGTTCTTGTACATAGCGAGGACCATTGTCATGATATGGTTGTGGTTGGTTGGTGCTCAGAGCTAATGGAGCCAAGGTCAAAGGCTTACACCCTAGTTGAGCTAGTCATTTCTTCCGTGGCCAGAGACATGGGACCTTTCCTGCCCCTTAACTCAGCAAGCCATTTGGCAAGTGCAGTCCATTAGTCACAAGGGAAACAAGGTACAAGAGAAATGGATCAATCTGTCATTGCTATTGGAAATATAAATCAGAGCATGTGCCACGCTGGTAGTGGATCCACATTAGAGTTGGCCACGTCTCATAGCCCATGGTCGTCAGGTACAGGGTGTTCCAGATGGCCTGTGTCATTAACAGGCCAACAAATACTAAAAACCAATTGCCAAGGATTGAGAGCCACCCTGCTTCCTTCAGAATAGGTAGAGGAGTTAAGGAAGAAGTACACCCCCCAGTACACCAAAGGGAACAAAGGAAAATGAAGAATTGGGGACACTTTTTCTCCTCATTTAAGCTAAACTGGTCAAGTTTAAAGGGGGTGGTAGTTGCGAATCGCTGTCACTTGTTAGAAGAGTAAAGACCAAGGTGAGAGTAACAAGGAGTGTCTAAGACTCAAAATCATTCATTAGGTTCCTCCGAATCAAGGCAAAAATTTTGAGAGCCAAAATTCAAAGGGAGAAGGTAGAATGTGTGCTAAAGAGACTGAGTGGGTGGGAGTGGGGAGTAGTAGTCGGGGGAGTAATTGTTGGGCAAGAAGTAGCTCAAGCTGTTTCAAGATGGAAAAACAAAAATTTTTAGATAAGGCTTTGAATTCTACTTGTTACATTACTCTTGTATGATATGTTTCATAATTAGATTAAAAAAATTGTGTGGACAGTGCCAGAAAGAGAGAAAAAAGACTTAATTACACAAGAAAAGGAAATGAAAATAGTAGCTAGGGTGTGTTCTCTTGTTTGCTTACATGGAAGTGATGGTTAAAATTTACTTTTGGCTTTAGAAATTTTGGGGTTTTTCATCTTCTCCCTCATTATATTTTTAATTGGGGGTTTTTTAGACATTCTGGGAAGCAATTTAAAACAATACTGTGAAACCACATTGGGAGAAATTGATGTAAGAAGAGCCAGAATTAAATTGTTCTTAGCATGCTTGTCTATTGGGGACCCCTCCTCCCAGCCCCAGGGCAAGCTTCTGTCTGGTCACCTCCCCTTGGGTTGTGCACAGTTTGCCTTCCCTTGGGTTTTTTTTTTCCTCTGGAGCAGAAGTGGTGGAGAGGGTTTCAGGATTGATTCTTCAGTGTGAAAAGTATAGAAAAGGAGTTGAGATATTAGTAAGATCATAGTTAATTAATTAGGTGTAGATTTTTCAGGGACAGAAAAAAGATTTGGAAGGAGCAGGAGTTAACTTCCATAGATCTGAAGTCAGCTTTTCTTATACCTGCATAATTGCTCACTGGAGCTGTGACTTAGGCTCATCAGTTCAGTGCTTGTCATGATTTTATTTATTTAACTGTGGGTTAGGACTGAGTTCCCGCAGTGTGACCTCACTGGGTGATGTTGTAAAATTAGCCACAAACTTTCTGGGACAGCTTGGGTTGTTTTTTAGTTTGCTTAGAAGTCTGTTTAGTTTAAACTTTTAACCTTAACCTCTAATAAAAGATAGGATTATTTAGAAAAATACAATCTGTCTTTAAAACTGTAGCAGTGCATGAATTGAAGAGGAATTCTAATCCTTTGGTCATATGTTTGAAGAGCTGAGATGTGATTACTATTATCTGATAATGACATATATAAAACCTCACCATTCCATACTGTCCTCTGAAAAGTCAGTCTGCTGATTCTTATGTACCTGCTTTTATATGCTGTCCCCTGTCTAGTCTCTGTGGATGTCTTTGTTCATTCATATGGTGGACCCAGCCTCAGGGGGCTTTTAGGCACCGTGGCAGAACCTTGGGCAGCTTTCAATTTCTCTTTACTGCCCCACATTTTCTGGTATTTGGGGATGTGTGGATATTTACCATGATGATGATAAGGAGCTGGAGATGTTAATAGAGATATTTTTGCTGAATAAAACTAAACTTCTGACCTCCATAGAATTTAAGAGTTCATCTTGGTGAAGGCCTGGGATATATGATGTGTGTTTAATGTGCAGCCATTTTCTAGAGCATTCCATTTGCATTCTTTTGTCAGTACAGTGTATTTAAAGCCTTGTACCAACTTAAAAGTGAAGCTCACTTGACCATTAAATTTTCCCTTTTGGGAAAAACAGACATAGAACAAATACAATTGGAGCCAGTTATTTGGCAGAGCTGAAAGACATGGTTTTGGGGGAAAGGAAGTGAAAAGTAAGATACAATAGTTTGGTAGTATGAAGTTTCACTAAACAAAGACCTTCAAGTGGAGCACTTATAAAACTGTCAGGTGCTTTGACTAATGTTCTGTAGGTTGAGTCGGGTAAAATCCCTTCCCTGGTGTTTTTATATCGAGGGTATTGTATAACTGGTAGTGGTTTTTCACAAACCTAATTTGTTATGTGCATTCATGTGTGTGAAAGTTGTATATGTGTGTGTATTTTAAGGTCCTAGAATTTTAAGAGTTCATATTGAAAGTCTTTGGGGAATGTTGAATATTCTCATGGTTTCTCTGGCGGTGGTGGGAACAGTGAGACTGGAATGTGAAATCCCTGTTTAACACTTAATTGTTCCTTGTGGTTGGAATTCCTCATTAGAGGATGATTCTTTTACTCACAATCTTTGCCCCCAGTGTTACTGCCAGTACATGAAGTCCTGCTTGTCTTTAAGAACCAAATTGTGTTCTGAAATAAAGTGTTACTAGTGATGTTCCCTCTGGAAAAAATTAGTGGGTTTCAGACCATGCTTAATAGGAGAGCAAAACTATTACTACATTTGAATGTTTGGTTTTTCTACTCTGATCTTTCTTTAAGGTGAATGCATAGGAGCAATGATGTATTGTACAAAATTACTCACAGATGTTGGAAAGAATTTCCTCAGCATTTCATTCCTGACATTTGGGACACACATGCCTATGTATAATTATTTGTTTGAAAATTTTGCTTTTTTTGAGAAAGAAAAAAGCATGGTATATAGAGCAATGTGTATAAATGCTTGTGTTGAGCTTGGCTTTTTAGCTCTCATGAATGTGTTTTCTTTTTGCATTTTGTGGAATCATATTACTTATTTTTTTTTGGGGGGGGGTAGGGCATGCTCTAGAACATACTTGGTTCAAGTAAGTCTATTGTTCATTGTTATGATGGTCGTTTAACCCCTGCTCTGACACTATCTTTCCTATCCCCTCCAGTCTCTTAATGATTAGGCAAAGCTACTGAATCACCTGGGGAGCTTTAAAAAAACATGCAGAAGTCCAGGTGCTACCACAGCATTTCCCTAGTGGGTTTAGTGACCTGGCATTGGTGTTTTATTAGAGCCTTCCCAGGTGACTCGAATGTTGAGACACAGTCTTAGGGAACTACAGTCTTGAGAACTATAGTCTCAGGGCAGAGTGAAAAGCTGAGCTACCTGCAAGTTCCTTGGCCATTTGTTTCCCTTTAAAGAAATCACATGTATTATTGCTTCATGTTCCAAAGTATAAAATGGTCAGGGCACCTGCCTTATTTACCACAGAGTAGGTAGTGCCAGTCAAGATGCTGAAGTGTGGCAGGTGAGCGTGGTTGTTTAATGACCATTGAGAAAGAGGGTCCATCCTTGAACCTCAAGGTGAATGCCACAGAGGATTTGAGGGGCATCTTGAATTACTAATTGATACCAGTCTTTCTAATTTATTAATGCGGTGGGGATGGTCCTTACTGTTTATTTCTCAAATGAGCCAGACACAATAGTTTCATTTCTGTGTGGTCTCTGCTGCGTGATTTTTGAAATAGTTTAGAAACCCATACTAGTAAATGAAGTGGTTTAAGATAGCAAACAGAGAATTGAACTCAGAAAATCAGAGAGAGTTTTCAGAAGGGACGATGGAAATTCAAATGGCAACTTAGGGTAGTGAATGTGATTTTAATGTGAAGACTTGGCACCCAGTGTGAGAGGAGGAAGGCTTACCACCTCATAGGACGTTCCTCATGTGGTGTTCTATGTGTTCAGCTTCCAAGAAAAGAAAAGTGATTTGGGGAATTAATGTTTTAAAGGTAATTAACTGGAGAAATAAATGGTTCTTTTTTTGAACCACTAGAGATGTCCTTAAAAGTCTTCTGCTTCTTTTCTATCTCCAAAGTGATAAATGTGCAGTATAAGGGGGTTTTAAACTAATTTATTAAAAGGCAAATGATCCTATGTAATTGAGGATGGATTTAACATATGGTATTGTTATTCCTGTTCTGCTGTATTTACTTACAATCTTATTACTTCAAATAAAACATTTCTTTTAAAATTCTGATTACCTTGAGTAGAGATTAAACATTAATCCAGGCTGACTTTATGTTTTCAGTAACTAAGCATGGAGTTTGTGCAATAATTGACAGAGTGAGGTATTATTTATATCTCTGTGATTTTATAAATTCAACTTTGATTCACAAAGGGAGTAAGATGAACACTTTTTTTTTTTTTGGTACCAGGGATTGAACTCAGGGGCACATGACCACTGGGCCACATGCCTAGCCCTTTTGTGTATTTTATTAGAGACAGGGTCTCACTGAGTTTCTAAGTGCTTCGCCATTGCTGAGGCTGGCTTTGAACTCACAATCCTCCTGCCTCAGCCTCCCAAGTGCTGGGATTACAGGCGTGTGCCACTGTGCTCGGCTAGAATGAACATTTTTAACTTGTGTATTTCATTACACTCATGTCAGTGATGATCATAACCACACACTCATGGGGAGCTTTGAGATGGCCAATGGTCGGTGCTCTCTGTAAGTGCTAACTGGGGGTAAATCAGCCCCCACTCAGTAGGTGAGTTTGTTTAAGATAAGCAGAGTTTTATCACTGTGATAACAGGAAAAGGGGTCCAGCCTGGATTCTTACCAGAATGCCAGAGGTTTTGAGGGACTGACAGAACTACTAGTTAGTCCTTCCCAGTATATGTACCATCAACTTCTCCCCTACCTTCCCGGGCCACCTTGCAGTGGGGTTTGCCCATGACAGAGTGGAATGAGATCACTGGTGGCAGTGCAGCCCAAAGGTGGCCATGTCCTTCCAAACTGCACATTTACTGTCCACTTTGCCAAAGGAAAAGGCACACCAAGTTGAAAATTAGATCTGCGTGTTTGCTGGACCACAGTGGTGCATTTCTTTCCTTCCTTCCTTGCTTCTTTTTCCTTAAGACAGGGTTTCCATCATGCTGCCCAGGCTGACTTCAAACTCCTGGGCTCAAGTGATCCTCTTGCCTCAGCCACGGAATAGCTGAGACTATAGGTGCATACCAGCAAAATTTTTTAAAATAAAAATAGTCTTTAAGGATACATAATACACAACAACAAAATTTGATGAAGTATTTTCTTTCGTAAGATCAATGAAACTGTTTCCAGCTTTCGAGAGCATGGGTCTTCACATAGGTGTACAGTAGACAATAAAGATTTATTGAATGAATGAGAGGAAAAGGATGGTAGAGATTTTGTGGGCTTTGTCCCATTTTCCTGGTTGGTTCTGCTTTACTCCTGGCCCTACTTGTTTTATGCTTTCCCAATGAGGTGATGCAGTCAAAGTTTGGGTAGCATGAATGACTGTGTTTCGCAGCACAGCAACAACACACATGGTCACTTTACTTCTTGCCAGTGTGATGAATGTGCTGCTCTTAAGTAGGATTCAGCTTACTGATTTTAGACCAAACATTTAGTTTCTGGTTCATTTTGGGGTGTGTATGTTGGTGTGGTGACATTGGGTGTTAAGTGATGCAGCAATAACTTTTAAACTCTCCATATAAAGGCATGTTGTTAGCCCTTTTTGTTTGTAGATATTATAGCTAAACTTTTTTTTTTTTTTTCCTTAATACCCTGTGGTACTGGGGATTGAACCCAGAGCTTCATGCATACTAGGCAGGGCAGGTGCTGCACCACTGAACTATGTGCCCAGCCCTTTTTAAAAATATTTATTTTGAGGCAGGATCTCACCACATTGAACTTGTGATCTTCCTGCCTTAGTCTCTCAAGTCACTGGTATGTACCATCACACCCAGCATGAAACTCATTACTGTGTGTGAACACAGAATGTAAAACACTAAAGAGTAAGCTTTTCTTAGGACATGGATGTAGTAGAAGATTAAAGTTGTCTTGTAGGATTTGTGTGTGTGTGTGTGTGAGAGAGAGAGAGAGAGATATTGTCCTGTCTGCTTTTTAATTTTTTTCCTTGTAAAGAAGGAATTGGGGGGCTGGGGTTGTGGCTTAGCGACAGAGCACTTGCCTAGCACGTGCGTGGCCCGGGTTCGATCCTCAGCACCACGTAAAAAAGAGGGCATTGTATACAACTAAAACAAATAAATAAATATTAAAAAAAAAAAAAAAAAGAAGGAATTGGTGTAGAAATCTTGAAAGAGTCTTGACATTGCAGGGACTTTGAACTGAAGATATATTTCTGATTGCAAAAATGGAAATGGTCTCATTAGTTGCAAAGATTAGCTGTTGGCCCATCTAAGCATATTGATCTGAGTATTTCATTGATTTTTTTACACAATGTTTATAGCAGCTTTATTGAGATATAATTTACATAACATACAATCTACCCATTTAAAGTGTACAATTCATTGGATTTTAGTATATTCAGAGTTAAACAACCATCATTTACAATTAATTTCAAAACGTTTTCATCACCTCCAAAGAAACCCTATACCCTGCCAGTTACTGCACTCCTCCCATTCATTGAATTTTACATCTTTGTCCTTGATTCCTAGCTTTTATGCTTAAACAGTTATATTTTACGGATAAGACAAAGGATTGACTTGTTTGAACACTTAATCTGTGCCAGGCATTGTGCTGGGCACACTTACCAGATGGTTTCAAAACCTTTATGCCTTAGAACAAAATCCAAAGTAAGCTCACCCTCTTTATCCATATTTTAATAACGGAGACTTACAAGGGGATTCACCTGTGCCAGGCAGCATGCCAAATCTGTATTTGAACTCACTGCAGCTAGACCTTTGAAGCCCTTGCTCTTAACACTATTCCTGGGTTCTGGATATCTCTCTACCACCACTCAGAAGTTCCTGTGTATTTTCAAAGTGCTGTATGGAAAGAAGAAATAAAATGTGATATAATAGCTAGATTTTTTTTTTTTATCTTAAACATGGAATGATAAAAATTTCTTTATAGTTTTAGCATCCAATTTTGGCAGTTGTTCTAGAATGAGCTTCAGCTGGGTTGGTGTGTACAAGCCATCCCTTTCAGCCCCACTTTGCTGCAAGCTGCTTAAGTGCACAAATCCCATCTGCCTTGCTCACTGTTGGATCCCTGGTGCCTGGCACAGAGTCAGTACATGGTACTTATTTGTTGACTGTTGAATAAATTCATGGAACAAAGTGGTATGCTCTTGATACCTGTTTAAGTTTGAGTAATGTAACTTTCTAGTCAGGAGTATATTTCTTTTAAATTAAGTTTGGTCTAGACAGTCGAAAACAATTCCAGAAACCTAGTTTGTCACTGATATTTTTTTTTTTAATCCATCATAAAATTGGATTATATTTTATCGTATTTCAGCTCCCAACCTTGTTGCTATTAGGCTAATCAGAACAAAAGGAGAGAAACAAAATATTTGGCATGCCTTTTCTGTTAAGTCATGCATATCCTCAATATGGTTTCTATTTTCTGATTATAAAAGGAATATATGACCATTTTAGGACATTTGGAAAGAAAAGTAAAAATGTAGAAGAAAAAATCTATAATCTCACTATTCAAGTACCACTTAGTTCACTTTCTTTAAAAAGGATTGCTAACTATAGATACAGCATTGTACAACGAACGGGTCACTAGAACATAGGTATCTTGCATAGCTGACTGCTTTAGCATCATGTTCTACAGGCTCATCCCATTGTGGTTTTGATTTGCATTCCCTGGAGGTTAGTGATGTTAAACTTCTTTTCACATACTTGGCCATTCATATGTCTTCTTTGGAGAAACGTCTATTCAAGCCTGTTGCCCATTTGGCAAAAAAAATTGGATTACTTCTTGTTTTGCTATTAATTCGAAGGAGTTCCTTGTACGTTTTGGATATTAACCTCTTTTCAGATTTGGGGTTTGTAAATATTTTTTTTTTTCCATTCTGTAGGTTGCCTTTTCACTCTGTTGATGTTTCCTGTGCTCTGCAGAAGCTTTTTAGTTTCATGTAGTCCCACTTGACTACTTCTACTTTTGTTGCCTGTGTCTTAGCTTTTTTACATATACATTAAAAAAAAAAATAGTTGAACTCATTCATTAGATGCACTCCTTTTTAAAAAGACTTGATGTTTTAGATTCATAGCAAAATTGAAAGGAAGGTATAGAAATTGCCTGTATAATGCTTGCATCTACACATGTATAGCCTCCTCTGTCATCTACATTTCCAGCCAGAGTTGTTATAGCATTTTCATCTGAAGTCCACAGTTTATATTAGAGTTCACTCTTGGTGTTGTGTAATCTATGGGTTTGGACAAATATATAATAACAGGTATATTCCATATAGTATCATGCAGAGATATTTTCACTTCTCTGAATATCCTCTGTGCTCTGCCTGTTCATCCTTCCCCACCCTTAACCTCTGGCAACCATTGATACCTTTTACTGTTCACATAGTTTTACCCTTTTCAGAATGCCATAGAATTGGAATCATACCATGGGTAACCTTTTCTGATGGGATTTTTTTTCACATCGTTAAATGCATTTAAGTTTCCTCATGTCTTTTCATGGGTGGTAGTTTGTTTCTTAGGAGCACTAATATTCTCCTGTCTGGATAGATCACAGTTTATCCATTCACCTACTGAAGGACATCATGGTAGCTCCCAATTTTAGCAGTTATGAGTAAAACTGATACAAACACCCATGTGCAGGTTTTTGTGTGGACAGAGTGTCAATATCAGGGAGTAGTGCTGCTGCTGGGTTCCATGGTGAGAGTTCAGTTTGGTAAGAAGCTGTGGAACTGTCTTCCAAGGAGGCTGCACCGCTTTACATTCTCACCAGTGGTGAATGAGTCCTGTTCTTGCTGCATGTCCTCATCAGCTCTGGGCTTCACCAGTGGTCCTGGTTTCCATCATCCTAATAGGCACATGGTGGCCTTCTTGTTTTAATGTGAATTTCCCTGATGACATAGGACATGGAATCTTTTTTTTTTTTTTTTTTCCATATGCTTACTTGTCATCTGTATGCTTTTTTGGGTGAAGGTGGTAAGATCTTTGGCCTTTTTTTTTTTTTTTTTAAATAGGGCTTATTTTCTTGTTGAGTTTTAAGAGGTATCTTAGATAGCAGTCCTTTATCAGATGGGTGCTGCAAATATTTTCTCCCATTCCTTGGCTTGTCTTTTCATTCTCTTGACTGTTTTTATGTAAAACAGAAAATTTTAATTTTAATGAATTGTACAGCATGTTAATTCTTTTATGGATTGTGCTCCTATTGTATCTAAAAAGTTTTTCTCAAACCTAAGTTCATTTCAGTTTGCTTCTTGTTTTATAGTTTTGCATTTTAAACTTGGGTCTGTGATCCATTTTGAGTATATTTTTTGAAAGATATGTTGTTTATGTTTAGATTTTGTTTCTCTCTTTTTTTTTTGACACAAACCAATTCTTTCAGATTATTGGTTAAAAAGATTATCTTTTTTCCGTTCTCTTGCCTTTGCTTCTTTGTCAAAGATAAGTCAATTCTATTTTTATGGGTCTGTTTCTGGGCTCTAATATCCCTTCATCTATTGGTCTCTTCTTTTACCAGTACCACTCTGTCTTGATTATCATAGCTTTAAAATAAGTCTTAACGTCAGTTAAGTATTAGTCCTCTGACTCTGTTCTTCAATGTTTTGTTGGCTGTTTTGGCTCTTTTTTGCCTATCTATATAGACTTTAGAATCAATTTGCCAATATCTATTAGATAACTGACAGGGATTTTGATTAAGATTACATTGAATCTATAGGTCAAGTTGAGAAAAACTGACATCCTGCCAATATTGAGTCTTTCCATGAACATGGAATATCTCTGAGTTTATTTAGTTCTTTGATTTTTTTCATCAGAGATTTGTAGTTTTCCTTTTATAGATCTTATATGTATTTTTGCTACATTTATTCCTAAGTATTTCAGTTTTGGGGGTGTTAATGTAAATGGTATTGTGTCTGTATTTGTGTGTGTGTGTTTAATTCCATGTGTTCATTACTTGTATATAGGAAAGTGATTGACTTTTGTGTATTAACCTTATATCCTGTACCTTGCTATAATAACTTTAATTAGTCTTAAGTAGTTGTACTATTTTTTTTTTTTTTCATGCTGGAGATCCAACCCAGGACCTCACACATGCTAGATAAGTGCTCTATCACTGAGCTACACTGAAAGTCCTTTTCTTATTTTTATTTTTGAGACAGGGTCTCGCTAAGTTGTCCTGACTGGGCTGTAATTTGTGGTCCTCCTGCCTCTGCCTTCTGAGAATCTGGGATTACAGTTTTCACCACCACTTCTCTGGCTCATTACTGATAATAAAACACTTTTTTTTTTTTTTTTTTTTTTGTGGCACTGGGGATTGAACTCAGGGCACTCGACCACTGGGCCATATCCCCAGCCCTTATTTGCATTTTATTTGGAGACAGGGTCTCACTGAGTTGCTACGTGCCTCACCATTGCTGAGGCTGGCTTTGAACTCACGATCCTCCTGCCTCAGCCTCCCAAAGTGCTGGGATTACAGGCGTGCGCCACCGCGCCCGGCTATAATAAAACACTTTTTGAGAAGCACTTTTCTTTGCTGTGATATAGTCCATGGAATGGACACAACAAAGCTTAATTTAATTTAAATTCCTCTTACAATGGATGTGGATGAATTTATTTCAACTCACTAGATAAATATGAGTAGCATTGCTTAGTATATCTTTGAGTATGGAGTGTTTTTTTGTTTGCTTATGGATTTGGAATTATTATGCTGTATCAGTTTTTAAGAAACCGAATTGTTCAATCAGTGGAAACAAACAATTTTCATGTGCTAGAACACGTTTTGCTTAACTGCTTTGGTTTACATTGGATCAGAGTGCCTGTCTCACCCTGCTCAACTTTGGACCCACTGACATTTCAGTGAAAAAGGAGATGAGTTTTAAAGTCACTTGTCCATATCCATGTTCCTACACCTAACTGAATGGGGGTGAGAGGTCCCTCTTGTAGCACACAATCATAATAGTCCAGAAACAGAAAGCAAGGTGCAGGGGATTCTCCAAAAGAAGACATGCTGGGGCTCTGCCTCAATGGTGGGGCTTTACTCTGGATGATAGGTTTGGATTTCACTTCTCCTTGTATCTAGAATGACATTTTACAGGTCGCCCCCCTGCCCCCATGAAGGAAATTAAAAGATACTTCTAAATATGATGAATTCAAACATTCAGGGGAGAAAATTAGTCTGTCACTCATCTTTTTTGAACTGGGAGAAATCTGAGCCACTTGTGTTTCTGCCTCTGTAAACATCTTTCTTTTGGATTCTGCTCCTTCAGAATAAGGAAGGATGAAGGATCAGATTATTATTATTATTATTTTTTAGAAAACCTTATTTATAATATGTAATTGTTTATAATATATACAACTTGTTTATAATATATAATTTGTCAATTGATGTCTTCACGCCATATACACATTTTCCCCTGGCACACCTAAGCTCTGCCCACTTCCATCTTTTATTTATACTCCTAGTCTCTCTTTCCTTGGCAGGAGAAAGAACTCTCCAGGTAGTTTTTTTTTTTTTTTTTTTTTTTTTTTTTATTTTCCACGTAATATCTACCAAAGCAATCCCATTTGCCCTTCCCAAACAAACTTTCTGTTCTCATATAAGTTTGGCTGATACTTCCCTGGAAAAAGGAAAATAAGCTATAATATGGGAAAATGCCTATCATAGGTTTCAAAAGCCTGTTCTTAGCAGAGAAAGTTGGGGGAAATTGGGCTTCTGGGCATAATTGCAGAGTATTTATCAGGCTCTGACATAACCTAGTCAGGAGACCCAAGAAGGGCAGATAAAAAGTGCTGTGAGGTAGGCAAAATCCTTATTGCTCATTTATAATTTCTTATAACTGAATAGTAAATCGAGCAATTATATATATGGCACACCCATACACCTATATATATATTTATTTTGTAAGTAAACCTTCTCACTCAATGTGTAATAGAGGCACTGTATAGTATTTCAGTCCCTGCTACAAATGTGGCTGCTTCTTTGACATGATGCATGACACACCTGGCCCGTGTCTTATTATTAAACATTTTAGTCTGGGGAATCTTCCATACTGCTCTTGAACACCATCCAATTAGCATTTTTCTCATTTATGTGGAAGTCTCCCATAATTAATCCTGCTATTCTATGGAAAATCTGTTGTACAGTCTAAATGAAGTGACTTGGGGGAGTGCCTTTTATCTAAATTTCTATTTCTATTCTAAAGTGATCGGCCTTTCCTGGTTTTGAGTCTCTGTGTGTATGTGTAGATGAATATAACTAGTTATTTCAAAATATGCTAAAAGCAAACAAACATCTGCCTGTCAGTTTGACTGAAATGTGGAAACCCAGTTCACTCAAGTGAAATGTTTTTTAAGTTTAATATTCACCAAATTCTTTTTTACCAAAATCCCCCAAATGTAGTTTTCCGCTATGTATTTCAACAAGAAAAAATAGCCAACCACTTCCCATGCCTCAGAGAGGCAGTGCCACATGTTCTCCTGGCCCAGTGGGCAGCTTGGATCCTGCCAGCTCCTCAGGGACCCACATGTACGTGTGCACGGTTTGTATGCTGTCTTGTAGATGTCTTCTTCATATCCACGTTGACAGACACTTTTGAAGTACCTCAAGTCGAAAGAGCTGACTGAGGACATTTAATGTGTCTTCCTCCGCTCGAGTAGCAGCACAGGGCAGCTTGTTCAAAGAGACCAAAGGCTGCTTTCCACTGCGTTCCTCAGCATTCTGAGAAGGTCTAGTCACTTCACAGTAGGAAAAGCCAGTCAGTCCCAAGCAGTGCACACAGTTGGCTGCTGCTTCTCAGTGCCCCTCATGCACACATGTGAAATTATTCTTGTCCAAACAAACATATGGGGTGGATACCGCAAGCAGAGCAGAACCATCACTGGAATTGGATTGGGCAAATTGGCTTGATACACTCTGTACCTGCAACCGAGCAGGCTGCAGGTGAGAGGTGCTTCTGGTACAAGAAATCTTTCAATACTCAAGGACAGACAAGGGAAGAGGCCATAGGCTGAGAATTGGGACAAGCTTCATTGTAAAGCTCAGGAGCCTTGTTGAACTTCTCTTCCACAGACCCCTGCCTGAAAGCACATTTACCAGGATTTTTTTGTTGTTGTTTTTAAGTTCTGAGTTGATAGTTGGACAGATAACCTAGTGGGATTCAGGGGACAAAGGGTCAATGTTAAAACAAAACAAAACAAAAAAAACCAGAATGTGGTGAGCAACTTAAAATTATATTGACTGCACATTCATCTTCAGTGATTCAGGAGGACAGCATTACCTTAAAATCCCCAGTCAGTCACCAGAGGATCCCGGAAGTGTGCACCTTCTAGGAGATCTCACTTTATCTCTGACTCTTGAATTAAATGTCTTCTTAGAATAAATATCATCAGCTGCACTAGTCCCCCTGAGCTTGCAGTTTCCTGCAAGTAGCACATTTCCAAGTATGGAATTTCAACAAAGCACGTCATGTGTTGAAAGTCAATGTTAAATATTTGAGCTGTGATTTAGCATCACTGTCTTTATTTTCTCATAGTGAGGGAAAAGGAAACGAGGAATTTCTGACTTGTGTACAAATCAAGACAGGGTCCAAAGGAAAATTCAGAGCCACTTTGTTCCATAGCTTAAGGGTGGTATGTGGGAGGGATGTCATCGTTTTGCTCACTTGTGCCCACCTCAGAGTCCCAGAGTCAGGTGGGCTGGACCACAGGCTCCTCCTCTGGAGAATCAGGCCTGGCAGCTAAGCCAGATCCTCAGGTGTCCAGTTTCTGAGTTTGTTGAGAAGTCAGTTATTTTTCCTCCAAATTTGGCTCATTCTATCCAGTCTTGATCAGTAGAGCCAGGTTTTGCAGTATACTTTGCCCAAGGGAGATGCAGATATTCTGTTGAGGGGCATGAGACCTTTACTTGCATACTCAGTATCAAGAGTGACAGTACCTAACTGTCAGGGCATATGAGAAATTATGTGTCTTTATCCTTTACAGTAACTAAGCAAAAGGTACATTTTATATTTCATACAGAGGAAGGGGACAATTTCTTAGGTCAAGAAGTGCTTGTAATATTTTAATTAAAATTTTTCCTTTTATTTTTTGGGGCTACAGTATCCTAATATCTTTCCATTTAGTAGATTTTAAAACCATGTATTGTTACAGAATCCTCAAGAGTTCTTGGTGTTGCAGTCATAACTACTCAGTAGTTCTTGAGAAAAGCCCTGCAGCTAACCCATGAGAAAAACCAAATTAAAACGAAGTGATGAAATTGTTATAATTGTGAGGGGACTAGAGTATATTGGTTTTAAAAGAAAGGGAAACCAGTTAAAAGGAAAAAGAAAACCATGTGACCTTTAAACATCAGTCTGTTGGGACCTCTCACTTCCCATCACCATCCCTGTTCGTGTTAATATGTGTATGTGTAAGGACCAGTGCAGATCATTCAGTCTTCTTGTAGCTTCCTCCGCTTTTGCTGATGTGATCCCTACTCGCCCTGAAAAACTGATGCATCTTATATAACCTGAATAGTTCCAGGTAGGTCATAAATACATGGGGACTTGTGAGGAAGCTTGATAAAGGTATAAGGGAAAAGATGAACCCTGGAAGACAGCACTGACTAGGTGTCGAGAACCAGGCTTAACCTCATCTCTTACACCCCAGCTGTGCTTCCTTGGCCTTGGGCCTCACTTTCTTCACATGCAAAATGTGGGAGGGCTTGGAGTACATGCTCTTTTGAAAATACCTGACGTTAAGGTAGCAAAGGAATATAAAGATCATAAGGTGTTTCTCGTGCCAGAATCATTTCAGACTTTAAGGCTTCCGAAACAAAATTCTTAGCAAATAGTCGGCCAAGATGGCATTATTCATAAAAACCCTCTGGGTTACTGCCAAGTCCTGTTGAATAAGCAGGCCCAACTTGAGTCTCTGGGACCAGATATACTTCTAACTTCTATTTATTCAAATCATTAATTGAACTGTTGTTAGCACTTGTGCAGGCAACATGGGATCTGATCTGAGCAGGCTGATGCTTCTTTTATGCCCTGAATTCTCCAAGGAAGAATGAGACCATTAATGGCATTATCAGATAAGATTCGCTGTGGGTTCCTTCCATTGGCAGGTCTTTGAACCCCTGGTTTAGTACTCCTTGTGCTACTGGTACAGACTCCTTAAAATGCCCCAAAGACCACTGTGAAATAGACGTTATTGGATATGTGAGAGTTAACACAGAAATGCAGTTTAATTCACTTTTTAACTTTTATTCAAGTTACACATGTATATAGTTTAAAAGGCCACAGAGTTCTACAAGGTCTATAACAAAAAATAATAGTTTCATATTCTACCTTTCCCTCACCCAGTTTTTACTCCCCAGAGGTAACTAAATGAACTCTTCAGTTAGCATTTCCCCCCCCTCTTTCTTTTAAAACACATGTTTATAAGACTATTTCTTGATTATTTATTTCAGTTTCAGATGTTTTCTAGAACCTCCTATTTTGGAAGATAATGATTTAGCTCTCTTGCCTCCTTAAACACAAATATATTTTACCACCACCTGTACTCCCAACATAGTTATGAGTTATGAGCTTTCTATTGCTATATAACAAATTATTCCAAAATGTCATGTCTTAAAATAACAAACATCTATTATGTGACCATTTCAGTGGGTCAGGAATCTGGGAGTGACTTGGCTGGGTGCTTCTGGCTTAAGCTGTCCTGTGAGGATCCAGTCAGGGCTGAAGCTGAGGGACCTCCTTCTAAGTTCACTTATTGGTTGATGGTGGGCTTTAATTCCTCACAGCTGCTAGGCTAAGGGCCTTAACTCCTGTCTAGGCCCAGTGGTCCTTTTAATAGAACTGCTCACAATATGGTAGCTTGCTTTTCCAGCAAGACCAGAGAGAGAGAGAGAGAGAGAGAAACCCCAAGTGGAACCCATCACATCTGTATAGCTTAATGTTGGAAATGACAGCCTATTAGCTGTACTTAATTGAAGGAATTCTGAAGGAGGGACCTTTGGTTCAATCTTAGAGGCAGCCTATCATAGCAATTTGTCCATTAGGTCAAATGTTCAGTATTTACATTGTTCTGATTATGAATATTTTATTCACAGCATAGCCCAGTACGATGATACCTTTCTTTTTTCATCCAGCTTTCTCCCTGGAGTTAAACTTGACTTATTTTTTGATTGCTTAGTGTTCTCAGTACCCATCACTAATTCACCACGAACTATCATGCTGGAATTATAAATTGCTTCTCAGTGTGTTGAAAGACATCAAGTATTCTATACATCTTATCTATTGGTGTAGTTTCTCCCATAGTCTTCTGACTTGCTCTAATATGGACTGATTTTTTAAAAAAATATTTATTTTTCAGTTGTAGTAGGACACAATACCTTTATTTTATTTATTTTTATGTGGTGCTGAGGAGCGAACCCAGGGCCTTGCACGTGCTAGGCAAGCACTCTACTGCCGAGCCACAACCCCAGCCCCTGGACTGATTTTTTAAAGCATTTTTTGTAGTTATAAAAATCTGAGATCTTTCCCATATGCCTACCATTCTGAAGCTGCTAGTGCCTCCAATGTTGGATATACTATTTTATGGATTTGTGCACTCTTCTCTCTTGGTCTGTCCCCTCATTTTGGTGGGCCACCAATAAATTTCTCCAAGAAAGGGCTCATTAGAAATAAAAGTTTTGAAATCTTGAATGCCTAAATACATTACTGTCTACTTTATACTTGACTGATTATGTGGTTGAATGACAAGTTGGTTGAAAGTCATTTTTCCTTAGCCCTTTGAGGGTGGTCCCCCAGTGCTTTGAGCTCCCCAGTGTTCAGCTGGGCATTTGAGCTCTTGTGTTTGGTCCTAAACCTTCATCTTTTTCTCCACTCAACATTCTGACATATATCAGTAACATCTTTGACCAGAGTGTTTTAAAAACCTGTTGGTGCTGAGCTTGATCCTCTCATTGGAAACTGAAGCCCTATATTCAAAATTGTTTAGATATATTTCTTTGGAGAGAATGTAATTTACATTCCATGTTCTATCTGTTTAGAACTCCCTTGATTTAGAACCTACCATACCAATGGGCATGGTATGGTGACTGAGTTGTAATCCCAGCTACTCCTGAGAATGAGGCAGGAGGATCTCAAGTTTGAGGCTAGCCTGGGAAACTTAGTGAGACCTGGTCTCAAAATAAAAAATAAAAATGTCTGGCAGTGTAGCTTAGTGGTAGAATGTCCTTGGGTTCAATCCCTAGTATCAAATAAATAAACAAACCAAAAAACTTCATGTTCCAAACTTTTCTGATATTTTCTTTCTGCTTTCAAAACTCTGGTTTTATAGATATTTATGTATTTCCAGTTTCAGGAAAAAAATTTCAATCCTATTATTGTCTTTTCATTGAAAATCTGTGCATATTCATTTAATTTCTAAAGGCTTTTCAAAGAATATTTGGAACTGTTCCCTTCAAAAGCTTCCTATTCTAGTTGGGTGCTATGGCTCTCTTCTATAATTTCAGCAACTCAGGAGGCCGAGGCAGGAGGATCACAAGTTCACGGCCAGCCTCAGCAACATGGTGAGACCCTGTGTCAAAAAATAAGTAAAAAGGGCTGGGGATGTGGCTCAGTGGAGAAACGCCCCTGGGTTCACTCTCTAGTACCAAAACTGTTTGTTGTTTAACACAAACAAACAAACAAACAAACAAAAACCCCACAAAAACTTCCTATTCTAGTTTTATGAATGCAGTCTCTCCTCTTTTCTCTGCTATTGATTACCTTCTTTTTTCTTTTTCCCTATCAACATTATTTCTAATTCCTCTAAGTTTCTCTTATTGGTTTGTGTGCTTGGTTTGGCCTCTGTGTTTAATGTTGGTCACTTGCCTTGAATACCTGACTATCCTTGGTTGTCTGCTTCTAATAGTGGTGTGCTAAAAAGTTGGTTTGAAGGGCCACATGTTGGAAGGAACTTGTTGATATAGGAATACCTGGGTGTATCATTTCTCTAGAGAGTCTTGAAACTCTGGATTTCCAAGCACATTGCTCTTACTTTTATCCATTTCCTCAGAAGAGTTTCCTCTGATTCCCAACTACTGTCTTCCTTGATACCAATTTTAAGATAAAAGGGCAAAGGTTTTACTCTCCATTATGTAAACTTTGACTTAATATTCCAGTTTTTTAAAAATTTTACTGACAGTAATATTATCCCCATTTTATGGATGAGAGAATTGTTAGCTTTAAGTTTCTTTGTTGAGATTTCTTGGTAGTGACCAGTAGCCTGAAATTGAGATCATTTCAATCAATGTAGAATGTACTGTCATAATTATCACTTTTCTTCTACAGAGAGATCAGTTTATTATTGTTATGGTATACTTGGCCTCCCACTCCACACACCCCCACCCCAATGCTTGGTTTTCAGACAAAGTGTGGAAACTTAAAACAGAGGCATGGAAATGGAATGTCTTATGTCATCAAACTGCCTTTTTATTGTTGTTTGTTTGGCTCTTGGTTTTCTGAATAAAACAAATTTAGTAGTATTTGGAATGGGCAGACTCCTCTAACTCCAGCCCTACCTACCTCCTTATGGTTCCTTGTCTTGGGCTTGAGCTCTGTTCTTTTAATCTTTACTTACCAACAAGAGCAGTCTCCCAGCTGATTTTTCACAAACTCTTCCCTGCTTCTTCATTGGCCAGCCCTTTAACACCTGCCCTCTAAGAATCTAGAGTGGAGACAGGTCTCATTAGCATGTTCCTTTTCCACAAGTGACAGATGCAGGGAAGACTCCTCATTAGCACCAAGGGACCCTGCTGCTATGAAGGCCACTAACTTCTGGGTGCACATATTTACTTACTTATGTTTTTAAGCTTTTGTTCTCAGCCTAGAAAGGTGCTGTTTCTTTAGCCCACTTGCTTTAGTATAATAAAAGGTACCTGCCTCCCTTCCAGGAATATGAAGACCCTGAAAGATGATTATAAACTTCACAGGGATGTCTTCTTCTGAGGCAGAGATTTATGTCTGGTTCATGAATGTATCCCCAGTGCAGAGCACATGGGCAGCCACCAATAAATATTGTCGTCTGAAAGGATGAATGAAGAGAAAGGAGGCCAAGTCAACCTATGACTGCCCTTCAACATAGAAAGCCATGATTGAAGTACTCCTCCCTCCTCCATCTGGTCCTCAAGTTGGGTTTGGGTACTAAGAGGTACATGTGCATTTGGAGGAAATGTTTTTATATCCTTAAAAGTGTTATCTTTGAGGAGAACAGTTCAAAATACTGGAGTGAAAAGAAGCCTCCTTTCAGATGGCCAGCTCGATGCAGGCAAAGCTGCTAATTTTTTTTAGCCTCAAGGAGATTGAGAGCCTTGGCCTCCCTGGCAGTAGCTCACAATGGAATTGTTTTCTTGCTCCTTCATCTAAGTCTGGTGCAGAGTAATAGGAAGGCTGGGATGTTTTACCGAATTGGCAAGACCAAATTCCTCTTTTGCAGACAGACATGGAGATTTGTTGCCCAGGACTTCTCTGACTTAATGGTGTACTCTTGGGAAAATACACCCATCTCTTTCATACCTGAGGGCAGCCACAGACCTGCCAGGAAGGAAAGCATCAGAGGGAAAGTTCTTGGCCCTCTAGCACTGGGCAGAGCTGTCGTCCGTCCTGCCAGAAGTAGACAGCAAACAAAGACAACATGCACATCAGCTAACATGCAAGCTCAGAAAATGCTAGTCAGATGATATGCTTGTGAGAACTAAGATGGCAAGCCCATTGTGGTGTGGATGGCTATTCCAAGCTGTCCTTTCCTGACCTCCAGTTAAGTCCCAAGTCTGTTTAGATGTGCAGGGTGCAGGAACCTCTCAGTGGCACTTAGAAGAGAAATTTAGAGAAACAACAACAAAAACCCCTAGTAGGCTGTTATGTTTGTGCACTCTTGGACAGACTTTTATTATTATGTAGATTTCCGTAGTTAATTAGATTAATTTTAGTCTATTCCAGTTCACTGGGATTTTTTCCCCCAAAGTGGAGACCTTTGGGTATTGAGAGTTGGAGTTTTTAAATTTCTTGGTAATGCCTGGATCAACATTCTAGGAATTGCTTCATTGCCAGCTTTCTTTTCTTTTTGGCAATGGAAAATGCATGAATAATGCCTTCTTTGAAGGTTTAAGTCGCACAATAAACTAAAAACTGTCTAATTGAACTTTACAAGCTGAAGGGGTTGACTTATGGGCACCATTTGAACAAACTTCTAGTCACTACAATTTTGTGAGGATTGACTGCCAAAAGCCATGTAAGGCTTTATTTGATGCATTTATGAATTAAGGGCCTGCAGTAAATTAATTACCACATTTTGGGGCTAGTAAAATATAGCAGGAAGAGAACGCCTTTGGGTTCATCTGCAGAGAGGAATCAGGACAGAGAGCTGCTTCCTGATATCTGGGTATTTCCTGGCCTGGGGCCTTCCGCAGTGCTGGGCGAGGATGGCATTTGGGCTCCATGTCCACCCAAGAGGCATTTGAGCCAGCTTTTGGCTCTGCAATTGCTGGAAGGCTTTGCTTTATTGATCATAATAAGCTGTTCTGTCTTATTAAAGTTGCATCATGGAGTCTGGTTTTTAGGAGCCCTATTGAGAATTAGTTGCAGAAGAAGCGGTTTGCTTGTATTTTCCGACAGTTAACAGGCCAAGCAGATGGGATAGCAGACCTGAAATAGTTGGGTTGGCTGCCTGCCATTGTTCTATGAATTTTGATTTGCACGGATATATAATAGTTTTATTTTTTTCCCTTTTTTGGAAGTACTTGTCTATGAGCCTTGGGAAAATTAATCCTTGGTTTCCTGTAAAATACACACTTGTAAGCAAATGTGCTGCAGTGCTCCCTGAAGACTCTGTGCTGTGTCATGTGTCAACTAGCTCAGGACACTGTGGGCTCCGCGTCCTGTCAAAGAGGGGTGTGCGCATTGCATCTCCTGGAACACTGTTTTCATTCACAATTTACTTTGCGTTTTAACATGTTTTTTCTTTCAAAGGGTGGGATTACTTTCCCTTTTCTGCAGTCTGTGTCCACCAAAATATTGAATAAATGCAAGAAAAATGTTAAATGAGCTTATAAAGGAATTTATTTATAAATATGAAAGAATCAGAGGTAGCATTGAAGTGAAGATGATCTTGAGTTCTTCCTAAATCAGTTGAAAAAGATATTTATGAATTATTGAATATATACAAAACAGTTTTAAAACATATATACAAGGTATAAAGAACAACATGAGTACTTACATATATACGTATGTATATATTTCCCACTGCTTAGATTAAAACATAGAAAATTTTATTTTCAGGACCTTTGAAAGTCCTCTGTGACCCTTTCTCATTTGTATTCTGCTTCTTGTTCTCCCCCATGTGACTGCTAGCATTAATTTTGTATTGTTAATTCCCATGTTTTATCACAAACCTCTGAATTCCTAAATAATACATCACTTAGTTTCTCATTTTTTTTTGAACTTTTCATGAACAGAATCCTGCACGGTGTCTTTTCTCAACTTGCTTTTTCTGCTATGTATTAAACTGAAGTTCATTGCCACTGCTATATCAGATTGAATACACCATTATTATTTATACAATCTTGTGCCCATGGACTGTTGGATTGTGTCCAGTTCTTTGCTATTTCAGTGTTGTCTCCTGGTTTCCAAGCTAGTTTTTAAACAAACCAATCTACTTTAAACAGTGTGCTGGCATTTATTTTCTCTTTTTTTCGTAAGGTTTGTTTTGTTAAATATTTTAGGTACTATAGATTATAAAACGACCGTTTATTACACACTTCAAAGAAAGGCCTGCATTTACACAGCAGTATAAAGGAACAGTAGCTTTGTTTTCCTGTTCTTTACAGTGGTCCAGATAAAGGGAATTGTTGCTGCAAATGCACTTCATTAATATTTGTTAAAACTGCAGCTTGAGGAGCCAAGTGGAAATGTAAGATCAAAAAGACAAACAGAAGGAAAGGGAAACCTGCAAGGAGAAATACCCACCTCATTTCCATGTGCTGCTCTCTCCTCGTCTCTGGGGTTCTGGTTACTTCTCTATAGTGAATTCACTAAAGGGCTTTGATGGAATCTCTTTAACTTTGCTGAGGACACACTGGGCTCTCAATAAATATATGCGACTTTTCAAGTGTGTCTTCTAAGTTGAGCCAAGTTCAATAAAGGGAAGGGTACACTTCTACTTCTTGCTGCCCGACGGCCTTTTGCATGACACCATCTTGTGTCTCTTAGCTCTTGCCTGGGGTATTATCTCCCCTCTATGGGAGATAATATTCCCATTCCCAAACTAGCCTCTCCCTTGTCTCTTCCTAAACCTGTATTTTGCTTTATTTTCTTCAGGAACTTAGTACCTAAAATTATGGTTGCCCTCAGGATTGTTATTGTTTTTTCTCATGTGGGCATGGAGTCTGTCTTGTTTACTACTGTATAGCCTAACTCCTCCTTCCCTGCCAGAGAAGCAGGGCATAAAAATGGGTTTAGGAACAAATGGATAAGAGATATTTCTAGATATATGATGATTGTAGTCTCAGTGAGTGAATTTTGATTGAGATGAGACACTTCTAAGCAAGTAATTCAACTCCTTGGACCTATTTTTTCTCATTGGTAAGATGAAACTAATAATTAGACAAATACAAAATGTAAATAGCTAAAAAAGGATTTAAAAAATGGAAAAGTTTTTATTATTACATGTGTTATTGGTGTATAAACTGCTACTGGTGTCACTGGCCCTAGAAGCTGTTGAAGGGAACTTGGATGGAAACTCCCAATTGTCTAGGAAAACGACAGCATTCAAAGATGAAAGCAGTGGTCAGCTTGGAAGCCTCCAGAGGACTTTTATTTCTCTCAAAACCTTGACTCCAGTTCAGCTTCGGTAATTTTCCCAGAGAATCTGCACACTTGGGGATGCTTTGTACACCTAGTTAATGTGAACTGAAAACTAAGAACACTTTTAGTTTTCTTCTCAACACTGAAGGTTTTTTTCACAGTTTTATAAATATTTTCCTTACTGAGAAAGTATTTCATAATATTCTTTTGTTATTTCATCTAAGTATATTATTTATCTGACCAGAAGAGTTGCAGCCTCCTTCAAAGGAGAGGCTGTTTTGCTTTTTAATTTGTTATTTTATTTGGCAAATGTAATTATACACTTTGCAGAAAAAGGGTGTTTGGATGAAAGCTTATTAAGTTGTTTAAATATTGTTTGTCAACGTTAGAATCTATAATACTCATTCTTCTCAATCCAGACCACATTAAAATCAATTTAGGAATAAGGTGGGGGTGGGGATGAGTGGGAAAAAGCCATGGCTCAAGTTTCAGGTCCAAATATTCTATTTAGCTAGTTTAAGACAGAGGAGTACAGGCATTTTTTAAAAAAATATTATTATTAGTTTATAATTTCCTAAATGTTATTCTGATGAGTAGTCAGAACAGAGAACTGCCAAAGTGGATTAGGGCATTAGTTCATAAATCTGGCTGTCCACTGAACTCACCTAGGAAGTAAAAATGTTCTGATGCCTGGGTCTCACTCCCACGGTTCTAAGTTGAGGCAGGCATCACCCAGGTGATACTAATGTGCAGAGCAGTTTCTGAACCACTGCACTCACGTACTCAGTGGTGGGTTCCTTGAACCCAGTGCCAGACACAGATTGGTTAGCCCTTTCCTAATCTGACTTGCAGATTCACCTGTAATGCTTACAGAAGTACAGATTGCTGGAGGTTGCTCCACATCTACAGAGGAATGGCCAGGGAACTCCAGGCCTCCAGGATCCACAGCATTTTTTTTTTTTTTTTGTAATGCAAATTTGGGGGGTATTACCTAGTAAATATTCTACTTTCTACTGCATTATGGTTATGAGCACAGTTTTTCATAGTTTACCTGGTTTACCTTTGAGCACAGAAACTTGCTTTGCAGGCACATGTTGTCTTTTGAATAATTAAAATAAAATACTTTTCTTATTTAGGGAAAATGAATAAAAGCAGCAAAAGGTGTCAATTATGCTGTTTCAGGGAACAATCATAATTGCTTTCTTTCTATAGTTAAATGATCATAAACTGCATGCTGTGTAAATCCTTGAAATAAACAGCCTATTTAGAGATAAGCATTTGATCATAGAAATATGGCAGATTCTTAACTGTTTATAAAAAGTAAGGTTATCACAGGTAATTAAAAAGCCAAAACTGATGAAAAGCTTCATTACACTTGAGGGTTCTCCCTCCCCAACCCCTTCTATCAAGTCTTTTTTGAAGGTGGAGTTGTCTGGTTTGAGTTCTACTCTTTATTTCATTTTCATGGTCGTCTCATGGACATACTCAAATATACCATTGTATTACAAAGGAAAGGGAGAAACAAATAAAAGCAAAGGTGAAAAGCCAAAAGCACTCAATAGAATTTACTGAATTCTGTTATGTGCTTAGCATTGTGCAAATTACTAGGAGAGAAATGAAAAGCGTAAGATGGTCGCTTGTGGTGGAGGGATGAATATTTTTCACAGGGTCTGCATAATGTACAATCCATTTAATCTACTAACTGGTTCATTAATTGTGTAACTGTTGAGAGTGGGAGATAAATCTATATCTCCATCTTAGGCATCGTGTTGTCCGGTGTTTCTAATCATTTCTGAGAGGTTTCCAATCATTTGTAGAGGAAAGTTCCCCTGTGTGAGTTAAGAGACTGAGTTTAATAGTACAAAGCATTCCCAGCTTTGTGCTGAATCTGTTTGAAAGGATGCATGAGTTATGCCCATGCATAAGGGGTAAAGTATGTTGGGACTTGTAGATTTATCTACATCAGTCAGGTCCCTGTCGCTGGATATTGGAGGCTCCAGAGATTTATTAATTGCTTGTCCAGTCTCTCAGGTTATGTTTTTTTGCTCTTGTTATTTGTTTGTTTGTTTGTTTTTGCAGTACTAGGGACTGAACTCAGAGGTGCTCTACCATTGAGCTACATCCCTAGCCCTTTTATTTTAATTTTGAGGCTGGGTCTTACTAAATTACCCAGGCTGACCTCAAACTTGGCAGTTCCTCCTGCCTCAGTCTCCCAAAGCACCTGCGATTACAGTCACGCACCACATCCAGCTGAGGTTAATCTTGTTTGTCTGTTGTTTGCAGTTTGAGAGTGGCTAGTCCATTGCACTTCCCCCTTCTTCCTATTTTTTTCTCAGAGTCACCTTAATTTACTAGGACCTTACCATTGTCACCACGTAGTGACTACAAGCCTATGATAAATGACTTGGGTTCAGACTTCTTTCTGATGAAAGAACTTTTAGGAAACATATTTATTTTCCCTAGGTTTCCTCTGAACAATGTTAAGATCTGAGATTTTTGCCTTTTAGCATTGGGAGACCTAACATCAAAAGGCCTTTCCTTCAAAGAACTTCATGCTGCTATTTAAATGGTAATTGCTTTCCCCCTGGTTTAGCTCTGGGCTTGGCAAATTTAATAGGCTTCAGTATTTTTATTTTATATTATGGGTATTATGAGATGAGTATCTGAATCAAAAACACCTAAATTTGGATGAGGAAAACAGTTGTGCACCTAGATTGAAGATCTGATCCAGTGTTACTTGGGGAAACATTTTGAATACTGCCCCAGTGACTTGAGTCATCCTTTTTTTTTTTTTTTTTTTTTCTGTAGTCATTCATTCATTTTATACATATTTTTCACTGTGCAGAGACAGTTTTCACAGTCATCATAACCCACTATGGAGTTGAGGGCATTTAGAAATGCATCTTTTTCATGGAGGAAGAACCTAGGCCGGTGCGTTTTCAACTCTGGCTCTACATTAGAATCACATTTTTAAAAGTGTGACCTGGAATCTAGATCATCTGAATCATAGTTAGGGATCTGTCCATGGCATAGGTATTAAAAATTTTTTTCTCCTATAATTATATGCAACAGAATTGGGAACAACTGTCATAGACAAACTAATTCTGCATTTTATTTAGCCAAGAAAGAGTTAAATCAACTACATTTAACTTGGTGGCTGTGAATATTTTATGTTGCATTTCTCATTAGAGTTTTTAGGGAAAGAATGAGTCTTTTGGCATTTTCATGATTTTGCTGGTTATTCTATTTGGCATGTGTATGGTGCGGGGCAATTGAACCCAGGGCCTTGCACAGGTTTGGGGACGCGCTCTACCCCTGAGCTATCTTCCCAGCACATTCCTGATTAGTTTCTTGATTGATTATTTTATCCTTCCTCTCTTATTCATTCATTTTTACATCCATCTTGAGTTTGTATAAGAACCATAAGCCTTTCTGTGCACTTCTTGATAGAAAAGTCCATGAAAGTATGATGAACTATCTCTTAACCACAAAAAGAAACTCGATTTCTGTATCTGTATAAGATATTTTTGGTTAACATAAATTTGGCCTTTGAAGGTAGTGTGTGGGTGGAGGCACTTAAAAGAGAAGGTTGGAAATGGACTCTGTTGTTCTCACTATGTGCTGTAGGAGTTATTAGAAACTTAATGTGGAATGGGATTTGTTTTTGTGGTTTCAAATGACCTTTTGGATATGGCAAGTTATTTAAAACCCCAGGTGGCAAGGTGAGTCTTGGCACATTACCCATCTAGGAATTAGGCTGGAGGCACACAAACAGAAAAAGACCTTTCTGGGCTTTTCTTTGTATTTTGTATCTCTATTCCCTGACCACTTAGTTAGAGCCTCCTTTGAATATTTTATTATCTACTTGGTTTATAATCAAGACCACCCACCTGATTTTAGCCTGCTGACTTTTTTTCTGCCTTTTTATTCCCTCAAGCCCACAGTGCATGTGTATTCATGTTTTTGCTTTCCATTCACGGAGATCTCCAGCTGGGAAAATATAGTGTGTACAATACTCTCTGCCTTCAACTGACATTGCTCATAAATTGCAACAGAAACACTGCTATCAGCAGCTTAATAGCAGGTAGAATACAGCTCTACATATCAAGTCTCAGCAGGATACAGAAACTATGGTTACCAAATTTCCAAAGGAGAAGGGGAGGGGGCAGAAAGTTTTCTATCTAAGAATAACTGAAACAACATTGAAAATTGATTCACTGAAAGCAGCTTTTTGAAAAGGCCTTATAAGGGCTGACTCAGTGGTTGCTCTGCTGTCACTTTTTGCTGAATTGTTATTTTTGAAGACCTCACAAGAGGTTTTTGTGGTGGAGCAGGGTAGAAAAGGCAAGCTTGTTTGCTTCTCTTCAGTCCCTCTCTCCCAGTCTTTCTCTGCTATCTTTTTAAAAGAAAAGAAAAGGCCTTTGATAAACTTGCTGAAAAGGGTGCTGATGAGGGGATTCTCAGGGAGGGTGCCTGGATGGAGTCAGAAGTGACTGCCCAGGCACACCACCTTCACACAGGCCTGGCACCGTGGACAAGCTAAACTTGACCTTAGTTTTGTATGTGAGCCACAGTTTATTTTATCTTGCACAGTGACCTGTATGTTCATTTGACTTCTGGTAACAGAGCACACAACTGCATAACATCAAGATGTCAATATTTTAGGCTCTGACATGAGAATAGACACTTTATAGATCCTTTCCATTAAAAAAAAAAGAAAAGAAAACGAAGATAGCTGCTCTAGTGTGAGAATTTCCAGTGCTTTAGCACATCGTTTTATCTTAATAAGTGAGATTATATTAATATTTTGAAAAGTCCCAAATTCCCTTCCATGAAGAACGGATTGCTGGGCTCCATCATCCACTGTGAGTGGCCACAGCAGAATTCTGCCTCTTGCCAGAAGAGATTAGTGTGGATGGTGAAATAATTCTTTCTTTAAACCAAGTAAAGCTGTTGTATTAATACTCCTGTCAAAGGGCTCAGGCAGATAAAAAGTTCTCAGCCTCATTCCAGGCTCCTTCATGACTCCCCCCCCCCCCCCCACCAAAGGAATAGCAAAATACATCCTACCCCCACCTGCAGCCCCGGGCCCTAGAATGTTGGAAGTAATTCATCAAAATCACAAGTGCCCAAGCCGGGCGCGGTGGCGCACGCCTGTAATCCCAGCACTTTGGGAGGCTGAGGCAGGAGGATTGCGAGTTCAAAGCCAGCCTCAGCAATGGCGAGGCACTTAGCAACTCAGTGAGAACCCTGTCTCTAATAAAAATACAAAAAAGGGCCGGGCGCGGTGGCTCACGCCTGTAATCCTAGCACTTTGGGAGGCTGAGGCAGGAGGATCGCGAGTTCAAAGCCAGCCTCAGCAGTGGCGAGGCACTTAGCAACTCAGTGAGACCCTGTCTCTAAAATAAAATACAAAAAAAAGGGCTGGGGATGTGACCCAGTGGATGAGTGCCCCTGAGTTCAATCCCCGGTACCAGTAAAAAAAAAAAAAAAAAAAAAAAAAAAAAAAAAGGCTAGGGATGTGACCCAGTGGTCAAGTGCCCCTGCGTTCAATCCCCGGTACCACACACACACAAAAAAAAATCACAAGTGCCCATTTCTTTCCTGGAAAAAACTAAACTTAGTTTATGTATATTTTAGTTTATAGGATATACATTTTTCTTTAAAGTCTTGTTAGCCTAGTGGCTCTGATAAGAACCACCTTAGCCTTTGGGATAGAGCTAGGAATTAGTTTATTCTTTTTTTTGGAGGGGGGTTTACTGGGGATTGAACTCAGGGGCACTCAACCACTGAGCCACATCCCCAGCCCTATTTTGTATTTTATTTAGAGATAGGGTCTCACTGAGTTGCTCAGTGCTTCACCTTTGCTGAGGCTGGCTTTGAACTCGCAATCCTCCTGCCTCCGCCTCCTGAGCCTCTGGAATTACAGGAGTGCACCACTGCATTAATTGCCGCGGGAATTAGTATTTTTAATAAGTGCTCAGGGGAAAACAGTCCAGGATTTGAAACCCAAATATACCATCTGTAGGGGTATGGGCTGGGAGCGCACGGCAGGGGGTTTCCTCTAGTTCACCCAGGGACCCAGGCTTGGAAACTTACCCTTTTCCTCCATCAGAAAAGGGACCCCTGATTCTAAGCATTTAGAGGATGCTGGAGCCTCACAGCCCACAGAGTTCACTTGCTGCAGCACTACCTTTGGTGGACATTGTGTGATGCTTGGACACTGTGGCATCTCCATCAGAGCGGGCAGTTGCGGGTATGCTGGCTCAGCACTGTCCTAAGAGCCCCCTGCTTTGTTTTGGAAAATGCACTCAGTGGACACCTGAAGATGCAGCCCCCAACTTCCAGCCACCAGTGGCTACTTTCTGAGCCTTGTGATACAGTAAAACAAGTAGAGCAAGAGACTTGCAATGTAAATTTAGATTAAACACTCCTGCTTTTTGTTTTGTATCTGGGATTGAACCCAGGGGTGCTTAATCACTGAGCTACATCCCCAGCCCTTTTTGTATGTTTTTTATTTTGAGACAGCACCTCGCTAAATTGGTAAGGGACTTGCCAATTTGCTGAGGCTTGCTTTGAACTTGTGATCTTCCTACCTTAGCCTCTGGAGCTGCTGGGATTATAGGTCCAGCTAGATAAACTCTTATTTTGGAATGTGATTTCTGAAGGACAGAGTGGTGAGTCACCAAGCTCCTCTTGTCACCTACTTGCCCCTCTTGTCTTATCAAGGTGCTCTCCCCAGAGGTCTTTAGTCATCGTTCCTGGAGGTCCTGTCCCTTGGTACCGCTTCATTTGACTTTATTTTGTTTGTGCTTTATCAGTTTGTTTTGTGCATTGAATGGGTTGGATTTTAGTGTATGTCCTTTACCAAACAAAAAGTCTTCTAGTTCATTCTTTTCAGTAATTTTATATGTCATAAATTTGAGACATTCAACTTCCTTGGCTAATTGGGCCAATGAGTTTAGGATTGATTAAATGAAAAGAGGGGTCCTTGTTTCCTGTATCAGCTACCACAGGGCTTTGGTTATTTCTTTGTCCAGACCTTAAGGAAGCCTTTCCTTGACCCCCTTATTGTGCAGAGCAGTATTAATCACTTGGCTGTGCGTCAGTCTCATTATTCCTGAATGACTCCTGGCTGTATGAAGGGCTTTAAGGAAACTCATGCTCACTGGAGAAGCAATGGAGTGCCCTGGGTGGGGCAGAGGACCATTGGAGGAGAAGACAGCTGGAGATCCAGTTGTGATTTTGGTGCTGGTTTTTAGTCTTGGAACCTGGCACCAACCATTTAACCTCTCTGGTCTTTGACAAGTTTCCAAATTCTTGATAAGGAGAGCAAGTTTAGAATAAGCAATCCCCAAGAATCTTTTGTGCTTGAAAATAACATTGGGGGTGGGGGACGTTATTTTGTGAGAATTCCAGACATGATCTGATGAAGCTCATAGTTTGACTTGATTACTTGTGTATGCATAGCTCCCTAACAAATGAGGCAAGGGGCCAAACCTTTGAGTGGAGGGCCAGAAGTGTTATGGTTACTGTCTTGCCACCAGTGTTTTCTACATGGGAATACTGGGCAGTTGTCACCAACTACAGCCAGACCTCACTGGGTTCCATTGCCCAGTTCTGCAGCTTACTGCCTAAGTGACCTTGGGTAGTTATTACTGCCTCCTTTGTGCCTTAGTTGTGAAGTGGAGATAATATATTCTGTACACCTTCACAGGATGTTAGGATTAAGTGAGTTCATAGGTGTAAGACTCCTCACCCACAGTCAGCACTGTAGGCCCTGCTTAAATTTCACAAACAAGAGCGTGTTTCCCAGTGTTGTAATATTCATTCTCGGCAGAGCTGAAGGTGCTTTTCATTAGCCTGCCAGCACTTTGTCTATAATTTGGGATTTCAACCTAGAAGACCCTCATTTCTGTAGGTCTTATTACAGTGATTAACAGTGGCATTAATGCTTTCATGTGTATCCTTCCAACAAAGGTGACTGTGAGGGGAAGGGCAAGCTGTGATCAGGGCCAAGTGCAGTGCCGGAACTTCAGGGAGGGAGCACTGTTCCCAGGAGCCTGGTTTTGCTGATTGTCAGATGCGGCTTTCCTCTGGGGTCACATGGAATCTAAGCTACAAGAAAACGTGTAGTTGGAAACAGTGCTTTATGTGCAATTACTTTGTAAAAAATATTTATGGCTCCTCCCATCCCTCCTGCCACCCCAACCTCCAAACCCACAGCAATAAATTTCTTTCTTTTATTTCTTTTATGTAACGACAGGAGTGGTGAATAGAGTCTAAATAGAAGTTATCTTGAAGGGTTGATCCCAAATACCTCTTGCACTCAGGGAGCAGGCAGTTCTTTTTTTACATTGAATTGGATTGCTAGTTTATATTAAGTAAATGAGAATTTATATCTCTGTAATCTCCTGCACCAAAGGACACAATTTGCATATATATATAGACCATATTTAACTCATATGTTGATCACTAGCATTTGCATTGTTGCTGCTGTTATAGCCATGTTGTTTTAGAATGACAATTTTCATTAAAATTTTTTGCAGTATTTTGTAGAATACTATTATTATGTTCTATTTGTAGAATACATGCCTACATACTAGGATTTCTACATTTTTACCACGTTTCTATTTTAAAATATCCTCAACATAAAATTAGACTAATTTAATTAACTGGGATTAAGTATTAAAGGCCACAATTTGTTAAACAGATTAAATACACACACACACATACACACACAGAACAAACCTAATTTGTATTTTGATTATTTGAGTTGTTAAGTGTGTTATTTAAGTGCGTTACCAATTTTCTGGGGAAAAAAACATGTATTTGTTATATGTTATGGAGGCAAGAATTGTGAAGTTATTTTCTCTCCATGTCTTTCCCTTGTATTAGGAGCCAGGTATGTGATTCCTAATAGCATAATGACCTGAGATTTAAAAAGAAACTACTGTATTTGTATTATTTGGAGAAGAGGAGATATCCAAAAGCATACTGGGAATGAAAGTTATTGTTCTGCATTTGAACTGGCACCAAGAAAGTGTCTATTGGATGTCATGAGCCACTTGTTGAGGACAAGTGGAGCGTGTACCCAGTTCTAGTAGTAACATGCTAACTAAGAGACGGATGAAACCGTCTGTGCCAACAGGGTCACGTTGCCATGAAAGCATCACCTGAGTTTTCCACCATGGACAGTCGTGCATGTGTGACACAGGATTTACATTGCCAGGAAATATGTTAAATAATTTTCTATCTCCTTGAAATCAATTTTTGGGTGATCACACATGCAGATTGAAACCCCCGGTTTTTTAAGATTTACACTCAGCACATAAAATTTACGTTCCCTGAAAGGCAAAGAAGGCTGTCATTTCATGCTCCCTGGCCTTCATTGTCTATTTCCCTTTGGTACACACAAGCAGCCTGGTACGTACAAATGTACGTGTCATTATGGAGAGAGAGCTTTCTGCTCTGTCAACTTTGTTTTACAAAAGCTCTGTTTCCTTTATTGCCTTTATCTATTACATCTGTAAAATTTATTTAAGCAATGACAAATCTCTCTTTGGGGCCCAGAGTCTGGGAGAAAAACCACTGGCAGGCTATTGGGAGGAGATTTGTTGGATATGACTGTTCATTAAATTGCAAGGAGTAGTGAAAGAGGCCAACAGTCTGCATCTGCCGTGGCTGGGTGGGTTATGGTCTGTGTTTAGAGCTCTTGCATCAGGTGAGCGACAAATGTACCTCATCAATTGCTTTTGTAATAGTTCAATAAAAGTGGATGGCTTTTGAAATCCCAGAGGAAGGTCCTTGGTTTTGTTAACTTGAAAGATTATTTATTCCACAAAAAATTCTATTAAAAAAAGAAGATACATAAGGCCAAATTCTTTATATCTATATTGTTATCAGATTATTTTAAAAGTGGAAAAATCAACTGAAAAGGGGCTCTTTCACTTAGAAGATACCACAATCAGCTGACAGTTGTCAGCTTTACAATTTTCACTTTTATATTTTGATGTGTGTATGTGATTATAATACAGGAGCTCCTCTATATTTTCATTCACTTTAATATTTCATTTTCCTTTAAAAACACGTGTTGAGCTGGGCACAGTGGCGCATGCCTATAATCCCAGCAGCTTGGGAGGCTGAGACAGGAGGATCATGAGTTCAAACTCAGCCTCAGCAATGGTGAGGTGCTAAGCAACTCAGTGAGACCCTGTCTGTAAATAAGATACAAAATAGGGCTGGGGATGTGGCTCAGTAGTTTGAGTGCCTCCAAGTTAAATCCTCAGTGCCAAAAAACAAAAATAAAAATGTGTTGAATGCTTACACCCTAGCAGAGATTTAAAAACCCAAGTTACTTAGCCAACTAGGAGAGGGTGGCAGGTAAAAATCAGGCACCTGGAATCTCATAGTAAGTGCATCTGCAGAGATACCTGCTAGGGCAGTTAGGCAGTGTCAGGGCTTTTAGGAAGGGCTCCCAGGAGTTTAGTGCACCTGAACTTGGACTCAAAAGATTAAGCCAAGCAAGGCAGGCCATCATTCTCCAAACAAAAGATAGGAGCAAATCAGGGAAGTGTGAAATAACTTACTGTGTCCTAGGAGTATTTAAAGTCATCTTAGCAGAGAGCTAAGTGGTAACCTGTAAAGACTTAACCAAAGCCTGATTTTGGACAGTGGTGTGGATAAGGAGTGGGTGGAGTCAGGAGTAGGCACAGCTCGAGGACCAGTGAGATTTGAGTGCTTAAGCAGAAGGGAAAGCCTGGGATTGGGGATCCTTTGAAACGACAATTAAAAATCATAAGAATTTGACTCCACAGTGAGTTCAAGAATCATCCTCAGTTTTCTCTTAGAGATACCTTCTAAACAGCTAAACATGAATATAGAAGGTTTTTGAGGTCCCATGCTTTAGCCAGGCCCTGATTTTCTATGACAAAGGTACATTATTATGTGAGAGAAGAATAGCAGTTCAACAAACTCATGTCGTAACCATTGGTGTGCCAGTAGGTCTGTAATAACTGGCTCTGGACAGGAGCTGCAGAGGGAAAACCCCGCAGCATTTGCTGTTTTCTGTATGTTTGTCTCCACCAAGGTCAACTTTAAGCTTCAAGTGTGATGCTACCTAACCTGGAGTTGGGAAGAGGTGTGCACATCTACAGCACACCTCAGGCACACTGCTGGTCATCGTGGAGATGCCCTTTCTTCCCCCGTAGGTCCCCATCTGTACATGTGTAGTTCCTTCATGAACTTGTGTTATCTATGAGCTAAACTTACATAATCCATGTGGAAGCCCAGTAACAGAAGTCAAACTGCCTGTGTCCATCTCTGATTTTCTATCCGGGGGCAAGTCTATTAAATATAAGTCTTAAGAGTTATTTTTTGCTCATCTGTAGAATAGAGATAATTTAAGAATCCAACACATAGTCTCTGAGGAATAAATGAGATAATCTGTGTAAAAACACTTATCTTGTTCCTACACATAGCTAAACTCTCCATCGCTGTTCCTTGTATTTATTTTCCACATTTACCCCCTGGGGACAGTATCACAAACATAAACTACCTGGTGTGTAAAATGACACTATTTTGTTAGTTTTTGAATTGGCTTCAGTGGAGGCCCCAAATTCAATCCCATCAAGATTGAGAAAGCGAATCTTGCAATTTGTCCACAGGCGTAAACATTTTAGTAGTACCTGTTTTGCTCTTGTTTTCAGCTGTTTTGTGCTGCTGAAACAGAATACCTGAGATTGGGTGATTTACAATGGGCAGAAGTTTATTTTCTCACAGTTCTGGAGGCAGAAAAGTCTAAGATCAAGACGGTGGCATCCAGGCCAGCCTTCTTGCCGTGTCTTCACGTGTTGGAAGGCGGAAGAACAAAAAGGGGATTGAACTCTCTGTCAAGCCCTTTTAGCAGGGCAGCTAATCACATCATGAGCTAGGCAACTTTATGGCCCAATCAGATTGAATTAGCTCCTAAATTTCCCACCTCTTAATATTATCACATTGACAGCACCTGAATTTTGGAGAGGACACACTCAAGTCGTAGCATTCCCCTTGCAGCTTCCATCTTTATTAACTCAGTACTTACAATTTATGGTCAGCTCGTAAATGCAGACTCCGGGTCCCTCAGATTCAACCAATTGCAGATAAAAATACTTGGGGGAAAAAAAGAGTCTGTCCGAACATGTATAAACCTTTTTTTTTTTTTTTTTTTTAATCATTATTCCCTAAACAATACAATTGTTTATATAGCATTTCTATTTTATTAGATATTACAAGAAATGAGAGGATATGTATAGGTTTTATACAAATACTATGTCCCTTCCTATAAGGGACTTGAGCACTTGCAGATTTTGGTGTCCATAGAGGAAGTAGGCATCAATCCTGTAACCCCCTGGACACCAAGATATATATAGTGTAGTCTGCCTTTATATGGCAGCTACTTAAATATAAGAATAGGCTACACATTCCATTTTGTTTTAGACATGTCACAAAATATTTTTTTCAGCCTTGGTAGCCCAATGTATTTGTGAGTTTAATCTGCTTTGAGCATACATTCTTGGTGGTTTAAAATTAAAATTTTTTAAAAGAAATTTAAGCTATGGATATACAGCTGACTTAAAGGGAAAAAAATAATGGCAAAATTTAGTTTTCTTGCTCTTATTCTAATATTAAAGTTGATTTGGACTCAGTGGCACCAGAAAATGGAAACCACTGCACCAAGAGATTATTAGGATAAAAAGCACTGCTCTCTTAACCAGTTACCTTTTTGGAAGACTTGTCAAATTTAGTATTACTTTCACATACCTTGGAGTTAGTACATCATGAAGTAAACTACTAAAGTTTTTGTCGCTGAAAATTTGTCAAAAGTTGAGTGAAAATACCAAACTTTTTGGTTTTTGTGCTGTTATTCTGTACTCTCAAGAAGTTTGATTTCCAAAATGTCAACGTGTGATTTCTCCTCAAATTCCAGTTTTTTGTTCACTGCTTTCAACAACAAGGTGGGGTTATTTTTTGTTGTTGTTTTATTTTGGGTTTTTTTGGTGCCCCTGCGTGGCATGCGTGGCTGAGCCTTGGTGCAGCTGGCAACAGACCTGGGCTGGGCCTGCTGGTGCTAACCTCCACCCCACCACCCGCCTTTCCCTGCACTCTCCCCAGAGAGGCCTGGCTGGGTAAGAAGAGAGAATGCTTTGCCTGGTTTTGCTTTCAGAGAAAACCAGACAGCCTTTGGCCCAGTTAATTCTGCCACCCCTTTCAAGTGCTGAGTTCTTCAAAGCCAGCCTTAGACCTTGCACACCTCACCCTGAAGCCAGCCAGTCTATTGCTGGCTGCTGACAAAGACAAGCTACCAGTTTCAACTGAAAAAGACCTTGAGTTTCTTTAAGCAGAGGTCATCAGAAGGAAAGAATAGGTTTACACCTCATTCCTCTATCAGGCATTTTCCTGCCCTATGTACTAATCCCCACAGCTATTTGCCATGAAAAAAATCTATGTATTTATTGTTTCATGTGCCAACTCCCAAGTGTTAGCTTGTCCAGCCAAACATTTTGCTGTTGCATTGGTGTTAGATTTAGCAATTCAGAGACGTTAGATACAAATCAGAGTTTTGTCGTGTGTGTGTGTGTGTGTGTGTGTGTGTGTGTGTGTGTGTGTTTTAACTCTTATGAAGTATAAGGCAACCTGGAAAGATGTTGAAATATTTAGTCAGGTCTTTCCTCCAGTGAAAAGAGGTGTATAAAACACACCCTGATGATGAGCAGCAATTAACAGTGCATTACTTTCTGGAAAAGACTTGAAGTTGGCTGCCCTGCAGGTCAGAGTCAATAAAGACTGAGTTACTAACAATAGCCTTTCTCTCTTGCTGAAGCCTTGGACTTAACCCTAACTTCATCAGACCAGAGAAGAAGAGAATAATGCGAACAATAGAAGTCTTAGGGGTTGACTTGGGTCTAATGTGCAGAGGCTGTAAAAGCTGTCAGAGAGCTTGATTGATTGGCTCGCACGCCTTAGTCCCCAGTGCAAAGCACTAATGTTTCTGCCTCTTCTGAGAGAGCTGATGTGCCACCTGGGGTCAGAACTTATCAGCCTGTGGGGCTAATGTTTCAGACGAGGCCAAAGTGCAGTCAATAATTTATACGGAAATTTGTGCTTAGATTCACAAGGAAAGCACGTTTTGACTTGAATTTCTCCCTCTGTCCAAGAAACAGGTCTGAGCCAACTTCAGATCTTCCTGCTAACATCATTGTTGTATGTGTTGATGACATGGAAAACAAACTTTAATTGAAGAAGGGAATAATTTATTCAGCAGTGAACATTTGGAACCACAATTTCAGGCTTTCAGAACCGATGGTGAAATGGGGGAAGGAAACAGCAATGTTGAATTTCTTTAAAAAAAAAAAAAATGTAATCACCTCTAGAATGTAATAACCAGGTCAGGTGAAATCTGAGTGACTTTGGAAACAATTACCAAGTGACCATGGTTACAGGCTTAGGTAGTCTCAAGGACTGGAAGAGATAGAAATGTCAGAGAGGATAGACTTAAGCTGGATGCCATGAATACTTGATCTGGTTTGCAGAGAAACAGAACCAAAAGGTAGCTTAGATGCCTGGGTGTGTGTGTGGAACACCATCCCCATGTCTGTATAAACACGTGTATTTACACACACACTGTATAGAGTAGACAGTGAAGCAGTGACACCCAGCAGGGCTGGTCAATCAATAACCAGCTAAGTTTTGTTCTGCTCCAGCAAAATGACGACTTTGCTCTAGTAAGTGCTAACAAAGGCCCTTTTACTGTCCCTCTGCTCAAGGAGAGCACTATTAGTCACACTTCATTAGGCTTGTTTACAGAAAAGAGCTGGTCTCTAAGCACGTTATTGAAATACTTGTAACTCTGTTGGGCCTTTTCTCTTCCCTGAAAGATAAGAACTTTGGAATGTGGGGTGGGGGAGGGTGGGAAGCAGCCTTTGACCATTGTAAAGAAAACTGGTATGTTCAGATGGGAATTGGACCTCTAAGTTCACATTTAAACCCCCACTAGCTGCACCCCCAGAGCCTTGCTGCTGTGTCTCATTTCTGTGGTCCCAGCTTGGGGAGCTTTAATTTTGATTTTGTAATCTAGGCATACATCAGGTGTTCAGTTAGCTGGTTCCCAAAAACTTGCAATGAGGTTTCCTTACCTTAAATATAAGTCCAGAGAACTGAACTGCATTTCTCAGCTTACTTTACTGTTGAGTGGTCAGATGAGGAAACACTTCATTCAAATAATGGACGTATGTGTCAGGAAATACAACATCATATGGGTTAAAATTAGCAGGGGGTATAGAAGCAAGAAAAAATGTCCTTAAGGTTGGAACTTGGCGCCCTTAATATTCTGAAGGATAGATGTGCTGCATCTGCAGTCAGCCTGTGCCAAGACTATAGGCTAATTGGGCTGGAGCTGGGGCACAGTGGTAGAGTGCTTGCCTCTTGTGCCCAAGGCCCTGAGTTCAATCCCCCATCACAGAAAAGAGTGGATATAGGCTAATTATTGCAGATGCCTGTATCCAAGGGACCTTGCCTGGAAGGAATGCTGGAAAACTTGCTGGTTGCATTTCTGAGTAGGGCTTAAGTTACAGAGAGGTTTAAAAGATTGGGGAGCCAAAGTACATTCACTGAGTCACTGCTTTATGCCCATGCCTGTGCCCAGTGCTTCACCTAAATCACACTATATTTAATAATCACACTGTCCCTGTTGTATAGATGAGGAAACTGAGGCTCTGGGAAGTTTAGGTCAGCTCAAGAAGAAGTAGCTGCAGAGCCGAACCAGGAGTGTCTGTGGGAGTTTAGGGTGCTCCATTCAGTCGCCATTATCTTCCTTCCTCATCTTCAGAATTGACTGCCAATTACACTTGATTAGAGTTGGTCCCTTCAGCTTTCCTACATTCTGAACCTGAGCCATGCTGTGTGTTACCAGGGTGTATGAACTGCTCCCCCGGGTGCCTGCAGGGCAAACCACTCCCAGTGAGAACAGGACCAGTACTTACACCAGAAACCTCATTCACCATTCTTTCCTCAGTTGAGAAGGCACTGAGTGTAGTTTTGTGATGTTCCTCTTCCTTCTTTTCTTTCTAGATTGGCCAAGGTGGTGGCTTTTTGGTGACACACAAAATCTACCCCTTTGTGTGGCATATGCCTGCAGATCCCTCCCGTTACACACACACACACACACACACACTCACACACAGAGTTAAGAGAGGCAGTTCCATGTTTCAGCTGCTGTTGTAAATTGCTATTTTAAATTTCAGCGAGTGGAATAATAGCAGAGCGATCATCTCCAGTAAATGTTGTTGGCCTGTGTAAAGAATGACTCCTTCGGAGGTTTTATGATTTATAGAGGACACAGCTGGTGGCCAGTAGAGCTGTAGGAATGTGTGCTCTCCTGGGCCCGGTGAGCTAGAGATGAAAAGGACCCAGAGCTGGCACAAAAGCAAATAAGCGCTCTGACTTTAAATAAAGCATCATAATTTATAGGAAGCCTGGCTCTTCAATCCCAGCGAGATACACGGATCAGTAGCAGCTTTTTGATGTGGAGCATAATTGTCAATTGGTTCCCACTGTCTCCTTATGGCTCAAGGACTGGGGATGGTAAAGAAAAAAAAAAAAAAAAAAAGAAATTACTTTAAAACACAGTCCTGCAATCTATAGTTGTACTGCACATATTTTGACAAGCAATTCAATAGCATTTAAACCTGAAACTGCTAATCACCCATGATATAGACTGGTACTGTTCTAACTGGCACTGATTTAAGAGAGAGGGAGGATTTTGAGAAAGACTAGATGATTAGGGATATTATAAGGACCCACATTTCTGCCTTCCCTTTTCCTTGCCTACTCTTCCTCCAAAGCATGTAAGGTTTTTCATTCTTTATTTATTTTATTTCCTCTTCAATCTTTCAGTTTCATTCATCTCCATAATTACTCTGTCTCCCCGAGCTCCTCCCTTCCCTGCTCCTGATTGGGGGCAAGGAAACTTGAGCAAGAGATAGAAGGCTCCCTGAGCCAGATTTGGGGAAGTGGCAGAGAGTGAGCTGGGGACAGACACACACACACACACACACACACACACACACACACACACACAGAGTTAAGATGCACAGCATTTTACCCCCTCAGCGCCCTAGAGTACTCTCCCTGGAGGGAGTGGTGGGGTAGGGAGCAGGGAGGCTTTGCCTTGAGGAGAGCCAAGTTTTGTCTGGCTCTGCTCTTCTCTTTACCTGTTTTTCCAGCTCAGGTAATAGCATCGTGGAGGGCTTGGGTGTAGGAGTTGTTAGCTGAAAAGGTCCTGTAATTAACACGAAGAGCAGGAGATGATAAGAGTGGTGGTTTGAAAGACCACATCCTTTTATTTGCTTATCTTAGGAGACCCCGTGAGTCTGATATGCAGGGGGAGTGGGGGGCAGTTAGAGGTTGTTTCCCCCTCACTGTGGGAGACCCTGGCCATGTGCTGTGTGCCCAGGCCACTTGTACATAACTGTGTCCTAGAATGACACTCAAGGAATGACTGTTGGGAGGTAATACAGTAAGAACTGGATCATTATTGTGGCTCATGGCAAGCCTAGTTCAACAAATATTTATAAAATGCCTTTCCCAAACTTCTGAATGCTTTTATTTAAAGGAAGAAAAATATCTCCTAATGAGCTAATAATAAAAGCTTGTGAGACAGGCCTGGGGAGGGGGCTGAATCTGTTAACAGTGCGCTTTGAACTCCTGTCTTCTCATGATGAAAGGGAGGAGGAAGGGAAAGAGAAATCCAGTAACCTCCAATGAGGACATTGTGCCTCATAAAAAGGAGAGGGCGTGAGGAACCTGCCAGTATTAGAAGCCAGTCTAAACTTGTCAGAGTTCAGATAAACCAGCCGGCGCCTTGAAAATTCAAGTTTAGAATTTGGCATCGGAAATCAGAAGGCTGCTGTTGCTTATCTGCACGCCCTGAGCCTCAAAGGAAGCAGTTACTGGAAAGTTCACTCAAAGGCAAGAAATGAAACCTCTTTGTACAAATGCACACAGACACACTGTATACATAACATGTACCTGTTCAGTTTATGCATGTAAATTGTTCCAAATGTCTGTGTCAGAAAACTGTTTTTTTTTTTGGGGGGGGGCAGCATTTTTCCTTGTCCCTCTTTATTCTTTCTATCGTGCTCTATTGATAGAGCCCTAATGGAACATGGCCCCTAAAAACCATCTCCTTAGGGTGCAGAGTGGCTGCTTTTTTCTTTTTTTCCTGTGTGTGTGTGTGTGTGTGTGTATGTGTGTATGTGTGTTACTAAGGATTGAACCCAGGGCCACTTTGCCACTGAACTGTAACCCCAGCCCTTTGAATTTTTGTTTTGAGATAGTGGCTGGCTAAGTTGCTGAGGCTGGCCTTGAACTTGCAATCCTCCTGCCTCAGCCTCCTAAGTAGCTATGATTATAGGCCTTTGTCATTGTGCCCAGGAGGGGGTGGCTTTCTATGCTGTTCAATTAAATATCTCTGGCTTTCTGTCCTTGTTGAAGCAAGATCAGGGGACTTGTCTCCCTCTTCTCTCCCAACACTATTGCCCCAGACCTTTTCTCCTTCCTTCCTGCCCCAAGTAGGGATTCTGGACACCTTAGCAGAAACTAGTAGAGGAATTGCCCAAGCAATGTGAGGCATATATTGTGATGTGAATAGTGACACACAAACATACACACATATGTGTGTGTATATATATGTGTGTGTGTGTGTGTGTGTGTGTGTGTGTGTGTATCCCCTCAAGTCATCAAGGTCACTTTGTGATGTGTATGTCAGCCTAATTTAAAAGCAAACGTTTTTCTTACTGATCATGTTTAAAATTCCTATCCAGAAATCTCTGTGTGATTTTTTTTCCCCCATGATGCTCTTTGTTACCTACAATGTCTGTAATGACATCTGGGTGTTTTGTGACCACAAAACTTGCATGCTAGAACATAGGTTCTGATCATTTAGAAGAAGGAATATAACTCTTTTTGCAGTGAACATTAATTGATGTCTAATGACCTGTTTTGATCCCCTATTTTTTAAAAGTTGTTTAGGCTATCACAGTTTTCATTAGTGCTTAAACTTCCTGAAACTGTCCTTACCATCCTCGTGTGCAGTGCACGCTCCTGTGCAAATGTCTGGGACAGTGTTTTAGTGTCCCCGGTGGTGCCTGACAAAAGCCTATTTCTGCTCCCTCTTCTTGCCCACTAGACTTCTTAACAGGCCATTGTATTTTCTAGAAGGGGGAAAGGATGACGTTACTAGGGAAGCAAGAGAAAGAAAAGCAGCAAGAGCTTCTTTTAGCTGACCAGTCAACTGGATATTGACCACCTGTCTTCATGGGAAAGAAATAGATGGCAGTGAATAAGCGAGAGTCTAGTTTTCCAAGAAGCTCAATGATTTTCCCAAATCAATACAGCTCATCAGGCCTCAGAACAAAGGCTGCGGGGGAGGTGACAGTGATGGAAGTGGCTCTGTGTTCTTTTGTGTATTAAACCATAAGGCCCATGGGGAAACAAGGTTTCTTTAGCGTGTTTTTTTTTTTTTTTTTTTTTTACTTTTAAGGGCTTATTCAGTGTATTTAGGGGGGAAAATCCTTTCAGATATGTTTTTTAAAAGGTCTCCATAGATTGTATACTGATGGCTCAAATGTATTTTCAAAGAGAGAAACGCAGTCAAGTAAGAAAGAATACTCTCTTTTAAAATGCAGATTAGAATAGCATTTTGCCATTGCGTCTTTGGTATTGGTTAAGGTTTCATTTATTTTTTTCCTTGTTATGTATGGATAATGTTTAGATGAACCTAGAAGAAAGTCTCAGTATTCGGATTAACCTCTGGCCAAGAATCTCCACTATCCTCCCATATATGTGAACCCTGTTCCCAGTGTCCTGAAAATAGCACCAAACCGTAATCAGAATGCTGAACTGTCATCTGAGAGGTTATAATTAATGTAGATAGAGCGATGCCAACATACTCCAGCCGCCGACAGAGAAGATCAACGCAAACCAGCAATTTTTAGCCCTTCAGTCCTTTAATCTTTAAGCTCACTATGCTTTCCATAAAGTAGTACATTAACACCAGAGCAGTGTGTCTCTGGGGTTTATGACTGGGGTGGCGGCACACTAGGGCATGAAGTGTTTCATTACACTTCCTTTTGTTAGTACTGCCCTATCTCCCAAGCTCCATTGCCATACACTATTTGTTCAGATAAAGCCCAGTGTTCAGGGTGACTAATCGCAGCACTGTGTTCCAGATGGTTTGATTACAGGATGTGGTTAAAATGACTCTTCAAACATTCAGCCCAGCAGTAGGGCTCTTTAAAAAAAAAAAAAAATACTGTTTTATGGTCATGTGACAACACTTACTTTTCTTGTCCTAGTGCTCCATATATACTTGGTGTAGGGAACAGGAAAGTCCCTCTGCTTTGGGGCTGGCAGGTACTTTGTGGGCTACCTTAGTTAAAAAATTTAAAAATTTCCCATACATTTATAAACTCAACTTTGTCCTTTGAAGAAGGCTCTATCTGAAGACAAAGAGCTCTGAAGCTGGAGCAATGGATAAAAGGGACTCTTTGTCAGTTTCAGCATGAAAAAGAACCTAGTATTGAATATAGCAGAACAAAACCAACAAAATATTAGGGGAATGAGTTCTGAACAAGAGAATGGTGATAAATCATACTTTGTGCAAGATTGTGTGAGAATGTGGGATAACATGATATCTGAAATATAGGAACTTTATCCTGTTCTCATGAAAAACAGCATATCGTGGCACTTTTATCATCACCAATGTTTCACTAGAAAGAATATATAAGAGGAAAGAAACATGTAAACTTTGAAAAGAAGGATAAGGGCATAAATGGGTTACAATTTGGTATTATTAGAATGAGGTTTCTGTTTTCTGCCTGAGTGCACACCAACTCCATCCAGATGTGGTAGTCAGAATAAGAGTTTGAAAACTCTTCTGTCTGATTCCAAATTCAGCATTTGCAATGCTTGGCAAAGACTTCTGTCCCAAGGATGAGGCATTTTAAAGACTCTGAGACAGTCTTTAAACTGTAATATAAACATTTTGTGCCAGTCCACTGGGAAATCAGGCATTTGCCCATTTCTACAGGAAACAGCTTCACAAATACCAGAAATAATAATTCATAAGCCACATTTATAACATCTTTGGAGTAAAATCTCTCCAAAGAGATGTCTATTGTCTATAAGTTAGTGAGAGATTTGCTTATTGAAAAAGTATGGTAATAGTGGGAAAAGAAGCCATTCAGGACTCAGCCTCTATTCCAGTTAGTTCCTAAGTGTTTGGTGAGCTCTCACTATAAGGTGGGCACTGTGCTTCTGGGGGTCTGTAGGTGCAAGCACTGCCCCTCATCTTAAGGAGTGTCACCTAGTTGGATGAGATAAGCTCACTGTGTAGTGAGTGGAGTGACATGTTAAAGGGACATGTATCAGGGAGGACACAAAGTGTAACCATGTTCAAACATGGTGGGAATTTACTTGTCACTCATTTAATACACTGAATTGAGTATTCCTGGTGAGTTCTCGTCATCCAAGAACCCAGATCTAGGAGAATATGCCAGTTTCAACTTGTGACCTTCAAGGTCACTATTGTCATTTCTATCTTGACTAGAAAGGGGAGGAGACCAGAAGAATATGCATGGGAGGGTCTTATGGGCCTGGCCTGGAAGCGACCCACACTCCTTCGGTCATTTTCTTTGGTGAAATGCAGTTATATGACCACTGGTAGGGAGGCCAATCCAGCTGTGGACTCAGAAAGGGGAGGGAAATATGGATTCTGGTGAGCATCCCTCAGGGAAAGCTGTGTATAGAGTCCAGGAGAGAATGACTATTTTGGGGTGATGTGCATTTTATGTGTGTGATGAAGCAAAGGATTCACATAAAAGATAATACTGGAATTTATCACTGTTTGGTCCTAATTTATTAGGAAATTTAACTTTCCTTGAGGATTGTGACTAAGACCCCTTATTTTAAGGTTTCTTTCAGGGGAGTTAAAAGTGTGAGGTGAAGAATTGTTGAAGAAATTTGTCTGGGCTGGAGGAACAAAAAGAGAAGTAAACTGGAAGTGAGAGAATGCCAGCATGTTTTGTCCTTGCCCGGATGAAATGCTGTCAGGTCGTGGAAGGATGGACTGCTTCTGCAGGGTATCAGAAGGCACCCCTAAGATCAAGGCATTCAAACACAGATTTTAGGAGGAAGAACTTTTTAATAAAATGGCTGGAAATTAACTAGGTGGTCCTGGGTGACTGCTGGTAAAATCCTCATCACTGATGAGGCCAAAGGAAGAAGTGTTGAGGGCACACCAGCAGTTTGCTTCCTCGCCTCATAGCTATTACATTCTTGGAGCTTTGGCCCATATAGTCCTTTTAGTCACTTTACGACCTTTAGGGCTTCTCACAGTACCAACTCACCAGAACTTCCGTATACCTAATTCAGCTTCCTCGCATAAGTCTGTTTGATTGCCTCTGCTTTAGATGCCTCTGACTGTTCTAGTCCAGTGGGCATCTGGAGCAGAGGGCCAGATCTGAGAGGCTGGTCACTTACGGCTAACTTCTGAGCAGGGACTGAGGGCAAGGTGGGCACCCAATAATACTACATCCAGGGTCCTGTCTAATGTGAGGCCATAAAGGGCCTGCTCTGTAAATATGGGTATTACAGAACCAGCCTATGTTGGTTCTAAGATTTCAGACTCTTCATGGAGTTTAAAAGATTTCTGGCCAAACTGTGTTGATTCAATAGCACCTGATGTGTACCCTGTAAACAGAATAAACACTTGATCGGGCCTATCTTCTTAAGATCTCTTGACTAAGGAAATAGAACACTGGAATCCTTATGAGGTTTCAGGGCTGTTTTGGCTTGTAGAGATAAGGGACTTGTGCTATATAATAATAAAGACCATGTTCATATTAGGTGCCTTGTAGGTAATATGTTTTGGGGAGCAGCTTCTCAGATTCTGCTTCAGTATCTGAAACAAAGTGTCAACACTAGAGAGGAGAAAACGTGTGGTGAGCATACTCTCAAACCATCTTTTGTATGCTTCTGCTGTCTTATTACTCTGCTAGTAATAAGGCTTGGGTATTTTTCAAGTATAAAAAAAAATGTTACAAGGCAATCATTAACTCTTTGAGAAAGACCATGCCTACTCTGTGGTAGAAAGGGGAAGATAATAAACCTGTGAGATTTCTGAGAATATAAAAATGTAAAGGACTTGTATAGAGCATTCCTAGCACCTAGCTCATAGCCTAGATGTTTGGGAAAAAAAATAGCAAATCTTTGGGGAATAAATTTACATTTATTTCCAGTTTGCACATCTTTATGCCCAGATTTCTAAAAGTTGGTTTTATACTTTTTAGAGGACTAATTTTCATTTAGAACATTTATGCTCTTAGTACATATAGTCTGCTTTATTGGACACGGGTTACAAAATATTACAGAATATTCCAGATTTGAGATTTCAGCAAAATCATAAACCATTTACATGGTTTAGAGCTAAAACACCACTTTTATTCTTGGCCCTTCATAATGGGATGTTGTCTAAACATAGACCTTCTTACAAAGAAGCAGTGCACTGTTTATATTGTAGTACAGTAGTTTATATGAAGAACATTCCTTAAGCCATCATTCCAACATAGAGGGGCAGTTTTAGCTGTGTAAACATGTGCATGTATATATTCATACGTGGATTGTAGGCAGATTTAAATTCTGTAGCATTATGAGTGGCTTGTACTTGTAAAGATAGACACAAGCCTATGTATCTAATTAGCAATGCTTGATGGAAACCGTTCAGAATCTCCCTGGGAGTGAAGCATTTGTTTCAAGCATTTTATGTGCTTTTGGAAAAATAAGGGTGACTTTTTAAGTTGAAAATAGGCTTTTCTTTACAGGATTCCATTCCTGCTGAACACCACCACCAACAACAACAAACAACATCACCTGGTTCTTAGATAAGAAGTCTGCTTGTGTGGCTTCTAGAGAATAGCAGATGTGAATAGTTTGGACACTGCAACTGCAGTTCAGCCTTTGTGACAGTTTCAACCTGTAGCCCGAGACTGACTGATTGCTTTGGGACCCTTACTTGTCTCTGGCCTCACTTTCCCCTTGACCCGGTTTTGAGACCTCGAATTCGGTTCTGAGTGGGGTTGGCGTGTTGTGTTGAGCCGCGCTGCGTGCGTGGTGGAGCGGGACCGCGGCACCTCCGCGCGGATCGCAGCCTTCTGCCAGCGGACGGGCCTTGTTAACGCAGACAAGCCCGCGCGGACGGAGGGGGCCAGGCGGCGCGGGCAGCCCTCCGCTCGTCGGGCGCGCTTGTCCCTGCTCCGCGCACTGGCCGGCCCAGGGGCGGCAGCCTCCCACCCGCGCGGCTCCTTTCTCTCAGGCCGCTGCCTCGGGTGCTCTGGCCGGCCGCCCTTGGCCCAGCCAATCAGACGCGAGCGTTCGCAGCGGGCGCTGGCCAATCCGCGGCCAGCTTTTGCTGGAAACGCGAAACCCTTAGGGGAAAAGCAATAACAAAAGCCTTTCACTGCAGACAAATGTTAAGTGTCTGTGCAGACTTTTCCTGTTTTTAATTTTATTACTGCAAGAATGGAGGGTTTGTTGTTTCTTTCATGTTTCCTTTCAAGCAGTTTTAATTATACATTTGTGCTACATCAGGGACTCTGGAACGCAGTGATTCAGCCTATTGCATCTAAAGCTAAAATGCAGTAACCTTCTGGCAATACAGATATATTCCTGCACTGTAAATATAGCTGACATGCTAAAGAATTTTAAGCAGCTGCAAAGGTCTTTGACACCACACACAGTGCCCCAGAGAGCAGATGATGAGAAAACCAGCTCAGTCTTCCCCTTCGCCTCCTTTCGGATTCCCTCCCCTTTCCTGAAGGGATGTGCTCATAAAGAATCCTTTCCTCCAATTGTTCTGTCTTGTGTAAATTTTGACCAAATGCCTAATTACCACTGATTATCATCGCAATACAAATTTTTATATTCAATGGTTTAAAAAAATTTCCTGAGGGAATTACAAAGGAATCAGCCGCGTTGAGGAAAGGCTTGCTTTGCTTCATCCTAGCTTTTCTTCCCCTGCTAGACTATTGCTACAATAGGCTGAATTTACAGTGAGTAAATTCAGCTGTCATATAAGCACTAGCAACCAAACCATATGGGAAACAATTTTCAAATCTCCTTTTGAGACTTTTCTTCCTTCTCCGTTACTTGAGTCCCAACTATTCAAATATTTACCTCCTGTTAAAAGGTTCCCAAGGAAGAGTCTTACCTTGTGAGGTTTCTCTTACCATAAAGGAGCTTAGTTAAGGTTTTCTGTAAAATTCAAAATGGCAGGGGTAGCTCAAGTGAAGAAACCAGCTAGAAACAGACTTTGTGGGATGTTCTCTGGTGTTTCCAAGAAAGAACAGGAGGTTGATGCAGAAAGAAAACAAAGGTTCGCTTAAATTTTTTATTTATTTACCCTAGTATTTTATTTATGTCTCAAAAACTAAGTCCTTTAAAAATGTGCTTTAAATGAGCGATTTTTTAAAAAGTGGCACCTGTCCTCTAGGGAAACAAGGAGGATGTTATATTTTGTTTCCTGTGACATTTGGTATACTAAGTGCACTCAAGTTTAGTAATTCACAGATGCAGTGCTAAATTAAATTGTCTGTCTGCAAAGCAGTGGGGAAAAGCAGAACGGCTTGCAGGAAACAAGTATGTTGGTTTTGTGATTTCTTTTCTAATCCTCTGTGGTAAATGCTTACCAAAGTTGATTCTAAAGATAACCCCAGGAACAAATCTATTGTGCACATTTATTTTCTTAAGAGGGCTATTTTAGGAGTCCTTAATATGAAACAAGACCAAAGAGTGAAACAGATACCATACCAAGGCTGATTATTGTCTCACAAAGTCAAAGAGGGGAGGATTAGGAAGGAGGGAACACAGCTGATTGTCTGCTATCCAGACTCTGAGCCCCCACTTTCCCCTCTGTACCTGTTTTTATGCACATGCATAATTTTTTTTGTTAATAAAAATCACCATCATTTTACATTGTTGAATTGGAAACAAAACCTATTCCTTTCAGTCACTTTCTAGTTTAAGCACTGGTAACTGGCGCTTAGTTTATGTTGGCTGCTTGCCAAACGAAAGCAATTATGTGTAATAATAGAAAAATTAAGAGGTGAGTGTTGCTGTTTTACAGCAGGACATGGCAAAAACCATTTCCTTCTGTCAGCAGTATCTTGATTACACTCTCACACACAGTCTCACCCTTTTGTACCACATGCACACACACACACAAATCACACACACACACACACACACACACATTTTTCCTGTGGGTTTTAACTTGAGGTCACTGAAACCAGAAAGAGGAAGAATGCAAACCACAGCTTTTGAAAGCAAATGGGAATAGAACTTTGCTGATAAAAATAATAATAATAAATGAAGCAGAAATAAAATAATCAGTGTTAAATGTGGTCCCTTTTCACCCCTTACCCCCCCCCCCCCCGCAGGTGTCCTAGTGGTCAATGTCACGTGGAGGAACAAAACTTACGTGGGGACCCTACTGGACTGTACCAAGCACGACTGGGCCCCTCCCAGGTATGCACAGGGCCTTTTGTTTCTCTTCTCTCCTTTCCCTCTCCTTTCTTTACAAGGAAACTATAGAAAGAGATTAATAAATTTTAAAAGTCTGCCTGTAATTGAAAACAGGCAGAAGAGAAATGAGCAATTCAGGACTGAACACAGTAAAATGCAGATGGCTAGCTCTTCTATCAGAAGATCTCTACTCCCTGCCCCCTCCCTCTCTGCTTTGTCTTCTTTTCTCAAAATGGGAATTTGAACTGGATTAGAAGCTAGCTACCTGAGCTGTTTCTCTTTCATTTTCTGAGGAGGGAATATAAGCCATTGATTGGTAGCCTGTGCTTTTGGGGGTGCTGAAATTATCATTGGATGAATGAGGAGTGAGCGATGGAGATGTTGACTCCTCTTTGCCACATTGTATCTCGTGATTACACCTTTCTTTGGGGGGTGCTCATTTTGACAACTGTTACTTACTTCCCTAGGTTTTGTGAGTCACCGACAAGTGACCTGGAGATGAGAGGGGGCCGTGGCAGAGGGAAGAGAGCAAGGTCAGCCGCTGCGGCCCCTGGCTCCGAGACCAGCTTCACCGAGTCCAGAGGGCTGCAGAGCAAGAACAGAGGGGGGGCCAATGGGAAAGGGAGGCGGGGAAGCCTCAATGCCAGTGGACGAAGGACACCCCCAAATTGTGCGGCTGAGGAAATCAAAGCCAGTCCTTCCTCTACCAACAAAAGGAAAAACAAGCCTCCAATGGAGCTGGACCTGAACTCCAGCTCTGAGGACAATAAGCCTGGGAAGCGTGTCCGCACAAATTCTAGAAGCACTCCCACCACCCCTCAAGGGAAACCAGAGACTACTTTTTTGGACCAAGGCTGCTCCTCTCCAGTGTTAATCGATTGCCCCCACCCAAACTGCAACAAAAAGTACAAGCACATCAATGGCCTGAGGTACCACCAGGCTCATGCACACTTAGACCCAGAGAACAAGCTGGAGTTCGAGCCTGACAGTGAAGACAAGATCTCAGACTGTGAGGAAGCCTTGAGTAATGTGGCCCTCGAATGCAGCGAGCCAAGCACAAGCGTGTCAGCTTATGACCAGGTGAAGGCCCCCACCTCTCCTGGTGCTGGAAACCCCCCTGGGACCCCCAAGGGAAAGAGGGAGTTGATGAGCAATGGCCCGGGTTCTGTTATCGGTTCGAAAGCTGGAAAGAATTCGGGCAAAAAGAAGGGCCTGAACAATGAACTGAACAACCTTCCAGTAATTTCCAACATGACGGCCACATCAGAGGGTTGCTCAGCAGTAGACGGCACTTTGGCTGCTGAGATGCCCAAACTGGAAGCAGAAGGACTGATTGACAAGAAAAGTTTGGGTGATAAAGAAAAGGGCAGAAAAGCTAACAACTGCAAAATGGACAAAAACCTCTCTAAATTGAAAAGCGCCCGGCCCATCGCCCCTGCCCCAGCCCCCACACCCCCACAACTAATTGCGATACCTACTGCAGCCTTTACAACTACCACTGCGGGGACAATACCTGGACTGCCTTCCCTCACGACAACTGTCGTCCAGGCCACACCAAAGAGCCCTCCATTAAAACCCATCCAACCAAAGCCCACCATTATGGGAGAGCCCATCACCGTGAACCCAGCTCTGGTGTCACTCAAAGACAAAAAGAAAAAGGAGAAGCGAAAGCTAAAGGACAAAGAAGGAAAAGAGTCAGGAAGCCCCAAACTGGATGCTAAGCTGGGGAAACTGGAGGACTCCAAGGGGGCTGGCAAAGATTTATCTGGGCATTTTTTAAAGGACCATCTCAACAAGAATGAAGGGCTGGCTAATGGACTGTCAGAGTCTCAGGAGAGCCGCATGGCCAGTATCAAAGCCGAGGCTGATAAGGTCTACACGTTCACAGACAACGCTCCCAGCCCTTCCATAGGGAGTGCCTCAAGGATGGAGTGCAGCACTCTGGTGAATGGTCAGGCACCAATGGCACCACTGCATGTATTGACCCAGAATGGGGCCGAGAGCTCAGCGGCAAAGACCAGTAGCCCCGCCTACTCAGACATATCTGATGCTGCTGATGATGGCGGATCAGACAGCAGGTCAGAGGGCATGAGGTCAAAGGCCAGTTCCCCATCAGATATCATTTCTAGTAAGGACAGTGTTGTAAAAGGGCATTCTTCAGCTACAGCACAATCATCTCAACTGAAAGAGTCCCATTCTCCCTATTACCATGGCTATGATCCTTATTATTCTCCAAGTTACATGCACCCAGGACAGGTTGGCACCCCTGCAACTGGGAACAGTGGGAACACACAGGGAATGAAGATCAAGAAGGAATCTGAGGAAGATGCAGAGAAGAAAGACAAGGCAGAACAGTTAGATTCTAAGAAAGTAGACCATAATTCTGCATCCCTACAGCCTCAGCACCAGTCAGTGATCACACAAAGACACCCGGCCCTGGCTCAGTCACTTTATTATGGCCAGTATGCTTACGGACTCTATATGGACCAGAAGTCTCTGATGGCTAGCAGCCCTGCCTACAGACAGCAGTATGAGAAGTACTATGAGGACCAGAGGCTGGCAGAGCAGAAAATGGCCCAGACTGGGAGAGGAGACTGTGAAAGGAAAACTGAGCTCCCTTTGAAGGAGCTGGGCAAGGAGGACAGTAAGCAGAAAAACATGCCATCGGCCACAATCTCAAAAGCTCCCTCTACTCCAGAGCCTAACAAAAACCATTCTAAATTAGGGCCATCAGTGCCTAATAAAACTGAGGAGACAGGTAAATCGCAGCTTCTCTCCAATCACCAGCAGCAGCTACAGGCCGACAGCTTCAAAGCTAAGCAGATGGAAAACCACCAGCTTATTAAGGAGGCTGTAGAAATGAAGTCTGTCATGGACTCTATGAAGCAGACAGGTGTAGACCCAACCTCGAGATTTAAACAAGTAAGATTGTGGAGCGTGGCCCCAACAGAGAGAGCAGTCTGAGACACGTTACATGTCTGGGCTTGAATTGGTTAGACTTGGAGAGAAACCAACATCAGGGGTTTTTCCTCTTCTCTTGAAAAATATCTTAAAAGATCCTCAGGACTTGTTGTGTAGCTCTAAAATGTACATTGCTCACTGTTTTTATTGTCATGTCGTGTAGTAAAATGAACTCTAGACATGCACTTTGCAGACTTGTGGTCCATGCCATCATTTAATTCTGTGACTTTGATGAGGTCCTTTAATTTCTTGCTGAGTCCAAGGTGAGGGCATTCCACTGCAGGGCTGCTGAATTTCCTACAGACTCTGAGATTTGGGGTCTGATCACTAAAGTATTTGTTCTTATATATTTCCAGTTTTCCATAGCATTTTTGCAGAGTATTAAAACTGGACACAGCCAGGTATAGTGGTGCATGCCTGTAATCCCAGTGTCTGGGGAGGCTGAGACAGGAGGATTGCAAGTTTAAGACCAGACTCAGCAACTTAGCAAAGCCCTAAGCAACTTACTGAGACCTTATCTCAAAATAAAAAACAAAAAAGGACTGGGTGTATAGCTCAGTGGTAAATTGCCCCTAGGTTAAATCCCTCGAACCTCCCAAAACCAACCAACCAACCAACCAACCCATTGGGCACCTAAGTGCACGTTTCCCATTCATCTTTTTAATACAATTGAGGACCCAGAGGTATTTCACCCAGGGCCTGAGATGCCTGGATTTTTGTTTTTACACTCTGTGTTAAGTGCCCAAAGCAGAGCTCAGTGCTGAGCGTTTGTGAAGAAGGTGAGGAGGTTTGGGTGATGGGCCTCAGTCATCCCAGAGAACAGCCAGCCAGCCTGAGAACACCTGAAAACTAGTCACCGTGAAACCACACGTGTGCTAGCACTTTCTGTCATGGTTCAGATATCCTGACTCACTGCAGCCCTGGGAGCATTAATTCTGTTATTTCCCAGCACCAATTTCCCGGTGCCTATGCTTAGGCAGTCCCTGGTGAATAAGAATGAGAAGCCTTTCCCCATACCCATTTCTGCACAAAATTGGGACATGGTCTAAACTTGGAATGTTCTCCAGGATCTGAATACCAAGTAGATTTATACCATGAACGGGATGGGGGTCACAAAGGTCATTAGGATTTTTAGTTTTCCCTCTTCCAGAGGCCTAAAAATCAGGCTGTTGCTTCATAGGCTGCATTAGAACAATACAATCTGGGGGTCTTATAGATGGCTTTATTTTATAGTAGAGAAGCCATAATGTGTGCTATGACTTTGAAATTTTGTTTTGATGACGATGTTAGCACATAATGAGAAGTGAGCCAGTATATGAAGTCTCAGCTGTGGTAGGTGAAGAAAGTGTATTAGGAAACAAAGAGTTTTTTTCCTTCTAAATGATGTTAATATCTGTAGTAATTACTTAAATTTACTATTATTAGCTTGAATTTTTAAAATCCTTTTTACCTATCAGAGCTATTAAAAGGAAAATGAGGATTGGATTAAATATGTCTGAGGGTATTATTTAATGTTGAGAAATTACATTTTAAAGGCCCACTTTCAGATTCCAACATTCCTGAGTTTGAAGCCCAGTTCCACAACTGGGCAGCCATGTGATCTTGGTGTTACCTGAACTTTAAAAATTTTGGTTTTATCTTCTCTACAAAGGATCAATAATAACCCCAGATATTACCATGTTATGAGAGAAGGAGGACTAACACGTTGTCTGGTACATACATAAATGTTAATTCAGTATGGGAGGTAACAGTAATAGTGCTGTCATAATGATTAATGGGTTTTCTTAAAAACTGAAATTTTAGGACAAAACTTTTTTTTTGTTTGTTTGTTTTGTTTTTGTTTTTTTAATCAGGATCCAGATTCAAGGACATGGCATCATTATGTATACCAACCCAAATATCTGGATCAACAAAAATCAGAAGAACTTGAGAGAGAGAAGAAATTAAAAGAGGATAGTCCAAGGAAAACTCCTAACAAGGAGAGTGGTGTGTCCAGCCTTCCTGTATCATTAACAAGCATTAAAGAGGAGCCCAAAGAGGCCAAGCGTCCAGACTCTCAATCAATGGAAGAGAACAAGCTGAAAAATGATGATCGGAAAACACCTGTGAATTGGAAGGACTCTCGGGGGACGAGAGTGGCTGTGTCCTCACCCATGAGTCAGCATCAGTCATACATACAGTACTTGCATGCTTATCCTTACCCACAGATGTATGACCCCAGCCACCCTGCATACCGGGCTGTTTCTCCTGTCCTAATGCACAGTTACCCTGGTACGTGTCATGTTTTGGGTTCTAAGTATTTTGGAGGGAAGAGGCTCTGTTCAAATATGAGCTATTAAAAACTCAAGACAAATTAGAAGCTTCAAGAGTGACATTTGTTTTGCTTGTTTTTTTTACCGCTTAAAGTCCCAAAGATGTAACTGATAATAATGTAAGATTTTTTTTTTTTTTTAATGAAATGTCAAGAGTCTTCCGCTATAGCTTCCATAGTCTCTGATGGTCTGCTGTAGACATTAGACTGACAGATACTTTATTGGCTATGAAAATATTCTAAGCACTTACTGTCATAATCATTATAGTTACTATTCCTTTCACTTAAGCAGACACATAAATGCATGAAGTGGCTGTAAGCTCAATTTTGTTTATAACCTCTGTTCATCAGGATGAATTAACTGGAGAAGAAAATCAGAGAACCTAGATACAGTTTAACAATGATGTAGCCCATTTTTAATGTAACCCCTTATTTTAAGATCTCTGACTCTTATCCCAAATTCATGTAACACAAATGACTTTTTTTTTTAAGATGTAGCTTGTAACTTGATGTGGCATTTGTCGTTTATCTGCAGGGGCCTATCTCTCTCCAGGATTTCATTATCCTGTTTATGGGAAGATGTCAGGGAGAGAAGAGGCAGAGAAAGTCAATACCAGCCCCAGCATCAACACGAAAACAACCACTGAATCTAAAGCACTGGACTTGCTCCAGCAGCATGCCAACCAATACCGCAGCAAGTCTCCTGCCGTAAGCCTGCCTTTGTTGTCATTTACAAGGACTGTGTTTTGGGGGACAAAGGGGGACAAGCTAGAGAACAGTCTTGAAATAGAAATGGTTTTGGAATCTAGCTGTGATTTCAGGATGCTGCTTTATCCTTCGTACATAAAGAATAGAGTGTTCAAAAGTCAGTTGTTTTCATATATAAGGGGACAGGTGTTATTGAAGCAAGTATGGTGGTAGTGAGCTCTTTGTTAGGCAGTCATTTAAATTTATAGAACCTGGGTGTTGGTGCAAAGTATTACTGATAAAACATTGAAAAAATAAATAATGGAGAATGCTATTTCAGAATAGCTTTTGGTAACTAAATAGCTCTAAGGCCACAGGCCTTTGAACCATTGGGCAAATTGAAGGGTTTTTTGTTTGTTTTGGTACTGGGGATTTGGTACCCAGGGACACTTTACTACTGAGCTGTATTCCAGCCATTTTTATGTTTTTGTTTTAAGATAGGGTCTTGCTAAGTTGTCAGTGCTGTCCTCAAACTTGTGATCTTCTTGCCTCAGCTTCCCTTGCAGCTCAGATTATAGGTGTGGTTTACCATGCCCAGCCAAACTGAGCTTTTGAAAAATGTTTTCTTTGGGCACAATTTTCAAATATCAGAGTTTTCTCGTACATTTTCAGATGCCCTCTTAAAAAAAGACTATAGAAAATCTGGTCCAAAATCACATGGGAGGAATAGCCCCATGGAGATGGTATGTCCTGCTCCCCCTCAATGTATGTAAATGAAATCTACCCATTCTGAATCACTCAAATTTGGTTTTAGCCTGATTTCTGTAGAGATTTGAGTTTCTGACTCCTTCCATGGATCTTTGGCATCCACATGGTCATTGTTCATGGATGGAGCCTCATCGTGAGCAACACTGATGGTCCATGACATGTAATAACTGTTACTTTTATTCAGACACATATTTGAGTCTTGCACAGTGTGAAGCTCATATGCAGGCGTGAGTCGCTTGGCTAAGGAGTGAGGGCTGCATCTGCCGGGTTTTTTTTGTTTGTTTGTTTTTGTTTTTGTTTTGACCTTGATTGATTGTCATGTCCCTATAACTCTACTCAAGTAATGCAAATAAATGTCTTTGTGAAAGAGACTCTCACCTGATAAAGACAAATTCCAGTCCTAGAGACTGTTAAAAGAGAGACTAAAGAAAGGAAATGATAGTTCTTGGGTGGAAAAAATAAGTTTAAAATATAGCATCTGTAAGTGTGCCAGACACTGTATGGAGAAATTAAAAAGGTGAATTATGAATCCTTTTCTGTGACTCTTCCTTCTAGATTTTTTTTCCAAGTGAGAAAGAGAACTTTAGCTGAAGCGTAGTTAGGTTCTAGGATAGAAATGTGTGGGAAACAATCTTTAATCAAACTTTTATTTGAGAGAACTGGAGTTTCTTTATGAGTGTTCAGAAGTTGAGAGGGAGAGTTCAGAATGTGGGAACAGGATCATGGATTCCTATATGGCAGTCCCTTGGAGTCTTTGGAGAGCAGATGCAGACCACCCAGGGGTAACAAAATCCCTAGATGCTGAAGTCCTTTACATAAGACATAGTGTTTGTATATAACATTGGCATATCCTCATGTGTGCTTTTAAGTCGTCTCTAGATTGCCTATAATACCTAATACAATATAAATGCTATGTAAACAGTTATTATACTGTATAGGGAATAGTGGCAAGTCTGTGTATATTTAATACAGTGAATTTAAAAAAAATATTTGATCCAAATTTGATTGAATCGCTGGGATGGAGCCCATGATTATGGAGGGCAGACTGTATTTACTGTATATTGACGTACAATATCTGGATGTGTATTTTCAGTGGAACCAAATGGATACAGTTGTTTTAAACTATGAGATAGGTTCTCCCTACAAAGTATACATAAAAATATAATTAGAAAATTTGACCTCAAATAGATCTCCAAAACTACTTCTTTTCCTTGATCTGTCTATAAAAGTTGTTGTGGTAAGATAGGTAGATTGGATGACTGAAATTATCAGTGACTATAAAAAGAAGGCCTCTTGTTTCAGTCATTTGAAGAAAATATTGATGCTACTCAGCTTACCATGGGTGAAGCAATTCTTTATTGTTGTCTTAATGACAGTGGAAACTAATGCATGTCTTTTAAAATCATCTTCGATTAATACAGAATTTTCAGTATCTATAGATCTGCTTTTTAATCACTAACACAATATTGCTGAAGGGGCACAGGTGGTATGGTACACCTTCTTGTTATATTTTGAAACATGAAGTGGGGAAATTTCTCTGTTCTATTTCAGCCTGTGGAAAAGGCCACAGCTGAGCGGGAACGAGAGGCAGAAAGGGAACGGGACCGACACTCGCCCTTTGGCCAGCGGCATCTACACACGCATCACCACACCCACGTTGGCATGGGTTACCCGCTAATCCCTGGTCAATATGACCCTTTCCAAGGTCAGCAGCTCGATCATTACCGTCTCTTTTTTCATTGTGCTTTGGAAAACAGTTGCTAAAAACTACCTGTCTTGGTTTTAAAATAAAAATATTGAACTTTGAATTAACGTTAGCTCTGGGAAGGATTCTTAACACTTATTTCTTAGCATTTCCTACTGACACAGCTAAGGCTGTTCCCACATCTTTGTATTCTATTGAGACATGAAATGGCTACCAGTTAATAATTGTCACTGGTTGATGTTATCGGAGGCTTACTGTTATCTCACAGGCTGAGGGTGGCGGCCAGTGTCTGGGGCACTGAATATAACAATCAGAAGATCAGATACTGACTTCAGGGAAATTGGAAAGAAAATGAGGGATAGTGGGAGGCTTTGGTGAAGTTTTTTTTGTCTTGATATCTGTAGGCCCTTTAAGTTGCTCTTTCCCCATGCAAGTAATGGGAGTGAGGTGACTAAGTTTAACATTTTATAATGGAACTCAAGGCTCTTCACAGTCCTTTACTCTATGACTCTCACCAAAGATGGGGGTCAAGAAAAAGATTTTTGTTTTGTTTTTTGCTTTTTATTAGTGCATTATAGTTATACATAATAATTGGGCTCATTTTTACAAAATTGTACATGCGTAAAACTTAATTTACTCCATTTCAATCCCTGGTGGTCTCTTCCTTTTTCTCTCCTCCTCCCTCCCCCTTTTCCTCTTCCTCTACCCTACTGGTTTTCTTTTAACTCATTTATTTTTAATTGGTGCTTTATCGACGTACATAAATGTGGAATCCACTGTGGTATAGTTATTCATTCATGTAGCATAGCAAAGAGCCACAGAATTTACACGGAGGAGCCATTGGTCCATGGGGTATTTGTTGAGTATGTATTATTTCTCCCATTGTTACCAGTCGGCACCAGTCCTGCCCAGGAGGAAGAGGCTAGGCTGCAACACTTATTGCTCCAGAAATGTTTGGAATCAAATTGGTAGGAAAAGAGGTTTACTTCAAAGTCAGCTTTGAAGGAAGATAGAAGAAACTTGTTGTTTCAGAAAGCTCCATCTTCAAAATCTCTGAACACTTGTGAAGCCTTTGGGGAAAAAGGAAGGAAGTAGACATAGATTTTGTTAGCCTGTGTGGCACAGGCCTGGGGAGAGGGCAGTCTCCACTTTCAGCCTCCTTGGTGCACTGGGCCACAAGGAGAGCCCTTAAACCTCCATTCTTAGCTGGAGGAGTTGTTCTCAGTTCACAGAGCCCTCCACAATCAGTCTGTTTCACCATCTCTGTCTCTCAGAGGGGTTGTTCATGATCTTTACCAACAAATCCACCTGCCTAGGATCTGGCTGTCTTATCGGCTCAAACTGTCATTTATGACATACCATAGATTGCATGGACTTAAATAACAGACACCTATTTTCTCACAGGTCTAGGGCTGGGCATTGGAGATCTTGGTGGGTTTCTGGTGAGGCTCTCTTACTGGCTTGTACTTCATGGCCACTCCACTGTCCAGAGGCAAGCATTCAGGTGTCTGTTCTTAAAAGAACACTAATGCCATATTAGGATGAGGCCCTTATGACTTTATCTTACTTCAGTTACCTCAAACTAGGCCCTGTTTCCAAACACAGGCAAATTGTGGGTTCAGGCTTCAACATAGGAAGGAATTTTAGGATGACAGAATTCAGTCATTAACAACAACCAAGTTGTGTATTACCTGCTATATGAATGTAAAGCAAAATAATATGTTTATAAATGTGAAGGGACCACTCTTGTTTATTCAGCTCTTGTTGCTTGGTTTCAAGCAGTGGTGTTAAGAGAACATCTCGGTTTCCTAAACAACTTGTATTGAGTGTGATAAGAACTTGGAAGAGAAGGGAATTTTGTTTCTAACACATCACGTTTATGTGAGTGAATGTGAGCAGAGTATGCTTATCACTTTCTATATGTTATTATTGTCACTCTTATTGTAATGTCCTAAATGATCTCTGGGCAAGGAAAATATGTCCAAACAAAGTACACAGAAGGAGAGAGTAATCTTCCCTAGTTTTACTTTGTTTACTCTCATTTTGCCCAGGACTATTTTCCGTAGAATTTAGGAGAACCTGGATTAGGCAACAATACCGTTTGGAGCTGTTACAGTCTCTGCTACCTTTATCTTATGGATTAAGACTAAGAACTTCTAAGTTTGATTTACTGATTCCATGTACTTGGTAGGATGGATTATGGCAAATCACTGGGAAGAATGTAAAAGTGATCAAAGTTGTTATAAAAGTATCATATTCTAAGGAAGCAAGTAGCATGACGTTTCTATAAATCACTGTGACTTTTGATTCCTGTTGTTACTTGGTACCTATTATTTCTCCTGAGCTTCCTATTCTAGGACGCATGCAAACCATTTAGCACCATGCAGAGCTGGGGAGATGGAATGCTCTATCCTTGAATAGCTATTAAGGAAACCACAGAGGATTCAGTGAAGGAATAGATATTGGTTAGACCAAGTGGCTTGTACTCTGTCCTTGCTGCATGAAACATTTCATGTGTGTGTTTTAGGAAAGGACAAATTGCTGCTACTGGGTCTGCAGCCTTTGCCACTGGGCCTGTATCTACTCTTATCTTTCTAAATGTCATGGAGACCCCACATTTTTTCGCCCAGCAGGCTTGACCTCTGCTGCCCTCGTTGCCTCTCAGCAGGTGGCTGCCCAGGCATCTGCATCAGGAATGTTTCCTGCACAAAGAAGGTAAATATCCTTTATGTCTGCAGTTATTTTTCTAGGCAGAGAGACATCTTAATGTTTTTGAGGAAGCAAGTCCAGGCTTTTCAGATGAAAAACTTAGCTCTCTGTTTTATTTTTTAATCATTGTAATAAATGGGTTTATTCTGCTAGTATGATTCATAGTACAACTTAGGTTCCAGGCACTCCATTTTATAAATGTAAGGTGGATTGGTAAAGAGTCAATTGGATTTTAGGCAGTTGAAATTTTCTTAGTTTATCCTCACAACTCTCTTAAAATGAGCCTTGTTTTCTCATTTAAAAATAAAATTGAAAATGGGAAACTGTTATCCTAATGATAAATGTTTCTTCTGTGATTTTTAATCACCCCTGAAGTTATTTTAAGAAGGAAAATACTTTAAAGGAATTTCATGATTATTATAAAATTAACATTTTTCACAAAATGTACTTTATAGCCTGCTTTTTATTTGCTTTTTCTGGAATTGAATCCCACAAATGGAGTAGACTCTCAGCCTCAATATTTTCAGTGTCAAATGTTGGTTGAACTCTATGCTAACATATGCTTTTCTTTTGCAGAGAATAACAGGATTGGAAGTGTACGGTGTCATGTGACTGGATCACATGGGGAAGCGCTTTATACAGACATCAGTTCCATGGTGTTAATTTGAAATGCCTTAATGGCAGGCAAAAACCAGTCATTTCATTTTTGTAAATTACAGATTTTATCACAGAGTAACAAATGTTGCTGTAATTAAACTTCTGTTTTATATATATATACGTATACATATCTGTATATATACATATACATATATATATATATACATATATATATATATATATATATATTCTTTACTTTTTGTATCAGTAACCAGGCTCGCACACACAGGGTCTGCTGCCAAGTCGCAAACCACTCAGTAAAGGAAATAAAAAATGTATTTGTCACGTTGAAAAGTGTTAGCCATGAAAGGCTGCTTACTTTCTTTTCCTTTCCTTTGAAATTGTAAATAAATAATGTTATGTATCAGTGTGCCTGAACCTTGCATATCCTTCATATATTTCCTGTAAGCCCCTCAGAAAGGCAAACTGTGATGATGACACTTTGGTACAATTTAGATGTCTAATTGGTGGCTCCTGTTAAAGACGCATCAGTGTAAAATGTTCCTGTAGTCACTGTTTGTACTTGTGTATTGTGGAAAAAAAAATACTTTTGGAAGGCATGGGGTTGCCAGTACCACAAAAACTGTGTTGTATATAATGTAAAGATTAAAATGGGGAAATAATGAGCATCTGTGAATAATGAGGTGTCATTTTTTGATAATCTTGAATGGCAAATAACCCAATAGCCTGCTTACCAGAGACATCTGTGATTGTTCTATTACTTGAATAGTCCTGCAGTCCTTTTTTCTTCTTCTTCTTCCTCTTCTTCTCCTTCTTCTTCTTCTTCTTTTTTTTTTTTTTTTTTTTTTTTTTTTAATGTTTACAATTATCCAGTTTTAGAAGAGAGACTTTAACGCCATTGCCTGGTTACTTGTTTTATGCTGTAATCTAGTTTATTTTATGTAAAATGTATATTGAATGCTTTCCTTTTTTATACCTGCCTTAAATAATTTGGCAATCAGAATTAAAAAGGTTTTGTTTTTTTTTTTTATAACGGCTTCTTGTCTGTCTCATGTTATTTCTTGATGGCTGTTAGTGATGCTGACTTTTGAAGAAAGGTTTCCTAATACTATGAGTGTATGAGATACAAGGCAAAGATAAATTTCCTTATTTGATACACAGGCATAATAAACAAACTATATTTCGTTTAGTGAATATATACATACTTTGGGGTATTTACTCCAAACTTGAGATATATCACTATAAATCTGTAGGTACATGTTTCTTTAGCAGGGAATCTTATTCCAAAGATGTAAATTTTGTGACATGTGGTTAATAGATAAAACATGTAAAAAATCAGTCAGGTAGCTGTCCCTAAATTGATTTACTAGAATGTTTTATACCAAATTTTAATTGTTTTCTCCCTTTTTGTTCTTTGCTTCCTTTTCTCGGTCCCTCCCTCCCTTCCTTCTTTCCAAGCAACAAATAGCTATTGTACACCTATTCTATTCTAGGCACTGCACAGGGTGCTGGGATATGTTGCAATGAACAAAGCAACAAAAATTCCTGTCCTCATAGAGCTTGCATTTTCTAATGAATAGGGTAAACATATAATAGAAAATATATGTACTATGCAAAGTTGGGCAGTCAATAAATGCTGTGAAGAACAAGTGAGGATGGTAGGGGTTGGTGAGTAGATGTGGGATGAATAGGCTTCACTAAAGGGATGAGGAAGGGGACCCATCATTCACACTTCTGGAGGAAAAGCAGTGCAGCTAGATGGAAAAGCAAGTGCAGAAGTCGGTCCTTCAGTGGGAGTGTGCTCTGTGGGTTTGGACAGTTGATTGCATTGGTTCATTCTAGCTGTAAGCTCTAAGTTTTTATAGCTATTATAATTGTTAATTACAGTTCTACTGCTTGGTTTACTAAAAAGTCCCTTAAGTTGACAGAATTTGTTTTCCTATAATTTGGTTAGTTATTTTTTAAAGGTCTTTGCTTCACAAATGAATTGATATTTGCAGTTGAAAGAGATGTTTCCTCTGTTTTTGAAAAGCTACCTTAAAGTATTGGCATTTGCTTCTAGCTTTACAAATCTACTCCATGTTCCTCATAGATTTTAGTAGGAGGATATTTTTTCTTCTAATTTTTCTGTTCATTTTGCTTTTGAGTTTTCTCCATATCATCATTTATAAAAACATTGTTTATGGTATTTATTCCTGCACTAAGTGCTCTTCACGTATTTTTCATCTTTTTTAAACTATCATTTTTTTAATATTTATTTTTTAATTGTAGGGGGACACAATATCTCTATTTCATTTTTTATGTGCTGAAGATTGAACCCAGTGCCTCATGTGTGCAAGGCGAGCACTCTACCGCTGAGCCACAACCCCAGCCCCCAATTTTTTTTTTTCCCAGTTCTTAGACTACATCTTGACATAGTCTTCAGGAATTAATGGCATTTATCTTACCTAGTTTAACAAGTATGTTTCAAGTATGTTTTGTCTGTTCAGAATACCATTTATAATGTGTGGTTCTGTCTATAGTCTTAAGGCTTCTTCGGTCCCTGACCAGTCCCTTAAATGCAGAGACACAGGAGCAGAGCTAAGGTCAACTTACATCTTCCCCCAATGAATTATCATGTTCCTGTTGAGAACCAGGTGAACTGTGGATTCCTGATGATTTCCGTTTTCCATAATACACATTTTTAAAAATCATATATAATATATGCATATGCACAGAAGCCAATCTTACTTTTCAGCTGCAGAATGACTGGATGTGTATTTTTATTACATAGCAGGCTTTTAATCACTTCTAGTTAGGTGGTTAAATAGATAGGATTATAAATAGGTGCATTAGACCATGCTTAACTCTGCTACTGTAATAAACGGGAATGCTGATAAATGCAGAGAGATACATGACCAAAAGCACAATGTGATTTGAATAGTTTCCCCCCTAGGCTTTTACGGGAACATTATTCATGACTGGTTTACATTAATCACTAAATGAAGTTTTGTTTCTTCTCTGTACTGTTACAGTGTTATCTTTGCTGATGACAACGGGAATTGCCAAAGGCCAGAGCTTGTTTATATTGTGTGTGCCATTTCTCTGGATGAGTATAGAGTCAGTACCAAATGGTAAATTAAAGATTCCCAAAAGACAAGCGTACTTGGCTCCATTATATTACTATGATGAATCTGCCATTAATACGCTTCTAATTGTTTTACTTTTATAGACATAAAATCAGTCCCCTTAGTGACTAATAATAGGGTTTATTGATTTTACTAAACATTATTCATTCCAGGCCTGCTCATATCAGCTTGTCCTGAACATATGCAAAAAGCCTGCAGTGCTGACACAGTGCAAATTAACTTCATGGAGAAATGAGAGTGAAGAGTTGTTTACAGCTGTGGTCCCATTGAATACAGAATATTAAAAACAAGGTAATAGGCTCCATATAGAACCATTTATTCCTAGATTAGGGTCTCAGATGGCTTTTTCATGGAAACTTGCCATTGATGTTCAGCCCAGGTCATTAACACTTAACAGAGTAAAAAGGCTGGCCTTATGCATTGGCTCTGACTGTGACCCTGATTTAGTGTGGTTTCAGCCCCAGAGTCTGTGAGTAACCAGAATGAATAGCTCTGATTGATACAGGATAAAACAGCAGTTTAAATGATAATTACTGGTCATTTCATTCCCTCTGACTCAGAAAAGAGACAAGACAGGCAAAGCCATTTATGATTGTTTTTGTCACTAACTACAGTCATCCATTCCCTGCTTCCTGCAGTAGTCAGAGTCATAAATGCTGCTTACTTTCAGTTAACTTTAGGACAGGAAGCAAAGACGCAGTCTGACTATTAGCATAGCCTCAGCCATGAATTCTTCTTTGCTTTTATTAACAAAAATCACTCTTTCATGCAGGGAATGGGGGCTGGGGAGGTAGCTCAGTGGTAGAGTACTTGCCTAGCGAGTGTGAGGCCCTGGATTCCGTCACCAGTAGTACGGTAGGGAGGCAGAGGTAGAGAATGGCTATCAGCCTCAGCACCACTGATGTTGTTTTATACCAGATAGTACCCATGGCATGCACCCCATAGAAGCCAGTAGCAACTTCTCCATCATATTATGAAAACCAACTCGTCATAGGAATTCTAGAACTTCTGCCTACCTTCTACCCCACAGGAAGACTCCTGAGTCCTCTTGTTCTTTGTTTCTTCAGGAGGTAAAAAAGCCAATACTGGCTTGTGGTAACCACATGAAAATATAATATGAATGCTCATTTAATGAATATGGATGAAGTTAGTCCAGATCACCAGCTTTTCAAAGAGAATTAGAAGAATTGAATGATTCAGATTTTAATATAATTAGTAGTTTCTAAAGGTTGAAACTAACTCAATTAAAAAAAAACAAAAACATTTGAGGGCTGAATTCAGTTCTTAGCACATAAATGTACAATACAATTTTGTATTAGCCTTCAAAAGGACATATTTTTCACCCCCTGGAATGAAGACTATGAAGTTGGAAAACTTTGGAAAAATGAGTGAGTCTTAAGTGAGCTGCTGGAATTGAACTTGGATTTCCTTCCCACAGGGAGAATCATTCATTTCATGTTCAGAAATTTGAGAGATTCTCAGACTATTTCAGTAAATATTTTCACTTAGACATTTGAAAATAAAATGAAAGAGGCCAAAATCTGAGATGCAGAGAAAATTAAGTTCTCCAAGGCCATTGTAAGCACAAGGCATTGACAATGCCTAGAGGCCTGTGCAGATTCAGGGGCCAGGTTTATGGCCTGATCAGATTGGCCTGACACATATCCATTTGTTGTCATGCACCTCTCCACAGGGAATGGCAAATAGTGAGATGAGACCAAAGTTTTCATCTGGGTCCATAGCAGATACGCTGACTACAGCACCTGCTATCCAGGTGAAATGCGTGAGACCTTGCTTTGTAGGCAGCCTCATGTAAAATGAAGCTGTTCACCACCTCTGCAAGAAAATCAGCAAGGGAATCATGATACTATAGCTTTCAGGGGCATCAAACCCTCCCCTCCTCATTTTCAAGCCAGCACTTTTTACCTTAGGCATTTGAAACATTCGTTATTGCTTTAGTTAGAACTAAGTTTGGAAACCAAAATCTTCATGTATTGACCATCTATCTACTGACGGCAGAGGTGTTTCTTTTCATTTTACACAGTCACCACATCTTATTCAATTCACCTGCATCCCTCTTAAAAGGATCCTTGACTAGTTTGGGTCCATCCAGATAATCCTGTATACTCTCCCCATCTCAAGGTCAACTGATAAGCAATCTTAATTTCCTTTTTCTATATAACCTAACATTGATAGATTCTGGGGATTAGTATGTGAGCATCATTGAGCAGCCATTATTCAATAACATCCTACATAATTTTCTTTCTGTCTAGGACATAATAACAATAGTATAATAATAACAATACTATATTCTATACAATAAGATAACTGGCATAATTATGATCATTATACTAATACATGGTATTAACTATGCACCATTAACTATGCTTAGACATTGTTCTAAGCACTGTACATATACCAACTCATTTAATTCTCATAACCCCATTTACTACTTCCCTGTTAAGAGTTGAGAAAACGGAAGCAAGGAGTGACATCCTCTATTTTGTCCACTGCGAGGGAATACCACAGGTTGGTAATTTCCAAACAATAGAAGTTTATTTGGTTTCTGGTTCTGGAATCTTGAAAGTCTGCAGTTTAGAGACTATATCCGGCAAGAGGCTTTTGCTGCAGAGTATAAAGCTTCACATGGGAGAGAGAGGGAGAAGAGAAGGGGATATCTCAGACAACCAACCCATTCCTGTGGTAACAGCATGAGGGTAGAACTCCCATGACCTAATCACCTCTTAGAGGCCTCACCTCTGCACACTGTTGCCCTGAGGGTTAATTTTTCAACACATGAACTTAAGGGGACACATTCAAACCACAGCACAGAGGCCAAGTCATTTGTCCAAGTTCACACTTCTATGTCACAGGGCGGGGATTCATGACCACTATACTATGCTGCTGCCGGAAAAGGATCATGAACTCCCTTAGGCACATAAGACATAACCGGCTTTTCTTTGTTAAAGTATTTATTACATTCAGAGGGTCAAATGAGGGAAATATAGTCCACATCTCTAGTCTTCTGTGAGATAAAACTCCAGACAGCCTGTGTCAGTGCCTGTCACCCATCCTGGCTATACTCCACATTCAGGCCCAGGATCCTGAGAGCCCGGAGGGAAGGTCCTCAGTGCATTGCTGGCAAGGTGGCTGTACAGCTGCATGTTTTCAGCTGCATGAAGAAGACACCATGACTCGAACTGCCTTCAAGGAAGTGTATTCCCTCCCTTAACACTAAGCTCAGGCCTCATCTTGTGTGCTCAGCTTATCAAAATATTCCACTTGGTTCTCCTTGCCTTTATCCACCTGTTCATGGCCACAGGAGCCCCAGAGGAGAGGACAGTATCTTCCTGTGTGTGTGTCTGTCTTGGTCACTTCCTTGGTCCCATCCTAGCCACACATTTACTCCTAAACTATCACCAGTGAGATTTCCATCTTTCTCAGAAGGATGAGACTTTGTCCCTGGGTCACACATGGGAGGTGTTGAATGTGGCTCAGACCTAGGGTTCTGTGTGAGCAAAAGAAATGGGGGAAGGAGTGTCTCAGTGCCCAACTCATGAACCTTTTCTGGAGGCCAGTGGGGTAAAGGATTCTCCTGCAGTCCTCCCTGGTCCTCTTGGGATAAAAGTCTGGGTGTGGGGTGGGTGTGGGTGAGAAGTAGCAGTTATTTGTAACAAGTGAAACTCAGCCCTTCAATTATAACTGATTCTCCCTTAGAGAATCTGATGATTGGGCAGAATTAGGATAGTGAGGCACTCACGGCATGAGGCTAAACTGAGCAGCCAAAGGAATATGAAGGGATGATTCAGAAACCCACCACATTTCTTTTCATCTCTTATGTGGTAATACAGTTGAGTAAGACTGCTGGTGGGAAGACAGGTACAGTTCCTGCTATCACGCCAGCACACACACATATACATATACTTACTCATTTCTTCCTGCAGAGATTCCTCAGACTTAGAGCCTATAGGAAAGATGAGGGATCTACTCCCCAGTGGAAGGAGCCAGCAGGGATGCCTCCAAGTCAGGCTGCCTCCAAGCTGAGGGCTGAAAGTAATAAATACCCTGAAGAGAAAAGAGGAAATCAGGACCAAAGAAGAAAAGAGATAAGATTGGGAGAGGTGGGGGTGGACTGGAATGTTAGGGAGGGCAAACACTGGGCCTTGGTATACCCAAAATGGAAAGAGAAAGAACAAATTAGGCCACCGGCAGAGGGAGAGTCTCCTCATACCAGAAATAAGGAAGATTCCTTGAGGAGAAAGAAACAAGGCTTGGGCTTAGAGTTAGAGTCATTGATTTAGTTATTGAAGGCCTTAGGTTGAGAAAGACCTTGTCTAGGTCTCAGGAAACGGTCCTGCTACAGCTGGAGAAAGAGTAGCTGGGGAACCCCTCGGTACTCACACTTGTATGGGGAAATACCCCTCTATGCCTTTGTCCTCTCTCCACTCAGAGACAGCAGAACTTGTCTAGTAGGGAAGAAGATAAAGAGTGCCCCTAATTTCTTGCTTCTCTTTGCTGGAATCCTATGTGTACAGGACCAACATGCTTACATGTGGAAGAAGGAAAATCAGATGGTATCATGAAAAGATCCCTGCCTGGGCAAACAGTGAGCTAGTGCCCACCTGGCACATCAGTACTCGGAACCCCCAGGAGTGGGATTAATTCCTGCAAAAGAAGGAACTTGGAAAGTGGGTAACCAGGACATGAGAAAGCATCCAGGAAATATTTCCTGAGTATCTACTAATATTCAGGTGTTTTCTTGAAACAAAGAGCCCAGACACTGTCCTCTCAGTTTTTTTTTTTTTTTTTTTTTTAAATATAGGTGGAAACAACACCTTTATTTTATTTATGTGGTGCTGAGGATGGAACCCAGGGCCTCATACATGCGAGACGAGTGCTCTACCGCTGAGCCCCAGACCCTCCTCTCAGTTCTTATAGATAGACTTGGACAGCCCTCCCCTCTCCGAGAAGCCACATATTTCTGTAGAACTGAGCAAAGCAGAACTCTGCAGACCTGCTGTTGGCTGAGAAGATCTGATGTGAAGACAAGAGTTTACTTTGAGACTCTACTATAGAAGTTCCCAGGTGCCTGTATATCTGCTGACCCCCAAACCTCTACCATCCCCTCTGTGACAAGATATAAAGATGTGTTCAATAAAAGATGGATTTTTTCTGAAAATAGTGCAATGACAAGACTATCCTCCAGTCAGGCTGCCTCCAAGTTGAGGGCTGAAGCAGGGTGAGTCATAGGCAGGGCGGGGGAATCCTAGCAGACAGCTCAGGGGGCCTCTGACCTGGCAGCACTGTGAGCTTGGTCTTAACTGGCCACTGGGGAGCCACAGATGTGCCAGAGGTAGGAAAATGTGGTGACTCATTCCCAACCCTCACCTGGAGTCCTCATCCCCATCTGAGTGGGGTGAAGAGTCAGACACAAAAGAAAGCCACACAGCTGGGCTTTCCCCAGTGCTTCTTGGTAATCAGGTTGTAGATGATTTTTAGCTTAAGAGTCTTTATATTGTGGCGATGCAGATTCTGGAAACCTGCGGGGCAGGCAGACGTTTGTCTGACTGACTTGTGGGTAAGATGTGCTGGAAGGTATGTAGATGACCAAACCACATTTCCAGGTTAGCTGAAGGGACTTCTTTGCATCATCCAGTGGTGGAAATGAATGGACTGTTGCTGAATATGAATATCATATTCTCCTGGAAGGCCAAGTATCTCCGATCTTGTCCCACTTAATGTAAGCAGCCACATGGGCTCTGCAGATCTTTCCTTTTGCTTGGCAGGGCTCACCCATTCACCCTTCTGCTTACCAGTGCCACCGTGCTTGAGCCAAGGCCTTCTCAGTTGTCAATAACAGAAACCCATTCAAACAAACTTAAGTAAAATGGATTTAACACAAAGACAGAAAGGTCCTGCGGTAACAAGAGTGGGAGGAGTATCCAGTCTCCAGGAGGGGCTTGTACAGGGACTTGTGAGCTCTTCAGGCACCTTGAACAGCCTCCCTCCTTTTTCTCCCTCTCTTTCTCATGTCACATCCTGTTGTTCACTTACTCTCCTTCTCTGCCTCTTTCTCTCTCTGCACACCGACTCATTCTCCAAGCACATATCCTCCCCTGACTGGCTGGTACTGTCCTGCATCTCTTAGTTCAAAGTGCAAATTCCCCACAGGGAGGCTAGAAGGGGCCCTGCCTAGGTCCAGTGAGCAAGAGGGTCCAGTAGGATAGGCTGATAGACTGAACTTGCTTGGCTGAGGGAGTAGAGGTGGAAGAGTGGGCTTAGACTGCTAGACTGGTTTCTAGTTTGGGCTTTTCTTGATCAGCCCTACATCTTAGCCCACTGTCCAAGCAACATTTATGGCCAGAAGCAGAAGCCCATTCCAACCAGCTTGGTTATACAAACAACTCATTGAAAGTTTAGAAGGATCTGTCAAGGGAATTGGCAGGTCACAGGAAGAGTACCTAGAAAACCTGTCCCTCTGGAGTATCACCTGATCTTACTCTCTTGCCCATGTTGATGGACCATTTCTACCTCCTGGTGTCTTCCCTGTTCTGATAATCTAATGTGACTTGGGATTGCTGTGGAGCCCACTGTGGCCACTTTCCACCATTATTTAACTGGCTCAGTCTTTTGGTTCACATTCCAAATTCCTGTGCCAAGTACAATAAATTTCTGTCCCTTGAAATAACCAAATGTGACTAGGCCAGACTTGGGTGAGTTATGGCAGAGTTATATGAAACCAAGGACTGTCAACCCTCTTAGGACTTAGGAAATTTCAATGACTTAGCAAATTCTGTACCAAGAACAGAGGTGGGGTGGACATAAAGGCCAAATGTTTGTTTTTATTAATACACAAAAATAGAAATGTCCCCCTTGCCCTCGGGACCTCCTATCTTCTTTGCCCTACTTTATTTTTTCTATATTGCTCTTCTTTATGACTTGTGATATGTTTGTACATTTATTTATGGTTTTCTCCTCCCATGAGAACATAAACTTGATAAGGGAGGAACGTAATCTCTTTACTGTTCTTATCTCCAGCCCCAGAACACAGTGTACCTAGAACTGGCTCACCAGCCAGTTGATGAGGGAGCATCAATAAATGTTGTCATATGATAGAGCAAATGAGTGGCATCTCAGGATTCAATAAGGATATCATTGACTCAATGCCTTCTTTGAGAATCTGCCTCACCCATGGCTGTATAAGGTTTTGTCATTCATAAGGAACCCCTTAGACCATACCTGGGTTTATGCTAATGAGGTGACTCTTGGCAGGCCCCAGATAGCTTCAGGCTGGGTTCTGATCACCAGATGAATCAATCACATAATTAGAAGGATGGAACTTTTGAAGAAGAGAAGGACTGAAGATTGAGTTCAGTCACCAGTGGCCAGTGATTTAATCAGTTATGCCTAGGTAATGAAATTTCAATTAAAAACTTCAGTAATGAATGAGGGACCTTCCAGGTTGGTGAACACATGGATGTCTTGGAAGGTGGCCTTCCTGGAGAGGGCCTGGAAGCCCCTCTCCACGTGCCCATAAATCTTAGACATCTCTTCTAGTTGGCTGTTCCTGGGTTATATCCTTTATAATAAAACTGTAATTTTAAGTGTAACTCTTTCCTTAGTTCTGTGAGTAATTCTAGTAACTTATCAAACCAAGGGTTAGGGAGGAGGGGCAAAGGGCCATAAGAAACCCCAGATCTGTAGTTGTCTGGGTGGATGTGGAGGTAGTATGGGAACCCATTTGTGGCTGGCACCTGAAGTGGGAGGCAGTCTCATGGGACTGAACACTTAGCCTGGGGGGGTTGCATTAACTCCAGATAGAAGGTCAGAACTGAATTATAGGAAAACTGTTGGTGATGGGATATTGAAGAATTATTGTTAGAAAATGATGTATAATTTTATCTGAGAGGTCCAGGAAAGAGATAACTGAAGAAAATGAGGGTGCAAGCCATGCAGATGACTGAAGAGAGTATTTCAGGCAGAAGGAGAAGTGCAAAGGGCCTGAGGAAAAACTGTGGTTGGAATGTTGAAGCAAAAGCAAGGAGAACAGCATGTCCAGACTGTGAAAGGCAGGATGGTGGAGGAGATGCTGCATTGTCACAACCTTGAGGCAGGGGTAGCATCCAACTATAGGACCAGGCAGGCTAATAGTCATGCAGCAGCAAGCTCTCAGATTTAAGATACACAGATCATACAGTTAATTGAAGCAATTTAAATGAAAATGTAGAGTGAGAAGCAAGTGCAAGAAAGATAAACACATTTAGGCTGGGGTACAAGGAAATAGAAGGCTATACCCCTAGAATTCTGTGGTACACAATGTTCATATACCATGCTTCTTTCTGAGCTGCATCAGCCTGTCCTATTAATGGTGTGGTTACAAGGGCCCACGTGGAGGGTGAGGAGGATGGAACATGCCTGGAGTCAGCACATGCTTGCTGTGTTGGAGAGCATGGCCAAGAGCTGTAGTGTTAGCCTGACGAGCAGTTTGGGGTTTTATTTACAGCTCCAGTGTAGGGGGCAGGTGGTACTGTGCATAGCTGTCACCAAAGCGTTGTTAAAGTAAGACCTTATGGATAGTGAGTGCTTTGTGTCCTCACGTGTATTTTGGATAGAATGAATATTTAATGCTTTGTGTGTTTCGTGTATATTTAGTATATCATGAATATTTAATGTTTACTTGGTACTTTCATTCCTTTCTATCTAGGTTCACGCATATATGCTCTACTTTTATCTGTCTGACATATCTCCCAGGTAAATAATTTAATTATCTGTGCTAACACATGTACTGATTTACATCAGTCTCATTTGCTTTGTTGTCTTCTATCACAGAATTGAATATTCTCAGTTCAGGAAATGCTCATTGCCTGATGTCCAAGGACTGTTCTGCTTGTGTTTGGATGGGGAAAGTGGCTATTAATTAGAATGTTGTAAGCTCTTGTAAAAACTTTATTTTCCCTCAGAAGGGGGTGAAGGAGCTGCCTGCTTAGATGAGCCTGTATCACTTGCAGGAAAGATTTTAGGCAGGAGGTAGGAAAAATTACAGAAGCTGGTGACAGTGGCTTCTTTGTAGGATGGTGTCATGTAAAAATGCTGAGAAGGAGGGCTGGAGGGAGGGTGAGGGTAATGAATATTAATTTCACTTCTTTGAATATCAGCCATTTTAGTTTTGTCATGCTGACAAGAGGACAAAAAAGGGTGGGATAAGAAAGCCACCCATGGAAGACACAGAGACGAACCCACACACCTACAGTTATCTTATATTATACAAAGGTGACAAAAACGTTCACAGGAGAAAAGACAGCCTCTTCAACAAATGGTGTTGGGAAAACTGGAAATCCTCATGTCATAGAATGAAATTAAATCTCTTTCTCTCACCATGCACAAAACTTAACTTAAAGTGGATCAAGGACCTAGGAATTAAACTGGGAGACCTTGCACCTAATAGAAGAAAAAGTAGGCCCAAATCTCCATCTTGTTGTGTAGGCTCCAACTTCCTCAATAAGACCCCTATAGCGCAAGAACTAAAACCAAGAATCAATAAATGGGATGGATTCAAACTAAAAAGCTTCTTCTCAGCAAAAAAAAAAAAAAAAAAAAAAAAAAAAAAAAAAAAAAAAAAAATCAGTGAGGTGAAATAGAGGACCTATAGAATGGGAACAAATTTTTACCACAAGCACATCAGATAGAACACTAACCTCAAGGATTTATAAAGCCCTTAAAAGCCTTAACACCAAAAAACCAAATAACCCAATCAATAAATGGGCCAAGGAACTAAACAGACACTTTTCAGAAGATGACATACAAACAATCAACAAATATATGAAAAAATGTTTATTATCTCTAGTGATTAGAGAAATGCAAATCAAAACAACTCTAAGATTTCATCTTACTCCAGTCAGAATGGCAGCTATCAAAAAAACAAACAACAATAAATGCTGGCAAGGATGTGGGGAAAAAGGCACACTCTTACATTGCTGTGGAACTGCAAATTGGTGAAGCCAATCTGGAAAGTAGTATGGAGATTCCTAGAAAAACTGGGAATGGAACCACCATTTGACCCAGCTATCCCACTCCTTGGCCTATTCCCAAAGGACTTAGAAACAGCTTACTATAGGGACACAGCCACATCAATGGTTATAGCAGCACAATTCACAATAGCTAGATTGTGGAACCAACCCCAATGCCCATCAGCAGATGAACGAATAGGGAAACTTTGGTATATATACACAATGGAACACTACTCAGCACTATAAGAGAATAAAATCATGGAATTTGCAGGTAAATGGATGGAGTTGGAGAAAATAATGCTAAGTGAAGTTAGCCAATCTCAAAAAACCAAAGGTCGAATGATCTCTTTGACATGAAGATACTAACTTATAAAGGCAAGAGAGAGGGGATGAGATGAATGAAAGAGCTTTAAATAGAACAAAGAGTGGGGAGGGAGGGAAGAGGGCAAGGGGATAGGAATAATGGCAGACTGAGTTATCCATGATTACCCTAAATACATGTATGAAGACACACACACACACACAAAAAAAAAAAAAAAAAAAAAAAAAAAAAAAAAAGAAAGAAAAGAAAAAAGAAAGCCACCCCAGGATGTGAAGGGAAAGGCTGGGCAGAGTGGACAAGGGTCACCCCAGAGAACAGATGCAGCCAACTCTAGAAGGAATCATAATGGGAAAGTTTGCAATGTTGCTTTTGACTAATCAGATTTTGCAATGAGCTTGACTCAACCCCTAAGATAGTCTTTTCCTTGTATATTTCACTTTGCCCAGTTGGATAGATTTTGAATGGCATGATATTATATACTTTAATTGCACCATTTTCATGGTTTGAATTAGCTTGAACAGAATACTGACGTATTTCCTACTTTGATAAAACAATATTGCAGTACAGTCAAGTGTGGTGGCACACCCCTGTATTCCCAGAGACTCTGGAGGCTGAGGCAGGAGGATTTTCAAATTCAAGGCCTTCCTGTGCAGTTTAGTGAGACCTTGTCTCAAAATAAAAATAGCTAGGGATGTAGCTTAGTGGTAGAGTGCTTCTGGGTTCAAAACCCAATTTTAACTGGTAGAGAGCCCTAAAAACCAATTTAAACTCTTCTGAAAAAAGTCATTTAAAAATATTCTTGTGGAATATAATTATTTTTACTTTTTCTTGGAGTCTGTCTTGTTTAAAAGAATTCAGGAGATTATTCTTTCTTCATGTTCCTATAACATAAAATTCAAAATTATATTTTGTTTTTTTAAGAAAAGTATCATAAAACTTACAAAATAACTGGAGCATACTCTTAATATTTCTGAGAAGTAAATCTAATGCATTAAAACATAAAAGCAATTTTATCTTTCTTTGCAATAAAACATTGCTCAACCAGAAAGTGTGGTATGCTGTTGCCTTAAATATACCTTGACACTTTGGGTCACCAAATGGAAATAAACTAATCTAGAATCCTATATAATTATTTACAGCAAAATAAATTCCAGATGAATCAAAACTTTAGTAAAACTATCAAAGTACTAGAAGAAAACATGAATAAGTTTATTTATGCTCTTGGAATTTGCATGGTATTTCTGTGCATAACATAAAATTCGGAAGGCTTATGGCTTATAGGAAAAGATGGAAAATTTGATTACATAAAAAATTTTAAGTTGAATTTGGGGAGTAACATCATAAACAAGGCCAAATAGTAAATTAGCAAACAAGAAACTAGAGAAAATATTTGCAAAATTTACCTCGGGCAAAGGGCTAAGGTTTTTGCTAAAATTATTTTTAGAAAGCATTGAGCCAGAAACCACACAGAAAAGAGGCAAAGGGTATAAACAACAAGTTAGCCGAAAAGAATTGTAATGACTGACAGAAATAGAAAAAGATGGTCCAATGTTGAATTAAAAGGACAACAGATTATTTTTTATATGTCAGTAGGACAAGGGTTAAATGTTGGTGAGGATGTGGTTCAAAATTCTTACATGTTAAGAGAGAAATAAGTTAGAGACAAATTTCACACTGTCAGAAACATAGATGCATATAGTACTTTCCTTTTGGGGAATAGCTGCCAGCCATTCTCATTCAACTGCAATGAAGACACTGTTAGAAAATGTTCATTGCATCATTTTAAACAACTGAAAACTACTTCAACATCCATCAGTGTAGTGTGGTCTAGTAACAGCACAGCTACCACAGGCTGCCTTGAAAAGGATGAAATAAGTATTATGTATTCACAGTACCGTGGCCACAACATATAGTTAATGTGAATTTGCTGGATAAGGTCAATGTAGAGCACTGAGTGTAATCTCATTTCTGTCAATAAATGAATACATATTTACTTACGTGTGTATCATATGTTTGCTTGTGTATATGAATATGTGTTTGTGCAATATATTTGTATTTGAACAGAAAAATCTAGAAAATGAACCTCTCAAACTGTGAGCAGTCATTAATAATAATGAATAATGAATGGAAAGTGGGAAGAAGTGGCCCTGAGAAGGAAGGGAATTTTATTGTTAATTAATATCATAATGAACTATTTGGTCTTTTAAAACAACAGACAAGAATCACTTTAAAAATAAACTGACATTTCTCTTACCAATAATATGTGAAAGGATGTATCTCTATCTTCTCTTTCTCTTGATATCACTATCTCTGCTTAATTCATCTTTAATTAGTTATACGTGTATTAAATGGAGGAGAATGTTTATTAATTATAGAATCTTTTACAGTGATATCCACTGCTCTAAAATGTATTAAACAAAGTTTATACTTGGTTATTATTGGATAATGTGTTATTATTGCATTACATTGTGTGCATTATCTTACAAACTTAAGGAAAATGCTCAAATGGACAAGCGAAGAAATAGATAATTATGTTAATAATGGGTTAAGTACCATTACATGTTTCTTATATTTCACAGTTAAAAATGGAATATATGAATTGTGAAGAAGCCTATATAAAGTTCTTTTCATACATGTGTTATTTCATTATAAAATAATGGAGAGAGTCTCATCATTTAAATAAGTCCACTTGTAATGGGCAGCTAGGAGTGATTAGTGGACTTATCTGCATTATTGGTGCCATTTATAAAGGGTAGTTCAGAGGCCTGAAGCAGAGGACATAGAGTGGCTTAGGTCTTTAGCAAGAAGTGAGTTTGGTAAGGAGGAGATAAGGTTAGGTATCTTCTAAAGTGTCGAAAACCTTTTTTTCTTTCTTAGCCTCTCAGGATTTCAGTAGCAGATGGAAACAGGACATGTAAGCATACTTAGGACAGCTCTTGGAGCAAAACAATGGCAATAAATTTCTATTTCATATGCTCATATATATTTCTATGTCAATAGAGGCAAGACTGCATTTTTAATATTTTCATTGGCCTGGAATATCTTTGCCCATCCTTTTCATTTCAGTCTTTCTGAATCATGTGCTATGGATGAGTCTTTTTTATGCAGGATAGAGATTAGTTTCTTAGAAATTCAGTCTGAAAATCTATTTCTGTTAATAAAGTTTGTCCATTTTTATTTATGGCTCTGAAAGCTAGTTTATTTCTGTTCCATCGTGTTATTTTATCTTATTTTCTTTTGCTCCTTTTAATATTGTAATTCTTCAGGTATTTGGGGAAGTTTATATTTTTGTATAAATATTTTGTATTTTTATACAAACATTTTAAACAACTCTTTTGTATTAAAGACATAATTACATCATGCAAAAGTTACTTTATACAAAGCCTACCTTTATATAATAATCACATTCCTCAAAATTGAATAGCATCAATAGAGTAGAGGAAAGGGATGGGGGAGAGAGGATGAAGGAAGGGGAAGTACTGATGAATGATATTGGCTAACTTATACTGTTATATCATGTGCATGAATGATTATGTAACAACAAATCCCACCATCATTTGTTCCCAGGCCATACAATATTAGATAACATTCTTTTGTCTCACCCATTTTCTACCTTCTACTTTCTCCTTTCAATTTTTTAAAATTGTTTTAAGACAAGTTATAAAAAATATTTTCATACTTAAATCTCATTGTAAATAAGTTGCTCTTTGCGATGAGTTATCTGGAATATTATTTCTTTATCTTAAAATTTCCATTGCTTTATTGGATTATGTCTCAGTGTTGGTGGTTCTGATTTGATTTATTTTTCCTGACACTTGGCATGCCTTTTGAGTATGTAGATACAAGTCTTCATTTATTTCAGAAAATCTTATCATATGATCATTTAAAAATACTTGTTCAATTTTATTATAATCTGTTTGGGGGTCCCAACTATGTGTGTGTGTGTGCTGTATATCCTTTAAATTCTGTACTTATTAGATATATTTTGTCTTTCATATAACTATGGTTTTCTGTAAAATGCTTACTTTTTTTTTTCTTATTTCTATCTCATTATGTTAGCTTATTTCCTTTCTGACTTCAGCATTCCTTTTCAGGTTTTCTGAAGTTTCTGTTTTGCCCTTTGTTCCTTCCATTAGAAAATAACTCTCTAATTGTTTTTCCTTATATTCATTTCCTAAATTTTGCCAACAATATTTATACTCCCTTAGGTATTTGATATTATTATGTTTTATTACTTTATGCTCTTCTTTATAGAGAAATTTGTCTTACTATTTTTAAGACATCACAGTAAATTCTGTGATAATTAACTTCATTCCATTCTATGGCAATATTTTTCTTATGAGTGTGTGTACATGAGTGAGTGTGTGTTTTCAAATCTATTGCTAATTTCTGCTGCTTTAAGTTTTTTCTTTTTTTAATGTGCTAATTATGTTCTGCAGGATTGATTGGGTCAGATTTTCCTGGACTGCTGGATGTTTTTGTTAGGGGTGGGAAGTAGGGCAAGATGACATCCCAGGCTTTGTGACTCAAGGTTCTTTCCCTTGCTACCTTAGAGCCTCTCTGTGCAGTACAATCACACTTCATGCTGTTCCCTGGAACCTAGTAGCTCGAGCTCAGCTCTGTTCTCTCTTCACGGCAACCCTCTGCTTCGTGGTTCACTTCCTAGTGCGTTCCTTTCATTCTAAGTGTATTTGTGGTTGTGCTTTTGGGATTCTGCTGTCATCTTGGTTCCCCTTCAACCCTTCCTAGGCTGCTCCCTGCTCCTGAGTATCTTCTTTTGGGACTCTGCTTGATCTTAGCTTTGGGAGCAGCATTGCTCTTACAACAGTAAGTTCATATAGCAGAACACTTACTGTTGTAACTTCATATAGTGTTCTGGCTATCCAAATTTTATGAAAAAAATTTTTTCCTTCATAGCCAAAATTGATCAGTACAGTTTCTGGGAAGAGAAGAGAAATTCTGAACCAAACTTCCGATACTTTCAGCATTTTAATTTCTATTTTACAAAATTTTTTCATTGCACTAGTCATATATAAATATGTAAGAATAAAGGAAATTCAAGTCTCCCCTATTGCAGGAGCCCTGTTTGGGGATTGACTTTAATTGCAGTTGACTATGAGCCGTGGAGATTTGGCCATTGTCGCCACCCGTAGTCTCACGGGATTTGTTGCGGGATCTGGAGTGACTTGGCCGAGATTGCTGATCAGGTCAGCGCCATTTTAGGGTGTGTTTTTTTGGCGTGTGTTAGTCGTTATTAGAACCAGAGAGAAAAGTTATCAGAATAAAAAGCTGTTTGTCTCCAGTTTGCTTCTGAAGTTTTTCCCGCGGCTCCGTTGCTCCAAGCGCTTCAGGCAGCAACAGGTGGCGGCCCGTACGGGGAACTTCGGAGCGGACAGGTAAGAACTGAAAGGTCTCTAAAGATGGGTTCGAATATAACTGAATCCCAAGTGATAGAGGCTATGCAAAGACTCCTTGATATACCTGACTCTGTTCTCAGTGAGGAGTATATAGACAAAAGTGAAAGTGATCAAAAAAGTGTAGATTCCACTGGGCCAACTGAGACCAGTAAAGCGAGTATTAGAAGAGACCCAAAAATGACAAAAATCCAAGCTATTAAAGCTATTCGGGAGTTATTGGCGAAAGCTGAAGGATACTTGCTCTCACTGGAACCTGGGCCTCAGGATATTGCTGTCAGTGAAATTAGCAGTGGTGAGGAATCTAGTAAAAGTGATCCTGAGAAAATGAGGAAAAAGAAATTAAAAAAGACCGAGAAAAAGGTCCGTCAGGCAGAGGAGTCACTTGTGGAAGTGACTACTCCCCCATGGGTGGAATCCATTACAGAAAATATGAAGGGTATTACTAGGCATTTGCATACCCTAGAAACAGAAATAAAAAGTCTTTCTGATCGCTTATGTGCTCTCGAGGACAACTCACAGATACATTGGGAACCGCCAGCATTTGAAAAAAAAAATGGACAGAGTGTCCATCAGTCAGTAGATTTCAAAACAATAAAAAATCTCAAAGAGGCAGTAATGACTTATGGGCCCCAAGCTCCTTTCACGTTGAGTATGCTGGAGTCCCTTAACACCTTTAGCTTAACCCCCTCAGACTGGAAAAGTCTATGTAAAGCAACATTAAGCGGGGGGCAATTCTTGGTTTGGCGATCGCAATTCCAAGAACTTTGTATGGAAACGGCTAAAAGAAACGCGGCTGCAGGGTTTGAAAACTATAATATAGACATGCTCACAGGAGAAGGGCAATTCGCAGACTTACAGGCTCAAACAGATTATGACTCAGATATATATGCTCAGATAAATGCAGCTGCCTTAGAGGCATGGAAAACTGTACAAGGACCTGGGGATCTACAAGGTAGCTTGTCAAAAGTGATTCAAGGACCTAATGAGCCGTATGCCGACTTTGCTGATCGACTTTTGAGAACTGCAGGTAGTGTGTTTGCAGATGTTGACCAAGCAATGCCTTTAGTTGTTCAATTAGCTTATGAAAATGCAAATAAATGGTGCCAAGCAGCCATCAGGCCATGGAGAACTAAAAAGGATCTTTCCGTATATATACAACTATGTAAAGATATAAATGGCGCCTTTGTCACAGGAAATGTGATTGCAGCCTCAATGAGAGGTGCTTCCTCTCGAAATTTCACAAAGGCTAAACGTAGACATTATAATCAATCAGGATATTCCAGGCAAAATTATCATAATCAATCAGGCAATTCTAGGCAAAATCCCAAAAGAGAAATAAGATCAAGCTCATACCGTGCCCCAGGCCGCTGCCCCAGGTGTAAAAAGGGAAATCATTGGGCCAATAAATGCTATTCAAAATTTGACATCCATGGAAATCCTTTGTTCAGGAATTCAAAAAACGGGGCACGGGGCCCAGTACCCCGGGGCCCACAAATGTACGGGGCATTGCAGAAGGAGTATCCTCAAGCATCCACTCAGATGCTTCCCCGACACAATCCCTACTACCCATCCACTCCCTCGCCAGAGGAACAAGAGGAAATGCAGGATTAGACCTCTGTTCCACCGCCCGAATAGTGTTAACACCTGAAATGGGGGTTCAACTGATTCCCACAGGAGTCAGGGGGCCTCTTCCCTCAGGGACTGTAGGACTTATTATCGGGCGTAGTCCTAAAAGCTTATTAGGTTTGCAAGTGACCCCAGGTGTAATAAACTCAGACTACAAAGGGGAAATAAAAATAATGCTTAGCTCACCCCAAAGTGTAAGTTCTGTTAATCAAGGAGATAGAATTGCTCAGTTGCTTCTCCTTCCCAATTTACATAATTCATTTAAAATGGGTATGCCTCAAGAAGGAAACAATAGAGGATTTTGTTCCACTGACTCAAGTCCCATGGCTTGCTGGGTTCGAGACTGTTCAAGGAGGCCTATGTGTAAAATAAAAATCCAAGGAATAGAAATGGAGGGATTAATAGATACTGGAGCTGACTCTTCCATTATTAATTTATGCCAATGGCCCAAGCACTGGCCTCTGCAAAAAGCTTCAACCAGTTTAAGAGGCTTGGGATATAATAACCTCCCAGATAAAAGTGCCGTAATTTTAAAATGGGAGGATGATGAAGGCCATAAAGGAACATTTCAGCCTTATGTTTTACCTAATCTACCGGTTACTTTATGGGGAAGAGATATTTTGCAACAAATGGGAGTGCACCTTGCAACCAAGCCTGCAGATGTTAAATGTGAAAACCTACAGGGTAATCTTAACCATAAAAGAACTCATTATCAAAAAGTACAGAGTAATCTTAACCCTAAAAGTAATCATTGTCATAAAGGAAAAAGATATTTTTTTTCGGGGCCACTGAGAAAATAATTTTGAAAATACCATGGCTTTCTGATAAGCCAGTGTGGGTCCCTCAGTGGCCCCTATCTAAAGAGAAATTACAAGCGGCCCACCAATTAGTTCAGGAACAATTAGAAGCAGGTCATATAGAACCTTCCACCTCTCCCTGGAATTCCCCCATATTTGTGATCAAGAAAAAGTCAGGAAAATGGCGATTGTTACATGATCTTAGACAAATCAATAAAACCATGCAAGTTATGGGGCCTACTCAACCTGGACTTCCTAGTCCCGTAGCTATTCCAAAAAATTTCCATCTTATTACTCTTGATATAAAGGATTGCTTCTTTTCTATTCCCCTACATCCTCTGGATGCCCCCAGGTTTGCTTTTTCCGTTCCTTCTATGAACAATAATGGCCCTGATCAGAGATATCAATGGAAGGTTTTACCACAGGGAATGGCTAATAGCCCCACCATATGCCAAATATACGTGGACAAGGCTATCCAACCCATTAAAAATAAATATCCAAACCTCATGTGTCTACATTACATGGATGATATTTTATTGGCCCACCCTAATCAAAAAATCTTATTTAATATATTCAGTGATGTGGTAGAAAATTTAAAAAAAATATGGATTATATATAGCAGAAGAAAAAGTTCAAACCAGATCTCCCATATTATATTTAGGATTTAAAATCATGGATACTTTTGTTAGACCCCAAAAAATTTTAATAAATAAAGAACATTTGACCACCCTCAATGATTTCCAAAAACTACTGGGAGACATTAATTGGCTTCGCCCTACACTAAATCTCACTACTGGCCAACTAAAACCTTTATTTGACATCCTTCGTGGAGATCCTGATCCATCTTCACCACGAACATTGACTCCTGATGCTAGGAAAGCTTTAAAATTAGTAGAAAAAGCCATCGAAGGAGCTCATTGTGATAGATTTGATTTAACTCAACCGCTGATGTTGATTATTATTTCTTCACAATATACACCCACAGGAGTATTTTGGCAACAAGGGCCTTTATTATGGATACATTTGCCCGTCTCTCCTAAAAGTATAATTGAATCTTATACCTCCATGGTGGCTAAACTTATTCTTCAAGGACTTAAGACTTCTACTAAAATATTTGGCATTCACCCTGCTACTATTATTACTCCCTATTCATCATCACAGATTGAATACTTATGCTTCAATGATAATGATTGGGCTATAGCTAAATGCTCTACTTCTGCAAATTTTGATAATCATCTTCCTAAGTCCCCTATATTATCTTTTTGTATTAATCATCCTATTATATTTCCACAGGTAATAAAAAATCAACCTATTCCTAAGGCATTTAATGTATTTACAGATGGGTCCTCAAATGGTACTGCTACAGTAGTCACTAAAAAAGAAAATATGACTTACATAACTGCACACAAATCAGCTCAACTAGTGGAACTGGAAGCTGTGGTAAGAGCTCTGGAAAATTTTAGGGACCAGCCCGTAAACATTTTTTCAGATAGCCACTATATTGTACAAGCCGTCCCAAAATTAGAGTTAGCAGGACCAATAGCACCTCATACTCCAGCCTTTAAATTGTTTTATCAAATACAAAAACTTTTGTGGGCAAGAAAAGAACCTCTATTCGTAGGCCATATTAGAGCACATACTAATTTGCCTGGTCCCCTCCATGAAGGTAATCAAAAGGCTGATGAACTTACAAAAACAGTATTTATACTTTCAGCGCTACAACAAGCTACTTTATTTCATTCCCAGTTTCATGTCAACAGCACCACCTTGCAACGTAGGTTTAAAATCACAAAGGAGCAAGCCAGAACAATTGTAAAAGATTGTAAATCTTGTATGACACATTTGCCCAATCCTCATTTCGGAGTTAACCCTAGAGGATTAATGCCCAATCATTTGTGGCAGATGGATGTTACTCATGAGCCAAGTTTTGGAAAATTGCGATTTATTCATGTGACTATAGATACATGCTCAGGCATGATTTTTGCTTCCTTACATTCTGGAGAAAAAAGTTAAAGATGTTACATCTCATTGTTTGCAAGCTTTTGCTGCATTGGGCATCCCCAAAATGCTTAAAACAGATAATGGCCCCGCATATACGTCCTCATCTTTCAAACAGTTTTGCGCAAAATTCAATATATCCCATAAAACAGGCATCCCATACAATCCTCAGGGTCAGGGCATTATTGAAAGAGCAAACCGAACACTGAAAATTATGTTATTAAAACAAAAAGAAGGAAATTGGAAAAGTCCTAAGGACAGATTGGCAGTTGCCCTGTTTACCTTAAATTTTTTAACTTTAGACTCTAATGGTTATTCTGCTGGAGACAGACATTGGAATCCACACCAACAACATAAACCTTTGGTTTACTGGAAGGATGTTCTTTCCGGTACATGGAAGGGTCCAGATCCAGTATTAATTTGGGGAAGAGGATCTGTTTGTGTTTTTCCAAAAGAAGAATCCTCTCCAATATGGATACCATCTAGATTAATAAAACAGGTACCACATCAAAATGATCAAGATGAAGTTATTGAAGAATCAAGATTAATAAAAAAGGTACAAAATCAAGAGGACCAAGATGAAGGTATAGAATGATTCCCTCAAAAGAGTCCTTCAAAATATTTCACAACTTAAGTGTCATTCCTCCCGGCCGGGACGAGGAGATCTCTCTTTAGTGTGCACACAATTGTATTTTTTTTTTCTTTTCTTTTTATACATGTCTTTATGTCTGTACATTTGTCTACATTTCATGTTAATGTGACGTCACAAATATATGTTTGTATGTTTGTTCGTCTGTTCAGTGTGACGTCACAAAGAACAAAGCGCTTATGAAAAAGAAAAAAATATATATATATATGGATCCAAATAACTTTAATTCATTTTAGGTTAAGAGTATTCAATTTAGGTAAATAATTTTATAAATGAAGGTACTTTCAATTTTGATTTATAGGTGTCCCTGGGACTTCTCTTTAGCAAACAATATGACTAGTGCTATATAACCTGATATTTTGGTGTTTTGACTTAAGATTGTTTGTTATTAACTTCATTTGTTTAATAGCTCATTAATTTCAATTATCTCAACAGGTAAAAAATTGCTCTGTATACAGAGACTCAAGGGTTCCAGCTAACAAATTATTTCTCTAAAGTGCCTTTACCTTTTCTTTAATCTATCTTTAATGCAGTAATTTACCTAAGTCTTTCTTTGTTTTGTTCTAAATATGACATTGGTGTTTTGACTTAAGATTGTTTATTTGTTATTAACTTCATTTGTTTAATAGCTCATTAATTTCAATTATCTCAACAGGTAAAAAATTGCTCTGTATACAGAGACTCAAGGGTTCCAGCTAACAAATTATTTCTCTCAAGTGCCTTTACCTTTTCTTTAATCTATCTTTAATGCAGTAATTTACCTAAGTCTTTCTTTGTTTTGTTCTAAATATGACATTTTTTCCAACTTATGTTTGTAAAAGCTCAACCAGCGATGTATGTGAACAAAAATCAACTTTAATTTTCTAATCTAATTATTCTATTTTGTAGTTTGACAACTCGCCTCTTGACTCAGTGCTGCAATAGCACTGCCTTTCCTTTAATAATTGATGCTTGAGTTTCTAGGTAGCGGGCCCTGAAGATTTGCCGGTGGCATTGTCTAAACATAAAAAAGACGTCTGCTGCTCAAACATCAAACAACCTCACCAACAGTGTGGCCTCTGCTCTACATGCATGGGGCCTCCTACATCAACATGTTATAACAAATGGACATTTTGATCTTTCATTGTTTGGGACTTTACGGGACAATGCCTTGCGGGTATTTGTCTAGAGAATTCAGTGTGTTACTTGATGGAACTTAGGGAAGCTGATGTGTTTAAACAATTTGATATGCTATGCAATTTGGCTCATCACCAAAAGGCTTGTTGCCTTAAAGCCGCAACATCTCCTCACAATTTGGACGGCTGTTAGTCATCATATATAGTTGATCCTAAAGGGCTCCATTGGATGGCTGGTTAGCCAATGACGGGTAAGATCCCCAGAGGGGGACAACCTAAGACAGGCACAGTCGCACGGGACAGTCTCATGTGGCCGACATATCAACCTAAGACAGGAGTCAAGGGCACAGCCTTGATTATCCGATGACGGGTAAGAATGTTGGTTGCACATAGACGTCCTAGAGCATTACCTCTTTTAAAACAAAAAGGGGGAAATGCAGGAGCCCTGTTTGGGGATTGACTTTAATTGCAGTTGACTATGAGCCGTGGAGATTTGGCCATTGTCGCCACCCGTAGTCTCACGGGATTTGTTGCGGGATCTCGAGTGACTTGGCCGAGATTGCTGATCAGGTCAGCGCCATTTTAGGGTGTGTTTTTTTTTGGCGTGTGTTAGTCGTTATTAGAACCAGAGAGAAAAGTTATCAGAATAAAAAGCTGTTTGTCTCCAGTTTGCTTCTGAAGTTTTTCCCGCGGCTCCGTTGCTCCAAGCGCTTCAGGCAGCAACACCCTATTCCTCTTCCCAACTTTCAAAATGATCATTTTTATTAAAAAGATAAAAATCACAACAAAATATTTTCCCATTTTATCTATGAAATTAATATTATTTACTTTTAAATTCATCTTTTAATATTACCTTTTATTAATACTTTCTTTCTGCTTCTAATCCCCTATCTCATCTTACCATTCTATATAATATAGCCTTAGAACTTTAAATAATAAATTGTTACAAGAATTATTGGTCTTAAAATATAGCAATTCCTTCTATCTTCTTGATTTCTTTTTCTTTATTCTCTGCTTTCATTTAAACCCACCTCTTTACCAAAACCTGAAAGCAAGAACTGAAACTCCTGAAGTTTCTCCATATATAACTTTAATTTGTTTTTGGAAGTTCTGGGGTTGAACCCAGGGTCTCATGCACGCTAGTCAAGGCCCTTCCTGTGAGCTTCATCCCAAGCTCCTTCTTCATTCCTAGCAGACTACAGAATCCTTTCTTACAAACATGGAATAAGATTTCCTTTTTGTAAAGGCAGTAGGCAGTTCTGAAACAATACGATTTTCTTTCTTTCTTTTTGTAAAATTAGTTTTTTCTCTTGTGCAGTTAACTTTTTAAACTGCAACAATGATTTTAATCTAAACATTCTCATGAACATTTCTGAAATATTTTGTTTTGAGCCGTCACTTTAGTGTTTAAACAATTTCTCCATTTCTCCGGATCATAACCATAAAAGAAGTTGCCTTCTTATGCATTAATTTTTCTCCTTAGCAATCACATATGTATGTGAAGTAAGAAGATCAAAGAAAATTTACTTTTGGTAGACTGTATCTTCATGCTGATCCTCTAAATGAGACTCAAAGCAGCCACACCTCAGACGTTACTCTTTCGGCCTCTGTGTTAGTCATCTGACTGAGAGGCTGGTTTTGACAGTCTATCATTTGGACAAAACAGTCATTTGGCACAGTTTTAATTTTCAGAGTTTATTCATCCACAATAAGGATAACAAATATGAAAGGAATTCTCTGTAATCAGAATTACTTCAAAGGAAAAGAAGGGTAGAAGGAAAAGAAAACCTAAAATTATTGCACTTTAAAGATGAGATACTTCTAAAAGTGTCTTTTTGGAAAGCTTTTCTACTTTCTTTATTATTGGTTGGGCTCTAGGGATACAAGAATCCTGGGGAAACAGAAGGTGACGTGTTGTATGTGGTGGTCATATTGAAATTTTTCTGGAGGAAAAGATTTTAGTTCTAATTTCATCCAAAGACATCCATGAATGAAAAAGTTTAAGAAGTGTTACTAACGATACTAATAATTTACTACAACTCTGTTTTTAGTGTTGTGGTCATTTGTGTCATCTGCCTTTCGTGACTTTGGTGACTACCTCAGTGCTCCTGCCTTCATTCTCAGAGCAGGGGGTACAGGCAGGCGCTCCACCCCTGCTCTGAGAGTAGAACCTGACTCAGGTGTGGTTAATAAGCATGGTCTACCCTCCTGGTCTACCCTCCTTGCCTCAGTGACTGCTTCAAGAGTGGGCAAGACTCACCAAAGGCCTAAGATATTTAGTTTTGAGAATGGGCTGGACTTATTGGGAAAGAAGCACCTTCTTTTCAGTGAAGTACTGAACAGATATAATATAAATATGGGTCTGACAGGGACCTCCAAATAAGATGAGGGCTTTTCTGAAAGTGAAGCTAATTGGAAATAAAATTAAGCCAAGAAACAGGGGTAGACTGATATGATATCTTTTGTGTCCCTAAATCTAGTCGTGTCCAATGCAACCTCCTGTAATTTTTCAGTCATCTGAGCTGTAAGAGCTCCTCCCCAGTCCTTGTTAGTTTGTTTAAATTAATTTGAGTTGGGATTTTGTCACTTGAGTGACAGAATCCTGGTGAATCAATCTCTCTCTCTCTCATTTACTTATTTATTTGTGCAGTGCGGGGATTGAATTCATGGGCTCACACATACCATGCAAACACTCTACCTCTGAACTACATGCCCAGCCCCAAGGCTGGCTTTGAACTTGCGTTCTTCCCATCTCAGCCTCCAAAGTTGCTGGGATTACAGGTGTACATGACCACACCAGGCTCCTGGTGGATATCTGTGCGCACATATGGTTTTTGAAAGTGTGGGAGTATCCTCTGTGTGATTTGATGTGCCAAGAGTGATTTAAGTCATGTAATTTATCATTTTGCATTTTTTAAATCTGTTCACATAAATATTTGAAGACAGTTAAGAAAACAGATACCTCTTTGTTTATTAACCTGGGATTATAGCTTATGTTTTGTTCTTGACCTACCAGTTTTTGCTCCTGAACAAAAGTGCCTTCCTGCCAAAAATGACTTGCAAATATTAATTGAGCTTCATCTGATATTTTAAGTAGCCAGTATGTACAGCCCCATGTTACCCTGTGACCCAAAAAAAGAAAGGAGAGAAGCAAGATAAACTGGAGGGGCACTCCATCGTGGCCTGAGGGTTTTTCTTATTTCTTTCATTTGCAATAAGTAAGAAAGAGCACTTGCTATATATAACCCAGGGAAGTTAAGACAGAGTACCAAGAATCATTTTGAAAAATCTGCTCATAATTCTAACAAAGTAGATTCTCTTATCTAAGCTTCAGTCACAACAAAGATGTGTGTACTCCAGTACTTTTTCAGTTTTTGAAAAAATCAATACCATGTTCATACTAGCGTTTGCTTGTATAAAACATGGACCAATGACACGTTTCTTTGAGTCCTTATGTAAAAGTGCCCATCTTAATCATCACATGAGTTCTAATTGTCTCCTCTCCCCTCTTACAGAAAGAGTAATGAAAGGACAGCTAAAAGCAGAACTATATAGTTATTTTATAACTGGCACTAACAAATTTCGCCAATTACAAAGTCCATTCTGTAAGCAATGAATGTGTGGCTCCCAATTAATCTAGTGCACCTCCAGGCAAGGTCTAAATCAGCTGGATACAGCTAAAGCAATTTGCACACAGCTAAAAGCAAATTGGAAAATCAGTGTTCCACGCTGCTGCCTATCTTTCCAAGCCAAAGACACAATCAGTATTCTGGCAGCAGCCCTCTGTCATGTTATTTGCAGCTATCAATTTTAATTATAACAATTATCGATTAGTTAGGAAAGTGAATAATCTGAAGCTCCAATGAACGCCTCTGCTGCTTCAGGACACCTTCCTGTCTCGTAGGAGGTGTTGTGAGTCCTACTCAGACCCCACTTCCATGTCTGGACTCTCTGTCCTTGCTTCTTCCTGCCCCTCCCTGCCACACAGAGTTTCCATTTTGCAATTTGACTTAAAGACTGCTCTGACCTGAAATCAAGCGTGGTCAGCATTTTATTTCTAATCAGAGAATTTAGAGGCAATTAAAGAAAAGGAAGCTAGAAATGCTGAGAATTTGGAGTTCATGAATCTTTTTGTTGTTGTTGTTCAGTTGGTTCAAGAAGTGAGAAAATAAGTTCAATAACAAAAAAAGAAAAAGAGAATTATACATAAGAAAAAGGAGAAAAACGGGTACTATATTTGTTAGATGGGACAAGCAGGACAATGTGGTTGAATGGGTTAAAAAGAAAACAAAAGTGGGCTTTGGGGGCTAAAAGGCATGAAAGATCTTTAAGATTATTCGTACACTTAGCAATTTCATAATTTTCAGAAAATCAAATAATGTTGTTGCTAAATCTTTATCTTGTAATCTGTAAAATAAGGGTCAGAATTACACAATGAAGAATAGTTTCTTCATTAGATAGTTAAATTTTTTAGGTAGAGAGGGTTGGCATGGGGAGACAATTACACGATGCACTCTATTTAAAAGGGTTCAGCAAGATGGTTATAAATGTGATGCTGAGCTTTCCCAAACAAGGTCCAACATATTTGTTGAATTAACCATGTTCTCCTCTGAGTCAATTTTCTCCTGTCAGATCTGCATGAAGGAAGGCCCAGAGAGGTAGGCAGATACAGAGATGATAGATATGAACTTAAATAAATTCATCTCTCACTTTATGAAATAGTTGGATGCTAACAAATTTGACTATAAAGTGAATTTCTGCAAAGCAAATCCCATTTCCCTATTGATGTCCATTATAAAATCAGATCTATATATATATATATATACACATATATATATATACACACACATATATATATATACACACACATACACACACACACACACACACACACACACACACATATATATATATATCCATGGGAAAAAATTTCCCAAGACACTAAGTCAAAAATCATTACAGGACAGCAGCAGTTCCTTTGAAGTGTCCTCAAAAAAAAATTTTTTTGCATTTTTTTAAATTTTATTTTTATGATTATTAATATGTACAACTCATAGTGCATGTATTTAGCATCTTTTTACATACAACTGTTTGTATACAAAGAATATTTGTACAAATCAGGTCTTCAATCATGCATTTAGGAAAATGATATCCGTCTCATTCAACCACCTTTTCTTTTTTTTTTTTTTTTTCTTTTCTCCCCCTCCCTCCTTGCTCCCTCCCTTCCCCATCCTTCCCTTTGACCATTCTAGTGTTCCTCTAATCCTCCTCTGTACCCCCATCCAACAATACTATGAACTAGCCTCCTTATATCAGAGAAAACATTTGGGACTTGGATTTTTGAGACTGACTAACGTCATTTAGCATTATGTCTTCCAACTTCATCCATTTACCTGCAAATGCCATTATTTTATTTTCTTTTATTGCTGAGTAAAATTCCATTGTGCACATATACCACATTTTCTTAATCCACTCATTTACTGAGGGACATCTAAGTTGGTTCCACAACCTAGCTATTGTGAATTGCGCAGCTACAAACATTGAGATAGCTGTGTCACTGTAATATGCTGTTTTTAAGTCCTTTGGGAATAGACCCAGGAGTGGGATGGCTGGGTCATAGGGTGGTTCCATTCCCAGTTTTCCAAGAAATCTCCATACTGCTTTCCATAATGGTTGCACCATTTTGCAGTCCCACCAGCAATGTATGAGTGTGCCTTTTCCCCCACATCCTCTCCAACATTTATTGTTGCTTGTGTTCTTGATAGCTGCCATTCTGACTGGAGTGAAATGAAATCATAGAGTAGTTTTGATTTGCATTTTTCTAATTGCCAGTGATGTTGAACATTTTTTCATGTATTTGTTGATTAATCGTGTATCTTCTTCTGAGAGGTGTCTTCTCAATTCCTTAGCCCATTTATTGATTGGGTTATTTGTTTTTTTGGTGTAAAGTTTTTTGAATTCTTTATAAATTCTAGAAATTAGTGCTCTATCTGATGTGCATGTATTAAATATTTGTTCCCAATTAGTTGGGTCTCTATTCACGTCACTGACTGTTTCTTTTGCTGAGAAGAAGCTTTTTAGTTTAAATCTATCCCATTCATTAATTCTTGGTAGTAATTCTTGCGCTACAGGATTCTTATTAAGGAACTTGGGGCCTAATCCGACATGTTGGAAATTGGAGCTTACTGTTTCTTCCATTAGGCGTATTGTCTCTGGTCTAATTCCTAGGTCCTTGATCCACTTTGAATTGAGTTTTGTGCATGGTGAGAGATAAGGGTTTAATTTCACTTTGTTGCATATGGATTTCCAGTTTTCCCAGCACCATTTGTTGAAGAGGCTATCCTTTCTCCACTGTACATTTTTGGCGCCTTTGTCTAATATAAGATAGCTGAAATCATATGTATTAGTCTCTGTGTCCTCAATTCTGTACCATTGGTCCACCAGTCTGTTTTGGTGCCAATACCATGCTGTTTTTGTTACTATTGCTCTATAGTATGATTTAAAGTCCGGTATGGTGATGCCCCCTGCTTCACTTTTCTTGCTCAGGATTGCTTTGGCTATTCTGGGTCTCTTATTTTTCCAGATGAATTTCATGACTGCTTTTTCTATTTCTTTGAAGAATGACATTGGGATTTTGATTGGAATTGCATTAAATCTGTATAATGCTTTTGGTAGTATGGACATTTTGACAATATTAATTCTACCTATCCAAGAGCAAGGTAGGTCTTTCCATCTTCTGAGTTCATCTATAATTTCTTTCTTTAGTGTTCTATAATTTTCGTTATACAGGTCTTTCACCTCTTTCATTAGGTTGATTCCCAGGTATTTTATTTATTTTTTGATGCTATTGTAAATGGGGTAGTTTTCATCATTTCCCTTTCAGAGTCTTTGTCACTGATGTACAAAAATGCCTTTGACTTATGGGTATTGATTTTGTATCCTGCAACTTTGCCAAATTCATTTACTAGTTGTAAAAGTTTTCTGGTAGAGTTTTTTTTTGGGTCTTCTAGGTAGATTATCATGTCATCAGCAAATAGTGCTAATTTGAGCTCTTCTTTTCCTATCTTGATCCCTTTAATTTCTTTCGTCTGTCTAATTGCTCTGGCCAGAGTTTCCAATACTGTGTTAAATAGCAGTGGTGAGAGGGGGCATCCCTGTCTTGTTCCAGTTTTTAGAGAGAATGCTTTCAATTTTTCTCCATTTAAGATAATGTTAGCTTGGGGCCTTGCATAAATAGCTTTTATAATGTTGAGATATGTTCCTGATATTCCTAGTTTTTCCAGTGTTTTGAACATAAAGGTGTGTTGTATTTTGTCAAATGCTTTTTCTGCATCTATTGAAATGATCATATGATTTTTATCTTTAAGTCTATTGATGTGGTGTATTATGTTTATTGATTTCCAAATGTTGAACCAGCCTTGCATCCCTGGGATAAACCCCACTTGATCGTGGTGCACTATCTTTTTGATATGTTTTTGTATCTGATTTGCCAGGATTTTGTTGAGGATTTTTGCATCTATGTTCATTAAAGATATGGGCCTGAAGTTTTCTTTTTTGGATGTGTCTTTGCCTGGCTTTGGAATTAATGTGATATTGGCCTCATAGAAAGAGTCTGGAAGAGCTCCCTCTTTTTCTATTTCTTGAAATAGTTTGAAGAGCATTGGTATTAGTTCTTCTTTGAAAGTCTTATAGAACTCGGCTGTAAACCCATCAGGACCTGGACTTTTCCTTGTTGGTAGCTTTTTGATGATGTCTTCTATTTCTTCGCTTGTAATCGATCTGTTTAATTTGTGTATAGCCTCCATTTCCAGTTTAGGCAAATCATACGATTCAAGAAATCTGTCAATGTTTTCAATTTTATTAGAATACAAGTTTTCAAAGTAATTTCTAATTATCTTCTGTATATCTGAGGTGTTTGTTGTGATATTCCCTTTTTCATCACGAATGTTAGTAATTTGAGTTTTTTCTCTTCTTCTTTTTGTTAGCATTGCTAAGGTTCTGTCAATTTTGTTTATTTTTTCAAAGAACCAACTTTTAGTTTTGTCAATTCTTTGAATGTTTTCCTTTGTCTCAATTTCATTAATTTCTGCTCTGATTTTAATTATTTCCTGTCTTCTACTGCTCTTGGTGTTGGTCTGTTCTTCTTTTTCTAGTGCTTTGAGGTGTAATGTTAAGTCATTTATTTGTTGGGTTTTTTTTTTCCTCTTAAGGAATGAACTCAGTGCAATGAATTTTCCTCTTACTACTGCCTTCATAGTGTCCCAGAGATTTCTATATGATGTATCTGTGTTCTCATTTACCTCTAGGAATTTTTTAATCTCCTCTTTGATGTCTTCTTCAACCCCTTGTTCATTCTGTAGCATGTTGTTTAGCTTCTAGTTGTTGGAGTAGTTTTTCTTAATCCTTGATTTGTCATTGATTTCCAATTTCATCCCTTTATGGTCTGATAGAATGCAGGGTAGTATCTCTATTTTTTTATATTTGCTGAGAGTTTCCTTATGACATAATATATGGTCTATTTTGGAGAAGGAGCCATGTGCTGCTGAGAAAAAGTGTATTCGTTTACTGAGGGATGGAATATTCTATATATGTCCGTTAGGTCTAAATTGTTAATTGTTTTAAGGAGGCTTAAAGTTTATTTGTTTAGCTTTTGTTTGGATGATCTATCCATTGGTGAGAGAGGTGTGTTGAAGTCCCCTAGAATAACTGTGTTGTGATCTATTTTACTCTTGAACTTGAGAAGAGTTTGTTTGATGAAGGTAGGTACTCCATTATTTGGGGCATATAGATTTGTGATTGTTATATCCTGTTGATGACTGGTTCCCTTAAGTAGTAAGAAATATCCATCTTTGTCCCTCTTGATTAGTTTTGGTTTGAAGTCTACCTTATTTGATATGAGAATGGAAACCCCTGCTTGTTTCCGCAGGCCATGTGAGTGATAAGTCTTTTCCCAGCCTTTCACTTTCAGTCTGTTGATGTCTTTTTCTATGAGGTGTGTTTCTTGGAGACAGCAAATTGTTGGGTCGTTTCTTTTAATCCATTCTGATAATCTGTGTCTTTTGATTGGTGAGTTTAGGCCATTAACATTCAGGGTTATTATTGAGATGTGATTTTTATTCCCATCCATTTTTATTTGAATTATGGTCTTTAGCTTGATTTGGTTTCTCTTCTGGTTGGTATTTCCCTTAGTTTAATATCTCCCTTTGTTGATTTTCGTTGTTATCTTTCTCTTCCTCTTCATGAAAAATGTTGCCCAGGATGTTCAGAAGTGCTGGCTTTCGAGTTGTGATATCTTTTAACTTTTGCTTGTCGTGGAAGGTTTTTATTTCATCTTTGAATCTAAAGCTCAATTTTGCTGGATATAAGATTCTTGGTTGACATCCCTTTTCTTTCAGAGCTTGAAATATGCTATTCCAGGATCTTCTTTCTTTTAAGCTCTGGGTTGAAAAATCTGAACATAGTCTGATTGGTTTCCCCCTATATGTAATCTGCTTCCTTTCTCTTGTGGCTTTTAGTATTCTCTCCTTGCTCAGTATATTAGGCATTTTCATTATAATGTGTCTTGGTGTGGATCTGTTGAGATTTTGTTTGTTTGGTGTTCGGTATGCCTCTTGAACTTGGTTTTTCCCATTCATTCCTCAAGTTTGGAAAATTTTCTGTAATTATTTCATTAAATAAATTACTCATTCCTTTGGCTTGAAACTCTGCCCCTTCCTCTACACCAATCACTCTTAAGTTTGGTCTTTTTATGCTGTCCCATAATTCTTGGATGTTATGTTCTTGATTTCCAACGAGTTTTGCTGTATAGTCTAAATTCTTCTCTAGGACATATATTTTGTCTTCATTGTCTGAAGTTCTTTCTTCCAAGTGGTCTACTCTGTTGGAGATGCTTTCAATTGAACTTTTATTTTGGTTTATTGCTTCTTTCATTTCTGGAATTTCTGTTTGGTTTCTCTTTAGAGCCTCTATTTCCCTATTGAAGTAATCTTTTAGTTCCTGTATTTGTTTTTGGAGTTCTTTGTCAAAATGATCTTTTGCCTCCTGTACTTGCTCCCTCATCTCATTTTTGAGTTCATTCTTAAGTTCCATGAACATTTGGAATATGTAATTTCTAAATTCCATCTCTGGCATTTGACCAACTGTGTTTGCCATGGAATCTACTGATGAGGTATCTTGATTTGTGTCACTTTCTTCCCTTGTTTTTTCATGTTGCTTGTGTGTCTTTTCTTCCTGCACTGTGGGACCTTGACTATTTCGATTTTACCTTAAAGCCTTATGTTGTTCCTGTAGTACAATGCTATCAGATCCCCTTATAATTCCTTTACACTTTAAAATCTAACACTTTCTATTCAGAAAATCCAAGTTTGATCACAATGTACAGGTTTGGTTAACCCAGATATTGTTTCCAATTTACTCTGTACGCTTCTGATAGGGTTTTATAGCTTCAAGTATTGGATACAGAGGTGTTATGTTTAGGAAGAAGGAAGTGTCTTTAATTGTTCCTTCTTGGAAAGTATGAAAAGAGAGTTCTATTGAAGTGGTTTAGTGGAAGTGGTTTAGTATCAGTAGACGAGAGAGGAAAGAGAATGGAGTAGACAATTAGGTGGAAAGACCAATTTATATACAAAGTAAGATGGAAAAGAAAAAAAAATGATAAAAGAGTAGGAATTGGTGTAAGAGAGAGGAGAGAGAGAGTCAAGGAAATAGAGAGTAAACTATATATAACACCGCTTTGCCATCCAGTTCAATTGCGCCGGTTCTAGAAATCCCAAGATTCTGCGTATAACTTGTTTTTTGCCTCTGTTTAGTATGCACTGGCAGGGTGTACATAGGAAAGATGAAGGAAGAAGAAAAGATGCAAAAGTGAGAAGGAAGAAAAGAAGGAAAGAAAAGAGGAGCAGCAGCAAACAAACACACTGACAATCAATGCAAAAAAAAAAAAAGCAAAACAAAACAAAGCCAAAAAAAGAAAAAGAAAACAAACAAACAAACAAACAAAACCCAGAAAACCAATAAAACAAGAAAACCAACAAAAAAAAAGTCGAACCCCAAGTCTCAAACAAAATGGGCCCTGGGAAGCCCCCCTCTTTTTTCCTTTCCAGTTTAAGCCAATTGTATCAGATCATGTCTAGACAGTTAGCGATCCTGTTAGTGGAGTCAAGGCTGCACCTTTGGTCAGTGGCAGAATGGCCCAGCAGAAGAGCGGCTCAGAGGGGTTGTGTGTCAGCAGATGAATGGCACCGGGAAGGGGACCCTCCAGAAGGCACCCTTTCTCCATGCCCACCCACAGTTGTAGCTTCTTGTGGCTGCTGCGCTGGCCTCAGACATGCCCTCCCCTGCTGGTTACCCGAGCCTCACCCAGGTGTGCGCTATTTTCAGAGCGTTGGCGGCTCCCTGGATGTCTGCAGCTGTCCTTCCTTTCTGTCTTTTCCCCTTTGTCTGGGTCAGCCACTGTACTTCTCAAAGATGGCGGTGCTCTCCACCCGCTCAACAGCAGCTCTGCAGACCCCTGTGTCAGTCCAGAGCGTGTGGGATCGGCTTGGCAAGCTGTGCGAAAGAGCTCTACATGGACACCGCCCACGCCTCTAGGCTTCTTTCTTTCCCTCCTCGCCGATGGGTTTCAAAGCCGCTGGGTGGATCATCTCCTTGCCGAGATGGTATCGGGCAGCTGCAACTGCAGCACAGATAGCGCTGCTTCGGAGTGTGGACCGCTCCGACTCTGCCCCTGCTCGTTGTGGTCCGGAGAACGTTGTACTTCACTGTCCAGAAGTGCACGGATGACTCGGCTCCCTTTCAGTTGCAATAGAATTGCTAGTAACGCGGTCAAACTTCCCACTCAGCGTCTTTTAGCAACTGTGTCCAGAGAGCACCTCCCTCCTGTCGGCCATCTTCCCAGGATCTCCTCAAAATTTCTAAGTATATGGTATGGTTTTCTCAACCCTGGGAGTCATCCGGAACCTATCTTTGTAGAAAAGGTTGGTTAATGTGTATGATGAAGGTTCAACAGTTCTTGAAATAAGGCACCCCTTAGGGCTGGGGATGTAACTCAGTGATGGACCCTTGTCTAGGATGCATGAAGCCTGGGTTTGATCCTTGGCACCCTAAAATAAGAAAAAGATAAAGCTCTTCTTCTCTTTTGGTCCAGTTATTTACAAAGTCTATGTCAAGTTGATGAGTTCTGTGCTCTATCACTTTTTAATCTAAAATCTCAGCACATCAAGCTTATTAATAGAAAGTTGGGCAGAGCTAGACCACATAATCCAGTCTGAAGGTCATAGCTATAGTCAAGGGGCAGATGGTCTTCTGTGAGGTTCCAGAGCAGGACATAATCCAAGAACTAAAGTAAGACCAAAGCCTTCTTATTCTTAGCATTTCTTATAGAAGAACAGTTAAAACCTTAAATAATCAATGATTAATCTCCATTTGTACTTTGTAAAATGCACTTGGAGAAGCATGCCTGTAGGACTCAAACCTCATGGAGAAGATAGTCAACTATGTTTTGTGTGTGTGTGTGTGTGTGCATGTATACATATGCATAACTTAGAAATTATTTCAAATTATGTGGGATACAATTTACTTTTTCACTTTCACTTGAATTTAAGGAAAGGCTTGGCCTACTTTTCAGTGTGCTCTGTGTCAGAGAATAAGATTTAAAAAAAATATAAGCATATAATTTCTAGAAAGTCTATCACCATATTTCAAGGGAATCTATTTATTACTTTAGTAAACATTTAAATTAAACACCAAAGTAAATAAGGATTTGCAACAGTGACATGAACAGGAATTTTCAACCAGAGTCATCATTTTTTCAAGCATCCTATTTGGATACCCAACATTAGTCATACTGAAAATATTTTAGAGTACCACATTATTTTCTAAAGGACTTCACTGCACTTTTGCTTTTGAATCTTTGCTTTAACTTACAAAATGAATAGAACTGTATGTTAATATCTAGCACTTAAAGTTCTTTAATGATTTACTATATTTCAATCAGTTGAAATTCCTCCTATGAATAGACCAGGCAAAGCAACTTCCTTACTTGATAAAAGGCACTTATCAGGGATTATTCTTGGACAGGGAATGTCTTTAAAAACTTACATGACTTTTGCCATTGAATATGGAGTGATGGGATGGGATCCATCGAAAAAGGCCTATTTTATGAGTCAAAGTGTGGACAGAATACAGCAGAAGCAGCATGAGATTTGGTATATATATAAAAAATATCTAGTAAGAACTTGAATTTATGCCCTCTGATTCTAGGTCCTTGGGCAAATTATTTAACCTCGAAGAAATCCATTCTTTCATCTATAAAATGTGGATAAAAAAACAAAATGGGTATGAAAGAGAATTAAATAAGGTAGTAATTTTTAAAGGGTGCAATAGTTGCTCAGTAAATATTATTAGTTTTTCATTCCTTCTCCTATCTCAAAATAACATCAAATGGTACATGAGAATACCAAGATCCCTCAGCTCCTAAATGGAATACATTTGCAAACTTCTGATTTCACTGTACTCATAGTCAGGAAATAAGTAGAAAATTGAGCCAAGATAGCTTCGTAGTTTAAAAAATCCATATCTTTATTGTAAGAGAGTCTTACCTAACTAAAACCCTTGAAGTCCTAAGCGTAGGCCGCATTCTTTTTTTTTTTTTTTTTAATTTTTTTAAATATGTATTTATTTGCTTTAGTTGTACACAATATGTTTATTTTTACGTGGTGCTGAGGATCGAACCCGGGCCGTGCACGTGCTAGGCGAGTGCTCTACCACTGAGCCACAACCCCAGCCCCATAGGCCGCATTCTTTCAGCAATATTTTACATCATCACAGAATCTCAATGTTACAGGAGGCTTAAGTATCATCTGGTCTAATTGCCTACCTGGCATTCTACTCTCCTCTGCCTAACAACTGGACTCCTACTAAGAAGAAAACAGATCCCTGTATGGGTCATTAGACCAGAATTTTCTCTGTGGAGCATCCTTGTCATAGGCTACAAGCCAAGTGACATTTTATATTTCTTCTGGAATGGTCCCAGACTGCAAGCCTCTGGGTACCTTGGTAAGTAAGGAAGCATTCCCCATTTGATGTGTGTAATCCTCTCTCTCTCTCTCTCTCTCTCTCTGTAACATTGGGAATTGAACCCATGACTTAGGTATGCTTGGCAAGTGCTCTACCATTGAGGTACATCCTCAGCCATTTTTATTATATTTTCAGACAAGGTCTCACTACAGGCTGGTCTTGAACTTGGGATCCTCCTGCCTCTGCTTCCCAAGTAGCTTGGGATTTTCTTGCCTCTGCTTCCTAAGAAGTTGGCCAGTATAACTGCTTTTATACCTGCTCGAGTGAACCAGGCTGACTGCCTTAGGATCTGTCATCTTGAGTTGCTTGCTGCCCAGGCCTGCTGTCTTCCTAGATCTATCTAGAGTCTGGACTATTTATTGCCTTTGCCTTTCTGTCCTTAGTCTTTCTGGATCTAAATATCCTCAGCTAACAGGCTAATTTGATACACCAATTTAAAGGTGTTAACAATAATCTTCTCTCTTAGGGTTATTCTCATCTTAAAGGTGACTCATAAAACCACTGTGGCCTCATGGCCAGGAAGGAAATTGGGCTATTTGGGACTTAGGCAACCTCAAGGGAGCATGAGGCATTGGGAGCCCTCCCCCACCAATCCACAACATGTTTTTCTTCCACCTGTTGGTAGGACCAATGTGGATAAGCATTCATGTACACCACAAGCACAGAATGTCTCTTCCAACATGCATGATTGATTACTCAATGCACTTGAAATGCTTTAGTGTGAGATTGAACTAACCTGGTCAAGGCTGTCTTATCACATGTACTTCTAAATGACTCAGCTACTTAGAGTCTCCACAAAGAAAAAGTGAGCCTATCTTCTTCATGACTGAATCTGGCACCTTTCTAAGTGGCTGAGAACAGGTAAGGAGGGTCCACCAGGTGACCCCCTATGGCAGAGGTACCTGGAAACTATTGTCCCTATCAAGACAAAGCTTTGCTTTTCAAACAACAAATACAAGTAGCTAGATGAGGCCTCCTTAGGAAACACCAACCAAGCATCAGGCCCACTGCACACACCTGTAATCCCCGCAACTCCAGAGGCTGAGCTAGGAGGGTTACAAGTTTGAAGTCAGCTGTAGAAACTTAATGAGACCCTCAGCAATTTAGTGGGACTCTGTCACAAAGAATATATGTATAAAATAAAATAAGGCTGGACACAGTGGTCCACACCTGTAATCCCAGCACTTGGGAGGCTGAGGCAGGAGGATCGCAAGTTCAAAGCCAGCTTCAGCAATGGCAAGGCACTTAGCAACTCAGTGAGACCCTGTCTCTAAATAAAATATAAAAAAGGGCTGGGGATGTGGCCCAGTGGTTGACTGCCCCTGAGTTCAATCCCCGGTACCAAAAAAAAAAAAAAAAAAAAAAAAAAAAAAGTAAAGAAAGAAAAAGAAAAAAAGGACTAGGGAAGTAACTCAGTGGTAAAGTACCTCTGGGTTCAATCCCCAGTACCAAAACAAACAAACAAACAACAACAACAGAAACAAACAAAAAATCCCATAACTATAGAAAATGTGTGTGCAGAAGAGCTCAAGCCAATACTGTGAGAAATATAGGAACAAATAATTCAGTCAAGGGGCCTCTCTAAGTGATTGCATTATTACCTGTGCCACTCTCCATTGTATTTGTCCCCAGGAAAAGAAGGTCTTTAGATTCTAGACAGCCTGAAGAGAAAACCACAAATTTTGAATTAACTCTTTTGAATAGTCATACCAGTGACTGTGATTTATATAACATTTACCCAGGCTAAAAAGTTTTTTCGATAATGGATATTTCTGTTGTGTTTTTTAAGTGGCATTGAGTGCTCATTTCATTGGGGGTGCCAACAGTTGTCCATTTGGTAAGTGTGCCTCTTACCTGTCATGCTGTTATCAGTTTGGTCCCCAACCCTATCCTTTGGAATCATACTTAACAGTTGACTTTTGACACTTTTATTCACTCAACATTGATTTGGCCACTTTCTGAGGAGACTTTAGTAAGAAAATGGAGGCTGGCAGATGGAAACACTTCAGTTCTCCTCCTCTCTTTCCTCCTGTCTTTAAGAAAGGAGGCACTATAATTTGCACCCCCTGCCCCAAAGCCCATGCATTAAAGGTTTGGTCCCCAGCACATGACAGTATTGGAAGTGGTAGAAATGAGGCCTACTGGGAGGAAGGGGATATTGAGACCCTTTATCTCTTTGCTTCCTGAATAATATGAGATGAGCAGTTTCTTCTACTATACCCTCCAGCCCTGACTGATGTACTGCCTCTCCACAGGTCCAAAAACAACATACCAAGTGACTACTAAAACTGTGATCCAAGATAAAACTTTCCTCTTTTTAAATAAATTTGTATCATGTATTTTGTTACAGTGATGGAAAGGTGACTAATAACACAGGAGGTCATTTTCTTTTTGCCAAATTTTCCCCTTCTTACTCTCTTGCTTCCCTGCCTTATACCTCCTTGGAGGTATTCCTCTTTACTGACTTTGTCAATTCTACACTAATGCTTTCTTCCCTTTTCATATGAATATGATCAGCTCAGGCCTTCGTTATCCTAAACAATCTCAATTGCTCAACTATTTTACTCCCAAAGGCATAATGCCTCCCTTCTCTTCACCACTGAATTTTATGAATATCCTATTGTTCTTGCTTCTTCTTTCTTAATCAATACTCAATCCTTAGCATTTGGAAATCTAATGGATTTCCTAATCTTCCTACTGAGTATACTTCATTGGCTGGAGCCTTGTGGCTGACAGATTAAATGACACACCCCTGTAGCCTGTGTCCCGGACCATCTGCTACTCCTTCAACTCTCTGCTCCCTTAACTTCTGAGACCTGACCCTGTTGTAATTCTAATCCATCCTTTTTGAACTCTTTTTTTCCCTAGGTGGCTTTTAAAAAATGTTTTGCCTTACATATTTTTCCTCATGCCACCTCTCTCTTTAAATTTTTTTTTTTGTTGTTGTTGTTGTACATGGACACAATACCTTTATTTATTTATTTACATTTAGGTGGTGCTGAGGATCAAACCCAGTGCCTCATACATGCAAGGCAAGCACTCTACCACTGAGCTACAACCCTAGCCCGCCACCTCCCTGTTGATTTCCTTCAGGTCTTCTGTTCTCAGGACTTCAACTGTTATAGTCTATGAACCTGTCTTTCTATTATTGAGCTCTCTTCTATGTTTCAGAACAATATTTCTAAGCATTTCCTAACATCAGGGCATCTCTAACTAGAGTCTTTGTCAGTCTTGGAGTTGATAAACCAAAACCACAAGTCCCTTTTCCTTCATCAGATCAGCTGCTTCTTCTGGACTCTGTGCTACTTCCCACCCGTGCTCAGACCTTAGAGTAAGAGTAACTCCTCACATGTGTTCAGAAACTTTTTATTTCTACTGTGCAATTTTTCTTACACATTTCTTTTACTCTCCTGCTATTATCATGGTTCAGGTGATTCTTTCTTGCTCTGACTGATAGCTTCCTGAGTCCTGCATCTGTTTCCCATCTCTTTCTCTCCCAGCCACTCTACACAATGCAGTAGAAATCCTTTTATTCCAAATCCTCAGGATTGGTAGCTTGTGGGTTAACAAAAAGAAATTCAATTCAAACAGAATCATGAGTGAGGCACACACATATCTTAAACATTTTCTTTTAACTTAAAGCATATAAATGTGCGTTAATGGAACACCTTCTGGATCATTGATTGGTTTTCTGCCTCATCTTTTTTGCATGAGCATCTCAACTGCATGGTTTCTTGGTTTTAGTTTCTTTCAAGTGGAGCAGGAACTTAAAGAAATTTTTCAAGCAATCTGAGAAAAAAAAAATCCTCTTAAACTTGCATGCTATCCATCAATCATTCATAATTCTCATACCTAATTTGACATAAAAGAAAACTAACCTTTTTTTCAGAGAAAATTCAAATTTCTTTCTTCTGCCACTTTTTAAATCTGTTTATTTTAAATACTAAATAAATTGCATAATTATAATAACACAGAATAGACACGTTTGGGAATCAATGCAACTTATTCTTGGTAAGTGTATAGCATAACTGATGTTGCTCACATTTTCTGTCCAGAGAGGAGCCTGTTTAGCAATGAGATGAGCCATTTGCATGTGATGGCCAAGAATCAAGGCTGGGAAAATATCAATGAGTCTGATCATTTGGCTGTTTGAGGATCAGTTAACAGAGCGTCTACTGTATTGTCAAATTACCTGGAGGGAGATATCTTTGTTTCTGAAATCTTAAAGAATTACCACTCAGTTTGCAGAGACACCTGACCTCATGGGAACCTTACTTTGAAGTGGGGTATGGGGAGTACTGTTGGAATAATACCTTATCACTCTACCAGTAATTCCTGCCTTGGCAGAGATGGCTACAATCTGGCATCCAGTGAAATACTGCTACAGGGGCTTTTCAATTTTTATTCTTTAACAGAGATTTTAAAAACCATTCACACATGCAATCACCGTCAAAAAACAAAATTAAAATCAAGACATATACACATCTGATTTTAATGTAGAATTTCTATAGCAACATAGGACTTATTGTTCAGTGTTCAGCAATTTAGAGGTTGATTTGTTCATAAAACAGTTGCATAATGTTAATCAGTGTCCAATCATTGGAACCTTGTTCTTATATCGAATATTGTGATCTCAAGCCTTTCAGCCTACCATGAGTTAAGGCCTACTATGGGAATTGATGTCATATTCCCTAACTAGAATTGCTCCTGAAGAGCAAAAATAATTTATTGAGAAAAAGAATCCTAAAAGAATTGGAGTGCACTAATCCATGGATTAAAATATAATTTAAAAAACTCTTTCTGACTTCAGAGTTCATTTGCAAAATATTTTACTGAGTCTTATCCTCTGCAAGTCAGAGACTGCCAAAAACCAGAATCACCTTCTTTTAACATTTAAAAAATTTTGTTAAGCCCCAAACCAACTCGATTCCACCTTGAAATTCCTGAAGAAAGGGTTCTCCCTCACAAATCAAGCCCACTCATCTACCACATGTTTTTGGCATTCTCTGGCTGTTGCATAATCAGAGGTTTTAATTTCATTGGCAGAGTGGGCGCTGGGAGTTCTCAGAAGGCTTGTGGGCCAGGTCTGGAGAAGCCTATTTGGGCTTGTCCCTTGGACCTGTATCAGTGCACTGTCACTAGGAGTTCAGAAACATTTTACAACATGGCCCTGAACTCCAGCACGGATGACTTGTTTTTCTGAAAGGAAAGAGGGCCACATTACCATGTGATCACAGGAAGTGACCCTGGTCTCATTCATGGGCCTTTCCTCTGTTTGTGTCAGGGGAATCAGCCTCTGAGGAAGAGTGAGCCTTTCTTTCAGCCACACATGGTTGTCTGCCTAATTTTCCTCATTCTTAACCTTTGCCTCTTCCTTGGAATGAAGTGTGAAATACTGCAGAGACTCTGCATTCTTTCTTATACCTTCCTTACAATCGTCAGGGTTAGAGATGTTTGCACACCCAGAAAATAACCCCAGCACACAGGACCTAGTCTAAGTAGGCAACTCTCAGTGGGAAGAAGCTACACATGGAAATGGGTTCAGGGAAGATATCTGTTTCTGTCTTATATAATATGCATGGTAGCAGCACAGTTAAATGTCTAATCTAAATTAATGATAAGAATATCATGTAAATAATAAAAGTCCCCAAAGCAAACCTTTCATTTAATAGTACTAATTGCCTTTGAAATAAACCTTCGCTATAAGACTGTCTTAGTACCAGCAGAACATGAATTATTGAATAATGTTTAAATCCTTGCTAAGTAATGATTTTCTATATTTTATGTGATGATACTTGTTTTAGTCTGCTTTTTCAGTGCTGTGACTAAAAGACCAGACCAGAACAACTGTAGAGGAAGAAAAGTTTATTTGGGAGCTCACACTTTCAGAGGTCTCAATCCATAGACAGCAGGCTCCATTCCTCGAGTTGAGGCAGGACATCATGGCGGAAGAGTGTGGCAGTGGGAAGTGGCTCACATGATGATCAGGAAGGGGGGAGAGAGAGAGAGAGAGAAAGAAAGGGAGAGAGAGAAAGAAAGGGAGCGAGAGAGACTCCAGATACAAATATATTCCCCAAAGCCACACCCCAATGACCCACCTCCTCCAGCCACACCCCACCTGCCTCCAGTTACCACTCAGTCCCATCAGGTGATAATTCACGGGTTGGGTTAGGGCTCTCACAATGCAATCATTTCCCCTCTAAACCCTCCCCCATTGTCTCACTTGTGAGCTTTTGGGGGACACCTCACATGCAAACCATAGCAATACTTTACTTTCTTATTCTTTTACTTACTGTACATATGGTGAATTTTGAATGATTCTATAGATAAGATTGTTTTTAAAAATGTGGAGAGAATAGTTTGTTTGTGGCCAACAATTAAATATTCACAAGACATTTAAGAAGGTCTTTATCTTTGTCTTGCCTGATGGATCAAAATTTTTACTGGTTCACTTAAAAAGAGAATGAAGTAGCTCTGTGTCTAAATCTATTGTCCTGATATCAGCCAATAGTTAATTTTATTTGTAATATTCTATGACTGCTTTCCTGTTTCTCATCCTCAAAGAAAGAAAAAAAGGGAGCGACCATAATCTTCATAGACCTCAGAGGGTGCAGTTTGATGATTCGTGGTGTAGGACAGCAACTCAGTGAAATGCCCTACATTCATGTTCCTTCCCTGTTATAACCGTTTTCTGGTTATGCCATGATACAGGATCAAAGAGGACAAAATTACTGGGATGCTCATTTTTCACTGTATGCTATGTGACTTTGGGTAGCTTTAAGTTTACCTGGGAACCTCCATAGCACACTGAGCTTCCGTGGTGTCTGTCAGGAATGAAACACTCAAGGCCACTGGACTCTCTCTTCACACATTTGTGTTAGCTCTCCCTTCTTCTCTCCTTCTCCCTCTCTTGTGGTACCAGAGATTGAACTTGGGTCCTTGTGCATGCTAGGCAAGCACTCCGCCACTGAGCTACACCCCAGCCCTCTTCACATGCTTCCATAAAAGTACTACTGGCCTCTTCTCAGAGATCTGTTGTTAATCCTTTTGTCTTTATTCTTTGATAATTATAACACCATGATAGCATTTTGGAGGACAAAATAAAGAAAACGCCATGCTTATAATAAGATTATCCCATCACAATTGGTATTGTGCTTTTCACCTGTCATCAGTCCCTTTTATATGAATTCATATTTATGTAGCTCTGATCAGTGGTACAATTTTTCTATGTTTAACACAGACACATTGCTGCAGTTCTTACTCAGTCTTCATAATTATTATTAAAATCACTCTTCATAAAATAGATGGTTTGTCATTTTTTAAAGAAATCCTCCTTTTTTAAAAAAAAGTTTCAGCTTCTGTTCATTTTCTTTCACACACATAAGTAACACTACACTACTACTATATAACTATATAATATGTAATCATATTTCTATGTACTATATGTTATTACAGAGTATTTGGATTATATGAATTCATATCACTTCATCCTAATTTTAAAATGTGCTCAGCCTAGATAGACCCAGAAGTGGGCATACTGGATCGATGGGTATGAACGTTACATAGCTCTTAATACACATGCCAAATTGCTCACCAAAAAGACTATGCCGATTTTTATGATAGCAATTATGGATGAATATTGCAGTTTCAGTGCAAACTAGCTCATACTCTTTATATCTACTCCATGCTGCAGCCTAAGGTAAGAACCAGATGAATAGTGTAGTCTGCTTCAAGCTCTGTAAAGAAGGGAATATTGGTTGCTGGAATCAAGTTCAAGTGATTATTAGGGGAGAAAATCGACATCTTTGTCTGATAAAGTGAAATAGGTAACACATTATGCCTAGATGTTATATTATTTACATACTTTGTCATTACTGTGTTTCTATTGCTTATTCGTATTTTATAGTTATGTGTTATTTTATTCATAAAGATATTTTGATAAAGTCATATTTTTGTAGAAAAGTTATTCAAGTGTGGAAGCATGTGTGGGACTCCAGCTCAGCTGATTATATCATTCCCTGTTCAAAACTCTAACTAGACTCCATGACCTAGTAAATAAATCTGCATTCTTTATTCTGACATTTCGGATCCTTCATTTTCTGCCCCAAGCCTCCTTCTGTCTTTATGTCTCACTGCATGTTGTCTACATATGACCTAATCAGTGATACTTGCTGTTCCCTAAATAGTTCTCACTGTTCTTGCTCATGCTCTTTCTTCTACCTATCATGGCTTCACCTTTCTCCTGGAATGTTCTCTGAAGGTGTTCAGGGTCTGCCCTCTCCTAGTCTTCCTGATTCCTGGATGCTTCTCCATCCAAGTTATCATTTCTTCCTCTGGATCACAGTAACAGTTTTCATTATCTCCTAAAGCATTTATCACAGTCTATCTTGTACTTTGGATGAGATTGTTAAATTCCATTAAGTTGCAATTTTTGTTAGGGTAGGGAAACTTCTTTTTTTCAGTTGTTTACAATATTTAGTAATGTGCCTTACATTAGTAGCTTTTAAATAAACATTTGTTTAATTAAAGCATATAGGTTGAGACCAAGAGACCTTAATTAGTGTCATCATTCATTGTTTGGTAGCATCTATCAGAACTGAGTCACAATGTCTCAATAGGAAGTAACAGGATGTCTCTGTTCATCTGATATGAATAATTCTGACCCTCTAGTGTTTTGAGATCTTTAAAGTGCCTTCTGAATCACTTAAAGATACAATGATACTGTTAGACTTGTTCAGTTTGTAAAACAACTTACATACATTTGGCCTACTTTAATTAGGGTATTTAAGATAGGTATTCATAAGGAAACGGAATGATTAGGACCTTCAGCTTTGTTTAGTCTGGTGCCCTTGACCCATCAGCACAAGGCCCCATTTCTCCTGACTCCAGAACTTGGTAGCTATGGAAATTCAGCCCCTGCTGGTCTTTACTGCCTCTGCTCTCAACAGTTGACTTTGTCATTCAAGGGGAAGATGTGACTGACCAGCCAGTCCCAATCTACTACTGCCCTCCAGTCATCTGTGGATTGGGGCACAGTCTACAAGGACACCAAATGCCAGAGCTTACAGACTGGGGTCCCACCTGTGCCCAACAGCGGCCCAGCTGGCTGTGTTGAGATGACTGGGAGCATTGTACAAATTTTGGCTATCTTTCCATAAGGAATTTTACTTGACTGACACTCAGAGCATTATATTTATAAAAACAGGCTTAGCATTTCATCATCAAATTAGTTTTTATGTGGCTGCCTGTAATTCCAGTGACTGGGGAAACTGAGGCAGGAGGATTGCAAATTTGAGGCCAGCCTCAGAGACTTAGCCCAGTCCTAAGCAACTTAGACCCTGCCTTAATATATAAAATATAAAAAAGGCTGGGGCTGGGGTTGTGGCTCAGCGGTAGAGCACTCACCTAGCACCTGCATGTCCCTGGGTTCGATCCTCAGGGATCTTTAAAGTGCCTTCTGAATCACTTAAAGATACAATGATACTGTTAGACTTGTTCAGTTAAAGATAAATAAAATAAAGGTATTTTGTCCAACTACAACTAAAAAATAAATATTTAAAACAAAAAGGGCTGAGATTGCAGCTTAATGGTAAAGTACCAAATAATAATAGTGCCATAATAATAAATAATAATAATAATAATAATAATAATAAATAATTTCTAATGGTATGAAGTTGCAATCCCTATGTTATAATAAACTCTGTTAACCTAAATTTTATGTCAGAACTTTACATCATTCAATTTTGAGAAGTTTTAATGGATACTCTATTTAGTAAGTACAAATTTTAAAAGCACTTGCAGTTGCAAATACATCTTCTTTAACCTTCTCAAGAACTGTGAAAGAGATTTTTAATCCCCATTTCACAGATAAAGAGACAAAGGCTCAGAGAGGTTTATTGAACTTGCTAAAGTCATATGATTAAGTTATATATCCTCAATGTGACCCCAACTTCATTATATCAAAGTCTGTACTTGAACTATGTCCAAGCATGGACAACATAGCATTTGGATTATTCAGCCATCATTTTTCTCTAAGTAGAAAACATCAGGGTTTTTTTTTTATAAGTTTTAAGTCCCTATATTAGGGTGAGTTTGGATATTTTCAAGTAGAATCAAGGGTAGTGAGCCTGAAGGTGCACTGCCTGAACTTCAGTTCTGTCAATATTCCTGCTTGTTCCACCACGAAAGGTTCCCCCACCCTTCTCATTTCTATTCGCAAATATTAGGAAATGACCCAGAACACCTCATCAATGAAAAAGAGTGTGCACTGTCTGTGACCGAGCTTTATGCTGAAGAACTTGTAAGAGAGGTAACTCGCGTGAAGCAACGCTGCTTGTGTTTAAACAGCTTTCTTTCCTAAGAACAGCCTGCTGCTCTGGCACTGCTGTTGCTGTTATAAATACATACAAAACAATTGGGACAAGTGGACTTCAGCCTAAAGCTTTTTGCAGAAGAAAAAAATAAATAAACATGATCAAGTTTCCTTCTCTTTCCTCTGTCCTGCCCCTCTTGTCTTTCTTTCTCTCTCTTAGTAGCCAAACTGGCTTCACAATTACATTTCTAATTCAATTAAAATTTTAAAATTCACAACAGTTTTTTCCTACCATGCTCCATTCCTTTTATCTGGAATTTCAGGTTTCTTTCTTCTGCTTCCTGGGATTTGCAAAGTAGCAAAATCAGCCAGTTTACATTTAAGATGTTTTGATTCTTTTCTCAGACTCTTGCCAGTGTACTTAACACAGAATGATTAAAAGCTGTGTGTTCTGTTAGAACTGTTATAGTGTTTAAACAAGGAAGTCTGTGTTTGTTTAAGAGAATGGGGAAATGGTTATCTTGACAGATTAGACTGAAAAAACAGGACAGCCACAGTCTAGCACAGATGTCCACATTTGCCACTTGGCTGGCTTTTTGAGGTATTCTAAACAAAACTTGCTTGTGTGCCGGTGCCTGTGTTCTGCTTGACACCTGACTAAGGAATGTGATTAAGAGCTACTGCCAGAGCCTTTGTGCCTCTGCGGGCAAATGTTCCCAGGTTTGAAATTTCTCAGTCTGTTTAACAATGTCATAATTAAACTAATGGAACACAAGAGGAATTTCTCCAACTGGCTTAAAGACTCCATTCGAATGTAATTCCATCTCACATCACACGCAGTTCCTAAGGCTTCCCTGCAAAGTGGAGATGAAACTGAGCAGAAGCTGGAGCCTGTGCCACATTAATCAATCTCTTAAAAATGTGCTCTTCAAAACTGCGTGAAACACCAGTGGCAAGTGTGGTTTAGTGGCTACAGCACTGGATGAAAGTTCAGGAAACCTTGATGCAAGCCCCAGCTCTGCCACTACTAACTGTCTGATGTTGGTCAAGTCTTCACTCATCCCTTTGAGGATAATGAAGCTGTTGCTGATGATGCTGACGAAAGCTTGCATTAACTGAACCTGCCACTCTGTGCCAGGCAGTTACAGGCTTGACATGCAGTGCCCCATCTTATCCTCAAAAGAGTCCTGTGAGGTAGGTACGACTAGCTTAGCTGTTTGCTATGGAACTTCAGAAAAGCTAAGAAGTCTTCCCAAAAGCATATGTCTAGGACATTACATACTAGCCAGGATGTTTGAATGCAGACAACAGAGTCTTCAAGGAAACTTCTAGTTGTGAAACTGAACACATCAACATCACTTTAGATATATCTATAAAAAAATGAAAAAGACAAACTTTAATCTTTGGTTTTTATAATTGTTGGTTTGCACAGATGTCCACATCTGTTTCCTTGTTGCGTAGTTTGCCATAAATATTAGTATAAAATTATTTCATCACAAACTTTATGAAACTATAGAATAGACTCACCAAGAGCATTTGGTTTCTGAGACCTTGGGAGCTTGAACCTCTGACATGTGTAACTATGACTATTTGCTGAGGAAGACCTTAAAAAAAAAATAACTTAGGACATTGAGATACAATTGTCATGTCACATAAGCAACTTCCCACTTCACTCTCTTTATTGCATTTACTACAATTAATATGTACTTTATTTTATAATGTGGGTGATACTCAAGTGTAATCAGACTACATTTAGAAATTATTTACTGTAGCTTTATTGGTAACAAAGACTTTTCATTGCCTTATTTTAAAATATATAGGATTTAAAATTTTATTCCTATCATAGTTAATCTGGTGTGAATGTATTTTCCAAAACTCATGAATGCACAGTTCTTATTGAAAATATAAAATTCAAAATGTCAAAGTAGCTGGGCACAGTGGTGCATGCCTATAATCCCAGCAGCTCAGAAGGCTGAGAGGGAAGGATCACTAGTTCAAAGCAACTTAGCAAGGCCTAAGCAACTCAGTGAGACCCTGTCTCTAAATAAAATGTAAAAAAGGACTGGGGATGTGGCTTAGTGGTTAACTACCTTTGGGTTCAAACCCCAGTCTCCACTCTCCCCTCCCAAAAAATCAAACTAGTTAGTGACAGGCCACTTTGCCCTATTTTATCAATGCTGGTACATGCCCAAGTCTTTGGCAGACCAGATAGTTTTACAACCATGGATTCTACTCCCCCAATTCTGAGAGACTAGCTAGAGTCTTCTACTGACACAGTCTAAATAATTGGCTGGAAGAATTAAGCTTGCATCAATCTTGATATCTCTGTATATATTTATTAATTAAATAAAATGTATTTATAACTTTGTGTTCAATTGTCTAAATCATTTATGGCACTGTCTGAGCTCTGTCATTTTGACCTACAGTAGTCAGCTGAAGAACTTCATTCCTACCTTTCTTGCCACAAAGTTCTTCATTTAGTTTTTTTGGATCTAACTCCCTCCTCGATGGATCTATTCCTAATATTTGCAACACCTTCCTGTCCATGTTTGCTATTTTTCTCTCTGACCAATTCCTTTTAGGATAAACCTCTTGGAATTCTAACCTCAGCCATCAATCTTTTCTGGTACCTTATCGGATGATAACAGGACTTACCCAATGCTATTTTGTTTACCACAAAAATAACAGCCTACTTCTTCCCAAAAGCAACTATTGTTTTGTGTTATCTCTTTTAGAATGTAAGAATTGAAAGATCAGAGTCATTTCTTTTTCCTCTTGCTGATAAGAGTGCCTGGCAATTGATATTAATAGGTAACAAAAAATTCTTCATAATTATTTCTTACAGACATTCTTGGCAAGGTAATTTCCCTGGTTGGCTGTCCATAAGAATAACTAAAACTAAGGATTTAGATTAGTTTTTGCTCACATTTAAAATCACCAAATTGAGGCTGTGATCTCTATTTGGTATACAGCTCAAAGATAAAGATAATGAGCTTGAATATGTGGTGGCAGGTTTAGGAAAAGTGACATTCAGTTCTTCAGATGCTGCTGGGTCTAGAATCAGTCATGTGGCCTGTCTCTTCCTCAACTGAGAATGTTTACTTGAGGGAAATCAGGGTAAATGAATGATCTGAGACAGGCCCCAGAAAGGCAGTCTGTGAGGCAAGGGTGGGTGGGGCTGTCCTTGATTTTGTAGGTGACTTACAGAGAATTTATGTGTTCATGAAACTCAGGGCCTTTTTTTTTTAAGCCTCACTGTTCAGACCATCACCTTTCTGCTCCCCATTTGTCCCCCAGAACCAGTGCTAACTTGCTCATTGTAGATCCATAGATCCCAGGCAAAGCTCCAGGTCAAAGGTGATCTCTAGGGTTTAGGGTTAAAAAAAAAAAAAAAAGAGTTTAACAAGAAAAAAGTTTAACACTTTAATTAGTGTTTTCTGTGCTTGAGTCATTTGTAGATTCACCTTTCTGAAATTTACTAAATCTTTTTTTAAAGTTAACCAACTTTTCAGTTTAAATAAATATATTACAGAGGAAGCAAGATATATGCTATAAAAAAAAAGAGTCTTAACCCCAAAGTTCTGAAATCTTGAGGCCTGGTCTTTTTTTTTTTTTTTTTTCAGGAAAAGGAGATGTTAGTGTTAGAGAGGTGTTAAGGGTACCCTGGTGCTAAAACTGAAAATGTCGTCTTAATTTATTCAGAAAGATTGAGAGAAAACTGAAAATAGAGCAATGTTCTCACTATGTGAGTTGGTGTTATTTAATATGGCTTTTTGAAATATTTCATTTCACACACCTTCAATAGCATGAGTCTCACCTGTTAAGAAACATTTTTTAACCATTGTCTGGACCCAGTAATGGAGCTGGCTGTGGATTCAAAAGGTCAAATGGTTTACTGAATGCCTATCAGGTGTGACCTCTGTGGAAGGCATTATGGGAAATAGAATCAAACAGAATAACCAGGATTGGGTGTAGAAGACATACAGAGTATGAGTGTGTGTGTGTGTGTGTGTGTGTGTGTGTGTGTGTGTGTTTATATTTGAGATTAGCTCTAGAGTAACCTATGAACGAGTGCAAAGTGTCCATTGAGCACAAGAAAAAGGAAACAATCTGAGGTGTTTGGCTTGAAAAGCTTCATGAGCATGTATCTGGTGTCAGAAGAACACACATGTTTTGAATTGCAGGCAAGTGAAATGAGGATGATTTTAGAGAGAGAATGTGACCTGTAGCCAAAGTTTTATTGTGGGTTTAAGGACTGGGTCCATAGAGCTCAGGTGGTACTTAGGGAGATGGAGACTGCATACAGTTGACTAAGAGATAGGATATAAAAGCTGGAAAAGAATTTGATAATATGAGCAGGAGGGAGAGATTTCTGGCACTGGAGCTAGGGTCAGTGTGACAAGGGTGGGAAGATGTGCCTTGTTAGTCACATTTAGGAAACAAGTACAATGGAGACAGGTAGCCCACAACAGCAAAATGTGGGGATGGAGGTGAAGAGACCCAGGTCATACTAAGGAGGTAAAAGATTAGTGCATGGCCCGCAAAAGCCTCAGGGCTGAGAGAGAGAGAAGTGAAATCACACTTCACATTTTGAGGCCTGGGGCAAAGGAGAATGCAAAGTAAGATGGTCTGGATGTGGGAGATTTTTGTGCAGATGTGGGTTTGAAGGGCTATGTTCATTTTTAGCTGAAGGCACCTAAAATTACTTTTGACTCTCATATGAAAAGCCAAACCATAAATGTTAAGTATTCATTCCGTGTAAGAGTGAATTCTGGAGAAAGGGACCTCTCACTGCCTCAATATGCAGGGCTGAACAGGAAGAGGAAATGGACATCTATTTGTGACTTGTACTGTCCTGCAAGATCTACATACAGCAACTCAGAGAAAAGCTGATATGGAGTCCACTTTACAATGAAGTCTTAGGGGATGTTTACAGCTAAGGAGAGCAAAGAACAGAAAAAGAATCTAGAAAGAGGGAAAGGAAGGGAGCTTTAGGAATGCTGTGAAGAGAATATTCCAAGAGGCATTCTTCCCCTATACTTTGTCATATTTTTTCATACATATTCTTATTTTTTTCACTACAAACCCTTTAAAAAAATCTAATATTATATTGATTTGAAAAAATAAGGGAGTGCCCCATGAATTGGACTTAATGATCTTTGACAGTAAAATAATACTAGATTTGGTGACATGACTAGTGTTTTGCTTTTTGTTTTCCCCTTTAAGACGAACATTTCCTGAGAAAATGTCGCATTTCATTTGCAACTTTAAAGTGCTTTGAATGAAATCCATGTGACTGAAGGGAAGCCAAGTGCATCCCAGCTCAAGAGTGGCCCATTGACTCTGTTTCAGCAGGGAAGTTGCCATCCAAGCTTGGCCACAGTGTAAGCCTTGTGAATGGAAAGTAAATGCCAAATTGGAAGTCAGAATAGTTGGATTTTCTAAAGAAAAGTTCTTTGACACAGCACCTTAGCAGGAAGGACTTCCGTCATGGAATCTGGCAGTTTTCATTCACTTTAATGAGGGAGCTGCCCTCTCAGCTTTTAGGAAGCAGGACACATACATGCATTTCAGAGGCCCTGGAGATGAGGCAGTCTGGGGCTAAGCAGAACGCTCAGGAGGTAGAGCAACTCAAGAGGACAGAGAGCTCTTGCACTTACCCTGGGAGTATGTTCAATCAGCAGCTTCTAAATGCAGCTTGCCCCTCAGACTGCCCTAAGTGGAAAGATCATTTGGATAATCAAACAGTTAGGCTTTTTGTATTCAAATCTGCTTTCACTCTATTCTGTTTAGCACCTCTCGATTTCAATGTTATACTGAGTACTTAAAACTCACCTTAACTTGTCCTTTGGGACAGGGTGTGTGTGCGTGCCTGCCTGTCTGTGTTCTAGCATGGTCTGCCCCTGGATCATGGTGATGCTTTTGAAGTGGAATGGTGGTTCTCTGCCCAACATTAAGCAATTCTTTGGCTTTGTTTTCCCTCACTGTCCTCCCCTGCTGTCTTCCCTGATTCTTTCTTGGCTGTCCTTGCTATCTTCTATGCATCATCTCTTAGTACCATTTCTTGTTCCCAAATAACTACCAAATGCATTTTGTGTGTGTGTGTTGTGGGGGGGGGGGGGGGAGCGGTGGTGAGGTTGAGGGGCATGCAGGCATGCTGAGGATTGAACCCAGGGAAAAAGAACCCAGTTTATTTTACTTTTTATTTTGAGACATGTTTTTGCTAAGTTGCATAAGGGTCTTGCTAAGTTGTTGAGACTGGCCTGGAACTTGGAATCCTCCTGCCTCAGCCTCCCAAGTAGCTGAGTTTACAAGCGTGCACCACCATGCTTGTCCCAATGGTATATGTATCTTAGCAAATGTTGTTTTTCTAGAATCCTTTTGGTTGTTTCTCAGAGGATCTCATGTGTTAGAATTGTTTCTATTCATTTATTCAACAAATATTTGAATGTGCCAGACACTATGCTAGACAGGCACTAAAATAAATAATACATCTTCAGTGCCTTTAAGAATTCTGCAATCCTGTGGAAGGAGACAGGCAAGTAAATTGATGGTTACTTGAGGTTATAATAAGAACTGTGATAGGTCTACCAATATGAAGCTGTGGAAATAAGAAGCAGAGGCATCTAAGTCAGACATTCTGGGTTCTTAACAGCCTTTTTACTTGTCCTTTGAGCATTGTGATCAACCTGGGCAGTGATTACCATAAGAGCAAGGCCCAGGAATAGGAAAGGTATGACTGTTGCAGTGGTCAAAGTATTGAGATTCTCCTGTTCTAGTTGGCAAATGACCTTGCTTGTCCTTTTCACCCCATTTGCCCCAGCCATTTCCCATAGACCTAGCAACTGAGAGGAAAGTAGGTCTCTGCAGTCATGGCTCCAACATTTTGGTCTTGATCTAATTTGTTGTTACTTAGATTGTAAACATTACCAAATATGTAAATATCTCCTTTGTATTTGACTTGTTAGGCAATGGATCCACAGCACCTATCACAGAGACTGCCATAAAGCTAGTATACTCAATAAATATTTGTTGGATATTTAGCAAACAAATTAATTATTACAGGTTGAGATAGAGGAGGTAGGTAGAGCAGATAGGCTTCTTGGAGGAAGCAAGACTTCTGCTGAGTTTTAGAAATTTTTGTTTTTGTTTTTTCTTATTATGAAAAGAATAAATGTGCATTATTGGATTTTGTAAAAATTCCATAAAGTATAAGGAAGAAAATAATAATCAACTATAATCCCACAATCCAAAGATGGCCACAAATGATAGTTCAATGTGTTTTCTTTCTTTTTTTTTTTTTTTTTCCTTTGGTACTGGGGATTGAACTCAGGGGCACTCGACCACTGGGCCACATCCCCAGCCCTTTTTGTATTTTATTAGAGACAGGGTCTCACTGAGTTAATAAGTGGCTCGCCATTGGTGAGGCTGACTTTGAACTCTTGATCCTCCTGCCTCAGCCTCCCAAGTGCTGGGATTACAGGCGTGCGCCACTGAGCCTAGCTCAATGTGATTTCTTTTGGAATTTCCTATATATGTGTTTATTCCTCTGTCTGTGTGTATGCTCATAACTAAGCAAAGATTTTAACATGTAATATGTACACTTTCTCTCTTTGCTCAACTGTCCAAAAAGGACTCTGGCTGTTTAATCTTGGCTTTTTCATGTGCAGATTGAAGATAATGGGGAGCAGCTACGAGTAACTGTATGGATTCACAAGAGAAAGGGCATGGTGTGACTCTCCAAATCATTTGAAATCCAGGCAGGGGATTAATAAAAGCGAGAGGAGAGCCCTGAAAAACCCTAACACTGGCAACAATTTGACCAAGAAGAGAGATACGGGCAAGTAGCTATCATGCTAACACATGGGACAGGTTGATGAAGGAAAAATCAAGATTGTTTTGTTATGTGCCATGAAATTTAATTCTTCCGTTGTCTCCTCTTCAATATACTTTCTACAGTGACATAGCATTTCAAGGCCCTTGTCAGAGTGAAGTTGTGATTTTGGATAGAAGTCTGCAAATGGGATTTAAATTGAGAATAAGAAGGACCAAGCTTCAGTCTCTGTTGTGTGTGTATAGTGGGCCTATCTGCAGGTGCCCTATGAGCAGAATGTGGCAGGGTTAGTAGTTTAAAATTGTTTGATGTGGTTTCTTCAGTTTTTCTAAGCACTTGACCTTGACCTTACTCTGTCTGAGGGTGTCAAGAATATACACAGGAACTCAGGTAATATCAAGTTTTGACATTCAAAAATATGATTTTGAAGTTAGTCAATAGTTTTGAAGACTAGGATATAACTTTGAGAAGATACTTTCTGAATTACCTTGTCTCCTCACTTTAGCATATGAAAATCCATACTTAATGAGCCAGACCACAGATAATTTCTTAATGGAGGGCCAGATGGGAAAATGACAACTGTTTTCCAGGCTCAGAGAGTTTGGAGGAACCAGGATAGATTGGGAGAGAGAATCCAATAGATGTGTGCCCCAAATGAGTTCTTAAAGTGAGGCCTACAACACAGATGTCTTGCCCACCTGCCCCTTCTGATGCTTATTTGAGGACTGGGGAGGTTGCCAAAAGCTGACACTTCATCAGAAGTGAAGCCACAGCAAGTAAACATGGTGCTACAGCATACTTACGCAGAAAGAAATCCTGAAAGCCATCTCTTTGGAGCTGTCCTTGGTTTTGGTGACAATCATAATTCAGAAAGACACAATCCCAATTGTCATAATCCTGAAATATCAAAATCCCTAAAGCCTAAAATCCTGGAAAAATCACAATCCCAAAAGATTAGAAATTTTGAAATTTTGAAATCCCGAAAGTCAGAATCCTGAAAATGGCAGTTCCCCTAAAGAGTAGTGGGGTACATAAGAAGCACAGAAAGCCAAATTCTGGAGAAGGAATTGGCTACATAACATGGCAACAACAAAAACTTGTATATAAAAGTGTGCCAGGCTGGGATATATATGTGAAGTGCTTGCCTAGCATGTGTGAGGCCCTGGGTTTGGTCTATAGCACCATAAGGATGTATGCATATTTCTGCATTGATGTTTCTTCCAGCTGATGAAATTACACCAGGTTTCAATGAATTAAAGCCACATTTGCTTGAAGAAGCCAGCAGTTACTGACTGATTAAAAAAATAATTATGTGCGTAGTAGGATAAGAAGATACTTAATACAAGGATATTACTGTTCAATCTCTAGTAGTGTCTGTCAAGTTTTTAGTGCATATGTAAGTGTGGGATGTATTTCCAAGTAACCAAAACAACAGGGAAGCATGGCACAGAAATTGAGAAGATTTAATAGGGAACACTTATGTTGGTTTATATTGAATCATACAAGAATTTTTTAAAAAGCAGTACATGTTGAAAATGAAATGTGAAAGTATTCTTTGTGGAGACCCATGCCCTAAAAGAAAAAATAAAGCAGCTTTTCAGTGATTGTGAATCTGGCCATCTCTTACACGTGGCCTCTGTGCAGTTGCATGTGATCCCTCCCTGTGATACACTTTCTCATGTTGGATTTTCTTTTTCTTTCCTCACTAAAATTTCAGCATTATTTTTCTACAACTTGCTATGCTATTTCATCTTCACATCATTTCCAATACTGAAGGTGTAAATTGTGTAAAGATTTTTAGCAAGTTCTAATTCATTTTATGCATTTTTATTGTAAATTTAATTCTGCATTATCACTGGGCACAGTGGTAGTTGCCTGTAATCCCAGCAACTCAGGAAGCTGGGGGAAGGGGATTGCAAATTTGAGGCCAGCCTCTTCAACTTAGGGAGACCTTTCTCAAAAGAAAAAAAAAAAAAAAAAAAAAAAAGAAAGAAAAAGGCTGGTGATGTAGCTCAGTGGAAAGAGCCCCTGGGTTCAATCCCCAGCACCAAAGGAAAAACAAAAAGTGCATTATCACAACATTGACTTTGTAAGTAAGCATTGCATGTGTGTATACAGAAACATTGAAACTTCCTAAATAAATGGAGAGATGTCCTTTTTTACATCTGCATTTAGGAAAGATAAAATTTCTCTAGATCTCAGCTCTTTGGACAACTGCCTATGCAGTTGAGACCCATTGTGATTTTTGATTGATCTTTGGAAGACTTAGGTTGTCTGTCATGGTATTTCAGATAACTGCAATTATTAAGCTGGTTGCACATAATTACCAACCTTAGTGATATTCTTTCACACTTTTTGCCATTTGAAATATTTCTTTATGAATATGAATCATCTGCTCACAACTGTTAAAACTGTGCAATTATTGTTTGCACGTCTCAATGTTTATGCTTACAAATGTATGCAAGTTATATCTTTTAAAGAATGTTTTAAAATTATTTTTTTCCAAAATTCTAGTTTTGGAATTTTAGACGTTAGGGATTTTGATCTTTCAGGATTCCAATATTTAGAATTATGGCCTTCAGGATCATGTATGTGGGGATTATGGCTCAAATTCCTTTGGTTCCTACAGGGCAAAGCAGGACCCGGAAGTAGCTTAGTGTGATGGTGGAGATTGTCAGATAGTGTTACCAGGGTGGAGAACATGTGCCTCGGTGATAACAGATGTAGAGCTGACAACTCAAGCTGGGGATGGGTGGGACCTGGCAAACCTAAGAGGAGTCTAGAACACTAGGCTCATTTAAGCTGAGAGACCAGCTGGCCAGACCCACCAGTTACAGATAAATGGCACTAGGGCTGGAAGCATCCAGATGGTGAGGTCATTTTACCAGACACAGGGGAGGCCTCAAACTAGAAGAATCTAACTCATTTCATCTGCCCTGAGGTCAGTAAACCTTTCAACCAGTTCCCTTTCCTGCAGACAAGAAGAGAGAGGTTATCTCAGAGATTAGCATTTCTATCTACTATTGCTTAAAGAAGGATGTAGTTTATACATCCAATTGATTGTTAACTCTGGCAGGATACTTAGTAAAGGTTTTCGCAGGCAACATTGAGGTACAGGAGAAGAGGGACATATAGTTCATAGACAAAAGAAAGAAAACACCTTTTCTTTATATGCCTGAGTTGTATTATTTAAAATCATACACACTAATACACACATTCAGTTAAGACTATCATACTGGGTATAAAGTTGTTCCTATCAAAGATTTTTTATTAGCAAAGAAGAGAAATCCTCTAACGCTAACTCAGGAAAACAGTGTAAGGGATAATTTAAGGATTCCAAAAGGCAATCTCATGGGTATACATAAACAAGAGGAAAAGGAGAGACAGGCCAAGGGAAAATTCAAGACCCAAATTGACACTTTTCACTTCTCAAGTCATATGGTCTTTCTCATTTCTGGTTCTTTTTATTTATTAAACTTGTATAACATGGTATCATACCCAAATCTTCATCAAGGTCATACATTTAGGGCTGTGGTTGTAGCTCAGTAGTATAGGGCTTGACTATGCACATATGAAGCACCACATAAAAGTAAATGGGTTTGATCCTTAGCACCACATAAAAGTAAATAAAATAGTAAAATAGAGTATTGTGTCCCCCTGATCTACAACTAAAAAGAAATAAATAAGTTTTAGAGTATTTTTTTTTTTTTTTAAAGACCATACATTTAGAAGTCCTTTATCAATTGACAACTTCCTTCTGGATCTTTTAGTTCAAATTCTAATGATACACTTTTTACATGAATTAACTAGAATTGTATCATAGATCTAAAGATGATGTAAACCTATAAAACTTTTAGAAGAAACCATGGATTAAAATTGTTTAGATCTTGGCTTAGGCAAAGCATTCTTAGATATAACCCCAGAAGCACAACCTCTAAAAGAAAAACAATTGATAAACTGGGACTTTTTATTTACATGAGATATTAATTATTTATTATTTTTCTCTATAAAAGATGCACTTAAGAGAATGAAATGACAAGCCACACACTGGAGGAAAATATCTGCAAAATGAATACCAATAAAAACTTGTATCTAGAATATGTAAAATTTTTCTCAAGACTCTAAGGGCTGAGAATGTGACTAAGTGATAGAGCACTTCCCTAGCATGGGTAAGGCCCTGGTTTCAATCCCCAGTGTTGAAAAAAAATGAAGATTATATTATAATAATTGAAAAACCTAATAAAATGTGGAGGAAAATTTGAAAATACTAAACAATATATACAGATGGCAAATAAACACATGAAGAGAAGCTTCATACCTTTAGTTATTAGGGAAATGTTAAAAGGAAAACATGAAAAGTTAGCATCATACAGCTATCAGAATGACTTTTAAAAAACAAAACCAAAAACTGTCTAAGGTGCCTGCCAATCAAAACTTTCATATATTGCTGGTGGGGATACAAAATGGCATGGCTACTTTGGAAAGCAGTTTGTTGATTTCTTATACAGTTTAATACACACTTCCTATATGAAGCTGAACTTCCACTTCTTTCCAATGAAATGACTAATAAAACCTCTATGCAAATATTTATAGCAGCTTTGTTCATAATTTCTTTAAACTGGAAAAATCCCAAATGTCCCTCAACTAGGAATGGATAAACAAATTGTGGTAATCCAGTATAATGGAATACTATTTAGTAATAAAAAAGAATTAACTATGATACATGTAACAAAATGAATTAATCTCAAGTACATTATGCTAAAATGAGTAAAGTAAGCCAGTTTCAAAGATGACATAATATATGATTCCACGGGGCTGGGGTTGTGGCTCAGCGGTAGAGCGCTCGGCCTAGCACGTGCGCGGCCCGTGTTCGATCCTCAGCACCATGCAATAATAAATAAAGGCATTGTATACAACTAATGCAAATAAATAAATATTTAAATAAATAATAATATATGATTCCATTTGTATGGAATTCTTAAAAAGGAAAAATTACAGGAGTGGAGAACAGATCAGTGGTTACCAGCATTTAGGGGTGAGGACATTGTCTACAGAGGAGTAGTATAAAGGAATTTTTTTAGGAAGATGATACAAATGTTCTGCAGCCTCATTGTAATAGTGACCTGGCTCTATGCATTTGCCAAAACTCATAGAATTGTACATTTAAAAGGATAATTTTACCATATGTAAATTTAATAATAAAAACTATATAAAAGACAGTATAAAAAGAATTCTAGTGAAAGAGAGAATATAAATTGACATCTTTTAGGCCAGAGTCTAAACTTAGTTCAATTACTGATGATTCCCAAACAAGACAAACCCTGAGCAATTTCTCTGGGTTTTGAGTGAGGCTCAAACAATGGGATGGGAAACTGTGCATGGTTTGTAAGTGGACAGCCTTATCCAGGAAATAGTTTTCCATTGTGACATCATTGCTTAACATTATTAAATTATCATTTCCCCAAGTCATTAAAATTGTTCTGTATGTGTCTTTTGAAAATCTCACCACTCACCAGGACCTATTCTACCATAGATGTATCTGCTGAATTTTCAAGAATTTGAAGGGGGGCGGGGGAAGGAAAGATAAAAGAAAGAAAGCAAAGAATCTGGAAAGACTGTAAATGCCATCTTCTCTCAGAAATGTAAGTACCAATGTTCACCCAGTCAAGATCTTCATATAGGGAGACTGTTTTGAATATAATATTGGGATAAACAGTTTGTATGACATTTATATATATGTGTGTGTGTGTGTGTGTGTGTGTGTGTGTGTGTGTGTGTGTGTGTAGTGTACATACATTATATATATGTAAGTATATAAATAAATGTATACATATATATGTATATAGATATTTGAATATATGTATTCAAACTCCAAGATGCCAAGGTACTCTCTAGTTAGGGGGTAAAACTAAAACACATAGGAAAACATAGAGGCATTCCTATTTTCTGCTTAATATGTTTCATACAATCCCCCGCCAAGGCTGGTAAAGTTGTATTACATTAAGTATTTAAAAACATCCTATTGAAAGAATAAACCTTTGAAGTACTAAGATCTATAAATCTTTGAAATGTGCAAGCATGCCTCAGGTACTTTCTACCTTGTTGGTACAAAGCAAAAATGCTACATTTTATTATTATTTATGGTTCTAGAATAGCTTCCTTGATTTTTATAATCAAGTGTCTTTGTGCAATTGCTGAGCATCTTGAAAACACTTCAAAATCAACATAACTATAAATTTGGTACAAGCATCAAAGCTACAGTAATTAAACCCAGAGCTGCTAGCTGATATTTAGGAATATCAAGTCACATTTTCCACAGTATGAGAAATTGTCCAGGCTTGGGTTTAACCACATAAAAATGAGTGAACCAATGTTATATCAGGAAACACAACTAACATGCTCCCTGGCTACTCCTCCCTGGTGAAGGGCAGCATAATTAATGTCAGTAGGCTTAAACTCTTCCTTCAGAAATTTTACTTCTGAGCTAAGACTGAGGCCAGAGGCAAGATTGAGTACGTGTGTGTGTGTGTGTGTGTGTGTGTGTGTGTATGTGTGTTGATTGTCGGGGTACAGCTGGGAAGTTGGGGAACAGCACGATCTCCTTTTATGAGTCCCTTTTAGTGGCAAATATTAGAACAATCTCATACATTATTTTGCTGATGAGCAAATGCAGTAATCATTCAGGAGGCTCTTTAGAAGAAAAATAAGTAGATTTCAGTAATCTCTTCTTGTCAGACCTTGCATAACATAAACATATCAGTGGAAGATTAAGGGCCAATTCACGAAAATAGAATAGAATCTTGAGTGATTCAGGGAGAAGAAAACACAGCCATTGTTTGTAAATGAAGGTTAATGATATCCTTGCACTAGTTGCAATTTTATAGCAAGCGTATTTTGATGAATTAAACCAAGGCTGTATCGTGATTTGTGACCTGTATATAAGAGTCAAAGTGAAGTATTTGTCTGTATTTTATTGTCAGCAAAAGAATTTCCCCATATTAGAGTTCCTTATATCACTACACTTTATATATATATGCACACACACACATATATATATTTCCACACACACTTGTATGTAATAGCATAATAGTTCCCCTGGAGACTATGGAAGCATTAACTAGCTACAAAATGATTAAAGAGAAAGAGATAGTGTATCTGTTGCCCACACATGCCAATAAGGGATGAGGGGGAAGACTTCAAAAATTTTTAAATTTAGATTTATTTACAGTAAAAAATGTTCACAAAAGTTTTCACATCTCACCTCAAAAGACTGTACAATATCACCACTGACAGTACATTTACCCAGAAACTGACTTTGTGCTAACAAATATGCTGTTCAGATTGTCAGCAAAACTAAAATGAATGAGCTTAGCACAATTCAAATGGATCTTTGGCATATCATCAATCAATTAAGTTCTCCCTGGCATTCTTAGGTTCATATCAAAGTATACAATACAACATCATCCATTTTATTTAGCATTCTTTGTGTGCAGTCCCATAAAACATTCTATACAGTTTTTCTTATTCCTCCCTTCTCCAGTAGAGTGACTCTAACAGAGATAAAGCAGAAGCTGAAGAGACATGACCAAGGGTAGTTCCTCAGGCTTTCTTTGTCTTGGGGTGAAAGGTCTCTAAAACAACCAAATTCAAGGATAAAAGCCTGAAAGGCAGTGAGATAGACGGGTGGGAAAATGTCAGAGGGAGGGAGTAAACATGCCAGAAAACTCACTTCAGTGATTCAGTCAGAGCCAACCTCAATATAATGAGCAGAGAGAAATGTGGTGGGGTGCCTCTGAAAACAGTTCCTAATACTGGAAGGTCATTCTGGAAAAATATAGTGGTTTCCACTTACCCATTGGGGATACATCCCAAGTCATGGTCCATAGTACTGAACCCTTATGCTATGATTTTTCTTATATATACATATCTCTCATAAAGCTTAATTTATAAATTAGGCATAGTAAGAGATTAAAAACAATCAATAATAAAATAGAATAATTATAATAATATATGCTGTAATAAAAGGGAATATGGTTTCTCTCTCAAAATATCTTGTACTTTACTCATCCACCTTCTTGTGATGATGTGAGATGATACTTAAAGGAAGCACTTGATGGTTGTTCTTTGACATATCACTACTCTTGTACTTATTAAGCAAAATAAGTGTTCTTTGAATATAAGCACTGTGATCTGATAATCAAGAAGGATACTGAGTGATTAACTAGAGAATAGCATATAGAGAGTGGATACATTGGATGAAGAGGTGATTCACATCCAGGCAGTGTGGAGCAATGGTAAGAAATTTCACTGAAAGGGTGTGTAATTTAAAACTCATGAGTTGTTTATTTCTGAAATATTTGATTTAATATTTTGGAGCTCCAATAGCATGGAAAACAAAAGAGCAGGTAAAGAGGGATTAGTATAATTCCAAAATAGATTCTTATTTATCTCTGATTTGTGTTACCTTAGTTTGAATGCACTAAATTCAAATTTCACCCAAAATGAAATTGATCCTGTTTTTGAAATTGCAGAAGTAGCCACTTTTGCCATGTATAATTCTATTTATTATTAAACAACCCTTGGCTTATCTGCACCAGCAGGACAAAAACTTATAATTCAGAGAGATGGAAGGAAGCATAACAAATGGATAATGATTATAAACTCTGCTTTTTGGCTCTGAAGGAATGGAAAAGGAAATCTAAATTTTTTTATCTAAAAGATCTCAAGTGTGAATTCCCAATAGCTGCTATTCTTTCTCTTATAGCCACATACCCTTCAGAGTAGGAGTAGGAAGCACAGAGTATTGCAAAATTGTCCATAAATCCATGTTATTATTATTATTTTTGGGGGGCAACGGGGGTAACGGGGATTGAACTCAGGGGCATTCTACCACTGAGTCACATCCCTAGCCTAATTTTGTATTTTATTAGAGACAGGGTCTCACTGATTTGCTTATCACCTCGCTAAATTGCTGAGGCTGGCTTTGAACTCTGGATCCTCCTGCCTCCGCGTCCCAAACCGCTGGAATTACAGGCTTGTGCCACTGTGCCTAGCCAAATCCATGCTATTCTTAAGTGTTATCCATGCAAAGAATAATATAGACATATGTTTATATTAAATATGTATATGCTATTAGAAGAAATTAAAAATGTAATAGGGGTCATAAAACTGGTTTTTATTAGCATTATGTACCTTTTAAATCAATAGCTAGTAGAACACAGAGGGGTTAATTGACATTTTTTGATGTTAAAAATGGCTCTTTAGATTTCCAAATTATCCATAACTCCTTCGAACTGGAAATAATTCAAAAGCCCCTTAACAGGAGAATGAGTAAAAAGAATCGGGGTCTAGTTATATAATGGAAAATTGCACAGGAATAACAATGAACAGACTACTAACACACACAACCATGTGGATGAATCTCATAATCATGATGTTGAGTCAAACGTGGCCAGGAGTGGGGGAGGCAACACAAAAGAATATTTGGTATGATTCAGTGTAAATGGTGTTAAAAACAGGAAGACTAATTGATGGCCATAGAAGTCAGAACAATGGTCCCTCTCTGAAAGGATTGTGGGTATTGACTGGAAGGGACATGAGGGAAACTTTAAGGGTACTGAAGTTTCACATTTTAATAGATATGTATGAACGGGTACATATTTAAACTTTATTTAGCTGTATACTTACAATGTATAAGTATTTACTCTATATGCTTTATTATGGCTGATTAAAAACTTGTCCACAAATTTGCTCACCCTGATCCATCAAGAGGTGAAAACTATCACCTGCCCTTCATTCTGAGGTAGACTTACAGCTTGTTTATATACAACAGAATGCACAGAAAATGAAGCTATGTGATTTCTGAGACCAAGTTATAAAAGGCAATCAGCTTCTGTTTTGTTAGCTGAGATGTTTGCTTTGGGGTCTTCAGCCCTAACTGAAAAAGTTACAGCCATTCTGTAAGGATGGGAAGGCCATAGGTAGATATTATGATCCAAAGATCAGCCACACTAAGCCTCTGAATTATCCATATTCTAGCTTCAGATATGTCACAAAAGATATCTCCATATGAGTCCAGTCCCTCCCTTCACCCCAGGCATTTGAGTCTTCCAAGCTGTTGTCTCAGACAATTGGGAGCAGAGATAAACCAGCCTAGCTGTGTCCTGACTCACGGAATCTATGAGAATATTAAAATGGCTCTTTTATATCACTAGGTATTGAAGTGCTATGTTACGTAGTAATAACAATGTGAATAGAATTTTATAACAGAATAGAAAATTTTTAAATGAACAAACTCAAGAAATTTGTGAACCTGTGTCAGTCAGCATTCTTTGTTTGAAAGCAACAAGAAACAACCTAATTTAAGCAAAATGAAATTTGTTGGCAGAGTATGAGGCTGGAAGGTTTTATAGGAATTAAGAATCATCTTGTGGAGGCTTAGGTGGCAGAACTGATAAAGGGTTTCTTCAAGACTCAGTCACTTCTGTGAAAGATTTTAATTTTAAGGAAAGCGATCAGTCAACACCAGAATGGGTCACATCCCAATCCCTTATGTAGCAGAAGACAGCCAGTGATTTGCAGCTTCAGCAAGGCCAGCATGCAATGAGGAGTCGGTAAATACCCCAGGAGAAAGCAGGCTGCCTTCATTTACAAATGGAGAAATAGATATAGGGTTTCCAAAATCCAGGTGATATGGAAGCAGCAAGTCAAACGAGTTTCTCAGACTTTCCCTAGAGGTTTGTGACTTCATGTCCTAAAACTAAGTTTATTACAATGTGAATCTTACTGAAAGATGACTGAGGTGGATTAGGTTTTTGGTGACTATTCAGGGATTGACTGGAGTTTAAACTCTTTCCTGCTTCATATTTTCATGTTGGATATCATCATGTGTACTGAGAGTGGTAGGTGAGCTCATCTCCAGTTGTTTCAGAGTACAGGTAGTGGAACATGTACATTTCTGAAGCTGATCTTATGTATTAATGGTAGCATGCTCACCTAGACTCCTGTCTTCTTTTGTTTAATGTTGCTGGAAGGGAATACCACAGACCTTGTGCTTTACAGAGAAAAGAAATTTATTTCTCACAGTTCTGGAGTTTGGGAAATCCAATAGTACGGTGCCAACATCTAGCGAGGGACTTTTGTTGTATCATCCCATGGTGGAAGGTGAGAGGGTGAAAGAGGGACAGAGGGGCTGGGGAGAAAAAGATCAAACTCACAGCCTCGATCCCTTTTGTAATCAGCATTAACTCATTCATCAGGGTGGAGCCCTTGTAAACTAAACACCTCTGGTTAGGCTCCACCTACCAACACTGTTGCACAGGAGATCAAGTTTCTGTTCCAGGCCTTTCGGGGAGACACATTCAAATCAAAGCAGCACCTATCCCTAAGCTACTATGACTGTGTTGGTTGCTAATGACAACCAACTTTTTTTGTGGGTTTTTTTTTTTTTTTTTTTTTTTTTTGGTACCAGGGATTGAACTCAGGGGTACTCAACCACTGGTCCACATCCCCAGCCCTTTTGTGTATTTTATTAGAGACAGGGTCTCACTGAGTTGCTAAGTGCCTCACCATTGCTGAGGCTGGCTTTGAACTCTTGATCCTCCTGCCTCAGCCTCCCAAGTGCTGGGATTACAGGGGTGCACCACCGTGCCTGGCTATGACATCCAACTTTTTCTTCTCCAGAGAGCTGCCCTCAGCTGATGAGAGATCTCCCTCCTCCCAATTCAGTGTCTAAACAGGTTTATATTGATAAAGTTGGCTTCTTGTTTTTAGAGGAGATAGCTCTGCTCTGTGGTTTGTGTTCCTGTGTATTAAGCCAAGGCTTGACTTTTACCTGAGATTTTACATGTTTGCTATGCTCCTACCCCTTCTTTATCTTGCTCCACTTCCTCTCTTACAGATTCTATAGAGAACGCATTCTTAACAGATCACTTTCTTAAGAGAATCCCCATATCAGGATTTACATTCCAGGCAACTTAAAATACTGGTCTGCATCAGTAGTGCTGTAATTTATTTATTAATTTCTAAAAAAAATATTGTTTTAGTTGACGATGGACCTTTATTCTATTTATTTATATGTGGTGCTGAGAATCCAACCCAGTGCCTCACACATGCTAGGCAAGTGTTCTACCACTGAGCTACAACCCCAACCCCTAATTTATTTTTTTTTGGACTGAGGATTGAACCCAGTGGCACTCTCCACTAAGCTACTGAGCTATATATATCCAGTCCTTTCTATATTTTATTTTGAGATAGGATTTTACTAAGTTGCTGAGGCTGGCCTTGAGCTTGCAATCCTCCTGCCTCTGCCTCCCGAGTTGCTGGGATTACAGGCGTACACCATTGTGCCCAACTGATTCTCAAACTTTTATGTTCATCAAAATGATGTGGAGGCCTGGTTAAAACACAGATCTCTGGGCCATAATCTCAGACTTTCTGATATAATAGGTCTGGGGTAGGTTGTGAGAAAATGCATTTCTAACAAATTCTCAGGTGATCCTGATGTAGCTGGTCTGCTCTGGGCATCACAACGTGGAAAATCACTGTTTCAGCAATTGCTGAGGTGGTATAATTTCTAGCATTGGGCAGCCTCTTCCCTACTCCATCCTTATGGCAAAATTTCTTTATGCTGAAGCATAAATGTGAATGGTATACTTACATATTAACTCTATTATGGTACCGCTTACTTAGCCAGTATCTCTAGTACAGCTTCAAGAAACAAGAGTTTGAAAAAGCTTTTTCCTAGAAAATAGCACTTTTTTGAGACACTCCTATGGATGAAGGGGGAAGGGTGGTGTCTCCTTGGCTCAGATAAATATCTATAGTACAGCTCCAAGAAAAAAAATCAGTTTGGATAATTTAAAAGGAACAAAGTTGGTTTTTTTTTTTTTTTTTTTTTTTTTTTTTTTTTTTTAAGCTCACAGTTCTGGAGGCTGGAAATTCCAAGAGCCTGGGAATGCCAGCACATCTGGTGAGGGTGTTCTTGCTGCATCACAGCATGGTGGAGAACATCACATGGCAAGAAGAGCAAGGTTAGCTCTGTTTCTCTCATGAAGTCACTAATGCCATCCCAGGAGCCCCATCTTCATAACTTCATCTAATCTTTATCACCTCCAAAGATGTCACTGCCAAATGCCAAACTTTTAACATATGAATTTGTGGATTAAGTTTCCAACCCACCCATAATCCACCCCCACTTTTTTGTTGTTTGTTTTTGCTGTACTGGGGATTAAACCCAGGGCTTCACTGATGAGTGGCAAGTGCTCTACCACTGAGCTACATCCCCAGCCCTTTTTATTTTATTTTGAAACAGGGTTTTTGTTGTGATTGGCCTTAAATTTACGATCTTCCTGCCTCAGCCTCCTGCATAGCTGGGATTAAAGACAGGTGTGCACCACTGTATCCAACCCAACACATGAACTTTTTTTTTTTTTTAATATTTATTTATTTACTTTAGTTGTACACAATGCAATGTGTTTATGTTTACGTGGTGCTGAGGATCGAACCCGGGCCGCACAGGTGCAAGGCGAGCGCTCCACACGAGCCACAACCCCAGCCCCCCAACACATGAACTTTTGTAGGATATGTTCAAACCATAGCAACAGGGAAGTTTTGATTGGGCTTAAAAAAAAAAAAAAAAGTCATGACAGTCTAATCACAAGCGTTTCCACATTAGTTTAGTCACAGAATCCTGTTTTCAAAAAAAAAACCTTCAGAGCTATCTAATATATAGAGCCCAATAGAAAGGGTCTGAAGAAATAATCAGGGCTACATTTTAAAAACATGGCCCTCTACATTGGCTGTGTTGGTTGGTTCAGCGAAGTGCTGAATCTTGAGCTATTTCTCAGATTGATCTAGAGTTGGCCTGGGGCTGGTTCCATATGGCACATTTATTTTGAGGAAACAGACCAACCATATGATTTCACTAGGAAACCAGAGCCCCCATATTGCATTTCAAGATCTTCAGTCCTACCGCTGAGAAAACATGCATCATGAAAGAAAACAGGATTTGGTTCCATTGTTTATATAAATGATGCTTAGTAAAACCCATGTCAGAGGAATACCATGTCATGCACCATGTACAAATTTTTTGATGTTTTCCCTTCTGTGTATTTCATGGTCTTGCTTTTTATTCCACAAAAAAGGCTAGGGCATATGAAAATGTTTAAGGAACTGCACATTGCAGCCCGTGATGGCTTGGTTTTGATGGATGATGTGGGATTGCGCAGCTCATTGCAAAGTAATGCTTTTAACTTAAATCAAATCAGTTTTAAGTGAATATGTTTTACACATTTATGCTCCAGAGTTTGAAAAAGCTTTTTCCTAGAAAATAGCACTTTTTTTTTTTTTTTTTTGAGACACTCCCATGGATGAAAGGGGGAGGGGTGGTGTCTCCTTGGCTCAGATAAGGAGAGTGTTTACTTGCTTTGTCTTCAAACTGCTACAAGTTTAGGGCCCACAGGGCTGCTGTCTTCTTAATGAAGCGCTTAATGATGTGTGAATTATAGATCCTGACAACCCCTTTAATAAAAACAACAGGACTGCATCCACAGTATACTGTGGCTGCTAAATAATGACAGACTGTCTGCTTAACATAACGCAGTATCTTTAAGTAAAGCGCCATTCTTGCGTGGCGGCACTGAAGATTCCTAGTCACAGAAAATAATGGTGGCTCTGAGAACACACGGATGCACACGGCATTTCATTTCATTCCGCAGCTGGGGCTTGGAGTTTCGGAGCCGGGGAGGGTGTGGACATGCAGCAGCACCCAGAGCAAGCAGGAGTTGTTTTCACAGAGGACTGTGTGAAGGACACTTTAATAGCCTAAAAGTTGTCTTGTTCTCCTTCCCTCTCCCCTCTCCTCATAGGAACACAGGAAAGCTGGCTTTCTAGTTGACAGATGTTGGAGACTGCAAAACGCCTGGGCCTACACTCAGCCGGGAAAGCAGTACGGAGGCCCAGCTGTGAGGGAGGCACTTTCTGGATGCTGACCTGGGCAGTCAGAATGCAGGAAAGCCAGGCTCCCAAGGAGCTGGAAAACAAACCCAAACCTAAACAAAGCCTTTTCTCCATTTAATTTGGTGACCACATTTAAGGAAAAGTGAATTCTCTTTCAATCCCTCAATAGGCCTTGGATTTGGATTCACAGGCCAAAGTGCAATTTCTTTATCATTATCCCTGGGATGAGAAAATCTGAGTTGGCCTTGTTTGGGCAGGGGTAGTTTTCCTTTAAACAGATCAAGGAACTGTTTGTCTAACCCTCACCATTTGAGGTGACAGATAGCAAAGCAAAGAGAATGGCAGGCATTTGCAAGCAAACACAAACCTTTCCGTTGGTTCCCAGAGCTAGGAGACTAGCAGCAACCAAATCACTGCTTGCTGAAAGGGCATTGACATGCAAATGAGGCCCTGGGCACCCTGCTTGGCTTCAGAAAAGCCTGCCCGTCCTGCTGGGAAATCTGCCTGACTGGGAGGGGTCTAACTGGGCCCCTCAAGGGCTCTCCTGATGCTCCCTCAGGTCTATGAAACACCTGCGGAAGAAGGGCCCGGATTACCCAAGGTGACGCTGGCCTTTGGGGCAGGGGTGAGGTGGGGCTAATTAGGCAATCACTGAAGTTATAGGGTGAAGTTTTCTTTTCTGTAGTTCACTATATAGTTGTCTGCCTTTGCCTGGGACTGAGGGGAATCACCAAATGCCAGACTGTCAGTGCTTGAACTCTGATGAGTTGGTCACCCTAGTTTACAATGATTTGCCACCCTTAACTTTCTCAACTGGAAGTGAACAAGAGTCATTGTCCATTGGGGTAAAAGTGAAATTCACTGCCAACCCAAGACTCTCTTTGTCACCTGCTGTTTCTTAGTCCTTCCTTTATTGATTTGCAGATCTTTTCTGTAGTTCACTACATGTAGCAAAATCAACTAGTTAGATTTGCTTTCTGTTAGCGGAAATTGCAGGTAGGGACCGAGGCTCGAACTGTCGTATAGGAAAAGGAAAGGGGTTTATTGAATTACCAAAGAAACACGCGGAGGGGATGAGGACAAACCGCGGGGAACGGAGGGGAGCTGGAGCACGCGGGAACGGGAGTGGAGAGCAGGAGCAGGGAGCAGCAGGAACCAGGTGAAAGCAGGAACAAAAAAGGGGCGATTTCAGTCCGGGGCTGGCTTAAATAGAGTAGGGGTCATAAAACCCCCTTGGAGTGAGTCCTTGTCCTATAGGCCAGCAGAGGTCATGGGGGGAGGTAGTGGTAGTGGACAAGGGTCTTGCTGGTCAGGTTTTGGTCACGCGGAGGATCTCGGGAGCCGTAGTTTTCACAAGGCACCTGGAAAGGTGTGGCCTTCTGCCTGGGAGGTGTGGCCTTCTGCCTAGAACCAACACTTTCTAAGTTCCATTCACGGGAGAAGGCTGATAAATGAAGTTACTGCCTTTGGCAGTCAAAGAGAATGGGGCATCAATCATAATTATTAGGGACCCCTACCTAATACTTGTTATTGCCAGCTGCTGAGTTACTTGTTTCATGTTTATTAATTCACTGACCTCTCTCACTGCTCCTATGAAATGAGTGATATTTTGTGTTTTGCACATGATGAAACAAGTAGCTGATAAGTTAGGTATAATTTTCATGAGTTTATTTATGTAGGAATCTGAAAAAAACTCTTGATTTCTCTGACCCCAAATCTCCTGGTGTTTGTTTGAATATCATATTGTCTCTTAAAAAGTTATAGGCCATTGGGTAAGGAGGCATTCATTGAAACAAACTATACAGACTTTTCAAAAATTTTCAAAAAGCACTCGCCTAGCATTCATTAATTCCACACATAAACATAAATGTTTGCATTGTGTACAACTTAAAGCAAATAAATAAAATAATTAAAAAAAAAAAATTAATTAATTCCACATAAGATTGTTACAAAAATCAAAAATAAATATACCAATGATTATAAAGTGGAACGAGTTTTCCTTCTCAGTCCCCCATAACCTCCCCACTCCCTAGAGGCAGTCATAACTATCAATTTTTGTCTTTTAAATATTTCTACATATATAGATATCTTTCCATGCCTTTTTTTTTTTTTTTTTTTTGAGCAATGTCTTATTCAGATGATGATATTTTGACAGTAGAATGTACATACAATTTCAACACTTTCTCTTAAGGACATTGTGTTAGTCAGCTTACTGTTGCCAAAACAAAATACCTGAGACAATTGACTTATAAGGAATAAAGGTTGGTCTACTGTTATTGGGCCTGTGTAAGGCAGTACATCATGGCAGGAGTGCATAGTGGAAGAAGATGCTCACCTCATGGCTAGGTATGTAAAAGAAGGAGAAAGAGACCAGTGCTCCACAATCCCTTTCAAGGGTGAGCCTCCAAATAACCTAAAATCTTTCAACAGGCCATTCCTTTTAAAGATAATAGCAGCAAGCTGAGAACCAAGCTTTTAGCATGTGGGTTTTGGCAGATATTCCAGATCCAGACTATAGCACACACTGAGGATGTTTTTGTTTTGTTTTCCACTATAAATAATACTTTGGCAAATATTCTGTATGCCTCCATTTGTACCCTTTTGCAGGTATATTTGAAGGCCAAATGTCTAGAGCAGGAGTTTAACAATTTTGGTAGGTATTGCTGAAAAACTATTTTAAATTGTTCTAATTTTGAGGCAAAACAAAAAATTAACTGTTAGATTCCTGTCCTCCTCAGCTGTCCTAGAAAACACTCAGGTGCTAGAAAGTCTTCCACTGACATGGTAGTGAAAGAGTCAAATCTCATTTTTGCTTTAATTTTCATGTATCTATGTGAGTACTTTGATATCTTTATATATGTTTATTTTGCATCAGTATCATCTTACAGTCAATGTGTGCCTAGGGTAGATTTTGCAGGATGGGTGGGGAGGATATTTGTCATCAGGAACTCAGAGTCTACCCAACACAACACCCAAACAAAAACTGCAATGGAAGATCACACACAATACTGTGGGAGACCAAGAACCCTGTAAACAATTCTGTTTGGATGGGTCATGGCTAAAGGTCAAAGGGCACAGAAGAGGTGACACTTGAATGTAGCATGGAGGAAACAGAGTTGTTGATAGGAGGGCTAGACATTCTGCCTCTGTTGTTTATTATGTTATCTTGGGCAATTGAGTTGATCTGCCTGAGCTTCAGTTTCTTCACCTATAAAATGGGGATTAAGCTTCCTAAACCACATAGTCAGGAGGATTACAGGAGGGACTGCTAATGTGCAAGGAACTGTTTTATGCAAATTTCATTGTTAAGAAAAAAACTTCTTGTTCAGGAACCAGCTTTTCTTATTTCTGAGTTAGAGTACTTCCAAACTCATCCAATTTTGAGTTTTCAATGACAAATTGGTAAGATTAGGGACTTCAGAGCCCCTTCCTGATAATGTCCTTAAATGACATAACTATTGTTGTCATACAGTGTAGCTGATACACATTTCCATAGCCAAGGGTAGTATTTCCTGAAGGAACCCTTTGCAAAACTGCCAAAGAAGGAATGCTTTAATGCCATTCGGAAGATAAGAGAGGAGGGACTCCTGGATTGCGATTTGGAGAAAGTGTGATTCAGGCCTCCATGTACCTGTACACCCTTGAGAAGCTAGAACACCTGCAGTACCAGCAATGACTGGCTAGTCGTCACCAAAGATTGAGAACTATTTAGGATTTCTCAATACTAAATTAAATGTTCTGTATATTCTAAATGCTGTCACTCTTTTAGTTTCCATTTAACTTAAAAGATGTTTACTGAATTGCCTACTGAGTTAACAGTTACCCCTTGGGAAAACTCCTGAAAGATACTGGTCTCCGAGAACTTTGCTTTTATGACCTTGGGAAGTAGCAGGTTTCATTCTTGCTGGCCAAAATGTTTGTTTATTCTGTTTCCCCTAAGAGAGCATGAATGGATTTAGACAATGTGAATGACTCCCAGGGGGTTTGGTCTACTAGGTCATTTGCTGATACATGAGCCTGTTTGCAAATGGGCAGTTTTCCCACCAAGGCTGCCAAAGTTACCTGTGGATAACAAAAAACCAACATCAAGGAAAGCTCATTAACTTCCCACCACGGAAGGCCAGCTCTGAGGTCAAATGTGGGAAGAACTGCTACACTGACCACTCCTGTGCCTAAATGTATGGTGTCGTCTAGCCACTCTGTGATTTACTCTAAATATAGCCAAGTTCCTTCTCATAATGTTCGAGAAGAGATTATAAACTACAGGCAATGCAGGTGCTTTTCTTAGAAGTCAGTCATTCAAAGCTGCCAACCAAGAGTTCAAGGTGGGCTGAAAGTGGCAGAGTAACTTCCCCAAAGCTAGCTGCTTTCCACAAAGACCAAATACTGTAGAAGCCCAAAGTAATGACAAGATACAGGTGACTCCTTTTTGCCCTCTCTCCATGCCGTTTTTTTTTTTTTTTTTTTTTTTTTTTTTTTTTTTTTATCAAGGTATCACATCCATACAGCAATCCACACAAATCTCGGGAAAGGATCGATGAATTGATTATCCTCTCCCGTGTGACTTGAAATAAATGTTGACGACAAAAACTGAACAACACAAGCCTTGTGTGTACTGTGAAAGTAAGAGTGTATCTTTCTAGATTTTTCTGGTCGCTAATTCTGGGTAAATTAATCAAAACTTAACTTTTTTCTCTAGTGTATGTTCTTGCAGTGTCTTTTTTTAAAAATGTTTTTTTAGCTGTAAGTGGACACAATACCTTTATTTTATGTATGTGGTGCTGAGGATCGAACCCAGAGCCTCACACATGTGAGACGCGTGCTCTACCAATGAGCCATAACCCCAGCCCTACTTGCAGTGTCTTAAGCACTAGGTTTGTCTGTGTGGGGTGCAGCCCTGCCTAAGGACAAGCAGGGAAGATTGTGTTCCTTTCGTGGATCCAAAGGGCATGCTCTCATACTGGAGGGGCCTCAAGGAAGAGAATCAGGCTGAAAAATCTCCGAAAATTTCTTCAATGTGTTTGAGGTGTTCTTGGGTCCCACTTATTGGAAGCTACAGAAATTGTGGCTCTGGGTTTGAAACAATCAATAAATCAAATGTAACATCTAAGGTAATTTCAGAGCATTCCCTGGGAAACCTGGATTGTTCAGTTGCTCCTCTATCACTTAAAACACAGTTCTTTGTCTTTGGGGTTGATGAGTGGGTATAAAAGCAATTCCAGAGCAAACTGTCAGATAAAGCAAACTCAATTCATGTTCTATAATGACAAGGTCGTGCACCACCACACAGGACTGCTTTTAGATTGGCTTTGAGTAAACTCGGATGAAGAACAGCTTGTATCAAAAAGAGAGAGAAAAAGAGAATAAAAACCCACCTCACCTGAGAATACACAGGGATCAAAAGTAGTCCAGCTCTGGCAGGGACACAGCAAATAGCTCCTGTTTCCATAATGACTTCTTTACATTATTGAATACAATGGGAACTTTAAGGGCGACTGCAATAACAGTTACTCATGAAAAATTAACAAAGAATTTATGGAAATGTAGGAAAAGTCCCAAAGCAATTAGCTTAGATTTCTCTAGAGTCTGAGAAAAGCTGGGATAATTGCATGCAGCAACTGCATAAAGTGGCTATTTTCATTATCGCTGGATACAGAAAGTCCATTTTCATCACAATGGGATATAATGATGTTAAACTAACAGGGAGATATATTTAAAAAGGTTACAGCACGGTTTACCAAATGGTTTGATTTATGTAACTTTGGAGATATACACTTAAGATTACTGTTAAGGGGACTGGAGAGGTTACCCTTGAAATTTCCACAGGCTCCTATATGATAGGAAAATATATATTACAGTTTCTGAAAGCTAATTGTACATTACCACTAGGATGCACAAGAATGAATTTAATTTGTCTCAGAATTGAAAGCTGAATTGTACTACAAGCTGGCACATGAATATCCATTCTGACTCGTCTCTCTTGTAAATTGGCTATTATGTATGTTTATAGGTGCACTTAGGGCCCGGGTTTTCTCCCTAAATGTCTCAGAAAGTCTGAGGTCCTGGCACCCTAAGGAGGCAGAGGCAACATTCTGAAAACCTGCAGGGTCCTTACTGAGCCTAAAAAGAGATTATGCATCATTATTTAAATGTCACCATTTTCAGTAAAATAAAATAAAAATGGAGAGCATCGTCTTTTCTTCTGATGTTCATTCACAAGCACTGGCAGTTTAATGACTTTCTGAGTCCAAGAGAGCCAGCTTCTTCTTTAGCTGTCTGTAAAGAAATGGAGAAAGAGACATAATACAGTGAGCTTTTATCTACCCCCAGCGTCCTCTGCAATGTCACACACACACACACACACACACACACACACACACAGAGCTGGATATCCTTTTCTATCTATGAAAAGCTGCAGTGAAGGCTGTGCCTGGGATTTGAATGATTCTTGAAACCATTAAATAGATTCTTGCTCTGCAGCCCACAGAATATTAATAACTTTCGTTAGCTGCAGTGTCAAAAGGATCATACAGTCTCAATCTTATTTGGTAAACACTGTCTGTTAAAAAAAAAAAAAAAAAAAGGAAAGAAAGAAAGAAGAAAGAGATTATTTAAGTGTTTCCAACAAAAGCCTCAGCAGAGGTCCTCCTCTGAATGGACACTGCTGCCTGGGGACAAATGTCAACACAGTTCAAGCTTTGTTAAAAGGACTGAAAAGACCTGCGAGTGTGCACATGGGCACGCTTATGGCCAGCATTAAGAAAATCAATTTAAAATAACAACACCACATTCACATCCCAACCTGGCCAATACACTGCCAGCAGATGTGACAATCATATTTTGACAGTTCAGATAGCTGATAACGGATGGCAAAAGAAATTTCTATTTGACATGGGACCTGAGTTTACACAATTATGGCCCTTCTGTTTGTCTGGGCCACATTAAAGATGCAAAAAGCAGAGAGAACAAACAGAAGCAAGAATCTTGGAATAATCAATGCAAAATGATACAAGCCCCATCATTATCAACCCAGCCTACTTGTAATTTTTCTTTGCTTCTGCATTTAATAGTAGCCCAGAGGTGGGGGGGGGGGGGGCTACAGTCCTCCTTGATTCCCAGCTTGCCATCTTTTGCAAGCCTCTTTGTCATCTCAAACACATCTTTTTAGCACATTATTCACCTGGTTTAATGAAAGAATGGAAGAAGGAATGAATAGAAAGCTTTGTTGTAAATGGAACTGGCATTTCACTCAAGCATTCTGAGCAGCTTTGACATTCAACACCCTTGTCCCTGAAACTCCTGGATGTCTCCCATTCAAGCAGGTCAAATAAAGCCATTCCTTGGGGGATAGTCTAAAACTACTTGTAACATGTTTTGATTTACAGATTATCAATTCTGCTGAGCAACAGAGAGACATATTTGGGAGTCGCATAAACAAATACATTCCACTGTGCTGTGGATTAACCTAAAGTGACACATTTATTTAAAAATCTGCCTACTACTTGTCCTCATTGATTAAATGCCCTTAAGAAAGTAAGTCTGATGAAATGAAAGCCATTAAGATGCAGCACACCTCCTCCGCTCCTTTTGATGGTTGACACATTCCCTAGAGTGGGAGATTGGACGGCTGATAAGCTAACACTGAATTATAAGCACTTTGTGGAATGTCACCGACAAATGAAAGATCTACTGTTTTGCTTGCAAAGCAACCGTATGCCTTAACAGCACAAAAATGGACACGATGCAGAATTATTTCATCTTCTGTGCTCAGAATATCAACGAATGTGTACACTTGCATGCATTTTCACGGTAGAGATCAGCTCAGAGCCAGCAAGGCTTGTTCCTGGCTTCAGTGCCATTGATCACGAAAACAGAAGGGCCTGCCAAGGACTTTGTCAACGTTGTCAGGACTCCAAGGAGCATCGGGTAATTTTGCTGCTGCTTGTTGTTACCTGAGCTTTTCCAGTCTTGGAGCAGGCAGTGGGAGTGTATGTGTTGGTGGTACAGGGGTGTGAGGAGCTGAAATGGAAAACTCTTCTTTTTGGAATTAGAAGTGTAAAATACATTTGAGGTGTAGTAGAAAGGGTGTTAAATACGGAGTCTAAGCCATGGCTTTCCGTGCTAGCCTTATGGCCTCGAGAAAATAAATTTGCCGAGTCTCCAGTTTTCTCTTCAGTTGAAAAATGGCACTAATATTGTCTTTTTTAAAAATTGCATTGTGGTGAGGATAGTGTGGAATCATGTACAAGAAGGTATTTGGAAATTATCCAACACCACACAGAGATCAGGAGTTATGCCTGACTGCCAGAAACATGGTGTTCATTCCCAAGCCATGGACACCAAGTGGTCCCACACTAGCTTTGCTGTTGTGCCTGGGTCTCCTGCCTGGTGTCAGGCTGGATCAGTGTGTATCCACTCTGTAGAGTGTTCCAGGACCAAGCGGATATATTTAGAAAATCTTGACCTCAATGGTGGATGATACAGGCCATGTTATGCTGTATGGAGGTTACAAAACAGATTCGGTTCTGGTTTTTGCCTGGGCAGGTGCTAACTGTGCTGCTCTAGACTTATCTTTTTAAGTTCTCTCATAATAATCATAGTATTAGTAATTGTGATATTAGTAATAACAATAATGATAACTTCTAAGTACTGAGTGTTCCTTGTGTGCCAAGCATTTTCACAAGGGTTATATGTTGTTTTTAATGTAATTCTTCTGAGAATCTGACAAAGTAGGTACTATTATCATGTCTGTGGTGTAGACTAAACCACTCAATGAAATTTGGGAGATTTGAAAAAAGGGATCAGCCCCAAGTCTGTGTGACCTTGGATCCTGAGCTATATCTACCCAGCTTACCTCATTGGGCAGTGGAGAAGATGAAATGATATCATGCTTGGGGTGGGGGGAGGGCAGAGGGAACAACTCTTTAAAAAAGAATATTTATTTACTTTAAAATTAAAAGTAAGTCATTTCTTATAGAAATTTTGAAAAGCACATGATACAAAGTAAAATAACCTGTTTCCCTTCCACCCCTCACTCCATCATGCAGAGATGAGCTATTCCTCTGGCTGTTCTGTGTGTGTGTAAATGTTTTTCTTAAGCACCTTGAAAAGTAGAAAACTCTAGGCTACAAAAGTGAGTCCCATTTCCTGATGTTGCAGCATGAAGCAACACAGATCAACCTTGATCATGCAGGATGTCCACTTCAAATGCTCTGGCTCACCTGGGCTGTGTGGCATGTTTTCAAGGCGAGCTCTGTGTATCAGGAGTCACTGTGGGCTGAACAGCGGTCCCCAGCTGGCCCCGGCAAAGGGAACAAGCTTGTGACTTGTCTAGGGTTTTCGCTGCAGTGTCTTTCCTTTTCTGCTCTCACTCTTCCTTTCCTGCTCTAGTTCCTGGTCCTCCTCTTCCTGACTCTCCTTCATCTTGATTTCTGTGGAAAACATTCTACAAGGAAAATGACTGGTGTGGAGGAAAAGGAGTGGTAAGCAGAGAGAAAAAAAAAATGAAACAAACAGAATAATGTTCTTTGCTCTCTTTAGGCCACTGGGACTCCTTTCCCCAATGAGCTAAGTGCTTGGGGCAGAACCTACCAGCACATTCAGAATCTTCAGCAGATGTTCTGTTGCACCAAGGGGAATACAGCAGACCCATGCAGGAAGGAGGCCGGGAGCCATGATGGAATCTGATGAGTGGGTGGAAGAGTGAACTCATGTTCATTCCCCCCAGTCCCTGGAGATGCCCGAGCCAAACATTCAGGCCTGGTGCTCACTGTGGGCTTGTAGCTGAAACATCCCAAGTGATGGGGGAGTAAGGAGCAGCAAGAGTGACTTTCAAAATAGAATCTGAAATATATCCTCATATATATATTTTTTTCCCACAGTACCAGGGATGGAACCCAGGGGTGCTTAACCATTGAGCCACCTCCCCAGCCTTTTATTTGTTTGTTTGTTTATTTATTTATTTCAAGACAGACTTTCACTAAGTTGCTGAGGCTGGCTTTGAATTTTCCATCCTCCTGCCTTAGCCTCCTGCGTCACTGGGATTATTATTATACTGTGCCACTGCACCAGGCTGAATGGATCCTCTTGATCAGATGGGGAGACTCACTATCAGATACTTCTGCCATTTGGGCCATTTCATGAAAGATTATATAGAAGATTAGAAAGCTGTTGAGTGGAATTCAGAGCAGCCCCCTGGGCTGGCCTGGACCCCTGAGCAGCATCACCAAAACCTGGCCGGGTCATCCCCATGCCTACCTAGAGAATGTGGTTTCTCCTTCAGAATTGAAGTTTATCCAAGTCAATACTGCTAGGAGAAAGCAGAAACAGTAGGACCCACTACATGCTGTACACATCTGGCTCTATACTTCTCTTTCAGAGTTGACTGGATTTATAAGCATAAGGTAGAACCTAGAAACTTTACTTGCTCCAACAACTTCTTTGTGCTGCTTTTACAAAGCACATCTCTCTCTCTTCATAAGAGACTAAGTGTAGCTTTAAGCAAAATCTGGGGCTGTCCAGTTCATTCATTGTGGCTTTTACTGCCTGTTTTTCACACATGCAGGGAAATGTAGAGAGCTGGTTCTATATAATAATGATAATAAAGTAGAAATTCCATTGAGAGGGCTTAGTCACTCGTGGCGTGGCCTCAGAACCAAGAGAGGAAGGCTTTGAGTGGTTTATCAATGTCAGAAGAAGCCAGAGATCGAATTACAACTTAATATGCACAGTTGGGTATGTTTTATTATTTATAACACATGCTTCATTTTTAACACTCCTTTGAATGCTATATCATTCTTTTGACGAGTCTTCTCTCCTGATCACCTCCCTTCCCAGCCTCCATCATTTAAAAGACTGTGAAGTACTGCTGTCAGGCGGTCTAGTGCACATCCAGCCAGGATAGCTGCTTTCACTTCAGCTTTTCTTTTCTTTTTTAAAGAAGCAGATCCAGATTTCTTTCTGAGTATTCCAAAACTTTAATAAATTGCAAATCAAGAAACAATAACCTATTTTTGTTTTATTGTGTCAAAAATAGAGCTTGCATCCAATGAGGGAACTAAAAAAAAAAAAAAAAAGACTGATTTAACAAATATTTGTTACTCTGTTCCCAGCATTGTGCTAAGCATTGGAATTCAGACATGGACAAGTTAGACAGGGCTTACATTCTTATTAGGGTAGACAGGAAATAAGCAAGATCATTACAGATCACAATTTATGCTACTACCAACAAAAATGGTGACACAGTGTGATAGAGATGAAGGGCAGGGTAGGGGAAACAGCTGCTGCCAAGTGATGTGCTGTAAAGAAGGGATAATTCAGCATATTGGGGCAGATACATCCATTTCCAGGTCATTATCACTAACATTCTCTTTTTAAACCCTGATGGCAAGTCACTATCAGCTCATCATTATAATACTGACAATGAGGCAGGTTGCATAAAGTTCATATGGAGAGTTTCCATGGGAAATGTATTAGTTTGCTAGAGCTGCCATAACAAAAATACCACAGACTGGGTGGTATAAATAATAGACATTTATTGTCTCAGATTCTGGAGGCTGGGTAGTCTGCTATCAAGGTGATAGGAGGTTTGGTTTCTGGTGGGGCTTCTCTGCTGTTCTCTACATGTTTTCCCTGTGTGTGTGTGTGTGCCCACACATGTTTGTATACAAATTTTCTTTTATTATAAAGGAATTAGTCATATTGGATTAGGAGTTACCCTAGAGACCCCATTTTGGTGTAATTATCTCTTTAAAGAACTTCTCTTCAAATACTTACATTCTGAGATATTGGGGCTAGGAACTCAACATATGAATTTTTGGAGAATAATAATTCAGCCTATAAGGAGAGGAAAAGAAGAATATCTTATTTTTTATGTGGATTTTTATATAGATGCAATTTGAGAAACATTATCTTATCTTCTGGGCACCTTGTAATGTACTGTACCATGTGCCTAAGAAAAAGAACCATCTGATGACAAACTCAGGGACTTTTTGTTTCATTCTTCTAATACAGTGGGTGCCAGTGGGTGGGTGGGTCCTGCCCTGTTTGAGCCTCCTGGTACCCTTGGAGTGGGATAGAGATTCTTTTTAATAATATTTCACATGTATTATCTCAAAACTGGGAGTTGGAAATGACTATCAGCTTGGAAAAGGTGCTGGAAACATTTCCTAATTGTATATCTATTTTGTAAAATCCAGCAAGCTCAATCATTTAAAAAAAAAAAAAAAAACAACTAGTTTTAAAAAATTTTGTTGATACATTCATAATTTTGCACCACGGAAGGAAATCAATTTATTGAAAGTTATGTACTCAGCACTCTGCTAGGGGAAACTAGGAGCACCATAATTGATTTATTCTTTCTTTCACTCAACAAATATTTATTGAGTCTTTACCATCGGCCTCATTTACCATGTCCATTTTTGAAAACCTGGCTAAAGATAATTCAAGCATGATCTGAGTTTATCCAATCTGTTCTGTGTGCTTTCTATGTGCTTCTCATTGTAAAACCTCTCCAGAAGCCACTGTGCTGGGGCTATCAAGGTGGTAAGAAAGAGGATATCCAAATTTCCACAGTCCTCACAGGTTTCCTCAAAGATGAATCCTCCCAGAAGGAGGAAAGGCAGAGAATCCCTGCAGAGCTAAGCTGATGATGAGGATTCATTACTGCTCAGTAACGAATATCTGGGAAAGGACCTAGAAGAAGGAAAGCTCTGAAAAGGGTACTAGCTCCGTGGAATTACTGGGCTGAATCTGTGAGTGTATGTCTTGCTGAGTGGACTGATTAATTATATGTGTATCAGAGGAAAGATGCAGGTCTTTGTCTTACACAAACACTCACACCTGTGCAAACTAAACTGCCACAGTACCTTGTGCTTACCTTGCTGAGGCACTACGTTGCCTTAACCGTGTATTGACATATCCACCATCCACCCTTAGCCTTTGCATTTCTGGAGCACCACAAATAGAGTCCATGGGGTGCTTAATAAATATTTATTGGATGAGTGAATTAATCAGTTTGCAGTTATTTGGCAAGCTTTTTTTCAGAAGTTGTAGTAATGAGTAGGGTGTGGTAGTGCACGCCTATAATCCCAGTGGCTCACAAGGCTGATGCAGGAGGATCATGAGTTCAAAGTTGGACTCAGCAACTTAGTGAGACCCTGTTTCTAAATAAAATAGAAAAAAAGAGTTGGGAATGTGGCTCAGTGGTTAAGTGCCTCTAGGTTCAACCCCTGGTACTCCCCCCCAAAAAACCCATAAAAACCCCAAACCAACCAACCAACCAAAACCCCCCCCCAAACAAACAGAAAACCCCCCAAACCAAAAAAACCCCAAATAGGAATTGTAGTAATGATATCCTTTTATTTTATTATTTTTTAAAATATTTATTTATTTGCTTTAGTTGTACACAATGCATTTATTTTTACGTGGTGCTGAGGATGGAACCCAGGTCGCACATGTGCTAAGCGAGCGCCCTACCGCTGAGCCACATCCCAGCCCCTCCTTTTATTTTTTAAAAACATTTATTTTTTAGTTGTAGTTGGATACAATACCATTTATTTATTTATTTTTTAACATGGTGCTGAGGATCGAATCCAGGGCCGCACATGATGTGCTAGATGAACACTCTACTGCTAAGCCACAACCCCAGCTCCATAATGATATCCTTTTAAATCAGATTGAAGATGTGTCACTAAATTCTTGTTCATAGTGCTAGTACCTAGACAGGGTTTCAATATATTTGGATGCATGGGTGACAGAACTTGACCCATGAAAGGAGCTAAGAAAGCCATCTTTCACACATTTTCTAAGTGGAAGGTTACTAAAAATGCATGATAGGTAAGAACTTGAGAAAGAAAATTATTCTCCTCACACATAGAACTGAACTTAGTATTTGAAAAGAATGAACACCTTGGCCACATTCACCAAGTGTACCAGATATTGCTTTCACACTCTCCAGAAGAGGCAGCGGTGTCATGGGAGTAGGTCACCCTAATGTAGCAGCTCAGGCCTTGCAGAGATGGGCACACAGAGTGCTGCAGTGTCTTACTACATCCAAGGGCCAGAGTCCCTTGATGTTCCTCTCTCTGATGTTGTGGGCTCCTATTGATACGTGAGACTGACATGAAATCAATGAAAGCTTCCTGAGAGTCAGGGAAATGTGCAGGAAGAACTTCTGCTCCCAGGGGATTTTAGTTGATGCTCAGAAATTTGGTGCAATGACAGTCTGGGACAGATACTACCTGAAACAAGGAAATGAGAATCACATGGCAAAACAAACAGTGAATTATAACTATGTGAATGGGAAGAACAATAATGATTATTATTTTTATTTTTTGCAGGACTGAGGATGGAACCCAAGGCCACACATGTGCTAGGCAAGTGCTCTAGCACTAAGCTACATCCCTAGCATCAATAATTATTTGTAGTGAAATTAATGATCTCTGGAGACAAAGCAACAGAAGATAAAACAGGTACAATATAAACGCATAAATAAAAAATTCATTTAAAATTTCTTACAATTGTTATGTTTAACAATAGAGGGTTAATTAAATTATGATACTTCTTCAGTGATAGATACCTGACAGCCATGAAATATTATGTTTTAAAAGAATTTTAAAAGTTATGGCAAATACATATGACACAATAAGTTAAAAAGCAGGTTATAAATATATATAACTATTAAAGACATATATGTATGTATATGTAAAATATCATATACAAAACAAAGATTGAAGTCTTGTCCATCAAAATGCTAATGCTAATATTTTCATATGTACCTATATGTAGTGTGGTAGGGGAACTTTGGCCAATGCTTTTCTTCACTTCTGTTTTCCTGTATCTCCCATTTTTTAAAATATATATTAATTGCACATATTAAAAGGACTTAGGGTGATATTTCTATACTTGATAACAGCATGCATCAATTGCATCCAAATGCTCTTTTTCCTTCCATGTTTTTAAAAAGAATTTTAAATGATGAAAACTTTAAAGACACCAAAATGTTTAGGAAATCATGGAGTTGATATTTATGCACCTATCACAAAGAATAAACAGTTGTTAATAAAATGCCAAATTTGCTTCAGATCTCTCTTTATAAACATACTAGAAATTCCTGAGTGCAGTGGCACATGCCTATAATCCCAGCAACTGGGGAGGCTGAGTCAGGAGGATGCAAGTTCCAGACCAGCCTCAGCAAATTAGGGAAACATTGCAAGCAATTCAGTGAGACCCTAACATACTCTCTCTCTCTCTCTCTCTCTCTCTCTCACACACACACACACACACACACACACACACACACAAAAGGGGTGTGGGGTGGGGACTGGGAATGGGAATATAGTTCAGTGGTAAAGCTGGGGTTCAATCCCCAATGCCAAAGAAAAACGAAATAAAAAAACAGTCTGAATATTTTCTCTGATATGTGGATGCTAATTTGCAATAAGGGTGAGGGGGGTTAAGAAAGAATAGTGTTATTTGGATTAGGTAGAAGGGAGTGAAGGGAGGAGAGGGGTATGGGGGTAGGAAGGATAGATAGTAGAATCCATCAGACATTACTACCTTATGCACATATATGACTACATGACTGGTATGATTCTACATCATGTACAACCAGAAGAATGACAAATTATACTCCATTTATGCATGATGTCTCAAAGAACATTCTACTGTCATGTATAACTAATTAGAACAAATTTAAAAAGAACAAACAAACAACAACAACAACAACAACAACAACAACAACAAAAACCCTGATATGTAACACTACAGGTAATAAAGCTTTGGTTCCACCCCCAGCTCTTCCTGCTCCCTCCTTTGAAGTAATCCCTGATTTTTGTTTAGCATATATTTGCTTGGAATAAACATCACATTGCCATGTGATTAAATTCTGGCCAGGGGTATTAAAGCAGAAGTTGTATGCATAACATCATGGAGGATTCCTCAAAGCAGGGAAAAGCACTGCTGCCCTCTCCCTCCTTTTCTCCTTCATGCTTCCTGCAGTGGGAATCTCATGGCAGGAGCTATCTGGGGCCACCAGGTAGGAGCTCTGTGTGTAGGATGGTGGGGCTATACTGTATTTCACTGCATAATGGTTGCAGATTTTATGCCAATATTTTTTTTGGGGGGGAGGTTGTGACCCTTATGTGAAGCTTTTTTTTTTTTTTTTTTTTGTGGTGCTGGGGATTGAACCCAGGGCCTTGTGCATGCGAGGCAAGTACTCTACCAACTGAGCTACATCCCCAGCCCACTTTTTTTTTTTTTTTTAATTGTGCCAGTATTACCTAAAAACGATCTATTACTAAACTGTGCAAGATTAAGATGCATGGGATACTCATGAACACACATGAAAATTGAATAGTCTGAATGGAAGCATATCATTTCTTCAATTTGGTTGAGGGAATATTTTCCCTATCTGGGAAAAAAAGAAAAAAGTAAGACAGGTACAGTGGCACACGACTGTAATCCCAGCAACTCTGGAGGTCAATTTGAGGCCAGCCTCAGCAATTAAGCAAGACACTGTCTCATTAAATAAATAATAAATAAATAGGACTTGGTATGTGGCTTAATGAGTGAAAGAGTGCCCAGGTTTCAATCCCCAGTACTGTGAAAAAAAGAAAAAAAAGTTTAATACATTAGTTTTTATTGGTTTATTCAATGATCTTCAAAATATTACACTTGAGGAAATTTACTACAGTGTTATGAAACATAGACTTAACAAAATCCAATCTCCTATGTCTGAAGATTCTGTGCTGCTACCATTGGTTTCTTTGTCTGACATGCTGTCCAGACAACACCATCCATGTAAATTGAGTTTATTGTTAGTATCCTGGCACTCTAAACAAACCAGGCCAATGGGCTTCCGGAAATACATGACAGTATAGTGCTTAGGAAGACCAATGTGTGTCCACGTGCCACTGGAGAATACATTGCTGACCTTTACCATTTAAGTGGCATGACGAACAGAATTGTATCATGAGATTTTTTTTTTTTTTTCCTTTCTGGTACTGAGGATTGAACCCAAGGACACTTCACCACTGAGCCACATCCCCATCCCTTTTTATGTTTTTATTTTGAGGTAGGTTCTCACTGAGTTGCCTAGGGCCTTGCTAATTTGCTGAGGTTGGCTTTGAACTTGGGGTCCTCCTGCCCCAGCCTCTAGAGTCGCTGGGATTATAGGCGTGCACCACCATGCTCGGCTTATCATGTGTTGTTTATGCAATGAAAAGTTATAAACCAATTTTTGGATAGGAAAACAAACAAAAAACAACCCAGGCTGCAATGATTATGTGGTGCTGACAATCATATAATAAAATAACTAGAAGAACACTGTTTTTTTTTTTTTTTTTAAATGCCTTTAGTGTTGCTATACCAAACCTGTGTAACTTATCTGTGCTTGCTTTTTTTTTTTTTTTTTAAATATTTATTTATTTGCTTTAGTTGTACACAATGCAATGCATTCATGTTTACGTGGTGCTGAGGATCGAACCCGGGCCGCGCACGTGCCAGGCGAGCGCTCTACCACTGAGCCACAACCCCAGCCCCTGTGCTTCTTTTGACAAGCAAATAAATATGTAATGTATTTAAGCCACTACCATTTTAGATTTGTCTGTTTTAAATTGGCTTTTTTTTTTTTTTTTTTTTTTTTTTTGCTGTGACTAAAAGGACCCAATCAGAACAACTGTAGAGGAAGAAACGTTTATTTGGGGGCTCACAGTTTCAGAGGTCAATTCATAGACAGCAGGCTCTATTCCTTGGAGCTCAAGTGAGGCAGGACATCATTAGGGAAGAGTGTGGCAGAGGGAAGCAGCTCACATGATAATCAGAAAGCAGAAAGTGACTCCACTTGCCAGCTAAAAAATATATAGCCAGGTCCCCAATGCCCACCTCCTCCAGCCACACCCTACCACTTCAGTTGCCACTCAGTTAATCCCTATCAGGGGATTAATTCACTGATTGTGTTAAGACTCTTATAACCCATTTATTTCTTCTCTGAACTTCTTGCATTGTCTCACATGTGAGATTTTGGGAAACACCTCACATCCAAACCATAACACTGTCAATGGCAGCTTAAGTTAATTTATTTAATATACCATGTATCATTCTTGTGTATATCTTGTATTTTTACCATGTGTGTATGCATCCTAAACAAAATGTATATTGTATGTCAAGGTTATAACTAACTGGTATCATACTACACATATCCTTTGGCAACTTGCTTTTTAAAAAAATACAGGATTTTTTTCACATCTTTTTTTATTGGTGCATTATAGTTGTACATAATGAAGAGATTTGTATATGTGCGCAATATAACAATATAATTTGGCCAATATTACTTCTCAGCCATTTGCCCCTCCCTTCTTGCCTCCCAACCCTGAATCTCTATCTTTTACTCTATTGATCTCCCTTTGATTTTCATGAGATCTGCCCCCAACTTTCTTTTCCTCTTCTCTCTAGCTTCAGCATATGAGAGAGAACATACCACCCTTTACCTTCTGAGTTTGATTCATTTTGCTTAACAGGATGTTTTTGATGTTTATCCATGTCAATATCTGTAGATATAGTTTATTAATTGTGACTGCTTTGTACTATTTCACAGTTTATGCCTATTGCTACTGAGGATTGGATTGTTTTCACTCTTAAATTATTACAAAAAGTACTATGCAAACATCTTTGTACATGTTTTGAGGTGTCAAGGTGTGTGAGTTTTTCTAGGGTAAATAGCTAGTGGTGAATATGCTGTAACAAGGTATACACATCTTTGATTTTACTGGGTCTTACCAAAGAAGTTGTTTCAAAATAACTCTTTGTGGCAAGTATATAGGTTTCTATTTTTCAGCATCTTGAACAACACTTGATATTGTTCAGCTTTTCAATTGTTGCCTGTCTAATGAATAAGAATGGTACTTTATTGCTGCTTTCAATCTTTCCATTTTCACAATGAAAATGTATTACTTTTATAATTAGGAAAGATAAATATTAAAACATCTCCCAGCTTGAATCTCAGGATGTACATTAAATTGCTTCAGGGAGTCTAGACATGTCTCAAGGATCAGTGGGGAATCTTTGTCCTCCATATGGCTCTTTCTCCAAGCTCACAGAAGAATCTCATCTATTATGCTAGACACACTGTGTACAATAATGCAGGACAATAAGCCTTTTGTTCTGCTTTAGCACACTTTTTATGAGAGCTCTAAAACCATGGTGCAGAAGCTACCTGAATTGGTGACCTATGACTTGATGTTTCTGTGTGTCCTCCTGCAAAACGGTCTTGTTCTGCTGCCACTAAAAGCAAATAAGGGGGTTACTCATGCTTCCAAAATATTGTGAAATGGGAGACGTATAGTTTTTCTCGATCTCCTTCCTCTTCCACAGTGTCTTCCTTGATTCTCTCCCCTAGGTAAAGGTACACCTCGCTTCTGCATTCAGGGCCATCCTGCTCCTACCTTTCATTCCTCCTTTCCCACAACCATTGGCCTTTGGTGAATCAAATTCCTGCAGACCATGAACCTGAGTTGGGTTGGGAGTTCATCATGCTAAATCACTGGCTTGGGGTGACAGCTTTGTGAGGGGCATTTACACTGCAACTGGGAACTCTGGAAAACAGAACTGCCTTCAAGAAAGGCTGGATCTCTTCAGATGGAATTTAAAATGCCTTGACAAGTGAAAGAGGTAAAAGGTTTGGTGCTTACGGACTGCTCAAATGATTACTATACAATTGAGTAATATGAATCAATTTGAGCATATTTGGCCTGGTGCTTAAAATACATGTGGTCTTGAAAGGAATATGATAATCTAGTTTTCATAAGACCATATTTTACAAAGTCTATTTTTATTTCCAGATACTTAAGGTAAAATTCTAACATTGACAGAAAAAGCCACTGTTGTGCAAAATCTTCTACCTGGACTTCTTGTTGTCAAACAAATATGCACACTGCAGGAACTTATGGAGATGAAGACAATGTTTTAGGTGTGCATACTGCATGCAAAGCACTTCTCAGAGGGATTAGATCATATGGAGAGTACGCAACTAGAAAATCCAGTGGTTTTCTGGAGGCATTTGGGGGTAAAAAAGGAATAATAAAACCCATTCTCAGAAGTAAATAAAAGATTCTAGAGACAGTGGGCCTGATAATTTTGAAAAGTCTTTTGTAGCTTGATTGCTTTTAAAAAATTGCATATTTTGAGGGAGGGTTGGGTAGGGAAGGGTTAGTGTGGTACCAAGTTGCAGTTAGACAGGAGCAAGAAATTCAGGTATGCTATTGCACAGTAGGGAGACAATAGATTACAATAATATACTGTGAATTTCAAAAATCTAGGAGAAATGATTTTGAAGTTTTTTTAACCATAAAAAATTATAAATGAGAAAATAGATATGTTTAACCTAATTTAAACTTTATACATTATATATACATATTGAAACATCATGTTATTCCATGAACAGATATAAATTTTAACTGACAATCTTTTCTTTCAGCTAGGATGTGGATTTGCTACTCTGTGGAACTGGGAGTAAAGTGCTCCTGGCCTGAGAGACCTCTTCCATTTCTTTGGAAGATCCATGGTCATGCACATTTCCCAAATCTATAAACCAAGTTGCAACAGTCAGAAGATCTAGCCACCCAAGCCCTACATTGGTATTAGAATTTTCCTCCAGCGTGTCTTGGGGAGTGTTAGGATTGAACCCTGGGCCTTGCACATGCTATGCAGGTACTGTGCCACTCAGCTACACCATCTCTTACACCATCCCAGGTTAATCCCAGATGTTATATTCTTATTGATCACTCCTCCGGCTTTAATTTCAGCTTGCTATTCCCTTTCTACTGATTTTTCTGTCCTTTTAAGACTTGCTTTCTCATGTTTCTCATACTGCATTTAAAAGTTATTGTTGTGGTTTACAAAGGATCAGTGCTGGTGATACCTTAGTCCTATGTATTGCCATAAGCTGATATCTCAGACCCTTTTTTGTTACAGCCATAAACACATCTCTCTAGGTCTTTATTCTCACACATACTTTTTGAACACTTACCAGGTGCCAAGCTCTGTACCAGATGCTATAGGGAAATGCTCTTGTTCATGAGAGCTTAGAATCTGGTGGGGAAAAAAAGGACATGTTCACCAGAAATTCTCCTAGAAGGCAACCTGATATGTCTGCTAAAATGAAGCCAACCATGATGCATGGTGAAGGTGAGAGAGGAAAAGAGGGAGGACTTCCCTCCTCTGGGTAAAGCTGAGACTCCAAGGATCAAGCTCATGCATTGAATATAAGCTTCCATTTCATCACAGTCCAAGGGTGTACAGCTGGGCAGAAGTTAAATCAAGTCTCTTTCATGTTAAGAGTGACTGATGTGAAGGGCACAGCTTACTGCAGAAATCTGAGGGAACATTCCAGACAGCCCATGCTGCTCTCCACTTGTACTAGGAAATTATTTAGAAGGTGCATGACAGAGAAAATGTGGAACATGTTGAGGTATTTCAGGTGTTTCCCAGGAAGAAATAGCTAATGCTGTTCCTGCTATTAAAAGGAAATTCTAAAGTCACAACTGTTTGTCTGCTGGTGTTTTCTATTATACCTATATTTTAAGAGAGCTGTAACTTGACTGTATAAATCCCTCTGGGTGAAAACTTGGCATACCAGCACACTCCCTTTGAATAATGTTAAAAAAAAAAAAAAACACAGATATGTTTTGCATCAGCCAAGGTCTTTGAAAGTCAGAAGACAACAAAGCTCTTAGTATTAATATTGGGAATAATTGATTCTTTCTATAGATGTTTGCATTCTGTACTGCATAAAGGATTGAGAGAGAGGGAGGGAGAGGGAGAGGGAGAAGGAGAGGGAGGGAGGTAGGAAGGGAGAGAGAGAGAGGAGACAATCAAACAAACCTATGTGTCTACTTAATATTGAAAAATCCCATTTTAAATAAGAGTCTTCATGCAATATGCCAAAAATTACAATACCAAAGCTATATAATGTCTGCTAAAGGAGAGAGTGTTTTTATTTTTTGAATAACAGATGCAGTTGTAAGAAGCCAGCTGGCTAAAGTATAACTCAATAGATGCAGCTAGCACAGAAACAGAAAGCAGTTTGTTCTTTCTACTTGGTTAGATGAGCTCCACTAAAACACTGAACTGTATTGTGAAAACTCCAGTGATAATCAGGGAAATCAGAATGTACAGGACTTTTATAGTTCAGACCCTAAATGTTCCCCCAAGGTCATGTACAGAAGGCTTGGTCCCCAGCCTGTGGTGCTGTTTGGAAGGTAGTGGAACTTTTGGGAGGTGGGGCTTAGTGGAAGGAAATTAGGTTATTGGGGGAATGTCCTTGGAGGGTTCATTGGGACATCAGCTCCTTTCTCTCTCTCTTTGCTTTCTGGCTGCCATGAAATCAATAAAATGAAAAAAAGTCTATGTAGGTATGCACACCTGCGTATAGAATCAGATGTAATTGTGATTCACCTTTAGTTGTTTGCCTTATTTCCTTTTAGGTATATAACATGTAGCAATAGGTCAGGTGGGAAGCCTCCTTCCTCCTATACTCCCTGTCTCACCAAAAACAGTGGAGCCAAGTGATCATGGACTGAAACCTCTGAAACCATAAGCCAAAATAAGTCTTTCCTTTTTAAAGTTGTTTATCTTAGATATTTTGTTGCAGTGATGGAAAATTGACCAACAGAAACACTAAAACAATATATGCCTTACAATAAGGAACACAAAGGTGACACTGAGGGACACAGAAAAAGATATTTCACTCAGTGGACAATCACATATAGCATAAAGCACTTGGAATGGGAAGCTGAAACTCTCCTTTTCTCAGAGCCTCAGTTCTTACTTGATTCTTCTCTTGAAGAGCTTAACATTATTGTAGTGGTTAAAGATACTTAATCTGGATGTGAATAAATGACTTTTATAGGTGGCTAAACAGAAACAAAGCCATCTGATCTACCACTGAAGGAAGTGCTGCTCTATTATATTTATAGTGAGATGGTGCATGTATCTACAAAGTGGTGACTTTCTAAGAAGTGTTAAGGATGAAGTTGATTATAGGCAATTAATTTTTACCATATTTGCTAGCTGTAGAGTCTAACTGTGGAGTAACTCTGGCTATGTTAGCAGAAAATTTTGTTCTTACCCTTTAAAGTTATGGGGGTAAGGAAAAATTATAAAAATGAAGAGCAGATTAGTGGTTACCAGAGTCTGAGGAGGTGGTGGAAAGAGGAAGAAAGTGGGTGTGGTAATGTAATACACCATGAAGGATTCTTGTGATGATAGAAATATTTTAGTCTTGACTGTATCAATGTCAATATTTTGCTTGTGACATCATACTATAAATTTTGCAGATATTATCATGAGGGAGGTACACAGGGTTTATTTATATTATTTCTTAAAACTATATGGTTGGTGTTGGGAAGGTGAGAAAAGGAAACAATAAAAGCAGAGTTTGGAGCCAGACAAAACTGGATTTGAATCTCTGGGCCTGAATAAGTTAATTATCTGTACTGTGGCTCATCTGTATTGGAGAACATTACTCTGGTCTCATAAGTTTGTTCTGAGGATTAAATCAGGATAGAGCATTCTCAGAATGTGCTATATACTCATAGACACTCTTCAATGGTTATGGCCATTTCCTTGGATCAAAAGACAAAGGAAACAAGGGCAAGAGGAAGAAGGACCTTCTAGGGAGCTGCAGAAAGGAATACCTTCTTCTGAGTGACGCTATCTCCTGTTTCCTGAGAGGTGTTAGGACTGTATTATTTGTATAGTGCTGAGGCGTTGTTGTGCAATCAGTCTAAAGGAAGGGCCTGCATGATATTTCGGGGCAAAATGTCATGGAACATAGCATGGATGCCTGATAAAAACAAAGCCCTCTCATTGGCGGGGTACACTGGCCGGCAAAGAGGTTTCTAATAAAACTCATGGTTGCAGGTGCTGGCACCGCGTGAAGACTGCTACCTTTGCAAAAATCCATTCATTTAGTCTACTTGATGCACCCCTCCCCCTCCCCCAATATATGCTTCTATTTTTGGCATTCTGTCTCCACTTACAGGCAAATGGTTGCCCAATTTGTTTTATGATAATATTTGTAGTTTTTTTTTCCTAAAAAAACTCTTTGTTGCAATAACTGTTTCTTGTAGCTGAAGTCTTTTTCTGTAACCAAACTAAACATTAAGTAATAAGAAACAATATTTTCCAAGAGGCAGTGTTTTATGCTTCCTAAAGCTAAGGGTTTGACCTTGAGTTAGTTCCTGTGGCAACACTGCTGCTGCTGTTGGTTTTACAGACTGCCTGTCAATGACTGTGGCCATTTTACAAATTCAGCATGGAGCGAAATTATGATGGAGCACGTTTACTGGGGACAACAATTTATTATTATACTAAAACGTGTTTAAGGAGAAAAATGTGGCAAGAAGAAAGCTCGACAGACAGAAGGTCTGGTGACTAGCTGGGAATTATCACCTCACCTAAACTAGGGAGAAATAAAAAAAGCAAGTTTCAGACTGTACACTGGGTCAGCTCTGGATAAACAGTTCATCTAAGCACGTGAGCCTGTCTGTGAGGAAGCAATGTAGCCGCTGCCAGGCAAAGACAGTTTGCTGCATACACCAATTTTGCATGTTGAGGAAGTCTTTAAATTATTAAGTACAGTCAGTACTTTTTCCTGTCTCTTCTTCTGTAGCCCTATTTGTCATTTTTGTGATTCTGAAGGCCAAAAGCTATGTTGCTAGAAAAATAATTCACCACAGAGATCTTGTTTTCTCCTCTCTAAATGGCCATTAGTTTCACTCTGAGTTGTTTTATTTCACTTTACAAATGTTGAGTATTACAGGGTGGTGTATTTCCAGCTGGTATGTTAATCGGACACTGTTTATTCAACAGCAACATTAAGAATATAAAAACCTCATCACTAGTCTTCTCTGAAAAGCCCTTGCAAATAATAGTGCTTATATAAAACTTAAGGCCTGAATGTTTCTTGTTTATGAGTAACATAGTATTAGCATATTAAAATCATTACTAACCAGTGCTGGGGTGTGTGTTCAGAAGCCTGTCAATGTGCTAATGGTAGTAGTCTTGGAAACTCCACATCTGCCACAGGATTAATTACTCACATAAAACATTATCATTTCCCCACATCTCCTATGAGAAGGAGCGGCTGCTAGAGTGATTAATGACTCTGAATGATATACAAAGGAATAAATAGGAATGTTATGGAACAGATTGAAAGATCTGCTCTTGATTCATATTAGAACAAGTTGAAGGACCTTGGTGATATAACATTTATTTTTTAAGGCTCCTTAGGCAATTAAGAAGAATTGTTTGGCACAAACTCTGGGAATCTTGCTGTTTAAGTGGCTAATCCTGCCTTCCCCCAGAGGCCTTATGAAAGGGGAGAGGAGGGTGGAGACAAAGTTAGGTTAGTGTGAAGCTGGCCACTAAGGGGTAGGTGAACTAGCTGTGTCTGGTGAGGCCTTTTCTAGGCCCTCCTACTCCATGTTTCCCATGCCCTGAAGTTCAGCTCAGAGGTGATTCCCAGGGCTTGCACCAGCTTCTCTTCCTCTCACTGTTACATTTTCTACTAGATGTCAAGCTGAGGCAGATTCAGTTTTGAGAGGTTGGAGGCAAAGAAAAGCGAAAGCATTTGAAAGGCAATTTATTGTTTACAATTAAAACTAGGGGATTATAGTTCAAAGGTGAGAAGCCAGTTTGCAATTAAGGCTGGCAAAAGACTTAAACAATCTATTACTTGACAATGACTGCATGGGGGAACAGAAGGTGATCTACTGGTTGCATTCCTGAGCACCCCTCATGTTGTCCATTATGACCAGCAAGTGCTTCCATCAATTCTGGAACTACCTCTGGAATACAAGGAATTGGCCAGCCTGGTTTTGATTCTTCCATATTTCAGATAAGAAAGAAACAGATTTTCTAAACAAAACCAATCCTTGGGTTTAAAAAACGTTAATCTTATTTCATTGCTTCTACATGCCCCCCTCTTTTCTCCCCCATAGGCCATTTTTGGGAGACAGATTCCCCTCATTGTACTGAGAAGGTTAAAGCTATAGTAGTTACTGAAGAAGCCAAAATAAATTTTCAGTCTGTCAGCGTCATTATAATTAGAGACACAATTTTAATGAAGTGAGTGGTAATTTAAATTGATCATCTGGATATCAGTTGATGAGTTGTCTGGAATTGGCAAATCTAATAACATATCTACTTGGTGGGCAGACTTGCCTTTCAGTAAACAAAAATAAAACCTAACACCTGACTGGCCAAATGTATGAGCCCATGAACCTGTGGAAATGTTATCTATATAGGAGATAAAGCTTAGCACTGTGGGTTTTTCAGGGAGAAGAACATTGAAAGAACATCCTGATGAGTTCTCCTGTCCCTCTACAAAATTTCTGCTACATTGATAAAGCATTTAAATGCTATTCCTTTCATGGAAGATCTTGTGAGAGCCCAGTGGAACCTCAAATTGCAGTCTTACAGGGTCCCCATTTTTATCTTGATTGAGTGTTCCCTTTCATTTGATTGCTGTGATCATACCTCACAGGAACTCTTATTTTCCAACAAATTATATAAGCCTGACCAGAATCATCTTCACCCTAAGGATGGAGGCAATGGGTAGAGAGAGAGAGAAAGAGAGACGGAGGAAGGGAGGTGGGGGAGAAACTTAACTCAAGAGAAAGGTGTATGGTTGAGAAATTATGAATTTTACGTGAATGAAAGTTTGGAATGTCTTAAGAGCTTGAATAAGACCTTAAATTTTGTGGTTAAAACTCTTGGCATTTTATAGAAATCAAGAGACCCATTGTCCTGCCCATGTTTAGTGTTGAGTGGTGGAAATGGGGTTCCCCTTGGTGGAATTGGCTGGCTGAGAAATAAAAGCTAAGATAAATAAAATGGCGAAAAAAAAACACAGAACACAGAAAGTAGTTTCTAAAGTGGGGGCAGGATGGGCAAGCTGATCAGATGGATTGGGCTTCTGGCAAAATGGTGCCCATGCTTGCTTTATTTATATTGGGAGCCATCCCAGGCCTTCCATGTTCTTCTCCAGAAAAGGTTAAAGGTGGGCTTTCCAGTTCCTAATGGGTTATGCTCATCTAGGAGCTACTATGAGGAAACTTCCCAGCAGAGCACAGGGAAAGGTTGTGCATTGGGTGATCTATTGCTGTGGGAGAGTCATGGAAAGTTCCCAATGCCAGGCCTCTCTCTCCCTGGCTTCCATGCCATGAGAGAAGGTCCTCATGTAGTTCATGGATGGCTTCCTGCACCACTGAATTTTTCAAGAACTTTGCCTTGAATATGGTTTAGGCTGGAGCTCTAGGGAGAGGGTCATCAGGAATTGGGAAAAATGTTCCCCTGACTCCACAGTCCAAGCAAAATCACATCACTGACATTTCAGGCTGGCAACGCTGCTACTCAAGCCATAGACACTTGTCTCACTCTGTGTTCTTTGATATGAGAAATCTGAATCCTAGGTGATTTCATATTGCCCCTGTAGTCTTTACAGCTTAGAAAGCAATAGATCTAGTTACTTAATGTAATTTCTCAAGCCTCGAATAAAAACATAGAAAAGTAGCAGGAACTGTGTCTCCCTTTTCAGGCTCTTTTTTGTAATTCCAGTTATAGGGCTTATTATAAGAAGTAAGAATCCTCTGCAGTTTACATCTTCTATCACACACTGCTACTGCTTCGAAATCCCTGTATGTATTTTTACCAGAAGTGCTAAGCCTTTGAGAGAAGCAGGTCTGACGATGGAGAGTCTGGCTGGAAATCATTTACTATCGATGGTCACTCGGCTCAAGATTGTATCGCTGAAATGACTTAGGAAGAAAAATCAATAACACTCACACATTGTGCAGTCCTCTTACAGGATCATCTGTTTTACCTCACAAACACATTCCTTGTTCCAGATTATTCTTTTGAAATAAAAGAAGAAAAAAAGGTGGGGGGGGGGGCTAGGAGGGCAACCTAAATAATAGCTCATTTTCTCTTATGCTCTTGTTATTCAGGTTCTCTTTTCTTGGAGCCGGAGTGGGACAGGGGAAAAGCCAAGCCTCATGGAGAAAGAGACAGGAGGCAATACAAGTAAGATGGGAGGATAATGTGGGTGTGTTTGTGTTGTGATTTCAAATTCTCATGTTTTCATCTGAGGAAAGAAACCCATCTGGTGTCTAATATTGCAATTTAAAATTTGTTGCACAAAGGGGCAATAGTTTTATCCCCATAAAATGGCTTTTGTGAGTGGAGGATTGACGTCACACACATATATACATACACACACAGGGAGTCACACACAGGGCATTTTATTGTCCCATTCCTGTTAGACAATCATACTTCCATCATTCCTCTAAATGTAATTCTTACATGTTTGCACCCTTGTCCCATTCCAGAACAAATTTTGGAGCAGGATTCTGATGAACTGAGGAAGGGCCTGTCTAACCTGCAAAAGGAGAAACATAGCTTATGAAGTATGGTATTGAAAGCCACCTGGAGTATACACACACAAAAAGCTGGTTGGAGTCAGGGGACCAGATTCCCCCCAGCTGCCCCAAAGGAAAAGCACTGAATGGCCTAATCTTGCCGTTGGCTTGGAGCTCTCCTTGGTGCTGAGAGTGCACCACAGGCATGTTCCTCACCTGGGGCTGACCTAAATGTGCCTCATGGGTTGCCCTAGAACAGTAATTCCCACTGTGGGTTCTGTACCATGGATGCATAGAAGATGATTTTACAAGGACAAGAAACAGCACTAAATGAGTTTGAATTCATGGTGAGAAGATTCTCCTTAACTGCAGTCCTCATTTCACCATCAGTATTCATGTGACTTTTAGAACCCAGATGGTCCCATCTCCCCTGCTTCCCTCCTCCTTGTTTTTTTTCTTTAATAATTTTAATGAGATGAAAGATTCAAATATGTTTATTTTTAAAAATCTGGATTTTAACTGTGTGTCTAATTGCTGGCTTTGAAAAATTTCAGCTCTAGTTTTCATTTGAGAGACTTAATGCATATCCTGATAGAAAGCACAGGAGGGTGAATCCATTCTACTGTCTTGTTCTATTGGTGTTTGCTTCAGTTGAATCAGTCAGCTCAGTAATACCAAACTCAGCTCATAGAGAGTTTGGGTTCAGTTTGATTTTCTTAATAAACTTTTAGCTATTGTTTATTATAACTAAAATGCACAATCCTATTTTCAACTGATAACAGAAATTCAACATGTCAGTGAAAATAATGCTGTACTAATAGCTTTCTCTGTCCTAGAAACAATGACAATGTTGTGCAATGGAAGTATAAAAGCCTCTTCTGTTACAGTGCAGGTTTATTTAATGTGAATTCACTGAAACACAATTCATAAATAGGGAATAATATCAATATTATGTAGAAGTCAGGTTGATTTGTATGGAATTTTCCCTGGCACATTAATGTTCTGAAGTAGTTACAAATAAGTTTACTTATATTTTAAGGGAAACCTCTGGTCATATATAAAAACCTCAAGAGAAAAGCTGGAAATCCTGCAGAAGTGGCTTCCTTTAGAGCTAGTACTGGCTGGTTCTGTGACTTTACAAACCACTACAGTTTTCAATGTGTTAAGCTTTTTGGGGAAGCTGAGACTGCAGATAAAGATGTTAAAAGACATTTTCTCCTGTATTCAAACAAAGGATCTGGTTTTCAGTTTTGATGAAAGTGGTCTCTGTTAGAAGTACATGCCTTCAAGGACTTATATCATTAAAGAGAAAGTGGGGCTTCAGGTTTAAAACTGCAAAAGATTGATTGTGGAGCTAGAAGCTAATGTGCTCATATATTTGTGAGAGTTGTTGTTTTTTCTAGGGCTTTAATGACAAAGTTCCATAGGTTTTCTTGTTCTTAATTCCCCAACAATATTTTCTCCAAAAGTCCTATTATTTTTAGTATACAGCTATACAGTATGCAAGGCTTTGGGGTATGTGTACATGGACTTGCGGAAGAAATGCCCGTACAACATCTTCAATAATTCAGGTTCATATCCTTAGTTATAGATATTATCAGTCTTTCACCAGTGTAGAAAAGGCAACTCAAGGTAACACTGCATAAGCATGGAAATTACTCAGAAAACTTGGAATGGAACTGCCATTTGACCCAGTTATAAGGACGTAAAATCAGCTTACTACAGTGATGCAGCCACATCAGTGTTTATAGTAGCTCAATTCACAATAGCTAAGCTATGGAACCAACCTAATGCCCTTCAACAGATGAATGGATAAAGAAAACGTGATATACATACACAATGGTATATTTACTCAGACATAAAGAATGACTTTAGGACTTTTGCTGATAAATGGATGGATCTGGAGACTATCATGCTAAGTGAAATCAGCCAATCCCCCGCCAAAATCAAAGGCCAGATGTTCTCTTTGATATGTGGATGCTAACAGACAATAAGGTGGGGGAGAGAAGAATGGAAGTTTAGTGGATTAGACAAAGGTGAATGAAGGGAAGGGAGGGGTGATGGGAATAGAAGAGACAGTAGAATGAATCAGACATAACTTTTCTATGTTCGTATATGAATACACCACCTGTAAAACTTCTCATCATGTACAATCACAAGAATGGGATCCTAATTAGAATGAGTATTCATGTATATATAATATGTCAAAATATACTCTACTGTCATGAATATCTAGAAAGAATAAATTTTTTTAAAAAAAGCACCGCATAGAAGTCACAAGAGGAGCTTTGCAAAATTCAAGGACCGCTAGCATTCTGCATATTCCATAAAGGCACACGGGCACATACACTAATGGTTCTTTTTTAATTTTTTTTCCCTTCTTGACCAACAGTGGCCTCTGTACTATCCTTCCTATCCTGTGGAAGAGGGATGCTATTGGCTAAGTTGAAGGTGACTTATCGCCTTCCAGTTGGGAGAGTTAGCCATTGTTTCTCATTTTATTCTCTGCTGCATTTTGAGATCCAAGTAATCTCTCTTTCAGGTGCTGTGGGTACTGCATGGCCAATGCTGCCACTTTTATGTTTGGACACATTGGAAGAACTGATGTTAGAATTGTGGAAAGGGTTTTGTGTGCTTCTCAACTTATTTATTTATTTTTAAATATTATTTTTTAGTTGTGGTTGGACACAATACTTTCATTTTATTTATTTTTACGTGGTGCTGAGGATCAAACCCAGGGCTGCACACGTGCTAGGCAAGCGCTTTACCGCTGAGCCACAACCCCAGCCCTCAACTTATTTTGATTTTGCATATTTTAAATTCTACAATAATATGAAGGAACAATGTTCTAATTAACTTGCACTAAAGAGTTGTGTGACCTTAGCTAGATGTCTTCATCTCTGTGATTAGGTTCCCAGAAACTGAAAACGAGGCAGCTTTTCAACCTCAACTTTCTTTCCTATCAGCCTATTCTGGCGGTTGCCCTTCCCCTTTCTGTGAATTCCCTGCCCCATATTGTGAAGTTCAGAATAACCAAAATACCCACAGTTCTCTTCTGTGCTTGGCATCACTGGACCTGCCTGTAATAGGTGGACTCTATAATGGAAGCCACCTCAGAGGCTAACCTAGGATCTAAAGGGAGTGTGGATTGAATGATCAGCCAAGCCACTCTGTATGAGCTGACCAATCAGGCCTGTCATGTGAGAGGCTCAAACCTCAGACACTCAGCTTTAGTTAGTAACAGCAGGAAAAGATGAACCAAAGACCCAGCTATGGGAAGAGTTGCCCACTCCTGGGGAGCACCAGTGTGGGGAGGTGCAGAAGTCAGCTGTGAAGGGGACAAAATGGCTTGATAGGTACTTTTGATGACGGCATTGTATCTTGATTGATACTTTTAAAAAATATTTATTTATTTGTTTTAGTTGTACACAATGCCTTTATTTTTACATGGATACTGAGGATCGAACCTGGGCCGTGCATGTGCTAGACTGAGCCACAACCCCAGCCCTTGAATGATATTTTGGGTTCTGTGAGACTTGGCTGGGTTGAATTGCATTGATTTCTTATATTACTGGCTTTGCTGTGAATTCTTGTCTAAAAGGGTAGTTTATTATTTATTGTCTGGCTCAGGGTCTCAGGAGGGAGTAGGGCTTGGGGAAACATGAACCCCATTGTATCCAGGTACACGTGCCATGACTTCTCTTTTCAAATCACCTGCTCCCTATGTGATAACCAAGTTCCTGTCCTTCTTTGAAAGTTCATGGGTGTTCAAGTTTATTGAGACAGGGGTCAGATTATTGCAACTGACAAAATCTGGTAACATATTGGCATTGTTTTTTCTCCCAGAGATGTGTTCCCCCAGATCCCCCTCAAGGATGCACTGCCTTTTTTGGGAGTGATGGGAAGGAAGATGACACTGCTATTTGGAGCAAGGTCAGAAGTGAGGACTGGACAGTCTTCAGAGGCTGACCAGTTCCCAGGGGCTGCTGGGTGCTAGCGGTAGAAGATGATACAATTCTGATAAATGTCCCCCAAAAGGTTCATACATAAAGATTTGGTTCCCAGGTAGTTGTAATGGAATGTCTGTGGGCCTTTAGGAGGTTGGGGCCTAGTAAAAGGTCCTTGGGTCATTGGGATGTACCCTTAGAGAGAACTATGGGATCTCAACCAGTCTTCTCTCTCTATTCTTGACTTGAAATGTGCTCTCACTCCTGCCATGATGGACCGCCCTCACCAGAGGCCCAAACTAATGGGGCCACTGAATCTGGGATTTGAACTTCCAGAACTGTGAACTAAAATAATCCTTTCTTTAAAGCATACATCATCTGTGTCATGTATTTTGTTATAGTAATGCAAAACTGACTGATAACAGAGGATGTTGAAGGAGGAGAGGCCAGGCAGCCCAGGACCTTGATGTCAACACGGCTTCAAATTTGCTTTAAGTTGTACTCATTGCACATTTTCACATGTCTCCTTCTTTCATTTCTTTCCCTCAACCCTTTTCATTCCCTAGCTTTGGAAAGCCCAAGGTCACCTTGGTGTATATATAGAGGAAGTGGTGATATAGCTCTTACTCCTCTTCCTTTTTAATGTTTCCTGAATCTGGCCTCTTATTCTCAGGTTAATAAAATGTTGACACCCTACCAAGTCAGACTCTTTTTTTTGGCATTTTGCTGCAACAACCTTCCCTTGAGGTAGTGCGCCCCATGAGCGTAAGTACTTGAATAAGGGGAGAGACAGGGGGTGAGAATGGAAGGGGAGCCTACATCATAATGAAGAAAGGATAAATGGATAAAAGGAACTCTGGTTAGTAAACATGGACAACAAACCTCGAGTCCATTTGGAAGGAGCCTGAGCATGTCTCTTTTGTGCATCCTGAAAGAGTCCAGCAAGCATTATATGAGTCTCTACAGAGCAAAACATTTCCAAGTTTCAGGGAGCAGGCCATCTATTTCTGGTAATACAATAAGTTATAGTGCATCTAAGTTACTTGGAAGTTCTTTGAAGTCTGTTAAATAGAACCCGTAAAACTGAAATTGAGGTAGATAAACAGAGACCATGAAAACCTTAAGATATTAATCAGATAATACCTTGGATACTGGGTTTTCATTCAGGAGAGATCCAAGTCTAACAATTTATGCAAGTAGCCAAATCCAAGAAACAACTTAGAAATGAGCAAAATCAACAGGATAGAATCTTTGATTTGAAGCATGAAAGCAACTGTATATTTTGTTAAAACACCCACCAAGCTTTCTCTTGAATATACTCAATTATAGGTGAAGTTCCTAATGAAGACGAACAATTGTAATCAACTGGAGCTAGCTAGGGAGGACCTCAAGGCCAGGGGCCATGTTTACCAAAGAGGCTCTTAAAAATAACAAAAATATGTGATGGTGAAATCTAGTTTTTGAGAAGTGCAATTATGATCATCTAGTAGTAAATGTATTGCTTTTGTAAATAGTTGCCAGCAAATACACATCTTTTCTGTTCTGCAATTTGAGTCAATTAAATGTTTTGTACAAAGAATAGTAATAAGCATTGTGTCAGAACACAATGCACAATCAGATGCCACCCTCTCCCTGTGAAGTGCCTCAGTTTGCACAGTAATGGTTTATGGGACACTGCATTGCCCAGGAAGACAGAGGTATTTAAGGAGGTTTCTATCCAAGCACACACAAAAAAATGAGGAACAAAAGTTTTTTGGGCATTCCATAGTTACTAGATAAACATTCAAAGAGATAGGAGGTGCCACTCAAATGAAAAGTGTCTAAAAGTATGGAAAGTCTTACTGTGGTTTAATCAGTCATCACAATTAAATTTCACACCAAACAACCATGAAGATATATTAAATATCTATTGATCAGTATCTGTACTTAAATATTTTCCTTTAAAAAGTGGATATTGGGTTGGGGGTATAGTTCAGTGGTAAAGAATTTGCCTATCATGTGCTAGGCCCTAGGTTCTATCTCTGGTACTGAGATAGAAATAAGAAAGAACAAAAGAAAGAAAGGAAGGAAGGAAGGAGGGAAGGAAGGAAGGAGGGAAGGAAGGAGGGATGGAAGGAGGGACGGAGGGAGGAAAGAAAGAAAGAAGAAAAGAAAGACCGAAAACCTACAATCATCTTTCTCCATGAGCTTACATAGCCAATTGTCTGATACTATAATTGTGAGGCCATAACTCATTCATCTTTAAATCTCCCACAGTGCCTCACCCATAAGGGATCAATAAATATTTGCAGAACTGAACACATTTTTTACTAATCTTCATAGAATCCCTGCTTGGTCTCCCCCCCAAATTCTGTAATGCATTTAATTTTTTAGCCAATATTTATTGAACAGCAACTACATGCTGTGTCAAGGACTGTGTAACATGATGATTGGGCTAGACATGGCACATGTTTTGGAGCTAAACTTCATACAGAGGGAGGCAGGCAGGCAGCATTTTCCCTGGGTTCAGAAAAATCATATTCCCAGCTGGAGGCTTTGTGTTATAGGAGGCCCCGCTCTACCCCCTGAGCAAGAAACCCTGAGGGCAGTGGGATAATTCCCATCTAAAACACTGCTCCCACCTCTTCTTCAGGCGTTCAGGATGGGAGTTCCTGTTTCAATCCTTCCATTAGTTTCCCAGGCATCAGTTGGCTTCTTCTTAGACACATATTTCTAGAACCAACAATGGTGCCCTACCAGCTCTGTCAGGCCCATAGATTGACTGAGGACAGTGGCTAAGAAATGGATTGTGGCTGGGCACGTGGCGGCATACACTTAAAATACCAGAGGCTCAGGAGGCTGAGGAGGCAAGAGGATTGCAAGTTCAAAGCCAGCCTTAGCAACTTAATGAGGCCCTAAGCAACTTAGCAAACCCTGTCTGAAAATAAAAATATAAAATGGGCTGAAGATGTGGTTCAGTGGTTAAGCACTCTCGGTTTAATCCACACTATCTATCATTCATTCAATCAATCAATGAATCAAAAGGGCTGGGGGTGTAGCTCAATAGTAGAGTGCGTGTGGGTTCAATTCCTAGTACCCTCCTCCCCTCCCCTCCCCCTCAACAAATGAAGAAAAAGAAAGAAGGAAAGGGGTTGTGGAAGGACTTACAAATGGAGTTGTAGTGTCCACATCCATAAGCAACTCCTCTCAGTGCCTGGTGGAACTGTGATGGGAAGGGAGGGGAGAGCAAACCCTAGTCCACATGTTTCTGCATGTAATCTTGTCCTGGTCCCATATCTGTTAGAAGTGGGTCTTCACACAGGACAATGGGTAACTAAGATGAAGGGAGGAATCTTTGCATATTGATGGCATCTCCAAACTTGATTACTCAGACAAAACTTCCTAGAGGAACTGATTTGTAAGGTAAATACTGAGAAATAAGAAGGAGGAAGAGTATTCTAGGGGTAGGGAATAGCCAGGTAAGGGGAGAGAGTGTGGCTTATCAAAACGTTGAATTTTCACTATGGCTGAATCAGAGTGTGCATATGTCTGTATGTGTGTGTGCATGTGGGGCGGGGTGAGCTGAGGTAGAGAGGGATGACATACAAAATATAAGGAGGTGAAGTTGGAAAGATGGGTAGGATCTGACCCATGAAGAGTCTTGCTGGCTAGAGTTTGGAGTTTAGACATGATCTCAATGGCAATCACTGAGAAGGCAATGAATTTTAATTAGGGAGCAGGTCACAAGATTCTACCTACATTTTCAAAGTCTATCTCTTTGAACTAATGGAGAAGGAACCAGAGATGACAGTGGTCTACAGTAAGTCTGAGATGCATAGAAGAAAAGAAGCAATATTTAGAGAGGCAAAATTTGATAGAATTTTGTGATGGATTGAATAGGAGTTATTATTTATGGAGACAAGGAGTCAAGTATGATTTGATTTTATAGGATTAAGCAACTAGGATGTTGGTGATGGCATTTACTGTGTTGTGAGGAACAGGAGCAGGGGTCATTGAGGGACATGGTCATTTACATTTTAAAACTTTTGATATTTCTCTTGAATATAGCTTCTCACCTAGATTCTGAGGCAATGGGGCCAAAAGACTCTCAAGAGAGGCCTCTTTCCCAATTAATATTGGTGAATCAATGGGAGCAAAGAAGTTTCTTCCTTTATGCTCCAGTAATTTAGGAACCAGCAAAACTGCCAACAGAAACAACAATTGTTTCCAGTGTGGTAGCCCAAGTCACTCCCCTGCAGATACCATTTTCCAGTTCTGAGTGTGGCCAAGCCACTCATACCATGGCTATACAGTTTCTTTGAGATTAAAAAAATATATATGAAGAACTCAATTCTATTGACTGAACGTAGGCAAATCTGTTCCCACTCTTCTCCTTCCTGTTGATGGAATAAGCAAAGATTTTCTCATTTTAAGCTGTTCCCTGACTTTGAAGGGGGAATAACACCGTGTTGGGATTCTAGAAAAGCATCTCCTTATGAGCCCTAGGCTGATCTTACTCTTCTCCCTTTGTCCTTTTATCTCCCTGTGCCAGTGTCTTCACTCTCTCAAAGGACAAAAGTGTTGATCTCACCTTCTCTTCTAGTAGACCTTGGGATATGTTGATTCCTACTCAGTTCTTTCCCTGTACAGTTGGTGGCAAAGCAGACCTGCTAGGTGACTATCAGTGTGAGGTAGACTCAGAGAGGTGAAGTGGTGGAGGGAAGCTGGAATGAGGAAGGAGAGCTACATGAGCAGGAAGCTGTGCCATACTTAGTTATCAGGAACAGTTTTGGGTTGATGTGATGCATAAGAGGGCTTGGAGTGGAGTGGGAGGAGTGGAGGGCTGCTCAGGGAATAATAGCAGAAGCAATGAACACTGGGGACATTTGTGGGTCTTAGTGACATACTGATCACCTTTAAAGACACATGATAGCATAGGAAGGAGTCAGATTTTGCTAGAAACTCTAGCCTGAGCTTGTGCCAGCTGATTATGTCATGTGGCTCCAAGCCTGGCAGAGAACTTTAGGAATAGAAAAGGAAAAGAGAAGAGAACTCCTGTATTGGAAAATAGGCAATCCACAGCATGAAGGGCAGAATCAAATTGGTTTATTTTAGAGTTTATGAAAACTTATTCATTACCACTTCAAATAAATCTCTTTTCTATGTAGTAATTTGAAGAGTGGGGTTACTGGGAAAATGATGGATAGGAATTCATGCTGTGAGCATCTGACCCCTACCCTGCCCTGCCTCATTTTGCATTTACTTCTCATCCAGTATCATCATCAATATCCGGGGATTCCTTTCGAGAGTACCTTGAAATTAATTTCCATCTTCTCTTTGCCTGAACTTCTCAAAATTTGTAAGCTTATCAGCTGAGCATAAAATCTGTATTTCTATTTAGTCCCCTAATTTGTCAAATGCTTTCCTATGTCCACTTTGTACTAGATAAGAATATAGAAATGTCCACAGAATAGCCATCTTTAGAATTGTCCAGCTGACAGATGGGGATTTTAAGTAAAATGTCTCATTTGTTTAGTAACATACATTTTTATAATTTATAGGCTGAGTCCCCAGAAGGCTTTGGGATGATAACATTTCTTTTGATTTTCAGGGGAGAATAACAGTGGGAAGGTGGTAGCCAATGTTGATGAAGTCCAACTGTAAAGAAGGCTACTCAGACCAAATGTCTCTGGGACTTGCTTCTTGATGAGAATCCTGGTAAATCTCAGAGAAGCCACACAGAGTTGCCATTTCTTAGAACTCTTATCAGGAAGTCTTCTTGACTTACCCATAATTTCAAATTCCAATGCTAATTTACACAGGTACTTTAAGGAATCCTGTTGGAATGATTCTTCAAGAAGGGACTTTATTGCATTTGATGAGAAATTACCTGTATTAAAATTAATTCCTCCTCTACAATCTGGAGATGTAGTAATCCTAGGACAGGCAACTAATTAAGTTGTTTATTTAAAGAGTATATAAATTCAGGAGATCCTGTGAGACTGAAGGTAAGAGAAAACCAAAACCTGAAAATATATTTTTTGTTTCATCTTACAATTCACAATACTGTGTTAGAAGTATAATATTTCGCATAAAAATAAGAATAGTGGGGCTGGGGTTGTGGCTCAGCAGTAGAGTGCTCACCTAGCACATGTGGGGCTGGGGTTCAATCCTCAGCACCACGTAAAAATAAAGGCATTGTGTACAACTAAAAGTAAATAAATAAATATTAAAAAAAGAATAGTGGTTAAGTTAACTTTGCATTATGTATGCATTCATGAGACATCAGGGTTAGATATTAGTGTTGCAAAAATGGACATTTTCAGCCCCAAATTCTACTTCCTATTTCTTTGAGGTTTCAGGCCTTTGTGCATTTTTTTTTCTTACATTAGGAATACCTTTCTCACTGTCCATCATGTGTACCACCACTCACCTATGGAACTCAGCTTATGCTTCTCCTGCATGGGAGGCTTCTGGTCAGGTCCCTCTCTATAGAAGTTGACTGGTATTCTTTTGACTCTCAAGGTGTCTGAGCTTCACATTACATTGTGGAAATGTCTCAAATAATTCACCACTCACTTCACTTAGGCAGGCACTGGATTTTATGATTCTATTCACTTTTTGGAAACATTCTGCCTGCAGCATAGAGTCTGGAAACTGGTATGGGTTAAATAAAAATTTGTTGGTTAAAAACCAAATCTTTACTTCATAACTATTATTTAAGAGGCAGCAAAGGAAATGCATAAAATCATAAGGGAAGATTCCAGCCCATTTTGAGGCATGAGATAGTTAGAGTGGCAAGACAGAATAATCTAAAATGCAGTGAACAATGCAAGCCAGTGAGAGGCAAAAGGAAAGGTGTCTATTCCAGGGCCACAGGTACTAATGGGTTAGAGATTGGCATTCCTTCTAGGCTGGCACAACAAGCAAATCCTTGAAGCATTTTCCCTGGAGAGAAATCATCTGTCTCTTTCCTTTGGATTATAAAATTAGTTTATGTATCTTTCATGACACTCATTACATTCTGCATTGTCATACAGATATTTGTGTCATGTGTCATCTTTTCTCCCTTGCTAGAGTAAATTTTATTCATTTAAAAAATATCCTACAGGGCAGAGTTTAGCACTGTATGAAGGTTATAGTAAGCGCTCAAATGAGGTCTGCTGCATGAATTAATTCTTGCTCTGGACAGAGAGTTCTACATGAATTCAAGGCAGGAAAGATCATGGCCTGCTCTTTTGATCATAGAATGCTTAGAAAAAGAGAAAAAAAAAAATTAAGCTGTATTTTGAAATGAAGAGTCAAGAGACTCAGGGAAGGCATTATTTGAAGACAGAGTGGGCTGAACAAAGATTTGGAAGGAAGGCAGCAGAGACAGGTGGAAAGTGAGCCCCAAACACTCATGAAAGGAAAAAGTGAAGATGATGTGGAAAAGAAGAAGTGTCGGTGGCCAAGAGTGAATATGCCTTTACCTATTTAGAGGGGATTACTGCTCTTTGACTTCCTAGTTAAGCTCTGAGTTCCCACTGATGCCAAGTGGTGGCAGAGACATCCGCCCACCTTAACTACTGAGTTGTGGTAGTTGGAGAAAGACATCAAAAGAAGAGAAAGTAGAGGAGGCAGAGGAGAGAACAGGGTGTGGAAGAGAGAGACTATAAAAGATAAATAAAAATGAGAGGAGTCTGGTATAAAGAATTAAAAGATCCTGGCAAGTTCCCAGGCAAATCTGGTAGCAGTAATGGCCTGGCTTCTGAGGTTAATGGAAAGTTGATGGAGTTGCTGAACTAGAAAATTCCCAAAATTATGAATATTTTTTCTTGCTGGTGAAGATCCAGGACAGTATCAAATTTATATCTTCTTTTTTCTGTGTCAAGCAACTGCTATATCAGCAAGACTCATTAAAAGGTCTCACTATGGTGAATTGTTTAAAAATCTATTGGTTTCTACTTTGATGTTTTTACAGAGAACAAAAGGTTCTCGGTGCCTCACATTCGTTGATTATCTTTACACAAGCATAGTGGGAGATGATGGAGTTCAACACCAGGACTGAATTAGACATGAGCAGGCAAATTCACTGGCCATCGAATAGTAGTAGGGGTTTTTCTGTTGGTAAAATGGTAATTGTATCCATCACAGAGGGCAGCAAGCAGTTGTACACAGGGGTCAGGAGAGCAATGTACCAGCTACAAACCTCATGGCATCTTTGAGAGGCAGATTCATTTTAAGTCCGTTTCCTCTCCTTTGAAGCCGGAAGTTATTGGCTACTGCAGAGGCCTGTTATGACCATGTGAGGATCAAACGTCTGACCAGGGGTGGGAAATCCTTTGTTCCTGGTCTCTCATAATAGTTTCTTCCTTTTCTTTGACTAAAAGAAGCAAGTCAAATAGGATTATACTAATAGAACAGAAGTGTTTTATATAAAAAGTTCAAAAAAGAAATCCAAACAAATTCCCATGTCTTTCATTTACTGAATACTATTTTATTACTGAGTCCAAATGGAAAATATGTTGGTAGCAAGTGGACCATTTTCTGAGGCTCTAAAAAAAAACTATCCTTTCTCAAGTTATGACTGATTTATAAGCAATGTAATGGTCCTTTTAACCACAGTAAATAAGTAAAACAAATGTTTTTTTTTCCCCTAATTCAAACCCCTTAAAAATACAGACTTCAAAGACTAGCCTTTCCTCAAATTACTTTGCTACAACTCCAATTTGTTTCAATTGTTACAAAACTGCAAAGCATATGCTGTAAAATGAAAATAAAGATACACTGAAGTGACACCTTCAGGGTGCAATAAAGTACCATATAGGTGCAAAAAGCACAATGCAGTCATTTAAAAAATAAAAGCACAACAGTAAAGTAATAAACTAATGTGATTAGAGTTGTTTTCTGGGCACCATTGTTTTAAGGAGGAACCATAATGCAGTTAAATCACAACCAACACCCGCCACCTCCCCCAAGCCCCCTCCCCCCTTCGGTCACAAGGCACTCTGCTGATGTGGAATTGGAGCGTGAGATCCTTTCCTGACAACTCCCTGTGTCTGCTTGGCAATGAGGACTACTTCGGTTGGAACAGGAAGTCTAAGTGTTTCTGTGAATGTGCAAAGCTCATTTCTGGAAAAACGGACAGTGTTTTTAGAGATCTAACATACTGCATATGAGATGGCAAGCTTGGAAGCTGAGAAAGACAAATGGTCCCATGGTGGCATTTTAATGTTGCTATGTGAGGTCTGACTTGGCAAAGGACAAATCTGAAAGTGTTGTGGGTGTGGGTGGGCTTCCTTCAGCATGAGTGTTCAGCATTTTGATGTTTCTTGTGTTTCCAGAAAGCAGGTTTGTGAGGAAGGCAAAGGAGTAATTGCAGCAATTTACCCTTTCAATTAAATTTTGCCAGGGTGGCTGACTGCTAGTTTCTACCTTTTGCAGTAATTTGAGGAGAAAGTGAAGAATGGGTGAAGTTTTAGATGAACTAAGTCAGTACAGTGGCAGTAAATGGGGAGTTAACAGGCAGGGTCCTGGAATAGCTGATGGGTAAAATTAATCTGGGGAAATCATTAGCAAGAGGTCTTGTCCTTTTCCAGCTTTGGACAGAAGACACTCACTGATGGTCCATAGTGGTGCTTTGATTGTGTCCTGTGATGAAATACAAGTTAAATTAATTGGCAACCTTGAACACCAGGCATTTCACATACAAATCTGCATTTTCTGATTATTTTGGACCACTGAAAGATTGGGCCACATGGGGCTCTCATTGCAACTGAAACTTAATAACAGCTGCATTTTCTCCTGTTCTTTGCATGGCCCCTGTAACACCTGAGTTCGAGAGCCCTACTTGTAAGACTCTATCTCCTTTCGTGGGGCGGGGGGGGGGGGGGGGGAAGAATCCCAAACCCTAATATTTATTGGTGCCAGGCTTATTCTAACTACATTCCATGTATTAACTATTTGGGTCTTGTGACAATGTGAGGTGGAACTAAAGGGACCAAGAAGGTAGTAAAGTCACTTTCCTGAGCACACACATTCACAGAGTGTGCTTTTAGTGCTCTCAAGGTAAGGAAACTTAATCATCCTTGGGGAAGCTGGGCTTCTCCGAGTGCTGTTGTCAGTTCTTATTTCACAGTAGTTCTTCACTTTAATTCTCCAATTCTATAAGTTGATAATTTAAGTCATAGAGGCATAAAATGTTGTAGATATGCCATGTGTACCCCACTTAGATCAGTGGATCCAAAAAATTAAAAATCAACTGTCTCTACAAAGAATCATTTTTTGGACTATATTAGGACATCTCCCACTGTTTTTTTCTGAATTCTATGCCATTTTAGTATTAGGAACACCAGGTCGAAATAAATAGTGACAATAGCATTGAAATGTAAAAATAAGCAAAAAGATAGCAGTTTATGGATTGCAGGGTAATAGGCTTTTGGGTGTGGGCCACAGTGTTGTGCTTTAGGCTTGATGCTGTGGTTGAAGGATTAACTGTGTTCATAGGAATTATAATGCATTGCAGAAAAGAAAAGAGAAGTAGAGAGAGAGAATACCACCTCTGGTGTGTGTGTGTGTGTGTGTGTGTGTGTGTGTGTGTGTGAGAGAGAGAGAGAGAGAGAGGAGTCTCTAAGGCCTTCTTATGGTAGGAGATAAGACAGGACCAGAGCAAAAGGGAGGATGGGAGGAAGAGTGTTGGCTGAGCTTCCCATAGGGAGAAGATAACAACTCAGGTTAGGAACCAAGCAGGAAATGAACTCAAGGCCTCGAGGGCCCAGTGTTAATGGAAGTGAGTGTCACAGGGTCCAGGATGAGTTGGGGGTGAAATGGAGACTATGTGAAGGACTGAGGTGGGCAGGCCGTGCCACTACTCAGCTCCATCCTCATGGTGCTACACCCGAAAGCAGGTGCATGTTGCCAAACAGTAGACTTTTTATACAGGAATCTCCTCATTTTTAAAAATTGACAACTTGTTGAATTTTTCTTTAAACATTTAAATGCCAAATAAGGCCATGCTATTATATTTTACTTGTGACTACCAGTGAGAGACCTTTGCCTTGGTATCCTAGTCTCGGACTGGCCATAGTCAGGTGATATGGGAGCATGGAAAAAAAGCACTCCAGATGTAAGGACCAGTACTGGGAGCCAGTGGCAATGGAGGCAGCCAGTTGAGCATCGAATCAAGGGAGGATGGGCCCAAGTCGTGAGAATTATGGAAATCCATGAAGATCATGGAATCAAGATTTTAAGGACTCGGGTTTTACCTTGTCACCATTATTGTATATACTGGGCATTTTTGGTTGAATTGTTTTACCTCCAAATTTGTGCTAAATCTTATTTCCTGATACCTGTAGATGTGACCTGTTTGGAGACAGGGTCTTTGCAGATGTAATTAAGTGAAAGTTACCAAAATGAGATTGTCTTGGATTAACTGGGGGGATTAACTGGATCCCATTTCAATGACTAGGTTTCTTATAAAAGAAAAGAGAAGGAGATTTGAGACTTATGGACCCTGAAGAGAAGTGTAGGGGAAAAGGTAAGATGAAGATTGAGGCAGAGAACATGGTGAAGTATCTACAAGCCAATGAACACCAGGGTTCGATCTTAGGGAAGAAACAGCATGGGACCAATCCTCCCTCAGCCTTCAAAAGGCAACGACCCTGCTAACACTTTGACTTTGTACTTCTGGCCTCTAAATCTCTGAGAGAATAACTTTCTGTTCTCTGCCACCATGTTTGTGATGACTTGCTACAGAAGCCTTTGGAAACAGATACCTTGGGCTTCCCTGGACAACCAGAGGGGTAGATGAGGGAGAACCCGTGCATGGTCATAGGAAGGACAGTGACGTGGGCTGATTTGAAGAAGTTTCTCCCTGGCAGTTACTCAGGAGGGAAGCAAACACAGGACCAGAGAAACTCTCAGAGTCACCGGGTCTCCAGGTAGGAGGTCAGGGGAGCTCTGATCATGGGATAGAGCAGAAGGAACATCCTTGTGGAACATTATATTTAGGAGAAAGAAGTGCCAGGATGTGGTGATATGGGATAGGTGGTATTGAAGGTGAGAGATGGTGAGAGAAAGAAGCCAGGGGTTGGTATGTTGAGATCACCAGAAGTTTTGGCAATGATGATGGCAACAACCTGTGAAATGGAGATTGTAGGAGACATGGTAGGTTCAGGTTGAAATATAGAAAGGCCAGTTGTGGACAAGTTCAGCTTGAGGTGCCTGTGGGTCCTGTTGGTAGAGACAAGCTTGTGACCTAGGAAAGGACAATGACAGCCCTGCCTGGGTCTTTGTCTTCATTAACATAATGGAGGAAATCTATATGTTGTGGAAGGTTGTTTAGCTGAAAGTTTATAAACCTGGAGCTGCAGGCAGGCTTCTGTGCCATGACTCAAGAGATCCTGCTGGAGATTGAAGTGGGTGTAAAAGAGAAGGAGAGATGGGCAGGCAGGTTCCCTACGTCTTTGAAACATGGGATCACCTTTAGCCTTAAGCCAGTGTGAGGTGGCATTTCTTTCTTTTACAACTAAAAGGGGTGTCGATTAATGCATCAGTGATCTATTCCTTTCTGTTAGCTGGTGGAGCCTGGAGTGGATTTCTTCAGTGGCAACATTGCTGGACATCAGCACACTCAGGATTATGCATTAAAGAGAGGAACATCAAACTGAGCTTTCAGGGCCATAGAGTGAGGGAGGCCGGCATCTTTTTTCAGAGAAAAGGAAGACTGTCACAGCAGAGGTAAATACTTTTTTTTTTTTTTTTCTTGCTCAGTTTGGCAGTATTTCTCTTGACAGAAAGGTACAAAATGATCCTTTTCAAGGCTACAGTTACTAATTGGTCTGCCTGGGAAAAAAATGTATCAAGTGCCTCTACAACTTCATTACTGTCATGCTCTCCTTTTTCTCTGTGGTAAAAAACAACCAGTTGGAAATGTGTGGGTGCATATTTTAAAGCTATCACTAAAAAGTTTGAGGCTTGTATGTATTTCATTATACTTCACGTTATTTCCTCCAGAACTGCCTAATTAATGTTAAAATTTCCTTTGCTATGATGCTAGTCTCCCACTAGACATGGACTATCTGAGTCATCTGAGATCTCCTTTAGCTTGCCTGTGCCTCCTATTGTGCAAGATTCAGCACCAAGAACATGATACCAACGGCATGTTTTTCTCATATTGGTTAAATGGAATTAAAGTAAGGTGTCATTGACTTTTTTAGTCTTTTTTAGTCTTTTGAAATGAAGTCTTTCCCATTGTCAAAATTCTATGGACTAATTCCAGGATTGCTATATAAGTGCTGCTTTGATCTTATGAATAGGTATATGTATGTATAATTACAATAACCTTCCCCATTAAATTAGTCTAATTAAAAGAAAGCATTTAGAAACAGGGACAAAAGGAAGAGATTTAAATTTATCAACCAATGTGGAGAATATAAAAAGCAAAGTGATGCTATTCACTCATTCAACCATCAATTCATTGACTGGTCCCTTCTTTATCCACATGGAATGGCTTAGGTAATTGTATGTGTAAAGAACACAGAGGTCACAGGTGATACTAGCAGAATTGTGCTCTGGTGTTTACAATATTAAGGGTTCTCCTCGAAGACAGAAATGGCCATCACCACAATCTTAGAAGTCATGAAATTGTAGAATTTTATTATGAAGCTGCACAAAACTAAAATTTCCAACTAACCATTTATTCTCACAACTTTATTCTTAAAGATCCTGGGCATTTACCAGGTTGAGTTGAATGCTATCTCACAGTAAAGGAGTCTGGACTCTTGTCTCCAAGTCTAGTGAAAATGTCTGCAGAGAATTAAGCCATTAATATATCAGTATTTATTGGGGTATCATTTTATGACAGATTCTACACAGCATATAATGATGACATTGTAGACCCTGGCTTGGAGGGAACTGGGAAGTCATGGGAAGGCAGACACATCAATCAACATTTTCATTGCATTGGGACAAGAGTTCAGAAAGAGGAATATAGTAGGATATGAAAATATTTCATAGGAAAAATGGCATTTCAAATGGGTATTGGGGATTAAGTAAAAGCCTGCGAAGAGAACAAAATAGAGTTCTTCCTTATGGATGAGGAGTGAGCTGCCCAAAAGTGAAAAATGAAGCATCATCATGGAGCTGAGATAGGAAACAGACATCAGAGAGAGAGAAAAAGGCAGGCAAGGATCAAACAACATTGTGTGCAGTGTTAAACACTGTTCACTTTATCCTAAAGGCAATAGGAAGCCAGGGAAGGGTATACTCAGAGGCCTAATTGAATATGTGATTGAGAAATATCACATAATGGTGTGTACGGAGCATGTTTGGCAGGGAGTGGAGATGAGGAGTAGGAAGGCTAATGGGGAGCTGACCCAATGGCAAAAAGCCTCAAGAAGGGCAGTGGTCTAGGAGTGAGGAAGGTGGGGTATAAAAGAACTTGAGGTGCCTTTAGACAGAAGAAAGGAACAGCATATGGTAACTAATTGAATGGAGGGGTGATGGTGGGAGGTGGCAGGAGCATAGGCCATGCTGTTTTGTAGCTTGAGAAATTAGAGTTCTGATAGAACCATTTCTCAGGCCAGAGGACAGCCAGGAAAGCAGCATTTGAGCCATGTAATTCCTAGAGGACTCCAAGAAAGTCTGCACACTGGGATGGCGCCTTCCCATGGCCCCCGAGAACAATGTGTCTGGGAAGGAGCTGTGGTTTTCTGGAACACTATTTAGGCTCTTAGGTGGCTTGAGAGTTTAAATAACTACTAACTTACTTTTCATTTGGCATTCTTTTTTTTTTTTTTTTTTCTCTCTCTCTTTTTGAGAAAATTGTTAAGCTCAGCCTTCTGTGACCTGAACTTCTAAGAACTCTCTTCTCCACTTTGTGCATGGAAGAGAACTTGCAGAATCTTCTGACATCATTGGCTGAAAACAAACAAAACAAACAAACAAACAAACAAACAAAAAAACCCCACCAGATTTAAAGAAAACTGTATTTTAGCAAATTTGTTACGTGACAATTTGAAAGCAGAGTTCAGTGTGGTTACAGCAGATAGAACATTTAACTTCTATTTAATGTAGAAAGCATCTTAGATGTTTCCAATCGCTTATTCTTGCTTATTAAATAAGAATGATGAAAACCAGCATTTAAATGCATTTCCTCAAATCTTTGTTCAACAAGCAGGTGAGATTCTTCTTTTTTCAAAGCCATATATACACTAGAGATAAATGTATATAACATACTAGATTCTCACTAAATTGGTAAAATCTCCACTCTCCTGCTGTCAAAGCATCTTAAAAGAATTTCAAATAAACAATATTTCATCATAGATGAAATCCTTATTATTACTGCTTGACATTTGGATATGAAACTAGAATGGAAATCTGAATATAAAGGCAAGTAAAAATGAAACAAGTTAAGTTGAATGTGTTGACACCATTTAGTGTGAACACACTTGCTTGGCAGGCTCAGAAATGATAGTCTACTGGCTTGATTTATCATGCTAAGGGGCACCAGATATGAGTGGAAGAAACTATTTATTTATTTATTTTGGCTGGTGGGGGAAGGAGTAAAGTCTTTAAAAGTAGTTCACACTCCTGTTTCATCAGCAGAATTCTTCTCTGAATGAGAATACATGAATCACATGCTATATTCAGAGCCCAACTTAGAAAAGCAGAGCTGCAACTCTGGTAGCCTCAATGGCAAGGAACAGACAGTCAAGCCTACTAGGACCCTCTCCAGGGAAAGTTGAGGAGTGCCCAGGCTACTCAGAGAACATAGAAAACTACTGAGGAAAAAGAGTGGAGCTGGGCATGATGTTCCACAGCTTAGAAGACGCACATTTCAATTTGGAACTAGCGATTTTCTTTCTTGGTGATGCTATTGGTTTGAGTGTGTGTTTTCAAGACTGGCTTTTCTTACCTTGGAGAATAGTACATTGTCTGGCCAGCCACAGTTTTTTCCTTGTTTGGCTCAGTGTATTAAGGCAACTTTTCTTGCCCATTGTCACATGGATAAATTGCTTTGATCATTTTGAAGAGGTAAAAGTATTATGTAAGTAAAAAGCAAAAGAACCTCATAAAGATATCAATAATATTCCATTTGGATTCTCTCACAGTAGACATGAATCTGATTTGTAAACATAAACATTTAAGAAATATCATGGTATCTTGCTTTTCTAAATTTATGAACTCTGTCTCTGAACTCTTATCCCATTGGGCCAGCACAAAATTTAATCCCACCCTTTACTTTGGCTTCAGTTCAACCCTGGTTCAAGAGCCATGGGAAAGTTCTAGGGACCATGAAGTGAACGACTTATTTGGTATAGTTGTCCTGATCACAGATGAGTTTCTCACATCCTAGGAACAACAAATCAAATATTCTTGACTTTACAGTGTTGCTCCAGAAATTTTCTGGGGGTAAGAATGTGATGCATCTTCAAAATGAGAGATGTACCTATTTCATCTCAGGATGGGTTTCTAGGGGATTTAGGAAAAGATTTCATTGAGATGCTCTGGGGATGGCTGTGAGCATTCTCTACTAAATGATTAGACCCTCTGCAACAGACAGGTGCCTGGGGTCTTTCCTGAAGAATCATGAGACCACTTTGCTCTAGAATTCCTCTTCTTCATACGTTCTGAATGCTGCTGCTGGTTCTATATAACCAGCAATATTATTCTTTTGGTATCGGTACAAGAGCACAGCATGCCATACAGAGATATTTAAAATACTGGCAATGTCTCAGGTTCTGCCCTGCCCACCCGCCCATCTCTCTTCCAGGAGTTGTTTGTTATGATAGATGTGCTGGCTCTTTTTTCACTGGCACATTTGATATAAGCTGCCTGGCAGTAAATACTGTGTGGCGCTACGGATTGCCGCCAACCCGATTTCTTAATCCTTAGCATGTTCCAATACTTGTACAGCTGAGTAAGCACATGGGGTGCTATAAACCACTGGGGATAGTTGGAGACAGACTAAAAAGGACTCTCAAGTGCCCAAACTTTCTTTCCAAAAGCTTTATTTTTAGGATCAAGGATAAAACAGGCTAATGTCCTCGTGTAGACGATGAACTTTGAAATCTAGGATGCTGCTGTGACTTGGCAGAGCTTTGGATGTTGAATGGAATCACCACTCCTTGTGATTAATCTGAGTTGCCATTTTGTAAGTTGCCTTCTAATGTGTAAAAATAGAATGGAAGGCTTTTAAAAAAAATCTTTACTGCCCATTGGTCATGGTGAAGTTACACTGGTTTCAAAATCCAGTTTTCAATGGAGTAGAAAATATGGAGCCATATTGACTCTCTAAATTCCATTAGCAAATGCAGTGAGAGAAGATGAAAAAAAAGGAGCCATATACAAGGATTTTAAAATCTCATCAATTATGCGCAGAATAAGGTGATTTCATACAAGGGGCATTCTGATTTGTAACCCTGTGAAAGGCACACAGGGAAGTCAGAATTCCTGATATGTTTGGTACCAACCTGTAAGCAAGTTGTAGAGAAGACTGATAGCTGACCCTCACTTTAATATATATATATATATTTTTTTTTTAATTTTTTTTTATTTTTTTTTTTTTTTTACAGTAATAGCTGTGCGGTGGCTGCCCAGATACGTTACACTTCCCAGCTGCTTTTGCGGTTGAATGGGCCAAATGACGTAAAAGGAAGACGCAGTAGTTTCTAGTCTCAAGCCTAGACTTTAAATATATTTATTTATTGGAAATAGTATAAACAAGGAAAAGCCACCTGAAGTCATCAGTTCCTTGAATCATTAAAGCCTTAAAGCACTGCCCTCTTAGAGCTGCATCCTACCTATCAAAAGCTAACAGCGAGTGTGGATGTGGTGAGCATCCCGCTCAAAGCTGTATTTGATTTTACATATATTCATCGCCAGGTGTTCAGTGCAGAGAGTAGTGTAAGCTCTTTTTAAGTATGATTATAGCTTAAAATCAGTGAAAAATGTAGGCGTTAAGCTGTATGAGAAGTTATTTGGAGAAATATTGAAGGCAGGCAAGGATTTTAATTCACATTGAGAGGCCAAGGCTGGGGTGTGCTGGTCCGGCAGGGTCAGAGGGTTGGCATGGTGGTGGAACACTCAGGTGCAGGTTGGAAAGAGAAGGCAGAAGTCTCATCATCAAAGTAAAACTGGAGGACTTGGAAACAGCTGAACAAATGAGTATAAATTGACAGCAGGGCTCAGAACAAAGGTTTCTGGAAAGAGTCTAGCAATTTGGTATTAGGAGCTAGTAGATGTAAAAAAAAATAATAATGCAGGTGGCCACAAAGCTTAGCAGGTGGTCATTAGAGAGGAGACCACAAGAATGGAAGAGGCAAGACAATAAAGGCAACACTGATGCACAAAGGAGAGATTTGGGGAGGGAAGCCACACTGGCCTCAGCCAGACATTTTCTCTGCTCAATTAGGGCAGAGCTAGCCTTCCCCATCTTTACTTCCTACAGAAGGAGGCAGTAGGGGCATAAGGGACACTCAGAGGGCTTCTTTACCTGGTGGTAAAGAGGGGACTCATCCAGTTATTCTTGTGATGCTTTAATTCAGTGTGAATTATAATTCTTGTAACAGAGAAAAGGTGTGCACCGGCCCCAGCAGGGACAGTAGCAGTGGCATTTAGCTTCTGGGGCCTGATGTGCTTTGTTCTCAGCTCATGTTAAAATTCTGGTGCTTTTTCTAAATTAACCAGTCACATGGAGAGAAACAACACAAATGTGCCTAAACCAGACTTTGAGGACCCAGCTTCACCAGCGATTTGGCTTATGTTCCTTGAAGGTTTTAAGATGGACCAAATTCCAGGAAGAGATTATCACAAGGTGCAATAGATTTTCCTCATTTCCAAATTGCAGCTGTGCTCCAGCAATCTTTGTGTGAACAGGAGGACTCACCCTTTCAAATGGGAAGTAAGCTTTCTTCTGATCATTCTTAATGAAAAGTAGGTCAAAGATTTTTCTAGGATGTTGATGTCATTTTGAATTTCATGGTTACCCACAGCAGCTTCCAGTGGAGGCTTGATTTATATCCAGATCCTCGTGATTTTAAAGATGTAGTCAGCTTTAGGTTAGGAGTCTAATTCCCAATTAACAAACACATTACTTTGTGGTAACTTTGGTTTAATGAATAACAAACATGATTAGCAGAGGGTCAACTGTACTGGAAAGGCCAGGGCAATCACTCAGGGTCATGTGTGCCTCTTTCTTTAGAGATAACAATATCCAGAGTTGTTATGAATTTTCATGAGAATTAATGTGGGGCTTTGTATCTTTGTAGATGGAATGAAAACAAGCAAGCAAATAGCTCTTCAAGTTCCATTTGGGAAAAGCCCTTCATTTGTTACCTAAATCTTGTTTATTACAGGGAAATGGGAACAAGCGGATGGGAAAATAAAAGTCGAAGAACCAGTTAGCTCTGTGTCTAACAGTGCTGAGATGGTTTTATACTTGAGGAGTAGCTAAGTCAGAGGAGAAGCCAAATAACTGAATCTAGACTAGGAGCTAGCCCAAGAGCAGCTTCTTTCCTTCATTGTCTTATTGCTCTCCTAACATTACCCCTTCTTCTCATTTGCAACCCTGGGGTATTCCACACACATTTTAAAGGACTTAAAAGGAATCTTACCAGTCAAGTGGCTTTGTTACTAAACTCTGAGAACCCCCTCTTAAATGTTCTGCCTTAGAGAGGAAGCTTTTGTTTATGCCTTTAATATTTTACAGAACTTTTATTTTATGAACTTGAGAGACTTTTCTGCTCCTCTCATTATTCCAACCCACCTCCACAAAATTTAGGAAGGGCAGTTCCTGGGCAAGCCTTCCTGTTTTCTTCCAGTGACAATTTTCCTGATGGCCTTTGCCTGAAATAAAAAAAAAAGAATTCCAATGGGAGGCTGATTTATGTGCTTAAGATGAAATCTGGATTATAATTTCCCAAGAACAAACACATTATTTTATGGCAAGCAAATACCCTGGTAGCCTTGCCTTCAGCTTAGAGACCCACAAGTGTAGTAACAGGATCAGTGTGGCGGATCCTGCAGACTGTCACTTGAGACCCCTTCCTTCCAGTCTGTCATTCCAGCTTGCTGTCCGGGAAGGATGGAAACTCTGATGGATTCCTCTGCAGGGAGGGGTGCCTCTGACCTCCATTCTCCAAGTGGACACATTTGCATGGGATTTGGAAGGAGGAACAGAGCAAGAGGTTGTGGTTATATACGTGGAGAGCTAATCTGGCCAGAAGGAAGGAGGCAATATGGTTCTGGGGCTGGGAGATGCAGAAGGCGGTCTCTTGACTCAGCACTTCCTAACTGCAATAGAGGCCCACACAGTTACCAAACTCTTTAATATGCCTATTCTCTGGAGTCCTTGTGGAAGCTGTTCTGAAAGTTGGTTTTTTTTTTTTTTTTTTTTTTTTTTTTTTTTTTTTTTTACTGTCTTTCCACATCACCCAAAGATTTTGAGAACTCTGTTATATCCTGTAATAATCACTTTCTCTTTGTATCATCTGGAATGGATTCTGTTGTCTGCAATAAAAGCACTGACTGAGAGAGTCAATCTCTTTGAGAAGTTTGGATGGCAGTCTTCTTAAAGGGTCAAGCTGAGCTTGCTCTCTCTGTCTCTTCTCCAATTTTACTGCTGGCTCCAGGGATGTGGGCTGCATATCTTTGTTCTTTCTAGTTGTCATCAATTTTTTTTTTTTCCTTCTGGAATCTAATGCTTGGCACACTATCTGAAAGAGAAGAATACAAATTATTACACATCCTTAAATTCACTAAGCTGATATTCATCTTAGGTTTCTTGTTGCTTTCCATGATAGAAAGAATGGGGCTGCTCACAAAACCCAGTGAAAGGCAGGGGTCTAAGCCTCTTCATGAGTTGTTCACAGTGTAGTGAGGCAGGAACTAGAGTTGCCCATCACCAGCCTGTTCTTTCATACACTTCTTGGGTGAATCTTATTCACTCATTATGCCTTATTCAATCCCCAGGGATAAGACTACTTCTTCTTTTTCTTCTCTTTCTCCTTCTTTGGCAGTGCTGAGGAGAAAACCCAGTAGCTTCTTTTTTTCTTCTAATGGTGAAGTGCCCTAGTAATTATCTCTATGATTTCAAATGCTAATGGCTCAACAACGATGTATGATGAGAAATAGGAATATGCCTGTCACATGGTGTCACTGTTGCTGTCCCTGCCCTCTTCATGCCACCTTATAGCCACAGTGACCTTAATCCATCTCTGATTCTAGCTTAACCAACCCCCAGGTCCAGGTGAGATCTGCCCCTCACAAGACACTTGTGATTCATGCACTGGCTCTTGAACTAGTTCATCAGGGTTGCATGGTTCAGGTAACTGTTTTCCTCTACCTTCTCTTTGCCAAGGCATCTGAGTTTTCAAGGAACATGCATTCTTTTAAGAAGCAAAACTCTAAACAAGGGTTTAGAATGGAAGAGAGTGTGCAGACTAGAGAGGCAGAAATAAATTTAGGAAATAGATTAAGGCTCTTTGATTTCATTTTGGAGAGTTTGTACTCCTAGAATTCAAACTCCACATCCAAGAAAAGTCAAAATGGGGAAATGGGAGGAGATATGACAATGTCAAAGAGGAAAAAGTTCCAGGCTGAAATATAAGAGAAAGTTTTACACCTTTTTAAGGGGGCAAAACCAGTATCCATTTGGTTTCCTGGGCTCTGCTATACCACATAGACTGTTAATGATCATGAACCTGCTCTCCTCTGGGAGGTAATGCTTTTCTGGAGAACCAGTAGCACTGAGTCGTGGCAATGTGGTAAAACTAGAATTAAAGTTCAGGCTTAATTCTTGTATGGGCACAAGCAAGGACTAATCCTTTTGGGGAAATTTCAGGGGCATTCCCTTCCATGTCAGATAACAAAGCCTTTTCAATACTGTGCTGTTGCAATTAAAATAACTCCTATGGAGAAGACAGGGTTGTATAATTAAAAAAAAATGTCTGTATGCGAAGTGATTTGTTCTTGTTATGAATCTTGACCTCTTACTTAATATTGTGTTGACCTTTGTCAAGTAAATTACTCTCCTAGAAACTTAAATTTACCACCCTTAATTTGAAAACATTTATATTTTATATCTTGAACCCTTTTAAGGATTAATGGGATGACTAAATGAGATGGTATATTTGTTGACAATAAATAAACAATGACATGCCTTAGGCATATAGTGGTCAAACTAGGTGACCTCTGTTAAAAAATATTTTCTGGCTCAAGTGGCACACTAGCTCCTTATCAGCCCAAACCTCTAAATTGATTATGCATCTTTTAATTGTGAGGAGCAACAATCGTCTCCAATGATATTAAGCAAATAGATGAAGTACTGCAAAGCTCTTGGAGGCTTCAGAATTGATGCGCGATTAAAGGATCAAACTTGGAAAAATGGGCAGAAGCCAAGAATCTAGCATCAGGGAGTGCTCAGCCATGACTTTTTAGCAAAAGCAGCCTGAGCATAATGTTGTCACCATTAGGATTGTAGTATAGGTCTCTGCTACTGAAGGGGCAACCTCCCTGTCCCTTTCACCCCCTCCTCAATTAATGAACATGTTCCTAGTACATCTGTAGCTGTAAATGAATCCAAGCAGTCCTAGTGCTTTGGTGCTACAAGTCCAGGATTCAAAGCCCTGGACAGGAGCTAACTCTGGCTCACATACCACCCTGCAGGCTGGTTCCCACCATTGGTAGGGAGGAGAGGATCTAGTGCCCTTAGCTTCTACAGAAGGATGCAGGGAACTGCTACCATCAAGACTACCTACCACTGTAGAGTGCCTGCCTTGCACATGTTAGGCACTGGGTTCGATCCTCAGCACCACATAAAAATAAATAAACAAATATATTAAAAAAAATAAGACTACCTATGCTGGGGAATGCAATTGTTCAGTTCAAATTTCTTATTTACAACTTACTGATTTCTGCATCAAGAGAAAATAGAAACAATAAGTCTTGATGTGAATTCAGGATGGTGGAATTTCAACCAAGCACTGGTGGGAAAGGAAGGAATGCTGAATGACCAAGAGCCAGGATGGATCAAGGTTAAAAAAAAATGTGAAAAAAAAAAAAAGGATGGTAAACACTACTTTGTTTCACAATTTATTTTTTCCTACTCAGACCCCCTTAACCAACACTGGAAAATTTCTGAAATAAAAATCTAAAATTTTCCTTAGGTTGCACAATTCAGAGTATTGCATATTTGAGGTGCTTTCCAGTTCTTTCAACTGCACAGAGCTCCAGCTCCACCATTCTGTAAAGAAACTGAGACTGTGCTGATATAAATACACAGGTCCCAATGCAAGTGAAGGGCAAAGCCAAGACAATAGCTTACTCTTCCAGACTCTAGTCTGGTGTTATTTTTATAGCATCGCACAGCATCTCTTTCCTAAAACTGCCTTTTAAGAAATTTCCTGGCAGATAAAGGGACATACATGAAATATCTTAATTAGGAAATATGCTCATCACTATTTACTGATGCAGTCCAGCTGGGCCACTGAATTCTGCACTTACTTATTGTTGCCGCCTGAAGCGTTTGGAGCAACGGAGCCGCGGGAAAAACTTCAGAAGCAAACTGGAGACAAACAGCTTTTTATTCTGATAACTTTTCTCTCTGGTTCTAACAACGACTAACACAGGCCAAACACACCACTAAAATGGCGCTGACCCGATCAGCAATTTCGGCCAAGTCACTCGAGATCCCGCAACAAGTCCCGTGAGACTACGGGAGGCGACAATGCCCAAATCTCCACGGCTCATAGTCAACCGCAATTCAAGTCAATCCCCAAACAGGGCTCCTACAACTTATAACTCCGATTTGTCCAGGCAAGGATAAATTTGCTATGATTGTGAACTGATACCTGGATCAAGAAATGACAAGCAAACCTTTGTGATTATCTTAGGAAGAATAGCTTCATTTAATTAAATCAACACTTATAGAGTACTCATTATGTTCAGGGTCAGATGGGTATAAAAAAATGAGCAAAAAGTGTTTCCTAACCTCAAAGGTCTCACAAGCCATCATGAGTAAAGAAGAAAAGCCAGAAGTATAATTCAAATGAATTTAAAATATGATAGGCAATGTACTAATTATAAGCTGTGGGATTTCTAAGGAGAATAATCATCTAATACCAAGATCTTCTTTGGGGCTGGAGACTTCTATTGCTGGGGCAGATTTGCTGGTTCTCCAGGCCCTCTGATAGATGGGAGGGTCACAGTTTGCTCTTGCTGCCTTAGGACCAGTTATGACCATGGGGCTACAAGAACAAATGATATGTGTCACTACCTAGCCAAAGTGTTTAACTGTAGTTGCAGCTCTCTCCTTTCACTATGGTGACATTGCCGCCACCAGTCTCAGATGGTGCAGTTGGAAGAAACTGGATCTCCCCTGTGAACCTGCAAGATTGGGTTAATGTCTGACTATTAGTCTCTGAAAATTCTCCTGGGCCCATCCTCCATATCCAGAGAGCACAAGGAAAATTTTGGGCTTGTTTGTTACTGTATTAGCTAGCTTACCCTGATGAATTTCATCCTGGCCTATTCTTCAAGGAAAAGAGGACATGTAAGTCAAAAACATAAATAAATATGTATTTATAACAAGTACAGCCAATAATTAAATATTGTTTTAATAAATATGTAAATAATTAAAATAATAAGTATATTTAGTAGCTTAAATGTAAGTCAATAATTTAAATATATATTAATATAAATAAACTTTAGCCATGTATCATTTATTCCAGTGAACAATTCAATGCTTGGAAAACTAGGTGTCTGTTCAAAGTCCATATTGTACCCCCATTATTCTCCTTCCTTTAACCTTATCTATTTCTGTACACTCTGATTTTTTTTTTAAACTTTTCTCCCCTTTTCAGTACTACCTGGTATCTTGCCACAAGCAAAGTCTTTTACAGAATTCATCCAACTCTGATTATAGTCTAAAAGGTTTGAAATTGAAGGCACAAAGAAGGCAAATATGGAGTGTTTTGGGATGTGTGGGTGGAGAAATACAGAATAATTTCAGGATTCCTAATCATATCTCAAAGGACAATAAATAAATAAATAAAAAGAATGACAGAATGGTTGTCAAAAAGAATATTCATTTAAAAGATAAAACACTTCCCTTGTGGGAAAAGCAAGCCATACACATAGTTAAATTTTTTTCAAATTTAAAATTTTCTTTTACTCTTTTCTGTTTTTCCTTTTGGCAAGGTGGTGGTAGGGGTGGGGTGGGAGGGTTGTTGGAGGTTATGTAGCCACGGAAATCAAAAGTGATCATTCTAGCCAGTTGTACTCTCCAAGAAATGTGAAATCACTCCAAGTTAGAGAGCATCTAATACGGCCCGAGTCTATTGAAATTCTTCCAGAGTATGTCCACATTCAGCTTTCCAAGCTCTATTGGTGCCGTCAAGTGGAGCAATTGCAAATCATAAAACCTACAGGAACATGGAAACACTTTTTTTTTTTTCCAGATATAAAAACGTGTCACAAATAGATTTATCCACTTGGAAATATGTGACACCAGAAGGTCACTTTTTCCCTTCATACACCATTACCAGTCCTTTGCCCTTGTTATTTTGCAACTTCCTTGGTTTCTTGTCAACTCTCTTGATTGCATCCAAGGGAAACTTGGAGAGGTACTTAAAATAGAAATAACTGGGAAACTCTAGGACATTCTACTTTTTTTAATGCCAGCACTTAACCTTTGTTGATGTAACGTTTTCTTTGCAAATAGTGCAAATTGGAAATTTCCCTAGGATCACAATCCAGCCCTCCCAAGAGCCAAATTCAGTCTCAAAGTTGCTGTTCTCCAGTATAATGATATTTATTCAGTCCCAGCTCATTTCCTACTTTTCTGTTGAAACATTCTCCCCACAGCAGTACTTAACAGTCCAGTCTTTTGGACCGTGTACTATTTGGTTCTGAATTTTGTATTTCTGCAGGAAACATAAATATTGGTATGTGAGGCATTGACCAAATGCTTTGTTCTGCAATCTGGTTTGACCTTCTACTTCTCCTAGAGACACGTGTAAATTTCTCCTAAATTCCTTCATTTTGTTTCACCTGCTGGGAATCATGTTTACATACAACAATACTGTAAGAACCTATTGAGAAATCCTCTGTGCTGTCGTTAATGTGTTTTCATTTTCCTGCAGAGGAGGTTTTTATTGTGTAGTCCTCCACTGACACCTTATTCATGCTTTCTATTATCCCTCTAGCTTTGTCTTCAGCTAAACACATTCTCTCGTTTTTTTTTTCTCCTCCAAGTGATTATTTGCATGAAGATTTGCATTTAAATGGATGTGGAAAGTACATTAACAACACCTACACTAACCATGTAAAAGCTGCACAGCATTTGTTGCTGCCAGATATGAATGGGGGAAAAATTCAATGAACGTTTTGTAAGGAGAGTCCTCAGGTAACTGTGTTTTAGACACAAAGACACTTCATTAGATTGTATTTAATACTGATTATGCATATAGAAGTATACAAGCACAAATGCCCAATTCCCAAAAGGGATGCTGTGAAATTCTGCTGCATTGGCATTCTCACTACAGGAACCAAATATATTTCAACATTTGCGTTGAATCCAAAGGCTCCTCAGTGGGTTGGGAACACATACAAGGGTTGGTCCATTTTGACCCTTATATTTTTGCTAATATAATAAGGAAGGAAAGGGAGAGAGGATTAAAATATACTGCATTTTATATCAACCACTTAGGGATTTTTTTTCTTGAGCAGCTCACACAATAAACATTTTGCAAGAAGGTTGGATACCACAAAGAGGAAGGGAGCGGGTAAGAGTGAAAGGGAACAGCGAATGGGAATAGAGAGAAGCATGCTCAGTGAAATGCCAGCTGTCTATCCAGTTTTTGATTAAAGAAAAAAAATGGAAAGATAAGGGAAAGGTGAAAAAGAAAAAGAATAAGAGAAAGAAAAGTGGTAAAATAAAAAGGCAGGCTAAAAAGCCGGCATGGTGGTACACACTTGTAATCCCAGCAACTCCAAGGGCTGAGGTGGGAGGATCGCAAGTTCCAGACCAGTTTGGGAAATATAGTGAGACTCTCCCCACCCCTTGTCAAGAAATTTTTAAAAAGCATGCTAAAATGTAATGTAAATCAGATAAGTCTTCATGCAAAAGTTGGAGAGAGATGGCAAGAAGGGAGGGAGGGGAGAGGAGAGAGAGAGGGAGAGACAGAAGAAAAATTCAAAAAAGACTGCAAAAGAACCTTTGCACTTTATATACAAAGCAGGAAGCCTGGGTTATCATTCAGTATTATGAGAGAGAAAATTAAATTGGTCTTAGCAAAAGGATTCTATTAAGGGATAATATCTTCCCTTTTATTGTTAATTATTTTATGTTTACAATAGTCAGTGTAAATGTATATTATTTTTACAGTAACACATGGCTTAGCATAAATAATTTACCCAGGATATATGGCTAATTTCTAATTAACTTCCAGCTCTGTTAGTTTGCTTTAGATTAAAGCCCTTTCTCTTTCTAACAAGTCCTTGAAGGGGAGCAGACAACCTAATTACAGGCATTCATTGTGGAATATTTATATTTAGCAATTTAAAAAGGTAATATCAAACGAGAAATGTAGTGGAAAATAAAGTGGAAGCGGAAAAGGTTGCAGTGGAGGGAGGAAAATTTATTATTTGTCTTTGTATTTTTATGTCTGCATAAGAAAAAAAAGAGGCCAGAGAAATTTATCAGCAGGCTGAATGCAATACGGCACTAGTACCTCTGTGTCCCCAAATACAATTATTGTTTATTGCTTAAAAACAATTTTCCATAGGCTGTGTGCACTAAAGAGAAATCCATAAACATCAGGAACAAGTCTCTAACAAGTCTTCATTGTTTATATGGATGAAAAAAATCCATATTTCCCTTCCCGTTAATCCAGAATGGACCAGGATAAAGCAAATTCACTGCATCCAATGAGATTTGTAATGCAACAGTAGAAGAATCTGATTTCACACATTATGGTTAGGGTCCTCCATATCCCAGCCATAACAAGAGTAATAAATAAAGTCTACTCTAAAACCAGGCATATAGCCTGAGTAATTGACTTGCTATCTGTGTGAGACGCAATGATTTCTGCATGCAAGAGGCTAACCTGAGTCAGAAGGCTTGCAGAAATTCACCATGGGAATGTTCTGGCATAAACACTCCTTGGTGCAAACAGCCTCCTCCTCAGGGCTGACGCTTCTTTAAAAAGCAACAGAATGAGATCAGATTCTTGCTTTATACCTGCATCATTGTAATTGACACAACAGAGGAAAGCCCTCTCCCCCTGGGGCTTTATATCTTGAACTAATCTGAGTCACCTTTGGACTTGTGGTACCACAGCTCTGAATTCATTGAGGTTTAGATAAGTGTTGTGTATAATTCTTAATGTGCATTTACAATACGTGGCGTAATTGCTCCTTTGGAGCTGTTAATGCATTTTTATAGGCAAAAAACAATTTCCCACATACTGTATGTATTAAGGAGAAATGTCTGCCTGAAGATTTATGTTGAGAATGCACAAAAACAAAGCAAAACATCCTAGCGTGTGCATTCGTCTTGTTAAAGACTATGCACTTGGGTGTATTTGTTCTTCAAAGAGTGTGAGGAACATCAAACACTTTCTTTGTCATTCCTGAGCCTGGCTTCAGAGCTTCCCTGGTCCTTTTCTATTTCGCTCTGTATCCTCAGTATATAAGGCTATCTAGGGAACAAGTTAGAAGATATAGAGCAAAGAGGTTTAGTGATAATGGTAAAAGAGAGGAGTTTTAAAATTAGCCCAGAAGAGGTGGTCCAGAGTCATATGAACAAAGGCATGAAGGAAATTCTGGAATGTGAACATCATGGTACCAAGGAACATAGCTTCTCCCTTCTTTTCCTAATAATTCTTTAATGGTACTATATAATTTTTTTTTTAACCAAATAAGGGAGAGTAGGTGTCTGCTTTGTCTGCTAATCCCAATTCTTTCTCTGCACTGCTCTCTGCCCCCTGGGGGCTGCCTGTCTTATGCCTGCACCAAGGGGCTCCTTTGCCAGCTGACTTCCAATTGGATTTGGCTAATGGGAGGCACTGGCAGGTGATCAGAGGATTGGGGTCATTCCTTCCTTGCTTCCTCCTTGCCTTGGTGCTGTGTCTCTGGCATGCTTCCCTCCATGATCGTAGGTCCTGCCAAGGGCTCCTCCAGAGCTCCAACTCTCTCTGTTGGCAACACAGGGTGGGAAAGCCTTCTTGTCATTGCTAGTCTCTGGGTGCTCTTCTCTTGTTAATTCCGCTCATCCCGCTGTAAGTAATCATTTAATTAAAATACAGTTTTGAGGAGTAGATGCATAGGCAAGAGAAAGAGTTCCCTAAATGCCTAAGCCAGTTTTTACACATGGTAGATCCTGGAAATAAAATCTTTTTATCTTAGCTTATTCTGAGGCTATCTTCTTGATGGCTAGGAGATGGAATAGTGTCTGTGATTTGCCTGGGTCACATATTTATCCCAGAGCTGGAGGAGGTGGGGACGGTTCTGTTAGAGTAGATAGAGAGGTAGGCATGAGCAGACAGAGGCAGAGAGAGAACAGGGCCCACTCCATCTTGAGTGATGAAAGAACATTCCACCTCAGGTGACAGAAAACCCCACCCATAAACGGCCTCCTTCATAGCCAGATAGACCTTCTTAACACTGAAGGAACAAGGTGTAACCTGCCTAAGGGAATTTCCAGCTTTGAAGCTTGTGCACAGCACTGAGGCACTTTAATTTGGGGACTCCAATTCACTGTAATATCATTTACAACACCCTGGGGATTTCACTAACGTACAGATAGGAAATTTTCCAACATGGTGAAATCAGTGCAGGCATACTAAGCCAGGGTGGGAACTTGCAGTAACTGCCCCAAATACATAACATGTGAGGCGGGAGGTTTCCAGACCAAATATAAAAACGCCTCACCTGGAAAACCCCAGGCCACTTCTTCTCTTGGGAGAAGGTTCCTGGAGTGTACTTTCACTTCACTAAATAAACTCTTTATGCTTGTTCATTCCAGGTCTCCAGGCTGAAATAATTCTTTTGAGAAGACAAGGAGTGAGGAATCTATTGACCAGGAACTGCTCTACTGAATCCAAAGAAGGCAGTTTCTTGCAGGATAAAATGGGGCTGGGCACAAAGATGTAACAAGAGATGAGCACTTTATGTTCTAAACAATTCTCAAAAATAATGTGCCACGGGGTGTAGGAATGATACAGGAGGGTCATGTATATGTGAAACAGAAGAAACTGTGAGCTGTTCACACTCAACATGCCTGTGACCTTCCTAACAAACTTTTAACTCCTGCCTGTGGTCCATGGATAAATAGCCATGAAAACAACTGTGTTTGTCTAGTTTCTGCTTTTATGGAAAAATGAAGATAAGAGGTTTTTGGAAAGAGCACTGAATATAATACCTTACGCCCAGTAGATGCTCAATCAATTTTAATTATCCCACTTATGAATGGGAGGGAAAGATAAGAGATGCAAAACCTTTCTGAAAAAGAAAACATCTGGCTTGGCAATGTGATGTCAAGTCCAAATCCAGTTCAGGCACTAACTTGTGGGCCTTTGGGTGTGCTTGGAAAAACCCAGGGCTTCTGGTTTATTCCTCTGGGAAGTGGGAGGAGGCTAGAAGTTAGAGGGAGGAGAGGTCCTCTTTTTTCTTTTACTGTGAGATTTTCATAAATAATTCAACAGAGAATTTGGCAGGAGGGAATCAGCAGGCATTGGACTGACTTTTTGGTTTAACTTCATTACTCAGGAAACAGATTATGTATTTCCTTACAATATTTGCCACTTAAACATTTCTTGCAGGAAAAATATTTAGGAAGAAATGATCATTCCAATGTCCAAACCCCATCTGAGGCCAGGGAAAGTGGAAGAGGAGGGGATGACTTCTTGTCATTTCTTACTTGCCACCATTTTCAAGAACTTCTTTGTCTTGTTTTGGTTGAGAACTTCCAAGTCCTGATAGAATTTTCTTTCCTCCTTAATAGATGATTTTGTCCAAAGGTTTTGTGGGCTTAACAAACATAGAGGTTTTTACAAAAAGTGTTGTTTTATTTTTTAACGTTCATGCCTTTCCTATCTGAGCTTGATAGAAAACAATGTTGGTAAAGATTCCCCCATACACATGAAGAACAGGCCTTGGCTAAGAAGTTTTAGGGCTTGTGGTAGCTACTCTCCAAAGATAGCTCCCTCCCCAGGGAAACATAGCCTCTTGAGCTGGAGCCCTTGCATAGTCCCCACACCTGGAATCCCAGCCCTCTGATGGAATGAGGCAGACGTGCTGTTGCCTGACTATTGAAACTCATTAAGAAGTCTTGTAGATTTTGCCACAGTCTCTTGAGATGCTTCCTTTTGGGACAGCCAGCCCCACCTAAGAAGTTGGACTGTCCTGGCACAGAAAGTCCAAGCTGGCATGTGGGGAGGTTGCATGGAGGGAGGTGTCTTGTTACTGTTGAGCAGCCCCTTCCCCACTGGGCCAGCAACCAGAGGCAACAGCCACATGAGCCATGCAGCCATCTTAGTTGGCCTGCTAAGTCTAGAAGTTAGGAGAGCCCCATCTGCCACCCAATTGCAACTGCATGAGTGAACCCAAGTCCCCACGTGGGAAACTGCCCCACTGAGCTCCATCAGTTCCTGAACTACAAGAGATGATAATAAATTGCTCACAGCCACTGAATTTTGGCATAATTTGTTGTATAGTAATAGAGTTTTGAAACAAGGCTCATAAATAGATGAGTGGATGGCTCCATGGGGCCAAAATGGCCCATGAGATGGTGGGGGTGACTTGGTGCCATTTTGATTTGCTCCACTGGTTGTGGTTGTAAAGAATGAAAGGTGGACTCTGAAGACTGGACTGTTTCATCTGTTGGACCCTCTGCTCATAGTGGAATTCTCCATTCTTTTCTGGGATCCCCCACCCCTCTTTTTCTGTACTCTGGACTCTTGGATTCCATAGATGATTATGATGATGATGATGATTATTATTACTTCAAATAGTTTTTCTTTGGGTGGTACCTGTGACCCCAATTTATTCTTAATCTGTTTAGTTGTATGCTTGTGCTATAAATGTATTTCGGGGGTCTATAAATAAATTAGTTGCTTAAAATTTACATAAAATAATATTTATTCATCAGTAATATTACATGCTTCCTTAAATGGGTAAAGTAGGGTGGGAGGGGAATTAATAAATAAGCAATTAACTATTGAAAGACTTTATAGAAAAACATTGTTCACATTAAGAAAGATGCTAAAATCACTCTACAAAACTAATATCAACCCCACTATGCCTTATCATCAATGTGAAGAGATACCATATGACAAGTCCCAAGGATGCTGTGAGCCATAAAACACACCTCTTACCTTGATGAATTTAGAATCTGGTTGGAGGGATGATGATAATGGTGACTGTAAGAACCAGTATTTATTGAGCATGTTTTATATGCTTCATAAGCACTTTACATGTATTTATTCATTAAATCCTCATAACAATCTATTAAGTATGTAGATGAAATTATAGATGAGAAGAATTGAAGAAGAGAGATTATGTAACTCATGATCATGCAGTTAAATAAGTGGTGAAAGAGTAGAAAACTACCACACAGTATTGCCATATGTACAGTAAAACTTGTGTTCAGTTCTTTTTTTGGTATGAGTTAGCATAAACTTTATGCATATTCTACTTTGTCACTCAAAGTGTGGTCCTTAGTCCAGTGACATAAGCATCCCCTGAGAACTTGTTAGAAATGGAGAATTTCAACCCTCACCCTAGACCAACTGAATCAGAATCTGTGTTTTAACAAGATCCCCAGGTAATTCGAATGCACATTAAAGTTTGAGAAGCACCAATCTAGAAAGTAAATGCTAAAAGACTTCTAAGGAAGACGTTATCACTGTGACCTTCAAAGGGGCAGGAATTGATTGCCTGCCTAGGGAAGTGAGTGGCAAGATCATATGAAGAGGGGGCTCATTTTGTCAATTAAGAATTTGGGAAGAGATCATGTAAAATGAAAATATGAAAGGTGATCTTTTAATGTATTTTTTAAAAAATATGAAAAATGTGGTTAGGTCAGAGAGACATGTTGACTTATTACGTGGGCAGACTCTGAGGGGCCAGGCCATGGTTTATTCTATCTCCTAAACTCCTGCTGTGACCTCCCTCAATAACCCTCGCACGTATAATGTGTCAGCTTGGCCCAGGAAGATGGATGGTCATCCAAGTGGTCATTTGGCTGTATTTGGTGACCTGAGAATAGCTGCCACAGCTCTCTATACAGTGGGAAATGTACTTCATTGCTTCGAAAAAAATCACTTCAATCTCGGAAGAAATTTGACTAGGTCATAAATTTACAAGAGACAAGAAAGCATTACATGTGACATTACTGATCAAAGAATGAGATCAGTAAATCTTTGGGATGTGGGAGCAAGTAATAAAGAAGGGGAAGAAGCAGAGGGAGTGAGAAAAGCCACATAACATAACTTGCTGTCTTGACTTTGTACATGGTTTTGAAATATCTTAAAGAACTAGAACAGATTGTTGAGATAGTTAATAGCAAAAGGTATGTGTGGGGGTGGGGGAGAAAGCTTAAAAAGATAAGACAAGAGAATCAAGGGGAAATATATTCTCACTTGTGTATTAAAAAGCAAATCCACAGACAGATGCTATAGAAAAGTTAACCTGGGACCAAGAGAAATAAGGCAACTCTATAAAATACAGAGGGAAAAAATAATTCTGATCATGTTTTACAAAGTCAATGGAGAAAACTTGGTTAAAAAAACAAAAAAGCAGTCATATGGGAATACAGATGTCACAGGATTTATGTTGCCTATTGGAGCAGCAAGTGTAATAATAAGGGTTAGTTCTGTGAGCCAAGGCTGGGAACAGAGAAATAAGAACTGAGATGGCAGGAGAATGTTCACAAATATGTGGGTGACAGTGTTGAAGGTCACGTTCTGCTCCACAAACACGCTTCATGGGAGAAAACAGGGGCCTCTCACCCAGAAGGATGGGTGAAAATCTGGCTTTTATCCTCTTCATGCCTTTCTGAACCTTTGCTTTCTTACCTATACAGTGACAATAATTTATAAATCTTACGAGGCTGTTCTGGAAATTCAGTGGATACAAAAGATCTAATTTCTGCACATTCAATTCATCACCACGTCCTATTTATTTATCCTCTTAATATCTCTCAAATCTATTTACTTTTTTCTATCATTATTTTATCTACTTTAGTGCAAGACACCAAGGACTGAGTTCTTCACCCTGAACTTCTGTAATAACTTCCTCAGTGATCTTCCCATATTGACCCTCTTGCTTCCTTCCAGATAATTTACACGCTACACAGGGAACTTTTCAAAACATGGTCTGGCCCTGCACACCACTTCAACACTATCTTTTGCAACTCTTGGCCTTCTTCCAGTTCACTGAAACTCATTTTATTGCTTGGTTCATATCTGTTTCTATCACTAGATGTTTAGATCCAGGAGCTCAGAGTCTTGCTTATCATGGTATCAGCCAGATACAGACTTGCTGCTCATTCAGTGTTCCCAACCAAGTGACAATGACTGCTTAAGAAAGTCTATCTAGCTCTGTGTTCCCTGACAAGACAACATATCTCAGAGTCCCATAGGGGAATAGTGGTAGGAGGCTGGTCCCTGTTCTCTGGACCCACCCATCATGCACTGGTAAGATAAGGGAGATGGCAATATAAGCACTTCACCTTTGAAAACTTCTAGACTGGCTTTCTGTGTCCAGATACTGTGATTCCAGGAAGAAACAACTGAGGAATTGTGAAAGATATATGAGGCCTTATGTTAGAATAAATCTGAGTAATAAGAATTTTGCTATTTCATGCCCCATTTTTCATAACATCAAATACTTTCCCAGCATTCATTGATATCTTCTTTCTTGTAGTAGTTAAGGTAGAAGATCAAAACAAGACACACACACACACACACACACACACACACACACACACACACACCCACCAAGATCAGAAACTATGATCACATGAAATATTATATCTTCAAATATTTAGGGACTTTCAGGAACAGCTTAATTGTTTTATCCATTCTTAATTTACTCTATACTTTATGTCTTCTTTTTCCCACTTGGAAGTAGCCTGCCACTTTAATATTGGCTTTCTCACATTTCAAAATTATCCTATGTAATCTAATCTCTGGAAGTTTAGCTTTTGCAGTTGTTAATAATAATATGATATGATTAATTTCCAAAGACTCTCATTAGTAATACTATTCATTTCAAATCCTCATTAACCTGTCAGATAAGAGCTTTGGATTCTCCACTGCTAGAATCAGGGCAGCTTCCAATAAGCTTTAATTACTTGGAGTGAAGTGTTGCATGTTATCTTTCAGAGTGTTTGTATGTTCAGGAGTTGATAACACTTGGCTCAAATTTGGTCTTAGATACGTATTTTCTGGAATCTGTTGGGTTGTGGCACTAGTTATAAAAAAAAAAAAAAACAGGTGAAAATCAGACTTTAACAGAAGAAACAAGTCTGATTTTTCTGAATGCTCTGCCTAACCCTTTCTGTTGAAGTGAAATCTCTTGTTATAACAGCCTTGATTATGCCATACAGAGGTAGTTGTGGACATCAGAAATGTGGCACCTTCAATCTCTCAGTTGGTTAGACATTAAGACTGCATGTGGGGGTAGCACAGTAGCTCTGTAGAGTACTAGACTCTACAATGTTGCAGAGACAGAGCAAAGTGGTTTAGATTTTCCGTTTGAGCTTTGAGATTGGTCTAATGCTCGGGTTCCATACTTAGGACTGCTAGCATTTGGGCCCATTGTGTCTGGTGAAGTCTTCTGAGAATGCACAAAATGCAGTCATCTATCCCAAGATGCTCCTTTAGAAAAGAGAATTTCTAGAAGATGCATGGCTTTGTCATACCAAGTGGGAGACTATGCTTAAATTGAATTTAATAATTTTGGGAACAATAATCTTCAACAAAATACATGGAAATATATGCCATTGTTACATGTGTGAACTGATCTAGTACTGCTTTTAAAACTTCATTTTCATACCCAAGGTAATCCATGGCAAAGTACTAATCTAGGGCCCAAACAAACCAGGGAATAGAACTGTTGTTGTAGGGGCTTTGCAGAATGCATCAGGCAGAGATGGGGTAGTAATTTAGATCCAAAAAGTGATGCCTTCTGAGAAGCAGTGTACTCTCATTATTATACTTTTGAAAGAGTTCTCTTTACAGATGAATTACATACTACTAAAATAGGTTTATTATACCAAATTTAGAAAACATGAATGAGAAGACAGGACAGAAAGAATCATCTCTACTTTTGTTTTTCTTCTAATTACTCTCCTTTCTTTTTCCCTTCCATTCCCTCTTCTTCCTTCCTTCTTTTTCTTTGTGTACTGGGGATTGGACCCAAGGGTGCTTTGCCACTGAGCAACATCCCCAGTCCTTTTCAATTTTGTTTTGTGAGAGGGTCTCTCTAAGTTGCTTTGGGCCAATACTAAATTGCTGAGGCTGGCCTCAAACTTGTGATCCTCTTGCTTCAGCCTCCTGAGTCCTTGGGATTAAATGTGTGCAACTTCCCTATCTCTTTTGGCAAGTGTGTGTGTGTGTGTGTGTGTGTGTGTGTGTGTGTGTGAGAGAGAGAGAGAGAGAGAGAGAGAGAGAGATAGTTATATGCATGCAGAAACAGGCAGAGTGAAGTCACAAAATTATATATATTCAGAAAAAAGATGAACTCTTATTTTTATAACTGATCTGATCTTCCCCTTGAGATCTCATACACTGCCAGTGGGAATAAAAACCAAATTTCAGTTGAGTCAAATAAATTCAGTCTGATCTGATGCAAACATTTAAAATGTCTCTAGATAACTCAGTCTTTTCTTATTTGACTCAAGTAAAATTCGGGCTCCCAGAGTTTTCTTTTTTTTCCCCTCACTTTTCTCCAAGATGGCATTTGGGCAAATGACCTGGTGGCAATTGGAGCACAGGGTCTCTAGGTCATTGCTGCAGGACCTGCTTTATACATTGGTGATCTCAGAGGTGCTACAGGTTCTAGGTGGCATTGTCAGGTCAGGAGTGGCTGTCACTGGGTCTCATCGTCACTCTGGCTCCCTGTACTTCCTACATACACACCTTGGGGAGCCACAGGCTCTACTCACCTGCCATACTGGAAATCTTTCTGAGCTGGGCTCTATCTCTGTGCCTATAAAGAGAAGATGGAAGAGGTTTGAACATATAAAAATAGTATGGTGAGTCAGCTTGGGATTTAGAAATTACTTTGCGTATTGCTTGGAGTGAGAAATGGGGGCTCTAACAATTAAGCACAGCTGAACCGTCTTTTTCTGGAAAGGCTTCATTCCGCTTTGTAAATTCCACATTACCTGCCTTGCCCTCTCATCTGGGTCAAGATTTGTTCTCATAGAACGTTGCCAGGGCAACAATGCCTGTGGCTTTTCAAGGTATTTCAGGAGTGACTGAAGAGCTCTCTCCATCTGCTGGTGAAGCTACTTGGGGATAAGAGAGAGGCCTTATGTCAATTTGTTTCTGATTAAGATCACATTAATAAGCATCACTCATGTAAATCTCGCAGGCAAACAGTAATTCTGGGGCTTGTGCATCTATATTCCAAACACAGAATTCTCCTTCTCCATATCCATGCTTCACCACAGTTCAACTCTCAAAGGACAAATAGGTTAATTCACTTTACTTTCACTGTGTTCACTGAAAGTCACAATCCAGTTTGGTTTGGTGGCCAGTGAAGACAGCTGGAGAACTGTGGATTTGTTAGGAATTCAGTGGTGCATCAGATTGCATAATACCCAGTGCAGAGGAGGCTGGAGACCCCTGGTGCTCTGTACTCAACCTGGAAGGAAAAAACTGCAGGAATCAATTCTGATCAGGGGGCCAACTGTCCGTGGAGTGGTGTGGAATTGATGCCAGTGGCAGAGGTTGGATGAGGTGAGGGTAGAAGTGGAACGACCTTGCAGGTATCTCTCTGTCGGAAGGAGATGTACTCAGGCTCTTCATGGTGTTTGCATTTGAAGGATAAATGAAAAATTTGACCTTCTCCATTTTGCATTTGTGACCGAAATTACTTTTGTAACATGCCCCCATCCCCTCAAGGAAACCAATCTTTATTAATATGCTTACAAAATATAACACATAGCCATGAGCAGGCTGAACTTGATAGTAGAAACGCCAGACAAGGAGAGGGAAGCTTGTGGCATTCTGACTTTGACATTAATCGGGTCGTCTTGATTACATAGCACAGCAATGAGAAGCTTGATTAAATGACTTTAGTTCATTGATGTCTTTAAATAGCTGAATATGTAATTTGCAATTTTACCAACTCGGTTACCTGTAGGTTACCATGGTAATAAAGTATATGCTAAAATGACATTTGACATTAATTTTATTATTTTAATTTACAATCAGTGAAACAATAGCACTTCCCTACCAATGTACTTCATTTTGAGGTAACCAAGGAAGAATAAATGTACTCACATTCTCAGAGTAGTTATGAATTATGGTATATTAAAGAGGAAAAGGTTAAGACCAATTCATCCATCATCCAAATTAAGCTTGGGTTAAATGGGTTCTTTTGAAATGGGTATCTAGCTGGCCTTCTAACCTGTGGGTGGGTGGTACTTGGTACAGAGACAAGTTACACTCAAATCCATTCTACGAAATGTGTTATCATGGGATGAGAGTACCTTAGCTCTTTAAGCTGCATTTCAACATAAGACTGAGATACACTTACACTTTGTTGGCAACCTGTACCTATGAAAAATGGGCCTTGTTTGAATTTTAATGGTATAAATAACATTTGAGGAATAATATTGTCATACATAATGGAAACACTGGGAAACTTGGACATACTCTTTTCCAATGGTGCATTTGTGGCCAAAAGTTGACATCATGAGAGATAACATGAACGTGTTTTTATCTTTGTTAGGACAGCTAGTAACAATATAGATTGCCAAAGGTGGACATGAAAAAGGACCTAGGACTTCGTACTGTTTAGGAAATGTCTCATGTGGATGCACCTTCTCCTGAGGCCTGAAGTCACCACGGGTTTTGCCATGAGTCTGGTGGGTTTGTCCTGAGTCCTGCCTGTGAAGAGGGTGCTGGATCCTGGCTCCCATTTTTTTTTTTTTTGTTTTGTGGTACCGGGGATTGAACTCAGGGCCACTCGACCACTGGGTCACATCCCCAGCCTTTATTTTGTATTTTATTTAGAGACACGGTCTCACTGAGTTGCTAAGTGCCTCGCCATTGCTGAGGCTGCCTTTGAACTCGCGATCCTCCTCCCTCCCAAAGTGCTGGGATTACAGGCCTGCGCCACCGTGCCCGGCGCTGGCTCCCATTTTTGTCTCTGCTCTTGACCACATCTTACTCTAAGGATATCCATGTTGCTTCTTTTTCTCTGAGTTCTTTACAAATTTGTTGATAATTTATTTTTTTCTTTTTCAAATCATTTTTGTTGGGGAAATTATTTTCATGGTTTCTTTTGCTTTTGGCAGATAAGGGGAACTAATGTCCTATCAGAAGCAGTTGAATATTTCCACTATTTTCTGCAATGGTACATGTTTTCTCTTAAATGTGGAGATGAAGAGGCATAAGAAACATTTAAAATGTACTAGTACTTTTTAATATTCTAATATTTAAAAAAAATTTTTTGCAGTACTGGGGATCAAGCCTAGGATCTTGCACATGTTTGTAAGCTTTTAGCACTGAATTGTATCTCGAGCTCTAATACATTGTTTTGTTAGGCAGCTACATACAGAAATATTCTTAAAAAGAGATACTGTCTTTTAAAGGTACATATATTCCCTGTAAGCTTTGAATAGTGATAGAAAACATAGAATCCAACTTTTCTTCCTTAAATGTAAAATTTATCTCAGAAACCAACCAAGCGAAAATTGAACTCAGCATACCCAACTATCATATAATTATTTATTGAGAAGTTAACTCAGATTTTGCCATCCAGTGCTCACTTTGATTATTTTTATTATCTAACTACTTGGATCGCCAACAGTAAATAGTCAAGCAAAAATATTAATTGGAAGTTATAGGGAAAGAATGATATTAAAAGATAGAAAATAAATATATCCATCAACTAATGGAAATAAAACCAATAAGCACTGAAAATAGTAAAGAAAGCATTAATTCAGGCGGTGCCCTTTCAGTTTGCCTTAGGAATCATGAGTAGCAATTTGAAATCCTGTTTTTCTCCTGGGAAGAAGTGCTGCCTAGAATATGATATAAACTATACTGATCAAATAAAGAGGAGAGCCTCAGGCTAAAACAGAGAGAAAGAAGTTACAACAAAGAAAAACAGCTAGTTGTATGAAATGACACATTTATACACCAGCAAAGTAAAATTAGAAATCTCCCCCCACATAAATGTTATATCAGCTGTAGAAGAAAAATAGCTGTATCACAGAGACCAGACTTGAAAAAGAGGATAACATAAAATAGAAGATTATTTCAAATAGTTCCCAGAGTATTCCTCTTTAATATCTATCTATCTATCTATCTATCTATCTATCTATCTATCTACTATCTGATAAATATATATAAGCTAAATATATATAAATGTATACGTGTTCATATATTGGGTTTTGATGATGATATAATAATATTAGTTTAATTCTTTAAATGATATACAGAATTATTTGAAATAGACTGAATGCTTTAGGAGAAATAAATGATAAAATAATACAAAAAGTATATATTGGAACAAAAAATTTTTGATGTGTATATATTATTAAATTTAAACAGGGATTTGACATTCTCTTTCTTCTTTGGAAATATAAAGCTCTTCATTCAGGCAAAATGGTACCCTATGGCTTTTGTGATCCTCACCGAAAAGCTTAGAAAAGTGTAACTAATGACAAAATGAAATATTGCAGGGGCATGCTTGGGACGTGATGAATTTGTTATTGCCGAGTTCCCATTAGAAATTCAATGTCATCTATTAGGAAGGGCAGCATGCCTCGGTTTATGCAGTAGATGGATTCTGAAAGGCAACAGATAAGTAAAATTTTTGTAAATTAAATCAGTGGGCTTGTCATTTGTGGTTCATCATTTTGTAAAACCAGAGTCCATTTGTAATGTCAATGATGAGGCCTAAAATATCTAATTGATTAGATTTTCTAAATCAGATTTTATTAAAGTAAAGCATAAAAATATTGCTGAAAGCAGTTTAAATGTCCGTAAGGATACTAGAATGGCCAAGAGAAAAGACAATTATAGGAAATCATGAGTGATTTACAGCATAGTCAATAGAATGTAAACACGATTTTAGGAGTGCTTAATCTGTGCAGACTGGCAACCACTTTACTTTATTCCTTTCTTCAGCCACACTCTTTTGATTCTCAGTTCATATTTTGATTTTTCAACAGCATGTTTACAGTTTAGCACTCCCTCCTGCTTGAATCACAAGCAAGACCCTGCCCTTTGCTAGTATTCTTCTTTTGCATCCTCCTCCATTTCCTTTACTGAATCACTCTCACCATTGGGGTGTTCTAGGGCTTAGTCCTTAGACTACTTAGACTCTATTTGATTTCATGCACTTGATGATCTCTTTGGACCTCATAACTTTAAATACCATGTGTATATGAGCTACTCTTTTATGTTGAATACATGTAAATACCATGTATGTTTGAACTTCAGGCTCATACATGCAGCTACGTCCTGACATCTCCATTGGAATCAGACATTCAGTTTTGCTTGTTCCTTGATATCATTCCATTTCAATAAATAAAAATTCCATCCTATTATCTACTCAAGCTTCAAACCTAGAATTGCATTTAAATCATCTTTTATTCTCACATACCACACGTAATCTACCAGGAGAGTTCCACCACCACTAACAGCAACCTGACCTACACCACTTCTTTGGCAGTGACACGGTGAACAGAATTTGGTCTCATCCCCTGTTTCTGCTCAGGAATCCTCAGGAAGTTGGTAATGCTGCAGGGGCAGGCCTCTTCATACACCTGTGTCCCCCCTAACACACCCAGCACTTCTTTTAAAATGTAAATAAGCTCAAATCACCTGTCTACTCAAACTCTTCCAACCACTTCCCAACCACTCAAAGTAAAAGACAAAGTCCTTCCAGCAGCCTCTACATGATCTGACTGTTTTACCTTTTGGACTCCATTCCTTGCTACTGCTGCCTGCATCCCACACTCTCTTCCTGCCACAGCCTCCTTCATGTCATGCTGGAATCACTCCCACCTTAGAGCTTCTGCACCCCTGGCCTTCACCACTCTTCAGCCAAATATTCACCTGACTACTTTCCATCTTAATTCCAGTGTCATCTTCTTCACCAGGTTTCTTCCATCCACCCAATTTAAATTGCAATCCCCATTTCTTCACTTCCTATTCTTCCCTACCATTTCCCATGGTGTTGTCACAATATGTATGCAATTATTTTTTGCTCAAAGTCTTTTCCCCATTCTAATGTACATTCCATAAAGAAAGAAATTATTGCCTTTTTCATACACTGCTGTATCCTCAGCACCCAAAAAGATGTGCTTGACATATAGAGGGGTTTTGTTAGTATTTGCTGAATTAGTGGTTAAATGTACAGAAGGTCCTAGGGTTACCTTGAATATATAAAGAATCTAACCTAGATGTACATTCTATTCTAAGGTTTGAAAATTGCAACTGAATTAGTAATATGAATTTGGGACTAAGGTTTATGGAGTGAAATATACCATTGATGCAGGTGGACTGGAGACTTTTTAAGGAAAATAGAGGCAAAATCAGGAGCTAGGCAAGGTATTTGCTCATCCATCAGCTGTTTCCCCCTTTGTCTTAGTAAAAGACCTCTGATTTTAGGACAATTTTATAAATCCCAACCAGCCCCGGAATGAATCATGACTGATATGAGGCAATCATGAAAATCCCATTCCTTTTTGGCCAGTGACTAACAGGGATGGACCATTCTTAGTCAATGTGATATAAAAGGTTCTGGGGAAATTTTTCTTCACCCATAAAATAGCAGGTGGTGCATGGGAGCTGTTTATATTAGTGCTCCTTGCTTTATGCTTTGTTTCTTTTTGAAGATGTGATGCTTGGAATTGGAACAATCATCTTATAACCTTGAAAAAAGCATTACCAACTTCCTGAGGATTCCTAAGCAGAAACGGGGGATGAAATCCTTGTCCACAGTGTTGCTGCCAGCCAACCTTAGAACAACTGCTTGCAGACTTCCCAGTAAGTCAAGTAATGAGTGTTTGTACTGCTTAAGCCACTCTTCCTTGAGTAATCTTTTTCCTGTAGCTAAATTAAAAATGACCTGTGGCTAAAAGTAAGCCTTACTGATACAGAGGACTTCAACAAGTGAAGACACAGACAACATGGATTTGTATAAATCTCACTTGTAATGGTTTATTCAAAGAAAGCAAACACATAGCTATTCTCAAGAAGGAATGCTGGGATCATTTAAAATCTTGGTGTTTACAGGGTGATGAACTTGCCCCTGGTTTTTTCTCTGGTTTTAGTTTTCCATGTGGAATATAAAAATATCACAAAACAGTATATAAAGTAGTGCTTCATTCTCCTCCATGTTCTAGCCTACATTACCCCCAACCCCAATATAATGGTGAGGAGTACAGTCCATCAGCAGGGGTGGTGGCTGGCCCGGGTCTGCCTCCTGACTCTTCTGTACTCAGGACTGAATGGCCTTTCTTCATCCATGTAGGGAAGCTCTGCACTTCATACAGCTCTAACAGTGGCCACCCTCTCCTTAGTAGAATTTCTATTCCCCATTATTCTTCCTCTTTGAGTCAGCTCCAAATCCTTTGGCTTCAATAAAATGACTCTGCTCTAACATTTTCTTTGCAGTGTTGAGCCATTGTTCATGCTCAATTAAGGATGATGACGAATAATGCAACTAACCATAATTAGTAGCCTGAAAGAAAACGATGTCTGAAAAAACAGTAGGGAACTTCCCAGGAGAGTTTTGATTCCTATTTCGACAGGCCATATTAAAAATGTAGTGGAAGCCTCATCCACCTGGGATGCAGTGGGGCTGGACAAATAGCAAGAATAGACGACAGTGGGGAATTCTGCAATAGTGAGGTAATGAGCTGAAAGGCCCAGTGGTTTTTTATTCTATTTAATTTTAAAGGTTTAATTTTCACCATTACCAAATGGTGATTATTACAGCACCTTATGAATATGGCATTGACCTAGATACTACCATCTAGAGTACTCACCCAGTATGCAATTTGAGTTTGGTTTTATTTATGGGAAAATAGCATCTGGTAAAATATTCTTAATAAAGAATGATCTTGCTTCTCTTCCTTTTGCTCTTGCTGCCTCCTGTGACCAGAATGCCTTGCTCTCTTCCACTGATTCTGCTATTTGAATCTTTCTTACTCAAACCGTCATCCTCCCAGAAGCCTTTGCAGATCCTTCATCCTTCATGGGAATTTTTCTTCTTCTGAGTTCCCTAAGATTGTTTTATTCTCCCACTCCTAATTCAACAATTTTTGAAAAAGATGTTGTATCACTTATATACATTAAAATTTACATATCTTAGGAGTTTGGTTTAATGAATTTTAAATATAACCATTACTGAAATTCAGATCTAGAACATTTCCTGAAGGGAAGGCTCTCTGGTCACAACTATAGCTACTAATACCAGAGACCAGCTTTGCCTGTGTTTTATCTTCGTGTAAATTAGTGGTTTTCACCTGAAGGCAATTTTTATCCCCCAGGGGACATTAGGCAATATTTGGAAGCATCTTTGGTTGTCACAATGGGAGTGGGGTGGAAATCCTCTTGGTACTCGTAGGTAGAACTGGGGATACAACTGTTAGGGATGTTAACAACATGCCAGTAGATAGAAACTCTCTGGCTGTCTCCCACTTCCTAATACGGGAACTTGGCCTAGTCAAGGGGCATTCCCCTGACGTATGACAGAGATCAGACTGCCACTAGGATAGGCTAATGGCTCTGCTAATGTGATTTGCTCATGCTCCCTGTGTGCCCCTATGATCTTTCTGCTGATTGGCCCATGTCTTCTATAAAGGCCGTCCAACTTCCTCAATAAACCGAGTTTGTGCCTTGACCAGATTCCCTGGTGTATGCCTGATTGTCTTCCATTGTGAGGGCTGAGTGGGGCCACCAGTCAACTTCTACATCTTCCTGATTCTGCCTCACTGCTGGGGCGTGTTCCCCCAGCCTTCTCTGCTGGCCATAGAAGGCCAAACCTGGGTTCCGGGGAGCTAAAAACCCCAGCATGCAACTATATGTCCTACAGTGAACAGGACAATTCCCCATCTCAAAGAGTTTTCTGGCTCAAAATGTTAATAGAGCTGACGTTGAGAAACCCTGACATAAATAAATTATTGTAGTATATACTCCTTTGGGTTTGACTTCTTTCACTCAATATTATGTTTGTAAGGCTCATTCATGCTTCTGTATAAACCAATAGTTCTTATTTGTCACTGTGTAGTATTCTATTGTGTAGTAAATGAGTAATAAAGATGTTTATTTACTCTACTGTTGATTGATATCCCAAACTCACCTTCAAATATAACACATTGATTACTTATTTCATTGCTAGATTTATCTGGCTACATTGAAGGAATTCAGCATGGAAAATGAGATTAGGTGCCAGATAACCTAGATTTACCCCTTGGCTTCATGTCATCTTAGCCATGGGACCTTGGTGGCAAATTGCTTAACCTCCCTGTGCCTCATGACTATGACCAGTAAAATGGAGACAATGAAATAATGATACCTATTTATTTGATTGTTGATAAGATTAAATAAGCATATGTATTTAGCATGCTTAGAATAATACAGAACTCAGTGTGTTTTAAAAAAATATTAGGCCATGTGCCCACTTAGTTCATTGATCTTAGTTACTGATTATAAAAGGTTTTGTCTAATAAACAATTACTATTTAAAAGGGTAAAAAAGGAAGAATTCATTGTTTGGACATTTGTCCATTATGCGAAAGGAACTGATGTTTAGGAAAGTGTCGCTAATGAAATACATCCATCCCATATAAGGGCTATTTCTGATAATCAAAAGATCTTAAGATAGATCACTGTTACACACATCTTGAAATATAACAAGTTTTGGGAACAGTGTTAGTCAGTTATTTGTCACTGTGACCAAAACATCTGGCCAGAACAAACTTGAAAAGTTGGTTTTGGCTCACGGTTTCAGAGTTTCAGTCCATGATCGGTCTACTCCGTGGCTGTGGGCCCAAGCTGAGGCACAGGACATCATGATGGAAGGGCACAGTAAGGAAAGCTGCTCAGTTCATGGCAGTCAGGAGGCAGGAAAGCTTTAGTGCAAGGAGCTAGGGATAACAGAGTTCCCAAGGGCACACCCCCAGTGACCTATTTTTTCTAATCACTCCTTACTCGCTCACAGTTACCACCCATTAGTCCATTCATATTGTTAATCCATCAAATGAATTAATCCATTGCTTAGGTTAAGGCTCTCATAACCTAATCATTTCATCTCTGAACATTCCTACATTGTCTCACATGTGAACTTTTAGGGGACAGCTCATATCCAAACCATAACAGGAACTTCAAAAGCTCTCTAAAGAGAAGGAGAATCCAATGTTAAGATTTTCACATCTGGGCTGGGGATGTGGCTCAGCGGTAGAGCGCTCGCCTAGCACGTGTGCGGCCCGGGTTCGATCCTCAGCACCACGTAAAAATAAACGCATTGTGTACAACTAAAAGCAAATAAATAAATATTAAAAAAAAAAAAAAAGATTTTCACATCTATTTGAAATAGTGTAAAAACCAATTTATAATTTTAGTCAACATTTTAAAGAAACCTTTTTTGAGGTTGAATCCTAAATAAATCTGACCCTTCTTAAGCATGAGAAATAGTGACTGACACATGAGTGGAAATGGCTGAAACTATTTTAGATGTTAACTTAAAAGCTTCTAGAAAGAAATTATATGAAGAGAAACAAATAATTGGGTTCAATAAGGAGATTGTTGAGTAACATTACTAAATATGATTCCTTTTTAAAAAATATTTTTGGAGGCACATAAAATATTTTATTCCTTCTTTATGTGTTACCTATATTCAGGAAGAAATTAGATGCTTGGCTATATAACATCCATTTTTGGATCATCATATTGTAGTCATTTTTGATAATTAAGGCTGCATAGATGGTCCAGTCTGGTTCTAAAAATCATTTCAATGCATGATACAGATTGTTTATAAAATATTTTGCTTCCTTGCCATTTATAATCCTTGCTGTATAAATATAGATAGTGGTCAAAAGGTGAACTTAGTGAATAATATGTGCTACCTCCAAACTCTGGAAGGGCCTCCAAACTATTGTCTCTCTAGAAAAGGTCTTTCTCATGGAAACCTGCAGATATAGACTTCGTTCATTCAGTAATGGGTGCAGGGCTTGTGATGTTGCCTCTGAGCAAAGTTGACCCTTGGTAACAAGTGTTTTTATGTAGACGTCAGTCATTACAAAACTAAAGAATGAGCAAGCTTTTGCCTATGGGAATGAGTGACAATGTTTAAATGATTGATAAGACATTTGGAATCTGGTCTGTTTTTTGAAGAGCCAGGTGACTTCTAGCTGGGAGCTACCACATGGTGGAACCAGGTGAAGCTGCCTTGGTGCCTCACAGAGGCCAGGAGCTGTGGATACATCTGTGACCACAGGAGCATCCCTCACTGTGAAACTGCTCAGGTGACTTCCTCTTTGCTCACACACAGTTCTTTTACAACGAACAACAACATAACGAGGATGGAGGGACTTACAAAAAAATGTAGACTCTATTAAAACCAGTTTGTACTGTTGGGAAAGCACAATTTCTTATTTGGTACATGGAAAAAAACAGGAGGAGACATACTGTTCCATATAATCTCCATCCCCATGTGAAGCCCCCCACCCCCACACCAAGGAATCTTCTCTGATATCATTTGATCAACAACACAGGTAAATTTGGCAAAACTCGTGAGAGTGACTTGCTGTGGCTTTTGAGACAGATTAGGGTAGAGGAGCAAGCTCTTGCCTCTTGACATAAAGATTCTTTCCCCCAGACATGACAAGACTGTTAAAGAGAGAACTGACAGTTATTCACAGACGACCAAAGCTGAGACCTCATTCCAGCAGAGGTTTGATTAGGAGCACTGCCAACCAAAGTGACCGAGTTTTATTTTACAGAAGAAAGAACAGAGAAACAATGAAGACACAGAAGGAAAGGAGGTCAATGTGCTTTCCCTTAAAAAAAAAAAAAAAAAAAAAAAAAAAAAAAAAAGCTTGGGTCTGGTTTCAAGTGGATAACATAGTTAAAGATGTGTCAAATCCACACAGTAATTTACCCTGGAAGGCTGAAGAAAGAATAGTCATTGATTCATTTCTTTCTTTTTTTTTTTTCCAGGTATCTCTATTGAGTGCTGTTACCCTTGGAGTTGAACTCATTTTGATTTGGTTGATGTGCATAAATATTGGTGAATGTTAGGTTATCCCTAGGACTATTCTTAGCTTCGAAGCTGAAAGCCAGCGAGGCTTGCACTTCCCCATCCTCCAGCCTCCTGTCATCAGGGTGCCCGTTGCAATGAAACCCTGTCTCACCAATCATACAGACATGTATCAGCCAGCAGCTCTGCTCTTAGCTCTGAAGAGCTCTCTCTCTCTCTCTCCCCCACCCTTCCCCGAGGTACATGGCTGGTTTTCTACATGCAAAAGGCTCATTTCCAGGAATCCAGATCTTCCAGTATGTTTGCAATCTTATCTACCTACACGTAGCTCTGTCCTTATGGAAATCTGTGGGAAGAAGGAGACTTGGGTCTCTAAGTCCAGCAATGGTGAGGGGAGATGATCATCCCATGTTCACTTAAGACCCACAAGTTTTTTCACGTCACTCCCAAACCATTTCATGTCTTAAAGCTCACAAATTACAACAATCCCAATATACTGCTAACATTCTCATGATAGAAAAGCAGCAGGAACAGGCATTGATCCTGTTGAGGATTCATTTATTCCCACACACATCATATCACACCATGCACACTAAAATATTTCAAAATGAATCGCCACAAATGTTGTACAGGTCTACTGTGTGCCAGGCTTTTTTTCTGGATATACATAAACAATGAAGTCACTGCTCTTGTGATTATTCTCAAGAATAGCATTCTTTGCAAATATGATAAAACTGCACTGTGTCTTCTCATTTCATCTTTTAAAAAGCCCTATAAACAATACTAGTCATGCTTTATTTATTTTTAGCTATATATTTTGCAACATTTATTGCATATACTACTCTTCATCTTTTTTAATATATTTTAATTGCATCTATCAATGGAGTTCAGAGTGATATTTCAATATATGCATACAGTGTGCAATGATCAACTCTAACCACACTTTTCTCACCCCAACCCCCACCTCACCCACCCCAATTTCTAGTAATCAGATGGATTTTTTAAACTTCCACATATGAGAGAGACCATGTAGTACTTGTGTTTCTGTGTCTGGCTTATTTCACTTAACACAGTGTCTTCCAATTCCATCCATTTTTTTTTTTTTTTTTTTTTGCAAATGACAGGATATCATTCTTCATTATGACTAAATAAGACTCCACTGTGTATATAGACAACACTTTCCCTATCCATTTATCTGTTGATGGGCACCTAGGCTGATTTCATATCTTAGCTATTGTGATTAGTGCTATAATGTGGGACTGCAGAGACTGCAGGTATGTCTTTGGTATGCCAAATTTTATTTCCCTTTGTACATAAACCCTGGAATGGCATACCTGGATCATATGGTAGATCTATTTTTAGTTTTTTGGGGGGGCATTTTATAATATAATAGCTGAACTATTTCACACTTAGTCTCTCCAAATCCCTCCTAGCATTTTATTTTGTTGTTGTTGATAATAACCATGAGTTTCCTATTTATTAAATACATTGTCCTTTACCCCATGTTTGTTTTTGGTGACTTTGTTGAAGATCAGTTGGCTACAAATGTGTAGATTTATTTCTGGATTATCTATTCTGCTCTATTGGTCTATGTGTCTATTTTTATGCCAGTACCATGATGTTTTGGTTACTATAGATTTGTAGCTTTTTTTTTTTTTTTTTTTTTTTGTCATGTTTTTCTAAGAAGATGCTGCAAACTCCTCAAAAAGAAGGTTTGAGGTTCAACTACAAAAAGGTAGCAGTGTGGGGCTGGGGTTGTGGCTCAGTGGTAGAAGGTTTGTCTTGCATGTGTGAGGCCCTGGGTTTGATCCTCAGCACCACATAAAGATAAATAAAATAAAGGTATTGTGTCCATCTACAAGTAAAAAAAAAATTATATATTAAAAAAAGAAGGTAGCAGTGTGGTAGGCAGCCTTCTAGGTGGTCCTAGTGATCCTGCCTCCTGGTATTCATGCTCTTGAGTAGTCCCCTCCATGGGACTCTTTTTTCTTTTTCTTTTCAGTGTTGAGGATTAAACCCAGGACTTTCCACATGGTAGGCAGACACTCTACCACTGAGCTACATAGCCAGCCATTTGAATTCTTTATTTTAAGACAGGGTCTTGGTAAATTGCCCAGACTGGCCCTGGATTTGTGATTCTGCTGCCTTAGACTTGTGAGTAGCTGGGATTATAGGGGTGCACCACTGTTCCTGGCTCTATAGTACCCTTGTATAGAACCAGTGTTGTTCTTCATGAGCAACAGACATGGTGGAAGTGATGGTGTATGACTTGTACAGCTAGGTTACAAATGACATAATATTTTTGTACTTTCTTTTGGGGCAATTTCTCTGAGGAAAGCTACCACCAATAGGGACATCTATATGTCAAGGCACTGTGGCCTGCTGCCAGCCACCAACACCAACTTCCCAGTCTGTATAAGACATTTGCATTTGCAGATTCTTTAGCTCTAGTCAAGGCTTAACATGAATGCAGCTTTGGCAGATATGTTAACTACCACCTCGTGAAAAATTTCAAGCTAGATCATTCTCGAATTCATGACCCACAGAAACTCTGAGCTAATAAATGATCATTATTTAAGCTACTAAATTTTGAGGCAATCTGTCATGCAACAATGAATAATGAACACAATTAGAGTTCTTAGTACCCACAGGGACTTTTTGGTGACCGATTTCCTTTTTAATAAAAGCATTCAGTCTGAGGGCAACTATGGGAACTATAATTCCAAAATCTTCGTGTAAAGCTTCAGACACATTGTTTCACATATTGTCTCATTTAATCCATACAACAAATCTATAAGGTGGATATTCTTTATTACCATGTTTTACAGATGAGGAAATTGGAGTTCAGAAAATTCCAAGGTCATTCACATAGGGTTTGCTAATGCAAAGCTCATGATCTTTTAACATCCAGTGCTACATGATCTCACTATTTAACTCTATTTCCACTCTAGACTTTTTATATACTCTTTTATGTGAAATTTAATTTGTTTTCATCTTTCTCTAAAAAAGATACAAAGTGAGTTACACACAGCTATTGCAAGTCCCCCTTGTCTGAAATTGGAGTAACACAACAAGCTAGGTTTCTGTGAAATCTGAGCCCAGAACATAGCATCTGTGATGCATGTAACCATTCCCCTAGTAAAGCAAACCAGGTGGGGAGGAAATATATTTCTTGTCTTTAGACTTTTAGTTAAGTTGCCTAAAAATAGCTTTGCCTATACTAAGCAAAAAATTCACTTTTCTAGAAATTATCATTTCAATACATTCACAAAACTATCAGTCAGCTTTAGTTTGACCCAGGAAAGTAGAATTCATTACACAATCAGAAAGTTCTTTTCATGTCTTAAACAAAGGCAGTATTGGTTTGTTCTTTAGTTATTAACTCTTCTCATAATTTTTGCTTTGATTTTTAAGTAATAGTTAACTTTGTTACACACCATATAGCTAAATTGTATAAATGTGTAACACTCTCTCCACACACATTTTTTGTGTGCTGGGGATTGAAGCAAGGGCTTGGATGTACTAGGCAAGAACTCTACCACTGAGCTATATCCTTAGATTTTTAAGCACATAATTAAAAAAAAAATCCTCATATATACCTTCATGAAGTCAATACTAATGTTATACTCACTATGAGTATAGATGAGAAAAATGATGGTCAAGGAGATGATGCTATTGCCCAACAACACCCAGCACTCAGCTTGTAAGTGGCAGACTTGGGATTTGAACCCACAACTCCCAAAGCCCAGAGCCTGTGCTTTTTCACAGCATTGCTCCTGCCTCGCTCTGAAAGAATTGACAAAAAATACTGAACATACTAGAACCAAATGGTCAAATAGAACAGAAACCCACTGCAAATAGCTTTGGGATTCAGATATAATTGTGGAGTTAAAGGGTTCCATGGTGGAGGGTAAAACTGTCTACGCTCAGCTAGAGCCAAACCAATAACATGGAACTAGTTTTGCTATACCAGGAGTTTTAGGACTCACTTTCACTTTATTTTAGAAAGGGAATGAGCATTGTAACATGTAGATTTGCTGGGTAATCAAATGACCTCAGGCTGTAATTCATCTGCCTTTTATTTGTAAAAATGAATTCCCAGTCAGATGGGATACATTTGGCCACAGACCTACTTAATGTTAGAGTCAGGACTGGAATGTGAGTTTGCAGGTGCCAAAGCTGGTGGCTTTTGCAACACACACGTCTTCTTTGTAAAATATTTTAGACCTAGAAAGTAATGATTTGGGGAAATTTGAGCCTAACATGTACACTTTTTTTTTTTAATTCATGTTGGAAACTAACAGTTTTTTGTTGTTGTTGTTTTGTTTTGTTTTGTTGTTGTTTTTTGGCACTAGGGATTGAACTCAAGGGAACTCAACTACTGAGCCACATACCCAGCCCTATTTTGTATTTTATTTAGAAACAGGGTCTCACTGAGTTGCTTAGTGCCTCCCCGTTGCTGAGGCTGGCTTTGAACCCGCGATCCTCCTGTCTCAGCCCCCCAAGCCTCTGGGATTACAGGCATGTGCCACCGTGCCCAGCTAACTAACAGCTATTTTAAAAGTCGACCTCACATGTCTCAATCTACTATAGTTTCTGCCAGTATAGTCTTTGATTTTTTCCCCCTATAAAGTCATTCTGAGTCTATAGTTTTTAGATTCTGAGGGTAATACACATATAAATATTTATGGAAATAGAGAATAGTTTAGTTTTCCCAGAAACAGATTTGAATGTGATTTTCCCCCAACTCATTTTTATGGTTTCATTTGGACTTAATGTTATTGACACTTGAATGCTGCGCACAAACTCAAGGCATACTGAGAGTGGCCCTACTATGTTTCTTGTGGGAGAAATGAACTTCACAGGTAAACTTGTCTTCCTAAAAGTCTGGCTGTGACATAATACTTCAGAGGGAGTGCAAATGTAGTTAAAGAATCCTTTTAAAGGTGAGCAAAGTAAAGGAATTTGGTGAAATTTATTCTGAGGATAGATTACGGCTAGACTAGTTCTTCAGAAACATCAAGATGTAAAAACCACAGGCTGGGGTTGTGGCTCAGTGGTAGAGCGCTCGCCTAGCACGTCCGCGGCCCGGGTTTGATCCTCAGCACCACGTAAACATAAAATCATTCAATTGTGTACAACTAAAGCAAATAAGTAAAATATTTTTTAAAAAAAGATGTAAAAACCAATGTAACAATAACTTCACATGACTTCCTGAGAGTCAGGAATAATAAATGCAAATTAAGTAGTAACTGATCTTTAATGGTTTATTCTTCTGTAGTATTTTTTTCCCCCAATTTACACACTATTTTAATTCAGCTTTTCTTCTTTACTAACTAGACAGTTATAGAAAGGACAAATCCAGTTTAATTCAGTATAACACTTCTGACACCTGTTTACAATAGGCACAGAGATCTTTCAGATGTGTACAAATAACATTGAGCCTCTAAAAACACAGCTTCATACATTGTGACTGTGACATACTTTTGAGAAAATGACAAGACTTTGACAGTAGTACAATAATACGTGAAGTATGGATGAGTTCCAGAGTGGGTCAGACACTGTTCCCTTTGGACAGTGGTATGTTCAGAAGTTACAATAATTAAGTCGCTAATTAATAAATATGATTTTGTTTGTCAACTACCTGCTCAGGCATGGTGTGCCACATGTAACCCACCTGCAGGGGCATTGAGAGTATTTCAGATTTGGCAGCTGTGTCCTTCTCCTTGCCCAATTCTGGACCTTTCTCCTAACATACACAGAGAGATAATGAAGGAAATATCACCTAAATATTCCATAGCTCTGAATGGTTGTCAGAAATGTGGCTAGTCCTTCTTTGTGATCTGTGTATTCCTTGTGTTGGCCTCAAGGACATGAAGAAAATAATTTTTTACACAGTAAGAAAGGATGGGTCATAGGAGACAGGGTCCTGATGTTCTCCATACTGCAATCCTGTAGGATGGCAAAGACTGAAATGGGTTAATGATCTGCAACTAGTAACTAGCTATTTTAATTTGTATTGGCAAGAAAGGCAATAATCAAATGACTCCTATGGGGATGAATTATAATAATGTTAGCAATAAGCCTTCAAGTGAATCATACTAATTAATTTCTGTAGGTCGGCATTATCCATCAACTCCATCATAAAAGACAGCAAAGCCTCAATCCCAGAAACAAAGTTGCATTTCAAAAGCTTCTGAGTGGGCATCCAGGGATTGGAATTCATAGCTTTGCTTTCCAAATGGGATGTAGAGTTTACAGAATCAGGACAAATCCCAAAGGGTTAGCTCTTTTCCTTCTCTGTAGAGATTCTGCACATGGGAGAGGAGGAGCCTAACCTGGAGGACCCAGTGGAGAAGCTGTGACTGCCATCTTGGCTGTACTTGTGCTGCAAATAAACAAACTTCAGTCCAGAAGGCTCTCTAGTGTGCAACTTTAAAGGCATGAAATTGGCACACACAATGGTGATTCAATAGTCTACTGCCCAGTAGGATTGCTCTTTAAAAATTAAAATAAGATTGAACTTTCTATAAGAGGAAGCAGTCCTGCCCGAGAAATTGGTTTCACTCGGCCTTTTGAAAAAGAGCTAATACGAGTCTCCAGAGAATATATTTTCTCCGAGCATTGTTTTATGTTAGTGTAAATGGGTAAAACAGCAGTTGTGTAGGAAAGAGAATGTGAGATTTTATTCTTTTTTGTAACATGTTTTTATTTTATATTGCATATAATTGATGTGTACCACATGATGTTTTGGTATGCATAATGAAATGGTTACAGCAGTGAAGCCAATTAATATATCCATAATCTGACATACTTATCCATTTTTTAAAAAATAAGTGTGATAAAAGCATCTAAATTTCCAGTATTCAGTACAGTATTAACAGTAGTCCGCATGCTGTGCGCTGGATAGATGTCTAGACTTATTCATCCTACATTAACCATAGCTTTGTTCCTTTGACTTACATCTCCACATTGTCTCGTGTCCCTCTCCTCAGCCTTCTCTTCTTCTCCCTCCCTGGCCCCTGGTAACCACCACCCTTATATTCTCTGTTTTTATTTTTATTTATTAATTTTTTTAACAAAAAGATCCTACATATAAGTGAGATCATGCAGGATTTGTTTTTCTGTGCCTGGCCTATTTCACTTATTGTAACATCCTCCAATTTCATCTATATTGTAGCAAATGACAGAATATCTATCTTTGTTAAACTTAAAATTCCATTTTATGTAAACACCCCAATTCTTTATTCATTCATCCATCAACACTGGGTGGTTCCATATTTTGGCTATTGTGGATAAAGATTAATAATATTGGAGTGCAGTTATCTCATCAACACATAGATTTCATTTCTTTTGAGTGTCTAATCAGAAGAGGAATCACTGAGTGACATGGTATAGTTCTATTTTACTTTTTATGAGGAACCTCTCTGCTACTTTCTATAATGGTTGTACCCATTCACATTCCCACCAACAATGTACAAGGATTTACTTTTCTCAACATCCTTGCAAACACTATGTATCTCTTCTCTTTTTGAGAACAGTCATATTAACAGGTAAGATGTGATGTCATGTTATGGTTTTGATTTGTATTTCCCTAATGATTAGTGATGTGAGAATCTTTTTGTGTATCCATTGGCCATGTGGGTGCTTTCTTTCAGGAAATGTCTGCTCAGTTTCTTTGACCATTTTAAAATTTGACCATTTGTTATTTTGCTGTTGAGTTGAATGGTTTCTTTCAACCAACATTGAATATATGGTTTGCAAATGTTTTCTCTCATTTTTTAGACTGTCTTTTCATTTTTCTCATTGTTTCTTTGCCACTCAGAAGCTTTTTAGTTTGCTGTAGTACATTTTTTTTTTTTTTGCATTGTTTTGCCTGAGCTTTTGGTGCAATACTCCCCCAAAAAATCACTGCTAAAATCAATGTCAAGGATTTCTTCCCTTGTGTTTCCTTCTAGAAGTTCTCTAGTTTCAGGCTTGATATTTTGGTCTTTAATTCACTAAAAGCTGACATTTTAGTTTGTAACATAGAGCATGATTTCATTCTTATGTATGTGGATATTCAGTTTGCCCAGCATCAATTATTCAAGAGATGGTATCTCCCACTGGATTTTATTGGTTCTTTTGTTGAAAATGTGTTGCCTATATAGGCTTTAGTTTATTTCTGGACTTTCTATCTGTGCCCTTGGTCTATGTATCAGTTCTTATGCTAGGACCATACTCTTGATTACAATAGATTTGTAGCATAATTGAAAATCAAGAAGTACAATGCCTCCAATTTCTTTAAAATTGTTGTAGTTCTTTGGGGTTGCTTGTAACTCTGTATAAAATTTAGAACTTTTTTTTCTATTTATGTGAAGAGTGTCATTGAAATTTTCATAGAGATTACGTTGAATCTGTAGATCTCGTTGAGTAATAGGGACATTTTAACAGTATTAATTCTTCTACTTCAACACAGGATAGCTTCCTGTTCATTTGTGCTGTCTTCAGTTTGTTTCATCATATGTTAGAGTTTTCACTGACCAGATCTTTTACCTCCTTGGCTAAATTTATTACTAAGTATTTCATTCTTGTTGATGCTTTCAAAAATGGGATTGTTTTCTTCATTTCTTCTTTGGATAGATTGTTATTGTTGTAAGAAATGCAAGTGATTTTTGTTATGTTAATTTTGAATCCTGTGTTGTTACTGAATTTGCTTCTTAGTCCTAATAGTTTTTTTTTTTTTTTTTTTTTTTTTTTTTTTTTTTTTTTTTAATAGAACCTTTAGGTTTTCTACACAATAAGTCATGTCATCTGCAAATAAGGATAATTTTTCTTTTTTGATTTGATTGCCTTTTTTAAATTTATGTATTATTTTTTTTCTTGTCTAATTGCTCTTGCTAGTGTTTACAGCATTATGCTGAATAGATGACTTGTACCTTATCTTAGAATAAAAATTTTGAGATTTCCCTCATTGGTTTTGATGTTATTTGTGAGCTTGGCATATATGGCCCTAATCATGTTGAGGAAATTTCTTTCAGTATACACATTCTTGAGTGCTTTTATCAAGAAATGACACTGATAATTCATCAAATACTTTCTCTGCATCTACTAAGATAATCGTGCAAATTTTGTCCTTCATTCTGTTTATGTGGTATATCATATATAGTGATAAGCATATGTTAAAGCAACTTTGAATTCCAGGGATAATCCTCAGTTGGTTATGTACTTGTCTCAGTACTGCTGAAGCCTTTAGGTGTTTGTAGCAGTGAGGAGGGGATCAGGGATCCTTCTGCTTATCCTTTTCTCACAGATCTTGACTGAGAGTTGGGCTACACAGGGAAGGTGTTCCCTACACTTTTTTTTTGTGCAAACATGTAGGCTGCCTGTCATGGCCAGCCATAGCGCTGTGGGAGGAAAACTCTCGGAGGCAGAGTAAAGCTATTACTACTTTTACTTCTACTTTCTTAGAGAGAGCTTAGGGAGGGAAAGAAAGATTTTTAGAGAGAAAGATTAAAGAGAGCTTTTCTTCTTGTCTTCTTAGCTTAGAGAGAAAGAAAGAAAGATAGAGCTTTAGAGCTTCTTTCTTCTTCTTTCTTCTTTCTTCCTCGGGAGCCTCGGCCTAACTCTGACCAGCCCTCGGGAGCCATGGCCTAACTCTGACCAGCAATTACTTCTTCTATCTGGTTTCTCTTCTGTAACCGCTCTGCCTACGTTCTGGCCACTCTGATTCTCCGACCCGAACTCTTCTTCTGACCGACCGAGCGACTGCATGACTGACTGAATGAATTCTCCTTCGTTCTCCTAACTTGGACTGCTTTCACCCGGTTATATACCTTCAGCTTTGCGGGTGCCTACAGGTGTGTCACATACATATCAGGTGGAACTTATGGCTTCCAGCTAGCTGCAATAGCCCTTCCTAATTAGGGCTCCTTCACAAACATCCTTCATTCTGTTCTCCACAGGGTTTTTGCTACTTCTTTGCTGTACTGTGCTATGCTCCCTTAACTATTTTAATCTCCTCCTTTTTTCTCTGGAGGAGATAAGCATCCTAGTTGTCATCTTGCTGATGTTACTCCTTGAGAATTCATTCTTTAAGTGATAAGACATTGATCATTTGGTTTTTTAATCCAAAACAGGATGTACAGACACACAGTTTTTCTGCCATTTTAAAGGGCATTGTATGGTAATAAAATTTATTTAAACAAGATGGAAAACTGCTAATCCCGGAAGACTTATGTCACATTAGCTCAGGAATTCAACTTCTCACCATATTGGCTCTATGACAGATATTCTTGGGACCACAATAGCATAATGTATTTAAAATGTTGCACAATTTTCAAATTGAGGGCACTGTGTTCAGACACTCTCCTCCCCAAGAGTACTTGAAACCAGTTGCTATGAATAGCATAAGTCGCATGTAAAAGTCCTGTGCCTTGCTGCTAGCCTTCTATCTCTGGGAGTTTTGTAGCATTTTATTCCTCAGTGACCATCAGCTTTCTTTGGAGAATAGTACTCATCTTGCAACCAATTACAAGATAAAGACATATAATTCATGAGTAAGTTGACTTCATTTTTATAATATGGCTACTTTAGACAGTTGGTTTAAACATTTGTATATGATATTCAGACTGAAATAGTTATTTCTCTTATGTAAAACTTTCATCCACTCTTCCTGCGACATTGATCAATTTTAGTACTTTTCTGTCTCTCTAGAACTGCAGTATTTTTGGACTACTGTCAAAAAAGGCTCTATTGCAATCCTAAAGGCTATATTCAAGGTCATGTGACTGTTTACTGCTTCAATAAAAAGGAGCCTATAAATGCAAAATGCTGCTCACTATTTATTCATCTCATGTATTCATGCAGTGCTTGTTGGCTTACTGTGGTGTTTGCTTGATATGTATTCCATAGAACACCTTTTGTTTCTGCAAAACTGCACCTTATATCATTTTTGCATCTGACACTGACCTTCTTCTAAAGAAATGTTCTAATAACAAAGGGAAGATGAAAACGCTACAGTGAGGAGCAACTAACCCTTGCAGATTTTCTAAACTCACAGAAAGGCAGGGAGATTTTAGACGGCACACTGACCTTGACTAGTGAGAAATCCAGCAGCAAAAACTGTTAAGCCATAGTTTATTGCTAAATCTTATCATTGTACTTTCTAGTTTCTTGGTTATTTTCATGTGAAGTTCTTTATTACCCAGCAGAGATACATCATGGTTTACATATGTGAAATCCCAAACAACCATGGGGAAAACCGACATATTTATTCTTTCTCCCATGAGAAATTGACACTAGTGACTTTAAGGTTACTTCCTTCTCTTTTCAAGACTTTGGATTTGAAGATTAAAGAGAAATTTCTTTAAGTTCAGCAATGTTAGGACTGCATTTGGGAAGTTCTGCTCACTCGTTCACATAATTAATCCCTATAGATTTGAAATTTTTATCTTAAGCTTGGTATCAGTATGAGATCTGGGACAAAACAGATCTCAGTTTGATTCTGGCTTCATTGCTACTGAGTTTGTATGAAATTCATAGATCATTATCCTCTGAACATTCCTTTCCTCATCTATACAATGCTGATAAAACACCTACTTTGAAGAATTGTTGTACTTGTGTGTACATAACAGAGACTCAGTAAATGTTGATTGCTTTCCCATTTTCTTTTCCTTTAGAAAGGGTAAAGTAACTTTTTCCCCATGTTCATTCACATCTCTGAAGTAGTACTGATCATAATAATATGAATGGAAATTATTGAGCAGTAGTAAAGTAATGATATTGTCTTTTTTAGATCTAATGCCAATAGCCAAATCATATGGCCATGAGGTATCTCAGGTATGGTGGCTTTAAGAGACTAAAAGCTCAGAATTTAGATCTGGGTTCCTCTACACACTAGTTGGGCAACATCTTTCAATGTAAGCCTTGATTTCCTCCTCTATGGAACAGGGGATTAAAAAAAAAAGAAATTTTAGTAACAATATCCTTAATAGTTATGGAAGATTAAATTGGGTCACGTGGACAAGTGCTAGGTGTGTTCAGCACAGAGCAGGGGCTCAAACACACTCTGCTAAGCACACCTAGATGCTTGCATTTTGGCTAGGACTCTGATGGATTGTGATCTTGAGGATTATAGGTAGAGACCCAGTGATTCAATTCCACATAATTTAGCCATGCTGGTAAAGACGGGGCCAACACCAGAGGAAACATTTGTTATCATTTGTTCACTAAATTTATGCCACTTTGTTTGAAGTTCAGGCTGCCAGCTTGAGTAAATGGTGGATGCCATGTCACATGTCTGGGTGGCTCCACTTCATCAACCTAGAAAGGATGCTTAGGATGCCAAGCATGGAAGAGGGAGATTTGTTTTCTCTGCTAATTGCTTGAAGATGAAACTCAGTTTTAAATTACACCAATGTGTGCTACAATGTTTATTAGCATCTCTTGAATCTTTAGTTTGAACACCTTGAGGACCTCACAGAGAAGCTGCGGGCTCGCCCACGGGGACACAGGGTCAGTGTGCATAAAACAGCAGTGACCTATGAGCTAATGATGAGGGGTAAACCTCCATTGTGTTCTAAACATGTACTCTCTCCAAAGGTAAATACTGCTCCACACTGGAGGAAGGGCTCTCAGGAGTTCATCTGCAGCAGAACTCAGAGTGGTGACTGTACAGAGACCAGGGGACAAGGGAGCTTGTGTTGTTATCTGAACAATGGCCTGACAGAGTGTTTATTTTTTAACCATTTCCAGGGGCGAGCAACAGAGTCACACGGGAGATTTATTTCTTTTACAACAGAAGTCAATTGGGCATGACACTAATGTATTGTTTCAAGAAAAGTCTAACTCAACTAAATCGAGACTCAGTAGGAAATTTAAAGAGAAGCAATTTCTGTTATCGGTTTTAATGAATACCATTAAGTGATAACCAAAAAGAGAGAAGAAAAAAAGGTTAGGGATTGCTCAGAAAACATCCTTCCCACTCTTCTAAATTATCATGACAACACAATCTTCAGCTGTGAAGTTAATTTCCTCCATAATTACATTCTATTTAGAGGTGCGATTGCTTAGAAACACCGTCCTGGCGAGGGAGCTTTTCTATTCTAGTAAGGGATGAAGAAGAAGGGGTCCCCAGCACCATGTGGCAAGTATGTATTTTCTGTTTTACCCTTGGGCACTTGCCCATCGGGGTGCCTTTGGAGTCCCTCCTGTCCCCGTGGCTGCCTCTCATCCTGAGAGCTGCGGGCAGGATTTATGTTTGAGAGACTCTCGGGAGAAATCTTCATCAGCTGGATATGAATGGTACTTGCCTTGCATTCTAGGGGCTCTCCAAGGCACTCAATGCTCCCCCGTCCCCTGGATTGCACGAAGGAGGGTTGAATGGGCCCTGGCCTTGCTATTACAGTTGTGTAGGTGAGAGGGCTGTGTACCTAGAAAAGAAATGTTATTTACAACAAAATTAATGCTGACCTCCTTCAGCTTTTCAGAAGCATTCAAATCATTGCAAGCCTGATTGTACTATGACAGGAATGAATATATTTTAACATTTCCATCACCCAAATCCTTGCTTATAACCGTTTCTTTCACCGTCCTTGGAGTGGATTGGGGGAGGTGTGGGAGTGGTAGGAAGCAAAATAACCACAATCCAGGCTTGCTGTCTTTGAATTGGCCAGCAGGTCTTCACCCTAAGGACTAAACAAACAATAAACGAAAAAGCTAGGACAAGATAGTTTGTTATGATGTAGGCCAATTTCCTATTTTCAAACCACCAGAAAAAAAAAAAAAAAAAAAAAAAGATAGATAGAAAAAGAAAAAAAAAAAAAAAAAAAAAAGAAATGAGGCCATAGGATTCTGATAAATGATCCTATGAGATGAATCCCAAGATCCTTTCCCATGTTTCACGCAAGATCAGAGAGTGCTCACCGCAGTCCTGAGTCCGGCTCCCGGAGCCTCTAATTCTATTACTGCCTCATCCAGGCACATTATTTTTGCTCATTAACGAGATGGCATCATAATGGAGCATGCGGCAGCCAGAGTGATTAGCAAAGCGCCTCCTTCCATTCTTCAAAATGTCATCAACACACTGGTCAGGAAACAAACTCATTTTCTGACTCTGCCATGATTTGCAGGGTTTCAGGCACTGATGATAGCTTGTCTGCTTGGTTTAAAAGAGCTCCTGATATAACAGAACCTGACACTGTTTACTTCAGCCTATTATGCCTGCTGCATTCACTGAATGCTTCACTGGAGAAGAAAAATCGAAAGAAGGCTATTCATTGTAATGCCAGCTGCTTTTTAAAAAAGGAAATCAATTTTTGCTTGAGCTCAGAATGTACTCCGCAGGTCCAGAGTGACCTACCACTTTTGATGTCAACAACAAAAGGATCTGCCTGAATTTTCCACCACAATCACCCAACAGCTCAAAGAACATTGAAAATCCTAGATTAGTTTCATTTTAGTTTATGTTCAAATTGGTATCCACTCATCCCAACAATATCACAAAATACAAAGGCCTGGGTGACACAACCCCTGCTCGGCAAGCGCTAGGGGAACTCTGGGCTTTGCCTTCTCTGCCGGGTTTGTTATAAATTACTTGGCAGGACCATTTTATGACGGAAATAATTAGTTATGTTTAGTATTTATAGCTAGTATCATGATGCCTTTCTGCACTGCTAATTAATTATTTTATGGCCAGTATGTTTCAAATGCAATTAGTTAGGTATGGCAATGATCATAATATTTTGCATATTCATGACAACATTCTGCCTATTTACAGCAAAACTTGGGTGTCAAAATCAGTTATTTTCCTTTTGTTATTAGGCAGAATAATTACAGGAAACAATAACAATGATCTCTTGCATGTGAATAACATTTTACAACCGAGCACCTCCATTCATGTCCCCCAAGCTTGCACCCCTGTGGTTTCTCATAGGGAAATGGAAACTCCATATGGTGACAAGTTTTGGCTGGGTCTTTAGCCAGCTTGAAGGTCACCAACAGAGGCTTTTGCTCTTTTTACATGTAGTTGGAGCCTCATTTGGGGCTCTGGGATGGACTGTTTGCTAAAAAGGGAGTGTTGAGAAAGAGGATATTTGGGCCGAATAAAGAAACAAAGGAGTCAGTTGGTCCTCTGTTGTTTTGAACAAAGCCCTCAATTTTTCCTTCACTTTTACTATTATTATTTTTACAGTAGGCGTGGAGTTGCTTCTAAACAAACAGAAGCAAAGCCTCCTTAGTTTTTCTGCGTTGGGGGGCTCAGAAGACAGATTGAGTTATTGCTTAACCAGACTCTGTATCCAGCACTGCTGTATTTGACACTGCCTTGTGTCGAACTATTGAGCACTTCTTAAATCCTGAGAGTCTAGAAATAGTATTGCCCTGCAAAGCCTGGGAATGTTCTCAATTAGCTTGAGACAAGATCAATGACATATATGCTCTCTTCCAGATCTGTGCCTATTTCTCTTTCCTGTAAGCCTCCCTGACTAGTCATAATCCTCCGTTTCCTTTTCTCCATATGTCTCTGCAAAGTGCTGAAATGGCAAAAATCAAGAAAAATATTAACCACTCATAACTGAGATTTGGTTATGAATTTCCTTTTATGGTACAGGGTATGAAGGCTTAGAAAATAGGAATAGGGCTTGGAAATGAGATAGTTACATCTTTCCAGCTTTTGCTACCCCAAAACTAGACTACTAAAGAAAAAAAAAAGTAGTGTATGATTTTTTACTTTTTTTTAAAAACCTTTGTTAAAAAACTGCATATACATGTGGACTCCATGACCTCAGGTTGCCATATTTCTCTCCCCAAAGGACATGAAATCCTTCCTTTCCTCTCACCAAATTCTCTCCTGCTTTTAATTGAAGCCATTCCCATTCATTGGGTTTGTTTGCAGACATGAAGAGCAAACTGGCTTTGAAGTTAATAATCATTATTTTCTCATTTCTTGGGATAAAGGCAGAAGGAATCCCTTTAGCATTCCCTCAGAAACCATTCTTTATCCCTTTAATCATCTTTGTCACGTCTCTGAACTTATTCCAGTTTCACCACATCTGCACGTTACAAGCATGAGTTCTCAGTGTTCCTGAGCACACCCCAACTCCATGCTCAAAACATCTGCCCATATGCAGGGCCAAGTCTAGAATCAATCCTTCTGTTTTAACAACCCTGGTATGGGTCACAGGCTAGCTGTTTGGTTGCCTTTGAAAGAATCAAACATAACAAAAATGAAAAGTCAAAACAAAACAGAAAAACCTGCAGGGAAGAGATATTTTTAAGGTGAGGAGCCAACTTGGGGAATGGCAACTTTCCCCTGTGACCTCAAAGATGGTCCACCTTCCAGTTTGAGCCTTGAGATTCCAACCAGGCCGAGGCACAGGCTCTAGCAAGGTTGCTGCTGAGAGTACCGGGGAGTGGAGAGGTCAGGTGGAGGCTGAGTCCAAGTAGACTCAGAGTTTTGTACTCTGGGGCCAGCTTAGGAGGGTTGAGAATATAGTAACCTCAACTGTTACTGTATTAGGAGATTTTTAGTATCTGCAAGACAGACTGAAAAGGCAGAGTATGAAAAGGGAGAAGAAATTTCTTAAGAGACAGGTGTTACATGTATGTTTGGAGGCAGATTCAAATAATCCGTTCTTGATAATTAATGATCTTTGATTTACAGATTGTGCCTCAACGAACTCTACTATTCCCTAACTAGGGAATGTCTAAGGCTTTCAGGGACCTTCTCCAACTCCTCCCATTTAACACTTCTCCAACTCCTCCCATTTAACACTACTGTATACTTTACTTAGGGACCCCAAGTGTTTCAATAACATTTTGAAAAATTAAAAAGTGACTGATACCTGTTGAGGGTTGAATTACTAAAATTCCTTTTCTTGTAAGAATTCCTGCCAGCTCACTCTCTATAGCCCCAACTGTAGTTGCAGATGTTCCCTTTTTGACAGAAATTCAAAATACAAACATATTGTAGTCCTGATGAGCTGTTCATGGTGTTTTTTTTTTTTTTTTTTTTTTTTTTGTCATCAAAGAGTATCATAAAAGAATAATGCCGGCACTGTGCTTTTAGTAATTGAGAGCCTAATCAATTCCACATTGTAATTGCCCCTGTCATCTGTTTACACACCTTTCATGGGTTCACAATCCTGCTCTTGAAAGGCAGGCTGCTATAGCCCTGCAGGTTGGGAAACATCTGTATTCCCACTCTCTGAGCACAGTGTAAAGATTATGTTGGAAGAAAAACACCAATAACGTTTTGCAAACAGATTTTGTACTCATTTAATTCATAATTGTGAAATATTAGTGCTGGGCATCACTTTCTGCACAAACAGAAAGATTTCTTCTTGATTTGTATATGACAGTTGATATATTGAGACAATTTGAAAGATTTTAGTGGATGTATTATTAGTTTACACTATGTTAATGTTGTTTTGAAAAATTTGCAGGCTAGTTATTGTCATCAAACTGATAATTTCACATATTCCAAGTTAAGCTTAAAATTTTTAAGGGTTTCTTTTTCTCCAATTATGATTTTCACACCTCTTATATTTCTAGAAACTACACAGGCATCACTAATATATTTCCATGAAGATTGACTTGTAGCAGCCTTCTATAGGGATTAGAGCTGACATCTGTGTAACAGTGCCTGAGAGAAAAAAATATTAATATAGTTCCTGCTATATGATGATAGACATTAGAAAGTCATTAACAAACCAATTTCTGAAATAGAAACTGACACCATACTGGGCATTCTGATCTTGGTCTTGACCGAGCAATGTGATCTGGAACCAAGACAAGATTGCCAAAAACCTATAAACAACCAAGTTAAGAAGGAGCTTTTTTTTTTTCTCTCTCCTTCTTTAAACTCTTCAGGCATGTTATATGAATGAAATTAGAGAAAGCAGTGTGTGACTTTTCTGGTGTTCTTGTTTTAACTCCTAACTGTTTTCACAGGCCAACCCCCCACACCCCTGCCAAAAATATATATTTCATTTTCCTTGGAAAAAGAGGATTAAGAGTAGTTTTAATAGTTTTAAAAAAGTAGTTTTAAGTTTAAAAAAGGTACACATTTTTTTAAAAACTTTAATTCATCTGAAATGCATGTAAATGTAGCAAAGTCAAGTGAAAAAAGAAGCATGGTTAATCCCCTTGGTCTCTAGGACCTCCTGGTTATTCCCAGAGATGATCCACTTCCTGCTGCTGGTTGGTGTGTCCACCAGGCCCTGCATAGCACGTCCACATGAAACATCTTCAACTTTAATGAGGGCAAGTCAGACTGGCTTATTCTATAGTTTTTCAGTGGACGTTCCCTCAACTCTTCCAAACTTTATAAACTTACAAATATTATTTTAATCAATGCAAATGTTTTTCATCTTGCTTCATCGATTTAATTTACATGCTTTCCTATTAACAAATATACATGAGTATCTATTACTTGCAAGCTACGAGCATATCTACCATGGAACACAAAGCTGCTGCATGCCTACCCTGTTCTTTCAAGTTGCTTGTCATCCAGGAGTCAATAGCTATATAATTAAATATGTAGTTACCTGGATCTCTCTAGATCAGTCGTCTGTTTTTTAAAATTCCATTTGCTATTATCATAAAGTTGTTTGACTTGGCTTGCCAGGGGATTACCATCTTTGGTTTCATCTATACAAATCTCTGATTGTGTTCATATTACCATTCTGATTTTAAAATCTCCCTTTGAGAAAGTAGAAGTTTAAAAAAGGTAGGATCAGCACCTTTGAGGGAATAAATAAATGATTAGTCTCCCTGTTTCACAGGTGAAGAAGTTGAATACAAAAAAAAAAAAAAAAAAAAAAAAAAAAAAAAAAAAAAAAACCAGAATGAAAGGTCCAGCTGGATACAAATGGACTGTGGCCTCTGGATGCACACACCAGGATAATTTCCCTTCCTCTCATAGATTGGATAGAACCAGGCATTCCAGGAGTGATTGTTTGCAGGCCATGCTAAAGGTACCAGAGCAATTCCCAGCACTGTGATTTCACCACACAATGTAAACAGATGGCTGTGGTTCAGAGAACCAGCTGAATGCTTCAATCTGTGGGATACAGCCATAAGGGTAGGCAGACCATTTCTGAGTCACACTGCAGGCCAGAGTGCCATCGCTGTTGTTTGATCATTTTAGATTTGGGGACGTGCAGAGAAATACCCTTTAGCCTTTTTATAATTTAAAAAAGATCTTTAGAAAGTACGAAGCAGGGAAGTGTCTTTTGTTGTTTTGTTGTACCCATCAACTAAGAATGCATTTTCATAAAAGAATTGTGTAACTGGCCTTTTGTCTTGATCCAATTGTTAGAAATTAATTTCCTCTGTTTTCAGGGCAACAATGACCTTGACCTAACAGGCGCCTTTGCTCTTCATGTGCACACAAAGTCATGAAAATCATGCAATTTTGTATTGATACCCCTCACAACATCTGAGGGGAATTCATCCAGTTTGGAGTAGTTCAATTTGAAAGGGATTTAATTGCCACAAACTGTATTTGTAAACTAGTTCTTTCCACCACATCTAACAATTTCATGAAGTAATTGTTAGCAGAAACAAAATCTGTATTTATTAATGTTTATTGTTTTTCAGCCAAAATTAATTTTCAAAGCATACTTTTGAGTACCATTTACATTCAAAAATAAATGCAGCAGATGTGTTATTAGGCCAGCTTCAGGATATTCCAGGAGGCCTAACGTGCCAACATTTCCTGCATGAAGGCAAATGAGTAAAGCTCCGGAGGGCTTGGCTCTGCAGAACTAATGTTTTATCTAATCCACTGCTTGAATGAGACATGAACAGATTTTTGCTCTGCTACAATACTGGCAATTAGCAAAGTCTCCCTAGGTCTAGTTCCATTTAGTTTAAAGTAAATAATATTTATGATTTGGCCATTTCTGATATATTCCTGTGGCTTCTAAAATTGAAAGAATGAATTAAAACAAGCTGTTGTATTGAACAAGCAACATGAATGATTTTCCAAAGAGTGTAGGATTTGGGGAGAAATCTGATGTTTCCTATACCTAAGCAGGGACTTATGCTAACTAATATCCACAGGAGGGCTGCTTAATGTTGCTCTTCAAAACCTCCAGGAAAACCGTGTGTATTTTTACTACAGGGAACTGTTGTATAATGATATAATTTTCAACCTTATTTTCTGGCCTCATTGCATAGTACCTGTTAGAAGGTTTCCTGTCTCCACTTATCTTTTGTGTATTTCTAAAAATAAAATGGACGTCTTGTTAAAAGATGACAAATGCCCATTTTATTGCAAAACTTCCTTTCCACATAGAAAATGAATCTAGACACAGGTTCTCAAATTGCCAGCTTTCCTCAACTGAAGAAAGGTGACAGGGTGAATTAGTTCCCCCTCCTTCAGAACAAAGCTTTCCACATGTCATTGTCTGCTGTGACTGGGCCCCACCTACCTGGGCAGGCAGGTCATTCTCCATGACAGGGGAGACACCTGTAACACCTCCACTCCACCAGAGTCATTCACCTTTAGGAATTCCCAAAGGCATGACCAGGAGACTTTTCTAGCTGCTTCTGTTTTGATGCAAAACTTGTATTTTGAAGAAGGAATATTCCAGTCTCAAACATTCCAGGATGCTTTTTGATTTTCTCTTATATAAGATGGGGTTTGAATGTTTAGAAACAAAGTTTCAAGACCTTTGATGAGGCAAAAAAATGAGTGTGAAGCCTAGGAAAAGTTTAAGATTTTGGTTTGCTAGGTTTCAGGAGCATGCTTTTTCCTTGTGATGGTATAGAGGAACATTCCTCACCTCAGTGACTTTTAAATGTTGTTGTTACTCCCTAGCAAACATTCAAAGTTGGTTTTGTTTTTCTTGCCTAACTGACGATTATAGGGTTCATGTGAAATCTCTACTCTTGGACAAGTTCTTCGTGTTTCTGGGTACAGAAGAGTAATTGTGGAGTGTCTGTGGGCTCAGTAGTTACGTGTCACTCTGATGCTCTGACTTAATTTGCTCCTCCACCCTATAGGCAGTGGTACCCCACAGGAGTAGGTAGGAAAGTTGGACAGAGAAAGGCTACTTCATGAGGCTCTCATGGGGAATCAGATGACTGACTGCCTAAACTCATCTTTTAGGGCAATAGGAAAAAAAGGCTCTTTCAATATGAAGATTTGTGCAATTGCTCCAGATCAGTGGATCTCCTAAAATATGTGTGTGTGTGTGTGTGTGTGTGTGTGTGTACCTCAGTCTTCCTAGTTGTAAACTGTGCCAATAGCTGATGAATTGTTGTAGAGTAAATATAACCTGAAGCATCAACTCTAATATCTGGCATGTAATATGGACTAAATAAATATTAGTTGATAACTACAAAGCCTTATATACAAAACTCCTTTAAATGGAGAATTTTTATATTTTAAAGGTGGCATGATTCCCTTTTAATGCTGTTGGCAGTATAAAATATGAATAGTCTAAATATTTAATGTTACTATCTTTACCTTCGAAATGAAAGGAACAGAAAGAATGTAAAAGATTAGGAGAACTGAGGGTATGTGGTCACAAATGAGGCAGCAGGAGAATCCAACTTGTTTTGTTTTGATTACAAAAGCAGAAGAAGGTGAATTAGTTGTTTAAGGGATGACAGCAGTATTCAAAGGCATTGATCTTTGTTGTTTCATTTTTCAAATAATTTAAGACTGCGCCAAGCTGTTTATCTTTCTAAGTTCTACGTTGTTGTTTCTCAAAGTGGGATCTTCTGATACCTGAGAGTCCCAGGACCCTTTTAAGGAGTCTGTGAAGTCAAAACTCTTTTTGTAATAATGCGGATACTACATTTGCTTTTTTGTGTGCTCTATTGTTATCCACCCTGATTCTAGAAAAGCAACAATGAATAAAAGTGCTTCAGCATAGTCATGGGGACAGCACCAAACAGTGACAGTAGCTATAGAATCACTGCTATCTCCTTGTAGTTAAACAAAAACAAAAGCAAGGCCAGTTTCTCCTGAGAATATCCTTCACAAAAGAGAAAAATTATTTATTTTTAAAATTAAATCTTGACTATGAACACACGTCATTTAATGTTCAATGTGACTAAAATATGCATAGAGTACTATTGCTGCTGAGGTACCCCAGTCCTTGATGGAAAGGCACTGTGCCATTGTGCAGTTGGAGCCCTTTTTTCCTGGAGCACCATTTTTACTTGAATAATGACTGACATTCAAACTGTGGTTATTCAGATTTGAGCTTTTGGCAGGCAGTTTCGTCAAACATGAATGAAGTGAGCTGGTTACTTCAGGAAAAATGACTGATAGTGCTTGTTGCCAATGATAAAATTTGAGCTTTCAAGCAAAAAATGAAAAATTTAGAAAGCTTGTACTTGCCATTATGGGCTTTACAGCTTCTGGAAACTTAAAGGCATTTCTGGTGAGATCAAAGGTGATATTAACAAATGTGATTATTTGATGTTATGTCATGAAATATGTCAACCTTTGGGAAATCTGCATAACTTAGGAAACGAAATTTTCTAAAGGACCAATGCATCTGACAGCATCATGCATGGGTTAAAGATTCATTAAAACCGCAAGCTAGACCAATGGCTTTTAATGCAGCAGAGTATAAAAAGCTCACTTATACAGTTTCAGATTACTTATCAAAACTAATTGCTTATTGCAACTAAAATATACCATTTGTTATATTTTGGTGTAATATTAAAGAAGAGTATTCACAATTATGTGAAAAAGTCAATAAAATACTTTCCCCTTTTTTATTTATTTTTAAAAAAATTTTAGTTGTAGATGGACACAATAACTTTATTTTATTTATTTATGTTTATGTGATGCTGAGGATTGAACCCAGTGCCTCTCATGTGCTAGGCAAGTGCTCTTCCACTGAGCCACAACTCCAACTCCCCCACTTTTCAACTACATATATATGTGAGTGACCAGATTGTCTTCATATTCTTCAACCAAAAAACTAAATTGCAACTGACTGAGACAGAAATAGACACGAGGATACAGCTGCCTTCTATTATACCAGACATGAAAGCAATTCACAAAAACTTAAAACAATGCTACTCTTCTCACTAGTTTTTAAAACATAGTTATTTTCATTTAAAATATTTGTTGACATACAGGTGGTATATTATTATAATTTTAAAACAAGTTGATAAAAATGCTTTAAAAACTTTCTAGTTTTTGTTTCTAAATGGATAAATATTAACAGGTGTAACCCACAAAAGCAAAAACTTTCTGGAGGCCTCAGTAATTTGTTCAGAATGTAAAGTATAGAGGATTTGGAGACCAAAAAGGATAAAAAACTGTTATGCTGGGTAATCTCCCACAAAGAGTTGAAAAAGTTTACAAAAGTATTCAAGTTTTATATATGGAATGTTTACTCTGTGGCCTAATCCATCCTGGGCAAAGGCATTTATTCCTGGAATCAATTTAAAATGGGAAATGTTATAGATATTGTGCCGAATAATCTTCCCTAATTCCTCCCCAAATCAGAGGTTTCAAGAGCACTCTAACGGATTATAAACTCTACAAAAGAAAGTGTGAGCATATTGGGTAAGGGACTGGTATTCTGGCTAGTAAACTTTGAGTGATGAATGGTGTACTAAAGGAACATTTTGAGTTTTCCCACCCAAATTTAAAAATTTTTTAAAAATTATTTTTGGTACCAGAGGTTAAGCCAGAGGTGCTTAACCACTGAGCAACATCCCCAGTCCTTTTTAATATTATTTTTATGTTTTTATTTTGAGACAGGATCATGCTAAGTTGCTAAGGCTGGCCTCGAACTTGTGATCCTCCTGCCTCAGGTTCTCAAGTTGCTGGGATTACAGGTGTCAGCCACTGGGCCCAGCCAAATTTAACTTTCTAGTTTTGTACTTTGTTTTTGTTGTAATGTGCATTACTGTCATAATTTGTATTGATTTTGCTATTCTTAAAACGTTTTATTTTTAATTTGGAAATTTCAAAAATTGACATAAGTTCCAAAAAAATAATGCAGCAGGCTGGGTCCGTGAACATACCATTCAGTTTTTTTAAAAAAAATTTATTTATTTGCTTTAGTTGTACACAATGCGTTTATTTGTATGTGGTGCTGAGGATCGAACCCGGGCTGTGCACGTGCTAGGTGAGTGCTCTACCGCTGAGCCACAACCCCAGCCCACCATTCAGTTTTAACAGAGATTAAATTTCAACATTTGTCTTATATCTGACTCTTTAAAGGAAGAAAATAAGAATGAAGGGAGGTAATTCAAATATATCCTTTTTGAATCTACTTTTTTTCATCCTATAGTTGTTTTTAAGGTTTTTATTCATGTTGAAACATATATATCTGGTTAGTTTGAAAACTATTGTTAAGTATTTTACTATTGTGAAGTATTTTATTGTGTAAATAAATTCTCAAGTTTCTTGCCTTTTTAATACTTAAAATTTCAATTTTTATTAAAGCACACATGTATATAACAGAAAAATAAGGCAAAAAATGTTTATCATACTGGTCAAGATATTTGGTTAAATTTTTAAGAAAGCAATGGCAATTCTAAGTATTTAGATCTTTGGACATCAAATAGTTGCCTAAATTGGATTTTGGCTCTTTGATTTAGTTTTGCACAGATAAGTAGTTTATTTATATAAATTATTACTAAGCCTAACTTGGTATTTTTAACCATATTTTTGAGCATGAACCATTGTATAATGTAGAGGAAAAATATGTTGAATTTAATGAAATTCCAAATCATGTGCATTTCTATTCCTAGTTTTCTAGGTGATTAATGTTCTTCTCATTGACTGTCCCCTGTATGTAGGAAGCTCTGTGAGCATAGGCCTTATCTGTCTTCTTCCCTGCTCTATCTCCAACCCCTGGACCTAGTACCTGGCATGGAGCCAGTTCTCCAGGTATGCTTGTTGGATCACGGGATGAGTAAATGAATGAAAAAATGATTGGGATATTTTGAGTGTGCAAAGTGAAGCATGACCTCATAAGTAAGAAGCTCTGAAGTAGCAAAAGATAAGGTGGCTGAGGGCACCAGGCTGACAGACGTGGAATTCTGTGGCAGAGAGCATCAAATCGTGTCTTTATTCTGTCATGGCTGAATTTCTTGGCCCAGAATTACACTGAACAAAGTCATTATTGAACCCAGCAGTGTTGTCCTTGCTGCCTGTTAGAAAGCATAAACTGGAGGGCTTGACAAGTGGCAGCAAATGCTCTTGTTTTCCGTGAGAATCTTGGAAACATCAGGAACAAAGTCAATTTAATGCTTCTTTTGAGAAAGTCTGGCAGGTTAGGTAATGCATTTACACTGTTTTTCATACTGCATGATTTAACTCTCCATATTGTGCCTGTATTACAGAAGGTTTATGATCTTGGTCTGTTGGACCAGAATTTTAAATATTTTTATTAAATTAAATTTCTTATTCACTTCATGGGTCAAGGGGATCCAGTACACCTCATTAGCTGATAAAAGCAGCAATCATGCATTTATCTTTTTTGTCAAGCCAAGCTTCTCTCAACAGTTGGCATTTCTGATGTGCAAAGAAATCTTCCTTCATCTTCTCACCCCTTGCCGTCCTGCCTTTACTTTTAGCTTTTTCAGGAGTATTTCTGTATTGTTTTGTGATTCACAGAAAATCAGCTTTCCTTTTAGACATAGCTGAACCATGAATCTTAGGATTCTTGCCCCATTTAAGATAGGTAAAGAAACTACAGTGAACACATTGATTGAGAATTACTAAAGGCTTGACAGTGCTGAGAGCTGTGCTGAGCACTGCAAAGCAAAGAAGAGCAAGGTTGACCTGGCTCGGGCCTCATGGAACTTCTTGGGGGTGGGGGACAATTTTTAAAACCAAGAAAATGAAAAATAAATAAAAGAGCTGTGAGTTGTATAAGATAGACTGTGCCCAAGGGCCCTACTTTAGGTAGAGTGTTCTAGGGATCCCTTTCCGAGGGGCAGTCTAAAGAGTGGACAGGAAAACCAGGCAGGGTGGGGCCCTCTGGACAGAGGAAAGAGGGCCAAGTCCCTGAGTCAGGGAGGAAACACTGAGCATATTTGTGGCAGCAAAAGGAGGCCAGCGGGGGGTGAGTCGCAGTGAGTTAGGGAAGAGTGGCTTGTGGCAGAGCTGGAAAGAAACCTCGTTCCCTGCAGGCCTTGCTGGGGATGCTTGGCTTCCTCCTAACTCTGGTGTGGTGCTTGGGATGGTGTTCATGCTGGTGTGGTATGATTTCATTCCCATTTTAAGACACTGGCTCATCTGTGGTGAGTGGATCAGAGTCAGCAAGTGTGGCAGAGGGTAAATCAAATCAGTTAGGAGGCTGTAACCACGGGACGCAGGAGACCTAAATGGTGGTAAGGGATATGGAGAGAAGTGGACAGATTCATGATATATTTCAGAGCCAGAGTTAAGCAGAGCTGCTGATGAATTATGTACATGTGGAAAAGAACAATGAATAAAACTTTTAGGTTTGTGAAGAGAGGATGATATCTTGTATAGGTGGGAACACTGGTTCTTGAGTTAGAGTGTCTGGATTTTTCTCCCATCTTGTAGTGGCAACCCCTTCCTAAGATTTTTTATTTTTTATATATCTGTTAATAACTGCAACCACGCTTCTGTAATCATGTTTGCTTAACAGCTATGGAAAGAAATTGAGCTGCCTGAAGAAAGGGGAGAAATTAAGGTTTTTTTCCATGAGAAAGTCTTGAAACCTGGAAATCTGCACTGTATAAAAGATATTGAGAAGCCGGGCATGGTGGCACACGCCTGTAATCCCAGCACTTGGGAGGCTGAGGCAGGAGGATGATGAGTTCAAAGTCAGCCTCAACAATGGCGAGGCACTTAGCAACTCAGTGAGACCCTGTCTCTAATAAAATACAAAAAAAAAAAAAAAAAAAAAAAAAAAAAAAAGGGGTGGGGATGTGGGGATGTGGCCCAGTGGTCTAGTGCCCCTGAGTTTAATCCCCGGTACCAAAAAAAAAGATATTGAGAACAAAGAGGCAATGCTCAGTTTTTAGAGAGGACTCCACAGAGCCTGTGCCAGTGTTAAATACACCTAATGTTCTTCTACATCTCCAAGTGCCAAGTGCCGCTTGTCTCTTTCCAGTACCACAATTTTCCATATTTTCTGAAACAGTTTGAGATTCTTAGTAGCTGCTTGACCCTAGCAAAGTTAACCTCTCTGCGTCTTCATTTTCCTCTCTCCAAAATGGACCAGTTACAAACGTCTACCCCACAGGAATGTGGTGAGCCCTGGGGCTGTGTAGCAGATCACTCGCTTCCTGGCACACAGGAAGCATGGTTGAATGTCAGGATTGTTGGTACTTACAAAACAGGAAGGCTGGGTAGGCACTGGAAGGTTAGGGGATGGTTTTTAGGGGAACCGTCTCAAGTTCTATTGTTAATGCGTTCGGTTTGAATTGTTCATTGGAAATACAGTGAAAACATCAATTATCCAGGTGGATGTAAGTCTGGCATGCAGGGAAGCTGAAGAATCACAATTTAAATCAGCATTTGAACCATGTGTAAATGGATCTCATTGGAGGGATAGAGGTGAGGTCCAGAGTTAATCCCTGAGTTGATCCAGAGAAGTAGAAGCCAGTAAATGAGATTGGGAAAATGTATCTGACATAGGAAGGAAAACATATGAGAACATAAGGCAAGAACAAGAGAGTAAGTGTCTCTATTTGGAGCACTGCTGAGGGTCAAGAAAGGTGACAGCATGGAAATCATTGGCCACCTGGAAAAGGATGGCTTCAGTGCAGCTGAGAGAAGTGGATAAGGTGGAGTGTTGAGAATATGTTGGGGGTGAGGAAGTAACGATGGCTCTTGTAGACAACCTTCAAGAGGACTTACTTGCGAACAGTGTAGAGGAGCTGAGCAGCCATAGGGAAACAGATGTTCTGTGTCACTTGTTTTATTTCTACAAAGGAGCAGCTAGAGTGGCATTTTCTATTACAAAGTGGGAGGTTGGTGATGCAGGGGAGGTAGAGGAGGACTGAAGGAGGGAAATCCTTGAGAAGTACTGAGGTCTAGAACAAGCACAGAGATATGGGCCTTTGATGACAAGAGGCATAATGCTCAGGAAAAGAAAAACAATAAGATGTAATTGTGGTCTTTGGTGGTCAGATGAACAACTTGCGTGTACTTTCTATTTTCTTAATGAAATATGAAGTAAAATCATTAGCTGAGAATGAGGGCAGAGGAGGAGTTGTGGAAGCTTCCAGGCCAGGGAATAGTATGAAATAGCCGCCTCAGGAAGTGGGCCTCAGGAAGTGGGCAAGATTGCTCAAGAAAAAGAAGTAGAAGTGCTGGCTGATAGAGTCCCTATCTGAGGTTTGTGATACTGAATTAAAAAAGGGGCCACTGTGGGGCTGGGGTTGTGTCTCACCAGTAGAGTGCTCGCCTAGCATGTGTGAGGTCCTGGCTTTGCTCCTCAGCACCATGTAAAAATAAATAAAATAAAGGTATTGTGTCCAACTACAACTAAAAACTAAAAAGTCTCTCTCTCTCTCTCTCTCTCTCTCTATATATATATATATATATATATATATATATATATATATATATATTTATTTATTTATTTTAAAAAAGGGGCCACTGTGCTTGATTATATGATCTTCTCCTGTAGAATTCAGCGGCTGGGAAGCATATACTATAAAATATAAGGTAATTCCTGTGGCCTTTAAGTTCAGGGATAGAATGAAATTAAGAATGCACTAACCTAATGGTAGGAGTTTCATTAATGGAGGCAGCTCTTAAAATTTTAAGGAACAATGACTGTCCTTTCATCATTCTGGCCTGCTGCAAATGCCACTTCCAAAATGAAATAGACACCAAGCAGGGATTGGAGACTGTTTATTTGCAATGTACTCTGAGCCAGTGGAAAGCTAGGCCCACAGTTGTTGGCACAAGGCATCATACTGAGGAGGCACTGTGCTTCCAGGAACAGTCACTGGATTGGTCCCGCGGTACCAAAGAAGGCCAAGGTGGTGATACATAAAATGAAAATGCAAAGGAGAAATGCCCCAATAGTTATCTCCATATTAGTCTTTTTACAAACTGAAAATTACTGCATAATTGTAGTGAAATGACTGAGCTTGCTTTTAATTTTCTTGAAATTTCCCAATGACTCTTGGCTTAGTTTTATGGCAATATACAAGGAGGAACATATATGCGTGAAAGTACATGCGGGTGTGGGGTGGTTGTTTTCACTTTGGCAAAACTAAAGCATCTGTGCTCAACATCAGTTCTTTCCACATATGCACAAAAACAGATAGATCCAGTTGGCTTTGAGAACAGGCCAGAGTTTCTAAATATGTTCTCTTCTCAGGTTACCTGCTCAGAGAGCTTTTCTAAACCAGGGCTGTGTAACCCTAGTCTGAATGTGTTCTAATTGTCTCTATCCATTATAGCAGGCAAATTCCTGCTCCTGAGGGTATGTGCATTGTGAGAGACCTTTATTTGATACAACAGCCATTATAAGCTGTAGCTTTGAAATGGGATCCATACGAATCTAAAGTGGACTAGAGCAATGATTTCTACCTGTTGGGAAATATAAGATCCCATGTTGTGAAAGGAGAGGGGATTTCATAAAGAGGTTCTGTTACAAAAACCTTAAGGGTCAGTAGAAATTAGTTTTGTTTGGAGACTTTTATGATACACCTGATAGAATAAGAGAAATCCTTGTGGGTTGTTAGTCATAGCTGTAACTACAGGGCCGTGGTTAAGGACCCTACTGAAGCACAAAGTTGTGCGTACAAAGGGCTGCAAGAAACACCCTTGGAAAGGCTTCTTCACTGGGGCAGTGCATATCTGCGGGAAGAACAGAATCCAAAACTCTCCTTTCCTACCATGTCCCTTTGTCCTGGGTAACAAGACAGGCAGTGTTGTATACAGGCAAATATTTTACCACTAAGCATAGTAGTAGACCTGAATTCAGTGCCATGTGAGATCTTGAGCTCACACTCAACTGGGAGCTTGTAGGTTGCTGCGAAGCTCAAGTGAGCCTTGTAGATTTTAGATGTAAATTTTGGGGACGTCATATGTGTTGCTCGGTGCTTTTCAGCTCTATGACTTGTTCCTGGTCGGTTTGTCCCTCAACAGTTCCCTCTGGTGCTTCCTGTAGTAGCATCTCTCCTCAAATGTCTAATCTCAGACATTCCTGTTTCACAGAGAAAACATTGAACTGAACTCTTCCAACTTCCTAACTTCCCACCCACAAGTGATCTTTAGGAGTCCCATTTCATAGCGCCTCCCTGGGGCTGTTTATCTTCCAGGTTGGTGAGCTCAGCCTCATCTTGACACAACCCCTTACAAATCGTGCTCCATCTTTCATTCCCTTGGTTCCTTTGTCAGTTTTCAGCTTCTTGTCTCCTTTCTCTCACAAAATTATCAAGCCCCAATTTTTTCTACTTACAAATCAGCCCCTTCCCCCGGCCTTTGCAACGTGTTTCTTAAGCTTAAGAGGTAGGAACCTTCTGGATTCTTTTTTCCCAAATCTAGTTCATCAGAAAATGCTCACTCTCTCCTTGTTCTCTTCCTTCCTTCAGCCACTTCCTTAATTTGAGCCTCATCATCTCTAATTAAACATGTCTTCTTGCCTCTTCTCTGTCCTTAATTTTTGTATTTCACAAAACAGAGGCGGGGACAGGCAGTTTCCTAAAGCATGGGCCTCAGATTGTGCTCTTCCAGCCCAGAGCTTTAGTATCACTGGGGAAAGTGGTGAGATATGCAAATTCTCTAACCACAGCCCAGATCTATGGAATAGAAACACTGGGGATGGGGCTCACTACCATTGAACAAATCCCCAGGTGATTCAGTTGGTCTAAGGTTTGAGAATTACTGTCCTCCAAAGTTAACAAGGTGCTATTAACCTGGAAAGGGAAATAGATGCTGGGAGGTGCCCTTGTCTCCCACAGCCTTCCAGTCAACATAAGCTCTTATAGGCCTTGTCTATAAGGTGTTGGATCTCCAGGTGAAAACCAGGCATGTGGTTTCTTGAATAAATGCCTGAATATGACCAGTGCTTGGCTGTCCCAGGGGCAGAATTGAGGTTACTTTCTTTTCTTTCTTAGTTTTTTCCCAAAGAGTTTTAGAGGTTTGTTCATGCTGGGAAGCAACAGGCTATCACTTGGACTCCTGAGAACAAATGACCTTTGTTGGCTGGGAGCTGTGTTCTCTCCCTAAAACTTTCTGACAGCACAATTTCTGGTACCATGACCCTGGTGCTCCAACCTTCTGTGGCTCTGTCCCTTGTCATGGTTAATTCTGACCTCGCTTGGTAGATGGCATTTGAGTGGGACTTAAGGGTTAAGAAGGAATTTGGTAAGTGAGGGGAAGGAAATTTCAGGCTGAAGGAATGTGATAAACAAAGACCAGAGGGATAAAATTACAAAACATGTTGTGCCACCAACAAAAGGAGAACAGTGTGGGTTGATGGCAAGAAATGAGACTGAAAAAGGAGTTTGGAATCAGTCCTGAAAGGCCTGCTAAGGAATTTGGACTCTATATGGGAGATCACATAATGGAAAAATAAGAGTCATAGTGTTAAAAGTGTTATATCACATGTTGGTATCTCAGGGATTATCTCTATATCATTTTATTTTCCAGCCAAAGACATGGATAGACATCCAATCTGTGCATCAGTACATTCAGAGCTGAGTTGAATAGGCTGATAAATCTGCCTGACCCCTTGCCTGGGGAACTGAGTAACAGCTACATACACATCAGCACACTGGGAAACACTGAGAGATCGGCTTTGACTAAGCTGCAGATGTCTGATTTGCTTTTGGAGGTGTTGACACTGGTGATCCAGGTGTGGGAATCTTTAGCGGTGACATATTAGCTCAGGGATATGAGAGCTGAAGACAGCCACGTGGCTGTGGAAAAGCACCTTAAATGAGACTAGTTTCTTCTTGAACATTATCTCCCCCTGCTCTCGCTCATCCACCTTGACATCTCTTACTAAGGGATGGTTTTGATTGACCAGAGTGACGACTGTGACTTATTAAAGAAAACAACGATTAGGTTCCCATTACACGCCTGGTTTTGAACAGGCACCAAGACATCTCCCTTCTGATGGGGAGCTCTAACCTTTTTAAGTGGCTGAGAAGCTAACTATCCCTAGATGATCAGTGTGATCCTCAGTCATTAGTTTAGCCTCTGGCTGTTTTGATTTCCAAGTGATAATAAAGAACTCAATGAAGAAGCCACTGAAGAACCAACCCAAGCCCACAGAGGAACTTCAAATGCCTGCCTCTGGTTAAAATGGATTTATCTGATCAGTTTAAAAGATTTGCTGCCGAGATCTGGCTTAAAAGTCTAAGACAAAGATTTAACAAGGAGGAGAAAAGAGAAGGGGGCATGAGATTTTTTTTTCTTTTTTGTAAATTAATGTCAGTTTTTCTTGTTGCTTAATTTTCCATCATTATATGTTGGGAGATAAAAGAAAGAAGCAAGTCATCCTTTGACTCTTACTGCAAGACATCTCTGCCTCAACTAATAAAAAAAAAAAAGAAAAAAAGAAAAAAAGCCGGATGGTATGAAGCCCTAGAAATGCAGCTCAATCACTCCCTGCAATTACTGTGTCTTATTGATAACTTGCAGCTCTATCCAGCAAATGCCATCTCTGGAACAAAGCCTGTCACAGATCAGACTGAATCCATTAAAAAGCTTTGATTAACATGTCCCTGGGGTGTGCTGTGGAAACTTTTTACGCCAAATGACAGCCTATTGCTGCTGCTTCTGAATTGTCCTCCTGAAACACTCTTGTGTTTTAATCTAGTGCACAGTTTAAATTAAAAAACGGCAATGACTTTGTGTGACCTAAATACGATTCACTTCTATTCGGGGTGGGATTTATCAACTGCTAACAGATTAAGTGTTCAGAGAAGCAACAATTAACTTTACTGTGTGTGACTAATATTAATTATAAATAAATAAATATTATATATACACACACTCTTATATATACATAAACATTATATGTATGTTGTGTATATAATCTCTGGTTCTTTTGTTCATTCTTATACAAGGCCAGAGGAAGGGCCATGGTTAATGTGCTTAATTTAGTGCATAAGGAGCTTTGTGTTCATCCTTAGAGAAAAACAAATTTGTTTGTATTTGTGGAGCACGATAGTTACCACCCTCCCACCACTCTGCTTTTTCATTGGCTTCTGAAATGGATGCTGTCATGAATTGAAGCCTTTTGAAGCAAAGATAAAGCTTAGTCTTCCAAATGTGAAGTTGTTAGAAGCTGGGACTTGATGGTTGTCTGCACAAATAACTCCTTTCCATCCTAGGGGGAAATTCAGTCTTGATGGTCTGAGGTGTGCATGTGCATGAGTGTGCATTTGTGTGTGCGTGTGTGTGTGTGTGTGTGTGTTTGTTGCTATCACACACTCTACTAAAATACAAATGTTGAATGGCTACATTTTGAAACTGTCATGAACTATATTATACAATAAAAAATGATTCTCTTAGACGCCATAATAAGACATGGTGAAAACCACCTACAGAAGAAGGGCACCCATCCTCCTGCTCTTCACAGTGTTTTATTATTTTTGATGCTAGGAACTAAACCCAGGGCCTCACACAGGCTGAGGATGCCCTCTTCCACTGAGCCACACCCCCAGCCCTCTTCACAGTAGTTGAAGTCTCTGAAACTGGTAGAAGACAAAATTTTGACGCTTTTGTTGGCAGGATCCTTATGGCAAGTTTGTTACTGGTAGCCATGAATTATGGCCAAAGGTGAAAAGAAATCAAACTTGTACAGATGGAAGCATAAGAATTGGAGAATACAGTCACTCTGGGGCCCCTGTGCTGCCATCTCAGAATATGGAGACAGCCCTCACTCTCCCCGCACCTGAGGACCAGAGTCACACTCTCCTTGAAGGCTCCCAGCTCACCACTGACTGTGAGCACATGGTGCTGCCATCTTTCTGCAGAGGAACTTCTGGAGTTCTGCCTCTGGTAATGTGGGCTGTGTGGCCAGAGAGGGAGATGAAGGGATATTAGGGTAAAGGACAGTTTTGATCATTTTTTTTAAAAAAGAATTTTCTAATTAATTTGGGATATACAAAAATGTAATGGACCAGGTTTGGGGATATGGCTCGGTGGTAAAGCACTCATCTTGCATGTGTGAGGCCCTGGGTTCAATCCTCAGCACCACATAAATAAAAGAATAAATAAATAAATAAAGGAATTGTGTCCACCTACAACTAAAAAAATATTTTTTAAAAATGTAATGGCCTGCACTGTGAAGAAGTGGCTCCTAGTGGTTGGAACAGGCTGGGTGATGTGCAACAAGTGGGAGGTATGGGGACATGATTTGTGAGACCCAACAGGTCTGACACTCAGAAAATTAAGCCAATTACCATAATGTTGGACTAAAAATGTGATATTTTCCTTCTTGAGAATTGGAAATGTTTTTGTTTGGTTCTTTTAAAACTCACCTAAATCTCACCAGAACAGAAGCTTCATGAAGGTGTGTATGCTCATACCTTGTTCATGGCTGCATGCATTGCTTTTAGAACTGTGTAAGCACATAGTTAAATACTCACAGGCATGTGCTGAATGAATGAACAACTAGTCTATAATAATTTTATTTTCATTGACTTCTCAGAAAAGAGCATCTCATGATCTATTTTTACCAAATGAGCAATCCAAGTTAGGTGTGATGGCATAGGCCTGGTTAAAAAAAACTTTGGAGGCTGAGGTAGGAGGATCACTAGTGTGAGGGAAACTTATTGAGACCCTGTCTCAAATAAACAAATGAATCAAAAGAGCTGGGGGTGTAATTCAGTGATAGTGTCCCTGAGCTCAATCACCAATACAGGGCGGGGGGTGTGTGTGGGCGGGAATGGAATGAGCAATCTGCGCTTGTTCCTCTCTCTAGGGTTATGTTATCATAGGGGTATCAGGCTTCCTAACAGCTCACAGGTGTATCTTCATTAAGCTTGAACGTCTGCTTGTAGATTTACTAAGAAAGGAGCAAATTTTTTTTTTAAAAAAAAATTATTTTTATGTGGTGCTAAGGATTGAACACAGCGCCTTACACATTCTAGGCAAGTGCTCTGCCTCTGAGCCACAGCCCCAGCCCCACAAATTTGGTTTTGACAAAAGAAAACCTTCAGCAATTGAAGGGCTTCCAGCAGTGAGCTAACATACCATTGGGGAGTCCAGCACTTTATATTTAGTCTCCATTCTGTTACACCTCTATTAATAGATCGTCTCTGGCAGCCTGGAATAAACTGGAGTCAAATAGATTAGAATAAATAGAATAATGACTGGATCTTTTGATCAGGCTGGGTTCTGATCTGCTTAGCTCTGATTGCTCATGGGCCTACAGCACCATTTGCTCTCAAAAAGAACAGCAGCTGATGGGAGCCAAGCATGAGGCTGCTTAGAAAGAGTCTCCTTGGAGAAGAATAGAGAGGTAGATGCAAAACAATGGACTGTGCATTTGAAAAATGGAGTATCATCCTCAGTGCCAAAGTTTTCAAGACACTCAGGAGAATATTAGTGTCTGGAAAGCTTTGGCACTGAGGATGATACTCTGTTTTGGCTTTGAAAATCTGTTTTTGCCCTGGATCTGGTATTGTACTTCTACGACTTTCCAGTCAAGAAAGGAGTCCAAAGACAGGAAAAAACCATAAGATGTACAAAAACAGTCCAAAGGCATTCTTCATTCCAGGGAAGAACTGGAGGGAAATCCTAATAAGGAATTTTTTAAATGAATGATTTTCTAGTAATGTGATCATATTCTAGATGATTATTAAAATGCTAAATAAAGATAGAGGGAAATCTGTAAGAGAAGAAGTGCTTACTAAGCAAGAAAATACAAACATGTAGGTTATAATGATATATATATATATATATATATATATTTTTTTTTTTTTTTAAGGGGGAAGGAAAAAGACATTGAAAAATATCCCAGAAGTAAATTTTTATGGAAGCAGGGAAGAGCAGCAATCCCTGCAACCATTGACCAAGAATTATTTCAACACTTTCACAAATGTTCTCATGGCAAGTGGGTATTGTAGGTATTATCATCTCCATCTTATGCATAGAGAGACTTCCCTTCAGAGGGGTCTAGTAAAATATCTAGGGAAATAGTAAAGAATTGAATGCTTATTTGATTGTTCTTCTCTGTAATGTTGCTTTAAAATGCAATTTTACAAGTGACATTGATATCAATGTTTCAAATATTAGTAGACCATGAGTTAGCATTCATGTTTTGTTGACCCACTCAAGGCAAATGAAAAATGATGCTGATTATATATAAGTTCCAGTTGGGAGAAAAGGAAGGGTGTGAGTGAATGCGGTAGATAAAGATCTTTCTCTGGCGGTGTATCTTTTTTTTTTTTTCTCGTTTGTGTAACACAAGTGACCGAATCATGGTGCAGATACATTTTCTGGTGCTCTTTGGGCTACACAAAGTGGGTTCACTTTTGGGGGGTGAGGTTAATAGCAATCGTTTTAAGTGTTAGGTATTGTGGCAAACTTGGAGTTGAGAAACGAATAAGCACTCAATCTTTTAATCATTACTTCTAGGTGTTAGACCTATCCAATTTAGAAAATCAGACTTTTAAGTATAAATACCTATAAATATTCATTCCCTACAAGTCCCCATCTCTCTCTTCTCCACATCACTTTTCACTAGTGGAGTAAAAGATGTTTCTAATGTCTTGATTTAAAATTTGTCTTAATATTGACAAGCATCCTTGGTCATGAAAATTCTCTCCAAACCTATATGATATATCCAGTCATTTCACATATTGCTAACATGCACAACACCATTTTATTTCCTAAGCAACATATTTCCTCCTCTAAGTTGTTCTTGTCAGGTATTTTGCTCACAGTGATCCAAAAGCTGACAAACATGTGCACTATGCCACATATCTCAGGGAATCATATTAATTATTAATGTGTATTTTATTACACTGACATTTAATATAAAGTAAATCCAGAGTTTACTCTATGAATAGTTAGTTTGGAAGACCAGTTGGCTCAAAAGCCTGGGCAGGCTACCAGGAAAGTTTGTGCACTGGAAGTCAGCTCTTAACTGGGGTCCTGATTCTGCAACTTGACATCAGAATAACACTGCACAAGTTGCTTTAGTGTTTGGAACCTAATTTGCCTCTGCCTTATGAGGATTAGAAATGTGTAACATGTATGCGAAGAACCTGGAACAATAAATTCTACTTGTTATTTGTAATACTAGTACAACATGGTGCAGAGGCTCTTGAAGTGTGCTTCCCAGACCAGCACCATCTACATTGTGTGTTTAAAAAAAAAAGACATTCTTGGGGTTTAAGCCCAGACCCACTGAATCAGAAACACTGGGAATGGAGCCCAGCCATCTATTATGTTTTATAAGCCCTCTTGGTGATTCTGGGGCCTGCTGAAGTTTGAGAACTGCTGGTAAAATGGATAAATATGGAGACTTCATCCAGAAAATGGGTAATAAATGCCTCTCCTTCATAGGTATGTTTGTCAGCTTATGCATCACTGTGAGCAAAATACATGACAAGAACAACTTAGAGGAGGAAATGTTTATTTGGAGGTCATGGCTTCAGAGGTCTCAGTTCATCAATGGTTGACTTCATTGCTCTGGGCCCAAGGGGAAGATGCCCATCCTGGGGAATGGTATGGGGGAGGGAAGCTGCTCTCCTATGTCAGTGGTGTCAGGAAGCAGAGAAAGAGGGAGAAAAAGGAGGAACATGTCTTCCAGGGCATGCTCTCAGTGACCTACCTCCTCCAGTTATCACCTGACTACAGTTACCACCCATTTAGTCCATTTAAACTGGAATGGACTGATCAGACTACAGCTCTCACAATCTAATTATTTTACCTCTGAACATGTCTGCATTAATACTTTTGGGGGGACATGTCATATTCAAACTATAACAATAGGGTAATTCTTAAGATCTTGCAACAGTGTTTAGCACTTAATTTATGTACTAGATAAATGTCAGTGTCATTTGTATCTGAGAACAAGATAGTTTATATGCTAGAAAGAATATCTGAGTCAAATATCCTTAGGTACGCAAAATATAATAGCTGCTAGGTGCATAGACTTGTAGTTCAGACAACTTGCTTTAACACCCCAGTTATGCACATAAAAACCAATTATTTTAGGAAACTCTCTAGAGCTCCATGTTCTCATCTGTAAAATGGGGATTGTAATAGTACCTATCTCAAGTAGTCATGATGGAATTATGACATGCTTAGTGGGCGTTGACAAAGGTTCTCTTCTTGACCAAGATTTACCTGGGCTCTACTGAGCCCTCTGCTCAAGCAGGTCTGACTTAGGACTTCCATCCCCATCCTAGCAGAGTCTGGATTCAACAAGACACTGGATGTCTGATCACCTTCAATATATGATCAAATTCCTTTCTTTCTTTCTTTCTTTTTTTTTTTTTTTGTGGTGCTGTAAATTGAACCTGAGATCCCCGCGTATGCAAAGCAAGAGCTCTTCCACTTACACCCTTAGCCTCTCTAATCAAATTCTTGGTCTTCCACCATTGCCCAGGTGATATCTAATCATTCTGGCCTGTCTCCAGACAGAATCCTGTCAAGTCATTTTAGACAGACTTCCTTCTTACCCTGTTATTTCCTCTAAGTAATGCCTCCTCAGAATCTCCCACTTTTTCTTACTGTGCTAGGAGTGGAGTCCAAACTTCCCCCACTGATACAAAATCTATAGCAGTAGTACCTACATCTACCACATTGTCCTGAATAACTACTTTAATGGTGCTGAAATTTTCCTTTAACAGTGTCTTGAATGAAAATATCATTTGTTAAGAATTATTCTTCAGATAGAAGTCATGTAATTAAATGTCAAATGCTAACTCAATGTTTTCAAATGTCTTAAAATTATCATGGATAATTATCCCATCATACATTCCTGCTTACTCTTGGAACCTAAATACAGTTTTATAACTTTTTTTAGCTTTAGGTTCACAAAATATCCTATGACTTCTGATGAGATTAATATGTATTTTATTTGATGCCCCTTGCTTAAAACAGTACCAGTGTCTTAGTGCCTCAGACCAGCAGCTGCTGCCCCAGGTGAGAGGGTTACTGCCTCTGTAAACTGTCTGACAAGGACAGCTCCAGGTAACACTGATGTGGCTGTATTTACTGCCAGGCCTTGCGCAAGTTCATATTCTCAGGTGATGCTTTATTATTCTTGAAGACTGAGATCCCTGAGGTGGGTTAGAAAACAATTCATCAAAGACTCTCTAAAAGGAAGGTGTGCATGCTTAACAACACTGCTTTTGCTAGCCTCTATTACCTTCTTTCAGCAGGTGTAAGCCTTTATTTTCTGTATTCCTTTCTAGTGTAGCTGCCTGGCTCTAAGCCTTCTTTGTTTCTACCCAGATGCCGGCTTCTAGTTAACTATTCTTTTTTTTTAAGCTACCAACCATCTGGAGGAAAACTGATTGGGGCTAGGGTCATTTTTGTACCTTTTAAAATTGCTGTGTAGGTAAAAGGATTTGTCAAACCCATGAATGACCCTTCTCAGATCTCAAAGGCACTTCTGATTGGCAAAGGGCTCCTTCGTGGAAAAGCCGAGTCAAGCCGAGGTAGCAATAGAGGCAAAGAGGAGCTTGCTCAAGCTACAGAATGGGTTGAGAAATATAGATCTGCCCAATTATAATTCAAACAAAAACAAGTGAGAAACTGTAGTCGGTTGAGGCACTCTTGGCCCAGCATCTGGGCTTTGCATGCATGCATGCATAATTAAGTTTCAGGCAGCTGCAGGCTTCCACAGTGCACAGGGCGGGCAGGATATCATAATACACAGTAGGTTGCATATCAATGGAACTCTTTTTAAATTCACATGAAGCCTAAGATAAAAAGACATCAGCAAAAATTAAACAGCATTCAAAACGTCAGTGAATTGTGATACAGGCCACCAGGAAAACAATGGAAACCGACCTGGTTTCCCCCCATTGTTCTGTTTCCTCTACACAAATAGATAAGAGCAACAGTGCTGACTTTGTTTTAAAATATACACACTCATTAGATCAAAGGGATCAATGCATATTTAAGCAACTTTCAAGGCATCACAGGAAGAGCGAAATAGTCTGCTTTATTTTGAAAGACAGCAGAGAAAAATCACACACAAGCATTGAGGTATTGTGATATGCAGATGGTTAGCTTTCAGGAGAATTAAATATTCATGGAAGATAAAAATCTCTCCCATTGTATTTTGAATGTATATGAGGCACAATGCCCTCTGTGTCCACATAACAGACAGACCCTGTTCTCTGTACACACAGTTCTGTGCACAAGGACAGCTCAAATCACATCCCGTGATGTCACCCTCACCCAGGCCAGGCAGGCCCTTACACAGTCAGGCTGCATCGTGGTAACTGGTGACATCACCCAGAGAACTTTGTCGCTGTGGCACTTTTATGTCCTTGGATGCACAGTTTATGGCAAAAGACCCTCAGCTGTTTTTTTATTTTATTTTTTTTTAAAATTAATTGCCCCAAGCCTTATTGAATCTAGAGCGTCAGGGCCACAGGAAATCTTTCATCGCTCAGGCAGGTCCTGGGAGGCCTCTGAGGTTCCTGGACACAATACAGTTGCATTTGCTTCTCTTACTCACCAGGTGCAGCCCTGTACTCTTCCCGCTATCTGCTGTTCCATTGCATACCTTTGTTTGACAGGGAATCAAAGGGGTTTCTCAGGGGCCTTTAATCTGATTAACCACACAGGGGTGATGAGTAGAAGGGTCGAGATGCTCCAGGACAAGGAAGCATTGTTGCTCAGGACCAGCATTTGTCATCTCTGAAACCCCACACCCATCCTCCACTCCCTGTTTTCTCCCAGCTTCCCCTCTTCCCCACCCCATGTGCCAACTCAGACAGAAAACAGGATTCAAAGAGGAGCTTTTGTTGAGGAGGAATGATGAAAAAGATGTGTTTGCTCCTTACAGGCTGCGGAAATAAAGAATTTATTAGTCATAGATCAGCCAGATGAATGAAAACTAAACCTGCTGAAGGGAAGGCATTAAGAAGGTGGGAACAATAAATATTCCCCTGGATTTCAATTTGATTCTGAATTTAGTTAATTTTAATCCGATTAGGAAACAGACTCTACCTATTGCATTCTACTCTTAAACTATGTGATTATCTTTGCTTCTTTCCCCCCATACTTTCAGACCATGTCTTCTGTAGAAGATGAGGCATTAAAGAATGATAAGGGCAGAATGGTCTCCGGATTCTGGTGGCATTCAAGGGATTGTATTTGCACATGAGATACTTCTTTGATTGGTTTCAGTATGCTATCTTAGTTCATTGCTGGTTTTTTTTTTTTTTTTTTTTTTTTTTTTTTTTTTGTCACTGCCACTGTCCTCAAATAAATTCCATCTTATCTCTAACTCAGATTTGAAAACATTTGTTTTTTAGGTGTTGTTTTTGTGTCCATATTGGACTCCAAGATATAAATAGGAAATGAAGGAATCATACCTAACTCCCTCTTCCCCCCTGTTTTTGATAAAATGTAATGTTTTCATGGTGAGACTTCTCATATTTTTTCTTTTAAATATGCTCTAAAGACTTGGTTTAGATACAAATCAAAAATTTTTATTCCAGTGAGTGAACAATGCAATAAAGTAGATACAGAGATCAAAAAGAACAGAAAATTCAGCCTAATGCCCCTATATAAATAACTATTGCATTCAATCAGCCTCCTCAGAGGAGGCATACTGGGCCCAGTGGGTCAAGATGTGAAAGAGTCAGTTAAGAGGGCATTTCCTTAGGGAAAGCATGAAGAGGCTCCCTCTCCCCCAGCTCTATTGAACTATGATTGACAAATAAAAATTGTATGTATTTAACATATGCAACATGATGTTTTGATATGCATGTAAATTGTGAAATTATCACCATAATCAAGCTAACAACTCCATCATCTCACCCAGTTAGTTACCTTTGATTTTTTCTTCTTTTTTCTGCTAAGAACACTTGAGATCTACTCTCATAGCAAATTTCAAGCACACAGTTCTTTCAACTAATCACAGTCATGGTGTGGGCCTTGGGTCTCCCAAAGTTACTCATTGCATAACTGGAGATGTGTACAGATGTGTCCTCTTTTACCAACATCTTCTCTCCCCCACCTCACACCTTCTAAAAGCACCAGTCTACTCTCTGTTCCTTCGTGTTTGGCTTTTTATAAACTTCCAGTTACAAGTGAGATCCTGCAGTATTTGTCTTTCTGTGCCTACCTTAACTCACTTAGCACAATATCCTTCAGATTCATTCAGGTTGTCACAAATGGCAGAATTTCCTCCTTTCTTAAAGCTGAATTAATATTCCATTGTGGTGTATGTGTGTGTGGGGAGAGGTATAACATATATAATAACCTATGTATCATGTTTTTCTTTATGTCCTCATCTGTTGTAGAATGTTTAGGTCATCTGTGAATAATGCTGCAATGAACACGGAAGTGCAAATAGTTCATTGAGATGTGATTTTATTTCCTTTGGGTATAGACACAGAAGCAGGATTGTAGGATCATATGGGAGTTCCATTTTTTTTTTTTATTATTTTTTGAGGAAACTCTGAATTGTCTTCCATAATGGTTGTACTAAGTTACATTCCCACCAACAGTGAGCCAGGGATCCCTTTTCTCCACATCTTCAGCAACACCTACCTTTTGCCTTTTGGATTAGAGTGTTCTGACTGGAGTGAGGTAATAGCTCACTGTGGTTTTGATTTGCATTTCCCTAACAATTAGTAATATTGAGCACCTGTTTATATGCCTGTTGGTTATTCGTATGTCTCAAAAGAAGACACACAAATGTCTCAAATGTCTATTTAGCAAAAGGGAATGGAGGTAAAGAAGGGGGGGTGGGAATAGGAAAGACAGTAGAATTAATTGGATACAAGTTTTCTATGTTCACATATGAAAATGTAACTCCACAACATGTTCAACCACACAAAAGGGATCCTACTTAGAATAAGTTATATTCCATGTATGTATAATATGTCAAAATACATTCTACTGACATGTATGTAAAAAGAACAAATTAAAAAATGTCTATTGTACACTATTTACTTGATTTTTTTTTTGTTATTGAGTTGTATGAATTCCTTGTTATCATTATTATTGGTACCAGGGATTGAACTCAGGGGCACTTGACCACTGAGCCACATCCCTAGCCCTATTCTGTATTTTATTTAGAGACAGGGTCTCACTGAGTTGCTAAGTGCCTCGCCCTTGCTGAGGCTGCCTTTGAAGAGTTCCTTATTATTAACTATGAATCTCTTATTGGATATATGTTTCCAGATATTTTCTTCCATTTCACGTAGGATGCCCTGGTAATTGTTTCCTTTGCTGTACAGAAACATTTTCACTTGATGCAAACTGAATTCTTTATTTTTGTTTTTGTTGCCTGTGTTTTAAAAGTCAAATTCATAACATCATTGCCTAGGCCAAGGCCAAGGCCAAAGAGCTTTTCCCCTGCGTTTTCTTCTAGAACTTTTTGTGGTTCAGGTCTTATGTTTAGGTCTTTAATCCAGTTTAGATAGTTTTTTTGTGTGTATAGTATAAGATATGGGTCTAATTTAATTCTTCTGCACATGGATATCTAATTTCAAAAGACTTATTGAAGAGACACTTTCTCCCCACTGTGTGTTCTTGGCACCTCTGTTGGAAGTTAGTTGACCATATATAGTCTTGGGTTTCTTTTGTGTAGGCTTGGGTTTATTTCTGAGCTCTCTATTCCATTCCATTGGTCTATATGTTTATTTTTTCCAATACCATACTGCTTTTTAAAAAGTTTTTTAAAATATCTTTTATTTGTTGATGGACCTTTATTTGATTCATTTGTATGTGGTGCTAAGAATTGAACCCAGTGTCTCACACATGCTAGGCAAGCGCTCTTCCACTGAGCTACAACCCCAGCCCACCATACTGTCTTGATTCCTATAACTTTGCACCATAATTTGAAGTCTGGAAGCATGATGCCTCCAGTTATATATATATATATATATATATATATATATAGGCTTTTTGGAGACTTCTACAGGTCCACACAAATTTCAGGACTGATTTTTCTACTTTTATGAAAATAGGGATCACATTGAATCTGTAGATAGATCACTTTAGGTAATAAGAATATTTTAGCATCTAATTCTTCCAATCCATGAACACAAGACCTGTTTCCGTTTATGAGTCTTCTTCAATTTCTGTCATTAATGTCATAGTTTTCAGTGTACAGATCATTTAATTACCTTGTCCATTTCTTTACTAAGTATTTATTTTCTGATGTTATTTTAAATGGTATTATTTTCTTAATTTCTTTTGTGGATAGTTCATTGTTAGAGTATAGAAATGCCACTGATTTAATATGTTGATTTTGTTGCCTGCAACTTTACTGAATTCATTTATTAGTCTAAACTGTGTGTTTATTTATTTAGGAAACATCTGACAACATTTTTTTTTTTTTTTTTACTAGTGATAAAATATGAGCTTTCAGGGAAAAGAAGCATTTTGGAAAATTATGTCTGCCACCATAATATGTGTTATTATTTATTTTTGTGATGTCTTTAGGGTTTTCTATGTGTAAGATTATGTTGCCTATAAGCAGAGACAATTTTAATTTTCTTTTTCAATTTGGATGCAACTAATTTCTTGTTTTTACCTAGTAGAGAAATTTCATGATTTCTTCCAAATACTATGTACCACTATTAATCCACCAAACCACAGCTTATTTTTGTTTTACAAGAGGAAATGGTGATTATTTATACCTTTGCATTTGACCACATGCTATCAAAGCCCTCAAGTCTCTGGGAAGAGGAAGAAATCTTGCTTGGACAACAATCATACTGTCTATTTACAAGCATGAAATAGTGCCATCAATTTTAGCAGCACTTTGGGAAACAAAGCAAAACAAACAGAAAAACCTCTCACCTTGCTCCCTACAGTCCTTCTTCCCCGCCCACACACAGCCTTTTGACAGCTCAGCTGTGTGATTTTTGGATCTTCCTTACAAGGATGTTTGAAAAGAGATAAGTGGCAGAAATCAATGCACATCATCTTAATTACCAAACACCGTTTACTTTATTGTAAGCCGTTTAGCTCCCAATGATTAAGATAAATGCTCCATCCTTACACTAAGGCTGGGTCTCCTTTTACACAATAGGTAGAAACATTAGTTAGGGAATTCTAACAATCCCAAACTGACTTTTCTCTTGAAGACATCTGAACTAGAAGGAGAATTGCCTCAGATATGCACACTCTACTTCTTTTTAAATATCCTAGTGTCTGCTGTGCATCTTCTTCTTGGTGTTGTATTTCTGTAACCCACAGATGGTTGTGGTACAATCTGTGGATGGTCAGGATTCTCCTCTAACAATTTTTGTAAATATATATATATATATATATATTTTTAAAAAAAATTTATTTATTTGCTTTTTTAGTTGTACACGATGCGTTTATTTGTATGTGGTGCTGAGGATTGAACCCAGGCCGCGCACATGCTAGGCGAGCGCTCTACCGCTGAGCCACAACCCCAGCCCCTGTAAATATATTTTTCAAAATGTATATATTTTTAAATTAGTGAATAAGACACACTGATTATAAAACAATACAAAATAAAATATCTGAAATATGTAGATACGGATAGAGACACCACAGTGTAAAGGCTTCCTCTGCATCTGGAAATCTCTGGGGATTTGGTGATTCACAGACAGGAGCCCTAGCATCCCATCAGGGGACTAAAGGTCTGCGTAAGTGTCCAGTGAGCTAATCTCCCAAGGTGGTGACCTGGGGACATTCAGGCATTTTCCTGGGAAGTGGGAGTGGGGGTGGGAGAGGGTTGCAGTTTCTACAACCCCAATTTTTTATACATCTTGAGACCTCACATCCACTGTCTTGACCCTCAAATCCACCTTGTCAGCTAGACAACCTCTGTATATACAGATCTGGCATCCTCAGTTCCCTATAAAATCCCTCAGTAACTTCCTCTTTCCTGCAGTAGAAAGGCAAGCAAGCCATGTGTTTGGTGTTTGGTCTCTACCCTCCCTCATTGGTTTCCACTTCTGTCAATGCCACTGTGAGGCCCCACTAGTGAAGATGTTCAGTGGTCTCTCTGTAGCCCCCATACTTGGATTATACTGACCCTTCTGACTGGACCTTCTTCACCACTCCTGCCAGGCTTGCTCCTGCTCATCCTATAATGCTCAGCTTGGCAACCACCTTGTCCTGGAAGGTACGGCTATATTTTCCCATAATCCTTTGCACACCTCTCCAGTGTTACTGCTTAGATAGATGAAATTCCACCCTGAGCTTAGTACTAAGGCTTTAGTCCTGGCTGGGATGTTGCCTGGAAAGGCGATGCTTCATGAATTCCCAGTTATTTCCACCTGCAAGAGGAAAGGGCTGAACTGAAAAGATAAATAAGGAAAGAACTGAAGGGGTTCAGGAAAAATTACCCCCAAATACAGCACCTCAGCAAACTGAAGAAATCAGCAGAAGCTAGAAGGTCATTTGCACCTTCCCTCACCCTTCTTCATTAATGTATGTCATAAACCTAGGAAGATTTTTTCCGAACTTCCCCTGAAAAAGATCGTAAGACCCTTATGCAAAAGGGGCCCTCCTTATAACAGGAAGAGAAGCATTTTTATTTCTGAAGACCAAAGGTCACAGAGCAGAATGAGACAAACAGGACTAAGTGCCCCCAGTTCATTACTATTAGCTCACCCCTTCTACACCTACCACAGGTGTATCTCCACGACTGCCCACTCTTCATCAAACCTGACATGAAAATGTGCACATGAAACCATTTCTTTGGGTCTTTATTTCCTTATGAAGGCTCCTGGGTCACACAAAACTTATTAAATAAGTTTGTATGGTTTTGTTTTGTTAATCTGTCTTTTATAATGGGGGCCTCAACCATGAACTTGGGATAGGTGAGTCCATAAGTTGTGCTGAAACCAAACACTTGAGAGGCATCAGACTTTGCTCTCAGAGAAAAAGGCCCCAGTCAGACCTGGGCCCTGGAAAGACCCCATTGCCTATTCTGTAGAGACGTTGAGGAATATGTTGTTTTCTCCTCTTCCATTTGAAGAAATGAGACAGACTTGAAACCAAGACATTACTATCAGTCCACTTTGTGTGCGCATGGGCATGCTTTAAGACTCCAATACTGCTAGAGTGTTGCCGTCTTTTTCCATACTTAACTCTAGAGCAGCAATCATTGGAGACTGCTACAAAAATCACATTTTTTCAATAGCTAGCCTTCCTGCTTTCTTTAGTCTTTTATAAAATGGATTTAAGCAATGTACATCCCGCCAAGAAAATCTACTTTTTAGTAGAAATATTTCATGCAAATATGGCCATGAAAATTAGATTCTTTTGTCTATCTAAATACTTTCACTTAAACTTAATTCCAGAGAGAGTTACAAACTATAACAGAGGAAAGGGACCTAGGAATCATCTAATCTAATCACCTGATTGTACAAAGAAACATGGCAAAATTAAGAGCATAAACTCTGGAGCCAGACTACCTGGGTTTATCTTCTGGTACAAAATTGCTGTGTGACCACGGGCAGATTATTTAACTTCCCTTTGTCACCTTCCTCTTTAGTAAAATGGTATAAAAAGAGTGTCTACTTCATAGTATTGGAGGATTAAATAGGTTAATAGCAATTTGATAATATTTGATAATGTTTGTATTAGTTTTTAATTAATGAAGGCTAAAATCCAGATTTCTAATTCCTATTGAAGATAATTTTAGCAGCTTCTCATTTTCCTAATCCACCTAATTTTCCTGCATCTACTATAAGATTCTAGAAGAGTGGTTAAAACATATTTCCCCTCGCTTTAGTCCCAGGACTTCTATATCAGGGCCATGTATATGGCAGCCATGCACTTCGATCTCTCTCTCTCTCTCTCTCTCTCTCTCTCTGTCTCTCTCTCTCGGTTGGTTCTGTTTCTTCCCAGCTCTATCTTTAATTCAATTGATAACCAGCACTACAGAGATGCCCTAGACCAGTAGAGCACTTGCAAGGTACAATGGCTTTAAGGAAGCATGAAATTTCAAATTCTTAAGATTATACACATAGGGAATGCTATTGGCCAAATTTTATTGTTACATTATGTGCATGTGAAAATATATAATAACAAATCTCACTATTGTTACAACTCTGATGCACCAATAAAAAATGTGAAAAGAAAAAAAAAAAGTTATGCACAGAAGTACACTGAGAACTGTTCCTTAGCACAGGCCCTCAGATTCTGGGATTAGACTCCCACAATGCCTTGGGTGGAAGTCTGTCCCCTGCTCTGCACAGCTGGACAACCCATGCTGAGAACCCAGCACCTCACTGACATTCCCACATCAGCGAGGCAGAACCAGGACCAGGACCCTTGAAACTAGTCCTAATTCAGTGCTCAGGGCTCTCATGTTCAGGAACCAGAGTGAACTGTGCCAAATCTGGGACATTTGTCACCAGCCTCTGATTGCAGTTAACCCTAGTTAACTTTTTGAATGTGCTTGCTGGGTGGTCTGGGACAATCTTATTTATACTTGTTGCTCTGGGATAGTTTAAACATGGCATTCTTTCACCTGCAGAAATGCCACCTATCCAATGTGCAAAGCCACAAGCCCTTTTCAATCATATATCTTTTGCAATTTTTACTTTTCATACCTTTCCCTTCCGCATTTATGTAGGAATTCCCTTTACTTCCCCTTTCCCACTTCCTCCTCTGCCCTCTGGCATCCATTCTGCTGTGAATGACCCTCCCACCTTCTCAGCCTTCCTGGCAAGCTGAATCTCTGACCCGTGCTTCCAGAATGGCTGGGCTAAGATCTGCTTGTCCCTGTGTCAGAAATCTATGACCCTCTAAAATCCTAGACCTTATTCCCAGTGGATCTCAACAGTCCACCCACCCTAGACCCTAGTCATGTGAAACCTGTGTGGTAAAAAATTGGATCTTTCTTTTACTCAGTTTCTGGGAGATGTGTCATGTCACAGCTGGCAGAAACGTCTTTGTTCAGGACAGAAGCTGATCGCACCAGATCTAAGGCTAGGACCAGACTTACTCACTCAGCATAGGGCATTGGGGATGGGCTAGGGTTTGAATCATGTGGTATTGTTATCCTGGAGACTGAGACCAATCACATGGGTAATGAGTCCACCCATCAGTCAAACCTGCATAATGGATCTCTCTCTCTAAAAAAGAAAAAAAAAAAAAAAAAAAAAGAAAAAAAGGAAAAAAACAAACCTGGAAACCTGGGCATTAGCATGGATGAGTTTTTCTGGCTTAGTCTGCTTGGCAATACTCTGCTTTTTACCAAACCTTCATGTCCTAATTCCCCAGGGAGGCAATAGAAGCTCCCAGTTGAGGACCTCCAATACCCTGCCTTATGCATCTCTTCCCTGGGCTGATTTTTTACTTATTTCCTTTCCCAGTAACCATGAGTATAACTGCTTTTAGTGAGTTTTAAAGTCCTTCTAGTGAGTTATTGAAACTGAGGGTTGTTTTTTAAGAATGCTATGAACTGGCAGTTGGTGTCAAAAGTGAGGACTCTTGGAAGGAGTCCGTGCCCTCTAATGTGCCCAGCTTAGCTAACTCCAGGCAGGGTCACCTTTATGTCTTTCTATTTTCCTGAGAGATGGGACAGGTTCCATTACCCTGTCTCAGGAGGCTTTTGGCTCCTTTCCCAGGCAGAGTTGCCAGGGGAGGGATGTGAAATCCTCCATTGGCAACATGATGCCTTACTCTTTGTACAACAAAGTCTGAGTCTCATTTCTCAGGTCCAGCCAAACATGACCTTGCTTCTGTGTCTGGATGGTAAAAACATGTGACCCTTTCAGAGTTGGCACTAGAATTTGTTTTCAATGCACTTAGGAAATACCTTGATAAGCCTAGAGTAGGATGTGAGGGGAAGAGAGAATATGATCTGTATAATATGAGAAAAATAATTATTTTTACCTTTTTTTTAAAATATTTTTATTTATTTGCTTTAGTTGTACACAATGCGTTTTATTGAATGCATTTTATCTGTACGTGGTGCTGAGGATCGAACCCGGGTCGCCCACGTGCTAGGCGAGTGCTCTACCGCTGAGCCACAATCCCAGCCCCTTATTTTTACCTTTTAAAGGTAAGGGATAAGATAGCAAGGTGTGGTGGCATACATCTGTAATCCCAGTGACTTGGGAGGCTGAGGCAGGAAGATCAAAGGTTGAGGTCAGCCTCAGCAACTTCACAAGACTCTGTCTCAGTATTAAAAGGACTGGAGATGTGGCTCAGTGGTAGAGTGCTCCTGGGTTCAATTTCTAGTACTGCAGGGTGGCGGTGCAGAAAGAGGAGTTGGTGAGTGAAGATGAGAAGGAAAGAGGGAGAGGGGCCCTCAGACTGGGGAGAGGCCAGGATTAATGAAGGCAGTGCCAGTGGAAGGCCTGAGGCACTGTGAATCCTGATGCCCTGGATCCCCTTGGAGTCTTTCTGCCTGTCTGTCTACAAATATTGCACTTCCATATGCCTTGCATCTGCTTTTGGAAGCTTACTACCATTTTGTGAGAGGGATCCTGGGCATCTCAAGACAGACTAGAGCAGCCCTAGGCAGCAGATACCCTGGAGTCAGCAGAGGACACGGGGCCAAACTGTCCTGCAGTTTGCAGAAGCCTCACTGAGAGTGCTGGATGTCAGACAATGGACCTCAAAGCATTAAGGTAATTGCACTTTAGCTCTCCAGGATGGAGCTGCTGGCTGGCAGTTTGGTTACACAGATCATTTTCTATCTCACTGTCACAGAACACTGACCACGTGTTTGGCATCGTGCTAAGAGGTTTGCTCACACTGAATCTTCCCTACCACTCAGCAGAGCAGGCACTGTTAGCTCCACTTTACAGTAGAGGAACACGACAGGCAAATTCACAGCCAGTCAGCAGTAGGTTGATTCTAGCTGCTTCTTCACACATCCCATGAGTTCCTAGTTGCTTACACGTTAAATCTCAGTTACTCAGAGGGGTGCTAAGACCCTTTGAGATGTGACCCAGCCAGCCTCTCTGGACTGACTTTTTACCCCTTCAAACCTAGTGCTGCCTCCTCCAGCCTATGGGACACTAGTGTGTCCACTAGTGGCTCTAGTTTCTGGGTCCTAGAGCCATTGCTTCCTCCTTCTGTTCTACCCTTCCCCTCCCTCTTGGCCTGGATGACCTCAACTCTTCAGTCCCCCAGATGCTGTAACAATCTCCCTAAGTGTTGCACATACCCACCTGCAGCAAGAGTGTTCTTTGCCTCAGTCCAATTACCACCTGGTACTGAGAGAAGTCCTCTCTGGCTGGGAAAGACAGAGAGAATACACTCTGTGAGGGCCCAAGGAAGCTGCATTCAAGTTAGCAAAATATTGATTATGAAGGAGGGTAAGGCAGTTTTTTATTTTTCCTCATTGAGCTGCTAGGAAGTTGATAAGAGAAATTAGAATTTTGTTATTTCTACTCTCAGGGAATGAAGGATAGAGCTGTTGAGGCAATGGGCAGAAGTCTAGAGTCAGGAAGTGGATCCCAGACTCTGCTTACACTCATCCACACAAGATCAGCATCTACACAACATCACACATCTGTCAGCAATGTGTCCTCACCCACCCACTCATCTCCTTTCTTCTTCTCTTATTTATTGTTCTGATTTCTAACATTTCAAATACATGTGGATTTTTAAATTCCTTACCTGGAGCATTAGTGGTTATGGGAAATAGACTAATGGCCCTCAGATATGTCCACATCCTAATCCCTGGGAATAGTGAATATATTTGGTTACATGGTAAAGGAGAGTTAAGCTGCCAATCAGCTGACCTCAGTACAGAGCTGTTACCAGGGTTCTCCCTGGGGGCTTAATGTAATTATAGTTCCTTAAAGTGGAAGAATGAGGCAAAACAGGTCAGAGCCAGAGGGTGGTGTGACTAAGGAAGGAAAAGAGAAAGATGCTGCCTGTGTCATGTAAGCTGCTAAAAGTGTGAGAATTCGTTATAGCAGCAACAGAAACCTGAAACCTGATACTGGGCCAACTACAGAAATGCCTGTGAAATTTTTCTCTTTGTGGGACTAGTTTAGGAACAACCCAGCATCTGAGTCTTCCTAGGTTCAATACTTGGCTCTTGAAATTTTGGTCAAACCCTCATAGCACTATTTTGGGACTTAAGTGAGTTAATATATCCAATGTGCTCAAGGTGGTTCCACTAAGGCTCCAGTAAATTATTATTATTATTATTATTATTATTCCTCTTTTCATTTTTCCACCCTAGCCAGGATCTGTTATAATTTGCAAATAATACTTGTATTTAGTAAACACTTTCTTTATGTCATATACATAGAAATATTTAAAATTTAACATTCTAATTAGAAGGTCTGGGTTTAAACCCTGGCTTTGCATAATATTCTTGGTATTGGCGTATACTGGAAGAGCTCTATTTGAGACCTGGAAAAAAATTTTTTTAAGCTAAGCACATAGAACAAGCTAAAAATGCACAGGAGAAGAGGTGCAATTAAATCAGATGGAACATGGCATTTCATACAATTAGCTGATTGCCAGTGAATAGACAGGTTTTGATTTTTCCCGAGTTGAGCTGCTAGGAAAGTAGAGTTAGAAAACTGGAGTAGGCATTCTTTAGCTATTTTATAAAGTATGGTAAGGTAAAGAGTTTGTTTAAAAACATACTACAAGATTAGGATGGGTCAAACTGAGTTTGTTTAGAAGCTCTTAACACACAAAAAAAGCAAAGACTTTTTTTTTAAAGTCTAATTTGAAATCTTTCAATATTTCTATCTACTGATGCAAAGAATATTTGCATTGGTATACTGAATGGTTTTATACTTTATTTGCAAGTCCAGCTGACAGTTTCCAATGCAAATCAGAATATTTGTACTTGCAAAAGGTACCCACCTGCATTCTGAAGATGACAGACCAGAAGACTACAGGGTCTCATGTACATTTATATTTGAATTACGTTCTCCCTTTTCTCACTTTCCACAGCCTTTCTGTTTGTCTCCAATTCTCTTTCAAATACTGTTTATATTCCAGGATGAAACACTTGTGTCTGCTTTGCCTGCTCCATTCTCTCCCTTTCCCTGCTTCAACTTCATCCTGTTAATGGCAGAGTCTAGATGCTTCACAATTTCTGCATCTCATATATGCCCATCCTTCCTATTCTCACTTCCCCCTCCTGGTTCTTATCTTGGTTCTGTCTAGACCATGACCACAGCCTCCTGACTGTGCTCCCTTTCAGCCACTCCCCCTTCTAATTTGTGCTCTCTCTATTCAATCATTTTCCTAAGGTGCAGTTTTGATATTATCATTTCAACTTGACAACACTTCAACGTCACTTGCTGGCTACTCAATTAAATATAAATCCCCGATCAAAGGGTTCAAGACCTTTGTCCATTCCCAGTGTATATCTGAGGTTGCTTCTCCATCAGCTCCGAGGTTGCTTGGGCACATCTCCTTCTGAGATGACCTTCTCAGTTCCCCCTTTGCTTTTTGAAGTCCTAGCTATTATTTAACCAAATTTCAAATAATATTTCTTGCTCATCCCTGGTTACCTCTATGCATATTTATTATATAATTTTATGGGATATTTATGTTACAACAACCTGTGTACTTGCATTCCTCCTCCCCCCCAGTGTAAGATTTTGGAGGGCAGGGTCTATGCATGCTCCAAATCTATGAGTATCTCCTACATTTGGCACATTATTTTGAATATGGCAATGATCTAAAAGTATTTTATAAATTAAGTTCAGTAATATGTGAAGGTACAGTGACAAATAGAAAGTTAGCCAGTCCACTTTCAGAATATTGTATTTAGTTTTAATTGGATCCAGTTGTAGCTGTTTTAATTATAGCCCTTCCCTTTGCCCATCCTGATTTTAAAATTAGCTAACCATGTAGATTGTAACCCTGAACTCCTCCAATCGGGGTGAAGGGCAGCACTGTTTCCGGGATAAAAGTAAGGCGACTGCCTATCCAGTGCGCTTGTAAGCCAGGTTAGATAGCACGCCCTTCTGGCAGGAGGAGTAAAGGTTGCCTTGCCCACCCATTTTCAAGCCTGTGTTTGATTTCTTGTGGCACCTCTGTATTTCAAACAAGGATTATTTTCCTCCTTTTAGAAAAATGCAGAGAGAAGTTCATGAAATACATATTCTAACATGAAAGCCCATAAAATGGCATGTTTTGGCATCCCTGAACTGTGCTGTGCATCATGGGTGGAGGAGACTTATAGCTGCCATCTATACATGCACACAACCCTTGTAATTGGTCTTGAAATGAAGTGACTTTAATTTTGGAGAGGCCTCAAGGTTAAAGGGTCTGGCCAAGAAGTTTAAGATTGCCCTATGCAATAGTTACCTAAGTAACAAATGAACCTAAAACTTAGTGCCTTAAAAAACAGTAATCATTTGTTATCTCACATAGTTTCTGTGGGTCTAGAATCTGGGAGTGGCTTAGCAGGATGGTTTTGGCTCAAGTCTCTCGTGAGATGTAGTGGTGATGGTAGCTGTGGTTGCTGTCACAGGAAGACTAACTTAGTGCTGGTTGTGAGCAGGGACTTTGTTTTCTCACCACATGGTCTCCTCTATTGGGTACCTCTAAGTATCTACTGGCATGGTAGCTGGCTTCCTCCAGAATGGGTGTCCAAGGGAAATGGTGGGGGAAGGGAAAGTTTGGAAGAGAAAGGAGGGGGCAGAGAGAGAAAGGGAAATGGTGAGGAAGAACAAGAAGGAGGTGTCAATACCTTTTATGTTTTGGCTTCAGAATGCATACACCATCATTTCTATGATATCCTGTTATTTATATAGTCAGCCCTAATCAAAGTGGGTTAAAAACGGCACATGGGCATGCATATCAGGAGGCAAGCATTATTAGGAGCCATCTTAGAGGCTGTTATTGGGCAGTTATGCCTATGGGATTCCTGCAGAAAGAAAGGTGTGTTGTCTTCCCTTTAATTTCATGGAGTTTGGTAAGATCTAAGGGAATAGTTCTTAGAGATTGATGAACAGGCTTGTTCTTCTGGGAAACAGCCTTGATTTCTTTTCCCCAAATCAGACATACATATTTAGGGGAACCTTGATTCCTGGGACTCCTAGACACCTTTCAAACAATGCAGCAGCTTCATAAGAAGTTCACAGCCATCAGTGTGCTTTGTACAAAATTTGATGGAATGTTGTGAAATAATTCCTGATGCTGCCATAAATGCCCCAAGTATTTTGCCTTTTTTTTTTTTTTTTTCCCTTGTAGGGCTGATTTCTTCCGAATAGAAGGTATTTCTCTTGCTCTCTTTGGAAACAAATTCTTTTAATAAGGCTCTGGATTGGCTTCAGTTATTTACTCTGCACTCTCTCAGCTGCAAGTTGATGATTAGATACATTCCATTTCAGTGACACACACATTTGAAAGGATTCATGCTTCTAATCATAAAAAGATAAAGTTTTTTTTTTTCTTTCATAACATCTGGAGTCTGGTGAATAATTACTATAATTAAACAAGAGACCATTGTATATTTGGGTATTTTTTGAGCCTCAAATGCCTCTCTGTGTGCAAGATTTCACGTTGCTCACCCTTTGTTCTAAAGCATTCTAGTGTGGAGCGCTCACGATCCACTGAGGCGCCTTACTGGCTGGCATTAAAAGTAGGTCAAGGCCTAATCTGAATCCTGCCCATTCTGCTTCTCCAAAACCCTTAATAAGTAAACCCACTGCTGCATCCAGGATTCCACACCCGGGCCTCCCATATCTCAGGGTGCTGGGGGGCCAAGAGAGGGCTTGGCCCCTTGGAGAGATACTAGTTCCTCTCCTCCTTCCCATTGCCTTTACTGATTTGGTGATGTCATCCCCCCAGGTAATGCCATGTCGATGGGTGTGAAGACAATTAGGGAGGTATTTGAGAGAGAGCAATGTAAAATATGAAACTGAAACCACCTGCAGTCAGATTTGTCGTACAGGTATGGCACCTTATACTTTGTACTTGCCAATTTCCCACCAGATGACTATCACCATTCCCTCCCCAATTACGCCCCCAGGTTTACTTCCCTTGGCATTAGAACCTGTTCCCTCTTTTGCAGAATCCTGGCACTTTTGCCAGGCAAGCTGACCCTGGTGCTGAGCCTGTAATCCAAGAACTTGCATCCACCTGTGAACTTGATACACAGTTTTGTGAGAGAAGCCATGGAAATAAACCTAATTATCTAGAGCCCAGGGAGAATCTGGAAACACTTGAAATCTTCATATTTCTATGAGTTCACCATTTGTTAAGCTTTATGGTTGTTTATTTTTTGATGGGTGAAAGTGTTACAAAGAATACTGGAGGTTTTTTTTTTTTTTAATGAAGAACTGCCTTATATTTCCTAATATGTCTTAAATATCTCATGCATGGTAGATGCTTAATAAATTATTACCAATTTGTTGTTATAAATTCTGAATAGTCTATCATTTGATATTTGCATTTGACCTATTGTATTATGGCCCCATAAGCAGAAATAACCAAAAGGGGGATAGTATTAAGTAAAGCAGGATCAAATTAAGTTTTTTTTTTTCAAAAAAATTGTTACTTTTTATTGTGGTAAAGTAGCATGAAATTTCCATCTTAACCCTTTTTAGCTGTACAGCTTAATGATATTCAATACTTTATAATGTGTAGCTGTCACCACCACTGCCTCCATGATTTTTTTTTTTTTTTTTTTGCCTTGTAAACTGGAACTCTGTACCCATTATAAATAGTACTTCCCCATCTTCCTCTACCCCAGCCTCTGGCAAACACTATTCTACATTTTGGTCTATCATTTAGACTATTCTAAGTACCTCATATGAGGGGAATTGTTTAGTTTTTGTTGTTTTGCGACTGGTTCATTTCACTTAGTATAATGTCTTCAAAGTTCATCCATATTATAGCATGTGTCAGAATTTTCTTCCTTTTTAAGGCTGAATAATCAAAATTCAATTTGTTAGCTTTATAAAATTGGGATGTTGATCATTATAGAAAATCCTTGATTAATCTATATTAATATTTAAGTGAATATTTACTCTGTAGAATGTAATGTTGAGGTTATTACAAGGAAATGCACAATAGAAATATTTCTTCAATGTACAAACATGGTACTATGGCATCTGAAGAATGTAGGGCACAATCACACCCAGGAATAAAAGGCTAATGAGCATCTTCACCTCTTCTCACTCTCTCTGAAGAGGTTTCATAGAGGTCATGAGAATTCAACACTGGAAGTATTGGAGGTTGTGCTTGTGTATTTTACAATTTTGTTTTTTCATAAAATTATCCAAGCAAGGTTAATTAACTTATACACTCACCCTAATCAAGATAAATATATTGGAATGATAAACATTTTGGTAACTATGGCAAAGAAGTTAGTACTTATTCTTAAAGCAGAAAGAAAATATATTTTCTTATGTGAAGTACACATCAAGACTGTTATATATACATATTAGATACACATGGTAAAAGAACTATGGCTTATGTATCATTTTGGAGAAAAATACAAGTGAAAATTTGTTGTCTCTTGTAAAGTATTACTGGTATTAGATGGCAGAGTCCCAACTGAGTGAGGATTCTTTTATCCCCACAGTGTAGCATATGATAAGTTCTCATAAAAACCCCAATAACCTAAAACACCAGTGTCAGTAAAGACCTAGCTCTGATTCTCAAATTTCAACAAGCTGAACTATTTACCCCAATGAGCACATCAGAGTAAAGACCTAACATAAAGGAACTATGGAATATGTGATTTTAATCGTGTTTGATCATATCAGCACAACCTTTGTAATAACATGCTTTTGTCGTGAAGATGTGTGTTTTCATTTTAACCAAAATGAAGAACTTTACTTAACCTCTTCTTGTTCCCTAGCAAGACCATTGTACTTGATTTAATTTGGTAAAGCTGGCTGAAGCAATGCTATTCTGAGACATAATGACAACCAAGATGACACGAGCCAATCTTGCAGTTGAATTCCAACTTTTCATGCAGAATCCTCACTCCACCTGCTACTGGGATAGTAACAGTGTCAAGGGCTAGATTCTGGACTTGGGTGCCCATTACATGCCCCACTGTGCATTCTAACGCTCTCTCCCTCTTTCCTTTTACAATGGTCCTAACCCCAAACAACCAACGTGGGGTTCATAGCCACAAAAGTCCAGTGAAAAAGAACTTAGCAAAACACCTCCTTTGAGATTTAGCAATCTTATTTAAAGTGGGGAAAAAATAACTTACAGATCTTCCAGTAATGAACCAACCCACGCTTACAAGAATCTTTCTTATGTCTCATTCAACCTTGAGCTTAATTCTATTTTTTATTAGTATTCTCAAATTGCAAAAAGAAAAACAAAGTCAGAAACATGTGATTTTCCACTGTGGTTGGGTTAAGGCTGATTCTGGTATTACTATATGCAAATAATGAGGGAAACTTGTTCTCTCCTATAGTCGTACAATTGTAACAAGCTAACAAGCTGTCCTCAGAAGTCATGGTTTCCTAAACCATAATCTTATTTAATAATTATTCTTTTTTTTAAATCTGGAGCTGGTGTTTTGGTGGTTACTATGTTTTGATAAGCAGGTAATGAAAAATATTCTCAAAAAACCCAAACAAAACAAAACAAAACAAAACAAAATAAAACTACTCTCAAAGCCAACTGTGTGTACTTCTTTCTTTCCCGGTAGGGAAGCATATGAGGGTGCTGACAAGCCCTCCAGATCCAGGGCTTTGATGGGTACCATGAGAGAGGTGAAGCCAGACTTTTTGAGAGAAAAGCTGAGATAAGTGAGATGATGGTATAGGGAAGGAAGCAACTGAATTTAAAGTGTTATCTTCATTCCTAACTATCAGTGATCCATTGAAAAAAAAAAAAACTCTAATCACAACTTTTTTATCTATAAAAAATGAGACATTCACGTAACATCCCACTATGAGTACAAATAGAGCAACTCTCCCTAAGAACTCAGCCATTTCAATGGATGACTGTCATAATGACTTGTGACCGGGCTTGGATGAAGACTGTAGGAATCTTGGCAATTCATAATTTGTTCTTTTAAAATCATTGCTATGGTTTTGGTCTTCAACGTCCCCCAAATGGCCACATGCTAAGGTCCTGCTCCACAGGGTGGTGCTATGGGGAGGTAATGAAGCTTTCAGAAGGTGGGGCCTGATGGGAGGTCTTTAGGACATTGGGACATGCACTTGAGAAGGATTATGAGATATTTGGTCTTCTTTTTTCTTTCTGTTTAGCTTCTCTGCCATGAGATATGTAGCATATGCTCTGCCATATGCTTCTGCTAATGATGGTGCTACCTCACTAAGAGCAAGGGCACCAACCAATCCTAGACTGAAACCTCTAAAATCATGAGCCAAAATAAACCTTTTCTCTTTATAAGTTGATAATCTCAGGTATTTTACAGCAATGGAAAACCGACTAAACAGTCATAGTCTTTACATATTTGCTCATTTATTTTGAAGAGAGTCTATGCTTTGTGTATAAGAAAGATGGAGGGGGAACGCTGGGGAACTCTGTATCTACTTTCATATATCAGGCTGTTCAGCTCTACTGGACTTGGACCCTCCACTCAGCAAGGCCCTGACCACAGGTCCCTGGCCCACTCTTCTTGGAAGTCAGACTCAAAAAATGCCTCTTGGTGTCTCAGACCCACCCCAGTATCCCATTCCTTCCTAAGAAGAAATATGGTAAATACAAGTTTCTCCACCTCATGATATTTCTATGATTTTCTTACTACCTCTTACAGAACAGTGCCTTAGGCAGCAGCCTGCCTGATTCACTCTAAATTCAGCTTTGTTTCTGCCAAAATGTTTTCTAGGAAAGATAATCTTGTATACCAGGTGTTTCCTGCTTCCAGGACCAAAAAGTCATGATTTGGTTATATATGCATTTGCAAGGGTAGAAAAGGAAAATGATCAAAACCTTTTAAAACTTTAATCCTTCAATTAAGAAATAAATGCTCTTCTGTTTTCTTTTTTTGTAATTCTCTTTTTAACTACCTCCACTTTAAATATCTCCTCCAACTGGGAAAGCCCAGTTGTACAGGGCATAAGTACCCACGTACTGAAACACATAAACAGGAGGAAGGGTGTTACTAGTCAGGAAAAGAAGGCATGATTACTTTTATTTCAACATTCATTATAAGGAGATAGGTGAACCACAGGTCCATTTCCTGGGAATACAATTTCTATCTATACATTAGCCTTGAGAACACTTTACTATAATCAATCAAAAAATTAAAAGACTTGAGAATTTGTAATGAGGGAATTTTTCCTAAATTTATTATTTTATTTCTGAGCAATTTGATTCAGTAACATTTAAAAGCATTCAACAAAAATTTTTCCAACTTTTGTTTTTTATTGTAATATTTAAACTATTATTATTTTGCACCTAAAAATCTTTCAATTAATTTAAATTATGAAATTATACTTTTTTAAAATAAAAATCTGCATAGATATTATTGTATGTTAAATCTAAGTTGTGGCTATGTAAGTTTTTATTAACTTATTTTCCATGCCTCTTTTAAGTATGTTTGACAGTCTTCATTATAAATGGTAATAAATTAGTGATTTGAAAAAAGTAGAATAATTCTCAATTTGAAATCTATTTTTATTTAGGTATATAATAATCACAAAAAAATCCTTAAATAAAGGCCATGAGTTTTACTTTAAATAAAAATAATTTTCAGATATGCTTTAATATTTTATATAATTCCTTTTTATGTTTTAAATTAAGTAGATAAAATCCTTCCTAAGTTGATATATTTATTTAGCTGTATTATGAGGTATTGTAGCACTTAACTCCACAAATTTTTATGGAAGCACATATATAAAAATTTAAACTTTTACCACTCTTTGTGGGTGGTCAGAGATGGCAACACTCAATTTCTTTGTTAGGTTTGTGTCCCTAGACACCATGCTCGCCTGAGGAAGCTGGTGTGCCAAGAGACTGAACAGGTGTGCATGACCAGAAGTGGTCTGAGCAGTCCGCAAACTACTGTAATTGCAGGAATGATTGATTATTGGCTATGAAATAGATACTATTTTAGGAGAATGAGGTACAAAAATTCTTGATTTCAGGGAATGGACATTTCTTGTAAACAAACAAAACCAATTGTCATCATAAAGAAAACAACACTGGGCCTTGTCATAGAGGCTGAGATGACAGAAGTGTGTGTGTGTGTGTGCGTGTGTGTGTGTGTGTGTGTGTGTGTGTTTTTTCAGATAAAAAAATCAAGGCCCATTCTTGGAATTTGGCCTGAGGGTCAATCCCACTCAGAATTGGAAGGGGTATTTTTTCTTTCCATTTCATTCATTTCCTCGTTTTCTATCCAAAGAAAGATCCAGACACTGATTTGGGATGCAGAAAAATTCTTTTCGTTTAGAAGCCAGGGGCCAATCTCTGGGTGAAGGTGGAAAAAAGGGATGGAGAGGGGGATGTGGTGAACCCCACAGACTGTAATTTTCATGCTTGTTACAAATTAGTTTTCCGACTGTTGTGTACATTTTCAAGTCACCGATTGAAATATTAGTACAACTCAAGTGCCTGTATACATGCATATACACTCCCCAAGGAATAAAAATTAAGATATTTCTTCTAATTGAAGTGTTTTCTATAGTTAAAAATTACAAATGAAAATAAATGGGAGAATGGCAGTCATTAAAAAGTTTTTTAAATGCTTAGTCTTTGGAAAGTGGTTTGAAATAATAATTTAAAAAATCTTTTAGGCCTTTGATGATAATCAGTCAGCTCATGTAGCAGGAAAGCCTGTGCTTAAACTCATTATCATAGCTAGTTAGGTCCGTGCACGCACAGTCCCAGGGTTCCACGCGCTGGTTTCCACCAGGGCCAGAGAGATTAATGCAGGGCAGCGTCTGCACTTCAGGTCATTACTGCAATTAGGCTTGTTCTCGTCAGGCTCTATTTGGAAAGGATTAATGTTTTAATGTTTATAGACTGCTATCATGATTTTATTGTGGGCTCTGAGCCACAAGTTACTGAATCAGGGCTTCCCTGAAAAATATTCTTCTTCCCTTGATCTCAAGAAAGCTGAGAGAGGAAGGAAGGCTGTAGGCAGGACAGTCCTCTTGACAAGGGGTGGGTCTCCTCCTGGCAGCGCTGGGTCATCCGATCAGAACACTCCATAACCACACAGAGAGGGGCAAATAAAGCAAGGAGCTACCTCCTCCCCGTGCCCACAAGAGCTTCTGTTGAAATCCATTAATCCCCTCCAAGGAAGGGCAAGTAGACACAATGACAGCATTGAGGTGTGGGGCAAAAGAAATGTGACCAGCAGCTCTATTCTGTTTACCTCTCTGGAGGCTTAGGAATGCAGCTTTTCTGAAGCACCACAAAGAATCTGAGAAACCTCAACAACTTTAGAGGTTGATTGTGAATATTTGGGTTTCTCTTTAGTCACATTAGAAGGTTCACATTGTTTAATTTGAAAACTCAATGACCCTTGCAATCTTTTTTAAAAACAAAATTCTCTTTACACCTGTGCTCCTAACAGCAATCAGATAAAGGCACTCCTCTCCAGAGCTCATGTACAATTTCAAAAGGAAAATGACCTAATCTGAGATTAAATAAAGCCTAAATAAACACATTTTAACAGCTCACTGAGATTTAAGTACATGTCTTCTGTTCACCCAAGTACAGTTAATTTTAGCAGAAATAAATGTGCCAGGGGCCCAGCCCTGAGCCAAATTAGAAATAAGGACAGTTCTGTTTAGGTGTCTTTCAGGTTTCACTGTGGGTGCTGGCTCCCTCCTGCCCGACAAGACTTTCAGCACCTTTTTCTGCCTGGCTCCCCGCCTCCCAGGCTGGTTTGCACACCTGTCTTCTAACCCTGGCTCCCATTTAGCCAGTCCCAACCTGCTGCCCCCATCTCTGCTCAGTCATTACCTAACAGTTCACCTTTGAATAGATAACAATACACAGAGGGATTTGTCTAAGGAGTCAGGTTCAGGACTTAGAGAAAGGGGAAAATACAGTAGAAGGGCGAGGTCGGCAGCGCGGTCTGGAACTCCAGAGATGACACATCCCCCGCCTCCTCAGACCCACCTGCTAGTGGCAAGCAGGCCCTGGTCTGTCACCTTTTCATTTCCATTGCTACCACAGATGTTGCTTTTACCACAGAGGTCACTGTCTGTCCTGATTTACATACTAAATCTTCAGAAACCTGGAAAGAGTTCAAAACAAGTAAGTTAGGATCTAAATAATTAAAAACCATAATTTTAGAATGGGACTTTCCAAATCCAAGTGTGGTTCATACACTAACAGCATTGCTGTCACCTGGGAGCTGGTTACAAAAGCAGACTCTTGCTGGGTGTGGTGGCACATGCCTGTAATCTCAGTGGCTTGGGAAGCTGAAGCAGAAGGATCCCAAGTTCAAGGCCAACCTCAGCAACTTAGACACTAAGCAACTCAGTGAGAACCTGTCTCTAAATAAAATATAAAAAGGATTGGGAATGTATCTCAGTGGTTAAGCACCCCTGGGTTCAATCCCCAGTTAAAAAAAAAAAAAGAAGAAGAAGAAATAAAAGCAGACTCTTGGGCTGAGTCCATACCCATAGGACCATAGGATCAGAATATAAGATCCCAGGTAATTCTGGAAGTCTGAGAGACACTGCCCTTCCTGGCAATGCTGAACCCATTAAGGACTTGGATAATGGGCTCTTTCTTGATAATGGAAAATTCTATGGGGACATGAAGACTGCTTTTCCAGAAAGAAATATTAATATCAGATGTTCATATGGAAAAGCATTCTAACTTGGTTCACTTGGGTATTTTGGCCCATGGGGAAGGGGTGTGTCATTACCAGAAAGTGTTGTAGTGCCACATTTGGAGGGAGGTATGGGATGCAGGTAATATAGATTTATTTCAGGTCTGGAGGAATTTTTGGATTTGGAGACTTTGGGGATGTTGTAGTATATAAATGAACAACAACAACACACACAAAGAAAGCAAAGAATTCTTTAGAGATCCAGGTATGGACTTAATTCTCTCTTTCTGGTATTAGAGAAATCCAAGTCATTAACGTGAGTTAATTTGAAAGTACATTTTTATTCCACGACCATGTATTTTGATCAAGCCTGGATCTGATGATGTCAATCATTGCTTGTACAGACTTACAAAGGATTCAGTTGAAGAACACCATTGAGGTTCCAGACTGTGTTACTGTTATAATTCTGCGAAATATCCCACAAGAAAAGGTTATGTTTTTGGCCGCGTTCACCTGTGGACACTAAGCTAGACAGTGATGAGAACAGTGGGGCCCAGGACCCTGTTTCAGTGGACCGCATCACCCTGGTTACAACATTTATTAGAGTCAAAAGAAGGCTGTGCTATGCTTTGATCATTTGCTGGCTGTGTTGCTTCACCCCAGCATCACTGGGACAAATTCTTCTTATGTTTTATAAGATACCTAACAGTAAACTATACAGTTGGACTTGGTCTACTCTGTTCATCACTGCAAGCATACTTCAGCATTTTTGGAAAAATAATCTACAATACAAAAACATACATTATTAAAATATGACATTTTAAAAGCATGCCTTAAAAAAACTTTGTGAAAATACAATAGTTGAATAGCTATCAGGAATGCTGTTACTTGGTAGAGAACTATCAGGGTGAAGAAATTTCTTATTTTTCCTTAAAAAATTAATCTATCCTTGTGACAGATTGTGTTTTTAAAAAGGTGTCCAAAAACATTTCATCTCACATGGTTTTCCTAAAATGTGACACTGACATTCTTTCCAGCAAACCTTGGGTTCTATGTTGCTTCTCCTTGACACTGGGCAGACTTTGATGGCAGTTTGGCCAATGGAGTATGTGGAAATGATCCCATGTGAATTCCAAAGTTGGGTCATAAAAGACAATTTCAATTCTGCCTTTATTGTTGCAATATTTACTCTTTTTTAAGCCTCTAAGTAAGAAGTTGTACTACTGTGAGGACGTCTGAACTTGCCCAGATAGAGAGAGCACATGAAGGGGAGGGGGCAGATAGGGAGAGAAAGAGAGAGAAGTGCAGGAGCCCTGTTTGGGGAGATGGCTTAAATTGTGGTTGAATATGGGCCATGGAGATTTGGGCATTGCCACCTTCTGTAGTCTCACGGGACTTGGCCCGGGATCTCGCGGGACTTGTCCCAGGATCTCGAGTGACTTGAGCTGAGATTGCTGATCGGGTCAGCGCCATTTTTTGGTGGTGTGTGGTGTGTGTTAGTTGTTGTTAGAGCCAGAGAGAAAAGTTATCAGAATAAAAAGCTGTTTGTTTCCAGTTCGCCTCTGAACTTCTTCCCGCGGCTTAGTTGCTCCAAGCGGCCATCGCTTCAGGCGGCAACAGAGAAGTAAAGAAAAGAAGCCAGACAAGTTCTGGGTAGTCCAATTGTTCCAAATTCATCACAGAGAGACATTAAGTTAGAACCACCCATTCTAATTCATGACCCATAGAAACCATGAAAGAAGACAAAATAATGGCACCTCTTTTAAGCCATTAAAATATTTGTAGGTGACTACAAATATTTTTTTATTTGTTCTTGTGTAACAATGTTTTGTGCTTTCATGCCAGTTTTCTGCTATGATATCTAAGACAATGGCATTGTCCAAATGGTGAGGAAGGTCTTCAAAGGAGGGCAGGATTGTTGTAATACCACCAAGCAAGGGAGCATCGCGGAACAAGGTGACACAGAAATCACTTATGCAGGGAACACTTTCACTGGGGCAGATAGAAGAGGAATTAGGTTATAGAAAAAAAAAGGAGGGCCTGGACTATAGGAGTTATTAAATGGCAAGTAGGGCTTTGGCTTTCATCTGTGCACAAGGAGGACTGATTGATGCTTAGTTTCCTGTAAATGGGCAGGGTGTGGGGTGGGTAGTGGTGCTGACCTAATTGCTATGTGGCACTTCTAATTGTGCACAACGTGAAATGTGTCTGATAAACTCCATTGTGAATTCCATCTAAATACAATACCAAAGCACAAAACATGCTTAGTTTTCATAATTTTGTTTCTTAGGTGGCAAGAGTGCATGTTCACACTTTAAAAGCAGAGGGAATATTGCTCACAGCTGTATTTGGCCCACTCCTACTCCAGAGATTTCACTCCTTTTTTTTTTTATTTTTATAACCGTCTTTGTCATTTCACTTCTTTCCTTTTTTTCCCCTTTTGATTCAGCTGCAGCCGTATCCAATAAAACACAGTGACAGATAGATGGATCTTACAGAAAATCTGCTGATTGCTCTCTCTCTAAACCTCAAATGTAAACAATAGAGGGACATTTGTTTCTCTGTCATGTTTTTTTTTTAGTATGTAAGGATGAAGAACAAAATCAACGTTAGGAAAAAATAATACATTGTGATTCCCTCCTGGTTGGTGTTTTGGTAGCCATTCTCCCTCAAAAAGATTGCAGCAAAAATGGACTTTTATGTTTTGCCTGCCTCATTCACTGTGGAAAAAACTTATATCTTTCTAATTTTCAAATATCTTAGTGAGAAGATTCTAGAGAAAGGAGTCAAAATCCTAGCTACTGAAATTTGCTGTGTCCTTCTGGATCACTCTAATTCTATGAAATAATGTGTCTAGACAGTAACACCAAAATAACACATCAGAATTATGTTGTATGGAATATTCAGGAATCTGCCGAGTTCTTGTTGTGAGAAAATGTAAATACAAACAAAATGTTTCATTATTTTGAAAACAGCTGGGATGTTGACAAAATGAATGAAGTTTGCCCCTGTACTTATCTCTCTTTTTCCATCTTCCTTTTTAAATGACCCAACCAATAATTGAGATGGACATGAAAAAGATATTGGAGCTCAACACACCATGAATAATTTCTCAGTTAATTTTGGTTGAACAGATACATGCTTATACCCTGGTAAAGATCTGTTAGCTCCACCTGAATCCCAGTGTTTCCCCTTCTGAATATAACATTTGTATTTGTACTTTCCACAGCTGGAAAATGCATTCCTTGGTCAGTAATGTAAGGCACAGAAATTATGCCTATGTAGTCAATAGCAGGCGAGCACTCTGGTCCCTTGTGAAGTCAGAGGACAAGGATCCAAACAGCATTACAGATGGATAATTTAGGCACCATGTGGTCCCTTGGGGTTTGTACTGCTGGAAAACATTTCCAGCCCCAAGTAATAAAAATGACAGACAGTCACTCAAGCCTACATGGAATTGTATCCTGTCATCTTTAGTCAGGAAAATCTCCCTCTGAAGTCAGTAGGGGTTTTAGACTGAGAATTGGCCATAGTATATGCCCGTTTAAGTGAAGACAATGGAATTAATGTTTAGCTGAGCAATTCAAATGACATGTCTGAGAAATTATGAAAATTTTACTACTTCCCTTAAAAAGTGCATCATCTCATTACTAGTTATCATGGTAGCCACCAATTTGTCTCTGAGGATGCATTTGACTGTCTTTTTCTTAGAATTCCTCTGGGAAAATAGCTTTTCTTGGCAAAAAGTCGATTTAGAACCTCATTCTACCATCAAGTTCTGGCTAGTTGATGGCAGTATGAAGTGTCCAACAGGGATGTGGAAATAATCCTCTTCACTTAATTCTCTGAGGATTTTTGCTTAAGTACTTACACCAGGATTGAGTTCATATTGCAATGAGTGTTGTGGTTGGAATGCAAAAGTTATTTTCATGGAGGGAAGAGAAAACAAGAACATTCACAGGAGGAGTTGCTGGAACTATTAAGAGCCAGACCCAGGCTCCTGATTTGTAGTCTAAATATGGACGAGGTATTTTCTTCTCCTTCCTTTTGACACACAGGCATGACAACATCCTTCAAACAGGCATGTTATCAACTATGCAGAGAGAATCATAGTCTTTTGTGACATCACTGCTCATTCATTCTCAAAATACGAAGCTATTCTTTCTTTGTAAAAAAAATGGTAAATTTTTTTCTTTAAATTTCTTGTTTTCTTTTCATAGCTCTTTACATTGAAGACCAGAGGATGGATGGCAACCGCCTCAGTAATCTTAATAAATTTCAGATATATTTATATGTCTTCCACAATGCCCAACACATTTATAGAGTGAATGTGTGCTCCATATCTTTTGTGAGAGTGGATTTAATAAAGGTAAGATGCATGGGTCACAGGAGTGGGGCAGGGACTATTTCTTTGATGCTTCAGGTTTTAGTATAAAGTGGTTGGTAAAATATTAAAAGTAAAATGTCACTGAAATCTATAACCATGGAGAAATGTGACCAAGATACAGCTGTACTGTTGGTGAACTTCTATCAGTATGTTTGCTTTGTTATTTCCTTGAAATTCTCTTAATTTTCTTAACTTCTACTTATTCCCTTGGCTTTTTTTTTTTTTTTTTTTTTTTGTCAAATATTCAGTGATTTCCATCAGGGTTTGGTTGGATGATAGGCATGGATATGTCCTCTCTCCTCTGCCTTACTGGTGGACAGTGCAAGTTCAGATGACAACTCTTGGTAGAGATAGATGAACTGGAATATCTGAAGGAAGACAAGTGACAAGTGACAGTTCTCCCTTTACTGCTCCTTCTCTGCCTTGCACTGTGGGTGACTTTCTTTCTCTATTCCTCTGACAGTATCACAGGATTCTGAGATGAGTTGAAATAATGTTTTGCTTAGATTTTGCTCTCCATACCCGTGTCAGCTCATTCTGGTCCTGCAAAATCCTTTATAAAGCACCAACAATCTGCTAAGCTTCCTGGAAATTTTCTGTTGACATTATAGGTACTGTCTTGTCTGCATCAGATTAATATTGTGGTGGATTTGCATCCACAATAGGCAGCGAGGGACAAACATAGGCTGTTAGCTGAAATACTCTCAAAAGAGCAAACAGCCACAGATATTGACCTCGACTGAAATTGTAAGGTTTGGGGATTAAATATCAAAACAGACCTCTCTGAATGTATTTCACCTGCAATGTGATGGAGATTTGTCCAGTTTCCTTTTGAAAACCGATGGCTCCCAGAGAAATGACTTGCCATTATGTCCTAATGCACTTGATCCTGGTGGCTTAAATTCCCATCAGAATCCAAGTGTAAAAACAATGTGAGTGAATAGAGCAGGTACCTCTGCTCCTCAGTTCTTGCTTTGGGAAGCAGAGTGAGACGGGTGCAGACACTAGATACCACTGTACTCGGTGCCACTGGGTACTTCTTTCCCTGCCAGCACACTGTAATTAAAGAAGAGAGACATCAACGTGGAACCAGATCCGAGGCGCTGTCCAGTTGAAAAGGTCACCGCCGCAAATGAGCAATTAGTGCTCTCTGCTGCCGCAGAGGCTTTGGCATCAGAAAGAGCCAGGGAAACACAATGCCTGGATAAACCAGCTTTGTAATCTGCTTGTCACAAGTTCAGTCGTGAGAGGTCTGCCCTGAATCAGAGAGGATAATGCTGTCCGGATTGGGGGAAAAAAATCAGATTTCTAATGCAACTGTCCACAGAAGAGAGCAAAGGGACGTCTGTCATGCTGGCAGCAAGGGTATGGGGGACAAAGCATGGGGTCTGTGGCTGTGAAGCCTCATCATAAACCTGAGATATTTGGGAGCTGCTTTCTCTGGCAGCCTGAGAACTCAACACAAAGCTTTGTTGCTTACCAAATGGGAGTTTGAAAAAATGGTTACGAATGCCAGAGTTAAATTGACTGTGTTATTAGCACTTTCTCTAAGAATCAGTTGCTTTATTAAGGATTGTTCTTCAGAGCATTTAAAGCCCAAAACCTCTGGGTGGGATAATAAATAGGGGAAGGAATTGGAGGCAGTGACAGGAGGAGATGAGGGCTTACTGATGGAGGGTGAGTGAGCAGGGCTGAGCAGCAGAAGGAGGGGAAAGAGGAGCAGAAAGTGGAAAAGTCTCCCCAAACTGCTCTTGGCTGGCAACCCTACTCTTTCTTAATCTTCCCACCTGTGCCAAACCTGTGGTTCAGCAAACAGACAGGACTTTCAGGACCCCCTCTGGAGTCAGAGGTTTGACCTTGAAGGCAGATGACCCACTCTAGACTGTTAGAATCTTCATTTCTTTGCCAAGTTCAGTCAAATTCAGAGAAAGAAATAAGACAAATCTCATCTTATCAGCCCCAAAGGCAAGATTTTGTTTTATGTTACAGACAAAGCCCTGAAATTGCATTTGACAAGAGAGGTTCCAAATAGTGAATCATCTAAGGTTTTGACACATGAATCAAGATTCCCCCCTTTGTGTTGTAAGGTAAGCTTTCAGATTGTAAGGTAAGATGATCAAACCTTCTTTGTCTAATAAAGAGAGGGAGGTGGCTGCCTCTCCCCAGCCTGTTCCCTTTAGGATGTCTCCTCCAGTCATAATAAGATCTGCTCTGTAGACTTAGTTTTCATCCTATAGTGCACGTTCATGGTCCTGAGGTTTAGCACTATAAACAAATACTTTCAAGATTAGCTTAGAGGTTCCTCACGGTGCACAGGAGGTCATCTCAGGGAAGGACACTTTAATTGTTCATTGTACTTCTCTGTATAAACTGATGTGAAATTCTGCCTAGATTTTGTCCACATTTTCATGCATGTAAATCTACAATGCCTCGTCTTTTTTGTCTATGCTGGTATGCAGAGGTCTTTTGTTAGAAGGTTTATTTTATTTCCCCGACAGTATCAAGAAGGTGTGATGAGAAAGTAGAGCTGGTCAGGAGGCCACAGGTCACTGGGGCATCAGTGGGGATGTGGGGGGGGAGACAGATCAGGTGCCAGAGCAGGAGGGAGCATGAACAAAGATGCCAACTTACTGATTTCTACCAGTGCTGTCCCTTCTGCCTGTCCCTGACTGGGATTAAGTTAGAGGCTACTATTGCTCACTTAGCTACCCATGCTCAAAAATACATTTTCCTGATGTATTCGGGTTTTTAACCTCCATTTATCTGTTCTTATTATGCAACTTGCCTGAACCCCGTGGGGGCTGGGATGGCAGTTGGTGCTAATTCTTGGCACTGAAAGCTGCTTTTCTTCTCAGGGGCTCCAACTTATTTCACACAGGCATTTTGTTGTCAAGACCTGAATTGACAGCACAGTTCCCATTACTCAACAGAAATGAAGTTTATAAGCTTGTAATTAGTGTTTTATATTTGATATTTACACAGAGCTCTACAAAGCTCCTAACAGTCTACAAAAAGAAAGGCAAAGTAAACAAAAACAAAGCAAAGCAACAAATGTTAGAACAAGGGAATGGAGTGGTAAGTTTTGTGTAAAACCTGAAGGACTTGTATGGGGAAGATCCCCTCCATATGCAGGATTTATGGAAATTTTTGCATGATTTTTGAAATATTTCTGGGGCATATTCTTGTTTTTTTTTATTTGCTCATTGCTAATTCTTTAATTATTCAGAAATCATTAATTCTATTATTCTAGTAGTAACACTTACTATTTCCAAGTTAGGTCAAATGTAGATAATGACCATAGGACTCCCAGGCTGCTTTCAGCCCAGGATACTAGGATACTGACTCTTTTTCTCTTCCTCTTTCTCCCTTTCTATCCGTTCTTTATTCTGGTATAGTTTTTTGTTGTTGTTATTGTTGTTAAATCTGTTTTAATATTTAAATTCATAATAATGTAAAAATATTTCTTACTATAAGATTTCTGATAAAGAGACACATCCTGTCTGGGAACCCATCTCTAAGCCAAATTCCCTCTACTCCTAACCATTATTTCTAGATTGGTGTATGTCCTTTGGAATGCTTTCCCTGAATGTATATGTGTGTATGTATGTGTAAAGTGCTTGCATGCACAAAGAGAATATGTGTGGATTTTTAAAGTAATAGTAATGATAAGTAACATCTCCTGAGTTCTCATTATGTTTCAGGCACTGTTTTAGGAACATTAACTTTAGTCCCTATAACAACACTTTGAGGTTAAGTATTATTTGTATCCCTATTTTACTTAGGAGAAGACTAGGAACCCAGACAAGTAGGTAACTTTACCACAGCTACACAGTTAGCAAACAGCAGAGTCAGAATTCACAGCCTAGTTGATACTTCTAGACATTAAGTCCTACTGGTTTTCAAGATAAATGGTGTCTTTCAGTGGAAATTGTACTCTGTACACTGTACAGGCAACAGTGTTTTGGAGAGCTTTTCAAGAATGCTCATGCATTCCATTTCCCTTATTCATATAAATTGTTGTATAGTTTTTCAGTGTATGGATAGGACATGTTGATTTTATCTAGCCATTCTCCATTATTCAATATTTTGCTTATTACTAGTTTATTTTTTCTTCCATTTTCTTTACCAATTTTTTATATTATAGTAAAATACACATAACATGAAAATTACCATCTTAACCATTTTTAATTTTACACTTCAGTGTTAATAAGTACTTCATAGTACTGTTCTACCATACTCACCATTCATATCCATTCTATTCATTAAATAATTATTTTCATTTCCTTCTTCCCCCAGCCCTTGGCCTCCACTGCTCTACTTTATGAGCCTGACTACTTCAGATTTTCATATATCTATTTATTAGTTTTTGTCTTTTTGTAACTAGTTCATTTCACTTAGTGCAGTGTCCTCAAGATTTATCCATTCTGTAACATGTCAAAATTTCCTTTATTTTTAAGGCTGGATAATAGTCCACTTGATGTATACACCAATTTTTGCCTAGCTATTCATCCATCGGTGAACAATTGGGTCACTTCCATATTTTACCTGTTGTGAATGATGTTGGTGCAAATATGAATATACACATACCTCTTTGAAATTCTACTTTCAACTACTTTGGGCATATATTCAAAAGCAGAATTTCTGGATTATATAGAAATTGTATTATTAATATTTTGATGAACAGTCATGTTGTTTTCCACAGCAGAATTGTACCATGTTACATTTCCACTAATAGCACACAAGAGTTCCAATATCTCCTCCTGAGTGTGAGGTAGTATTTCATTGTAGTTTTGATTGTCATTTCCCTAATAATTAGTGACATGGAACATCTTTTCAAGTGCTTTTTGACCACTTGTGTATCAGCTTTGGAGAAATGTATACTCAAGTTCTTGGCTCATTTTTGAATTGGGTTTTCTGTTTTTTTTTTTTTTTTTTCCCCAGTTTGAGTTTGAGGCATTCTCTGTATATTCTGGTTATTAACCTCTCATCAGATATATGATTTGAAAATCTATCCCATTCTTTGTGTTGCCCTTTTATTCTGTTAATAGTTTCTTTTGTTGCACAATTAAATTATTTTTTATGAAGTCCACTTTTTTCTTTTGTGGCCTGTCTTTGGTGTCAATACAAGAAATCTTTGGCAAATACAATGTTGTGAAACATTTTTTTTTTTTTTTTTTGGTGATAGGGATTGAACCCAGGGCCTTGTACATTTGAGGCAAGCAGTTTCACAACTGGGGCTATATAGATTAATTATGATAAATTTTATTCTTTTTAATTTTATTATAAGTGTATAGTTTTCGCAATTTTCTTTTCAAATTATTGATTCTTACTATGTATATTTTTTTGTGTTAAATTTATTTATATCCTGCTACTTTTAACTTTTTTTCTGGGGGACTCTTTAGGGTTTTCTACATATAAGATAATATCATCTGTAAAGAAAGATAATTTTAATTCTTCATTTCTAATTTAGATTCCTTCTCCCCCTGCTTTTTTTTGTAGAATTGCTCTGGCTAGAACTTTAATGCTGAATAAAAGTGGGAAAAGTGGCACCATTCTCTTGTTTCTGATCTTAGACGAAAAGCTTTCAGTCTTTTACCATTGAGTATGTTGTTAACTATGAGTTTTTCATATAGGACATTTATTATGTTGAGGTAGTATTCTTCTATTACTACTTTATTGACTTTTTTTATTATGACAAGTTGTTAAATTTCATCAAATACTTTTTTTTTTGCATCAATTAAGAGGATCATGTGGGGTTTTTCCCCTTTATTCTATTAATGTGGAGTATAGGAATAACTGAGAAATAGTGCAGGTTCAGTTCCTAATTTCAATAATGCTGTCTCTCAGGGAATAAAGAGGCCTGAAATGAAGCAGAGGATGGTAGAGCAGTCAGAGTACACACAGCATTTATTAACTTTGCCTTCTTATATGGGTGTGGTTCATGGTACCTCAAAGCAAATACAATAATAGCATCAAAGATCACTGGTAAAGATCAGCAAAGCAGATATAATAATAAAAAATTGAAATCTTGTGAGCATTGCTAAAAAAGGAAACACAAATATGAAGCAAGCATATGCTGTTGGGTAAAGAACATTCATAGACTTGCTTGATTCAAGGTTGCCACAAACGTTGCATTTGTAAAAATTACAATTATCTGTGAAGAGCAATAAAGCAAAGTAAAATAAAATGAGGTATGTCCATATTGCATTGATCAAATTTCCTATGTTGATGGGCTGGGGTTGTGGCTCAGTGGTAGAATGCTTGCCTAGCATGCATGAGGCACTGGGTTCAATACCCACCACCACATTAAAAAAAAAAAAAAAAAAAAACAACTAAGTAAACAAAATAAAGGTATGGTGTCCATCTACAACTAAAAACGTTTTAAAATAAATTTCCTATGTTGAATCATCCTTGCATTCCAGTAATAAATCTTGATTACACATAATAATCCTTTTAATATACTGTTGAGTTTGGTTTGCCTGTTGAGGATTTTAAAATCAATTGTCATAAAGAATATTGGCCTGTACTTTCCTTGTAGTGTCTTTGTCTGGCTTTGGTATCAGGGTAATACCAGGTAATAGAGAAACTATTCTCTACTTTGTAACTTTTGGAAAAAATTGGGAAAGATTGGTGTTAGCTCTTTTTGAAACGTTTGATGGAATTTATCAGTGAAGCTGTCAGGTTCAGGATTTTTCTTTTTTGGGAGATTTTTGATTATTGATTCAATTTCCTTCTAATTGTAGGTTTACTCAGATTTTCAATGTCTTTGTGATTTAGTCTTGGTAGATCTTGTGTTTCTAGGAATTTGTCCATTTAATATACTTTATCCAATTTATTGGTGTACAGTTGTTCACCGGACTCTCATAATCTTTATCTATGTCTATAGAAATAAAATATCAGTAGTAATATTCTTATTTTTATTCCTAATTTTAATAATTTGAATATGCTCTTTAGTTCCTTAGTCCATTTAGTTAAAAGTTTGTCTATTTTGTTGATGTTTTCAAAGAATCAACTTTTGTCCCTCTCTTTTTTGGGGTTGCTAGGACTCATACTCTAGGCATTGTGAGTGTGAGGCAAGGGCTTCACCACTGAGCCACACCCTTAACTCCCAAGAACCAACTTGGCCATGGGCCTAAGACTAAAGAATGGGTAGACACTACTATGCTAAGAGCTGAAACAGACCAAAATTAACTATTATTTTTGGTCCAAGTCTTCTTCTGAAATTTGTGAACCTTTAATAGAATCCAGAGTTCCAAAATTGTTACACCAGACAGATTCCACCAGATCAATTGTCTAGGTGTGGAGATAAATTCCTGATGCTCCCTAGTCTACCACCTTCTCAGAATCCTGTTTGTTATTAGTTTTTTAACCATAAATATTTGCAGTAAAGCAAAGCCTTGTTTCTACTTTCATGAATATATGTGCATATATTTCTCAATGACATAGAAGAGAAGTAGAATTTCTGGATTGATAAGTGTATGTGTGTATTTCTATATTCCTCTCTATATATATCTCCAAGTTGCTTCAAAGGTTGCTTTCATTTACACTTCAAACAAACATTGTACGAGAGTACATATGTCTCTTTCATTTTGTCAACATTTTATATTATTGATGTTTAAAATTTTGCCAATTAGATGAGAGAAAATGATCTATATTGTTTAAATTTGCATTTTTTTCATATGCTCGTTGGTCATATTTTCCCACTTCGATTTTATTTTTATATTTTGCTATTGTGGGAAGCCATTCTAAATTTTAGTGCGACAAAGGTTTTTCCAGGCCATTCCATCTGGGAGTGCAGATGGAGTCACTTTAACAGCAATACTCCATGCCAAGCACAATGCCTAGAATATAATCATAAATAATAGTTGACTGAAAAGAGGATCCAAATTTTACTGACTTCTGACACTGTCTACTTCTGTAGGATCTTTCACTTCATGAAAATTATCTTCCCTCAAGCATATATAAGCATATATAATGTTCTTAGGGTCCATTTCACTCATGGTTGAAAATATTCTTGTTAAGCTGACAGTGCCACAAGTCTGTTGATTGTTTTAATTTTTGCTGACCAACTCCAGGTCCATTCTGTATTTCCACCAAACACATGGTTCTCTCTTGTCTCTTTTCTGATCATTGGGACTGCCCCATGCTTTGAGTTGTCAGAAAATATAATTACTTATAAAAATAATTTTTTAATTTAGATGCAAAAAGGTTAGGACCAAGGCAATAATTTGGGAATTTTTTTTGAGATTCATTTCAGTTTATTTATAAGAGGCTATATTAGATTCTTTAGAGAGATTTTAAAGACTGGAAACATTTTAACATGGGAAATATTTAAACATTGAAAATTTGGATTTTGTTTATTTTAGAAAATGAAAAATTTCATATATACAGTTAAAAATGAATTGTTGAATAAGAAGTCAAAGTCAATTGACAATGAAGAAATGAACATGTAGATTCTTTTTTATTTTTATTCGAAGTTGTTATAAATGACAGCAGAATGTATTACATTTCATATTATACTTATAGAGTACATTTTTACATATCTCTGGTTGTATACAAAGTATATTCACACCATTCGTGTCTTCATACATGCACTTAGGGTAATGATATCCTTCTTATTCTACAATCTTTTTTTTTCTTCACCCTTTTGCCTCCTCCCTTCCTCTCCCTCCTCATTGGCCATTCTAGTGTTCCTCTAATCCTCCTATGCACCCCGTCAAAACCCCACTGTGAATCGGCCTCCTTATATCAGAGAAAACCTTCTGCATTTGGCTTTTTGGGATTGGCTAACTTCACTTAGCATTATATTCTCCAACTTCATCCATTTACCTGTGAATGCCATTATTTTATTCTCTTTTATTGCTGAGTAATACTCCATTGTGTATATATACCAAATTTTCCTTATCCATTCATCCTCTGAAGGGCATCTAGCTTGGTTCCACAGTTTAGCTATTGTGAATTGTGCTGCTATAAACATTGATGTGGCTGTGTCCCTGTAGTATGCTGTTTTTAAGTCCTTTGGGTATAGACCGAGGGGTGGAATACCTGGTTCATAAGGTGGTTCCATTCCCAGTTTTCCAAGGAATCTCCATACTGATTTCCATAATGGCTGCACTATTTTGCAGTACCACCAGAAATGTATGAGTGTGCCTTTTTTCCCCACATCCTCTCCAACATTTATTGTTGTTTGTGTTCTTAATAGCTGCCATTCTGACTGGTGTGAGATGAAATCTTAGAGTGGTTTTGATTTGCATTTCTCTAATAGCCAGAGATGTTGAACATTTTTTCATGTATTTGTTGATTTATAGTGTATCTTCTTCTGAGAAGTGTCTTTTCAGTCCTTGGCCCATTTATTGATTGGGTTGTTTATTATTTTTGGTGTTAAGATTTTTGAGTTCTTTATATATTCTAGAGATTAGTGCTCTATCTGATGTGTATGTGGTAAAAATTTGTTCCCAATTAGTAGGCTCTCTATTCACCTCACTGATTTTTTCTTTTGCTGAAAAGAAGCTTTTTAGTTTGAATCTATCCATTTTATTGATTCTTGATATTAATTCTTGCACTATAGGAGTCTTGTTAAGGAACTTGGGGCCTAATCTGACTTGTTGGAGATTAGAGCTTACTTTTTCTTCTACTAGGCATAGTGTCTCTGGTCTAATTCCTAGATCCTTGATCCACTTTGAGTTGAATTTTGTGCATGGTGAGAGATAGGGGTTTAATTTCATTTTGTTGCATATGGATTTTCACTTTTACCAGCACCATTTGTTGAAGAGGCTATCATTTCTCCAATATACATTTTTGGTGCCTTTGTCTAATATAAGATAACTGAAATTATATGTGTTAGTCTCTGTGTCCTCTATTCTGTACCAATGGTCTACCAGTCCATTTTGGTGCCAATACCATGCTGTTTTTGTTACTGTTGCTTTGTAATACAATTTAAGGTCTGGAATAGTAATGACAACAGCTTCACTCTTCTTGCTAAGAATTGCTTTGGGTATTCTGGGTCTCTTATTTTTCAAGATGAATTTCATGACTGCTTTTTCTATTTCTATGAGGAATGTCATTGGGATTTTGATTGGAATTGCATTAAATCTGCATAGCACTTTTGGTAGTTTGGTCATTTTGACAATATTAATTCTGCCTATCCAAGAGTAAGGTAGATCTTTCTATCTTCTAAGGTCTTCTATAATTTCTTTATTTAGTGTTCTGTAGTTTTCATTATAGAGGTCTCTCACATCTTTGGTTAAGTTGATTCCCAAGTATTTTATTTTTTTTGATGCTATTCTAAACGGGGTAGTTTTCCTCATTTCCCTTTCAGAGGATTTGTCACTGATATATAGAAATGCCTTAGATTTATGGGTGTTGATTTTGTATCCTGCTACTTTGCTGAATTCATTTATGAGTTCTAGAAGTTTTCTGGTGGAATTTTTGGGTCTTCTAGGTATAATATCATATCATCAGTGAATAGTGATAATTTGAGTTCTACTTTACCTATCTGTATCCATTTAATTTCTTTTGTCTGTCTTATTGTTCTGGCCAGCATTTCAAGTACTATGTTAAATGGAAGTGGTAAAAAAAAGGGCATCCCTGTCTTGTTCCAGTTTTTTAGAGGGAACACTTTTAATTTTGCTCCATTTAGAAAGATATTGGCCTGGGGATTAGCATAGATAGCTTTTATGATGTTGAGATATGTCCCTGTCATCCCTAGTTTTTCTAGTGTTTTGAACATGAAGAGGTGCTGTATTTTGTCGAATGCTTTTTCTGCACCTATTGGGATAATAATATGGTTCTTATCCTTAAGTCTATTGATATACTGAATTACATTTATTTATTTCCATATGTTGAACCATCCTTGCATCCCTGGAATTAACCCCACTTGATCGTGTTGTACTATATTTTTGATATGTTTTTGTATCCGTTTTGCCAGAATTTTATTGGGAATTTTTACATCTATATTCATTAGAGATATTGGTCTGAAGTTTTCTTTCTTTGATGTGCCTGGTTTGGGGATCAGGGTGATATTGGCCTCATAGAATGAGTTTGGAAGTGCTCCCTCTTTTTGTATTTCCTGAAATAAATTGAAGAGTATTGGTATTAGTTCTTCTTTAAAGGTTTTGTAGAACTCGGCTGTGTATCCATCTGGTCCTGGGCTTTTCTTGGTTGGTAGGCTTCTGATGGCATTTTCTATTTCATCACTTGAAATTGGTCTGTTTAAATATTGTGTATATTATTCTGCTTCAATTTGGGCAAACCATACGACTCTAGAATTTTGTCAATGCCTTCGATGTTTTGTATTTTATTGGAGTACAAGTTTTCAAAATAATTTTGAATTATCTCCTGCATAGTGTCTGTTGTGATATTTCCTTTTTCATTGCATATGTTAGTAATTTGAGTTTTCTCTCTCCTTTTCTTTGTTAACCTGGCTAAGGGTCTGTCAATTTTACTTATTTTTTCAAAGAACCAACTTTTTGTTTTGTGAATTTTTTCAATTGTTTCTTTTGTTTAAATTTCATTGATTTCAGCTCTCATTTTAATTATTTCCTGTCTTCTATTGCTTTTGGTGTTGGATTGTTCTTCTTTTTCTAGAGCTTTGAGATGTAATGTTAAGTCATTTATTTGTTGACTTTTTCTTCTTTTGAGGAATGAACTCAATGCAATGAACTTTCTTCTTAGAACTGCCTTCATAGTGTCCCTGAGATTTCAATATGTTGTGTCTGTGTTCTCATTCACCTCTAAGAATTTTTTAATCTCCTCCTTGATGTCTTCTGCAACCCATTGTTCATTCAGTAGCATATTATTTAGTCTCCAGGTGTTGGAGTAGATTGTATTTCGTATTTTATCATTGATTTCTAATTTCATTCCATTATGGTCTGATAGAATGCAGGGTAGTATCTCTACTTTTTTATATTTGCTAACAGTTGTTTTGTGGCATAGTATATGGTCTATTTTAGAGAAGGATCCACATTCTGCTGAGAAGAAAGTGTATTCACTTGTTGAAGGATGAAGTAGTCTATATAAGTCAGTTAAGTCTAAGTTGTTTATTGTATTTTTGAGATCTATTGTTTCTTTGTTCAGCTTTTGTTTGGAAGATCTATCCAGTAGTGGAAGGAGTTTGTTAAAGACTCCAAAAATTATTGTGTTGTTGTCAGTTTGAGAAGAGTTTGTTTGATGAATGTGGATACTCCATTGTTTGGGGCATATATATTTATAATTGTTAAGTCTTGTTGGTGTATGGTTCCCTTGAGCAGTATGTAGTGTCCTTCTTTATCCCTTTTGATTAACTTTAGCTTGAAGTCTACTTTATTTGATATGAGGATGGAAACCTGTGCTTACTTCCTCAGTCTATGTGAGTGGTAAGATTTCTCCCAACCTTTCACCTCCAGCCTGTGGATGTCTTTTCCTATGACTGAGTCTCTTGGAGGCAGCATATTGTTGGGTCTGTTTTTTTGATCCAATCTGCTAGTCTATGTCTTTTGATTGGTGAGTTTAGGCCATTAACATTCAGAGTTATTATTGAGATGATTTGTATTCCCAGCCATTTTTGTTTATTTTTGGTATTTAACTTGACATGGTTTTTCCTCTGATTGGTTTTTCCTTTAGTGTAATACCTCCCTCTGCTGATTTTCATCATTGTTTTTCATTTTTTCTTCATGGAATATTTTTCCGAGGATATTTTGTAGTGCTGGTTTTCTAGTTGTAAATTCTTTTAAGTTTTGTTTATCATGGAAGGTTTTTATTTCATCCTCAAATCTAAAGCTTAATTTTGCTGGATATAAGATTTTTGGTTGTCATCCCTTTTCTTTCAGAGCTTGGTATATGTTGTTCCATGATCTCCTGGCTTTGAGTGTCTGAGTTAAAAAATCTGCTGTGATACGAATTGGTCTCCCCCATATGTGATCTGATTCCTCTCTCTTGCGGCCTTTAAGATTCTATCCTTATTCTGTATGCTAGGCATTTTCATTATAATGTGTCTTGGTGTAGATCTGTTGTAGTTTTGTACATTTGGTTTCCTATAAGCCTTCTGTATTTGGTTTTCCAATTCATTCTTCATGCTTGGGAAAATTTCTGATATTATCTCATTGAAGAGATTGTACATTCCTTTGGTTTGAAACTCTGTGCCTTCCTCTATCCCAATTACTCTTAGATTTGGTCTTTTGATGCTGTCCCATACTTCTTGGATGTTCTGTTCATGGTTTCTTACTATCTTCACTGTGTGGTCAACTTTATTTTCAAGCTTATATACTTTGTCTTCATTATCTGAAGTTCTTTCTTCCAGTTGATCTAGTCTGTTGGTGATGATTTCTATTCTGTTTTTTATTTGGTTAATTGTTTCCTTCATTTCAAGGATTTCTGACTTTTTTTTTTTCAGAGTTTCTACCTCTTTTTTGAAGTAATCTTTTGTTACCTGTATTTGCTCTTTTATATTTTTGTTGTAGTAATCAATTTTACCTGTATTTGCTTATTTAGGTCATTCTTTAATTCACAGATCATTTTAATTATAAACCTTCTGAACTCCTTCTCTGACATTCAATCAACTTCACTGAGCATAGGTTCTATTATTATAGTATCCTGGTTTGTTTGGTGTACTTACCTCCCTTGTTTATTCATGTTGTTTATTTGCCTTCCTTTCTTGCAGTGTAGATCAATATATTGCAGTTTCTACCCTATATTCTTACAGTTTCCATGCAGATTGTCTGTGCCTCACCTTAGTGTTGGGCTTTCAGACCCTGCATGTGTCCCTCAATGTATGTTACTGCTACTAAACTTGGTGTTGGCAGTACCAGAGATAACTCGAGATAACAGTGAAAGTGCCCCAAAATGAATGCAATGTCTTCCAGAGATGGGACTAAAAGGGAGGACCTTATAGTGTTTTTTGGATCCCTGCTCTGAGATGCGGCTGCTTTTTGGCCCTGTCTGTTGTCAAAAGGTAAGGGCTACTTTGTGGGGAAGGCTATGGTTATGTCTGCAGTGTCTCAATATGGAAGTGGGTTAGGCTTGTGCTCCCAAGTAGGGGTGGGGTAGTGGACTCTGGACCTACTCTGTGGCTGGGTCCCACACAGGTTGAATCTGAGCTCTTGTGGTGGTCTGCTGGTTGGAAGAGCTGGTCCTCTGAGCGGAGGTCAGTGAAGCTGTCCTAGGCCTGCCTGAGCTCCGCAGGTGTCGGCTGGGCTGACCTGGGTTCGCCTATGCTCAGGCACAGGTTGGTGGGACTGACCTGAGCCTGGCTGCGCTAGGGTGGAGGTCACTGGGACGGACCTGGGCCTGGCCGCACTCAAGTGGAGGTCCTCTGGTCTGTCCTTGGCCTGCCTGCACTCAAGTGGAGTTGGGCGGGGCTGTCCTTGAGTCACCTGTGCTCTGGTGGAGGTTGGCGGGACTGACCTGGGCCTGGCCGCACTAGAGCGGAGGTCAGTGGAATTTGGGAATATTTGTACAAGAAAAAGTTTTGTAGCTATACTAAAATAAGTTTTCCACATGAAAGATTTCTCAGTTTATTCAGCAAACATGTATTCGATGCTTACTACAGCGTGGAATTAGGCTGTAAACAGATAGCCATGCCTTCCAGGTTATATAGGAATGACAAAAAGGTTAAAAAGAGTATAGCAAAGCATATCTTTGGTCTGGAAAAAAAAAAAGGTGGGTGTGGCAAATTGTAGGTGAGGTCAAGAAAACTCTCATTGTCAAGGTGATGCTTCAGATAAAGGGATACCTTCTTTTAAAATATGAATGGTTGAGGTCAAACTTTAGCCAAGCTGATTGATAGTAGCTCAAAAGAAAATTGACATATAGCTTAGAACAAAGCAAAACTACTTTCAATAAAGATGAGGACATTTTGCAAAAGTATATATTCATAAGTTTTGTAAATATTATCATAAATGTTCTTTCATAAAAGGAAATATTGTGATAACATGAAATAGAACAGACTTTGGAAAGCCCTTAAAATCACATTTTACTTTGAAAGAAATTGGTCATGATAGCAAAGAAGGAATCGGTGCCTCTTGTCTGGCATAGGAGTTGGCCCATAACTTTGCATTCAGATAGTCCGTCTTTAAATTTGTATATTCTATATCATTATGTGTATATTGTATATTTTCATAGAATATAATGAGCTTTAGAGACAATAGAAAATGATTTAGATAAAGTCTTTCTGATATTTTCTGTCTTTAGTGTCTTAATAAATTTATTTTTAAATGAGATTCTTACAAGTATGAGGTGAGAAGAAGGAAATTTCCAAGATATTTGTGATAGTTCATCTTGTTTTGAAGGTCAAAGGATAAATTATGCTATGTTTATCTGAATTTTAAGAACACAATTTTAAATCTAAATTTTTCCTCTCATTTTGATGTTCACAAGTGAACCTAGAGACAGGAGAGTGGAGATGAGAAGTTAAAATGAGTGAAAATAATATTTACTGGAGAGAGATGTGCCTATAGACAATGCTTATTTATTGACACAAGAAAAGTTGGGCACACATACTGTGTATTAGGCAGTGTGCAAGAGGGAGGGCATGAAAAGATTATTTTTTCTTTTTAAGGAATTTATAACCTATGTCAGGAGACATAGACCAAAATGTGTAATTGTAATGCTGTAGAATAGGTATTCTTTTACTCCTATAGACAAAATGTGTGTTAAGAAAATTTTAGGATGGGAATTATTTACCTCACCTTGGGGAGCCAAGGAGATTTTATATTAGTTTTTTATTTGCCTTAAAAAAGGGTAATTATAAAACCCAGGAAAGTATAAATAAAAATACAACAAAAATAGAATGATGTCATATTAGTAATAATTTTTTTTTAAAGGCCACATGACTTAGTGTTTAATTCACTTGATCCTTCTTCCAGTGGCACAAAGGTTGTGACACCCTGGACATGTGAAGAAGGAAGTATGAACCTAACACACTGCTAAACTTGATAGTGAACAATGTTTTATGTGTTATAAAATTCCAAAATTTTTAATTGTTTTTCCTAGTTAAATACTCATCTTCAAGTTAAAGTAGAATGCTCAAAGCATATAAATAATTTCAGCATAACTTATTATTTAGACTTGATTAACTAACTAAAAACAATAAGATTAAGGTGATTATCTCTGGGATACAGGAACCTTGAGGAGAGAGAAGGGAGACAATGAGATGAAGAAAAGTTTTGAAAATTTAAAACCTCTTCTATAGTATTTTATTTTTAAATATGGTATATGTATTATTGTGGTTTTGTTTCTAAGAAAACATCATTAAAATCCTGACAGTTTATCAAAATAGTTCAATACAAAGAAGCAATTATTGAAAATCACCACCCTTAGCTGTATGAAATTTTTAGCTCTAATGAGTAGTTTCATTTCCCACTGGGTGCTTCCAATAGTACTGTGTATAGTACTTATCCTCATCTATGGTGGGACACTTCTTGTGCCTAATGATCCTGTGTATTTAGTATTTTAGAGTCACATTATACCCTTTGGCCCCCATTTCTCACACCCATTTTTTTTTTTTTTTTCTTTCAACCTTGGGCAGATAGAAGAGAAAGAATTGAAGAAACATGGTCCAGTAGCCATTTGTCCAGAAGATAAATGGTTACAAGCACTTTTGCCACTAAATTATGCTAATCCAGTCTGTAATCCAATCACTATTTTCTAGATGACAGGGGACCCTAGTGCCAAAAGAACTGTAGTCAATTTTCTCTCTTCTCCCAACAGGTCCAACAGGTCAATTATTCTTTTTTTTTTTCTTTTTTTTCCTGAGGTAAAAGAATAACTTTCCTTGGAACTTATGAGAGCTCTGAAATGCACACCACCCATAGGATCAGCCAAACTATTATCGCTCCATTAGAACTGGCTGAATTCATAAGTACCTAAGAAATGTCATTCTTCAACTCCAGGTTCCTGGATGTCCGCGTCTCCAGGACCTCAGCTCATTCCACAGTGAAGGTTCATATATCCTGCCCTTTATTTTCCCTCTGGATTTCTGTGATCCCACATGCTGAGGAATCCACAGAGTGTGGCCTTACAGTTAGTTATGTGGAAGTGAAAACCCAACCATTTGGAACTAATATATTTATTGTAGTATCTATAAGAAAGGTAGCATGAAAAATCCTTATTTTTAAAAAGCATGAAAACTCCTCACACTTTGATTCCTGAAATAACACTATACACACAGGGAAAAATAGAAAGGACTCTTATCACTTCAATGGTTACTATGTATAGAGATCCAGGAATATAGCACAAAATATAAAGCACCCCCTTTTTAATATTAGTTAGACTCAAAGTTGCAGGCACCATGAAATGTGAAATAAATGTAAGGCAGATAATCTCTCCCTAAATAACTGATTTTGAGGAGTCTCTTCCCTCTCTTTTTCTCCTGATTTCTTGCCACTTAATTTTCCCTGTTTGGAAGATCCTGATTTGCGTGTATGTGTGTCCTGTGTTGGGGGGCAGGTGTCTTGATTAGCTTTGAAGTGTTCTTGCATAATCAATACCATTCTGACAGGAGGTGGCTCTAGCATCCAGACCTCATTGTTACAGAGGCTTTATCAGGCACTTCCCTTGGTCTCTGACACATTTGGAGAATTGCTATCAATGATTTTTCATCCCTATGGGGATGTGGAAGACTGTCAAAACACATTTGGAGTCAAGCCTGGTGAACTTTTAGCACCTGGTTGGTTCTAAATCTGGGAAACAGAATGTTTAGAGAAATCACACACACACACACACACACAAAAAAGTCCTGAAACTTTTTTTACTTTTTTTTTCTTTTTAGCAATGGGTATTTTTCAATAAATAGAATATATAACACCACAAGGTGACTAGCTATGAGACTTAAATTTGTTCTGTGTAGCAGCTACAGAGAGGCAATCAGAGGCATACCTCTGAGAAATTGCCAGGTGGGTGGCAATGTTATTTATACAGATGAATAACTTGGGAACTTCCACAATACTCTCTTCAGATAAATGGAGGATATTATTCCTGAGAATCAGCCTTCTGGCTCCTTCTCTCCAGTTCCCAACTCTCAAGTAATCACCTGGCCTTCACAGCAAATGTCATTAACCTGGGGAATGGAAAGAGGAAATTTGACCTACTTCAACATCTTAGATTCTCAGTTTGTTGGATATGCAGGCAGCAGAATTACGGAAAAGGCCTGAGAAAGCCAGCAAACCATAGACACTACCTCTTGTTCATCCCTTCACTCCCCAAATAAAGTAGAATTCACTTATTTTCTGAAACATTTATGTATTCTCTAAGTAATTACTTGTAAAACTCTTTTTTAAAATAAAGTGATGAAAAATTAGAATACTGCGATGAATCTCTTCTTCATAATTTCAAATTTTTTCTTTCAGAAAAGAACTTCCAAGAAAAGAAGATATTAATACTTCTTCTTTTACCCCAATTCCAAACCCTCAAAATCACATCCTTACAAATTACTCTCTTTGCTTTCGAAAACATTTTATTTGCTTTGACAAGGTTTATCTTACTTATTAAGAATAGTTGTTACTGTAGAAATATTAACTCTGTGCTTTCTCTGTGAAGGAGCCCTAATTAGGAAGGGCTGTTGCAGCTAGCTGGAAGCCATAAGTTCCACCTGATATGTATGTGACGCACCTGTAGGCACCCGCAAAGCTGAAGGTATATAACCGGGTGAAAGCGGTCCGAGTTAGGAGAACGGAGAATTCATTCAGTCAGTCGTGCAGTAGCTCGGTCGTTCAGAAGAAGAGTTCGGGTCGGAGAATCAGAGCGGCCAGAACGTAGGCAGAGCGGTTACAGAAGAGAAACCAGATAGAAGAAGTAATGACTGGTCAGAGTTAGGCCGAGGCTCCCGAGGAAGACAGAAGAAAGAAGCAAGAAGCTCTAAAAAATAATTTTTCTCTAAGCTCTATCTTTCTTTCTCTCTAAGCTAAGAAGAAAAAATAATCTTTCTCTAAGCTCTATCTTTCTTTCTCTCTAAGCTAAGAAGACAAGAAGAAAAAGACAAGACAAGAAGACAAGAAGAAGCTAATCTTTCTCTCTAAAAATCTTTCTTTCCCTCTCTAAGCTCTCTCTAAGAAAGTAGAAGTAAAAGTAGTAATAGCTTTACTCTGCCTCCGAGAGTTTTCCTCCCGTGGCGCCGTGGCTGGCCGTGACAGGCAGCTTACATCTCTGCAACAGGGAGACAGATACAGAAACAACAACAAAAAAAGTTCTAACAAGTCTCATAGCTAGAGGAAGAAAACTCACTAAAGGAAGTCACTGTAAAGAGAGGGATCACTTCTAACCTATAGTCTAGACATTGAACTTATTGCTGTTCAACCTTCACTTGAAGAACTATTTTGAGAGCTGGGGGAATAGTTTAGTGCTAGAGCACTTATCTAGCATATATATAGCCTCCCCCCCCCATTTTCCTTGGTGCAAAATAACATCAGATTTTAGTACTAGGGAGTTTAGAATGAAAAGTTTTGCCTCCAGATTTTTCATGTAAGGTTATGAAATGGCAATAATTTATAAAATATATTTTATCTATGTGGTATATTTTACTATAAGAGGGCCTAGCATAGATGGTGACAAGCACGAATTTTAAGTCTCCATGAATTCACATGTTCATGAACTTCTTCTGTCATGTCTGTTCATTCAATGTGTGTAATTCAAGTATTTTCATGAAGGTTCTTTCTTCTAAATTAAGAATTATTGTAGGATAGTAAAGCATACACTATCATACCTTGTATATTTTCTCACCTTCCATTAAAATATTTGCTGCAAGGTTGGGCACGGTGGCGCACACCTGAAATCCCAGCAGCTTGGGAGGCTGAGGCAGGAGGATTGCGAGTTCAAAGCTAGCCTCAGCAACAGTGAGGCGCTAAGCAACTCAGTGAGACCCTGTCTCTAAATAAAATACAAAATAGGGCTGGGGATGTGGCTCAGTGGCCAAGTGCCCCTGAGTTCAATCCCTGGTACTCCCCTACCCTCCCCGCCCCAACAGTTTGCTCCAAGAGAGGAGCCTGAGAGTGATGCTGGAACTAGAAGTTCAATATTTTAGTCATAATGTTGATGGATTCCTATGCTTTGGGGTGATTCCTCAGTGCTATGATTCTAAACTGAATTATTTTCTTTTTGCACCAAAAGTTGATGAAGACCTTAAATGTGACTTCAAATTATTTATTTAGTGATTTTAAATTCCAAATGAATATTACTGATTACTTTTTATTATTTTTATTGGTTCTTTTATTTACATTTAGAATCCATTTTGATATAATTATATAAACATGGAATATATCATATTCTAATTCAGAGACTTTTACCTCTCCTTCCCCTTCCCTGTCTCCACTCCCTGCTCCCTTCCCTCTATTGATCTTTCTGCCATTTACCCATTGTTATTTTTAAAATTAATTTCTTGTAGATGTACATGAAAGTGAGGTTCACTGTGGTGTATTCATATATGTACCTAAGAAAGTTATATCAGATTCATTCCACTGTCTTTCCAACTCCTATTCCCTCCATTCCCTTTATTCTCTTTTGTACTGGTTTTGACAAATCTTGTAATGGTCAACTATATTTTGGTGATGTTTTAAAATTTGTCCTTACATGGATAAAAAAAAAAATCTGAAATTCTCTGCAATTACTCAGAGGAATAACTCTCAGATACTTACTGCTCATGCCAGGCCTAATTTTTGATTATTGTCAGTACCTCTTTTCAGAAACAAGCATGTGTATTTTTGTTTTGTGAAAGGCATTTTCTTTTACAGTGATGATGGACTTACATATCCCGCCTATAAAAGGCAACAATTATAGGTGGCATCAGAGCCAATTTGTCATTACTTTCAATATTTCCAAATGTAAATGTGTCACTCTGTTGTGCTCTGGCTCCATTAACATTGCTGCAGTGTATTAAAGAATGTTTTTACATCTAGATCCCTGTACACTAAAAGGGAAATCTTGAAAGAGGCCCATGATATTAGTCACATAAATGCTAGCAAATAGTGTAGGTGTTTCCAATTAACTTGTCTTCCTTTTGCTGCTTTGTGGGGAACAGATGAGAGACTCACGCCTCACTTCAGTGAAAAGATCCCTGGATATGAAGCCGAAAGACTCAGGCTTGGGGACACTCTTGCTGTGAGAACATAGGCAAGTTATTTAAACTCTTTGAGTCTGGTTTTTTTTTTTTTTTTTTTTTTTTTTTTTTCCTCATTTAAAATGAGAACAATATCTGGTCTACTTATGTCAGACTTTTGTGGGAGTGAACTTGGGTACAAAATGAATAAAATGCATTGTAAAGTGTGGACCATTGTATGACTATTGGTGTGTATTAGTTACATACCTTTAATTACAAGCTGTAGAAATGAACTGTGTGGCTAAGTAAGGCTAGAAGGAATATATTGGAAGGATACCAGAGACTTAAAGGACTTCCAGGAGCCCTGAAGACATTGGGGATGTGACAAGAAATTAGATAACCTCAGAGGCAAAGAACTAGGATATTCCAGACACCTCAATGACAACAATTCATGAAGATGGAGTGAGCTTCATTCATTTCCAAGCCCTTTTACTCTATGCTCAGCTTTAAATACTGGGCATCTGGTTGGCTGAAATGGAGTCTTACACCGGTCCCTTGAGTAAGGAAGGACATGGCCCCTGATTTCTTTTCACCTAACTATGTCAGATGGAAAAGAGTAAATTCTTGAAAGAAAAAGAATGGATGTTGGGCAATCCAAAAATCTACATATATAAAGTTGGTATTCCTTACTTCCTTAGTTTGGGATATAAAATTTATATATATTCAGTGACTCTGGGCCCCTGTACCTTGTTCCATGGTCTAAATATTTATGCTTATATGTTGAAATTCTAACATCCAAAGTGATGGTATTAGAAAGTGAGGGCCTTCAGGTGGTGATTAGTTATGAGGGTGGGGCCTCCTGAGCAGGATAGTGTCCTTATTAAGAAAGCTTAATGTTGCTTCTTCCACAACATGAGGACACAGTGAGAGGACACCAACTGTGAAATAGGAAGTGGGTTCTCAAACTGCTGGCACTTGATCTTGGACTTCTGAACTTCTAGAACGTAAGAAATAAATTTTGATTTTCTAAGCTACCCCGTTTATGGTTTTCTGTTATATAGCCGAAAGTGACTAAGACAATATTCTGATATCAACATGCCTTATGTCCTTGACTTGGGATTAAAATTTGTATATTCCAATATAATGAATCGGAGCCCTTGTTCCTTGTAAACAGGAGGATGCTGTTTTTTTCTTCCTGATGTTTCATCTGACAACTCCCTCACACAAGAGTAATTAGGCTCAGACCAAGTCAGATCATACCTCAAGCAGAGGAGGGTGCCTGAGATCTGGCTCAGAGTGCTGAGGAGGTCTTGTTGGAACTGGTGTTGATACTGTTACGCATTGTGACCCTGATGAAATCTAGTTGGTTCGACTACTCTGTGTTGGCCTTCTTGTGCACTGCCTGAATTTGGGGATCAGCCAGGGATCCACCATAGATTGGTGGGCCTGTGTGCTGATAAAACATGTTGTCAATCACTAAAAGATCCTTCTCTGTGTGTAGGGTGAAAGAGGGGTCCTGCATCCCTTGTCCCTCAAATCCTTTAGGGCTTGGTCATGATGATGGTGACTGGAAGATTTCTTGTTAGTCATATGCTGTGCCTAGACTAATCCTTTCCTTTGATCTCAGTAGAGGAAAGTAGGGAATAGAGGAAGTCCCTTGTGTGCTCTCCTAGTAAAAGTGAGTTTGTTTTTTCCCATGGAGAAGGACAATTTTTAAAAGGTTATTATTTACTATCTGGATGTTCTAAAGACTCAGAGGTAAATACAAGAATGATGTATGCCAACTAATATGTCTATACCACTTCTTCAGATGGGAGAGTAATTTTGTTTTCAATAAAAAGGGAGTCAGAGAAAAATAGGGTACTTTATGGGTTGGATATGAGGTGTCGCCCAAGCCTCATGAGTGAGACAATGGAAGAATGTTCAGAGGTACAATGACTAGGTTATGGGAGTCTTAACCTCATTAGTGGATTAATCCACTCATGGATTAACTGGGTAGTAACTGTAGGCAAGTAAGGTGTGATTGGACAAAGGAAGTCACTGGGGGTGGGACTTTGGGGCTTATATTTTGTCCCTGGTGAGCAGAGTTTTCTTTCTTCTTCCTGGCTGTCATGTCCTGAGCTACTTTCCTCTACCACACCCTTCCATCATGGTGTTCTACCTCACCTTAGGTCCAGAGTATGAAGTAGACTGACCATGGACTGAATCTCTGAAACCATGAGCCAAAATAAAGTTTTCCTCCTTTAATTGTTCTTCTCAGTTCCTTTGGTCACAGTGATGCAAAAGTTGACTAAAACAGGTACTTAAAGACTGAAATGCAGCTAGGAAAATAAGACTGCTCAGTTTGCTGGGGCCAGAGTCGCATGTATCTTGTTACCTTCTCTGCTCCAATCTGAAATCCTCCCATGTTTTTTCCCACAGAATTTGCCTTCTCTATTTATTTTATGATGGAAAAAGCTTATTCTTCCATGGCTTCTTATAGTAGACCAAATAAAGAAGAAGAGATAGTGCCAGAGTGACCATGGAAGGGCAGAGGAGAGAGAATTGTGAATTTGAAGTCAAAGTCTACAAAAAACTGGAAAAAGTAAGTATGAAGAGTAGTTTCAAACTGCTGGGGCAAGGTCAAGAGAAATTTCTAATAAAGAAATATACCTACACCCTCTTCTCTCTTCCCATCTCAAGATAAGCTCCAATAGCCTTAGAATGGAGACAAAGCTGTCACAGGGAATACTCGTTCCTTCTCCTCCTGGGCTGATCTCGCACATCAAGTCACTTGCACAGCAGATGAGAACTCTGTATTCAGACGAGTCTTGTGGGACATGAAGGAACATTGGAAACAGACCAGAGCTGCTAGTTCTTAATTTGCATTAGGTTAAGCTGTTCCATGTTAGGACTTTTAGTGAAGGTCAAGTGGTTTTCAGTTTGTGTGACAAAGAACAGTGTATGAGCTTGTGTCCTTACTCAAGTTTTCTTTTGACCAAAGAAATTCAGTGGATATAAACTTGAGAAATGATGATACCAGGCCTTTCCATAATGCGTAACCATCAAGAAATATTTCCAAGGATGCCACAAATGGTTTGTTTGAAAAATTTCCTCCCCAAATGTCAACTGGATCCGTGTTTGCTATGAACTCAGAACACATGAGAGTAATCAGATCTTCTGGGAAGATGATAGTTTGGAATTCTTACTTTCCAAAACATTTCACAATTTCATGTGTAGTTTTCCCTGAGAACTCTATATCCTCTGGTGTCTCTATTGGGTTATAAATGCCTCCAGGCTATATTCTACAGCTCAGTCAGCATGCTGTCCAACAAAAGTTATGTTCATTTATAATACATCTCAACTATTTGGCAGGAGCTTATCAATATGCTTTGGTTTATCAAACAGAAAGATTAACATCTAGTTTGTGTGTTTGCTTTTTTCTTGAACACAGATGTACTTTTTTATTTTTTCAAAATCAAGACATCTTGTTCAAATATTTTTGCTCAGCTTTGGATGATGCTTCAGAGAAGGTGGGAAAGAGGGCCTGTGAGATATTTTTGGGAGATCTAAAGAGTCAAATAAAGAACAACATACAGAAATACCTTGTAGTTTTCAACACATGAAAAAATATGGTCAGAGAATTAAAGGAAATGACTTGAAACACACTTGTTTTCTGTTTGTTAGAAAATTTTGGCAATATCCACAATTGTTTACATGAGGAACATGAGTCAACCTAATTTAACATGATGTCAGTGTGTTTTGGAATAAAAATATGTGTGGCGAATATGATGAAATTATGCTCTGGAACTAGAATCAAATAATGTCAGAGCTGAGAGGGTATCCAACTCCATCCTCTCGTTTAAGAAATGAGAAAATTGGGGCTAAACTGTTGAAATGACTTGCCTAAGATCAAATAGCTAGTCATTTGTAGAACTCAAATGAATCTGATCTTATAATCTGCATCTATTCTTCTTTCTACCTTCTTACAGAGATGGGGACCTGTTTTCTCTGGTCATTTTCCTCACCTTTAAGTTACCACTTTGAATAGCTACTTCAAAGGAGGAGACAAAGTATACCAGAATTTACATGAAAGATTGCAAGTTAAAACCAAGGGGCTAAATGACTGCTCTGTGTCTACAACTTCTGCTTCTTCTCCATTAGCCTGGAAAAAATAAACTCTCAGAAAAACAGGGACTATTCGTGTTTTCTCTGAAATTTCCATCGTGATTCTGTAACTGAATTTGGCCTGAACAAGAATCCATTTTTATAAGAGGAAAATAGACCTTTGAGGAAGGGCAAAATTGGAGATCAGGCAGATGGCATTAAAATCTTTTAAGGGGGAAACTGAATCTCTTAGAAAAATATGCTCGAAGGAAATAATTTAATTTCTACAGGAGCTTTGATCATAACCAATGACATTTGTATTTATACAGTCAGTAGCAGGTGTCAGAAAGACCTGGATTCAAACCTGGCTCTGTCTCATAAATACGCTTTTAAGCTGGATTTTTTATCTAAAAGAACAATAGTTGACCTCATCATGTTTCAGTAAGCTCATGGCATTGTTGTAAGTAAAGCAAGACTCCTGTGTACTGGCAGAGTAGATTAAATATGACATATGATGTCTTGTGACACCAGGAAGTAGAGTCTGTTCCTCTACCTTGTTGCCTCTGAGCTGACCTGGTGACTGCCTTTGACTCTGAAAGTAGCAGAAGTGATACCAGGTTAGTCTACTGCTTTTATGCAGCACTGGAACCGCCACCGCCTCCACCACACACAAACACACACACACACACACACACAAAAAAAAAAAAAAAAAAAAAAAAAAAAAAAAAACCACAAACGCACCTACAATAATTTAGACTATTGAAGGATGTAAAAAACAAGCAAGCAAACACACACCAAAACCCCCCCAACAAAACAGGATCTGCCCCTCCAATAGGTTGATGGACAGCCAGACATAAGAATGAAATTTTCTTAGATCTTCCCATCCAGCCAAACCTCCAGTTGAATGCAGCTGTGTGTAACAGCCCAGGTGATAAAGCTAAATGTACATGCATGGCCACACTCACACTTTGGTAGGGTAAACACATGTTCTCTTGGTGAGAGCTGAGTTTGTGAGGTGTCCCAATCCAGTTTTACTTTGGATTTTCCCTAAGATTGCTTTTGTTGGCAGTCTGCTTCATTCCAAGACCCTATGTCTGTCATTTCCCCTGTCTACATGGTTGGGACACTGAGTATTACTTCTACTAGCTACATTGTGCCTTAACATGTGGGGTATATTTTGGCCCATTTATGATCTCAGCCAGAGTTGCTGCCACTGATAGTTGTAAAGCTTATAAAAAAATGTACAAATGAAGAAAAATGTTACATGAAGTTGGGGTTCCTTTTTCTAAGTCCCATAAAGACACCAAATTTGACAGATTTGAAGTTCAGCATAGAACAAATTTTTAATAAATGTGAGCAATTTTTATTATTAATAAGTACCAGATAATAGTAATTGACATAGTACTTTGTAAGTTATAAAGTAGACTCAACAACTTTATCTTAATCCGCATAATAACTCCATGAGGAAGTTGATTTTTCCATCTTATGAAAAATTAAGCCTAATGTTACTGACTTTTAAAAATCCTTTAAAAAAATGTTAGAAGCAGGCTCATACTGTGTTCTTTTGATGCCATTTGGTTTCTATGTCCCTGCTTCCACACAAGTGGCATTATAATTACATCACTGGTGATAGTGTATTAAAGCTTGGTGTTAAATAATAAGTTGATTATGGAATTGGATTTTAACTTTTCCTAGTTAGTTAATTTGATGTCTACCTTTCTAATGCCCTTGCTTTGAGATGACCAAGTTATCCCTGATGAATTTCTCATTTTTTCCCTCATTTGAGAATGATGTGTTACATGTTCTCATAAAGGTGTGGCCCAAAAAGGACCTTTAGTAGCTGTCTTACTGCAGTATATTCTGTATTGGCTATTAGTCATCTTGAAGGCACAAAGCAGCCAGAAAAACATACTCTCAAGGACCAGTCTTCTTGTGGGAGTCCTTGAGATGTTTTCTACAATAAACTAAGATAGTTTTCTATCAGGGAAGTGCAAATCAAAACCTTAAGAAAATACCATTTCTATAATAGCTATACACCAAAGGACAGATAGTAGCAGGTGTTAGCAAGATGTGAAAAATTTAGAATATTCCTGGATATTTAGAATGATGCAGCCACTTTGAAAAATAGTCTGGGAGTTCCCCCCAAAAGCTCAAAATAATGCTGGGAGGAAATACTCAGTGGTAGAGTGCCTGCCTAGCATACATGAGGCCCTGAGTTGAATCCCTAGCACCACAGGAAAAAAATGCTAAAAATAGTTTCTATATAGCTCAACAATTCTTTTTAAGTATATACATAAGAAAATTGAAAATATGTGTTCATGTAAAATCTTGACATGAATTATCATAGCAACATTGTTCATAATAACCAAAAAAGAGAGAACAATCAAATACCCATCAAATCATGAATGGATAAGTTAATTGTGGTATATTTATATGATGGAATATTATTTGACCATAAAAAGGAATAAAGTCTGATAAATACTACGAAATTAATGGACCTGGAAAACATTATACTAAGTGAAAGAAAGCAAACACCAAAACCCTACATATTGTTTGATTCCATTTATATGAAATGTCCTGAGAAGACAAATCCATAGACATAGAAAACAGATTAGTGGTTGCCTAGGGCAGAAGGAGAACAGAATGGGAAGTGATGGTAGCATTTCTTTTTCAGGTGGTGAAAACGATCTAGAATTGACTGTGCTGATGAATGTAAACCTCTGAGAAAATGCTAAAAGCGATTGAATTGTACATATTAAATAGATGAATTATATGTATACTTCAGTAGGTTGATAGAAGAAATATCCTAGCATGCCAAAAATCTATCAAGCATGGATGGTATTAATTAGTTGAAGAAGATAAATAAAAAGGGTGTGATCTACCCAAAATATAGAACATAGAATTTCAAGATAAAAACATAGGAAGTTTCTCTTCATTATGAGCTGGGGAAGCTGTCACTGGGGTCTGGGGCATGACCTCTGGTCACCAAGGATGCTTGTTCTTCCTTCCTCTGGCTGCTCCAGATTGCTGTTGAATCCATTAAACACTCATCCTTATGGTCTGATTTCTTGTTCCCCAAACTTCAGGACTCTGTGAATAGAGGTGGTGCTGGTGCAAATCTTGCTAGCAGATTTCTCACTATTTATTAGGAAATGGATATTTAGGCCTCTGCATGGGCAGTTGGAGAAGGTGGGTCAGAGAAAGGGGGAAAGAACTAATATTCATTCAGATGGGCTAATATATCCAAGGCGCTCTACCAGGACCTCTGTCTACCCCTCTAATTCTCACAGTCATGCTACATAGTAGGTGTCATTATTTTCAATTTAGAGTTGAACAATTAATGCTGAAAGACAACCATGGTTCACCTAGCCCACAAGGGGCAGCACCAGAATAGAAAACCAGGTCTCTTTCTCACCAAAGCCTGTGACTCTCCTGTCCATTAGTATGATTCAAAATCCCTCATTCAGACAAACATAGGGATTTGGCAAGCAAGAGTTTGGGGCCTACAGAATTGAGAAAATTAAAGTAGTATTGACTTGCCTTTAACAAGCTCTGATTTGACTAATCCTATTTACCGTTGGTTAAAGGAATGGGGTCATATCCTGCTGACTAGAGACACGGACCCAAGCGAATCCTGCTGACCATTAGGATCCAAACTTGACTTGCTGAGCACATCTGATTGTCTTTTGCAGATGGCCAAAGCATGGCCCATACAGCTAGATGTACCCCAGCCTCTGAGTGTCCCCTTGGCTGCTTTATGTAACAGGACTCCAGGCAGCTGCTCTGAGCTCGGAGGTCAGGCGAACGCAGACTGAGGACGTAAGGACACCTGCCTCTTGCATGCAAAGATGGAACAAATGACAACATTTGTTGCCTTGAATCTGAGCAGCCTGGGCAGCATGTGTGAGTGGCTCACAAGCTCTGTTTTCTTCATGAGCATGGGTCCCTCTTTTCATATCTGGAGCAGGGAACAGATGTTTCATCAAAAGACACATTTAAAATAAAGATAATTATGCAGTAAGAGGCTTAATTACATCAGCTTATTCAGGTCCACTTAATTGCCTGACAGCCCGAGTGCCTCCCACTTATTTGCAGCAGAGGCTCTTGTGTTTTGCTGGTTTATCAAATCCTTTGATGGCTCAAGGAAGATGTTATTGACTTAGCAATTCAGAAAATATCAATTCCTTATATACAGCTGGTGGAGGAAAATGTAAATATTTTTAACAAGCAATAAAGAGTCATCATTTTCCTGGAGGTGGCTTATGGTGTCCTATAAATGATTAATAACTAGAATGACTTATAGAGGTAAGCCTGAACTAGATATTTCATCTTTATCTATCTCTTGGTCATATTTGCAACCTTTCTGTCATATTAAAATTCCAGGGAGAAAGTGATTTGCTAATTTAAAGAGGCCATTTGGATCATGTGACAATAAGGCGATTGACCAAAAAAAAAAAAAAAAAAAAAAAAAAAAAAAGGCAGTTTTATGGTGCTATTTCCATGTCTCTTAACTTTAAAGCCATAAATGAGTTCTGTTTCAGACTGATGTCCTATTTCCTTCCCCCTTCCATGTGTATAGCACAAACCTTTTTGAAGCAATACTTTTTACTCACTGCCTCGATTTCCTTTAGCAATTCATTTTTGCCACCAAAACTTGCAACCTGACTCTGTCCACACCAGTGTTATGAAGAAAGAAAGAAAGGAAGGAAGGAAGGAAGGAAGGAAGGAAGGAAGGAAGGAAGGAAGGAAGGAAAGAAGGAGGGAAGGAAGGAAGGAAAGAAGGAAGGAAGGAAGCTAAATTCTGCTTCTTTTTAATCTTTATTCTGCAGTCTTCAGTGTTCAACTCTTCTACCAGGGCTTCCAGGACATTGTACCCTGTGGGATTTACCTCTGAGTCAGTAGAATTCTATCTGGAAGCAGATGGCACATTCACACTGAGTAATTGAAAGGAGCATAATGAAGGGACAAAGATGGGGCAAGACTCCTGTGTTTATTGCAGCACTGTTCACAATAGGCATGCTATGGAATCAAGCTAGGTGTCAATGAATGGATGAATGGATAAAGAAAATGTGGCACATGTATATAATGGAATACTATTCAGCTACAAAAAAAAAAGAATGGAACCCTTTCATTTGCCACAATATGGATGAACCTGAAGGACATTATGTTAAGTGAAATAAATCAGGCACACAAGGACAAATACCCCACGGTCTTACACATAAGTGAAAACTAAAAATGTTGATCTCATAGAAAAAGAGAGTATAATAGTGGTTATGAGAGCCTAGAAGGGGTTGCAGGGAGGGAACATAGTTAATGGGTACAGTGATGCAGTTGGATAGAAGGAATGATTCTTTTTTTTTTTCTAAATATTTTTATTTATTTGCTTTAGTTGTACACAATGCATTTATATTTGCACGTTGTGCTGAGGATCGATCCCGGGTCGCCCACGTGCTAGGTGAGCACTCTACCGCTGAGCCACAATCCCAGCCCCAAGGAATGATTCTTAATGCTCCATAGCACAGCAGCCTAACTATGATTTACAACAATTAACTGCATGTTTCAACATGGCTGGTAGGATTTTAAATGTTCCCAGGATAAAGAAATGATAAATGTCTGAGGTGATAAATATGCCAATTACTCTCATCTGATCATTACATAATGTATATATATATATATATATATATGTATATATATATATATAAATACTATACTGTATCCCATAAGTATGTACAATTATTATTAAGTAAAAAAATATAGAAAAGAAAAAGATAGGGCAGGGTATGGGAAGTTATCAAGGGAGGGGGCAGGACTCTGGAACTGGAGATAGGAAGCGACCACCCTTAGGGACTCCTCCCTGCTGCTGTATGGGGCGGGGTGCCTGACAGGAGCTGTGGACTTCAGCGAGAGATGCACTCATCATGGGGCAACTCAGTAGAGAGAGAGCCAGGGGAATAAATGCCCCACCTTCACTCTCTGCCCAACCTTGACCTTGACCAGTGCTTCCCACTGGTCAAATTAGACCCAATGCCAGAGGACAAGGGTCTTAGTCTCACCTATTGGCACTTCTTCTATCACCATCTTTGAAGGTATACTCCTCCAGAAGGCTCTGCTACCCCTTTTCTCCTCATCCTGGACTATTTTACCTAGTCCTTAGCTTCAAATATCACCTCTCTATTGACGATATCCAAGTTCTTATGTTTAAGTCTTTCTTCCCTGAGCTCCATTTGCTGGATGTTTTCATGATAAATGACTACTCAATTTCTTCAATTTAGCATGTGCAAATGAAAATCATCCTTCCTTGAATTCAGCCCCTTGTGAATTCATCTCATGACTTAATGTTCTTCTCCCACACACTGAAGGTAGAATCATCTTAATTTCCTTACTTATATCCAGACCATTCCATACTAAGCTTGGTAGATTCCATCTCTGACTTCTCTGCAGTCTTTCTTCTTCCTCCTCCAGCAGCATAGCAAGGCTCTCAAGTTTTTCTTGTGTGTAATCCTCCACAATAACCTCCTAACTTCTACTCTTTAACTTTAATATTGTGTCCTCCACGTTACTTCTGAAATTATATATTTTTTTAAAAAGTTTACATTTTACCTAACTCTTAGGTAAAAGCTTTCTAAACATTACCTAAAAAACACATCTTAATAGCTTAGGATGCTTTTCATAGCTCTTTCCATCATAGTCCCAAGCTTGCCTTCTATCCTCCTAGTTTAGTACATATTCATACTAGGTAAAGTAATTCATACTTTATACCTCTCCTGCTTTGATCAGGCCAGATACTCTGTATTCTCTATTCCTTTAGTTAAGTGTAGGAGCCCTGTTTGGGGATTGGCTTGAATTGCAGTTGACTATGAGCCGTGGAGATTTGGGCATTGTCTCCTCCCGTAGTCTCACGAGACTTGTTGCGGGATCTCGAGTGACTTGGCCGAAATTGCTGATCGGGTCAGCGCCATTTTAGTGGTGTGTTTGGCGTGTGTTAGTTGTTGTTAGAACCAGAGAGAAAAGTTATCAGAATAAAAAGCTGTTTGTCTCCAGTTTGCTTCTAAAGTTCTTCCCGCGGCTCCGTTGCTCCAAGCGCTTCAGGCGGCAACAGTTAAGATAGACAAAAAACTAACACAAATGAGGGATGTAGTCCATGTAACACATGGAGGAGTAGAGCAGATTTGTGGGGATTGGAGAGAACACACAGGTGTAAGTTTTTATTCAGGTCCTGTGGATTGCTGTCATGTGGGAATGAAGAGCCTTTGTTTTCACATCTTCATTTTAGAAGAGATCCTGAAAATTTGAATATTTATATGAAGCTTACACGGGTGTATCTTTAAGCCACAAACAATCATGGGAAATGATCATTCGTCCAGGATTTACTTGTATTAGAGTCTGACAGTTCAGCCCAAGAGAATCCTCAATACCCACAACAGGAATTCCTTGAAGAGGATAAGTTTTATTTTCCATGAGATGTACAAGGTTCCAGACCTAGCTGTCAATGATCACATTCCATGGATCTCCCTCTCTCTCTCTCTGTGTATATGTATGTGTGTGTGTGTGTGTGTGTGTGTGTGTGTATCATCACCATCACCACCCTGCTATATTATACTAGGTAGCACTGAGATTTTATATATATCACATTCTGAGTGATATCAAGCATGTTTGCAGAAGTCACAGGATAGTCATGTTTCTCCCCTCTTTCTCTCATACACACACACACACACACACACACACACATCACATCACATTCCTGCTTCAGGGATTTGGGGGAGGGATTTGGGGGAGTCCATCATTTCCCCCAACCTATCATGATAAAACCATCTACCCATGGAAACCCAAGGCTTAGTGCTTAAGAGAGAATGCAGTGTACTTCTGAAGTGGTGGAGCGATGGGAGGTTTGTTGCTTCAGTAGAGTGACACTGAGTGCAGGGCTGACCCCAGATTCCTAGCCACAAGACAGTCAAGTTTGACAGCTTTATCAGTCTGCATGGTCAGTGCTATAGACATTTGTATACATTTTCCCTTGATTCTCCCCATTCTGCATTCTCCCATGATTATCTGAGTGGTTTAATACCTTGACTCGAGCCTTGGGAAAAGGTCTCAGGAAAGTTCATGATAAGTTTTTCAGAAGATTAAAATCCCAACTTCTTGGCATTCTGTAAGGCTAGAGTTTTGCTAAAACTCACAGAGTAGTAACTAGTTACTGCATTGGATGGATGTGGGCATACATATTTCTGCTTTCAAGGTCTCTTGTGTGCACTTGAAAACTGGATGTATTACCACATAGGGGCAAAAGTGCCAGTGCTGTGGTCAGGTCAGGTGCTTGATACTGCCTAGTCTGTGGGATGGCAAGCATCCTGAAACAGTAACCAAGGCCACTGGTGGAGAGAGCCTCTTACTTCTAACTCCTATCTTCCTCTCGACGTTCATGTGCCAGACTTCATTTTAGATTTCTTGTCCTCTGGCTGCTGTAGTCCTGATGGTGCATGTGCTTTCTTACGTGCTGTGCTCTATGTCTTGAACTTCTCCTTCCCTCCCTTCATGATGACTTCCACAAACCCTCCTCACAAAGGAAGATTTTCATCTCCTTGCAGTACTGATTTTCCTAATTTCAGTCACTCACTCCAAGTTCATACCAGATCATGAAAGCACTGATCAAATTCCTTCATGTCCACAGATGTGTTCATCTCCTATTTCAGAATGAGGGCTGGAAGGAACAACTTACCTGCCCCCACAGGATCCTCTATTCCCACTTACTGTACAAATCATGACTTCTCCAGACCCTACCAAATCTGTGCAGAACAACTGGGTCATCCACCCTTATAACCATTGCAGTATCTAACTCTCCTTCATGTCAGGTAGTTGGCGCCTCCTGTAGAAATTACAGACTGCTCAGAAGGACTTAAATGACATATTATCATAATTCTAAAAAATATGTAAAACATAAATTTCCTGCCACTGAACCTCAGGAGAGATCATTTGAATAAGATATGGCATTTGAGTTTGTTCTCAAAAAGTATCTGCATGTACTCAGAACTCTAGAATTAGTCCCTGGGGCCTAATCTTCCCATTTAAGTTTGTCTTTCATGAGGGCCTTCTAAGCCCTCATACTCCAGATCTCAGCTCCAAGGATCTGTGAATTATTTGACTCCATCTTAGACTGTATAAATACAACCAACTGTGCATTCTACTACACAATGGGGACATGGGACAGCCAGTGGTGAACAGCACAGCCTGCTCCAGGCCCGCTCCTTGCTACTTTCAGGAGATGGTCCCTGCTATCCCTTTGCACAGAACCCTCATCAAGTGGCCTGGCTCCCCACCTGCCCAACAGGATCCCTCAACCCTAGAAAGACCTACATCCCCTCTTTATCTGCTGAAATCCTTTCCATGGTTCATGGCCTAATTCAAATGATGACTTGCTTTTGTGAAGTGTTCCTGGCCACCAGACAGATTAATGGATCTTTCTTCTGAGGTCTCTTAGGCATCTGCAGCAGGGGAGGGAGAGGATGCATGTCCAATTGTATAAGAAATTCACAGTGTACCAGATCTTGTGCTAATTGAAAATCTTGTGTAGTGTCCCTACACTGTGAGTTAGTGCTTTTAGCTCCATTTACAGGTTAGCAAAATAAGGCCCTAAGAAGAACATGTTATAACTTGCCTAAGATCATGTAGATATCAAGTAGCAGAACCAGAATTCATAAGTGAGTCTCTTTTGGATGAAAAATATGTTTCCCTCTTTAACATATTGTCTCTCAATTTATTCCATGGTTTGTGTAGTGGCTTCAATTGTTTACGTCAGTGTTGCAAACTCAATTGTGTCAAGGGTAAAATGGGTAATATAACTTTGTGAAGTTGTCAGATGTAAGTCCCCAGAACATGAGTTGGAAAAGGCATGACATAAAACATTCAAATTACAAACTCAACAAAGCTGTGTACCAAATTTGCCTACAAGCTACAAGATTGCAAACATCCATTAAATCCCAAATTCTATGATGAAAGTGTAAGAACTTCAGGTCCAGGCCTGCAAACTACTTATCTAAAAAAAAAAAAAAAAAAAAAAAAAAAAAAAACCACCTCATTGGGGTCTAGATATGGCCTCTTTGGAAAGCAGAGACACCCAATAGATGTCCATTCAACAGAATTAAGAAAATAAAAACTTATCTTTCATCTTCAAATTGATAGTCTTTTTGTTTCTATAGGATATCTATCTACCCCTTAACCAGGTAATTTAAAACTATTAAAATGGCTTGATTACTGCCCCACCCCCAACATATACACACATTTTCTTTATCTAGAATTTGGAAATGAGAGATGAGACCCCAAGGCCAGAAATTAGAGATTGGTTAATTCCTTGTCATTGGCCTTAAAAATCACAAAACAGATGTTTGGTTTCCCAGTGCCCCTTAAGATGTGGCTTCCTCAATAGGACAGTGTGGTTTTACCACTGAGGTACATTTTGTTTATTACCCACAAGCTCTGCTTTAAATGAGGGCATTACACAGTGAAGGCTTGAATGAGACTCAGGTGTGCCTGGTAAGTGCACTCGTGGGAACAATGGCTCTGTCCAGTTCCTTGTTGTAGAGGTTACCCATCCTCACTAGCCAATACATCAATCTAATTGGCCTCCAGGAGAAATCCTGGTATGTGGTTTTCAAAATACAGAAAATGAAAGAGAATTGCTTCAAGGAAGCCAGGATACAAAAACACTGTCAATTACTGTTGGTTTTCTGACAAGGAAGATTTATAGGTAATCTTATTTTATAAAAATTATAAAGCCTCCAAGCTAAAACTAAGTACCTGGCCCCAAACCAGAGGATGAAAAGATTATGTCATCATTCCAGAATGCGTTTGCCTTCATGTTCTATTATTGTAGATTTTGTGTCCATTAACACATATTAATTTTCTCTGTATGAAGTTTAAACTTGCCCTTAAAATAGCAGGCCCTAGTTAAGACAGAGTTACCAAATATATTATAAAGTAGGAGCAGGATATCTTAAAGTCATTAAAGGTACTGACTTTAAACACATGCTTATAGCTAGAGTCATTTCAAGCAAATGGTCATGAATTTCAGAAACTTTCCCAATAAACTTTATTGTTTCAAAATCATTTACTATGTTTTCATTAACTATTGTTTCTAAGACAGCCACAAAGATTATTATCTTAAAACTGCTTTCCCTACATTTAAGTGGAATTAGCACATATTTTGAATTAAGTTTTGTGATAGTTTGTCCAGATTTCCTCAAATAATCTTAATTTTAGACAAATACATTCTACAAATATAATATACAGGCAACCTAAGTCTCTAACAATTACTGCCTAGTTTAATATTCCTGTTTTTTAGCTTGCACATTGGGATTTCTCAATAAGTCAAAGACTTGTGTAAGTTTTTATCAGCAATATTTGAAATGCATTGAGATTTTTCTATTGATCTTTGCAAATTTTGGGGGGAGGAGGATACTGAGGATTGAACCCAGGGGAGCTTTACCACTGAGTACCCAGTCCTTTTTATTTTTATTTTGAAACAGGATCTTGCTAAGTTGTTTAGTCTTGCTGAATTTCTGATGCTGTTTTATTTTTATTCTAATTTGTTATATGTGCTTGCAGAGTGTAATTCATTTCATATTACATATAAAGAGCACAATTTTTCAAGTCACTGGTTTTACATAAAGCATTTTCACAACAATTGTGTCTTCATACATGAATTTAGGGTAATGATGTGTAACTCATTCTACCATTATTCCTATCCCCTTGCCCCTCCTCTCCCCTACTCCTTTTTGTTCTATTTTGTTCCTTCATTCCTCTCATCTCCCCCTCCCTTGTCATTATCAGTCAGTATCTTCAAAACAAAGAAATTATTCGACCTTTGGTTTTTGGGGATTGACTAACTTCAATGAGCATTATTTTCTCCAACTCCATCCATTTACCTGCAAATGCCATGATTTTATTCTCTTTTAGTGCTGAGTAGTGTTCCATTGAGTATATATACCAAAGTTTCCCTATTCATTCATCTACTGATGGGCATCAGGGTTGGTTCCACAATCTAGCTATTGTGAGTTGTGCTGCTACAAACATTGTGTCCCTGTAGTAACCTGTTTTTAAGTCTTTGGGGCATAGACAAAGGAGTGGGATAGCTGGGTCAAATGGCGGTTCCATTCCAAGTTTTCCTAGGAATCTCCATACTACTTTCCAGATTGGCTTCACCAATTTGCAGTCCCACCAGCAATGTGCCCACATCCTCACCAGCATTTATTGTTTTTTTTTTTTTTTTTTTATAGCTGCCATTCTGACTGGAGTAAGATGAAATCCTAGAGTTGTTTTGATTTGCATTTCTTTAATTGCTAGAGATGTTGAACATTTTTTCATATATTTGTTGATTGATTGTATATCATCTTCTGAGAAGTATCTATTTAATTCCTTGGCCCATTTATTGATTGGGTTATTTGGGGTTTTTTGGTGTTAACGTTTTTGAGAGCTTTATATATCCTTGAGGTCAGTGTTCTATCTGATGTGTTTGTGGTAAAGATTTGTTCCCATTCTGTAGGTTCTCTATTCACCTCACTAATTATTTCTTTTGCTGAGAAGAAGCTTTTTAGTTTGAATCCATCCCATTTATTAATTCTTGTTTTTAATTATTGCACGATAGGGGTCTTATTGAGGAAGTTGGGGCCTAATCCAACATGATGGAGATTTGAGCCTACTTTTTCTACTATTAGGTGCAAGGTCTCTGGTTTAATTCCTAGGTCCTTGATCCACTTTGAGTTGAGTTTTGTGCATGGTGAGAGAGAGATTTAATTTCATTTTATTACATGAGGATTTCCAGTTTTCCCAACACCATTTGTTGAAGAGGCTATCTTTTCTCCAGTGAACATTTTGGCACCTTTGTCTAATATAAGATAACTGTAATTATGTGGGTTAGTCTCTGTATCTTCTATTCTGTGCCATTGGTCAACCAGTCTGTTTTGGTGCCAATACCATACTGATTTTGTTACTATTGCTTTGTAATACAATTTAAGGTCTGGAATAGTAATGCCACCAGCTTCACTCTTCTTGCTAAAAATTGCTTTGGCTATTATGGCTTTCTTATTTTTCCAGATGAATTTCATGACTGCTTTTTCTATTTCTATGAGAAATAATATTGGGATTTTGATTGGGATTGCATTGAAACTGTATAATGATTTTGGAAGAATGGTCATTTTGACAATATTAATTCTACCTATCCATGAACAAGGTAGATCTTTCCATCTTCTAAGATCTTTAATTTCTTTCTTTAGCATGCTGTAATTTTCATTGTAGAGGTCTTTCACTTCTTTTGTTAAATTGATTCCCAAGTATTTTATTTTATTTTAGTTTTTTGAGGCTATAGTAAATGGGGTGGATTTCCTAGTTTCTCTTTCTGAGGATTTGTCACTGATGTATAGAAATGCCTTTGATTTATGGGTGTTGATTTTATACCCAGCTACTTTGCTGAATTCATATATTAGTTCTAGAAGATTTCTGGTGGAATTTTTTTGGGTCTTCTATGTATAGAATCATATCATCTGCAAATAGTGATAATTTGAGTTTTTCTTTTCCTCCCCGTATCTCTTTAATTTATTTCATCTGTCTAATTGCTTTAGCTAGGGCTTCAAGAACTATGTTACATAGGAGTGGTGAAAGAGGGCATCCCTGTCTTCTTCCAGTTTTTAGAGGGAATGATTTTAATTTTTCTCTATTCAGAAAGATGTTGGCCTGGGTCTTAGCATAGATGGCCTTTACGATATTGAGGTATGTTCCTGTTATCCCTTGTTTTTCTAGTTTTTTGAACATGAAAGGGTTCTGTATTTTGTCAAATGCTTTTTCTGTATCTATTGAGATGGTCATATGATTTTTATCTTTGAGTCTATTGATATGATGAATTACATTTATTGATTTCTTTATGTTGAACCAACCTTGCATCCCTGAAATGAACCCCACTTGATTGTGATGCACTATCTTTTTTATATGTCTTTTTATTCAATTTGCCAGAATTTTATTGAGAATTTTTGCATCTATATTCATTAGAGATATTAGTGTGAAGTTTTCTTTCTTTGATGTGTCTCTGACGGGTTTTGGAATCAGGGTGATATTGGCCTCATAAAATGAGTCTGGAAGTGTTCCCTCTTTTCCTATTTCATGAAATAGTTTGAGAAGTATTGGTTAGTTCTTCTTTAAAGGTCTTGTAGAACTTGGCTGTGTATCCATCCGGTCCTGGGATTTTCTTGGTTGGTAGGTTTTTTTATGGCATTCTTTATTACTTTGCTTGAAATTGACCTATGTAAATTGTGTATATCATCCTGATTTAGTTTGGGCATATCATATGTTTCTAGAAATTTGTCAATGCCTTTGATATTTTCTATTTTATTGGAGTATAAATTTTCAACATAATTTCTGATTATCTTCTGTATTTCTGTAGTGTCTGTTGTGAATTCGTTTAGCTTTTGTTTATCATGGAAGATCTTTATTTCACCATCAAATCTAAAGTTTAATTTTGCTGAGTATAAGATTCTTGGTTGGCATCCCTTATTTTTTAGAGTCTGATATATGTTGTTCCACTATCTCCTGGCTTTGAGTGTCTGGGTTGAAAAATCTGCTGAGATCTGAATTGGTTTTCCCTTATAGGTAATCTGATTTTTCTCACTTGCGGCCTTTAATATTCTATTCTTATTTTGTATGCTAGGCATTTTTATTATAATGGCCTTGATGTAGATCTGTTGTAATTTTGTTCATTTGTCATCCTATAGGCCTCTTGTATTTGATTTTCAAATTCATTCTTCCTGCTTGGGAAGTTTTCTGATATTATTTCATTAAATAGATTATGCATTCCTTTCGTTTGAATCTCTGCACCTTCCTCTATTCCAATAAATCTTATATTTGGTATTTTGATGGTGTCCCATAATTCTTGGATATTGTGTTCATGGTTTCTGACCATCTTCACTGTGAGGCCAACTTTATTTTAAAGATTATATATTTTGTCCTCATTGTCTGAGGTCCTGTCTTCCAAACGATCCAATCTTTGGTGATGCTATCTATTGAGTTTTTTAAGTGGCTTATTGTTTCTTTCACTTCAAGGATTTCTGTTTGGTTTTTTCTCAAACTCTCTCTTTCTGGAAGTAATCTTTTGCTACCTGTATTTGTTCTCTTATCTCTTTGTTGGTGTGATCAATGGTTGCTTTTATCTGTTTGTTGGAGAGATCAATTCTTGCCTGTATCTGCCCACTTAGGTCATTTTTTTAAAATCCCAAATCATTTAAATTATGTATTTCCGGAACTTCTTCTCTGTCATTTCAGTATCTTGGTTTATTTTGGGCATTTTCCTTTCTTGTTTTTTCATGTTGTCTATGTGTTTTCCTCTCTTGCAGGGTAAGCCTGAGGTATTATGACTTCTGCCCTATTATCTTATAGTGTCCCTACAGGTTACCCAAAACCTCATGTTTTAGGGAAAGAGCAATATTATAGCACTCAATGTACCCAACGTGTATCCATATATCAGTTAGCTTCTAGTTCTATATTTACAGTTTTTTCACTATAAACAGAAATGATGAGATCAGTTATCTTTTACCATACAGTCTCTATGTTTTTGTGGTGATTTACAGTATCTAATGGTAGGAGGGGGGACTTAGGGATTGGCTAAGACGTTTATGAGGAAGGATGTGTGAAAAAAAGAGGTATTAGATTATTTGAGTAGTGTGAACATGTTCATAAGAATTTGACTATTAGTAGGAGAAGGAAGAGATAGGCATCCCCAAGTAAGACTCACTGTTATTTTACAACAGGATAACTGGTAGCACCTCTAGTAGAGCACACTCTGGTGCAGCCTGGTCCACAGGGACCTTAGTGATGTCTTACCAGGACCTTTTTGTTATTCCTTGATAGTAGCCTCGCTATCTCATTTTTGTGGTGGTGGCAGCCTCAAGCCCATAATTATCTTGATGTTGGGTTGTGTAGCCACAGAACCCGAGTGTGGTGTGTGTCTCTCTAGGCAGACGTGGGTTGCCTCTCTGAGTTGCGGGGGGTGTGGGGCTGGCCTCTCTCTCCGGATCTCCTCCTGGCTGCAGTGTGGTGGAGCAGATAGCCTGGCTTTCCTTTCCCCACTCTCTTCCTCCTGGGGTCTCCTCCCAGTCTAGGTGTGGTGGCGGGGGTCATGGCAGGGGGGCGGCAGGGCCCTTCCTCCGGCCAGGGCCTGTTGCTCTTAGGCCAGGGCCTGTTGCTCCTAATCCTGGTGGCGGCGTGGGCGAGCAGCAGTTGGGCAGGCAGGTGGCTGGGCCCTTCCTCCCACTGGTGCCTGCTGCTTCTCTGGGTCCCTGCTTCGGCGGGTGGGGGTCATGCAGGTGGTTGGTGGGGCCTTTCCTTGGGCCGGGCCCTTTGTCCGGCTGGTGTCTACTGCTTCTCCCAGTCGCAGCGTGGACGGTTGGTGGTCGCCCATTCAATCGGCCCTGAGGCTGGTTTTGACCCTATGATCCTCCTACCTTGGCCTCTTGAATTGCTGGATTTACAGGTGTGAGCCACCATTCCTGGCTGATCTTTGGATGAGTCCCTTTCACCTCATTTCCTGATCCTAAAATACATCTCACCCTACTTTATTCTATCACTGCATTTATATCACATTTGGGGGTGGGGGTACTGGGGATCGAACTCAGGTGCTCTCAACCACTGAGCCATGTCTCCATCCCTATTTTTGTATTTTATTTAGAGGTAAGGTCTTGCTGAGTTAGTTGCTTAGGGACTTGATGAATTGCTGAGGCTTGCAATCCTTCTGCCTCCGCCTCCTGAACTGCTGGGACTACAGGCAGGTGACACCACACCCGACTATATCACATTTTTTGGTTGTTAATATTCAGTGTTTACGTTATTATGACCATGTTAAAGTGTAAGTAGGCAAATATGTAAATATGATCACATACACCATGAAGTCTATATTATATTATATTTAATATATTTGAAATCCTTTTTATTTTTCCTGAAGCTAGGAATTTGATTATTTTAAGCTGGACATACAATCTCCAGCTCATTACTTTTCACTCATGTAGTTATATTACTTACCTGACCCCTAAAAAAATTATTTTCCATGATCCTATAATCCATACTAGAACTTTCTGAAGGAACTTTAAAACTCCTTTCAATCTGGTCTAACATATCAGTTTATCAGTTCCTATTTGTTTTTATCTTAGACATTTCCTTTCTGAAATCTCTCATCCTCCTTCTCTGATGTATGCTTCTGGTTCTCTATCTGTTGTCCTGGAACTTCTGCTCTAGGAGATGGTAGATTACAAAATGTGCAATATACTGAATCCATAGCCTTTGCAATGAGCCTTTGCAGTTCCTCTTAGGAAACTGAAAATTTTCTATGCCTTCTCTTGAGTCACAGCTGGTGCTGTTATTTGCTTTGTTCAATAGAATGCAGTAATGACATTGTTTGACTTCCTTTGAGAGCTCTTTCTCTCAAAGATGACCCTGAGGCTGAGGTTGTCCTAGCCCCTAGTGAACCAAAGCTGACTGCAGACACAGGTACTATCCAAAATGGGAAGAACTGCCAAGGTGAGCCTCTTTCAACATGCCAACCTGCAGGATCTGGAACTAAATAAATGGCTGCTACTCTAAACTGCTATGTTTTGGAGTGATGGTGCAAAATCTAATGTAACTAGTTCCAAAAGAACATGCCAGGTGGGAAAAAAAATGGCATCTTGAGGATGGGATAATAATGTTGGTCCTCATTAAGCCCCAGGGGCACAGGATTCTAAAGTACTGCAGGAGTTTTGGGTAAAAAATATGTTTAAGCCAGGCATAGTGGTGCACGCCTGTAATTCTAGCAACCTAGGAGCCTGAGGCAGAAGGATCTCGAGTTCAAAGCCAGCCTCAGCAAAAGCAAGGTGCTAAGCAACTCTGTGAGACCTGTCTCTAAATAAAATATAAAATAGGGCTGGGGATGTGGCTCAGTGGCTGAGTGCCCCTGAGTTCAATCCCAGGTATCCCCCCCACCAAATATGTTTAAGAGTTAAAAAAATATGTTTAAGGGTAGTCATGCATCAAAAAACTTACCCCTTTAAAGTGTAGAATCTGGTGTATTTTAAAAATGTCCATAAGCTTATGCAACAATTACCACTAATTTCAGAGCATTGTTATCATTTCTAAAAGCTACTTTGTATATATTAACAATCACTCCCCATGCCCCTCCCTCCCAAACCTCTAGGAACAACTAATCCATTTTCTGTCTCTATGGATTTGCTTATTCTGAGTATTTCATATGAATTAAATCACACAACATGTAGTCTTTGATGTTTGGCTTATTTTAGGTAGCATTTAGTTTCAGCTTTTACCTTTGGATCTTTGATTCATTTTAGTTAACTTTGACATATGGTGTGAGGTAGAGGGTCCAACTAGCTGAATATAATCAACATAGGTACAAGTGTTCCCTAGGCAATTCTAATACAAGAAGCAGAGGTTGCAACAGAAGCTGATGAGGGCTTTCTCACAAGACACTGTGCAATCTTTAAAACTACACAGTGCTCACCTGCAAACAGCACCCAAGTTCCAGGAACTAAGAAGATGTAAGCACAAGTGAAACTTGGTAGTTAAATACATCATTTGGAAAATGTGTGCAGCTCAAAGAACGTCTACTGACTGGGTTTCCATCATTTCACATTTCTAAGCTTTGCAACAAGGCTGCAATATCTCAAATGCTACTCTGAGAAATGAGACAGCAAGTTAAGAGAGATCACCCACAGAAATGGTGAATGAATGCAGCTGATATTAATGTATTGCTGGGAGATTTCACCCAGTTGATTTTAAGTTCATAGCTTGTAGATTCCAGATAATAAGCATCAACTTAGTAGTGATGCTGAACCAAGGATTTTCCCATCTATTCTCTTCCCTTCAGACATCACTGAATCTTTTCCAGATGGACTCTGGCGACCCTTTTTTGAATTTACTTTTCCTGCAGAAATTATACCAAAAGTTGGAGATTGTCTTATTTTCTCAATTTAGTGGCTGTGGAGCCAGGGCTAGAGTAATCTTATGTGTTATAATGATCTTAGGATCTCAGGAAAGGGATGCATATAGAAAACTGGCACTGAACTAATATTGTTTTTGATGTACAGAGGAACTACATCCATTCCAAGGAAAGACAACTGAGAATGCAGCTGCTGATGGAAACTTAGTGTTATTGAAGCATCAAGAAATTCCTCATCATAAACATGGAAAAAAAAAAACTCTATTAGGAAGGATGGATTTTGAACTTTGAAAATTCCTGACTACAGATCATGAACTGGCTAGGACAAGAAAAACTGATCTTTAACTTTCATGCCTTTGGACTTTAACTTGCAAAGGGCAAAATAATTTGATTTGCATTTATATTTGGTGTGTTATGTCTTTGAATTTTAATATGATAATGGGGGTGTGTTTGTATTAAAATATGAACCAGTTCTGCATTGTGGAAATTTTATTATTGAATATCTGTATGAATTTTTATGGGATATTTTAATGTTGTCAATCTCATTGCTGAAGCTCTCATATATTATGTCAGAAAACACCCCTGGACATTATTTAGGATGGGAAATTGGATAGTGAATGGATTTTCAGCTTTGGATACAGAGGGTCCCTGAAGTTATTTTAATTACTTCATTACTCAAACTCATTTTAGAGCATTACAGTGGGGAAAAACTTTTATTTCTCCCTCATTGTCTCAGGAGGATAGCTGAAGGAGTAGTATTGTGGGAATGATGTCATGAAGAGCTGTCCTGATGTACCCCTTTGCTTACCTGCCCCTCTCCATCCCCAAGTGACCATACACTACTACATAGTTAAGTACAATGTATTAAGAAAAAAAAATCATAAGGAATTTTATACAGAAAAACTTCTATTCCAAGTGTTTCTGTCTGTGTGGAGGGATTTCATCACAGTAACTTTCTACCCCTACCCCTTCTCCACTTTTGCTCATTCCACAGGGGAGGACTGAGACTTCCCACTGTGTGGTGCTTGCTTTCTCAAAAGCAGCATCCAAATAGCAGGCATTCTAAGAAACTTGGGCAGAAACTGAAAGGTGTGTGATAAAGTAGCCTCAAAGGCTCCAGAATGGCATGCCTGATGTACTCTGCTCATTAAACAAGTCTCTAAAGCCAGCGTAGGTTCAAAGAGAGGAGAATTGGATTGCAGCTTTTGATGTGAGGAGCAGCGTGCTTGTCCAGGCAGGTAGGAATGGATAGTAGCCTTCTCTGGAGATTATCCACCACATGTTTATACCTTCTACAACGATTTTACTTTCAACTAGTCTGAGCTTCATAACAATGATATGTTGCTTTATAAGCAACATAAATTTGTCTTGATTGTTTAAACCAACCTAATAATTTCTGTCTCTTAACAGGTATGTTTAGTTCATTTACAGTTAATATAATTATTGATAGAGTTGCCTGTAAGTCTCCCAATGTTGAAGTTTGTTTTATATTTAATCCATTTGTTCTTTATTCTACTCTTCTTCCTTCTTTTCTTCTCTCAAGTGAATTGCATTTGTGTTTGTGTTCTGTTCTGTCTTATGCATTATCTTTATAATTCTTTGTGTTAGATTTGTCTTATGTAATTGTTTATGGTATGAATTATTAAAATGGTATTTATTTCAATGAATCATGTAGGAACCTTAAAATAGAATAATTCTCTCTATACTTCTTACACTTTGAATCCTTGTCATTTTAGATTTTACTACTATATATATTACAAATACTATATTCATTGCTAGTCTTTGCTGTACATAAATGTTTTAAAGAAATTACATATTTATATATGTGTATGTGTACTATAAGTGGACATACTATATTATATAGTGTTATATGTATTTTACATATAATTATGTATGTATATTACATATAATGCTACATATTATAAATAAATCTTATTGTATAAAGGAATCACCTGTAATGTGAATATGTGTGTTTCATAGTATTTAAAACCCCCAAGGGACATCTCTGTTAGTTCTCTTCTTCCCTGCTTTTGGTGTCTGACTCCTGGACTCCTGAGAATTCAATGAAGACTCATGGAGTCTACAGTGGGTAGTTGGAGCCTTGCCCTGTGGCTGGAGCACCTTCAGACTGCAATTTGTTGTGAGTGCCACATGAAGCTGTTTAAAGTGCATTAGAATTTGGTCTACTAAGACTTTGGTAGATTTATCTTCCTCCTGCTCTGCCAGGTATGAGAGCAGTGGTAAGACTTTTCTTCTTGTAAAGAGTTCCTTCCTCTGAGGAGCTTAGTTCATTTGATTTTCTTTGGGTCTTCTTTTTTTCTTTAAAAATACAGCTTTCCAGCCCCTACCCCCACCCTCCTTTTTTTTTGTTAAGGTGAATGTGGCCATCTCTTATTCTTTTGTTTCTTAAAATAATAATATGTTATTAAAACTGTTCCACTTTGTCATTGGTTATTGTTACCTTGCTAATTTCTGCAGATGAATCAGAGCAGTGTTTTCCAAATTCTTTTAGAGTTATGAGGCTTTATTTATATGGTTTCTTCAACTCCAGACTCTTAATTTGCCTTGCTTCATGTTTATCCCTCAGATTTTATATTGAATATATTTTCTCATGAGAGGTTTCCTCTAATAATCTTTTTATTTCTTTTCTAATTGTAAATCGTTCTCAAGTCTCAGCAGTTGTCATAGTGATAAGAATAACACCCTGTGATTAATGTAACCTGCAGGAAATAGGGTTAGCTAGAGGATTCTTAAGATAGTAGTTGACTGTGTCTGCCTGCCTTGCCTGTCTTTGTTACCTTTCACTAACAGTGGCCCCATGTTTCTGGGGGAAAGACTTCCTTGCATTTTATGTTGACCTGTATTCTACAGCAGTGCCTTTCTCCTCCCCTGAGGTGGAAGAGGAGGAGATGTAGGTTGAGCCAGTCACAGCACCCTGCTCCTATCACTAGCAAGGGGATTATTCAGTGCTCCCTGATTGCAGGCAACAGTATTCTAACTTAAAGGCACTTAATCAAAACAGGGAATTCATTTGTTTATATAACTGATAAGTACAAGGACTTTGTTTAAAAGATTGAACCACAGCATTTTTTTTTCTTTTTCTTTCTTTCTTTCTTTTTTTTCTTTCTTTCTTTTCTTTTTCTTTTTTTTTTTTTTTTTTTTTTTTGATACCAGGGATTTATCCCAGGGATATTCAACCACTGACTCACATCCCCAGCTCTTTTTATTTTTTTATTTTGAGACAGGATCTCGCTAAGTTGCTTATAGCCTTACTAAGTTGCTAATTCTGGACTTGAACTTGCAATCCTCCTGCCTCAGTCTCCAGAGTCCCTGGAATAACAGGTGTGCACACCACACCCAGCCACAAGCATTTTTTTCAACATGTGGGAAATTCTCACTTAATAATAAAAACACTGCTGTTCTTCTGTTCTTCTACTATTTTGGATGTTTCCTAAGAGGTTCCTTAGGATCTAGTTTTATTACTAGTGCTTTAACAATTGGCCAATATCCTGCTGTTAAATTGTTGCTCACCTTCATGTTGGGTATAGCACTTTGTATGCTAAGTGGGAAATGCCAGAATGACTAACAAAAATCAGATTATTATGGAGGAGCCATATCAGTGCCAATAATCATGTCTTCAATTAATCTCAGATTGTACAGTTTCAGAGATACATAATCAACATTATATAGACTGCTTAGTTTGAGTATTCATTACCCCAAAATCTGAAATTTGGAGTGCTCTAATATCTGAAATTTCTTGAGTGTCAACATATTGCCACAAGTGGAAAATTCCATACCTGATCTTAGGTGACGGATTGCAGTCAAAACAAGCTGCACTCAAAATATTGTCTAAAACCATCTTCAGGTTATTGTGTAAGGTATGTAGGAAGCATAAATGAATTTCATGATTAGACGTCAGTCTGATTCCCAAGATATCTCATTATGTATGTGCAATATTTCAAAATCTGAAATCTGAAATACCTATAGATTTATTTATCTGCCTTTCTCTTTTCTTTCTTTCTTCTTTTTTTTTTTTTTTAATTAGGATGCCTATGAAAACTTCTATTAAAATAAAGGAGACAATAAAAATAAATAAAATGACAGTTTATTAGGACAGTACAGGCCAACGAAGAGTCCCTGAAATGTTCTAGTGTCTTCTGAGGGTGGGCCAGTTTCTATTAAAGTCATTTAGTGGAAGGGAATTCCCCAGGATGAGGATCTGGCTAAGCCTGATAGGCTCTGGGGCAAGGTTACTACCTCTCCAGGGCTCTTCACTTGGTGGGTTGTGATGATAACACCAGCTCTGAGTACAGGAGATTTTCATTTGATGAGTGGTCTGAACATCTACTTAGTGGTTATAAAATATCTGCTGCTGAAAGCCACAGAGCATTGATAAACAGATCCTGGACAGCTGAGTTATTGCAATCTACTTAACATGAGGAGAACAAATTATGAGTCAAATGTTTAATAACCTTACTCAGGGCAGAGAGCCGCTCAAGGCTGGCGTTAACCCTGCGTGCACTGTGTCTGGCCAGGATCCCAGAAAGGGCCGCACAGGCACTGAAGCGGTTCAGGTGGATTTTCCATTAGGACTAAGGTACACAGAGAGGAAATTTAAAAAGGTCCATCTGGTGAAGGAAATAAACAATTTGTAAAACTGCTGTATGCTATTGAATACACTACCTAGACTCCCTCTGTGACTTACATTTCATCTCCCTTAGATTACATGTGTTGAGGCTTATTACATCTTGTCTTTAGCATAATATTGTATTCTTTGATGATATTGGGGGAAGGGAAGGACCATTTGTCTGTTCTCTATTAGTCATTTGAACTCAGGTCAATCATCTCAGCCAAAGTACTATAAAAACTCCTGTTGAAACCCGACTCCTCCACCTCCAACATTATGCTTTTCTTTAACACTGTGCAGAAAGGGATGGCTTCATCTCATTCACCGGAAACAGATTAGGGATACATGATTGAATTTAAAATGATATTTGCTTCCAAAGTGACTCCCAAACATGTATTTTGAGGTATGTGTGTAGGGTACATGTGGAAGGAGTCAAAATATTTCTACTGGGAAGAGGGGAAACAATTTCTTTGTTTCTCATGATCTGAACATTGTTCTGAGTATTTTGCTTGATTGGGGCTATAGAGGGAAGTTGCACTTGCCTTAGCCAGATGGAGATGACACACTTCTGTCCTATATCTCCACTCCATTCACTAGCACTCTGATGCATGCTCCCTCCCCATCCTCCAGCAACAAGAACACACATACGCACAAATGCACATGCGTGCACTCCGGACCTGGGCTGGGACTGCTCCCGAACCCTTTACCCCTACAAGCCATTTTTCATTCTTTATTGGAATCCAAGGTTGGTATGGCTGCCAAAAATTTACCTGCAAAATCCAAGGACTCTGTAGGCATAGAATTGGAAAATAGAGGTATGCAAAATGTATGTTTTAAAAAAATACCCAGAATCAAATTAAGGCCACACAGTAATTTTTTTTTCCTATTGGCATACTCCCAATAGCTTCAAATTGGTTTTCCTGAGCCAAGAATTTCCTTAAATGAAATGCACCGTGCTAGGAAGGCTTTTAAGACCTCTTCACCTTAAAGTGCAAGCCTCTGAATGGGGCCCTAGAAAGCAGAGTCTAGATTTGGCATGCCACTTAAACCATGATTAGTAGAGAGTATCAGCATGCTAGAAATAGCTATATTTGTGAACCTCCTGTTCTTCAGCTCTTGACTGCCAGCCAAGCCTCAAATCAATCCCAGAGAATGAAAACTAAGATAATGAGAAAATGGACTTTTTATGCCAAAACTCAGGAAAGCATCTCATTCTCCATATGCTGACTTGGGCCACATGAAACAGGGAGCAGTGACCCTGGCCTGCTGGTCCTGTCTTCAAGACAGTTTGCTATGTCATTATAGATATATGCCCCTCCACCCCCACCCATTCTTTAGGTCTCAGTTTTCTTTACAGGAAACCAAGGACCAGTTGTACTCTCTCTCTCTCATGTGGAATAAAATGCATTCCTCATACCTGTGTACTTGGTGATTTCAATCAACTAAGACATTTTTGGGAGAGGAAGGTTTTTTAGTAGTGCCAGATACTCAGCTTAATTCCTGCTCTGTGTTAGCATGAGGCAGACTTGATTTTTTTTTCTTTCCATTGAAATATATTCTTGTGCCTTACTTGACAAGCTGTTGTAAAGTGCTTAGAAAGATCTCTTTTGTTTTCAGGCTGTGTTTGCTTGGGTCTGAATCTGAACTGGGCGGAAAGGGACACACTTTTCCCTTTCCTACCCTCTAGAGCCGGGTGGGTGTTTTCTTACTGCTGCTATTTGTTATGAAGCATCAGCCATAAATCAGTACTCATTTCCCATTTTCTTCTTATTGATGGAATTGCTGTAGGAAAACAGCTTGTCTCCCAAGCTCCTGGAGCCCTGCAGGACTGAAAGCTGCATACAATAAAAGTTGTTTTGACAGAAAACTGACCAAACATGACAATGGACAGAGGGAGAAGACAGAGGGAGGGAAGAGGGTGTACATGCTTGTCTGTTTTGAACTGAGGCAGCTCTCTCTCTTTTTTCTTTGTTAAATTACTTTTTCATATGAAGGACACAAAGGGAACGGCCCCTACTGGCAGCCAGAAGGCAGAAAACAAACCCTTTGAAATTTCTAATTTGTTTATAGATGGTCCTCCAGGAGCCGGCTGGAAAATAATTTTGTCTGCCAGAGACAGCGAACAGCTACCCGAGGGTGTTGTGGAGAAAAAAACGACTCTCCAGTTTTGGTCCTTGAATGTCTTATTGTTCAGCACTCAGCAGTCGTTCTGAAATTACTCATCTGGCAGAGAAGGAAAATGAAAGAAAAAATCCCTCCTCTACTCTCTGGCCTGAGTTTCTAGGAAAGGCGCTTAAAAACAAAACAAAACAAAACAAAAAAAATCACATTATTTTGATTTGGCTTTAAACCATGTGTCAATTAATTTTAGAGTTACATAAAGGTTTACTGCTCTTGTCCCCTGATTCTTTTTTTCCTTCAGGGGAGACATTCCTTATATACCTCCCAGACCAGCAACTCCCACTGTTCAGGAGGTGCTCTCCTCCCTCCCTGATATGCTAACAAGTTGAGCTGCTTTACTAGGTAACCATGGATCCCTCGACCTCTAAATGTTCAAGCCTCATCTGAGGGGTTTCTGAATGTGGGTCAAATGTGGATTACAGGTAGTCGGGGAACCTCTCTATTCTCTAATGTAAGAGATTTTCTAGAAGTTTGCCTTTCTAGAGGTTTCTGGAAATTTTGCTCTTGTGAAATGTTTCCTCCAATTTAAGGTGACATTGTGGAGTTATCTTTGCCACCAATACACAGTTTTCACAGAAATTTAGATCTCTCACAGGGAGGAGACTGTTTTGTATGATCCTGTTATTTTATGGATTGGAGAATTGAGCCCCTGTGCCGTGGTGAGGGACAGTTGAGTCTCAGCTGTCAGCCCCCCTGCTGTTTCCACTATTTCTTCCATTCTCAGGGCACTGAGGGTAGTTATTGTATGTAACATGTCAATTTTACATGAATCTCTGTTAACCTGTGGATTAGGCTCCTCCCTGGGAGCCCAGGCGAGGTCTAACTAGTTGCCTTCTGAATCTAGAGGAGGAATCCAAGTGGGCCCGTCCAGCTGCTGGCTGCTCTGAGCCTACGCCTGTGGAAAACTAAGAAAATTATGCAACTCTGAGGATGAGTGCAAGCAGCTTTCTGATCTTCGGCATCTATGGGGCTCTCCACGCTACCTGATGATCCTTCTCTATTTTCCTCACACGCTCTTTTTGCTCCAGCTTCTATTCTGCTTCAACTCCCTGTTCTGCCACCTTCTAACTCTCAGTTGGATGACCCCACTTTCTGTATTACAGACAAAACAGATGTTGTCTGCCAAAGTCTCCTTTGAACTCTGACCAGTGCACCCACACACATCTCTATCCTTCCTGTTGTCCTTCACATTTCTGGGGAGTGTTTATCCCTTCTCCCCAAAATATGTCGTCTCTCTGGGGCTCTTTATTGCAATTATTTGTGCTTTTTCAGAGGCCTCACTCTACTAGTTGTGCTCCTTCTTTCTTAGGATTCAGTTTTGCTCTCTGTGGTTATTCTTCCCATTCCGCCCTTGAGCCACTCCCATAGACCCCCTGCCTCACTTTGGCTACTGCATTCTTTCTCTTTTCCTTCAGAACAAACCTTGCAGAAACAAGAAGTCTATATGTGCTACTTCTATCTTTCCACCTCTCACTCTTCAACCCCAAATAATCTGGATTTTGCTCCTGCTGTCCTTCCAAACCTACCCTTTCCCCTCAAGTGATTTCTCTCATTAGAAAGCATCAGGGCTGAGCCCAGATCCTGAGAATTCTCTGGACCTCTTTCCCTCACTAATGCTTTCGCCCTGCAGTCTCAAGATGTTTCATACGATCCAAACTATTTCTCAAACCCATAGGATTTCCTCTCATGCCTTTATCCTTGTCACCGTGCTCTCCTGCTTAGATTACTCCATGGACTTTTTTCTCTTATACTGCTCCCAATTCATTTTTCACTCTGAAGCCACAGCGATAGTCCTAAAAATGAAAGCCTGTTTAAGTTGCTGTCTTGTTTCAGTAGCTTTTCATTGCCCCGAATGGATGACGCTTTGACTACTATGGGCTGCCTGATCTGGCCTCTGCTCATGCGCTCAGCTTTATCTTATGTTTACCCAACCTGCTCACTTTACTCTAGTCATGGTGAATTTCTTTCATTTCCTCCAATATGTCATCCTTTTTTTTTCACTCTTTCAATATGTTATTGAACACGTTTGTGTGAGATGGACACCTGAAGGCCTTTATGTGCTTGCAAGTTATTCTGCCTTCTATCCTTTTATTCACCTTCCTTTTAGTGTTGCTAAATCTCACTGGTCATCCTAGACTACCCTGAGGATTTCTTTCCCAACAACTTCCATATGATACATTCCTATTCTAGGCTTCCAAATCACCTGCATCTCTTTCTCAGCACTGTTTACTGCTCTCTTGTAAGTGCTTACTCAATTACCAGTCTTCCATGATAGATTTTATAGGTATAAGAGGACAGATCTCAGCTGCATTGTGTACTACTATTTCTATCATCTAAAAAAAAAAGTGGTTTAATAAACATTTACTGAATAAATAGCTGAATAAATATTTAAAAAGCTTGGGACTAGAGATACTTTTCAGTTGCACAGTAATTGCCAAACATGCATGATCCTGGGTTCAGTCCCCATCACCTGTAAGCTGCCTGTCATGGCCAGCCATAGTGCCGCGGGAGGAAAACTCGGAGGCAGAGTAAAGCTATTACTATTTTACTTCTACTTTCTTAGAGAGAGCTTAGAGAGAGAAAGAAAGATTTTTCTTCTTCTTAGAAAGAGCTTAGAGAGAAAGATTAGAGAGAGATTCTTAGCTTAGAGAGAGAGAAAGAAAGATAGAGCTTAGCTTAGAGAAAGATTATTTTTTAGAGCTTCTTTCTTCTTTCTTCTTTCTTCCTCGGGAGCCTCGGCCTAACTCTGACCAGCAATTACTTCTTCTATCTTAGAGAGAGCTTAGAGAGAGAAAAAAAGATTTTTAGAGAGAAAGATTAGAGAGAGATTAGAGAGAGCTTTCTTCTTTCTTCTTTCTTCTTTCTTCTTTTCTTCTTAGCTTAGAGAGAAAGAAAGATAGAGAGAGCTTAGCTTAGAGAAAGATTATTTTTTAGAGCTTCTTTCTTCTTTCTTCCTCGGGAGCCTCGGCCTAACTCTGACCAGCAATTACTTCTTTATGGCTAACCGCTCTGCCTATGTTCTGGCCGCTCTGATTCTTTTCTTCTTCTTCTCCGACCCGAACTCTTCTTCTGACCGACTGAGCGACTGCATGACTGACTGAATGAATTCTCCTTCTCCTGACTCCGACCGCTTTCACCCGGTTATATACCTTTAGCTTTGCGGGTGCCTCACGTGCATTTACAGGTGCGTCACATACATACTTATTATCAGGTGGAACTTATGGCTTCCAGCTGACTGCAATAGCCATCTCCCTAATTGGGGCTCCTTCAATCACCAAAAAAAAAGTTTGGAGATAGAATGTGCACTGTTATTAACAGTATCACCATCCAACTAAATAGCAATAATAAATAATAAATGGTGGTAATGAATATAATATAAGCATGTCTGTCACCCAGTGAGTACAGGAAAGGTGCTTTTAAAGTTCATCCCTTCATTCTGAAGAATTTAGAACATGCCTAGAAAGACTTGGCATCAGGGAAGGGGGAGATAAAGTAATTTGTTGGCATGGCACAGTTATAAATGTCTACAGAAGGTTTCAAACTAATGCCACACTGACTAATGCAAGCGGAGCCACAGGAGGAGGTGTCCCCACTGTTTTCTGGTGTTAGGAGCAGGATAGTACAGAGAGCTCTTGTGTGGGTCTTGATGTCCAGACTACCCCTCAGGCCATAGAGAATGGAAAAGGATAAGAGAAAGGTGGACAGGAAACTCAGAGGTTTAGAGTGATTGTTGAAGGTCAGCAAACTATGCTTTTATTCCTAAAGCTTAATTTCACAGCTAAATGGGCTATAGCACACCCAACTTAAGATAAAAGATAAAGCAACATTCATGTCAAGTTAGCTAAATGCAAGGATTTCTTACTAGTATAAAATCACCTAGAGGAACAAGAATAAAGAGTGACAGAAAATGACTATAACAGCACGGAGTTAATGAGCACAGGAGTAAAAGGCCTAGGGCTAAAAGGCAAAGCTTAATATTTGTGTAAAAGATAGCATGATGATCATTAATAAGACCGATAACGCATGGTTAATGGGATCAGAGCTAGCAAAGTAGCGGATTCCAACACAATTGTTCTATTAGGTTATTTATAATCTGTGTGACTATTGTAAAATATCCCTTAGAAATATTCACATATCAAATCTAATAGCAGATCAGATCTAGTAAGAGCTATAGTGTTTATTGAGTTTTATAATATGCCATAAAGTATGTTAAGACCTTATAAGCATTATTGGATTTAGTCTTCACATCAACCATGGACTAGATATTATTATTCCCATTTCACATCCTGATATGGGCCATATGTAGTGGAGATGGGATTATGACTGTGTAGCCCGTGTTCTGAATACCTGTGCTATCCATTCATTCTCTTTTCTCAACCACTAAGGAAATACACCTAATTGGTGTACATTTAATTCTCAAATTAAAGATCCTCTTCAAACCAGATACTCCATGTTTTACTGAAATAAATCCAAAGCTTGTGGAAAAGTTTCTTGATGTGACACATGTTGGGTGGGCATGATGGAGTGGTTGTAAGGATGAGGAAACAGAGTGGAAAGTTAACTCCAAGATTCCTTCCCACCCTAAAATTATGAGTCTTTAATTAGAATGATTTTACATACTTAGGTGACCCACTTATCCTAAAGGGTAGACTTAAAGTTTATATCATCACTTTAAAAATACTGGACAATATTACAAGTAGACCCATGTTAGTATACCTTGAATGGGTGATACTTTAAGTGAGCAATTGAAAAATGCCTTTGAGAGAGCTCTGTGAGTCTAATTTACTAATAGGCATTGAAAAATCATGTCCAACAAGAATGATTAACAGATACACAACAAAATGACATGCAAAGTATTAAGAACCATACTTAGTATTGTAGCAGAGATTTGTTAAGCTGGCCATTCCATCATCTTTTACCCTTTCTCTCTTGGAAAAAATTCTTTTTTTTCTGGAGAGAATCCATTCTCATTGTGTGCATGAGTTCTGCAAATCACAGAGGTGAGCCCAAGTCTGACATGCAACCATTCAGAGAGAAAGTACTCTACTCTCACATCTCTACCCTCCCAAATTCTTTCAGAAGTTGGTCCACCCGCAGTTCAAAACAAACCAATGACATTTCTATCTTAGGTATTTGAATATTGATTCAATGGCATGAGAGTGGAAAACAATAGCAGTTCCATTTTTTGCCGAGAGCACTCTGGAGAGACATCTTATTATTGTCCACCACCAAGATCCCTGGAACTGTTCTTCCTGGGGTCTGACAGTCCAATTCCTCCTACCAGTGTGGGAAACTTTGAGTTCATCAATAAATTTCTCTTGTGTAAATTGCACCTCCCTTTCTTTCTCCTTTCCATCCTCCCTTCCTCCCCTCTCTCTCGTCTCTCTCTCTTTTTTCTACCCTCCCTTTCTATTTTCCTGTTATCTTTGTCATTTGTTTGCTGAAGTCTGCTTTTGTTGCTCATAACCAACAGACCCTAATAGCACAAAGACTGGTGTCAGGAATGGGATGTAGCCAGTAACCATGCAGTCATGCAGAGTGAGGAATGTCCCATTTCTGCCTAAGGAACAAGAAATAATTGTTCAGTGGCAGCAAAGCAGTTTTTATGATGTTTTTCTTATTTCTTGATACAGAAATATGCCTATTTAAACTAATTTTGGAAGGTTTTGTAGAAAAATATGAGGATCTTGAATTTGTTGATTATGTTTTACATTAATAAATTCATACTTTAGAGAAGTTTTAGGTTCATAGCAAAACAGTGCAGAAGGCATAGAGTTTCTATATACTCTCTGTCTTGCACAGGTATAACCTCCTTCTATGGATTACTTTCAAAAATTTTCAATAAGGTTATAAAAGAAAGGTTACCACCTTAGGTTTAATTTGGGCCATCTGACAGCTGAGAGATGAGGAGAGAGCTCTGCTGAAAGAACACTTCAAATTGAGGACTCTAAGGATAGACTATCATAGAGGCCTCTCAACTAAGAGATGGAAGCAGAAAGATGACTCTAACCCTAACCTGAGGATCACTGAGTTTCTTTTGGGCAGTAGTCTTTAGGCAGATAAGGGGTGCCTTTGTTGATTTGCAGATGCCTTCAGATCAAAGTAATCAGTATTCCAAAGCAGCATATTTTGGAGTGGCATTTCCTGAACTACCTCAGAAGGAAGACTAACAAGAATATGCATGATTTTGAGATAGGTGGTCTCTTAGGGAGAGAGAAAAGGCAATCCTTAGTAAATGAAGACCTGGATCTATGAGCATAACTAGCCATGCTTATCTCTTTGGTTAGATGAACAAAATTTCCAGTGCATGCTTATATCAGATCAACTAGAAGAAAAACAGAATCAATTTAAATGTCACCAGATTCAGAGTCCTACACATTGTGCCCACAACTGATTTATGGCTAGACTGCCTTACCAAGAAGAAACATTCTGACTCCCAAATATCAAGTGATTGTCATGAAACTGAATTCTCACAAAAGCTTGCATGGGAACCTGAACATTTCTTCCCTGTAAAATTATATATATATTATATATTATATATATATATATATATAAAAATTATATATATATATATGTAAAGACTTCCCTCAACTTTATATGTAACTATATAGAGGTGAGAGGTCTCTGCTCCTGCCTTTGGACTATATGCACCTTTGCATAAGTCTGTGCTTATGCATTGCTTTCAACATGTCCTAAGATTCTTTACAGAAGTGTCAAGAACTCATCTGGGCCAACTTGAAATCTCTCTGTCCCCTTGAACATCCTTGGACCCCTATTGGGTCACAATATCAAGGTCATGGACACTCCAAGCATTGGTATGTGTTGCCGCCGGAAAGGGATTGCAGCCTGGAATGGCAGCACCGCGGGAAGGAGTCCGGAGACAGGATGGAGACGAAAATATTCTTTAATCTTACAAGAAACTACAATATATCTATACAATAGCGATAACCCTGTCTTTTCTCTCTCTGGTCTCTTCCCATGCGCCCGAGCAGCAATGGCGCTAGCTCGATCTGCTGAGTCACCGTTCAAATCTCTCGAGATCCTCGACCAAGTCTCGCGAGATCCCAGACCAAGTCCCATGAGACTACGGAAGGCGGAAATGCCCAAAAATGTCTATGGCCCAATAGTCAACCACAATCTTAGCTATCTCCCCAAACAGGGCTCCTGCAGGTATGTAGGGTGGAGAAATGGAGCACAATTCTTGTGAGATAGTTGGGGGTTAGATTATGAAGAGCCTACTGGCTGTCTAGGTGGTTCTGGTTGCATCTGACTTTGGGGGGTATTCAAGTAGAAGAGTAACAGCAGGGAAGAATCAGATTTGACAGACAGCATGTTGTGGTGGTGGGGGTGGGGCAGAGCACAGGTTCAGGGTCCAAATGCCTGGAAGCAAATCCTGGTTCTCTTACTTGGCCTCTATTTGACTTTGGGTGAATTTTTAACCTCTTTGTGCCTCAGTTTCTTCATCTGTCAACAGAGGGTGAGATGAATAGCACTTGATTTGTAGAGTCACCATGAAGATTAAATAAGTCAATGTAAAATATCCATGAAAAGTTTGACACATGACCTGTGTAACTCTACATCATGTACAACCAGAAGAATGACGTTATACTCCATTTATGTATGACATGTCAAAATGCATTCTACTGTCATGTATAACTAATTAGAACAAGTGGAAAAAAAATTAAAAAGTTTGACACACGGAAGTGGCTCAAGAGAGATGGGATCTGTGATTTAGAAATAAATTCTGTGAAGAGAATTGAAGATTTGGGGGAGGATGGAAGGAAAACCATTGATCATTTGCAAGTATTATCCCTTTAATATGGTGTTCCTCAACCTAGTTAGCAGTCCCCTAATAAAGAACTTCCAAGAGAGTAGGATGTAGGACTAGCATGTTGGGTAGGAGAATAGGAACAGGAAAAAATAGCAGGTTCAGAAAATGTGATGTCACTCAGAAGACTTGGGTACCCTTCTTGGTTGCGGGGGTACAGTGGCCAGAGAGTGGGCTGAGATCATTGTGGATAAGGGAAAATGGCTGTGGTCAGGGAGAGGGACTACAAAATCCAGTAGCCAATAGGAAAATTTTGCTTAGAGATGGCCTTGATTGCAGCAAATCATGGGAAGAGTCTTTGAAGATGTAAGGGATAACTCTTCAACTGAAGCTGCAGACAAGGGTCTGTAGCAGGCCAAAGCAATAGCTCTAAGGCCAAGAGGCCAGGTCATTCAGTTAACACCACAGTAAGAAATTCCACAGGACCCTTGATAATCACAACTGGTCAGGGATTCTGTTTGATGTCCTATCGCCCAGAACACAGGTTTAGCAAATGCTTTAGCCCCAGATGTTAGCAGCAGGGTAGGAAAACCCCTCAGGGCCACTGTCAGGCTTAAGTCACAGTAGTGAAAAATATCAATGCACAGAAAGATAGGAAGAAATCAAAGGAAGAAAAGGAATGCATAAACATAGAAAAGAAGAAATAGGAAAAAGGAGAAAGGAGTTTTATATGGTGAGAGTGGATGAGCACTACAAACACTTGATACGTTCTCTTAAGGATCATTTTTCTATTCTTCCAAGGGGGCATTATGGGGAGATGTGGCAAAACCAGATAATTCCACTGATAAGTCTATTTTGGTTTTTCTGTTGCCCTCATTTAAATTATTGCCTTTCTTGATATTGAAACATGTGAATAAGCATGTGTTTGTGTGTATAATTTTGTTATATATAAAAAAAAAAATTATGGGGCTGGGGTTGTGGCTCAGTGGTAGAGTGCTCACCTAGCACCTGGGTTCGATCCTCAGCACCACATAAAAATAAATAAGTAAAATAAAGGTATTGTGTTCAACTAGAACTAAAAAAAAAAAAAAAAAAAAAAAAAAAAAAAAAAAAAAAAAAAAAAAGAAGAAGAAGAAGAACAAAAGAAAAATCAACATTCACCTTACATTTGCTGCATGAGCTGAACCTACCCTTAGATATTGCAGGCCATCATTGGAGACTTTCCTAATTATTGAAAACTCAGTCTCTGTAGTGTTACATGAATAGTAAGACTTCATATTTGTACCACAGAGTCTAGAGGTCTGGCTAATAGTAGTTGCTCAAAAAAAATGCTAACAAATGAAGTGTCAGCTATTTGCTACAACTTAAAACACCATAGTAGCTTACTGAGAAAAAAAAAAAAGTGGTTAGACTTACCTGGGTTTGAATCATAGCTCCATTAGTTACAGTTCTGTGATCTGGCACAAGTCACTTTACATCTATAGTCCTTATTTTCTCAATCTGTAACATAAGGATAATAACAGCAATGACTCCTCAGGTTCTTACTGACAACAAGATAAGTTGATGTGGTGTCAAGTAAGTGTTTAATATATGTTAGCTGAATGCAACCCAAGTTTTCCTTTTCTAGAGTAGTATCTCAAAGTATTGCCAAGCACCATTGAAAAGAAAGTGAGATGTGAAAACTATGACTACTATTTGTCAGATTGTAAACAAGCTGCTTATTTAAATCCATTAAGTCCCAAATTTACAATTTTGCAAATAATAATTGTTTGAAAGTTACCATAAGTGGTCCTAACCACTATGTTATACTGAGCAGCAGGGTGGATATTGTAATTGCCTACTCAGCCTCTCATTCCAGCACATTTGGGTAACTACCCACATTTTTATTCAGTATATCAATCTCCCCCATGTGAAGTTCGTGTGCTTTGGAAAAAGTGTCCAGCTGGTCAAATTTAAATGAATAAAGATTATCTTATTCCCAGAACAAGGATAGTCTCCTGAATAACCAAATAGAAGTATCAAAATTAGTGATATTAACATTGATTCATTACTTTCATCTTATCCTCAAATCACATTCAAGTTTTGCCAGTTGTCCCAATATGATATTTCTATCAAAATAATCTAGTTCAAAATTTTGCATTGGGTTTTGTTTTCCTGCTTCTCTGCCACTTTCGTTCTGGATCAGTCTCTCAGTCCTTTACTTTCACGTTCATGACACTTGAGAAGATGCCATGCTAATTACTTTATAGAATAGCCCTCGGTTGGAGCTTTCTAGTTTTTATTTATGATTACATTTAGATTGTGATTATCTGGCAAGAATGTCACAGAGGTGAAGCTGTGTTCTTGTCCTTGTATCCCATTAGTGGACACCATGACTGCTCATCTCAATCACTTTCCGCTCCCCACTGCAGGTCATTGCCCACTTGACTAAGCTTCACTACTCTACTCTGGGCTCTCCTGCTTATGTCAAAGCCATCTTTGCTCAGGCTCCACCTAAACTGAATTATGTAGGAATGGAAAGGAAGGCAAGATGATAGAGTGGAAGAAGAAGTATAAATTTCCAGGTTTGAACCCCATGATACCTCTTATTTTTCCAATAATAATAATCAACTGATTCTTTTTGGGTGTAAGCCAGTGTAAGAATCAGTTGGTTATTATTATTCCAATGACATGGGAGGTAGAGGCAGGAGAATTGCAAGTTTGAGGCCAGCCTCAGCAACTCAGCAAGATCCTGTCTCAAAAAATAAAAATGGCTAGGGGTGTGGTTCAGTGGTGGAGCATCACTGGATTCAATCCCCAGTACCATATGAAATTAAAAAGACACTAACTATTTTTTTTAAAAATCAACTAAAAGTAAATAGCAGAAAGATAAGTAGAATAGAGGAAAGGGAACAGGGAAAGGGAGCAGAGGGGGAAAGGGGAAGTACTGAGGACTAAATTAGAGCAAACTGTATTCCATGTTTTTATAATTATCACAAAAGGAATATTAATGTTATGTAAAACTAAAAAGAACCAATAAAATGTAAAATAAATAAGTACAATTAAAAGTGAAAAAAATTAAATAAAAAACTTAATTATACACAAAGTTCATGACAAATGGTAGGTAAAAAATAAATGAAAGCTATTATTATGATGCTGATGCAAATGTACAAAAAGCACTGGACTTTGAGTCACAAGCCCTTAGTTAAACCTAAGACATAGCTGTGCTACATTGGGCAGGACACTTGGATTAATGAAGCTCCAGCTTCCTTATATATAAAGCAGGAATAATTCCTACTTTACGAACTGCTGTTAAGATACTGCTATGGGCCCACCGAACTCCATCCCAGAGCAGGAGACAGCAAGTACAGACCCGCCAAGTCTGCTTAGAGTGCAGGTGGGCCCAGGGCAGTCCCAGGGTCCTACATCAGAGTGCCCTCAGGCCCAGGCTCCATCCAGTCCCGCTGACCTCCGCCCCAGAACAGGAGACAGCAAGGACAGAACTGCCAACTCTGCCTGAGCCCAGGCGGGCCTAGGGCAGTCCCACTGACCTTCACTCCAGTGCGGTTAGCCCCAGACCATTGCAGGAGCTCAGACTCAACCAGTTCGGCCCACACCAACCAGCATGAACCCAGTCCCAGGTAGCATATTTTGAGGGTCAGCAGCAGGTTCTGATAGTCCTGTGCTAAGGGGAGGCACAGACAACCTGCAAGGGTATTATAAGAATATAGGGAAGAAATTGTAATAGCTCAGATCTATACTTCAAGAAAGTAAAGCAAATAGACATCATGAAAAAACAGGGGAGGAAAATACTCCTAACAAACCATGATTCTACAATAACAGAACCCATGTTCAGTGAAGTTGAAGGAATGTCAGAGAAGGAGTTCAGAAGGTTCATAATTAAAATGATCTCTGAATCAAAGAATGACCTAAATGAGTGAATACAGGCAAAAATTGACCACTACAACAAAGATATAAGACAGCAAATACAGGTAGCAAAAGATTACTTCAAAAAAGAGATAAAAACTCTGAAAAAAAAAAAAAAAAAACAGTCAGAAATCCTTGAAATGAAGGAAACAATTAACCAAATAAAAAACACAATTGAAGGCATCATCAACAGACTAGATCAACTGGAAGAAAGAACTTCAGATAATGAAGACAAAGTATATAAGCTTGAAAATAAAGTTGACCACACAATGAAGATAGTAAGAAACCATGAACAGAACATCCAAGAAATATGGGACAGTATCGAAAGAACAAATATAAGAATAATTGGGATAGAGGAAGGCATAGAGTTTCAAACCAAAGGAATGCACAACCTCTTCAATGAGATAATATCAGAAAATTTCCCAAGCATGAAGAATGAATTGGAAAACCAAATACAAGAGGCCTATAGGACACCAAATGTACAAAATTACAACACATCTACACCAAGACACATTATAATGAAAATGCCTAGCACACAGAACAAGGATAGAATTTTAAAGGCCACAAAAGAGAGGAATCAGATCACATATAGGGGGAGACCAATTCGTATCACAGCAGATTTTTCAATTCAGACACTCAAAGCTAGGAGATCATGGAACAACATATTCCAAGTTCTGAAGGAAAGGGGATGCCAACCAAGAATCTTATACCCAGCAAAATTAAGCTTTAGATTTGAAGACGAAATAAAAACCTTCCATGATAAACAAAAGTTAAAAGAATTTACAACTAGAAAACCAGCACTACAGAACATTCTCAGCAAAATATTCCATGAAAAGGAAAAGAAAAACAATGATGAAAATCAACAGAGGGAGGTATTACACTAAAGGAAAAAAAAAAAAAAACAATCAGAAGAGAAACCATGTCAAGGTGAATACCAAAAATAAACAAAAGTGGCTGGGAATACAAAACACATCTCAATAATAACTCTGAATGTTAATGGCCTAAACTCACCAATCAAAAGACATAGACTAGCAGATTGGATCAAAAAAACAGACCCAACAATATGCTGCCTCCAAGAGACTCATCTCATAGGAAAAGACATCCATAGGCTGAGGGTGAAAGGTTGGGGAACATTCTACCACTCATATGGACAGAGGAAACAAGCTGGGGTTTCCATCCTCATATCAAATAAAGTAGACTTCAAGCTAAAGTCAATCAAAAGGGATAGAGAAGGACACTATATACTGCTCAAAGGAACCATACACCAACAAGACTTAACAATTATAAATATATATACCCCAAACAATGGAGCATTCATGTTCATCAAACAAACTCTCCTGAAGTTTAAGAGTCAAATTGACCACAACACAATAATTCTGGGTGACTTTAACACACCCCTTTCACCACTGGATTGATCTTCCAAACAAAAGCTGAACAAAGAAACTATAGAACTCAAAAATACAATAAACAACTCAGACTTAACTGACTTATATAGAATATTTCATTCTTCAACAAGTGAATACACTTTCTTCTCAGCAGCACATGGAACCTTCTCTAAAATAGACCATATACTAGGCCACAAAACAACTCTGAGCAAATACAAAAAAGTTGAGATACTACCCTGCCTTCTATCCGACCATAATGGAATGAAATTAGAAATCAATGATAAAATAAGAATTAAAAGCTACTCCAACACCTGGAGACTAAATAATATGCTACTCAATGAACAATGGGTTGCAGATGACATCAAAGAGGAGATAAAAAAAATTCCTAGAGGTGAATGAGAACACAGACACAACATATTCAAATCTCTGGGACACTATGAAGGCAGTTCTAAGAGGAAAGTTCATTGCATTGACTTCATTCCTCAAAAGAAGAAAAAGTCAACAAATAAATGACTTAAAATTACATCTCAAAGCTCTAGAAAAAGAACAATCCAACACCAAACGTGGTAGAAGACAGGAAATAATTAAAATCAGAGCTGAAATTAATGAAATTGAAATCAAAGAAACAATTGAAAAAATTGACAAAACGAAAAGTTGGATCTTTGAAAAAATAAATAAAATTGACAGACCCTTATCCAGGCTAACAAAGAGAAGGAGAGAGATAACTCAAATTACTAACATATGTGATGAAAAAGGAAATATCACAACAAACACTACGGAAATACAGGGAATAATTGAAAATTATTTTGAAAACTTGTACTCCAACAAAATACAAACCACCGAAGGCATCAACAAATTTCTAGAGTTGTATGATGTGTCCAAACTTAAGCAGGATAATATACATAATTTAAACAGACCAATTTCAAGCGATGAAATAGAAGATGCCATCAGAAGCCTACCAACCAAGAAAAGCCCAGGACCAGATGGATACACAGCTGAATTCTACAAGACCTTCAAAGAAGAACTGATACCAATACTCTTCAATTTATTTCAGGAAATAGAAAAAGAGGGGCCACTTCCAAACTCATTCTGTGAGGCCAACATCACCCTGATCTGCAAACCAGGCAAAGACACATCTAAAAAAGAAAACTTCAGACCCATATCTTTAATGAACATAGATGCAAAAATTCTCAATAAAATTCTAGCAAAATGGATACAAAAACATATCAAATATATAATACACCATGATCAAGTGGGGTTCATTCCAGGGATGCAAGGATGGTTCAACATATGGAAAACAATATATGTAATTCATCACGTCAATAGACTCAAAGATAAGAACCATATGATTATCTCAATAGATGCAGAAAAAGCATTTGACAAAATACAGCACCCCTTTATGCTCAAAACACTAGAAAAACTAGGGATAACATGAACATATCTCAACATCGTAAAAGCTATATATGCTAATCCCCAGGCCAACATCTTTCTAAATGGAGAAAAATTAAAAGCATTCCCTCTAAAAACTGGAACAAGACAAGGATGCCCTCTTTCACCACTTCTATTCAACATAGTAATTGAAATGCTGGCCAGAGCAGTAAGACAGATGAAAGAAATTAAAGGGATACAGAGAGGTAAAGTAGAACTCAAATTATCATTATTTGCTGGTGATATGATTTTATACCTAGAAGACTCAAAAAATTCCACCAGAAAACTTCTAGAACTCATAAATGAATTCAGCAAAGCAGCAGGATACAAAATCAACACCCATAGTTCTAAGGCATTTCTATATATCAGTGACAAATCCTCTGAAAGGGAAATGAGGAAAACTACCCCGTTTACAATAGCATAAAAAATAAAATAAAATAAAATACTTGGGAATCAACTTAACCAAAGACGTGAAAGACCTCTACAATGAAAACTACAGAACGCTAAAGAAAGAAATTATGGAAGACCTTAGAAGATGGGAAGATCTACCCTGTTCTTGGATAGGCAGAACTAATATTGTCAAAATGACCATACTACCAAAAGCACTATACAGATTTAATGTAATGCCAATTAAAATCCCAATGACATTACTCGTAGAAATAGAAAAAGCAGTTATGAAATTCATCTGGAAAAATAAGAGACCCAGAATAGCTAAAGCAATCCTTAGTAAGAGGAGTGAAGCAGGTGGCATCACTATACCAGACCTTAAATTATACTACAAAGCAATAGTAACAAAAACAGCATGGTATTGGCACCAAAATAGGCCGGTAGACCAGTGGTACAGAATAGAGGACACAGAGACTAACACATATAATTTCAGTTATCTTATATTAGACAAAGGCGTCAAAAATCAATACTATTGATACTTTTATTTTGGACTTCTAGCATCCAGAACTGCATGATAAAAAGAATTGCTATTTGATGCCACCCAATTTATTAGGGCAGCTTTAGGAAACTAATACACATTTTTTAAAAAATTTAAAGATGTATATGAATATGAGTGATTATTATCATATCTTTCTAACTTTTCCATTGAACATGAAATAAGTCATTGGAAAATTCCAATCCTTTCAAAAACTCTTTTATTTGGTGCTTATATAAATGCTGAAAACAACTTAGAATATTATGAACAGCCCAAAAGATGACCTCATTTTTTTTTTTTTATATCCTGTGACACAAAATTGACCCACTACAACAATCATTAAAAAAATAAATAAACACCTGGATGCTGGGGTTATAGCTCAGTGGTAGAGTGCTTGCCTAGCATGTGTGAGGCACTGGGTTTGATTCTCAGTACCACATAATAAATAAGTAAATAAATAAAGTTCCATAAATTTATTTTTATTTTTTTTTATTTATTTGCTTTAGTTGTAAAATGTGTTTTAAATGTATTCTATTTGTACGTGGTGCTGAGGATCGAACCCGGGTCGCCCACGCGCTAGGCGAGCGCTCTAGCCACAATCCCATCCCCGACAATTTAAAACTAATAAATGTTTGCTTCATCTTTAAGATATTTCTAAAAGTTTAGGCCTCAAGTGATATTATCCAGATGGGATCAACTTTAGTCCCAAGAGATGTACAGTTTTTGTGGGTCAAGATTATGTTTGGGGGCTTCCAGAAATAATACTAACAGTAAACTTTTATTGCACTATGACTTGGTATCAGACATCACTCCAAGCAGTTTAAGTGTGTGATCTCATTTAATCTCCACAGCAATCTTATATGATAGGTATATTATTGCTTTTATTTTTTTTACTTTAGAAAACAGAAGCACAGATAAATAAAGTAACATGCCTCAAGCTGGGTTTCAGTCCAGGAATCTGGATCTTCAACATGTTCTAAAAGCACCACTGTATATCACCTCTTATAATCATTTCTGAAAATTAATTTTACACAGAAACATGGTTGTGTATTAAATCGTAATATCTCAATTTATGTTAAATAACAGTTTTGAGAGGTAAGAATAAAGTAAGTGGTACAATTAAATATAAGTGCACAATTTATAGGTATTTATATTTACATGTTATACATTAGAGAATAGAAATATATAGATGTTTTACAGTGATGACTAAGGATATATGTGTATGCATACATATAACAATTAAAAATTCTTGATTTATGCAAGCTGGTCAAATATGTGCTTGGAATAGTGTAACCTTTCCAATTATTTCTTTTAAAAATTAATGAAAGTTCACGTAAATATTCAATACAGCTTTTTAAAAAAAGTATTTATTTACTTTTAGTTGTACACAATGCATTTATTTTTACTTGTTGCTAAGGATGGAACATGGACCTTGCTTGTGCTAGGCAAGCGCTCTACTGCTGAGCCACAACCCCAGCCCTCAATACAGCTTTATAAAAGTGGAGAAAAGCACTTTGTTTTACTAATATTGCAATATTGATAGGAAAAATATCTTTTCCTCATCCATCTTAACATAATTCTAACAAGAGTAAAGCACATAGTTTTATTTAATATGAATTTTAAATGACATGGGAAACTTCTTAAGGAAAAGAAGAGCTGAGGTGTGAGGAGATATGATTGTGTAAAGTGGGTATAAACTAATGGTAATAAACTGGGGGGAAGGTAGCAAGCTCTGTTTGTTCAGATTCTTCTTTGTGATCTTTGTTCTTTTGGAGCTAAGACTTTCCTTTCCTTGGGGTACAGGGAAAGTACTTCTCTCATGAGGTCTTATGACGTACTTCTGGGGAAAGTCAAAGATCCTTCCTAGGTTTTATGACCTGCTTTGGGGGGACAGAGAGTGTGTTGATATGAACTCCTGCTTCTGCTAAATCCTCAAGTTCCAAGATAATATATTTGGGGTACTGTCCTAAATCCCATCAACAGGATGATATTATGATAAGACAGTTTGTCACCAAGGAATGCTGTAGAAAGAAAAGCCTGCAATTCTGATTCCCTCAGGAGGGGACAGGTGGCTCCAGTGGGATTACAGGTCTAAAATCAGGAAGATTCTGAGTGTGTGTACTTATCAAATGTGGCTTAAGTCCATCTCAATGTACTCCAGTGAGACAATAGATGACAACCACCAAAGGTTACTGAGATTATACAGCTCAGTTAAAGCCAGTGTGAACATCAGCCAATGACCATGAAACGGATGTCTTTTTCCTAGTAAGCTGCTCTTGGAAGTTTCTATTAAAAGTTCCTCTTGGAGAAGAAAGTAAAATTAAGAGGAAAAGGAGTGAGTTGGAGAGAGTCTCAAATTTGTCAATATGCCTGAAAATGAAAGCGTCTAGAAGAACTGAGGTTGTATCTTGAACTGGAAATATGCATTCTGCCATTTGTTAGTGTGAAGATAAGGAGCAAAGAAGTTGAGTTGCTGTGTTAGATAGCCTTCCATTACTGTAACAAAATACCTGTGATAACAAACTTAAATGGAGGAAAGGTTTATTTTGGCTCATAGTTTTGAAGGATTCAGTGTATGGTTACTCAGCTCCCTTGCCTTTGGGCCTGTCATAGCATAGTACATCATGGCAGGGAGCATGTGACAGAGGCCTGTTTACCTTATGGAAGCTGGAGGTAAAGAAAAGCACAAAGGAGCTGGAAACCCAAATATCCCCTTCAAGAGCAAGTGACCTATGTTCTCTCCACTAGGCTCTACTTCTTAAAGGTTCCACCACCTTGCAATAGTGCCACAGGCTAGTGACCAAGCCTTAAACACATGGGCCTTTTGGGGACATTCAAGATCCAAACGATAACAGTTATAGACAATAACGTTTACACATTTGCCCACTGAGTTTATGGTGATGAAAATTGCTCCTGCTACATTAATTACCAAGTAAATGTTTTTCAGCTACTTTATTTTTGAGCATCTCATTTGTGCCTGGTTTGTGTTCATTGAACTGGGAGTTTATTAAATTATACTACTAGCTGAGATCTACCAATTAGAAAATCACCTGTACAAAGTAGAGGACACATTCTGTCTTCTACTGAGAAAGGAAAAGCCTAAGAGACAGATATTGATCTACAGGGGTCTTAGGGTGTCTTATGGTTTTGATCTGAAATGTTTCTGAAGAGTTCATGTGTTGTGTAGTGCAGTGGTGCACACCTGCAATCCCAGAGACTTGGGAGGATGGGGCTGGGGGATCTTGAGTTCAAGGTCAGCCTCAACAATTTAATTAGATCCTCAGCAACTTGGTGAGACCCTGTTTCAAAATGAAAATTAAAAAGGATAGGGGATGTAACTCAGTGGTAAAGAACCCATAGGCTAAATCTTCAGTACAAAAACAGAGAGAGAGAGAGAGAGAGAGAGAGAGAGAGAGAGAATATGTTGAAGGCTTGGTCCCCAGTACAGCAGTGTTCAGAGGTGAGGCCTTTGGGAGGTGACTGTTATCATGAAGGCTCTGACCTTATTAACGAATGACTAAAACATTGAGGGATTCATAGCGTAATGGGCTATTGGGAGTGGAACCCTCAGGGGATGGGGCCTATTTAGAGGAAGTAGGTTACCCTTGAAGGGTATATTTTGTTCCCTGCCTGTTCCTCTCTCTGCTCCGCAGTTGCCATGAGGTAAGCAGCTCTGCTCCCCTACACACTCCTCACCATGGTATTCTATCTCACCATAGTCTAGAAACGATGAAGCCAAGTGACCAAGGACTGAGATCTCTAAAACTGAACCAAAATAAATCCTTCCTCCTTTTAAGTTGACTTCTCTTAAATATTTTGTCACAGCAAGGGAAGGCTGACTAATACAGAGAGGGAGATCCTCTGTATTCATTATAGTCACCTCATAGCCCTCCTGCTCTGTTGCCTCTGAGCACTTTGCCTTCCCATAGTCCCTCCACCCATGCTATATATTCAAATATGCACAACAGTTCATGAATATATGTTATAATCTCGTTTCATGAATCTTGGGTTGATGAAAACCCCAGGGGCACTGCCTCTTCATCACTATTTTTTATAAGTGAATTGTTTTTAAAGTATGTGTTTTTCATTACACGTTTTACAAAGACATTTTTCTTGCACAGGCTAGAGTGTCTGTGTCCTTTGAAGAGCCTGGGGGTGGCTCTAAAATTTATCTTGAATTTTTGTTAGAAGTAAATTATACACTTCACAGTTTCTCCTTAACTTACTCTTTAGTACTTTCTCTGAAAGTATTTTTAGTATAGCATGAATTTATTCATCATAATTATGTTTCTTTATTTCTGGACTGAACTACTCTGGTCACCCAATTTTCCTTTCTAAATTGCTTCTCGTGATTTCCTTGATCATACTCTTACTGTGCTGCCTCACAAAATCTTTCCTTTTGAGATACACAGAGCTTAGTCTATCAGCTCATCATTTCTTGTAGCCAAAAATAAAAGCTTATTTCTATTGTCTGCCAAACAGAGGGAGGTATTTTTCCCCTGAGGAGAATTTGCAAAGTCCCTTTTTCTCAATGGTACCATTGATTTAACCACACACAATGTTTTAAGTTATAGATTTAGTAGCATCTCTTCATTTGAGTTCTGATAGTAGTACTTTATGACTCACTTGCTTTGGAAAAGACTTCAAGTGCAGAGATCAAAATGACTGTGCCTCTTCCAACAGAAAATGTGTCTAATAAAAATCAAACTGCTATCTATGTTGTCAAGAAAAGAAATAGCATTTGTGATAAATCAAAATAATTATGAAATAGATTTTCCTCTAACATTAAAACCAATTATCTGTTTTTGTCTTGAAATTTTATCCAATCTGGAAATGGTGTTTATTAGCTACTACCATGTATTAAGTATTTGTCTATGTGCTTTAACTGTATTAATTTAGTCTACACAGCCGTCTAAGGAAGGGAAGATTATTAGCACCATTCTACCAATGGTGTCCCTGAGGCTAGGAGAGGTTGAATCAGTTATCTAAGTTCTCAGAGTAAGTGACAGAGACAAGATTTGAACTTGGGCAGTCTGGCTCCAGGCCACTGCTTTACATTCTGCTGTAAACACATACACTGTGCTGACTGCTTCTCAAGAGCTGTGGATCAGTTCTCAGGTATGGCATCAGACATTCCCCCTCTCCAAACTTAGCTACTTTCTGAAGCCACATCTGCTTGTCATTGATTTCAGATGCATTATTATCTAGCTCCCTGAAACTTTCTAATTGAATTGATTTAGAATTAAGTAGTGCATCTTTCAGAGAAGTTCACACAATAGAGAACTTTATTTGGGCAGGTCTCTTTGCATTTGCTTTATGGTTTAGCAATAAAGCTGCATTCTAATTCCACACAATAAGTTTTCAGCTCTATTGCTGGACAGATTTTTGAATGGCCTGGTCCATACATTTTATCCGTCTTCATTCTCGGTGTCAAGTCCAGTACCTTAAACAAAGGTGCATCAATTTTCCTGATGAATGAAACAGTGGAATTGGCCACAAGGAGCCTGCCAATGGCCAAAAGCAAATTTGACAGTAGCAACAAGTTCCATTTCAAAAAGGAGATGATTTTTAATGTTTTGGAAGGGAATTTTTTATTAATCAAAATTGTGACCTCTTTTTCAGCATTTTTAATAGTTAAAATAGTATTTCACCAACACAGAAAGGATTAGGTATTTTTTGCTTGTTTGTTTCCCATTTATACAAGTTTAAGGAAGTAAGATTTAAGTTATAAGGTTAAGATGAGAAAGAAAAAATAACAATTAAAAGAAGTTTTCATAGTCTGATGACTCTGTTTGAAAATTATCACTTGTGAAAAATATATAATCAAGATTTTTTAAAAAAAAGCGAGAAAATTGCTTGGTTTTGAAGTACAGTAAAAAGGAGCTTGACAAAAGAATCGTGAAATGGTGTCCTGCAGAATGCCACTCAATGTCAGTCCTTTCCATCCTCCTCTCTGCATCAGAATGTGAAGAAAGTTCAAGATCTTTAGTGGTGGTTAATTTTACATGTCAACTTTCACTGAGCTGTGAATGCCCAGGCTTCTGGTTAAACATTGTTTCTGAATGTATCTGAGAGTGTTTCTGGTGAACTGAGTAATGCAGATTGTCTTCCCCAATGTGGGTTAGCCTTGTTGAACATGTTGGAGCCCAAATAGAACAAAAAGGCAGGGGAAGGTTCAATTTTTTTTTTTTTCTGTGACTGACTGTCTGAGACATTAGTCTTCTGTTCTTTGGTGGAGTTTAGCACCACTGTGGTATTGGTACTCTGGCCTTTAGACTTGAACTAGAGTTCATACCACCAGCTTTCCTGGGTCTCCACAGTTTAGACTGGAGTGAAGAGGACTGCTCAGGCTCAGACCAAGCAAACTCTCATCCTTCCAAGACCTGGCTAGAATTCATGACTGGATTAATGAGAGGTCAAGGTGAGTGGTGCCAAAACCTGGTCTGCTTTTATCAGCTCTAGCTGAACAAAATACCCCTCCCCCCAAATTTAGGGCAAATTCTGTTCTTGTAACCTTGAATATTGAAGGTGTGTCTCTAATTACTGCAGAATTCCTTGTGTCAGTAGCCACATGTGTATAATAAGAAATAAAATGCAACATGGTTGCACATATTTCAGCAATATCTTAAAAATAATTTTCCATCTGCCCTTTTTCATCTTCCTTACACACACATACTGCTAACTTCAACAGAAGTATAACTGATGATTTGTTGTGCAATTTCTACAAAATAAGAAAATAATGGAGGTGTTCAGTTTAGGCCAGAGGGACTGTACGTGTATATCTGCATACATGTGTCTGAGGGTAGAGATACTCATATATAAACTAATTTTTAAAAAAATCAGTGAGAAATGTAATGCTTTAGAAACCATGATACCAAAAAGAATGTGGCTTTTAAAAAAAACCTCTTGCTGCCTTGTTGAACCACAACAGCTAGTCACTTCAGAGTCACTGGGGCAAATCACACCATGTCATTATGTCATGGATCATAATGAAGCACAGAGACTGATTGAACCAACAGGCCTCAACGCTAATCTCCATGCCAGACTGGAGGCTTGAAAAGTTTTCTGATGGGGATAAAGGGGAAGAGATTGAAAGCTGAAGTTAATGATTAAAGCCAAATGAACCCCATAGGTGAAATTATTTCAATAGCAACATGTCTCATAGCTAAAGTTTTGATGATTAATAAAACGAATAGAGCAGGTCAGAAATTCCCAGGCCACCTCAGGTCACTGAGTAGAAGGGTCAATCAATGCACAGCAGGATCTCCAGCTGCCTGGGGGCCAGGCCAGAGATGCATGGGGAAGGGGGGATATGGGTCATTGCAGAGGAAATGGTTCTTTCTTACCTCTTAAAGCTGGAAAAAGTAGAAATGTATGGATCTTTTGTTCATGTCCTATTCATTTTTTAAATTTAAGAAATACTTCAAAGAGCATGGTGTTTCCTTTTTAATAGTCATGGAAGAGAATTTTTACAAAGAAGGGTAAATAGCAACACACAAAAAAGTTTCCACCAGCCATTTAGGCCAGTTTAAAGAACAAATTTTAGTTCTAGTCACTTTTTTCCTGAACATAAAAGTAATATGCGACTATTGTAGAAAAATATTGAAAAATATAGAAAAAACATAGTGAGGAAAATAAGCTACCAATGACATGTCTGATTTTAGTAATAAAGATTGTTCATATTTAGGTGTGTTATCTTTTTATTTTTCTTTCATATATCCAGATTTTTGCTATAGTTAAAACTGTATGTGGATATATATGATTATAAGCTTTTTTAGTGGCACTATTATATTTCACTATATTTATTGGCTATAGTATGTATATTTGTTCTCATTGTATGGACATTTATTCTTCCTTTATTGTTATTATTTAATTTTGTGATGGAGATCTTGGAACTAAGATCTTTGTTCACATTCCTGACAATATATTAATGATTTATGTTAAGGATTTTTTTTTTTACTTATGCTCCTATTTAGAGAAAAATATAAAGGGCTCTCAAGTGAGTATACTTAATATCTTCTAAAAGTAGAGTCATTTGTGGGAAAATTCCTGACTTCATCTCAGTTTGATTGCGTGATTTACCAAAGAATATCAGATATACAATGGGTAATTTGAAAAAAATCTTTCTTCCTCCTATTTCCTTCACCACCCATAGGAGGTGAAGAGTCAGCCTTTTTGTCCCTGTGAAACTTTGTGGAGTTGTGGATACTGTGATTGGAGATTCATTGCTTTCGGCATTATAGAAATGCAACACTTGAAGACCAAGTAACACATTCCACAGATATTCCCACAGCTAGATAAATGATACCTTAGGAAAGTTATAAATTTCTATCTTGATTTCAACTGGAGAATATAATACCACAATGCCGACTCCCCCGAACTCATTCAGATCACAAACAATGATAGACTTTCCATCTGATTTGACATGGCAGCTAAATCTTCTGTATCCATTTCTGACTCCACAAGACTGTCAATCTCACCACTGAATAATATAAGACCTGCATTTGCCAAGTCTCTTGCTAACATGCCAGATGGAGTAAAACTGCCACCATATCCAATTTGTAAGCTTGAGTCTGATCAGAAAAAAAAAAAAAAAAAAAAAAAAAATCATTATTCTCATGGCCAAGAATGGAAAGAACCATGTGATGATCCATGAATGTTGAATTTATGGAGAAGGAAAAGAAAGGGATATTTAGGTTGACAATACAATCCACCTACTGCTGGACAAGGTTAATACTTATAAAAACATTTTATGAAAACTGAGTGTGCTCCAGAAAGTACTTCTCAACTTTGCAAAATTGCTGTAGTCCTATAACCATTTGATAAATGAGCTTCCTAAGGATATGCTAAACAGTGGGTCAGGGAAAAGTTAAATACATTATAGATGAGGGAATTAACCTGATCAGAGTGTAAATATTTTAGAATGTAAATGTGCACAGGTAACACTAAGTTTATTTCCGTCTTTCTGTTTAGAGCTGGCAAAGAGTTGTACATTTTAAGGCACCATATTTAGTATGTGATGATAATGATTGGGGATAACAACAATAACATTTTGAACTTTTATAGACTCTTATACCAATGAAGTGCTCATATCCATTATTTTATTTGGATGTATACACACACATTTAAAAAGTCCTCAAGGTAGATAGAAATGAGACTTCTGTATGAGAAAACTGAGACTCAGATATAATTCATATCCAGCATTTCACAGTCAGTAAGAGATGGGTCTGGGACAGACACCCATGTTTTCTCATTTCCTATCTTTTTACCACACTTGTGCAAAATCCTAAATTTAGCATTAAGGAACTCAATTTGGAACTCTCTCAGAAGGGCCTTGAAGATGATACTTTCTTGCCTAAGGCTTAAAAAAAGTACATAACAGAAATGGCCCATTCAACCATAGATGGTTTAAATTAGCATTTTGATGGTTAATAATTAGCACAAGAAGCAATTCTAAAATGGTTGCTGGAGGAGTTTTGTGGTTTGGGTTCTATGACCACTACAGTATTTCCTGTTCTAACATTCCTTTCCCTCCATCTTTAACCTTTATTTCCTACTTAGTGTGCGTTTTAGCTAAGAATAAAGTCAGTGAAAGTGTCACTCAATGGCAGAGCAGTAGGTGGGATTAGAAAAGCAATATGGATTTTGGAAATGTTGGCACTGTGTCTGGTTTTTCAGTAATCTTGGGCATATCAACCAAGAGGGAAATTGGTAAAGATTAATGGAATAACATAAGTGGATTCATACTAAAGTTAGAGTAGTGAGTGCGTACGATTGTGCTATTATGACTATAATGCTATCTTTAAATGATGTTCTTTCTGTGTACCTGCATCTCTGTTTCTGTCCACATGCATGTCACCAAAGCAGGGCCTAATGGCTGACCTAACTCTATTTTTACTCCATCTTGCCTTTCTGAGTTTTTTCATTTTTCTTTTCTTCTGAGTCATTCATTCTCCTCTGCATTCACCTTGGATTTCAGAAGCAAGAGGTATGATGGATAAACATCTTGTGACAAGTGTCAAAACTAGATAAGAGCAACTTTCTTATTGTGACAAGGACCCACCCAACAAATCTTGAGATGAGGATCAACCAGATCACACATGACCAAGATCACCTGCTTTGACACCTGTGCAATTCCTCCATTGCCCTCTTTGTAGAAAATATCAAAGTAGTTGCAATAAGACAGCAACAAGGATGTGGGTCCTCCTGGTATTCCCATTGCAGCTACACTGATTAAAGTTTCTTTCCTGTTTTTCACCATTATTTTTCCATTTGGCTTTTTGAGGCAACTTTCCCAATATGATTTGGTGGGTCCCCAAAGTCAGGCCTCAGCACAGGACTCCAATAATATTACCATGTACATATTGTATAATGCCTACATGCATGTGTCACTGTATTAGATGTATATACATGTGCATGTGTGTAGTGCATGTTTATAGTTTATACATGTTTGGTATTTACATTGTATGCTAAAATGTTTGGATAATTGATTAGACCTGTGAACTTATGGCCCAAAATGACCACATGAGACATTTTTTTATTTTTTTTCACACAAAATATGCTTATAATATTTGACTCTGTGAGTAAATTAACTTTTGTACACACACTAAAAATAAATTATGAATGATTTTCTTAGGCTTTTGTCCTCTTTAAAGCCTTTGCCAAAAATAAGAGAGAAGGTCTTAGGTAACATGTTTGCATCTGAGAATATTCTATGTGATCTGATCAACAATTGGCTAATTGTAGTTCAGCAAAGTTTGGGTCAAAGGCATAGATTTGTGTCATTCATTCTGCTGAGTGGAGGTGCTGTCACTCCTCTGATGAATCCCTGCTTTTTGTCTGTCTCACATCTCTCACCTCTTAATAGATAATCTGGGAGGTTGGAGGATAGGTTCCAAATTTCCCCACCTTGGTTTCTATCACAGAAGCCTCCAGGTTTCCTTCCAATATGATGTTTCTTGTGTTAACTTGCCCTGGCACACCCCAATTCCTCTTCTCTGCTCCTGGTCACAGGAGGTGACATTCTTTGTTGTCAGGTTTCACTACTAGGTTCTTTGTACCATATGGGCAGGGCCCTTATATTTGTGTCTGGTACCTGGTAGAAGTCACTGACTGAACATTGGCCTGAAGGCATGAATGAATCAATAGCAGGTGACTTCGGCAAGCTCCCAGGATCTAATGCAAATGCTGAATGTGAAGAATTAGTCCTGGAGGTGAAATCCTTCTGCTCTGCTGAGGAGGCAAAGCCAATTTTTTGAATAACTACATTGTAAATAATATTAGTGGCACAATTGAGTGGAGAAATGAGATAGACCATGTTAAAAACAAAACTCTTCTCTCTATAGGAAGTTTCGGGTTATTTTGCTGACTGTAAAGTTCTTTTAGATACTTTTAAATGAAGAAAGGGAGAACACTTTATTATATAGGCATAAATTCAGGATGAAGAACTTTGAATAAGGAAAAGCAATTGAGATTCTATGTAGAATATATTTTAAAAGGCTAATGAATGTACAGTGTCATATATTTGGGAGTAAAGTGACCATGAAAGGGAAAGGAAGTAGGCATATAAACTCTCGTTTGTACCAATAAAATGTAAATGCATGTGATTTCCCTATGAACATCATCATATTGGATTTGTAGAGCACTGTTTTCCAGAATTTAAAACGCAACAATCCATAGAGAGAAACTGTTCCTCTGGCAACCAAACCTGGAAAAAAAATTAGGATGAAAAGAAAATACACGTAAACAGAAACATTTCTTCTCAACCCACATACTAGAAATTAAAGCAATTTTCTTTTAAACTATTAGCAAGAAATGCCCTGCCTGTTTACCACCTGCATTTTCCCTATAATTTATAATTAGAACCCAGTGGTAAGTATTGATTTCCAATTGATGGATATCATCTGTGCCCTAATAAACTGACAGACCTTCAGAAATCTATCCAGGGAGACCTTTAGAATACATGACATGAGTTAAATATATTTTATTTAACGCCAGAGGAAATTTGCATTTCATCTCTCAGGCTTTTATGAAGCTGCTGTAAATGATTTAGCTTAGCTTTTAGATTTCAGAGTCATTTCATTTCAATTTGGGCACACTCTTGTATAATTCTTAGCCTTTGTTCAACCAAATGTAGACTACTGACATTTAGCATGTGGAATAACATGTCAAAAATATGGGATGCTTAAATTCACGGTTTGTGGATTTAGTAAAGATGTGAAATAAAGCCTTTGATGCGTGTAAAAATCACAGTAAAATGTAAGTGAAACCTAATTGTAAAATGTAAATGAGGTCTAATTGTTTACCATGCTCTTGTAACTGGAATCCTGCTGGGTAATCTGCCGCAGCATCCCTCAGGATGCCACGTTCAGTGAAGTCCAGGGAGGCTGAGCGCCACAAATGCTTGCTTTGCCTATGAGCAGATGGGTGGGGCTTGTCTTTCAGCAGGAAGAGCTCCTTTTTATATGGTTGGCAGCCTACTCATGGGATGGCCACTGAGAACAGGAAAGGCTTAGCTTTTAAGAGAGGAAGCAAAGAATTAGTGTCCTTGCATGATTGCCCTAAAGGAACTGAGGTGCCTAGTCTAATGCATTATTTTATAAGCACCTTTTCTAATCTGAGGAAAAAAAAAAATCAGGCAGAGAAGTTCTTATCATTAGATACCAGGCATTACTAATGTGTCAATTTACCATCACTTTCATTTAGATTTGTGTAGTAGAACCAGGTAGATTATAAAATTTGTTCTTTTATTCCTCCAACCCCATTTTTAAGAAAGACAAGACAACAACTTACACACAGGTTTAAAGGTTTACAGTAAAGTGGAAGCTCTTAGGCATTTCTATGTGGATTTTGTTTGTTTTCTGAGGAAAAAAAAAAGATCCTATTAGCAGGTTCATTTGTATAATAATCATTCATTAAAATAGACTCCATAGCAATGAAATACTGTACTTGAATTCTAGCACAAAGCCTTTAAAAAGCTAAAATGTCAAAACAATAAAACTAATTAAGGCAACAAAATAGCTTTTTCCAGCTTAATGACAAGCTGGTCCAAAAACACACTTCAATGGTTTTTCTTTCCTCCAGAGACACTTTAAGTAAAGCAAGGATAGAATTTTACATAATCATTATCCAGCCCAGCCTCATCTAGGAACCCAGCCCAACTGAACTGTCTGGCAAAGGGGTCACATGTCAACTTTGGCTGGCAGCCCTCCCTCCCTCCCTCCTGTGCTCCCTCCCTCCTTGTCTTCCACAGTTATGAGCGTTTACCATGCTTTAGGTGCAGCGGAGGGGTAGCACACCCAGCCAGCTGTGGATGCTGAAGTCAAGCAGCTGATCCCCTGGAAAGAGAGACCAACAAACAAATAACTCTAATCCAAGGGGAGAAGTAACATTCAGAATTACAGAAAAAATGGAAGAATAGTATACACAATTCCTGGAATCCTCTTCCACAGAGACTGAATTCAAATTTTACCAGTTGTCCCAGCAGTGTCTTTTGTAGCATAGGATCCAATCCAGGATCACTGGCTGCTCCAAGTTGACACCTTGCTTTGATCTAGTTGATCTAGAACAATTCCTCAGGTTTTCTTTGATTTTCATGATTTCATCATTTTGATGAGTAGGTTGGTTCTTTTATAGGATGTGATCCAATTTCAGACTGTCTTCCAGTCTGATGTCTCCTCACGATTAAATCCTGGTACAGGTTGAGCATCCCTAACTTAAAATTCAAGGTCATTGATGTGGCTGTGTCTTTGTAGTAAACTGTTTTTAAGTCATTTGGGAATAAGCCAAGGAGTGGGATAGCTGGGTCAAATGGTGTTCCATTCCAAGTTTTCCTAGGAATCTCCATACTACTTTCCAGATTGGCTTCACCAATTTGCAGTTGCACCAGCAATGTAAGAGTGTGCCCCTTTCCCCACATCCTCGCCAGCATTTATTGTTGTTTGTTTTTTTGATAGCTGCCATTCTAACTGGAGTAAGATGAAATCTTAGAGTTGTTTTGATGTGCATTTCTCTAATCGCTAGAGATGTTGAACATTTTTTTCATTTATTTGTTGATGGTTTGTATATCATCTTCTGAGAAGTGTCTGTTTAGTTCCTTGCCACATCAATGTTTATAGCAGCACAATTCACAATAGCTAGATTGTGGAACCAACCCCAATGCCCATCAGCAGATGAATGAATAGGGAAACTTTGGTATATATACACAATGGAACACTACTCAGCACTAAAAGAGAATAAAATCATGGAATTTACAGGTAAATGGATGGAGTTGGAGAAAATAATGCTAAGTGAAGTTAGCCAATCCCAAAAAACTAAAGGTCAAATGATCTCTTTGATAGGAAGATAGGAACTTATAAAGGCAAGAGAGAGGGGATGAGAAGAATGAAAGAGCTTTAAATAGAACAAAGGGGGGGGGAGGGAGGGAGGCAAGGGGATAGGAATAATGGCAGACTGAGTTATCCATGATTACCCTAAATACATATATGTAGACACAATTGTTATGAAGACACAATTGTTGTAAAAACATAATTGTTGTAAAAATAAAACCAGCAACTTGAAAAATTGTGCTCTTTATATGTAATATGAAATGAACGTACTCTGCAAGCATGTATAACAAATTAGAATAATAAAAAATTAAAAAAAAATTTAACACACAACAGTGATAATCTCATAATATAATTCATACATATCTCCCTGTTTTTGGTTTTATATTCTTATTTGTTTATATTTAATTGCTCTTTAAATATTTTTGGAAGTAGATTTGATATAAACTAATAAATTTGTGATAAAAAATATTCAAAATAAGAAATGCTCTGAACTCTGAAACGCTTTGAGTGCCAAGGTGGTGCTACAAGTGGAAAATTCCATGCATGTGACTGGTTACTGTCAAAACACAGGTGCACTGAAAATTTTACACAAAATTACCTTCAAGCTATGGTAATAAGGTATATATGAAACAGAAATGAATACTGTGTTTGGACTTGGATACTGTCCCCCAAATATTTGTTTTATAATGTGTATGCAAGTATTCCAAAATCTGAAAGGAAAAAAAAAAAAAAAAAACCCAAATCTGCAACACTTCGGGTACCAGGCATTTTGGACTGGAGATTCTCATCCTGTAATATACATTTGATTCTGGACTATCCCAGACACTGTGTTCTTATTATTGCATCCTATTGAGGGAAATATGTCTATTCCCCTCAATAAATGTAAATGTGGTATTTACATTTATCATTTGATTTAGATAATGTCTGCCAGGGTTTTGAACTATGATTTTTAAAAATATATATAGATTAATGAATATCTGGGGATACATACTTTGAGACCATATAAAATTCTGTTCCTCACCCATGTTTGCCTATAGTTCTAAATTCCATTGGTGTTTCCTACATGAAATAAGAATTAATGTAATGGTTGCCAAGAGTTGGGTTTTTCATGTTCTTATTTCCTTTGTAGTCAATGTTTAACTTTACTAGCATATGTTCTGTTATATGGAACGAGTTTTCTCTTCTTATTAATGTGTCTTTTTGTTTATTTATTTTATTTATATTTGTGTTGACTCATAGATTCCAATTTCCTGGGTAATCCTATTATTTAATGGATTTTAATCCTCTGGGTTATAAAATTAGGTTATAGTCAATCAGTTATAATCCAGTGGGATATAATCTTATTATAATTTCTATTATTATTTTTTCTATGCTCAGTTTTTCCTCAAATTTGCCCAGTAGAAGCTCTTGCAAGCTTGCTTCAATGTGCTTTGATGTCCCAGTAGTCTTGAGCATTTCCTTGTTTTCTGGTACCATAAATTATTTCAGACTCTTCTTGTGCCATGACAATCATCCATTTTTTCCAAGAAGCCCTGGAATATTTAGAGAAGTGTTTGGAAATTAAGATTTGGGCTGCTGGAGTGTTAGTGCCCACTTGCCCACTCTGTGCAAAGAGTCAGGTGTTACATGCAAATATATGCACATTCAAATGAATACAAACACAATTGTGCTCATTTACAAATAAATTTATATTGTAGGGGGAGAAAAGAAAATGTTTCTTTTATCTATCTTACCTTCTCTAACAGGGTTCCTGTAAATGAGACTAACAAAAGACTGATTATCAAGAGAACTACAACAAATTCATAAATACATGCAATACACAAATACATGGGGGCATTTGGAGATGAGCAGACCTGCAATTAGACAGGTGGTTATACCTTGGGCTTTTTTAGCACCTTAAGAGAAGAATCCTAAATTTGCAAATGTTAAAGACTTTGAGCATCTAGGGTGGCAGATCCTGGAAAGGCAAACACATAGGGGAGCTAATGGGAGGCAAGGCTGAGTAGTAAGGTTTGCCACATAAGTTCTTCTAGAGTTGTTGGTGATTAACTTTCATTCTTCCTTCCAGACAGGGGAAGAAACCCACCTTTATAAACTTAAGTCCTACTTTTAGTTCAATTAGTAAAGGACAGAAAGTTTTTCTTATATCTGCTTCTTCTCAACTGCTTTCAGCTCAAAATAATCTGTATGCCAAGGTGGTATACTTGGGGGTGGGGCAGGTTCTGTCACCTTGCAGCATTTATCTGTATATGTTAAATTTGCATCGATGCTCCCAATTCCAACCAATACCACAAGCTTCTTTCTAGCCCTCTTTTTTCCATAATTATATCTCTCTTCTCCCCAAAGGAGAAATCAGATGCACTTTTGCACTTCCTCCCTTCCCCTCATCTCTCTCTACTTGGGAATTGAGTCCAGGCCTCATACATGATAGGAAAGTGCTTTCCCACTGAATGACACCCCCCAGCCCCACATTATTTTTTACCTCAGCATTTAGACAGTCTCTGACACTTTTCCTGCACACACAACCCACTCACCCAGTGCAGGCTGGGATTTGCTTATCCTGGTTACCTGCTTGTTTAGGTCTGTTTAATGACTTTTTGACAAAGGAAGGAAAGATGGATCAAAGGAAGGGAGGGATGGAAGAGGGGAAAGATATATTTTTTAAAAATTTATTTGGGGGGGGGTGGAAAAATGATGGCGGACAGCAGAGAAGCACGCTCGGGAGACTGGCAATAAAACAGGCTTATCGGGAAGATTGAACTCATTCTTAGCAATATTCCCGCAACTGGAAGGGAGCTGAGACATCCGCGCACATACAGACGGTGAAAATACAAGAAACTCCACACCGCTGACACATGGAGTCCAGTGCCAGTGGCCCACAGGCCGAACCAGCATTATCGGCGCAGCTGCTGTGGTAGCATTGCAGTACGGGAAGTGCAGACCACGGCAAAAAACAGCGCAGAATAAAAAGAGAGCCAGACGCAAGCAGCGGCCTCACAGACTTCTTTGGCATAAATTGCCGATGGGGACCTGCACACATCAGAGTGACACACAGGACCGGGATACTGCTGTCGGGACCGGGGAAGTCGCCACCATTTTGGAGAAGGGCTGCGGCTGACCAGGACAAAGAAACGGAGAAGAAAAACAGTTGCAGGCATCCAGGGAACGATCCAGAGCCCGGAGAACAGCAAACACCTGGTGAGACATGCACAGGCAGTCTGAAGGAAAGGGCCTACCTGAGGCCAGCGCAGCAACCACAAGAGCTATAACCGGGGGTGGGCGTGGGGAATGCATGCCTTTTTGATGAACGCTTTCTTGATACTATTCACGTACTGACACCCCCCCACCCCCCAGCCATTATTCCTCTGTGCCAATCTGCCGCTGGCCAAAGCTGCAGACTAGACTCTACTGTGACTGTCTGGGCGTGGTCCAAGTCAACTGGCCTAAACTCCAACTCTGTTTTTTTGTTGTTGTTGTTGTTTGTTTGTTTTTGTTTTTGTTCTGTTTGATAGTGGGATTATTTGTGTGTCTGTGTTCCTCTTTCCTTTCTTCCTTCTCACTTTAGTCTCTTCTGCCTTCATCTTATCTATTTACACCCTGTCATTGTGTACTCATCAGAGGTGAAAACAAGGTATACGCAGAAATTGGGACTTCTAGGCCTGGGGCAATTGAAATATACAGAAAAGCGGTGTTATATATAGTTTAATCTCTATTTTTCTTGACTCAGTTTCTCTCTCCTCTCTCTTACAATAATTCTTAATTCTTTATTATCTTGCATTGTTCCTTTTTATTTTTTCTTTTCCATCTTCCTTTATCTTTCTTCTCTCAAAGGCTAAATAAGTTGGGTTTATATACAAATCGTCTTTCCTCTAAATCACTCACTCCATTCTCTTTTCTCTCCTGTCTGCTGATATTAAACAACTTCTATAGAATTCTACTGTTATACTTCCTAAGAAAGAACATCTCAGTAATCTCACTTGTTTCTTCCTAAACATATCATCTCTGTATCCAATACTGAAACTGTAAACCCCAATGCAAGCATACAGAGTAAATTGGAAACAATATCTGGGTTAACTAAATCTGTACATTGTGATCAAACTGGGATTTGCTGTAAAGAAAGTGTTAGAGCTTAAATTGTAAGGTATTTATAAGGGGACCTGACAGCATTGTACCACAGGAGAAACATAAGGCTATAAGGTGAAATTGAAATAGGCAAGGTCCCACAGTGCTAGGAGAATAGACACACAAGCATTATGAAGAAGCAAGGGAAGAAAGTGGCTGAAACCAACCAAAAGGCCCCCTCAATTGATTCCATGGCAAGCACAGTTGGTCAAATGCCAGAGATGGAATTTAGAAATTACATACTCCAAATGTTTATGGATCTTAAGATTGAAATAAAAAATGAGATGAGAGAGCAAGTAGAGGCGATAAAAGAGCATTTTGACAAAGAACTTCAAAAACAAATACAAGAAGCAAAAGATTACTTCAATAGGGAGATAGAGATTCTAAAGAAAAAACAAACAGAAATTCTGGAAATGAAAGAAGAAATAAACCAAACTAAATGCTCAATTGAAAGCATCACCAACAGATTAGATCACCTGTAAGAAAGGACCTCAGATAATGAAGACAAAATATTTATCCTGGAGAAAAATCTAGAGGACACGGCAAAAGAAGTAAGAAAACAAGAACAGAGCATTCAGGAATTATGGGACAGCATAAAAAGACCAAACTTAAGAGTGATTGGTGTTGAAGAAGGTGCAGAGTTTCAAACCAAAGGAATGAGTAATTTATTCAATGAAATAATAGCAGAAAATTTTCCACACATGAGGAACGAATGGCAAAACCAAGTGCAAGAGGCTTACCGAACACCAAACGTACAAAACCACAACAGATCCACATCAAGGCACATTATAATGAAATTGCCTTATATACTAGGCAAGGAGAGAATACTAAAAGCCATAAGAGAAAGGAAGCAGATTACATATAGGGGGAAACCGATCAGATTATGCTCAGATTTTTCAACCCAGACCTTAAAAGCTAGAAGATCCTGGAATAGCATATTTCAAGCTCTGAAAGAAAAGGGTTGTCAACCAAGAATCTTATATCCAGCAAAATTGAGCTTTAGATTCGAAGATGAAATAAAAACCTTCCACAACAAACAAAAATTTAAAGATTTCACAACTCGAAAGCCAGCACTTCTGAACATCTTGGGCAAAATTTTCCACGAAGAAGAAGAGAAAAATAACATTGAAAACCAACAAAGGGAGATGGTAAACTAAAGGAATTACCAACCAGAGGAGAACCCAAATCAAGCTAATTACCATAATACACTTAAAAATGGATGGAAATAAGAATCACATCTCAATAATAACCCTGAATGTTAATGGTCTAAACTCACCATTTAAAAGACACAGATTGTCAGATTGGATTAAAAGAAACAACCCAACAATTTGTTGCCTACAAGAAACACACCTCATAGAAAAAGACATAACGCGATTGAAGGTGAAAGGCTGGGAAAAGTCTTATCACACACATGGGCTGCGGAAGCAGGCAGGGGTTTCCATTCTCATATCAAATAAAGCAGACTTCAAGCCAAAGCTAATCAAAAGAGATAAAGATGGATATTTCTTACTACTTAAGGGAACCATTCATCAACAAGATATAACACATTATAAATTATATGCCCCAAATAATGGAGCACCAACATTCATCAAACAAACCCTTCTCAAGTTCAAGAGTAAAATAGACCACAACACAGTTATTCTAGGGGACTTCAACACACCTCTCTCACCAATGGACAGATCATCCAAACAAAAGCTAAACAAAGAAATTTTAAGTCTCCTTAAAACAATTAACAATTTAGACCTAACGGACATATATAGAATATTTCATCCCTCAGTAAATGAATACACATTTTTCTCAGCAGCACATGGCTCCTTCTCCAAAATAGACCATATATTATGTCACAAGGCAACTCTCAGCAAATATAAAAAAATAGAGATACTACCTTGCATTCTATCAGACCACAATGGGATGAAATTGGAAATCAATGATAATACAAGAAATTTAAAAAAAATACTCCAACAGCTGGAAGCTAAACAACATGCTACTGAATGAACAAGGGGTTGAAGAAGACATCAAGGAGGAGATTAAAAAATTCCTATAGGTAAATGAGAATGCTGATACATCATACAGAAATCTCTGAGACACTATGAAGGCAGTAGTAAGAGAAAAATTCATTGCACTGAATTCCTTCATTAAAAGAAAACAACAACAACAAATAAAGGATTTAACATCACACCTCAAAGCACTAGAAAAAGAGGAACAGATCAACACTAAGAGCAATAGAAGACAGGAAATAATTAAAATCAGAGTTGTAATTAATGAAATTGAGACTAAAGAAACAATTCAAAGAATTGACACAACCAAAAGTTGGTTCTTTGAAAAACTAAATAAATTGACAGACCCCTAGCAATGCTAACAAAAAGAAGAAGAGAAAAAACTCAAATTACTAGCATCCCTGATGAAAAAGGAAATATCACAACAAACACCTCAGATATACAGGAGATAATTAGAAATTACTTCGAAAAATTGTACTCTAATAAAATAGAAAATACTGAATGCATAGACAGATTTCTAGAGTCGTATGAATGCCCCAAACTGGAACAGAAGGCTATACACAATTTAAATAAATCAATTTCAAGTGAAGAAATAGAAGACGCTATCAAAAAACTTCCAACAAGAAAAAGTCCAGGTCCTGATGGGTTTACAGCCGAGTTCTACAAGACCTTCAAAGAAGAACTAATACCGATGCTCTTCAAATTATTTCAAGAAATAGAAAAAGAGGGAGCTCTTCCAGACTCTTTCTATGAGGCCAATATCACATTAATTCCAAAGCTAGGCAAAGACACAGCCAAAAAAGAAAACTTCAGGCCAATATCTTTAATGAACATACATGCAAAAATCCTCAATAAAATTCTGGCAAATCGGATTCAAAAACATATCAGAAAGATAGTGCACCATGATCAAGTGGTGTTTATCCCAGGGATGCAAGGCTGGTTCAACATTCGGAAATCAATAAACATAATACATCACATCAATAGACTTAAAGATAAAAACCATATGATCATCTCAATAGATGCAGAAAAAGCATTTGACAAAATACAACACTCCTTTATGTGCAAAGCTCTAGAAAAATTAGGAATAACAGGAACATATCTCAACATTATAAAAGCTATCTATGCAAAACCTCAAGCTAACATTATCTTAAATGGAGAAAAATTGAAAGCATTCCCTCTAAAAACTGGAACAAGACAGGGATACCCCCTCTCACCACTGCTATTTAACATAGTACTTGAAACTCTGGACAGAGCAATTAGACAGACGAAAGAAATTAAAGGGATCCAGATAGGAAAAGAAGAGCTCAAATTAGCACTATTTGCTGATGACATGATAATCTACCTAGAAGACCCAAAAAACTCTACCAGAAAAACTTTTACAACTAGTAAATGAATTCAGCAAAGTAGCAGGATACACAATTTGTACATCAGTGACAAAGCCTCTGAAAGGGAAATGATGAAAACTACTCCATTTACAATAGCATCAAAAAAAATAAAATACCTGGGAATCAACTTAACGAAAGAGGTGAAGGACCTCTATAGCAAAAACTATAGAACACTAAAGAAAGAAATCATAGAAGACCTCAGAAGATGGAAAGACCTACCTTGTTCTTGGATAGGTAGAATTAATATTGTCAAAATGTCCATACTACCAAAAGCATTATACAGATTTAATGCAATTCCAATCAAAATCCCAATGACATTTCTCAAAGAAATAGAAAAAGCAGTCATGAAATTCATCTGGAAAAATAAGAGACCCAGAATAGCTAAAGCAATCCTGATCAGGAAAAGTGAAGCAGGCGGCATCACCATACCAGACTTTAAAATATACTATAGAGCAATAGTAACAAAAACAGCATGGTACTGGCACCAAAACAGACCAGTAGACCAATGGTACAGAATTGAGGACACAGAGACTAATACATATAATTTCAGCTATCTTATATTAGACAAAGGCACCAAAAATGTACAGTGGAGAAAGGATAGCCTCTTCAACAAATGGTGCTGGGAAAACTGAAAAGCCATATGCAACAAAATGAAATTAAACCTGTATCTCTCACCATGCACAAAATTCAATTCAAAGTGGTTCAAGGACTTAGGAATTAGACCAGAGACAATACACCTAATAGAAGAAAAAGTAAGCTACAATTTCCAACATGTCGGATTAGGCTCCAAGTTCCTTAACAAGAATCCTGTAGAGCAAGAATTATTACCAAGAATTAATGAATGGGATAGATTTAAACTAAAAAGCTTCTTCTCAGCAAAAGAAACAATAAGTGAGGTGAATAGAGAGCCAACTAACTGGGAACAAATATTTAATACATGCACATCGGATAGAGCACTAATTTCTAGAATATATAAAGAACTCAAAAAACTTGACACCAAAAAAAACAAATAATCCAATTGATAAGTGGTCTAAGGAATTGAAAAGACACTTCTCAGAAGAAGATACACGATTAATCATGAAATAATGCTCAACATCGCTGGCAATTAGAGAAATGCAAATCAAAACTACTCTCAGATTTCATTTCACTCCAGTCAGAATGGCAGCTATCAAGAACACAAACAACAATAAATGTTGGAGAGGATGTGGGGAAAAAGGCACACTCATACATTGCTGGTGGGACTGCAAAATGGTACAACCATTATGGAAAGCAGTTTGGAGATTTCTTGGGAAAATGGAAATGGAACCACCCTATGACCCAGCCATCCCACTCCTGGGTCTATTCCCAAAGGACTTAAAAACAGCATATTACAGTGACACAGCTACCTCAATGTTTATAGCAGCACAATTCACAATAGCTAGGTTGTGGAACCAACCTAGATGTCCCTCGGTAGATGAATGGATAAATAAAATGTGGTATATATACACAATGGAATTTTATTCAGCAATAAAAGAGAATAAAATAATGACATTCTCAGGTAAATGGATGAAGTTGGAGAATATAATGCTAAGTGAAATCAGTCAATCTCAAAAATCCAAATACCGAGGGCTGGGGTTATAACTCAGCGGTAGAGCGCTCACCTGGCACATGCGCGGCCCGGGTTCGATCCTCAGCACCACGTACAAATAAACCCATTGTGTACAGCTAAAGCAAATAAATAAATATTTAAAAAAAATCCAAATACCGAATGTTTCCTCTGATATAAGGAAGCCGGTTCACAGTATTGATGGGTCGGGTTACATAGGAGGACTAGAGGAACACTATAATGGTCAAAGGGAAGGGAGGGGAAGGGAGGGTGCAAGGGGGGAAGGGGGAAAAAGGGGTTGAATAAGATGGATATCATTATTCTAAATGCATGATTGAAGACTTGAATGCTGTGAATATACTTTGAATACAAACTGTTTTATGTAAAAAGATGCTCTATATGTATAGTATGAACTGTAATACATATCACTATAAATAAAAATTTAAAAAAAAATTTAAAAAGTTTATTTACAGTTTTTGGTATTTGTGGGTTCTTGTACTTAACACTTGGATGCTTGGTGAATAGACATGTTTCAGTTTTAAGTAGAATTGGCTTTGATTTGATAGGTGTTCTGGTTGTTGTTTAGGCAAGATCAATATTTGTTTACAGAGAAGTCACTGAACTGGGGTTTGATAATTCTCTGGAATAGTCTCATAGTAGTTATCAGACACTCAAGAGCTCATGGGATAGTGAGACCTTTCTCATCTATTCATGTTCTAGTCCCTGATGTCAATAATATTTCTTGGATAGCAAACAAATAATTCTGTTTTCCTAATGCTACTCATAATCTTGATACATAAATTCCAAATCAAAACTGTCATTATTATAATGAAATTCCTATGGTGGTATTTTTGGGAAATGGTGGAACCTTCATGAGGTGAGACCTATTAGGAACAGGGTGTGCACTTGGAGAGGGATATGGGAACCTGTTCCTTTTCTTCTTTTTTTTCTTCTTAGCTATGAGGTGATCAGTCTTGCTCTGCTACATACTTCCACCATGATGTGCTGATTCTCCATAGGTCCGAAGCAATAAGGCCAACCAATCACAGATGGAAACTACAGAACTGTGAGCTAAAATAAATCTTTTCTCTTTGTAGGTTGATTCTCTCAAGTATTTTGTTATAGTTATAGAAAGTTAACTAACATAGAAGTCCTTTAGTAAAGAAATTTGTTCAACATTTTTACTTAGTTTTCCCATATATGTTTGCTTACATATTAGATGCAGGCTCCTTGTTTTGAGCTTTACTCAAAGCAATACATATTAGATAATTATATTTTCCACATTTTCTTGGATATAGATTTAATGAGAAGAAGTAACATTTATTGTGTTTCCCTACATCTCAGCAACACACACACACACACACAATATAAATTACTAGTCCCAAAGAACAGAACTTACTCCCTATATTACCAGTACTTTACTTTTCTATTGTGTTTAGTAACATGATTTTACTACTCCAGGAAAGTCTTTCCCAGGTAAACAACTTGATTGTTAATTACAGAAATTTTTCAAAACAATAGAAAGTATCAATAGTTTACAAGTCCCAATATTCTTTAAATTCCTTGTCTCAAAGATCTTTAACCTGCTATTTTGACCAATCCTAAACTCTTATTTCATGATTTTTATCCAGCCCTATTCTGGCCCCCACATTGAAAGAACCAATTTAGGCCCAATTTACAAATATCAAAAAATTCACATGGAGAAGATCAGTTTGCCGGGTATGGTGGTACACGCCTATAATCCCAGAACTTGGGAGGCAGAGGCAGGAGGATTACAAGTTCAAAGCCAGCCTCAGCAATGGCGAGGCACTTAGCAACTCAGTGAGACTCTGTCTTTAAATAAAATTAAAAAAAAAAAAAAAAAAAAAAAAAAAAAAGGGCTGGGGATATGGCCCAGCTGTTGAGTGCCCCTGAGTTCATTCCCAGGTATCAAAAATAAAATAAAGTAAAATAAAATTCCAACTTTGCCTTCAGGGAAGAAAGGGGAGCTGATCATTTTCATTTCCTCCTCTGAAGTACTACTAAAGTGATGTTGAGGCAGAATTCTCCCCTGCTGTGGTAAGCAACAAACTTGACTCTGTCCTATTAGCAAGTTTGGTGGGTAATAACTAAAGACCTGGTCTCTTCCTTCCTCCCTTTCCTTCCTTCCTTCTTTCCTTCCATATGTCTATAATTTTGATAATTTTTTAAACTGTAAATTCCCAACATTCTTAAACTGCTAAATAAAGAAGTGGTTAGTGGAGGGGAGTTTTTAACAATGCTACCACCTCTGAGTTGGCACTATTTTTAGCTACAATAGTGGCCTCAGTTTGGCTTGCATTCTCATTTTGTGGTTAAGAAAAAATAAAGGGCATGATTTGGTGGTGCAAAAGAAACAGTACCTGAAAATAGGGCCCCTTGGCATGCTAAATATTTTAAGATAAAAGAAGCTAAGAAAACTACAGAAGTAGGAAGGTCTCCCTACCGTTCTCTGCCCCTCTCCTGAAGAAGGCCATAGAAATGGAAATGCATCCCCCACTTCAAGGGAGACCCATAAAATCTAGGTAGGTGACTCTCTGGCTTTCTCCTTCCTTCCTACCCTGAAGATCTTCATGTGGTAAGTCTTTATAACTCATAGATGTACCATCTTATTGCTGCCTGAAGCGATTGCCGCTTGGAGCAACAATGCCACGGGAATAAGTTCAGAGGCAGACTGGAAACAAACAGGCTCTTCATTCTGTTAGCTTCTCCCTCCCGCTCCAACAACAACTCCTACCCGCAATCCACACTCCTCCAACCACACCACAAAAATGGCGTTGACCCCGTTCACAATATCCCAGGCCAAGTTCTTTGAGAGCATGCAAATGGCGCCAACCCCATCCCCAATGTCCCGGGCCAAGTCTCGCGAGATCATGGAAGGTGGCAATGCTTGAACATCTCCACGGCTCACAGCTAACCGCGATCTTAGCTATTTCCTTAATTAGGGATCCTACATTTCCCCCCTTTTGTTTTAAAAGAGGGGATGCTCTAGGACATCCATGTGCAACCAACATTCTTACCCTTCATTAGATAATCAAGGCTGTGCCCTTGACTCCTGTCTTAGGTTGATATGTCAGCCACATGAGACTGTCCCGTGTGACTGTGCCTGTCCTAGGTTGTCCCCCTCTGGGGATCTTACCCGTCATTGGCTACCAGCCATCCAATCGAGCCCTTCAGGATCGACTGTGTATGATGACTAACAGCTGTCCAATTGTGAGGAGATGCTGCGGCTTTAAGGCGATAAGCCTTCTGCTGACAAGCCAAGTTGCATAGCATATAAAATTCTCTAAACAAATCAGCTGCCCTAAGTTCCATCAAGTAACACACTGAGTTCTCTAGACAAATACCCGCAAGGCATTGTCCCATAAAGTCCCAAACAATGAAAGATCAAAATGTCCGCTTGTTATAACACGTTGATCTAGGAGGCCCCATGCATGCAGAGCAGAGGCCACACTGCTGGTGAGGTTGTTTGATGCTTGAGCAGCAGGGATGTTTGCAGCGACCGCGATCCTTGCAGCTGTAGCAACAGCCATCTTTTTTATGTCTAGACAATGCCACCAGCAAATCTTCAGGGCCCGCTACCTAGAAATTCAAGCATCAATTATTAAAGGAAAGGCAGTGCTAATCCAGCACTGAGTCAAGAGGCGAGTTGTCAAACTAAAAAATAGAATTATTAGATTAGAAAATTAAAGTTGATTTCTGCTCACACACATTGCTGCTTGAGCTCCCACAAACATAAGCTGGCAAAATATCATATTCAGAACAAAACAAAGAAAGACTGAGGGTATTTACTGCATTAAAGATAGAGTAAAGAAAAGCTAAAAGCACTTCGGAAAAATAATTTGTTAGCTGGAACCCTTGAATCTCTGTAAACTTCCATGAGATTATCTGTTGAAATAACTCAAATTAATCAGCTATAAAACAAATAATGTTAATTACAAATAAACATTCCTATATCAAAACACCGAAATATCAGGTTATACAGCACTAGTCATATTCTTCGCTAAAGAGAAATCCCTGGGACACCTATAAATCAAAATTGAAGGTACCTTCACTTATTAAATTATTTACCCAAATTGAATACTCTTAAACTTAAATGAATTAAAGTTATTTGGATCCATATATATATATTTTTTTTTCATAAGCGCTTTGTTATTTGTGACATCACACTGGACAGACGTACAAACCTACAAACATATATTTGTGACATCACATTTACATGAAGTTTAGACAAATGCACAGACATAAAGACATATATAAAAAGAAAAAAAAATACAATTGTGTGCACACTAAAGAGAGATCTCATTGTCCCGGCAGGGAGGAATGACACTTAAGTTGTGAAATATTTTGAAGGACTCTTTTAAGGGAATCATTCTATACCTTCATCTTGGTCCTCTTGATTTTGTACCTTTTTTATTAATCTTGATTCCTCAACAACTTCATCTTGATACTTATGATTTGGTACCTGCTTTATTAATCTAGATGGTATCCATATTGGAGAGGATTCGTGCTTTGGAAAAACACAAACAGATCCTCTCCCCCAAATTAATACTGGATCTGCACCCTTCCGTGTACCTGAAAGAACATCCTTCCAATAAACCAAATGTTTATGTTGTTGGTGTGGGTTCCAATGTCTGTATCCAGCAGAATAACCATTAGAGTCTAAAGTTAAAAAATTTAAGGTAAACAGGGCAACTGCCAATCTGTCCCTAGGACTTTTCCAATTTCCTTCTTTTTGTTTTAATAATACAATTTTCAGTGTGCGGTTTGCTCTTTCAATAATGTCCTGACCCTGAGGATTGTATGGGATGCCTGTTTTATGGGATATATTAAATTTTGCGCAAAACTGTTTGAAAGATGAGGACGTATATGCAGGGCTATTATCTGTTTTAAGCATTTTGGGGATGCCCAATGCAGCAAAAGCTTGCAAACAATGGGTTGTAACATCTTTAACTTTTTCTCCAGAATGTAAGGAAGCAAAAATCATGCCTGAGCATGTATCTATGGTCACACAAATAAATCGCAATTTTCCAAAACTTGGCTCATGAGTAACATCCATCTGCCACAAATGATTGGGCATTAATCCTCTAGGGTTAACACCATAATGAGGATTGGGCAAATGTGTCATACAAAATTTGCAATCTTTTACAATTGTTCTGGCTTGCTCCTTTGTGATTTTAAGTCTATGCTGCAAGGTGGTGCTATTGATGTGAAACTGGGAGTGAAATAAAGTAGCTTGCTAGAGCGCTGAAAGTATAAAGATTGTTTGGGTAAGGTCATCAGCCTTTTGATTACCTTCATGGAGGGGACCAGGCAAGTTGGTATGTACTCTAATATGCCCTATGAATAGAGGTTCTTTTCTTGCCCACAAAAGTTTTTGTATTTGATAAAACAATTTAAAGGCTGGAGTATGAGGTGCTATTGGTCCTGCTAGCTCTAATTTTGGGACAGCATGTACAATATAGTGGCTATCTGAAAAAATGTTCATGGGCTGCTCTCTAAAATTTTTCAGAGCTCTTACCACAGCTTCCAGTTCCACTAGTTGAGCTGATTTGTGTGCAGTTATGTAAGTTATATTTTCTTTTTTAGTGACTACTACAGCAGTACCATTTGAGGACCCTCTGTGAATACATTTAATGCCTTAGGAATAGGTTGATTTTTTATTACCTGTGGAAATATAATAGGATGATTGATACAAAAAGATAATATAGGAGACTTAGGAAGATGATTATCAAAATTTGCAGAAGTAGAGCATCTAGCTATAGCCCAATCATTATCATTGAAGCATAAATATTCAATCTGTGACGATGAATAGGGGGTAGTAATAGTAGCAGGGTGAATGCCAAATATTTTAGTAGAAGTCTTAAAACCTTGAAGAATAAGTTTAGCCACCATGGAGGTATAAGACTCAATTATACTTTTAGGAGAGATGGGCAAATGTATCCATAATAAAGGCCCTTGTTGCCAAAATACTCCTGTGGGTGTATATTGTGAAGAATTAATAATCGATATCAGCGGTTGAGTTAAATCAAATCTATCACAATGAGCTCCTTTGATGGCTTTTTCTACTAACTTTAAAGCTTTCCTAGCATCAGGAGTCAATGTTCGCTGTGAAGATGGATCAGGGTCCCCATGAAGGATGTCAAATAAAGGTTTTAGTTAGCCAGTAGTGAGGTTTAGTGTAGGGCAAAGCCAATTAATATCTCCTAGCAATTTTTGAAAGTCATTGAGAGTGGCCAAATGCTCCTTATTTATTAATATTTTTTGAGGCCTAATAAAAGTGTCCATAATTTGGAATCCTAGATATAATATTGGAGATCTAATTTGAACCTTTTCCTTAGCAATGTTTAGTCCATATCGTTTCAAGTTTTCTGATATATCACTAAATATGGTGAATAAGACTTCTTGATTAGGATGAGCAAGCAAAACATCATCCATATAATGGAGGCACATAAGCTCTGGGTATTTATTTTTGATAGGCTGAATAACTTTATCTACATAGATTTGACACATAGTGGGGCTATTAGCCATTCCCTGAGGCAAAACTTTCCATTGATATCTCTGATCAGGGACATTATTGTTAATAGAAGGAACTGAAAAAGCAAACCTGGGGGTATCCAGAGGGTGTAGAGGAATAGAAAAGAAACAATCCTTTATATCAAGAGTAGTAAGATGGAAATTTTTTGGAATAGCTACAAGATTAGGAAGTCCAGGTTGAACAGGGCCCATGATTTGCATGGTTTTATTAATTTCTCTAAGATCATGTAACAATTGCCATTTTCCTGATTTTTTCTTGATCACAAATATGGGGGAATTCCAGGGAGAGGTGGAAGGTTCTATATGTCCTGCTTCTAGTTGTTCCTGAACTAGTAGGTGGGCTGCTTGTAATTTCTCTTTAGATAGGGGCCACTGAGGGACCCACACTGGCTTATCAGAAAGACATGGTATTTTCAAAATTATTTTCTCAGTGGCCCTGAAAAAAAAAATATTTTTTCTTTATAATGATTTCTTTTAGGGTTAAGATTACCCTGTACCTTTTGATAATGATTTCTTATAGGGTTAAGATTACCCTGTACTTTTTGATAATGATTTCTTTTAGGGTTAAGATTACTCTGTAGATTTACACATTTAACACCTGCAGGCTTGGTTGCAAGGTATACTCCCATTTGTTGCAATATATCTCTTCCCCATAAAGTAACCGGTAGGTTAGGTAAAACATAAGGCTGAAATGTTCCTTTATGCCCTTTATCATCCTCCCATTTTAAAATTACCGCACTTTTCTCTGGGAGGTTATTATTTCCCAAGCCTCTTAAACTGGTTGAAGCTTTTTACAGAGGCCAGTGCTTGGGCCATTGCTGTAGATTAATGATGGAAGAGTCAGCTCCAGTATCTATCAGTCCCTCCATCTCTATTCCTCGGATTTTTATTTTACACATAGGCCTCCTTGAACAATCCCGAACCCAGCAAGCCGTGGGTCTCGAGTCAGTGGAACAAAATCCTCTATTGTTCCTTTTTTGAGGCATACTCATTTTAAATGAATTATGTAAATTTGGAAGAAGGAGCAGCTGAGCAATTCTATCTCTTTGATTAACAGAACTTATACTTTGGGGTGAGCTAAGCATTATTTTTTATTTCCCCTTTGTAGTCTGAGTTTATTACACCTGGGGTCACTTGCAAACCTAATAAGCTTTTAGGACTTCACCCGAGAATAAGTCCCACAGTCCCTAAGGGAAGAGGTCCCCTGACCCCTGTGGGAATCAGTTGATCCCCCATTTCATTTGTTAACACTATTTGGGTGGTGGAACAGAGGTCTAATCCTGCATTTCCTCCTGTTTCTCTGGCGAGGGAGTGGATGGGTAGTAGGGATTGTGTCGGGGAAGCATCTGAGTGGATGCTTGAGGATACTCCTCCTCCAATGCCTCGTACATTTGTGGGCCCCGGGGCATTGGGCCACGTGCCCCGTTTTTTGAATTCCTGGACAAGTGATTTCCATAGATGTCAAATTTTGAATGGCATTTATTGGCCCAATGATTTCCCTTTTTACACCTGGGGCAGCGGCCTGGGGCATGGTATGAGCTTGGTCTTATTTCTCTTTGGGGATTTTGCCCAGAATAGCCTGATTGATTATGATAATTTTGCCTGGAATATCCTGATTTATTATAATGTCTAGGTTGAGCCCTTGTGAAATTTTGAGGGGAAGCACCTCTCATTGCAGGTGCAATCACATTTCCTGTGACAAAGGCGTCATTTATATCTTTACATAGTTGTATATATATATGGAAAGATTCTTTTTATTTCTCCATGGCATGATTGCTTCCTGGCAATATTTATTAGCATTTTCGTATGCTAATTGAACAACTAATGGCATAGCTTGATCAACGTCTCCAAACAATCTACCTGCAGTTCTCAAAAGTCGATCAGCAAAGTCAGCATATGGCTCATTAGGTCCTTGAATCACTTTTGACAAGCTACCTTGTAAATTCCCAGGTCCTTGTAAAATTTTCCATGACTTTAAGGCAGCTGCATATATCTGAGCATATACACCTGGGACATAATATTTTTGAGCCTGTAAGTCTGCGAACTGCCCCTCTCCTGTGAGCATTTCTATATTATGGTCTCCAAACCCTGCAATTGTGTTTCTTTTAGCTGTTTCTATACAAAGTTCTTGAAATTGCGATCACCAAACCAAGTATTGCCCTCTACTTAATGCTGCTTTACATAGACTTTTCCAGTCTGAGGGGGTTAAGCTAAAGGTGTTAAGGGACTCCAGCATACTCAACGTGAAAGGAGCTTGGGGTCCATACGTCATTACTGCCTCTTTGAGATTTTTTATTGTTTTGAAATCTACTGACTGGTGGACCCTCTGTCCATTTTCATTTTCAAATACTGGCAGTTCCCAATGTATCTGTGAGTTACCCTCGAGAGCGCATAAGCACTCAGAGAGACTTTTTAGTTCTGTTTCTAGGGTTTGCAAAAGCCTAGTAATACCCTTCATATTTTCTGTAATGGATTCCACTCATGGGGGAGTAGGGGACACAAGTGGTTCCTCTACTTGACGGCCCTTTTTCTTTTTTAATTTCTTTTTGTTCTTTTTACTGGAGACTGTGCTCCCAGAATCACCTTTTGGTTCCACTTCACTACTATCACTTTTACTGGTATCCTGAATTTCAGCTTCTAAGGAGAGTACATATTCTTCTGCTAATTTCAATAAGTTTCTGATGGCTTTTGCAGCTCTTACTTTTGAATTTACACCACTACTCTTCTCACTGGTATTAACTGACTCAGAGGCTATGCTTTCTTGATCACTTTCCTCACTATCCACTGAGTCCGCGATATCGAAAAACTCATCCATGGCTTTTATTATCCGACCTTTTGTTATTTTTGCTCCCATTTTCAGTTCTTACCTGCAGGCCGAATTCCCTGCACGGGCCACCACCTGTTGCTGCCTGAAGCGATTGCCACTTGGAGTAACAACGCCACGGGAATAAGTTCAGAGGCAGACTGGAAACAAACAGGCTCTTTATTCTGTTAGCTTCTCTCTCCGGCTCCAACAACAACTCCTATCCACAATCCACACTCCTCCAACCACACCACAAAAATAGCGTAGACCCCGTTCGCAATGTCCCCAGCCAAGTCTCGCGAGATCATGCAAATGGCGCCGACCCAATCCGCAATGTCCCGGGCCAAGTCTTGCAAGATCATGGAAGGTGGCAATGCTTGAACATCTCCACGGCTCACAGTTTACCACAATCTTAGCTATCTCCTTAATTAGGGCTCCTACACCATCTTTTGTATTCAAATCCATGAACATTTTAGTCTAGATTTTTCTTTTGCTTTATTTATTTGCTTAGAATGATTTTCATATCCTGAAGTTAGCAGATTATCTATATTGGTTTTTGTTTGTTTGGGGGGCTTAGTTGAAACTCCAAAATTCAGTAAAAATTAGAAAGATGCATTAGCTTAAAAAGATCTTAAGTCAAAATAACATTACTACAAAGGATAATAAGATAAATGGTTGCATTTTGGAGTTAGATAGAAATTTCGAGCTCATTCAACTCAATTTAACCAACATTGATTTCATGTCAGCTACATAAAAGTTGTTTTGATGGATAATCCAAGCCAGTGGTTCTCAGCCTTGGCTGTCCACTGGGAATCCCATTGAGAGCAGTCAGTCATGGTGTTGCTTGGGCCCTCCCTCCAGGGATTCTGGATAAGGGCCAGACATTGGTATTTTTGAAAGTACTGATCCTAGGTCCTTCTAATATGCAACCACTGCTGAGAACCAGGGATGTCTAATCTTTTTCCTTTCTAGAAATAGAAGCTAAGACTGAAAGAGGATTCAGGATATTAAAGTTTAAATACATGTTCAGGAGACTTGATTGCTGGCCTAGCTTTCTTACCACTACACCTCAGTGTTTCTTTTATCAGAAGATCATGGATAAAATGCCTGAGGACAGTTTTCATTATCTCTGAAGGCTGCCTCCTCCCCCTCCCCTTGCTGGACAGTTGGCTTCATGATTATATTACAGATGATCCTTGACTTATGAAGGGGTATGTCTCAATGAACCCATCATAAATTGAAAATATGATAAATTAAAAAATGTACTTAACATGCCTATTCTACTGAACATGTTAATCTAGCCACACAGAGCTTTGTAGAACACTAGTTGTTAACCCTCATGATCACCTGGCTGACTGGGAACTGGGACTCACTGCTATCACCCAGTACAAGAGTGTCACACCATGTATTACCAGTTGGGAAAAAGATCAAAATTCAAAATTTGAAATATAACTTCTACTGAGTGTGTGCTGCCTTTATGTTATTGTATAGTAAAAAAAAAATTATAAGTGGAACCATCATCTTCATTCTTTTTCTGATTTTTTCTGCTGATGTTATAACTAGCATGTCTATGATATCTTCATTTAATATTCCCCTTCTCGCCCTATTCCCCACCCAAAAATAAGCTGAGATACTTAAAGAGCCACATATTTATTAGGCATTTCCACTAATCCTTGAAGGTCTGCCTTACCTTTTACACTCAGAGATTCACACTGGATTGAAAAAGACCTGTATAGAAAACAGATGAATGAATGAGGAAGAATTGGAACATGATACATGTTGAAACAATGGGAGAGCCAGAAAACAATACAAGGACCCAGTCCCCTCTATGGTGGGATCCCATTCATGGACAATGTACTTAGAACAGAGTAAAACCCTCTTAAACCCCAGAGGTGTAGGAGGAGAGAAATATTCTCTTGAGCAAAGGGGAACAGTAGAAATCATGTATGAAACTCAGGTGTTTGATATACTTTACAATGATAGGGACAATGCTTTGCATTTTCTGAGGACCCTCACTCACCTTATACAGTGTCTTGGGTCATCTATACCTCTATTTTAGAAATGAAGGTAGCTCTGAGAAAGCAGCTTTGTAAATGAGTTTTATCTGACTAACTCTATTTCCAAATAGGTGAAAATACACTTAAGCCTAAATTAGCAAACCAGATGTGGGTGCTATTATGTTTACTATTAAAATCCCAGCACTGAGAAATATGTTTGGCACATAAAGTTGGAACTCAATAAATTATTTAAGAATGGATGAATACCAGGTCCCAGACATACACTTAAATTTGCATGGGGTCAGGCAGACAACATATGTGAATTGATCTGGCTGGATGGAGGATGAGAAAGAAAGGGTATCACAACATCATATTGTGCATCATAAAATACATATAATTGTTTGACAATCAAAGATAGAAAGAAGGCTAAGTTCTGTGGGAAACTAGACATCTAATTTTTTTTAAATTAAAGTGTTCTGCCAGTCAAGCAAAGTATAAAAAAATTTGTAATCTCTGTACCTAGTTGCCATAGTATTTTTTAAAAATTTCTTGTGTTTAGATTATAGTGAAACCAAGCTCCTTGGAGTACTCATTTCTTCATACTATAAGGATTTCCACAGGTTGCTTAGACGATAAAACTCAACATTTCAGAGCTAGATGAAGTCTGAGGGATGACAGGTACAATTTCATTTTTGATCCTCAGGAAGCTGTTGTCCTGAGGGGTCACGTGACATATGCAGATGAAACAACCTGGTAAAGGAGAAGCTAATTCTGGGACCAGGGCACTGAAATCCCAACCTGGCGTCATTGCCCCTGTCTCACGCTGACTATGCACTTTATGGAAAAAGCTTTATTGCATTAATTCTCTAAATGATCATTGCTTAACTGGAACCATGCCTGCCTTTATTTTAATTGAGATTTTATTTTTGCCTGCCTGGAGCAAGGAGAGCATTATGGTATTTTAAATGAGGAGCAAGGAATTACCTGCACTTCAAATATTAGCAGTTACATTCTGCTAAGGACACATGTGGACTATCTATTAGAAACATGTCGTAGGTAAACCAGAAACATTTCATACTAATTGTTATAAGCGTATTATCCATCAAAATGTAAATTTCCCAAAGTGGGCTTTATGCGGATCATAATTTCCTTTATTACAAAATGGCCTTGAAAACTCTGGCTGGCTCCTTGTCCTTATGTAAAACCTCCATTTCCTGTGGTGCCTCCAATTTATTTTTTCACAGCTTTAACAGCTTTCACACTGTGATTTTCTATATCTGTTGCAAATGTTCAACAATTTACAGAGAGAATTTTAGTCCATGGCTTTCTGCTTTTAGCTTTTCATGTATAAAGATTAAAGAATGAATGTGCAATCAGCAGATATATAGAAAACATCTCCTGCTCGAATAAAATAGATGGTTCAACTTCTGAAACCCCAGTGGAATTTATAATATCTACCTACAGCACTTCCTCTCTTTTGTATTGCGCCTCTGATAAATAGGTTCCCAGAAGAGACAATTTGGGAAGCTAGAAAGTACTTTATTTTTCTTTATAGCATGACATAGCATTGTCCAGGCCTTGCGGGTGGGAGAAACATCGGAAGCAGAAAGGCAGAAAGAGACCAAAGGGTGATAGTGACTGACAAATCAAAAGAAAGTTTACGCTGCTTAATGCAAACCTTAAAGGCTAATGCTCTTTTGGAAAATAGCACAGAATTGGAGATTACATCTAGAATATTGATTATCAGCTGTTACTACCTCAGGACTTAAAAACACAATGTGGTCATGTCCATGCTAATACATTAAGTTAGAAGCCAGGGGTCAGTTCTTCATATTGTGTACAGTTGGAATGTGTTGTGCGAGAATGTATGTGTGGGGGGCATTGTTTTTTTAGTAAAAATGCTAGCATTTGTAAAAATGGTTTGCTTTGAGCTTTGATCTATAAAAGCAGAACTAATACAGAGGGAAAGGGCACATTCTGTCATTCCACTCAGCTCGGACTTATGCATCATGAGTACTGATCAGGCCATAGGGGTATCACTCCCATGAGACCTCAAATCCAATCTGTCTGTCCCTGATCTACCTGACCTAAGTTTCTTTTAGAAACAAGACCTAGTATCTCAGAAATGTATTAACACAAAACCCTTTTGTTTACATCTTTATTTTGTAGCTTTTTATTTTGAGGGAACCTGATGGAAATATGCAAACTGCCCCAGGAGTGCTAACCCAGCTGCTCCAGGCCAACACTTACATCTGAAGGGCCATCATTACTGCCAGGTTACTCATGAGGCAATATGCACAGTGTGTTGGGTCAGCAGGACCAGTGAGGATGAAGCAGGAGTGTCATGGGCTGAATTGTGTTGCCCTTGATTCATATGTCAAAATTCTATACCTAGGATCTTGGAATGTGACTGTGTATGGGGATGGCCATTGAAGAGGTGCACCAAGGTAAAATAATGTCATTAGGGTGTCAACATGATAGGTGTCCTTGTGAGAAAGGGAGACTAGGACACAGACACACAGAGAGGAAAGACCATGTGAAGCCACAGGGAGAAAGAAGGGGGTCAGGTACAAGCCCAGAAGTGAGGTCTCACAAGGAAAATCTGCTGCACCTTGACCTCAGACTTCTGACCTCCAGAACTGTCAGGAATTAAATTTCTCTTGTTTAAGCTTCCCTTTCTATGGTACTCTATTGTGGCAACACTAGCAAACAAATACAAGGAATTTTAAGACTGAATTAGCTTAATTTTAAGCCATTTCACTTCTTACTAGGATTCTCATATCTAGCTTCTCTGTTGTGTCCCTACTGATATTACACTTCTTTTTTTTTTTTTTTTTTTTTTTTTTGTGGTAATATCACCTTCATTTTTGCTTATAATACAATTTCAATTATCACCTGGGGTTTGTACTTCTTCAGCTGACCCTCTCCACTGCCAGGTCTCCTAACAAAACAAATGAAGTTGCCTCTGCTCAAGTACCATAGTGGCTCCATCACCTCCAGGTTGAAATCTAAACAACATCAACTGCAATCTAGGCTGGCTGTCATCTGAGTGCACGTGACCCACCTGCCTACTGCCATGATCCTTCCTAGTTCCCAAAGATCTATCCTTCTATGCAGTTCCTTGATAATCCCTAGATTTCCTTGTGCCTAGTCTGCTGGTGATATTCCTTGAAACTGGAAGGCCTCCCTCTCATTGCTATCTATTTGCTGTCAATCTATCTTCTTCAAGTGGCACTCAGCTGTAGTTTGCATGTGTTTTCCCAAAATTCATGTGTTGGAAACTTAATCCCAAATTAATGTATTTATGGCACTGGAGGAGGGTCTCTGGGAAGAAATTAGGATTAGATGAGGTCATGGGGGTGGGGCCTCATGATGGCGTTGGTGACTTTCTAAGAAATGGAGGAGACACCAGAGTTTACTGTTTCTGTTCTCTTGCTATGTGATTAATGCCTTTTGTCATCTTTGATACAGCCAGGAGGCCCTCACAAGTGCAGCCCCTTGACCTTATACTTCCCATTCTCAAGAACTGTAAGAAATATTTTTTTCTTTATAATTTACTGAGTCTCAGGTATTCTGTAATAGCAACACAAAACAGATAAAGACACTCACCTTCTTTCAAGCTTCCCCCACTTGCCCAAGTCAGAAAGAATTATTCTTTATTTTCTCATAATATTTGTTTCATTCAATCTTTATGTGAATGAGAAAATATCTATCTCACTCATAAAATTATAAAATATTCATGGGCAGGCTTTATGTTAGTAATATTTGTAAATTCAGAGCCAAGTATAGGGTTTGTGTCCAATACTGGTTTGTTGATGAATAATAAATTCTGGGAGCTTACAGAGCCAGCCAGAGATCAGCATAACAAAGGGAGCCACTTCTGTGGGGCAATTCCAAAATTGCACTGTAGGACCATCCCTATCTAAAAACAGCTGCCCCACCATCCCACCACCTCTTTGTCCTTTCCTTCAGTCCCACCTCAAATTTTTTTTTTGGTGATCTTTCTGTGTTGTAGCAAAAGTAGAGATACTGTCTCTAGCAGCTCTCCATGAAAAGTGTGTGGGGACACTTTTTGATTCTGATACACAGTTGTGAGTCAGATAGTCACCAAGGAAGGCATTGTGGGCAATACCCTTGGACAGGATACACAGGGTAGGTAAATGACAGTGGGACGAGGAAAGGATTAGGCTGACAGGTGGGGAGGCAGAGAAGAGGAGTCATGTAGTAGGAACCATAGCATCAAGAATAATGGTGACTTTTTATTTTTCACTTTTTACTCTTTGGCAGATATCATTCTAAGCACTTTGTATGTACGAATCTAATTTGTTCTCATGCCAACTCCATGAGAATAAGATCAGGCACAAGTGGCTAGTGGGCATCTGCAGCTTACCTTAGGGCTTGGGCCCAGAGCAGGTGGACAATCTTGTTTAGGGATGAGAAGAACCTTAGCAACAAAGTGATAGAAGGGATGGCTGAGGGAGGTAAAGAGAGTGTGTGAGAAAATTCTCAGTGTTCTGTGAGCCACATCTTCCCCACCTTTCTCATCTAGTCCCTGGTACTGTGAGTGTGGGATATTATGTGGGAACATAAAATAGAGGACTGTAGGAATTATCAACCTCATACATGTTTGATAGTCCCACAATTCCTGAGAGTACATGCTTATAAACCAATTTTTAAAGTGTATTGGCTAAAACTATTCTGAAAGTGAAATTTAAATTGGGTGTTGAGGCAGTCTCCAGAGGACAATGATCTGTACCCTTGCCACTCATATTATGGTTCACAGATCAGCTCTGTCAGCTGCCTCTCAAGTGTTCATGAGAAATGCAGTATGTGGGGTCTTACCCAATCTACAATCAGAATCTACATTAAAACTTTTTTCTTCTTTAATTTTATGCACTGCTAGGGATCCATCTCAGGACCATGAGCATGGCAGGCAAGTACTCTATCACTGAGCAGCCCCCAGCCCCAGAATCTACGTTTTAACAAGATCTCCAAGCAATGCAGACTAATATTTGAGAATCACTTATGTACAATATCAGGTAAGAAACATTTTTCCAGGGAGGGACTCCAGTTGATGGAGAACATGGGTGATGGTTTCTCCACTCAAGAGAAAGAGTTCAAGACCTTGGACCCATGGTTTCAGCTTCTGGTATCACTGTCCAGTGTCCTTAAGGTCGGGCGGTCAGCAGAAGTTTCCTTTTAGGAGATTCTTTTTTAAAAAAATGGGCCGAGGAACTGAAAAGACACTTCTCAGAAGAAGATATACAATCAATCAACAAATACATGAAAAAATGCTCAACCTCTCTGGCAATTAGAGAAATGCAAATAAAAACCTCTAAGATTTCATTCCACTCCAGTCAGAATGGCAGCTATCAAGAACACAACAATAAATGTTGGAGAGGATGTGGGGAAAAAGGCACACTCATACATTGCTGGTGGGACTGCAAAATGGTGCAACCGCTATGGAAAGCAGTATGGAGATTTCTTGGGAAAATGGGAATGGAACCACCCTATGACCCAGCCATCCCACTCCTGGGTCTGTTCCCAAAAGACTTAAAAACAGCATATTACAGTGACACAGCCACTTCAATGTTTATAGTAGCACAATTCATAATAGCTAGGTTGTGGAACCAACCTAGATGTCCCTCAGTAGATGAGTGGATAAAGAAAATGTGGTATATATACAAAATGAAATTTTACTCAGCAATAAGAGAGAATAAAATAATGGCATTTGCAGGTAAATGGATGAAGTTGGAGAATATAATGCTAAGTGAAATTAGTCAATCTTAAATATCCAAATACCGAATGTTTTCTCTGATATAAGGAGGTTAGTTCATAGTGTGATTGGATGGGGGGTACATAGGATTAGAGGAACACTAGAATGGTCAAAGTAAAGGGAGGGCAAGGGAGGGAGCCGGGGGGGGGGGGAAGGAGAAAAAATGGTGGTTGAATGAGATGGATATCACTATCCTAAATGCATGATTAAAGATCTGAATTGTACTTATATACTTTGTATACAAGCAGTTGTATGTAAAAAGATGATATACTTGTGCTTTATGAATAAGTAAATAAATAATCTAAAAATTAAAATTTTTTTTTCATTTTTATTCCAATTTTTATTAATTACTATATATTTTTAAATTTTTTATTATTTTAATTTGTTATAGTGTTTGCAGAGTACATTTCATTTCATATTACATATAAAGAACAGAATTTTTCAAGTTGCTGGTTATATATAAAGTGTTTTTACAACAATTGTGTCTTCATACATGTATTTAGGGTAATCATGGATAACACAGTCTGCCATTATTCCTATCCCCTTGCCTTCTCCCCTTTCTCCCCCCTCTTTGTTCTATTTAAAGCTCTTTCATTCCTCTCATCCCCTCTCTCTTGCCTTTATAAGTTAGTATCTTCATATCAAAGAGATCATTTGACCTTGTTTTTTTGGGATTGGCTAACTTCACCTAGCATTATTTCCTCCAACTCCATCCATTTACCTGCAAATTCCATGCTTTATTCTCTTTTAGTGCTGAGTAGTGTTTAGGAGATTCTTGAGTGATGTCATTGTTATCTATTTTCCCATGAGTTTAGAGTAGGAAAAACTTCAATCTGCTAGTTCCCAGCTACCCACTATATATATGTCTCCTCATTCAGCTCTGCTCCCTGGATCTGAAAGTGAGAGGAGAGAAGAAGAACGATGAGAGAAGCTCAGGGAACCACAGGTGATTCTTTTCCTTGGATTCTTTTATTCTGAACTCACTCCAGAGTAAAAATAACTCCTAGGAAAAAAATGAAGAAAACCTGCTTAACAAATCTAACTTCTTTTCACAACTCAATACACCAAGGCTTGGAAAATATGGCAGCAGACACCTCAGTTTTTCTATCACCACTTTCATTTTCTTATCTTTTAATATGAATCTGGTAGACAAATAGATTCCTAATCACTTTAACTGATGACTTCTCATTCTTACCATAACTATGAAAAGATATTGTCATCTCCAAATGTCTGATGTAAAAATTTAGATTCAAGCAATAAGTAAACATTAGTGTCAGTGATGAGATTCTAATTCAGGGCTTAGTCCAAAGCCTATAAAACTTATCTTAGGCTGGATTTCTGCTCACCCACCATTCCTTCTTCCTTCGTTTATAATGTCCTGTTGAATAGTCACAGGAAGGACTGCTTCTCCTTCTGGCACCTCAGTTTTCTCATCTGTAAACCCAACCTGATAGAATGAATGATCTTTGAGATACTTTCAAGGTCCATGTTTCTAAAATTTACTGAAAAGGCAACCCCACAGCTCAACCCCAGTTGAGCTGCCCAGGAGCTCAACTCTAAAGCTTGTTCAAATGATTCATTGTTAAATGTAAAGAACAAACACAACAGTGTGAGGGACATTTAGGCCCATGTGGAACAGGCTCACGTGATCCCCCACGCTGCATCTTCTTTTCTTTTCATCCTTTCTCTCTGCTCTGTGCACTAAGTCTTGCACTAAGCCTATGAACATGACAGGGGAAGAGTTCTGTCCACACAACAGAGCTCAACAGAGAAGAGGTGGGAAGCCGAGGGAGCTCTGGAGAGGAAGGTGCAGAGTGACCATGGAGGAGCTGGAGCGTACTAAGATGTGCACTTGCCTTAGTCCTCTAGTGACTTAAAAAGTTGAAAATAATGTTACATGAAAACTTATTCATATGGTATTTTATGAAAATTGAAGAGAAATGAGATGGTAAGAACCATGTGTGAGAAGTGGAGTGTGCCCTAAAATGAATATTTCCTATATTATGATTATTCTTCCCAGTTATAAAGCAGTGCAATCCTCCTTTTTCATTATTATTCCAAATTATGAAGCACAATTCTTTTGTCAAAAAAGTCAACAAATATCGCTGATTGAAGTAATAGGCAACAGTTTTTTCCTCTGGGAATATCTTCCCAGAGGAAAAAACTGTTGCCTATTACATTAGTGATAGAAGAATGTGGAAGAAAAAACATACCCCAACATTTTAAGATACTGATTTAGCATATAATACAATTTAAAGTATTAAATTGAGAAAGTAAACACAGTGTTTTAATACATAAACAAAGCTGAACTTGGAAACTATTGGAAAAAGCAAGAAACAAACTATGCAGATAGTAAATATAGTGTATATTAATGCTTTCCAGTAATATGTTGTTCTACAGAGGGCCTTTGATTTTCCAAACCAAACACTAAGAATACTTAAGCCCAATATATCATGTTAGCAGAAATGCAAAATAAAGCCCATATTGGATCAGATAAGAGTTGTTGCCTCCCTTTCTAATGAGAAGCCAGAGTACAATTAATGAAAGCTATGTAAATGTGCTTCAGGCTGTTAAGATTACAAAGAGAGTTCAGGGCTGGGGATAAAGAATCGGGAGAATAGGATCTACAATCAATTACAGAGAAGGTCCTCCTATCTCGGACAGGCACACACATTTTGATATCTCATCAGGGAACCAATTGCATCCAGGCGCCTTTTGGAAGAAAGATGTAGGAACATGCTCCCTCCTATTTGGGGAATGATACAAGGGGGCTATTTTCGAATGATTAATTAAAGGGAATCAATCTTCATTGCTTTGCTACTGACGTGAAAAGCGCCATGCCTGTGCAATAATCGCATGCAATTATTCAACTACCCCTTTGGCAAGGACAACGTAATTAGTCCTGGTGGTGTCGAGAGATTCTCTTTATTCCCAACAAATTGGCAGTTTTAATCAAGTGTTGCTGGAAATTTATCATAACACAGGGAAAACAATAGGTGAAGGTGCAGGGCCCCAAGCTGTGTGACTCCTATCTACAATGGTACAAATTTACAATGCTAACAACATGATAAATACTACCATTCCATGAATGCGTTGATTATAATTTCATATCAGCACCCAGTCTTGGAGGTTCTTATTTGTTTAGCAACACGAATGTAACCCTTTCCGTGCTGTCTTGCATTTGCTGAGGATGCTGAGGTGAGTCCTGGGTGCTGAGGCCTGGATCTTGGAAGGTTTAAAGGTTCAAGGGACAGGGAGACCTCTAGCAATGTTCACCTAGTCCAACTGTAGGAGTCTGGGGGCTGCTGAGAGAAACAGAGAAGGCAAAGAGCAAATTCATTCGGCCTGTTTTGTGTTTTCCTCAGAAGAGACTTCAGTTTGGGGTGATTTTTTCACGTATCCAAGGATAGGCTTTCTCCACCCCACCCTCTATTTTCCTTCTGTATTTTCATGCTGCCCAAACTCTTTGTTTAAAAATAATGGCTGAGTGGGCATGGTGGTGTGTGCCTGTAATTCCAGTGGCTCTGGAGACTGAGGCAGGAAGATCACAAATTCAAAGCCAGCCTCAGCAACTTAACAAAGGCCCAAGCAACTTAGTGAGACCCTGTCTCCAAATAAAATTTTTTTTTAAAAGGCTGGGGATGAGGCTCAGTGGTAAAGTTCCCCTGGGGTCAATCCCTGGTACCAACAATAACAACAAAAGCTGATATTTATCAAGTAACACCTTATATGCCTGGTGTTATAATAAGCAACATACTCGTGTTGTCTAATGGAATCCTCTGCAATACATTACATAAAGGAACTTACTATTAGTTTCATCATTCCCCATTTTACAGAGGAGGAAATGGAGGCTTAGAAAACATAGACAAAAACATAGATCCTTACTCTTAAGGATCACAGTCCCAAGTGGCCGCTGAGGTCTGAGAATCTAACCATGGTCCTGGACACCTCTTGTCCCTCTGGCCTGGCTGATGTGTTCTGCAGTCTTTTAGGATATTGCTGTCATTCTTATTAGCCCAGCAAGGAAAAAGGTTGACTTATTTTATATACTTTGACTTGATTTAGAATGCCACTGCCTTCATTATCTCTGTCGTTTTTTCCCCCAAGAAGAAATGATCTCTAGTACCTTAGGGGTTTGTAGATATCATGGTGTGCTTTTGAACTGGTATGTATTTGTGTGTTTGTGTGGGAGAGGTGAGTAGGAGCTAGAAGGGGTAGGTATACAAAAAGCCAGAATGCCCCAACTCACCTCATTATATGGATAACCTAGAGTCCTAGTTAAACATCAGGTTCCCACTCAAGATCTACCAAGGTTCCTCGGGGATGAGCCTGTAAGCTGTTAGGAAAGGGCCCCAGCTAGAACCTCTGATTGTGCCCATGTAAGGAAGAATATCTGGGTATGTGCTCCCTCCAAGGGTTAGCAATATTGGATATTAATCCTTAAGTGGTAAATCATTTCCCCTAGTCAAATAATTTAGGGAAACATGCACTAAATGATATTTAACAAGTTTCTTTTAAGAGACTTATTAAATGTGCAGTGAGAATTTCAAGAAGGAACTGTGGTGTTCAAGTATTTCTCTAAGTTTTTTAGCCATGGAGCAATCTCTTCAAGGAATATAGACTAACGACTTGAAGAACCCACCCTTGGGAGATCCAGTTCCAAAGGATGCTAAATGAATATAAGAATCACCAAGAAATTTCAACTGCCAGCTTGAATAGTTATGAAGTCGTTTAGAGGCATAATCACCGGTATCTCTTCCCTGAAGGCACTTAAAACAATTTCTAGAAAATATTTATAAGGAAACAGTGCCCAACTTATCCAGGAGTTAGAGGATGTGCTGAATTACTTATTTCAGGTAAGCTAGAGAATGTATTCTTTATCCCATAGGGGATTTTAACAGCATCTCCTTAGAGCCAAGTTGGAATGGTCCTTGGGAAACAAAAACATGATCCCATTTTTCTTTTTCTATTTCTGCCATCATAGTAGCAGCATAGGCTCAGGGATAAAAGTGGTTATTTAAAGGCTGTTCTGGCATTCAGAAGGAGTCTGGGATCCTAGGTTGAAAGAGTTGGAGAGCATATCTCATAAATCAAAGGATGTAAGCCCAAATCCCGTTGCTTAAAGGTGAGCCCTCTTCCAAACAAAACCTAAAAGCTCTAAGAAGTCGTGATCAGCACAGTTAACACCGAAGCAGCTGATTTCTGGCCTTTGCAAAAATGCAGTGTAGTTAAAGCAGGTTTCAGGAAGGAACACATCAAGAACTCACCCCCAAACCCCACAAAGCTCATTGGTGGACAAGGTCTTATCAGATGCTGCCCTGATCTCACTTTCACTCCTTTGTTCTACTTGTTGCAAGGAGGAACATCTGGCTCAGGGCCTGGAAAGCAGACTCCATCCTCCAATTGCACCTGCCCCAGGAGGAAAAGGAGAAATGCTTTACCGACAAAAGGTAGGATTTTCAGAGCTGCATTCCCGCCCATTAAAGCAGCTTGTTTGATCCCTTCAAAGCTCAAGATCAAAGAGAGGCTTTTCCGGAGCTGCCAACCCATAAAGCTACAGGCAGAAAGAAGGACCTCTTTGTTTTTACACAGCCAGGTGGACTCACCATTCCAGTTCCCAGCTAGAAGAGGGGCCCTGAGTAGGTGGAAGGGTTTTCTCACATCTGCCTGGTGCCATTTGGACACTGGACCTTCTCAAGAAAGCAGGAGCCACTCCAGCAAGATTTTGACAGATCAGCACCACGATTTGGCAAAGTACCCAGTAATACCTCTCTGCCCTTGTCTCCACCTGGAGCACAGATTACCACCACTTATTTTATTTCCTAATCCCAAAGGCGTAACTATACATTTCTGTGCCCAGTGAAAGTTCCCAGCACCTTCTCTCCCTCCGTAATTCAGGGAACTCGATCATGAGAAAACAATACTGTAGTTTTAAGTGTATTTAAAAACCTCCATTTTATGTGGTGCTTTCTGGCTTTGACCATAATGGAATGTATGAATTAGGGAAATGAATTTGGACTCGCTTTTCTGAGAAAGTGTGATGAGAGGATTCTGAACCCCTCAGCCCGTCACTGCCTCCATGCCAGGAGCAGAGTCCCCTTGGCCCTGGGCCAATGCCACATGCTGGCCCTGGCCATAGATCAAAGATAGAGGGTTTTTTGTTTTGTTTTGTTTTCTGGTAGAGAGGCAGCCAAATTGTGACTTCTTCTGGCAAGGGCTCCACGGTGCTATAGAAGAGTTTTGCTTTAAAAATATTAAACTTCCTCCCACACACTAACAAACATTTCTAAGCATATTCAGTAAAGTCCTCCCAGTCATTGGAAGATGAACAGGACTGTATAGAAACTATGCACGGTTGCATTTAACAAATGACACATCCAAAGCACAGAACCTACAGGAATACAGAGATACAAGTAGGAGAAGCCCAAAGCAATCAGGGAATACAGGGAGAAGAGAGCAGAGAAGAACTGCTCCCTCAATTCCTGAAAATAAGGACAGAAACCAGAGAAGTCAAGGCCCAGAGAACAGGAGCACCAGTTTTTGGAGGCCTAGTGGGCCAGGGTGCAGCACACTGAGGCTTCTATTTGTCTAGAAGTTATCAAGCTTCGGGACAATTTTGTTTTTCCCATAGAAAATTCTTACCCATGACCCACACAGACGAGAGGAACTGGATTTAAAAGAGCTGGCTGCAATGTTGAGCTAAGAAAGTGGTGAAAAATCGCAAAACACAGACATACGTCTTTAAACCAAGGGTGGGATGGCTCTGCGACCTTAAGGGTCAGTTTCCACGCTGGAGAGAGAGTGCTAGAAAGAGTGAGAGCCGGGTCATAAGAGGGAGGGATAAGGTTTCAAGGGTGGAGTTTTGCTTCATGATGTCTTGTGGTCAGCAGATTGATTGACATCTTGGCAAGTCACACCCATCTCAGGTGCTGTGTGAGATCTTAGGCAGACCTAGAGGGGGAGACGCACCTGCATCATGCGATCACGATCACTTCCTGACAGGGGGCCTGCAGTGCCAGGCCTATCCCTTCATTTGGCCACTATGCGCAATAATTCACACACATGGCCCATGGATGGCTCATGACAGAAAAGAATCTTCATGAAAATAAAACAGGGTTGGGTTATCAATTCTATATGTAAAAGTCTGCTGAAGCTTTTTCTTCTTGAAGCTCAGCCTCTCTCCCAGGTTCCGTGGCTGATGCCAGCTGCAGGAAGGAATTTGCTGATCTCAAGGCCAGGATAGTAAGAAAAGGGAAGACCCAGGGTTTTATGCAGAAAGCCCTGAAGAGATTCACTTGGCAGAAAAGAGGAAGACTACACCCACCAAGAGGGTCAGCTGAAGTTGGACACCCTGAAAAGTGGCATCACCCATGCACCTGGAGGGGCAGGCAGAAGCCTGAGTGAGCAACAGGGACACAGCTTTGTGACGTGAGACAGGTTGTGAGGAAGTGGATTTGGGGAGCCACATAGAAGGCAGGGGAAGCCAGTGACCTCAATGTACCTCCATAGGTAGAATGTGGATCTGTAAAGGAGCCAAGTGGTTTTGGACATTAATCAGTCACTGGCTCTTTCTGGGCTTCACCTGATCTGTTGTTCTATTTTCCCATTTTCCCAGGTTCAACTTCTGCTAAGGTGGAGAGAGAATGTGGTGCCCAGAATGTATCATTCTGTAGCTTTCTCCACCTAGGAAACACTGAGAAAGAAGTAGCAAAGGTAAATATTGAGACAATGAGACATAAAGAAGGCATGGAGAGATCAAGCTAGAATGCAGAGAGGCCAAGTTCAGGTTAGGCAATGAACCCGGCTCTTGAACCCTGGGTTGGAGAGCAGCAGGGTTAAGCATCTCACCTCAACACCCTCTGGGCATCCCAAGAAAGCAGCGAGGGGCTTTCCTAAAGATAGAACTCCCTTGGGTCTCATTTTCTGTCAGTTTGAGGCAATGCTTTAGCAGGTGACAACCGTAGTTCAGAGAGTGGGTTACAGATGTGTTGTCAGTCACATGTTTTTGTGGAGGGTGCAGATTTAGGGGAGGCCTCTCACATCTCCTGATTCTAACATTTCCAATTTGGGAAAAGATTCTATGTCCTCTAAACAGTCCTGTCACATACAAGGTAATGAAAAAGAAATCACACACATCCCCTGTGGTTAAATGCATGGAGTCAAAGTCTTGAAGTTCAAAGGCACCTCGGTTCATTTGTGTAATCAACCTGCTGTGGGGAAATTGAGGCCCAGTGAAAATAACTGACTTGCTCAGAACTGAGGTGATGGGCGATGGGTCAGAAGTGTGGTAACTTGAAATACTGAGACAAATGAGGACGTTTTGATTGAATGGTTACTTGGTAAACTGGGAAGGGGCCACCCAGGAGCAACAGACAATGCCATAAACTCAACAAAAACAAGAACCCCATCTCCAGCTGCACCATGGCATACCATGCTTAACCAAGCCCTCAACACATAACAGGAACTCAAGGAAAATGATTGCCTGTCACACCTGCATTTCACCCTTGAGCACACCCTGTGGGTTCCACTTTCAAAACATGTTCTCATCACAACCACTTCTCACTAGCTCCGCTGCCGGCCCTCTGGACTTAGCCAGGGTTGCTCCTTGCCTGGATTATTGGGACAATCTCTACATTAGTCATGTACCCATCACTCCCTCCTCCTCTGTGGAATCTGTTCTTTCCAGAGTGTCCAGAATAACTCCTTGAAAAGGTGAGGCAGATGATGTTAGTCTTGTGCTCCCAGCTCTCTCCCTTAGCCTCCCCACCCCAACACACATGTTACTAACTCTGTCTGCATGCCCTCCCTTTCTTCTCCCTCTCTGCTCAGCCACGTGGAACGCCTTGCTGCTCCTCCAACATCCAGGCATTCTACCCAACAGGGCCTTGGTAATTGCTATTTTATCTGCCTGGCATCCTCTTTCCCTGGCTGCACACTGGCTTGCTGCACTGTTTTTCTCAGATCTGTGTTCAAACATCATCTCTGGGTGGGTGACCATCCTCCATAAGTCACACCCAGCCCCCCTGCTGCTCCCAGCTAGCTTACCTGCATTATTATTGGCCTTAACACTTATGACCATCTGAATTCCCTATAAGTTATATGAGTATTGTTTATCTTCCACTAGAATGTACACAACACGATGTTCATTTATTTTGTTGTTTTTTTTACAGTCTTAGTGACTACAAAAGTATTTGGTCCATAGCAGATACTGGAGATATATATTGGTACTGGAAATTAAACCCAGGACCTCATGCACAGATTAATGTTTATTTAATAAAAAATGTGGCTCTTTCACACAAAAGATTAGCTTATAGAAAAGTCATTGCCCTTTTCCTACTTCAGTAATAAAATTGTGGTGCATTTGTCTTTCTTAAAATTGTTTTTATGGAAACTACATGGTGACAAAAATATGGGTGTCAAGACTCTGTTATGCAACCTCTCCGAGCCTCAGTTTTTATAAAAATAAAATAGTATTTACCTGAACTAACTCAAAGAGTTTCTATGAGGGTAAAATATTATATATGCAAAAGTGTTTTGAATACTATAAAGTACATTTTATATGTAAGTTATTATTATGTCCTGTGAAATTTTCTTCCCTAAGGAACTTGCTTTCTACTTCAGGTAAAGTAATAAAGCATTACTCAAGCAAGACAACTCATCTTCATGAATCAGATGGCTTATTAATTTTATAGGCCAGAATAAAGGAAATGATGGAGTCCTTTGAACACTGCTTCCCTGTCAGTGCTGAGTAGCAAGTATCAATGCCTATAAGAAGTTTTCTTGACTGACTTGACTTGGTGAAAATCCTGGTGATTCATTTGGCAAAAATGAGCAGAAAATTGTCAGTGAGGTTTACTTAATGGTGCTCAGTCCACAAAAATTTATTGACTATCTACTAGCTCTGTGTTAGAAGCCGAGAGGAAAAATAGATTGCAGAAGATTGTTAGCCCTTTGGCCACAAGTTTAGTTTGATAAAATACAGAACCCTACCATATATCAGGCAAATGTGTCTTTCAGCCCTGAGTAGTTATGATTATTTAACATCCACATTTCTAGCTCCTGCCCACTCCCTCTCTTGTGTGCTGCCAGTCCTACCTCTTGTTGTTGTTGTTATTATTATTAGGTACCAGGGTTTGAACCCAGGGGCTCTTAACCACTGAGTCACATCCCCAGCTCTTATTTTTCATTTTGATACAGGGTCTTCCTAAGTTGCTCAGAGCGTCACTAAGTTGCTAAGGATGGCTTTGAACTTGCAATCCTCCTGCCTTGGTCTCCTGAGCCATTGGGCTTTCAGACATGTACCACCGCTCCTCGTCTCTTATTTGATGTTTTGGCAAACCTCAGCCCCTTGCAGTTTCTGGAAAACACCATGAAAATTCCATATCTTTGTTCAGATGTGTCCTCCACTGAACTGCCTTCTCCCTTTCTCCCATTTTCCTCCTTGTTTCCAGTATTTCTTCCTCTCCCTTTCTCCTGCTAAAACATGCTAGTCCTTTAAGATTCAGCTTAGCCATAAACTTTGGCAGTTCATTCAGGTAGCATCAACCCATTAATCTTGAGGTAGATGCTACTATTCTCCATTTCTACAGCAGCACTTAAGAAAAAAATAGAAAAAAAAATCTAAGTTGCACTCAGAATGAAAGATATAGGCTTTCTCTGGACTAAGAGCTGATGCTGCCAACCTCCCCCCGCCACCATCACCACTGCAGGGTCTTATTTCCCACCATGCACACTGCAAACACTAGACTTCGTTAGGTTCTTCAAATTCTTCCTATATTCCAAACTTAGAAAATAGCACTTGCTATTTTCTCTGCCTGGACACAACATTTCTATGCTCATTCACATTATCTCCTCAAATATCTGGAATGGCTGACTGTGTATGGGTATCCCAATATCTAACAAGGCTAAAGAAATATCTGTTGAGTTGACCTGAAAAGATGCCATCTGCAATCTCAGTAAACTACTGTCAAAATAGAAGAAACTGTAGCCATTGTTCAAATGAACCTTATCCACACAGCATCATCTGTATAATGCCAAGTTGTTGTGTTTCTGAATTCATAGGCTTTTCTAAGTAATAACTTATGGGATCCTAGGATTTTTGTCTTTTTTTTTTTTTTATTTTATAATATTCTTTTAGATGTAGATGGACACAATACCTTTATTTTATTTATTCATTGTTATGTGGTGCTGAGGATCAAACCCAGTTCTCACGCGTGCCAGGGAAGTGCTCTACCACTGAGCCACAACCCCAGACCCTTGTCTTTTAGTTTTAGAGATTGATTCAACCTCTTTATTTTATAAATGAGAAAACTGATATTCCAATTACAAAATCCTACCCTTTGCCCCTTCAGGATTTTTCGAACAGAGCTTAAACTCTGAGTTAACAGAAAGATGAGGTTCTAGGTACATGAGTATGCTGATCAAAGCAGGGAAGTAGGAATCTAATTACTAAGACCCTGAGAATCAGGACTCATTGTGGGTTCTCTGACTGACGGCCCAGCTCAACCCCTTTGAATCTCTGTGCCTTGTACTCCCATCCTGACCCTGCATACCATGAGCCCCACCCACTGATAACACATATGAGAAGTGAGTGTGAAGTCAAGACTTGGCATGAGGAGGAAGATAGGGAAGCTTTCTAATGCCACATTTTAATGTTCAAGATTATTCCTGGCAATTTGGGCTTATGTCATGTAAGAGAGCTGAAGACACCTTCCTAATGTGGGTTGATTGGTTTGAATTTTGAGAGCCTCAAAGTCTTGGTACCATCTCTTGGGCTACCCAGTGTGAATAGAAATCACAGTATAGGAATAAAGCCAGAATGGACTGTTCCAAAGTTGGAAAGATTCAGTGTTACTGATTTGCTTGGACTAAAAGGCCAAGTAGTGCTCCAAGATCAAGCTTCTGTGGGTGATTACCTTAGGCTATAAAAGTGGAGATGTGCAGGTGCAACCCGGGGCATTGAAACCAAGGCCTCTAGCCTTAGGAAGACTCTCTGCACAGTCACTCGCAAACAATGGCCAATGTCTGGCAACAAAAGTAGTCTTACTAAACTTTTAATCAAATTCCAACAATCAAAGAATCATAGACTTTTCAGAATCATCTGCTATCAACAACTTATGTTTACAGGAATCTATCTAAAAATGCAGCATAGGTATGATCTACTGATTAAAGGCAACCTGGACTCAAAACAAACCTTACTTTCTATATTTTTTTAAATTTCTAATGAATTCACTAATAATTATGTATGTAGAGAAATCTCTGAACATCTGGGCAAAGCATTGAAGTCCTTGGTTTTCAAATCCTGCTTTCTAAATAATATTACAATTTGACTGCTGAGTTTTTTCTCCCCACTTCACCCCAAACTAGCTTTAGTCAATGTTTTAGTCAACTTTGTGACTCTGTGACCAAAAGGCCCAATAAGAACAATTTAGAGGAGGAAGAGTTTATTTTGGTTCACAGTTTCAGAGGTTCAGACCATGGTTGGCCAAGTCCACAGCTCTGGGCCCAAGATAAGGCCTAACATCATGATGGGAGGGCATGGTGGAGGCAAGTAGCTCAGAACACAGCAACCAAGAAGCAAAGAGAGTGCTGTGCTCACCAGGGACACAACATAAACCCCAGTCATATCCCCAATGACCTACTTCCTCCAGGAACATCGTACCTGCCTACTATTACCTCCCAGTTCATCCATATCTGTGAGTTAATCTACAGATTAATTTACAACTTTAATAATCAGATTATTTGCTTCTGAACATTCGTGCATTTTCTCACACATAAACTTTTTGAGGACATCTCATATCTAAACCATAATAGTTAACATATTGCATTGCTGAAAAATATTCTGAAAACACCACTATCAGCACTATTAAGTTTAGTTTCCATCCTACAATTAGAATATTGTGATCTTTTCAATTTGTTCATTGAAAAAAAATGTATTTGGTGGCTGTGACTATTATAGTTATAATATGCCTTTGTAATTAGAATTTGAGAATCATAGCCAGGTAGGATATTGACAAAGGAGAGGTAGAACAAATAATATCTCCTTTATTTGAAATAGTTTAACTAAAAAAAGTGGAGGGTAGGAATAGTGACTATCAGAGGCTAGGGTGGGAAAGGATATTGGTCAAAGGGTACAAAGTTTCTATTAGACAGGAGGAATAAGCCTTTGAGATTTAATGCACTGCATGGTGATGATAATTAATAATAATTCACTGTGTACTTCAAAATTGCTGAGAGTAGATAGATTTATGGGAGCCTGTGTGTGTGCGCACGCGCATTAGGGATTAAACTAATGGTCTCACATGTGTTAGGCCAGTGTTCTACCACTGGGCTACATCCATAGCCTGAGAATAAATTATTGTTAAAAAAAATTATTGGTGCATTATAGTTATACATAATAGTGGGATTTGTTGTTACATATTCATACATGGACATGACATAATTATTGTTATTTTTATTCTTTAGTACCGCTCTTTTCCCTCCTGAAAGTAGATTTTTGAATGTTTACTCCATATACACGAAAATAACAAGCATGTGAGGGGATGGTTATATTAATTAGCTTGATTTACTCATTCCATAATGCATACATATATCAAAACATTGCATGGTACCCACATATATACAATTATCATTCATTAATTAAAATATTTTTAAAAGGAGAATGAAGACAAGCAATGGAAAGAATTAGAGTCCAGATCTGGTTCTGGCATTGACTACTGATTTTTGGACACATCCTCTTAACTTCTCTGTGCCTTAGGTCTCTCATCTGAAAAAACTAGTGGGCTGGGCTAGAACAAAGCGAGAGATTCAAGTATCTCTACAGGATCCAGGTTTGTTATGTCTGGACTGAGATTTTGGCAAATGGTTTACTAGATCTAAAAACGAAAAGAACTCTATTCCAAACACTGCTCCACCCTCTAGGTATTCAAAAAGAGCCAGAAATAGATGTGTATATATATGGAATCTCATTTAAAATCTCATTTTAAAAATAGACTTTATTTATTTATTTATTTAATCTATTTATTTATTTTAGCAGTTTTAGGTTCGCAACAAAGTTGAGTAGAAGGTACAGCAATTTTTCATTCATCCTTTGCCCTCACACATACATAACCTCCCCCAGTTTCAACATCTCCCACCAGAGTCTCATTATTTTTAGCTTACAATTAAATCAAACCGAAAAGAAATTTTATGAGTCCAAGGAAATGTAGCTGAGGTTATGTTTAGCCTGTGGACTGACTCTTTGTGACCTTTAGATAAAAGGGCACTTAAAATTTTTCCAAGATGGAAAATGTCATGAAGGAAAAATAGGGTTGTGTCATCTTTCAAGTGTCATAATGTCTGCTCTCTCAGGAGACAGTGACCTAGAAACCAAAAAAGCATTTAGTCACCCACGGAGGAAAATCCTGGCTGTCTGTGCTGGTGGTTCCTTCGTTTCATCCTTCCCATTTCTGGGATGGGATAAACATGTGATCCAACAGGACGGGCCCAGTCCAACCCCAGCATTCCATATACGGAGGCTTTTCTTTGCACAAGGGAAATGCCATGACCATTTTGTTCCTGACAATTTCTGACAAGTTGGAATTCTCAAGAGACTGTCACAACATTATGAATGAGTGACGCACAAATCAGGTCTTTTCTCAAACCTGGGTTATTTTTCCAGTCTAATAAACAAGATTGAGGCTATGAAGTTCTAAAGTCAGCATTTTTTAATCTTAACACCATGTTTCATGCAAATTGCCTATAATTTTGTGTGGAGTTGGATTAATTAATTATATATGGAAAGGAAGCTTTGAACAGCTGTGAGGAAACTTTGAAGTTCTGTGTCCTGCTTCCTAAGTAATCTTATCATTTGACTGACTCGATTTTCTTTTTACCAACATTGCCCCTTAAATGTCACTGGGAAAAAGTCCTATAGGATAGACTATGTTGATTCCTTTGAGTTCAGGCTGAGAGTGGATTTTGAGGTCATCAACTAGTTTGAGCATATGTCTTTGGTTAGCATGAAAATTCTGTAGCCACTAAATGCTGTCTAAATAAGCACATATGTGCTTTATGTTCATATGTTTATCTTGGGCCAACACACATACTGCACTCAGTCTTAACCTAATTCTTCCATTACTACCATAATCGGAATCTCTGCAAAGAGGTTGTTTTTAATATTCACTGTCTCCAAAATCACCTCTGAACTTTGAATGATTTTTTTTCCTCAGGCTACATTTCCATGTTGAATGTTTTATAATACTGCAAGTGAAACGGTTTTGCACACCGCCAGAAACCTACATTACTTGTGGCAAAGTGGTGATTTGTTATACTGAATGACATTTAGTTAAAGATACCTTTTTTTTTTTTTTTTTTTTTTTTTTTTTTTAAATGGAGGTAGAAAGGGAGGGAAGAGAACAGAAAAACCATGCTCACACAGCGAGGCTTTGTGTCTAATCTGAATAACTTCCATCCCTGCTGAGGTCTCTTATCTTAATGACTTTGCTAAAGAAGTTGTCTTGTCAAATCTATTTAAAAGCTTTTGCCTTATATGAATAATTTACCAACAGAGGCAATTTGGGAACATCCTGATGAGATTTCAAAAAATAGCTTAGTGATAAGGAGCAAGCTTGAAAGAGTTGAATGTAAGAATAGAAAAGTTTCACAGGATCCTGAGGGACTGGTTCTCAAAAGGTCATTAGATCTATTCTGGTTTGAGAAAAGGGTCTCCTAACTATTTCTAGTTAAAGAAATGGCCTATTTAAACCAAACAGATTCAAGGGAGGAAATCTATAATACTCTCATCGTTATTTCATCCATTTTTAAGCTTACCTAGAAGGAAAATATTATTGATATTCTTAAATTCTGTTTTGAAAACTCTACTTTAATGAAGTTAGAGAATATGTTGACAGTTCCTATATATCATATGATTATACTGACCACCTGGCTGTTCATATTTTTATAAAGTTTATCATCTTCATTGAACTTTGATCTGGGTGTTGGATAGGGCAACGAGCTTGTATTTTTGGTCATATTATAATCAGAAAATAATCCTCAGGGATTACCCTGGAAACACAGACTGAAAAGAGCCCCAGTGAGACTCTCTTTGGGGACTTCTGATTTTAGATTATCCCTGGACTTATACTCATTTGAAAGCTGAAAATACTTCAATCAGAGACAGAAATTAATATCCGAAAACCTACCGTGTGGCAGATATTCAGCAAGTGTATTACTTAAACATGTTAGAATAGAGAGGTAAGAAAATCACTCAGGATCATGCAAGATACTGAGTGATGGAGTAGACCCTAATACTCATGAAAATCACTTTCTGTCTCTATGCTCCTTGTCACTATCTGTTTTTCACTGGGAAAGCAGGGGGAAATCAGGTCACCTGGAAGATTTTCCTAGGCCTGAATGTTTGGAGTTAAGTCATGAAAGCCCAATCCGTGCTTATCTTAATGTAGGAAATCTCCGTGTAGAGCAGAATAACTTAAGCACATAATGGGCAAGAAAAGGTTTCTGTTTACTATTGGCTTTTTTAAGGTTTCAACTAGAATCTTGTCCAAAGCAAACATTTCATCAAAGGCATTAAGCTTCAGGATTAGGATCTGACTGGATATCAAAGGCTTAAATGTAAGCAGAAAATGTGTCAAGTGAAAATGCAGCCCTGTGCAAGGGGCAAGAGAGCCCAGGGAAAACTTTGTAGAAGTCACTGTGCTGATATGGGCTTCTGGCAAGCTCAACTCCAGGCAAAGCCAGGCCCTCCGGCAGGAGCCATAGGTAAGAGTCTCTCACTGGTACTTCCCATGGGGGTTTCCTTCTTCTGTACAAAGGAGGCAGCAAATTTAGCAAACCCGTCACAACATGTGACAGGAGACAAAAGACAGAATAAAGGCAGGAATAAAATAGGGTCAACGGGCTCTGTGGAGAGCCAGGAAGCCAGGGGCAAACTGTGTCCTCACCAAAAGGTCTTGGCCAACAAGGCTGGCCCTCAGCTGGCTCGGAGAGCAGGCTCAAGCCACAGAAGGCTGACGTGATGGACTGTCAGGTGGGGGTGGTAGGCCTATAGGATTCAAGGTTTATATTTTCCACACCAAGTAACCAAGCCTCCTCGAACCAAACCTCCAAATTAGAAGTGCCACTGGGGCCTGGTGGCACACGCTTGTAATCCCAGCAGATCAGAAGGCTAAGGCAAGAGTATCTTGAGTTCAAAACCAGCCTCAGCAATGATGAGGCGCTAAGCAATTCAGTGAGATCCTGTCTCTAAATACAAAAAAGGGCTGGAGATGTGGGTCAGTGACTGAGTACCCCTGAGTTCAATGCCCAGTATTTAAAAAAAAAAAAAAAAAAAAAATAGAAATGTCATTCATGTCATTCTGGAGACGTGTAGAAACTGGGAGGTTAGGGTTGGGGTAGTGATAGGATTTCGTTTATCCCTCTTAGAAGTACTCATAATTTAGAGTTTCTTAGCACTCCAATAAATTCTTCCAACCCAACAAATTAGGCAGCCATTCTAATTAGAGTTGTAGAATGCATAGTTAAATTTCAATTTCAGGTAAATAATAAATATTTTTTTAGTATAAAAATGTCCCAAATGTTGCATATTTCAAATATAAAGAGGACTTGCTGCATTAGAAAACCTAATTTTTCTTTTCTTTTCAAATATACTATACATCCCAGATTTAGCAAATAAAAATACAGGGTTCCTTATTAAATTTGAATTTCAGATAAACAACAAATACTTTTTCAGTGTAATTTTTCAGTGTATACAATATCTAAAAGTTATTGTTGTTTATCTCAAATTCGAATTTAACAGGCCAGTCTCTATTTAATCTGACAACACAAATCCCAATGCTGAGTCAATCCTTTCATCTTTTCATGTGGTTAAACTTTGAATCCTTACTGAGTACAAGGCATTATAGACTTAAAGCTTTTGTTCTCTCAAAGTTCATGTGTTGAATCCCTAATTCCCAGAATGATGATGTTTCAACATGGGGCCTCTAGGAAGGAATTAGGGTCAGATGAAGTTACAAGGATGGGGCCCTTATGATGGGATTATTGTCCTTCTAAGAAGAGACATGGAAGCTTCTTTTTTTTCCCCACCCCTTGACCTGTATTCACACAAAGAAGTCACAGGAGCACACAGCAAGAAGTCAGCTATCTGCAAACCAAGAGGAGAACCAGGCAATTTACTATTGGACTTACAGCCTCCAGAACTGTGAGAAAATAAATTTCTGTTGTTTTAGTCACCTCTTCTCTGGTATCTTGTTATGGCAGCTTGAGCTAACTGACACAGTGTGCAGTTAGATATTATGATGGGATTCCAAATGAATAAGACACGATCTCTACCATTAAGGGCCTCCATTTGTGGAGAAGACAGAAGCCTGCATAATCAGACATAATCTTCCATCCTGCCCAGATCTCTCCCATATCTGTTTCCTCTTGCTTTGGTCTTGGGGTCTGCCCCTCAGGATGGACCCCACATTTCTTCTGAACAGCAGTAATACTCATTCATGGTATCCTTCTTTCCAGGTTCCCCATGGTCCAATTCATTCTCAACACAGCCCACCCAAGTATTTTCTAAAAACTAGATCTGATTAAACTGCTCCTTCATGTAAAATCCACCAGTTTTTTCATATGTCCTACAAAATTAAGTGCATACTCCATAGCATAACATTCTGCTCTCACCTTGACGACTATTCCTGACTGATTGCTATCTTTCCCTTTCTCTAAAACTTTTATGGGTTAAGTAGTGTCTCCAAAAATATATATGCTGGAGTCTTAACCACACTACCTCAGAATGTGAACACATTTGTAGACAGGCCTTCTACAAGTTAAAGTGAGGTCTGTAGAGGGTGGGTCCTAGGTGAGTATGAATGGGGTCCTTATAGGAGGGGGATATGTAGACACAGAGCAAGGCACGCATGGAGGGGACATGATGTGAAGAGGCACAGGAAGAGTGAAGACACTGGATTCGAGGCATCTACAAATGGAGGAATGCCAGAAGATTATTGGCAAAGCACAAGAGAGTAAGAAGCAAGAAAGGATCTCTCCACATGTTTCAGGGGGAGCATGGTTTTCCCTGCCAGAGCCTTAATTTTCCATGTCTAGGCTGTAGAGCGATAACAAGATAATAAATTCTTGTTCTAAGCCACCTACTTTGTCATACTTTGTTGTGACAAACGTAGGAAATTAATATGCTATCTCTCTACTGGCTCTTACTCCAAGACTCAACAAAACTCTGGAAAATCTTCCCTGAGCACTTACCCTCCAGGGAGAATACTTGTCCCTCCTCCATATTTATGTAAGAATTTGTTTATACTCCTATCCTAGTACTATCATGTGCTATTACTCATAGTCATTTAATACTTAATGAACATTTCATATATATTTTTGGGTGGCTAAAGTACACAGCACAGTGATACACTGATACATACTTGGGTACTATCATTTAACTTTCACATAAGCTCTATGTGAAGCAAGTTTACATAGTTTTAGTTACAGATAGGTAAAATTAATGTTAGAGGAGTTAAGTAACTTGTTCAACTACCTAGCCATCATCAAAGCCAGAATTCAAACCCAGCCAGTCTGACTCCATAGTTTGCACTCTTAACCACTCTGGTGCATTGCCTCCTATTTATGTGTCTTTCTCCCCCTTTCCAGGGTTTTGCACCCCATCCATAGCAGCACTCATAAAGTAAATGTAGAACTGCAGGGTATTATATTGCATTCAGTTGTAAAAACTAACATTGTACATCTTAGGTGAAAAGAATAAGCAAACTTCAAAGGACAATGTTTTTATTTAATATTTGGTTGTAGTATTTATCACATATTCACTTTTTATGTGCTGAAGAACACTATTAAGTTGTCACTAAGATAGACAATATTTCTTTAATATTTATAATACATTTCCTGAACTTGTAATTGATTTTTGCTTCATTCTAGATACCTTTCCTACTGACTCCATTGAGATATTAAATTGAGAAAAAGCTGGAAAAATAATAGTATTTCTTTGTGAGACATAAACATTGTATGGCATTAGAAAAGTAGGAGTATTTTTCACTAAACAAATATTTATTAAAGTGCAAGGTGGTATCCTAGTAGTAGCGATTAAGGATTTAGTTGATACAATAAACACCTCAGTGAAGATTATATCATCTTTCTCCCAAAGTGTTAAGATTTAGAAATATTTATTTGGATAAGTTTGAGGTCACAATAATGTTTAATTTCTCCTGTATCTTCACAACACAATGTTGTTAAAATTCAAGAACATCTTATGGAAGAGAGTAATGTGCTTGATGAAATATTTTTCAAATTTCACATGTTAATGATTGTGTTATAGGAAAAATAAAGGAATTGAGTATAAGATGTTAAAGTCAATCAGTATTGTTTTATTTGTTTTAACAACATGCCATTTTAAAGCTTTAATTTGCTACTAGAAATTTAAAATCCTAAAGATGAGAAATTACATCATTTTGCATATTTTTTGACCACAGAATTTTTTTCACTTTTACCTTCTCAACAGTAAATGATCCATTGAGAAGGACTGAGGAAACCCTTTTTAAGAACTGCTGGCTTAGCCGGGCGTGGTGGGCGCACGCCTGTAATCCCACCACTTGGGAGGCTGACGCAGGAGGATCTCGAGTTCAAAGCCAGCCTCAGCAATGGCGAGGCACTTAGCAACTCAGTGAGACCCTGTCTCTAATAAAAATACAAAAAGGGCTGGGGATGTGGCCCAGTGGTGGAGTGCCTCTGAGTTCAATCTCTGGTACAAAAACAAACAAACAAACAAACAAAACAACTGCTGGCTTAATACTAGTTTGCTACAAAGAAAAGTTTTCCCCATTGTTTTCATATCCGTTTATTTGTTTTGAGTATTATTTGCTTTGGAATGACCTTCATTTAGTCAATGAGTTTATCAATAATTTAAGATTCATCCACTATACCGTCTTATTTACAAATACTGCACCCAATGGACGGCTTCAGTGTTTCTTTTCCTTGATGTGGAAATTACAGCTAAGTACTGAGCTTTCTGCCTGCTATTGCAATTTTCCTCATTGAATTTAGACCAAGAAGCATCTTTTGCCATCATGTTCTCATACATGAATTAATGAGGAGAGGAAAGGAATTAAACACATAGCATTCTGGCTCTATATTGGAGATTGAGAAAAGTATTTGTATATTACTAATGTTCCATTAAAAAATGATTGAAAACATGAATAGTATGAACATACTTTGTATACAGTGTTATGTAAAAAGGTGCTCTATATATGTACTATGAATTGTAATGCATGCTATTGTTTTATATACAACAACTTCGAATAAAAAAAAAAAAAGTAACAGGATTAAACCAAATATGACACACCTATAATCCCAGGGACTCAGGAAGCTGAGGCAGGGAAATCACAAATTTGAGACCAGTCTATGCAACTTAGTGACCCTGTCTCAAAAAAAAAAAAAAAATTATAAAAAGTTCTGGGAATATAGTTCACAAGCAGAATGCTCCTGTGTATAATCCCACGTATATTAAAAAAATAATAACTAAGTTCAATCTTAATAAGTGAAATCACAAAAATTGAAAAACTGAAAGGAAGTAAGAGTTGAAATCAATGCTGCATTTCCATTCAGGAATGTCAAGGGATGCTAAACAACTAAATAGCAAATGAATACTAAGATAATTCAGTCACCTTGTTTATTAGTATTATGTAGTAAAATTAAGCCTCCATTGAGAGAATTAAAAGACTTTCAAATTGGGAACTATTACTATTCCCAAAGTGGCCTTAATGTATTCTGAGAACAGGTGCTGAGACAGCAACCTCTGGGTCTGAAAGCTTCATTCTTCATTCTGGTTAGTATAGTTTGTTGTAGTCAGACAATAATAACCTGAATTTGAATTTGGTGGAGAGAAAAAAGCAAGGGCAAGAGTTTTTTTTTTTTTTTTTTTTGGCATATTTTAATAAATAGATGTGAGAATAGAAAGTTCAATGGTCCATTTTTAAAATATAGTATGTTGTCTTAATTGGCATGTAATATCCAATTGTAGATGTTTTAACTACAGCCCTTTCCTTTGCCTGCCTCAATTTTAAAATTAGCCAATCACATAGATTGTAACCTGGAGCTCCTCCTACGAGAGCAAAGGGCAATACTGCATTAGGGATAAACACAGGTCAATTGCTCAACAAGGTGCATTTGATAGCCATGTTTGGTAATAGCCCTTCTGGCAGAAGTAAAGTTTCCCTTGCTGAGCTACTTGCAACCTCATGTTTGATTCTTTGCAGGGCACCCTGGTATTTCTAACAGACATACAAGGGTCTCTTTATACTCACCTGCAACAGTGACAATGAACCTACTAACTCACACATAAGTCAAACCAAATGCCCATCTTTCCTCCACCTTCTCTTCAGCTCTGATTCCAATCCTCTCTCTATTAGAAGCAGTGCATGCCAGGAAATAGCTATTTAGAATTATTGAATACATACTTGTTGTGGGAAACAGAGAAGCAGAACTTCCTAGATTGTCATTTGTCACAGGAGTTGTTCCACATTTTTCTGCTACTGCATAAGTTCTCAATAAAGGATCAAGAGCCTTTAGGATCTGAGCAGATAGTATAACTAGTAATTCAGGTTGAATAGTCCAAAGCTGGTAAATAATAATAATAATAATAATAATAATAATAATAATAATCCTTTCTCAGAAAAATTCTTAAAGGGAAACAAACTAATGCTTGTTAAATATCTTTGATAGCTGCTTTATATGTAAGTTATTTTATAAAATCTTCACAATAACTCTCTGAGGTAGATAGTATCTCCATTTTATAGATAAGGGTACTAAAACTCAAAGGAATTATGTAGAATGATCAAATTTGTACAGTATGTAGAAAAAGCACATGTGATATGATATTTTATGATACACATACCCCTTCTACCAACATGCTTTCTTCTACACTAGACTTTCATACCACAGGCACCATGATTGTATATAATTAAGACAGAAATAAAAATCCAAATTGGGGGAAGTCCTGAATGCATAAGATCTGTTTCTTAAATCTCTAAGCACAGCATCATCAACCAGGTTGCTTCTGGAAATATCGAATTAGTTCCAATTTGATCAAATATGGAATAAGTTAGAGAAGTACAATGGTACAGAATATCAGAGTCTACTTCAGGTTAATTCAATTAATGCTTCGTTCCTTGCATTCCCTCCCTATTCCAAATATAGACATGTATCCCTTGCATATTAGACCTCATATATTTGGGGAGAGGCTTTATATAACATTTGGACTAAAAGATTTCTAGAACCCAAACATCAGTCCACTCTTTCAGGCATGTTTTGATTCACTGATCTCCAGGAGAACAAAATATTTTGTCTTATTAGAACAAAGATTTTATTTGGATCATCCTTCTTCCACTAATACTATATATATATATATATATATATATATATATATATATATATATATATTATTATTAAGGGAGGTCAAACTGTCTCAGTGGAAAGTGGGAGAAGGATGAATAAAAATTGAAACCTGGTTGTGGGAATCATTGGAGCTAGAGGTCAGCTTCATCTAAATCTGACAAGGGTTATAGGCCTAGAAAAGCAAAGTCTACCTTATTCTTCCTAATGCAGTGCTAGCGCGGTGAGAGCTGGAACTAGGAGAGTAAGAATGAGGTCAAATAACGCTGCATTCTGTATTGATTATTCATTTATTCTTTCAGGATATTTGACAAACTCCTAATATATAACACACACTGGGGACTCAGAGATAAATAAGACCATAACTTTAAGAAGATCACACTTGAGTACAGGAAATGGATACATAAACAACTAGGTATAAATGCAGAGTGACAGATAATAAAATAGAAGTAAGGAGAAATAGTCTATCTAGGGTCAGACAGGATTTGGGGTGGACGGCAACACTTGGATTGAGGGTCCAAAAAATCATTTTCCCATGGTCCTGGCAGAACAGGGACCAAATCTGCGTCTCCTGACTCCCAATCTAAGATGTACTCAGATGAATCATGCCACCCTGCGAAGAGATAAATGAATGGACACAAAGAATGGTGGGAGGAATAAAGTTGAAATAACAAAGAATTTTGAGAAAAGTCACATTCCAAGGACTGAAATACCAATACAGAAATAGTTACTGGGAAACGACGAGGCAGGAAACTGGGTTAAAACCTGAAAGGAGGAGCTCCTGTGAAAGAGTTGACCTCCCAAATTAATCTGTGCTAGAACACTTACATATATATCCAGGGCAGCAGACTATAAGAGGAGGGGTGGATGAAACAGAGAATGAGACATACAGAATTGCTCTGAAGATGCACTGCCAAATTTTTCTGGCAGTCATTTTTTCCATATCTGCGGTAGTTGGGGTTTTCAAATGAATAGTTTAAAAAGACACACATTTCACTACCACTTTGTAGAAATATCCTAAAGGGAAAAGGGAAATGTTAGTTACCATCCAACAAATTTATACTGAGGGCCTGCCTACTTTGTGACATTCACTATATTAGGTATGGTTCTTTTAACCCTTCCCAAATAATTTATTTATATGCCATCTTCTTCAGACAGAAGTAAGATTGTTAACAAAGATAAATAAAATATAAGTTAAGAACAATTCCTGCTACTTTTTAAAAAATTATTTATTTGTTTTAGTTGTACACAATGCCTTTATTTTTACGTAGTGCTGAGGTTAGAACCCAGGCCACACACGTGCTAGGCGAGCGCTCTACCGCTGAGCCATAAACCCAGCCCTCCTGCTACTTTTAACACTTTCGAATCCTTTTTATGTTGGATGAACTGTACAAGTTTCTCATAATTTTGATAATTAAAATTTAGTCTAGTCCAGTTGTAACTTCAAATTCCTGAACTTCAACTCAGATTTCTAGGTTTAACTCTCCATTCTCTAGTTTAAAGTCCTCCTGGACGGGTTAGTTATCAAGCGACAAGGATTTAAAGAGGAGAAGAGAGGGAGTGGTATGGTTTTGGTTCATGCTCTCCCGGTCCCTTTTATTTCTGTTCCTATCTCCTCCTGTGTAGGAGATGCAGGGAACAGGTGAGGAGGCAAAGATCACTTTCTATGAATGATCATTTAAAAGATCCATGGCAGAAAGTTCCTCGGCTCCTAAATCTCTGGTTTTATCTAGTTTAGTTGCTGCTGGAGGCCTTTGCAGACAGCATTCTCATGGGTACATGAATGTTGTTTTCTTGGGGCAATGTTCATTTCCTTCTGTTGTATAGAACAACAGGCATAGCTAAACCTCCAGCTCCATGTCTGGTCCATTGACTCATCTACCTTATTGGCAGTCCTCCTGTTCTTGTCCCCTTGGTGGTGCCACAAGACCCAATAAAGTCTTCTTCTATGCTTGGCAAGGGTGCTTTATTGGGCATCCTATCTCAGAATGTATCTGTGGGATTGTTCTTTTAGTGGTGACTGAACAATCACACAGACTGATGGATATTGCTGAAAGAAGAATTTACTATGTACATTTCCTGGGAGAAGGGGGATGCTATCCCATGCAGGGCCACCTGGAGAAGTGCCAGTTTTTGGTCAGGAGGCAGAAGAGGAATCAGGGACCAGAAACATTTTAAGAGTTTCAATGGAAAATTCAAGTCAGAGCAGGCTGAGCCACTTAGAATTGTTTTGAATAGTCAGTGGGCTCTGGGCTGTAGGGGTGGTTAGTTGTCTAGTACATGAGCCTGGGTTGATTTTGGGTGGAGGAATCATTGGCTTGTGTTTGAAAGTTAGATCTAAGTAGAGACTGGAGGATGTGAGCTCAGAGTGGTCGATTTGCAGATGAAAGGCATGCTCACAGCCAAGGCCTTTGCAGTCTTTGAGCATAGGCAAGCCTTGGGAGGATCGATCTCTCCCTAGCCAGAAAGATTTTTAAGATATCAAAATATCATGAGTTATAGAAATGTAAGACATGATTAATATATACCCTTCCATGTTCTGTCTATGCCTTTCCCATCATTCCTTACAGATTTCTAGACCAGAGAGGGCATCCAAGTCTATTTCTTATACTTCAAAAGATAGTGTCAGACTCTTCAGAATTCCTCACCATTCCTGCATTAAGAGCACACTGAGTGAAAGATTGCTTGCAGCTTTTATGACCCAGGTGGATTCCAGCCAGGAATCCAGAGAAGCCATCTCTCCTTTTTGAAATCACCCTCAATCCTTCTGAGTGTTTGAACAACATGTTTCCATTCCTCACCCCTCAGGAGCAACAAAGGGAAATTCATTACCTAGTGTTGTGGACTAAATTGTGTCCCCCACCACCACCACCCGAATTATATATATCTTGAAACCCTAACCACTAAGGTGACTGCATTTAGAGATAGAAGGTGATTAAGGTTAAGGGGTCACAAGGTTGAGGCCCTGATGCAATGGAATTAATGTCTTGGTAAGAAAAGATGCCCATGTTGCACCAGCAAAGAGCTGTGTGAGGACACAGTGAGAAGGCAGCTGACCCCAAGCCCAGAGAAGAGGCTTCAGAATGAAATCTACCCTGCCAGCACCTTGATCTTGTATTTCCCAGACTCCAGAATGGACAGAAAGAAGGTCCTGTGGTAATTTGTTAGGGCAACTGAAAGAAACTGACATACCCAGGAGTACCTAACAGCCACAGGTTGAGGTGACTACTTGTTCTGTCCTTGGCTCACCAGATTTGGTGGTGGTGGTCCTGATGGTGATGTCCTTATTGATGCTAACTAAGGCAGCATCTTTATAAGCTCCAGGAAAATTTGCTCCAATTGATAGAAATTGATGTATGGCTCTATCTTGGGTCTTTACTATAATTTTAGGAGAGGTCCCACTCAATGCCCCTTGTATTTCCAATCTGTCCACTTGGAAAGGGGAACACAGCATGGCTTGCTTCATGTGGGTTATTTTTCCTGCATCTGTATATCTTGTTTCCCTGCTATTGTAAATTCCTTGAGCCAGCATGTTGAAGAGTGTGCTGTTGTGGGTGCCAATAGGAAGAAAAAAAGAGCTTATTTGGGAAATGGTATCTCAGGTTAATGATTCAGCCTGAGGCTGCATTTCTCACCTGCTGGTATCATCTGGAGAATTCTGCCTTCACACCCAGCCCAGGAATATTTAAAATGCAATAACAACTTCTTGAAAAAAGGAAGGAATCATTAGTCACGTGAAATTTGCTTACAAGTAAGTTCTAACTTACCCAATATACCTGAATGCGTGTTTCCTAAAATACTGTTTGAAGAAATGGCAGCTCAGCCGAAGCCACAGCTTCATTTCCTTTTTTAATCTCACTGTCTGGTTGCCCCCTTTCTTTTACAAGCAGACACTGCCTGGAAGCTACAATTGCTGCTGAGTGGTAACAAGGGGTCCTCCACAGGCCACAGACTCTCGAATCAAGAACAGGTGCAGTCACACCCCCTCCACAAACAAAGATATTTTGTTTGAATGGGCACAACATGGAAGAATGGGATGTATTAATAGCTAAATAGTGTCTTTATTAACAGTAGAACAGCTGGCAGTTCTATATGACAGCGCTCATTCCAATCCATTTTATCCAATTGCAGAACTATAAGCGCGCTCCACCAGGGAACTAAGGGGACCACACGCAAGCAATCAGCCATTCAACAGCACTCTAATTGCTTCACAGTTGGAAGTGTGTTCTCCTCCGCCACTGTTATTCTTTTAGGGGGAATTGTTGGTGCACTCGCCTATCTAGAATCAAGTGCTGCTAATGCAGATAAGCTCCTTAAAGAAACTTGCTTTGTTTTCCAAGGCCTTATGAGTAGCCCTCCATGGGGTGTTCCCTGGGCTTGGCTGTTCATAAATCCCTGGTGCTGGGTGCCAGGGGGGATGCGGACGCAGGGAGTCTCAGCCTCTCTGTCATCTCCTAGCAAAGTGGTTACCCTAAAGAGGGAAAAATAAACTCCCAACTCATAAAGATCCTGTTAGACCCTGCTTGAGAACCTTTCTTCAGGGCGTCCTACTGAGCTGAAGAATAGATTCAGTGAGTCAGTGCAGATGTCTAAATGCCTGCCACTGTACCGCCAGTCTCTGAGCCGCGGGGAGGCTACACTGGAAGGAATCCATGTCAGGTATAATCAGGTTATGCAGGTAAGACAGGAAAGAGGGAAAGGAATTGGAGGGTGAGTAAAAGCACAGCCAGGGAAGCAAATTAAAACCAAAACCTGAATACCTAGGCAGATGGGTGGGGGTGGGGGGGAATCAGCCTCTCAGTCTGTTTATCAAGGAAGGATCTGGCTAAACATTATTAAAATCATTTACAATGTCAAATAAAGGAGGCCTGGTTACTTTTTTTGTTCTTTCCAACTACTGTTTAATTTTCTTTGTGTATTTGTTTTATTTGCAGTTTATCCAGTCTAAGAAAATACTGTTTGCAGAGCATTGTATCTCTGCCTTTTCTCAGAGTAATTCCTATTTGGTGAGTTTTCAAAGTATCCTTTGGGGAGAATATTAAAAAGCTCTTGGCTGTATTTAGTCCAGACAAATATAGGCAGATATGAAATTATAAAATCTTCCTGATATGTAGGGCTTTCTTTGTTCTTTCTGATCATGTGGGTGATTAAATGACTCAGAGGAATAAGTTATTGTTTAGGATTTGCCAATCAGGCTACTGATCCCATCTATAGCTCACCCATTGTTGGGACTTCTTATTTTGTCCTTGTTAGCATGTAGCTCCAGGTAATAAAATTATAGGTTACTCTCATTTATCTACCTCCTTTTTGTTAAATTGCCCCCAAATGGCTTTCAGACAATATTTTTTCCATCCCTACTGATGGCACTTTCTGAATAAAGAAGCATATCTTTGGACACGACAATAGATTCAGATGAAATGGAAATCATTGTTGAAAATAAAATAGACCCCAGAGAGCTCAGGACAGTGAAAATCACTCGTCCACAAAGAAAGTCGCTAAAGCTTTAATAAAAGGCAACAAAGACACAGGAGGCCAAGCAACAGACTCCAAAAGGAGGCAAAAGGTCGAGTCTTTTATAGAAACTCTTTTATGTAGCTCCCATGATGGGTTAAGTTTTCAGAGCAACATAAATTCCCCACAAGAATCCTTAAATTCTCAGCCCTCCTGCCAAGAAAGTGAAGATGCATATGCATCTGTTTGGAAATCTCCCAAAGCATGTGCAAAACAGGCCAGGCAGCCTTCATTGCCAAACATTCAGTGGAGCCCTGTTACAGCCTCATGCAGAGGACTTCATTTTTAGGCTGAAGGCACCTGCAGACAATGCGGGGAAGGGAGGAGGGGGAGGCAAGGATATTTCTGGCAACAGGATGTCAGGGTATGCTTAGAGTGGAATAAACAAATGGAAAGATTCCTCCCTACTAAAAGGGAATATTTAGAGACATGCCCGGACATGTCCATTTTTTTAAACTAACACTATCCACACGCAGGACTAAGTTAATCTCTCCTCCCACTTGCTCAACATTATTTTCTTGCTGTCTGGTTGAGTTTATCATCAGGGCAAAGATGGCATCCCTGGTCTGTAGGAGTCAGGGTTTCTTGACCAGTTAAATTAGCATCTTCCGGTTCAGGGGATGTGTGGAATAGTTTAGGGAGGATCCAGTATCTTCCTTTGCTCAGATGGGCATATTTAAGAGATTATCTTATTTCTGGACCCTTTTTCAAGCTAATATTGTGTGTGATCTTGAGCAAGTTACTTCTGGTAGTTGGTGGTTTTTTATCTCTTTTAAAATAAAGCTGTGAACTCCTTGAGGGATAAAGCTGTGTCTTTGTTTTCTGGGTTTCTGCGGGACCTAGCCCAATGCCCTAAACATAAAATCAAATGCAGGTGTTTATCATTTCTGTCACACATCTCATCTGGGTAATTCATCTAGGACTTTATCATACAGAAGTAGGAAAAATGTGTATTTTAAATATTTATTTAATGTTTTCAGTGCTTTGAATAACATTCTGAATAGTGTTAAGATAGAAGGCAGCAATATTTTGTCTGTCTTATTTGTGGAGGTACTAATGGTTCAAAGGACACCCCTCTAATGAATGACACTAGACACCTACCCACCAAGGGAAAGTTTTCCTTTTAGCAGAACATGAATTAATTTCTTAGCAGAAGCAAGTGTTCAAAAGAACACATTGAATAAAATTGCATACCTACTGGGAGTGCCTAAAGCTATGTATATAATCAGGATTTCCTGGGCCAAAGGATATTTTAAATTTTTTTTCCTGTGTCAATTCACTATATATCCGATCAGATGCCATTCAAGCTTTATTTCTGTTCTTCAAGGTTAGAGTTCTCATCTAGCCTTACATCAAGGGACTTTCTATGTAGCTGTGTATCTTAGTTTCTTCTTCAACAGAGGTATACTGATGACATACAGGTAGGTCATCATGACATACATGACATACATCATGACATGCATGACTTCCCCCAGCTCTTAGACTGTTCTAAGTCCATACTGACCACATGATGCTCTTGCTGGTGCTGGCATGACCATTGCCTGTTTTGGCCATGAGTAGAGATAGAAAGCACCATCTGGAAGAGTGTCTGCCTCACCCATGTGCCACACCCTCACTTGTGTTCCTCAGGTTGGTCTCCTTTCCTTTGTGGTACTGAGCAGGGGCCCCTGCCCACAGGGTGACTGCTGGACCAGAGTTTCTGTTGCTACCATGTGGAAGAGGGGACAAGTTTCCTGATTGCACTATCTAGCTAGGCTTTGTGATTCTTGCAAACTCCCTTTGTTGATTCAGCTTGGTCTTTAATACATGGACTCTAGTGTCTCAGAGTCAGATAGGGATCTGCCTTTTTAAAGTGATTCTTGGGTAATGTTAGTATTGTCTGGTATGAAACCAGCCAAGCTTGCCTCGGAGGCTGCTGAGGCAATGTCACATAGGTCACCAGATTTACTCAGCTTCCAAAAGTGAGTTTTTCCAAAATAACTATGTATTGAAAAAATAATTGTGATACTTCCATTCAATGGAACGCCAAGTCCCCATAAAGAAGAACAACATAGTCCTATTGATTGACTTGAAAATATGTTCATGACATAATAGCATGTATCCAATTATTCCACTTACGTAAAATTATAGATAACTTATGTCCATATTAATTTAGATGAGCGGACAGATGTATGGAAGTTTGTATATAAATTAACTTTGATCATTTCTGAGTAGTTGATTTTGATAAGATTTTTTTCTAATGATTATGTATGTAATTTAAATTTCTTGCAGTGAAAAAGATTTATTTTTAGAAGTAGGAAAAAATAAAGCTAATTTAATTTTACAAAAATATGTCTTCTACTGGTTTTTCATTGAGCAACTTTGCAAATCCATCCTTTTTAGCAATATCAGAAAATATTTACAAAGTATGTATTTGTGACTGAGGCATTTTTTGACACCAGGAATAGTAATTTAGATAAGCTTTAACCCTGCACTTCCATAGAAAAATGAAGAAAAAAAAAATACAAGAAACATCAACAACAAAATAAAAGCAAAACTTATATATTGAACAAACATAAGTACTCACTTTCCCCCTAATCTATATTTGTTATTCCATTTTAAAATCTGCAAATATACCAGTCCCAACCAATTTATTTATATAGAATCTGGGCATGACATTTTTAATTGCTCAGATACAATTACTAAAGGGGATCTAAGATTTTTCAAAGGTAGACAAGACCTGCAACTGTATCAAATTCAACCATCCACCTAACTCATGACTGCTTCTGTGCATGTTGCTCCTGTATCTAATGAGAAGTGAGAAAGTTTCTGATAATTTACAGTGTGCCAAGCACTCAAGAGAAAACAACAGTCTTTTAACCTCCCTGAGAATATGTCCAGAAAGCAGTTTGTGGCATTTATTCAGAGCTTGAACTGCAGCCACTCTGTATTTCTTCTGCTCTGTTAAAATTAGATACCTTACCAATATCCACAGCCAAATAAGAAGAGAGCCTGAATGCTTATTCTCAGAGTATATCCGATAAACATCACCTAAAACTCAGGGGAGAAAGGACCCCTCCCAGGTTTATTCTCATAGCTGTGGAGTCAGAGCCATTGGTGAGATACGGGTGGGCAGCAGCAGAAAAGGAGACATTCTTAGGGCATCATTTCAGGGAGAATTAAGATGTGACTATTCAATGAATATTAGTGATCAGTTCATTTTTTGAGTATTAATAATAGATGATTAATGGTCGAATAAGAAAGTGAGGAAAAGTAATACAGGAGAGGAGTAAGAGTATTAATGGAACATAGGCAGACATGCAGAGGTAAATGTGACATCCAGAAGTTAGACTGCCAGGAAAGGAGAAGATAAAGTTAACATTACATATAAAAGAGAAACTCTCTATATTTTCTTTGACAGAGAAAATCCAGAATCCATGAAAATAGATCCAGATTATCTTCCATATTCATGGAACATTTTCACTTACCATGTGCACAGAAAGATCTTGTTCATCATGTTCAGAGACATAATAGTCTAAAAGCAGTAACAGAAACCTTAACTTGGGAACCCTAAAAGGCCTATGAACTTGGGATCTGAAAACAACTTTATTTTTACTAATCTCTCACTGAAATTCAGTGTTTCCTTCAATTATACATGATGCAAAACATCATGGCAGTATCAGCAGCTCCTGTGACTTCTAGAATTCATGCATAGTTTTGTATTGCATTAAACTTTTTACAGAACCATTGTTTATGCTGTCACTTAGCTAAAGATTACGATAGATACAAATGCTTTGCCTATTCTCTTATTTAATGGGTTGATAAGTATGCATATACATTGCTGTATCACAAATGCATTTGTTTAAACAACTTAATAAATGTATTTCATATAATTGATGGTCTTTGTAGTCTTCTGTATTTTATTTATTGCATGAAGACACATCATCTTGAGAGGAGTTCACAGACTTCACCAGCTAAGATCACCCACCTTTGACTCAAAGAGCACTCTAAGAGAAAACATTTGCTCTGAGGGTATATAAGCCCACCCTTATCCAAGTAAACTCTTAGACTGCTCTGCATTTCTTCTCTGAGGTGACTGACATAAGCGTGGTACCAGTAGCCTGGGGTCCTGAATCCTGTAAGCAATACTCACGTGCAGGGTGAGAAAAGAAACACTCTTCCTGCCCAAAAGGCTTTTTTTAACTTTATCAATAAGTTTTGTGGACACCATAATTTGATCAGATTCCTCTGGAAAAAATTGAAGCACGAATATATTTTAATAATTGCATCGATATAAATTGATGTTTATAAAGGAAATAGAAGTCTAGTCATGACACTTAGGACACCTACTTTGAGGCAGGGATGATTTAAATGTTCACAAAGTGACAGGTACTTATTTCAGAGCTCATGCTCTGAAGGATCCCATCCTTTTGGTAGGTGTAATAAGCACATACCTAGTTGAAATCAGGAAAGCTTAAGCACAAAGATGCAAATACCCATTTGCTTTAAGCAATTGTATTTTGCCCACATTGTCTGTACCATCTTGTGCATATAACACTTGTGACAATTCCATCCAAATGGACAGACGGCAATGAAGAAAAAAAAAATCCAGGGAAGTTCCATAGCTATGGTTTATGTGTTTCCAACAAAGGACGCACCTACCCAACTCTGCCTCTTTGAAGCCTCTACAGTGCGGAGCTTCTAGCAGATGGTTATGCCACGTCAGGCCCACAGCTGTGTGTTTCTGGCAAAAGAACAATGTTTGAATTCTGTACAGAAATTTTGTAAGATATGTTTCTTGTTGCCTTTTCATGAATTTTATTTGGTAATTTTTTTACACCATAAAGAGTCTGGAGACCATATTGAGAAAATGTTGGCAAGGGAAAGCTATTTGTTAGCTAGCCAGATTTATTTAAAGAGGATCAATCACATATAATTCTGGAAAAGAGGCAGCCCACTGGCACTGAATGTGCATCCCAACAAATTCAGAGCTTGAACTGCAGCCACTCCGTATTTCTTCTGCTCTCTTAAAATTAGATGCCTTACCAACATTCACAGCCAAACAGGAAGAGGGCCTGAATGCTTAGTCTCAGAGAGTATCCAACACACATCACCTAAAACTCAGGGGGAACAGAGTAAAAAGCATTCAGAATTTTTTGAGCTAATCAATTATAAGGCTGCTTGATTTCATAGAAATTGTGCCAAGTCATTTCTGAGGCCAATTTGGAGACTTTTGTGATCTAATTCTGGGTGCACTCCAGATAAGGTCATGCATGGGACAGTTTGTGTGTCTGCTCTAGCCTTCTCCCCACAAGGAAATTATAACCTGGCAGATGGGGTGTATGTGTGACTTGACTCCAGTTTCATTTCAGCTGACTGCTAAGATAACCCAGCAAGTCAAAATAAACCCAGACAGAAGACACAGGCCTCTCTAATCCCAGCCACATGTATAATTCAGCAGGATCCACTGATGTATTTAAAGAATACTGAACTGGCCACTTTCTTTTTCAAGCAGAGATGTAAATGCTGTGTGGGGTTTAACATATTTTTGTTGTTGTTGTTGTTGTTTTTAAATGTATACTTTCCTTCTGGAAACACTGTCATTTTTTCCTAGATCCCTTCATCTTAAATTTGGTATCTGAAATAAATTTAGGGTGGTTCCCACTATGTTATTGAAAGGCCCCAGGGATTGCTGCTATTATCAGAGAAAGGGGTCTAGTGCCATTCATGGTGATATTCAATAGCCTGTAAGGCTGTCTGCATCTGGCAGCCAGCACTCACTCCAGGCTGTTCTTAGGAGCTGTTTCTCTGATTGACAGTATTCTCTGACCAGGGTCACAGCCACAGCTTCCTCTCACTCACATTTGATGGATAAAGCAAAAGAACCTGCAGTGAGATCCATATTAATGGCTGTAACCAGCTTTCTCTTTCATGATTTTCTTGCCTTTTCATTTTGTTTGAGATTGAATTTGAAAGTGAACTTTGTTCCACACTGTAGCCTATGGCAGTGGGCAAATGAGATGAAACTGCGCGGAGGAATAGCATGCATACTGCACACACCAAAAGTAGATGTATGAAAAATGGAAATGACAGGGTGGTTGGGCTGACTGGGTTTTTACGGGAGCTGAACTTTTCCTGGAGTTGCAGAGGGAGGGTGCACAGAGGAGAACACCCTGGAATTTTAGCAATTTTGACCAGCTTCTCTGGAGAGAAATGAAAGCCAGCTCCAAAGTACTCAGGCAGGTATGAAAAGCAAGGAAATGAACCTGTCAGCAATCACAACTTGAGTGCTCACTCTTTCGCTGGGTGAGATGCTTTGTTAATAAACAAGGAGCTTTGCAAACTCAGAGTCAAAAAAAGAAAATCAGAATGGCCTGGGATGATCATCTGAATAAGACAAAACCATCTCCAAAGAACAAAAGGCCCCTACCATACCCCCAACCCCACTTCAATCCCCACCCTGCCCAGATCCCAGCACTACTGAAGCCCATCCTTCTTATGATCGTGTTTCTGTGAATTCTTTTGCAAATATTCTCTATCAGTCTGTGGCTTATCTTCTCTTCCTTTCAGAACCATCTTTCATCCAGCAAGAGTTTTTTATTTATTTATTTATTTTTTAATTTTAGTGACTTCCAGCTTATCAATGATTTCTTTTATGAATTGAAACTTTGGCAAAAAGTTGTTACTGAACCTAAGGTTGTCTAGATTTTCTTCTATTATTTTATGGTTTTTTAGATTTACATTTTACATTCAGGTGTATGGTCCATTTTTACTTGATTTTTGTGAAGGATGTGAGATCTGTGCCTAAGTTAAAATTTGTTTGAATGTAGCTATTTAGTTTTTCCAGCACCATTTGTAGAAAAGAAGATCTTTGCTCCATTGTACTGCCTTTGCTCTTTTGTCACAGATCAGCTGACTTTTATCTTAGTTTATTGTTGTGCTGTTTTAATAGAATACCTCAGACTAGACAATTGGGAATAAAGACTCACAGTTCTGGAGGCTGGGAACTCCAGGATTGAGGGACTGGCATCTGGTAATGACCTTTTCCTTGGACCATTTTGTGTTGCTATAATAAAATGTGAGGCTACATACATTATAAGGAAATGAAGTTTATTTAGCTCACAGTTTTGTAGCTGAAAGTCTAAGATTGGGTGGCCCATCTGCTTGGTCACTGTAAGGACTCTGGTTGCATCATGACATGTGAATGATATCACATGGCAGTATATGAGAAAGATATGTCACATGGAAGGACAGAAAACAAGAGCCTGGAGAGTAAACAGATTCTCTCTTACATAATAACGCTCTCACAGGGACTAACCCACTTCTGCTGGCCCTCGCCCACTCTGTGATTTAGAAATTAATTCTTTCATAAAGGCAGTCATGATACAATCACCTCCCATAAATGTCCCTCATAAATCCTCTGCCACCTTTCTAAATGGAAGACTGAGTGTCAACATGAGGTTTGATGGGAACACACTACATCTAAACCATAGCCACATCTTTGCTGCATCATCCCATGGAGTAGGGGCAAAGGGGAAGGGGGAGGGGACAAAAACACCTTTCTATAAGGAAGCCACTCCCATTATAACAAGCCCACAGCTGTAATAATGGCACTAGTCCATTCCTGAAGGCAGAGCCCTCATGGCCTGATCCCCTCATTAGGCCCCACCCTCCAATTAGGCCCCTTGTGAGTTTTGAATACAAGAACTTTAGCAACTGTAGTTATGTAGGTCTGATTCTTAGTTCTTTCTTCTGTTCCACTGATCTGCCTATTCTCTCCTCACTACCACACATCTTGATGGCTGTAGCTATATGGTAAGACCTGCTGTCAGGTGGTGTCAGTCCTAACTCGGTTCTCTCCTTCAGTATCCAGTTGGTCATCGTTGGTCTTTGGTTGTTCATATAAACTTTAAAGCCAGTTGTTGGTTCTACAAAATCATTTTCTGGGAACACATCTGCAGCATCTTTAACCTAGACTCTCTCACAGTAACTTACCTTAGAGAATTTTTAAAAATTCTTATGCCTAGCCCTTCCCACAAGGATTCTGCCTCCATTATTCTGGGGTAGGTGGGCTCCTCACTACAGTTCAAAACTTTCCACTAGTGATTCTCATAAATCAAACCAATCTATCTACATATTGAACCATGCATCCAACAAGGCAGGGATGGAAACCATGACCTTATGTTCTTCACTGTCTTAACAACTGTAATGCCAACGAGTTTCCTTAAAATGTATTTGAAAAGGCATAGCTTCAGTGGAATATTCTCTGGGTTGTGACTTCTCTCCCCGCATAGCTATACTTTTTTAGATTTTCCTCTTTCCTGTAGCCTTCCTTGTGTTGTGAGAATCTGTCCTGCCTCAGATGAAATAGTTTGAGGTTTGGTCTTCTCTTGCCATTCCACACCCTCCCCCTTTGCCTTTAACAACAGTGTTCAGAAGGAATAATTCTTAAAACAAAAGACAAAACAAAACAACAACAAAACACCTTCAATTATGACCTCATTTTTAGTATTTGAAAATTTGCTAGAGGTCACAGATTAACACTTGAAACTGGACCCTTTCTTGGGTCCACATTTTCTCCCATTCCAATCTGCCAGCCCTTGCCCCTTCCTCCCCGCACTCCTTTTCCCCCTCTAGCCTTTACTTTCATTTCTCTTATTCCCTTCTCAGTTGTTCTCTTGTCCTCTCTTGTTTGTGTTCCCTTCCTCCTTTCATTCCCTCTTGGACATCTTTCTTTCCCCTTCTCATGGCTATTACCTTCTTACCATCCCCTAATCTGTATTTCTTTGTGAAGAATCCTGTGCTCAGAGTAGGCAGTTTAATTTGCTAATTTGCTCTAATTGGGAGAGGGGGAGCAGACTAATCAAGTCTTTATTAATCAATAAAACTCTGATTAATCGGAGACTGAGAGAGGCCATGTGTGGAATATGAATACAGGGTTTGGCTGTCCACTTGTGATGTGATCTTGGAGACACTATTCAGCCACTCTGTGCCTCAGTTGTTTCATTTATAAATTAGGGATCTGGTAGCGTCCGCTTCATTACACTTGTTATATATGCTAAGTTAACACAGGTATAGTTCAGCTGTACCTGGCATAGAGTAAGTGTTCATTAAAAATTGGATATGATATTGTTAATGTTGATTATAAGGTAAGAGTAACTCTCCTTAAGGGGGAAGGAAAAGCAGTTCCTTGATGAAAAGATAAATTTACAAATTTGCAAATGTACCATCTTGATGCAACAGCTACTCTATTGTATCAGCTAATATTTCCCTTGCTAACCCCATTAATTTGCTTATAAATTCCTTTGTTCATAACACAAGTAAGTTTTATTTTGAACAATTTTTTAGAGTAAAAGTGTCAGCTCACATGCCCCCCATGGAATTAAGCAGTTGAAATTTTTTAATCTGGGTGTGACAGAGTCTCTTTGTCATATAACCTGGATAATAAATATTTTCTTCTAATTTTCTTCTCTCTGTGTAAGAGATGCAAAAAAAAATGTGTGTGGTTGTGTGGGTTATATGCTTCTTGGTTATTGACATGGCAATAAAAACTGGGGGTGGAGTTGCAGCTGGGTCTTTGATTCTTGGTTCTACTTTTAGGTATGGAATCATCTAATTACTTTTTCCAGAACTTCAAAAGTATTTGAGCAAACAAACAAACAACCCATGTATACTCCCCCTTTTATTGTTACTGAGGATTTAAATCTGGGGTGCTCTACCATTGAGCTACATTCCCAGCTGTTTTTTTTTTTTTTTTTTTTTTTTTTTTTTTGTAACCACAGTCTTGCTAAGTTGCTGAGGCTGACTTTGAACTTGCGATGATCCTCCTGCCTCAGCTTCCCTAGTAACTGGAATTACAGGTGTGCACAAGACACCTGGCCCCATGTGCTTCTTATAAACTTCCAAGTAATAAAACAAGCAGACGCAGGCAAAGAATAGAGGTTATAAAGGTTAACTCTGAATATTTTTCTTCCAGGCTTAGGAGTTTTCACTAAGTGCTGCAGAGATTCCTGAAGCAACTTGCTTTCGAGTTTCCCAACAACCATCATCACTGTTGGGTGGACGGTGATCCCATGAACCCTCATCCAGACTCAGTTGCAGTGACTGATTCCTTCCCTCTTACCTGGGGATTCCTCTCCAAGTGAAGGGTGGGAAAGCAGCATGGTAAAAATCCAGGTATGTTTGGAGGACTATGATGGGTGGCGACTGCTTAGGATGCCTGTCCTTTCCTCAAAAACACACAGTTTCACATACCAGCAGGGGTCCACCAGTCAAGTTGACCCAGGACTGAGGGGTTTCCCGGGACATTGGGATTTCATTGCTTAAAACACAGACAGTCCTGGGCTGATGTATATGGGCTGGTCATCCTAAAAATAAGAACTACATATGGGAAGAATTATTTTACTTAGCAGTGAAAGAAAAGATCTCCACGTGAATAGATAAGATAAAAGTGAAATATAGTCAAGAGTATACAAATGGTTTGCTAATTTGCACTGCAACCAATATTTATTTAGACCTTAGTCTAAACCTTGCCCCCTCATCCATATTCAAAAAAGCCCTTAAGCTAGCAGGTGAAACTTCTACCTGCATGTCAAAGGGCATACTATGGGTTAACTATCACCACTGCATGACATATTACCCCAACATTTGGTGGCTTAAAACAATAATGCATTGTCTCAAGATTGTAAATGAGTTGGGAATTTTGGGGGCACAGTGGGCATGGCTTACATCTGCTCTATGTGTCTAGAGACTTATTTGGAAGACTCCATGGCTGAAGACTAAAATAATCTGAAAACCTGATGGAGGCTAAGGAGGCTCTTTCCAAGTGCCTTGCTTTTAAGGCCGTTCCAGAAGGCTGCTCGGTGTCCCCACAGGGAGGCAGTGGGCTTTCCTCCAGAGCCAGGATTCCCAGACAGTGATAGGAGAGGAAGAGCCTTGCATGACACACACTCTCACTTCAACCATATTCCAATCACAAGAAGTGAGTCATTAAGTGCAGCCTAAGTTCAAGGTGAGAGGTAAATTCTATTTCTTGAAGGATGGAGTATCAATGAATTTGTGAACATATTTTAAAGCCACCCCAAATATTATGAGCTAACTAACTCCAAGGATGAGATATCATTGGGAATATAACGATGCACAAGCTTTCTAAAAGGTCAATTTTATTCTAAAAGTCAATTATAACACAATAGCACATGGTAATAGAGTACTCTTATTCCAGAGATTGTTCTAAACTCACATACATTCTCTCTCTCCTATTTTTTTAAATACTAGGGATTAAACCCAGTGGTGCTTAATCACTTGAGTCATATCCCCAGCCCTTTTTATTTTTTATTTTGAGACAAGGTCTCACTAAGTTACTTAGGGGCTTGCTAAATTGCTAAGGCTGGCTTTTGACTTGTGATTTTCCTGCCCCAGCCTCGCAGACTTGGGATTACAGGCATGTACCACTGCGATCAGCTTTGCATGCATTCTCTTGCTTAAAATGCACAGCAACCCCATGGACTGGTATTGCTATTATCCTTATAGAAATAATGAAAGGAAGGCCACAGCAATGTCACACTGTTTTAAGGGCTAGAGCCAGGATTCAAACACAAGTAGTACAGCTACACCACCCCTTTGCTATGTGTAAGTATGTTATAGCAATTTTTCTTTAAATTATAAGAAAACAAGGTTCTTAATCTTATTTTTTTGTGAAATTATTTTATGTTTATTATTCTGGTGGTATTGATAAAATCTGATCCTCTTCTTTGACCTCACAAATTCCATTTTATCTTATGTTAGACAATTTTGGTCTTTGTAAGAATTTACATTTGGGAAAGGAAATGCCAGGAGTTTATAAATTTTCCAGAACCTTCCAGGGATGGTGAAGACTGTCCTACCCATCAGAAGTGACAACTTTGAGCTCAGAAGGAAATAATGAATGAATTATGAAATCTGTAAAACCCTCTAGACTTAATATATGCTCCCCATATAAGGTGGCATCTCTATTTTCAATTCTATTTTCTGCCTCACAACCTGAAGCATGACAAAAATGGCATTAAGATAATTTGGAGAGTCACTATTAATTTGGATTTAGCTCATGAAGACTCCTGGGGTTTTCTCTAGTGCATGTTTTTCTAGAGGAATTCCCCCCACCCCTGTTTCCCAGTATTCTATAAACTTACTAGGCAAATGTCAGCAAGACAGAGGAGAAAGTCCCCAGGTCTTTCTGCTTATGAGTGAGCGAGCCTCCTTTGAATGGGCCATTGCTGTGCTCACAAAGGCATGTTATTGCACACAGCTGGCTTTGCTGGAGATCATAGATCCTGCCATGGTCTGAATGTCTGTGTCCTCCAAGATTCATATTGTTGAAATCCTAACTCCCAGGTGATGATACCAGGAAGTGAGCCTTTGGGATGTGAGTAGGCTAAGTTCTCATGGATGGATTAGTGCTCCCATAAAAGACCCTGGAGAGCCTCCTTCACCCCTTTTCTATGTGAAGACACATGAGCCCTAGGTATTCACTACCACCTGTCCATGCTGGCACCTAGACTTCCAACCTTCAGAACTGTGACGAATAGATTTCTATTTATAAGCCACCCAGGCTATGGAACTTTGTTATAACATGCCAAATGGAGTAAGATACCTACCCCTGGAACCTAAAGATGAACATGGGCAAGAGAGAAAGCTATTTGGGTGCAAAAGGCCATCCCCACTTTGGGGAGGGGACAGCAGGACAAACCAACCATGAACACTGAGCATTTTGTTCGCATAACAAACATATAGCACTTACTCTGTGTCAGAAACTTTCAAATACTAATCCTCAAAACACCACTATGAGCCAAATCTATTTATGAGCACATTTTATAGATGAAGATTTTGTTTAGCCATACAAAACAGATAGGTCACCTGCCCAAGGTCACACAACTGATGAGGACCTGGGCTGGGATTCCAGTCTGGGGAGTTGGACTTCTGAGTCTGGTTTTTATCCACTCTGCTAAGCTGCTTCACAGTTTTGCTTCAGGGATTGGTCCACCCCCGGAAGGATCATGTCATTGCTGATCTCAGAATAATAGCCCAGCTCTTGTCTGATTGTACAAGTAGGCGTTTCCCATAGAGAGCAATGGGGCTGTGTCAGGGGGTGGGGTGGGAGGTGGGGGAGACTCCTCGGTTAACCAAATGTCAGTAGCTAAAATCTCTAGCCTGAGCTGCTATATCTTGCAGCACTCTGTCTGATATTTCCCAGATGTGTGGATATAATATTAGAAGAGCATTTAATGTAATAGTCCTTTTGGCATTTAAATATAGGTGACAGGAACTCTTGAAGGCTGCATAAACAGAGCACACAGGTGTTAGAAAAACAGCTGTGAATAAAGGCCAGGTCTTTTCAAACAGAAAGAGAAATGGTGCCATAAAAGGGCTATAACCTTATGTTTTTAGGCTTATGACCTTTGTTTCATTAGGTGCACCTTTAACTGTGATAAACATCCACTTAAATGAATATCATTTCCTTACAATTACAGAAGGGTCATACATAATACACTGAGTTCCCCTGGCAGCCTATGTGTTAGTCATGCATATTTCATGAGCAGTTTTATTCGCCGTCACTTTCAAGCAACGCTCAATCCCATGGCTTTGGTGCCTAGGAAATAAAGGTCTTGTCCGTAAAGAGATCTCAGGGCAATTATTGTAGCTCTGCACTTTATCAAGGAAAGCAACTGAATGACCTGCTTGTAACATCTGACCAGCACTATTATCAATTTTCCCCTTAATATACATGATTCCTCTTATTTACCAGTGGAAATGGGAAACATGCTCCTCTGATTTTATTTGCCTGATGTAAATTGTTTGAACGATCCTGAGTGATATAAGGCAATAGGCCCTTAAGAGAATACTTGCAGCAACCTAATGAATGTAAAAGGGAAAAGAAAAAAAAAAAAAAAAAAAAAGACACATTCTCTTGCCTACAACATGCTCAGTACTTGTGGGGCAGCAAAAAAAATAGACCATGGTCCATGGAGCATGGTCAGGCAATTTAAGTAAGTCGACATCTGTTTGTGCAATGTGATGTTTTTCCCAGCTGCATCAGCTGGTGGGAAATAAAGTGTTGGAATGATAATAAGCAGAAAGGAAGTTTGCAGTAACAGTGAAATATAAGCCTCTTTATAGTCTCAATATCTTTTGTGGGCAATTTCCTTTTTTCTCTTTTCAAGACTATTGAGTTCATCTAGGCAGCTTCATCTTTTTGAGATCTCCCACCACACTTGGAATAGATCGAAGAAACGTGAATCCCATCTGCCAGTGTTCGCAGGTCAACTTTCGGAGTGGGATAAAACAAAACACTGTTTTGTTTTTTTAAAATTCTGGCTTTAGACACATTGCCCAAGCAGAAAGCAGCTTCAGTGTCTTGTCACTTCAAACTGCCCCCAGTCTGCAGTACTAGAGTTACTTCAAAAATATAAGATGTGGGCTAAGTTAGTCCAAGATTTTGAATCTGTTAGTTGAACATCCTACCTTCCCACCCCATCTTGCCCCAAACAGATTTGGTTTGAAGTCTTTGTTCTGCATTCTACAAGACAGAGAGAGGAGGGGAGGTGGAGGGGAGAGAGATGTTTTCTCTTAAACCAGCTAAATTAATATTTACGTTGTTAAAATATTAGAGAAGCCACGGAAAATTATTAATCTAAAAAGGTTATAATTATCTTTAAAATGGTGGCAGCCATTGAAATGTAAATCCTAACGTGGGAGGGAGAGGGCTCATGTTCTTGGTGCCTGGGGCCGCCTGCCCGGCTGCCACAGCTGCAATTGATCATTCCAAATCAAAGGGAGAGGGAGACATCTCTAGTGGTGCAATCAGGGGGGGAAGCAAGCAGAGAAAGATGCTCTGTTCTTTGGGTCTGTTATCAAAAAAAAAAAAAAAAAAAAAAAAAAAACTGGGCTGGAATGTGTTTCAAATCTCGCTTCTGTTGAATTTGCAGCCCTTCAAAGCTTACCCACAATAAATAAAGTTTTCAAAACCCATAGATTCTAAAAGATTCATTGAAAATTCCTCTGAATTAAGCTTCTCTCTCTCTCTCCCCTTCCTTCTCCCCTCCCTCTCTAGCTCTCTCAGTCTCGTTATCAAGGCCAGCACAGTTTGAAACAAATGTGGATTCCATGATTAAATATGAGGCAAATTTAAACCCTCTAGCGCTTTCTTTTGATAGTGTAGTTATTTTTTTGGCCCACACTTCTGCAAAGTGTTGGTTATGTTGGTCAAGAAGACACCCTGGTCTGAAGAACAGATGAAGAAAACGCCATGCTGAAGTAGGGACTATAAATGTGAATCCCATGTGTCAAAGCAGAGTCCCAAGCCCAAGCCTTCAGGAGCTCACCAACAAATGACAAGAGACAACTGGAATCTTCCCCAGTCCCTGAATATTACTGACTGTGTAGACATTTCTCAAGGTCCATTAAATTCTATTTGACGTACATTAAAAAAGATTTAATCACAGATGCCAGTCAGCTAACCAACCCATTAATCTAGCTGTTTTTCCTAAGAAAATTGTATTTAAAAAGGTCTTTTTTTCTCAATTTAATTTAGTCATCCTTTTAAATTTCATGTATTTATCATGTAAATGTGCCTTATTTGCAAAAGAAAAGCACAGGATTCAATGAAATAAATAGTTATTTCATTAAAATGGATACAAAAAACCCTGTGATTAGGGTAATTAATTTGCACACTAAAAGCTATCTTCCTGGTTCAGATCATTAATATTGATGGCCTTCGATTTTGTTCTCAGTAATGTTCCTTGAAATATACTCAGAACTGGCACCAGAGCTGAAAAAAGCAGTCATCAGAATACAAGTAAAACTGAGGCCTCAATGAGCAGTTGGGGCCCCCTCCCTCCCTCTCCTTCAGCCAACAGCTCACAATGTGGAGACCTGTGTCCTGAAATAAACTCAGCTGATTCCTCTGAATGAGCTGGTGTGGTTTATCTTATCTCAAATGTCAGTTATTGATGCCTGGCACTTATTGACGTGTGTCTTCTTTAGGAGGAGGGGAAAAAAACATTTAAATTGCAAAATAACATTACAGGAGATTATGTCTAGGTACCACATGCTGTTATGCACAGCATTGCCAGATAACAAGGCAACGTCTGTCAATATACCTTTCTCATTAGATTTTCATCTGCATATTATGCAAATGGATTCGAGCAGGTTTCCACTTTGATAGCTCTCTGCCACAAGTTTGAGTCAAGGCACATATTTTGTTTCTGTTCTGTTCAGCAGATGTATTCTACCAAAGACCTTGTAGAAAAGGTGTCATATCAATGTGGTGCACTATCAAATGCAGCTGTAGGCTGCACTCGCATGAAAATCAAATCCTGGAACAATTTTAGATTGCCTTACCTAGCTGTGTCAGCATGCTCAACAATCCTGGTGAAGGAAAACAAATTAACATTCTGCACTAGATTATAGATGCATGCAAACAGAATCATATAGCAACATAGGAGCCTGTTGGTATTTTAACTTGCATTTCAGGGCTTGCTGACAGGAATATTGTTAACGCTTTTTAATTATAGATGGCAGGATGTTTTTAACAGTGGTTTTCATTTTCCCAATTCCTCTCTCTCTCTCTCTCTCTCAAAATATTGCACTTGAAATTTTCCTTGCAAGATATTATAAAGTTATCCAAAGTTCTCAGAATTCCTCTCCTGCCTCTGTTACTTTGAAGCTTTCTTTAGACCATTAAATCTCTTCCAAAAATAAGAACATCAGAACACAGGTCTTTAACAAGGTCCCTTGTTGTTTCAGTGTCAGAAGTGTTCATGTTAAAATTTGAGCACTGTTTTATTAAGTGTAGCTTATGTGTAGGGCTCCATCCCACCTCTGATCCTGATCCTGTGAATGCTATTGCTAGTCTTGCACTCTCCCTGACTTTTTAAACGCTTTCAGGCTTTCAGTTCTGTAGTTTGCACAGCTAAGTAATTCAAAGATTATGAAATGAAAAAAATCATCATGTATTTTTGGATTTCTACAGTGTTTTCTAGGCAAAACACAACAAAATAAAACACCTGAAGAGAACTTTTTAAAATGCTGGTGACAAAGGTGAGGAGAGAAAAAAAAATGAAAGTTTTCTAAATCTATCCTAAGATTCTTCATAGGACCTTCGTTGCCCATATTTTTGTGCAAAGCTTCAAGTGGGCTTCTCTAGGTACCATGTCATAAAGACGGGGAGCGGCTGTAGCATGCAACGTGCTAATTAACAAAGAGGAACACAGCACAAGTCTGCACATTATTATTCATGGCAAGTGTGTGGCAAATCACTTAGTTGTTTGCTTTTAAAATAAAAACTTTTTTTTCCTACTCCATTTTTTCTTGCCCTCTTTTATCCTCCCTTTCCTTCCTTACTTCTTTTCTTCCTTCCTTCCCACATTTATTTATTTCTTCTTTTTTCTTTTCTTTTTAGCCTGCCTTATTTAAAAACACATGCATGGTCTCAAAAGACTTTTTTCCCCCTTAAAAATGACATTGAAAAGACATTGCCCCAAGGTTTAGTAGAGCAAAAGCCTGAATCATTTGTACTGTTAAATGTCATGCCTTATCCCCCTGATTCTTTTTATAAACAGCTATTCACTCATTACAACATGTTTTCCACAATATGTTTCCTTTAACCCACTCCAGATGAACAAGTAGGTAAGATGAGTGGGGAATTTTATTCCAGTTTTCTTTCTTTCTTTCTTTTTCTTTTCTTTTTTTTTTTTTTAGTATTAAGACAGAATGGTAATAAGAGCAGTTTTCTGTAACTCAGATTTCTCAAATGCTGACATTAGGAGGGCTTTCCAGCCTGTTAAACCACATTTACATTTATTAAGATGCCAGGCTCTGAATAAAGTAGAAGTAGCATTATGTTAGAAATGACAATCAACCAACCCTTTGTTAGAAAGGCAGAGGTGCTGCAACACGTGCTAGGAAGTGGATGGGTGAGGCAAACTTCGCCAGAAAGGAAAGGGGCACTACCCAACCTCGCTAGCAAGCTCACCAGGGTGCCTGTTTTAATTTCTCATGTGGCTCTGCCCCTTTCTCTGATAGGAGGAGCTCGGGTTACAGTCTATGTGATTGGCTACTTTTAAAATTGAGGCAAACAAAGGGAAGGACTATAGTTAAAACAGCTAAAATTGGATGTCGTATCCCAATTAAGGCTAAATACTATAATCTGAAAATGGACCACTGAACTATTTATTTCTCACACCTTCTCCAAAACAAAATCTAAATCCCAGACCCATAAACTTGGACTTTGGGATTCAATTTCTTTTCTTTTTTTATTAAATATTTTTTTAGTTGAAGGCGGACACAACACCTTTATTTTATTTCTGTGGTGCTGAGAATCAAACCCTCGACCTCACACACACACACAAGACAAGCATTCTACCGCAGAGCCATAGCCCCAGGGCCTTCTATTCCATTTCTTTACAGGAGGCAAACATAGGACAGTGTTCTTTGTTTGCAATTATTTAGCATTTAAAAGACGTTCTGATAATTGTTATTTCAGAATTATATAATCTTATGAGCCATCTAAGTAGTTTGTAAATGAGCAGTCCTCCTACAGAGTTTGCCATGGTCCCCTACTCCTTGGGGTTCTCATTTTCCAAATGTGGTGGCTCCAAAATATCAATGTTCCCAGTCCTTTCCAGAAAAAGTAGAAGAATCAGAACCTTTGCAAAACCACTTATTCTGTTAGAATTGAGTGACTTGGGAAGCCACTTAAATATTGTCCTTTATGTTTGTTTGGTGGGTTTTTTTAGGCAATAATCCTTCATTAAGATGTGCACGTTTTTTTCTTGGTCATTCTGTTGTCTAGATGAGAGTTCCATTGATATTTCCAATGTTACCTCTTAGACTCACAAAAAGCATCACACTTTTACACAAGAAGGCTATTTTTAGAGGGGCAGACAAAGCTGAACTGTTCAATACTGGGATTCCCCAGCCCTTTAAAATGGGCTGCACTGTTTGAGGTGATGGGTCTATGTTCGCTGCTGTGATCACTGCACTCCAGCTGCTAGCGTGTCCTGCTGGCCCCATTCTTTACTGAAGAGTGTGATGTTGTGAGCCTTACTTCACAACCAGGTAGACTGGCTGGCCTGTGTGGATTTGTCTTTGGTGATCTTGCCCTATGACTTGATGCTATTCAGAAGTGCTCATGAGTTACTCAAGGAGCTGGATAAGGTCATAGTAATAGCTCCAAAAGATCTTGGAAATTTTACAACTTGTATCTGTTCATTTTGAACCAAGATTTGCTGCTGTGTTAGTGACAACCTGGTAGGTTGAACAACTGAGGAAAACTCTATTTTAGAACAAAAACTGTTTTCTCTCTGCCTCAAGTTATCTACTGAGGAATAAAATCTTCTTGCTTACGTCTTATTTCTCCCTTATTATAGGCTGAATTGTATCGGCCTCCTCTTCCCTCACCCACCCAAATTCCTATGCTGAACTCTAACCCTCAGTACTTAGAATGTGATTATATGTGGAGGTGGGCCTTGAAAGAGGTGACTCAGTTAAAATATGTCTCTCAGGTTGGGTCTTAATGCAATCTGATGGGTGTCCTTACAAGAAGAAAAATAACGGACATAGCAGGTGATACCAGGAATGTATATGGAGGGGCCAAGTGAGGGGGAAGCAGAGGGTGAGGAGAGCCCTCTAAGAAAACCAGTCCTTTTGGCACTTTGATCTTAAACTTCCAACTTCAGGCCTTTGAGACAGTAAATAGACTACCTGCTTTGGTCTGTGTGTTTTGTTTTGGCAGCCCTAGCAAACTAATACACCTCTCTTAGACAATATGGGCTTTCACTAGATTGTAGAAAATCTCTACTCCAACCATGACCTAGACAGGCTAGTGATGAGTAATCCATACAGCTTACTGTTTTACAAATTGCTGTCAATGTTAATTTCAAGTTGATGTATGAGAAAATCACTTCTGTGATGCTAATCACAGAATGTATCCTTATCCTATTGGCTAAAAATCTGTTCTAATTCTCTCTGTGGCATGCTTATATTTAGGAGGCTACATAAAAGCCTTTTCTTTTATTATTTTTTCTTTTTTTTGTGATATTAGGTATTGAGTCCAGTGCTATACCACTGAGCTACATCCCCAGTCCTTTTATAAGTTTATAAAATAGTGAGGCAGGGGTCTCTCCCGATTGCTGAGGCTGACCTTGAACTTGCGATCCTTCTACCTTAGCCTCTGTAGTGGTTAGAATTACAGCCATAAACCACCATGCCAGGTAACTGTCATCATAAAGTTGGCATCAAAGGGTAAAGAGGGAAATCACCAGGGATGGGGTGTAGGTGGGTCAGGGAAGAGAGAAAACTAAGACAAAATAGCACCAACAGAGAAAAAAACACCATAAGCTTGTGGACTGAGCAAAGGCAGAATTCATTTCACCTCCAAAGTGCAGAGGATCACCTACAAAATGCTATGTAAATCATGGCATTAGCAGTTATTATCAAGGGAGTGGAGTTATTCCGATTTGCTGGAAGGAGCATAACTTGGAAAATACCTCTTTGAAGAGAAATTTGGCAATGGGTATTAAAGTTTGAATTAGACATCCCTGAGACTCAGAAATTCCATTCCTAGGAATGTAGGCCAGGGAAACTCTTATCTGTAAATGGAGAGATACATGGAAATGTTTATTGTGGCCTTGGTTGTAATAGTAACATGACAGGAAATAACCTAAACACTACCTTCAGAGACTGGATAACAAATTATGCTTTATTCATAGAAAGAAATATCGTATAGTAGGTAAAACAAATGAATTAGATCTACCTGTCTTAATATGAATAAATCTCAGAAACAAAGATTAAAATGTTGACAATGATGTGGAGAAAGTGGGACACTTGTGCATACTAGTGGGAATGTCAAAGAGTAAGCTGCTGTGGAAAACAGCATGGTGATTCCTAAAAAAAAAATTAAACGAAGAATTACCTAAGATATAGGAATTTCACTTCTGGGTATATATCCCAAAGTACTGAAAGCTGGTACTCAGACTCAGATGTTTTTTCCCCCATGTTAAGGACAGCATTGTTCACAATTTAAAAGGCGGAAGCCACAAAAATTCCAAAGGACAGATGAAAGGATAAGCAAGATGTTGAATATACATAAAATGGAATAGTTTTTGTCCTTAAAAGGGAAGGAAATTCTGACACATGCTGCAAAATGGATGAAACTTGAAGACATTATAATAAGCAAAATAATGTTAGTCACAAAAGGACAAACACTCTATGATTGCATAGAAGTATGAGGTAACAACAGTAGTCAGATCCATTAAGATAGACGAAAGAGTGGTGGTTTCTGAGAAGTAAGTGTAGGGGGGAATGAGGAGCAATCATTAAATGGGAATGGAGTTTCAGTTCAGGAAAATGAAAAATGTTCTGGAGCTGGACTGTCGTGGTAAGGGTAAAATAATGGTAATGTACATAACACCACCAAACTATATACTTATAAATGGCTAACCTGGCAATCTTTATTTTATGTGTATTTTACCACAATAAAAATAGCTGAGACAAAGAAAACAGGCTATAAAAGGATGCATTAAATACAATTTGTATAATTTCATGAATGTATAAAACAATTCTACATATTGTTTATAGGTATCCACAAATGCAGGAAAAACATGAAAACATTGCTATGAAGGACATATACTACTTTCAGGAGAGTGCCTAAGTTGAGGAGAGAGGGAAGGAATAGAGATGATGGCAGGAGATGAGGACTTCCAATTTATAGTGACATTTTATTTTTAAGAGAAATGGCTAATGTCCTTAAAATGAATACATTTGTTAAATCAGAATGATTTAACAATGGCATGGATGTGGGTCTTTATTATACTATTCTTTCTGTTCAAAATATTTCACTTAATAGTGAAAACCAAAATACTTAAATCAAAACCAAAATTCTTAAAGGCAACAGTGATGTTACATCTTTGGCCTCCTGTCAATTCACAGGAGAGAGACAAGCCAGGACCTCCTTCAGGTCAGATGATAAAAGGCCACCGCATGGGCTTTAGATGGGTAGTGAACCTTAGCGAACTCAAAATGTACATTTCTCCTGTCTTTGGTACTGGAAAGTGAAACCTTCCTTGGCTGTGTGGTTCTCCTACAGAGACTAGGAATGAGTAGTCAGCACCGCAGAGATCACACAAAAGGAGTAGTTCTCCTCACGCTCACCATGGGTTCTTTAGACCTGTTTGATTTTTGTTAATTAGTACATCATTACCTATTGTGCTTCCTGTTATAGGCCTAGCCAGGATGACAGTATGAATCTTTGGTCACTACTCAGGCATTGATTCAGATAATATGAATGCCTACCATGTAAAAAGCTTTTTCAGACAAATTCTCTAGGGACTTCCCAAAGGCAAGTGGAAACAACATACGGTGAAACTGTGTAAGCTGGTGAGATTGTAGAGTTCAATAACCCAGCATTGACAAGTTACATAACCACAATGGTCCTCAATTTCTTTATCTGTAAAACAAGGGTAACAAGAGTTCCTACTTCACAGTGAACTGTAAAAGTATTTGTATGTCAAGCATCATAGCTACCACATTGTAAGTCCTGGATAAATGTTAATTATTATTATTTTAGTCCTACAGGTTGACTGTGCCCAGAGCAAACTATGGTTGAAGAAAAGGTCTTCTACTTTAAGATTTTTTTTTTTTTTTAACATTCTCTCTGCTAAGATTTGGACGGTTTGGGTTTCCCCCAAAGGTTCACATGTTGGAAGCTTGATCACCAGGGTGGCAGTACTGGGAGGTGGTGGAAGCTTTAATAGGTGGGGACTAGTGGGAGATTCTTAGGTTAACTGGGGGCATGCTGTAGGAGGAGATTATGGGACTCCAGCCTCTCTACTTTTCTGATTTGAATGTGATCCTTTTTTGTGTGTATGTTTCTCCTATCTGTCATGGGGCCTTGCCAGAGGCAGAACTAAATTCTAAGGTTTTGGCCTCCCAAATTATGAGCTGAATAAACCTCTTTATTATTAAGTTAACCTGCCTCATATATTTCATTCTATCAATCAAAAGTGGACTAATACACTATGGTTTTGATCATATGCAGAGCTTATTGAGTTGGGAACATTTTTATAGATATTTCCAAACATTTTGTCTTACTAGTCTAAATGTCTTGTAGAGTTTTCATATGGATTGGTGTGGCCACAGTAAATTCTGGACTTTGTTTTATTTTCTGAGTAATCAGTTTGGAGAATTTTCCTTTTTGTCTGATTTTAATACCTAGACCATATTGGTGTAGACTTGTCTTTTTTTTTTTTTTAAGTGCTACTTTTTTTTTTAATATTTATCTATTTGCTTTAGTTGTACACAATGCGTTTACATGGTGCTGAGGATCCAACCCGGGCCACACACGTGCTAAGCGAGCACTCTACCGCTGAGCTACAACCCCAGCCCCTTGATGGTGGGCTTTTCCAGGTAGCTCAATTATATTTCAGCATCCAGGCTTGATAATAGAATCAAAGACTTCTAAACATCAAAGTCGACTGTTAAACAATCTTCCTTAGGTTCCTCTGCAATTGACATAAAACATAAGCTATCGTATCTCTTCCATTCTGCAATCAGCCTTTCTATGATTCTAAGATGATGCAACTCAAACAACAGAAGCAATAGCAACAACTATTACTATTATTTGTAGGGGTTGTATATGGTGGTAGCTATAAAACACAGGTAAGAAGCTGAGACATGGTGTTTAAGAGCTCAGCTTCACCATTTATTTAACTGCATTGATCCTTAATTTCCTCATTGGTAAAATAATGTCACCTTCACAGGACTGCAGCACTATCACACAGCTACAGGCCTAGAATGTACAAATCATAATGAACATATAACATTATTGAAAAGCCATTGCTTGCATCCCTCTTGAAAATACTTATTACTCTCATTTTTTGGGTCATCTTGAAGTTGTTTCTTCCACTTCTGATATGGAGAATGTGCACATTCAAATGCCAAACAGCAAGTCCTTTACTGGATTAAAATGTCAGTAAAATGCTGTCTAGTTCTAGAATTTAATCACTCTTCATGGCTCTAACTGCTATGATAACCTCTTGAAAAGTTAAGTGAAAGTCCACTGAGTTATCATAGTTGAGCATATGGGATTTTGTTCCCTCAATAGAGGAAGCTGTATTAAAAATTTATTTTGATGCATAGTAATGAATATGTGTGTGATCTGAACAGAGAGATTTCTAAGGGGGAGAGAAAGTAGATAAAAAAACAACGAAGTAACAATTCAGGATTATGTTTCTGTGTTATTTCTCAAATTACTGTTTGACCTTGAAAAAATAACTCTTGCCTGGGTTTCAGTGTTCCCATGAGTCAAATGAAGATGACAGTACCCATTAGCTGTTACACATTTCTACCTTATAAAGAAAAGAGTTGCTATCAGGATTAATGAGATGATATTTGTAAACAGCTTTGAGCTCTTTGGGAGGCAGATGTTCTATAAATACAAATTATTAATAAAGTATTTATACTAATGATTGTAGGGAATGTTAACCATTCTGGAGCAAAGAAGTCATCAATTACATGGCACATCCAGTGGGAAGGAGAGTGTAGCTATGGATAGAGATGCTCAACAGGCACACGTAATTCTTGGAAAATGTACTGTGAAATTAGAACAGCTCCAGCTGCAAAGATAGCAAAGAATTGTGTTAGGATATTTTTGGTTACAAGTACAGGAAAATAACAGATATCTCAATGTTAGTGATGTCTTGTAGAGAATAACTGACAGGCAGGGAACATTAGATCAACTTTTCATTCCTTCACTTTTCTTTCTCCCTTGGTACTGAGGATTGAACTTAGAGGTGCTCTACCATTGACCTACATCCCCAGCCCTTGCATGCTTTATTTTGAGACAGGGTCTTGCTAAATTGTCCAGTCTGATTTTGAACTTGTGCTCCTCCTGCCTCCGGTTCCCAAGTGCCTGGAATTACAGGCGAGAGCCACCACGCACTGGCAAGATCAGTTCTATAGCTGAAAGTCACACCCCAAAGAAGTGAAACCTCACAAAACCATGTCTGGGGAAAAACAGCCTCTTGACATCTCAGAGAACAGTTTCGTCCCAGTACTTTTTTTTGTTATACTCCTGTCTGAGTTTCTCTGTCTTTTTAATGCAACCTATTATGTTTTTCTTCTTAATATCATTTCTGATTTTTTTATTCATTCCTTTCCTTCGTGGTTCCTTTTGATTCATGGCTTCTACAGACTTCAGGTTTTTACTTTCTGACTTTTCTTTATGTGGCACTTGTCTTTTGCTGATCCTCTCTTCACATCCCATCAAGAGGGTTTGAGCAGCCTAGTCAGGTTGAATTGTCACTATTGGTATAAGAAGTATCCACTGGGGAAAGTTCTCATGCGAGGCTGTGTCACAGTCCTGCTCAGACTTATTTACTTTGGTTGCCTTTGCCTTAGAAATTATTATTGCAGTGAGTTGAAGAAAGAGTTGCAGGGGACACTGGAAAAAGAAGGGAAACTAACAGAAATAAATACCCTCTGAGCATCCAGCTCAGAAGTGGCCAGAGAACATGGTAGTTCTCAGTACTGTGTAGATTATACACCTGTGATAGAGGGTGAAAGAAATAAGTAAAACAATTTAGTATCCTGATATTTTCATAGGTATTTTAGGTTATTTACATCTTATTTGCTTTGAATAGCCAAAAACAAAGATGATAGCTTAGATTTGCAACATTGCTTTACTAGTGGCAAATATTTGATATTTAAGAAATTTTTGTTATGGTAGTTTTTATCATAAAAAAATTTTAAAGTTTATATTTAAGTATGCTAATGTTTTGAATGTTTTATATGGATTTTGTGTCTTGATTTTAAAGCCATTCCCTTTACTAAAATTATAAAAAATATTTTCTTATATTGTTCTTTATGTTTTATTGAAGTTGTTTTCACTCTGAGAAATTGAGTCCCTCTTCTAAAGTGAGGGGGAAAAATAAAATGAGGAAAATTATACGTGCTGTTACTAGTCTTTGAGAAATAAAAAAATAAAGTTACAGAGGCTTTAAATGGTATAATTAATGACATGTTAATTTTCAGCAATATTTAAAACTTCATGTTCAACAAAGAATTTTTTTTATTTGAACCCTCAGGAAGCTGTTGTAAAATTCATACAATAGACCACAAGGAAACTCTCATTGTATTCTCCAAGATGTTAACATCCTTCCGCCATGATAATTCAGGTGCTTTTCTAAGTAACTCTTAAATGACAGGTTGAACAGAATTAAAATTGAAGACTATTTAGGAAAAAACAAACAAAATATGAGACACTACTCATAAAAAAGTCTGAGACACAACCAAATTATCACTTCAAAAAATTCATATCATTGAGAGCTTTTATTATTAAAAAAAAAAAAAAAATCAACACACCGAGCACTGACGTAAGAAATAAGGAAAACAGCAATACCCAAATACATCCAAGAACAATGAGAATAATAAGTAAAAGTAAGCAAACTAGGAGATGTGATAATAAACAGTAAATAGAACTACTTAAGAAGAAAAAGATTAAAACATTAATTAGAAAAAGGAAAAAGGTAGATTTAGGAAGTAAGTCTAAGAATCTATAAAAAGTTCGAAAATGGAACCCAACCTTAGGTCAGGATAATTTGGGGGAGAGGGAGAAAGAAATACATAATACAAGGAAAACCACAGAGCCAGAGGACATATTAAAATTATGTCTTGATGAATAATAATAAGTTCAAAATTTTAGAATTAAATGAATGGATTTCCTGGGAAAACATGAATGACCAAAATTGTCTTAAGAGGTGTTGAAAACCTGAATAAATAAATGGTTAGGATATCGTGATTAGAAGGGGAAGCAGTGGTACAAGAACTAGAGAGAATGGAACAAAAGTGCCTGGAATTACAGGCAGAATCAGTGGAACAAAAGAAAAAACACAGAAACATACCCATGCACACATGAAATTGTAATAAATAATAAAGAGGGGTGCCTTAAATAAGTTGGGAGAAAAGAGAATTATTTAATGAAGTATGCTGGATAATTTAAGAAGGAAGCATATAATACCATTTCCCTTTCCTCAATATCATTGCTCTCACCTCTATGAGCAAGTTTTTGGAGACTCACTCTCTTGGTTTCAAAGTGGCAGAAATGACACATTGCAGTGAAGACAGGACTTCTCACAAGGTCTGTGACCTGGGTGAATTGCCCCCTCTCTTCTCATCAGTCTCAGATAAATTGGGAAACTGGTTCTGGTGGGATTTTCAATACAGGCTAATAATAGGAGTGGCGGACACACACTGTTGAGAGGGGGCCCTTTAGGAGGAGTTTAGGTCATGAGGGCTGTGCCCTGATGAATGGGTTGATGATGTTGAGGAGTGTGTTTATCATCTCCAGGGTGGGTTTATTACAAGATGAGTTTCTCTCTCTCTCTCTCTTTCTCTCTCTCTACCCTCCCCCTCTCCCTCCCCCCATGTGATACTGTTATGGTTTGATATGATGGATCCTCTAAAATCTCCTCTGTTAAAGCAGGATTATTCAGAAGTGAAATGATTAGTTTATGAGAGCTGTAACCTAATCAGTCCTTCCAAGTTTGAATGGACTAACTGGATGGAAACTGTAAGCAGGTGGGGCGTGGCTGGAGGAGGTGGGTCACTGGGGGCCATGTTTCCTGAAACCCCTACCCTCCCTGCTTCCTGGATGCCTCCAGGTGAGTGGTGATTCTCCACCATGCCCTTCCTCCTCATCTTGGGACCCAGGGCAATGGAGTCAGCCAAACATGGACTGAAACTCTGAAACCATGAGCCAAAATAAACTTTTCCTCCTCTAAGTTGTTCTAGTCAGGTATTTTGGTCACACTGACAAAAGCTGACTAATACAGATAGCTTCTGCCATGTTATGACACAGTAAGAAAGCCCTCACTAGAGTAGCTCCTGGATTTTGGACTTCCTAGCCTCCAGAACCGTGCCAAATAAATTTCTGTTCATTCTAAATTACTCATTCTGTGGCATGCTGTTAAAGCAGCTCAAAACTGAGACACTCTTCGCCAAGTAGGACCTTCTTTTCTTTTACCTGAAAACCACCTGGGTAGCATTATAGAAGCTTACTTCACTTATAATCTTTGGGAGCCTTTCTAGACTCTCTGAGGTCATTTATGCCATTCTTCAAGAGTTTTTAAACCCTGGGGTGGAGGCATCTCCCATCAATTTTTTCTTAGGCACAGGGTAGTGCAGTCTCTACTTGAGCTCTAATTTATTTATTTATTTTTAGTTTTGTAATATGTTTTTATTTTATTTTTTATTTTTATTTATAGTAGTATGTATTACAGTTCATACTATACATACATAACATCTTTTTACATAAAACAGTTTGTATACAAAGTATATTCGCAGCGTTCAAGTCTTCAATCATGCATTTAGAATAATGATATCCATCTTATTCAACCACTTTTTCCCCCTTCCCCCTTCCTCCCTCCCTTCCCCTCCCTTCCCTTTGACCATTATAGTGTTCCTCTAGTCCTCCTATGTACCCCGACCCATCAATACTGTGAACCGGCTTCCTTATATCAGAGGGAACATTCGGTATTTGGATTTTTGAGATTGACTGATTTCACTTAGCATTATATTCTCCAACTTCATCCATTTACCTGCTAATGTCATTATTTTATTCTCTTTTATTGCTGAGTAAGATTCCATTGTGTATATATACCACATTTTCTTTATCCATTCATCTACAGAGGCACATCTAAGTTGGTTCCACAACCTAGCTATTGTGAATTGTGTTGAGCTCTAATTTATAATGCTCTGGCAAATCTGCTTTCTTTGATCAATTTTCCAGTGAGAAACAGACACTCATCTCTATGTCTTTGGATGTCCTCTTAAGCTCCAGGAACATGTGTCAGGTGCATCCATGAATTTTTTTATTACCTGTTGCTCAGGACATGGGTGAATCCATATGTCTTTGGATTTCTTTAAAGGTTACTTGGGAACAAGATGCTCAGTTCCATTTCTCATTGGCATTCCTGAACTCTGAATGAGTCTCTTTTATCTCTGGTCATAGGTCACCAATAGAAAAAGGTCATCTCAACATCTTTAAACTTACTTTCAGAGTTAAAAAGGCATTATTCCTGAATCCTATTCTTTCACATTTTTTCCATGAAGATTTGGTGTTTTACTATATGAAGATTAATTTTCATAAAAAAGGGAAGGATAAATACATTGTCACAGTGTCACCATCTGCCCCTGCACTGTTGCAGGATAATTAGTATTTCACATATCTTCAAAATCCCATAGGCAAACATGTCCAAATTTGGTGTAAGAAAAAAAAAATAGACATCATCAGTGATTAAGAAAATTATGTAATGTCAACTCTTTGAAAAATAAAACAGTGGTATCAGGAAATTTTTAGTAGTTCAATCTCATTTGATCCTCTCAAATAGTATTAAACCAAACATCTAAAACTCACTTAAACCCCTCATGGATTCACCACGCACTTGCTTTTCAGTTAATCCCAAGTCCTGGTTGACTTCACGGAACTTACTTCCTTGTCTGATCATGAATTGTCCCCAGGACTACCTGCTCTGTAAGCTCTCCATGTTTATTCACATTATGGCAGCAAAATGCATGTACTGCTCCTGCATGACCCACAGAGATGGCCCAGTGAGAAGAATCTATCTGGTTGAGAAAATGGGACAGCCTGGGTTTTTTTCTTTCATGTAGCTTCATGGCCTTGGGGACATCTGCTTGCCATAGAAGACCTTGTTTCCTCTTTTGTAAAATTAGTGAATGAATTAGATTAAAATTTCTTCCCTTCTGAGCCATTCCACAGATAGTACATTTAAAAAAATGAATACTTTCCAGGTATTATAAGAAGCCTAACCAGAGTCTTCTCATAAACAAGCAAACCTATTATTTGGTTGTAATATTATATAATTACATGGTGTTTGGAAACATCTACTTTCATGGACCAGGAAGGGAAAGGATATAAGTCAGCCAAAGCATGAATTATCCTGAAATAATAGACAAACTTCAGATTATTTACCTTCCCAATTACTCTCTGCCTAAGTTAATTTGAACTGAATAGCCTATGAGGAAATAGCAACTCAAAATTATTTTCTGACAGTTATTGGTAAACAAATGCTGATAATTGATGGATTACTGATTTATATTTGAAGTTTGTTATGTACTAGATATTATGTCAGTTAGATTTTTATACCTTATCTTACTTAATTTTTAAATAACTCTTTGAAGGCAGAACCATTATTTTGCCCATTTTACAAGGAAAGAAACTGAGGCTTAGAATGGTTAAGAAATTTGCTCAAGGACACATGGCTATTAAAGGCCTAGGATTCCAACTCAGTCTGTCATATTACAAACCTGATCACCACTGCCCTGCATTCCCCCTCCAGACGCTCATGGGTTTGATCCAAGGCTCATTTGAATACTCAAGATGTGTCCCCTTATTTTGTGTTTTCACTGTATTTTATTTATTTAAAAATATTTGTTGTTTTTTATCTAGTAGATAAAATATAATCTGTTAAAAATATGAGTGGAGCAGTTCAAAAATAAATAACCAGCGATCTCACTACTTAGAAATATTAACTTTAATATTTCAATTTCTTTATCCTCTTGTCATCATCACTGCTATTTAATCTATTTTTTTCAAGCAGTACTAAACTATACACACTATTTTTTACCTACTTCTTTCTCTTCCATTTAGTAATATATAAGCAGTTCCATGCTGTTTCAAATGACATGTTTGTAAAAAATGTGTTTGAAAGCCAAATGGTAACTTCAATAGTAAACTCAAATTATCAGTGTGGAGGTGGGAGAATGGGGGTCCATCCCAGAACACAAAGGTGTTTCAAAATCTGCAATTGTGGTGTCTGAAGATGTGACCTTTCTTAGAAGCAATCCAGCAATATGAGAGAGGTTTCCCTGGCCCTCAGTAGGGGTGGGAGGTGGCAGCCAGCTTGTTACCAGAATTGAGACAAAAACTATTACACAGTGACTCAAAGAACTGAAAGGGCCAATCCAGGGATTTCCCATTTATTATTCTCAATTTTGCACTTCCGTACCTCGTCCAATCTGGGTGGAAGTTAGGATGTACCTCCATTTTTAATATTTGAAAGATGGCCCATGTTTATATGATTATGACATTAGATTTTACCATACTTGTTTTTAAGGAGCTGATGATTTCTTCTCTTGGCTTGCAATTCCTGAGCTGATGATTACTCTGAGCTCTCAATTGCTGATTCATCCAGTGACTAAATGAATACATATTCATATTGAGTGTTTTATCACAAAAGCTTCCTAGACTGCCATAACAAATGACCACAAACTGGGTGGCTTACAACAGACTGTTTCATTCTGTCGCATCTCTGGAGACCAAGTTCAGAAACCAAAATGTCAATAGAACTGCATTCCCTCCAAGGGCTCTAGGAGAGGATACTTCCTTGTCTCTTCTGGCTTCAGTGACTGTTGGTGTTCCTCAAGGTGTGTCACTCCAATCTTTGCCTTTGTCTGCACATGGCCATCTCCAGTGTATGCCTTCTCTTCCTCCTTCTCTTAAAAGGACATATCACTGTATTTAGGATCCACTCAAATAGTGAAGAAAGATCTCATTCAAAGATCCTTAACTTAATTATATCTTTCCTTGCTGGAATCCAGCCTAAAATTCTGTGTCAGTCAGCTTTTCACTGTGACAAAACACCTAACATTAAGAACTTAAAAGGAGAAAAGATTTATTTTGATTTGTAGTTTCAGAGATTTCACTCTATGGTCACTTGACCCCATCACTTAGGACCTTTGGTGAACCAGAACATCATGGAGGAAGTCTGTGGTGGAGCAGAGCTGCCTACCTCATGGTGCCTGAGAAGTAGACAGAGAAAGAAAGGGACCAAGGTCCCAGTGTACCTCCAAGGGCATACTCCCAATAACCTACTTCATCCAACTAGGTCTACCACCTAAAGTTTCTGCTACCACCCAATAGTACCACCAGCTGGGGACCAAACTTTCAACACATGAGCATTTGAAGGGGGTGGACATTCTAAATCCAAAGCACAACAAGTATCCTATTTTCCCTACTACATCTATCTTTCCTCCAAATCCATCATGTTACATTATCAGCCCAAAATTACATTTAATTCTTTTTCTGTCAGTTCTCTTCACTAGTTCAAAAGTTCCATAAGGAAAGAGATTGGTTTATTTATTTATTTTCTATCTTAGCTCTTTTCCTGATGTATATTATGTAAAGGTACTTAGTAAACAAATGAAATGGGAAGAAAACGCACATCTTATGTATTAGAGTCCAGTTTTATGAAAAAAAAAAAAAAAGTGCATGAGACCTCAGTACAAGATTTATCTTCTAATGTCAATAGTGAAATGTCTTAGCTAATGATTATCCACATTGGTCTTAGGCAAACATGTGCTAGATGCTGGGAAAAGCCAATTCCTTCATCAATACTTCCCTAATCTTTCTTGTTTCTGCTGTGTAGATACTGCTCCTTATTTCCTTGGCTGTCAATCTAGTAAGATTTGAAGGAGATTGTGCTAAATCATGTCCACAGAAGACCATGTCAACTCCAGTTTATGACAATCCAGTTCATTGGGCAGTTTGAGGTGGACATGTGAGCCAAATTCCAATGCTTGGCAAGCATAGCAGCTTTGATAATCTTCTTGGTTTCTATATCAGGAATCTCAAATTCAAATGTAGGTAGAACAAATGAATGATTGGGCTGATGCTAGATATAAGAGAAAGGTGGGAACTATGGTAAATTGGAGGGTAGGTGTACTGAGAGGGGAAGCTGTAATCAGCTGTTGCATTTGAAAGGATGAGTCCAGTGTGGGCATGTTATTAGATATTCAAGTGTTTCAAGGGGAGATAAAAATCTAGATTTTCTGAGCCATTTCCAGATTTTAGAAAACATAATGTGGAAGGAAAATAAAGTAAATGGATTTTTTTTTTGGTAATTTCCAATACAAATCAGTGTTAAGCTGCCAATAATTTCCCTCAATTTTATTTCGTATTCTTCAAATTTCAAAAAAGCCTGAAAGGTTTTTCAAAACTAGCTTGGAAGTTCTCCTGAAACATTTTCCCCCTGTCAAAATTGGGGCTTTATAGGGTGAACATTTGGAAAAGAGTCAGAAAATGAAGCTAAATGGGAGATCAGATTCTTATCAATTGAACCTTAAATATCTTATCCAGGAAATTTGGAAAATAGGTTGTGAATGTTACTTTTCTTTAATCTTCAGCTGAAGTAGTCTAACTCTGAACTGGAGAAATTTACTAATAGCTGCTCTGTACACATTTTTTGGTGTTGCAAGAATTTTAAAATGATCTAAGTGTCTTTTTAACTGTCATGGCCTCCCAGACAGATAGAGATCATCGTGGTGCACCCTTCCCATTTGGAGATTTTTATTTTTTTAGTCAGCTGCCCATCCCCTGGTCCCCAGGTGTGGAATCCAATCTGATTCACTACTATAAGCTTGCATGTCCATGATTCTATGCAACTTGGTCCTGTCAACTTCAGGGCTTTTGCTGTCATGTGGGGCCAGGTGGTTTACCCCTGGCTTCAAGTGAAACCTGGGCAGATGGAACCACATGGACATGTGCCAGGTACCATACGAAGTACTTTATATGCATTTTCTCATTTAATCATCAGAAGAATATTCCTATAGGGAAGGCATTACTATTACCACCTCACAGAGGAGTAAATTGAGATGTGTATATAGCAGTAAGATTTTCATATTATGGTGTTGAAATTAGGAGTAGAGGCTTTGGCTTCAGACAGAACTAGTTTGAGATCTACCTCTGACAAGTTACTCATCTTCTCGAGTCTCAATGTATCATCATGGGACCTAGTAATTGCCAGGTGCATAATGATTATAATGATGTAATGCAATGGAGAGGAATTGACAAATAACATGCTCAGGTGCAGTAAATGTAGTTTCTCACCCCTCCCCCAAATTGAGCCAAATCTGATTCTAGTCCACAATTTGATGACATAGCAAAAAATTCACTGCTGGGAATAGGGGTTTCCTGTCCTTTGTCTCTGATTTCTAGACATAGCAGCCTACTGCTATGTCTAGAAATAGAACACACATGAGTTAGTGTCACTTTTTTGAAAGGTAGTGATGTTTCATTATATTGGAATATATCATCGCCAACAAAACAAAACAAAAAAAACCCATGTGACTTATAAAGAAACTCACTCACTTCTAGATCCTCTAAAGTGGCCACAGCTTTTAAACGAGTGATTTGAGTTTACAGTCATGAATCTGAGTGAAAAAAGTCCTTTTTCTCCACTGTAATTTTCTTCACATTTGTTGTAGCTTCTGAGTGAGTGATGGTTAGGATCTGGCATTTCCATGACTATTTATTTTTCAGCAACTTAGATGCTTTATATTCTCTCATTTGCTGAGGAAAATGCCATGATTTGTCATCATGAAAGAGTCCCTCATGGACAGTTACATTTTCCTCTGTTTCTGTCAGTGTTTGGCTTCTTCTGAGCTCTTATGAGCTCATCTTAATGTTAAATTGCTCTGCCTCCAAAGCATTTAAAGATATATGCATATTTTCCTGCCTTTTCCATCTAAAGGGGTGATCTTATTGATTCACCCTCACAATTAATGTAACATCAAATATTCATTTGAAACTGATCATGTGGTACCGCTTTTTACAAGACTCCCAGTTACCTCAGGAGGATTGGACACTGGTTTTGCCAGCAATATGTCCTTGTGGTTCTGTTGTCTCCAAGGCACAGGACACTCAGGCCCCTAGAGCCCCAGGCCAAGTGTTATCTCCAGCCTGACTCATCTACTATTGTTCCCCCTGGATTTGACTGGCTGCCGTGAATGGCTTACTTAGATTAGCCATGGACTATAAATGCTGCTCTTTTAAACTTGCTTGTGCTGCAATGTGGTGAAGACCTTGTGTGGAATCAGTCAAGGCACTAGGTGAAATGGTACATGTTGTATTAGTCTCTTTGTAAGAATAGTTAGCAGTCAGTCTTGTAGGTTTGCACCACCTTTCGCTTTGTCCTGTATTGATGGCAAGCCAGAGGATATGGTCAGTAAGGAAATTGTGCTAGCTGCTCCTTGTCAAACTTTAGGGGAGGCTGTGCCATAATAATGGTATGTATGTGAGTGTGTGTGGGTGGGTATCCCTTGTGTGTGAATAATAAAATGAAAGAAGCTAGCCCACTGGGTCTCATTTCCCTTATTTAAACATCTTTGCTTTAAAAACAACATGATAAGGAATGTTTTGTGGATGCCACAATCCCATTTACCTTAAATTACCTTGATTTATATCTAGTAAAGAAGACAAAAATAAGATTATATATTCAGTCTCCACTGTTAATTAATGTAAACAAATCAAGGGCTTATTTAAAACATAAATATAGTCTTGTTAAGTAATGAAACTCTTAAAAATAAACTACCCTTAATTTCTAGATGTAAACTAGGTAATAGAATGCATCAGGGACATGCAATTTCTAAAGCATCAGTAATCTATTCTTAATGAAGAACATTTAGATTTGGACTTTATATTTAATGTAATGGCATAACCAAAGAATGAGGAGACAGGGATGATTTGGCCCTGCAGAGAGTCCAAACTGAGCTGACAAAAGAAATCCAAAATGTGTAGCAGTGAATTACAAAAGCATGAAAAAAAGACTTAAGATCTATGCCAAAAATGATTGTAACTTATTATTTTTATATCTAGTCCAAAAGGCAAGCTTTGTATTTCAGAAAGGTGGAACTTGCCCCACAGAGAGTGTGTGTTTTTGGAGCCACAGTACCTACCTGCTTACACCTTGCTTACTCTCCAGAACTCTTAGAGCATGTTGAATAAATAGGTCATCACATTTATCCTCCAGCCTTAAAACTTTCCCTGGCAGCAGACTGATGCTTTTGGAAAAAAAAACAGAATCAGTTTTTATATAAGTTGCATGTTTCCAAATCACCTCCTCTCCTCAAATAGAAGGACTGTAGATATTGGAAAATTGTCAGCAAAATTTCCCCGAAGCGAAACAATTTAAGTTAAAACTCCGTGCCCTTCAATTTGTTCAGATTTCTTGTCTCCTATAGTTAAACTGAAGGGGGAAAAGCGCTCAGTGAAATGTCTACTCAGTGATTCTATCAATTTAGAAGCAGGATCAAACAAGCGAATGAATCATGCAATAAGCCTCATACGCTGGAAAATGGGTCATCTTTCTGTGAGCAATAAGACATCTGGACCAAACCAGGTTTAGGTGGTTGAAAATGTCATTTAAGTAGATTCTTTTAAGTTGTTCCTGGAAAAAAAAAAAAAAATGTCACTGACAACTATTTGTCTTCTCAAAGACACTACTTTCAAATACCTTATCCCGCAAGCTAAAGAATATATTTAATTCCAGAGAAAAGCCTTTCAGCACCCTGAGAAATCCTTTTTGTTCAAAACTAATCAATTTTTGCTTTGTGCACAAAAGTAAAATACTTTGTCAAACTCTCTGCAGAAATCCTTTTAGCTATCTTAAAAAATACATTTGGTGCAGCCCTGGCTGATTTCTGTTATATGGGCAAAAATTTACTTTGTCAAATTATATTCTTCAGAAAGCCTTTCAACTGACTTAAAAATCCATTTTGTGCAAAACAATGACCATGCATCAGCTCAGAGTGATTGCACAGTAGTTACTTAGCCTGGCAAATGGCAGCAAAATGTCAGCTGAAATGAAAGACACACAGCCCAGGGCTTATCAGGGAAAGTGCAGATGATTCATGTAACATCATAAATAAATAACACCGACTTTGTGTTGAGGTGGGTTTAACAGCAGAGGTTCCTTTACCAACCATAGCATGTTTCAAAGCAATTGTAGTGGGGGCCTTACCTGGTGACAGTGACGTGGGCTGAGATAAGGCATGATGTCTTTAACACTTGTATTTCAAGGTCACTAAATGCTATGTTTGTGGATGAACAAGAAAAAAAATATCCTCTGCCCAATGATAGGGTGGAACTTAAAGTATCATCAGAATAATGATAGTTATGAGCGGAATGAAATTTCTCAATCCAATACCCAGAACACCCATATTCTTTAGCACTCCTACCCTCTGGATGGCTAGTTCTTTCGAAGGAGTTACAGGGAGGAAAAAAAGGGATTGGGAATGTAGAAAGGCAGGGTAGAGATGAAGGCCCTGGTCATGGCTCCTGAAATATTAGTTTCTGACAGTACGGTGGTGCCTTCAGCCAGCTGTCTAAGTTCAGAGGGTCCCAAGCTTGACTTCATGCTCTTATGTTACCACACTGAAATTCATATTTTGAATCAGGCACCCTGCATTGTTCATTTAGCATTCGGGCCATGAAAATCATGTATGTGGCCTGATCAAGGGCAACTAGTTCTTCTTTGTGACTGTCTTGGGTCCCAGGCACTTTTGCCTACATGGATCCTTTCTCCAGTAAAATCTGTTAAAATTACATTGGACAACAGCATTGACATTAAGATGAATAGATTAACATTTTCTTTGACGTAAAAGTTCTTTTTTTCTGATTTTAAACAAATTATACTATTTTCATTAGTTTTAAAACTATTGTAGGTCCTTGCATTATGCTTTTCATGCCTAATGGGGAAGTTGGCCCTAGATCACAGCGGGTGGACTGGAAGTCAGCAGCCCATTGCAAGCACTGCCATGGAGTTGAGGTGTGCTGGCTGAAATCAAATGCTCCTGGATGTCAACCTTCTCAACAAAAGACAGGGCCACTGTCTCTCAGCACCTGTGTTATATGATGCAGAATACAAATGATTCTTGCTGAAAACTAACAACTAAAGAACATGGTCATTATAGAGAAGCTGCTGGAGGTCATAGTTTTTTTTCTAAAAGAACCCATATGTGGCTGGGTGTGGTGGTGCAGACCTGTAATCTCAGGTACTTTAGAGTCTGAGGCAGGAGGATTGTAAGTTTGAAGTCAGCCTAGGCAACTTAGAAAGATCCTGTCTCAAAATAAACAAATAAAAAGGGCTGGAACTGGGCATCCTGTAATCCCATGATTTGGGAGGATGAGGTATAAAGATCATGAGTTCCAAGCCAACTCAGCAACTTAGCAAGGCCCTAAGCAATTTAGCAAAACCCTGTCTCAAAATTAAAAAAAAATAATAATAAAATAAAATTAAAAGGGATGGGAATGTGGCTCAGTGGTTGAGCAACCCTGGACTCAATCATTGGTACCAAAAAAAGGGGGTGGAGGCTGGAGATAAAACTCAGTAGTCCAGTGGTAGAGCACCACAGGATTTAACACCCAAGTAAAAAAAAAAAAAAAAAAAAAAAAAAAAAAATGAACCATGTTCTAAAAGTTCCAAAACAGAATCACATATCCTCAAAGATGATTGAGCTTGTGGCAATCATATCATCCATTAGCCTCACTCTGCTATCATTTCAGTGTTAGCTGGGCAATAGAGGCCCTAAACAAAACGAGTGAGTGGTCAGCATTCATCTGCAGATACTCTTCTATCTCTGTACCCTCAAGACCCAATTACTTGTATGTGGCTATAACTATCCAAGGCAACTGGTGACTTTCTTCAGTCTTCTAGAAACTCAGGAAAACTATGGAGTCTGTTCCTTTGGGATAAAACTTCGTGTCTTGTGTGCTTCACTTTCTTTCATCTCTGTGTCTTTCAAACTCTCCATCTGGGTAGCTCTGATATCTATGCCCATGAGACATGAAACTATGAATGGTAAGTGTGAATGGAACTTAAGAATTCTTCTATTTTGATTTCCTCAGTCCTGGGCATACTCCAATATCACTAGAGAGGAGAAAAAAAAATCAGATATACAGTCGTTACCCCCAAATTTATTAAATTTGTATCTCCACAGAATGTATCTGGGCATTTGTGCTTTTACAATATTACCCAGGTAATGTTGTTTGGGTTGATCACCTGTCCAGTCTCCCAGCAGGTGAACTGATTCATGAAGCGCTTTTATGGTCACACTGATCTCACTTTGCATTTGGGAGAAAAACATAAGCAATGAATAGATGTCCAAAAATTATCATTTTGGGGGGAGATAATAATATAAATATAATAATACATAATCTTCTTCCTCTTTTTCTGATACTATATTACATATAGGACTATGAGGCAGATTTTTACTAAAATTAAAGTTACATTTGGGATGGCCAATTGAGCACCTAGACAGGGCCATTTTCCGAGTGGGTGAACTGAAGTACACAATGCCTGGAATATATACTGAGAGACTGTGGACTAGAAGACTGGAAATGAGTTTAAATACGACCTTTAAATTAAAAGCCAGGTGGAAGAAACTCTGAATTGTGGTCATTGATTTGCAATTGACCTGCCTCTTACAAGGGCCATGTAAGGAAGTTTTGCTTCAGGTGTAATGATAGGTGCTCAATAGATGTTTGCAGTAGATGCTTGGTACATTCTCATTGCTTGGATGAATCATAAGCAGTCTATCTTAAGATAAGTCATCTATAATGACATCTTTGCTAAATAATCACCATTTTTGATTTGCTCTCAAAGAAAGATTTTGGAATTTTATTTATAAATTTCATATTCATCATTTTTAAAAATGTAAATAAAAACTTAAGTTTTCCCATTTTTTTGCTGTTTCTTCTGGATAATCCATGTTGGAATGTCTGAATTGAGGAAATTTAAGAGAACTCATTTACTGTTCAGCCTGGTATTGTTAGTGCCATATTCTTCAGGATTCTCTAAGATTCAAACATCAAAAGAGTTTAATGATATAAAATGTTTTAAACAGCACTTAAAATACCAATGTTATTTGCTAAAGGATTGCTACTGCCAGAAGAGTCTTTGTTTTGAATTGGGACTGCTGGCTACTTGGTGAAAAATCTACACACCAGAGCCTGCATCCAGGGAGTTTTGGCCTTTAGTCACTCTTGTCTGGCTCAAAGAGATGAGCGTAGGAATTTAGAACCTAATTTATCAAGTTAATATTCCTAGAGTAGCTCACTTTACAATCCTCTGTCTGCTAGGTCCAGGTCTCAAATTCTTAACCCTGTTGTCCTGGATACCCTTGTAAGTGCAAACATCATTTCTGGTGTGGTTATTCTTAATAATTACAATCTCTCAGGAAACTCCAGTGACCTCAGCATGGCCCTGAACTTTTCTTTCCCCACTTTTCTGCTGTTCCCTATTGTATCTCAGTAGGGATGTCCCTTTGTATTTTTCAATTCTCACTTCAACAATAGCTTTGAGTTTGCAGATCCCTCAAAAATCACAAAACTGGCTGCAGTCACCAAACACCCTAGATTTTCACAAGTATCTGCCTTATGTTTACAATTAAAAAAAAAAAAAAAAACTCATCATGCAGTGCTTCTTTATGCCTAATTTACTTTCAAGTTTAAAGAATTTTCTGCTTACTTCCAAATCTCTCTTTGTAGTATGTTATGTAAAGTCAGATAGTTAAGACAAGAGAGGATCGTGCATTTATAAAACGAGTCTTTATAGTATGTATAAACAATATGCTTACTCTTCTCACATTTTCCAAGGATATGCTAGTGAATTTTTCTTGGTCTGTATACTCTATGAGTTCCTTTTCACATTTAATGGAAAAGGAACATAATTTGGTAATCAAAAAAGAATTTCTAGATGTGTGCTTTTCTGAAGGTGGTTTAGAATTTGCTATTAAGTGTTCCAGTTTTATTGGTCTTTGCCAGAAATAAATCACACTTTTAGTCATGGTCTGTGTCTCTACATTAGTTTTATATATTTAGGTGTGAATGAATTTGATTTATTTTTCCTGTGTCCACTCAAATTATTCCATCCTATTAGTATTTATGTCAGCTGGGTTGGAGAGTGTTTTATACTTGGGTCCTACTCTCTTTTCAGATTCCAGTTTTATTGTGGGTCTGTTAAAAGGTCACTTTAACCTCTCAGCAAAATGAAGAGCATAAAGACATGGAGCTTTTCTGTCACTTTCCCGATACACGTCAGTAAACATTCAGCTGGGCTTGTGCTGTAATAAGTTTGTGAAAGAATAGCTGTCCAGATACAAAGGATGACATGATGAATAATCAAAATAATTCCGAGCTTCAAATCTAATCCTATAGGAAATGTTATGATGGAGAGTCCTGGGCGAAAATCAGATGATAATTTCTATGTAGAAGACAACTTATGCTGAATTTGCCTCTGTCTCCATGATACCGTGCTGAGTAATGTCCTCTAGCTCTGGAGGCCCTCGGGTTATAGCCAAACATTGATTATTTGTCAGATAATGCTATCAGACTTACAAAGACATCCACAGTGCTCCTGCAAGGAAATAAATTACTCCAGCATCCTTTAGGGGCTGAGGTTGAGGGTGGGGGGAGAAAACACAATAAAATGCACCATGGTAAACACTCTAAGAGTTTATAAGAGATTGAATGTGGACTGTGTTTTAATAAAACTTCGTGTCCATTACCAATGTTATTAAAATGCATTTTCTCTGTATAATAAGACCTTTTTTTTTTTTTTTTTTTTCCTTTTGCATTTCAAACTAGGGACTTGAAATTTGCTGAATGAATCTCCTCTGCCAAAGGTTTGATTATGTTAGCTCATGCTATTCTCTCGGCAACCATGCAAGATAGATATTTTTCTATAATGTCAAGAAAAAAAAAATGTGGTCCAGAGAAGTTAAATGACCTGTTCAAGGTCATCTATAACAAGTTTGTTGTCTACAAAATTGATGGGTGTTTACCAAATTTGGTAGTTATGTGCTTATAGAAGCTCCTTTCAGAATATTTGATTCAAATTATAATGAAATTCTAAGTGATTTTTTTTTTCTTTTTTTGTCTGTAAGAAGATATAGTGGCACATAGGATTTTAGGAGTCTCGTCTTTGGGACTGTGAAAAATTTTTATAGTCCCAGGTATCTGGCCCTTGATTTCTCAGAGCACCTTCATCTCTGGGATGTTTTCCTCTTGATAGCAAAGCACTTGGGGTTTTCCATTTTTGTTTTGAGGCCCTCACTCTATTTTGTGGGATCTATTGTCACATGACATGTCACAGTCTTGAGGATTTTCTCTGTAACTGGTCACAGGCTGGACAAAGTTATTCTCTTCATTTACACAGGATTAAGAAAACTTGTAAAGCTCTGTAAAAAAAAAAAAAAAAAAGAAAGAAAGAAAGAAAGAAAGAAAATAAAAACCTTATAAACACAAGTAATAAATAACAAGCAGCAGGGGTGTCTGTTTATGGTAGAAACTTTTCTCTCCTGGGAAGATGCAGAACCTCCGTCATCAGTACAAGCAAGGTAAATTGAGCACTCCAGCTTCACCCTGATACTAATGTAAGAGCAGAATGGGGACACGTTTTCCTCCGAGCATTAACGGGCTGCCTTTTCAGCTGTGCACTTCCTGTTCCCTGCTTTAACAAGATTTACACAGTCCTAACTCACTTATTAAAGGCTTCAAAAGCGTTTTAAGGCAAAGATCTTCAAAAGCAAAATGCATGTCTCAGCTGTCAGTCTGAAGCCAACTGCATAAACTTCACTGATTTAAATGTGTGTGCTGGAGTTTAAAAGAAACCAATCTCTCTAATTTTTCTAGTTCTCAACTCTCTGCTCTACGGCTTGAGTTCCTTTTATCTGATTCCCTTCCCCAAATTTTATTCAAACAGTGATTTTAAAAAGTTTTATTGAGCTAAATGTGAAAATTAACTGATGTTGGATTTTTCAGAGCTGGAGGGCAAGAGCTAGTGGACAGGTAGGAGACAGAGAAAGCAAGTGTATAGGAGCTATGTGGGTGGTCATAGAAGAGTCTCAGAAAGGCATGGCTGGGAAGTTTTGCGGACTTTACACAGAGGGTTAAATCTTGCCAGTAGCCCTGTAAAACGTGTGTAAATGTAGCAGAAATTAATTCCCATGAATAGGAATCTGTAAATAAGAAACTCTGAAATGGAAGGGTAATGAAGCAAGCAAAAAACATTTCTCTGTAAAGAAAAGCACTCACTAAGCTCATTTGAACGCTTAGTTATCACAATCAGCACATTAGAAAACCCTATGCTGAGTTCTAGTTGATTTTCCACCAGAGAAAAAGATGAAAGAATTGTGTGAAAAAAAATTTTAAATATTGATTTGAAGAAAGAGGGCAATAAAAAGAATGGGCCAAAGAAAAGAGAATGGCCTTTTCCTTAGCAACTCACACTTCCACGCTCTGACCAACATTACGATTATAAGAAATGTTTTCAAGAGATGAAATATCATGTAGACCATGGGAAGGGAAAGGCCCAGGACATGGGCGATTTGCATACATTTAGCTGTATTAATATCATTAAGCAAGAGAACCAGGGACACTGCGGCTAAAAGAGATGAACTAGCCAGCACTATGTTCCTGTTGCCAAGGAGTACGTGGTGAACTCTGCAGTGACCCAAATTTATTACAGAATAGTGCTCATTGCTTCTGTATCAAGCACTCTGTTGCAATTACAGCATATTAGGCAGAGGAACAAATCTCAAGGGGAAATGTCTAGTCTTTTAATCAAGTAGTAGAAAAAGTCAGTCAGGGTTCATAAAAAATCACCCTGTGAGATTATATATATATATATATATATATATATATATACTGTTTATATATATATATCCTATTTCTACACATGCATTTATATCTGACAATAGTCTTACTTTTGCTCAGAAAATGCTTTCATTATATACAGGAGTCATGAATGTACAGTGTCCCCATTTAATCTTTACTAGAGACTAGATTTTCCTTAATCTCAGTCTTCAAGATCTTAGAAACTCAGGAAAATTACAAAAAAAAAAAAAAAGAATTAAACACTTGAAATAATAATTTATTATATGATTTTTTGCCTTTTTTCCTTTTCTTTCTTTTTTTTTTTTTTTAGAAGTACTCCTTTATTTTTCTTACCTACTTTTTTTTTTTTTTAATAGCCCTTTTCAGCAATCTATTGCCTCAGGAAAACCAAATGACATCATTCCAAAGGATGTATTTTAGTATTTAGCGGAAACAGGAAAGCTTATGCTACAAGCATACTGAAGCTGATAAGTCATTGATTGGTGATAATGGATGGGATAAAAGCTGTAGAAACACAGATGACACTATTAACATGTTTTATAGGAGGAACAAGCAATCGTTTTATGAAATTTTCTGAAATATATTTCAAACAATTTAAGAATTATGAGACTTAAGATTTAATAATTTATAAATTTAAATCACAAATAAATGAAGTCAATGTAGGTAAACAAAGTTGATCAAGAAACTGTAAAATAATGAGATAAAGAAGGAAAATGCAACAAGGACAATAAGGAGAAAAGGGAAGACTTGAAGAATCATACAGGTTACATATCTTGTGAAATAGTTTTTGTCATTGTTGTGTGGTTTAAATTATCTACAGCTCACAAATCATTTAAAACGACCACACCAGTTTGTGTGGGTAATCACAGCCCAAAGAGAACATTTCATTATTTTCAAGTTATAGCTGTGGTAATTATCCTGATCATAACATTTTAGAACACCACATTGATATCTTTTTTATGGTAAAGACTTCACTATCTCAAAAAGCTAGCTAACATATGCTTTATGTGAAAGACCCATATTTGCATCTTGAATAGAATGCAATAAGAATAAGAAGCATCCTGTACACCCATAGCAGTTATATTCTCAGCAACTCCTGTGGTGAGCATCTAAGTCTTTTTGGTAAATACTCATGTTCAAACCCCATGTGCCATAGCACATTAGGTCATAAAATATCTGGTTTACATTGTCCTTTCAAATGTTTATATATCTCTTCCACATTTATATAATGCACACAATGTAGACACTGCTAAGAAGAAGAACATTTAAGGATTTTATTTTCTATTGTGATCACATTGATTTGTCCTCCAAAATGCACATGAGGAGTTGGGACCTAATATTTTCTTGAAATGTCAGTAATATGATTTTAAGCGCTTAAGCAAATGCACCTCCATCAATATGTCTCTACTCTAACATATGGATTTCTGCTTCTTGGACCTGCAATCAGAGGGAATTTATGTCTTCCAATTTTGTCAATTTTTACTACCTATTGTGCATGTCTGATTTTGTGAGGTACTAAACAATATATTGACAAATTAGATCAGTAGAACACCATTTTAGTAGTAGAAAGATTGGTTCTTTCTATAATTTATAAGCTCACCCTTTACCACGTTAGCCTTTCTGGAGTATTAAATAAAGGCAGAGTGAGGTACATGGGAAAGCAGTGAAAGAAAATGAGATGTCAGAGAGGTGGACAAGTCAGGGTTGAGGAGAGAACCTAAAAAGCACAATAGATTTTTCAAAGTAAGATCTATGACAGAATAAGGGAAGGTCTGTAGAGAGCATGAAATTAAATAAGATGGACTAACGGAGATGGAGAGATCTGCGGAAAGGAAGCTGCAGACCCAGCAACAGGGAGACATTTTTCTGATATCAGTGGAAGTGAGAACTGGAGACAGGGCTATTACAGTAGAAAGAGAAAGACAAATGAAGCAATAGAAAAAGACACATACGTACAAGTCTCTGTGAATAGTCCCCCAAGAAAGATAGCAAAGTCAAAAAACATTCACCAATATATACAAGCTGGAGAGGATGTTATCATTATTTACTTTTTACAGAATGTTTTCTATTCAGAAAGTGCTTTGATTTTATTTTTTCTCAAGTGTAAACCATGAGGGAGCAATCAATACCATTAGCCATAGTAGAGGAATTTCAGGCAGAGTTAAAAAGTGAGTCATCCCAAAGCAAAAATTAAAAATTAGTGCCATAGTCTGAGACTATCTACATAGGCACTGTTTCTTTTTTAATATATTTGTTTGTGTGTTTTGTAAATGGTAGATGTTAAATATCAATCAAATGTTGAAATGTTCTCACCTTTTTAGGGGGAATGGGGAGTATTGAGGATTGAATTCAGAGGATGATTTACCACTGAGCTACATCCTCATTCCTTTTTATTTTATTTTTAAATTTTAAGACAGGATCTCATTAAGTTAATGAGGCTGACTTTGAACTCATGATCCTCCTGCTGCAGCCTCTCCAGTTGCTGGTATTACAAGCATGTACCACCATGCCTGGTTTCTCACCTTCTTCTTCAAGAAGCTTAAAAAATTGGTGGTTGAATGAGATGGATATCATTATCCTAAATGCATGATTGAAGATCTGAATGGTACTTATATACTTTGTATACAAACAGTTGTGTGTAAAAAGATGCTATATATGTGCATTATGAATTGTAATACATACTACTATTATAAATAAAAAAGAAAGAAAAAAAAGAAAAAAGAAAAACCCTACAAAGAAGAAGAAGAAGAAAGAAGAAGAAGGAGAAGAAGAGGAGGAGGAGGAGGAGGAGGAGGATTATTAGTACTATAAAAACCCCAAATCCATGCATCTCCTTTGGACTCATATATTCCTTAACAAGCTCTCTGTTTAGGTAATGTTGCTACATAATGGTTGCTGTTTATTTACTCTGAGACTGAAAGAGACCAGGCAACCACAAGGAAGGCCCTTGGGGGCTTCGGGAACAGTTCTGCTTGGGCCATGTTGAGATTTGATGACAGGTTTGTTTGTAGTCAATTTAATTCTGACAGAATGACTATGGGAAGGGTTCTCTCAATGACTTTCTGGGAACTAGAAATACCCCAATTCTTTAGCTCTGGGATTGGTCACCAGTGACGAAGGTGCTGCTAGGCATCATGGAATTTCCTCCTAGCAGTAGCTCAAGGAGGACTGCTTCTGAGAGGAATCTTAGTAGAGATGTTTCCAAGAATAATGGCAACTCATTTACTTGGTCTTCAAGCCACTAGGAGATAAAAAGTCAAATGGTTGGTTTCAAATTTATCTTGATTTTCAAACCTCATTTGCATTCGGTGGGGTTAGATCTATTTGCATCACACCGGTCACTTAAACATAAGTATCCCAAACCTAATTAATCATCTTAATTCTCTCATGACCCTTGCATCAAAATATGTTCTCCTTAACATATGTACTATAATGGCAAATGACCATCAAGGTTTCAAAACCTCAGATCATATTCTCTTTCCAAGCTCATTCGGCTGCAGAATCTCTTTGATTCAACCTCGTTATTCTCAGGGTATTTTCCTGTTTTTTTCTCCCCTCACAATAAGTGTTCTAATTGAGGTTGTTATTAATTTTTTTGGTTATTAAGTTTTATTGAGACAAAAGTAACAGTGTAGTTATCTTCACTGTTCTTCTCGTTCACAGTCCCTCCTCATTCCACATCATATGACGTGCTCCAACCAAATGACTTGCAAAAGTACAGAACAATCTTTAAATGTATCCAAATATATGTAGAATAATTTCTATATTTCTAGGTTAGATAACCATGAATTCCAAATTCTACCCCTTTCCATATTTCCTACAAGATGCCCTAAGCTTCAAGAAGCTCCCTGGAGCACCACTGTATACCAGATGTGATGTGAAACATGCCTCTGAGTCCTGTTGGTTTTCCTGATCTTCCTGATTGTTCCACTTACTCTTCAGTGTCTATCCAGACCTTGGCTTTCATAAGGTTTTCAGTTTACTTCCTTCCCACTTATGGGAAGAGTCACCGAGTCACACTTCAGTTGTACCTGTGCTTTGAGGCTTTTCCATTTTATATCCATGCCCTTTCTTCCAAAGTTGGGCTAATTTTCCTTTCTCTGCTATATAGAAAATGAGTCACAGTATTTTCATTGGATATTTCTATAATCTCTGTAAGGAGAGGCTTAAATTTTTGAATAGAGGACAAGGGGATATATTCAAACTGTATTTGCTTAGCAAAGCATATGACTTTTATTCACATTGTAAATTCTCAGGACAGAGTTTGGGAATTGGTGGTTATGTCACTCACCTTGGTACACCAAATTTGTTTTATAGCAGATTATAAAACATATACAAACATTCTTTTCAGAACTGGGATAAGTTTTATGTTTTTATTCTATGTAGAATGCAATAGAATATAATGCCCAGTAAGGTGTGTGTGTGTGTGTGTGTGTGTGTGTGTGTGTGTGTGTGTATGTGTGTGTTGGGAGGGTACCGGGGATTGAACTTAGGGGCACTCTACCACTGAGTCACATCCCCAGCCTTTTTTTTTTTTTTTGTATTTTATTTAGAGACAGGGTCTCACTGAGTTGCATAGCACCTCACCATTTTTGAGGTTGGCTTTGAACTTGTGATCCTCCTGCCTCTGCCTCCCGAGCCACTGAGATTACAGACATGCACCACCATGCCCGGTGTAAGTTATGTTTTTTGAAAACAGAAAATAAGTTTTGAGCAAATACTGAAAACACTAATATTCTAAATCATTAACACTTTGTACGAGGCATTAAGCATAATAAAGATTTTGTTCAAGTGAATTTTAAATCTTTTTTTTTTTTTTTTTTTTTTTTGGTACTAGGGATTGAACTCAGTGGCACTCAACAATTAAGCCACATCCCCAGCCCTATTTTGTATTTTATTTTAGAGACTGGGTCTCACTGAATTGCTTAGCATCTCACTTTTGCTGAGGCTGGCTTTGAACTCATAATCTCCTGCCTCAGCATCCTGAGCTACTGGGATTACAGTCATGCACTACTGCGCCTGGCATTGTTTTCTATTTGTTCTAAACTTTGATCTAAGATAGTTTCCCTCCCTCCCACTCCTTTCACATGAGAAGATTGAAAAAAAAACTGACCCTCAATATAATTAGGCAAGACTGTCTTAAGTTTTCAGGACCACACTTTGTTATATGACAAGACAGTGAGACAGCTGGATTGTGAATAACTTTTCCCCATTGTCCTTCACTCCAAAGTGAAGAGGGGTGAAGACATATCACATATTTTTAACTCATGTTTAATCAATTGTTTCATTTAATTTTCCTGTTATTTTCTCAGGCTATTTACAGATGAGCCCAAGGGGTTGTAATATAGAATCCTTCTGAAGTTAATTTATTATCTTCCTGCCTCAATCTGTAGTCTGGTTTTCAGATTCAAATAATATTCCCAAGTCAATATTTAATATCATACTTTCACTTAAGTATTCATGAAAAATAATCTTTATAAATATTATCTCTTGCCAGTTGGGAAATTTAGGAATTTCCAGAACATTTATATGTAGAAAAGTTATTTTTGACCATCTGTTTTTCACAGGAGATAGAAGTCTAGAGCCTACATATGAATGTTGCTATTAGCTGCTAACATAACAAAATGGGAAAATAAGGATTTTTGTATCAAAGGAAAATGCATCTCCTGTCAATCATCTACCCAGACAACTCGTCATATACAGTCTTCTCCCTGCCTGATGCAGGGAATTGCCACTTCTTATACCCACCCAGGAAATGAATCAAGTGTGTGAAGGCAAGATTGAAAGTGCACTTAGAAAATCCAGTTGAGTTCCGGCTGCAAATGAGGTGCAGCTCTTTCCAATCTGAGTCTTCAGGATATAATCATAGTATCCAATAGTTGTAAAATGTCAAGTTCTTGTTCCTGCTCTTCACTCATCTCAAACAGTAGGAATATCCTTACCTCAGCTCTATATTAACTGGAGCAGAAAAATGAGCTGCAGCCCTTTGGAGAAGAAATTTTACTTGACTCACTCAATGACATTTGATGCTCCAGTTTGGACCTTTAAATACTTCAACTTTAAATAGACTTACCTCATGCTCAGAGATGATCAAAGAGAATCAACCAAATTGTGTCCCTTCTGACCCCCAGTTCTTGTAAGTATTTTCTTATATCTGAATTCCTGAATCATTCACTCAGTTGTGTCCTATATCTCTGATCTTCTTGTGCTCCTACCTTTGTTCCAGTATCTCTCAGCTTCCTTTGAGGACCAGCTGACCATTTGTTATTCATATCCTTGGACACTGGAGTCTTTGGACATGGGCCTACAGCCCCACCACTGCATTTCATGTCACCTGTTATATTTTCTTTGTTCTTAAGCATTGTTTGATACTTCCTTTGTGTGCTTCTTGTTTTAGTCAGCTATCTTGCTGCTATGACCAAAAGAGCTGGAAATTACAATTTTAGAGGAGGAGAAGTTTATTTGGTGCTCCTGGTTTCAGAGGCTTCAGTTCCCAGATAGCTGATTCTACTGCTCTGGGCCTGAGGTGAGGCAGAGCATCACGGTGGGAGCATGTGGTGGAGGAAAGCAACTCAGAACCCGGCCACAAGAAACACAGCTCTCACTCACCAGGGATAAAATATATCCCCCAAAGGCATGTCCCTAGTGATCCACTTTCTCTAGCCATACCATACCCGCCTACAGTCACCACTCAGTTAATCCCTATCCATAGATTAATGCAATGATTAGGTTGCATTAATGAAAGTTCTCATAACCCAATCATTTCACCTTTAGTCTTTCTTGCATTGTCTTACACATGAACTTTTGGGGGCACACTCAAATCTAAACCATAACACTTGTTTTGATACTGCATTCCTCCAACTAAAATGAAAGCATCATGGATGTATGATTATTTATTGTTGTTGTTGTTTTTCCTGTTTCCAAAGCCTAAGGCAATGTGACCTAGTAACTTTTCAGTGAGTGAATACATCCTGCAATAGGAAAACATCCTCACTGCCTTTCTGCCTAGTGTTCAAGTACTCCCTTTCTGATATCTTAGGGAACTATGTTACTTCTTAGTCTTATGGGACTAACAGCTGTGTGGACACTGCCTGAAGAATGTCACATCCTGGGATGCCCAAACCTGAGTATCCACCAACAGCTGAGCCTCAGCCAATGGTAGACCTTGTGCCAGGTTCCTTTCTAGTAGGAAGCTTCTAATCCAAGGTTACCAATTAAATGATTTCAATGCCATCATCTTCCTTCTATTCCCAAATATTACATGGCAAAGTATTCAGTACTTTTTCCCACTGAGCCAAGCACAGCTTCACTGTCATAGTATTTTGGTTAGTACTAATTGATCTGAAGTGATATCTCTACGATTCCATGGCTAGTCCAACTCCAAGAGAATGTACAAAATCATAATAGCTAATCATTTAACACCTATTTGAGGAATATTAATAAGGAGTGCATAATTTAACTTTTAGCATTTTGAATGACTAAATTTTACAACTAATCCTAAAGTGAACCCCAAATCTGATTATTCTATGTGCATCTTAGTTTTGCCTCTCTGGATGGATAAAGTACAGAAATAATCCCCACTTTATCAAAGTTCTTTTGATGCCTTTTAATAACCTGTACCCTAACTAATAATAATAGCTGAAATTTATTAAGGTTTTGTTATTTGACGGGCATTGTCATAGCACTTCACAGTATCTCAATTAATTCCCAGTACAGCCACCATTATTACCATTTTGCTGATAAAGAAACTGAGATAAAAGTGGTCTCCCTACTAATTACTTTATTTCTGTCCTTGATCCATTGTCCTGTCTCTGAGCTTTATCTCAGTGCATTATGATTACTTGTAAACACATTTCTCTCCCGTTAGATTATTACTCTTTAATGGTATGAATGACATCATTGTCTCAGCACCTAGCACAGTACCTAAGATACCGCAGGGATATCTAAGTTCTGCTATTTAGTAAAAGAATATAAAATTATTTCAGAAAATAATTTCAGCTCAGTTTAGTTGAGGAGAAAACTGAAAAATGAATTAAATTATTCTGGATCAGATGAATGAGTTCAGAAACATACAGACGTGATCTCAGAGCCAAACAATATTTGAAAATCATGCATCACTGAAAAGGAACCAGAAAATTAAAAAAGAGACATGTTAAGTCCCAACTAAATTTTTTTAAAGTGAAGAAATTTTAGATTTGTTAATATTATATTTGATATGGAGTCCCCAGAAATATTTTAGAACATTTTCATCAGATAGTTCATAAATTCTCGACAAAATTTGTGGTCATTTTGAGATCCAAAGCTAATTGATTAAGAACAACTTACTCCAAATGAATTTATTACCTATTTGGGTGGTGGTAGCAGAAGGGAGTTCTCAGAATACTAAATTATAAGTATCTTTTATGTGTGTGTGTGTGTGTGTGTGTGTGTGTGTGTGTGTGTTTGTGCGCGCATGTGCGGGCATGCACTATACTTTTAATTAGCCAAGTATTTTATTGTCAGATGGTACTACATCCTACAAGGTTTCCACTTTACAATTATACCCAAAGAGGACTGGTCAATGATGGTTTGGAAATCATCAGGTGTGGCTTAGTGGAGAAAAATCTGTATTAGACGACATGTGTTTTGTTATTTATAAACTATCTGACCATGAATAAGCAATTTAACCTCTTTGGGCCTGTTTTCAACTTGTCTTAGAGGACTGCTGCAAGACTGAGATATATGAAATCACTTGCTAAAATTCCAAGTGCTATATCAGGTAGCACACAGTCAACATTGAGGATGGTCTTTAGATTAATGCCCTTGGCTTTGTCCTCTACCACTGCATGAGGATGGGGAAGGCATATTCACTGAAGATTACTTCACTTCGGAAAAAATAGCCCATCAAAAAATAAGCAAAATTAAGACTAAAAATGATTTCAGTTTCTGGGTTATTTAAGGAAACAAGATAAGGGTTGGGGTTGTGGCTCAGCGGCAGAGTGCTCGCCTCGCATGTGTGTGGCCCGGGTTCGATCCTCAGCACCATGTAAACATAAATGCATTGCATTGTGTACAACTGAAGTAAATAAATGAATATTAAAAAAAAAGAAAACAAGATAAAATAACAGAAAGATACATCATATCATTTACTTAAACAAAAATATTAATTGTGCAAATACAAGACAAAATATTTCTGACTTAGCAGAAATTCTTTGAAAGTAGATCTAGTAGTAGAGACTAGAGTGTGATATGACCATTAATAAAGTTAATATTGGTGACATTTGTTATTATTTGTTATTGTTTAGCTATGACGTATCTCCCCAAAGCTCATTTTTGTGAAATAATGGAAGAAAGCTTAGCGGTGAAATGATTGGGTTATGAGAGTCTTAAACTAAACGGGATAGTAGGGATTAACTGGATGTTAACTGTAGGCAGGTATGGTATGGCTGGAGGAGGTGGGTCATTGAGGGCATGCCTTTGGGGTGTGTGTGTGTGTGTGTGTGTGTGTGTTTTATAGTCATAGTTGGACACAATACCTTTATTTTATTTATTTATTTTTATGTGATGCTGAGGATCAAATGCAATGCCTGCATGTGCTAGGCATTCACTACCACTACCACAGACTGGTGAGAGTCTCTCTCTCTCTCTCTCTCTCTCTCTCTCTCTCTCTTCTCTCTCTCTCCCTTTCTATCTCTCTCTCTGTGTTTCCTGGTACCACATCCCCAGCTGGTTTCCTCTATATCACATTTCTATTATGATGTTCTGCCTCATCTCAGGCCCTGAAGAATGGAGTCAGCTGTCTATGGACTGAGACCTCTGAAACCTTGAGTGGCCAAATAAACTTTTCCTCCTTTAAAATTGTTATTGTTAGGTCTTTGATCACAGCAGTGAAAAAGCTGACTAAAACAATATTTTTGTTTTTATTACTTTCTTTTGTTGGTAGATGATAATTCCCAAAAGGCAGAGAAACTTTTTGGACTCCTGGGCCTATCATGGTTTCTTGTAAATAGTTCACATTTTGAGTTAGTAAATTCTTATAAATCCTAAAGCTCTCAACCATCCAATCTCTGCAGCATGTTATAAAGTATCAAAGTCCAATAAAGAAACATAATTTAAATGCAGCTTATATATAGTTTTTTTGTGTGTGTGTCTTCAGTCACATTTTTGGGAGCCCATTTATGATCAGTATTAATCCTTTTAAAATGTCATTACTCTTCTTCCCAATTCTTGTATGACCCAAAACAGCCATTCACCAAGTTCTTTAAAACCCTTTCCAACTCCTAAGGAGCTTATTTTCTGCTGAGTTCATGCCATCAAGCTCTCATTCTTGTGTGATACTTTTTTTTTTTTTTTTTTTTTTTTCTGTCAATCAATCTCATGGGGCACAGTGGAGTGGAAATAACGAGTCATGTTGGGATTTTGTTAGGGAATCGTTGGGAAAAGCATGTGTATACAATTAATTAAATATTGTTCCCACTTGAGAATGAATGAAAACCAACACAATGAACATTCTGAGTAAATGGTAGAGGAATATGTAGATCATAGGATAGAGTAGCTCCATTGTCCTAGGCTGAATATCATATTTGATATAAACAGTTTAGTTTTAAGTGATATTGATGATCAAGTTAATATTTGAATAAAATGAATAAAATTTACATATAAAATTTTTAGGGATCTTAGGTTCTGTCATACACAGAACAGAGATAGTGAGCTTGGAGAAGAATCTGCAATACTTCTATGGGCAGAATAATTTTGAACTAGAGCTAATAAGTAGAGAAATTATTTGAAGGATTCTGGGAGAACTTTCTACTAAATGTGGTTCTTAAGGGCCACTCTGTGAAAGGGGGCTGTGTGCCGTGTCAGGTATGTTGCTCTCTCAAGGTGGACAATGGGAAAATTGAATAGGGGGATTGTGGCAGCCCTCTTTCTTACCCACATGACTCATGAAATTGCTTACATACAAGAAACTTGAGAAAAAAGTGCTTCAAAGACTTCTAGGTCCAATTCAAAATGCTAAGTGAATGGAGTTTTATTCAACCACAAAGAAAAATAAAATCATGTTATTTGAAGGAAAATAGATGGAACTTGAAAACATTATGTTAAGTGAAATAAGGCAAACTCAGAAGGTCAAGGGTTATATGTTTTCTCTCATATAAGGAAGCTAGAGGAGAAAAAGGAAAAACTCTGACCAAATGCCAAGTGCTGCTCAAAATTGGTGAGGGAACTCTCATGAAAATCAAAGGGAGATTAGTAGAATAGAGGAAAGGGACCAAGGGGAGGTAAGAGGGAATAGAAAGGGAGATAATGGGAATAATTTTGGCCAAATTATGTTGTTATACTGTGTGCATGTATGAATATGTAACAACAAATCCCACCATTATGTACACCTATAAAAAGTGTACACCAATAAAAAAATATAGAAAAAATATAGAAAGAAAATTCTAAGTGATTTCCCAAGGCTTCAGTAGCTTGGACTAGGTCATTGTCAGGCATTACTCTCTTGTGCTTGAGTGCAAAGATCCTAAAAATACCTTTATTAGTCTCCCAAAACACTATCTCAGTTGCTGGCCTAAAATATCTCAGTAAGAATTTCATTCTTTCACATTGAAATTTCTATACTGTTACAATGCAAATGTATTTGCAAAAGAAAGCTCTCAAGTGACTACCCACTTTCACATTACTTTAAGTTGAGTCAGATGAATATTTTGGAGGAAAAACATGAAGGGTCTAGAGTCTTAAAGGGGAAGCAAAATTGTCTAGTATAGAGGGAAAATGGGAAGATTGGGATTTGGGGCCAGGCAGGACCAACCAACCAACTTTTTTAACCTTTGTGTTTACAAAGTCCTTTTACCCACTCTTGGAACCACAGACTCTGCCATATAGTCTAAGACTATATACAGAACTTATACATGAGTTAACTTATGTTTTATGTTTAGTTTTCTCAAAGTGAGGTCAAAAAGTTTATAAAACCTAGATTCTAAGATCATGGACCACCTGGTAAACAGGTTTAAATTCATATTTCTTGGATGAATCATCATGGTAGGAAAAGCCAGTGGTTGGCTAACACTTATGAACATTCTGTGGATTTCATATTCCCTGGAACACAATGTGGGAATCACTGCTTATTCAGCCTCATAGAAATATAAATCAGCTGGAGGGTTCCAGCTAACAGTTACCACATTGCATCTGTAAAGGGCTCAAGAAGAAATTAGATTTCTGTGGAAGGCCCTTGTTTGTGAGATTCTTTGTTCACTATAATTTGGCCCAATCCTTGTCTAATGACTTTCTACAAGCTGAACTGTAAAGAACTGAAAGACATATCTCTTTACATTGACATCTTATTTATTTTAATATATGCCAGTTGTTGCTCCACTTTTTTATGCTTTCTGATTGTTATCCCTTTGAACTTTTGCCCTGAGGCAATTTAATCATGATTGGCTCAATTGTGTAAATCCAATAAACAAATCTTGGCCAGGGTCCCCTGGAGGTATTATCCTGACATTTCTCTGGGTGTGTTTACAAAGTCCTTTTACCCAGTCTTGGAACCACAGCCTCTGCTGTATGTTCTTCTATTCAGAGAAACCTACTACTTTACAGAAAAAGCATCTTAGATCACTTAAAGGTCCTTCATTCCTAAAAAGAACACATTATTTGCCTGATCTTAAGTCTCTAATTTCCTTCATATTTATACCTTATAAACAGTCTCTGCAGAGGCATAGCCACAAGGAACCAGTTGCTATAACCACACCCAGCCCTTAAATGGAAATACAACCAACAAACTTCATTTTTCATGGTTCCTTTTTTCTACAGATAGTTTCCAGGGCTTTAAAAATATCTAGGTGCAGCCTAGTCTAGAAGTACATATTTTTTTCTACCTTTAAATAGTTACCCTTCAAAGGTCAAGACTTCTTTTTTTCTTCCACTTGGAGATCCCTCAGACCAAATGTTAAGTGCTGCTCAAAATTGGTCTTCCACAATAAATATGCAAACTAGATGACAATGGAGTTTTTATGTATCACCCTAGAGCCACATAAAAGCACAATTTGGGAGTTATATCTAAGACATGCCTCTTCCCCTTCTTCCCAAGGAATTGTAAATATAGGTGGGAGATTTTATATTATTAATTAAGAAACTTGAGGAAATTATCATTTTAATAGCCCTTGTCTTCCCTTTTGAAAGGGAGAAAAATGAGCCACTTATGTGAACATAATTTCATTTCTCCAAGCTGTTTAGATAGTTATTTTCATGTGGAATATTTACATCAGCTTGTAAACTGATATATAAGAACTTAAGTTAAAATGTTTTCACTCCATATACTAATGTTTAGCTCTGGTATTCATCCAAGAATTGGGCCCCTTACAATTACGGCATCTGTTTTTGTTTGGTTAATTTTATAATCTCAGATGTTTCCATAAATCCTGAATTAAAGAGAAAACTGCTGGGACCAATTTGTGTGGTAGGCTAAGTGTAATAGTAGACCATCACTGTTCAAGGATGTTGTGCTTTTCTTTCTCTCTCCCTGTGGCTTGTTATTACAGATATCACATTTCGGCAAATGCTCCTATTCTTTTTTTTTTTTTTTTAAATGATACTTCACAGAAAATGGTCCATTTAATCTTGTTTCAGCTAGATTATGATATTTGGGATTAAGCCCATTTGCACCATTGAGAAGATGGCAAAGAATGAGTTGGTCACTTTAGGCTGTGTTGTAAAATTCTCTGCAGAACTCCTAGTTGTTTTTAGTTCTTTATATTGATTCAAACAGGGTAAGTGAACAGGATGGCTAGGGATATAGAAATACTTTCTTGTTTTCTTTCTTATAGGCACTTCAAAGAAAAATAGTAAAATTGAAAATGTGGAAAATTGTAAAAAGACTAAGATTCTATGTCTTTTTGTATTACTGGTCAGATTGTCACATGTATAGTGATGGAGCACTGGTACAGCAATTTTACTGATTCCTGTGCCAACAACATAGTAATAAACAGAGCAACTCTTTTTATTCTCTATTCACTTTGTGAAGACTTGAAGAGGCAGAAACCTTTCAAAGGGCTGTAAGGCTGCAACTAAAATCCAGGACACTTTAAAGCACATGGGGAATATACTGCTTTAAGAGTATATCAGATTCTCAACTGTAGGGTCCAACTTACAAGATGGTACCTCAAGCTTTTAAAAACTTTAGTATTTATTTGGTCTATGTTAGGGTATTTGAAAAAAAATAAAAACACCTCATTATTGCTGAAGAGAGCAGAATCAGAACTAAAAACAGGCATCGTCATTAACTAGTATCTTGCTTTCCAGATGAAATCCTCTGAATTCTGCTCATTTGTGGGCCACGGATTTGGGTACTACACTGGAGGACTGATATTTTTAACTGAAGGCTAAAAAGCCTGCTAGGTCTATCTTGCAAATCATAATAATTTTTCTTAATAATATGAAGTTATTTATCTAATTTTCATTTAGAAGACAATTGAACTTTTTGAAAATGGTTCTAGTTCTTTTATAAAAATTAATTGATGGCATTCATTTAAGTCTAACTTCTGAATTTTTAATTTTGGAACCAATTTTATGTGCTTTGGAGAACATAGTTTCTTTATTGAGAAATGTAATATAATTTAATTTATCACTATAGCTCTGAGGGATGTCCTTAAAATAATAAGCTATTCTTTATTAAGTTTTCTCCTACAAGTGATTTGGATTTTGGTTATTTTAGATAAGTACTTGCTAGTTTATATAAGGGGAAATTTGCAGTCAGTTCAGCTTATTGGACACAGTGGGAAAAGATATGAAATACACTGCAGGAGCAAGTATCAAGTCTGACTACTTGACCTTATAAGCAAAGAGATGGATTGATGTTTATGACACCCTCAGATATAAAATACCTAATATCTCTGATGCTATTAATACTTACAGATGAATATTAATTCTAGTAATACTAACGTTGAAGAAATTCTGGTGAGGACCAAGAAAGAGCTAGTGCAACTACATATGTAATTATGTATATAATTATGCCTAGCATAGTGTCAGAAGTTTATGTTGAATACTTAACTGAGTTAGTCACTTTTAGCTGTCCCATAATATTTTAAAGATTTCAACTGAAATCTAGAAAAATCTAAAGCACATGGGAAATATTTTGTTTTTAACTTACACCAGATTCTCAACTGTGGGGTACAATTTAAAAGATGGTATTTGAGCTTTTAAGAACTGAAATATTTATTTGGTCAATGTCAGAGTAGTTTTTAGAAATTTGTGTTGAAAATCAACTACTTAACTATTATTTTTTGTATGTAATTAAAAAAAATTATTTGTTTTAGTTAGTTATACATGACAATAGAATGCATTTATGTACTGTGATATATCATACATAGATAGGATATAATTTCTCATTTTTCTGAGTGTACATGCTGCAGAATCATATTGGTCATGTGTAACTAAGCCTAGTACAATATCCAAGACAAACACTAAATACATAATATATTGGTCACCTTCAGTTCTATGATAAAATTTTATAAAGAGTTCATAGGTGGATATAGATATACCAAATAGAAAACAAATGATTTTAAAATAAGACATAGATAATGCCCAAATGAAGGAGCCTATAATCAAGGAGATAGCTAAAGATTGCGGTTAGCTGAGAGCCATAAAAGATGTTCTAGTTTCTACCTGATATTAATACATTATTCAAAGAATCTTTGTATGCCCGTGAACACTGCGTGATGCACCTGTAAGCTCGAGCTGTAAGCACGTGTCCTTGTTAAAGCTATATGTATATAACTGGGTGAGGTTGGTTAGTGTGTGTGGGAAGAAGAAGAAGGTGGTGGTTGGAGTCAGAACATTTGGAGTAATTGCTGGAGCCGGAGAGAGAAGAAGAATAAAAGACCTTTTTCATTTTCATCCTCCCTCCGAATTTTCCTGTGGCGTTCGTTGCTCCAAGCGGCTTCCGCTTCAGGCAGCAACGCCCAAAACTTCCACAAAATTTCACATCTTTCTTTGCCAAGACATGTATGACTTGGATAATGTTAAAGAGAAAAAAAATTCCAAAGAAAATGGGATCCTTTGTTTTGTATTATAATATGTTTTTTCAGATCTATTTAGAAGTGAATATATGTTTATTTAAACAACTATAGGGAAGAAGTTGAAAATATGAATAATATTCCAATTAATGTTAACATTTCATCTAATATAGAATCCCAGAGAGAAGATTCAAGAAGGAGGATTAGAGAAAGGCTGCATTTCCAGTTTCTCTGTGGCTCAGGATTCAAGCCATGGGAGTACTGCTTCTCAGTGAAAGGGGTGAAAGAAGGAATTCAGTAAAATTCAATATTGGACAGAGTCTCTTATAGACTCAGAAAATCCAGGTACATTGAACAAAGAACAAGAAAGAGTACACTGAAACCAAGCTGGTTGTGACAGCAGCAGCAGCAGCAGTTCTGGTTCATCACAGAGGGGAGGTATAAAAGAGAGAGAAGCACAATGGACAAATTTGGCACAGAAATACCTGTAGATCAAAATAAGCAGTCTGAAGTTAGCTGATCTAGAGACTGCATAGCAAACTGGTATTTGAAAAGTGCTCTGTTTGTCAATAGGCAAGTGAAGAGCTGAGGCAGGAGAAAGCCATCTTGAGGTGGCCACACTGCAGTCCAGGAGATCACAGCAAACATTCTATACTGTCCTGACAAGCACTTACTATGTGGCGTAGGTATATAGTAGAATGCGAGTGAAACAGAGGTAGAGAAAATTGTGCCCAGCGGGATTCAAGTCTGAAAAATGGAGGTGAGTACAACTCACTTTTCTCTTGAGTCTGGCAGCTCATGTAACCAGCTGAAGAGGGTTAGGAAACTGAACAGGCAGGGGTAAAGACACTTAGGGATTAAGCCTTGAAAGACTGTATTCATGGGCAGCAGAGTTCCTGGATATTTGGTTCTCCTGCCCCATGAGTAGAATTCTTGTGAGGCTCTTGAGATCCAGAATCCCAGCAAGGATTTGCATCTTCCTGGTCCTAGGGCTGTATTGATCGAATCTCTACAGAGCAGATACTACCCAACAAAGCCCCTAAGACCTGATTAGTTCTAGTTCTTTTATAAAAATTAATTGATGGCATTCATTTAAGTCCCAGCCACTGAAAATCCCCTCATAGAACTCTGCAGCAGTCTCACCCTGGGAATGAATCAGTCTGGTCTGTCTAGACAAAACTCCAATGGACAGTACTTTCCACTCTATCCTGCCTTGTACTTATGAGAAACAAAGCTGAGAGTTATTTCAACCAGCCTCAGTTTTAGGATGCTCCAATGGGGAGCTCGCTGAGCAATGCAAAAAGAGGAAGACGTTATCAACCTGGACCTTACTTACTCTTCTTTCTTTCTCTCTCTCTCTCCCCCCGCCGCCCCCTGTAAATAGTCCAAGATGAAATGGAAAGAACAGCTGGGCATAGGGACCATCCATTCTTGTCAGCTATTTTAACCACCTCTGTGGCGACAACTATTTTATTTTTCATTAAAAATCCTTTCTCCTTTTTATTTATTTATTTTTATTTGTTTTTTGCTGCTCTTGCTGTGCTGATTGTTTCATGGAAATATATACATATACATATTTATTTCTCTTTTTTTTTACATTTTTATGATAGTTATTTTTCCTTGTATTAACTTTTGAGGGTTAGGGTTAGGGTTTTTGATTTGTTTATTTTAATGTTGTTTTGTTTTTTTCTCTTTGTTTCTCATGTTTCACTTTTTCTTCTGCTAATAGCCAAATTTTCTTGTTCTCTCTTTCTTTCCCTTGACTTTGTTTTTTCTATTTTTTTTTTCTTCCTATTTTATAAACATCACTTACTAGGTCTCTTCTGCATTCTCTCTGTCCACATTTTGAACATTTTAAACTTTCTTCTATCTCACCATTGCATTTTCTTTTCTCCTAATGAACTGTGTTTGTATTATTTTTTTTAGAATTATTTGGTTTATATAATTCCTGCTACCACCATTCATGTTGTTGCAGTGATTGGTACTGTGGATGACATAGTTGACACCTGCTGTTTACTTTAATGTCAGATCTATTTCACAGTTATTTATTTATTTATTTATTTGTGTGTGTGTGTGTGTGTGTGTGATCCCTCCATTCTTGTTTTCGTTACAAATTAGTGTTGTAGATGCAATAGTAGGCACCAAGTATTTATTTTAATGCTCTATATTGTTTGTTCTGATTATTGTTAATGTTTGTTTCCACCTTTTTCTGAGAGATGCTGGGAACCTAAAGGGACATGACAAGTTCGCAGGATAGAGACTCTGCTGCTGAACTAACCCCAGCCAAAAGACAGTGCACCTTGCTCCACAAACAAATGAATCACACCCAAACTTCAGCTATACTTTAATACAAAGAATTAAAGAAAAAAAAAAACCCTAGCTAATGAGAGGCCCCAAGGAACCTCTAGGTATGTCCCTCAGGTCCCATTCATAGACATCTGCTCTTACACCAAACCCAGAGATCAATACAAACTGTGTGAATATCATAAGAATGTTGGAGGAGATAAGGCTTTAGCCAAACTAATCAATCTAGATCACTCTAGGATACTTTGGCAAGAGAAGGCTATGCTGTAAAAGGGCCCAAACATAAAAGTGGAAGAGAAATTCATCCCAACAGATGCATAAAACCAAACACAGAAATATAAGAAAAATGCAAAAGCAACATGACACAATGCTTCCTAAAGTTCATAATTGACCAACAATGGACTCCCAAGGTATTGAAGTGGATGAAATATCAGATGAAGCATTCAAAAGAAGGATTATAAAAACAATCAATGAATTTCAAGAGAACACAGAAAAAATAGCTGAGTGAATTAAGGAAGTCGATACATTGACAAGAGAAATAATAGAAAAGAACCAAACAGAATCTTGGAAAGGAAAGACACAATAAACCAAATAAAATGTGCAGGAGCCCTGTTTTTTGGGACTTTACGGGACAATGCCTTGCGGACATTTGTCCAGAGAATTCAGTGTGTTACTTGATGAAACTTAGAGGCAGCTAATTTGTTTAAACAATTTGATATGCTATACAATTTGGCTCGTCACCAAAAGGCTTGTTGCCTTAAAGCTGCACCATCTCCTCACAATTGGACGACTGTTAGTCATCATACACAGTTGATCCTAAAGGGCTCCATTGGATGGCTGGTTAGCCAATGATGGGTAAGATCCCCAGAGGGGGACAACCTAAGACAGGCACAGTCGCACGGGACAGTCTCATGTGGCCGACATATCAACCTAAGACAGGAGTCAAGGGCACAGCCTTGATTATCCAATGACGGGTAAGAATGTTGGTTGCACATAGACGTCCTAGAGCATTACCTCTTTTAAAACAAAAGGGGGGAAATGCAGGAGCCCTGTTTGGGGAGATGGCTTAAATTGCGGTTGACTACAGGCTTTGGACATGTTTGGGCATTGGCGCCTTCCTTAGTCTCACGGGACTTGGCCCGGGATCTTGCAAGAATTGGCCGGAGATCTCGAGGGACTTGAGAGAGATTGCGGATGAGGTCTGCGCCATTTTGGAGGTTAGAGGAGCGTGGATGGCGCGTCGGGGTGTAGTTAGAGCCAGAGAGAAAAGTTATCAGAATAAAGGGCTGTTTGTTTCCAGTTCGTCTCTAAACTTCTTCCCGCGGCTTCTTTGCTCCAAGCGGCCATCGCTTCAGGTGACTACAAAAATGTTCAGTTGAAAATCTTTCTAATAGAGTGGACCATACTGAAGACAGAATCTCAGAGCTAGAAGACAAAATGCCTGGTCTTGAAACAATATTAAAGAAAAAAAAAAGTATCCATGGCCAGAATATATAAGAACTCTGGGAAAACAGTAAGAGGCAAAATTTAAGAACGATTGTAGCTGAAGAGGATTGTGAGGCAGAATAATGGAATGGATAATGTCTTCAGGGAAATAATAACAGAAAAATTTCCAAAACTTCAGAATGAGACAGACATCCAGAAAGAAGATGCATTTAAAATCCCAAGCGGACAAGATCAAAAAAGAACCTCTCTATGACGTTAAAAATTAAAATACCTAATATACAAGAACATGGAAAGAATTTTAAAAACCTCAAGAGAAAAATATCTGGTCACATTTAGAGAGAAGCCAATCAGAATTACTTCTGATTTCTTAGAACAAACTTTGAAATGCAAGAGGGCTGGGAATGTGTTCCAAGCCCAGAAGGAAAACAAATGTCAACCAAGATTGCTATATCCAGCAAAGCTACCCTTCAGAATCAAAGAAAAAATAAAAGATTTCCAAGATAAGCACATACTAAAAGACTTCATGACCATTAAGTCAATACTGCAGAAAATACTTAAAGAAGTACTTCATAAAGAAGAAAAACAAACCACAAAAAAATAAAGAAAAACCCCCAGAGCTTACAAATGAGCAAGTTTCATTTGAAGAGTAGTAAAGCCAATGAGAAACATAATCAAATTAAACATTAGAAATAAATCAAAATGACAGGAATTAATAAACATTTCTCTATAATAACACTGACTAAAAATAGTCTCACCTCTTCAATTTAAAGACACAGGCATAGAATGGATTAAAAAACAAGAACTAACTATATGTTATTTGCAATAGACTCGCCTTATAGGCAAAGATAGTCACAGGCTATAAGTGAAAGGATAAGATGAATATACCATCAGTTGGAGTCCCAAAACAAGCAGGAGAAGCTAGTCTCATATCCACCAAAGCAGACTTCAAGGAAAACTAATCGTGAGGGACAAAGAAAGTCACTTCATAATATTACAAAAAGAAAATCCAACAAGAAGATATAACAGTAGTTAATAGGTATGCCCCCAACATCTGTACACCTATTTATGTAAAATAGGCACCACTGCCACTAAAGACTGAGATAGACCTCAGTACAACAATACTGTGTGATCTCAACATACCTCTTTCCTATCAGGTAGGTTATCCAGACATAAACAGTAAAGACTGTTTGGGTCTGAAAAATATTATAAATCAAAGGACTTAACAGACATCTATAGATGATTTCATTTAACAACTGCTGAATACACTTTCTTCTCAGCTGTTGACAAACTTTATCTAAAATAGGCCGTATTTTAGGTCACAAAGCAACCATTATCAAATTAAAAAACAGTTGATAAAGTTGATATAATTTCTTGCATCTTATTGGATCATAATGGAATGAAATTAAAAATCAACACCAAAACAAAATTCATAGAAACTATATAAACGAATGAAGATTGAACAATACACTTTTTAAAAATATATTTTTAGTTGCATATGGACACAATAACTTATTTTATTTATTTATTTAATGTGGTGCTGTGGATCAAACCTAGTGCTTCACACATGCTAAGTGAGCGCTCTACCACTGAGTCACAACCTCAGCCCAAAGATTGAACAATACAATTTTGAAAGATTGCATGGGAGAGAAGAAATCAGGTGAGGAATTGAAAAATTCTAGAGTCAAGTGAAAATAGTGATACAACAGACCCAAACCTCTGGGATACTATGAAAATAATTCTAAGAGGAAAGTTTAGAGTTATGGGTGTCTACATAAGAAAATCAGAAATATGTCAAGTAAACAACCTAATGATACATCTCTAGGTCCTTGAAAAACAAGGACAAAACAGTTCCAAGACCAGTTGAAGGAAGAAAATAATTAAGATCAGAGTTTAACAAAATTGACAGACCCTTAGCGATGCTAACGAAAAGAAGAAGAGAAAAAACTCAAATTACTAACATTTGTGATGAAAAAGGGAATATCACAACAAACACCTCAGATATACAGAATATAATTAGAAATTACTTTGAAAACTTGTACTCTAATAAAATAGAAAATACTGAATGCATTGACAGATTTCTAGAGTCATATGACTTGCCTAAACTGGATGTGGAGGCTATACACAATCTAAACAGATCAACTACAAGCGAAGAAATAGAAGATGTCATCAAAAAGCTACCAACAAGGAAAAGTCCAGGACCTGATGGGTTTACAGCCAAGTTCTATAAGACTTTCAAAGAAGAACTAACACCAATGCTCTTCAAACTATTTCAAGAAATAGAAAAAGAGGGAGCTCTTCCAGACTCTTTCTATGAGGCCAATATCACATTAATTCCAAAACCAGGCAAAGACACATCCAAAAAAGAAAACTTCAGGCCCATATCTTTAATGAACATAGATGCAAAAATCCTCAACAAAATCCTGGCAAATTGGATACAAAAACATATCAAAAAGATAGTGCACCACGATCAAGTGGGGTTTATCCCAGGGATGCAAGGCTGGTTCAACATTCGGAAATCAATAAACATAATACATCACATCAATAGACTTAAAGACAAAAATCATATGATCATCTCAATTGACGCAGAAAAAGCATTTGACAAAATACAACACCCCTTTATGTTCAAAACACTGGAAAAACTAGGAATATCAGGAACATATCTTAACATTATAAAAGCTATTTATGCAAGGCCCCGAGCTAACATTATCTTAAATGGAGAAAAATTGAAAGCATTCCCTCTAAAAACTGGAACAAGACAGGGTGCCCCCTTTCACCACTGCTATTTAACATGGTGCTGGAAACTCTGGCCAGAGCAATTAGACAGACGAAAGAAATTAAAGGGATCAAGATAGGAAAAGAAGAGCTCAAATTAGCACTATTTGCTGATGACATGATAATCTACCTAGAAGACCCTAAAAACTCTACCAGAAAACTTTTACAACTAGTAAATGAATTTGGCAAAGTTGCAGGTTACAAAATCAATACACATAAGTCAAAGGCATTTGTGTACATCAGTGACAAAGACTCTGAAAGGGAAGTGATGAAAAATACCCCATTTACAATAGCATCAAAAAAAAAAAAAAAATACCAGGGAATCAACCTAACGAAAGAGGTGAAAGACCTCTATAACGAAAATTATAGAACACTAAAGAAAGAAATTATAGATGAACTCAGAAGATGGAAAGACCTACCTTGTTCTTGGATAGGTAGGATTAATATTGTCAAAATGTCCATACTACCAAAAGCATTATACAGATTTAATGCAATTCCAATCAAAATCCCAATGTCATTCTTCAAAGAAATAGAAATAGCAGTCATGAAATTCATCTGGAAAAATAAGAGACCCATAATAGCCAAAGCAATCCTGAGCAAGAAAAGTGAAGCAGGGGGCATCACCATACCGGACTTTAAATTATACTATAGAGCAATAGTAACAAAAACAGTGTGGTATTGGCACCAAAACAGACTGGTGGACCAATGGTACAGAATTGAGGACACAGAGACTAATACATATAATTTCAGCTATCTTATATTAGACAAAGGTGCCAAAAATGTACAGTGGAGAAAGGATAGCTTCTTCAACAAATGGTGCTGGGAAAACTGGAAATCCATATGCAACAAAATGAAATTAAACCCTTATCTCTCACCGTGCACAAAACTCAATTCAAAGTGGATCAAGGACCTAGGAATTAGACCAGAGACAATACGCCTAATAGAAGAAAAAGTTAGCTCCAATTTCCAACATGTCGGATTAGGCCCCAAGTTCCTTAATAAGAATCCTGTAACGCAAGAATTACTACCAAGAATTAATGAATGGGATAGATTTAAACTAAAAAGCTTCTTTTCAGCAAAAGAAACAATCCGTGAGGTGAATAGAGAGCCAACTAATTGGGAACAAATATTTAATACATGCACATCAGATAGAGCATTAATCTTTAGAATATATGAAGAACTCAAAAAACTTTACACTAAAAAAACAAATAACCCAATCAATAAATGGGCTAAGGAATTGAGAAGACACCTCTCAGAAGAAGATACATGATTAATCAACAAATACATGAAAAAATGTTCAACATCACTGGCAATTAGAGAAATGCAAATCAAAACTACTCTAAGATTTCACTTCACTCCAGTCAGAATGGCAGCTATCAAGAACACAAGCAACAATAAATGTTGGAGAGGATGTGGGGAAAAAGGCACACTCATACATTGCTGGTGGGACTGCAAAATGGTACAACCATTATGGAAAGCAGTATGGAGATTTCATGGAAAACTGGGAATGGAACCACCCTATGACCCAGCCATCACACTCCTGGGTCTATTCCCAAAGGACTTAAAAACAGCATATTACAGTGACACAGCTATCTCAATGTTTGTAGCTGCACAATTCACAATAGCTAGGTTGTGGAACCAACCTAGATGTCCCTCAGTAAATGAGTGGATTAAGAAAATGTGGTATATACGCACAATGGAATTTTACTCAGCAATAAAAGAAAATAAATTAATGGCATTTTCAGGTAAATGGATGAAGTTGGAAGACATAATGCTAAGTGAAGTTAGTCAGTCTCAAAAATCCAAGTACCAAATGTTTTCTCTGATATAAGGAGGCTATTTCAAAGTATTGTTGGATGGGGGTACATAGGAGGATTAGAGGAACACTAGAATAGTCAAGGGAAGGGAGGGTAAGGGAGGGAGCAAGAGGGGAGGGAGGGGGAGAAAAGAAAAAAAAAAGGTGGTTGAATGAGACGGATACCATTTTCCTTAATGCATGATTGAAGACCTGAATTGTACGAATATACTTTGTATGCAAACAGTTGTATGTAAAAAGATACTAAATATATGCACTATGAGTTGTACATATTAAAAATTATAAAAATAAAATTAACAAAAAAAGATCAGAGTTTAAATCAATGAAATTAAGCATAAAAACAATCAAATAAATGAAGGGTTCATCCTTTGAGGAGATAATCCCTTAGCCAAATTAATCAAAATAAAAGACACAGATCAGTAAAATTAGTGATAAAAAAGGAGAAATCACCACACACATCTCAAAAATCCAGATGATCACTAGGGGTTATTTTGAAACATATGCTCTAATAAATTGGAAAAATTTAAGAAATGGACACATTTTTAAACACACACAACCTGCCATAATTTATTCAAGAGGACATAGAAAACCTTAAAGACCAATAACTAGCAATGAAATAGAGCAGAAAAAAAAAAAAAAAAAGCCTTCCAATAAAGAAATGTCCAGGACTGGATCTATTCTCAGCTGCATTCTACCACACCTTTATTGAAAAACTAATGCCAGTGTTCCTCAGATTATTCTACAAAATAAAACAGGATGGGTCACTTCCAAATTCATTCCATGAATACAGCATCACACTCATATCAAAAAACAGATCTGGACACATCAAGGAAAGAAAACTATAGACCAATATTCCTAATGAACTTAGATGCAAAAATCCTTAAGAAAATATTAAAAAATTATATTCAACTCATTTAAGAAGATTATATATAGTAACCAAATGGGTTTTATCCCAGGTATTTAAGGATGGTTTAACATACACAAATCAGTAAATATAATTTATCACATAAATAGAATTAAGGACAAAAATCACCTAGTCATCTCAATAGATGCAGGGCAAACCTTCAATAAAATTCAGCCCCCATTCATGATAAAAACACTGAGTAAACTCAATATAGAAAGAACATACCTCAATATCCTATAGGCTATGTATGACAAACCCAAAGCTAACATTAGAAAAAATGGGAAAAAAGGAAAGCATTTACTTTAAAATCTCAAACAGGATAAGTATATCCACTCTTACTACACCTATTCAATGTGGCACTAGAAATTCCAGCCAGAGTAATTAGACAAGAGAAGGAAATAAAAGGAATAAAAATGGGAAAGGAAGAAGTTAAATTATCACTGTTTGCAGATGATATGATTCTATACATAGAAGGTCCAAAAAGTTTCAGAAGTGTCCTAAAGCTAGTAAACAAATTCAGCAAGTTGGCAGGTTACAAAATCAACATAAAAAATAAATAGCTTTTCTATATACCAATGATGAATCTGCTGAGAAAGAAATCAGGAATACAATCCCATTCAATACAGCCTCAAAAAACTAAATACATAAAAATTAATCTAAACAAGGAGGTGAAAGAATTCTATAATAAAAACTATGAAACACTGAAGAAAGAATTTGAAGAAAAAACAAGAAGATGAAAAGTCCTCCTATGTTCATAGATGGGCAGAATTAATACTTGTTAAAATGACCATACAACCCAAATCAATATATAGATTTAATGCAATCCCCACCAAAATACCAATGACATTCTTCACAGAATGATAAAAACCAGTCCTAAAATTTATTTGGAAGAATAAAAAACCCAGAATAGCCAGAGAAATTCGAAGCCAAAAAAGTAAAGCTGGAGGTATCCCAATACCTAACTTCAAGTTATACTTCAGAGCTATAGTAACAAAACCCACATGGTACTGGCATAAAAACAGACACATAGACCAATGGCACAGAAAACAGAGAAACAAACCCACACAGATAAAGATTGTTTATAAAGTTGCACAAAGTATGCCATGGTGAAAAGAGCCTTTTTAACAAATAGTGCTGGGAAAACTGGTTATCTATATGTTAACTAGAACCTTATCTTTCACCCTTCATAAAAGTCAACTCAAAATGGATCAAAGACCTAAGATTTAGTCCAGAAACCATGGAATTCCTATAAGACTTAGGTTCAACATTTTAATATATAGGTACAAGCAATGACCCTCTCAATTGCACCTCTAAATCTTACAAATTAATGCCAAGATGTCATAAATGGGAAGGCATCAAATGAAAAACTTTTGCATAGCAAAGGAAATGATTAAGAATATGAAGAGAACCTACAGAATGGGAGAAAACCTTTGATAACTACTCTTATGAACTGCAGGAGCCCTGTTTGGGGAGATAGCTAAGATTGCGGTTGACTATTGGGCCATAGACATTTTTGGGCATTTCCGCCTTCCGTAGTCTCACGGGACTTGGTCTGGGATCTCGCGGGACTTGGTCGAGGATCTCGAGAGATTTGAACGGTGACTCAGCAGATCGAGCTAGCGCCATTGCTGCTCGGGCGCATGGGAAGAGACCAGAGAGAGAAAAGACAGGGTTATCGCTATTGTATAGATATATTGTAGTTTCTTGTAAGATTAAAGAATATTTTCGTCTCCATCCTGTCTCCGGACTCCTTCCCGCGGCGCTGCCATTCCAGGCTGCAATCCCTTTCCGGTGGCAACAGTTGGTGGCCTGTACGGGGAATTCAGCACGGCAGGTAAGAACTGAGAAACCTCGCAGGAGTCTCTAGTCAGAGCGGTTAAAATGGGTTCGAAAATAACTAAGACCCAAGTGTACGAGGCTCTTGATGAATTCTTTGATATAGATGAGTCTGTCGTTAGCGAGGAGGATTTAGAAAACAGTGAAGGTGATCATGAAAGCGTAGATTCCGCTGAGTCAACTAAGACCAGTAAGGAGAGTATTAGAAGCGTCCCCAAAATGACAAAGATCCGAGCTGCTAAAGCTATTCAAGATTTATTAGAGATACTTCAAGGATACATGGTCTCAATTGAACCTGGGACTCAGGATGTTACTGAGTCAGTTAGGACCAATGAGAGTAGTAGTAGTGAGGAGGAATTAACTAAAGGTGATTTTGAGAAAATGAACAAAAGGAAATTAAGGAAGACCAAGATAAGGGATAATCAAGTGGAGGAACTTGTGTCCTCTACTCCCCCATGGGTGAAATCGATTACAGAAAATATGAAGGGTATCACTAGGCGTTTGCATACCCTAGAAACAGAAATAAAAAGTCTTTCTGAGCACTTATGTGCTCTCGAGGGTAACTCACAGATACGTTGGGAACTGCCAGTATTTGAATATGAAAATGGATGGAGGGACCACCAGCCAGTAGATTTCAAAACAATAAAAAATCTCAAAGAGGCAGTAATGACTTATGGACCCCAAGCTCCTTTCACGTTGAGTATACTGGAGTCCCTTAACACCTTTAGCTTAACCCCCGCAGACTGGAAACGTCTATGTAAAGCAACATTAAGTGGGGGACAATACTTGGTTTGGTGATCGCAATTTCAAGAACTTTGTATAGAAACAGCTAAAAGAAATGCAGATGCGGGGTTTGGAGACCATAATATAGAAATGCTCACAGGAGAAGGGCAATTTGCAGACGTACAGGATCAAAAATATTATACCCTAGGAGTATATGCTCAGATAAACGCAGCTGCCTTAAAGGCATGGAAAACTGTACAAGGACCTGGGGATCTACAAGGTAGCTTGTCCAAAGTAATTCAAGGACCTAATGAACCATATGCTGAATTTGCTGATCGACTTTTGAGAATTGCAGGTAGAGTTTTTGGAGACATTGATCAAGTTATGCCATTAGTTGTCCAATTAGCGTACGAAAATGCTAATAAGTATTGCCAGGAAGCCATCAGGCCATGGAAAAATAAAAAAGGATCTTTCCATATATATACAATTATGTAAAGATATAAATGATGCCTTTGTCACAGGGAATATGATTGCAGCAGCTGTGAGAGATGCTGCCCCTCAAAATTTTACAAGAGCTCAACATAGACATTATAATCAATCAGGATATTCTAGGCAAAATTATCATAATCAATCAGGCTATTCTAGGCAAAATCCTAAAAGAGAAATAAGACCAAATTCATACCGTGCTCCAGGTTGCTGCCCCAGGTGTAAGAAAGGAAATCACTGGGCCAATAAATGCTATTCAAAATTTGACATCCATGGAAATCCTTTGTTCAGGAATTCAAAAAACGGGGCAAGGGGCCAATGCCCCGGGGCCCACAAATGTACGAGGCATTGGAGGAGGAGTATCCTCAAGCATCCACTCAGATGCTTCCCCGACACAATCCCTATTACCCATCCACTCCCTCGCCAGAGGAACAGGAGGAAATGCAGGATTAGACCTCTGTTCCACCGCCCGAATAGTGTTAACACCTGAAATGGGGGTTCAACTGATTCCCACAGGAGTCAGGGGACCTCTTCCCTCAGGGACTGTAGGACTTATTATCGGGCGAAGTCCTGAGAGCTTATTAGGTTTGCAAGTGACCCCAGGCATAATAAACTCAGACTATAAAGGGGAAATAAAAATAATGCTTAGCTCACCCCAAAGTATAAGTTCTATTAATCAGGGAGATAGAATTGCTCAGCTGCTCCTCCTTCCAAATTTACATAAGTCATTTAAAATGAATATGCCTCTAAATAGGAACAATAGAGGATTTTGTTCCACTGATTCGAAACCCATGGTTTGCTGGGTTCGGGACTGTACAAGGAGGCCTATGTGTAAAATAAGAATCCAAGGAATAGAAATGGAGGGTCTTATAGATACTGGAGCTGATTCTTCCATCATTATTTTATGTCAATGGCCCAAACACTGGCCTCTGCAAAAAGCTTCAACCAGTTTAAGAGGCTTGGGATATAATAACCTCCCAGAAAAAAGTGTGGTAATTTTAAAATGGGAGGATGATGAAGGACATAAAGGCACGTTTCAGCCTTATGTTTTACCTAATCTACCGGTTACTTTATGGGGAAGAGATATTTTACAACAAATGGGAGTACACCTTGCAACCAAACCTGCAGGTGTTAAATGTAAAAATCTACAGAGTAATCTTAACCCTATAAGAAATCATCAAAAAGTACAGGGTAAGCTTAATCCTAAAAGAAATCATTATCATATAGGAAAAAGACATTTTTCTTCGGGGCCACTGAGAAAATAATTTTGAAAATACCATGGCTTTCTGATAAGCCAGTGTGGGTCCCTCAGTGGCCCCTATCTAAAGAGAAATTACAAGCGGCCCACCTACTAGTTCAGGAACAATTAGAAGCAGGACATATAGAACCTTCCACCTCTCCCTGGAATTCCCCCATATTTGTGATCAAGAAAAAATCAGGAAAATGGCGATTATTACATGATCTTAGACAAATTAATAAAACCATGCAAGTCATGGGCCCTACTCAACCTGGACTTCCGAATCCTATAGCTATTCCAAAAAATTTCCATGTTATTAGTCTTGATATAAAGGATTGCTTCTTTTCTATTCCCCTACATCCTCTGGATGCCCCCAGGTTTGCCTTTTCAGTTCCTTCTATTAACAATAATGGCCCTGATCAGAGATATCAATGGAAGGTTTTGCCACAGGGAATGGCTAATAGCCCCACCATATGCCAAATATATGTGGACAAGGCCATCCAACCCATTAAAAATAAATATCCAAACCTCATGTGTCTACATTACATGGATGATATTTTACTGGCCCACCCTAATCAAAAAATCTTATTTAATATATTCAGTGACGTGGTAGAAAATTTAAAAAAATACGGATTATATATAGCAGAAGATAAAGTTCAAACCAGATCTCCCATATTATATTTAGGATTTAAAATCATGGATACTTTTGTTAGACCCCCAAAAATTTTAATAAATAAAGAACATTTAACCACCCTCAATGATTTCCAAAAACTACTGGGAGACATTAATTGGCTTCGCCCTACACTAAACCTCACTACTGGCCAATTAAAACCTTTATTTGATATCCTTCGAGGGGACCCTGATCCATCCTCACCGCGAACATTGACTCCTGATGCTAGGAAAGCTTTAAAGGTAGTAGGAAAAGCCATCGAAGGAGCTCATTGTGACAGATTTGATTTAACTCAACCGCTGATATTGATTATTATTTCTTCACAATATACACCCACAGGAGTATTTTGGCAACAAGGGCCTTTATTATGGATACATTTGCCTGTCTCTCCTAAAAGCATAATTGAGTCTTATACCTCCATGGTGGCTAAACTTATTCTTCAAGGACTTAAAACTTCTACTAAAATATTTGGCATTCACCCTGCTACTATTATTACTCCCTATTCATCGTCACAGATTGAATATTTATGCTTCAACGATAATGACTGGGCTATAGCTAGATGCTCTACCTCTGCAAATTTTGATAATCACCTTCCTAAGTCTCCTATATTATCTTTTTGTATTAATCATCCTATTATATTTCCACAGGTAATAAAAAATCAACCTATTCCTAAGGCATTTAATGTATTTACAGATGGGTCCTCAAATGGTACTGCTGCAGTAGTCACTACAAAAGAAAATATGACTTACATAACTGCACACAAATCAGATCAACTAGTGGAATTGGAAGCTGTGGTAAAAGCTGTGGAAAATTTTAGAGACCAGCCCATAAACATTTTTTCAGATAGCCACTATATTGTACAAGCCGTCCCAAAATTAGAGTTAGCAGGACCAATAGCACCTCATACTCCAGCTTTTAAATTGTTTTATCAAATACAAAAACTTTTGTGGGCAAGAAAAGAACCTCTATTCATAGGCCATATTAGAGCACATACTAATTTGCCTGGCCCCCTCCATGAAAGTAATCAAAAGGCTGATGAACTTACAAAAACAATATTTATACTTTCAGCGCTACAACAAGCTACTTTATTTCATTCCCAGTTTCACGTCAACAGCACCACCTTGCAACGTAGGTTTAAAATCACAAAGGAGCAAGCCAGAACAATTGTAAAAGATTGTAAATCTTGTATGACACATTTGCCCAATCCTCATTTTGGTGTTAACCCTAGAGGATTAATGCCCAATCATTTGTGGCAGATGGATGTTACTCATGAGCCAAGTTTTGGAAAATTGCGATTTATTCATGTGACCATAGATACATGCTCAGGCATGATTTTTGCTTCCTTACATTCCGGAGAAAAAGTTAAAGATGTCACATCTCATTGTTTACAAGCTTTTGCTGCATTGGGCATCCCCAAAATGCTTAAAACAGATAATGGCCCCGCATATACGTCCTCATCTTTCAAAGAGTTTTGCGCAAAATTCAGCATATCCCATAAAACAGGCATCCCATACAATCCTTAGGGTCAGGGCATTATTGAAAGAGCAAACCGCACACTAAAAGTTATGTTGTTAAAACAGAAAGAAGGAAACTGGAAAAATCCTAAGGACAGATTGGCAGTTACCCTGTTGACCTTAAATTTTTAAACTTTAGACTCTGATGGTTATTCTGCTGGAGACAGACATTGGAACCCACATCAACAACATAAACCTTTGGTTTACTGGAAGGATGTTCTTTCAGGTACATGGAAAGGTCCAGATCCAGTGTTAATTTGGGGGAGAGGATCTGTTTGTGTTTTTCCAAAGCATGAATCCTCTCCAATATGGATACCATCTAGATTAATAAAGCAAGTACCAAATCAAAAGGATCAAGATGAAGTTGTTGAGGAATCAAGATTAATAAAAAAGGTACAAAATCAAGAGGACCATGATGAAGATATGGAATGATTCCCTTAAAAGAGTCCTTCAAAATACGTCACAACTTAAGTGTCATTCCTCCCGGCTGGGACGAAGAGATCTCTCTTTAGTGTGCACACAATTGTATTTTTTTTTCTTTTTATATATGTGTTTATGTCTGTGTATTTGTCTAAATTTCATGTTAATGTGACGTCACAAATATATGTTTGTATGTGCGTCTGTCTGTCCAGTCTGACATCAAAAATAACAAAGCGCTTGTGAATATAATATATATATATATATATATATATATATATATGGATCCAAATAACTCTAATTCATTTAAGTTTAAGAGTATTCTAATTGGGTAAATAATTTAATAAGTGAAAGTACCTTCAATTTTGTTTTATAGGTGTCCCAGGGATTTCTCTTAAGCGAAAAATATGACTAGGGCTGTATAACCTGATATTTTGGTGTTTTGACATAAGGTTGCTTATTTGTTATTAACTTCATTTGTTTAATAAATGATTAATTTCAATCATTTCAACAGGTAAAGGACTGCTGTGTATGCAGAAACTTGAGAGTTCCAGCTAACAAATTATTTCTCCAAAGTGCTTTTAGTTTTTCTTTAATCTATCTTTAATACAGTAAATACCCTCAGTCTTTCTTTGTTTTGTTCTAAATATGATGTTTTGCCAGCTTATGTTTGTGGGAGCTCAGGCTGCAATGTGTGTGAGCAGAAATCAACTTTAATTTTCTAATCTAATAATTCTATTTTTTAGTTTGACAACTCGCCTCTTGACTCAGTGCTGGAATAGCACTGCCTTTCCTTTAATAATTGATGCTTGAGTCTCTAGGGAGCGGGCCCTGAAGATTTGCCGGTGGCATTGTCTAGACATAAAAAAAGACGGCTGCTGCTACAGATGCAGGGATCGTGGTCGCTGCAAGCATCCCTGCTGCTCAAATGTCAAACAACCTCACCAGCAGTGTGGCCTCTGCTCTGCATGCATGGGACCTCCTAGATCTACGTGTTATAACAAGTGGACATTTTGATCTTTCATTGTTTGGGACTTCATGGGACAGTACCTTGGGGGTATTTGTTTAGACAACTCAGTGTGTTACTTGATAGAACTTAGGGCAGCTGATTTGTTTAAAGAATTTGATATGCTATGCAATTTGGCTCCTCACCAAAAGGCTTGTTGCCTTAAAGCCACAGCATCTCCCCACAATTGGACGGCTGTTAGTCATCTTACACAGTCGATCCTAAAGGGCTCCATTGGATGGCTGGTTAGCCAATGACGGGTAAGATCCCCAGAGGGGGACAACCTAAGACAGGCACAGTCGCACGGGACAGTCTCATGTGGCCGACATATCAACCTAAGACAGGAGTCAAGGGCACAGCCTTGATTATCCGATGACGGGTAAGAATGTTGGTTGCACATAGACGTCCTAGAGCATCCCCTCTTTTAAAACAAAAGGGGGAAATGCAGGAGCCCTGTTTGGGGAGATAGCTAAGATTGCGGTTGACTATTGGGCCATAGACATTTTTGGGCATTTCCACCTTCCGTAGTCTCACTGGACTTGGTCTGGGATCTCGCGGGACTTGGTCGAGGATCTCGAGAGATTTGAACGGTGACTCAGCAGATCGAGCTAGCGCCATTGCTGCTCGGGCGCATGGGAAGAGACCAGAGAGAGAAAAGACAGGGTTATCGCTATTGTATAGATATATTGTAGTTTCTTGTAAGATTAAAGAATATTTTTGTCTCCATCCTGTCTCCGGACTCCTTCCCGCGGCGCTGCCATTCCAGGCTGCAATCCCTTTCCGGCGGCAACAATGAACAGAGGATTAATATCCAGAATGCATAAACATCTTTAAAAACTTCACCATTGTTAGCAATTAGAAAAATGCAAACTTAAACTACACTGAAATTTCATCTCACTTCAGTCAGAATGGCAGCCATAAAAAATATTAATAAAAATAAGTGCTGGAGAGGATGTGGAGAAAAACGAATACTTTTACACTGTTGGTAAATTGAGAATTAGTACAACTATTATGGAAATCAGTATAGAGATTGCACAAAAGACTAGGAACCACCATATGACCCAGCTATCCCACTCCTTGGTATTTATCTTAAAGAATTAATGTTATCATACTATAGAAATAGATATATACCCATGTTTACTGGAGCACAATTCACAATAACCAAACTCTGGAACCAGCCGACATGTCTGTCAACCAATAATAGATGAAGAAAATGTGATATATATTAGAGTTTTATCCAGTCATAAAGAAGAATGAAAATATATTCAGGGAAATGGACAAAACTTGAGAACATTATGTTAAGTCAAATAAGCCAAACTCAGAAAGCCAAGGATGGTATGTTTACTCTTAAATGTAGAAGCTAGAGAAGAAAAGTAGAGGGAAAGGAGATTGCATAAAAATCAAAGGGACATCCATCTTATTCAACCAAGCTTTTCTTTTTTTCCCTCCATCCTCCCGTTCTCCCTCCCTTCCCCTCCCTCCCCTTTGACTTTTCTAGCGTTCCTCTAATCCTCCTATGTACTCCGACCCGACACCACTATTTCTAAATGCATGATTGAAGATTTGAATGGTACGAATATACATTGTATACAAACAGTATATATATGCTCTATATGTTTATTATGAATTATAATGCATACTACTATTATAAAGACAACAACTTTGCATAAAAAATAAATTAAAAAAAATCAGAGGGAGATGGGTAGGTTAGAGGAAAGAAACGGGGATGGGGAGAAGGAAAGAAGAAATACTGGGAAATTATACTGACCAAATTATATTGTTCTATTGTGCATGTATAAATACATAATAAGGATTCCCACCATTATGTACAACTATAATGCATGAATAAAAAGAAAATGGGGAATCCAGGTGTCATGGCACATGCCTGTAATCCTAGCAACTCAGTAGGCTTAAGCAGGATGAGTGCAAGTTTGAGACCAGCCTCAGCAACTCATCAAGGCCCTAAGCAATTTAGAAAGACCCTGCTTCAAAATTAAAAAATAAAAAAAGGACTGAAGATGTGGTTCAGCAGTTGAGCACCCATAGGTTAAATGCCCAATACTAAAAGAGGGAAAGAGAGAGAGAGAGAGAGAGAGAGAGAGAGAGAATATGAATATAAAAGCCTTAACTTAATGTCAGAAAATAATATATTAATAATAATTTAAAAATCCCCAAGGAACCACATTCAATTTCCTCCCCCAAGGATATCAAAGAAATTTAGTGTTTTAAAAATAAACATAAATTATTTGCTTTATTAGACTAAAATATATTTGAGGTTTCTTCTACACTTTCTTTTCTTTTACTGTTTTTTTTTTTTTTTTTTTTTTTTTTTTTTTTTGCGGGGTGGGGGAGTATTAGGCATTGAACTCAGGGGCACTTGGCCACTGAGCCACATCCCCAGCCCTATTTTCTATTTTATGTAGAGACAGGGTCTCACTGAGTTGCTTAGCACCTTGCTTTTGCTGAGGCTGGCTTTGAACTCATGATCCTCCTGCCTCAGCCTCCCAAGCTGCTGGGATTACAGGTGTATACCACCTGGCTCTTTCACTGTATTTTAAAATTTACCTTTCAGGTTTTACCAAACAAAAGCCTATAAAACAAAATTTAGAAATTATAGTATTTTGAAACTTTTTACAATTTACTTTTTTACTATACAAATGATATACAGCTATGTGTTGTTTAACAACAAGGCTCTGTTCTGAGAAGTGCTTCTTTAGGTGATTTTTGTCATTGGACAGACATTATAGATTCTACTTACAAAAACTAGGAAGACCAAGACATCATAAGATGATTTACCATCGTGGGTCCCTGTTATGGTTTGCATCTGGATGTCTCCCAAGGCTTTTGTACTTGAAGATTTGGACCTTAAACAGCAATGTTCAGAGGAGGGGGTTTGGGGAAGTGATTGGATATGAGAGCTCTGACTTCATCAGTGGTTTAATCCATAGAGAGCTGAAGGGACTACCTGAAGGTGGCAGAAACTGTAGTTAAGTGGATCATGACTGGAACAAGTAGGTCACTTAGGCATGAACTTGGGGATCATATTTTGTCTCTGGCTCCTTGCTCTCTCCTTCCCAGTTTCCATTAGCTGAGCAGTTCTCCTCTACCACACCCTTCTGCCATAATGTTCTGCCTCAACTCAGGGACCTCACAGCAATGGAGATGCCTGACCATGAACTGAACCTCTGAAATTGTAAGCCACCCAAAACTTTTCCTTCTCTAAGTTGTTCTTTTCAGGTATTTTAGTCACAGGGATAAAAAGTTGACTAACATACTAACCAAAAATCATTCCCTGTTCCTAGAGTAAGAGAGCCTGAGATAATATTGTAATTGAATGAGATTTTTCAGAGTCTTGGGAAGGAAATAATATATTTTGTATGTGCAAGAGATGTGCCATTGTATGACCAGAGAATGAACTGTAGTTGATAAACTTTAAAGATAACTGAAATAATCATTCCATTTCTCTACTTGCATGCCTCTCCTATTATGAAGTACATTCTGTTTATCCTTGAATCTGGGCTGGTTTTGTAACTTTGATCAACAGAATGTTATGGATATAGTTCTGTGTCATTTGAGAACCTGGCAGCTTCTGTCCTTATTCATTTGATGCACTCTTGCTGCCATTAAAGGAATCCTAGTCAACTACCAAATGTTGAGAATTATGTGAAGAGAGACATCCAGTCATCTTCAAAGTCCTCACTGAGCCAGTCCCCAGATGTTTCATCAGTTGAATTCAGCTACATGAATAAGCTCAAAACAGCAGAAAAAGAACCAGCCAGAAGATGAACCTATGGAATCTGAAAAACAAAACATCATTATTGTGTTGTTAGGCCACTAAACTTTGTCAGTCCACTAAACTTACTCATTATATGAGTAACTGGGACATTAAGTCTAACCACCAACTAGATTTCAGACATTTCTAGACAAGTCAGGAAAACTGGTAGAATATGTTTGTCAGATATCATTTTAAAACATCCCAGGTTGCAACACAGTACATTGTACAATATCCACTGTTTACCCTTGTGATTGTGTGGCTGGCTGGGAACTGGATGTCACTGTTTCTATTCAGCATCATTAGAGAGTATAATATAGCATATCACTAGCCTGGGAAAAGACAAAAATTCTAAATTGAAGTATGTTTTCTTCTGAGTGTGTGTTAATTTTATTCCATCATATAGTCAAAAAATTGTAACTTGGCTCACATAAGTTGGAACCATCACACACACACACACATTCATCTACTCACATACATTCATTCCGAAGACATATAGGAAAAATACTTGCAAACAAAATAGTATTACAGTATAAATTATTACCCTATATAAAAATGGATATCTCCTATAAAATATCCAATTATATAAACATATATATATACAGTGTATAAAATATTTTGCTTGTTCTGTGTACTCATTTTGTAAATATTATTCTTGAAAACACATTTCTTGCACCAAGTGGATTTTTTTTAGGTATCTTCACTACTGATATAATGTTGGCTATGCATCAGCAGTTTCCACTGGAATAAGCTGTCATCAGCACATTTCCTTGTGAAATAATATTCATTAAAAATAGGATATTCTCTTAGCTAAAATGACAGCTCATCACCTTGTCAATTTTCTATAATAATATACACTTTACAATCCAGTGCTAACAAGACAGAAGGTAACATTTCAGTCATCTACTATAGTGTCAAAATGGAAAGTAGGTATACAGTACTGCATTCAAAGAAAAGATGCCAATTAAATGGATTTTTTCCACAGTCAGTGCTCCAGTATCTATAATAATGTGATCTGTACCCTTGTTATCCAATATTAGATTCTGGTGTTGCACCACGTTCAGTTTCCTCTGTCTCCTTTTTCAGGATTAACCCAAGCTTATTGATATAACTACTACAAGAATTGGCAGTGAGATTGTCAAGTTAGGGAATGCTGGACCCCAGAGCCTAGCCAGACCCACAGCAATGGAGAAACAAAAAGAAGAAGAAGGGAAAAACAAAACAAAACAGACAGGAAGCAACAAAATATATAAGATAAATAAATTAGGAGTCTGTGACAATGAAATTTAAATATTTCCCACTGTTTAGCTGTCTGACTTTCTACAAATATTAAATTTTCCAAGCTTCAATTTCCTTTGATTAAACTGTGGATGTTAATTCTATCTCATTAGGAAGACATGAAGTTTAAATGAGGCTATGTAAAGAGTTTAGCTCAGAGTTTGGCACATATATAATAGGAGCCCAATAAATGCTGCCTCTGTCCATGTGCCTCACTTTTAAGATGTCACTCCATTTGTTCTTGGCTTTCATCATCATTTCTGTTAAGAAGTCAGCTAGCTCTGAATCTTACTGTTATTTTGCAGAATGCTTTTAGAAATTTTTGCATTTATTTTTTCTAGTTTAATTAGGTTTATCTAGTTGTGCTTTTCTTTGTATTTATCCTGCTTGCATTAACTATATATGTCATGGCTTAAAGTATTTCATCTTCTTTGAAAAATCCTTATCTATCGTCTTTTTAAATGACAATATTGCATTTAGTCCTTTTTCTTTCTCCTCTTTCTCTAAAACTTCAGTTATACATATTGTAGACTTTATGATTGAGCCTAGTATCATTTATGCCCCTTTCTATATTTTTAATTCCCTTTTATTTTTGTATGCTTCAACTTGACTAAACCTCTCTTCAACTATATCTAATTTTCTGGCAAACTCCTAATTACATCCCCCTTTTCTCTAACATTTTATTATGAAAATATTCAAACAGAAGAATTAGAAGAATTTTACATTGCACACTCATATATCTACAAACTAGGTTCTTTTGAAATTCACACATGCTGTTAAATATGTAAGTAGTTATATTAGTCACTTAGGATGGTTGAAACAAAGGATCAAAAACTGGGTAGCTTGAAGGGACAGAAATTTTTGTCCTCCAGTTATAAAATATAGAAATCAGAAATCAAGGTGTCGGCAGGGCCATGCTCTCTTCACGACCCTTGGGAAAATCTTTTCTTGCCGTTTTTAGATTATGGTGTTTACCACCACACTTGGCATTTCTTGGTTTTTAAATGCATCACTCTAGTCATGTTAAATTATATTTGTGTTATTACATCTCTCCCTGTTCATTCATCAGTCTTACTTTTTGGTTTATTTCAAATTTAATTGTTTATATCAGTATACTTCCTTCTAGATACTTTAGAATGCATATCAACTGTAGTTTATTATTTATTTAACATATTTTCTTTCTTGAGAAGTATAATTTACAAACAATGAAATGCAGAAATCTTAAATATTCAGTTTTTGAACATTTGATTTTAAATATTTCATAAATGCAAAGACTTGTATAAACAACATATCTTTTGGGGGGGACACAATTCAACTCCATAAAATGTAGAACCCTTTAGATATGAAGCATTAGCACCCCTAGAAAGTTTCCTCAGGCCCCTTCCCAGTCAATCCCAACCTCCACACCCATTAGCAACTGCTTGAGTGATTTTATTATTCTACCATAGATTATTTTTTTCCTGTTCTGTACTTCAAATAAAGTGAATTGTTTAGTATATATCATTCATGTGATGAATTTTTACTCAATATAATGCTTTTGAAATTCGTACATGCTGTTAAATGTGTAAGTAGTTACATTAGTAACTTAGGATGGATGAAACAAAGGATCAAAAACTGGGTGGCTTGAAGGGACAGAAATTTTTGTCCTCCAGTTATGGAAGATAGAAATTAGAAATCAAGGTGTTGGCAGGGCCATACTCTGTTAATGACTCTTGGGGAATATCTCTTCTTGCCTTTTTTAGATTATGGTGTTTACCACCACCCTTGCCATTTCTTGGTTTGTAGATGCATCACTCTAGACATATGGGAGTCTTCTCCCTACGTGTCTTTACATCATTTTCCCCATGCTTATAACTTTGTCCAAATTTCCCCTTTTAATAAGGATACCTGTCACAATGGAATAGAACCCACCTACCTGATGAACTCATTTTAACCTATTACCCCTGTAATAACCATAGTTCTAAATATAGTGACATTCTATGGTACCAGGGATTAAAACTTAAAACTTCAGCATAATTTTTTTTTTTTTTTTTGTGGTAGGATGCAATTTAACCTATAGCAATAGTCCACTCCCTTCTATTATTGAGTATTATTTCATTGTATGAATATTTCACAGTTTATTTTTAATCCATTATATTGATGAACAATTAAATAGGTTCATTTTGAGGAACTACAAACAAAGCTGTTACAAAAACACTTATGTAAGTATTTTTTATGAGTGATTGAATATTTTTTGCTTCTCTATTTAAGTATCTAGAAGCAGAATTTCTGGGTCTTAGGGAAAGTGTGTATGTAGTTTTATTGTCAGGTATTTATCCAAAGTGGTCTTACCATTTTTTATGACCATTGACAATGTACAAGAGTTGTTCTAAATTGTTATCATACTAAGTAGCTTTAATTTAAGCTATTCTGTAGATTTGAGGTGAGTTGAATTCTTGGTTTCAGATATTATTTTTTAATTTTGAATTTTCATCTATTCTTTTGATAAATTCCAGTTTTCTGGTTGATTTCTTCACCTAGTCATTAATTGTCTTTCATACGTTATTCACAGTTACTATAAAGTCTGTGTTTGAGAATCAATATCTGGATAACACGTGCACAGTTTCTATCACTTCTTTTCCCTTAGTTCTTATTTCTATATCTGATTTTTATTTTTATAACTTAGAGAAAGTACATATGAAAATTATAGACTTTCTAGAAAATCCCTGCAAAGGATTTCTTTAGCTTGTGAAGGTAATTAGCACAAGCCTGGATTACTTTAATCCAAATAGAGACTGAGGTTATTCACAGCTTGGTGTCAGTCTTTGTAAAGCTGGCCTATTTCCAGTTTAACCTCAGTCAATCTTAGACTGTAGTCAATGGAAGGATTGAGGTTTTTATCAGAAACCCATCCTTTTGGTTGTCTTTTCATTCCATTTTTTTTTCTATTTCCCCAGAATCATGACACAGCCTCTTTTCTCTTGAGGCAATTGCCAATATGTAAGTAGTATAGTCTAAAAAGTAAAAAGAGCATAGCAGAAAATAGCTGCTATGAGATTAAAGACCTAAGCAGTATTTTTATCAGAGTATTGGGCTCAATTCTTTGAACTCTTCTCTTTAGGATATTGGCCCCTTGGTGACCTTAAACTTTAATTTAGTCTTCCCAGACCTATGATATTCCTGAGGTGCTTTAAAATGTAATTAACTATTTGAAGCAAAACAATTACCATGGGTTATAGGATGATGATGAATTAAAATATTAAGAATATAAATAATAGGGTGAGATTAAATGAAATTGTTCTTTAAGTGGTATGATCTTATTTGAAGTGATTACTGACATAAGTATACAAATTGAAATTTTTAGAGTAAGCACTAAATGATGCACAGACAGACATACAAACACACACAAAGAAGTAAGCTAAAACGTTAATAAAGTAGAAAAAATTGAATAATGAAAATATTATGAAAACTCAAAAGAAAATAAGATTAGATGAACATTGGAACAAATAACAGATGGAACAAATAGAAAAAAATGTTAAGATGGTATAATTATACTGAACTAAACAAAGTCATAAATTACATTAAATGTAAATGGACTAAGTACCTCAGTAAAACTAAAGAAGCTGTGAGACTCTATAAAAAGTAAGGCCAATCTATATGTTGTTTATATGAAACTTTCTCCAATATCTAAAAACATAAGAACGTTAAAATAGTAGAAAAACAAACACCATAAACCTATTAATAAGAAAGATGATGATAAAGCAAAGTATACATAGCCTATGACATAGCAATTCCACTTCTAGGAATTAAGCTAAGGAAAATAAAAGCGTATACCCATAGAAAGATGTATACAAGAACATTCATAGCAGACTCTTCATAACAGCAAAATTTAAAAAGAAACAAAGATCTATTAATAGGAAAATGTATACAAAATTATTGTAGTGCTATTTTGTACTATAGTATATTTGTATAATCAAATACTACTTCACAATAAAAAAGAAGAGAAGTTTGATTGATACCTTCCACATGGACAAATCTCCAAAATACTCTTTGTTTAAAGGCAAAAGAATATGATTTCATTTTACACAACTTCCTAAAATAGGCAAACCTATATCATGCTAATAGAAATCAGGCATTTGTTACCTTTGGAGGAGGGTAAACTCACTGTTAAGAGAACATGAAGGATATTTTCAGTATAATAAAAATGTTCTATATCTTAACGTGGGTTATTCAATAATTCATAATTGTTATGTAGAGGTATTCAATTGTCAAAATCATGGAACTGAACTAAAGATATGCACACTTTTATGTGAGTTATATAACTCAACAAAAATTTAAATAAAGTATAGCATCACTTCAAAATAAATATGAATGAGACATCATTCAATTTTATTTGTTTTAAGAGAGAAGATAATAGGTCTACAAAATTGTTTAAAAAAAGGAAAATTATTTCAAATGTACTACTGGGATTATTTCCATCTTATTTTGGTGAGTCAGTCATTTATACAAATAACTAAATATCTTATTTGAAATTAGTGAAAAATTTAGTAGGCAATAAATTTCTTCTTACAATGAGGGCAAAACTCACAGAACTTTTAATCTTAAATTCAGTGCACATTTCATAATAAATCTCCAGAATATTCAATAAACAGGGATGGAAAGAATTTGGGTGTAGAGGGTTTATGCTTGAATAGTACAGCAAAACTAAACAAACATTACATAAAGGAGTCATCTACTCATACCAAAATGATATGTAATTGCAATTTTATAATTCATACTGGAAGAAAATTTAAACTAGGGCCTTTGGGCCAACCAAAGAATTTTAACACTATATTATAAATATTTACAAAGATTTAAGGTAAAGATAGACATAATTTAGGAACATACAAACATTCACAGTGAATAAATGGAAACTACAACCAAATCAAATGGAAATTAAACAATTAATGGAAAATTTACTGGCGCCCATAAGAACAGATAGGACAATCAAAGATTAGTGAACTTTAAGATAAGCCAATAGAAACAAGTCAACCAAAGACCAGAACCACAGAGAAAAAGAGAAAGAGAAAGAAAGAAGGAAAGGGGTTCGGGAAAATTTTTTAGAAAGCTACAACTATACTGACCTTTTTATTTGGGGACAATATCAAGATATCTTACATCCATGAAATTGGAATCATAGGAGAAGGAAAGGAAAAAAATCATGTTAGCAAAAATATTTGAAAAAAAAATGGTCAAAATTTCCCCAAATTAAAAAAAAAAAAAAAAAAAAAACACATGAAATGTAATTATTTATTGAAAAAGAAAGCTCAGTGTGACTTGCAAAATGACTTTTCTTTACCTAGGAAATTGAATTGCCATTTGAAAGTTAGGTTTTTTAAACAGCTTTACAGAGGTATAATTGACAAAATCAACTATGTATTTAAAGTATACCATTTGATAAGTTTTGACATCTGAATATAATCACATATTTTCCTCATGCCCATTTGTATTTCTTCCCTCCTACTCTCTCTCACTAGTGTCCACATAGCTAGTGATCTGCATTCTGTCACTAAAAATAACTTTAATTTTATAGAATTTTATGTAACTAGAATTTGTTTTCTTTCACTCATTTACTTCATTTGTTTGTTTTCTTTCACTCATAATAATTTGGACTTTCAGCCACATCTTTGTGCCTATAAATAGTTCATTCCTTTTTATTGCTAAGTAATATACTTCTCTTTAAAGTATTATTAGAACAGGTAAAACTAACTGTGGTGATATAAATCAGAACAGTGATTGCCTCAGCAGGAATGGTGAGACAATTAGGAAGGGCCGTGAAGGAAATTTCTGCAGTGTGGATGTTATTTATATGGGTACACACATTTGTCACAACCCACTGAACTGTGAACTTAAGACATGTGCATTTCACTGTGTTATTTATACTTCAATAAAACGAAGAGAAAGGGAAAGGCATGAAAAAATTCACCAGGTTTACTGCCCCATTGTCAAACTAGTTTGTTGATGTAGTCATATGCTTGAATCAATTATCTTTCATATTTCTTGTTACCCACAAGTATCATGTTGTGACATCTTCTTAAGCATTTCTCTATGAATTAGCTGCTTTATGAGTAAAAAGTTTATTTTAGGAAAGACTTTTCTAAAACATTCTAATTAAATCAATCATTACTTTCCCTAGGCTACCTTCATAGAAAATATATGACCAAAAACTTAGTATGCACCTTGATAATGATCAAAAGTATTATATATTTGAATGGAGTTGCTATTGTTAAAGTCATAGATTGATAGATACTATATAATTATATATGTACTTTTTCTTTATTAATAAAATTATATGAATCCCTTATATCAGAGAGAATTAAATTCTGTCATTAAAAATAAAAAATTTCAAATTAACTTCCAGCTCAAATAATTTCAATTAAATAACATTTTCAACGAGTGAAAAATGATTGAAGTCTACTCTTTCACTTATTCAAACATTTATTGACTATCTATTTTAAGAGCAGGTATAAGATTTTATGTTTTCCCAGCCCTGGATATCTTTGGTATTTTCAATTAAAAAGTCAGCTTATATAGAAGTGATTACATTTTTCTGTAATTTGGTATACATATTTCAATGTAAATCTATATATAATTAAACTGTACTCAATATTTGAGTATTATTGAATTCTTGAAATTACATTCAACATTATACTTATATAACCTAAATATAGGGGGTTGAGGTCAGAGTCCACTGTGCATGGGCCACTGCTTATAACAGCTTGTTTTCAGAGTGTGTTCAGTCTTCCATTTGGTTTCAGTACCACTCATTTTTATCAGAGCAAAAATGTACTATTTGGTGTCTGAGTGCCTCTGAAAATAACTACTAAGACAACCAAACAAACATAGGTTCTTGGCATTGGGTTTGCTTCTGCAGGGTTTGGATGATGAGTTTCCAATTAGAAGATCGATAAGGTAATTACTATCCTTCATAATTTATCTCTATATTGCTCTTCTTACCTCAAACTCCCACCATTCAATGCTCAGAATCATTGGGAATTGAACTAGGAGCCTCAGTGTTGAGCTGCTTTTGTGCTATACAAAACTCCAGCATCACCCCCACATGAAAATAAATTCTCCAGGGGCTTCCCTTTGCCCTTAGAAAAGTGTCAAATTCATTGACCTATTAGACCTTCTGAAGAGTGGCCCCTTTTTGTACCTGTGACCTTGCTTCTGTCTGTCCATATCCTGTTCACCCCTCTATTTGGGGCCTTCTCTTGTGTCTCAGAATGTTCTCCCTCATACTTTCACACCATTCCCATCTTAATTTGAACATTACTTCTTTTTATTTTTAGACAGGGCCTTATTGTATCATCCAGCTGGGGCTTGACTCTTAGGTTCAAATAATCTTTAACAGGACCTTCCCTGAAATCCCTTGTAATATATGTAGCCTTTCTTCTTTAGCCTCGTCCAAATTTATAGCGTTATTTTTTTTAAACCAAATTCATAACTCTAAACAAATTTGCCAGTTAATTTATGTGTACATTTTCTGCCTCCTCTAATAGCAGGGCTGTACGCAGGACTCCGGGGGGGTCCCCTCTCACACCGTGAAATATGTGGCTAGTGCTCTGGACCAAGGCAGAGTCAACCTGCACAGCCTCACGTGGTGGCTTCACAACAGCTTTGGGTAAATGCTGTTCTCTCTTATTCCTAAAACAGTGCCTGACACACAGCACTTACTCCAAAAATGTTGTTGGAAAATGAACTCTTAAATTTAATGGTTTTAAAAGGGTTTAGGGAGTGAGTTTATCTTAGCCATAATACTTTCCATTTCTATTGTTCTGGTGATTTCTTGCAAAGAAAACCTACATTTCAAACAGTGAAGATAACCAAATTTCTGATATAAACGACAGAAAAGAATCAATCATTTAACTGAACTGCCTAAGAAAGTAATTGCTTAAGAATGATGTGCTCAGGTTACGGATACTTTTAATGAGTGCAGGTGGAATGTATTTCTTTATCTTATCCATTAACATTTGGATCTATATTTGTGTAATTAATCATAAATAACTAAAGATCTACCAGTGTGTGATATTACCCATATTTATAAATCTTTTGGGATAAGACCACTTTGCTAGGTAGATTAGGTTTCATAATAATTTATATGAGTCTTTGAACTGAAAAATATGCCTCATTCTCAAACATTAAATATGCTGATGAAAAGTAATACTACATCTTATTTAAAAGGAACAATAATGGCTTCTTCCAAAAATTCAAGCAAACACAATACTGTAGACAAATAAAGATAATCTAGATTTGTGAATTAAAATTTGAAATGACCAGGGTTATAAAATTTAAAATAGATTCTCTATCGTGTCACATATATCTATTCACTGTTGGCATAAATATCCTAAATAAAATCTTTTGCATCTTCAATTTTCTAAGTATTTAAACATTTCAGGGTTAGTTTTGTTTCTTTTTTTTTCTTCATTCTAACTCATCTTTGATCTCAGGGAAGAGTAGCCAGGAGAGCTTTGGTCAGATAGGGTGAACTTGGACTATTTGATTAGTAATGAATCCTGCATACATATATTACATTCCTGGGAATTGATAAAAACCACAAAAAAGCTAACCCCTTTGCCTTCTAAACCCATTTACAAAATACAAATGCTGCAGCTCATGTGCGTGTGTGTGTGTGTGTGTGTGTGTGTGTGTGTGTTTTAAATAGACGTTTTATAACACCACAGCATTTCCTCCTTTTTCTCTGTGGTATCATTTGAAGTCTGTTTTTTAAAACAGAAGTTGAACAAATGAATCCTTCTGTCCTCACTTTCAGTTGTCAGCAGTGCTTCAGTATGAGATGAAATAAATTGCCAAGCCCTTTCATCTTCTATAATCAGCTCTGCACAGCTGAGTACACCCACAGCCCTGCACGCCTCCTCTGCCAGCACTTACTCTATACGGAACAGGAAGTCTTTGTTAGTGCCACATTTCCAATGCTCTACGCAGGAGTAGGTTTATTTTGGTTCCCTCCTTCCTTTCTTGTTCCCTTGCCTCTTCCACCTCCTTTCTCCCTACTTGGACAACTAACATGCCATCCATTTCCTATAGGAAAGAGGTTTCTAGAGAGTAACGTTATATGTTCAAAGATCTGTCTGACTGTTTTTTTTTCTACCCTACAGTACAATCATGCTGAATATTAATGCTTTACTTATATACATATCAAAATGAAAATGATTTAAAGTCTTAAAACACACCCTTACAATATGCTTCATTTTTAAAAGCTGAAAAACAACATATTTATACTTAGGACGCTTAAGTATAAATTGATATTTACTTATTACAATATAGACTTTATCTTTCTAGTACCCAAATTATGGGGAAATCTAGCAAGGAAAAAAAACTGAAAAAACAAGCAAAACAAAGCAAAATTAACAAACAAACAAAAAGCAACAGAGCATAGCAGGTTGACATAACTCTTAGGAAAAAATGTGTTAGTCTCAAATCTTTTTTTTCTCCAGTATTGGGAATTGAACCCAGGCACATGCACATGCTAAACAGACTTTCTACCACTGGACTATATCCCCTACATCCCTACTTCTTTGTCAATTTTCTTTTGAGACAGCTTGTAACAAAGTCGCCCAGGCTGACCTTTAACTTGTGATCTTTGAGTATCTGGGCCACCATTCTGGCTCTTTCATTCCTTTTAAGACTGTTCTTCCTTTATTCATGTGCTTTTGGTGGTCCTTCTCTTTCTGATTGCTCCTTCTTGTTCGCCCCTTCCTCCTCTCATGCTTACCACCACCATCCTCATGCTTGCAGAGCGGTACTAGGTGGTGGACACTGTTCTAAATGCCTTAGATGTACTAACTCAGTTATACCACACAACAAAATTATGAGACGGTTACAATTAATTACTGCCTCCATTCTCCTTCAATTTCTCATGCAGAAATTGAAATTAAATAATCAACATTATTAATGTAGTAAGTGGTAAGGTTGAGATTCAAAAGTGGGTAGTATACCTCCAGGTTTCTGTTCATATTTAACTCCCTATATTTTGCTTCTTGAGATGGGCAGGGAGATGACCTATATTCAGGCCCCGTGATACAGGGTTGGACATGTGGCACAAGAAGAAGGAGAGTTGCAGGTAGAGAATGAGATATATTGCCTTCTTGCAGAGGCTATACATTCAGGAGAGGAATCAGGCTATTAGGGCACATTGTACCCACATGTGCAGAGATGGAACCCTGATGATATTTATTGAGTTCTGGTTCACCTGTCCCCAAATCCAATTTATCCTAGGTTCTTTTTTGTTTTATTTTTTCTATGTAAGCCAATAAGTTTCCTTTGTTTGCTCAAGCCAGCTGTATTTGGATTTCAGTCACGGAAAGAGGAAAGGCTATTGAGTGTTAGAGGAAAAAGGTGAAATTTCAAAAAATTCCAGGAAAATTCTAAATGTTCACCTTGGACCTTGGTTGCTGTAGGTCTCTAGGGTCATATGCAAATGCACTTAGGCCTGAAGAAAATGATAATGTACATTTAGCTAATCCACTGGCTTCTTCAAAATAAAAAAAAAAAAATAGCCTCTTTGTGGTGAGAGGATATGTTGGTGTGGAAACGTGTATTGATCTTTTAATTTGAACTTATAAATTCAAATTTTATCTCAAGCAGGAAGGAACTAGAAATGAATTAGTATTTTCCAGCCACTCTCTGCTGAGAGGGATCAGCAACACTTGGAAACCAATTATAACCACAACAGACCAGAAAAAGCACTTTCCAGAGAATGTTTTTGAAGGGCTGCTGGACACCAACAGATGTAAACTTATTCCTTCTTGGGCTTTTATTCAAATTAGTTCTTTCCTCAAGACCAAATTCTCCAAATTAAAACAAAACAAAACAAAATAAAACAAAAACCTCTAGCACTGTACAAATTATACATGTTGGAAGAAGAAAATAAATATCTCTCATTTTTTTTCTCTTACTAGTTGATAATAAATGCTTCTAGTTGGGATTATGGAGAAGGCTAATTGATGACAATTTGTCTGACATTTGGAAAATTGCCTTATTTTATGGGAGGAAATTATGTTGTCCTCGTCCTGAAAGCCCAGCACAAAAAAGTGCCTTTCAGACCTCAATAAATCAGCTAGTATTACCAGACATCCCTCCTACTACATTAGACTTTTTAAAGAAACCCATATCCTATAAGATGGAGAGTATCCTTAACAGCATTTCCATTTTGCAGATGAGCAAACTGAGTTGCAGAGCTGTTCAGTAACTGCAGCTGTCACTCAGATGCAAAATGGGTGAACCAAAGATGCAATCATGTAGTTAGCTCCCAAGGCCACACTGTTAACCACTGTGCTATGCCAGCTCATCTTGTAGAATTTTTTGGCCTAACCTGAAATTATGAAATATACCATGAAGCTCAGCTAGTAAGGAAACAGGCTAACGGACTTTTTGTTTTATAGAAATGTAAGTTGCAACTCCAGGTTATAAGAAGTAGCCACAGTCAAAATTCTTACATTCTCCTGAGCCTTTGATTACCTTCAGATAACTCCAGTCTGCTGAATTACTTTACTGTTATCATCACACATTATAAAATATTTATTAGGATATGAATATATTTAAATTTGTTTAAAATCAAGTTGACTACTAATAGCTCTGCTCATCAGTGGACAGTTTATATATTATTCTATAGCTAAAGAACATTTTAATGGCTGATAAAATTGCTCCCTAGATCCTAGCATTTTTCAGATTTTGAAATTATAGCTGGAGATACTGTTAATCATTCTAAATTACCAACTTCTCACTATTTACCTCGAAATTGTCTAGTTGATCTTTACATTTGAGAAATAATAATATAACATCCTCTGAGGTACATTCTTTACAGGGCATGTATATGTATACACTTGTGTATATATTTAACACATAGATTGCTATAAAAGCCAACTTACTGTGACCATATGGATATATCTGAATGTAACTAAATCTATGTATTTAGCTAATTTGGGGGGAAGAAATCAAAAGATATTTCAGTGTAAAGTTGCTTACAATAATGGCATGATCCAATTGTTTTCTTAAATAAATGGATTTGTACCAAGTTTTAAAAATGCTAATATCTATTTCTATTTTACTCACTTAATATATTACCTATTTAAGGATAGGTTTTTAATTTTTCTTTCCTACTAATAAAAGGTATAGAATATATTTCTGATCACTTGGAGATTAAATACAAATTAAGACTATGTGTCTTGACTAGTTATTCTATCAAAAATTTTGAGTTAAACTTGAAGTATAAAAAATGACTGTGATTGTAGATAGACATTATGGCTTCCACCTATAAATATACAGTAATGTATTCTGAACTTTCAGGATGGAGAGGATAATGCTCTTGAAGTACGCTTTCCAAATACATTTAAACTTACTGATATCACTATACCCATCAGCATCAGTAGGGCTTCTAATCTAGGTAGACTATGCTGACATTGGGAAACTCTGACATCTCCTTCTGGGGTTATTTCTATGACTTTTAAAACCAGACTAAATACACATTATTTCATCTGGCTAAATGTATTTATTTTGAAAATTCCATGATCATTTTTATGACTCCTTTAAATGAAACAGACTAAACATTATCAAATGCCAATTCTGTGCAAAATAATGTGATTTGGGCCAAGGAAGATACAAAGATGATTAGACATGGACTTTATCTTTTAGTTTAATCAAAGAGACAGATGTGCAATCACTTAATTATGAATTTATTTGTGCTATAAGAGAGGTGTAAAGTCTATTAGGAACAAAACAGAGGCAGAGAGTGACTCTTCTGATTGAAGGAAGGCAAGCAGCATTTGAAGTGGACAGAAAGATTTATGTAGGAAATGGTGGTAGTAAAGACTCCCTGTGCATGTAATATTTTTTTCACATGAATTCCAATACTCCTCTATAGAAGGTGAGGGAGCACATGGTGTACCAATTAAGAGCCCAGGATAATGCAGAGGCCCTACATACCAACAATTTCCACTTGTGTGAACTTAATTCCAATATCTACTAGTTGACTTCTCCCTATATCTTCTTTAAATCACAGTAAATACACCTAATTTTATTTGGCCTACTAATGACTGTAAGCCTCCTCTTGAGGCACAGAAAGAGCTAACATCATTAATTAACAGTTAAGGCCTCACACTCTGCCATTCATCTCACTCACCATCCTGTGCAGACAATTCAGCAAGGCAGGGGCAATGTTAGTTTCCAAACATTTAGTTGTTAGTACCATGGAAATGGTTAGAATGAGTCATAGCTGAGAGCCTCACACCTGGGGATGTCCAGTCCATGCTCCCAAATCAAACATTATTCCCTTTAAATTCACCAACTCTCCTCCCCTAAGTGCAGTATGCCAGTGGGCCTGATGGTGAAGAGAAATGGGTGGAATCAACCTTGAAGTGGAAGGAAGAATGTACATTGCATCCTGGTTTCTATCTCCTTGTGCTGCAAATATGTTCCATTTAAAATAGGATATTTGAGGGGCTGGGGTTGTGGTTCAGTGGTAGAATGCTCACCTAGCATGTGCAAGGTACTAGGTTTGATCCTCAGCACCACATAAAAATAAATAAATAAATAAATAAATAAATAAATAAATAAATAAATAAATAAATAAAAATAAATGTATTAAAAATAAAATAACATATGGTATTTTAATTCAGCTATGTTTTATCTATGGTCTTTTTCTACTTATACCATCTATACCATCTCTTACTTAGCCCAAGGCTCCCAAAGTTTATATTCAATTTATGGTTATTAAACTATAACTGTAAGTAACCATTGGGTCTTTACAAAGCTAGTTTTGTTTCTTATGAATAAGAAACTCTAATATAAACTCTTAATTATTATCTAGATGGTTGGCCAGGGGACTCCATGTTCTTTGATTTGGTGGCTGCCAACTCCCTGTCTCTTTTTTCCTCATGGTTTTGGGTCCATAAAGACTGAGTGATCTTTGGGGACATTTTTGTTTTACCTATTAGAGTTAGGTTTTTACAGTTTCTCACCTAAACAAAAATTAGATTATGAAACAATTATTTCAATGGGAGCTTTAGGTTTGTCATTATTACATTTATTCCATTGTAAATTCTTCAGTAATATATTATTTTTATCAGTAGAAGTAAATTTTATTATTACCATCTAAAACAATACTTTGCCTCATCAAAAATGATGAAACACACATCTGGGAAGCTTCCTTACTTACACTTTTAATCACACCTCCGAAGTCTTAGGTTTTTTTGGGTCATCTTTTTTTTTTTTTTTAATGTGTATCAATAATTTATTCATTTTATTTATTCACAATACGTTTAATTATTCACAAGTTGAGAGACATTTAATCTTTTTCCAGTTTTTGCTATAATGGACTTATATGAACATTTGTACATAGGTTTTTTAAAAAAATTTTTATTATTCTAATTTGTTATACATGTTTGCAGAGTACATTTCATTTCATAATACATATAAAAAGTACAATTTTTCAAGTTGCTGGTTTTATATAAATAATTTTTACAACAATTTTGTCTTCATACATGTATTTAGGGTAATGATGGATAACTCATTCCACCATTATTCCTATCCTCTTGCCCCCTCCTCTCCCTCTCCCCTATTTGTTCTATTTAAAGTTCTTTCATTCCTCTCATCCCCACTCCCTTGCCTTTATAAGTTAGTATCTTCATATCAAAGAGATCATTCGACCTTTGGTTTTTTGGGATTGGCTAACTTCACTTAGCATTATTTTCTCCAACTCCATCCATTTACCTGCAAATGCCATGATTTTATTCTCTTTTAGTGATGAGTAGTGTTCCATTGTGTGTATATACCAAAGTTTCCCTATCCATTCATCTGATGATGGGCATCAGGTTTGGTTCCACAATCTAGCTATTGTGAATTGTGCTGCTATAAACATTGAAGTGGCTGTGTCCCTGTAGTAAGCTGTTTTTAAGTCCTTTGGGAATAGACCAAGGAGTGGGATAGCGGGGTCAAATGATGGTTCCATTCCAAGTTTTCCTAGGAATCTCCATACTACTACTTTCCAGATTGGCTTCATCAATTTGCAGTTCCACGAGCAATGTAAGAGTGTGCCTTTTCCCCCACATCCTCACCAGCATTTATTATTGTTTGTTTTTTTGATAGCTGCCATTCTGACTGGAGTAAGATGAACTCTTAGAGTTGTTTTGATTTTCATTTCTCTGATCACTAGAGATGTTGAACATTTTTTCATATAGTTGTTGATTTTTTGCATATCATCTTCTGAGAAGTGTCTGTTTAGTTCCTTGGCCCATTTATTGATTGAGTTATTTGGGTGTTTTTATGGTGTTAAGGCTTTTGAGAGCATTATAAATCTTTGAGGTTAGTGTTCTATCTGATGTGCTTGTGGTAAAGATTTGCTGCCATTCTGTAGGTTCTCTATTCACATCACTGATTGTTCCTTTTGCTGAGAAGAAACTTTTTAGTTTGAATCCATCCCATTTATTGATTCTTGGTTTTAATTCTTGTGTTATGGGGTCTTATTGAGGAAGTTGGGGCCTAATCCAACATGATGGAGATTTGGGCCTACTTTTTCTTCTATTAGGTGCAAGTTCTCCACTTTAATCCTAGGTTTTTGATCCATTTTGAGTTAAGTTTTGTGCATGGTGAGAGAAAAAGATTTAATTTCGTTTTATTACATGAGGATTTCCAGTTTTCTAACACCATTTGTTGAAGAGGATGTCTTTTCTCCAGTGAACGTTTTTGCACCTTTGTCTAATATAAGAAAACTGTAGGTGTGTGGGTTCGTCTCTCTGTCTTTTATTCTGTACCTTTGGTTAACTGGTCTATTTAGGTGCCAATACCATGCTGTTTTTGTTACTATTGCTTTGTAGTACAATTTAATGTCTGGAATAGTAATGCCACCAGCTTCACTCTTCTTGCTAAGAATCACTTTAGCTATTCTGGGTCTCTTATTTTTCCAGATGAATTTCATGATTGCTTTTTCTATTTCTATGAGGAATGATATTGGGGTTTTGATTGGTATTGCATTGAATCTGTACAGTGCTTTTGGGAGAATGGTCATTTTGACAATATTAGTTCTACCTATCCATGAACAAGGTAGATCTTTCCATCTTCTAGGATCTTCATTAATTTCTTTCTTTAGTGTGCTGTAGTTTTTATTGTAGAGGTCTTTCACTTCTTTGGTTAAATTGATTCCCAAAAAAAAATTTTTTTTTTTTGAGGCTATAGTAAATTGGGTGGATTTCCTAGTTTCTCTTTCTGAGGATTTGCCGCTGATGTACAGAAATGCCTTTGATTTATGGGTATTGATTTTATATCCAGCTACTTTGCTGAATTCATTTATTAAATCTAGAAGATTTCTGGTGGAATTTTTTGGATCTTCTATGTATAAAATCATATCACCAGCAAATAATGATAATTTGAGTTCTTCTTTTCCTATCTGTATCCCTTTAATTTATTTCGTTTGTCTAATTGCTTTGGCTAGGGCTTCAAGGACTATGTTAAATAGGAATGGTGAAAGAGGGCATCCCTGTCTTGTTTCAGTTTTTAGAGGGAATGCTTTCAATTTTTCTCCATTTAGAATGATGTTGGCCTGGGGCTTAGCATAGATGGCCTTTATGATGTTGAGGTATGTTCCTGTTATCCCTATTTTTTTCTAGCATTTTGAACATGAAGGGATGTTGTATTTTGTCAAATGCTTTCTCTGCGTCTATTGAGATGATCATATGATTTTTATCTTTGAGCCTGTTGATATGATGAATTACATTTATTGATTTCCTTATATTGAACCAACCTTGCATCCCTGGAATGAAGCCCACTTGATTGTGGTGCACTATCTTTTTGATATGTTTTTATATTCAATTTGCCAGAATTTTATTGAGAATTTTTGCATCTATATTCATTAGAGATATTGGTCTGAAGTGTTTTTTTCTTTGATATGTTTCTGTTTGGTTTTGGAATCAGGGTGATATTGGCCTCATAGAATGAGTCTGTGGATGTTCCCTCTTTTTCTATTTCATGAAATAGTTTGAGAAGTATTGGTGTTAGTTCTTCTTTAAAAGTCTTGTAGAACTTGGTTGTGTAGCCATCCAGTCCTGGGCTTTTCTTGGTTGGTAAGTTTCTTATGACATCCTCTATTTCTTTGCTTGAAACTGACCTATTTAAATTGTGTATATCATCTTGATTTAGTTTGGGCATATCATAGGTCTCTAGAAATTTGTTGATGCCTTCATTATTTTCTATTTTATTGGAGTATAAATTTTCAAAATAATTTCTAATTATCTTCTGTATTTCTGTAGTGTCCAGGTGATCTTTGAATGTAACTTTACAATTCTGCTTGTTGTTCCGTTTACTATGACCAAAGATAAGCAAAATTTAAAAAGCTGTTGCAAGCAAAGTCTACAGTCAAACAATGGAGTGATATGTTTTAAGTTTCATGGTATGTATTTTGCTACTCAGTTAGGACTAGATCCAGATGGGGAAAGCTATAGCATTCAAATCTTGCTATACATAAACATCTCTATTGTTTCTTTAAAAGTGTTAATTGCTGGCCTAGAGAATTAGTACAGTAGATCTGGAGGGGGCAGTAGAAATTAGCATTTTAAGTTTTTGTTTTCTTTTTTGGTACTGGGTATTGAACTCCCGGGCACTGAACCACTGAGCCACATCCCTAGCCCTATTTTGTATTTTATTGAGAGACAAGGTCTCACTGAGTTGCTTAGTCCCTCGCTTTTGCTGTGGCTGGCTTTGAACTCAAGATCTTCCTGTCTCAGCCTCCTGAAGCATTTTAAGTTTTTATAACTTCCCCACATAGTTCTAGAGCACTGATTTGCACTTTGAGGAAAAATACAACATGACTACTCAGAATTTATACCCTTGTATCCAGTTGTTTCTTTAATTAAAGTAATGCTGCAGGAGAAACATTGGTTTTGTGATTTTTAATATAGATCTAAGTCTGCATTTGGGAAAAAACACTTAAATGACTTAAATGCCCATGGTTTTCTCTGATTTGTTCTTTCGATGGCTTCATGAACCAACTGGTAGACTTTTGCAAATTTCCAATAGGCTGTGGACCACACTTTAAGAATCACTTTTCTCAGCTGTCTTAAAATTATGGCGAAATGCCCAGAAGTTGATATTTAACAACCATGAAAATATATCTACTTACAATCTTACAAGTGAAAACAACTTTGGGAAGCCAGTTTCCATTTCACTATTTGGCTCGGGATAAAAGTTTCACATTAGAGATCCACATTCAAACACAGAGACACTTCAGTGTTCACATTAATTTCATTTACCTAAAAATAACAGCAAAAGAACATGTAGCTGATGTTGATCCCTGGTGGCATTTATTTGTTTACACACTCTTGCCTGCACCCATCATCATGTCTACAGCCTTTGGACGTTATTTCACAGAGCCACACAAATTACAATCTAGAGAAGCATAAAAACAAAAAAAATCTCTGCACACAAATACTGAAATATTTTAAACAAACAAAAACTATATTTGCTAAATTTAAAAGCAGCCAAGTGAGTAAATAAATACATATGAAATTATAAAATTATCTGACTTTAGTTTATTTCAATGTTTTACTTTATGTTCTTTTTAAAAGACCAGTGTAGTATAACTTACATACAATTAATTGCACAAATTAGAGTACACAATTGAATCAATCAAGACGTATGTGTGCATCTGTGACACAATTGTCACAAAATGATGAACATCTCCATCACCTCCATAAGTTTCCTTGTGCCCTTTTATAATCTCTCTATCCTCCCTGACCTCTACTTCCCTGCTCATCCTCAAATAACCATTAATCTGAAGCTTTCTGTTTCTACATGTTAGTTTATATTTCCTAACATTTCATATGAATGGAATCATATAGCATATGTTCTTTTTTTGTCTGACTTCTTCTCAGCATAATTATTTTGAGATTTATCTGTGCTATAATAGCTAGGTAGCACTTACATGAATAACTCATTGGTTTCTTATCCTAACCTTTGAGTTCTTGTCAAATATTTTACTTTTGCATATGTTACAAGCCACAGACATTATTTTTACTTTTTAAAATCATTATCTGGGGCTGGGGTTGTGGCTCAGTGGTAGAGCACTTGCCTTATATGTATGAGGCTCTGGGTTCGATCCTCAGCACCACATAAAAATAAATGAATAAAGGTATAAAAAAAGTTTAAAAATCATTATTTGCTGCAGAAATTTAAGCAATATGAAGAGAACATACCCATTTCCAGTATCCTTCATGTGTATAGATGTCAATTTCCATCTGGCACTATTTTCCTTGTGCCTGAATGGCTTCTTTTAACACTTTTGAAAGGCAGGTTGGCTGGTAATGAAGTCTTTTGGCCAACATTTGTCTGAAAAAGTCTACACCTGTATTTCATTCTCATTTTTCATCCTTGAGTTTATGTATACACATATTTTTTCCAGATATTAGTTTCTTTGTCAGATATTCAGATGGCAAATATTTTCTCCCACTCTGTAGCACTTTAAAAAATATGGTGTGAGACTTGTATCACTTTTTGTAGATCATTTGAAATTGTCAAGTCTCAATGATCAATTTTTCTTTTTCTGGATAATGCTTTGTTGGGCTAAGTCTAAAAACTTTGCCTACCTCTAGGTCCAGAAGATTTTTTTTCTAGAAGTTTGATAGTTTCACACTCTGCATTTATATTATGGTTCATTTTGAGTTAATTTTAAATAAATTGTGAAACCTAGGCTAAAAAATATTTATGTTTTTGTTTATGGATGTCTCATTGTTCTTGCACTTCTTCTTGAAAAAGCTTATATTGAATTGCTTTTTCAGTTTTGTCAAAAATCAGTCAGGCACATTTGGGTGAGTCTATTTATGGGTTCTTTATTCTGTGCATTGACCTATGATCTATGTCTGTCCTTCTACAAATACCATATAATCTTGATTACTATAGCTACATAATATATCAGGCAGGATCCTCATGCTTTATTCATCTTTTTCAGAATTATTTTAGCTGTTCTAAATAACTTGCCTGTTACATAAATTTTAGAACTTATTGCAGTTTTCATTGCAATTGCAAAAAAAAATCTATATATCAGTTTAGGAAGCATTGACATCTTTACTATGTATAGACTTCAACCCATGAGTGGTGTGACACTTCATTTACTTAGATAGCCTCTTTCTTTCTTTCTTTCTTTCTTTCTTTCTTTCTTTCTTTCTTTCTTTCTTTCTTTCTTTCTTTCTATTTTAAAATCAGGGTTATATAGTTTTCAATGTACAAGCCCTGTACATATTTTGTGAGATCTACATCTAAATATTTAATTTGCTTGAACGATCATATATGGTGTTAAATTTAACTTTGGTGGCCACATGTTTATTGCTATTCTGTAGAAATATAATCAAATTTTGCATGTTTATTTTGTATCCTGGGGCCTTTCTGAACTCCCTGATTACTTCTTGTAGTTTAGCTTTGTTTTGTTTTTCTTTTCATATTTCTTAGGCATTTTCTATATAGATAATTATGTCAACTACAAAGGACAGTTTTATCTCTCCCATTCTGCTTGATGCCTTATTTCCTTTTCTCCTCTTATTGCACTGGCTAGAATTTCCAGCAGGGTGCTGACTAAGGCTGATGAAAGAAGGCATACATTCTTTTTTCCTGGTGTTAAGGAGAAAGCATCCAGCTTTTCACCATTAAGTAGAATATTAGTGAATTTTTAGTAGATGTTCTTAATCAAGTTAAGGAAGATTCCATCTATTTCCATTTTCCTAAGAGTTTTAAAAATCATCATGGCTACAGAATTTTGTTAAATGTATTTTCAACTTTGATTGATAGCATGTGCCTTAACCTGTATCTTTTAGTGGATTACATTGATTGATGTATATTGAATATTCTACCAGCCATACAGCTCTGGAATAAACCCTACTTGGCCAAGGTTTATGATTTTTTTAAATGTGATGCTAAATTCTAATTGCTAAAATTTTATTAAGAATTTTTTCTCTTATTCATGAGAAATATTAGTCTGTAGTTCTGTTTTACTTGCTTTGTGATTATCTACTTTTGAAATCAATATAATATCAGATAAATAGAATGAATTGGACAGTATCTTGTCCTCTTTCATTTTCTAGGGATGATTATATAATGCTGGTATTTTCTCTTTAAACATTTTGTAAAAACCTCCACAAAATCATGTAGGCCTGAGATTTCTTTCTTGGGGTAGTTTCAAAAATCACATATTTAATTTTTTTCACAGTTACAGGCTAGTCAAATTATCTATTTCATACTGGGTGTCTTGTGGTGGTTGCGTCTAGTGTTTCCTTATTATGATGTCTTCAGGATCTGTAGTGATATTTTGGTTTTTATTCCTGATATTGCTAATTATTTATTCTCTTCCTTTTTCTTTGTTAGTCTTGCTAGAGGTTTGTTAACTGTTCATCTTTTCAAAGAACAAACTCTTTGTTTCATTGATTTTTCTCTGTTGCTTTTCTTTTCAATTTCATGGATTTCTTTATTACTTTCTTCCTATTGCTTCCATTTGTTTCTTTTGTTCCTTTTTAGATGAATTATTTTATTTATTTGATTTTTTCTTTTTTTATAATATATGAATTTATTACTATAAATTTCCTTCTGAGTACTGCTTTAGCAGTGCCTCACAAATGTCAATATGCTGTATTCTCACTTTCATTCAGTTTGTTTTATATATATATATATATATATATATATATATATATATTGGTACTAGGGATTGAACTCAGGGGCACTCGACCACTGGGCCACACCCCCAGCCCTTTTTTGTATTTTATTTAGAGACAGGGTCTCACTGAGTTGCTAAGTGCCTCGCCATTGCTGAGGCTGGCTTTGAACTCTCGATCCTCCTGCCTCAGCCTCCCAAAGTGCTGGGATTACAGGCGTGCGCCACAGCGCCCAGCTAGTTTGTTATATTTTAAAATTTATTTTGATTCTTCCATTTTTGATCCATGTATTACTTAGAAGTATGTTGTCTAGTTTTCAAGAGTTTGGAGATTTTCTATTATCTTTTTGTTATAGATTTCTAACTTTACTCCATTATGGTTGGAACAAACACTGTAGAGTTCAATTCCTTTACATTTTTGTAAATTACATTTTTGTAATATGTATTTCATATCTTGAAATGGATCAGGATATGTCTTATCTTGATAAGTATTCCATGGATATTTGAAAAGACTGTGCATTGTACTCTTGTATGGTGTAGTGTTCTATAAATGTTAATCAGTCTCTGTTGTAGTCCCTATTGATTGTATATCAATATTCAGCAATGATTTTTCATATAGCTGTTCTATCAATTTTTAAGAGGAAGATATAGAAATCTTTAAATATGATTGTAAATTTTCCCACTTATTATCTTAGTTTTATCAGCTTTACTTCACATATTTTACAGTTCTGTCACTTGATGCATACACATTTAAGATCGCTCTGTCTTTATCATTTTTATCATTATATAATATTCCTCTTTGAATTTGGTGATTTTCTCTTCTATAAAGTGGACTTTATTCGATAATTAATATAGTCATTCTTACTTAACTTGTATTAATATTTGCATGATAAATATTTTTTCATCCTTTTGCTTTCAACCTACCTATATCATTATATTTGAATTGAGTTTTTTATAAACAGCACATAGTCAAGAATTGTGTTTTGTTAAAACCACTTTGCCAGTTTCATGTAATTAATGTAGGTAGACCATTTATATATAATGCAATTATCGATATTTTAGGGTTCAATCCTGACATTTTGTATTTTGTTTTGTGTGTGTGTTCTCTGTTTCATATCTCAGATTTCCTTTTTCTGCCTTGATGTGGCTTGCCTGAAGATTTTCTTGGAATTTTATTTTGCTTTACTTTTTTTTGTTTTTTTTAATTTATTCTAATTAGTTATACATGACAGAAGAATGCATTTTGACACATTGTACACAAATGGAACACAACTTCTCTTTCCTCTGGCTATACATGGTGCAGTCACACCAGTAGTGTAATCATACATGTTTCTAGGATAATGTCTGTCCCATTCAACCATCCTTCCCATCTCCACAGCCCTACCACTCCCCTCATTCCCTTTTTCATAGTCCAGATTTCCTTCATTCTTCCCTACCTCCCTCCCCATTATAAATCAGCATCTGCTGATCAGAGAAAACATTCAGCTTTTGTTTTTTTGGGATGGATTGGCCTTTTTCACTTAGTATCATATTCTCTATTTCCATCCATTTACCTGCAAATGCCATAATTTCATTCTTATTTAAGGCTGAATAATATTCCATTGTGCATATGTACCACATTTTTTTAATCCATTCATCTGTTGAAGGGCATCTAGGTTGGTTCCATAGTTTACCTATTGTGAATTAAGCTGCTATAAATACTGATGTGGCTGCATCACTGTAGTATGCTAATTTTAAGTTCTTTGGGTATAAACTGAGGAGTGGGATAGCTAAGTCAAATGGTGATTCCATTCTGAGTTTTCTCAAGAATCTCCATATTGCTTTCCAGAGTTGCACCAATTTGTAGTCCCACCAGCAATGTATGGAAGTACCTTTTCCCCACATCCTCAACAACACTTATTATTGCTGGTATTCTTGATAATTGCCATTCTGAATGGAGTGAGCTGAAATCTTAGAGTAGTTTTGATTTGCATTTCTCTAATTGCTAGAGATGATGAAAATTTTTTCATATGTTCATTGACCAATTATATTTCTTCTTTTGTGAAGTGTCTATTTAGTTCCTTAACTCATTTATTGATTTAAGTATTTGATTTTTGGTGTTTAATTTTTTGAGTTCTTTATATATCTTGGATATTAGTGCTCCATCTGAGGTGTGTGTAGTAAAGATTTTTTCCCATTCTGTAGGCTCTCTCTTCATGTTATTGATTGTTTCCTTTGCTGAGAAGAATCTTTTTAGTTTGAATCCATCCCACTTATTGATTCTTGATTTTACTTCTTGCACTTTAAGAGTCTTATTGAAGAAGTCAGTTCCTAAGGCAACATGATGAAGATTCAGGCCTACTTTTTCTTCTATTAGACACAGGATGTCTGTTCTAGTGCTTAGGTCTTTGATTCACTTTGAGTTTATTTTTGTGCAGGGTGAGAGATAGAGGTTTAATTTCAGTTTGCTAAACATGGATTTCCAGTTTTCCCAGCACAGTTTGTTGAGTAGGCTATCTTTTCTCCAGTGAATGTTTCGGTGCCTTTGTCAAGTATGAGATAACCATATTTATGTAGGTTTGTCTCTGTGTCTTTTATTCTGTACCATTGGTCTACATGTCTATTTTCTTGCCAATACCATGCTGTTTTTGTTAGTATTACTCTGTAGTATAGTTTAAGGTCTGGTATTGTGATGCCTCCTGTGTGACTCTTCTTGCTGAGGATTGCTTTGACTATTCTGGGTCTCTTATTTTTCCAAATGAATTTCATGACTGATTTTTCTATTTCTATGAAGAATGTCATTGGGACTTTAATAGGAATTACATTAAATCTGTATAACAGTTTTGGTAGTATGGCCATTTTGACTATATTAGTTCTGCCTCTCTAAGAGCATGGGACATCTTTCCATCTTGTAAGGTCATCTTTAATTTCTTTCTTTGATGTTCTGTAGTTTTCATCATAGAGATCTTTCACCTCTTGTTAGATTGATTCCCAAGTATTTCATTTTATTTTATTTTTTTGAGGCTATTGTGAATGGGTTAGTTTTTCTAATTTCTCTAGCAGTAGATTCATCACTTACATATAGAAATGCTTTTGATATATGGGTATTGATTTTGTATCCTGCTACTTTGCTGAATTCATTTATTAATTCTAGAAGTTTTCTGGTGAGATTTTGTGGAACTTCTTAATATAGAATTATGTTGTTGGCAAATAGTGATACTTTGAGTTCTTCTTTTTCTATTTGTATCTCTTCTATTTCTTTCATCTGTCTGATTGCTCTGGTTAGAGTTTCAAGGACTATGTTGAATAGAAGTGGTGAAAGAGCATCTTTGTGTTGTTCCAATTTTTAGAGGGAATTCTTTCACTTCTCCATTTAGAATGAACGGCCTTGGGCTTAGCATATATAGCTTTTATGATGTTGAGGTATATTCCTACTATCCCCAGTTTTTCTCATGTTTTGAGACGTGTGGTATTTTGTCAAATACTTTTTCTGCATCAATTGATATAATTATGTGATTATTATCTTTAAGTCTATTGATGTGATGTGTGATGTTTATTGATTTGAAATGCAAGGTTGATGTAATGTGTGATATTTATTTATTTGAAATGCAAGGTTGAATCAACCTTGCATCCTTGGGATGAACCCCACTTGATTGTGGTGCACTATCTTTTTTTGCACTAATATGTTTTTGTATGCAATTTGCCAGAATTTTATTGAGAATTTTTGTGTCTATGTTCATCTGAGATATTGGTCTGAAGTTTTCTTTCCTTGATGTGTCTTTTTATGGTTTTGATATCAGGGTGATACTATCCTCATAGAATGAGTTTGGAAGGGTTCCCTCCTTTTCTATTTCATGAAATAATTTGAAGTGTATTTGTGTTAAATCTTCTTTGAAGGTCTTGTAGAACTCTGCTGAGAGTTCGTCTGGCCCTGGGCTTTTTTTGGTTGGTAGGCTTTTGATGGTGTCTTCTATTTCATTGCTTGAATTTGATCTATTTAAATTACGTGTGTCCTCCTGATTCAGTTTGGGTAAATCATATGTATCTAGAAATTTGTTGCTATCTTTGAGATTTTCTATTCTATTGGAGTATAAATTTTCAAAATAGTTTCTAATTATGTTCTGTATTTTACTAGTGTCTGTTGTAATATTTCTTTTTCATCACAAATTTTAATAATTTGAGTTTTCTCTCTCTTTCTCTTCATTAGTATAGCTAAGGGCTTGTCAATTTTATTTTGCTTTTCAAAGAACCAACTTTTCATTCTGTCAACTTTTTAAATTGTCTCTTTTGTTTCAATTTCAGTAATTGCAACTCTGATTTTAATTATTACCTGTCTTCTACTGCTTTTGGTGTTGATTTGTTCTTCTTTTTCTAGGGCTTTTAGATATAATGTTAGGTCATTTAATTGTTAACCTTTTATTCTTTTAATGTATGAGCTCAATGCAATGAACTTTCCTCTTAGCACTGCCTTCATAGTGTCCCAGAGATTTTGATATGTTGTACCAGTGTTCTCATTTACCTCCACGTATTTTTTTATTGTATTTCTAATTTCTTCTGCTATCCATTCTTCATTCAATAGCACGCTATTTAGTCTCCAGGTGTTGGAGTAGCTTCTATGTTTTTATTTTATTGTTGATTTCTAGCTTCATTCCATTATTATCTGATAGAATGCAGGGTAGTATTTCTTTTTCTTTTGTATTTGCTGAGAGTTGCTTTGTGGCATAACATATGGTCTACTTTAGAGAAGGATCCATGTGCTGCTCAGAAGATATATTTACTTAGTGATGAATGAAATACTCTATATATGTCCATTAAGTCTAAATCATTAATTGCATTATTTAGTTCTATAGTTTTTTGTTTAGTTTTTGTTTGGAAGATCTATCCAGTGGAGAGAGAGGTGTGTTAAAGTCACCCAGTATTATTGTGTTTTGGTCTATTTGATTCTTGAAATTGAGAAAGGTTTGTTTGATGTATGTAGATACTCCATCATTTGGGGCATATATATTTATGATTGTTATGTCTTATTGATGTATGATTCCCTTAAGCAGTATGAAATGTCCTTCTTTGTCCATTCTTACTTTGCTTTGACGTCCACTTTGGCTGATATGAGAATGGAAACCCCTGCTTGTTTACGCTATCCATGAAAGTGATATGATTTTTCCCAACCTTTTACTTTCAATCTGAGAATGTCTTTTCCTAGGAGGTGAGTCTCTTGAAGACAGCATATTGTTGGGTCTTTTTTAAAAATCCAATCTGCCAGTCTGTGTATTTTGATTGATGAGTTTAGGCCATTAACATTCAAGGTTATTATTGAGATATGATTTGTATTCTTGGACATTTTAGTTTATTTTTGGTTTTTAACTTGACTTAGTTTCCTATTTGATTGACCTTTCCTTTAGTGTGGTTCCTCCCTTTGCTAGTTTTCAATGTTTGTTTGTTTGTTTGCTTTTCTCTCATAAAGTATTTTGCTGAGAATATTCTGTAGTGCAGGCTTTCTAGTTGTGAATTCTTCTAACTTTTGTTTATCATGGAAGGTTTTTATTTAATCTTCAAATCTGAAGCTTAATTTTGCTGGATATAAAATTCTTGGTTGGCATCCACTTTCTTTTACAGCTCGATATATGTTATTCCAGGACCTCCTGGCATTGAGGGTATGGGTTGAGAAATCAGCTGAAATCTGAATTGGTTTCCCTCTGTATGTAATTTGATTTTTTTTTCCTCTTACAGACTTGAAAAATCTATCCTTATTCCATATGCTAGTCATTCTCATTATAATGTGCTTTGATGTGGGTGTGCTGTTATTTTGTACATTTGGGGTCCTGTTAGCCTCTTGTAGTTAATTTTCCATTTCATTATTTAGATTTGGGAATTTTTCTGATATTATGTCATTGAAAGGATTGTGCATTCCTTTAGTTGGTATCTCCATGCCTTAGTCAGTTCTGATAAATCTTAAATTTAGTTCTTTCATGTAATCCCACATTTCTTAGCAGTTGTGTTCCTGGTTTCTTACCATCTTCTCTGTGCAGTCAACTTTATTTTCAAGAGTATATATTTTGTCTTCATTGCCTGAGGTTCTGTCTTCTAAGTGATCTAGTCTGTTGGTGATACTTTCCATTGTATTTTTAAATTAAGTTATAGTTTTCTTAATTTTGAGGATTTCTGCTTGATTCCTTTTTATAATCTCTGCCTCTTTATTGAAGTGATCTTTCACTTCCTGTATTTTCTCTCCCATACCATCCTTTATTTTGAAAATCAGCCCAATTATGTACCTTCTGAACTCCTTCTCTGACATTTCTTCTATTGTGTTGTCTATGGATTCTATTGTTGGAACATCTTGGTTTGTGTGAGATGCTTTGTTCCCTTTTTTTTTTTTTTCATGTTGTTTGTGTGTCTTCCCATCTAGCAATATGGATCTGAGGCAATACAGTTTCTACCCTGTAGTCTTATAGTGTCCCTGTAGTCTTCCAGTACCTCACCTTTAAGGGGGAGACCAATATTAATAGCACCCAATGAAAACAATATATACCTTTAAGCCAAATAGTTCCTATAAAGGTGTATACATTATTGTCACAACAAACAGAAATGATGTGTTCAATTACTGTCTATAATATGAATAGTAAGTTTGCTACAAGGGTTTACCATTTCAAATGATGGGCAATCAGGGAACAGAAGTAGTGTAAAATGTGATGTTTATGAGGGAGAAGGAGAGAAGAAAGAGGTTAAAATATATATATATATTATATGTATATATATATGTATATATATATATATATATATATATATATATATAGTAAGAGTGAGGGAGAAATTAATAGAAGTTGGCTGTTGAGAGACGTGAGAAAGAGAATCCAGGGAGGCAGATACGTGAGACAAAAATATATACAGATTTTTTAAAAAGTAAAAATATAAGTATGCACAACAAAACTGTAATATACCCTTCAGACATCCCATTCCTCAATAAGTTGATGCATGAAAAATATTTGGATTCAAAGATGGTAGAGATGTGAGAAAGAGGTGGTGGGGGGGGAGTATCAATGAAAAATTGACCAATTGCTTCCATTGGTTTTCAAAATATTTCTTAGACTTCCTTTCTCCTCTGATAGGTAGGGTTGTCTGAAGTTTGATGGTAGCTCCAGTCTGGTGGGTGCTGGACCTGTTGGGTGAGAGAACTGATAGCAAGATGCCCTCACACCCTCTTCCAGAGTTCCCACCTGTTGTAGCCAGCCCCTCCTATCCCATGCACTTCAGGACTCATTGAGCTGGAGAGAGCCTGGTTTTCTCCACTTTCACCAACCTGTGCCTCCCCAACCCCTGCCCCAGGGAACCACCCCTAGTCTCTGGCTTTCCATAGGCTTGCCAGACCCAGACTGGTCCATGCAAATCCAGTGGCTATCTGACAGACCTAGGCTTCAGATTCCCCAGGCTCTGCCTTGCTGCACTCCCAAGATCTCAGTGTTATTTCAACTTTCAGAGGGACCACCAGGAATGCACTCACACAAAGGATGGACCTACAAAGAAGCAATCTGATGAAGGCCACTAGTACACACAGCAAAGTGACCTTAGGTACAACCAGACCTGCAGTTACCCTGACAATATATCTCCATGCCCTAGTCTGAGTCCTCAGACTGAGGTGGCCGCACCTGCAGTTGGCAAAGATGGTGATGGTGACTGCAGCAAACCTGCAGGCTCTGGCTGGTATCCCCAAATGGCGGCATACATATATAACCAAATCTGCAGGTACTGTGACAATGGACTTCCAGGCAACAGCCAGCAACAGGGGGTCTGCAGGCTAATGGGGGCAATCAGCAAGTGAACTTCGGGTGGTGGGTGATGGATAGGTGAAAGGCCTGGGATGGGCAGTCAAGAGGCAAGCAAATGGGCAAATGGTGGACAATAGGTGGTGGCTACGGAGCAATCTGCACTCAAAAGTAGGGCCATATGCTGGCACATGGCGGGCATAGGGGTAGATGAATGAGGGGTAAACAGCAGGGAGTCAGTGGGGAGCAATGGCTTCCTCATAGAGAAACATTATTTCTTCTGTTTGAATCCCGAGTCACAGAGCGACAGGGAATTGCAGCCTCCCTCTCTTTTGCCATCTTGGATCTGCCTGCTCTGACTTGCTTTACTTGTTTTCAAATACATTTCTTTGTATGGCTTTTTTGGTGGTTATTCTTTTTTGGTGGTTACACATATCTTTTATACAGATGTGTGTGTGTGTGTGTGTGTGTGTGTGTGTTCTTAAATATGTATTTTAAGTATACATATGTATTTATATAATTTATCACAGTCTTCTGCATTGTGGTTTTTTCACATTTTGAGTTAAGTATTGAAATCTTACCTACCTTTATGCCCTTCTACCCTTCCCCACTTATAATTGTCTCAAATATTTCTTCTACCTGCATTTAGAAACATGTCAGGGAGCATTATAGTTTTGGTTTTGACTTCGAAGCAAGCTTCATAAAACTTAAGAGTAGAAGTATAATCTCTTGTGTTTACCTCTATTTTTGTTTACCATGTTCTTTCTTCCTTTCAGATAGTCCAAGCTTTCTTCTATTCTTGTTTCTTTTCTGTTTAGGGAATTTTCTTTAGTCATTCTTTTAGGTAGGTATGCTGGTGACAAGTTTTCTTAGTTTTCCTTCTTCTGACAATGACTTGATTTGTCTTCCTTTCCCTATAGGAAATTTTGGATTGCTACAGGAATTTTTTTTTTTTCCTTTAGCATTTGAAAAATATTCTGTTACCTTCTTCTTGTCTTGATAGTTTCTGCTGTTGCCTGCAGGTGAAGTGTAACTTTCTCTGACTGCTTGTCTTTAGTTTTCATGAGTTTAATTCTGATGCTTCTTAGAATGATTTTCTTTGGGTTATCATGTGTAGGGTTCACTTTACTTTTGGAAACAGCATGTTTGTGCATTTTGCTAAACTCCTTAAGTTTCAGCCATTTTTCCCTTGGGCACTTTTTCAGCCTTACCTTCTTCTACTCTCTCCTGTCTTCCTGGGACTCAATGACATGAATATTAACCCTTCTATTTTGATTTCACAAGTTATTAAAGTTTGCTTCATTTTTAAAATTAATTTATTTTTTATATATATATGTTTAGCATATATACATACATATATACATGCATACATATATATATATATATATATTTGTAAATGGATACAATTATCTTTATTTATGTATTTTTATGTGGGACTGAGGATTGAACCCAGTGTCTCACATGTGTGAGACTCAAGCACTCTACCACTGAGCTACAGCTACAGCCCCAACGCCCATATTTACTTTTTATTCTCTTTTCTGTCTTTTGTTCAGACTGTGCAATTTATGTAGATCTATCTTCTAGTTTACTGATTCTTTCTTATGTCCCCCACCATTCTGCTGTTGAGCCCATTTACTAAGCTTTGATATGTTATTATATTTTTCAGTTCTAAAATTTCTATTTTTTTTCTTTATATCTCTTATTTCTTTGTTGAAACTTTCTATTTTTGGAGTGAGGTATTCTGTCTTTTCACTGGTATCAAGTATATTCCTAGTTTCTCTTAAAAAAAAAAAAAAGACCACTTTTATCAGGACTGCTTTAAACTTTTTGCCAGATAATTTTAACTTTTCTATATCCTCAGCATTTGGCTTTTTTTTTTTTTTTTTTTATTAACTTTGAGATTTTTCTTGTATGAATGACTCTCACTTGAAACCTGGATTTTTCAACTTATGTTATTAGATTCTGTATAGTATTGAACTTTCACTTTAGGTATTTTTCTTTGATAACCTCTCTGGCAGGGGAAGGGGCACATTATGGTGGGAGGTGGGCAATTTGGTTCCTTACTGGTCTCCACTGACATTTGGGGGGAATGGGGACTTGTCTGTAGGTGACAGTGATAATGGATCTGGCTCCCTTCTGGACCTCTGATATCATCACAACACTGTTAGAGACTTACACAGGAGGAAGTCTAGGCTCTTTGCTGGAATGGAAGGGGTGGGCCTGAGTTTTTTTTCTTTGGTGTTTGCATGGAATAGAGCAGCTTTTGTCTAAAAGTTTTCCATCTTGCTATGCTACGGCTTTCATGGCCCTTTAGTTAGAGAAAGCAGACTTTTGTTGGAATGCTTTTTCTACAGATATTGGTAGTTTTGACTTGCCAACTTGTTTAGCACTGAATCTTAGACACAGGAGGCTAAAAACAAACCCACAGGATTCACCAACGCTCTTTGAGTACTGAGTTCCCTAGCCGGTTTGCTTGCTTCTCTCTGTCTTTTAGAATCTTCTTATGTTTGTTTTATATATAACGTCCAGGTTTTACAGTGATGCATAACAGAAGAATGGAAAATTTGTCATTATTGCTGTTGCTTATTGTGGATCATATTTTCCTCTTTCTTTGATACTTTTTGTTTAGATACCATAATTGGTGATTTTTAATTTTCTTGGTTCTTAGATATTTTGTATTCTTACACATATCCTTGAGTGTTTTAATTTGTTTTGTTTTGCTTTGCTTTGTTTTTAGTTGTTGCTGTTTTTTTTTGGGGGGGGGGGGACTTTTTAAAGTGACTTGGAAATAGTTTCAGCCTTTTGGGTATTATTTTTAAGACATTTTAGTGAGGATGATATTAGTGCATCATATAGGGCTAACTATTGTCCACTATTATGGAAAGACCATTTTATGTACTCTACTTAAAAACTTGATTTTTCTCCACCTTGATTTTCCATCTGGCTAATGGGAATAGGTACTACTCCTGGTCCTGACTGACTCTGGGTATGTTTCCCTCTCACTCTTTTGAGTATACTTTTTCTTAGCTTCAGAGAGTTTCTTCATGTACATATGTAGGTAGTTCCCAGCCAAATACTCCAAGGGATCCTCTGCTGGTGTCCAGAATAGCATCTCTCTTCTATCTCATACTCTGACTTGCAAGGCTAGCCACATTGGTCTCCTTGGCCTCTCAGCTCTACCTCCACTACTCAAGGATTCTGCTGGGTTCTGCCTGGAAATTCGGACAAGGCAGTAAGATATGACAATTATAAGGCTCACCTTGTCTGTTTCCTGTCCCCCTGGAGTCACAGTTTTTCATGGACTAATGTCACAGTGAAAACGTTGTTTTGTGTATATTTTTGTTTATTTTTCAGGTGGGACAGTAAATCTGAATCCTGTTATTCCCTTATGTCTAGAAGCTTAGAATCTGTTTCTGATATCTGCAAAATGCATGACTAGAATACACCATCTTTACACCTTCTTATGTCTCTACTATGGTATAATTCTGCACTCTGAATTCAAGCTTATGCAGATATGGTCATGACTACCCTTTTACATATGTGGAACACTTAATCACATGCAGCCTTTTAAAGATCATACCTAAACAGAATTGCTAAGTGCTAGTTTGTGTTCTAAGTCAACAATTCCTTATCTATAACCCTTGGAGTCAGTTTTGCATTTCCTATTTTAGAAAGGCGTAGTACCAAATATAACCTTATACTTGAAGCCGAGCCTAAAGCAGCACTCTGCAATCAAATACATTTTCATATTTCTGTATAAAAAATATGAATATTAACATTGAGTGGGATAAATAAGGATTATACATAGCCTGTTTTCAGTTCACATTTTCCTGCCAAATAAGTTTCTCAATTCTTGTCTTTAAAAGAGCACAAAAATCCTTTATGTTTTCAACAGTTTTGGTTCAAGAATTTTTCATAAGGTTTGTGTGTATGTGTTCATTTAATCCTCACACTCAATTTGAAATAGGCAATATAATCATGGACATTTTACAAATAAGGGAAATGAAGCATTCATAGTTAAATAACTAGCCTAAGGTTACACAGTCAGCAAGAGATAGAGATATATCCATGATTCAAGTCTATGCATTACAGCCTCAATCAAGGATCTTACTGAGTTACCTCTCCGTGAGGAGCCTCCAGCCAGGGCAATCAAGGGAGTCCTGACTTCAGGACTTTTCCTGGCCAATGGCTTCTTGGGGACTAGATTAATTTTCATTAGAGATCACACTCTGTGCCCGAAGACCTAAGTACATATACTTTGACTTGTATCCCAGGTGGATTCTGCCTATACTGTGACACTCCTGTATTTCCTTCGGGGAGACACCAGGATATTTTGGGCCCTGTTCTTATCTGAATTTTGAATCTGATGGATTCTCAATTCAATGTCTAGCGTGCCAGATTACTTAGTGGCAAGTTGAATATTTCATGGTGGTTTTTTCATTGTATCCACATTTGAAATTTGGCTTCTGATGGTCTGTTTTTGCTGAATGCCCTGTTTGTCATGACTGATATCCCCCAAGTGTCCCAGATTTCTTTTTAGATTCTTCAAATCCACTTTTGGTTGTACAAATTGTATCCTAAAGTGAACACATGACTGACAAATAGAGTAATTAGGGGCCAAAATTGAGGCTGTGTTTTCTCCCCCCAAATTTTTTGACTTCCCACCTTAGTGTACACAACCATATCCAACTTATTCCAGCACAAACACAAGTTACTCACAGGCTACATGCAGTCAGTCCTACCTTAAGTCTTCCCTAAATCTGCTATGGACTGAATTTTGTCCTGCAAAATTCATATTGAAGCCACGACCCCCCATGTGACTCTTTTCGGAAATAGGCTCTATAAGGAAATGATTAAGGTTTAATAAGAGGAGAAATGTAGAGCCCTACCTAACCTGATAGAATGGGTGTCCTTATAAAAAGAGGGAAAAAAATCAGAAAAAAAAAAAATGTGTCAGAGTTCATTCTTTTTCCAAGCAAGCACAGAAGAACACAGTGGAAAAGTGGTCATCTACTGACAAGGAAAAAAGCTCTCACCAGAAACCACATTTGCCACCACCTTGACAATGGACTTCTAGTATTCAGAACAACAAATATATGCTGCTTAAGCTACCTAGTCTGTGGTATCTTGTTATGGTAGGCCAAGCAGACAAACATAGACTGCTACCATGGAAGGAAGGTAGAATGACCTTAGTAGGGATTCCCCAAGATATCTATAATGTGAGCTCTTCACCCCAGTAAATGGAGCAAGCTGAAATAGTTCTTAAAATTATCCTGATGTTTCCTTATTAATACATTGCACTAATTATTTAAGCTCAGTTTATGCTTCTTTCTTTTTACTGTAGCTCTCTCAAGAAGCTAGATAAACACCAAGAAGACTCTCACATGTCATATTCCTAGAGGTCTATCTCCTTCACAGAGCTCTAGTATTATGGTTAATCCGTATATAATACTATGTATTATTAGTTACTAAAGAGAGAACTGGAGAAAATGTGGACACAGTTAAAATCAATTTTCTTTTGGAGGACTATTTGGATTTCCATTCAATATATTGGGTAAAAAAGAGTCCACATTCATCTTTCATTTTCAACATTTTAAATCACATCACAGGGTATATATTTTCCACTTGTTTTCATTGTAACTACAAAATTTTAGTTTGGACACTGGCTTTTGTACCAACTCTTTTGCCATATTTTTATGTTTACAACCTGCTTTCTTTCATTTAATGCTTATCTTCTAAAATTTATTCAACAAACATTATTTCCTTTTGGTTTGTCTATCCTTCTAGGGTTTTTGTTGTTGATTTTGTTTTTGGTACTGGGGATTAAACCTGGGTCACCTTGCCACTGAGCTATATACTCAGCACTTTTTATTTTTTATTTTGAGACATAGTCTCTCTGAGTTGCTTAGGGATTCACTAAGTTGATGAGGCTGGCCTTGAACTTGCAATCTCCTGTCTCAGCCACCTGAGTCACTGGGATTGTTTTTCTCTCTTTCTTTTCTTTTTTTTCCTTTTTTTTTTTTTTTTTTTTTTTTTTTTGCATGGTAATGAAGATAGAACTCAGAGCCTGTGCATTCTAGGCAAATGCTCTGTGGAGAGGAGGCTGTGCCCCACTGAGTCACTCCACAATGTATGGAACATTAATTTTCAGTCTGTGCCTAACACTGGGTTATTTCAATTTAAAAGCAGTAGTTTGCTACAAGTTACTCCATTTGCTAAGAATGACTGTACACCTTGTTCTTACAAGAAAACAACCACCGTTTGACTAATACAACCATAAGTTAAAAATAAATAAATTAATTAATTTGCTAATATAAATGACTACCTGTGGACTTACCAAATTAAATAAGAAGCACATGGATGCATGGATATGTCAAAGCCATCTCAGAGAAACCAGGCCCATGCGCTTATCAAATATATCAGACCACCAAATGAAGCACTTAAGACCCATAAAAGAAGGGGCACCTCAAGACTGGTTGCGTCAATACTCCTCAACCTATCACCAGACAATTCAGTGAATGTGTCTTGAGAATAACAGGGGACAAACCTCCAACTCTCTGCCCTCATGCTTCAGCTCAGCTCTGTCTCCCTGCTTCATGTGGCCCACTTTGAATCTGCCTAGTTTCAGAACCTGGTCTAGAACATTTTCCTTTCTCTGATAGCTTTGTACCCTGAGTTAGTTCTTTGGCTGGTGAGTAATCCTATCTGACCACCTGCAGTGACCCTTTCATTTGTTCAGTCTCCTGAACCCTTGTGGCCTATGACCATCTTAACCCTTTCTTAGCCTTTCTTCAACACACACACACACACACACACGTGCGCTCACACACACATATTTGTGTAAAGTGTAATGTGTGACATGTTATAGATATTTGAAATTAAGATTGGAATGGAATAAAAGAACTTGTGATCACCTTGCCTGTGCCTACCAGGTGACCCACAGTACTTGGTAAACAGCAGCCAATAAATGTGCAGCTTGTGAATTATTGTTATTCAATAAATTCTGACATCATGGAAGCAAACAGATGTGTCTGGTCTATGTTAATAGCATGTATCACTCATAATACTCTACCACTGAGCCACACCCAAGCCTTCCATTCTTTGTAAGAGGGGATAAAATACCACCATTGAAAATCTCTTCTACTCAAAAAATGTTAACAATCCTATATTCTGTCCACAATAACACTTCTGGTTTCCCTCCACCTCTGAGCTGGGTAGAAGGTCGGAATCATCAGAAGAGTCAAATGATCAGACCATGTGGGGTGTACCATTGATGGTGAGTTTTCCCAACATTTTCAGATAGAATTCATAATTCATCACTAGCTGTTTATTTTTTAACCATGTGGGGGGCTGCAGTCTTGATTAAAATACAGATCATGAGCTGCCAAAGACCTGCAGAATCAGAGTTTAGGATTCATTGATTGACAGTTTAAGATTCATTGATTGACAACTTGAATCCTGAGAAGACAAGTACCATTTCTTTACCATTCCTTGTGACTCCTTACAACTGGAGATGATGTGATGCACATGATAGTTGCTGAACAAACGTGTTGTTTGAATTTTCTTTTATAGCATTAATGTCAGGTAAGGTGGACCTATTTCTGTTTTAAGAACAAGCAATATATGTTATTTCATACTGAGTTTTAGAAGTCTGTTAACTTCCTCCTGCATGGTTATTGCTGAAAAGTATCCTTTACCAGCTCACCACTATTGACAGTGACAAAGAAATTTGCTTCTCAATAATGTATTATCATGGAATGTGCAAGTGTTTGGAAGGTGGGGGCAAACAGTCTTCTCTTCTAGACAACAATACCTTGTCATAACCTTGACATGATGCACATTAATTTTACATTATGCCCTGTAGTCAATTAAAGCTCATGGTATTACCTCCTCAAAATGGCTGAAAACCTTCTGGCACAGGCTCAGGCATGCTAAGACTGTGCCTACATCACCTGTCTCTTACTGATCTGTTAACAAGAGTGGCAGCACTTAGATTGAGAATCCCTGACATATTTACCTCTCTGGCTTCCATTTTAATAAGCATTTATTTAGCTTCCATTAGGCAACATTTCAGTAAGGTTATGAAATCTGGCTTTCACCTAAACCTTCTGACTTAAAAAAAAAAAACAATTCCACATGTCTAGATTTAATTGTAACCTAGGAAACATACAGTATGAGGAATTTGAGAAACAGCAATGACTAGATTTCTAAGTCTAATGCTAAATAAATCAGCCTCATGAAAAAGAAAACTTGATTAGCCTATGCTTATCTGCCAGAAGCCAAAATGTCTATAGTTAAATATAAGATAAAATAGGCAATTTGGTTACTCAAACCTAAGTCCATATCATGTTTGTTGGGAAATAGTAAAAGAAGTAGTAACAGATACTTGGTAAAAGAAAATAGTCAATATTTTACAAAATTTGTCCCCAAATAAATTAGCAGTTTGGGAGATTATGGTATTATGTGCTTTCCCACCAATCATTCTAATGAGATTTTCTTTGTATATCTTGTTAGTTAAAAGTACAGTGTGAAGTATCAAAGATTTTTGATTGGAACATGACATTTTATAGTAATGGACCAATAATTTCTCAGAATGAAAGAGACGTGAAAAAAATATGACTATTACGACCACCCTGTTTAGTCATTCCAGTTTCAAGTTAATATGATACAACAGCATTCCATTGTCTAATATTTTTGTGTGATGAATGTTTCTGCTATAAATGTGTGCTGAATTGTTTTGTAATACATCTAGAGGCAATGCATCATGAGCATGGCAAAATCTTGGGGCCACCTTTGTGTACTGTTAGCCTGGGAAGAGACCCAATGACTCCTCATAGAGAGACAGAGGTGGTCATTGCCTCCAAATGCATTTTAGCCTGTTTAAGAGACACTTCAGGAAATAAAATTCTTCTTTTTCATGAAATAGAGTTCTTTTTTACTCTTTTTTTTTTAAAACTGATGAGGTTGTTTGTGTCTATATTGGATGTGCCAGATGGAAAGGTTTACACATTAGAGGCAGCTGTTTTAGCAAATTACCTCACTACAGCATAATGACAGAGTTACAACAGACTATTGAAGAAAATCCTTTCTCTTCCCAGTGAGATCATGAAAACTAGAAACAATTTCAATGAGATTTTTTATTTACTTTGGAAATGGTTCAGTTGGACACATGGGTGAAAAGATGAAGTATTTTCCATATATATTTCATTCAATATTTATATATAACTGCACAAATATAAGATATAGATTTACAATTTGATTTCTCTTTCAACTAATGGATTCATTATCTTTGGTGGATGATCTCATTAGTTTCTTAAGTATGAATGATTCTACTGGGAAAGATTTTTCCCTTTATAATATCCCATTTCAAATATACGTATGCCTTACTCATGATCATAGATGCATCTTTGACGTTGGAGCCTCACAATTAGAGCTTCACTCCTGAGATGCTCTTCCATGCAGGGCTCCTCGCCTAACAAATTCCTTTAGTTCTTCAGGGAAAATTTCCTCAACAGGATGCAATAAAGGCATGCTTTATACTGAATTTCCACTGTTGTATGGAGAAGTTTAACAAGGATGTGTGTGTGTGTGTGTTTCTGTGTACATAAAGAATATTATAATTCATAAATCAGACAATGCTGTGTCCCTCCAGGATTCACGTTACAGCTCTGATCCTTCAATGTGATGATACTTGGGGAAGGGACATTAGAGGTAATCAGTTTTTGAGAATAAATCCATGATAAGATTAATACTTTTATAAGAAGAAACTGAAGAGAGATTGCCTCCTTTCTCTCTCCACCATGTAAGGAAACCAGAAAGAGGGCTGTCTTTATGGGCATTACTTTTGGGGGCTCCTGTTGAATAAAATGATAGAACTTTTCCAGGAAGGTTGGAAACCCTGGTACAGCAGGCTTTCTGGGATGCCAACACATCAGAAGAACACTGGCTTAGTACACCTGCAGAAGCAAAAGAAGTGGGGAAAAATCAAATAAGCCACAGAGGCCCTGTGCAAATCAGATGTTACATAGGGGAAATTCCAACTCATTCACGATAATGAATAATGATGCTTATTGCTAAGTCTTTCTCCTTCCATACTTTCACATTCTCTTAAATTATGAAATGACAGTGCCCATGGTGCTGTTGTAGGGGCTATCCCTGTGGTAAGGGTCACCAGAGACCAAAGTGAAACAAAGAGGGAAAGGTGACTTCCAGACCCAATGATGACCAGGATTAAAAAAGGAGGTAAGTGACCCTGCCATCTGCTAGCAAATGCTTCTGCTGGGACTATGAGCAATTCAGGAAACCTTCATATTCACTTACAACTTAGAGTTTAAAGCAAATTTTCAAAATCCAAGGCAACTTTACATTCATTGGACCTAATACTTGGTGCTTTCTTTCCTAGTTTGGTCCTTCAGAAAGCAGGCCATCCATTCTCTTGGTTCCAAATCTTATGGAAGTGTTTTGTGTGCAAAGGTATTAGCTGACATACCTCTCAGGAGACTTTTAGCTATGGCTGGGCCTAGGTGTCTCATTTAGGCACAAAGCAGCAAAGCTGGAGAGGTAAAATATGAGTTTCAGGGACATCTGACTTGGTGGACAAGTTAAGGAAGAGTTCTTGAAGACTAGAGGTGATGGGAACCAAGAACCGTCATGGGCTAGTCACTACATGGCTCAAGCTGACTTACTTTCTTCCAATCCAGAATGGATATCTACTATTTTAGTTAGTTACTAGTTTGGTTATTTATGAACAAAATTATTCATAGCAATTCTCAGAGTCCTTAATCAGACTTAGTCTGCTCTTGAATTTTAGAAAAGGGTCTTCCATAATAATATGCAGTAACTTTCATGTTTTTCTTTCTTTCTTTTTTTTTTTTTTTTTTGAGACACTCTAGTATATCCAGATTCATTCGTTTGTTCCTTCCTTTCTTATTTATCTTAGTTTAATATGTAGCTTGCTCAGATTATATTTCTGCAGTAGTTCACTGTCTTCCTTAACCTTTCAATTTTGTCATCGACAGATTCAACCACTTCTCACCACATTCATCTTCCAGGTTGTTAATAAATATACCAGAGAATAACGGCCTGGTATTGATTAATCCCAAGGGAACTTTCCTATTAATCACTTCAATCTTAAGGATAACCATCCATTCTTACTCTTTGTGTTCTCACCAATAACTACACTTCTATGTACATGTTTTAAATATTCATACCATAATAGTTTTTAAAAAAACATTTTTAGCATTTTTCACAAACCAGAGCATCCATAACTGACATGCATCTTGAAGTCTGAAACTATGTGTGTACATAATGAGGGACTAGCCTGGATGGCCTCCTTATTCTAGGATCTATCTTTCCTCCACTAGAAGCCAAACAGTTGGCACGGTCTGACTCAAAGAATAATAATTAGCAGATTCCATTAACCTGGGTCCCCTTAACACACCTAAGGTTGACTCTAATTATGGGCAGATTTCAACTGGGCTATCCTCTGTGTGACTGTTAGTAAGTGATAGTATGTTTGATTTGACATTCATCATACATACTGACAAAAAGCCTCAATCAACTTTCATGCAAGCACTCATATAAAAGCAGAAAGTTCTAAGTTAATGGATAAATATATCTACAAATGACACACATATAAAAGCATGAGAATAAGGCAGAATATTTCTATTTTTGATAAGTCAAAATGTGAGACTTATAGGTAGTGCCTTACTTTTTAAAGGTGTTTATTAAAAGTGACTCAATTTGTTCTCTTTTATAAGGTCATACATGCTTAATATTAGTAACAGAAATCTACAGACTCTTCAAAATCATACGTTAATAAAAAAACATTAAAACCAATTTTCTCATGTTACATGCAGAGGTTATGTGTACATTTTTGCTATTACATGAAATCATGTCGCTGCTAGATTGCATGATTGGGTTCATGTCGTGGCAATGCTATGTTTTTCACCTGCACAGAGCTCCTGCTTGCTGGGTCCTGGTGTGATAAGAGTCAGAAATCACAAGTTGTGTCATCCTGACCAAGAGACAAGGTGCCCCTTAGAGCCCTACCCATAAGTGGATGCTACAAACACTGCCTAATTCAAAGTCACTTTTGCCCTTTTCTCTGAAACATAGCACTCCTTTGAAAGGAGATCCTTGATCCATGTGTGTTTGCAGCTCTAACCTATTTATAATCTGCAGATTATTCTAACCGCTGACAGTATCATTTGGGGTACTTAGTAATACTGAGTAATAAAGCACTCTCTCTGTCCAAATCTGCTCATTTTATGAAACTACCTGGTAGATTCCTCACAGTTATACTGCTATGAAGTCAGTAGTGCTCATTGTTATATTGATAACATTAATAATAGGCATCAAGTATTGAGGCCTATGCACTAAGCTACTGTGCATGATTCCAATGTTCCTAACAAAATCGTACAAGCAAAAAACTGTTTTTCGTATTTCTTGTATTGGACTACAATGAGGCACAGGAAGGTTTGATAACTTTTGCAAAATCTGATGTTAGCCCTCAGTGGGGCTGGGCCTGGAACCCTAGCTAGTTTGATTTTAAGATCTTTCTATATATTAGAAAAGCCACCCAACAACTTGAGGCTTTCTAGGGAAAAAATATCCCAACAACAATTGATGAGTTACAACAAATAATAGTATTTATTTTCTTTCTTTCTAAAAGTATCACTAGAAAATATTGACAATTTTTTTATCATGGAAATCTTTTTAAAATATATTACCTGCTCTCTTGTATCATTTGGACATACTTCTCAAGGATGCCCCAGGGAAAGCATCACATCTGCTGGGGTAACCTAGGCTTTGGAACCAGCCAAATCTGGGCTTTGAATCTGAGCTTACTGATTTATCAGTCGTGTGACCCTGACCAAGGATTTAACCTCTTGGAACCTCAATTCATTTATTTGTGGAAACTGGAAACAATACCAGTAACTTTGTGGCTCCATTCTGACAAAGCAGTGAGATGATATACGTCAAGCCCTAAAGGAAAATAACAATTACCCTCCATTATTGTAAGCCTGAACTACAGTGATTATTTCCATTTGCCTTATGATTCTTTTGTTCTGAGAAAGCAATACAAAGAGAGGATGTAAGTGTCTAGTGGCAGCGCTGGTCAGGCAGAAAGAGATGTTTGTTTATTGTCGTGAACAGTCTGCTAAAGCAGCACCCAGCAGAAAACAGGCAGGCCCCACTTTGGCATCACCCCCGCTCCTCCCCCCCCCCCCGCCCCTTCAGCTCCTGTGTTACCTGCTCTGCCTAAAGCCAGCTGAGGGATTTCATCTCATATGTATGGGCCTTGAGCTTCCCAGCTGGTCTATGCAAACACTGCTGGGGCCAGGACCCCCTCATCGATATTATCTGAAGTAGAGAGAGGGACAGAGGACTTTAAAAACCTGATCAGAGTCTCCATAGGAAGTCAAGTTCAGGTTTATGATGCACTCTGGGCTCACAGAGTCACAGCCTACTCCTGTTGCCCAAAGAGGGGATCGTGACTGTTGCTCAAATTTCATAGCCCAGAGGAGAAACAGGGGAGACATGAAGTCCAGTCTCAGCATTTCTATGATCTGTCTGTGTGACATACTATAAATAACTGTGCCTTACTTTTCTCCTGTATAAAATGGGCATAGTAAGACCCACATCACCATATTGTGAAGATAATAAAAGAGAGAGTGAGCATGAATGCTCTCTGAAGTTTAAGTTGCTGAAACCATTCGCACCTTTAAATCACTCATGCTCTGATACACTATCTTTTGAAGTGGTTAATTGCTTTTATGATGGTATCTTTAACAATTTGAAGGCTAGGGAACAGAAACAAAGAAGAAAAGAAAAAAGTGACTTGCTGTGGGTTGCATGCCTGGCAAGCTAACGTCAGTGGTTCAACTACAACCTGCTTTCTCACCCTACAAACTGTAAGTGTTCTTGCCAGAACAAGGAGACCCTACTGAAGCCATCCTTCCACACTTGGTTGCCTGGTATGTTCCATGTGCATCTTCCCAGAACATTTGGTCTCTTTGTGCTGCTAATGGAAGCAGTTGCCTTACACTGATGTCTGAGAACTCTCACTGTGGATCTCATTCTGGAGATCTGGGCCATAACTCTCCCTCACCTTTTATAAATAGCAATAATCCTGGAAATAATCGATGGACACTGACCCTCTCTTAAACTCTTGCATCTCCCCCAATTAGCTTTTCTTTCCCACAGTGCATGTATCGTGCAAATTTACAGGTGACTGGCTCTGGATGGCTCAATGCGGTGCCTTCAGGACCACCACACCCCAACCCACCCACACCTCCTTTTGTGTGTACATGTGATTTCATTTAATTAGTAATCTTTTTTGGGGGGGGGGGTGGTTTTAGTTTTACAGCAAAATTGAGTTGAAAGTAGAGAGAATTTCCATACACACCCCCCACCGTCCCTACACACCCACCTTCTTTTTGAAGCTATAACAATGTGCTTTCCTATGTTCTCGTAGATGAAATGCTACTTCTCAATTGAACTGCCTTAGCACATGCAATAACAAATCCATAACAATAGCTGTTGTACTGTATATTACTATTCTAATCATATATTTTATTGGAAGTCATATACCTCTTAAGCCAGCATTTCATTTGCCTCTTTTGCCTTATGGAAACCCTGCCGCTGTGATGATGGGCAGGAGTAAAGCTAATGGTCTTTTCCAAATTCCTTCTTAGATTCAAAGCGAGAAAGAAAGTGTGAAAGAGAGAGAGCAGAGAAATCACACAGTCATTTCCAGCCATTTGTGTTAAAATACAAAGAAAACAAGGCACATTCAAAAATGGTATGCCGGGCAGCCTCCATTAATATTTATTTTGGCATTAATATTGATAAGGAAGTACTTTGTAGTGGGCCTTTGTTGCCTCCCCCAATGTCCTCAAGCTCCCTGTTATTCAAGCTGGTGGCCATTAGCTCACGTCTTTCTCTGTACCCAGAGCCTCGGAAAGGCTTGGCGGGCCTCCAGCTCACTTATGCTTAAATGGACACTCAAGCTCCGACGGACACACAGCTAAATAGAGGCCAATAATTCAATACAGTACGACTGTACTGGGGCTGCTAGTAAATCCATCAAGCAGTAAATATCATCTGAAGCCAATGCAAGCTTTTATCTTTCCAATTTTTTTGTATGTCTGAGCGAAGCCCAGGCATTCAGCGAATCATGTAATTTATTCTGCAGTGCCAAGCCTGGGCTGTCTCAGACATCATATTGACTTTTTTTTTTTTTTTCCATCTGTCAGGGGCAGTCAGCAGCCCTGCTATTGTGAGAGCGCATCACATTACATCTATTTATTTATTTATTTCCTCTGCTTCTTTGTAGCATGATTGGGCAAGAACGCATTATCTCAGATCAACGAATACTAAGAAAAGCATCTGAACATCATTACGACAGCATGTTAAACATTTGTCCTACCCAGTTTGTTAAATCAGCAAATGTATTTCCAGCAAATGCTTGTAATTGTTCATAAAGGGCTCCCTACTGCAGGATTTTACTAAGCTGAAAATATGGCCTGTTATTTTCTTCAGCTCTTTAGGTCAGCAGCGATGCCAATATATTGTAAATAATGCTGAACAGCTGGTGTGTTTACTTGACGTGTGTATGTGTGTGTGTGTGTGTGTGTGTCTGCACACAACCACTCACCTAGCAGTAGCTCTGCATGCACATGTGCATTTTGTGCACATGTAAACAGTTGTTTAGGTCAATATAATACAATATACTGTATATTAACTTCACAAAGTTAATAATTGGTTTGTGGTTTTCAATGTTTAAAAAAATTTGGCTTTCTATCAATCAATATTTAGACTCAGAACAAAGCTTTTTCAGTTACTGTTGCTGTCTTCTTGAAAACTTAAAAAAGTGTAAACCCTAAATTTAAATGTTCTATGTGACTCTCTTGTTCTTCCTTCTGTGTAACCTACAGACTGGGGAGAGAAACAAGAGGAAGACAGATTTCCCCAGAGTCCTCCCTTTGTAATGGGGTTTGGGACAGCCAGAGCCAGACACAGCCATCAGACATTTCATGTTTGGCTGATGACACCCAAGTACAGCTGCTTCCCCCAGGACATTCCCCAAAGCCACCAGCCCTTTCTGGAAAGCCAATCATTGTGCTTCTGAGATTCAGCTTGACTCTGAGTTGACTTGATTTGAATTTGATTAGAATGTCCCACTCTGGAAGCATACATTATTCTAGAAGTTTCTTGATCTTCTTTAAGTAAATATGAATCATAATATAATTTATAGAAACACCAATGCAAAATGTGCAAATGGAACTGCATTGTTTGCTTAGCTCCTCCCTAAAAACAATGTTTAAACAAAAGAAAAATGACAGCTTTTTTTATATATGGCTATGTGAGATAATTAGTATTTTAAAAAGCAGCAGATTCAACCTTGTTGCAGGAACATGACTTTTCCACATGTATGATCAATTTGATTTTTTATAATAACATCTTATGGGTTTGTAAGACTCTGTATTCTTTGAAAAACAAAAACCTTGAAGTTGTATGTGATAGAAAGTATCCTGTGCACTTCTTGTGAAATAGACTTTGTGTTTCATACTTCATTATTAGTGTCACTCCTTCAGAAAATATCAAGTCGGTTTCCACAGCCACTTCCGACCAGGAGAATCTGTGTACACATGAGTTTTATTCCGGCATTGGATAAAAACATTTCTCACATCCTGGGTGTATAGTTAGAGTCAGTCTTCTCCTGCACATGGTACAGAGCATCGTTGCATATGTTCAATTTACTTTTATTAACCTCTAGTTAGAAAGTCCTGCGCAGTACATGCTGCTTTTAGTATTCCAAAGAGCAGCCACACTGTCTTTCTAAGGAAACACATTAAAAGGCAGCTCACTGAGCCATTTTCTAACACCTGAGAGCAATTAATGTAAGCAGAGACAGGAAACATCATCAATTATTTAAAATAAAATGAATATGTAATGTTGACCTTCTCCAACTGCCATCAGTTTTTATACTTACACCTGAATAAACTCAGGGGAACACAAAACCCACACCACGCTTCAAGTTGCAATCTGTGGTCACAGAAAGAGCTGGTGGCTCCCTGGATTCAGAGCTGAGGAGGAGGTAGAGGAGCCCTGACACCTGATGAAGGGAGGTTGGACTTTGAGGGGCATGAGTGCATTGCCACTTGGGGCCAGTGGCTTCATGTCTGAGCGCTCTCTGCCTCCAGTCTTTCCCAAATATGTTTACTTGTTTCCAACTTCTCAATTTATTTTCTATTCTCACCATCATGAGCAGAGGGCTAACATTCCTGTTATTACATCTCTGAGTGTGTGTGTATATGTGTGTGTGTGTGTGTGTGTATGTGTGTGTGTGGTCTGTGCACATATATACCCTGTCACATCCATTTGCTTATTTATATAAAGTCATTAGTCCTCTTTTATCCCTTTTTTAGAGTCATCCTTTTCTATCCTGAAAAAAAAAAATAAGTGTCAAATGTAGGCTGTGCTTCTTTGGAAGCCCAGAGAAATGTGTTTATATAGCTATAATAGCCAGTTGCTAGAATTAAATGAATCATCTGCTATCGGAACAGAGGATTTTTCTGCAAATATGAAAGCTTAGGCATTATCTAAGAGCAGTGTCACTGATTGGAGATTGGAGAGGTACATTAAGGGAACATAGAGCTGATTACCTAATGAAATTGCTGTGTATGACATATGGCATGAGCAGGATTTGGCACAGCCATGACCAAAGATTTCAGAGCAAAGCTTATTAGACACAAAGTACAAAAAGTCCCTTATGGCTGTTTGAGCTGAACAAGGCTTGAAGTCTTGGTGTCTATTTTCCTTCTGACTTGAGTTACTGATTTTAAGAAAATACAGAGGGCTTCATGCAGAAGCACCAAGCTTCTAGTGAGGTCATCCTCTTAGGATCCTCCTATAGATATTCTGAGACTTTGGCAGATGGTCTCAGTTTGTAAGTTTCAGTCATAACTACAAAGCCAGAGTTGATAATTAGTTTCTGGGACCAGAGTAATCCCAGGGCTATCCACAGGCTGTTAGTGAGTTTCTTCCCGATTTTCTATCATAAAGCTTTTATCTTGTTTAGGAAGTTTTCCATTCAAATTGGCACAGAGTCTAACCACAAACAGATTTCATCAGAGAAGCTTACAAAAAAAATCAAGGGGAATCATTTGCTAATGCTCTCCACAGAAAGAACAGCAACACGTTCTTTATGTCTATCTTCATAATTCTATGGCCAAAAAGGGCTTTGCTTCTTTCAACATGGCATTATACATCTTAAACTTTAATGTGAACAAATGGCTTTGGGGAGAGAGCAAACACGAGGAGTGCATTTTCCAGTCCCTTCTTTATTACCTTTATTACCAGATGTCCCGTCACACACACAAAAAAAAAGAATTAGGTTTAAGGAATCTGTGCCAAGAAACAGAGCTAGGAAAGGGTAAACAAAATTTACAGATAACATTAAACTATTTTTCCCCCAAATTCCTGATTAATTAGTCATCTGTGCCACTCACAGTGCAGGGACACCATCACTGCTGTAGGTGGAATCACCCTTGCTGTAGGTGGAAGCACAGCTGCCTGGTAAGCGGTGGACTCTCCAATATCATAAAACGCAGTCATTGCAGTGATAAACACTCTACAGTGTTCATGTTTGGGCATGAATGGTTAAAAAGAAAAGCAAAATTCTGGCTTAGTTTGATTGGAGAATAGAGGATAAATATGTTAGAAACAAAGGGTTATAAAATGCATGATTCTGGGTAATTGGGGAGTTTGATTTGGGATAAACAAACAAGAAAGTTAAACCTCATTTCAAATGCTATAGTTTGTAATAAAACTTTCTCATAGATTTTGTGTTGCTCAAAGCTCCAAAACCCAGAAAATTTGCAACTAGAGAGAGGAGCATTTCCCTGGTTGTAGAACCGCAAAAGAATTTTAAAGGACTTATTAAATGAAAACTCAGTTTTTTAACTGCTACTATTGTAGAAATCTCTGCAGAAACCATTATTCATAAACCTAATTCCTGAGACTCTGCCCTTGAGTCATGGCAGAGAGCAACTGTGCATGGAAAGACTAAGGATTATTAGTTGTGTTCAAAAGTCTTGCCAATGCAGGCATGTACGTGGAAGGCATGATGTGGGTTAGAACACAGTTATAGATGGATGAATAGTGAGGGACAGTACTGGGGTGGGACAAAGACATTTCCCTTAGTCACATCAGGGAAAAGGCTTTCTTTCTCATACTAAGAAGATGTTGCCAAAAATCTCTTGCCAACCAGAGCAGAGGCTTAGCTTGTTCTTAACATCAGAGGAAGCAAGACTGAGTAATAGGAAGATGGGGAGGTAGGGGTATTAGGGACAGAAGCCAAATACATTTGCTCTAATTTTATGGAGGCTCCAGCACATGTGCATGTGCACACACATGCATGCGCATACACACACACACACACACACACACACACACATCCTTTATACACTATTTGGATTTGAACTTTTAGTGGTGCATTTCATCCTGTAATATTTTCTTCATCATAGTCTTTACATCACATCTGTATATTTGATTTTTTTGTTGTTTTTGAAAAGATGCTGTTACATTTGGAGAAGGTGTCCAGCTCCTTCAATAATACTCCTATTGAAAGAGTTAACATCCCTAAAAAGTATTCTGATTGCCAAAATCAACCTTGCCAAAATCAATCAAGATGGGGGCCCCTAGAGAATGGAGACTGGGGGGAAACACAGATGTGTCAAGTTCCTCAAAGACAACCAGGTAGCTCCAAAGCCAAACAGTGGCAGGGCACTGCGAATCTTCTTGCTTTCCATCTCCCTCAGTTGTTGGGGACCATGGTGCTCCATTGTGCCATCATCTTTCCTATGAGTGTCATATTATGCAGCCAAACCACTTCTGAAAGCCTTTGCAAATAGGATGATAAATTGCACATTTCACTATTTGCATATAAAACATAAAGCTACATTCTCTCAAAACCACAACTAGGAACACTTCAGTGGATGAGGGATTACTACATATTATTGGTAGTTAGGATAAATGCAGTTATATATGTTCTATTCCTTCTTATACGGACTACCTACTAAACTGGTACAGTTAGCTCTCTTTTCAAAGTATACTTTAGTTATTGTCAATAAGTGATGCTGTCTTTATAAAGTTCTGAGTCAGAGCCCTTCTCTAAGCACGGAGAAATCTTCTAAGAAAGGGAGGAACATGTATGGAAACACACTCTGTCAGCAAGAATTGGAAGGATGGGGAGGAAGCCGCGTGGAATAAGGGCCTCAGACAGAGGGGAAAGATGAGGGCGACAGTAGGCAACACCGAGCCTTGTGAAGTCCAAGTCAGACTTTGTTCTGCAAAGTTATAGCAGTGGGAAATGCTGAAATGATTTCAAGCCTAGGCTGAGAGAAAGGCCCATCTACTGATAGGACTTGGTCATGGATTAAATGGGGGGATGAAGGCGAGAGAAAAATGTTCAGATTTCTGGCTTGATTAGAGAGATGTATGGAGTCATTATTCACTGCAATAGAAGACTAAAAGTAGGCTCTTGAAGAAAGTTCATGACTTTGGTTTTGGATGTGATGGATGGCTTTGGAGTGTATCTAAGTGGAGATGCCAAGGGGGCAGTTCGAAAATAATGAAGAATATCAATCCCCATAACACACAGAGTTACACATCATGAAACTTGCCAGACAAAGAAAAATTCTTCAAACGACAGCGTCATAACATTTTATTTGACAAATACTGTGTGTGCTTTCAAATGCATATCAGCCCTCCTTTCACTAGACCTTTGAAGGTTACTGACCAGGAAGTCCATCCTCTCCCTCCCTACTTTGTTTGACTAGACTCCTCAACTTGAGTTTCACAGCACTCTGTCTTCCCTTGCTTACCTCAAAGAATTTTTCAGATTTTACCTAATAAAAGAAAGGCTGTGATTTTGAAGAAAATGAAATGAAGTAGTTGTTAGACTTTTGGCTGCTGAAGGTCCCCCTCTATTTCCTTATAGGATGAAGACGCGCAAAATCTTATTTTAAACATTAGATTTTACCTTATTTCCCCACAACAAACAAATTAGTTCCGATGCTCAAAAGGGAGAATTTGTAAATCACCTGCATACAGGTGGGGTAATTGAAGCCATGGCCATGAATGAAGTTGCCGACCAGTATGGAAAGAAAGAGGGCGCCTTTTAGAGTCCACTACAGTTTTAGCCCTTACTGTGAAATGTCTCAGTCATTCAGTGGGTTAGAGATAATGTCTGCATGTTGAATTTTACCCCCCTTATTCTAGTTATTAGAACCATATGATGTGAGCTAATCGCCTTGGCTATATGATTTTTTTAGAAGCGTCAAACTGCTTATGTATTTTATCAAAATACATTTTTTATACCTTGATTTCCCATTTCAGTGAAAATGAGGAAGCATGCTGCTGCTATTAGATCTTTTTTAAAAGAGAGGTCTAGATATTGGTATATCCAAAGATTCTATTTCACATAATATGATAACTTCAAACAAATTGAAGATTTAACTGCAAAAAAATGTATCTCTTTTCCTCTCTGTTGAAACTGTCTGTATAAAACAGAAATAGAGAGCATGGGTAAATCTGAAAATTAGATAATCCATTACAGAATAATCAAGAAGTGACTGCATATGCAAATATTAAGGATTTTTATACATCATTACCCATCAAGACTCTTCTCTGAGCTTCTCGAAGCACACACTCTCTTCCCTGCACGTACCCACAGAAATGTGAAGATTCCCCCGAGAATCCTATAAACGACTTTTCACAGAAGCAAATAGTGACAGCCTCATTGGTCTTGGGAAGCAGATGCTCTGTGAATGGGAGCTAATCGCATCCAAAGGACCTCTGTTGTAAACAAATCAACAGTCTCTCATCCAATCACTACTGGATTTGGATTTTAGCACTAGGCCTACTGATATCTAACTGTGTGATGTGGTTCTCCATTTATATACCACTTGATTTCCATCTGCCAATGATGAGTTTTGTCAAAGGGGCCTCTGAAGACCCTTCCGGTCTGGATGCTGTCTGGTTCTAATAATCAAATGTGGAGGAAGCTTGGAACATTCCTGGATAGTTTAGACCAAATGAACTGCCCTCTTTTAACCTCCTGTTTAGTTATATTTGACCTCCCATGTTTGTGCAGCTGGCAGCTGAATTAGCCCATTATGTCTCTAACATGTTCACAGTCTGAGTGGTTGATATTAATTTCCATCTTAGGAAATTAATGTGATGTTAGGATAACTAGGCAATATCCACAGCCACCATTCTTTTCTCTGATTGCTTGACCTAACCTGTAATCATCTTTTTATTCTTCTTTTTGTCTCCATTCTTTCCATATTGCCTTAATTTTTTTCAAAAACTGATATATTATTATTCTCAAAAACTTGAACCAAATTTCAAGTTAAGAGAGACAAAAACTCCTTGACATGCCATTTCAAGCCCTTACTCTCTACTTCAAAAGCATTTTAAAAGGCTTGGATTCTCTTGACCTCATGGGCAAATTATTTTGGGCTCCTTGTAAATTCTGCAAATGTTCTCCTTAGCAGTATGTACGTTCTGTCATTTCTCCTGGGAGTGTTCTTCCACCTATTTCTGACTATCAAAACTCAGCCTACTCTTTCAGTTTCACCTCAAACATTGCCTATCTGTGAACCTCTCCTTACCCACATTGCAGAATTAATTTCCCCTTCTATGACTGGATCCCATTTACTTCATATGCTCTTCCCTCTAGCATACTTCTTATCACAGTTTGAGGTGTTTTATATTCACTCTACAGTGACAGTTTCCCCAAGTAGAGTATGGGATCTTCACAGACAAGATTGATGTCTTATTTATCTCTGAACCCTCAGCACCTAAATCAGGGCTTACGAAGAAGCAAATGCATTGAATTAGTTCTGGATCCCAAAATGCACTTGAGGAAGGGACTGGAATTCTGTTCTCATTTGTAATGAATTCCATCAGGAAAATGAATGAATAAATCTTCCATGAGGTACTTCCTATTATTTTGAGGAAGACATTTGTCATCAAAACATTTTCATCATCTATAAAATGATTTCAGAATAATGATTATTGCCCTTCACCAATCCCAAATATTCCCCTACTTCTGGGCACGTGATCTTTTGTATTTCTTAGCTCCTGTGAAGTAAATGGGGCAATGTGACTAATTTTGGAAAATGATTTGTGAAAGGAAAAAACATATGTTGCTTCCTACCCTTTTAATTGTTGGTGCAAAGCCCTCAAAGTTTTCTTTTCCTTCTATCACAATAACTACAAGCATTCAAGAGGTGACCTCTATACAAATGAGAGACCCTGATTAAGTAACATACAAACCACTTTCTTGGACCCAAAATGTACATATAATTGGATCAAGAAATAAATCTTAGTTTTGTTTTGTTTTTCAACCACTGAGATGTCAGGCATAGAGATCAGCCTGATAGAAATCCTGTTGGCTAAGAACAGTCCTTACTTCCACATTTTCTGAGTTTCTCCTATGGTGAGATTTACACTGTATTGTAAGAATTTGTAGAATTAATACATGTCTTCAGTAGGCTATTGACCAGCATTTCTGTTTTTCTGGAATTTCGGTATCCATATCAAGTATCAAAAATTCAGATTTTAGGGTGTAGCTCAGAGATAAAGCACCCTTGGGATCAATATTCAGTACTGAAAAAAAAAATTCAGATGTCAGGGCTTCAACCCAGTCCTAATGAATCACAGTCTTGGGAAATATGGCCATGGACTCTGTATTTTCAACAAGTCTTTTCATTGTTCTTATAAATTTCATGAGGAACTATGTGTCTCTGGTTGAGTTGAATTAAATGAGAGTGTCATTTCTGAGGGCAGGGTCCTATTTATCTTGTTTAGCTCCTGACTCAGCACCCAGCACAAGGTCAGCAGATGGAAGGTAGATAATAAATAAATATTTGTTTGGTGTAGAATAAAGCACTAGAATTTCTGTCCTGACTTAAAGACATTCCATGAGGACAAAATGACATAATATAGGCAAAATCACTTTGTGTATAGAAAAGGAATATATCATTACACCAAACCGCACAGAAAAATGAATCATTTAACCAACACTGTTACCTTTGACCCATAATGGCTTCTCTGAGCTAAAGCTCATTGACCACTGGTTGTATGCTGGGCACTCTTCCAAGGGCTTCCATGAATTTGAACATCTTCTTTTATCTTCTCAAAAAACTCTTTGAGAAACAGACTGTTACTTTCCTCCATTTTACTAATGAGAAAACCAAGATTCAAAATTAATATCCTGTCAAGGTCCTCCAGCTAGTAAGTGCTAGAGCAACACTTCTTAAACATTAGTGAGCACCAGAGTCACTCAGAGGGTTTCTTAAAACACAGATTGCTCAATACCACTGCAGAATTTCCAATCAGCAGGTTTGGGCTAGGTCCCAAGAATTTGCATTTAAAATAAGCTTCCAGATGATGCTAATACTCTTGATCTGGACCACAGTTGGAGAACCACTATATTAGGGCTAAATTTGCACTCAGAAATTCTGACTTTCGGACCTCTATTATTAATTAATATATTTTTTTTTCCTATTTTACTATGATCCTAGCTCTTAGAGAATATACACTCATTAAAATTTTTTTTTCATTTATTTTAATTGCAAATAGTAAGTATATAGAAAGTCAACATCAACTACAATTAGATATTTATTATTTTTCTTCCTTTTTTATTGGTGCATTATAATTATACATAATAGTGGAACTTCTTGTTGTAGCATACACATTTATTATTTCTATTTTAGAATTGGAAAATGGATTTCTTTCCTCTTGGCATTCTATTAGGTAACTACCTTTGCAAGATTGTTAAAATTTTATTTTTGGAAGTTGAAAGCAAGAATCTTCCCTGGGAAAGAATCCTAGCCAAGAGTTTCAGCTTTATTAGTTGCATGTGGTGTGCCCTCTTCGTAGGATGTCTTTAGCATGGATGTGTTTTTTCCCCTTAACTTCTCTCTGTGTCTCAGTTATGAGAAGTTTCTATGTTATATGAAATTAAGTAGACATTAGTAAAGCTATTTTTACAAAAAAAAAAAAAAAAAAAAATTTTGAACTCTTCCCTGAATCCTCAAGTGAACATAGTTAAATTAGGTTTATTTCATGTTTTCTCTTCAACTAAATGAAATACCTAAAATCACCATTTTGTTAGTCCATTTTCCATTACTTTTACAAAATACCTGAGATAATCAACTTAAAATAAGGACAGGTTTATTTTAGGAGTTTCAGTCTGTGGTCACTTGGCTCAGATTGCTTTGTACCTGCCGCAGCACAGCACAGTACGTCACTGCAGAACAGGAGGCCTCTCCACCTCATGGTAGCCAGGAAACAAAGAGAGGACTGGAAGGGCTTGGGGGCCTAATATCCCCTTCAAGGTCAACCCCCCCACCACCAACGGCTTAACTCTTATCCACTAGTTCTACCTCTTAAATATTCCCCTACTTTCCAATAATGCAGAGCTGAGAACCAAGCCTGTAACGTGGGGTTTGGGGGACACAGCAGAACCAAATTATCACAACTATTTAATGAATAACTTCTTTGTTTGCAAAAGGAACGAACAGCCGAGATACAAACTTGAATTTAAAACTTACCAGTGGTGGGCGGGGGTTGTGGCTCAGCCGCTGAGCACTAGCCTCGCACTTGAGCGGCCCGGGTCAGCACCACGTAAACATAAATGCATTGCATTGTGTACAACTAAAGTAAATAAATAAATATTAAAAAAAAAAAAAAAAACTTACCAGTGGACTTTTGTGTTTTACAAATGTCAGTGAACTTATACCAGATCCAACTTCCACATAGAGTCTGGTTTTCCTTGCCATGAGTGTCAAAGGACATTAATTCACACACAATTATACAGAACTCCTTCCACGTCAATGTTGAATCAGGCCTTTATTGTTTGTAAGCCAACATGAATGTACACATACTCCAAATTCCGCATTTATGCCACCACATTTAATGAAATCAAATCATTCTAAAATAACAAACATTTACATAATTAAAAAAAAACCAAAGGCAGTTATTTTGTTTAACATTTCTCACAGTATGCTATTACTCAGTACTGGACAGCAACCTTTTGATAATAAAAGCTAGTCTGCTCTTATGTCCTAAGCCACAACTCTGCAGTGAGCAGCAGCCTTCACATAGAGAAGCCATGCTCCCCTCGTGTCCTGAGCCTGGATCCTAGGAGGCCCGAATGATGCCAGCAGAAGACCATGGAGCTTACCCACTTAGAACACCCACCAGCATGCTGCTGTGAGGTGAAGGCCAAATACCTCTCCCTTATAAAATAATTTTGGGAAAACTATTTTTTAATCAAATCAAACTATAAATAAAGGATTTAAAAAGTCAATTTTTTATTAATTCATTTTCCCCCCAAATGATACGGTTTCATTTATATATCCTGTATAGCAGTTGTTGCAAAAAGAAAAAATGAATTTGTTAAAAATGATTTCTATAATATTTTTAACCACAGCTTCTTCCAAATTAAGGAAGAAAGCAATTTTTTTTTTAGTATGTTAGAATTTAAAAAAAAATTCTTTTTGGATATACATGACAGTAGGATGTATTTTGACATATTATCCATACATGGAGCTTAACTTATTCTGATTAGGATCCCATTCTTGTGGTTGTACATGATATGAAGTTACACTGGTCGTTTATTCATATATGAACATAGGAAAGTTATGTCAGATTTATTCTACTGTCTTTCCTATTCCCATCCCCCTTCCTTTCATTCCCCTTTGTCTAATCCAATGAATTTCTATTCTTCCTTAGCCCCCTAAAACAAGTTTTAAGAAGATATAATATGAAAGGAATTACATGACTGATTGTAGTTATATACTGGAATCTAAAAATATTATTAATATTAAGAAGAAAAACAATTTGAAAAAAAGTTCACAATCAACAAGACTAACTTTGTACTTAATATTCTCTAAATACCAAGAACTGAAAAAAAATTTTTTTTAAACTTCCTCAGTTTTACTGCTTTGTTTTAAGTTCACAATTCAGGGAATCAAAACAATTCAAATAAAGCAAAATAAATAATACTACAATGACAAAAACTAAGTAACAATAGCAGTAAACACTGAGTGGTAAGGATTTGAAATTTTATTTGCAAAAACATTTCCAATGTTTAGAAAGGGTTAGAAATTGCCGATGACACCAAAATAGATAAATCAAAAGAAATATAACTGACTTAGTATCAAAAAAGATTCTTATAGTCAATACAATTGTTAAATGCATCAGACTGACATTTTCATGGTAAGAAAAGGATTGCTGAATCTGTAAATACAACACTATTGAGCATTGCAAGGGACATTACTACAGTTGAAGTCACCAGTGCTAGAAAATCCCTTGCTATAGATATTGTATAATTAGGACTGCATTCAGCTAAAAGTGATGAAATCCCTTACTCAGAAGTTTAAACTTGTCAAGGTTGATATGCCTCATGTAAAAGGAAATGTAGGGTAAACAGCCCAAGAGCAAGTCTTGGCTCAATGGTGCAATCAGAGCACCAGGCTTAAAACTTCCTGCTCTATCATTCTCAAGTTAGGACTTTTGTCTTTTTTTTTTTTTGTTTTTTTTTTTTTTTTTTTTTTTTTTTTTTTTTTTTTGTTTTTTTTTTTTTTGTGTTGTGTGTGTTTTTCACATAGATAGAAGACTGGCTGCTGTATTTCCAAGCATTGAGTCTTTGTTCCAGGCAGGAAGAAGGTGAAAGAAAAAGTTGTTCTGTCTAGTGAGTGGTTTCCTTTTCACTTGATAATGAATGTCTACCCAGGGGTTTCCACAGATGCTCAATGACCACGACTATGGTTCATGGCCACCCCTAGATGTGAAGGTGATTATGTTAGTCCTTCTGTCTGCTCAGTACTGGAAAGCAAAGGGAAGGGAAACCATGAGTGGCCTTTGATTAACCAATCAGTAGCGAGCAACAGAATGCACTGCTCATACCCCTACTAGGCACATTCTTACTGGAGATGTTCTGGCTTTCTGGAAACTGCTGCCAGTGATACCCCTATTCAGGAATCTTTGGTTTAGGGTATGCTCTTCAAGGACAGCTTGGTGAGCAGCCCATCTTCAGAAGATAAAAGTTGGCCAGAAGCAAAACTTTTAGGGACACTCTAGCTTGATACTCCTGCTATAGTCATACCAGGTACAGTTGCAAACAGTTGAATTAAACATTAATACACACCTAGAGCGGCCGAAGGCTAATGCTAATTCTCAGAGACACTGCAGCCTGAGCTCCTTCAGTGAATAAGATGACTCTCCATACAATAGAGTCAGTACTTCACATAATTAAGGAGAGCAATATCACTTCTTTTCTTTCCTCTCATTCTTTTCAAATTGTTACACTAAAGAGTTGTCAGTTATGGAAGAGGGCCCACTGCTAAGCCAGCTACCCATTACTGACCTCTTCTTCAACTTCACAAAGACCCCGTCAGAGCTTTGAGATGAGTGTGAATAAGTATTTGATTAAATCCTTAGCTGAGTGCACTCCAACTCCTTCGTTCCCATCTGAGGGAGGTGCGTTTTTATTTCCCAAATTGCATCATATTCCCCCAGTAATATATATAATTGCCTACCTGCTGCCTTGGGCTGGACTACACATGAGCTAAAGGACTCTGACTGATCTCATTCAAAGTCTTCTGGTAATATTTGTAACTTTTTGGCTGCCCAACATTTTCCAATTTGAAAGAATATTATAACTTTGAGGTCTTATTGAGTTAAGCTCTTTGCCTCCAGCAAAAGGGAGCTGTAGTTCTGGGGTAATATTCAAAATGCTAAACAATTCACATAGCACAGGCACAAACCAAACAGAATAACTCCTGGTCTGTATGCAGGAGCGAGAGCCCAGTCCTGAAGCAGGACTCTCCCTTCTCCCACCTGAGGCAACTGGAGAGAGAGTACATGACGTTGGTCTGCCAACTGGATCCTCTTGGCTAAGGGCTTTTCTGCTTTGTGTGAATGATGCAAAGGCAGAGTGCTGGTTTGAATCTATCTAAGCATTAGTAGTAGTGTCCAGTGGGGACAGTATCCGGTGGTGGTTAGGGATCCTGTAGCCAGCTTACTGTGCCCAACATTTGTTTGTCCTGGCCAAACTGTGCCTGCTGAAAAGATCATTGCAGGGCTTCCTACTCTAGGTGCTCCACAGCCTCCTTAGTACAAGTCTTATTAAACACTGAAACACATACCTAGAGCTTCCAGCAGCAAATGTCAGTTCTGAGAGAAGCTGCAGCCTGACCTCCGTCAGTGGGTAAAGTCTTGCAGTACTTTTACTACCTTAGTTCCTGCCATTTTCCAGCGCTGCTTCTTCCCTCCCATCCACTCTCTGAACTTCTGACACCTCCTCAATAAATTCCTTTCTTCTTAAGATAACCAGCTCTTGTCAGTTTTTGGTCATGCTTCCAAGAGCCCAGGCTGATCATTAACTGAAGACAGGCCTTGACTGTCTGCTTTATGCTTCCTTTCCCTTGGGCCCAACTGTGTCTTTGCTCAGTTTTGGGAAGTAGGAGGAAGAGCCTCCTAGGAAGAGGGAAGGCTGTCTTTCTGCTCCTGCCACATGATTTCTAAGAAAGGAAAATTATTTCTCCCCACCTCTCTCACCTCCCCTTTCTTAGGAACTGTGAGCAAGGAATGTCTGCGTTTTTCACTCTGCAAACCTCACATCCTTTTTGGGAGACATAACCAGAAGACTTCATTTGATATTTCTATAGAGTATGTCATTAATAGCAAATAATTTTGCTTTTGAGGGTGTGTTGGTTTAAAAATATTTATCCAAAATCTGGCTATACTGGTTGAGTTTCCCTTATCCAAAATGCTGAGGACCAGAAGTGTTTCAGAGTTCAGACATTTTTTTGAATTTTGGAATATTTGCATATACACAATGAAATATTTTAGGAATGGGATCCAAGTTTAAACATGAAATTCATTTGTGTCTCATATGCCCCTTATGCACATAGCCTAAATATAATTTTATACAATATTTTTAGTGCACCTACATGTTGACTGTGACCATCACATGAGATCAGGTGTGAAATTTTCCACGTCTGACATTGTGCTGGTACTCAGTTTCAGATATTGGGCCAGGCACAGTGGCACATGCCTGTAATCCCAGCTGCTCAGGAGGCTGAGGAAGGAGGATTGTGAGTTCAAGGACAGATTCAGGAACTTAGTGAGGTCCTAAGCAACTTGTTGAGACTCTGTCTCTAAATAAATTTAAAAAGAGCTGATGATGTGGCCCAGTGGTTAAGCACCCATGGATTCAATACCAGGAACATAAAAGAAAAAGAAAAAAAGAAAGAAAGTTTCAGATATTGGGTCATTTTGGGTCTTAGACTTTTGGGTTATTGATACTGACTCTATAGCATCTTATCTACTATAGCACCCAAGGAGTTGTTCTATCTCAACACTATTTTATTTCCGTATAGGAAAGGATGCATATACTCCATAAAGATAAAGACAATTTGGAATAAGAAAAATAAAGCTAAGGAAAAATGTACATAAGTATGAACTTGGCACATGAAATATAGGGCAAGAAATCCTACACAACTAGTACAAGGAGCCACAAGTTCTACAAGTCACTCTTACATAACAAAGCCTAGTGTGAGATGCACATTAACTTCTCAAAATGAATTTAAAGATTTAGGTAATAGATGTTTCTTTAAATAGACTGGGCAATTTGTTTTCTTTTCTCCTACAACTAGATATCCCATAACTACCAGTCCTCAATATTGTATAAGCATTTCCTGTCCTATAATCTCCAGCTGTCTAAATTGTCTTATAATTTAATGGCAGCACCTAGAAATAGCTATAAAAATCATGAACTCAGATTTGCTGTTTCGATGACCTCTCAGGTGACTTAGACATTCAATCCTCCTTGGCAAGGTTTATTTGGGGCTTTGAAGTATCTAACAGATTAACACATGTTTTTTACCTTTCATTTCCATAAGTGTAATAAAAATGAAGTTGTTTGTAAACTGTATGTATTTTTGTATTTAAAATCTGTTGGCTAAAAGTTAAAAGTTATTTGACTACTGAGAAGCAAAGTTGTTTTTTGAGATGGTTGTAATTTATCCCAAATTCTACCCTTATGATGGAAATTATCATAATACCCCTTTCTAGAAACCCACACCATTATCATGTCTATTAAGAGACTGAACAGCATGACACACACGCTGGTGATGACTGTGGATACCAGGCGAGCTTTGCCAGCTCTGGTAACAATCGATCTGTAAACAAGTTCCCATGAAACTCAGGAACCACCTCCTTGTGTCTTTATCTGTCAGTGGGGGAAGTAATAGATACCTGGGAGAACTGTAAGGGTAGAACTAAACAACATATTTATAAATTACCCTCTATAGTTTCTGGCTGAGAGTAGGGGCTCTGTGGCTGTTCCTTTTTCCTTATTACTTAATGCAACAAACTAAGACCTTGATAATTTTACTTGTACCTAGCAGTGCCAATGGTTCTGCTATGTAGCACTTGGTTCACACTACTTGTCCCAACTTTGGCTAATTAGGGTTTGGAAACCACTAACACTATAGGTCCAAAGTTATACTAATTAGGGCTTGGAAACTACTAATGCTAATTGGTCAATTTTTTTTTTTCACCAAAACTCCAAATCAGTAGTTTCTTTTTCTTTTTCTTTCTTTTTTTTGGGGGGGGGGGGTGGGGGAGAAGATTTTATTTTATTTATTTATTTTTTATGCTAAGTTGTTATATATGACAGCAGAATGCATTACAATTCATATTACATATTTTTACATATCTCTGTATACAAAGTATATTCACACCACTCGTGTCTTCATACATGCACTTAGGGTAATGATATACATCTCATTCTACCATCTTTTCTTTTTCCCTTTTGCCCCTTCCCTTCCCCTCCATTGCATTTGGCCTTTCTAGTGTTCCTCTAATCCTCCTATGCTCCCTGTCCCAAACCCAATGTGAATCGGCTTCCTTATATCAGAGAAAACATTCTGCATTTGGCTTTTTGGGATTGGCTAACTTCACTTAGCATTATATTCTCCAAATTCATCCATTTACCTGTGAATGCCATGATTTTATCCTTTTTTGTTGCTGAATAATACTCCATTGTGTATATATACCACATTTCTTTATCCATTCATCTACTGAAGAGCATCTAGTTTGGCTCCACAGTTTAGCTATTGTGAATTGTGCTGCTATAAACATTGATGTGGCTGTGTCCCTGTAGTATGCTGTTTTTAAGTCCTTTGGGTATAGACCGAGGAGTGGGATAGCTAGGTCATAAGGTGGTTCCATTTCAAGTTTTCCAAGGAATCTCCATACTGCTTTCCGTATTGGCTGCACCATTTTGCAGTCCCACCAGCAATTTATGAGTGTGCCTTTTTCCCCACATCCTCTCCAACATTTATTGTTGTTTGTGTTCTTAATAGCTGCCATTCTGACTGGTGTAAGATGAAATCTTAGAGGGTTTGATTTGCATTTCTCTAATTTCCAGGGATGTTGAACATTTTTTCATGTATTTGTTGATAGGGTAAAGAATAAAATCATGGCCTTCACAGGTAAATGGATGAATTTGGAGAATATAATGCTAAGTGAAGTTAGCCAATCCCAAAAAGCCAAATGCAGAATGTTTTCTCTGATATAAGGAGGCCAATTCACATTGGGGTTGGGACGGGGAGCATAGGAGGATTAGAGGAACACTAGAAAGGCCAAATATGATGGAGGGGAAGGGAAGGGGAAAAATGGGGGGGGGGAAGATGGTAGAATGAGATGAATATCTTATTCTGAGAAGTGTCTTTTCAGCTCCTTGGCCCATTTATTGATTGGGTTATTTGGGGGGTTTTTTTGGTGTTAAGATTTTTGAATTCTTTATATATTCTAGAGATTAGTGTTCTATCTGACATGCATGTGGTAAAAATTTGTTCCCAATTAGTAGGCTCTCTATTCACCTCACTGATTATTTCTTTTACTAAGAAGAAGCTTTTTAGTTTAAATCTATTCCATTTGTTGATTCTTGATATTAATTCTTGCACTATAGGAGTCTTATTAAGGAGGTTGGGGCCTAATCTGACATGTTGGAGATTAGGGCTTACTTTTTCTTCTATTAGGCGTAGTGTCTCTGGTCTAATTCCTAGGTCCTTGATCCACTTTGAGTTTTGTGCATGGTGAGAGATAGGGGTTTAATTTCATTTTCTTGCATATGGATTCCAGTTTTCCCAGCACCATTTGTTGAAGAGGCTATCTTTTCTCCAATGTACATTTTAGGTGTGTTTGTCTAATATAACTGTAATTTTGTGGGTTTGTCTCTGTGTCCTGTATTCTGTACGATTGGCCTACATGTCTATTTTGGTGCTAATATTATGCTGTTTTTGTTACTCGTGCTCTGTAGTATAATTTAAAGTGTGGTATAGTGATGCTACCTGCTTCACTCTTCTTGCTAAGGATTGCTTTATCTATTCTGGTTCTCTCATTTTTCCAGATGAATTTCATGACTGCTTTTTCTATTTCTATGAGGAATGTCATTGGGATTTTGATTAGAATCACATTAAATCTGTATAGTGCTTCTGGTAGTATGGTCATTTTGACAATATTAATTCTGCCTATCCAAGAAAAGGGAGTTCTTTCCATCTTCAAAGGTCTTCCTTAATTTCTTTCTTTGGTGGTCTGTAGTTTTCATTATAGAGGTCTTTCATTAAGTTGATTCCCAAGTATTTTATTTATTTAATGCTCTTGTAAATGGGGTAGTTTTCCTCCTTTCCTGTTCAAAGGATTTGTCACTGATGTATAGAAATGCCTTTGATTTATGGGTGTTGATTTTGTATCCTGCTACTTTGCTGAATTCATTTATGAGTTCTAGAAGTTTTCAGGTGGAATTATTTAGGTCTTCCAGGAATAGAATCAATTTGTCAGCAAATAGTGATAATTTGAGTTCTACTTTACCAATCTCTATCCCTTTAATTTCTTCAATCACTCTTATTGCTCTCTGTTTCAAGAACTTGTTAAATAGAAGTGGTGAAAGATGGCTCTGGTCTTGTTCCAATTTTTAGAAGGAACACTTTTTTTTAAGTAAATTCATATGCATATAAGTATACTTACAACTGTTTGTAACAAAGTGGTACAATTCAGTTCTTCAATCATTAAGGAAAATGGTCTCATTCAACCCTTTCCCCCCCCCCTCCCCGCTTGCTCCCTTTACCCTCCCTTCCCTTGTTCTAGTGTTCCTCTAATTCCTATGTACCCCCATCCAACAATATTTTGAAAAAGCCTCCTTATATAAGAGAGAACATTTGGTACTTGGATTTTTGACACTGACTAACTTCACTTAGCATTATGTCTTCCAACTTCATCCATTTACCTGCAAATGCCATTAATTTGTTTTCTTTTATTGCTGAGTAAAATTCCATTGTGCGTATATACCACATTTTCTTAATCCACTCATTTACTGAGGGACATCTAGGTTGGTTCCACAACCTAGCTATTGTGAATTGTGCAGCTACAAACATTGAGATAGCTGTGTCACTGTAATATGCTGTTTTTAAGTCCTTTGGGAATAGACCCAAGAGTGGGATGGCTGGGTCATAGGATGGTTCCATTCCCAGTTTTCCAAGAAATCTCCATACTGCCTTCCATAACGGTTGCACCATTTTGCAGTCCCACCAGCAATGTATGAGTGTGCCTTTTTCTCCACATCCTCTCCAACATTTATTGTTGCTTGTGTTCTTGATGGCTGCCATTCTGACTGGAGTGAAGTGAAATCTTAGAGTAGTTTTGATTTGCATTTCTCTAATTGCCAGCGATGTTGAACATTTTTTCATGTATTTGTTGATTAATCGTGTATCTTCTTCTGAGAGGTGTCTTCTCAATTCCTTAGCCCATTTATTGATTGGGTTATTTGTTTTTTTAGTGTAAAGTTTTTTGAGTTCTTTATATATTCTAGAGATTAGTGCTCTATCTGATGTGCATGTATTAAATATTTGTTCCCAATTAGTTGGCTCTCTATTCACCTCACTGATTGTTTCTTTTGCTGAAAAGAAGCTTTTTAGTTTAAATCTATCCCATTCATTAATTCTTGGTAGTAATTCTTGCGCTACAGGATTCTTATTAAGGAACGTGGGGCCCAATCCAACATGTTGGAAATTGGAGCTTACTTTTTCTTCTATTAGGTGTATTGTCTCTGGTCTAATTCCTAGGTCTTTGATCCACTTTGAATTGAGTTTTGTGCATGGTGAGAGATATAGGTTTAATTTCATTTTGTTGCATATGGATTTCCAGTTTTCCCAGCACCATTTGTTGAAGAGGCTATCCTTTCTCCACTGTACATTTTTTGGCACCTTTGTCTAATATAAGATAGCTGTAATTAAATGTATTAGTCTCTGTATCCTCAATTCTGTACCATTGGTCCACCAGTCTGTTTTGGTGCCAATACCATGCTGTTTTTGTTACTATTGCTCTATAGTATAATTTAAAGTCTGGTATGGTGATGCCCCCTGCTTCACTTTTCTTGCTCAGGATTGCTTTGGCTATTCTGGGTCTCTTATTTTTCCAAATGAATTTCATGACTGCTTTTTCTATTTCTTTGAAGAATGACATTGGGATTTTGATTGGAATTGCATTAAATCTGTATAATGCTTTTGGTAGTATGGACATTTTGACAATATTAATTCTACCTATCCAAGAGCAAGGTAGGTCTTTCCATCTTCTGAGTTCATCTATAATTTCTTTCTTTAGTGTTCTATAATTTTCGTTATAGAGGTCTTTCACCTCTTTCGTTAGGTTGATTCCCAGGTATTTTATTTTTTTTGATGCTATTGCAAATGGGGTATTTTTCATCATTTCCCTTTCAGAGTCTTTGTCGCTGATGTACACAAATGCCTTTGATTTATGTGTGTTGATTTTGTATCCTGCAACTTTGCCAAATTCGTTTACTAGTTGTAAAAGTTTTCTGGTAGAGTTTTTTGGGTCTTCTAGGTAGATTATCATGTCATCAGCAAATAGTGCTAATTTGAGCTCTTCTTTTCCTATCTTGATCCCTTTAATTTCTTTCGTCTGTCTAATTGCTCTGGCCAGAGTTTCCAGTACTATGTTAAATAGCAGTGGTGAAAGGGGACATCCCTGTCTTGTTCCAGTTTTTAGAGGGAATGCTTTCAATTTTTCTCCATTTAAGATAATGTTAGCTTGGGGCCTTGCATAAATAGCTTTTATTATGTTAAGATATGTTCCTGATATTCCTAGTTTTTCTAGTGTTTTGAACATAAAGGGGTGTTGTATTTTGTCAAATGCTTTTTCTGCATCAATTGAGATGATCATATGATTTTTGTCTTTAAGTCTATTGATGTGATGTATTATGTTTATTGATTTCCGAATATTGAACCAGCCTTGCATCCCTGGGATAAACCCCACTTGATCGTGGTGCACTATCTTTTTGATATGTTTTTGTATCCGATTTGCCAGGATTTTGTTGAGGATTTTTGCATCTATGCTCATTAAAGATATGGGCCTGAAGTTTTCTTTTTTGGATGTGTCTTTGCCTGGCTTTGGAATTAATGTAATATTGGCCTCATAGAAAGAGTCTGGAAGAGCTCCCTCTTTTTCTATTTCTTGAAATAGTTTGAAGAGCATTGGTATTAGTTCTTCTTTGAAAGTCTTATAGAACTCGGCTGTAAACCCATCAGGTCCTGGACTTTTCCTTGTTGGTAGGTTTTTGATGACATCTTCTATTTCTTCGCTTGTAATTGATCTATTTAAATTATGTATAGCCTCCACATCCAGTTTAGGCAAATCATATGACTCTAGAAATCTGTCAATGCATTCAGTATTTTCTATTTTATTAGAGTAAAGTTTTCAAAGTAATTTCTAATTATATTCTGTAATATCTGAGGTGTTTGTTGTGATATTCCCTTTTTCATCACGAATGTTAGTAATTTGAGTTTTTTCTCTTCTTCTTTTCGTTAGCATCGCTAAGGGTCTGTCAATTTTGTTTATTTTTTCAAAGAACCAACTTTTAGTTTTGTCAATTCTTTGAATGGTTTCCTTAGTCTCAATTTCATTAATTTCTGCTCTGATTTTAATTATTTCCTGTCTTCTACTGCTCTTGGTGTTGGTCTGTTCTTCTTTTTCTAATGCTTTGAGGTGTGATGTTAAGTCATTTATTTGTTGGGTTTTTTTCCTCTTAAGGAATAAACTCAGTGCAATGAATTTTCCTCTTACTACTGCCTTCATAGTGTCCCAGAGATTTCTATATGATGTATCTGTGTTCTCATTTACCTCTAGGAATTTTTTGATCTCCTCTTTGATGTCTTCTTCAACCCCTTGTTCATTCAGTAGCATGTTGTTTAGCTTCCAGTTGATGGAGTAGTTTTTCTTATTCCTTGTTTTGTCGTTGATTTCCAATTTCATCCCTTTATGCTCCGATAGCATGCAGGGTAGTATCTCTATTTTTTTATATTTGCTGAGAGTTGCCTTGTGACATAATATATGGTCTATTTTGGAGAAGGAGCCATGTGCTGCTGAGAAAAATGTGTATTCGTTTACTGAGGGATGAAATATTCTATATATGTCCGTTAGGTCTAAATTGTTAATTGTTTTGAGGAGGCTTAAAGTTTCTTTGTTTAGCTTTTGTTTGGATGATCTATCCATTGGTGAGAGAGGTGTGTTGAAGTCCCCTAGAATAACTGTGTTGTGGTCTATTTTACTCTTGAACTTAAGAAGCGTTTGTTTGATGAATGTAGGTTCTCCATTATTTGGGGCATACAGATTTATGATTGTTATATCCTGTTGATGGATGGTTCCCTTAAGTAATAAGAAATATCCATCTTTGTCCCTCTTGATTAATTTTGGTTTGAAGTCTACCTTGTTTGATATGAGAATGGAAACCCCTGCTTGCTTCCGCTGGCCATGTGAGTGATAAGACTTTTCCCAGCCTTTCACTTTCAGTCTGTTGATGTCTTTTTCTATGAGGTGTGTTTCTTGGAGACAGCAAATTGTTGGGTCATTTCTTTTAATCCATTCTGATAATCTGTGTCTTTTGATTGGCGAGTTTAGGCCATTAACATTCAGGGTTATTATTGAGATGTGATTTTTATTCCCATCCATTTTTATTTGAATTATGGTCTTTAGCTTGATTTGGTTTCTCTTCTGGTTGGTATTTCCTTTAGTTTAATATCTCCCTTTGTTGATTTTTGTTATCATCTTTCTCTTCTTCTTCATGAAAAATGTTGCCCAGGATGCTCAGAAGTGCTGGCTTTCGAAAATCTTTCAACTTTTGCTTGTCGTGGAAGGTTTTTATTTCATCTTCGAATCTAAAGCTTAATTTTGCTGGATATAAGATTCTTGGTTGACATCCCTTTTCTTTCATTTAGCTAATGCTTTTAAGGTCTGCTGGCCTATTGGTTTCCTTAGCAGTAGATAGCTTTTAAATCTTCTTGCTTTTAAGGTCTGGGTTGAAAAATCTGAACATAGTCTGATTGGTTTCCCCCTATATGTAATTTGCTTCCTTTCTCTTGTGGCATTTTAGTATTTTCATCTGCATTTTCATTGTTGGATCTGTTTTTGTGTTCGGTGTTCGGTATGCCTCTTGAACATGGTTTTCCATTTCATTCCTCAAGCTTGGAAAATTTTCTGTAATTATTTCATTAAATAGATTACTCATTCCTTTGGCTTGAAACTCTGCCCCTTCCTCTACGCTGATCACTCTTAAGTTTGGTCTTTTTATGCTGTCCCATAATTCTTGGATGTTATGTTCATGATTACTAACAAGTTTTGCTGTATGGTTTAAATTCTTCTCTAGGACATATATTTTGTCTTCATTGTCTGAGGTTCTATCTTCCAGGTGGTCTATTCTGTTGTTTTCAATTGAGCTTTTATTTTGGTTTATTGCTTCTTTCATTTCTGGAATTTCTGTTTTTCTCTTTAGTTTTACTTCCTGTATTTGTTTTTGGAGTTCTTTGTCAAAATGATCTTTTGCCTCCTGTACCTGCTCCCTCATCTCATTTTTGAGTTCATTCTTTAGTTCCATAAACATTTGGCATATGTAATTTCTAAATTCCATCTCTGGCATTTGACCAACTGTGCTTGCCATGACATCTACCGATGAGGTATCTTGATTTGTTTGTGTCATTTTCTCTTCTTTGTTTTTTTCATGTTGCTTGTGTGTCTATTCTTCCTGCACTGTGGGACCTTGACTGTTTCGATTTTACCTTAAAGCCTTATGTTGTTCCTGTAGTACAATGCTATCAGATCACCTTATAATTCCTTTATACTTTTAAAACCTAACACTTTCTATTCAGAAAATCCAAGTTTGGTCACAATGTACAGATTTTGTTAAACCCAGATATTATTTCCAATTTACTCTGTACGTTTCTGATAGGGTTTTATAGCTTCAAGTATTGGATACAGAGGTGTTATGTTTAGGAAGAAGGAAGTGTCTTGAATTGTTCTTTCTTGGAAAGTATGAAAAGAGATATCTATTGAAATGGTTTAGTGGAAGTGGTTTAGTATCAGTAGATGATGGAAGAAAGACAATGGGGTTGACAATTAGGTAAAAAGATCAATTTATATATATAGTAAGTTGGAAAAGAAAAAAAAATGATAAAAAGAGTACGAATTGGTGTAAGAGAGAGGAGAGAGAGAATCAAGGAAATAGAGAGTAAACTATATATAACACCACTTTGCTACCCAGTTCAATTGCGCTGGTTCTAGAAATCCCATGTTTAGTATGCACTGGCAGGATGTAAACATGAAAGATGAAGGAGGAAGAAAAGATACAAGAGTGAGAAGGAGGAAAAGAATGAAAGAAAAAAGGAGCGGAAGCAAATATACACACTAACAATCAATGCGGAAGGAAAAAAAAAAAAAAAAGCAGAACAAAACAAAGCCAAAAAAAGAAAAAGAAAAATAAACAAACAACAATCATACAAACAAAAAAAACCCCTCCCTGCAATCCAAAAAATCAAGCAGACCATAAAAAGCCCCCCTCTTTTTTTCCTTTCCAGTTCAAACCAATTGCTATTGGATCACAGTCTGTGATCCTGTCAGTGAAATCAAGGCTGTATCCTAGGCCAGCGGCTGCTTCAGTGAAGGAGTGGCCCAGGGGGACCGTGTGTGTCAGCAGATGAATGGCGCTGGGAAGGGGACCTTACAGAAGGCACCCCCTCCCCAAGCCCACCCACAGTTGCAGCCCCCTGTGGCCGCTGCGCCAGCCTCAGAAACGCCTTCCCCTGCTGACCACCCAAGTCTCACCCAATTGTGCGTTGTCTTCAGAGAGCTGGAGAGTCCCTGGATGGATGCAGCAGTCGCTCTCCGTCTCCTCCCCTCCGTCAGGACCAGCCCCTGCAGCTTTCAAAGATGGCGGTGCTCTCCCTCCAGTCAACAGCAGCTCTGCAGACTCCAGTATCCTCGCCGCCGATCACACCAGGAAGCCACACCTGTGACTGTGGTGCATCTATTTTCCACGGAGCTGCCCTGAAGTGAGATGTTTTTCTAGTGTTTTGATCATATTGAGATGATCATATGATCTTTCTTTAAGTCTTATTGATATTTTGAATTACATCTATTGATTTCCATATGTTAAGCCAACCTTGCATCCCTGGAATGAACCCCACTTGATCATGGTGTACTATCTTTTTGATATGTTTTTGTATCTGTTTTGCCAGAATTTTATTGAGAATTTTTGCATCTATGTTCATTAGAGATATTGGTCTGAAGTTTCTTTGATGTGTCTTTGACTGGTTTTGGAATCAGGGTGATATTGGCATCATAGAATGAGTTTGGAAGTGCTCCATCTTTTTCTATTTTCTGAAATAAATCGAAGAGTATTAGAATTAGTTCTTTAAATTTCTTGTAGAACTTGGCTGTGTATCCATCTGGTCCTGGGCTTTTCTTGGTTGGTAGGCTTCTGATGGCATATTCTATTTCATCACTTGAAATTGGTAATTTAAATTGTGTATATCATCCTGATTCAATTTAGGCAAATCATATGACTCTAGAAATTTGTGGATGCCATTGATATTTTGTATTTTATTGGAAATTTTCAAAGTAATTCCTAATTATCTTCTGTATTTCTGTAGTGTCTATTGAGATATTTCGGTTTTCATTGTGTATATTAGTAATTTGAGTTTTCTCTCTCAGTCTTCTTGTTAGCCTGACTAAGGATCTATCAATTTTGTTTATTTTTTCAAAGAACCAACTTTTCATTCTGTCAAATTTTTGAATTGTCTCTTTTGTTTCAATTTCATTGATTTCAGCTCTGATTTTAATTATTTCCTATCTTCTACTGCTTTGGGTGTTGCATTATTCTTCTTTTTCTAGGGTTTTGAGCTGTAATGTTAAGTCATTTATTGGTTTACTTTTTCTTCTTTTGAGGAATGAACTCCATGAAATGAACTTTCCTCTTAGAACTGCCTTTGAAGTGTCCCACCGATTTTGATATGTTGTGTCTGTGTTCTCATTCACCTCTAAGAATTTTTTAATCTCCTCCTTGATGTCTTCTGCAACCCATTGTTCATTCAGTAGTATATTATTTAGTCTCTGGGTGTTGGAGTAGCTTTTCTTTCTTATTTTATGATTGATTTCTAATTTCATTCCATTATGGTCTGATAGAATGCAGGGTAGTATCTGTATTTTTTTATATTTGCTAAGAGTTGTTTTGTGGCATAACATATGGTCTATTTTAGATAAGGATTCATGTGCTGCTGAGAAGAAAGTGTATTTGTTCATTGAAGGACGAATAAGTCAGTTAAGTCTAAGTTATTGATTGTATTTTTGAATTCTATAGTTTCTTTGTTCAGCTTTTGTTTGGAAGATCTATCCAGTGGTGAAAGAGATGTGTTAAAATTACCCAAAATTATTGTGTTGTGATCTATTTGACTCTTGAACTTGCGAAGAGTTTGTTTGATAAACGTGGATGCTCCATTTTGGAGGGCATATATATTTGTAATTGTTAAGTATTGTTGGTGTTATGGTTCCCTTTGAGCAGTGTGTAGTGTCCTTCTTTATCCCTTTTGATTAACTTTAGTTTGAAGTCTACTTTATTTGATATAAGGATGGAAACCCCTGCTTGTTTCCTCAGTCCATGTGAGTGGTAGGATTTCTCCAAACCTTTCACCTTCAGCCTGTGGATGTCTTTTCCCATTAGATGAGTCTCTTGGAGGCAGCATATTTTTGGGTCTGTTTTTTTGATCCAATCTGCTAGTCTGTCTTTTGATTGGTGAGTTTAGGCCATTAACATTCAGAGTTATTATTGAGACATGATTTGTATTCCCAGTCATTTTTGTTTATTTTTGGTATTTAACTTGACATGGTTTTTCCTCTGATTAGTTTTTTCTTTAGTGTAATACCTCCCTCTGCTGATTTCCATCCTTGTTTTTCATTTCCTCTTTGTGGAACCTTTTGCCAAGGATGTTCTGTAGTGGGGCTTTCTAGTTGTAAATTCTTTTAACTTTTGTTTATCATGTAAGGTTTTTATTTCATCCTCAAATCGAAAGCTTAATTTTGCTGGATATAAGGTTCTTGGTTGGCATCCCTTTTCTTTCAGAGCTTGGTATATGTTGTTCCATAATCTCCTGGCTTTGAGTGTCTCGGTTGAAAAATCTGCCATGATACCAATTGGTCTCCCCCTATATGTGATCTGATTCCTCTCTTTTATGGCCTTTAAGATTCTATCCTTATTCTGTATGCTAGGCATTTTCATTATAATGTGTCTTGATGTAGATCTGTTGTAATGTTGTACATTTGGTGTCCTGGAAGCCTCTTGTATTTGGTTTTCCAATTCATTCTTCATGCTTGGGAAATTTTCTGATATTATCTAATTGAAGAGGTTTGAAACTCTCCTTTGGTTTGAAACTCTGCCTTCCTCTATCGCAATTACTCTTATATTTGTTCTTTTGGTGCTGTCCCATAATTCTAACATGCTCTGTTCATGGTTTCTTACTATCTTCACTATGTGGTCAACTTTATTTTCAAGATTATATACTTTGTCTTAATTGTCTGATGTTCTTTCTTCCAATTGATCTAGTCTGTTGGTGATGCTTTCTATTGTATTTTTATTCGGTTAATTGTTTCCTTCATTTCAAGGATTTCTGGCTTTTTTTTCCCAGAGTTTCTATCACTTTTTTGAAGTAATCTTTTGATACCTGTATTTGCTCTCTTATACCTTTGTTGTAGTGATCAATTTTTGCCTGTATTTGCTCATTTAGGTCATTCTTCAATTCACAGTTCATTTTAATTATGAACCTTCTGAACTCCTTCTCTGACATTTCATCAACTTCGCTGAGCATGGGTTCTGTTATTGTAGTATCCTGGTTTGTTTGGGGTACTTTCTTTTCTTGTTTTTTCATGTTGTCTATTTGTCTTCCTTTCTTGCAGTGTGGAGCTGAGATATTACAGTTTCTACCTTATATTCTTATAGTATCCGTGCAGGTTGTCTGTGCCTTACCTTAATGTTGGGCTTTCACACCCTGCATGTGTCTCTCAGTGTATGCTACTGCAACTAAAGATGGTGTTGGCAATAGTAGAGGTAACTGGAGATAACAGTGAAGGTGCTCCAAGATGGATGCAATATCTTCCAGAGATGGGGCTGAAATAGTGGGTCTTACAATGTCTTTGGGATGCCTGTTCTGAGATGCAGCTGCTTTTAGGCCCTGTCGTCAAAAGGTAGGGGTTAATGTGTAGGGAAGACTATGGCTACGTCTACAGTGTCTCAAGATGGAAGTGGGTTAGTCTTGTGCTCCCAGGTGGGGGTGGGGTAGTGTGCTCTGGACCTACCTTGGGCCTGGGTTCTAAGCAGTTGGTGTGGGATGAACTGGTTGAATCTGAGCTCCCGGGGTGGTCTGCTGGTCAGAAGAGGCGGTCCTATGGCAGAGCTTGAGCTTGGTGGGTGTTTGCCAGTGGTGGGATGGACCCAGGCCCACTCTGAGCAGAGGTCAGCGGGCTGACATGGGCCTGCCTGTGATCGGCAGGTGTCTACGGGGCTGTCCTGGGCCTGCCTGAGCTCGGGGTGTTGGTGGGGCTGCCATGGGTCTGCCTGCACTTGGTGGAGGTTGGCCAGGCTATACTGGGTCTGGTTGGGGGCCTGTACTGGGCCTGCCTGCGCTGGGCGGAGGTTGGCGGGGCTGACCTGGGCCTGCCCGCACTCAGTGGAGATCGGCAGGGCTCCTAATTGGTCAATTCTTAAGTCCCAACTTTCACGTCTGCTGCAGTTCCATTTTCTGGTAGTAGGTCAGGAAGCTGGAGTTTGAGGTCATAAGATTGGGCTGCAGCACTGTGTGGAGGGCTTCTGCAGCAGGCCTCAGTCCCATGCCAAGACCTGACTGCTGAGGAATGACAGCTGGGCAGGTCTTGGCTTGCCTGGGTCCTGGCTTGCCTCCATGGGGCTCCAACCCACTTAGGGGCGCCACTGAGCTGCTCCACAGCTCTGTTGCTGCTTCTCAGAATGGACCAGTAAAAAAATAAAAAAATCAACAGGACCCCACACCTCTTTCATGCATAGTATAATCAAATCTGTATAGAACATGCTCAGATTTGATATCCTGAATTAATCTCTTCCATTAAAAGGAAAACTGGTTAGAGCAATGAAATAAAAATTTTTCATGAGTAATGAAGAAAAGATGTATTGCCATGCCAAAACATTGTCATTTTATTCAATTCTTTGTGGATTTGAAACATGTTGTTAAGCATAAAGCATAGGTGGAGTCCTTGGTTCCCTCTTCTGCTTCTCTCTCTATAAAACCTCTTTCCCTCTCCATCGCTACTATTGTGTTTGTGTGTTTTAAATACCTGAATAATGTAAAAGTTTTAGAGAATTCTAGCAACATTCCCAGGAGGAAAATTAATACCAAGGATGACTGCAACTACACTTCATTTAGAAATTCTTATTTATATCAATCTATGGAACAGTGGTTCTCAACCTTGGCTATGCTTTAGGATTACCCAGGGACCTTTTAAAGAACACTGGTGCCTGGGCCCTATCCCTGGTGATTCTTAGGAAGTGCTCTGGGAGCTTAAATTTTTAAAAGGTCTTTAGGTAGTCACTACAGTGCAGCCAGAGTTGGAACTTGGTACGTAAATGTTTGTAGTTGATTGCTTTCCTTTATGTTTTTTGCTTCTCAGATAATTAAAGGAGTGCTGTCCCCCTCAGAAATCTTCCTGCACAAACACATCCCTCCTGATAGGACTGAGTCAGGAGCCTGTGGTATTTTCTTTCCTAGGATCCTGAACTTAGCACTTCCCTTTTACTGCACATAGCACATTCATTGTAGTCTTCCTCCCCTACTAGACTATTAGCACTGTGAAGGTAGGGACTTGGCTGTATTTTTCACCATTATCTATCTTCTTGGCATGTAGGAAGTTGTTCATTGGTGAATAATTCTATAAATATTTCTTCTCAGAGGGATCAAAGTATTTCCACAGGTCTTCCAATATTTTAGCATAAGGGAACTGTCAAAACAGGATGCCTAGAAAGGTGAAGATGAGGGTGAACGTAGTCAGGAGAAAGAGGAACAGCTGTAGTGGAGGCCATGGGAGAACAGGGCCAGGGCAACAAGGACGATGGAGCCTGGCTTAGAAGAAATAGAGACATAGGCAAGAACTGTTTATCAATTTACTGGGCTGGGAACGTCTTCTACTCTGTAGAATGAACCCCACAGAGAGTCTCGGGATTTTTTAGTTGGTATCTGTATTTTTGGTGAGTCAGGATAGAGTGAGGCTGGTGAATTTTTCATTACCTACCCAGGTGCCTCTCAATACGTTGATTTAGAACCTTAATTAAATCTGCCCCACTTTGCAAAAGATTCACCAGGGACAGTACCATTTCAGTTTATTGGAGACCTTGGTGGTCTATTTGCAAGTCAACTATTGACTCTACCTCATCAAGGGATTGAATTTTCAATGTCTCAGTTTACCCATTTATAAAATAGTAATATCTGCAGTTAAGCTGTGCAAATCCAATTCACTGTTGGCAGAATACTCATGAACTTCTGACAGATTCATTTAAAAAATGAATAACATTTTACTGATTTGATTGCAATTTAGCAGATACACACTTAACACTTCAATTATATTAATCAAAATGAAGCTTTTCACGTGACAGTTTCAAGCCAACAGTTTCAGTATTTGAACCTATTTCACCCTCTTCATTAGAGTGTAGAGTTTGATAACTGAATAGTTGTAAAATAAAACCAGAGAACTCTACTTTGAAAATTTTTTAAATTCAGGCTTTCTCAGCAGATGAGTGGGCATTTCTATTTTGTCCAAGAGAAGAAGACTTCTCTTGCTCACTCTTTTCTCCCTTGCCCTGTGGTGCACTATTTTGTATTATTTCTACATATATTTGTCTTCTTAACTAATTCAGCAAATTATAAAGTTTCTTTATGCCAAGAAATGTGGCAAAGTTTTATATTGGAGCTCTTCACTTAATTCAAATCTACAAGTTATTTTGGACTCTTCTTGGTTCCTTAATTCCTACATCCATCAGTCACAAGTTCTTGCCGCCAACATCTCCCCCAACCCCCTGCCTTTAAAAATCTGGTCATTTCTCCTGCCCCGCATAATTGTCACTTTACAACAATCATTCCAGTTAAGAACTTTTTCATTTGTCACCAAGAAAATGGAGACAACTGCCTGCCTGGTTTCCCTGCTTCTGGTCTTGTGCCTTTAAGTTCATCTTCCAATGATATCCCAGAAACTGACCTATGAAGAGAATTATAAAGTACATCTATGGACCCCGATTATTTGGAAGTTTCATATATGCTTTAATTAATGGGTTTTCTGCATTCGTTTTTGTTTAAATAAAGGTTTTTGTGATCAAGGCACTTTGACATCTCAGCTTCTTGGGCTAGCACACAAAATGGCCCCCTGGGCCACTGATCCAGTGTCTTAGTTAACCAAAGGATCATCCCAATTATACCAGATTATTTAACAGTTCACAAATAGCCCATGAGATAGGCAATTTACTTGTTCTGATTCTTACTTCCTGGAAGATTCTTGCACCCTTTTCTTTGCCTAATTTTTTTACTCCTCTTTGTCACTCAGCACTGGTATAATGTCAGTGTCATCTAGAAAGCTTTACCCTTTACCATGCACCAGGCTGGGTCAGGAGATGTTGGGGCAGGCAGCTCTTGACACACAGATGCATGCTACTGGCTGTACTTGCCATATTATATTGAAGGCAACTGGTGATAACATCTGTCTCTATCCCTTTATTACACATTTCTGAAGGACCTGGAGCCCAGTTTTATTCCTTCATATAGTCTCAATGCCTAGTATGTAGAGCTGCTAAATAATATTGAAATGAATAAGACATTTTATTTACAGATTTTAATACAGTATGTAGGCTCATTATTCAATAACTATACATGTTTTTAGGTTTGTAGATTTTTTCGTAAGGCAGGAAAGGTAGCAAGATATCTTCATCAGTAATGTTAAATTTGGCATTATCTTCTAGGGACATGGATTGGAGAAGTTCAACATGAATTAGTCTCTGGCCTTTCCTACTCCAAGATTTTATGGGTCATGGAGTATTCCACATTGGAGGATATTATAATCAATTATATTTCATGTTAAGAACAGTATTGAGAAAGTATATAAGAAAGAAAGTACATGGAGAAAAGACCCTCTCCCCCTATTCCTTCTTGGACTATCTTTCGTCACAGCTGTCCATTGCTCTTCAATCAACTGATCTTTCTATTCAGCTTTTGGTGAACTTTCTCCTTCCCCTGAATTGCAGACATTCCCCTCTTCTCAGTGTACCTGCTCCTTTAGGAGATTCTCTGGCATTCTTCTGACTTCAACAAATACCTACATATCAGAAGCTTTTTAATCTATATTCCAACCCCAAATGGTTATTAAAGATTTAAAGTCTTGCATGTCCCCCAAGCACCTCAAACTCAATACGCCCTAATTGAACTTTTTTTCCTCTCCCAAACTTTTTCCTCCTCCTGTTGGTCCCTATTTTTGTGAATGGGAAGAGCATTCAATCAATCACTACAGGAAGAGCCTTATCTTATTTCCTCTCTCTCATAAGCTATGCCAAACTCATTTCAAAGCCCATGGATACTGTGTTCTTAACACTTTAATATCCTTATAACCTTATTATACCAGGAGTTGTGCCCTGGCAATCTGGCTAGATCCAGTTCAAAGAAATTTTTTGTTTAAATTTTGGATATAAATGTGTTCAGGTAGACATTGTCTCTCCAAGTTACCATTGGCTTGGGGTCACTCCCTATTAAACAACCCAGGCCACTTCCTAAACCTAGATCACCTACCTGGTGCCTTTGGGTTTCCCCTGGCTCACATCCATGTTGACTCTCCTGGAAGGATGCACAGTCCCTTACACCAATGGAGTGATAGGATCATTCTTCTCTCCCACTTACAACTTACCAAAGGCTTCCCACTGCCTAACACAGTGGTCTCTAAAATCAATTCTGCACATCCAAATCATTTGGGGAATTAAAAAAAAAAAAAAGTCTCACCCTAGGTCAACTAAATTAGAATCTCTGAGAATACAGTTCAACTATTTGTATTTTAAAATGTTTCAAAGGAATTCTAATTTGCAACCAGGACTAAACCACTAGCTCATAGAAAAATCCAAAATCCTTATCTGACCCAGTGGCTGGCCAGACTCTTGTCCACATATATTTCTAGTACCATCTTGAGAAGTCACACTGACTTCTCTGGGTTCCACAAGAACACTGAATTGTTTCAGACCTATTGAGAAATTGTGGCTCATACTTCCTTCTCTACCTAGGCTACCTTTGCTTCTCATTTCCTTAGCAAATTTCTACATATTTCATAAGACAGCTCAGGCATCACTCTCAATAAAGAATTTCCCCCAATACCTATTCCAAGCCCAGAGAAGTGACCACGGCTTCCTTTTTCTCCCATTGTATTACTGAATGCACATCTATGACAATACTGTATTGCAGTGCTTCTCAGATTTTAATGTGCACACAAATGCACATTTGTTAATTGCAGATTGAGATTCAGTAGGTCTCAGGTAGGGCCTGCCTTTCTGCATTTCTAACAAACTCCCAGATGAGCCACACCTACAGTGACAAGACTTTACAGCACTTCTTGTGTTTATGCCTATTTCTCTTTGATTTACTTCATATTTGCTGGGGGGGGCAAGGACCACATATATTGTAGTTAACTTTTTATCTGAGTTCAATGTCTGACACAATAGTTGCCCATTAAATATTTTGAGAATGAAAAAAATGCATGATGAATGAGTGAGCTACAAATGGAGGGATGGAAGAAAGGCAGGAAGGAAGGAGGGAGATACATTATTATGAATGTCTTTTAATAGGCAAGCAAGTATGCCTGCTCAAGAGGCAACTTTTGCAGAATCTTTTTCAGAGATATTTGATAATTATGCCAGAGTAGTAATCACTCAAAAAGCAACTTATTTTTGCCCTTCAAAAGAAACACTAGCAATATTTCCATAAAGAAATACCGTGGTTTATAAAAATAAAGAACAATATAGCACAAGGTATTTTATGGCTCTGGAGGAAAACTACATATTGCAGGAAAACATGAATGGTGATAAGATGTATGATGATAACTCAGAACCAGACAGCTCATAGCCTATAATTTTAAGGCAATGTCTGCATTTTCCTGGAAGAGTTACTCACTCAGTTTATGTTTATGTGGTCAGATGGAGGAAGTGAGTCAGGGTCCCTGAGGGCACCAGCTTTGGTGCTTCTGTGTGATTTTTGTTTCAGCAAATCACTAGCTATGGAACTTTGAGCAACTTATGTACTTCAGCAACTAGTTTCTTTGTGTGTACAGCAGGATAGTATGACAAAAATGTTTAAAAATAAGGATCAACAGAGATATTGCATGCAAACGCCTTGGCATAGAGTTGGGCATATTAAAAGAAGTAAACTCAGTAAACGTTACAATGGTAACTGTTAGGATCCAGAAGTAAAGAAAACCACACTAATTCCTCAACCCACATGGACATCCAGGTAGCACACTTCAGTCAAAGAAGAACAAGCTTTGGGGGCATGAAAATTCAAGTTCAAATACTATCCTTTGCTCTTTATTTGCTGTGTGACTGTGAGCAATTTGCTCATCTGTAAATTGGACAAAATGTTATTTAATTTGCAGAGTTGTTGTAAAACAATAGTTAACATTATAAAGGTTTGATTTCCTTATTGGACTTGAAGTTGTATGGGAAAAGTTTATATGTATTTTTCTTGCTACTTACAAAGAAATAGCCTGAAAACTAAATATACTTTATAATACAATGATATAATGTACTATAACACATGTTCAACACATTGTGATGATTTTAGGTAAGGATTAACCACTCTGCCAGTAGATAGACTAGAAATATGTTCATGATATAAAATGTAATTGAGGTCTCTAGTGATCTAAACCAGGAATCAGCAAGCTATCGTCTGAATACCAAATATGACCCTTCATTTCTTTCTATAAATAACGTTTTAATGGAATACTAAACCATGGCTATTCATTTATGTATTACCTATGACTGCCTTTATGCTAAAAGGAAGAGCTAAACAATTGTGGCAGAGGCAGTCCACCATGCAAAGCAAAAATATTTTGGCATTTTATGGGTAAGTTTGTTGGCCCTTTATCTAAATTTAAACGTATGGAAATATTTTAGTAAGATGGAAAAATTGTAAGTTATAAACATTATAGATTAAAATTCCTAAAATGGCCATCTTATCCCATAGAAGTGACTTCTTCCTTTTTGAACAGATACTCATCATCACTCCTAATCAGGAGAAAAAAACATTAGTTGAAAATGAGAGGCAATTTTTACCCATCCAGTTGGCAAAATTAAAATGTGTGACAATATCAAATGTTGGGAGGTTGCATTATAGGTTGATATATAAATTAGTGCAACCACTTTGGAAAATACATTTCCTCTAAAGTTGAACATTTATTACTATGACCTGGCCATTCTCACCTACTTACATATTCTAGAGGAAAAGGTTACATAGGTAGAACAAGATAAATTTGTGACATTAATGTTCACTTTATGGGGGTGGGGTGGATAACCTGACAATAACCTACTATCTAATCGGGGAAGATTAGATGAACAAACTTAGAATGTAGAATTCTATCAAAACAAATGCAATGTGTTGCCGTGGAAGAAAATATAGACATATCTTAGTAATATTATATTAATAGTAAATTCCAAAAGATTCAAAAGATTACATATATGTGTGTATATGTGTGTGTGTGTGTGTGTGTGTGTGTGTGTGTGTGTGTGTGTGTGTATTTAAAGTCCATAAAGGGAAAGTAGAAAGTGAGGGTTGACCATTAAGGGAGTCAAAATGACATTTATTTACTTCGGTGTCTGGGAACCAAGAGATGGCATGGAAGATCACCTGGCTACTTTTTACTCATGGTAAAGACCTTATGTTTTGAGCAGTGGAATTCCAGGTGTTTACTTTATTATTAAAAGTAAATAAATAACCAATTAAATAGGTGAAAGTTAGTCATGGCCATGCCTGACTTTCAATTCTGCAAATAGCTATTTACCACTTTTTAAGTTAAAGATTTATCCTAAATATAAAAGTATTTTATATGAATGCATTTTTATTAGTAAATTTTAAGTATATGAAATAATGGATTTCATTGTGACATAATATTTATAATGGCATATCCCTTCCCTTTCAACCCTCCTTCTCTTGGTAAAAGTCAAGTAAACAAAACAGCAATATGATCTAAATTTGAAGGAATTCAGGCAAAACTATGTTAATTCTAGTGGTTATGTTTGAAAGCATTTCCACAAACCTTAGTTAATGATGACCTGAGGTGAAATTGTCTGCATTCCCAAACTCTTTTGGATGCATGTCCCACAGGGAGCAATCAGAATAATGTCACTTTAACATCTGTCATCTCAATCAAGTGCAAGGATAGGATGTATGTATGTATCATGTGGTTGGTAACCAACACTGAGCGATGTCATTCTATCCAATAATGACTTATAATGGCATTCTATCAATCAGGAGACAGATAGTTTAGCATTATAGACTTTAATAAATGCTTCTCATATTCATCACCTTATTTTAAGAATACGAACTAAGTTTTCAAAAAATAATTTATTTATGTAGGAATTAGGGATCAAACCCCATGGGACTTTACCACTGAGCTACATCTCCAATCCTTTTTATTTTGAGACAGATCTCCCTAAGTTACTAGGGGCCTCAGTAAGTTGTTCAGATTGGCCTTGAACTTGGAATCTTCTTGTCTCAGTCTCCTAAATTGCTAGGATTACAGGCTTGCTCTGCCATGCCTGGCATGGCCTTGTTTTTAAAGTAACAAGACAGATTGCAGTGTCTTCAACTTGAGTTCAAGAGAAAATTAAGTAGTTCACACCTGGTTGGAAATATTTGCTCTTTATTTCTGGCAGCATTTTGTGCTTCATTTTCTATCACATTGCACTAAAGTATCTTACAAGTAATAACATTATTGGATTTTAAAATAATTTGCAAATGTTATCATCAAGGAAGCTGGTTTAAAAACTAAAGTGAATCATGGCTATGAGCATAGAGTCATAGCTAGCTTAAATTCAAGTTCCTGCATTCACAGCTTATCAGCTTTGAATCCGGATTTGTTATGTAGTTCTCTCCACCTGGGGTTCTCATCTGTAAAACTGATAATAGTAATGATATCTACTTCAGCAAAAGTTTGGGAGGATTACATGAATATAGATATATCTATGTATGTATACACACATCTATATTTACGCATCTATGTTCCAAGCTTTGAATACTGCCTAGTGCTCTCTAAATATTGTACATCTTTGCTATTATTATCATTAAATATATGGTTACTATTAACTTCTGAAGTATATATAAAAGTACAAGTAGAAGGATCCCCAAATGCCATTGTTTCATGATATAACAATAAAGCAAAAATAATATGGCACTAGGAGAAAGAAATTAACCTTCACTGAGACCCTAGCATGTAAGGTACTTGTGCTAGGTTATTAAAATGGCCTGGTTTAATTTTCACTACATCCTGTGAAATTGGTGGTACTACCCCCCATTGTACATATGAAAAATAAAATATAATAAATGACAAAATGGTGATATAATGCTATGAATGCAAATAACCAGGTAATTGAATTAAGTATTAATGTAATTATTTTTAAATTGTTTTGACCATGTCATTACTATCACAAATAAAAATAATTGAGTGCTATTTTAACAATGATCTTTGAAGTCAGACAGACCTGTGTTCAAATTGCAGAGCTTAATAGCAGTGTGAATTTGGGAAAGTGGTCTATTTCTCTGAGTCTATTTCTTCCCTTTCAAGTGAAGGACCTAATTTATAAGTCCATTGTGAGAATGAAATGACATAATCCATGTAAAGATCTCAGCATTACCTGATATAAGTAGGCTGAGCACATAGTGGGTAATAGCTTTATTTTTATTACCATTATTATTATTTCTACAATTGGGTTCTTAACAATATTATTATTTCTACAATTGTACATGTACATGTGCATGCATGCGTGTGCACACACACAAATAACTTCTTCCATGCAGATGGACTTTTGGTGGGAGACCGTGTGGGATGGCTGGTGACAGAAAAATTGATGAAGCATTAATGACTACTATGCACTGACACTGCTTTCAGTTCTATTAAGCCTGAGTTCTCTTTGCTTATCAAAATCTATGGTTAAGAGCTGGGGATGTAGATCAGTGGTGGCATGCTTGCCTAGCATGTGGAAGAACCTATATTCAATGTCCAGACCCCCCCAATCCCACCCATACAAAAATCAATGCCTAAATTGATGTAATTTTTTTTTTATTTTGGGATAATTTTAGGTTTATGTAAAAGTAACAAAGACAATAGAAAGTGTTGCATATACCCTTCATCCATGATATATTTGTCAAGGTAAGAAATAAACATTGATGCTGTACTATTAACTAAAGACTTTATTTAGATTTCACCAGTATCTCCACTATTTTTTTTTTCTATTCCTAGATCCAATCTGGGATACCTAATTGCATTCAGTAAGTTTGAATTTAAATCAATCTTTTCCTTATATCTCTTCCTCTTCCAACTCACCTCCTGATTTTTCACAACAGAATACCCATGGGAGAAGGAGAGCTATATACTCACATTGAAGAGAGCTTTCCAAAGAAACAGCTAAAGAAACAGCTTAAAAAAGGCCTTTTGGAGTATCTTTGTATGGCAGCTTTTGTACAGACTCTTACAATGGTATATGAGGAGGAAGTCTAGTTTGAGCTAAAGAAATACAGTTGAGGGCTGGGGTTGTGGCTCAGCGGCAGAGCGCTCGCCTCGCATGTGTGTGGCCCGGGGTTCGATCCTCAGCACCACGTAAACATAAATGCATTGCATTGTGTACAACTAAAGTAAATAAATAAATATTAAAAAAAAAAAGAAATACAGTTGAAATATGAAAGCAGGGAGGAAAATAATACATTGAGTAACACTTGTAAAATTTACTTAAATGTATATATTACAATTTAAGGGTAATTACTAAAAAAATGAGATAAGATCCATAATTTTCCAATGAAGAAGGGACAAAAAAAATGGGAAAGGGAACGTTGGAATCAAACAAGCAAAGAACAATAAGATAAAAACAAACAACAATAAAACAAAAAACAGTAAATGGGGAAAAAAATCAAAGCATAGTAAGTAGGAACCACAAAATAATATGGCTAGAGTAATGTAAGTATAATTACCAATTCAAATAAATGTGACTTGAAAGTGATTTTTTCTGGAGAATGGGAAATATATTGTGGGGTTAGTGGTGACCAGGGACAATGGGAACTAATTTCCCTAATAATCCTTGGAAGACAAATTCCTTACTTAAACTGTATACAAATGTAACAGTGACAAAATTTTATACATACAAACAAAAAATAGCTTTGGATAAAATTAATCCATTACCAGATTAAATAGATAAATGGGAAAAAGCCATGACAATCTGTATAGGTCCCTAAAAAATCTATTTGATAAAATTTGGCTCTCAAAAATGATCTGCTAAGGAAGAAAACAACCCCATTTTCTAAAACTAACAATAGCTTGCCAGAAACCTGTAGTAGATAATATACTTAATAAAAAATTACTAAAAGTGTCCCCACCAAAATCAAGATATGCACAAAAATATCTGTTACGACCACTGGTCTTCATCATTGTATTCCAGGTGCTTACCAGAGCAACAGGAAAAACACAGATATCAATATTGAAAAGAAAGAGAACAAACTATAATATTTGCAGACAATAATTATAAACCCAGAACATTGAAAATACTGAACAAAAGCATAATAGAAATAGAAAAGGCTAGTAAGTTGCTTGATACAAGATGTATATACAAACATAATAGCTTTTCTTTTCTTTTTTTAGCTTTTTAATTTTTTTATTATTCTAATTTGTTATACATGTTTGCAGAGTATAATTCATTTCATATTACATGGAAAGAGCAAAATTTTTCAAGTCTCTGGTTTTATATAAAGTATTTTTACAACAATTGTGTCTTTATACATGTACTTAGGGTAATGATGGCTAAATCATTCTACCATTATTCCTATTCCCTTACCCGCCTCCCTCCCGCCTCTTTGTTCTATTTAAAGTTCTTTCATTCCTCTCATCCCCACTCCTACATATGAAAAACAATCAATTAAAAAGTCTTGTGGAAAAAAAAGGCTATTCACAGAAGTTGCAGAAATAATACTCCACACAATACTAACAAGAAAAATGTAACATATTTAAGGACAATTATAATACTTTACCTTAAAGGAATTCTAATTAAATTGTTTATTCTTTTAAGTATTCATTTCCACAAAGGTCTAAATTCCTCCAACTGTTTTTGTAATATATACTAATAAATTGATAAGTTCCTATGTTGGAGGAAATATACACAACTAGTCCCATTTTTATTTAAAAAATAACTATCAACATGGACTTTAAGGTGATAATAATGACAACTACAATCTTGGTACATGAATAAATATGTAGATCATAAACAGAGTGAACAGCCCGGAAGAAGACTTTGTACATGGGAATAGTTTTATGATAAATGAGGCATTTCAAATCAGTGGAGACAAGATAAAATTTTTGACAAATGATTTGTGACAAATGGATAATAAAATTAGACCTTCAGCTAACACTTATATAAGAATTTTGATGAATAGAAAAACAAAGCATGAGAAAAATAAAAATGTATGAATATGTAGTATATTGCATTAAATCCTGAGATTAATTAGAGTTCCTAAATAAAGTCAGAAAACCCTAAGTATGGTAGATATTAGCTGATAAAAAATTAAAATTTCTTTATAAACAAAAAATACCGGAAACTTAAAAGGCAAATGAGATATTGAAAGAGAAATAATGTCAGCATGTTTAATGGACAATGGATTACTTAATAAAGTATTTACAAAATTTCAAAAGTATCACTTTTGAACACAAAAAAAAAGAAGAAGAAAAAAACATGGTCAAAAAATTCAAAGTGCTCTTTGGAGAAGAAATACAAATAAAGGCAAACCTATAAAATACTTTTCAACTGTATTAATAATCACTGAAAAGCAAATTAAAATAATGAGGTAATGAACCCACTTTGTTGATATTTCCAAAAAGTGGTGATGAGAATTCAAAACAATAGGTAGCTCCACAGCACCATTCATGTAAAAACCACAGCCATTCTGGAAAAAAGTCAGCTGTACAACAATTAGAAATTTTGTCAGAAATTACAGAAAAATACGCACTAGAATGTATATACAAAGATATTCACATGTTACTTCTATGTTCAGTAACATCATTTGCGTGGGCAGAAAAGTAGAAAAGCGATAAAAACTTGCAAATGGAGATTAAATACAATATTTTATAATATTTTAATACTTGAAATAATATTTCATCATTAAAATAATGATGTTAAAAGGAAACTTCTGAAAATAAGCAGCAATTGAAAATGTAGGTTGATGAAGAGAGATATGAAGGTGACCTTCATTTTAAAAATTCTTATGATGAGAGGATACTTGTATAACTTATACCTTATCTAACTTATCAAATGTTTTCAACAAATCATTTTACTTCAAAACCAGCATAAAGGAAAAATTTCCTCGTAATCTCTAGTCAAGCTAAGAAGACAATAAGGCATTGAAGGAAAGGAGTAAGAAGATTGCTTCTCTCTATTCTTTGGATACAGAGATTATGAATTCATGCTAACTCATAACTTTCATTTGCTATATTGACTACAAGCTGACAATTTTCCTCCCTATTTAAATTGTAGAGACTTCTGTGCCTACAGATCAATTAGGATTTTCTAAACAAGGGGACATTATACAGGGATTTTCCAGGTGTTTCAAGGTTTTTATCAGGGCAAAACTACATTATCTTTTAGCAAGGGCAAGTTATTAATGGATATTTTACTTTAAAAAAGTACATACCTGCGATCCCAGCAGCTTGGGAGCTGGCTCTAGACAACTTAGTGAGACCCTCTCTCAAAATAAATAAACAAATAAAAAGGTCTTGGGATGTGGCTTAGTGATTAAACACCCCTGGGTTCAATTCCTGGTACCAAAAAAAAAAAAAAAAAGAAAAGTTATCACATATTATTGTCTGATGTGTTTCCAATTGTTTCATTTTTACATAGTTGTGCTGATTTTCTAAGAATTTTCCATAATGTATTTTTAATAAATGCAAAACAAATATCATTTTCACCTCTGTATCTCTAGTGTCTAGTAGGTGCTCAACAAATATTTGTTGACTAAATGCTAAATTGATGTAAAACTGACTGAGGAGAGGTATATAAAATGACTTTAAACATATGTATGTGTTGAATATCATTATACAAACATATCCATATTAGTTCATTAATAAACTATGAACATCTGAGTTTTCTGTTAGGTGAACTGAAAACAGTTTACTTCTTGTTTACTGTCTTAAAAAATAGATGTTAAAGGTATTGTTAGAGATAGCTCTCACACTCAAGTGCATCAAAACAAGTATAGGGAAGATTTTCATACTCAGAGTGGGTACACCAGGTGAGCAGGATTCCTCATTATACCTTACTACTGTGGTCTGAAGTTTTATGCCCTCAATCCATTTGTCGAAGTCTTAACCACTAAGGTGATGGTATTAGGTGAGGCCTATGGGCGGAGATTAGGTTGTGAGCAGAGCACTGATGAATGAAATTAGTATCATTATTAAAAAGACCCAAGAGAACCCCCTCCCCTACTGCACATGAGGTTAGAGTAGAAAGATGGGCTATGAGAAAATGAATCCTTCCTAGACACCAAACCTGCCGGTGCGTTGAGGTTGGACTTTCCAGGCTCCACAACTGTGAGAAATAAACTTCTATTGTTTTTAAGTCACCCAGTGTATAGTATTTTGTTATAGAAGTTTACAAAGAATCTTAGATTGGTTACTTTATGCTTGATAGATTTCCCATTTTATATGAATATCTTTCCAATTAGTATGATAAGACAGATTTTTTTTCTATTTTCTTTTATTCTAAGTTGTTATTTATGACAGCAGGATGCAATACAATTCACATTACACTTATAGAGCACATTTTTACATACCTCTGGTTGTATACAAAGTATATTCACACCATTTGTGTCATACATGCACCCTGGGCAATGATATCCATTAAAATTTTGATGAGGATATATTTTTCTTTCATAAATCTGTATTGGCAAAGGGCAATAAGGGAAAAACAAACAAACATGACTTCTCACAGTTTTATTTTAAGATAGTTGTGGAAGCCACTCTAGAGAAAATGGTGAGTTTGATTATATTTCGAATCCCTTATAGTTTTAACATTCTATGACTAGGTGACTTCGTCAACGAATTAGGCCAATTAGTGTTTGTTAGATTACAATTTACATGTAAAATTTCCTTTTAAACACATTTGTTTCCAAGGAATCATTCTCAGGTATTCAGTCTAATAGTAGAGCAGAATAAGGACAATTGCTTAATTAGGCTCTGATTTGAAAATCTTGGATTAATTTCTCAACAAAGATGCAACTCTCTAGTGGACAGACAAAAGCTCTATCATTTAGAAGGCTATGGTTCTAGTTTAAAGTTCATTACTTATTAGGTACATGGCTTCTAAGCTTCAGTTTTCTGCCCCATAAAATGAAAATGGTGACACATGTCCTAAAGGGTTATTGTTAGCATAACCCCAAGAAGTTTTAGAGTTCCTTGAATTTTTAAGATAAATTTTAAGATCAATGTTCTTGATCTCAGCACTGCTTGGGCTGCACAAACACACAATGGCCAAACAACCCAGTAACATATGCACCCCAGACCATCCCACCAAAGGCATCATGGAAGGGTCAGAAGGAGCTGCTCTGCTCGGATCACTAGTTTATCTTGACACCCATCAGACCTTAAATAAACCCATCTCTCTATGCAATACTGAAATTTATCTGAAAACATTAGTGACATATTGACAATAGATTTTAATCCTAAGAAACTCAATACACTATAGTTAAGTAAAAAAAAAAAAAAAAAAAAAAAAAAAAAAAAAAAAAAAAGCTAGGAGGCTTAGAGGAGTTTTATCCAGGAACCAGAATCCAGTAATTTACTTGTCCTAGTCTTAGCATTTTCTTGTTATTTTTTTTTAAGTCACCTCTAAAAAAATATCCAACAAATCATTTTGTTCATCTGGGTAGATTTAAAACAAGATATGTCCCAAATTAAAGCTTAAGATCAAGAAACAATCTTAAATTAAGGTTATTTCAGAAGTCATGTAGGTCAGTATCATAGAAAACTGAATATTTAAAATAAGCATTTAATTGAGCAATGTAATGGAAATGGTCAATAGTTCTAACTGTTGCCCCAATATATATATAGACTGTCTCTTAATTGAGTTAAATTATGAAAGAAATTAATGTTTAATTGTATTTCCATAAATTTATAACAACTACATGATTTTTTTAGGCATGTTATATTTAACAAGATAGAGGCAAATTAATGTCAAGAAACAATATTCCTAATATTGACAGTGAATAGATATTCACAGAAATGTCATTAGAATAGTAATATTTAGATTACATATGTTATAATTATATAATCTGGAACTTTTTACAAAGTAACGAGACTCAACTTCTTAACAATATATAATTCCAATGTGTTTAAGTGTATTGGCTGTGATCTACAGACACAATGCATTAGAAGCCAATTCTTCCAACTGAGCCTCAATTATGCTCAATACCTTTCTTTCCTTGGCCAATAAGTGCATGTAACTCTAGTAACTGCTAATCCTTGAGTAACAATATCATGTATACAAAGTACTTAAAAATTCTTAATTAAAATCTTGTCGTATGAACTTTGATAAACTCATAGCATTATGCATAATGAATACAGGAAACCGAAATAAATCCTTCTAATATAATCTACCACACTTTAGTAACTCAAAAGTCTTTTTAATGCTGCTTTTGCAAAATTTGTCTTTGTTATATTTATTTACATACATTATATGTACATACATAATATCAATATTTGTTGTAATACTTATATTTTCAACCTCTTTTGAATTATAAGGTCACTTGGGGATTCAGACTTCGCTTGGCAACTGTGTGATTTCTAGAACAGTGTCTTCCAAATAATTGGAATTCAATACATATCAGTAGACTAGATTATTCAAAACATTTAAGAGATAAAGCTGCATGTGACTTGTCGAAGCAAAGCCATAGGCTACTTTTTAATCAATATCTATATACATGTATCTTTTATGGGTAGGTTTTATTTTCATTCTTTGAATGTCATAATTACATCTTAGGCACATCAGAAGGTGTTATTTTTAATGGCAGCCACGATCCATTTCCAACCGTGTGTGTGTGTGTGTGTGTGTGTTTGCATGCACATCTATAAATTCAGCAGCTCTGCTGGTTTCTGCTAATGAGGACACTAAGCATGGGAGTAAAGTTATTTTTAAAAATCAAACAGCAGTGTGAGTTATTTGGAATGAATGCTTTTTTTTGATCCTTTTCCTCTAATGTCTGAGGCAGCACCTTGTATCAGGTGCTGCTTCCTCCCTTGAGTTGTCAGACATTCTCATGAGACTGAGCTCTGACAACTGCTTGAGAGAAACTTTCTCAAAGTAAAAGGATGTGTGTGTAAGAAGAAAGGGGGTGTTGTTGGGAGAGGAAAAGAGAGACGGTGAGAAGGTATATATCTCCTAGGTAGAATATTCCAGATTAAATGGGGGATTCTAAGTGAAAACACATAATTAGGTAAAAACATGCAAATAGGTTGACATAGATCAAGATTCTCAGTTGAACTGAAGAAGCCTTTCATCCTTGGTATTGTACAAAATTTACTAACATTTTGTAATCAGCCATTCACTTCAGTCACAGAGTCTGAACATACACATGTTTTCACATTATCTGCCCAGTAGGAAGGTGATTACCATAAAACTGAAGAAGCAGCAGCAAATGGAGTGATTACAAAATATATCACGTCCTTTATAAGATGAATAATAACATACACATTTAAAGTCACCCAAAAGGAGAGGGTAGTGTTAGCACTAGTCTTGGTGGAGAGATTAGATTATTTGCTAAAGAGTGAAAATAGCAATTGAGGCTGTTAATGCAATGTGCTCACACCCTCTTCACAAACAACATGTAAGTGTTATTATTAAATATCTGCTCACCTCGACTTTGCCAGCTTTTTATCCAGTTACATATAATCCTAGCTGTTTTCTCTATTGAAAACTGCAAATCATTTAGCAAAAGGCTCTTAAAATATAAGATGTAAGCAACCCAAAATAAGACACGAACAGTTCCATGTTTCCATTCCTATGGAATAATATTAAGGCCCCAAACAGGCAGGCCTCTTTAATTCACAAAATAAACAGAGATGAAAATCTTTTCTTAATAAAAGCCGTGCTTCAGCTACACTTGCTGAAACCAAATAAACAATCGCGAATTGACACTCAGGCAGAAATGTGTATAAATTATTCAGAATGAAATGTTCAAGTAATATTAACCTAAAGGTATAGTCATCAATTTTTTCCTGACGGATGGCATTGGGTAGTTAGTATTCAAGTGTTACTACATAAATAAAATTGATTTATGCTAACTGAGAAGACTGAGAAAAAAAAATTTTATCAGGATGCCCAAATTCTGTTCCTTCTGGCTTGATCAATCACCTCTCTACTGAACTGTGTATCGTTTTCTTGCAAAATTCTTAGCCGAGAAATTGGGCTAAGGCAAAATGAATAATGCATTTGCTGCAGTGTTAGACTAATGACCCTTAAGTGCTTTTAAAAAATGAGCAGCAATGCCTGCTTCTCTTATGAACAGATTCTCTCTCCCTCCCTCCCTCCCTCTCTCTCTCTCTCTGTCTCTCTCTCAGAAAGAAAATAATTAAGTCTTGAGTTGGCTGACTGTTTTGGAGGTAGAAGTGATGAGAGGGTGAGGAATCAATAAAGCCAATCGAAGCATACATGGAGTACATTCATTTGGTTTCCTTACTCACATCCCACCCCCGCCCCATTACCTTGCTCCCCAGTCCCAGCACTTTCAGCCTCATTGCAGGTTGCAGAGTTCTCGTTTGTGTTAATCACTTTTGTATTTCCTTTTACTGTTTTCATACTGCTATTGTGTTATCATAAAGACATTGATCAAATGGAGACAGGCAAGACAGAAAGCTATTTACTTTGCAAAAGTAGGAGGGATTCTTGACAGGGCTGCATGGTTAAAATCTGCCTTGGCTGGCATTTGTGATGCACGAACAATTTTTATCTCTCCCTGAGTGGGTCCCTAAAGAGATAGGAGAGTGGCTCAAGTTTCTGTACCCAAATGTCTTTTAAAAATCTGCATAAAGCAGCAAATATAAGACAAATGCCTACATTAAACATGCCTAAAAGGGAGCTTGCCCAAGGATCATTAAAGGAAAAGGCAAAGCCCCTGGTTGAATATTACACGATAATTCTGAATTAACTTGCTCTAAACTCACTGAAACAGCACTTGAGGAGGAAACTGAGAATTTTTGGATTTATAAAGAAAGGGAGATACAGTCACCTCCCTCGTTTCTCTCTCTCTCTTTTTGTGTGTGTGTGCAGCTGCGCGCGCACGCACACATGCGTGCACACAAGAGATTTTGTGTGTGTGTGTGTGTGTGCATGTTAGTGGAGAATGCGGTTGGTAGATGCTGAAAATGGAATTGTTCTCTAAGAAAGCAGTCATTTACAAACTGGTGTGGGGTCAGGTAACCTCATTATTCCCTTTGCAGTTCCCATTAGGTCAAAATAGCAATCCTCCTGCCATCACTTTCATCTTAAGAAGCACGGGTCAGTTTTGCCCTTTTAACTTGAGCTTTTGATTCTAGGGAAGGATTAGACTCTACATCACCACTGTTTCTTTTTCATTTCATTGCCATTCTATCTGTAGGGGAAATCAGCTTCACATTGTGTTATTCTTATGTCCCCAAGTAATGTTTTTTTAAAAATAAAAGAGATGAATCCCTTTATATAAAGTGGCCCCAGTTTGATGGAACTACCAAAGTAAAAAGAAAAGAAAAAAAAAAAAACTCATTATTTGAAAAGGGCACATGGTATTATAGCAGTCAAATCCCTAAAGTCTAACAGTGAATTCATTGATGCATTATTATTCTTAAGCTCCTCTTCTTTCAAATAAAAATGTAAAGGAAATGATTTAAAGCTTAAATGATACCACTGGACAGCTAAAAGACATGCCGTATATTCCCTAATGCTAAAGCAAAGAAAACATACATCTTGATGTATGTTTAGGTGTTGGGCTTAAAATCAGTATTTTTTCAGATTGGAAGTACTCATTTACAAGCTCACACATAAAACCAATGAAATACACACAGACTTTCAGATGGACCCATTCCCAGAGCTTCCCAGGTTCCATTGCCCCAATTTTTTGCCTATGTAAGAATGAAGAAAACATATTACTAGTTATTAAATTGGAGCATAATAAGACCCTCTAGCTAATAGTAACATAGCAACTGCCCTCATCCATTCTGCAGAGCTACATAAATGTCTTTCAAACGCCTGTTTCCTTATGCCATTTTCCCACTTTATCTGTCATTATGGTACAATGGTTTTAGTATAAGGATATGTCTTTCTATAGAGGTTGAATATTCTAATACAAGTCTTCTATGATGGTGTCACTGTAGAGGGAAGTGGTGGATGGAGAGGGTAGAGAGAAGTGACTGTCACTAGAATTTATTTACTAAAACTCCTCCAAAATTTCAAACAATTAAAAGCTGCTTTGCTGACAAAATCTATGTACTTATGTATATCAGTAAGTGAAGTTAAGTATTTTTTCCTTTGTGTAATTAGTTTCTCATCATAATATATTATAATTAGTTTCTCATCATAATATATTATAATATATTGGTTGTAGTTTGGTTTCTAAGCACAGTACCTTTGGGCAGATAGATTTTTAACAAGGTAGCAAAGTTTCCATTTACTATGGCTGGCAGAAAGTAGGTTTTACAAGTGGGGTGGGAGGCTAAGTCTTCACAACTTTTTCTAAAACTCTGACAAATGTGAGCATTTGTAAGTTTCTGTTAGCAATTTCAGTTACCCAAGAACAGTACGAATCATTTTTAGGGGGGTGGGATAGATGGGTTGTGTATTCCAACATTTTAATGTTCAACTAAAAGAACACATGAATAAATATAAATAAGTAAAATCCCACGGGAAAGCTGAAAACCTTTTGTCATGATTACTATGTTGTTAAAGGAGTCTCCTTGTTGAGGATCTTGTGTAGTAGCAACCAAAAGAGTGTTCTGTGTTTGAGGGACTTTGGCCTCTAATTTGTAAGAAGAAGGTGTACTTAGCTCTCTTGTGTGGGATTTTGCAGGCAAGGGGAGCTTGCTAGAGAGACTGGCCCTTGGTACCCCAAGCATCTGGTTCATAGAGTCACACATGTCATCACGTCCCATCTACTGCAGCCCTGCCACCATGCAGAGATTTTCTGTGCTGAAAATGTCCTCTTGGTTAACATATTACATAACTTTGATTACATCTTATCTTATTTTAGCTATATTTTAGCTTAATGCTTTCCAGAAGAGAATCATAAAGCCTTCCAGTATTAATAAAATTTAGGAGACACCTTCATCCTAGCAGCAAAACATTTACAAATCATTTCCAGTACCCTCAGTTACTTCTGCATAAAACTTGTCTTTGCCATTGGATTTTAATGCTCATTATTTTAAATTTTAGAGATATTTTCAAATTCTGTCCCAAATTCCAAGGGCACCCACAATGTTGACTTATATTTTTTTCAATTTGTCGATGCAGATGATATGATTCAGAATAAGTGAAATAACAAATGGAGTGTTTCGTGAAGCTTGGAGGCAGAAAGAATAATGTGGAAATGTGCCATTGATGTTAGTTATGGATCAGGATTCAGCACAATGTTTTTTACCTCCACTTGGCTTCTCTGGTTGAGATAACTGAAGCCTCCCACTGCTCTTTTTGGCTTCTCCAATTTTGCTGTTAATGGCCTCCAGCTGTAGTTGGCTTACTTTTACAGTTGAGTTTTATGCTCTCATCTCTCATCTCTGAAGTAATTGCAAAGACAATGGAACTTGAGACCCTGCTTAAGTGAGTAATCATGATAAGTTAGTCCCTGGGCTTAGTAGCAGGCCACCCTACAGTTTCATCTGTTTTTATAAATTGTACAAGAAAGCAGAAAAATCCAAGCAGCAATTCAACAGCTCCATTTTTATTTCATAACATGTCTATGAAAACATTATCTAGCCTTTTATCAATATTACTTAGATTCAACTTCACTACGTGAGTTCCTTTGGAAGTCATAAATTCAATCTATTCAGTGAGTGTGGATACTTAACTCCCATTGATGCACAGATGGTCTAATATTTCTTTCCATGTTTTAAGATCTCCACCCTTGGAATTAGAACTTACCAGACTCATTTCCCTCTCCTAACTCCAAGAAAGCCAGTAATTCTTTAAGTTGTTCTTTTATTTGTTTGACAGCCATTTATTAAGGTTCTACCATGGGCCAGGGGCCATTCTAAATATAGAGGTGAACAATTGCTCCAAAGACCTCCTCTAAAGAGGCTTACAGTCTAGTGAGGCATCTAACATGGACTCGAAAAACAATATATAGCCAGGCACAGTGGCACACATCTGTAATCCCAGCAGCTCTGGAGGCTGAGACAAAAGGATCGATCGAGAGTTCAAAGCCAGCCTCAGCTAAAAGTGAAGCACTAAGAAACTCAGTGACACCCTGTCTCTAAATATAATACAAAATAGGGCTGGGGATGTGGCTCGGTGGTTAAGTGCCCCTGAGTTCAATCCCCGGTACTGCCCCCCCACCAAAAAAAGATAAATAAATACAGTGATTGCAGATGGATTAAGCGTTATGAGAAAATGGTGATTGCAGATGGCTTAAGTGTTATGAGAAAATGAAACAAGTTGATGCCATAGGAAGTGACTTCAGGTGATGGGAAGGAGGGCCATGTGAGATTTGAATGGTCAGGGAAGGTCATGCTGAGAAAGACTTTTTTTTTTTTTTCCCTCAAAAAATGACAGCAGAAAAACTAGAAACAAGAAGGAAGGTCATGCTGAGAAAAACTTTTTTTTTTTCCCCCTCAAAAAATGACAGCAGAAAAACTAGAAACAAGAATCCAAGAGAAGATCAGGGGAAAGAATTGAGGTATGGAAAACATCTATGTATAAAGGGCTTAAAGCAAGGGAGACCTGATTTAAAAAAGAAATCATTTTTTGAGTCAGGATTATAAGGAAAAGTGAGAGAAAATGCCATGGAGCAATAATCAGGAACCCAACGGGTAGGTCCTTGAAGTCTTGTTAAGAAGTTAGAGTTCTGCTCTAGTGGGAACTGGAAGACTTTGGAGTGTTATAGGAGAGATGCAGTATGGTTGAAACTAAGTTGTAAAGTGGGCTGTTGAAGAGTTCTGGGTAAAGGATGGTGATCCTTTGGACAACAAATGCTGGTAGTAGCACAGAGGGGGAGGAAGTGGATGAATCTGTACATGTTTTGGAGTCAGATTCCAGGAGATTCATGATTGAGTGAATGATGTTGCCATTTACTGAGCTGGAGAACAATGGGGTTGCAGCAAGTTGGGGGATGGAGACTGGGTGAGGGAACTCAGACACTTTAGCAGAAATGCCAAGTAGGCCAGCATGCAGGTACAGCTTGAGTTTGGGAGCTGGGTCTGGATCAAGGGACACATTTATGAGTAATTGTCATAAATTGGAACTAAATTAGATTCTTTTAAAGTTTTCTTTTGTGAATCCCATATTCTTTTATTTTATTTTTCCCACTCTACATCTTGTTTCCTCCATTTGTATTCAAGTTCCTCTTAAAACTCCTTTTTAGATGTTAAGTTTTCTTAAATAGGAAAAAAGTACATGCAAGTGTTAGCTGCCTATCAAAGTCTCAATGACTATATGATCACTACTCATTTCTCAAATAACAAGACCATAAAGTTAAATGTAATTGCCAACATAATCATGTCTTAAGATGTTTCAACAGGGCATTTCACTCTATCCCACTCTGGGCACATTTTTTAGTGGTGTCCATTGCACTATGTGTGATCCTAGTGGGCAGAAACCTGTTCAATTTGCTTTGTGGAGACTGTACAGTCTCACATGTGTGAGAAGAGAAGGTATCGTAAATGTTATTGAACAGAGACAATGACAAATGAATCCTAAATAAATAGCTTACATTTTCAAAAGGACTTTCAAAAGTATTTATTTTATCAAATATGAAATCCAATTTATTTTCAATATGCTTTTGCTTTGAGTTGTTGATAGTTTCTATCAAAATTCAGTAAAATAAAAACAATCTTTTCCCTTCCCACAATGGGGGGAGGGGGAGAAGGCACGTTCTTAGGTTATTTACCAAAGTAATCACCTACTTAATTTATTAAGTAATGACTTATTATGAACCAGCAGAAAATAAAAAAAAGTGCTGAAACTCCTGTACATCTCATGTAGTTGTATAGTTGGTAGATTTTGTTCACATTTTAAATTGATTAGATATCATTCCATTTCTCTATGGCCCTCCCCTATCTTTGATGCATATTTCTAATGAATACCATATAAATTATAATTTTCTAGTTATAATTTTCTAATTAAATATGAGCAAACAAACACCATTTTGATATAATAAAAAGCAAACTTTTAAAATTGGTGCCTTATAATTGTACATAACGATGGGATTTATTGTTACTTATTTGTATTTGCACACAATTTATAATTTGGCCAATATCATGCCTGAACACTTCCCCCATCCTTCCCTATCTCCTAACCCTTGATCCCTTTCCTCCATTGATCTCCCTTTGATTTTCATTATTGCCTGTCCCCTTTCTTTTCCTTTTTCCTCTCTAGCTACCACATATGAGAGAAAATATACAACCCTTGACCTTCTGAATTTGGTTTATTTCATTTAACATAATGGTCTCTAGTTCCGTCCATTTTCCTGCAAATGTCATAATTTCATTTTTATGATATTCTATTCACATTTTTATTGGTGCATTATAGTTATACATACTGATGGGATTGGTGGTCACATATTCACACATGCATACAACACACCATATAACAATATAATTTGGCTACTATCATGCCCAGCACTTTGCCCTTTCCTCCTCACTTGCCATTCCTTGATCTTTTCTTTTTTTTTATGTACCAATCTCCCTTTGGTTTTTATGAGATCCGCCCCCATCCTTCTTTTCCTTTTCCTCTCTAGTTTCCTCATATGAGAGAAAACACAGGACCCTTGATTTTTGAGTTTTATTTCATTCAATATGATGCTCCCTATTTCCATCTATTTTCCTGAAAATGACATAATTTCATTTTTCTTTGTGGCTGAATTAAACTCCATGTGTACATATACCATGGTTTCTTTATCCATTCATCCGTTGATGGACACTTTGGCTGGTTCCATAGCTTGGCTATTATGAACTGTGCGGCTATAAACATTGGTATGCATGTATCACTGTAGCATGGTGACTTTAATTTTTTACAATAAATACTGAAGAGTGGTATAGCTGGGTCATATGGTGGTTCTATACCTAGCATTTTGAGGAAACTTCATACTGATTTCCATAGTGGTTGTACTAATTTACAATCCCACCAACAGTGTAATTTCTCCACATCCTCTTCAACATTATTAGTTGCATTCTTGATGACTGCCATTCTGTGTGAAATCTCAGTGTAGGTTTGATTTGCATTTTCTAATTGCTAATGATGTGGCACATTTTTCATATATTGTTGGCCGTTTGAATTTTTTATTTTGAAAAGTGTCTGTTTAGTTTGTTTACTCATTTATTAACTGATTTTTTTGGGGTGTTAAGTTTTTTGAGCTCTTTATATATTCTGGATAGTAATCCTCAGAAGAGTAGCTGGAAAAAATTTTCTTCCATTCTGTCGGTTCTCTCTTCACATTCCAAATTATTCCTTTTGTTCTACAGAAGCTTTTTAATTTGATGCTATCCATTTATTAACTCAACATTATCCTGAACTTTAGGGATCCTATTGAGAAAGTCGTTGCCTATGTCCATATGCTGGAGTGTTGACATTTTCTTCTAGGAGTTGAATAGTTTCTGGTCTAATTTCAACTTGAGTTGACATTTGTGCAGGGGGAGACATAAGGGTCTAGTCTCAAACTGCATAACCAGTTTTCCCAGCATCATTTGTTTAAAAGGCTGTCTTTTCTCCAACATATGTTTTCAAAGTAAGCATTTTCAAAACTCTCTCTTTACTTACCTACTTTTCTGTGAGGCCAATCTAGTTATGGTATCCACTAAAAGCGATCAGACAATACAGGATTTAGTACATGTTTCAGCTGATGTTGATATAGTAAGAATTAGTCAAAGCAAATACAAACAAATACAAAACCTCATAGACAGGAGCATGCACCTCAACCATAGCAGGTGAAAGCATCATATCAGAGCTGATACTGCTGGGAATAAAATCCAATGAAGGCAAGGCACTGGGAAAAACCATTTGACTTACAAGTGAGCAATCTGATCAGGAGCCTTCCAAAGGATTCCAGGATCCTAAACACTTTATGAAACAGTATATAAAATCATCATATCCATTACATATTTCACTTGGAACTCTCAAAAGAATGCTGGAGATATTCCAATACAACAGTGGAAGGAACAGAATGTCAAGGTAGAAATTTAGAAGAAAGATGTGGAAATAGATACATGGCCTGAAGGCAGTGGGGCATCCGAGTCAAGAACCTGAAGTTGAAGATCTAAGTCTTACATTCTCCCTTCATTGCAAAGAGTCACCCTGCGCCCTGCAGAACCTCACATGCAAGATGAAGACTAGCAATCGCTGCATAGGTCTTCACAGTGATGCTTAACTTAGATATTGCAATAAATTGCTAATGACAGTGCCACATACTAAACACAAATGTTATTTGTTATTATCATTGTTAACTAGGTCAACTGGTGATATCAGAGGCAAAACTTCAAAAATGACCTTAAAGCTGTGGAGCTGTAAGAAAAGATTATAAACTCTAGACAAGAAGTTTTTCTTATACATTGTTTAAATGTTTTTGTATGATTTTGTTATTGGCAGATGGTCCACTTGAAAGTTTCCTTCAATCGCCACCAAAATTATGAATTTGCTCCATTAGTATTTATCCATCTACTCAGTTTGTAAGGGAAGATCAGGCTCCATGCCCAGTCTATGATCAACAGTGATCACCTAAAACTATACCACAGCATTTCTGTCATTCAGAAATTTTGACAAGGAAAGAATTATTAATAAGATAAACACTCTAATTTGATACAATGCATTGGAATCACAGGAAGACAAGTGCTTATTTCTGTAATGGGAATTGTAAGAGAAACTTCCAAGAGATGTGTTCAAACTGAATATTAAGGTTTTCCAGGTGGACAAGAAAAAAAAGCCTCTCTCTGGTATGTAAAATGTCATGGAGAAAAGTGAAAATAAAAGGAAGAAAGATACTAATGACTCTTAAAAGCTGCTATCAATTTAACATAGATTTGAGTGGGAAGGGAAGATGGTAAACTGGAGAGGTGGGCGTGGACAGATCTGTTACACTCAGCAGTTTCAGCTCTGTCCTGCTGGCAGCCCTCAGTCACTGAAGTACTTGAGCACGGATCAGTATTGCCCTTTGGAAGATCACTCAGACCGCCAGATGAGACTCATGCTGGAGAGGAAGGAGCCCAGTACCAGAGGCCAGGTGAGAGCTGGTGAGATTCTAATTTTGGGAAGGGGTATGCTGCATAACTCTTCTCTCTGGCAAAACAGGCAACAGAGAGCCATGTGAGAATTTGGAAGTCACACCCACAGGACATAATCTAAACATTTTTATAACTTGGGCAGGGAGAAATATATGACCAAGAAGTGCTTCTTTGATTTGTATAGTCTTGCTATAAGTGTTAACATCATTGATGTTGCCAAGATCCAAGGAACAACAGAAACATGAGCTTAAAGTTAACAGAACTACCCTCCCCCCCTTTTTTTTTCAGTCTGCAATACTGAATTATTTTCCTTGAGAGAAATAAACAGGCTTGGAATCTCTTTTCACATGTCTAAGGAAAGCCCTTAGGACAGTACCGTCTTAAGGAGAAGAAGTAGTTGCCTGGCCGTGTCAGTGGCTGCACAGAGTCGCAATGAACTCAAAAAGGAACATCTCCAAAGGGAAGGGAGGCATCTGTGACAAAGAGATATTTCACAATTAAATGCAGGAATTATCTGATCTTTAAATAGAAGTTGATCCTACCCCTCCCATAATAGTGACATCAGCCAAGAATTAAATGTCATATTTCCATGAACACAGAGATTGCTTTTTAAATTGCTGTCTGTATGAGATATGATTAGCATTTCTATGCTAGCTGAGAAGCACAAACTCAGGTGCAGATTCAAGTGGCAAATGCTGTGCCATTATGGTAAGTGTTGATTCATGTCAGATTAGTGATTACAGTGCCACCCATCCCACCTAATACTACAGACTATAAATACGAGTGGGTGAATTGTTACTAGCTCCTGGGGAAGACTTTCATCTGAAACACCCAGGTGGTGCCTGGCATCTGCTTCAACATGAGCAGGAAGTGCTAGAGGTATGAGGTATCCGACTGGTAATAAGGCAAACGCTCTTGGTGACTCAACTACTCCCTTACTACCAGTACACAACATAGGAAATGACACTCTGTCCTCCAGCTTACCCTGCTAGCATTTAGCAAGGTTTTCATTTCAGTAAATTGTCTTTGCAGTGCACTGAATTGTGCCTGGGAGACTGGAAATAGTGAACACAGCTTTCCCAAAGTGTCTAGTTGATAATCAGCTAGAAACCAAGAAATTAAAAGAATATGAGTCCTCTGAAGAGCAACAGAACCAAGTTGTCACAAAGTCTTGGTCCAGTTGCCAAGTTTTCCCCAGCACTGGGATCAAGAAGAGACAAGTTTATTTGTTTGTTCATTTATTCATTTACTCTGACCATACTGCTTTACAGCTTTACAGGCTTTACAGCTGAACTGCCTACTTTTTCATCCCAACACCATTAGGAGTCAAGGCAAGCTATTTATCCTATCTGGGTCTCAGTTTCCTCAATTGCAAGTTAGAAATAAAACCTGTACCACTTCAAGCATTATAGTTAAGATTAAATTAGTTAATACATGTAAGGATCCTAGAGCAAAATAGACTTTGGTAAGTGTTGCCTGTTACTATCCATCAACAAAAATTTATTATTTGCTAATTATATACATTCCTTGACATATTCAGTGTAGTCTTTATGATGTAGCATTACTTTTTTTCACTTAAGCTTCCTAATATTTTTATTGTAATTAATTTTTTAATTTGTTTTAATTAGTTATACATGACAGTAGAATGCATTTATGCACTGTGATATATCATACATAGATGGGATATAATTTCTCATTTTTCAAAGTGTACATGTTGCAGAATCATATTGGCCATGTAGTCACATATATACATACAGTAATAATGTCTGTTTCATTCCACTATCTTTGATTTTTTTAAATGAGTATAAATGAGTGTTGGGGTGAACACTAGTTGGTGCCTAGAAAGCTTGTGGCTCAGCGCAGTGAGATGTGTGGATTTCAGAGAAAGGACTCCAGAGCAAGTAGGTAAGGAGAAGGGAAACTGACCACTTCCCTTGGCTCCAGTCTGTAGGTGGGAATCAAAGCAGAGCGACCTTGGCTGTCAGGCACTCGCAAGTGCTCATAAAACACGGGGAGAACTCCACCTGGGCAGAGCATGCAGCGGGTCTTATATATTCCTCCACCTGTAGGGCGGTGCAGCCCTTCATTTTACCCTGGCTTGCCATCGCCCTGGGAGCTCCTGACTAATAAATGTCCAAACCTCTTCCTTGAGTCCTCCAACTTCTTTCTTTAGGACAGTAAAAAGTACTCTCGACTTTTTGTAGCTCCAAGGTTCAACAGTGAGTCACCCCATCCTTGTATTAATATTATATCTGATAATAATTGGGGGAAGGAGAGAAAGAAAGAAGGAGTTTTATAATCAAATGACAGTTTGTTTTGACGTTTAATGTTCTTAAACAGTTATGAAGGTTCCAGGTAAGAGCCATATGAGGGGGGAAAACAGTTCCCTTTGTGTTGTTCAATAACAATGCTAACACTGTAGATAAATGATCAGGGGACCCACAGAGATTGTCCTCCAGTAGTCCCTTTCCTCATGTGTCACATCTTACATTTGTCCCTTACTTCTGTTATCTCTAACCTTTGACCATATCTCTGTCACTGCATCATCAGTCAGGATTATCTCTGTTGAAAGAGGCAGAAAACCAACTCAAGGAAAGCATTTACTTCCTTGGGTACAGGTGAAGTTCAAGGGCTGGGTGGTTTTAGTGCCGCTCACAAAAACCCACCAGTACTCAGGCTTTCCGCCTCTCTCTCTACTCTGTTCTCCATATAGGCTTCATTCTCAAACTCCACAAAGCACCTGCCAGCAGATCTAGGCCCATAACCTCCCAGATGCAGGACTGGAAAGGAAGACAGTGCCCCTCCACAGTATCAGCAAAAATCCCATTGCCTTCATTGGCTTTTTGGAGTCCATGTAAATTTTAAACCAGTCTCAGGGGTCAGGGAGGGAAGTTCTTTAGGTGCCAAGTCTAAGTCAGCATTGCCCCAGGAGCTGGGAGTGAAATAGTTCCCACAAAAGCATGAAGCCTAAGAGAAGGGTGAGGAAAGAGCAGCAAAAGATAATTAGTGCATTGCTGTCACAAGATAAAGGAAAGGACAACAAAACAACACTGGTTCACTATAGCTACCCTATGGTTCTGATCCTTCCAAATCCATTCAGAGGCCCCAAATATCCTTTGAGCCTGTTGCAAGAGGTCTAGAATCTCCATGTGGCATTCAAGACTCCAACTATCAAAATTTATTTTCATAATATGTTTTCTCTTACACTCTAGGCCACAGAATGTTTGCAGAATTTTTTCAACCTCTTTTGACCTTTGAATTCCTTGTCTGCCTCCTCACATCCATCCTATTGAGATCCTCTATATTGTTGAAAGTCCAGCTCAAATGCTACCTCAGGACAAACCATGCAAGTCAGTACTATTATTAGCCTCATTTTTCAGGTGAGGATGTAAAAATGCAAAGTAAGGAGCTTAGTTAAGGTCACATTGTCAGAAGGTGACGGAGTTTGGTTTCTTAGGCATTCTGGACCCTGAGTTATTCTTCTTCACTGTACTCTCACCTGCAGGGAGCCAGGTGGATACCTCAATGACACCATTTCCTACATCAACATCAGACACATGAAATCATAGATGGAGGAAGAAAATGCATTATATTTGGGGTTCTATTTCCCCTGATTCTGCTCTGCAGGACATACATATTTCCCATGGATAAAACATTTTGTTCCTGTCTTGGCTAGACTTTCTAAAACTTAACAATAAAGCATATTGATGAGAACTGCATGTGGGTTCTGTAAAAACAAGGCAAGGTCAATATTTTAAAGTTCTACCATCTCACTAACATGAGTTTAAAAGTAAAAGTCATTGCATAAATATTTGTTGACTCTTTGCTCTCTGCCAAATGTTATATATGTAAAGAAGAATAAAACACAATTCATAGTCTGAAATTGCTTGTTTCTAGTTAAGGAGACAGAACTATAAATAAATTCAACTCTGTTTATTGTTAGCCTTAAAATTTGAAGAAGGATGTTGCCTTTTGGGGGGAGGATTGAACAGTACCAAATAACACTTCAGATGTTTATTTTCTATTATAGATGAATGGTAAATTATTTAATATTTAATCATTTGTTCATTCAACAGCTGTTTATTTATTTCAGGCATGATACTATGCATTGAGTCTAAAATGTTGAATGAAATAGACATAGTCTTTGCTTTCCTGGCATTCATCATGGGGTAGGGAGGGGATTAAATGAAAACAGAGCTAAAACATATCATTGAACACACCTGAAAATTACTATGAAGATGGGAAACTGAGGGCTATTATCAGGGGCCAAATTTGTGTGTGTGTTATCTTCTTTGAGGCATTTGTTTCAATCTGAGGTCTGAAGAATGAATAGAAAGGAGCCAGTAGACACATAACGGGAACAACATTTCCTATTCGGAAACAAAGGTGTGTGGGGGAGGTGTTGATGTAAATAGAACTCATGTGTTCAAGGAGGGTCAGGCTATGCAGAGCAGGGTCAGTGTTGGATGAATGGCTGAAGATGAGGCTGGAGGCTGGGTGGGAAGAACTTGAGACATAGGGCCTTGAAGCCATGGGAAGAAGCATGGCTTCTAAGTAGAGTGGGAAGTTATTGACAACTTGAATCAGCAACCTATTCAGGTTTTAGCTGGATAATTTAGAGTGCCCTGAGAAAATTGGATGGCCCACTGATCAGGAGGCAGAGGAACTAAGAGAGGTAGATAGAACACTTGAGCTGTACTTAAAAGGTGATATCAAGAATGACACCCACGTTCTTAGTTTTAGTTACCAGTACGTTAAAGATATCATTTACTAGAAGTCATTTTTTCTTTTTTTAAGTAGTCCTATCTCTCAGGGATATGGTGTGTAGTCTAGGTCAAGCTAAAGAAATTTCAGAACAAATATTCTCTACTGGATTTCCCTTCTGGTTTTGAGTAAAGATCATATGCAGGAACTTCCTGTTGATTCTATGGCTCCTGGAGTGGAATCTAATCTTCCCCAAACTGATCCTTTCCTTCCACCACATTGTTTTTCTTATAATTTCAGACTGAGAACCAGCTGGAGAAACAGATGCTATCTCTTCTGAGAGGTTTCTGTTGTGAGTCTTGACATTTACTGACAGTCCGCATATTGGAAGGGTCCATGGTGCCCCACCTTCAGGCCCCTCCCCTCGCCCCCAAAGGCTGTCCTAAGCACTTGCCAGCACTCAGTCCTTTATCTCTTGGCTAGCAGGAGTAGATACGTAAAACCCATGTTTCAACACTGTTTTGAACTTGCAACCAGGCACTCTTTGCCAAAAGAACTGATAATCTTTTCCTATTTCACTGGTTCTAGAGATAAACACTTGTGGATTTATGGTGCTATGTCTCAGAAATTCTGATTTCATTTTTAGGACACATTGTTCTGATTCAGTTTTCTCAAATACCATCTGCTTCTTTTGTAACCTGTTTTTTTTTTTTTTTTAATATTTATTTATTTGTTTTAGTTGTACACAATGCCTTTATTTTTACATGGTGCTGAGGATTGAACCTGGGCCATGTACATGCTAGGCGAGCGCTCTACAACTGAGCCACAACCCAAGCCCCTTGTAACCTGTTTTGACTTTACAAGACATTGTGATTGTCAGAGAATTATTACTATTTCCAGTACTGTGAAATTTTACAAATCTTATGTATCTCGTTATAATATTTTTTCAATAATACATGCTTACATGTAGACATTACTATTACCATTGTTAACTGAAACTCAGCAGGATTTTGTTAACTGTCCAACGACATTATACTGCTTGGGCTGGGGTTGTGGCTCAGCGGTAGAGTGCTCACCTAGCACGTGTGTGGCCCCAGGTTCGATCCTCAGCACCACGTACAAATAAACACATCGTGTACAACTAAAGCAAATAAATAAATATTTAAAAGAAAACATTATACTGTTTAAAAATGGTGACATGGATCCTCAAATTCATGGCAAAATTCATGCTTTTATTTTTGTTTTTTTATACCAATTTAATTAATTTAAGGAATGAAAAGATTATAATTCAAAATATTCACTATTTTCTGTTCAAATGCAGCTATTTTTTATCAAGGTCTCTAGAAGAATTTATAGCAAATACACTAATGGTTTCAGAAAAGGTCATTCAGAGCATTTAATGTGTGTAAGAGTTAGTTTTCTTTGCACCATGGAAACTTCTGTTCCATAGGAGCAGTTTGTCTCTTCAGGAAACTTAGAAATGTAATTCTTAAGTTACTATGAGAAGCAGGAAAACAGCACAGGCTGTGCACTCCTGGGAGCAAAATTCAGAGTATAAAGTTTGCAGCCAATAGGTCAAACAGTTTCATTTTATTTAGTAAAGGCAACACTTTCCATACCAAATGTCATGACCACCCACCTCACCTCAAGGGAACCCAGGACCTCTTACCATGCCTTTGATTTAGAAAGCAGAGCATTGCTCTAGGGAAATCTCCTTGACCCTCTTCCAATGGGAGGATAATTTCTTTTTTGCTACCATATTTTCAAAAAGCATGTTTGCCTGGGAAAAAAATAAATTTCTTAACGCTCTTTGGAAATAAAAACAAAATTTTGTAGCAGCTCTAGTATGTTTATGTCATTATTTAAACGTTTGATTTAAAATTGTTCAAGTGTTATGAATTTTCAGTAATAAAAATGTATAGATAAGAGTCTAACCCTGAGATGTTTCTTCTGAGGTTCACATTGTTTAGGTCACTGGATGAAAAGATAAAGAATGAACATTACCCAAAGACTGCATCCCTTCTGGGGAACGAGTTAGTTAATTTTTGGTTGTATACTGGATAGTTGTGTCATGTTAGGTAGAGATATGACTTTTTTATTGTCTATGTTTTGAGATTAAGGAGATTAAGTGCAGTTTAAGGAAATGTGTATAGCTGTCAATTTGACAAGGGGTAGACTGTGGTGTTAGTTTTATGTGTGGCTAGGCTTAAGTACTCAGTTATATACATCACCAATCTAGGTGGTGCTATGAAAATGTCTTATAGATGTGGTTAGCATCTATAATCAGTTGATTTTGTATAAAGGAGATTACACCCAGTTAAATAAGTGGTCTCATGAAAACTGTTGAAAGCTTTAAAGAGCAAAAACTGAGAGTACGTTGAGCTCCATTGAGATTGCACTGGGGCAAGTGAGAGCTGGACAGGCCCTGGGCGACTCTATGCCTCACTGAGGAAAAACAACTAAACATGGGCAAAGGAGATCCAAGTAGCTGAGAGGTAAAATGTCGTCATATGCGTTCTTTGTACAAACTTACCAGGAGCAGCACAAGAAGAAGCACCCAGATGCTTCAGTCAACTTCTCAGAGTTTTCTAAGAAGTGCTTAGATAGGTCAAAGTTCATGGCTGCTAAAAAGAAAGGAAAATTTGAAAACATGGCAAAGGTGGACAAGACCCATTGTGAAAGAGAAATGAAAACCTATGTCTTTCCTAAAGAGGGGAAAAAAGAAAGAAGTTCAAGGATGCCTGTGCACCCAAGAGGCCTCAGTCAGCCTTCTTGTTCTCTTCTGAGTATTGCCCCAAAATCAAAGGAGAACATCCAGGCTATTAGGTGGTTTTGCAAAGAAACTTGGAGAGAGATGTGTAATAACACTGCTGCTATTGACAGGCAGCCTTACGAAAAGAAGCTGCTAAGCTGAAGGAAAAATATGAAGAGGCTATGGCTGCCTATTGAGCTAGAGGAAAACCCAATCCAGCCAAAAAGAGAGTTGCCAAGGCTGAAAAAAGAACAAAAAGGAAGTTGAGGAAGATGAACAGGATGAGGAGGCAGAAGATGAAGAAGAATAAGTTGGTTCTAACAGTTTTTCTTCTTATCTGTAAAGTATTTAAACCCCTGTCCACAACTCACTCCTTTTAAAGACAAAAATTGAAATGTAAGCCTATGTAAGTTTTGTTTTTAAACTGTACAGTGTCATTTTTGTATAATTAACACACTACTGTATGTATATTCTGATAGCCCTATCCTGGTAGTAGTTTCAATAGCCACTAACCTTGCTGGTACAGTATGCGGGTTATAAATTGGTATGGAAATTTAAAGTATGTTCTTGTTGGTGCACAGCACAAAGTAGTTCTATATGGGGATGGTAGTTGTCTCTTATGCAGCTTATATGAAATAATTGTTGTTCTGGTAACTGAATACCATGCTGTAATTGGGAAAAAAAAAAAAAAGTTGCAGTTGACATTCTGAATGTGTTTTGGTCAGATTTTTCGCGGCTGTGATTAACAGACCCAACAAGAACAATTTTAGGGGATGAAAAGTTTATTTGGAGGCTCATGGTTTCCGAGGTCTCTGTCCATACAAGGTCAGCTACATTCCTCAGCACTCAAGGTGAGGCAAAACACCATGACAGAGGAGTGTGGCAGAAGGAAGCAGAAAGAGACTCCACTCACCAGATACAAAATATATACTCCAAAGGCACGACCCCAGTGACCCACCTCCTCCAGCCATACCCCACCTGCCTTCAGTTTCTATTTAACACAGGATTAATTCACTGATTGGGTTAAGGCTCTTATAATCCAATCATCTCTCCTCTAAACCTCCTGCATTGTCTCACACATGAGTTTTGGGGGCACTCCTCACATCCAAACTGTAACAGAATGCTTCTAAGTATGATTTTTTAAAATTTATTTTAAAAACCCTGAGAATTCTAAAGAAGAAATTCTGCCTCAAGAGTTTTGTCTGAGTTTCCAGGCTGCCAGCCTGGCCTGCAGATTTTTGATTTGCCAAATCTATAATTCAATCATTTAAAATAAGTCAGTCAATCTATGCTTATTTACATCTTGGTATAATAATTATATGTATGTCTGATGTATTATATAAAAATAAAATGTTTACCTATAAACATATCTACACACACATGCACACATACACACATCCTATAGATTCTGTTTCTTTGGAAAACCCTAATGGATTTACACCTATAAATGAAAGATCCAAAATTAAATGCCTTTTTACCCCCTTTTAGTTTTATTACATTTTAATTACAAAAATAATACAGGCTTATTTTAACAAATCTAACAATATAGAGTTGTAGGAATAGAACATTAATAATCTCCAGTTTTCCCTCTAATCCTACTCTTTCGTTATGAACCTTTTCATACCTTTCTCCAAAACACACACGTGAGCATGCATCGTATTCCTATATATAGAATTTATTTTGTTTTATTTTAAAAGGTGTCTACCCTCTACGTAACACTCTAATTTGCTTTTTTCTCCATTAAACAATGCATTATATAACTTACTATAAGTAAATACATATAGAGCCCTTTTAAAGATTGTTGCATATTGATCACCATATTTATCATAACTTAATCAAGCATTGTCCTATTGATGGTCTTTTGGGGGTTTTTAAATAATTTTTTTGCCACTTCTAATAATGCTGCACTAAACATTTTTGTACTTTCAATTTTATGTGCTTCTGTTTTTGAGTATTTTCTTAAAATTGAAATTTCTAGGTCAAAGGGTATGAGTATTTCAATGTTTAATTTGTATTGACAGATTTCTTTTATAAAGGTTGTAGCAAATTTTTGTTCTACCAGCAAAATATGCAGCCATATCCTCACCAGCACTGGATGTTAGTTTTCAATGTGATGAAGAGAAAAACGTTTTCTCATTTATATTTTGTTTTAAATCACCTTTCTGCTAGAACAATTGACCATATTTTCATATGGTTGAGGTGGTTGGTATTTCTTTGCTATCACTTGCTTCTTCATTTAGTTTGCCCATTTTTCTATAGTATTACATTCCTCTTTTTTTTTTAATCTCTAAGAGACTTTTATCTTTCTGAATATGGCCTTTCAATCTGCATAATATGTCCATAAGCATGAAGGAGTCAGGTCAATGTTTATATAGATCATTGCAGTTTAATTGCACTGACACCATCCTCCCACACCCAGTGAGAAAGAAAAAGGTCCAGAAGGAAGGTGAGCTTGTGGTGAACCTTGAAATTTCTGTCTGCAGTGGTATAGCAACTAAAGAAATTCTAAAGAAAAATCATCTTGTCAACTTCTTCAAACTAGAAATGTATTTAGACTGCAATATAGATCTAATGCCCAGCTTGCAGAATTGCAGAATTTTCCAATTTGGTGTTGCTCCAGGTTAAAAAACATACCAGCTGAAAAATGTGAATTGGAATCATTTGCCATCCGTTCCTAATATAATGACTGATTTGCCACTCTGGATGCAGCGAGCTGCAGGCAGTGGGTTTGAACTGAGTCCAGGTGGAAGGGGGCCAGACACATTAAATTTAAGGCTGCTATTGCACAACTCCCTACAGAAATTGTGCAAATAATGTAGCTGAAGTGCTTTCTGCATGCTGTGTAGCCCAACTCTTTTGGCAACCTGATTAATTCTTTGCCCTTTTCTGTAGTATGCACAGTTAGGAAATATACTAAAAGGTGACCGAAATCATAATAGAAACTGTCAAGTATTATATTTAAAGTGTTATCCTGTTCATTCTTAGTTTAGAAAATAATTTTTCAAAAATGTCCCAATGAAGGTAGAATGTAGTAATTACCCCTTGGTGCTAGTTTTCTTTTGTTAATAGCACTAACATCAGTAATACCTAAGTCCAACCCCAGTGATGATGGCTATTCTAAATTTATGTTGTATTCTACTAAGCTAAATATAAATACACTCATGAGCTTATTAAAAACTGGCTTAATGTAAAATGAGTTTTAATTGTACCTACATTAAGCTGGACCATCATGTCCATGCATATTTCTCTATTTTTCATAAGTATGTGCATAGTCTTCATGGTTTCAATTTGCATGCTCCTCCATCCTGGTTTCTGTGCTTTTCCTTAAAAGGAGGTCTATGATACAAGGATAACTTTTGAGGGCAAATAGTAAGACACATTTAACTGAAGATTTGTACTAACTCCAGTTTTAGTCTTTGCAAAGATGGAGGTGATGATGTTGTCAAGGTTCCACTGAGAAAGTCCAAGAATGACACACCAAGTTCTATCCAAGTCATCTAAAGCTAAGTTTTCACAGAAGGAACTAATGCGCTAAGTATATGCTAATTTTTTTCCTAAATGGAAACCTTTTGGAGGTGACTTCTATACTATTCATTTTTCCTTGTAGATTCTTTTCCAATTGCATATTAGGAGCAATAGGATACTTAGGAAATGAGCAAATTAATTCTAACGTATGACTTGGAAGTCAAATTGGCAAAATCAGGGGTTTAGCCACTTGATGCATTACCAATCTGGAGTAATGAGTGCCTGAGAAACTCAGTAAGGATTGTATTACAGATCTTGGGAGGACTTGGCATGGCAATGGAAGCTGAAGAAAACAGTCAATGGATTTTATTAGAAAATGCATAGTCACAGTTGAATTTTGCTTTTGTTTTCTAGATTTTGATTTCTAAATGTTTCCTTAGAACAAGTAACTTGGTTTAAATGGGATTTGAACAAACCCAGCTCCAGGAATTAGTAACCAATTTGCTTTTAAGGGTCATATTTCATGTTACACTTAATAGGTATCACATGTTTTTTAGTTGGTCTTCTCTATATATTGATGTTGGCTTAGGGGAAAAAGGAATTCCAATAATAAAGCATCATGATACTTAGAGATTGTATCTATAAATGATGCTTAACTATAATATTAGAGTATGTTTAAGAATCTAATTACATAATATACCATACACATGTGTGTGCATATGTATATGTGTGTGTGTATGTATGTGTGCATATGTTATTCATGTCTGAAAATATTCTTTTTGGGCAGCAGTGCAGTTGCTGGCCTGCTGACCTAAGGAAAAACATCTGGCAATTAAATGGAAAAATTGTAGGTTAATTGATAGGGGAAGACTAATAGGATTCTGGCTGTGCTTGGGATCAGGATATGACCTCTGAGATATCATGGGTTGGAAACTGGAAAACATTTTAGATCTTGCACTTGAAAAAATATTTGAAACGGCACCACATGCCAGAGTTAATCAGTGTCAAAATGTATTGCTCAATGTCTGTGGAAAACAAGCAAGAGGTAAACATGATGGAAATATGCTTGCCCCTTTAGTATGGCCCCAAATTAATATGTTGACGTCCTAAACACCAATGTGACTGTATTTATAGACAGAGATTTTGAGGAGGTAATCAAGGTTAAATGAGGTCAAAGGGTGAGGCCCTCATCCAGCATGACTGATGTTATTCTTTCTCTCTCTCCTCACCACCTCTCTTTCCCTTTCCCAGAGCACAGAGTGGAAGGCCACGTAAGGACACAAGGACAGGAAGCTCTTTACAAGTCCAGGAGAAGGTCCTCACCAGAAACCAAATTGGCCAGCGTCTTGAATTCACAATCCTAGCCTCCAAACTTGTGGGAAAATAAATTTCTATTGCTTAAACCACCAGACTGGGTTATTTTGTTACGGCCACTCTAGCACATTAACACACCCTTTGTCTAGTTGTCTGAAAACAGGGTCTAAGGTACTATGGGTAAATAAAACATATTGGAATATCTGTGGTGCCAAAGCAGACATCTTGCTTTTCTGTTAGACACAGCTAACAGTTGACTAGAAATTCTCTTGGTAGTGTCTAACGTGGTTACAAAAGTCATCAGAGTAAGTGGAGTGGACATTTGCAATTTTTGTTTGGCCAGATAAACATTTTTTCCCCTCCAACCTCACCTTGGCTTTCCTGTAAGGAAACACATCTCTTTCACTCTTAGTCCACAAGCTTTGGGTGTGGTTGAACCCATCCCATGGCTCCAAGTTGAAAGAGATGACTCAGACCTGGACTATGAGACTACTGAAGCCCCTGTTGGGAAGATGATTCAGGGTGGCCATGTGGCAACTGCAGTCATTTAGCACTAGCCTGGGCTTGCTAGAACCTCTGAGAAAGAGACACACACTTTCTGATGGATTTACTAAGATGAAGAGATGCAGGTCTGGAGCTGCTGGTGGCTACCTCTTAGAGAATTAAGTCAAAACAGGAAGCCCAAGTCAAGAGGAAGAGAAAAGCATATTTCTGATAGCATTTTTAGAGAAGAAACATCCAGCCATCCCTGGGATTAAACTTGGACTTTTCCACTTCTAGTATATTAGTTCATTTTGCATAAGACTTCTTGAGTTAGGTTCTGACTCTTGTAGACAGAAGAGACATTTTGGTCATCATGGTGGCTGGAGATTAAAAGAGATTTTAAATTTTGACTCAAATACTCTCTCCCCCTTTCCAACTCACCTAAACTTTTGTTAAGCTTCTATTAAGCTGAGTTCAAGTTCCATACTCCCCATGGATGGCCTGTTCCTGTAGGCTTTTACACCTTGGTACAAATCTTGAGGTGCCCAGCAGATGCTATCTTGGCCTAATATTTGTGTGTGTGTGCTTATTCTGAAACTCCAAATTTAATTCTTGGAAGACAGGTTATTGAAGAGCCTGGAAAATGACCACAGAGACTGTTCCAAGATTTAGTGGGTTGATCTCTTAAGGAGATGGAAAGGGAAGACCATCACAGGACTAAAGAGGGAACACTCAGGTCCTGGTGAGGTAGGTAGCAATGGGCACAAAGGCATAGAGACAAACATCCTCAAGTTCTGCAGAAAATAAAGGGGCTGGAAGTGAGAATGGAACACATGCCATTAACCACCTAGATGTAGGTAAGGAATTTTTAAAAAATATTTATTTATTTGTACATAATGCACTTATCTTTACGTGGATGTTGTGGATCGAACCCGGGCCGCGCACGTGCTAGGGAAGCGCTCTACTGCTGAGCCACAACCCCAGCCCTGGAATATTCTTGGTTTTGGCTTACTAATTACTGTGGAGCAAACAGTGTTCCCTTAAATTTGTGTCCAGCTGAACATTATTTAGAAATAGGATCTTAGTTAAATAGTTAAGAATTTCAAGATGAAATCCTCTGGGATTTATAGTGGGCTTTAAATCCAGTGACTGGTGATGTTATGAAAGATGTAACATCCAAGTTTAATGTCCACTCCGGACCCCAAAACCTAAGGAAGAGGGCCATGTAAAGAGACAATTATACTGCCACAAGTGAAACAACACCAGAAGCTGCTGAAAGTTAGAAAAAGAAAGGAAATATTCTCCCCACTAGAATCTTTGGAGGGATCTTGGCCCTGTTGATACCTTGACTTGAGACTTTTGGCCTCCAGTACTATGAAGAAATAAATTCCTGTGGTTTGTACACACCAAACTTTGGGTAGTTTGTTATGGCATCCATAGGAAATTAATAAACTAACATAAAGTATGGGACAGTGGCAGGAAAGTTGAAAACTGCTCAAAAAGGGGGAATCTATGTCCGATTTCATTGACATTGAGATCAAAATTACTATTCCCCATACACAGTCTATTTTGTGTCTTTAATCTTAATGAGTCAGATGCTGACCTGGACTTGTATGGCATCTGATGGCCATTCTCAGGAAAAGCAAGGATTTGCTGAGTTTCTGCACTTTTCCAAGAAGGGACTGAGAAACAGGAGGTCTGTTGATTTTACTACAGAAATTCTACAGCGTTCTCTGGCATCATGACAATTTGGCCATCTGCTTTGTGGAGGTAGTCCAGCACCATCAAAGAGACAGTACAATTTCTGTCACTTCTTAGAAAGGCATCCTTGTAACACAACAGTCATTTAGCGTGTTCATTGTGTGACAGTGTAAATTTTCATGACCAGGTCACCAGTGATCCCAGTTTGCCTCAGATAGCCTCAAGTTATGCAGGTGGTCCCAGCCTAATTAATTATAGCCCTCCCCACTTTGAAAGGGCTCCTGTTTGGACAATAAACTATAGAGCCACCTTAGCTGTGATAGAATCCCTGGTTGTTTAAAAAGAAAATTTTGCAAATTGGTTTGCTTTAATCTTCTTGCCAAATCTGTAAGATTTAGAAATAGAGATTTAAGAGTAGAGATTTTGTTATTCAAACAGAGTTTTGCTCAAGAGTTGGAAAAGGGAAGTTTGTGATGTATTTGTTTCCTAAAACTTGGTTGGTTCCCCCTAAAGCAAGCCCCAACCCACTCACTCCTCCCCTACCTGTTATTTGCCATCCAGGCAGCATCTCTGTTCAGTGAAAGGGATCTGGCTACTTCGGCAGTGTGACAACTGCACACATTCACATCTGCAAAGCAGGTGTAGCTGGCACCTGCCCAAGCCTGGCCAGACAGCTTCATAAATCCTGCCCTTACCGCAGCCCGAATTACTTTTCATGACACAAAGCCAAGCTGTGTTATTCACCTAATGCCCCGATTTACAGTTCCCAAGACAAAAGAGCATAGAGATAGAGTTTCAGGGCTCTGTTTGCCTTCACGTTTATCCAAAGGTCAGTTTCAGGTCAAGCTCAAAAAAATCTGACAAATGGTGGTGAATAAACCTAAAAATAAATTAAGTGCAAGTGGGAAACTTAAGCATTCCTTGTTCTGGTGCCAAAAGAAAACTCAACCCAAAGCACATTCCTTTAATATCTGGAACAAACAGCTGTTCTCCTGTTCATGGCACACTGGGAAATTGTGCTCTCTTCAGTATACGTGCATATGTACAAGTAAGCTTACACACTTGTACGCACGCAAGTCTGAACAGTCCCCATTTGGGTATTTGTTCTTGTGTCTTCAAGGTCCTGAGTTACTAGAAGATTAGACTAGCCTCCTAGTGAGAAAAGCTCTTATCTGGAGAAATGCTGTGTTGGCCAGGAGTGCCACCCAATGTCTTGTCAGACCCCAGAGTACCAGGACTTCAAGTGAGAAAGCTCATCACTCCATGCACAAGAAAATCAGACTTGGAAATGCAAGAGCTTGGTGAGAGACACATGCTCATAAATAACATCCATAAAAGAGAAGGCCACATAGGTAATCTGAATGCTTCATGTAGGAGACTCAGAATAACAGAATAAAAAGTACTAGACACTTCCCTGAATGCCTGGTATGCAGATCGGTTTCTCTAGTTTTGTTTTTAAGGATATATATTTTCTTACCTACTGTTTTTACTTCCCTGGATCTCCCTTTAATCTCTCTGCATCTCCCTCTTTCTCACCCATACCACGCCCAATTGAGAAATGGGAAATGTGATGGTGTAGCTGGAAGTACAGAATTAAATAATGTTTTCTCTCAGCAAGGCTAATGAATTGTTTTAAGTAAATAAGTGGAGAGCCCAGCAATGAGTAAGTCTCTCAAGATATTTCTCACTAGCCAAGAAAATCTCACCACACAGCGGTACCTGTTCAGTAACCGCAGCCTTGTCTATAGCCAAAGATGTTGACCATGATAGGGCTGCAAGGGCACCACGCACATATGCCCCAGGCTTGCATGAAGGATGTTTCTAAGGAAGACAATAGACAGCAATGAAAGTCCAGCTCCCTGCCTTCAAAAAATTACAACTGACCTTGAGATTCACACCACCACCACCCCCATTTTTTTTTTCAGTATGAAAACTTTCTCTGTGGTATAAATTCTCCTTCCAGTCACTCCTCTCAGTCCTCCTCTCTTCACTTTTCTATTCAATTTGTGATTGAAATTTCACTCAAGCAAGTAAAACATTTCTGGAGAATAAACATACTGATCCCATCACATTTCAAAGTGGACTTGTAGATTCCAGCTGCCTCTTTTACAGACTTATAGCACAAGCCTGGATTTTTTTTTTTTTTTCCTAAAGACTGAGTCAAGTAAGACTGATCACCGTCAAGCTTATGAATGCAAAAAGGAAGGATGGCAGATGAATGTGTTTCAGTGACTGGTTTGACAAATCTGCCATATGGCTCGTGGACAGTAGCACTTGGACAACTGAGGGAAGATGGAGTTTGTCAAGTGAATGAATCAGAGGACCAAGACAACCAATGGCATCATTAACAGCCACGTTTGCTCTCCTAACATCCTCTGGGCTCTCACTCTTCCCACACATGCCGATGGGGCCCTACTGCAAGCCTTTCTGGCTTTCTTCCTAGCAATTTCCACTGACTCACTAACAAAGCAGCCCCAAAATGCTGAGATTTCATTCTCTTAGAAACAGTCTCAGCTAATGGCACATGGGAGAGGGTGAATTAATACCCTGGTAGGGAAAGCAGGTCTGTTTTACACTGGCTCCCAACTGTCTCTGGCAGGATGCTGCCCTATTGCCTCATTGTGGGATTGCAGACATGCTGCCCTATTGTGGAATGCAGCCCTGTTGCACAAAGGTAACTTGCTCAGTAACACACCCTTCAGCAGCTTCTTTGCCTCCTTTTTCTCCCTTCCCCATCCCTCTGTAAGTACTTCCTGGATTACCCCAGAAATAAGTAACTTGTACTTGAACACTTGTCTGGGATCAGCTTCTAGAGGATCCTAACCTTAGGAAGTCCAATCGGTCACTGAGACCATGGGGAGACTATGTGGCTTGATCCTGAAGAGCAGTCCCCATAGGTGACTTGAAAATAGCACCCAGGATATTGCCCCAGAATTCCCAAACTATAGGGCTAAGGGTTATAGAATGTTAACTTTCAGATAGAAATATACTAGTAAAAAATATATTACTGTATATGTGTGTGTGCATGCGTTTGCGTCCATGCATGCATGTGTAAATCAGGCGTAGGGAGTGTGAATTGTTGGGAGAGATGAGGAGGTAAGGATTTCTAGTCTTCAATTACTAGGATTATGACTGGGAAGACAAAGCATTGCTTTAAGATTTGTCTGTGTGTTTGAAAAGGTGGATGAATGTTATTAATGTATTCCAGGAAGTACTGAACACCAACTTGAAGCTTTTATCAGCTTTTCTTTGCTCTAATTTCTAAAGCAAAAATGCCTTCCCTCCAAATACTCTATTAAAAGAACATATGAAATTAATGAAACATATCATTACTTTTACAATGGCCAAATTGTAGATTTGTCACAGTACAGAGAAGGAAACTCATTAAGCCATTGTGCTTCTGCTTCACATTTTATAGTGTATTAAAAGAAAAAGAATTTTCCAAACCTACCAAACCTTCTTTTCTCCTATTGTCTCTCTGGAACTTCTTTTATAGTTCAAGCTGAAAATCATCTGACTTATCTCTCCATGCCTACAGTATTGGTAGAACAGAAATTTAGAATACTTATGGCTGAAAATGAGAACCTCAATTTGGGACTGGGGGTTTCATGGTTTATTTGAGAACTAGGATGGTGTTGACAAGTCCTTGCATCCTTTGAAAGATGTAGAGTACAACAGCATTCTTCTTTATCAGCCCATCAAACCCCTTCCCTCATATCTTTCAGAGAAATGGTGAATTATTTATCCCGTGGGTTTGGGCATTTTAGCAAACCTCAGCACAGTTGTAGTGTGAGGCCAAGCTGATCTTTCAGTTGTCCTCTGTGTTCTTTTGAACCTTGCTGCATTTTTTTGAGAGGATGCTACAAATTCAAGAAAGAATGATAGGAGAAATCAAGTGTGAATCAAAGCAAAATTGGTCAGTTCTCTTTGCAGCCTCTACCTGGTACTTAATTATAATTGAACTCTTCAAAAGAATATAAAACTCATCTTGCGCCTACCTAAACAAATGCTGCTCAGTTAGGATTTTTTTTTTTTCAGTTGTTATAATCAAAGTCAATTTGCATTTAAAAATTATTGTACAGGGATATTTGACATGAATCACTTTAAAAACATTCACAAAATTTTTTTACTTAAAAAATAAAGGAAACAATGTCTTATGAGGCACTTGACAGAAAAAGCATCTTTCTGACTTTCATCATAAGAATTTTATATTCCTTATCTAGGAAATGACCTGTAGAGGGAGAAATATATGAGAAATGTATTTCCTTTGGTCCTTTTCCACATTCTCCTGGGTAGTTTTCAGTTACTCTTTCCATCAGTCAGAGTTGTACAGAGAAATAGAACCAGTTACATCTACATAACTGGAGAGAGATTGGTTTGTTTTTACTTTATCTGATTATGTATAGAAATATATGAAAATTATAGATAATGGATGAAAATATGATATATGTTAATATCTCATCTACTTACATATATAGATATTGCATCATATATATTTATACGTATAAATTAGGAAAACAGATTTTTAGAAATAGGTTCAAATGATTATGGGGCTGGCAAATCGGAGCTATAGAACTGACTGACAGGCTTGATGTATAGGCAGGATTTCTATGTTAATCTTGAGGCAAAAGTCCTTCTTTTCTGGGAAGACTCAGTCTTAGCTCTTAAGACTGTCATCTGATTGGATGACACACATTATAAAGGATAATCTGCTTTTTTAAAGTCAACTGTTTGCAAATATTGATGTTAATTAAATTAACAAATACCTTCACAGTAACATCTCAATCGGCTTTTGATCAAGCAACCAGACACTATAGCCTAGCCAAGATGATGCACACAATTTATCATCACAGCCCTCAAAAGGAAACCACAGCCTTCCAGCCTCGTGTTGTACTGGGAGGAATATGGTATTCTGAGAAAGAGACTTGGATTCAAATTCCATGCCTGCTATTTCCTGAGTGTTTCTGAATGAGTATAACACTTTCTGACTCCCAGTTTTCTTATTTATAAAACCATGCAGGCCAATTACAGTTCTTTCTATTGCAAAACACAAAAAAACACAATCCAGTGAAATTCAAGAAAACAAATGGGGGATGTATTGTCTCAGGTGACTAAGAACTTCAGCACTGGACCGAATTCAGGTTCAGGCTGAAAGTGGGCCCAAATGATGTGTGGAGACTGAGGATCCATTCCTCTGTCATGCATCTCAGCTCCTGTTGCTGCCCTGTACTGCTTCCTTTCTTTCAGGTACTTTTTCTGTGGTGGCAAGATTCCCCTAGGAGCTTCAATTTACAACCTTTTAGGTTAAAGATCATTTTTTAGCTCTTCAAAGTCATGCACATGTCTAACCACTTCCTGTGTCTTGAGGCATGAAGTCTTTCAGCATAGCTAAGCTGTATTTGCTGTATTTCTGGGAGCTAGAGGTAGAGCCCCATCCAGAGGCACAGAAAGAGTGAAGAATGGAAGAGTCCCCAACAAGAAATTCTATATAGAAAGGGGAAGTAGAGGGGCTAGAAAGGGAAAAATTACCCACAACATGATGATTTGGGTACTTTACTCCCAGGGCTGATCATTGAAGTTCAGTCTCTCTCTCTAGTCAAATGTGCTCTGATTTGTCTAGGTAGGTACCTGGTTAAATATTCTCAGGCATATTTTCACACTGGGTTAGGACAGGAATGAACATACATACTTTAGAAAAAAAATGTTTCAATACTATTAGGGGATTTGTCTTAGTCTTATCTAAAGATGGCCAACATCATCTTACTGTATCAATTTTGTGTAATCAACCTGTCCTAAAGAAAATGAATAGAACTGATTGGAAGTGAAATTTTGACAATTTGGAGTGATAGTAGAGGATAATTTTTAGTTGAACTTGAAGGGAGTTCTGAGCAGGAAAAAAAAATCCATAATGAGAATTCTGGAAGGTTCTATAAGCAACTTATCTTGCACAAAAGACTTAAAAGCATTTAATGAAACAAATTGGCTCCTGGGGTGAACTTAAACACAATACCCACTTGTCTCAGCTCTTCATTTTTTTTTTTTTTTTTAGTACTATGTCCCAATTTTCTTCTTTCTCCTTCTAACTTTTTTCTAAAAATTTTCCTTCTGATTATTTTCTTTATACTCCATTTCCAGTGATGTTCTGTGGCTTATAAATAATACTTTTGCTTGTAACTTAACTCAGTTTGCCTCAGGGCAAAATGAAGTGTGTGTGTGAGAGAGAGAGAGAGAGAGAGAGAGAGAGAGAGAGAGAGAGAGAGAGATGGCATTAAGGTAATATTGGAGATGCTGGAATTAAACAGCTTACAAATAGAAATTATTCTGTTAGCAGCATTATTTTGAGCACATGGAAGTGGGAGAGATCATATTTCTATAAGTGCACCATGACAGTCCATGCACCCAGAAAAACTTTAGACCCTAACTTTGATTAAGACCTAGATAGATAAGTATTTTTGTTAATGTAAAACAAGGAATGTCACATTTTCACAACTACATCTAGTAGAAAAGAAGAAGGAAATCATCTTTAGGGGAGAGGGAAAAAATGAGGTGGCAAAAGACAGTTAATTCCTAGGAAATGTTTTATGGTAGCCACATTTATTGATTGATTAATTGATTTTGTGATTCTGCGGACTCCAACTCAGAGTCTTAGGCATGTCAGGTAAGCACTCTATCACTAAGCTACATCCCCAGATTCAACCACACAAATTCTTTGCCCAAGTACTTCTAAATAATTTTTCAAATCATCCTATTTTATTTTGTCTCAATTCTCAATTTTTGAGAGTTGAAAATATTTGCATAATGTTTTTCTTTGCAATGCCACCAAGCAGTTTAGACATTTGAGGATTACCACTGATTCCTGGGCTATTGCACCAGACTTCAGTGGGTAGAGGAGACAAATGCCTAAAATACTGACCTGGAAAAACCCTAGACCTCTAGGAACAAATGTTTAGAGGTAGACCCCATATTAGTCCTCCCAACCTTGGCACACAATTCTATGCACACAGAATTAAATTAAAATGGAATACACAGCTGGGCATGGTGGTGCACTCCTGTAATCCCAGTGGCTGGGAAGGCTGGGGCAGGTGGATTGCAGGTTCAAAGCCAGCCTCAGCAAAAGCGAGACAATAGCAACTCAGTGAGACCCTGTTCCTAAATAAAATACAAAATAGGGCTGAGTATGTGGCTCAGTAAATGCCCCTGAGTTCAATCCCCAGTACCCCCCAAATTAAAATAAATGGAATACGAATCAAATGAGGGGGGAAAGAAGAAAACCTTCAAGCAAAGAATTATGTTGGTACTATAGGAGTAATATTTACTTGTTCATCTTTATCTTAAGTCATGAACAAGTAATGATTAGTTTAAATAATGATTTCCACCCTTTAAATATCAGTCTGTTAGTAAGCACTCCTAATACTTTATATATTTTTAAGTGTCTCAGCAAGAGTTTTGTCATCAACACTCTCACAGGTGCCATTCTGAACATAAGCCAACTGGGCCTTAGCACTTTTCACTGGAGCCAAGCAGAAGGGTGAGTATGCTGGTGATAAGTGAACTTTACTCATGACCATAACTGCCATCTAGAAAGAAAGATAGAGAATGTTTCTTTTACCTCAACAGTGATATATTCCAGTGAATCAATGCTCTGAAGCATGATTATCTCTTCTTTTTTAGATAAAGAAACTGAGGCTTCAATAGATGAGAGTGACATGGCTTCTAGCGGAATTTTGTCTTCAACCCATCTGATTCCAAAGCTCATATTTTTAATTACTTACTCAACACTCAAGAGTAGGCCTTGGTTAATACTTTTTTTTTTCTTTTTTTAAACAAATTGACACATATGCTCTGTTTTAGAGATAAGACAAGTAGTCATTTTAAGATTCCCTCACTCTTGTAAGCTATAGGGTGAGGAACCCAAGTGTTTTTTCCAATTCACCGTAATGTGTGTCAACTTGTTTGTTGAGTATCTTAATGACAGCTCCCTCAAATTGTGCTACATGGACAATTCCCATTTTCTGTAATTAAATGTTGGTCAAATTTTTAACTTTTCAGTAATTTATGGTTTGAGATATTCTCAATTGATTTTTAAAGCTCAATCATTTTTGCTGTATAAAATCAGTCTTTAACTCAATTCCAGATTATCTTCTTCTCCTAACCCTTCCTCACTCACCTCACTTACACTTACCACCCACCAGAACTAACCTTGGCTGTGGATTTAGTGTCTTGAATTGGTAGGAGAGAGGCATCATCTTCTTATTCTCTAGAAGAACTTCCCTTTGGATTTGATCTTTCTGAGCCATGTTCTTGGCCAATGTCAGTGTGGAGGAGAATCACTAGTGAGGCCACACCATGTCAGTCATGAGCATGCCTGGCTTACTCTGGTCTAATTTGGTTCTGTTTGGTACTGGAGGCTGTGGTGGACGTAGTCATTCCTGCTTCATGGAATAATATTCTCCCTCTCCACCTCCTCTATTCAATCATCTTCCCCCTCAAGAGCCAATGAGCTACCTCTTTTGTCTTTGCCAGTGTCAATCAGTATATGCTACAATCCATTTTCTGGGCTTGGCATCCTCCTGCTTATCCCAGTAGTCACCTGGGTACTAGCCTTGGTTTCTACATAGTCATTCTAAATTCTCCAATGTAGGGAGCCTTAGGACCTGTTAGGGTATCTTTCTGTATCTGGGGGCCTGAAAACACTGGACAGGTACCCTCTACTTTCAAGGTACATGACTTCATGGCTTTTAATCCTGATGCATTGAACTACTCCATCAGCCTTCACACTTTAAAAAATCCCTAGACAAGCCTCTCTTTTAAATAATTCTCCAAAATATTAGGCACAAATTCTAAGTTTTCCTTTTCCTTCCCCATGGGACAAGCAACACAATACTTACTTAAAATGACAACATTCTAGAAACTGAAGGTTCCAAATCTCTTTCCCCAAAATGATGCTGCACTCCATTTGGGTGGCAGCCTCAAGGCAGTACTCTAAATTCTGCAGCATAATGATCAGTCAGACAGAGTGAGATGCCAGCTTCCCCCCTTTTCAGCACCCTCCCTTTCTATGCATGACTCTTTGAGATAGTCTTTCATCCTTCCCCAACCTCACTTAGTTTCACAAAGGAAAACAGCACCATCTCCACAAACATTGGAATTTAAATCCAACAACACCCACACTTCTTCCTGTCTTATATTAACCAGAGTGGGGATGAATGTGATCATGTTGGCAGTGGGTGCCTCTCTTAGTACTCTAACAAGTAGATAGCTGGTCCTCACAGCTGCTGACTCCTGTTGTCTTGGCGGTTTAGATGGTGGGATAACTAGCACGTTTGCCCTCATCTTTGGGCCTTATTCCTAGGAAAAACTCCAGTGTGACATTTTATACATTCACTTTTCATTGTGTGCTCTTTAGTCTCTTATGGTTAAGAAGATTTCCTAGTGAAATCTTTCCTTTAGGTCTGTCCACATTGGTCAGGAAACACCTACTGGATATTCGCCTATCAGGACACTTATTTTAGGGCCCCGACACTCCTAGCAGAGCTAATACCTTAGGAATGTAAATGAGGTCAAATTTAACTGTGTTTTTTGTTGTTGTTGTTGTTGTTTTTGTGGGTTTTTTTTTTTTATAATAATTAACAACCTAACACAGAACACTAATCAGAAGGATACCAGGGAGACAACCCTCTTCTTCATTTATGAAGACCTTAAAGCAAGTCTCCAATTCAGAAGATTTTAGCACTATTCACTAGTACATTTTTTCCAGAGGATATAGAAATGTAATCTCTAGGTGCAGTTACCATGAACCTAAAACTGGTTCTTGTTTTTCCTATGCTCAATTTAAATTACTGTTACCTAAGAAATCACACCAAAGGCTAGAGCTCTCTCCCCCGATAGCTTTGTCTTTGGATTTTCTATATTATCAATAAAAACAATAGTTTTATTGAGGTTTATAGTACTTGAGGTTTATAGTACTGCAAGGGTGGTTTCCATCATACCCATCCAAAACCTGCCATTAATCAACTCCCTTTATTATAACTGCCTTATTTCACTAAAGGTCATACTCTGCCTATTCAACTCTAGCTTTCCAGTAAGATAGAGATCAGATGTCACCACCACCACTGCATAGTACCAGGGTCTCTGACAAGGTTAGTGAAGTTCAAACAGAAGCAAAGCACAGAGAAAGCCCATGACTCAATGGAGTTATGCAACCCTTGAGATAGGAAGATGTATGTGTGTACATGCATGATATTTTTGTTTTACCATTGATTTTTGTTTTTTCAACTTGTCCTATAAAGGAAAGAATGATGAGGGCATAAACAACAAATCAGAATTTGTAAAGACTTATGGGGAAATGAAAAGAAAACAAAAAACTTATTGAAATATGAGAAAAGCATAAAAGAAAAATGTAAAAGGAATAAAGAAACATCAAAAGAAATTGCAAAGATGAAAGGCCAATTTTTATTTAAATTGTAATTGGAGTAAAATTTTACATAGACTATAAAAAGATAGGAGCATTAAGTAAATTATTGACTTTAATAGGAAAAAATAACAGAAAATAGTGGAAAGGAGATTAATGAAATGTTATTAAAATACATCTAAAACATTTGGAAATTTAAAATGTTATAAACTGATAGCCTTGTGACTACAAAGTAAACAAGAAATCAGTAAAAATTTGTCAAGTAATTTTTTTAATTCATATAAAGTCATACATATTGGCATTATACGTAATATATCAAATATAGACAAGGAGCAAAGATGATGTTGGTGTGAAAAACTAAAGAGGAAGACAATTCAAATTGTTGGTGAGGTTTAGAAAAGAGTTCAAAGAAGTCTTTAGTGTGTACAAAAGTGTAAGACCCTTATCTGTGAGAATACAGGGATATTATTGTCTAATTAGTCTAAGTTTAAGTCCAATAATAATAATAGAAGCATATGAAGAAAATAAATCTGTAGCCTAAGAACACAAAGGGATTATTGTTAAATGATGGACAGCAGCGAGCCAGAACTTATAAAATTTCAACTGGCATGTGTGGCTTATTTTGGGGAACTATCTTAACTAGTAGGGAACACTTTTTAAAAGTATCTTTTTTTAAATTTTATTTTTATAATTTTTAATATGTACAACTCATAGTGCATATATTTAGTATCTTTTTACATACAACTGTTTGTATACAAAGTATATTCGTACAATTCAGGTCTTCAATCATGCATTAAGGAAAATGGTATCCGTCTCATTTAACCACCTTTTTTTTTTCTTTTCTCCCCCTCCCTCCCCTCTTGCTCCCTCCCTTACCCTCCCTTCCCTTGACTATTCTAGTGTTCCTCTAATCCTCCTATGTACCCCCATCCAACAATACTTTGAAATAGCCTCCTTATATCAGAGAAAACATTTGGTACTTGGATTTTTGAGACTGACTAACTTCACTTAGCATTATGTCTTCCAACTTCATCCATTTACCTGCAAATGCCATTAATTTATTTTCTTTTATTGCTGAGTAAAATTCCATTGTGCGTATATACCACATTTTCTTAATCCACTCATTTACTGAGGGACATCTAGGTTGGTTCCACAACCTAGCTATTGTGAATTACGCAGCTACAAACACTGAGATAGCTGTGTCACTGTAATATGCTGTTTTTAAGTCCTTTGGGAATAGACCCAGGAGTGGGATGGCTGGGTCATAGGGTGGATCCATTCCCAGTTTTCTAAGAAATCTCCATACTGCTTTCCATAATGGTTGCACCATTTTGCAGTCCCACCAGCAATGTATGAGTGTGCCTTTTTCCCCACATCCTCTCCAACATTTATTGTTGCTTGTGTTCTTGATAGCAGCCATTCTGACTGGAGTGAAGTGAAATCTTAGAGTAGTTTTGATTTGCATTTCTCTAATTGCCAGCGATTTTGAATATTTTTTCATGTATTTGTTGATTAATCATGTATCTTCTTCTGAGAGGTGTCTTCTCAATTCCTTAGCCCATTTATTGATTGGGTTATTTGTTTTTTTAGTGTAAAGTTTTCTGAGTTCTTTATATATTCTAGAGATTAGTGCTCTATCTGATGTGCATGTATTAAATATTTGTTCCCAATTAGTTGGCTCTCTATTCACCTCACGGATTGTTTCTTTTGCTGAAAAGAAGCTTTTTAGTTTAAATCTATCCCATTCATTAATTCTTGGTAGTAATTCTTGCGCTACAGGATTCTTATTAAGGAACTTGGGGCCTAATCCGACATGTTGGAAATTGGAGCTTACTTTTTCTTCTATTAGGCGTATTGTCTCTGGTCTAATTCCTAGGTCCTTGATCCACTTTGAATTGAGTTTTGTGCACGGTGAGAGATAAGGGTTTAATTTCAATTTGTTGCGTATGGATTTCCAGTTTTCCCAGCACCATTTGTTGAAGAGGCTATCCTTTCTCCACTGTACATTTTTGGCACCTTTGTCTAATATAAGATAGCTGAAATTATATGTATTAGTCTCTGTGTCCTCAATTCTGTACCATTGGTCCACCAGTCTGTTTTGGTGCCAATACCATGCTGTTTTTGTTACTATTGCTCTATAGTATAATTTAAAGTCCGGTATGGTGATGCCCCCTGCTTCACTTTTCTTGCTCAGGTTTGCTTTGGCTATTCTGGGTCTCTTATTTTTCCAGATGAATTTCATGACTGCTATTTCTATTTCTTTGAAGAATGACGTTGGGATTTTGATTGGAATTGCATTAAATCTGTATAATGCTTTTGGTAGTATGGACATTTTGACAATATTAATTCTACCTATTCAAGAGCAAGGTAGGTCTTTCCATCTTCTGAGTTCATCTATAATTTCTTTCTTTAGTGTTCTATAATTTTCGTTATAGAGGTCTTTCACCTCTTTCGTTAGGTTGATTCCCAGGTTTTTTTTTTTTTTTTTTTTTGATGCTATTGTAAATGGGGTATTTTTCATCACTTCCCTTTCAGAGTCTTTGTCGCTGATGTACACAAATGCCTTTGACTTATATGTATTGATTTTGTATCCTGCAACTTTGCCAAATTCATTTACTAGTTGTAAAAGTTTTCTGGTAGAGTTTTTTGGGTCTTCTGGGTAGATTATCATGTCATCAGCAAATAGTGCTAATTTGAGCTCTTCTTTTCCTATCTTGATCCCTTTAATTTCTTTCCTCTGTCTAATTGCTCTGGCCAGAGTTTCCAGCACCATGTTAAATAGCAGTGGTGAAAGGGGGCATCCCTGTCTCGTTCCAGTTTTTAGAGGGAATGCTTTCAATTTTTCTCCATTTAAGATAATTTTAGCTCGGGGCCTTGCATAAATAGTTTTTATAATGTTAAGATATGTTCCTGATATTCCTAGTTTTTCCAGTGTTTTGAACATAAAGGGGTGTTGTATTTTGTCAAGTGCTTTTTCTGCGTCAATTGAGATGATCATATGATTTTTGTCTTTAAGTCTATTGATGTGATGTATTATGTTTATTGATTTCCGAATGTTGAACCAGCCTTGCATCCCTGGGATAAACCCCACTTGATCATGGTGCACCATCTTTTTGATATGTTTTTGTATCCGATTTGCCAGGATTTTGTTGAGGATTTTTGCATCTATGTTCATTAAAGATATGGGCCTGAAGTTTTCTTTTTTGGATGTGTCTTTGCCTGGCTTTGGAATTAATGTGATATTGGCCTCATAGAAAGAGTCTGGAAGAGCTCCCTCTTTTTCTATTTCTTGAAATAGTTTGAAGAGCATTGGTATTAGTTCTTCTTTGAAAGTCTTATAGAACTCGGCTGTAAACCCATCAGGTCCTGGACTTTTCCTTGTAGGTAGCTTTTTGATGACATCTTCTATTTCTTTGCTTGTAATTGATCTGTTTAAATTGTGTATAGCCTCCACATCCAGTTTAGGCAAATCATATGACTCTAGAAATCTGTCAATGCATTCAGTATTTTCTATTTTATTAGAGTACAAATTTTCAAAGTAATTTCTAATTACATTCTGTATATCTGAGGTGTTTGTTGTGATATTCCCTTTTTCATCATGAATATTAGTAATTTGAGTTTTTTTCTCTTCTTCTTTTCGTTAACATCGCTAAGGGTCTGTCAATTTTGTTTATTTTTTCAAAGAACCAACTTTTAGTTTTGTCAATTCTTTGAATGGTTTCCTTAGTCTCAATTTCATTAATTTTTGCTCTGATTTTAATTATTTCCTGTCTTCTACTGCTCTTGGTGTTGGTCTGTTCTTCTTTTTCTAATGCTTTGAGGTGTGATGTTAAGTCATTTATTTGTTGGTTTTTTTTCCTCTTAAGGAATGAGCTCAGTGCAATGAATTTTCCTCTTACTACTGCCTTCATAGTGTCCCAGAGATTTCTATATGATGTATCTGTGTTCTCATTTACCTCTAGGAATTTTTTGATCTCCTCTTTGATGTCTTCTTCAACCCCTTGTTCATTCAGTAGCATGTTGTTTAGCTTCCAGTTGATGGAGTAGTTTTTCTTATTCCTTGTTTTGTCGTTGATTTCCAATTTCATCCCTTTATGGTCCGATAGCATGCAGGGTAGTATCTCTATTTTTTTATATTTGCTGAGAGTTGCCTTGTGACATAATATATGGTCTATTTTGGAGAAGGAGCCATGTGCTGCTGAGAAAAATGTGTATTCATTTACTGAGGGATGAAATATTCTATATATGTCCGTTAGGTCTAAATTGTTAATTGTTTTAAGGAGGCTTAAAATTTCTTTGTTTAGCTTTTGTTTGGATGATCTGTCCATTGGTGAGAGAGGTGTGTTGAAGTCCCCTAGAATAACTGTGTTGTGGTCTATTTTACTCTTGAACTTGAGAAGAGTTTGTTTGATGAATGTAGGTGCTCCATTATTTGGGGCATATAGATTTATGAATGTTATATCCTGTTGATGGATGGTTCCCTTAAGTAATAAGAAATATCCATCTTAAAAGTATCTTTTGATCTTAATTTTTATTATAGACAGATATTATATGTCAGGTGTAGAAATCTAGAAATACAGCTGGCCACATGACACATACCTGTAAACACAGCTATTTGGGAGGCTGAAGTAGGGGTATTGCTAGTTCAATACCAGCCTGACCATCTTAGTGAGACCTTGTCTTAAAATAAAAAATAAAAATATAAAGTGCTGTTGGTACAGTAGCTCAGCGGTAGAGAACCTGTGGGTTCAATCCCCAGTATTGCAAAATGAAAAGAAAAGAAACAGCCAAAATACATTTTTCTTTCATACATATAAAAATAATCTTTTCTGAAAGTTTTGCTTTCTGCCTTACTTTCCAAATAATATATTGCAATTTTCATCTTCTTAAATATTCAATAAAATTTAGTTATCTACTCCCCCTATTTATTTGGGGAAATCAGATAATTTTCACTCTAAGAAACAAAAATGAAAACTAGGGTTTTTGTGTTTTGATTATTTCTAAAAGTTGAATTACTCAAGAAAAAAGAACGTTTAAATGTCTTTAAGAGTGAGGCACTGTGGCACATGTCCTGTAATCCCAGTGGCTGCAGAGGCTAAGACAGGAGGATCATGAGTTGAAAACCAGCCTCAGCAAAAGTGATGCACCAAGCAACTCAGTGAGAACCTGTCTCTAAATAAGATACAAAATAAGGCTGGGAATGTTGCTCAGTGGTCAAGTGCCCGTGAATTCAGTCCCTGGTACCCACCTCCACCAAAAGAAAAATAAATAAATAAATACATATCTTTAATACTCTTTAGTTTACTTACAAATTTACCAAAAAAAATGTTGTTGCCTGGTTTAGAAAGGTTTAGCATTTGTTGGGACTTTTCAAAGTAATTTGGGAAAACCTAAATAACTGACCTATGAGCATAACCCAGATCCCTGTTCCCTCTGCCCTCCTCATCTCTGTTTCTCCTTGCTCTGACACAGATGGATCCTTTGGAGGGTGTATCTGAAGCAAGTATTCCTTCCCAGAAGAGGGGGTGTTGGTGAATTACCTCTTACTTGGACATAGGTATATAGCACTATCTCTATCTCCATTTGCTTATGGGTAGTAATATCCTCCATATGTCAGGATCATTTACACCATCCATTCCCCCTTTTAATATTGTATTATTAAAATGGAAATCTTGAAAGTTGAATATAAACTCATTAGTTACTTATAATTTTTTTTTCTGAAATCAGGTATTTAGATATATAGGAAATTCAACAATGTTGGTTTAAAAAAATTGTATCTTGAAAAGCGATGTCTAAAGCATAAAACCAGATTATGGGCAAGTTTAAAATAGCAATATTCATTTGTCACAAGAGTTCTGATTTAGAAACTTAAAACATGTTTAGGACTTGAGTTTTCCTAAAATCTGCATTTGGAGATGACTTTGTAAAGAGTAAATCTTCCATTTGACTCCTAGCCTTTGACACAAAGAGTTTGGGCAGGTAGGCAGGATGTTCCAGAACGAGACCAGATAGCCTCAAAACCCACAGGTCCCAGCTACACAGCTTTCTCCTCAGAGGTACCAGAAAGCTAAGAATCCCATCTTCCCAAGATGGGTCATTGTTGATTTGAAATAGATGCAGGAGTGATTAGAATCAATGGTATGAAAGTTAAGGCAATTATTTAGATATTTAAAACCAAAATTAAAAGTTTTTCTACTAAAGGATGTAAGGCAAAAAGGAATATGGGTAGCACAGTCATGCAGCCTGTTTGCCTGCATCCATGAAACCCCTATGCAGTTGCCCACTGCTGCTCTTCAGGAGGCCCCTCTCTTTTCTGTCTCTTACTGAGCTTCCTTCACCAGTTTGGGTTCATGACCTGCCCTCTGCCTCACGCACCTATTAGCTTCTGTCTCGTGAATCAAGGCCACTTACACAGTCCTCCAGACTCCCCTCTTGTCTCCTGTTCTTTGATAAGCAAATTTTTCCCCAGTTCAAGTTCTTAAATATATTTTATTTTACTTTTTTATTCATGTACAGAAAGAATGATCTTTTTGTACAAATCTTTCCAGTAAGATGGTGTTGAAAATAGAGAGAGATAAAAGAGAGAGATTGTTCAACCTAGATAGGTGAAACACAATTTTGGGAGGAAATCTCCTATGAATTTTCCATCCTACCTTTTAAAACTACACGAGTGACTGTCTTAATTTTCCAAACCACCTAAAATGAACATGAAAATTTATAAGGATGTTGACATAGCAAGTTATACAAAGCATGATCTCTGCTGAAATTAAAAGAACACTGCAATCTGACATGCTTAGAGTAGAAAGTGCTTTAGTTTGGATGTAGTATCTTGTAGCTCTGAGAGCATATTTTTATAAAACACTTTGCATTTTTTTTATGTCCACTATGGGCAAACTCTTTCAAGAAAGCTGAATCATAAGGTTACTTCAAGGCTTTTGAAATTCAAGATGCAGAGCAAGTTTGCCAAAGAGAGCACTATCTAGTCCAATAATCAAACACTGTGTTTTTAGAAAGCAGAGCTGAAAGTCTGCTAATTATTTGCTTATATCCGTGACAACAGAATATCATCAGAACCCTTTTTTTTAATGTGATTTGTGCTTTCATTTCTTCTTTTGAATACTTAATTCCCTACATATTTACCTGTAAGATTTATTTCACCAAAAGTGTGTTGATACCACTTCACAGGCAAATGTTCTAAAGCTTCCAATGATTGTGAATTTCAGGGAAAACTCATTTGGTGATTTTCTGATTTATTATGGGAAGTAGCTTAGGCCAGCCATATAAGTTTATTTATTTTTTTAATGCCTGACTGTCAATCCATTTTTGCAAGCTTGTTCCTATTAACTCCCAGTTTCACTTTTTCCTCCTTTGGTTGCTAAACAGACATATAATTGTTGTCATTTTTAAGAAGTAAATAGTAAAACTATAGGTCACAAACAGGCAGCCTTTTGGCCCAATTTGGCATGTAGCCCTGTTTATTTGACTTGTAACACATTTACAAATACAACATGTATATACAAAAATACACAGAAATAGAAAATCCACATATATGTACAAATATACATAGAAACAGCTCTTAACAATAAAAATTACTGATTACCAGTTTATGAAGACTTGACTTTGTATCTTCCAATGTATTTCAACCTTTCTACAGTCAACACATATTTCTCTTATAATTAGAAATAAACATAGATTTAAAATTCTCATGCTTTTGAAAATTTAAAATAAGCTGAGTTCTTTTTGTTTTGCTTTTAGGAGATTTTCTTCCATTTGTTTGTGATAAAACCCAAGCCCTTATTTTCAGTGAAATGCCTGACTTGTTGCTCGAACATGAGTAGGGGCTTGTTCCTCATTAGATCTGGAAGCCTTTATAGGTGTTTTTGTCTTTTTTGGGGGGTGGGAGGGGGTGGAAGGGAGTGCTGTGGATTGAACTCAGGGGCACTCAACCACTAAGAGACATGCCCAACCCTATTTTGTATTTTACTTAGAGACAAGAGTCTCACTGTGTTGCTTAGCGCCTCGCCATTGCTGAGGCTGGATTTGAACTCACCATCCTCCTTTCTCAGCTTCCCCAGCTGCTGGGATTACAGGCATGTGCCACCACCCCTGGCTGTTTTTCATTTTTAATCAAATAATGCAGGAATTTTAAAAAATGCTTTAATTTTTTTAAATATTTGGTGACTTGTAGCTGCTGTTACCTCTTTCCTGCGATGGCTCCATCCTTGTACCAGCTGTGCTGCCTTGCAAGGACAGAATCACAAGCTCCTCAGGTCCCTGCGCAGGACATGTGCTTGCTTCCGAGGTAGAGTCAGGCAGACCAGGACTCCAAACCACTGTTAGCTCCTCTCAGAAAAGATGGGCACTTCTTTGATGAGCTAATAAACCCAGCAAAAACAGAAAGCACATCCACAAACACGCTTTTTTGGGGACAAAAGGTAATTAAATTCCCATTGTGTCTATCAAAGGGCCTTTATTGTGTGCTAGAACTTGGAATTAGCAAGCTGGTAGGCCTGCGTCATAAGTAGAGACGTACATCAAATCATCACTTAAATGTTATTTAATTTTATTTACTGACAGCCTTCATGTTCTCATTAACACATTTTTTTAGTCATTCAAGATGTGAACACAAAATAACATACTGTTTTATTAGAAAACCCTCATAAACATCCTGCAAAACAAAATTGAACTTTTCCCCCAAATTTCCAGTTAAACATTATAAAACCATAATGTAAATCTCAGAATTATTGTTTGATATCCCCTGACCCATCATTTTTTGTAGATGTTTGGAAAGTATACTTTTTTCTCCACCTAATCAAGATTTTTCTAGAGAAAGAATATTAAGGGAAGGGGGAAAGAAAAGGGGGGGAAAACTATAAAAATAGGAGAAATTCAACTTAGAAAGGGTTTAAAAATCAACAAAAGTAGCTTTGCTCTTGATTTTCATTTTGTTTTTCAGATATCAGGTCAAGAATTGCTATTTTTCCCCACAAGAGCCTCATTAGAGTGTCCACAGTTCTTAGAAGACACATTTGGTACTGCCAGGGAAGTGACGCTTGTGTATCAGCCTCCTCTGCCAAGTCTGGTTGTTCTTGGCAAGGAAAAAAAAATCACTTGGATGTGAATTCAGATTGAAGCTGCTGTCCAAAATCACTGGCCTATATTTTAAAGAGAAATTGCAGAGGAGTGAAGAGGAACTAAAACACCTCACCAATGGATTCTGGATCTTGCCCTCTTCTTTTAAAAATCAGCCTATTAGAAGAATTGTCTTATTCTATTTTTGCCATTTTTATAGAGTTCCAACTTTCTTAACTTTGCAACTGCTTCTACACTGGATACTGAATTTTAAATTGCCCCATACTGAGGTTGAAAGGAAATAATCTGGTTTCAACTGATATATCTATATAATTTTCATCTTATCGTGTCTGACTCATATTCAAGTGATTGTCCTTTTAGTTTGCTTAACTAGTATTCCATAGTTCTATAAAAATGGAGGCTAAACCGTAAAATTTCAATGCTCTGATTAAAAATAAGGGGCACTGTTTTTTATAATTCACTAGTATGTGCTCGTTCCTGGGTTGTGGTAGATGTGAATAAATATTTGTTGAATGAATTATGGAAAGTAATTAATGAAATAAACTGACATTTGTGTAGGTCAAAAACTTCATGATTCAACCTAATCCTCCATAGGAATATTGTAGGGAGGAAATACTATATCAGTTGGAAATTGTGTAGGCAACAGAAATGCAATTAACACTAGCATAAAGAGTTAGGGATTTATTTAGCACACTTAAGAAGAAGCCTGGAATTTGGCAGCCAGAGACTATGGCATCTAGTTATGTGTGATTTTTATATTTATGGTTGCAAAGTTGCTCTTCCTGTTACAAGTCTAACATCAACAGTTCATGTAGGAAGAATAGGAAGAGGGAGTCAGCATCAAGGAAGTACAATCTTTTTCAGAAATCTTTTCAGTAAACTCTGGCTGTGTCTCAGAGGTTGTTACTATATCTCATGGCTAGCCCTTGCAACAGTGGAGATTGGAGCATTAGGGGAATTTTTTACTGGACACATGTCTACCCCAAACAAAATCAGAGAGAACAGAACATCTATTGGTGGGCATTAGCAATGCCTGCTGGAAATGAGATCCTCCATGGAAAGGGCTCAGTGTCCGACACAGAATAACTATTGAGCAAACTATAATTGTTATTTCTTATTTATCAACTGGTATTATTTCCCTATTGCACTTCTTTCAGTAACCAGAACTCAAAATCTGTATACTTGACTAGTTTAAATTTAAATTTTGTTGCTTTCTGTCCATGAAATTCTGTAAGAGCAATTACATTTTAAAATTTATCAAATATTGTCAATATCCCTATTTCTTCTTTAACATTCTAAATTCTTCAAATTCTCCTTTACTCAGAGATGGAATATAAAAAATAAGATGTACAGACAAATTTTAGTTTAATCCCAGAGGAAAAGGAGAGGAGGAAAGGGAGAGTGAGGCAGGAAAGGAGAAAAAACAACATGAAAGATGAAACCATTTCCTACCTGGCTACCCCTGAGCATGTGATCACTTGGACATTCCAGAGGTGCTCTGAGAAGCCACACAAACTGCTGTGTCTCTACACAGCCTGTCTATGGGAAGGGAAAACAAATAACATAGCTGTTGGGTCCTTTGATTCACTATTTCCCACTGTTCCAAGTCTCCCCCATGGAGTATTAATATCCGTTCATTTCTTGATTTGCCATTAAACTGTCATAGGTAGCAATGGGAAAGCAAAAGTCCTGAAGGCTCGAATAGTTTGGCCAACAGTGATCAATGTTGTATATGTGTATGGAGGGCGAGCAGCTCTATACTTAAATTCATATCTGTAAAATTGTGCAAGTCATTGCTTGGCTTTGTCAACGAGCACAAAAGAAAAAAGAAGTGCACATCTGGGATTGTGCTGCAAATGTCCCCATATAGAGAATAAATCTAGATTGAGAAAGAAGATTCCCCAGGCAAGATAAATTACTTCCTTCTTTGTGGGTCTATAGCAACATATATATGCCAATATTATTAATTTTAATCTATTGCATTGTAATTACTCATGCATATGTCTGCTTCTGCCTAAGAATGCAAACTCCTTAACTGGGTAAACTTACTTCTGGATTTTCCTGGGAAAATTAAATTCATTCCAGTTTAGTTCAGTTAAAATTTGAGAAATATTTTAAAAGTCAAAACCAACTCTGTTTTTCAAATATTTGATTAGAAATTTTGTTTGTGTTAAATTCACAAAGTACTATATTTGTATGATTATATCACACCAACTATATCATCCCAAATTCAAATTTTAAATAGTTTTGAGCAACTAGTTTTACATTTCATATAAAAAAGAAATAGATTTAAAGCAGAAACTCAGTAGATGCAATACAATAAGGAATTGTTCTATGTGAGTCAAAGCAATATTTTATTTTTTTAACTTTTAAATGATTACAAAATAATGCAAAATGCATATATTTGATGCTATATAGAACAAATAAAAATTAGATAATCCTTTTTATCATGTCTCACTATTGTTTTTTGCTATTTATTACTACTAATGACATCTCCTTCTCCTCCTCCTCCTCCTCCTTTTCCTCCTCCTCCTCTTCCTCCTTTTTTTTTTTTTTTTAATCTCCTTTTTTGTACTAGGAATTGAACCCAGAGGCACTTTGCCAATGAACCTCATCCTCAGCCCCCCATTTTTAAAAACTTTTTTAAAGGGCCTTACTGAGTTGCTGAGGCTAGACTCAAACTTGTTATTCTCCTGCCTTAGCTTCCTGGATCGCTAGGATTACAGATGTGCACCACCACACCTAGCTAGTAATGACAGCTTGTGTTTTGTCAATGGAAGCTAACAATTTTTAGAAATTCTAATCATAAAGTTAAGACAGCCACTGGACATCTGCTTTTTATAATCTTGGTGTTATTAAGTTATCAATCTCTAAAATAGCTTTTAGCCAGTTTTATTTTCTGTTGTGAACAAGAATAACATTGTGCCAGGAAAGCGAGCATTAAACTATCCCAGTTATTAACATTTCAATAGCCAAAAGGGTGTTTCTTGAATTTGCTTTGTCCATATCTGAAAATACTTCAGTTGGCATGCATTGACTTAGACACGAAGAAGGTGATCCTAGAATTCATCATCCAAAACAGGATTCTTTGACAGGTAAATAGAGAATTATATTCTTTTTGGTGACTTCCAAAGTCATGGCAAATTCTACCTGAAAAAAGCAAAAAGGAAAAAGAGAATAAAAGAAATCTTAATAGAAAAAAAAAATCAAAAAATTACTTTGAAACTCTATCTGAGTGAAGAGAACTATAGAAAAGTAGAAAGAGGAAACTGGGTGGTATTTGCTTTTAATTAAACCTGAAACCTCTTCTTTGCTACCTGGTGTATGTTTTAGATAAGTCACTTAGCTGAGCTCTTTTATTGGTCTTGGGATCTATTTCATTGCTCGCTACAAATTCCAAGGTGGTTTCAATATGATTTATATATCTGTTACATTGGAGGCTAACAGTCTCCAAAATTAAATTAACATTGGATCACGCTGAAAGAAAAAAGGGTCTTTTCAGGTAAAATTTCATTTATTTAGGTGAAATAACTCATTTACAGTTCTTTTCCCCAAAGTAGATTTTTGTTTTCACAAGTGGCCAACACTATAGAAACAAAGGTAGCCAAATAAGTCATTCTCTATGTGATTTCTTCTAAATATTCTTTTCCAGAAATATCTTTTTTTTTGGGGGGGGTGCCTTAAATTTACAGTTTTCTTTATTTCTTAAGAAACGGAAAAAGACCAAGTTCAATTTCTTTGAAAAATATCCTTCATAATGGGAACAATTTCCCTCAGAAGAGTTTGGTAAACTGTCTGTTTTAGTCAGCTTTTTACTGCTGTGACCAAAACACCTGACCAGAACAATTGTAGAAGAGGAAAAATTTATTTGGGGCCTCCATTTCTTGGGTCTCTAAGTGAGGCAGAACACATAGAAAATGAGTGTGGCAGAGAGAAGCAGCTCACATGACGATCAGGAAGCATATCAGAAAGCTCTTGCCAGATATAAAATATATACCCCAAAAGCACACCCCCCAGGACCCAGGTCCTCTAGCCACATCCTGCCCACCTTCAGTTACTATTCAGTTAATCCCATCAGGGATTAATTCACTAATTTGGTTAAGGCTTTGATAACCCAATCATTTCTTCTCTAAAGCTTCTTGCATTGTCTCACACATAAGTTTTTCTGGGACACCTCATATCCAAACCATAATACTGTCCTAGTAGACCTATAGACTTTCCTAAACAGAGGTAAAATACTAAATAGTTCAATGGGTAAGGAACAAGGTAATGATCAGAGGCTCTGTCCAGTATCCTTATTTTCCTCCTAGAATCAAGAATGCTGGCTAGATGCCTGGTACCTAAGGGATTCTTGGCTAACACCATGTGCCCAGCACATGGAAGACACACAAGAAATATTTATGGAATGCATGTTCAATAAGTAAATATACAAGAAGGAAATATTTAGTAAATGAAAGCCTACAATGTATCTCTTGCTACTGTCTTCTTCTGGGGACTTAGTCATTTTCTTGGGAAAAAGAGGAACTTAAATGTCACTATGGAGTACATTCCTGACAAAACAAGGGGTCTCCAATGGGCTTGTTGGTTAGTTGCTCCTCCTGTACATATTGTGATAACTTGCTCTTGTCCTTATCATGTCCATTTAACTTCTCCTTTACTAGAATATACAAGGAGGAACAATGGGCTAGGATATGATACATGTAACATGCATGCTATGTCATCCATCTCCGAAGGTTGTATTCTTTTTCTTTTTTTTTTTTTTTTTTTTTTTTTTTTTAGTGTTGATGGACCTTTTATTTTTATTTCCTTACATGTGGTGCTGAGAATTGAACACAATGTCTCACACATGCCAGGCAAGTGCTCTACCACTGAGCTATAATCCCAGCCCCATGAGGATTTACTTTGCTATCTTGAAAAATATACACATTTTTAGACTTAGCTGAGGACATAATTAATGTGTGTCAAAACGTATGTAGTTTGTTTGTTTGTTTGTTTTTCAAGTATTTCCACAGAGGTTATCACATTCTCAATGTCACAATTTTTCATCTGAGATATCAGGGCATCAAATTGACATTTGGTAAATGGATAAGGGTTGGAAAGGGGATTGAATTCATGGTAAATCCCCATTTCTAGAACTCATTGAGAGTGTTCTTGTCCTTTGAATATCCAAAAGCCTGTAACAAAATAAGTGCCAGTTAGATATTTATTGAGTTAGTAAATATTTTTTTTAAAGCAGGGTGAAATGGATTAAATAAGGATTTTTGAAATTGATAGCAGGTTTTGCTGTAGCCAGATTTTTCTAGGTACTCATCTTTGTGGATGAAACCCATTTGGTAATTGCACAGCTCTCTTCTCAATTTTCTCTCTGAAGGCAGAGTAAATATCCTCAGGAATCTTGTACTTATTATTAATATTTGCTTAAGTAGTTCCACTAAATATGAAGTAGATAATGATAGTGGAAATACATGGGCATAATTTTGATTGGTAAATAGAAAAATGATTCTGTTGTTATTTCCCAAGTTACTGAACAAAGTCTATATTTTGGAGACCAGATGTATCTTCTACCATGAAAAATTGTAATATTTCTTCTATCAGAGTTGGGTTAAAAGGCATTGCCAGATTTTTACACAGGCTGAAGACTATGATAACATCAAATCAATGATGTATTTTTCTAATGTGAATGACAAAGTAAATGCAAAACTGGGAAATTAAATAACTTACATGATAAAGTAGGGAAAACATGAAGAACACCAGATTGGAAAAAATAGCTGAGCTAGTGTTTCCTATTCCCTTAACAACCGAATAGGTGACTTGATTAATGGTGCAGATTGCAGGCAGTTCAGTGGCCACCTGAATGAACATAAGCAGATCATAATCACCTGGCGAATTGCAGTCTGAACATTGCTTTTGTAGTGGGAACAACTGACATTAGCTCTTACCCCACCTGAACCAAAGCACTTATTAATCTCAAATTAGACCACATAAAAAGCAATTTTTAAAAATTCTGACACAATCTACCTAAAATGCCACATTGACTTACTATATTATGAGAAAATGGGAATATAAATCAACTTGTAAACAAGACGCCTTGATTAGGAAAACACAGAGTCAATCTCAACAGATTATTATCCTCTTTCCCAGAAAAAAGATGGAAAGACTGAAGTTCTACTTCTGGACGACTATTTGCACATTCTACAGTCATTGTTTCTTTTGTTCCATTTTTATATTCTTAACCATTTATCAGAAGCTATTTTCTCTGCAACACTACATAGGGTATCAATTGTAGTCTTGAAATAAAAATAAGATAAATGATTTGACATGAATTGTGGCCCGATGAACCAAGAGCAAAGATCTGACACATGGTAGATGTAATAATTTCTGTTCTATGGTTAAAATGCACACTGACTAGACTCTACAGACTAGCCCTTTCCTTTTGTCAGCATTCTGAAAGAAGTACAATTACAAAAGAAAAAAGTTAAATCCAAATTAAATTGCATATTGCTAGTAAATAAGAATGAAGGCACTGGGTAATGGTACCATTATTATTTCTACTATCTTTTAACTTTTATGAAGGAGGTAACCAATTGTGCCTACACAGAGGGCACCACAGTTGTTACTGATCTTATGTATGAGGCAGGCTTCTTTGCAAGATTACACAGCACTGCAAGATGAGTGATTACTGAGTGACCAAGGACTTAACAGTAAAGACTAGGTTTTGTCTGAGGAAATCCAGAAAAGATACATTACTACAAAAAACTCCTTAGAAGAAGAATTTTTTCCCACAAAGGTCTTGTAGCAATTGAATAGGCAATAAAATGATAGGTAGGTGTCTAAAATTATGAAAAATGAAGCCAAATGATATAGCTAATTTACCATGCTTAACACATGGGACTATATCTACCATTGGTGTAGTGAGTTATGCAATTGTCCAATGAAAATGCGACTTGAGTGCTGACCTGGATCATGAAGGCCAAACCAGAGTCATCATTTTATTATTTCCTTGACTTTTTTTTCCTTGATTGGCAAATACATTCATCATCACTCTCCACTTCTCCATCCATGTATTGTCAGGGATATTACTATGAGATTATTACGCTGGCTCCTATTATGCCCTCATACCTCTAGCCTTCTTCTCCAAACCCTGCTATTTAATAGGAATCAACATAGGCTTGAGGGATCATTCTGATTATTTATTGTGAGCTAGAGCAACTAACTCCTCATGATGGTTTTCTCATCTGTTAATTGTAAAGCATGCTACTGTTATATATACAACAACACTGAATAAAAAAAATTATTTTTAAATAAAAGACTGAGAGAGGCTGGATGTGATGGCACACACCTATAATCCCAGCAACTTCAAAGGAGGCAGGAGGATTGCAACTTCAAAGCCAGCCTCAGCAAAAGCAAGTCACTAATCAATTCAGTGAGACCCTGTCCCTAAATAAAATACAAAATAGGAATGGAGATATGGCTCAGTGGTCAAGTGCCCCTGAGTTCAGTCCCAGTAGATCCCCCCCCCCAAAAAAGAAAAAGGCTGATAGAGGTTAAAATAACAAAATATCAAGAAATAGTGTAGTGATGTCAGCTAGATAGCTGACTAGTTACTTTCCTCCACAAAAAAAAAAAATAAGGACCAAAACCAAAATAAAACAAAAAATAGAAAAAAATGAAACAATGACTATTCCACTAGTGTGTCTGATGCACGCTAGTGAAGTGCATCAAGGATGTAGTAGAGACATAAAAGAGCACAGACACGTGATGGCCCTCAGACACAGATTCCTGATCCCTGCTGTTAGGCATGTTGCTGGAACAACTCCACCCTGCAAGGCCTTTGGACACTGACAAGTACCCTGCTCCCACTACCACCTGTGCAGGCCCATCAGAGCAGCTCTGTCCACGAGTGACGTGTGGAAACTGATGCGTGCACCAAAGTATAGCCAGGAGTACTGCACTTAGAGCCAACGGTTAACCTGCTCTACCTCAGAGAGCTGTGTTCCAGCGGGTGCAGCAATCCTGCAGCCAAGGCCACTGAGACCACCAGAGCAATCACTGACATGGACTACATACAGCAGAGGAAGCTGCATGGCCACAATACTGCTCCACCTACCAAACACAGCCAGCATAACCTACCTGCCCAGCTGACACCATAGGACACAACTACAGGAGAAAGGCATTTTTATTACAAAGGTCACCCTATAAAATTGGTACAGAAAATTGTTCTACCACATGCACAAATATCAATAGAGGAAGAGTAAAACAGTAAGGTATCATCATGTCTTAAAATGATCACAATAACTCTTTAGACCCTAAAGAAAAGGCAATCAATGAATTGCCTGAAAAGGGTTCAAAATAGTAATCTTAAGGAAATTTGATAAAACATAAAAGGATAGAGAAGTCAACAAAAATTAGGAAAATATTCGTGATCTGAATGAAAAATTCAGCAGAAATAGAGGTCATAGGAAAGAACCAAACAGAAAATTTGAATCTAAAGAACTCAATACATGAAATAAAAGATAGAATTGAGACTCTCAACAAGATATAATATTAAACAAAAGAAAGAATTTCTGAACTTAAAGACAAGGTTTTTGAAATAACCCAATCTGAAAGGAAAAAAAAAAAAAGTAAAGTTTTAAAAAAAAATGACAATAGCTTATGAGATGTATGAGACACCACAGAGCAAATGAATAGTCATATTATAGTTATTTATGAAGAAGCAGAGAAAGAAAAGGAATGGAAAATATATTTAATGAACTAATAGTTGAAGGCTTTCCAGACCATAGAAAAGATATTAACATTCAGGTTAAGTAAGCTCAAAAGACCCCTAATAGAGTTTGGCCAAAAAAGTTCTTCTCCAAGGTATATTATAGTCAATCTTTCAAAAATACAAAGAGTTCTAAATACAACAAGAGAAAAGCAACAAGTTACATATAAAAGAATCTCCTCTAGGGTAGCAGAAGATTTTTCAGCACAAACCTTATAGGCCAAGAGAGAATGAGATGGTATATTCAAAGTCCTGAGGAAAAAACACACTGCCAATCAAAAATATGGTACTCAGAAAAATCTCTCCTTCACTACATAAGGAGAAATAAAGTCTTTCCAAGGAAAACAAAAATGGGGAATTTATCACCAGACCAGCCTTACAAGAAATACTTAAGGAGCAGGGTGATATGGCACAAATCTGTAATCCCAGTGACTCGGGAAGCTGAGGCAGGAGGATCTTGAATTCAAAGCCAGACTCAGCAATTTAGTAAAGCAACTTAGTGAGACCCTTTCTCAAAATAAAAAATAAGAAGGGGATGAGGATGTAGCCAGTAGTTAAGTGCTGCTGGGTTCAATCCCCTGTATGAATAAACAAACAAACAAATAAATAAGAAAGTGAGCCCTACACTGAAAACTAAAGGTAACTACCTTCATACAAGCATGCATAAACAAAAAACTCACTAGTAGATCACACACATAAGAGAAAGAGAAGTCTTTATTTACTAGAAGTAAACTTATATGCAATTACATTAAGCCCCTCAATTAAAAGATTTACACTGGTTGAATGAATTAAAAACCTCAAGACTTCCAGACATGGTGGTGCATGCCTGTGATCCCAACAGCTCAAGAAGCTGAGACAGGAGGATGGCAAGTTCAAGGCCAGCCTAAGCAACTTAGCAAGGACCTAAGCAACTTAGTGACACCCTGTATCAAAACAAAACAAAAATCCCATAGACTAGAAATGTGACTCAGTGGTTAAGCACTTCTGGGTTCAATCCCTGGTACCAAATTAAAAGAAAAAAAAAAAAAAAAGCATATTTTGTCTATCAGAGACTTCACTGGCAAAGACACATATAGACTGAAAGTAGAGGATTAGAAAAAGATATTCCATGCAAATGAAAACCAAAAGGAAACAACTGTAGCCATAGTCACAGGAGATAAAATATATTTTAAATCAGAAATTCCACATAAGGAAGAATGGTCCATATATAATGGTAAAGAGATTGATTCAGCAAGAGAAAACAATAATTATAAATAGGTATGCACATAATGCTGGAGCACTCAATTATATAAAGCAAATATCATTAGATGTAAAAAGAAAGATAAACACCATTATAGTCATAGTTGGGGACTTCAACAATTTAATCAACAACTTTTATCAATGGTCAAATTATCCAGGCCAAGACAAACAAACAAACAAATAAACAAACAAATATTAGAGTTAAACTATACTATAGTCCATATGGACCCAAAAGACATTTACAGAACAATTCATCCAATAGTTGCAGAATGCACTTTCTTTTTATAAACACATGGAATGTTCTTAAGGATAGATCATATATTGGGCAACAAAATGAGTCTCAATAAATTTTTAAAAATTTGAAATAATATCATAAATCTGACCACAATAGAATAAAACTAGAAATCAGTAAGATAATTTAGAAATTGAACAAATATATGGAAATTATACAACACTCTCTTGAACAAATGAAACAATATAGAAATAAAAAGGGAAATTTTCTTGAAACAAATGCAAATGGTTTACAGCATGTTAAAGCCTATGGAATGTGGCAAACGTAGTACTAAGAGGGAAGTTTATAGCAATAAGCAACTACAGTTGGAGAAAGCTTTAAAATAACAACCTAACACTACAACTCAAGGACCTAGAAAAGCAAGAACAAACCAAACATAAAAATAATGGAAGGAAAGAAAATACTAAAGACCAGAGCAGAGATAAAAGAAATTGTGACTTAAAAATATACAAAACACAAAGTTTATTTTTCAAAAATCTTAAATTTTTTGATAAAACTTTAGTTAGATTAACCAGGAAAAAAAGAAAACTCAAATAAATAAAACCAGAGGTGAAAGGGGGTGGAAAAGGGCACATTACAACTGATGCCACAGAAATACAAAGGTACTACTATGAACAACTAAATGCTAACAAAGACCTAAGAAATGAATAAGTTTCTGCCTATCTAAAACCTACAACATTAAACCGTGAGCTAGATGTGGCAGCACATGCCTATAATTCCAGCAACTCAGGAGGCTGAGGCAAGGCAATCACAAGTTTGAGGCCTGCCTGGGCAACTTGGTGAGAACATGTCTCAAAAATTATTTTTTCAAGAGGACTGAGGATGTATCTCAGTGCTAGAGCACCACTTGGTTAAAACCCCAATATTAAAGAGGGGGGGGGGAGAAAGTTGGACCATGAAGACATAGAAAAACTGAACAGATTAATACAAGTAATGAGTTTCATAACTCGGCAAAGTCAAGGACTAAATGGCTTCACTACTGAATTTTACCAAACATCTAAAATTATATATCAATATTTTGTTTTGTCAGTAAACATAATATATTACAACAACAGAACAAAGGAAAAAAAACTATATGATCATATGATCATCTCAATAGATGAAGATACAGCATTCAATAATTCTCAATGTTTTTTCATGAAAAAAACTTCAAAAATAGGTGTAGAAAGAATGTACCTTGACACAATAATGACTTTATATGACAAACCCATATCCAATATCAACTGAGTTAGGGAAAACTGATATCTGGTACTGGAGATTGAACCAGGGATACTTAAACACTGATCCACAGCCCCAGATCTTTCCAGTTTTTATTTTAAGACGGAGTCTCATTAAATTACTTGGGGCCTAAGTTGCTGAGGCTGGCTTTGAACTTGCAATCCTCCTGCCTCAACCTCCTGAGCTACTGGGATTACAGACATGAGCCACCATGCCTGGCCACTTTCACAATTCTTAATCAACACAATATTGGAAGTCTTACCCAGAGTTAGCAAACAAGATAAAGAAATAAAAAACACCCAAATAGAAAAGGAGGAAATCTAATTATCATTGTTGGTGGACAATATGATTTTACACATTAAAAAATCTGCACCAACAAAAAAAAACCTTAGAAATTATGTACAAATGTAATAAAGTTGAGGATAAAATCAACACACAAAAATCAATACCTTTTTTATCCACTGGTAACAGTCTTACTAAAAAAGAAATCAAGAGAGCAATCCCATTCATAATAGCTACAAAATTAAATACCTAAAAATAAATTTAACCAAGAAGCAAGTGATATCTACAATGAAAATTATAAAACACTGATGAAAGAGATCGAAGAGGACTCCATGCTCATGGATTGGAAGAATTAATATTGTAAAAGTCCACACTACACAAAGCAATTTTCAGATTTAGTGCCCCTGGGTTCAGTCCCCAGTACCAAAATAAATAAATTAATAAATAAATGCAAATATAAAAAGTTCACCGTTACTGAGAATCAGGGAAATCTGGCTATTATTAAAAGACAAAAAATAACAAACACTGAGGAGGATATAGATAAAGGGGAAACAGTGTTTTTGGAAATGTAACTTAGTATAGCCATTATGAAAAATGGTATGAGCTTCCTCCGAAACTAGAAAAGGACCTACCACATGATCCAGAAATTCCACTATGGGGTATATATTGAAAGGAAGTGAAATCAGTCTGTCAAAGAGATACTCCTCCCCACCCCCGTTTATCGCAGCACCATTCACAATAGTCAAGATACAAAATTAATTAAGATATCCATCAACAAATGAGTACATAAAGAACACACACACACACACACATACACAGTGTGTGAAATGAGAAAGGCAGGGGGAAAGCACGGAAATTGGAAGAGAGAACTTCAAAGTTCTCCCAACACAAAGAATTGATAAATATTTAAAGAGATGGAAATGTCAATTTTCCTGATTTGATCATTATACATTGAAAACATGTATGGAATTACCACACTGTGCCCCATAAATATATGCAATTATTATCTTTCATTAAAAAGTAAAATATCAGATTTAAAGTGTGTGTGTGTGTGTGTGTGTGTGTGTGTGTAGTATTTGATCAGGAACACAGAAATCACTCTATGCACTCCAGGTTTTAAGATTACAGTTAGGGACTTACTCTGGAAAAATTGGGGAAGTGACATCAGACACCTGACAATCTCAGCCTAAAGTTTTAAAGTAGATCATCCTCAGGAATCCCTGAACAGATGCTACAAATCTCATGTCTGTTCACATGAATGGATGCAAATGTCTCAGGGGAAAAAATGCCTACATGTCCCCCCCCACACACACTTTTTTCATGAGAATGCCAATTACTGGCCAATTTTAAACTGAAATCACGGAGGATAGATGATTGTGGGAAATGCAGTTCCCAACTTCTCTGTGATGCAGAGAAATTGCAAGAGGGGCCAGCAGGTTATCAACTCATCTTCATTTTAGTGATCTCTCTCTGACAAATTTTAGGTAAATTCACCAGCTCCTAGAACTTTCTGCTTCTTTGTGCCCACTTTGGCATTTGTGTAATTCACTGACTTTTAAATTAATTTTTAATTTCTAAGGTTTGTAACAAACTTTTTTTCATAACTACATTTTTATGCTTAATTTCTTCACATCTTATTTTCTCTTCCATACTGAAAAGATGGAATAAGCATCAAAGTATCCTCATTTTAAGGACTGTCAAAGTGCTGTCTAAAATTAATTTTATTTGGAATAATCTGATGTTCTAATTGCTGATTTTCTTCGTTGTCAACCATTTTTTCTTCAGCTTCCTTTCATAATGTGCAGGAGCCCTGTTTGGGGATTGGCTTGAATTGCAGTTGACTATGAGCCGTGGAGATTTGGCCATTGTCGCCACCCGTAGTCTCACGGGATTTTGTTGCGGGATCTGGAGTGACTTGGCCGAAATTGCTGATCGGTGTCAGCGCCATTTTTAGTGGTGTGTTTGGCGTGAGTTAGTTGTTAGAACCAGAGAGAAAAGTTATCAGAATAAAAAGCTGTTTGTCTCCAGTTTGCTTCTGAAGTTCTTCCCGTGGCTCCGGTGCTCCAAGCGCTTCAGGCGGCAACAGGTGGCGGCCCGTACGGGGAACTTCGGAGCGGACAGGTAAGAACTGAAAGGTCTCTAAAGATGGGTTCGAATATAACTGAATCCCAAGTGATAGAGGCTATGCAAAGACTCCTTGATATACCTGACTCTGTTCTCAGTGAGGAGTATATAGACAAAAATGAAAGTGATCAAAAAAGTGTAGATTCCACTGGGCCAACTGAGACCAGTAAAGAGAGTATTAGAAGAGACCCAAAAATGACAAAAATCCAAGCTATTAAAGCTATTCGGGAGTTATTGGCGAAAGCTGAAGGATACTTGCTCTCACTGGAACCTGGGCCTCAGGATATTGCTGTCAGTGAAATTAGCAGTGGTGAGGAATCTAGTAAAAGTGATCCTGAGAAAATGAGGAAAAAGAAATTAAAAAAGACCGAGAAAAAGGTCCGTCAGGCAGAGGAGTCACTTGTGGAAGTGACTACTCCCCCATGGGTGGAATCCATTACAGAAATATGAAGGGTATTACTAGGCATTTGCATACCTAGAAACAGAAATAAAAAGTCTTTCTGATCACTTATGCGCTCTCGAGGACAACTCACAGATACATTGGGAACCGCCAGCATTTGAAAAGAAAAATGGACAGAGTGTCCATCAGTCAGTAGATTTCAAAACAATAAAAAATCTCAAAGAGGCAGTAATGACTTATGGGCCCAAGCTCCTTTCACGTTGAGTATGCTGGAGTCCCTTAACACCTTTAGCTTAACCCCCTCAGACTGGAAAAGTCTATGTAAAGCAACATTAAGCAGGGGGCAATTCTTGGTTTGGCGATCGCAATTCCAAGAACTTTGTATAGAAACGGCTAAAAGAAACGCGGCTGCAGGGTTTGAAAACTATAATATAGACATGCTCACAGGAGAAGGGCAATTCGCAGACTTACAGGCTCAAACAGATTATGACTCAGATATATATGCTCAGATAAATGCAGCTGTCTTAGAGGCATGGAAAACTGTACAAGGACCTGGGGATCTACAAGGTAGCTTGTCAAAAGTGATTCAAGGACCTAATGAGCCGTATGCCGACTTTGCTGATCGACTTTTGAGAACTGCAGGTAGTGTGTTTGCAGATGTTGACCAAGCTATGCCTTTAGTTGTTCAATTAGCTTATGAAAATGCAAATAAATGGTGCCAAGCAGCCATCAGGCCATGGAGAACTAAAAAGGATCTTTCCATATATATACAACTATGTAAAGATATAAATGGCGCCTTTGTCACAGGAAATGTGATTGCAGCCTCAATGAGAGGTGCTTCCTCTCGAAATTTCACAAAGGCTAAACGTAGACATTATAATCAATCAGGATATTCCAGGCAAAATTATCATAATCAATCAGGCAATTCTAGGCAAAATCCCAAAGAGAAATAAGATCAAGCTCATACCATGCCCCAGGCCGCTGCCCCAGGTGTAAAAAGGGAAATCATTGGGCCAATAAATGCTATTCAAAATTTGACATCCATGGAAATCCTTTGTTCAGGAATTCAAAAAACGGGGCACGGGGCCCAGTACCCCGGGGCCCACAAATGTACGGGGCATTGCAGAAGGAGTATCCTCAAGCATCCACTCAGATGCTTCCCCTTCTCTGTGATGCAGAGAAATTGCAAGAGGGGCCAGCAGGTTATCAACTCATCTTCATTTTAGTGATCTCTCTCTGACAAATTTTAGGTAAATTCACCAGCTCCTAGAACTTTCTGCTTCTTTGTGCCCACTTTGGCATTTGTGTAATTCACTGACTTTTAAATTAATTTTTAATTTCTAAGGTTTGTAACAAACTTTTTTTCATAACTACATTTTTTATGCTTAATTTCTTCACATCTTATTTTCTCTTCCATACTGAAAAGATGGAATAAGCATCAAAGTATCCTCATTTTAAGGACTGTCAAAGTGCTGTCTAAAATTAATTTTTATTTGGAATAAACTGATGTTCTAATTGCTGATTTTCTTCGTTGTCAACCATTTTTTTCTTCAGCTTCCTTTCATAATGGGTTTGAAGAGAGTCCTTAAAGCCCTGGATTCAAGTTGTAACACTGGATCCATCCAATAGAAGGAATTTCAAATCCCTGTTAAAATTGCAGTAGCCAAGATTTTAGCCAACCTGCCAGAATCAGAAAGTACTGAAGTCAGCTGTATGACTGCCATTTTTCTATTTACTTATAGGTCACGCATGCTCACATGCATGCACACACACACATGCACACATATACATGTACATGTACAAACATCCATATTTATTCTAAGTCATTGTTTTTTAATTTTTTTTAGTTGTAGTTGGACACAATACATATTTTATTCATTTATTTTTTTTGTGGTGCTGAGGATCAAACCCAGGGCCTGCTAGGCAAGCATTCTGCCGCTCAGCCTCAAACCCAGCCCCTGTTATTCTTAATTGATTTTATCTGCCTTTGGTCTGTTATAGAGGAAAAGAATCTTAACCAGAAGCCTTCTTGGATTTTTCAGTGATTTTAATAATTCAAAGCCAAAGGTTTCCTATTAAATATGTAAAATGATCTACAGATATTCTGGGACAATCATGATTTTTAAGTATTTTATTTCAATAAAGACTACACATGTAGTAACTAAATGTATCTATTTATAGCATTCTTTGTTCCTCCACAAATGTTCAATGTAACATCAATATGATTTAAGTTGTATTCCTTTCTGAAAAGCTTTAAAATAAATTTAAAAATCAGACATTTTCGACATAATTCATTTTCGTTTTCTGTTGCTATTGTTGCTTTGGTTTGGATTGGTTTGATTTGGTTTGGTTTGGTTCTATAAAATTAACCTTAAGATCCAGAGCTACTCTGCTTAGCTCTCATGCCTCAGTCAATTTTCTCTCACTCCTCATCCAAGCCTCAGCCCTTCCCACACCATTAAACTGATGGCTGGAGTGTCTGTACTTGTAACCTGACTGCTCTGGGGTTTGTCAGTCTTCCCAAGCACCACTACTAAGGGATTCACCAGTGTGAATCCTGCCATCAACCAACCACTGTTCAGAATATCTGAATTTGAAAACCTATTTTTAAAAAAAGTAACCAATTTTCAAAACAACCCTGGATCTGTCGTACCAAGGCTACTGTGAAGAGGCACTCCAGGAGGGTTCTTGGTTCCTCCCAATTCAGTGTCCAGAAGAAAGCAGGTATACAAGAACAATTCTCATTTGTGCAAATAAGTGGGTCTAACTCATTTGGAGCAAGTCTTCTCCTTTGTCTCCTGTTTTGCTACATTCTCAATTATTTGAGCCATTCACAATTTTCAAAAGATAAAAGGTTTTTGAGGCCTAGCCATCATGCAGGGTGAAAAAGACACACTCTTACAAGTTGTATAGCAAACTTTGACAGGTAAAAGTGGATTAATCAAAGGGAAGGAGATTGTCAGTTTTTTGTTTTTATACTTGAGGGTAACTTTCAAGTTTTATATTTTATTTTATTTGTTTTTTAAAGTTACTTAGAATCATAATAAGTGATAATATAATATCCTAAATAGAAGGAATCAGGAAATATTAGTTTTAATTTCTTATAATAAACATTAATCTCACCCAGAACATTTTCAGGAGCGGGGTGAGGGGTGATACTAGGGATTGAATCCAGAGGTACTTTACCACTAAGGCTGGCCTTAAACTTAATGATTGTCTTGCCTCAACCTTACAATTCACAGGTGTTATAGGCCTGTGCCACCATGCCCAGTTCAGCCAGAATTTTTAATGTCATTCTTTTATTTGTAAATTTGTTGTATTCAATATTTTTCATTTTGAATACATATTTCTGATTTCATCACACTCTAGGATTTAATTTGGAAAAATCTAGCTCAAGACCTCAAATTAAGCAAAGTCGACTTCTAAAATTTTTTTCTTATCTACTTGGTTGGAGTATCTCCAAGTAATGTTTCAGAAGACTTATGATCTGCAGTAGAGTGAAGCTTCTTCGAAACTCTCACTGTGCATCCATAGGCCATTTCTGACAGTTTATCATGTACTGAGCTGGGAATCCTCATTACTAGGCTCAGCAGGCAATAGGAAACCGCCTGCCTGATAGCATTTCTGTTATCTCTTTTAATAAAAACTTAATTTCCTTTCTTCCTTCTTATACTGTCAGATATCAGCACCTTATTTATTTTCCTGACAGCTCCTGGTCAACTTGTGAGCACCTAACACTTGCTGTTTTGACTCCTGTGGTTTCTTCCTCCTGCCTTCCAGTCGTCCTTTCCCAACAGAGCCATAGGAGAATGAGTTTGGGTGATCCCTCCTAGGGCCAGCAGCTTCCATAAACATATCACTGCTTGGCATAATGAAGATGCTGAAGCAAGGACGCAGCATGTGCAGCCAAACGCACTCGTGGAAATCCTAGGAATGTTATCCCGAGAACTGCCCGGGTCCCCGCGGGTCTTTTCTCACAGCACACTAAGCACACTGTGGCTGGACAGACAGCTCTTTCAGCTGCGTGCAGCTCTCAGCCTGGGGTTTGAAGCCTGACAGGAAGTGGCAGCCCTGACTCTGGATAATGTAGTACGAAGCAACAAAATGCACCAAATTAGAAAATGGAAACTTTTCCTTCCCCGAACTGTAATTTAGCTGTCACTTGGCTTTAAAGCAGCTGAAAACAATTTCTTGAAAGTGAATGTTTGTTTCCTGAAGTTTCGTGAATAATTATAGGCCTATTCTCTACACGTTCGACATTCCGCTCGCATTTCCCATAACTCTGTCAGCAGTGCGAGCTGCTAGCACATGCGCATGGGGGTCCTCTGTGCGGGGAGACGTTGCGGTTGGGTGCGTGGCACCTTTGATCTGAGGCCTGAGACATGATTTATCTACCTTTCTCTCCTCGAGGTCAACCACTGTCAGCCTGTGTGTGTGTGAGTGTGTAGGTGTATTTCCAAGTTTATTTCCTAAATGCTATGAGAAGGATCTACTGCGGAAAGACTTGATTTTACAGCTATCTTTATCCCAGAAAGAGAAGGGCAAATCAATGAATTTTTTATGAGCCATGTTGCCTAGCACTCACTGAGAAAACTTTGCCTTTCTAGGGAGAGCCTTTGACCCCACCTGGTAAGGGGATTGGTAACCTTATGCCATTATTAGAGTAATTATTGTCAAAGGTCTTCTTTTTAGCACCCAAGATAGCTCAGTAAGGTTACATATTTTGAAATTCTTTATTTCTTCCCTTTAAAATATATGCTCTGCATAACCAAGTGTTCAAAGGCTAATGAATTGGTCATAAAACAGCATTTACATTGCTGGAAGGAGTGGTTTAGATGTCTATGTGTATGAGTAATAAGTTTTATAAAGATTATGTATATATTTAATAGAATTATTGACAGGGCTTTTATCAGGATTTCATGATATAGGAACTTAATATGTTTCTGATGCATATTAAAGTTGATATTTGTGAATAAAATATATATTATAATTAATAAAATAATCCATATCCTGGAGTTGCATGGTATTTTAGAGAAACACATTTTACCCTATTTTTTTTTTTTTTTTTTCACTACCACCTTTCTGGGCGAATGTTTTTATTAGTATTATTCTTCAGAGAAACTACTAGTTTTCCACTGAGCATGCCTCCAAGAGGATTTCAAGGTACTCCTCTACACACAGCAATTTGGTTTCGAGGCAAACAGCCTTTGCATATCTCCAAATCCAGCATTTGTTTTCTGGTGTTAGATTGAGAACAAGCAATGATAGTTTGCTTTTTTTTTTTTTTTTTTTTTTTTCTTGCAACATTTATTTGTCAATAAATTTATGTCAATAAATATTTGTTACTTTGTTGTGTGTTATTTAGAAACATTTTCTTTTTTGAGAGTAGGGTACCAGGGATTGAACTCAGGGGTACTTGACCATTGAGCCACATCCCCAGCCCTATTTTTTGTATTTTATTTAGAGACAGGATCTCAGTTGCTTAGTGCCTCATCATTGCTGAGGCTGGCTTTGAACTCGTCGTGATCCTCTTGCCTCAGCCTCCAGAGCTGCTGGGATTACAGGCATATGCTACCATGCTCATCCAGGAACATTTTCTATATTTTGAATTATTTAGAAAATCATTTGATTCCAAAACTTCCTGGGATGTAGTGATATAATTAAAATTTTTGGTACTAGAAGCTTTAAATTAGCATCTGTAGGTTGGTGTTACTCTGCGAGGCTAAAAGTACTTAAAAATTAGCACAGCTACTAATTTTAGTACTATCACCATCTTCAAGCTAGTAATGTGAACAAGTATATTTTAGAAAAGTCACTGTTAAGAAAATGCATCACTTAGTTTTACTCCTACATCAGTGAATGACAATGTTTTACTTTGTCAAACTGATTCAATTTTAATAGACTACCACTTAAGGCATCTTCTCCAAGAGCACATATCTGGAAAAATCAGACATCTCTATCTATAAGACACTAGCATACAAGGATGAATGCAGACTTCTGACTATCATCAAAATCTCCTATAAAGGAGAGATGGGTAGATATTTTTCATCTAAATCAATATCATAGGAACCCAAACTGTCATTTTGGAGCAAATATTTTTTATGATGCTTAATTTTTTGATTCCATTGATTTGAAGAAAAACCTAAGTCAAGGAATGGAGGGCTGCATAAGAAGTGGATTTTTCTATTTTAACAGTTGTTCAGAATTTATGTAGAAGCTGGTGGAAGAGCTCTCACAAACTGTTCCTTTCCTGTTACAGCCCTGAAGATTTCATTCAAATTAGTCCAACACTGGGATGGAGAAGAGTATATGATTACTTTTCAGTTGGAGGGTGGGTTGTTATTGGCCACTTTTGTTTAAAAAGCCATAATTATGCTCTAGGTCTGACCTCACATCTACATTTCAGATTTCTTTAGCTATTTATTCACTATCTCTTTGGATATCTGATAGAAATTTCAAAGTTAATATCTCCGCAACCAAACTAGTGACTTTTCCCTTGGACATTTGCTCTACCTGCAGGCTTCTCCATCTTAGCTGAGTAGCAACGTAAGCCTTTGAGTTGCTAAAGTCAAAGCCCTTGAAATTATCCTTGTCTCCTCCCTTTTCTCATACCCTATATTAGTTGGTTCAGGTTGCCATTAAAAACCACCATAGACTAGGTGGCTTAACAACAGAGTTATTTTCTCACAATTATGGAGGCTAGAAGTCTGAGAAGAGGTTGCTAGGCTGGCCTGGTTCTGGTGAGGACTCTTCTCTGGCTTGCAGGTGGCCCTTCACACTGTGTCCTCACATGGCAGGGAGAGAGAAAGAAAGCGAATCTCTTCTCAAGAGCACTAATGCTGTGAGGAGGGTTCTACCCTCATGAGTTCATCTAAACCTAATTACCTCCCAAAGTCCCTGTTTCCACATATCATCACAATGGAGGTTAGGATTTCAACATATGAATTGGGGCAGGTGGCAGGAATGATTTCATAAGCCATCCCAACCCTAGTCTATCAGAAAATTCTCTTGACTATACATTTCAAGTGCTTCTAGAATCCAAACTACCTATATAGAATCGAAATAATGTCACATTAATGCCACTATGGTTCAAGATACTCCTGTTTCTCCACAATATTATTACAGTTCTCTTTCCTTTGATGTTGTCTGTTGTCGCCTGAAGCGCTTGGAGCAACGGAGCCGCGGGAAGAACTTCAGAAGCAAACTGGAGACAAACAGCTTTTTATTCTGATAACTTTTCTCTCTGGTTCTAACAACAACTAACTCACGCCAAACACACCACTAAAATGGCGCTGACCCGATCAGCAATTTCGGCCAAGTCACTCGAGATCCCGCAACAAGTCTCGTGAGACTACGGGAGGAGACAATGCCCAAATCTCCACGGCTCATAGTCAACTGCAATTCAAGCCAATCCCCAAACAGGGCTCCTGCAGTTGTCACACAAACCAGAATGGATCTTTTAGAATAAAAGTCAAATCGTGTCATTCCTCTGCTTCAATCTCTGCATTAGCAGTAGCTTTCTACTTCACTTGATTGAGCTTCATTTCTTTCATGTTATCTAAAAAATTCCCACGTTGACCCCACCTCAACTTACATGCAGGTGCATGTGTGTGTGTGTGTGTGTGTGTGTGTGTGTGTATAGCTCTCTGACCTCTTCCCCTGCTATTTTGTTTCTATCTTAGGTTCAAGTCATACTGGACTTGAGCTTGACATGTCAGACATGATTAAACCCAAGGCCTCTACACTGGCTGCCACCAATGCTTAGAACAGTCCATGTCACATGACTTTCTCTTGCCTATTTCAAATCTTTGCAAAACTCTCACCTTCACAATGAGGCCTCCCCTGACCTAGAATCTCCACCTACCAACTTTCCAATGCCATTTATGCTGTTATTTTTCTTTTCTCCACCACAATCTTCCATTATATTTTGTAATGAACCTATTTGTTTCATTTTCTATATAATCTCTACATCATTCTACTTCAATGCAAGCTCCCCAGGAACAGAAATCTTGCTGTGTTTTGTGCATCAATATATTCTGAGGATACAGAGCACGTAGTAGGTCCTCAATAAATATCTGTTGAATGAAAGAAGGAATAAAATAAGTTTGGGTTGGGCCTGTTTCACTTGAATTTTTGAAATTCCTAATACATTTTGTTACTATTATGATGACACTTATTTTCACACTCTCTGTGCCCTCTGCCTTCCCAGCCAACACTAATTGATCAATACAAACATGAATTCTAACTCACTACTACATATTACATAAAGTGCAATATGGCAGAGAGCTAAACTAAAAGATAAACTTCCAGCTCAAAGAGGGGCAGGTGGTTGACCCAAACAGAAAACAATTGTATATGTGCCATCTTTATTCAGTAAAAAATTTTAATTTCTATAAAGGTTGAGAAGCAAGAGACATCAGAAAACTTTAGAATTATAACTGAAGAAGACTTTCTGGAATAGAAAGGATTTGAAAATTGAAAAGTAATATAAATAATGTAGAACATTATGTAATTATTTTACAATGCTATGTTATGTGTATTATATCCACATTCTTTGTTGTTAGATGAAGTAATTCCTTCCATGAAATTACTGAGACTAGCCTCCAACTGGCTGACTAGAGCTTCTAACCAGAAAAGAATGCTTGTCAACAGCTTTCACATTCTGCTAAACTGACTTACCACAAGAATAGGCTGTTGGGAGGAAGTAGAGAGGTATATATGATTTTCATTCAGTAGTAAATCAGCCAAATCAAAACCCGGGGATATGATGTGGCAAGGAAAGTAGGAACCTCAGGCATGTCAAGTTTTCCCCGGAGGGAAGCAGCATAGTCAGGCAAGCACAAAAGCCACATAATCACCTTATTCATGACTTTGAGTTCATCTCCGCTGGTATCGATTGGCAAGCAGTTGCAAAGAGAAAATAGTGAATGTCACTCCTAGAGAAAAGCTTAAATATATTAGCTAGTTAATTGAAAGGCTTCAACATATACCAGGCTTCAAGCAACCCAAGAGCAAAACTGGCTGAATTTATCATGGGTGAAAATAGAAGTGAGTCAGGATCATCACCAAATATCTATGTTTCATAACTTTAAACCTTTATTTTGAGTAGTACCTCCTATTACTTGCAAATCTTGTCTTGTGTATAAGTTTATGAACATTTTTCATGTTTGCTGTGCTTTAATAAAAGAAATTTTAATGTGAGAAAACATGCCCCCAAAGTAGCTGCCCTTGAAGTCTTTATTAGAATCTAAATATGAATAGCTGTTCTACGTGATCCTAGTATTAATAATCACATTCTGCAGTTCAAGTTTTTCTGACCTGTTAAGAGGAATTCTGGTAGCTTGGGACATTTAGTTATTCACAGTGATTCAGAGACCTACAAAATCAAGTGACTCTAGTTTGTCAACAAGAAAATAGAAGATAACCATGGATTTGATAGAATAATGAGGATCCTTCTTGTCCAGGGCATAGGATATATGTTCATTTGTTCATTCATTCATTCATTCAATCAGAAATATTTGTTCAATTCCTTCTATTGCCACAAATACTAAGTGATTCCGGGAGAAACATGAGAAACTTAAAAGTAAGATTGGGGAATTAAAAGTGCTGTGTCTCAAAGTAGGGAATATTAATTCTGTGAACAGGGAGTTGTCATGGTGTTATAGGGAGGATCCTGGACAAGAAGGAGGGCATGTACATGAGGGGCAGGAAATGGAAATGGCCAGACTAAGGACAGAGTAGGGAGGAAGAGGAAGGGTGAGATGTGATAGAAGACAGCTATCCAACATAAATAGGCCACAAGAATGATTGGGTGAGAATGATGGAAAATTTTTTTTTGAGAAGTGATGAGAACAGAAGCCTGATTCTGGGGCATGTCAGAGAAAATGGAGGCAGCAGATATAAGCTGCTTATTTGAAAAGTTTGACAGTAAAGGGGAAAAAAAATACAGCAGTAGCTCGAGAGGGCAACTGGGTCAAGAGAACATTTTCTAAGACAGCAGAGAACTAGACATGTTTGAAGGCATAGGGCGAAAGCTGTGAAGAGAGTTTGAAGATTCCTGTGAGGGCGGAGAGAAGCTGAGATTAGGGCCTTGATGGTACTGGGAAGAGAGGAGCCGCCAGGCACAAACGGGGGCTCCAAGCATCAGAGAAGGACTTGTTTCCTGAGACCGAGGCAAGGATAAGAAATGAGAAAGTGGTGTCGCTGAGTCACTGCAAGTAAATGTGCCAACAGATAATGACTTGATCTTCCTAGTGATAAAAATGCTCAAGGCAGTATCTGAGGAGGTTAATAACTTCCTTCACTTTTATTACAACCTTATCTGACAACAAAAGCTTCTATGCCCACCTGTACTTAAAATATCTCCTTCCCCAGTTTGATTTCCGCCTGGTTTCCAGCTCTGATTTTTTTTTTTTTTCCTCAAATTTCTTCTCTGAAGCAGTCACCGTCTTTGCTTTCATCATTTTTATAGACGTGCCTGGCCAGCCACGTGGTTGGACTAATTCTGCTTGTATGTGCCTGGAATCACCTCGCCCTCCCATATGTTACTCTGACTTCTTCTCTCCTAGAAAATAAACTGTCTTGTCTCTTCAGATAAAGATCACCAGAAATTAATGTAATTTGATCCTTGCTGGTGTTGTCATCTTTTCTTGATTTTTCAATTTGATTTTTTTCCTTGGAGCATGATGTATTTGAGAATTAATAATAGCACATTCCTTCCCTTTAATCATGTTCTGTTTTTCCATTTTCAAAACTGAGTCATTGAAACCCGTGGGCTCTGAAAGAGAGTACACATAACTCAGTGGGTAAGCAAGATGAAATACAAAATTAAAGTATTTCTCTCATTTTAAAACAAAAATATGAAATAATTTTCCCCAATATTTGGCACATGAATTGAATGAGGCTCTCTTGCCCACTTATACCACATTGTTATGTCACATATCCATACAAATAGTCAGCCTATTATGGCATATTGTAGTTTACTTCTGCTTGTTCAAAGCTGTCTATGCATTAGCACCTTCTTTAAAAGACCATTCTTCCTTTAAAAATATAACTGACTTTAAAAGATTCTGGCAGAAAAACCACAAATTAAAGGTTGTTCTCATAATGTAAGCACAAGTAAACAACTAGAAATTGGCAGAGCTGTCACTACTACTTTTCAATGAGTTCAACATCAGCCAATGTTCATCAAAAAAGAAAAAAAAAGGGGGAAAAAATCTGACTAGCATTTCTCCAACAAAATTGAAATTATTAATAAGGCTTCTGACTCTTCAAATATAGTTTTATACTTATTATTGTTAGAGATGACTGAAATCTCAAGTATATATTCTACCTTTAGATACTAGTTAATAATTATAGTACATGGATATAATTAATAAATAAAGGAATATTTATGTATGGAGTTTTTTCCCCCTTCAACATCATTTTACTAATAAAAGTATACAGTAATAGCTTAGAAACTTCTGATCTAGTACTTTTTTATTGGATAGGGTGAATGATTTTTTTTTTTTATAAAAGAAGAAAGCATTGAGATCCCCATAACTATAAAATGTAACTTTGAGAATAATGGAAGATTAGCCTGACTTTTGAAAACATACTTACTTTTCCTTAAGCCACAACATAGGAAAATACAAAAGAAGCACCTTTTTTATAGTTTGGATCTGTAATGTCCTCCCAAAAGCTCATATATTACACAATACAGCAATATTCAGATGTGAATTGATTGAATTATTAGGGCTTTGACATCATCAGTGGATTATTTTCTTTGATGGTTTAATAATTTGAAAAGACTTGGACGTGGTGAAAACTATAAGCAGGAGGAAGTAGGTAACTGGAAGCATACCCTTGGAGACCATCTTTGCTCTGGACCCCCTCTCTCTCTCTTTCTTTCTCTCCTTCCTGGCTCCCATGAGCTGAGTAGATTTCCTACTCCACAGCCATCCACCGTGATGGCCAAGAGCAATGAAGTTGGCTGAATACGGACTAAAATCTTTGAAATCAGGAGCCAAAATAACTTTTTTCTCCTCTGTGTTTTTTGTGTCAAGTATTTTGGTCACAGCAGTGAAACGCTATCTAACACATCTCTCTGTCAACAAAAATTAGTAAAACACATCAAGGGTGAAGACATTCTGGTGGACTACAACAGCACAAGTACTGATTTTCAGATTGAGTTATCATTATCTCTGTTTATTACAAAGCATTTAAGTAGCCACTCAAGACTATGGGTCTTGATAGCAAGGAACAAGGAACACTCCTTGGAAATTTCAATTTCACCATAGTTTTAAACAGTTTACTCTAGTTTTTTAAGGATCCTTAATAATGGATATGTCCTCTGGGACTTCATTTTTCTCCTTGGAATACTCTCAATGGCATATGAAAAGGAGTGTTCTTAATGGTCCCTCTGTGCTGGGAAACAAGCACTCATAACTTAGTCCTCAAAGAGAATAGACCTTTTATCATGCATTTTGGTTACCAACTACAGTACATTTTCTAAGGTGGCATGAGAGATATCCTCATCTCCCATTAGTTAGTATGGGGACACAATCACCAATGCAATTCCATGTACCAGTATTGATTCAAGTGAACTATTATATTCAGCAGGATCTCATAAATCATATTTTCTTTCCAAATTTTTAAAAGCTGCATGCAGGCTCCCATGTGTAGATGTCAATACATTCTAATATTAAAGTGAACCAGTTTTGCATTTATTAGTGTTTTGTTTAGAAATTGAAAAGCTGGTTCTGTGAGTCATGAGATAGTCCTTATCTTCATGGTGACAAATGCTACAAAATTGAAAAGTCTATTTTGATTTTTTGAATTATACAAACATTTTAAAAATGGAAAATGTCTACAGTAATAACTGCTTAGCTTTACATAGTACCTCTTTAAAAGTTCTCAAAGTACTTTAGAGACTTATTAATTCTAACATTTCTCCTTGGAGTGGATAATGAGAAGACTGAGAAAATTGAAGCAATGAAGTCACATGATGTTCCCAAGCTTCATTAGTAAGCAAGAAAGAAGCAAAGAATATGATCAAGAATCACCTTGTGACAGAGTTCCACTAGACCAAGAAGCTATCTAAGCAATGAAGTTAGTGTTTAAATAATGATATTTTAATACATTTTAGTCTACCTAATAAAACTACAATGCCAACTAAACTATGTTGTCAAGCTGTCTTTGTGCTGACTGCACAATGTTTTTTAAAGACAGATTTCTTATGAAGTACTAATATGATGTTATCTCTAAGTAATGATTTTGAGACTATCTTATCAGAATAACAGTTAGACAAAGAGCTAAAATAAACCTCTTGAGATAATATAGACTTTTAAATATTAGAAAAAAAGGGGGGAGAGCTGGCAGGAGAGCTCAGAGTACTCTCTCCCTGCCCAGGCACGCTAACCTTTAGCTATCAGAGATCATGGGTGTACTGGAGATTAAGAACAATTTCAACGCTTTAAGGTTCTTCATGAATGTATGACACTTAGCTGTCTAAAAGATAGAGAAGAGGTGGGGGAAAGGTTGCAAAAGATCTCTTTAGGTATATAAACTAATTGTTGGTAAGATTAAGTCTTGAAAAAGACTCCCTACTGATATTGAAATCTTTTAACTGGTCAGTAAAATATGGTGATACCCACAATTCTGAAAGCTGAAAATTTGGTTGTGTGGCACCAACCAATCTCAGGAATGTTGTCAGTTCTCAGATCTCAGTCCAGCTGATGGGATAGTTATGCTCTCACCCTCAAAATATTTCATGTCAGTGATGAAGAATCAAATTAAAGCTGCAGTGAAGTCCAGACTCAGCTAACCCACAGATTAGATAGACTCATCTCATCTCCAGCAAACTGACAGAAAAGAGGCAGGTACCTGTCTAAAACTAAATATTATTTATTTTAGATTCTACTGCTTTCTTATATGTTTAAAGACTGCAAAACACACAACAAGGTAAGAAAAGAGTATCCATGATCAAGAGATGAAAACATCAACAGAAGTAGATATAAAGGTGGATCAAATGTTAGAAGCATAGGCTAAATACTTTAAAATTCACATGAAAAAATGAAGCTGGGGCTATGGCTCAGCAGTAGAGCTCTCATCTCGCATGTGTGAGGCCCTGGGTTCCATCCTCAGCACCACATAAATTAAAATAAAGGTATTGTGTCCACCTACAACTAAAAAAATATTTTTAAAAAAAGATAAAAGAAAAAAATGATAAATAGCATATTGAAATGGTACACACAGTGTTTATGAAGAAATGGAACATATTTGAGAGATACAACAACTATTCAAAAACCAAACTAGTAGAAATATTAAAAATGAAAATATAACCTCAGAACTGAAGAACTCATTAGATGGAATTTAGGACAGATTGGTCATAGTTAGAGGAAGCTACCAGTAAATATGAAATAGTCAATAGAAAATATCTAAATTAAAAAGCAAACGGTTGTTTAAAAAGCCAAGAATATTTGATATATGTGGAATAATGTGAAATAATACCAGAAAAAGAGAACAAGAAGGTAGAAAGAAATATTTGATGAAATAATGACTAAGAACTTCCAAAACTGATGAAAGGTTCAAATCACTTAGCAAATCCAAGCAGGATAAATGGCAAAGAAAACAATGTTATTACCAATTGCTAAAAAACAAAGATAAAGAGTAGTACTTAAAGGTAGCCAGAGAATAAAGACACATGAATACAAATGAACAATGGAAAGAAGGGATAAATTTTTCCAAGAAATAATGTAAGGTAGAAGAAGAAAGGAATACATATTGAAACTGCTGAAAACAAGCTAAGTGAAGTAAGCCAATCCCAAAAAACCAAAGGGCAAATGTTCTCTCTGATAAGTGGATGCTGATCCATAATGGGGAGTGGGGAGCATGGGAAAAATGGAGGAACTTTGATTGGGCAAAGGGGAGGGAGTGGTGGGGAGGGTGCACAGAGGGCAGGGAAGATGGTGGAATGAGATGGACATCATTACCCTAGGTACATGTATGACTGCACATATGGTGTGTTGCTACATTGTGTACAACCAGAGAAATGAAAAGTTGTGCTGCAATTGTGTACAATGAATCAAAATGTATTCTGTTGTCATATATACCTAATTAAAATAAATAAATATTTTAAAAAGTGGACAAAAATAAATAAATAAATAAATAAATAAAGGAGTGAAAGGAAGAGTAGAGGAGGGAGAATGGGGGAGGGAAAGAAAAGAAGGGGGGAATTAGGGGTTGAAATTAAATTCCTTGCACGTATTATTTTGTCAAAAAGAACCTGAATACTATGTATAATTATAATGCTCTAATAAAATGTCAAAAAAATAAATAAAACCGAGTCATGAAGAAACAAAATATAAAGTAAAACACTTAAAAAGAACAAAATAGACTTGTCAACCTAGGATTTTATACACTGTAAATTTTTTTTATTTTTTTTATAATCATGAGATTTTTCAGATACAAAAATATGAAATAATGTATCTTCAGGTGATCTTCATAATATGAAGTATAGAAATTCTTCAGCTAAAGAGTACACTGTCAAATGGAATCTAACAGCTTTTCTTTTACTATCTTTATGTTTTAGTTATGTATTTTAAAAATCATATTTTTAAAATAATAACAATGTACTGTGAGTTTTATAGCATATTTAGAAGCAAAGTATAATACAAAAAGAATATAAAGTGTGGGAGGAGTACATGAATTATATTACTGCATAATTTAAATACTGTTTGTAAATTAGTATCTATTATTTGAAAAAGATAACTTAAAATTGTATGTTATAATCAAATGCACTATTCAAAACAAATTGAAATTATAAATTAAAAATCAGTACATGAGGTAAAATTAAAATAAAGTTTTCAATAATATTAATCCCATGCTTCAGAAAAAGAAAAGGAGGAACATAGATACAGAGGATAAATAGAAAAAAAAAAAAATAGATAACAAATATCAAGTTGGGAAATTACAACATGACAATATTAGTAATTAATGTTAAATATAATTGGACTTAAGTCTTCATTTATAATGCGGATTTGTAGATCAGATTGAAAACAATATCCAAATTCTATGATTATATTATGTGTATATATGAATATGTAACAACAAATCCCACTATTATGTATAATTATAATGCACCAATAAAAATTAACATAAAAAGAAAAAAACAGTGTATCTAAGCATCACAAATAAGAGAATAAAGCATAAAAATACATACTGTATTAGTTTTCTGTCATTGTAACAAATACTTGAGATAAATGAAGTTAAAATGAGGAAAGGTTTACTATGGATTAGTTTTGTAGGTTTCAGTCCATGTTTAGGTGACCCCATTGCTTTGGGGCCTGTGGTAAGGTAGTACATCATGATGGGAGATGTAGTGGAGGAAACTGCTTATCTCATGGGAGCCAGAAAATGGAAGTGGGAAAGAGAATGAGACCAGGGTACCACAATCCCCTGTGAGGGTTTACCTCCAATGACTTATCTTCCTTTCACTTGGCCCTTCCTCTTACAGGTTCCACCACCTTCCAGTAGCATCATGGGCTGGGGACAAAGCCTTCAGAACATAGGTCTTTGGTCAATATTCAAGATCTTGAATATAGTGCATACCATATAAGTACTAAGAATAAAAATCAGGTGGCTATCTTGATATCCAATTGACATCAAGATAAAAAAATAGGATAATCTATATTAGTATAAAGATTAATTTGTCAAGAAGACATAAATTTTCAGGATAAATATTCAATTGCCTTTCTATATAATAGCAGTAACCAATTGAAATAAAAACTAAAATAATTTAATTTATGATAATAAATCAATCTAACAAAATATGAAAAATACAAATTAAGAGACATTGCTGATTAAAATTAAAGATTATGATTGAAAGATTATGATTATGATTATGATTAAAGATTATATACCTAAATGATAATATATAAAATGTTTTTAAATGGGTAGGACCAACATTACTTATGTTTTATTTATAAGTTTTTATTTATATGTTTTTAAATGGGTAGAACCAACATTATTTACAAGGGATAAATATATAATATCTATATCTATATATATATATTCTATATATATCCCATATTATATATATATATATATATATATTCAATATATTCTCTATATATATATATTCAAAACATTATCTATTGAAATTCTTGCATTCTCTTTTTTGAGGAAATTAACAAGATAACACTAAAATTCATATGAAATGCAAAGGATGCATAATATCTAAAACAATACTGAAACAACAATTTGAAAATTTTATACTACCTGATTTAAAGACATATTATAAAGATACAATAATCTGGTAGTGAGCTTTGGTACAGTGTTAGAGAATAAATCAATACAAAATATCTAGAATTTTAGAAATAGACATACACACATACCTACCCATTCAAATTGATTCTTGATAAAGGTCCAAGTGAATCCAAAAGGGTATTAATTTCCACTTAACAGACATTGCTGGAACAATTAGAAGTGAACTGTATTTGACTCCTCAATCAATTCACAATATTAATTTGAGATAGTTAAAGGTGTAAATGTGAAACAGAATCATAAAGCTCCTTGACGAAAACATTCAGAGAACATCTTTATTAGCTTATATCTTAGTACATTTGTGCTGCCATAACAAAATAACATAAAGGGTAGTTTATAAAGAACAGAAATTTATTTCTCACAGTTCTGAAGGCTGAGAAGTCCAAGATCAAAGCACTGGCATATTCTGTGTCTGGTGAGGGGCACTGTCTCCCATTCCAAGATGGTGCTGGCAGGAATGTTGTATTGACCTGTGGCAGAAGGTGAAAGGGAAAACTAGAGGAATGTTTCATGAAGCTTCTTTTCTAAGGGCCTTAATGCCTTCATGAGGAAAGAGCTCTCATGTTCTAATCACCTCTTATAGGCCCCAACTCTTAATACTATCACAATGGCCATGAAGTATCAATACCTGAATTTTCTAGGGAACATACTCAAACCAGAGCAGTTATCTTAGGACACAAACACTATCAATCATAAAGACAAAATTGATAAATTGGACCTCATCAAAATTATCAGCTCATTAAAAAAACATTAAAAATTAACAGGCAAACTACAGACTGGGAAAAAGTAACTGCAGTACCACTATATAAGTATATAAATCTATAATATCTAATGAGCTCCTCTATATCAATAACAAGTAACACAGCAAAAAAGCAAGCAAACAATCAAGTGACTTCATAAAAGAACTGGCCTCAAAAATAATAAAAAAACACTCAACATCATTGGTGACTGGGGAAATACAAATTTTAGAATTTTAGAAATAGACACACACACATACCTACCCACACACATACCTACAAAAAGATATTCACAGACATGCAAATGGCTAAAATGAAAAATAGAGATTGAGCTCTCTAAACATCGATCATTAAAACTAAATTAAATCTTTATTTTTTGTCTTAAGTTCCATTAGACAATAAATTGCATCTGTGTGTGCAGCTAGATTTATTTTTAGCCTTCTCTGATCTCCAACAACCTGAAAGTTTCTTTTCTTTTTTTTTTTTTTTTTTAAATATTCATCTATTTGCTTTAGCTGTACACAATGGGTCCATTTGTACGTGGTGCCAAGGATCGAACCCAGGCCGCGCACATGCCAGGCGAGGGCTCTACTGCTGAGCCACAACCCCAGCCCCTGAAAGTTTCTTGTCAGTAATAACAAACCATGATGAGATCACTGAAAGATACCAATTTTGTCATGGAGTGAACTTGTGCCAATGCTGCACACATGAAAGGAAATTACTTCAACATTAAAATTCTATTGTTTTATCTGGAGGCTCAGATACATATACTTTGTCAAATATGAGAATTGACTTAAAACAGAATAGTTTCACTAGGTGTTATGTAGATTTATTTTGTTTATGTGATTTATTTATCTATAGAAAAAAAATGTCTGCAAGTTTTGATACTCTGCCTGTGACATAAAAGGAAGATGAATGGATGAATAAAATGACAAAAGAGAAGAAAATAGTATGAAATTCCCTCACCGCATTAGGAAGAAAAATAAGAAAAACTGAAAAATCCTTCAGAACATAGTGTTCTCATGAAATAAAACAAAGAAAGAATGAAAGAAGATAAGGAAGAAATGGAATTTTGGTTTTCATTTATTCAAGATAATTTTATTTGTCATACAAGTCCAATTCTCATCATTTAGTCTTTGTCTCCCTTAGTTCCATAAAGAGTAAGTAATCAAATCAGGGGTCTGGGAGGTTCCTCCACTTACTGACAAATAAGCTGTGATAAGAAATATGAAGTATTTATTAACAAACAGCTATTCAGAGTTATTGATGAAAAGGAGAGATCCATTACACAATTCCCATGACACTGAAGGAGATTCTGATTTATTGATTCAATAGTTAATAGAATCAGTTGCTTATATGACCTGATTCATATTAAAATGATGAGTTTTATTTGCTCACTTTAAACATTTTGGAAGCAAGATAAGAAAGCATTCTGCTACAACAAATATTTTCCTCATTATTTTTAAAACTTGTAGTTCAATTCACCTGACATGAGTGTGTTGAAAAGTAGTTAAAACACAGCTGTAGAAAAGAAACAAAAAAGTCTTTACTAAACATTCCTCCTTGTTGAAATGAAGCTGAGTAACCAACTATGACACTGTCCCTTCTTCATATATTTTATTCTTCCTTTCATGTGTCCCTTGCTTTTCACTGCAATAAGTAGATTCATGAGGGTCCCAAGGATCATTAATGAAGTATCACAATGGTTCCTTACATAGCTAATCTTATCTGTTTATTTTCTCATCATTGAAAAGACAAGTTGTTTTGGGTTGATCTCTCAGATGTGTTCTATAAATAGCATCTAAATTTGGATAGAGCTAGTTTGAAACTCTAGTTCATCTGAACTGTTTCCTAGAATTGAATCTGGAAAGGCATGTTGATTGATGAGGAACTAAGTATTAGACATTTTTTCTCCAAGAGTTTTTATAGAGCATTCCTAGTTACCTAAAATTTTCAGTCTAATCATTTGCTTGGGAGTGTGAAGATATATATGTGATAACAGCTTAACCACAAGTTTCCTGAACTCCATTTAGGAAACTATATTATCATCCCCAGAAATCATAATACATAACATGTTATTACACAGCTATAATCATCTCAGAAAAGTATAAGATAAAAATGAAAAATTTAGCCATCTCAGAAGCTTTGCAATAATTGAGATGTGTATTTTTTCTTGAAATGATTTCACAAAATAAACATGGTACTTGACCAAGAGGTTTGGTCACATCTCATAAAAATATAAGTAGTTTTGATAGAATATGTTGAATATTCTGTCATATTGCAACTTCTTACATCAAAACTAATCACAGAATACTTGGGTAATGTTTTCATTCCAAAAAGCTGACAATTATTAGATTATGTAGTCAAGCTAATAAAAGGACAGATGTTTGAAATAATATGAGGTTCTTTCCCATAAAATTATATTTTATGGGAATATAATAGGGTTAATATCTTGTGAAAAATTCCTCAGGCAATTTGGTTAATGAAATATCCCCTTTAACACATCAAGTGCCACTGTGGGATCCTATGTAGTTGATTATGTTATACGGTCAGCTTGAAAATGTAGCCCTAGAACACCTTCTAAGATCTTTGAAAAATCAATAATTGCAGAGGAAGTGACTTAACATAATTTAGACTCTTCCATAACAGATGATTCAATATACCAGAATTTGGCATTTTTCATGCAAACAGTAGTGTAGCCCTCTGGTCTGAACAAAGATTCCAGTGCTGCATATTTGGTGACATAGATTCAATCAGCATCAGTCAGGGTTTGACAGGAGAAGAATTACTCTAGGTGATACAAAGTAAGGGATGCATTTGGTGGGGGAATTTACAGGAGCATGAGATCAGGAGAGCTATGGACTTCTACTGATGTTGGACATGGAGTCAGCAGGCCTGACCACTGAGTTGAAGAGATGGATTTGAGAGAAGGGTTAGTGAGGACAAACCCATGAGAAGGACCATCTAAACCCTGTGTACACAAGTTGATCTGACTGCTTCCCATCTATTGTTTCAGAAAACCTGTGAGATAAAGTGGCACTATCACCCCCAAATTTCACACATAGCTATGCTAGGATTAGAATAAGCTGAAAAAGGACTGGTGTCCAGGAGCTGCAGTTCTCTATAGAGTCCTCTGCCAATAAGATGAGCCCAGAATATCCAGAAAAAAAGTGAGCAAACTTATATAGATCCTTGCCCTGAGCTGATTTTAAAATGTAAAAAAGGCTTCACTAACCTCATGTAAACTATTCATGTGGCTAACTCTAGCCCAGACCTATGAAGAGAGGAGAATTCTGGGAAACAGTAGATCCATCTTGGCATAGTTGATGCATCATAAAAACATGTTAATTTGAGTACAGAATTAACTGAACAAAAGGACCCCAAAATTCTTGTGGCTAGAACAAATTTTTGAATAAGATGTAGTCTAATCTCTTAGAGCCAGGTGTGGTGGAGCATGCCTGTAATCCCAGTGGCTCAGGAGGCTGAGGCAGGAATATTGCAAATACGAAGCCAGCCTCAAAAGCGAGGCACTTAGCAATTCAGTGAGAGCCTGTCTCTAAATATAAAAATAAAAATAAACTCTTAGATTTAATGATAAAAGGAAAGACTATTGGGGTTTTGCTTTATTCATTAATTTTATAGTAATTTTAGGAATTAGTCTTGAATATGAATATTTTTCACCTCTAGGCCACTTCATATTTACAACGTAATGTGGCATCATTGAAACATGTTGCCGCATCTTGGAGTCTTAGAAAGACAGGTTTCTTAAACTGTTAGAAAAAATTTGAGGATACCCCAGAAAGTTTCAACTTAAGAACTTGGTTAAGCATGTTCCTCTATAACTATTAAGTATTTTCAGAAGGCTTGGAAATGGTTGCAATTGATAAATTTGGACAAAGTCAAACTTTGAATTATTCATTCTTGAAATCAATACTAATTGAACATCTATCCTGACCCAGGCATTAGATAAACAAGATTTATTAAGACAATGCTTATCTTCAAAATGCGTAAAGTCTAGGATGAGAAGCACAAAGAGTAAACAGAAGATTGCAATCTGACACTGTGGTGCTATAATAGTGGTGTAAAAGCTTCAAGAGGAAACAGAAGGACACTTCATCTTGACTTAACAGTGAGAAATGTTTTAAGACAGGAACATTTCAAGGGTCCACAGTAATTTGTGACAGAATTTGTCTTGGTTATTAAAGTACTTGACATTCATTAAGATAGGCAACATAAAAGAAGTAAATTTAAGGTCGTGGTTGAGCTCAGATTTTAAGCACCCATGCACACTCAGATAGTGTTGCCTAGAGGCAGTTGTATGCATACAGGTCTTAAGCTCAGGAAAGTGATGCCAGCCAAGGTGTGGAAGTCAGCCTACATGTAGTCTCTAGGAGATCTCAGGCTTCTGTATTGGGAGTTTTATGTAGCATACTCTCCAAAACAACCTCCACATGTATCACATTTGCTTTTCTACCTGGGTCCTGTATAGGTCAAGGAAGCCCAAGGGAAACTCATCCTGGATTTCTGATCATCCTGCTTACATGGACATTACACTATTTAGAAGATAGTAGACACTTGCCAAACGATAGTCCTTATCTCTCATACTGGCTCATGGCTGTCATTGGCCACTACCACTTTGACCTCCAAGAAGAATTTTCCAAATCCAGGATTCCAGGTCATCTGACAAGTAGGTAAATAACACCAGGCACAATGTGCTTTCCAATTTTTTTAATTTATTTTTTATTCAAATGTTGTTGTATTTGTAATAGTAGTATGCATTATAATTCATAATAAACATATAGAGCCTCTTTTTACAAAACACTGTTTGTATACAATGTATATTCGTACCATTCAAACTTCAATCATGCATTTAGGATAAAGACATCCATCTTATTCAACCACCTTTTCTTTTTTCCCCTCCATCCCCCCTTCTCCCTCATTTCCCCTCCCTCCCCTTTGACCTTTCTAGCTTTCCTCTAATCCTCCTATGTACCCCGACCCAACACCACTGTGAGTCAGCCTCCTTATATCAGAGAAAACATTTGGTATTTGGATATTTTGGATTGACTAACTTCACTTAGCATTATATTCTCCAACTTCATCCATTTACCTGTGAATGTCATTATTGCTGAGTAAAATTCCATTGTGTATATGTACCACATTTTCTTTATCCATTCATCTACTGAAGGACATCTAGGTTGGTTCCACAATCTAGCTATTGTGAATTGTGCTGCTATAAACATTGAAGTGGCTGTGTCACTGTAATATGCTGTTTTTAAGTCCTTTGGGAATAGACCCAGGAGTGGGATGGCTGGGTCATAGGGTGGTTCCATTCCCAGTTTTCCAAGAAATCTACATACTGCCTTCCATAACAGTTGCACAATTTTGCAGTCCCACCAGCAATGTATGAGTGTGCCTTTTCCCCCCCATCCTCTCCAACATTTATTGTTGTTTGTGTTCTTAATAGCTGCCATTCTGACTGGAGTGAAATGAAATCTTAGAGTTGTTTTGATTTGCATTTCTCTAATTGCCAGTGATGTTGAGCATTTTTTCATGTATTTGTTAATTAATTGTGTATCTTCTTCTGAGAAGTGTCTTTTCAATTCCTTAGCCCATTTATAGTTTATAGAAGTTATTCAAGGCCCTGCATGTTTGACAATCCAATAACTACAAAAAAAATAGCAATCAGTTCTTTAATTCAGTACAGCTAATCTCTGTAAACATTATGAGCAGGCTGTTATTAGAGTAGGGTTTTCCTAGAACAACTTTCTGTATCTCACACATACATGTTTTCCTGTTGTCACTTATGCTGCTTCTGCTACAACTGTTTACCCCTTTATTTTACTTTATAATCCAGTAGTTGAAAACACTGGGTGCCACCCAGAGGAGACTCAAACACACACTTCATATCATCAAAGACTGGTACAAAACTCACAGACAGGCCAGATCTCTTGGTAGGGCATGGGAACAAGGCCTATTGTCTGATTCACTCTTGACACTTACCGAAAGCTATTTTAGGAATTTAGAAAACCAATACCTATCCACCCTGAAGTAAACAAGACTATCAATTCTTTTTCCTTCAGAGTCCAATTTCTCCCTTCAAAATTTCCCTCTGCCACTCTCTGAAATATTCTAACTCCTAGACATTTTCTTTGTATTTATACTTTGGTTAATCACTTCCACCATCAAGAATTAGAAATTAGGGCTGGGGTTGTGGCTCAGTGGTAGAGCGCTCGCCTAGTACGCGTGCGGCCTGGGTTCAATCCTCAGCACCACATACAAATAAAGGCATTGTGTACAACTAAAATAAATAAACAAATATTTTTTAAAAAAAGAATTAGAAATTAGGGGGCTGAGGTTGTGGCTTAGTGGTAGAGTGCTCTCCTAGCACATGGGAGGAACTGAGTTTGATCCCCAGCACCACATAAAAATAAATAAATAAAAGTATTTTTAAAAAGAATTAGAAATTAGCATTTGTTGCAAAGGAAGCAATATGATTATCTTGATCTAGAGCAATGAGAACCCATCTCTTTCTTCCTGAATGTGCCTAAGTGCTAGAGTATAGATGTTAAAAGCACACACTTTGTTATTGGGCAGTCCTACTGCCCTTTTTGATTGTGATCTTGGGCAATTCACTTAAATTTGTGAAGTGCTTCAGTTCCCTTATGTACCAAATGGAACATGTGATGGTCATTGCAGTTGGCTCTCCAACATCATTACACTTCTAGTGATTCTTCTAAGGTATCTGTGGCCCTCCAGACTCCTTACCAATGATTGTTTCTTGGATGGGCAAGAATCAGCTACTTGGAGTCAACAAGATACAAAGGAGAGGTTAGTTCTGTTGAATGTGGACAAGGAATTATGAAGCTCATTACTGGTGGCAAAGAATCATGCCCCTTAGGATGAAGCCGACATTATAGAGGGAAGAGGAAGAGACTCAAAACGTCCTCAATAAAACTCCTGAGGAACTGACAGATCTGAAGCCTGCTCCTCTGAACTTCCAGCTAACATATAGTCAGATTGAGCTGCAGGGATTGTTTGCTTATTTTTACTTGAACTCAAAAACTCAATAATAAATGAAAAAAAAAAAGTAATAGACCTACCTCAAAGTTTTGTAGTGCTTAAAAGGAAATAACACAGGCAAGTTATTTCTCTTTATATAGCGCCTAGGTTCATGGCCAGTTCTCAATTAAACATAGTTAGTTTCATAGTTGTGTTGTTGTTGTCCCTACAAAGAAACTGGGGAAAATGTCAACTCCACTTTGATATTGAAACAGTCCTAAGAAGAGAAGTGTCTGAAGCTGTGCTGCTCTCTTAGCACCCTTCTCCTAGCTGTAGTGGGAGTCTCTGTTGTGCCCTCTGACCGCCATTTTAATTTTAATTTTTTTTCCTCTGTTCTAGTATCTTTTCATTTGTTTTTCTCTTCCTAGAGTTTTTACTCTGCCAAATGCCTTGAGATGAACATAAAATGGATTTAATGATGAAAACTATCAATTGGCACCTTTAGTGTGTATGTGTGTGTGTGTGTGTGTGCACACGCTTGCTTTATGTTTTCAAAGAATTACAGGATGATTTTCTCATCCAGGAGATGCTGACAGGGCTGCAACTCATAGATTCTCTCCTGCCTTGTGCCAGTGAAGAACAACAGCATTTATCTTTCAACAACAAAAACAAGGTAATTTTGACAGATACTTGCAAAATAAGTGGAAGCAGGATATGTTTTTGAAGGTCATAGGCAGACTATGAAAATCAAGGTGGATTTTTCTCAGGATAAAATCTGGTCCCTGGGTGATCAGGAGAAGAGAGGAGAGAGGTCTGATCATAGCGAGAGGGCAAATTGCATTCTTGTGGCCTGACTGGTAGGAGCAAAGTGGGTGACTGCAGGAGTGGAATGAATCTGCTGCTTTTGTGACTGGTGGAGAATCCATGCCCTCATTCAGATCTCTCTGACCAACAAATGTTAGAGCCTCAGGACCTGGCACCAGGTTCCTGTGGATGGGCCTGCCATCACAACAGCAGAGTCACTTACTCGCCTTCATGAGAATCACAAAAGCTGAAACAATAAACAACTCAACAGGAGCCAGTAAGGACTACCATCAGAGGCTTCACCACCATCTCCTGAACCCTGTAAGTCCTGGAAGCTCTGCTGTCCCACTAGGAAAAACACAAGAATCATAAAATATTAACCCTTCCTTTGATTTCAGCCATTGGAACTTCATGTACTTCAAATGGCAAATGGAAAATCTCTGTTTCAAACACTAGGTGGGTAGCTACCTGATTATCCAAGATTGTCCACTGTTTAATGCTCTGATGTCTCCAACCAGGCATGCTCACTCCTGGACAGCTCTAAATACTATTGTTTTCTTGTTTTTGTTTTTTGCCTTTAACTTCACTCATGATTAGATAACTTCTGGATATTAAAATTATCAAAAGAAAAACCTTGATTTTTTTCTGTCTTTATCCTGTTTTCATTTCTCTTTCAATTTATGAACTGAAGTTTAGGGTCAGATATTAAAAAGACAAGCCAATTCTCTGTACACATTAGGTAGGAAAACAGTTATTACACCATTAGTAACATATCCCATCCAGAACATCTCTCCACCTGACAAAGTGTTTAAAGAGGAAACACTTAGTGAAAGCTTTAAGAACAAAATGCATTTCAACTAAGGTAACGTGGTGTGCAGAGCGTCAAAATATGGAGATTAAAGCATGCATCAACTTTTCTCTATCACAAAACTGTCCTACTTGTCATTTTAGGGAACTAGCCTATGAAGTATGTGCTTTGATCATTTGTAATAGATTCTTTGTGACTGGTTGTCAACGTGAAAATTAAAATGCCTAGTTGAGAAAGCACAACAGCAACTTTGGTAAAGAGAGATTAATCATTTGTTCCAAATAATAAAGACATCACCACTAGTATAAATCAATCTAAAATCATTAGGATCTTTTATTTTTTTAGAAACCACATCACATATGACATTTAAATTATGGTAAACTGACTGTGCTTAATATCTATAATGTTCCTTCATCTATAGATCTGGAGATTGACTACAATATATCAAAGTGGTAGGGATATTAAATAACTAGAAAAAATCCATTGTGAAAAGACAAGTTATTCATGTATTTAAATTAATTATATTGTTGAAACAATATTACATCTTTTATTGTCCAACAAGTTAAAAAAATGAAGGAAACAAGATGAACAAACACTGCTGGGAATTTTTTTGTTGCTGTTAAGAATAGTTCTTCATTGACAATAAACTTTAAACAGTTCCAAAAATTAACCTTTGCTTATAGAGTTTTGAATTTAAAGAAATGACCTTATGGATAAAGGAAAAAAATAATTAGCATAATTCTAGGTATTTACCAGTAATAATTAAAAAATGAAACATACATTAGCTATTTAAGATAATCATCCATATCGGGATACTTGGCATTCTCTTTATCTCTATTGTTTATATAAGAAAGAATGTAGGCATGTGATATGTATATATTTTTTAAAAATCTGTGTGTCGAAATTGTCATACATATTATCTATCATAACTTTTTTTAATGTTACAATTATAGCCTAGCACAAATTATTACTATCATGGTCCCAGACTATCACACAGGAGTCATAAGTGATACAAACAACTTGACATTCCTGATGTATGTAAACAGAAAGCACAGAAGTGGCCATTACAGAGAAATAAGGTATCTGTTTAGTTGACCATTTTCTTTTGCAGTACTGGGGAATAAGCCCAGGGCTTCAGACATGGTTAACAAACACTACACTGCTGAGCTGTACCCCAGCCCCTTGGTAGCTATGTGTTTAAACAAGAACAAAAATGACAACATCAAACCATTATGAAAAATAACCAAATGCATCATTTTCCTTGCTCCAGACTGGATAAAACACCTTATATTTTACATTTTTACCCCTACTTTACTATGTGTCCTGTCAATTATTAATGATGGTATTTCTTCAATTTATTTACATTGGATATTAAATCAAGTGTACTTAACAGAAGACCACATGAAGGCCTTTCCCAGAAGGAGAAAAGTTATGGAAGAATTTTTTTTTCCTATTTTTCAACACCATTTTCCAAACTGCATTGTTTTGAATAACTAGTTCTAAAGATGTTAAGATATTTGTGTTTAAAATGGTGTTGTGGTCAAAAAAATTTAAGAAACACTCTAAACTATCCAATCCCATGGAGGTACATTGTCATATTGCTTAAAAGACTCAAATAAAGATGAAAATTTTAGCAAATAGAACGAAAAATATACTAGATAAGATTAACAACAGATAAGATGCTATAGAGGAAAAAGGTAGTAAATTTGAAATTCAATAGTAACTGTGTTAGCCAGTTTTTCATCTCTGTGACCAAAAGACCTGGCAAAAAGAACTTACAGAAGCAAATCTTTATTTTGGCTCACAGTTGCAAAGGGTTTAGTTTATGATTGGCTGACTCCATTGCTCTGGGAGAAAAGTGAGGCAGAACACCATGGACGTGCCTGCTTGGCCTCATGAGATTTTCAGGGACATTTCATATCCAAACCATAACATTCTGCCACTGACTCTCCAAAACTAATGTCCATCTCATGATGCAAAATGCATTTAGTTCATCTCCAGGCATCTCCATAGTCTTCACATTTCTAGCATTTCCCCAAAGTCCAAGACCAAAGTCTCACCTGAGACTCAAGGCAAGCTTGTTGCTGTAAGACCCCCCCCCCCAAAAAAAAAAAAAAGTAGCTTATCCAATATGCAATGGCACAAAATTGACATTCCCATTCCAAAAGGGAGGATCATATGTATGGAAAGGATGGATGAGACCAAAACGCTGCTGGGAAGATACTAGAACCTGTGGCTCCACCCCTGGCATCTGGGGCCTATGGTAGCAGGATGTGCTTGTGCACTCCTGCCCCCTTTGACCTTGATAGTTGCAGCCACATAGCTTCTCTCTTAGCTTGGCTCTGTTCAGGACCAGCAGCTTTCTTTGGCAGATGTTCCATGTTGACATCTCTTAATCCCTGGAGTATCCATTGCAGCTTCAGCTTCATTTTCACAGCTTCATGTATCACCCCCTTAGGGGCTGCCCATGAGAATTCTGACAACGCTACACCCTGACTGCTCTGCCAGATCTTCCTTTGAAATCTTGGTATAAGCTTCCATGACCCCCTAACTCCAACATCCTACATTCCTGCATAACCAGCACCAGTTAAAAAATGCCAACATCTGCTGCCAGCTTGAGAAGTAGCCAGCTCCCTCAGACAGTGGCTACATGAGCCTCTGAGTGTCTGGGCAGCTAAATACAGTGAAACAAACCCTGGGGAAACAACTTCCTAGGCACTCCTATGCAAGAATGATGCCCTCTAATCTCTGAAACAAGTTTCACTTTTTCATGCTTGAGCCTACATGGGTGTGGCCCTGCTGATTCCTGAGACACCCTTAAGGCATCTTCCCTATTTTCTCAGTGTAAAGTACTCAGCTTCACTTTAGTGGTGGTAATCTTTTCAGAAACCTATCTTCCTTTGCCACAGTTTTACATGTGCATTCCTGACCAAACTCTAAGATTTTCAAATATTTTTTCTTTGATTTTTGCTCCCAATTGCCACAGTAAACCTAGCTAAGAGCTTCCAGCAATTCCCATACCACTGCCTGAATAGCTGTGTGTTTTAGTCAGTTTTTCACTGCTGTGACCAAAAGACCTGACAAGAACAATTAGAGGTGGAAAAGGTTATTTGGGGGCTCATGATTTCAGAGGTCTTATTTCATAGATGGACAATTCCATTCTTTGGAGCCCAATGTGAGGCAGAACATTGTGACAGAATAGTGTGATGGAGGAAAGTGGCTCAGGACATGGCACCAAGAAGCAGAAGGTGGGGGGATTTCCCTCACCATGGTAAAAATATATACCCCCAAAGGCAACCCCCCCCCAATGACTCACCTTCTCCAGCCACACCCTATGTACTTGTATACAGTTATCACCCAGTGAATTCCTTTCAGGGGATTAATTCACTGATTAGTTTAAGACTCTCAGAACCCAGTCATTTCACTTGTAAACTCTCTTGCACTGTCTTACACATAAGCTTTTGGGGAATACCTCAGATCTTAACCATAACACTGTGTTTTTTGAAAATTTCTTCTGCCAGATTAATTTGTCCATCATGTTTAAATTCAGCCTCAAAGAATGTCTAAGCACATGACTAAATAACAACAATTTCTTTGTCGGAATGTAATATGACTGTTCTTTAGTTCAATTCCCAATTTATTCTTCATTCCCCTTTGAAATTTCCTGAGCACAATCTTTACTCTCTGCACTCCTATTAGTATTCTGGTCTTCTGTGCTCCCATCACAATCACCTGTTAAATTTTACTTACAACATTGTAAGGCTTCTCAGCCTTTGTCTCCAAATGTTTCTAAACTCCACTCATACATTGCTGGTGGGACTGCAAATTTGTGCAACCACTCTGGAAGTAGTATGAAGATTCCTCAGAAACTTGGAATGGAAACACCATTTGACCCAGTTATCCCACTCCTCAGCATATACCCAAAAGACTTAAAATTAGCATACTATAGTGATACAGCCACATCATTGTTTATAGCAGCTCAATTCACAATAGCTAAGCTATGGAACCAACCTAGGTATGACTCAATAGATGAATGGATAAAGAAAATGTGGTACATATACATACTAGAATACACTTAGGCATAAAGAAAAATGAAATTATGGCATTTGGCAGTAAATGGATGGAACTGAAGACTATCTTCTTCTTACTTTCTTTCTTTCTTTTTTTTTTTTTTTCTTTTCTTTTTTTTTTTTTTTTTTTTTGGTGTGGTGTGTGTGTGTGTGTGTGTGTGTGTGTGTGTGGTGCTGGGGATTGAACCCAGGGCCTTGTACATGTGAGGCAAACACTCTACCAACTGAGCTACATCTCAGGGTAAGTGAAATAAGCCAATCCCAAAAACCCAAAGGACAAATGTTCTCTCTGATATGAGGATGTTGACTCACAATAGGCCGGGGGTGCATGGGGAGAAGGGGAGGTTCACTGGATTGGACAGTGGGGAGTAGGGGAAAGAGATGTGGGAAGGGAATGGAAAGACAGTAGGATGAATCAGACATAACTTTCTTATGTTCATACATAAATACATAACCAGTGTAATTACACATCATGTACAATCACAAAAATGGGAAGTTCTACTCCATGGATATATGATATGTCAAAACACAGTTTACTGTCATGCATAACTAAAAAGAACAAATAAATTTTTTTTAAAAAAGTATCAAATATTTCTGAACCACTTGGTCAAGTATGTCATAGTAATAACCCTATTCCTGGTACCATTAAACTCCTGGTTAGCTAGCTTTTCATCTTTATGACCAAAAGACCTGACAAGAACAACTTAGAGGAGGAAAAGTTCATTCTGGCTAATGGTTTCAGAGGTCTTAGTCATGGTTGGCTAACTCCATTGCTCTGGGCACAATGTGAGGCAGAACATCATGGTGGAAGGGCATGGAAGCTGGGAAAGAAGAAAGAAAGACAGTAGAGCAGAGACAAAACTAATCCCTTAGCACACACCCCCCCCCCATGACCTACTTCCTACAGCCACTTTCTACCTGCTTACAGTTATTACCTAGTAATCCATTCAATTTATTAATGGATTTATCCAATGATTGGATTACAACTCTTAGAATCTAATGATATCAACTCTGAACATAAGAGAATTGCCACACAAGCTTTTGGGGGGACATCTCATTCCAAAACACAACAGTAACTATTAAAAATGAAGTCTAGAGACAGGGAAATAAAAGAGTTGAGAAAAAATGAACAGAGCTTCAGGGCCAATGGAACAATATCAAGCATTCCAATGTATGGGTAATTAGGGATGACATAAAAAATATTTTAAAAAATAATTATTAATGAGCTAAAGTTGTAGCTCAGTGGCAGAGCACTTGCCTCACACATGTGAGGAACTGGGTTCATCCTCAACACCACATAAAAATAAATAAGCAAAATAAAAATATTCTGTCCATGTATAACTAAAAATATTTTTAAAGAAAATAATAATTATTCAAATATGTTAAAAATCATAAACTCACAGGTCCAAGAAGATTAATAAATATGAAGCCAAGTAAATCTAAGGAAAACTATGCCAAAGCACTTCATCATCCAATTGCTAACCATCATCATTGAAAATCTTAAGAGTAGCCAGAGGTTAAAAAATAAATTAAAATAAAATAAAAACAACATCACTTACAAAGGAACAAATATAAGATTGACAGCAGTTCTCTTGTCTGAAACTGTGCAACTCAAAAGAAATGGAGGGATCCATTTTCAGCCATGATGGAGAAATAACTAAATTTATCCTGCCACTTTAACCAATTAAAAACAGATAAAACATTTAGGAAAATAATTTTCAGACATTGATACATGATGGTAATTACAGAGAATAGGAGGATTTACAAGCTTCAGTAGATGGAGGGGAGCCTATAAGCTCCTTAAATTATGGGATCAAAGTTGAAAGTTCCCAAACAAGTGTTTTATATTTAAAAGTTCTGAAAAGTTTCAAAGAAAACTTTAAAAACAATGAAAACATTAAAAACAATGATCTAATTCATCACTACATGAGGTTTCACACACTCTGAAAGTCATTGATAATGAATGACTAATCATTCTTATTATCTGAAGGAAGTATGGTTTGTAGTTAAAAGTTTTAGCTTTGATTATGTAACCTGAGTTCTTGTTTAATATTTTCTTGCATATCCTTTGCATTTCATGTAATTTAGAATAAATTTGTCAGTTCCCCTAAGAAAGGGTCCATGGATACAAATTGAATAGCTTTCTTGGCCCAATTCCTTTCTACTTGAATTTGGGTGTCCAGAGGATCTTAGGTACTGAAGAATGAATATTTTTAATTAATCTCAGTATTGTTTGACTCAGTAATGACTCTCTGAAAACCTTTTTGTCTTTTCCATGTCTCTAATTTAATCTATCCCATGACTTAAAAACCACAAACTTTATTCTCTTAAGCATTCCTCCTTATATTTTCAGCATGTCAGGGCTCAGTGGAAGGTACAGTTGACAAAGCTCTTAATATTTTTAGAAAGTCTTTTTCTGTGTGGAACTAAAGGAGAGGGGGTATCTACCCAGCATTGCCTTAAATCTTAAATATTTTAGAGGTTTTAAGAAAGTCATAGCCATACACTTAATTTGATCTGTGCCCCAGGAAATATTTCTAAGAATCTTTTCAAAAAGGAGCAAGCGAACATGAGAAATAGTTATTTTTCATCCAACTCAGCAATTCCTCGTCCCTCAATAGTCTTCTTAAATTTTTCTTGAAAATTTTGAACATTTATGCTCTACCCAATCTCCCACATCTATTTAATTAAAAGAAGCTAACTGACACTTTCAATATCTTTCTTGAAGATCAACTTATCAAGTTGCAAAAGTATATTTAGTATATTTTCTTTCTTCCCAGTTCCTCTAGGCATGAGTTTTCAGTTGTTTCACTATTACATAACAGGGGTCACCATTTTTCTAACTTTCAATTAAAAAAAGGTTTCAACATTATTCCAACCTTTGTGAGTTGTTTTCTTACTGATGTGATAGCCTAACAATTTTCTTGCTGCTATTCTGCCTCTACTAACAGTTTTCTCTCTGACTATAGAGAGATACCATTTGGTCTCTGGAGTGCAATGATATTCTGATCAAAGCCCCAGCTTTCCATCAAGTATGGACATTTCATGGCTGAAATAGTTGTCTACCCATTCTTACTTTTGACACACCCTTAGAATCTCATCTTTTTTGATAAATTACCACATAATTTCTTGCCCCAATCAGGACACCTCTGAAAGTGAAATGGACTCAATTAACAACTATTTTCAGAGAACAGGCAAACCCTGGCACTCTCCAGGGCAGAAAAAGATGTATACCTATCACGTTTCTAAATAACCTGAGTATCTCTTTCCATGAAAGCATTAAAATTAGCTGGATAGAATGTTATTAATGCACCAATGAAATATTCTATTTAAATAAGTAGTCGTAATGCTTGGAAATACTTTAGGGACAGTTACATTTTGAAATATATTCCCAACTCTGAATCTTTAATAGCTGCATGCAGATCTGATTGGGGTTTCCTATGCATTTCATGAAAATGTTGTATAATCTTGAGCCCCAACACCTTTTTTTGAGTTGAATTCAGGCAAATTGAGGTTTCTCAAACCCACTGATGATAGTAAAGCATTTATTTTAAAAATTAAGCTCAAAGCATGTTAATAATAAGTATACATCCTTTAATATATTAATGAACACAACAAGGAAAATTACCAGAAATCTGAAAATGTAAGAGTGAAAGCTAATACCATGAAAAATAAAAAGATCATTCAATTCAAGGCTCATTCGTGAGCATTCAAATGGCCCAACAGAACATAAGAATTTCTTCCATTTAGAACAGGATAAGCCAAGTGGATTTTAATTTCCAAGTGCTTTAGTCTGCATGCTCTGTGCTGAGAGAGCATCAGAATTTTTAGAAACTCTAGAAGCTAAGATGACTATGATGGCCCTATAATTTAGAGGAAATAGTAGTAATTTTTCTAAATGCATGATTTACATGGGATTTGTCTATATTTCTATGTTACACATTGTGCTATTTGATTCCATATTTGACTGTGGTACTAGGAAATATGTGCATATGATTTGCCTAATATTAGTATTTCCTGATTTTGCTAAATGTTCCAATTGTTCTACCTGCTACAGGATACAATTTTGTCTAATATATATATGTATATATATATATATATATATATTTATATATATATATTCCAAACTAAAATATGCTATATTTACAGGATTAATTGTTATACTAGAAACTGGCCCTGACACTGGAGGAAATTAGTATGAAAGAACTGCATTTTAGGTAAATGTTTCATCATCTGAGAAATAGAGTTACTCTTCCAGAGCACTAGGTACTCAACCATAGTTTGCCCGTGAAAGCACAATTTATATTAAAACCCTTTGAATTTCATCATTTGATATTTCTCTAAGGTACCTAGACACATAAAATGTGTGGTCGACATGTACCAACCTGGAAATAGCTCAGAAAGAATACTGACATAAACCACTTAATTACTTGTGGAAAACTTATTCCTATGACCAAGTTGTGTATAAAATATTAAGTCTAAGGCAAATTGAGGGCCATGAGAAACTTTAGAAAGGTAAAGTGAACGCAAGTATTTTCAAAGCAGTTGTTTCCTCTAAAGATGTTAATAATAGATTAAATGTTCTCAATATTGCCCTGCATGCTTAAATTTCCAAATTATGCACGTGTTAGCACACCCCCTGAAAAAATAGAATTAAGATCAAGCATTGCTTCTTTCTTTCTTCCTTTATTTTTTTGCAATACTGGTGATTGAGTACAGGGATGCTACACCATAGAGCTACATCCACAGCACTTTGAAAAAATATTTTTGAGAAAGGATCTCACTAAATTGCCCAGACTGGTCTTAAACCTGCCGTGTTGCTGCCTCAGCCTCTGCAGTAGCTTGGTACTATAGGATCGAGCCACTGTACTTGGCTCAAACACTTTCATATATTCTTCATTTCTGAGAGCATAAATTGTTATTTTGTATTTCTTCCCTAAAAAAAAAAAAAATACAACAAATGCAATGCATACATTATAACTATGCTTAGTTATTAAGAAATATAAGTATTTGTCATATTCTTTTATTTTCTTTAAAACCTGAATTTATTTTTTCCAGTCAATAGTGCAGAATTGATGTGGGAGAGGCTCTGGCTCTGGGATGTATCTGTTGTGTAATTTGGATGAAGCGGACATCACAGACAGATGGTGAATATATGCCCCTCTCTGACTCACCTCCAGGGGGCAGCTTGGGTGCCCTTCACTGGAGGAGTTTACTCGGAATCAATCTTGGCTTACATGGATTCACTGCTAAGGTGGAACTGTGTCCCTTGGGTTTACTCTGTACAAGTTACAGTACTTCAGGCTTTGTCTTTGATGTGAATAAGTTTTCAGGGACAGTCTCTAAGGACTTTTAAGTCCTGACAGGATTTAATAAGGGTTTCAGCTTAAACTTAGATGTTAACATACAGATCAGAGGGCTTTTGCTATATGATGAACATCAAGATGATACTTTACAGATTTTTGTGTACAAACCATGAAAATTACTGTAGGGTCATCGACCCAGATTCAAATGGAATTCAGAGCAGTCTCCATAATAATCACCAACATCCTCTAAGTCCCAATTACATATATCTTCTGCCACCTTACATGCGTCTTGTGCTTGGAATAGTCTTGAAACCTAAGAATGGTTCAGAGAGCCAGCTTGACTAACACGCTCAGTAGTAGGTTGCTGAGCTATGATTCAAGCCCAGTTTTCACTGACTGAAAACACCAGATTTTTTCATTATACCACATGTTCTCTCAGGATATCACGAAGAAGGAATTGTAAGGTCATCTCAGGAATCATTTAACTCAACTCCTCCTTCCACTTGGAAGTAAGAGAAAGCAAAATATTTGCCCAGAGTCTAAGAGAACAAAACTTGGCCTCAAAAATGCTGCTTAGAACCCTTTTACCTAGTGTGAGATTAATGCAAAATTGTAAAATAAATTGAATTTTTCTTACACAATAATTATTTTCTAAGTGACTGTCACCTCCACAGTTGCCTTAACATGCAGTAGTTCTCTTCTAATATTAATAGGAAATACAACAAAATGCGATTAAAGCTATTATCACTCTGTGTGTGTGCTAGTAAAAATGTGCCCTGTGCTGTGCATGTGATATTGATGATTATCCCCCAGGGACAACGTGGAGATCATTTAAGTTGGAGGATGTCAGGCCTAGAAAGGGTCTTCAAGGAGCCCAATGCAAAGACCACCCCATACAGGTGAGGGAGAGAGGCCCAGGGAAAGCAGTCCCACTGCTCCAGGTCATACAGTGAATTGGTGTTTTGGTTTACACTTTGATCTTCTGGTGCTTTCTTCCACCACATCTCCTTTCTTTCCTTTATCTAAATTTGCTTGTTTTTATCACTACAAAGTCACGTCTAAGAAGAGGAAGAAGAAATCTAAGAAGAAAAAAGTACAGTATAAAAAAAAAACCATAAGGAAACACAGAAATCATTGATGTATGGGCTATAAATCTCAGTACAATATGATTTCTAACCCTTGTCTCCCTTAGTGGAGAATTTACCCAGAAACAGCCTCATATTAGAAATGTTCATTGAACTTGCTTCTGGCTTTTTGACTTCTCTTTTCAGTATCTAAGAAACAGCTCTGGTATTAAACACTGAATCTCCTGCTTTCGCTCTTTTATTTCCACCAGCTATAGCAAAGGCGTTTTTCTTTCACATTCGTTTAAAAATTCTCTAGTGTCATGAAGCAATCTAAAAACATTATTTTAAGGAGGATACCTAAGCCTAAACCTTTCACAAAGCCCTCACGGTTATATTACTGATTATTTTTCAGCACTGTCTTCTCTTTCCTCTGCAGATGTCATTGCACTAAGTTTTACAACGTCTGTCTTTTGGAGGACATGTCATCATTTTTGTTGGTTACAACCGTGTGGTTTCTTTCTTGACATGAAAAGGAATCCTAACTTCTTTGTCTCCCCTAGAGGAGATCTTCCTAAACCTTCTGAATAAAGGATATTTAATTATTCCATGAGTAATGAGCTACAAACTTCCTCCATTTGTGATTCAGTCTTCCCTACGTTAACAGAATTTTCTTTAGGTGGGCTTCTTAAAAAAGCAAAGTAACCAACCAATTCTGAGTTTAATGTACTTCCGATTGTTAAAAATTTCACACCTCAGAAAATAGACATGCACCCTCCCCAGCTCCCCACTCTCTCACCCCCAAAAAGGCTTCTACACTCCTGTTTGACCTGGACACTGAACACTCAGGCACTTGTCTCCAGATTTCTCTTGCTCTCAACCGTCATTTTCTCCAGACTCTTATTATCTGCAATATGAAATGCTGTGTGCTGATAGATATTGGCAGAACCTGGTTAAAATTCACTTCACATAGCTTGCTCTTACTTCAAAGGAACAAAGGGTTTTTTTTTTTTTTTTTCCTTGCTTTCGTTTTTTTTTTTTTTTCTTTTGACTTTTCTTTTTCTTTTTTCTTTTTTCCCCCCTAAATCCTAAGAACATAAAACCAAGTTATCTTTGTGGTGTTAAGCATAAAACTGGGTCTTTGTTTGAAAAGCAACATCTGATGTTTCCTCTTTTTTCTACTCAAAACAACTGGGCACTTCTGAATGACGCACCCACATACCCTGCTTTGGGATTTTGTTGTGTCAGGCGCTGCTGACAGCTGACAAACTGCTGTGAGAAGGGTGATGTTTACCCTCACAAAATTCCCGAGCCTGCCAGGGAAGGAAAGGCCTCTGCCTCAAACAGGGAGAACATATTTGTACAGATTCTCTGCTCCGTTCATGCAGCAGGAATCTGTTTCAGGGTAACATGGCTTTCCTCCATCCCTAAGCAGAGCATTGTCTGGTACTCACCCCAGACTCCCCTCAACCCTCCGCGCATCAGCAGCCACATATGCACTTCAAATCACTAACCACTCTCACTGCCAAAGTCCCAACAAATTTCCAGCCAATTCTACATCACAGGAGTTCAGCCCATAAATAATCATTGAAAATGTGATATGTGAGCAAAACATAAAACCCCAACAAATGTAACAGCCAAACCATTTAAAGCAATCAAAGTATTTTGTACTGATTGATTGACATGCACAAGGTTTAAATTAAGCAATCAAAATGAAGACGATAAAATTAATTATTGCTCTGAGTAGGAGGCTCAGCACAGAGTCCTGCTGCCTGCCTTTTGTCAGTGCACTGCATTAATATGGGTCAATAGTTACAACACCTCTAATGTCTAGCACATAAACCATCATCTAAGAAGTGTTTGACTTGCTTATCACCATCTGTCACTTAAAGAGATCTTATTTGATCTCCACTGCTGTCAACCTCATAAAAGACTAAAATTTTGTACTTGGATTCAGGATAGACCATGGGGAAAACATTCCTGCAGTATGTCTGATTGAGTCCTTTTGTCCCCTACCTATAGGAAAAGGATGGCATTCTGCCCAGGTATACTGACACATGGAACATAACGTCCAAGCCTCTCTGTAATCAAGCTCGGACCGGGCATTCTTGACAACACAGTTCAGTGTTGATCACTTGCTTTACATTTGTTCCTGTGCAGTGCTGCCTGTGAAATCCTTGAAGCCAAATAAACAAACAGAATAAATAACAGGATGCACTTAACGTGCTTACAGAATTATAGGGTTTTGAGAGATGGCATGGTATCCAGCTAGAAGCCATAAAAATACCCCAGCTGTTTCATAGTGTGCAGGAAATATATTGGTTTTACATTTTATAATTTCAAACTCTGTTGTCAACAGGCAACTTATGTTACTTTATATTCCACTCATCACAACCCACCATAATTCCTCATGGCAGAGCAAAGTAAAATATATTCCTCTGTGCTGACACTACTTATTGTTTTTTGTCTCCTATAAATGATTTGTGGCCCTGCTTTGAATTTTGGTAAGAAAGTGCATTTCCAGAAGCTTTTATAGAAACAGCACATTCTACAGCTCTGGAGATTCAGTCTCTTAGGAAACAGGAAAAGGCCATTTGGCTCTTTCTCACAGCCATTTATGTTTTCTCCCATTTCTTTCTGCCAATGTCCTTCAGGGCTCTCTTTGCAGAGAAATTCATCAAGCAGCTATTGAATCTATTAATCCCCTGCTTTAGTGCCCATCAGCCTGCATCTTCCTCGGGTAATCATTGTAAGCCCTCCACAGCCTCCTCTTCAGGTCCAGGTCAGACTGTCTCTTCCATTTCTATTTTATTGTTGATTCAAAAACTATCAAACGATAATTGTCAAGAGCAGAGGAGGAGTTGACACCATTGTCCAGGAACCTTTCTAAGATTACGGGCTCTGCCCAAGGTTTTATACTTCATTGGTTTCCAACATCTTACCCAAACATTGGCTATCCAGGGCATAAAAGAGGCCAGATTTTTTGTAAAAAAGGGAGATTTGTACATCCTACGCTGAAATATTATATCTTCAGGGAACTTTTCTTTGGTGTACTAGAGTCATAACCTCTTTTGACAGTGCTGTTTCTCAGGTCCTCTGGGGTCAGCTGAAGGAGGAAATTGAGAATGGAGCTCTGAACTGTTCCTCACTTGCAGGATTGCTTGAAGCTATTTCAGGGGGCAACTCGAGAGTCTCTGGGAATAACAATATGGCCCCGCATGGAGAAGACGACAGACAACCTGCTTTTCAGGATCTAATTGGCTCAGTCTAAACCCACCTATAGGACTTTATGAAGCTCATGCTTAACTAAAGAAACAGAACATTTTAGCAAAGAGATAACAATAAAAACAACAATCCACACTGGAAGTTTCCATCAAAAATCATTGTTGTTGTTGTTTTTAAACGTTTCCTTGCTTGAAATTATATTAAGGGCAATTTAAGTAATGAATATAAACAGCAACATGCCTTGCTTTAAACTTTTCAAAGATTTATTTTAATGCTCTCTACAATCCTGTGATGTGGGTGCTATTATTAGCCCATTCGACAGATAAGGAAACAAAGTCCAGAGAAGTTGAATAACTTGCTGGAGGTTATCCAGCTATAGTAGTAATGAACTTGGGATTTAAACTGATGCACTGGATCCAGAGACAGCACTTTAATTACTGCCTCCCAAATTACTGTTGGGGACGTCCCTTGTACTTTGCGAATATTTTCTTCTTGAATTTTCCCAATAAATTTCTCCCTATTTGTTCAGATCTTCAGTTTTGATAATAAATACACAATGCACACGTGACGTTTTAAACAAAGGGACCAATCTTCCTTCCTTAAGTTAAAGGGTGCTTTTATTAAGAAGTACCTTTTCCTTTTACTGTTCGTCTGGTCACCCAAGGATTCATCCGCCGTGGCAGAGGAAGACGAGGTGGCAGGGATGTGAAGGGAAGCAACAAATGAAACTAAACTTATCAATGTCTCCTGGTCATTGCACGCTGACTAACATTTTCACACAGTCTTTTTCAAATTTGCCCTACAAACATCTGAGCTGTGCTTATTTTGCCCATTTCAAAAATAAGGAAAATGAGGTTGATTGTTACACAGCAGTAAATTCTGAAATCAGATTTCAAACCAGGTCCCTCTACCTGCAGAGCCTGAGTGCTTCTCCTACCCGCCCACCTTGCGCCCACTGGTCCAAACTGATTGCAGTTCTGAAGAAACACTCAACTCCTCCATCCCACAATTCCCAGGTCCCCTTTCAGAAATGTGACAAGCATCCAAATTTGATCTAAAAATTCAACGAAGAGATGTTATGCTATATATGTTAGGCTTAAATCTCTGGGATGGGAATTATTTTTAGTCTGCTTCTCGCAGGAACATGTTCAATTTTATTTCATTAATCTGAAGTAAGCAACTCATATTTTTACACAACCTTGTTTCCATTCATTCGTCTGCATTGAAGTCCATTTCTGTGGTTGGCTTCTTCATTGTTCAGGAGAGATTTCGTCAACTAATTGAAAGGAACACAGCTCTGTCCTCAGCAGAGCTAAATACATACAACAATTTCACCACCAATGCCAGACACATTATCAGTGTCCTGATCTTTGGCCTTTGATACTTTTAAGAGATGTCCCAGGGGAAATCTTTTGCTGGAATGTTAATCTGTTGCTTCTCTGACCTTCTACACATGTACCACATTATTATTACAACCCACATGCTTCTCCTTTCACGCTGTCATTTTGACAATAGAACCATCGGGCAATTCATCTTTAGACTAGATAGCTGGAACAAAGTGCATACCAGTAAGTGAAATCAGATTGGCTAATGGTATTGTTTAAAATGCAATAACATTTCTCTTCTGAAATCCACCCAGATTTCAAATGATATGTCATGCTTGTGGGATGTGTTGCGACAATTAGCTACTGGTGATTCATCAAAGAGTCCCAGTGTGGGGATTTCTTTTTAACTTTTTTCTCAACATGCTTTGGAAACATAAATTAGTCCCTGAATTGGATCGGTGTGGATTTATCACTCACATTTCCTGTCTTTACCCTCTTTCTTCTTTCTTGTGGCAGATGTTTGTTTCATCTTCAGATTTACTGAAACTGGTGTGGGGGTCTGAAAGCACTCAGCAAAACTGAAAACTCATTTCTTTTAAGATTGCTCAAATGTCAAACGTCACCTCCTCGGAGAGGCCTTCTTTTGACCACTGCATGTAAAACAAACCCCTCTCCTATTAGTATCTATTCTCCTTATCCTGCTTTATTTTTCTTTATAACACCTATCATCACCTGTCACATGATGTATTGATTCATTGGTTCACTGTGTTTCTCCCCACTGGAAAGTGAGTTGCGTGACTGTGACCACAGGGACTTGGCCTGTTTGTTCACGGTGGTCTCTTCTGGGGGCTGGGCCAGTACCTTGCTTAAACAGGGGTGTACTCTGTAGTCTTTCCTGAGGTGGTCAGTCAAGCATGGCCACACATAGGCGAGGCTCAAAAAAATGAAGTGACAGAGGTTCATGTTATTACCTTTACTGGATTTCTGAGGGAAAGGCAAATCAGGACAAGGGGAACAATTTAGGATTGACTAGTTGGAATAACTAGTGGACTTTGAGCTTAAGGGGTGGACCCTAGTTGTGTGGCCCTGGAGCTGGGATGATTAAGGCACAGAAATATTGCCTCTTGAGATTCACAGGCCAGCTAGAGAAGGGATGACTCTGCCTTGGCTAATTTGTACCTTAAAGGCTGAGCCATTTTCTGCCTCTAAGAATTTGCTGTCTGTGGGAGCTGCAGTCTACCCCCTGAAAGAAAGGTGTTATTGTTTTTTGGTTTCTTCTTAAATGTCATAATATCATTCCATACAGAAAATTTTTAAAAAAAATTTACAACTGTCTTGTCTCCAAAAGAATTATACTTGTCAAGTAATAGAGAATCTTCTATATAGAGTAGACAAGATGGTGTTCTTTTTTTTTTTTTTTTTTTTTTTGTGTGCTGGGGATTAGAACCCAGGGCCTTGTGCATGCAAGGCAAGCACTCTACCAACTGAGCTATATCCCCAGCCCAAGAAGGTGTTCTTATTGAGGCTCATGAGCTGCGGATCTCACCAATAACCAGTAGCATTTCTCTGTTACACCCTTAAGATGAAAGCAGAGGAAAGAATATCAAATACAAAATACTGTTTCGTTCTAGCTCAACCTTACTCCTTTCAGTGGCATTTGAAAAATATGCCATTGGAAAGCTCTAGTCTGTTTTGGTTCATCTATTCATTTGCTATATTTCATGTCTTAACAACATATTCAAACATATAGGGAGTAAGTAACCAAAGTTGATTTTAAAGTATTTCATGTTAGACCCTGGGAAGGTCTGAAACTGTTGCAAATAGAGCTTCTATCTACATGTTTGAATCTAATAATCTTATTAACTGAAGAGTCTTCTGAGATTGGAAGATGACATGCTTATGTGCGTGTGTATGCAGGCACACATGCGTCTTCAAGCCCCTCTCAAATTACCCTAGGACAGCTTCCAAAACCACTTTAGTCCCTTTGCAAATGACCCAACAAAACCAATACTGTAAGCCATATTTACCTTGGCTCATGGAAGGTTATGTATTTTTTTGCAGCATACTTTAGTGACCTGAAAGAGTTCATTCTGAGTCCAAAATTAACAAACTCATTATAAGTAACAGTTTTTGGTAGGGAAAGCTTCAAGAAGGAGTTCACTAGGAAAGGTATAAATGATTTGTATTCTGTGGGCCCTATATTAAGTACAGTTATTTTCTTTCCCTCTGAGAAAACGACCAGTGCTTTTTTTTTTTTTTTTTTCCAGATAGGATAATGACTACATTGACATAATGACTACATTGACTTAATGACAATTAAGGACAGTTGCTGTGAACATCCACAATGTGATCCTAAAGGGTAGGTAAGGGTGTGACTATAGGGTCATGACTATAGGGTTATCATATTTGAAATTATTTCCCATCTTCTTTATTTGTTTAATATGTCTACTTTTCACCCTCACCCATCTTCAGAACAGATTTACATGCTCCTCAAAATATTTGATTAAATATCTAGTCAAGATTAATGTCAAATTCTTAGTCTCATTGACTGGAGGCAGTAACTAGCAAAGAAAGAAGAGAGTGGCAGCTACGATGGAGAAGAGAGATGTGAATTGTAATTAATATGTAATCTTTTAAAACATAGGATAAGATGTTTGAGGGAAAATGATGATCCTCAAAACACTGTTCTTTAGAGGAGGAAATAGACTCAACCAGCACCTTTTGGTTCATGAGCAAGGTGCCCGAACATCGTGAAAAGGAAGCAAACCATATCACTAAATTAAAATTATAATCTCAGCCAGACACAATGGTACACGCCTATAATTCCAGTGGCTGGGGAGGCTGAGACAGGAAGATAGCAAGTTCAAAGCGAGCCTCAGCAAAAAAGAGGTGCTAAGCAAGTCAGTGAGATTCTGTCTCTAAATAAAATACAAAATAGGGCTGGGGATGTGGTTCAGTGGTCATGTGCCACTGAGTTCAATCCCTGGTACTGCCCCCCCCACCACCACCAAAAAAAATTTACAAGTCTTAAGGAAGGAAATGTAGAAGCTGAAGAAACAAGAATGCCAGTCCTTTCCTCTACTCCTGGAAGCAATTCCATACGCATTTTGAATTTATCACAATGGACCACTGGTTAACAATGTATTCTTTGAATGTGGAATTAAAGGACATGGTTGCTGCTTTCAAAGAATGTCAGGGGGAGCAAGAGATGAATACACAGAAGACAGAACCCTCAGCCTCAGGGACTTTTCTTTTTGAGCAGGAGCTTGTTGTGTCTTTTTAAATTTAGCTCCAATATGGACTTTGAGGAGTTATTGCTTTTAATCTTTATTGTTAGCTCCCTCTAAAGAAATTTGTAAAAATGTAATGACAAATCCCGGAGCTGTTTTAACCTGTGTAAAAAGCTTCTAATTTCTAATTCATCTCAATGGAGATTGAATTGTTCAGATCAACTTTTCATTCGAGGGAGATAGAAATGAGAGGTGTGTTTGAATTAGTTCTTCTGCGAAAGTGAAACTGCATTCATCAACTTAGTTTACTCTTTCACACTCAGCAAAACACACGACATAAAAAGAAAATTTCCAGAGGAAATAAAACAGGTTTTAAAATTGGCTCTTGCATAAGCATCTGAAGAAGTTGAAAAGATGTCTGTGAGATCAAAGTATAATTTTTTTAAAAGCCTTTAAATTCTCTGAATTATCAATCTATTTAGTGCTATGGTTTGAATGTATATGTTCCTCCAAAATTCATGTTGAATTTACACTCCCAGTTGATGGTATTAAAAAGTGGGGCCTCCAGAAAGTGAGTAAGTCATGAGGGCCCTAACTTCATGAATAGGATTAATGCCCTTATAAAATAGCTTCAGACAACTGCCTGATCCTTCCATTTCTTCTGCCACATGAAAACACAATAAGAAGGCACAACCCCAACCAGACACCAAATCTGCTGGCACCTTGATGCTGGATTTCTCAGCGTTCACTCTTTGTGTGTGTGTGTGTGTGTGTGTGTGTGTCTGTGTGTGTGTGTATGTGGTGCTGGGGATTGAACCCAGGGCCTTGTGCATATGAGGTAAGCACTCTACCAACTGAGCTACATCCCCAACCCTCTCAGCATTCAGAGATATGAGAAATAAGTGTAAAAGATCTATAAATTACCTAGACTATGGTATTTTGTTACAGCAGCAACAATGGACTAAGACATTCAGTATATGTTAATTGAGTATCCCCTATGTTTCAAGTATGGTTTTAGGTTCTAATCACAGCCATGATGATCAGCCACTTGGAAATTATCTGGGAAACTCTACCTACATGAGCTGCTGTTATACTGATCCAAGCCTAGTGTGATTCTTAACCTGGGCTCTGGATCTCACACTTTCTCCTCTGTCCAACTCTTAAGGGACTGTATTAGTCCATTTTGTGTTACTATAGTGAAAAACTTGAGACAACCTAACTTTATAAGGAAAACAGTTGCAGTTGTACAAGCTAGAAAGTCCAAACAGCACAGCACAGGATCTGACAAAGTTCCCGTGCAAATGGTGAGATGGAGGAGGGAAGAGAAGTCACATGGCCAAATGGGAAGCCAGAGAGAGATTGGAGTCCTATAGTCCCTTCTGAACAAACTCCTGTTGACCCAAGGATCTTCCACTAGGTCCCACCTCCCAACATTGCCACACTGAGAGCCAATCTTCCAATATACAAACCTTTGGGGAACTAACATGTAAACCATAACAGAGACTGTATTATTTTCCATTGCCTCGGTAACAAATCCCACAAACTTGGTGGTTTAAAACAGCATAAATGTTTTCTGAGAGTTCTGAAGGCAAAAGTCCAAAATGAGTTTTATGGAGCTGAAATTGACATGTCAGCAGAGTTACATCCCATCTACAGACTCTAAGGCAGAATTCCTTCCTCACCTTTTCCAACATCTAGAGGCTGCTCACATTCTTTGGCTCAGGACTACATCATTTGATATCTGCTTCTATCCACTTGTCTCCTTTTTAGACTCTAGTCCTCTTACTTCCTTCTTAGAAGGACTCTTGTGATTACATTAGGTCCACTTGAATAAACCCAGATAATCCTCACATTTTTATTCAATTATATCTGCAGAATGCCTTTTGCCATGTAAGTTAATATATTTACAGTTTCCAGAGATTAGGCTATGGACATTTGGGGAGGCCATTATTCTGCCTGCTACAGGGGTGGAACATTCATTCTTTCATTTCGTATTTTATCTTCCACTTCCTTCATCTCTTGCATTCCCTGCAATGTGCTTTTGGCTTGCTTGGACACAGCCCTCAAGTCTCACAGCAGCAATTACATCTCCTCAGGAACTGCTCCTTGCAAGGTCACCTAGAGATATTAATCTGATGTATATTTAAGGCTTATCTTACTTATTTTCTGTTAAGAATGATATTTTGATGATCATCCCCACCTTCTTATTAATAACAAGGTGGCTTTCCTTCCTTAGTGTTTACTATGCTGTAGTCGCTAAACACTCTATAAACATTATTTCATTTGTTCTTTTAAGCATTGTTTTTTCATACTTTATAAATGACAAACCACAGGCTTAGAGGAACAACCTCACATAATACCTAGAACTTTCTAAACTTTCATCACCAGCCCTCACTCTCTCTCCAGGTGATAAGTCTAAACAACTGACTGGCCCCTGGGTGAGCCCATGTGACTTCCCCAAGGTACCTACCTGTGTTCCTTCATCCAGGGAAATACCACCATTCAAGTTTCACCAGCCAGAAATCTGGAAGTCACCTCAGACTTCTTTTCTTCCTGTGTCCAAGTTAACAGACCTTGTTAACTCTGTTTCCTAAATGTCCGTTGACTGTTCCCCTTACCTCCATTTCCTGGCCCCATCTTGGCGGTGGCATGTGTCTGACTCCATTCTCTTCCATGGATTACTAAACCAGATGTGTAACTGACTTTCCTGACCTAATGTTGCCTAGTCATTCTATTCCAATTTTTGTAAATGTGTTTAATACTTTGCTTTCAGAATAATCTTTGGAAGTGTAACTCTTGTCCTCTGATTTCCATACTTAGAATTCTGCAGTGGCTCTCGCGTGCCTTCCTGCCTTGCTGACTCACATCTCCACACCTCTGCTCTGCCTGTTCTCTGCTTCACACGGTCTCCCCACTCTTCCCTCCTCTCTTTCCTCTCCCACAGGTTTAAATTTTAAAATTTAGGAACAAATAGTAAAAATCTGGAAAATTGTTTTGTATTTGATAAGAATGAAACTAAAATATTTTTGATGTAAATTTTTAATTGGAAAACTTGGAATAATAACAACACTGTATGTTTGACAAGACAGACAAGCACTGAAAATTTTTAAGGAAGTATGACTTGTTTTTTGCCTTTTATAAATCATTTCCTTAATACATATCTAGTGGATTAAAAATGCCTGTGCAATTGACCTAGCATTCCCACTTTTAGAACTATATGCTCAGAAAATAACCAAGCATAAAATAAATATTTAAGCATTATATTTTTAATATGTCTTGATATTCAAGAATATCAAGTTGTACTATTGTTCTAGAGGAAATGTAGAGACATGTCCAACAATAAAGTAATGACATAAAAATTAAGGTATATGTGAGAATATTTTATGCTAATTAAAAACTATGTTTCCAAAAACAAAGCACAAGAAAAAAATCCAAAGTATAATTTCAAATAGAAAAAACAAAAAATTTTCATTATAAGCAAAGCAAATAAACCAAACAAGTCAGTATGTTAAAATAAGTTATTTCTGACAATAGGATTACATTATTTAAGTCTTCTTTATACTTTTCAGTATGTGGAGGCAGCCTCTGAAGATGGATAATCTAGATTCAAGTTAATATCCCACCTCTATTTCTTACACTCTCTGACTGTGAGCAAGTTATATATCATCTGTAAAATTCTATTTTCCCATCTGTGAATGGGAAAGGATAGAACAGTAGGTAAAATTTGCAGCAATAGGTGTTTTAACCTTTATGTAATATAACTCATAAAGGTCTTAGCACAGTATCTGACACAGACTAAATCATTTGCTAAATGAAAACTATTGAAATTATCAAAAATGCAACTATTATCAATAGAAAACTATTTCTTGGCTAGTCAGCTTTTTATCACTGTGACCAAAATACCTGGCAAGAACAACATAGAGAAGGAAATCTTCATTTGGGCTCATGGTTTTAGAGGTTCAGTTCGCAATCACCCAACTTCATAACTCTGGGTCTGAGATAAGGCAGAACATCATGGCAGAAGGTTATGGCAGAGGTAAGCTGCTTACCTCATCTCAGCCAGGAAGGAGAGAGAGAGAGAAGCCAGGGACAAATATAATCCCCAAGCCATGCCCCAGTGACATACTTCCTCCATCCAAGTCCCACCTGCCTACAGTTATCACTCAGTATAATCCTTTCACATTATTAATCCATGAAATGGATTACTCCATTGATTAGGTCACAAGTTTCATAATCTAATCATTTTACCTGTAAGTATTCCTGCATTGTTTCACATGGGAGCTTTTGCAAGGATCACTTCATAGTCAAACCATAACATTTATTTTCATACTTATAAAAAATAAATGAAATGAATAATAAAAAGATGGAGGGTGAAAATCAGGAGAGAGTCTATTTGTAAACCTTTATGTAGGGCCCAAATTAGGACCTAAGAGGAGGAGAAGGCAGGGAAATGACTACACAGTGTCATCCTAGTGGGAAACTATGTTTTTCAAGAACATAGATTTTTGCATTCTGAAAAACAAAATTAAAGCAAATGAGCTCCAAGTTCAGAAATATAGACATCAAAACATGAAGGAGATTGTGTTCACCTGGGAATGCAAAGAACAGGTATTCCTGGGCAGCCTAATATGAAAAGAGCATTTTCTCAGCATAACTCTTACAGAAGGGTAGAAAGAATATATTTGGTATCTATTACTGAAATAATAAATTACTCCAAGACTTAGCAGGTAAAAACAGTATACTCTTTAAATTATTTTCAGTGTTTCTAGGTCAGTGTTCTAGCTGAGTGACTTGAGATGGTTATAGTCATCTCAAAGCATTATGGAAGAATATCATCCTAGCTCATGCTCACAGTTGTTTGCAGGATTCACTTCTTTGCAGAATATTGTACTAAAACATAGTTCCTCAGATGCTGTTAGACATAAATTGCCCTTGATTCTTTATGACATGGACATCTTCACTGAACATCTCACAGCATGGCAGCTTGCTTCATCAGAGCAAGCAAGCTGGAGGCAGAACACAATATGAGCATCTGAGTGTGCCTTGCTTTTACCTAATCAGGGAAGTGAACTCGATCACTTTTGTCATATTCTATTTGTGAGAAGTAACTTTCTGGGTCCAGACCACATCCAAGGAGAGAGAATCATAAATACCAATAGGGACGGAGAGATTGTTGAGAACCATATTAGATGTTGCCTACCATGAATGCATCCTCTATTATCTAATGATACATGACACTTTCACCCCCTACCAAGACCCTCAGCTGTCTCATCTCCTCACAAAGCAGTTCAGATGCCAGAGACTTTATCTTTTAAGTCAAGCCCATGTGTAAATGAGCCTCCTCCATGTAGTTCTTCATCTGTAGATCTGCACAACTACCCAGACTTGTGACCTGTCTCTACACATTCAAACATGAAGCATCAGGACAGGCATGAAATAACAATATTATACCCCTATCTTCAAAAGGAAGGAAAAGGTGCGCAGAAGGTCATTAGCCCACAGCAATTCTGAAAATCAGCTGGACAAACATTACACACTCCTTGATTAGTCTTCTAGTCCTGAAAATAATCCTCAATGGCTCAAAACCCTTTTGAGATTTTGGTCCCTTTCTCTGAGACTTCATTTCCTTCCCATAAAAGATAGCACAACTTTGTAGATGAGTTGCTTTCTCACCTAGCTATGACAGCAGAATTTGGGGTGTACAAGTCCTCTTGACATTTTATGATCTCTTTTAGTTGCACTGGCAATGTGTCTGCTTCTTTAATTTTCTCAAAGACTTTATGGGCCTCCTATGAATTCTATTAGGGTTTATTCCACTAAACAAAACAAAAACAATGAAACAAACAAGAACCCATAGCCACAAATGTCTGAGAAAAGCCCTTATGAAATTTGAATTCCTGATGAGGTGACTGAAGGACAGCATTCTTAAGCTTCCTAGAGGCCATAGGGCCTTTTTAAAAATATATGTATTTGTTAGTTGTAGATGGACACAATATCTTTGTTTTATTTATTTACTTTTATGTGGTGCTGAGGATTGAACCCAGTGCCTCACACATGCGAGGCAAGCACTCTACCACTGAGCTACAACCTCAGCCCCATGTGGCTTTTTGAAAGAATCTCTGAGTCACATCCTTAATCTCCTTGTGAGACTGAATATTAATCCAATTGCTCTTTATTAGATCTTAAAAGATTGCAGTTACACCTTCAACTTTTTCTCTAAACTGAGTTTCATCTCTAAGCCAGTTTTGCTAACAGTGTTCAGTGCCATTTCTTAATTTTAGAATTTTTTTTCCTGTCTGGAAAAGTGGAGAATTTTCAAAATCATTAAGTTACCAATCCTTCTTGCTCTCTCTTACAGTTCACTATAAGCAGTGAAAATAATCCAGGCAGTAACTATAACACTTTGCTTGGAAATATTTTTAGCTAGGTCCCTAAATTCATTAGGCAAATATCCTCCTTCACATATAACTGTGAATAACAGTATCATTGATCATTTTGTCATTCCATTAAAAGGATTTCCTCTTCCTCTACTTTCTTTTTTGTTTTGTTTGGTTTGGTTTGGTACCAGGGATTGAACTCAGGGGCACTCGACCACTGGTCCACATCCCCAGCCCTATTTTGTATTTTATTTAGAGACAGGGTCTCACTGAGTTGCTAAGTGCCTCGCCATTGCTGAGGCTGGCTTTGAACTCGAGATCCTCCTGCCTCAGCCTCCCAAGTTGCTGGGATTACAGACATGTGTCACGGTACACGGCTCTTCCTCTACTTTCTAAGATGCATTTCTCCCTTCCTATTAACCTTCACTGGCAACATCCTCCAAGTCCAGATTTCTACTTATAGTCTATTCTAGACGATTTAAGTTTCTTTGACATTGGTGTTCAGCATTTTCTCGGATCCACCCAGTGCTTAGTTCCAATGCCATACTCACATTTTTAGATACCTGTTTAGGAAGCACCCCACTCCTGGTACCAAAATATGTATTAATTATCTATAGCTGGATAACAAATTACGCCCAAACTTAGTGACTTAAGAGAATATACATCTGTCATTTCACACTGTGGGTCAGAAACCCGTATACAGTTAGCTGGGTCCTCCAGCACAGGATCCTTTTCATAGCTACAATCATCTATCTCATGGATCAACTGGGAAGAATCTGCTTCCCAAATCACTCTGAAGGTAGGTGGCAGGCTTCAGTTCTTTGTAGGTTGTTGGATGAAGGCTACACCTTCTCAGAAAATTTTGGCCAGATGTTTCCCTTTGATCCTTTTGAAGTAGGTCTTCCCATATAGCACACCATGACAACTTGCTTCATCAGCATGAACAAGTCAGAGGGCATGACAGAATACTATTGAGAAACAAAGTTTTGATGAGAACGAAAGTCAGTATCTTTTTGTAAACTAATGGCACCCATCACTTTTGATGTATTCTATTCATTAGAAGCAAGTCACTAGATCCAACCACACTCAAAGGGAAGCAGGTACTATGCAATGGCATGAAGGCCAATAGTCATCTACAGCCTTGTGTGAAGCTGCTTACCTCAAAGGCCCATTTAATGCCCAACAACAGCAACTACCTAAACTGCTATGATGAATGGAATCCATTTAGTAGAATATCCATTCAAAACAACGAGTCAAGCTGAGGCATGGTTGGTATTTGAAAACTGACAAGAATTAAAATAGATCTTTCTTCGGGCAGCTCTGTTAGTGGTACTGAACTGAGAACAGGAAATTCAGCTTGCCATCTAATCATAGAAGCGTGTATTGTTAAAAACTGCAGTGTTAACAAGCTATGTCTTTAAGGTTGGATTTTTATCTCCCTGCTTTTGCCCAAATTAAATGAAAAATGACTTAGGATGAGTGTTTATAAACTCTTTGTTTACCTAATGAGAAGAACATGAGGGATGAAAGGATAGAGTGCAATCCTAGCCCATATTAAAGACTCTGAAAAATAATACATATAGCTAATTTTCATATGTGAGAATTTTGGGCCATATGGCATCCAGAAGTGCCTAGAAGAAATTACGCATGGAATAAACAGCACGTGGACAAGGGTTCTCACAGTTACATCAAAAAACGTTACCTTCAGCAGTTTGAAAATTCAGTAGTATTAAAGCCTCTCATCTATGACAATGGAGATGTTGGGCACTGAAGGAGAGCCAGTCTTCCAGTTATTCCAAGCAAGCCCTCAACACCCTTCCTACTGATTGAAGCACATTTTTTATCCACTGTACATTTGGAGAGACTAGGCCTGATTTTGAACTCTAGGCTCATAGGCTATGAGACAATTCAGAAGCAAGCAGAGTGGCCTCTACAAAGCTCAAGAGCACTGTCCCTCAGTCACCTTAGCAAGAACTCAAGTTTTAGAAGGACTTTTCCTGGACATTTTTGGTTGTATTTTTTTGTTTGGTTTTGATTTTGGTTTTGGTTTTGCTATATTTGCTTCATTGTTTTTGTTTTGTTTTACCAAAGTAAACCTCAACAAAATTCATAGGAACTCCACAGAGTTTTTGGAAAAAAAAACTATATTAGCAGACATACTGCCTGTACAAATGAAACAGATGAAGAGATTACAAAATGTCAAGAGGAGTTGTACACCCCAAATTCTACTGTCAGAACTAGGTCAGAGAATAACTCATCTAGAAATGTGTGCTTCCTTTAATGAGAAGGGAATGAAGTCTCAGAGAAAGGGACCAAGATCTCAAAGAGTTTAGAGCCATAGAGGATTATTTTCAGGACTGGAAACCTAATCAAGAAAAGTGCAATATTTGTCCAGCTATTATTCATAGTTTCTATGGATTAATGACCCCTTTTGTGTATTATTTCCTTCTCTTCGAAGAGGAAAGTAAAAAATGGTTCTTATGTCTATCTTGTCATTTTGTATGTGGGTGTATAGGGGCCTCCCTGATTTTGGGGGGTCCATCTGGAATGAATGCAACCTGCCTAGTATGATACATATCACTTGCTTAATAAATGAAATATATGAATGGCAGTTAGTTCAGGTTTTTAGAACATGAGTTTTGGTTTCAGACAAGTTAATATACCTGGGGTCAAAGTCTAAGTTTATTACTTACTGTCCATGAAACTTCAGGCAAAAAAATTGCAATGTTTCCTTATATTGAATAGATATAGTAGTATTTGTTAGAAAGTTATTGTAAAGATAAGTAAACATTGTGAAAATGTATGGAGTCCAGTGCCTAACATATGGTAAGTCCTCAAAAAACTGATTAGTTTACCCATGACTGAGCAAAACTAAATTAATTTTATATAGAATTTCTAAATAACAAGGAGAAAATTCATAGTTGATGATGATTGGTTAAAAAATTAAAAAGTTCCCAAAGTCAAGAAGCTAATAGTCAGGAAATGATGGTTAAAGTCATGGTTCTGTAAAGTTCAAGGAGTCAGTTATTTAATAAGAACATATCTAGTAAATAGGCCCTGGAAGGTCAACATCCCATGTAACTAATTTCTACTACAGATTGCTTCTCACATCAAAAATGCTGAAAAGCTTATCTAATAGATCTTGTATCATTCAGGGTTGACTTGAAACATGTGGTTGCTCTGGGAACACTAATGATTTGGCACCTTTTATACTGTATTTTCTTTAAATATTTTACATCCTTTTTTATGAAAGCTAAAAGAAAGATCTGATGATTTTGTTAACAAAGACTATATATGAGAACAGTCACTGACTTTACTAACTACAGAAAGGTGTACTTTAAAAACAAAGAAATGTAGTCAACAAAATTTTCCAACATTTTCTGCAGTTTTCTCTCTTAAATTTATTTTGAAATTTCCTGATGAGACAATATCTTCAGAGGCAAATTAAGGGGTTTAACATTTAGATAATTAAACTAAGTCACTCATTCCTGGTAAGCAAAACAACATGCATTATTGATTTTGGAACTGAGCTGATGGCAAGCTCATGTGTGATTCACAAAAGTACTCAACACAGACAGGTTGACACCAGCGAGGAGTGAAGCCAATTTACATTTTGCCAATTTATTCCAGTGATGTCTCAGTTCCCCTTTCAGATCTGCATCCTAGGTGGATACCCAGCTTGTCTCCTCATTAATTTGGCTCTGAATTCTACTACAAAATCTGTAGGTTGTTGAAACACATGAAAAAAAATATTCCAGGGATGTGACTCTTCTGGGGAAAATGATTCTAACGGAAACACTTCACAGGAAATTCCTGACATGGGATTATCAAAAAGTGCTGCAGGCAGGAGGGCAGTAGAGAGAGGCCCTGACTTTTATGGTAACCACAGTAATTAGACTGGGTCAGCTGCCCCTTGATTGAGCACTGCAGTTAAATCCACTTATTTTATGGTTTTCTCTTTTTCCAAAAGCATTCCCCTAGCTAGGTAGGACAAGCTGCCTAGGTGAAGAAAACACAGTTCTCATTCCCCAGACCACGTGTGCTTCTGACTGTCTTGTGTTACTGAAGGGGTGAGGGGGCAAGAATGAGAGGTTTGACATGAATTTTATGATGAAAGATTATCAAGACAAAATGTGGTAAGCTTGGAAAAAAATATTTTCAATGGTCATACTTTTCTCTTAAGCTTTTTCAAACATTTAATAAAAATTAGAATTTATTTCCCAAGGTTTAAATCTCCACACTCTATTCCTCCTAACAATCTGCACCCCCCCCCCCAGACTCACTGTTTCAATTACAAGTTTATGCATGTGGGAAAATCAGTTTCAAAAAATGTCATGCTAATCTGCTGCCAATAGCGGACTATCTTCTTGAAATTGGGAAGGAATGTGGAAAGGAAATGACAACAGTATAAAACATGTTCCCATGTTCCCTGCAGTATTGTGTGTCAGGCTCCTCTCTGCTGAGGTTAGTTCTGAGTGGCATTTTATTATGTAGGGAGATTCACTATTTAAAAAGAAGTTTCATGTATGTATAATGTGTCAAAATACATTCTACTGTCATGTATAACTAAAAATAACTTAAAGATTTAAAAAAGAAGTTATTGCCATTTGCAACACATTGAATGTTTATGTCTCCTGAAATTCATATATTGAAACCACCACAAGCCTAATTGTGCTGATACCAAGCAAAGGTTCGCTGTCCACTGCACATAGAAGCCAAAATTAGGACACCACATTTTTGCAAAGAAAAAAAGAAAAGAAAAGCAAAAGCTTTATTGGATGTTCAACCAGCAGGGAGGCCAGAATAAAAAAGGACTCAAATCTGCCTGACTGATCAATTGGTAGTGAATGAATTGACAGGGAAGAAGAGGGAAGAAGTTGCTTTTGGGTTGGGTGGCAAAAGCGGGGAGCTTTGGTGTTCTTTTTGGTGCAGGTGTAAATGATCATCATGCCTCTTCACGGCTTATGTGGTTCTTTTGGAGGGAGGGTTATTATGCTCTTCTTCGTGGGGGATTTTGAGCTTATGACATTAGAGCATCTTTGACCAGATGACCTGGCTTCTTCAGCTTAGGTCCATTGCTGATTTTCAGCAATGGTTCAAAACAGTCCATGAGTGGATTCTGGGGAAACCTTGGCATCAAGAGCTCCAATAGACATTTTAGGTTCTTGATTAGCTTTGCTGTCAACAGCCTCAAAAGTATTCAGACTAATGGTTCTGTGAACTAAGTACAGATCTTCTTAGAGAGTGACATTTTCATTCTTTTTTGATACTATCAAAGCTACTAAAGGAGTTGTAAATACAGAACATACAGATTTATATGTTTTCCAGCAGGCCTTTTCCAGGGGAAAAAGAAGGGAAACTGTTTGACCAGAAACTCCACTCTTAAGGACAGTCTCCTACCAGAGAGCAGATGTGGACAAGATGTAGTCTTTGATAATTGCATGTGGCTTCCATGATTGCTCTTCCAATGTAGACAACCAAGACTGTTCTCATTGAGAAAAATTCTCTCCCTACTGCTTTTCCTTGGTGCTGATGCTAGCAAATTCAGTTTCACAGTAGTTTTTGTATCCCATGCTTTGTACTGCTGCCAATTCTTTGAACTTTCTGCCATCCACCAACCTCTCATGCCATAATTTCTCTGTGCCTCTGTTCTGGAAGGGACTCTCAGGTCAAGCTAAGTTTCTCATTGCTCAGTCCTGGGTCATATCTGATCATATGAATGTCCCTGTTATAGTCAGGACTCTTTATTTCTCTGGCTTTATGATAAACTAAATGGCCCTTTGACCTGTCCCCAAGTAGACCCCAAGACCTATATATAAGATTTAACTAAAAGTTCATTTTAAGTCATCTTCTCAGCCATGCCTGCTGTGATCCTAAGTCTCTTAAAGCAGAGTGGATTACAGTTCATCTCATCCTAAAATCTCTTCATAAAACATCATTTTCATGTATTCATATTTCAATCTTTCCCATGAAAAGGGTTTCTACTTTTTCTTTGCCAAACTATTATGGGAAAATCATGGTTCTTGGAACCAGATATATCTGTGGTGGTTGTATTTTTAAAAGTCATTGACAAAAGAGAGTTCCCATCCTACATGCTCTTCTAAAATCTTACCACTTGCTCATAAAGAGGTAGCATCTAAGTTCTTTTCTCATTTAAAATCGTCAGGCTATGCATTGTTCATAAACAATAAAACACAAGTAACACTGACTTCTGAGTTTAGGTCATAAAAGAAAATGATGGTTCTGGTTTGTTTGCTAGAATTCTCGTGCCTGGCACCTTCATCTACTGTGTAAGCAGCCCAATGATCACCAAACTGTCACGCTGTTAGGCAGTCCAACAGCCTGTGCAGAAAGATCTCATGAAGCCCTGAGCTACATGAGGAGACTGAAATGCCCAGCTGGTCCCAGCTGTTTTAGCTCCAGTCACAATGTAACTGTAGCCTTAAGAATAGCAACAAGCTAGCTTCCCTATTGATCTCCTGATCCACCCATACTGAGAAAAAGAAGGAAATGACTGTGTTGTCGTAAGGCACTAAGTTGGCAACAGCTAAAGTTATGGTCTTAATGTAGTGTTCCCCAAAACTTATATGATGAAACCTAGTCCTCAAGTAATAGTATTAAGTGGTGGGGCCCTTGGAGTCTTCGTGAATTTCATTCTCCCATCACAGAGACCTCAGAGAGTGAGCAAGCCACTCTCACCATGCAAGGACACAGAATATACCATCTATAGGGAGGGAAGCCCTCACCTAAAAATCTCTTAGCACCTTGATCTTAGGCTTCTGGGCCTTCAGAACTGTGATAAATATTTGTTGTCTAAAAGGCATCCAGTATGTAGTAATCTTTAGCAGTCTCAATTGGCTGACAGCTAACTAGAAAAATGCCTGTATTAGTCAGCTCTGGCTGCCATAACAAAAGACCACTGGCTGGTGGTTAAACAACAGAAATCTATTTTCTCAGAATTATGGAAATAAGCCGGGCGCGGTGGCGCACGCCTGTAATCCCAGCACTTTGGGAGGCTGAGGCAGGAGGATCGCGAGTTCAAAGCCAGCCTCAGCAATGGCAAGGCTCTTAGCAACTCAGTGAGACCCTGTCTCTAAATAAAATACAGAAAAGGGCTGGGGATGTGACCCAGTGGACGAGTGCCCCTGAGTTCAATCCCCGGTACCACAAAAAAAAAAAAAAAAAAAAGAATTATGGAAATAAGAAGTCCAAGTTCAAGATTATAAACAAGTCGGGCGCGGTGGCGCATGCCTGTAATCCCAGCACTTTGGGAGGCTGAGGCAGGAGGATCACGGGTTCAAAGCCAGCCTCAGCAATGGCGAGGCACTTAGTAACTCAGTGAGACCCTGCTTCTAATAAAATACAAAATAGGGCTGGGGATGTGGCCCAGTGGTCAAGTGCCCCTGAGTTCAATCCCTGGTACCAAAAAAAAAAAAGATTATAAACAATTCCAGTTTTGGCAAGGGCTCCCTTCCTGTTAAGTGCTCCCATGGCCCTTTCCTGGTACATGCATGCAGGGCAGAGAGGAGGAGCACGTGCTCCTGTGTTGATTCTTGTGAGGACTCTAATTCTATCAGACTGGGGCCCTACCCTTATGACCTCATTTAACCTTAATTACTTTCTGAGAGGCCCCATCTCCAAGTACAGACATCTTAGCCTTCAACGTACGAATTTTGAGGGGATGTAAACATCCAGTCCATAATAATGTCTGAGTTCAAATTACAGTTTGACCTCTGCAAAATTTATTTAACTTGAGCAATTAATGTCTTTGCACTTCAGTTTTCTTTAGTGTAAACATATACATAATAATCTCATCAGATGTTTCTGAGAGCCAAACAAGAAGAAGTTTGTGGACATTTTTTATTCATTTCTGGACCGTGGAGATGACAACCCCACCCAAACCTTCTTAGCCATCCCCACTGCCTTCTGATCTCTGAATAGATAGGGGCCTGAGATGTCCTACCATGGCCAAAATTGGGTCATTGCTTCTGTAGAGCCAGCCAATAACCATCATGTTGTTCAAAAATCATCAACATACTCGAAAATAAATATTAATACCTGTTAGGAGGTATTTTTTGGTTTTGACAGAAAATATAATTAAATATTAATTTCATTCTTAAAGAAGTCACCTTCTGATGAGGCAGGCAGATCCAATAACAAATATTTAAATTGCAATTTGATGAGTAGTTAATGAAAAGTGCTACCTATAGAAGAACTCAGTGACTCATGTCATTATCTTAATTAATCTTCACCAGAGTGAAGAACACTAAAGTTCAGAGCAAGTAAACAATATCCTTGCCCCAAACTACACAGTTTACAACTGACCAGAACAGAATCTGGTTCTATGTGATAGAATCCCAGTCTCAGCAGTTTTATATTACATGAAAGAAGAAGGTCACCTGCTTTGGGGAAGGGTCTTTTTTCCTTCAGTGACCAAGGGTAAGTCTGATGGGAAAAAGAGGCTGCTAGTGCCTTAACCTGAGATCTATGTGCTGAAAGTCACAATAATCTATGGGATTTGTAGCAAGAAAGTGGAAATCTGGAAGGACACTATCAAGTGGTTAATATGCAAGTACCATGCAAGACATATGTGGAGAGGGAGGCAAGAGGAGGAGGTCAGGAGAAAAGAAGTAAAAGAGGGAAAACATAAAAATGACTCCACTGACAAACCCAGCTTGTGTTTTAGCATCCTAATTAATTTATGTTGTACATGTTTGGACATGCAGTCAGAAAGAGGTCATTGAAAGACCAATCACCAAAAGTAGAGCAGGATTACAGGTATGGTTATTTTTTCTTTGTTTCTGACACTTAATACATTGTTGAACTTGTTTTACAGTAATTTTTTCAATAAGAAATTAATTTGAGGGTGGTACATAGAATTCAGTAGAGTGCACTTGCCTATTGTGCGCGAGGCCCTGGGTTCAATCCTCAGCGTCACCAAAAAGCAAAAAAGAAAAAGAAATTTGACAATAATAAGGCTTAGTGAAACTTATTTTTAAAAGTATCTTTATTCTTTCTATTAAACATAATTATTTGCTCAGAGTACATAGCACTCAGTAGCATAATTGATTGCCCTTTAATCAAGCAAAAGTGCACATGGAGCACAGAGAGAAATCTATCAAAGGAAAGTGTTGTGGGAGAGGGTTAGGGAGTAATTTTTAGAGCAAGGTAGTATTTACACCTAAAACTTATTCTCCTTTTTCTATTTCACACTTGACTCTGAAACATACTAACCAGAGGGAAGAAAGTTGAAGTACTTCTCTACTTAGACAGAGCTCCCATGGGGACAGGTACCATATCTGTCTTATTTACTACCGCACCACTCTGGCCTCTCACATTCTCTGGCCCTCAGTATTCAGTACATATTTGGTTGTAGGATGCTTCTTTATTAGTCACATTTCTCTAGAGGAATAGAACCAATATGCATATGAATAGATTTATTCTAGGAATTGTCTTGTGCAGTTATTGAAGCCCAAAAGTCCCGTGATCTGAGGTTACAAACCAGGCAAGCAGGAAAGCCAGTGGCTTAAGTCTGGTCTCATTCTAAAAGCCAGAGAACCAAGTGTGTTAGTGTCCATGGACAGGAGGCAGTTGATGTCTTTGCTAGAACGGGGATGCCCTATCTCTACCTTCTTGTTCTCCTCAGATCCTCCACAGATTGGGTGATGTTCATGAGGGTGAATCTTCCTCACTCAGTCTACTGACTCAAGTGCTCAGCTCAAATGCTTACTCAGCAGTAATATTTTACCACTTATCTAGGCACCTCTTGGCCCAGTCTAGTTGACACATAAAATTAAAAATCACAACTTGCAAAGTGAAACTCAAATTACAACTTTCATATTCAGAGAAATGATAAATTATTGATAGAGAGTTTATAGAACTCTCTCAATCCCCACCTTCTGGTTGTCCCTGCAGTGAAGTCCCTAATTTATCCACAGTCAGGAATTTCCCAGGATGAAACCAGGAACATTCTGGCAAACCAGGAGAAGATAGTCACCCTGGAGTTGTAATAGAAAATTAAATATTTAATGTGGTTGAAACTCAGTCTGATGTGACAAACTAACTAGTTCATTCATGCAAAACTCAGTATCTCATTTGCATAAAATCTCAACTTTCTCAGATAGCCTTTCCCTCCTGCTACCTCTTCCCCTAAGAAGGGATAGCTACTGGAGGAAGGACAAAAATGGCTTTTGTGACCTCATAGAAGGATGGGAGGAAGACTAGCCATCAAATGTAGTGTCCCTGTATTATTCTAGGCTTTTCTGGTTGCTGATGCTGAGGCAAAAGTCTGAAACACTTGAAATGTTGTTTCTGGTTTCTCTTGTGCCTTGGCCAAAGCTCAAGGCACTCCCTGGTTCCCTCAATCCCTTTGCCTCCCATGGCCTTACGGCTTTCCAACAAGTCTGTCACTCTTGCTGTCCAGATCATTAACTTGGCATCTACCCTCAGCCTCTATGTCGACCCACTCGCCTCCTCTGTGGCTCTAAAAGCTTCCGTGCCACATATTGGTATCCGGAGGTGGAGGCTAGAAGGATTGTCTGGGGCTTCATCTCATAGATGGAAGATGTGACTTTTTAATCAAAGTAAAGGCCATAGGCAGGCACCCTGCAAACTCTTTCCTGCTCACAATAAGATGGGTACAAAACTTTCACATGTTCATAGATATTTTCATCCTATTTGATAGAGTACTTTTTGTCTGTTGAATCTAATAATAAAACAATTGAGGTTTGCTTTTAATGCTTTTTTTCCTAATCTAATTTTTTCCCAATAATGAGTTTTGATTGTATTTTACAAAATAATTCATCCTTGAGGGATCCGGGGAGGGCAGGGTGAATGATGATCATTCACCAGAGATATTTTGAGAAATAATTCTCTACACTATAAATGAATTTCTGACTACAATTTTAGTATGTTCATGAGGACAGAAGTTATAACTGGAAAGTTTGGCAAATCATTATGAAAGGGAACAGCCTGGTTTGAACATCCATCATGTTCTTTAAGTCGGTGTGCATGCCTCAAATTTGCATGTCTTTACCTTTCTTTCTTTGCCTTTCTATTACTCATAGAAACACAGACTAAAGATGTTGTTTTCAGAAAGGCATAGAAGAAAACACACTATTAATATCAAAATAGTATTTACTCAAACTTGCTTCATAAATGAGTGAATGAAGAATCATGGTCCTGAGGCATCTTACATGAATGAAGTAGCTTTAAGGAAAGAAAGGAGTAAAAGGCAACTGTACATTCATGAAAAAGAGACCACTATGGAACATTTTGCTGTTACCTAACTCAGGCAGAAAAAAAGAGCTTTTTCTGTTGTTTTTTATCCCTCCCTCTCCTAAGTAGGAAGCAAAAGGACTAGCCTCCTCCGAGGTCATAGAACTTGTAGTTACAACCGTGCAGTAGGGCTGGAGCCTCAGAGATTAGGACAGTAAGATGTGCTATTTCTTTTATTTTCAATGTGTTTGTGTGTGTGTGTGTTTGTGTGTGTGTGTTTGAAGGGGAATATGATTGAAAAGGAAAGACAAATAAATGAAGCACATGTTTTTTAGACACAAAGGGTATGATGTCATTTCTTTTCCTCTGGAAAAATCAGAAGCTATAAAAACACACATTTAGGGCTTGAAAAATGAAACATGAGAAGCACAGAGAGTTTTTTCTGTTCTTTTTTTTTGGGGGGGGGGTTGTTTTTGTTTTTGTTTTGTCTAATGTAAGACAAACATCCAGTATCAATTTATGGCACAATTAAATGCTAGACCTGTTAAAAAATCACATGTCATGGCAGATTGATTTTTTCTTTGACTACTGTTCTGTATCATTAAAAGCAGGTCAGTGTTTCAAAAATCTTTTCCTCATTTCATGTACAGATTAAATCTTTCTCCATCAGAATGATGTTCTGCTTCTTACTCTTCCCTTAATTCCCTGGAGTGAAAAGCACATTAAAAAGTGACTCACATGTCCAACTAATGATGCATAAAAAGTTTGCCACACACTGACACCACTTAATTCATACACACTGGAAAACTTCAGAGACTTGAACAGCCCAGTAAAGGAAAGTAGCTGATAATCAGTCGGGTTGCTCACTCATCAGGTAGAGGTCCGAAGACATTTTTAACTTTTGATTATGCAAGTTCCCATGTGTCAAATGGGATGTCATTCTTCACAAGATGAATTTAATAAATTTTTAAAATATATGAAATTTTGGTATTACTCAACAACCAAAAAATAGACGAACCAGACCGTCATAGGTGGTTATGTAGAACCATGCTGGAGGGTGACCAGTATTTATCATACTTTTTAGTATTCATGACCAAATGATATAGCAGGGGGGTACTGAGGACTGAACTCAGGTACACTCAATCACTGAGTCTCATACCCAGCCCTACTTTGTATTTTATTTAGATACAGGGTCTTGCTGAGTTGCTTAGTACCTCACTTTTTGCTAAGGCTGGCTTTGAACTCATGATCCTCTTGCCTCAGCCTCCCAAGCCACTGGGATTATAGGCATGTGCCATCACACCCAGCTATAATTAATTTTTTAAAAATGCAGCTGAGAGTATGCAAAGACAAGACACATACTGGGAGAAAATATTTTCAAAAGATATATCTGATAAGAAACTGTTACCCAAAATATGCAAAGAACTCTTAACACTAAAACAGTAATAGAATGAAAAAAATCTCTTTTTTAAAATGAAATCTGAATAGATACGTCACAAAAAAATGATACATAGCAAATACACATATGAATAAAGGTCCTAAATTTTCTTTTTAGGTAATTAGAAATTAAAACAATAAGATACCACAACACACCTATTAAAATGGCCCAAATCCACAAATTGACAATACCAAATGCTGGTGAGGGTGTGGAGCAACAGGAACCCTCATTAATTGTTAGTGGGTGTGCATAAAGGTGCAGCCATTTTGGAAAAGAGTTTAGCAGTTTCTTACTTAACCAAACCTACTCTTACCCTATGATCCAGCAATCACACTCTCCGGAATTCACTACAGTAAATTGGAAACATACCTCCAAAAAAAAAAAAAAAAAAAAAAAAAAAAAAAAAAATCTGCACTCAAATGTTTATAGTGGCTTTATTTATAATTGCCAAAGCAGGAATGCAATCAAGACATCCTATAAAGAGATAAATAAAATAAACTGTAGTGCATCTACTGATGAAATATTATTCAACCCTAAAAAAAGGAATGAGCTATCAATTAATGAAAAGATATGGAGGAAACTTAAATGCATATATCTAAGTGAAAGAAGCTGTTTTAGTCAGCTTTTGTGTTTCTGCGGCCAAAATACATGACAAGAACAATTTAGAGGAGGATAAGTTTATTTTGGCTCATGGTTTCAGGTGTTTCAACTCCATTGCTCTAGGCCTAAGGTGAAGCAGCACATCAAGACAGAAGGACCCAGTCGAAGAAAGCTTCTCACCTTAAGCTGGCGTTAAGAAGCAGAGAGAGAGGGGAGGGCCCCAGGGAAGAACAGACCTTCCAGAGTACACCACCAGTCACCCACCTCCTTCAACCATGTCACACCTGCCTACAGCTACCACCTAGTCAGTCTATTCAAAGGAGGATTAGGTTACGACTCTCATGAGCGAATCATTTTATGTCTAATATTGCTACATTGACAGGAACTCTGCGGGGGGGCATCTTACATGCACACCATAATAGAAGCCAACCTGAAAATGATGTATTACTGTATAATTCCAATTGCGTGACATTCTGTAAAAGGCAAAACTACACAAAAAGTAAAAAGATCAGTGTTTCTCAAGAGTTCAAGGAGAGGGAGTAAGGAATGAATAGATGGCTCTCCAAAGGATTTTAGGCCAGTGAAACCACTCTGTATGATACCACAAGGGTAGATACGTGTCGTACATTGGTCCAAAGCCATTGAATATACAACACAAGGGTAAACCCTAATGTAATCTGTAAACTGGGTGATAATGATGTTCAATGTTAGTTCATTGATTCTAACAAATTTATCGCTTGCTGGGAGATATGGATAGTGGGAAAGGCTATGCCTGTTGAAGCACGAAGTGGATAGATGGGAACTCTCTAAATTTTCTATTTAATTTTGCTGTAAACCTAAGAGTACTACTTCAATAAGTTAAAAACAAATTAACTTATTGAAAAAAGAAGGCAAAACAACCCTGACTCTACTACTGATCGCCTTGTTCATTATCATCCTGAATTTCTTGGAAGCAAGACACATGACTTTACCTTTGAGAGTGAAGCAAACATCTTATACAAAAACAAAAGAAAAAAGTGGCATTTCATGAGCACAAGATCTTTCTCATTCCTTTCCCTTCAAAATGCATTCTCAACTGAATTACTTTCAACTTTTTCAAGGAGTTCACATAACGCTTTCTCTAATCTACATAGTCAAAACACTGTCAATGAAAAGCCCTTTAAAACAGAGCTCTTGGTCTTCGTTGTTGTTATATAAGATTTGGTGATTGTGGTGAGGTGAGACAGGGAAGAGCAAAGGTATGTCCATCATATATCATCATATGTGGGGTTGGTGGTAACAGACTGCTGATCTGATCCAGATCATCCATCAGAATGAGTGGGAGCCGTAAAGCCTTCTGTTACAGCGGCGCCATTTGCTTCCACACATAAGAGTTTGAGTCTGTTTTATGAGAGGATATTACAGTTAGAACGATTTCTCCTCAAATGTATTTGTTTACTTAGGGTAGGCACGAGAGAAAATGAGTTTTTTAAATGTAAGATCATGTGTGGGAATATATAAAAATGGATCCATACATATAAATAATATGCAGTTGGAAATACTTGTATGACCAGATGTGTCTTTATGGTTTCATTATCTCTATGTCATTTCTTCTTCTTTTTTAATGTAAAGCATTAGAGAAAATTACATAAAAGAGGAAAGTCTACTTACTATAGAGATGGGTGTTATGTGTTGATATCTGTATTCTATGTGTTTACTGACAGTAGTTATAGGCAAAATTAAACTCTATCCTAAGAAATAATCATCAATTTTTATTCTACTCTCTTATCCAGACAGCAATATTTTGTAGCGAATTTCTGAGCCAAACTGTGTTCAGGCTCATGTTTACTTTATATATATGTGTGTGTGTGTGTGTGTGTGTGTGTGTGTGTGTGTGTGTGTGTTTCCACATACACTTGGCATGGGGTATGTGATATTGACTTTGGACTTTGCTGACATCTTCAGGGCATCTCCATGTGGTCTTTGGGTAGCTATGAGAATTCTTGAAAATTTCAAAAGAAATGATCCCTTAGGCTACAATCTCCATTAGCTCTGAGGTCATCCTCAGATCTAGACTCATATCTCACATGCATGGCTTGGGTACTCGTATTTCAATGCGAATGAAATCAAATAGTGTGATGGGTACATTATTGAACACAAACTGGCTCTTCACTAGGAGGGCCCTGGGCATTTGCTCTCTGCCTCAAGGAGGCACTTTCTTTCTCAAGTCCCCCAGATGGTCCACTGGGACATACACACTGTCCCACTGACTGGGCGTAGGTTATGGCCACCCTGGCTTCTCATTTCTTTCCTACCTTCTTTCACACTATGTGCTGAGCTTAACTGATCATTTTGCTTCAGAATTCAGGAAAACCCTGGGAGCTGTATGATCAAGAGATTTCGAACTGGCTCAATTTCACTCACTAGCCAGTGACCTCTGAAGTATAAAGGCAATGGCGAGTCAATAGTCTGTCTCAAAAGTTGATACTGCACAGCTTCTTATGGTGGCTGCTGTGAGCATTTGTATTCTGAGGTCCCGTTCAGGCTTTCACAAAGCATGAATGGGAAAATAATGAGGAAGAAAAATAGTCTAATGTGGGGTGGTTCATATCAGAACAAGGGCAGTAAGAATAAGAAATGGCCTACACTGGCCTCAGAGGGCTTGTCTGTAGGGGACAGCCAGCATGTTCCCTTTCAAGGTGAAAGATAAGGGGGTCAGCTGTTGAGCAGAGAAAGGGTGATGAATTGAATAAAAGCTTGTAAATGTAAAAAGTCTGATTCAAAAAAAGGTCTGATAGACTATTGGAGAAATACATGAACTATGCAGCAAAGGAGATAGGTCCATAGCCTCCTTGCTCCATTTCCAGCTTTCTTTTATCAGTAAGAAATCATTTCTTCTCCCCAAACACTTCTGCACTAAAATCAAGTTTTCATTCTCATTGGCCATGGGGATAGCAACATCTTTGATCTTCAACTTACTGAAGCAGCTGCCTACTGTTCTACTTCAAAGTATGCTTTTATGACTTAAGGGCATTTTAATAAAGAGTTCTCCAAAACCCAGTTGCGTATCATCTGGAATAGTAAGGAGCTGTGTAACTCATCAGGTGATACAATGCTAGAATCACAAGGAAACTTCTATAGGAAAAAAAAAAAAAAAAAAAAGGAACAGCCAGCAATGATAGAGAATAGCTTTTAAAATGTTCATCCTGGCTTTGTAGGAATACATACTCCTATACTTTGTCCTTCTGCTTATGCTCAGACTGCTGTTTAGAAATCAAAGTTACACCGTCATAAAAGGATAAAGAATTGGTTTAAAAGGCTTCCATTCTCAAGAACATGTGAAAAAGAGGATTATAAAATTTTCCATTACATTTATCTAACATATGCTAAATGCCCACAATGTGATAGCAGTTATTTAGGTCAAGAAAGGATCTCTCCTGTTATGAAATAGTTTACAAACCGATCATGAAATCTGTACATTGGGAACTATGAGAGAAATTGCAGGTATTTTCTTTGCCTGAGTGAAGAAGATACCTCATTAGATAAAAAAGAGAGAATAGCTAACAGTATCCATCCTAACAATCTGCTTATAGGGGAGTGAAGCTTCAAAGAAGCCGGAAAAGAAGGAGAGAAAAAATATTTCCCTAACTAGAGAAGATTACAGAAGCTAATTACTTGAAATCTAAGTTGCGAAGCATTTAAGCCAACTTTTAAAGTATTGGCAATACATTAGAATTAAAAGTGCATAATAAGAAGAATTTTAGGGTTCAGAAGATAACTGGCTCAATATTTGGGCTAAATTTGAAATATCAAATGTTCGTAACAAACAGATGACAACTGATCATCCCGGTACATGGTGAAACCAACCATCCTCTCAGAAGCTCAGGCAAAAGCCTTCAGCTATCCAGTTAACCTTTCACTTAATTTCATTACAGGTTCATATTATTTTCCTTCACTTTATCTCTTTTTCTCTATGGATCTTCTCACACACTCTTTCCACCTTCCCCGCTTTTCTGCCACACTGTTTGAAAGCAATCTGAAGACGTTGTGATATCTCAGTCCCAAATACTCTCTTCATACCAAGAGCTTGCTTTCATACAACCACAATGTCATGATGGTATCTGTTTAGTAGGAATAAATTAATTTATTATTAATTTAAAATTCTCTGATTGTCTAAAAATATTCCCTTTGCTGATTTCCCCTTTTCATCCAGGATCCAATCAAGAATAACTCATTTAATTGTCATGTCTCTTTGGTCTCCTTTAATTTGTACTATTTCACTTGCTAATTTTTTCTTTCATGACATTGAAAATTTTGAAGAATCCAAGCCAGTTTGTTTGAAGAATCTGTCACAATCTGATTCTTTCCTAGTGTTCAAATTAATATTTTTTTTTCTTTTACAAAAATACTATGTAGGTAAGTTAATGTTCCTCTTACTGCTTTACATTTGTAAGCCCAGGATTACCATTTATCCCACAATTGTTGGTGAGGCGACCTTTGAGCTCTTAATTAAGCTGGTGTCTAAGACTGCTCCTTCTTAAAGGCATGTTTTGTTTCTCTATAATCATTAAGTAATTTGGGGATAAAACTTTGGGATTATAGAAATTTCCTTCATCTTTCTGGTAGACAAAGTAATGCCCCCTTCCAGAGATTTCTATGCCCTAATCCCTGTAATGTGTTAATGTTAGGTTATGTTCTTTCTGTGACTAAAGAACAATGGTCAGAAAGATGCGATAATATCTGCTTTAAAGATGTAGAAAGGGGCCATAAGCCAAAGAATACAAGCCATCTCTAGAATGGGAAATGGCAAGGAAACAGATTATTCTATGGAAAGGCCTTCAACCCCCACTGAAACCTTGATTTGGCCGCCATTAGAGATCTATGTCAAACTTTCAACCTACAGAGAACCAAAGATAATAAATTTGCATGTCTTTAAATCACTAAATTCTTGGCGATTTGTTGCAAGAGCAACAAAAAGCTAGTAACTAACATAACTCTAAAATTTCTTCCAATTAATTTAGCATGGCTCAATAGTCCTTGCCTGATCAATTTTTACATGGGAAGTTGTAATGATGGTATTTATTAATTCTATCGATATTATTTCATATTTATTACTGGCATTCTTCTGAAAGAAAAGCTCCCTAATATTTTTCTTTCTTTTCTTTTTCTTTTTTTTTTTTTTTTTTTTTTTGTCCTTCTTTCTCTCATGTCATTATGGATACACAGATCATTTTTAAAAATTCAGCAGTGTGATATAATCCATTACTTTCATTTTGTTTTTGTTGCTCAAGTAATTACACATTTGACCACTGGTAACCTCTTCAAGCTGACTCCTATATCCCACTGATATTGCCCTATTAATCCTAGAGCACTTTTGTTGCTGCCTGAAGCGCTTGGAGCAACGGAGCCGCGGGAAAAACTTCAAAAGCAAACTGGAGACAAACAGCTTTTTATTCTGATAACTTTTCTCTCTGGTTCTAATAACGACTAACACACGCCAAAAAACACACCCTAAAATGGCGCTGACCCGATCAGCAATTTCGGCCAAGTCACTCGAGATCCCGCAACAATCCCGTGAGACTACGGGTGGCGACAAAGGCCAAATCTCCACGGCTCATAGTCAACCGCAATTTAAGCCAATCCCCAAACAGGGCTCCTGCACACTTTCTTGCTTTTTGAAATGTACTATTTAGGGTTAACCTTATCCTTTTTCTGTCCTACCCTGAAATCCATCATTGCACCAAAGATTTCTGGTTTTACTTAGTGGAGAATGGTATTTAGAAACCAGGATGACAGGAGGACTGCTTTTTATTGATATGTTGGTAACTCAGTTTATTTTCAGTTGGGGGTATGGATTTCTTTTTATGAATGAAGTTGAGCATCTTTTCATAGTTTAGAAGACAATTATTTATACCTTGCACACTATTCATGTACTTTGTTAACTTTATCAGTTTGTTTTTTTCTCACTTTCACTTTTTTAGTAAACAGAAATTAACCTTTTATGATTAACCTTTTTTTTTTTTTTTTTTTTTTTTTTTGGATACTGGGGATAGAAACCAGGGGCATTTTTACCACTGATCTATATCCCCATCCCTTTTTTAGTTTTTATTTTGAGACAGGGTTGTTTAGGGCCCTGCTAAGTTGCTGAAGCTGGCCTTCAATTTGAGATCCTCCTGCCTCAGGCTCCCAAGTCACTGGGATTATAAGCAGGCACCACCAGGCCCAACTGTTATATATTACATGTGTTGAAATTTTCTCCTTAATTCTCATTCTTTGACTTTGGTGATTTTTATAATGCAAAAGTTTACTTTCCCCCCTAAGGTAGTATAATTTATTCATCTTTTGTTGAAACTGGATTTTGAGTTATAATCAGAAAAGTTTTCTCCACATCTAGTTTATAAAGAAATTCTCCATGTTTTATTCTAGTACCTCTACATCTGTTTTAGCATTTAGAACTCTTGCCAATTTAGTATAAGGTAGGAGTCCAAAATCACTTCTCTCAAGAACATTTGTCATAAAGTCTATCATATCCCTCCAGTCATTTGTTCTCACCTAATCTCTCACCAACATTTTATAGCTTTGGGTCTATTCCTGGACTACTTATTTTGTTCTTCTGGTCATTCTATTCATTCACCAATACCACATGGTATTGATTAGAGTTTTGATAAGTTGTTGTAATATATTAGGGCTACTCAGTCCTACTGTTTTTGTGGGTGTTCCTAGCTATACACATTAAAAAAAAATGTGAATGTAAGAATTTCCTAGTCTTGTTCACAGCAAACTGGCTGGATGTTTATAGGATTGTATTAAACTTATATGGTATCTTAGGAACAATTGAAGTATATGTGATGGTTGTTCATCCTATTCCAAATGAGGAAAGGCCTTTTTATTTGTTCACCTTGTCTTTCTCATATGAACTATACACATTTTGTGACAAATTTTTCCTAAGTATTTCACGTACTTACTTGCTATTATGAATATTTTCCCTTCATTTTACTATCCTTTTTTATATCTATGCCTCTACCTCAGTGTTTTTCAACTTTCTTAGTACATTGAAAGCATCTGGAGAATTTTAAAATTCTCAGGACCCAGTTATATCCCAAACTGATGAAATCAGAATCTCTGGGTATGAGACCACAGTATTGGTATTTCTGAGTTCCTCAGGAGAATCCAACATACACCAGAAATTGAGAGCCACTGGTTGACTTCTGAGGAAAAGGATATTTTGGAGGACAGATGTGAAGTGAAAGAAAGCAGAAGTTCTTTAAAGTACCAACTATTACCAATAGATCTCAGTGTGGTTCCTATGTATTCATAACTGTTGTATGCTCCCTGTGAACTGGAGTTCTTAGAGTTATGAAGGTCTTTGTCACATTTACTGTGTCTACGTCTGAATTCCACCTTCCTTACTATCAGGAAGGCCATCCTTGCTTTCTCATTGTTTGTGGTCTCCTGGTTTGCATTTTCCATTCCTTTCTAGTTAGCTTTTCTGAAATCCTTCTAGTTAGATGTCTCTTGCATTCCGCATGTACTAGAAGTTTACCTTGTGAAGTGATCTGAATTTTTAGGTATATGTGAGATAAGCCCATTTTGCATTATTTATATGGCAGATGTATTTGGTCTCAGCTTGGTTGTTTCATCTGTGTTATGTTTTCTGTATTTCTTTCTTTGTGTACTCTGTTTTTTTTGCCCCCTTTTCTATATAGTTTTTGTTTATAAGGAAGATTCATATTTTTGTTCTAGGGGTTATATTTATACAATACCCTTAGTCTTTCTTCTTTTCCCTTTTTTCAATGTATTCTATTTGGTTGGACAGCTTTAAATATCATCAACTCCTACCTATTGCATGACTATCAATAAGCTTATCTACTTTCTTTGTGTTTTCCTCCTCCAATTTTTTGTTGAATTATTTTTTATTATGTTACAATATGTAATGTTTATACACTGTTCTTCCACATTCCCCTCCTATAATTGCTTTAATCTTAGGTCTCAGATTAAATATGTCTAATTCTATTAGACCACTACTAAAGTTTCCTCTGTCATTTTCATTTAATGAAGCTTGTCCTCTTATATATTTCTTAGGAGCTGTTTACAAGGGGAGTATTCCCTGAGAGTTTTTGTGTCAACATTGTCTTGTAATCACTTGTTTGAAGAAAAATTTGGCTAGAAAGAAGATTCTCCACTCACATTTCCTTGAGTTTCTTTAAAATGTTGCTATTCATTTTTTTTTTGCCTTATATGCTGTTATTTTTAAAATTTGATGCCAACCTGAGTTTTTAAAAGTAATTTAGTCTTTTTTGCCTTGAGGGCCAAAGAATTGTTCTTTACTTGTAATGGCTAATAGTTTTGCTAGGCTACATCTTAGAATTGATTAGCCAGGTTAAATTATCTTAGGCTTCCAGTGGGTCCTTTCTGTGTCTAAGACCATTCTTTTATTTCTAGAAAGGTTTCTTAGATCATAACTTTTAATTTAAACATTAGTCCTATTCCATTGCTTTGCTTTTCTTCTTCAAACTCCCTACTTATGCCGATGTTGGATTTATCTTCTTCTATCTCTCATTACGTCTCTGATTATTTTTTATCTCATTTCATTTACAATCTCTTGGCTAATTTTAGCCTTTTCTTCATACACTTGTGCTGTGTTTTCAGTTGAATATATTTTTCTCTTACATATCTTGTAATTCAGTCTTTAAATTTATTTTGTCTAATAGTTTTGATGTTTCTTTGCCTGATTTTGGATTCAGTCATTGTCTTGTTTGAATTCAGTCATTGTCATTTTATATCTATTTTTTGGTACATCTTGGTCCCTCATTTATTGGTTCAATTTGACATATTTTATTTACATCTACAAGTGCTTGTTTAAAAAATATTTAGGTCAGGTTGTAGTATTATGTTTCGTTTCAACCTACTTTATTTTTGTGAGGAAACTTACCAACTAGCCTCAAATTCTCATCCTTTGATTCTCATTTTTCTATGTCTGTTTTGCAATTGATGCTAATTTTTCTGGCTTGGCAGAAATGGTGTATACAGGCAGAGGTGAGTGGCATGTTTGCCTGACACGGTTTTTTAGGTTGTAGATATCTTTTTCACTTTGTATATTGAACTGCAGTTTAAAAAAAAATAACACTTATTTTGGGTAGGGAAAGGGCATTTTACATCTCCTGGCTTGAAGAATCTTTCATTTCTGTAGATTCCTAATTCCTAAGATGCACTTTCTTCTTTCTCTTCACCACCTGGCCTCTGGCCCAACCCTCCCTCCAAGCTATGCCCTGTTCCTGGGGGTGCTGTCTCCTCCAGGTTCCTCTCTCTGATCCTGCACATTCTCAAGCCTCTCCCTGTGAACCCTCAGCAGCTCCATGCCTGGTCTCAGAACTGTTCTCAGGCGGGATGGGGGTTCTGAGTCTCTTTCCGGGGGAGGAGATGATTTTTACCTGTCTTCTATCCTATCACATCATACCTCTTATCTGATCCTTATTCTTACATAGCCCTTGCACTTTCCTCTCCAGGGTTCCCTGGGGCTTGCTCTGATGCTCTCAGATGTTGATTTCCTACTAGCACATCATTGCAGAACCTGATCCTTAGGTTCTAAGTATGGGTTCTGAACAGTTTCATTTGCGGTCTTTGTTAATTTGAACTTTAATTAAAACTAAATAAGGATAATTCAAGTTTCCTATATATTCCTAAAGTTGGGATCTTCACACAATTTCTTCACAATATTAATATCTTGCATTCATAGAACATATCATTTCATTCATAGAACTTTTATATATAGTCCTTCATTTGCTCAATGATTCTTTGAAATAAGTATAATTTCACATGAGAAAACTAAAGCTCAGAGAGGGTAAGTAGATTCTTCAATGTCACATGGTACATATAAGAATTCAGGCTGAAATTCAGGTATCCTAACTTCAGATTTAGTTTTCTTTCCATACTACACTTCTGTTGTTTTCATGGTATAGCAATTTATAAAATTTGTCCTGGAAAAAATGTAAAACAAAGAAATATTTTCCAAAACACTCCCACAATATGCTCCAAAATAAAGTAATGACTCCCAAGTAAGGCATTGAAAACAGTGAAGCATCACAATGCTTTTGTTAAAAAAAAAAAAAAAAATTCATGTAATGTGAATATCACCACATTTAAGAACTACAGCTACTCATTGTGAACAATGCAATGAGATTAAACTGTGAAAGGCAATATTAAGAGGTCAATGCAATCTCGCTTCAATGATCACTCTCCATCCCACTTCAGTTCATGAGTGGGTAGTTGCAGAAATGATGATATACACCATAACTTATCACAAAGAATCATTGACTATGGTGTGTGCAGAAACAGTAAAAACCCATTGCAAAGAGGGAAGTTGAAAGATATTCTGACCCATGAATTTTGTGTATAATGAAGGAAATTGTGTGTGCATTTATCGAATATATTTGATGTTAAATGCTTATACCCTTAAAAGAAGAGGAAGAAATTTAAACAATGAAATTATAAACTTTTGGTTACAAAACCCTATTCCCACATTGGATAATAATTCAGCTCACTTGAGTAAGTGACTTAATTTCCTTGGGCCTTGGGAAACATCATGACATTTTGTAATTCTAACAGATAAGTGGGATTAGGACAACTGTATAAATGCACAGCTTTTTGAACAGCTGCCCACAGAATGTCAATTCTCTAATTAATATCAGCTCTCTGAGAGGACCGGAGGAGTGACCCGTGGAGCTCTCTCTGCCTACTCATTTGTAAAATTTATGATTAAGAATTAGAAAAAACAAAGATCAAATTTAGATATGACTCACAGTTGGTAGGAGCTGCTTGTTCCTGGATGACTACGTTAGAATAAAAAACATAGATACACAATGTATACTTAGATTTAGGAAAAAAAATAAAAGTAAATATAGTTTCATATATATATATATATATATATATATATATATTTTTTATATTTTTAAAGGGCAGAAGAGTATTAGTTACTTGCCAACTCTTGTGCCAGCTTTGTTCACAGTGCCTGCAAAAATGAAGTCATCCTAAGGGACAAGAGGATTTGGTAGTTTGCACAAAAGTAGCTGCTTCATGTATTGAAGTCGGAATTAACATGTCTAAAGTATGAGCTATTCTGAGTGGTGATTTTGGGAGACCTATTGGCAACTGTTATGCATCTGGAAAAGGTTGGGGACTGGAAGCCACATTACTTAATGAACTACTAAAGGACCTGGGTATGTTTGCTGACATGAAGGAAAACGTTGTAATATGGTAGAAATGCTTCCAATATTTGAAGGAATGACATCTAGAAGGCAGATCAGATCTATTCTTTGTTACTCCAGTGAAAATCTGTGGCCAGAAAAGTGAGATTGGTTCCATTTAATGAAATTTTCTAACAATGAGAGCTCTTAAATGAAATGCAGTTATGTATTGCTTAATGAACAGGGAGATGTTCTTAGAAATGCCTTGGTAGGCAACTGCATTGTTGTGTGAAGATCACAAAGTATACTTAAGAAACTAAGATAACGTCACTGTCACCAGGTGGTATCATCTAACAGGACCACTGTCCTATTTGTGCTCATTGACCAAATTGTCATCATGTAGCACATGACTCTGTTTTGCATTTTATTTGTTTTTCTGTGCTCTGGATCAAACTTGGGACCTCAGTTTACTAGGCAAGGACTGTACCACTGAGCTACACCCCCAGTCCCTGTATGCTTCTTTTCAAGTGCTGTCTCCCCACTGCCCACCCATTACCGCCTATGTGCATGCACACACACATGAAAAATGCCTAATCAGAGTCAGAACAATCACCTACTAGGACATTATTTGAAGGATTCCTGCATTACATGGGCTAGATACTTTCTGATGATGATTTCCAACTATAGTTAGATGAAAGTCACACTGTGACACATTTAAAAAAAATATCATCTGGAAACCTAACCTATAGATTCTCTGTCTGAAAATCTAAGCCAAATTACAAAAGTGTGTTTTAAAATTGCTTTTCATGTATTCATTTAGTCAGTGAGTGAACAGACTGCTAGTATCAGATATATTGTTAAGCACTGAGAATAGTAACCAAATATCACAGCTCTGGCTGTCATGGAGCTAATGGTCTCATGTACAAGATGAACATTAATTTAGAAATCACACTACTGAAAAAAATCAATGAAATAACAGACCCACATAAGTGATCTGAAAGAAGGAATATAAAAATAGTATAGGAGGAATGTGACTTTGCCTAAGACCTGGAGAAGGCTTCATTGATAAAGGAAGATTTAGTTAAGGCCTAAGGAATGAGTCTACTAGTTAACCAGAAAGAGTTGTAGTGAAGGGCAGAACTACAGCATGTACAAAGGTCCTGTGGTAGAAATGATAATGGAGTGTTAGAAAGACCAAGAGAAGAAAAGGATGACTGGATAAAAAAGGAGGGTGTAGAGGCTGAAGAATGGGATAAGGATTGATTTAGACAGAGGCTGACCCATGGAGGATCCATGAATAATATTTCAAAGATTTTGACCTTGATACTAAGAGAAAAGGAAATGGTTGGATTTTAAGATATACACATGATATGTGGATACCCGGACTGGAGTTGTATTTTTTTTAATGATAATTCTTGCAACTTTGCAGTATGTACATTGGCAGTGCATCAGAACAAACATTAGATATCATGGTATCATGGACAAGCATTATGTAGAATTAAAGAAAAAACTATATTTGGGATCATTTAGGAAAGAGAGAACAAATAGGACTTCGTGATAAATTTGACATGGGGTGAGGGTTATGGTGTTCCCAAACATAATTTCTGGGTTTGGGATTTGTGCAATTGAATGGAGGACAGAGTAATTCATTGGGGCAGGGCCACCAAAACAGGACAAGTGTGGTGATGGCATTATGGCTCGCCCTTGAATATGTGGAGATTTGAGGTGCCTTCGTGATGTTGAAAGGGACTTGAATAAACTGTGCTAAGGAGAAGCAGAATACACGACTCCATCCCACCACAAAGTGTCTTGTAAAGAAAAATGTCCCAGAGAAAAAGAATCCTTGTGTAGTCTTAAACAGCAGTATAACCATTGAAGAGTCTATTTCACATTAAGTATCAGGATTATTGGCATCTACTGTGTGAGTGTCATCTATTAATTAAATCAAACACGGTTTTAAAGAACAAAGATAGGGCCAAAAGCCCTCAGAGCTGTGGTTAACATGCACGGCTGTGTCTGCAGTTGCACTATGGTGGATATTTTTTGATAACGAGATAGTGTGTACCCTCTCGTGGGAGCACAAACAACTTCAAAGAAATCTTCACCCATCTTCCTTCATTTCTACAAGAGAGAAGGAAGAGCATGTGGAGGAAGTGAATGGTATGTGGGAAGTGAGAAAGCAGACCAATTAAATTGCAGGGGAAGGATAGATGTGAATAAAATACCAGAGGGGGTGGGGAGGAAGAGAGGGAGGGAGGCAGGAAGGAAACCCTACACTCAGTGTGTCTGGAAAGCAAGTAAGTTTAAAACTTGGAAAAAAATACAAGAACCTAAAGGGCAGGTCCCAGCTGAGCTAGAAATGTCCTCTCTGACCATTTCCCTATTTATTATTTGGCAGTCTGTGATAAGACGTGGTTCTGTTCACACCATTCCCTAATAAAAATTTAACTGGCAAAATAAGCATTGCTAAATTCAGAGAAGCATCTCTAATTAGAAAGCCAGGATATTTCTGAAGGAAATTGTTCCAGGAGTTTCCTGGGCAATTGGCTATGGAAAGCCATGCTCGACTCTGCTCGGTGGTGGATTATTTGTGGTTTAAAGAGATGAACTTGACATTAACCGGTGTGGAATTACAGGAAAAGTGAAGTTGGCTGACTACAAACTGTAAGAACTTTGAAAATTGGTTACAACCCTTCTTGGGCCTGATTTCCCACACTCACTTTTTTTTATATACTTATATTCACTGATTTTTATCCTATTCATGCCCTTTCTGGTGAATTACCTCAAATTCTATTTAGAAAGTGGCGCACACAATGAACCGTCTGCAGTAGGACTGGGTAGGCGTGAGTCTTAACAGCATGTGTAGCCAAAATCTGTCCCGATCTCACTTGGCCGCCCCTTCACGTGTGCGCATGCGTGCTCACAGGCTCTGATTTCCTACTACTCTCCGGGAAAGAAAGCGAAGTGAAATATCTGAAGGTAATAGACAAGGAAAACCACCAGGCGGTATGAACATAATGTCCCTTTTAGTCCCAACGTAGTCCCAGGGGCGGAGGATGGACAGTTAAGCACTTCAGTGCACCTGGGTGCACATCAGCCTCCCCCAGCTGGGCTGGTAGCCCAGGTCTCCTCCCTGATCCATTTTGCCCTGCACCGGAGGCAGGGAAGGAGCCCCTCAGAGTGTTCTCACTAATTATCTCTGATGTGTGGTTGGCAACCTTATTTGTGAGGCTCTGTCTATACTGCACGCTAGGTTGGCCTCACCCCTTGGGAGATAAGAAGATGTGTGTCTTTGAATCAAAAGATCTGAAAATGCAGTCAAGATGTACTCCTGTGATCCCTTAATGTACTTCAAGCCAGGGCCCCTTTTATTGTCTCTCAAACACCGTTTCCCAAATGTACTGCAGCATCAGCCTATTCTTCAAAGTGCCCTGACAGAGCACCTGACATCCTCTCCAGCTGGAAGCAAAAGCGGAGGACAGACTCGGCCCTGCTGCTCATCACTCAGGGCCAGGGACAGCGTCAGGAGGAGGCCTGCTTTTCCACTGAGATTGGCATAAATGCAGGATGTCTCCCAATTCCAAAGTTTTCTGATGCTTCCTGAAGATAGCTGTGTGTGCTTGTGTATTGTTTGTATTTTGGAATGGCACTGATTACACCAACAACATCTCTGAGATAGAAAATTAAAATTTAACTCAAAAGGCCAGCTCTCTTGCTTGAAGGAGGTTCAGGGATTGGAGTAGGATGACGATCTCTCTCCCTCCTTCTCTTACTCTTCCTTTTCCTCCTCCCTTTTCCAATTCTTTCACAATATTACAACCCTTATTAACTCAAAGGCCATACTGAAAACGGGTTGCCAGTCACATTTGGCCCTGACTGTAGTCAGAAGACCTGTGTTTTAGATTATTTGAACTATAACTGTAACATTATCTTAGCTTTTAATTAAGAATATGAAAATGAGGAAAATATTACAAGGTACTTATCCCCACTTCTAATCTCCCCTCTGTGGGCTAGGAGGTCTGTGACCTGATGTACCATGGCCAACTTACTGTTCCTTTCCTCTCTCTGCTTTAGGGGAAGAGCCAGGCCCAATCTTATGGTTAATCTGGGGGGAAAGTAAGCATACCTGGCTCATTCCAGACCCTCTTCCCCTTGGACATGAGCTAAGGGTCAATCATTCATTCATTCATTTACTAATAATTATTGAGTACTTGTATCAGACATTCTAGGCACTGAAATTACAGCAGTGAATAAAATAGACAATGATCTCTTGCAGGCTTATGAGAGAGTCAGGAATTAAACATAATAGAAAATTATCCATAAGTGTTTTTAACACTTAAAGAAAAAAATAATTAAAGCAAAGACTAAAAGGCATAAAAAGTTGGGAGAGGGAGACTAGAATCCTAGACGGGCTCCCCAGGAGAGGCCTTGCTGAGGTGACTATAAGTGAAAGAGAAGTGTACTGACACATGGGAACAGCATGCCAGGTGTGGAATTCTGCTGCAATCTGAACATTTGTATCTGAACATCTGCAGCTCCTGCTGCAATCTGAACATTTGTATCCCCACAAATTCGTATGTCAAAACCTAGTCATCAATACAATGGTATTTAGAGGTAGGACCCTGGGACATGATTAGGTCATGAAGGTAGAATCCCATGAATGATATCAGTGGACCCTTAGAAAAGAGGCCCAGAGAGCTGCTTCACTCTGTCTACCATGTGAAGACATTGGGAGAAGCCTCCATCCAAGAACCAGAAAGCAGACCCTCACCAGTCAATGAATCTCCAGTGCCTTGGACTTGCCAGCCTCCAGAATGGCAGGCAATAAATTTCTAATTGTTTGAAAGTCATCCAGTTCATGGAACTGTGTTACAGCAATCTAAACAATGAGGACAGACCCTGAAGCAGAGTGTGAAGAAGAACAAGGAATCCAGAGTAGTTGGAATCTAGAAATAATGTAATTTGGCTTCTTTCTTTCTTTCTTTCTTTCTTTCTTTCTTTCTTTCTTTCTTTCTTTTTCTTTTTTTTTTTTTAAAACAAACTCACTTGGCTCTTGAGATAAGACTTGTTGGGGTAGGGAGGGAGAAACAAAAAGTAGAGTTAGGAGTTTTCAGTAATTCAAGGGACCATGATAGTGCTGGTGGTAAAGGTGGTGAGGATTTGGATTCTGGACGTATTTAAAGTATAGCAGACAATATTTGCTGACAGATTAGATGCAGTATGGGGAAAAGATAATCATCAAGAACTTCATGAAGATCCTAATCTGAGCAGCTGAAGAATGGATTTGCCATTAACTGAGTTGGGAAAGACTAGGAAAAGAGCTGCTTCAGAGGGGATAGGAACTGAAAGTTAGGAGCTGGGGTTTAAGCACACTGAACTTGCAGGGCCTGTTGGACATCCAAGTAGAGATACTGAACAGGGGGTTAAATACATGATTCTGGAGCTCAGAGGAAGAGCCACCAGAACTTGACATGACCTCAGAGATGGGGGTAGAAGACAGGATTCAGGATGAGATCATCTAGAAAGGGAGTGTAATCAGAAGAACAGACGTGGTCCAGGATGGAATCCTGGGATGCTCCTACATTTAGAATTGGAAGAGGAAAGAACAGCAAAGGAGACCAAGAGAGGCAGGAACAAATAAGCCAAGTATGGTAGTTTGGTTTCAGGCTCTGATACCACTGGTTATCCATGACGAGCTCTGCTTCCTCACACGTTGAAGTTTGAACATTAGAGAAGCATGCCAAGGCAAGCATATAAATCAGGATTTATTTTAAAAGGGGTAACATAGACTTATCCCACAAGGGAGAAAGGGGCCATAGCTGGTACCCTGGTATCCCAAGAAGCGAGGTGTTCTGCCCTTTTTATATGTCCTAGGCTTCCTTTGTTCTCCTTCCCTCTTCCCCTTATCTTTCTCTTTCTTGCATATGCTCCCTGGGCTGGCCAAAAGGGGGTAAACAGGTGGGCTGAAGGGGGAAGGGCAGGACAGTGTAGCTAAGGACACATTAACAACCCTATAGCTCCCTGTAGAGAGGGGTAATTGCTGGGACAGATTACCTTGACAACAGGTTGAAGCAGGGGGAGGTTCTTGACAAGGGTGGAGGAAAGGCTCTGGAGGAATTAACATTTCAATCCTGCAGGGAACAGTCTCCAACTCACTCAAAATTGGCCTCCTTGCCAATATCACCCTGATCCCCAAACCAGGCAAAGGCACATCAGAGAAAGAAATATCACTAATGAACATAGATGCAAAAATTCTCAATAAAATTCTGGCAAATCAAATTCAAAAAGATAGTGCACCTCAAACAAGTGGGGTTTATCCCAGGGATGCAAGGTTGGTTCAACATACGAAATCAATAAATGATTAATAACATCAGTAGACTAAAGATAAGAACCATATGATCATCTCAATAGATGCAGAAAAAGCATTCGACAAAATACAGCACCCCTTCATGTTCAAAACACTAGAAAAACTAGGGATAACAGGAACATATCTAAACATTATAAAGCTATCTATGCTAAGCCCCAGGCTAACATCATTTTAAATGGAAAAAAAATTGAAAGCATTCCCTCTAAAAACTGGAACAAGACAGGGATGTCCCCTTTTACCACTTTTATTTAACATAGTACTTGAAACACTGGCCAGAGCAATTAAACAGACAAAAGAAATAAAAGGGATACATATAGGAAAAGAAGAACTCAAATTAGCACTATTTGCTGATGGTATGATTCTATACCAAGAAGACCCCAAAATACTACCAGAAAACTTTTAGAACTAGTAAATGCATTCAGCAAAGTAGCAGGATACAAAATCAACACCCACAAATCAAAGACATTTATGTATATCAGTGACATCCTCTGAATGGGAAATGAGGAAAATTACTCCATTTACATTAGCCTCAAAAAAAAAAAAAAAAAAGAACTTGTGATTTAACCTAGCAAAAGAGGTGAAAGACCTCTACAATGAAAACTACAGAACACCAAAGAAAGAAATTAAAGAAGACTTTAGAAGATGGAAAGATCTCCCTTTTTCTTGGATAGGCAGAATCACTATTGTCAAAATGACCATTTTACCAAAACATTATACAGATTCAATGCAATTCCAATCAAAATCCCAATGACATTCCTCATAAAAATAGAAAAGACAGTCATAAAATTCATCTGGAAAAATAAGAGATCCAGAATAGGTAAAGCAATACTTAGCAAGAAGAGTGAAGCAGGTGGCATCACAATACCAGACCTTAAACTATACTACAGAGCAATAGGAACAAAAACAGCATGATATTGGCACCAAAATAGACTGGTAAACCGATGGTACAGAATAGAGGACACAAAGACTAATCCACACAACTACAGCTATCTTATATTAGATAAAGGTGCCAAAGACATACATTGGAGAAAAGATAGCCTCTTTAACAACTGATGCTGGGATAACAGAAAATCTGTATGCAACAAAATGAAATTAAACCTCTCTCTCTCTCACCATGTACAAAACTCGACTCAATGTAGATCAAGGACCTAGGAATTAAACCAGAGACCCTGCATCTATTAGAAGAAAAAGTAGGCCCAAACCTCCATCATATCATATTAGGCCCCTACTTCCTTAATAATACTCCTATAGCACAAGAATTAAAATCTAGAATTAATGAATGGGATGGATTCAAACAAAAAAGCTTCTTCTCAGCAAAAAAATACAAACAATCAGTGAGGTGAATAGAGAACCAACTAATTGGGAAAAAAATCTTTACTACACTCATGTCAGATAGAGCACTGATCTCTAGAAGAACTTAAAAATCTTAACACCAAATAAACAAACAACCCAATCAATAAATGGGCTAAGGAACTGAACACACAATTCTCAGAAGAAGATATACAATCAATCAACAAATACATGAAAAAATGTTCAACATCCCTGGCAATTAGAGAAATGCAAATCAAAACTACTCTAAGATTTCATTTCACCCCAGTCAGAATGGCAGCTATTAAGAAAACAAACAACAATAAATGTTGGAGAGGATGTGGGGGAAAAGGCACACTCATACATTGCTGGTGGGACTGCAAAATGATGCAGCCAATATGGAAAATAGTATGGAGATTCCTTGGAAAACTAGGAATGGAACCACCTTATGACCCAGTTATCCCACTCCTGGGTCTATTCCCAAAGGACTTGAAAACAGCATACTACAGGGACACAGCCACATCAATGTTTATAGCAGCACAATTCACAATAGCTAGGTTGTGGAACCAACCTAGATGCCCTTCAGTAGATGAATGGATAAAGAAAATGTGGCATATATACACAATGGAATATTACTCAGCAATAAAAGAGAATAAAATCATGGCATTCACAGGTAAATGGATGAAGTTGGAGAACATAATGCTAAGTGAAGTTAGCCAATCCCAAAAATCCAAATGCCAAATGTTTTCTCTGATATAAGGAGGTTGATTCACAGTGGGGTTGGCACGGGGAGCATGGGAGGATTAAAGGAACACTAGAAAGGTCAATGGGGAGGGGGAAAAGGAGGGAGCAAGGGGGTAAAAAAATAAAAAAGATGGTAGAATAAGATGAATATCATTACCTAAGTGCATGTATGAAGACACGAATGGTGTGAATATACTTTGTATACAACCAGAGATATGTAAAAATGTGTTCTATATGTGTAATATGAATTGTAATGCATTCTGCTGTCATATATAACAACTTGGAATAAAAAAATAAATAAAATAAAAATTGGTCTCCTTGATCTGGCCTGACTCAATTTACCTATCTATACTGACTGCCTGTCTAATTCTGGCTTCAGCTCCATGGCTCATCCTTGCGGGGATGCCTGCCTGAATCCAGACCTCTCCTGGACTGTGGGGATAGTTCTGCCCAATTCTGGTGTTGCCAGTCCTACTTTCTAGTGAATGTAGATAAAGCCATGTCTTTTTACCATCCCAAGAACCTACCACTTGTGTTATTTTCTACAAATTGTTCAGTACAAGTATAGGAAAGAATGGTGCCACATTTTAAGGCTCCCTGTGGTCTCCTAAAAGAAAAAGAAAACCTGATTAAGTACAGTACAACTATGAAGAATTAAAAATTCTTTTTAGTGAATTTTAAACCAAAAGCCAAATTTGTCATATATTAGGGGACTTTATTTTTCAACAAAGGTAATATGTTTAAAAGAAATAGTATTTTGACTTTGCTATTAAAATTTATTCTTTATAAACTAATAAGCTATTTTTGGCACTCTTTAGAATCTTAAAATTAAATATTTGATTAGGATCATTGGTCATTTTTTCATTTGTTTGTTTGTTTGTTTTTCCAGAATATTGGCCTGTAATACATATGGTAAACATTTTTGAGATGTGGAAACAAGTAATTCTTTAGCTCAATAATATTTTTTTTGGAGGGCTGTGGCTGTGGCTCAGTGGGGATAGTTGCCTGGCATGTTTGAGGCACTGGGTTCAATTCTCAGCACCACATATGAATAAATTAAATAAAGGTCTATCAACAACTAAAAAAGAAATATATTTAAAAAAAAAAATTTTGGCAGTGCTGGGGATTAAACCCAGGGCCTTACACATGAACTACACACCCAGACAAAAACATTTTCTTCAAAAAATTCTGTCACTAAGCTATACCCCCAGCCAAAGCTTTTTTCTTTAAAACAAAAACAAAAACAAAAAAACAACTTTTGAATGTCCTTTTATTTTTGTTGTTAATGTTTGTTCTCTTAAGAAACACATGGTGTCACCTCCAGATTTATCAACTTATCTTCTATATGTTTGTTGTTTAAAATTTTTCTTTTTATTCTAGGTAATTTTCATCTCCATGAATTGATATTCTGTATCATCAGAACTAAAATTGTGTGTAAGTTTCAAAACTTTTAGCTCTTCCCACCTCTTTTCCAGTTCACTTTGCTGTCTATCATCTTGGGCTCCATTTATTGATAACTTTTATGCATCAGGGTCAGAAAGACCCACAGATGGACTCAGTGCCAACACTGAATCTCTTTCTTGAGAAAATTTGGAGTTGGGTTTTGATGTGTCCATTCCATTTTATCTAACTGATTATCTAAGAGACTAAAACTCCTTACACTTTTTTGCTTAATATCCAGGGATGATGTAGATTTTCTTCCTCTGCCCTTTTAAAAAGTGTCTTTTTGTTCATAATTTTGTTGAGTGTCAGAGGAAAATGGGTCTGTAAAATCATTTTTACACTGTCATCTTTTCCAGAAGTTCTCAGTTTTGAAAGAATAAAAATATGCTGGAGTAAAAACTTTAGTTCATTTTCCCTGGCATCATTTAGCTTTTCAAACTGAAATTGATAGATAGATATAAATGTGAAATAGCACCAGCATAAACATCAAGTGAGCGATCCAGAAGTGGGTGGCTTCTCAACTGTGCTGTTTGCATGATCCTGGTGGGCTATTTAGTTTAGTTTGTCCTCTTTTGATAACAGTGTCTGAATTCTATTATAATTAGAGTCACATAATTACTGCTTGGGAAGATATACACCAGGGTTTGTGCTTAGGCACTGTCTACCCCAGATATTAATATAAACCAGATGAGCAGACAGATACCCTGACCCAGCTCATTGAACTTTATAAATTGTGTGTGCATGTGTTTTAACTAACTTGTTTCTTTGGCTCACAGAAATGTACTCTATCTGTAATTTTCCTTTCTTTCTTTCCTTCTTTTCTTTCTTCTTTATTTTTCACAAAATCAAATCTGTCTTATTAATAGCAATCAAGACTAAACATATACCTTTTACCTTTCCTCTCTAATTTTGAAAGGACTATTCACAATGGTATTTCCCCTAAATAATTTACTAGCCCTTACATTTTTGCTTGAAAGTCATGAAAACATTTTCCATAGCAAGTTTATTGGGACTCTAAACCAATCGTCCTTTGCATATCATTTTATTTTTTAGGGAATAGTTTTAAGAATAATACTGAACTATCTTAGTTGTTGTGTTATTTGTTGTGGTTTAAATTAAAATAATATTAGGCAGTTTATGTTTGTTGTTGTTGTTGTTGAAGAATGAGTGACTGAGTCTTCTAAATGTGTATCTGTCTCTGTTGTCCTCTTTCTTTCATTTCTTTTCTTGTATTCTGGGAAGGGTACTGTGGTAAACAAAATTTTTCTCCAAGATCTCTATCATTATGCTATGGTACAGGGGAAAGTGTACTTCATAGATATTGTTAATATTACTAATCAGGTGTTCTTAAAGCAGTTTACCCTGGATTATCTTTGGGTCCAATATAATTATACAAGCTTTATAAAGTTGAAGAAAGATGCTGGTGGGATTACAAATTGGTGCAACCACTCTGCAAAGCAGTATGGAGATTCTTCAGAAAACTTGGAATGGAACCACCATTTGACCCAGTTATCTCACTCATTGGTATATACCCAAAGTACTTAAAATCAGCATACTACAGTAATACAGCCACATCCATGTTTATAGCAGCTCAATTCACAATAGCCAAGGTATGGAACCAACCTAGGTGTCCTTCAACAGATGAAAAAAATGTGGTATATATATACAATGGAGTTTTACTCAGCCATAAAAAAGAATGACTTTATGACTTTTTGCCAGTAAATAGATGGATCTTTAGATTATTGTGCTAAGTGAAATAAGCCAATCCCCCAAAATAAACAAAGGTCCAATGTTTTCTCTGATATGCAGAAGCTAATATACAACAAAGGGAAGGGGGAAGAATAGAAGTTCATTGGATTAGACAATGAAAGGAAGACATTCGAAAGGAAGGGAGGAGGGGTGGGAATAAGAAAGACAGTAGAATGCATTGGACATAACTGTTCTTTGTTCATATATGAATAAATGACCAATGTAAGTCCACATCATGTACAACCACAAGAATGGAATCTAATTAGAATAAATTGTACTCCATGTATGTATAATATGTCAAGATACACTCTATTGTCATGTATATCTGAAAAAAACAAATAAAAAATAATTTAATAAAAAAGTAAGGGGGGAAGAAAAGCCAAGAGATATTCAAAGTGTGAGCCTCCTCTGTGGTTTGACAATGTAGAGGGCCACAGGAGAGTGAATGCAAATAGCCTCTGGGAGCAGACAGGGGACCTGGGTTGACAAGGAGTAAAGAAGCAGGGACCTCCTCCCTATAGGCCTCTAGCACGAGCCCAGCCCCCCTGACACCTTGTACTTGGTCTTGTGAGACCCAGAGCACAGAATCCATGTAATCTCACTCAAACTTTTGACCAATAGAAGTTGCAGAATAATAAATCTAGGGAAGGAGATGAAGGTAATAATTGAATATTCCTAATTAATAAGTTTGTTGTCATTTGTTCTAGTAGCAATAGAAAACTAATACAGGTGTCCCACCTGCCAGAAACCTGACATTTCTTCTATACAAAGAAGAGAAAGAGACAAAACTAGATTGGAGGCCATGTGAAGAACTAAGACTGATGCCAAGACCTCTTAAGAGAGGTGTGACTTAAGTGAGTGACAGTCTGGTGACTGACTGAGGAAACTGAAAACAAATTACCTTTTGGGGACCCAAAAGTTTAAGGGATAGAAATTGAACAAGTGGGGCTCCCTTTCAGAAGAGAAAGTCAAAGGGCAGGCTCAACAGCCAGAGCACCAAAGAGGGGGAAAAAAAAAAAAAAAAGGAACAAGCGTGTGTGTGTGTGGGGGACTTGGCCTTTTAAAATACTCTAAGGTATTTTTAGGAGAAATGTTTTAATTTGAATCATTTTCTATAAAGATTCAAGAATATGACATATGCATTTAGAAGCACAAGTAATAGGAAGAAATCACTTGTGATCAGAAGAGATGGTACAGGTATAAAAATGTTATTGCAAACTTTAAAAAGCAATTGACATAGAGAATAGCTGTAAGACAGAGGGAAAATAAATTACTGCATGCAGTAAAAAGACAACCTTGACAGAGAAGACCTAAAGAAGGAAAAAAGCCAACAAAATAACTAAAGAAAAGATGGAAGACATTAAAGAAAGCTCAACACACAACACGTGTGTGTGTGTGTGTGTGTGTGTGTACATATATACACAATAGACAGACCATTTGTCATGAAATGGTAAAGAAAGAATAGGAAAAAAATTATCGATAAAAAATTTTAAAGTGGTGAATTGAATATGTGTAGCAAAAAGATTCAATAGAAAAAAAATGAACAAGTAGTGATAACTGTCACATGTTTATAGACTGAAAATAATTCTATGAACATCTGAGGAAAAGGGAAGTTATATCCAAATAATAAAAAGTACAAAGGTTTCAGATTTCTTTTCTGCAACACTAAACACCAAAAAGCAAGGGGCTATTACAGTATTCTAAATTGCACTTTTCCTTATTAAAACACAATATAGGAGTGAGAGGAGAGGAATCCATATGCAGAGAAGATCAAGGAAACCATAAGAAAGATGGTAGTAACCATCCTTATAGACCCAGAGTCTATACTGTCTCCTTAAATATTTTTAAGAAATTACCTTTAAAAATTTATATTTGTTTATGTGTTCTATAAATATTTTAAGGTCACAAATGAGGAAAGAAATCCAGTCATCATCCCACCCCAAAACAACTGCCAATATCATTGTGTTTCACATGTAGTTTCATGTCTTCACTGTAATTGAGATCACAGAATACATAGTTTATTATGTGTTGATCTTTCTCACTTAAGTATGTGTTGACAGCTTCCTAAATCAGCTTCAGCCTAGACACCTCCCATCCCCATCAGTTTTAAACCCAATTTCCAGCTTGGCCTTCCCACTCGGATATGAAGATGAACATATCTAAAACCAAGAGCTTGATTTACAGCCTTCCTGTTCCCACATTTTTCCTCTTTCCATATTTTTTACCTCAGAAATCAATATCGCCCCCACATACTTTTTCCATAAGCCACAAACATGAAAATGAAGCTTGGCTTCTTTCTTCTTCATGCTTTCATTCAAATTATCAGAAAGTCATAGCTATTTGAAAACATGTCTCAGATCTGCCTTTATCTGTGATACAGACTTGCAATCTGTTTGCCCCACTTTTCTTCTGCATCTGGACTATCAGGTAGCCTCCTGGCTGGTGTTCTGCAGGAGCCCTGTTTGGGGAGATAGCTAAGATTGCGGTTGACTATGGGCCATAGACATTTTTGGGCATTGTCGCCTTCCGTAGTCTCACGGGACTTGGCCCAGGATCTCGAGAGATTTGAGCAATGACTCAGCAGATTGACATTTTTGGGCATTGTCGCCTTCCGTAGTCTCACGGGACTTGGCCCAAGATCTCGAGAGATTTGAGTAGTGACTCGGCAGATCGAGCAAGCACCATTCCTGCTCGGGCGCATGGGATGAGACCAGAGAGAGAAAGGACAGGGTTATCGCTATTGTATAGATACATTGTAGTTTCTTGTAAGAGTACGTGGCTTGGTTTCTTGTGAGAGTGAAAGGACAGGGTTATCGCTATTGTATAGATACATTGTAGTTTCTTGTAAGAGTACGTGGTTGGTTTCTTGTGAGAGTGTGTATGTAGTGTTAGAAATTACAAGAGACAGAGACAGAAAGATTAAAGAATTTTTTCGTCTCCATCCTGTCTCCGGACTCCTTCCCGCGGCGCTGCCGTTCCAGGCTGCAATCCCTTTCCGGCGCTAACAGTTGGTGGCCCGTACGGGGAATTCAGCACGGCAGGTAAGAACTGAGAAACCTCACAGGAGTCTCTAGTCAGAGCGGTTAAAATGGGTTCGAAAATAACTAAGACCCAAGTGTACGAGGCTCTTGATGAATTCTTTGATATGGATGAGTCTGTCGTTAGTGAGGAGGATTTAGAAAACAGTGAAGGCAATCATAAAAGCGTAGATTCCGCTGAGTCAACTAAGACCAGTAAGGAGAGTATTAGAAGTGTCCCCAAAATTACAAAGATCCGAGCTGCTAAAGCTATTCAAGATTTATTAGAGATATTTCAAGGATACATGGTCTCAATTGAACCTGGGACTCAGGATGTTACTGAGTCAGTTAGGACCAATGAGAGTAGTAGTAGTGAGGAGGAATTAACTAAAGGTGATTTTGAGAAAATGAATAAAAGGAAATTAAGGAAGACCAAGATAAGGGATCATCAAGTGGAGGAACTTGTGTCCTCTACTCCCCCATGGGTGAAATCGATTACAGAAAATATGAAGGGTATCACTAGACGTTTGCATACCCTAGAAATAGAAATAAAAAGTCTTTCTGAGCGCTTATGCGCTCTCGAGGGTAACTCACAGATTACATTGGGAACTGCCAGTATTTGAATATGAAAATGGACAGAGGGGCCACCAGCCAATAGATTTCAAAACAATAAAAAATCTCAAAGAGGCAGTAATGACTTATGGACCCCAAGCTCCTTTCACGTTGAGTATATTGGAGTCCCTTAACACCTTTAGCTTAACCCCCGCAGACTGGAAACGTCTATGTAAAGCAACATTAAGTGGGGGACAATACTTGGTTTGGCGATCGCAATTTCAGGAACTTTGTATAGAAACAGCTAAAAGAAATGCAGATGCGGGGTTTGGAGACCATAATATAGAAATGCTCACAGGAGAAGGGCAATTCGCAGACATACAGGATCAAAAACATTATACCCCAGGAGTATATGCTCAGATAAATGCAGCTGCCTTAAAGGCATGGAAAACTGTACAAGGACCTGGGGATCTACAAGGTAGCTTGTCCAAAGTAATTCAAGGACCTAATGAACCATATGCTGAATACAACAAATGGAGTACGCCCCCACATACTTTTTCCATAAGCCACAAACATGAAAATGAAGCTTGGCTTCTTTCTTCTTCATGCTTTCATTCAAATTATCAGAAAGTCATAGCTATTTGAAAACATGTCTCAGATCTGCCTTTATCTGTGATACAGACTTGCAATCTGTTTGCCCCACTTTTATACAACCTTTGGAATTCCCCCATATTTGTGATCAAGAAAAAATCAGGAAAATGGCGATTATTACCTTGATCTTAGCCATAATTAAATAAAACCATGCAAGTCATGGGGCCTACTTCATTTATGCCTTTTGGTTGAATGCCCCAGGTTTGTGCTTTTTCAGTTCCTTCTATTAACAATAATGGCCCTGATCAGAGATATCTTTTGCCAAATATATGTGGACTTCTGCATCTGGACTATCAGGTAGCCTCCTGGCTGGTGTTCTTCTTTTTTTTTTTAAAGATGTCACATCTCATTGTTTACAAGCTTTTGCTGCATTGGGGCATCCCCAAAATGCTTAAAACAGATAATGGTCCCGCTTATACGTCCTCATCTTTCAAACAGTTTTGCGCAAAATTCAACATATCCCATAAAACAGGCATCCCATACAATCCTCAGGGTCAAGGCATTATTGAAAGAGCAAACCGCACACTAAAAGTTATGTTGTTAAAACAGAAAGAAGGAAACTGGATAAAAATCCTAAGGACAGATTGGCAGTTGCCCTGTTTACTTTAAATTTTTAACTTTAGACTCTGATGGTTATTCTGCTGGAGACAGACATTGGAACCCACATCAACAACATAAACCTTTGGTTTACTGGAAGGATGTTCTTTCAGGTACATGGAAGGGTCCGGATCCAGTATTAATTTGGGGGAGAGGATCTGTTTGTGTCTTTCCAAAGCATGAATCCTCTCCAATATGGATACCATCTAGATTAATAAAGCAGGTACCACATCAAAAGTATCAAGATGAAGTTGTTGAGGAATCAAGATTAATAAAAAAGGTACAAAATCAAGAGGACCATGATGAAGATATGGAATGATTCCCTTAAAAGAGTTTTTAATTTATTTATTTGCTTTAGTTGTACACAATGCAATACATTTATGTTTACGTGGTGCTGAGGATCTAACGCGGGCCGCGCACGTGCGAGGCCAGCGCTCTACCGCTGAGCCACAATCCCAGCCCCTGGCTGGTGTTCTTACTTCTTGTGCCTCTTTTCCATCCATTCTTCCTTCAAAAGAGATTTTTTTTTCAATCACATGATCCAGATTATATTTAAAAATCTCTCTAAATACTTACATGAGAAATACTTGCAGTAAGAAACAAATCCAAACACTTTACCTTCAGAGCCTTGTAAACATTCTAAAGCTGTGAATGAATAGGTTCCTGGCTACCTACTCTATTTCCGGATCCCAGCTCCCCAGTGAGCTGAAGGCAATTCAGTCCTGTGGCCTTTCATTAATTCAAAAGCCATATGAAGCTCCAGCACTGTTCAGGATCTTCTCAATGCTGATCCCACTGTCTGAACTGTTACTTATTCCTGCCACTCATTACATGACTTCTTCTTTCTAATTACTTACATCTTACCGTAGCAATCAGAGACTTTCTTTTTATCAGAGATTTGTACCCTTTTCATTCACTTCATATTCCATCAACATTTGTGATCAGATATTTGGAGACTTTTTTTGTCTCTTCCAACAGATTGAAACTTCATTCAGACAGGAATCATGTATATTTTATTGGTCTATGCACAGTCATCCCCTAATGGTGCAATATTTGGAGTTTGATGGATGCCCAATAAATATCTCTTCAAAGAATAGAATCTGAATCCAATTTCCCCATGTTAGGCTTCAAAAATGTGGTTTCCTTTGCTGCTAAATATTTCAACCTATAAAAGAATTATGATATATTTAACCATATTTTTCCAGTTATTCACATAACAAAAAAAATGCTATTGTATTTAAACATTCTTATTTTTCACTATATATTAAAAAACCTTGTTTTGACTAAGAGTAGAAACCAGGTCAAATTGTATAAACATTTAAGTGGAGAGCTGGAATATATTTTAGATGATAAATTCAGATATTTTGAGGTACTGATTTTTGCCAAATGATTAATTACTTTATTTCTACTTTCCAAGGGAAATTCCAATAGGGGGCATTACTGCCATGAGGACTGTTGTTCTTATCCTAAGAATGACAGCAAGCTAGATAAGCAATGAGATCTTAGTTGTGTTTCTTTTGTAAAAATCAGAGAGCCAAAGGCACAAAAATAACTAAATGACTTAAAGTTCAAATATGAAGGGTCCATCCTAGGGGAAAAATACCTATAGGTATTTTCAAATTTGGGGGAGCAGTAAGAAAAGAAATGCACCATTGACAAAGGTAGGGATATATCAGCTAAAATCATAATGAACTTCTAATTTCCCTGTGGGTGAGCAAGATGGGTTAGACTCCCAAGGATCCCAGCCACAGAATGTGTCTGGGCTTTCTCAACAACTCTTTCTAAAAGCCTCCATTAGTGCCTGGGAGTCGCAGGGTAAAGCCTTTTGGTGGAACAGGAGAGTTGAAAGAAATTCTTCCAAGTTGCTGTGGAAGTCTCTGCCACAGGCAGTAGGAAGTCAGAGAAATCCCCACTGACTGGGCACCCAGACATCCACAGAGCGCAGAGGGCAGGGCAAGAGGAGTGAAATTCTAGAAGGCTCACTGAAACTTCACCTACTGCAGCAGGTGATTCACTGGGGCAGAGAAGCAGGATTGGGAGGAATCTTTCAGGACCCAGAAAGGGAGGACTGGAGAGGAAAAAGTAACTCCCTAATGACACACAAAGCTGTCAGCCAGACTGTAAAGCTGAGTGAGATCTGAAATCTAGGATGTAAAGTAGAAAGACATTTCCAAATTCTAACTAGTTCTCAGATCCCAAGCCCTGAAGAAATGAAAGTCTTGATTCCATCCTCAAAGTATCTGAAGCCAATAATAAACTAAATTTAGCTAAAGCTATACCAGAACCCCAACTGAGCTAAGCTATAGATTAGATGGATTCAGCCCACCACTCTAGTGGCATGACAAAAGAAGAGGTAGGCTCTTTTCTAGGGGTGAATAATATTTACTACTGGCATATGATCAAAATAGATCATAAAAACAATGGCTGATGTATCATAATATATGACACATGAAGAATCAAAAAAAATGTTACCATGGTAAAGAAAGAAATGTACTCCATACTGTTATGCCCAGAGAATGGACCCCCCAAAACCCCCAAGGAATCCAGAGTGCATGCAAGAACAAAGAGCCTTTATTCAGGCTTAAGCTCGGACTCTCAGACCTCACCAACACAGTGGATCTGTACTGAGAGCCCTGAACTGAGGAAAGACTGAGTCTCTATAGGGGTAGAAGCAAGGAGAGGGAAGGGGCTCGCCTGATTGGCCAGGGGAGCCCATGCATGTGTAAGGAAGTTTTCATTGGTGGAGGCCATCTCCAGAGCTATGGAATGTGCTAACTGATCACTGCAGGGCCCTGCCATTGCCCTACTTTATTGTGCACAGGCTGGCTTATCATATCCGGGCTTATTCCCGCCTTGTGACAGGAGACTTGCAACAGTTTGAGGCAGCTGATAACAAAATGGGGTTACAGCAGTTTGACTTCTACTGTCTTTAAGCCAAGCATTTTACAGAAGCAAAAAGAAGCGGTTCAACTGAAAAGAGGCTTGGGGCTGGAAAAGGGGGTTCCACACATACAAGAAGATGATGAGGTGATATAGTGGTTTAATTATTAGAAAGGGATTTCAAAATAATACTGATAAAATTAAACTGAAAGCTTATCAAAAACAAAAATCTTGTGAATCACAAAAGACATCCCAAGGGTAATTTTAAAATACTTTAATTGACTAAAAACAAAAATGCTGCATAAATATTTGTAGGATGCCACTTTAGTAGTTTTGTCAGGTGCAGGGATACATATAAATATTTGCAGGATGCTTAGAGGAAACTTTATGACTTTAAGTATTTATACTAGAAAAATTAGTAGACTCAAATCAATGATGTAATTTCCTTTTTAACAAACTAGGGAAATAAGAGACAAAAACACAAAGTTAGTGGAAAGAAGTCAATATGTTGAACAGTAATTAATAAAATAGAAAGCAAAAAAAGCAAAGGAGAAAAATCAATAAACCCCAAATCTGGTTCTTTGAAAACATCAATAAAAAAAAATTTCTAGCTAGACTGATCAAAGAATTAGAAGGGAGAAGAGACTGATTACCAATATCAGGGATGAAAGAGGGGATGGATATCACTATTAACCTTACACATATTTTTAAAATATTGGGGTAATATAATGAATATATTTATGCTTATTGATTTAAATATTTAAATAAAATTGAGAACTCTATCTGAAAATACACAATACTGAAGTTCAATTTTTAAAAATTATCTTAATAGCCTTACATTGAATAAGATATCAAATTCAGGCATAACATCTTTCCACAACAGAAACAAAAAAAAAACTTCACAGTCTGCTCATATTGCAAGTGAGTTCTACATTTAAGGAAGAAATAATGCCAATTCTATACACAATCTTCCAAAAAGTTAAAAAGCAATAAGCATTTTCAACTTATTTCATGAGGTCAGAATTGTACGTTAGCATCTCTAATCCAAAAATCTGAAATTTGAGATGCTCCAAAATCTGAAACACATTTTTTGAGTCCCAGCTGTATGCCACAAGTGCAATATTTCATACCTGAATTCCTGTGAAAGATTACGGTAACGAGAGAGGCACACACCACGGTCCATTCAGCGTCCCCAAGAGCAAATGACCTTCCTAGTCCACTTGAGCTGTGATGTGTTTTCTCTATGCATGTCCAGATACCCATGCTCTAGCTCCCACATGAAGGTATAAAGCGGCACCCCAGCAGCCTGGAATGGCCTGTTCTCCAGGGTGCGGAGACCTCCTTCATGTATCAGTCGTCATCTTGTTTGAGTTTTTGTTTGTGATTATTTTCTGTCCTGTGGTATAAAGATATTGTTGAAAATGTCAGAAAAGCCTGCAGATGCCCCTATGGGTAACAGTGACTAGAAAAAAAAGGAAGAATTTATGTTTATCTGTAGCACAGGAAGTCAAGCTGTTGGAGAAACTGGGCAGTGGTGGCGTGTGACAATGTCTTAGAAATGAGTATGGTGTTGGAGAGATCACCCTGGAGATGACTTGAAGAAATAGAAGAATAAACTGTTGAAGTTCTGTGTTGAAAGTGATGAACTAAAGTTGATGAAAAATAATAAAACACAGCATTCAGCTAAAAATGAAATCTCAACAGCATCTTGAAACTGTAGATCCATTCCATCATAGTGATCACATGCCATAATGGTATGCTGATCATGAAATAAGTGAAGAGCTATCACAATTAAGTGAAACTAGAAGGGAACTGTAGATATTTAACAGGCTATTGCAGAAACTTAAAAATAACACATGGGGCCTCGGATTGTAGCTCAGTGGTAGAGTACTTGCCTGGCACATATAAGGCACTGGGTTTGATCCTCATCACCACATAAAAATAAATAAATAAAAATAAAGGTATTGTTCCATCTACATCTAAAAAATATTTTAAAAAATAACACATGGCATTTAATTTTTAAAGATTTTTTAGTCAGAAAGCCTCTGCTGATCACCAAATTTTTATGAGATTGCCAAGGTCATCATGGATGAAAATCTGACACCAGAACAAGTCTACAATACAGATGCAATATCATTGTTTTGCTGTTCTTCTCCCTGAAAGACACTGAGTACAGGAGATGAGACAGTCACTACAGGAATTAAGGATGCCAAGGACAGAAGAAATGTGCATAAGTGTAAGCTTGCTGTGATGGGCAGATGCTTATGTAAGGATTGAATCTCTTACTAGTCCAGTATCATGCTAACAAAATGGAATGAATCATCAGGGACATCTTTTCTGATTGGTTTCACGAATACCTTGTATCCACAGCTCATACTTACTGCAGGGAAGTGGGACTGGATCACCATTGAAAGATTTTATTATTCGTTAACAGCTGTTCTGCTCATCCTCCAGCTGGAATTCTCATCAAAGATGTTTATGTCATGTGCTTTCCATCAAATGTAACTTCATTAATTCAGCCATGTAACAAGGATATCCTTAGATCAATGAAGAGTAAATATTAAAACACTTTTTTGTTTTGTTTTGTTTTGCATTACTGGGATTCAAACCTAGAGCCTCACACATGCTAGGCAAATGCTCGACCACAGAGCCACATCCCTAGCTCCCTCCTTTCTTAAACAGCATGCTAGCAGCAGTGAACAGAGATTTGGTGTAGAAGATTTTCAAAAGGAATTTAGTATGAAGGATGTTGTCCAACACTTGGGGCACAGTGAATAAAAACACAGTTGTGCATGCATCATCTAACTTCTGGCCTGTGACTGCCCAGTGATAATGATAAATAAGGTAGTGACTGAAGGATTCCATGCCATGTGAGAAAAAAATGTCTGGCCTTCTATGTACGAAAATATATACTTTCAGCATTCATCAGTAAACCAAGAGAAATGAATATTTTAAAAGTTTTTAACATTGATAATGGAGTTTCAGTTGTTCATTCATTGACCTGTGGTGAAATAGCCATGATGTTCTTGTGATCACAGTGAAAATGAAAACAATACCATTACAGAAAAGTGCTCACAGATGACATGATAGGTCTGTGTGACGGGCTTGTGGAAGGACCAGAGCAGTGAATGTTCACAGCAGAATGAGAAATCTTGCTGGTTTATGAAATTAAACAGGCTTCTAAGACAACAACCATTGTTTTTGAGGCAGATGACTCTGGAGGAAACATTCTAAAAAGCCATCCAACAGAATGCCTTCCATCTCTAGAGGACCCACTTCCTGGACTTTTAACTGCTCCTGATGTTTCTTCTCACCTATAAAAATAAAATGCAGTGTAAAAAAACCTTTTGATCAAAAAGCAGCATCACAGATGGAGACTGAAAGCTACTGTTGCTTGTTGCCACTGTTGTTTAGCAGCTAAAATATGGTTTCTGGTGATGTCACTGAGCTGCTTAGCTGGCCTGAATACATTATTTTTTTACTATATTAATTGTATGTGTTTTTTTTTTTTTTTTTTTTTTTTTTTACTGTTAAGCTTTTAGGTGTGAGTAAGTATAAAAAGGTGATTGCTTATTAGTAGTATATCAATTCAGAGTCAGGGCTAGTGGTATAGCTCAGTGGTAGAGTATTTATCTAGCATGCACAAGGCCCTGGTTTGGTCCTCAGGACTGCAAAACACAGAAACCAAACTAAAAATGACCTATGGAGTCAGGAATGATGACATTCAACAATCCCAGATTCCACATGAGTGGCAGAGACAGTGATGCTTTTGCTTTCTGGTGGTTCAACATAAACAAACTTTGTTTCATGCACAAAATTAATTAAAATTAAAATGTTGTATGAAATTATCTTTAGACTATGTATATAAGGTATACATGAAAGAATGAACTTCATGTTTAAATATGCCCCATCTCCAATTATGTGTATGTATCTCATATATTATGCATTAGGTATCCAATTATTTATTATTTATTATTATTTATTCAAATAGTTCACAATCTGGAAAAAACAAAAACAAAAGTTGAAACACTTTTGGTCCTGAATATTTTGAATAAAGGATATTCAAACTGTACTTTGAAATCAAAACCAAAAATATCATAAGAAACAGAAGTTACAGATGAATATCCCTCATGAACATAGGCACAAACATTTCAATAAATCTATCTTCAAAAAAAAAGTGAACCCAGAAATATAGAACAAAAGTAATATATCACAATAAAATGGGATCAATTCCAGGAATAAGAAGCTGGCTCAATATTTAAAATGAAATCAGTGTAACTTTTATCAGTCATGTTAAAAAGAAAAAGCATATAATCATCTTAATACATGTAGAAACAATATTTGACAAAATTCAAATCCATTTCATGTTAAAATCTCTCTGCAAATTGGGAATATAAAATAATTCTTTAATTTGATAAAAATAATGTACAAAAATCCTATAGATAAAATTAATAAGGAAAAAACTGGATTATTTCTAAGATCAGGAGCAATACAAAAATGTTCATTCTTAGCATATCATTTAATCTTATACTGAAAGTTCTATTAACATAATAGGCAAGAAATATAAACAAAAATATTCATCTCAGAAAGCAAGAATTGAAACACTATTTATTACACAGACAACATTTTGTAAAAAATCCTAAAGACCTCTATTTTTTCCCTCCAGAACCAAAAAGTAAAATTAGCAAGATTCAAAATCAACATACCAATATTCTTCTGTTTTATATACCATTGACAAAAAAATGATATTTAAAGGAAATAAATTACATAAAAATAGGAAGTAATTAGAAATAATTGTAGCAAATTGTTGCCAAAATCCACATATTGAAAAATACAAAACATTACCCAACTTGAATACAATCGTGCATCAAATTACAATGTTTGAGACAGCAATGGACTATGTATGCCATAGCAATGTCATAAGATATATTGCTGTGTGACATTATAGCCATCTTAGTTTTTATAAATGTATGCTATGATGTTTGCATAATAATGAAAATTTGAGATTAAAAGTTGTTAAGATGTTATCTTTCATAGGGTACCATGCTGCATTCCTGTAATTCCAGCTACTTACTAGGGAGGCTGATGCAGGAGGATCACAAGTTGGAGGCCAGCCTGAGCAACGTAATGAGACTCTGCCTTAAATTAAAAAAAAAAAAAAAAAAAAGGCTGGAGATCTAGCTCTGTGACAAAGCACTCCTGGGTTCAATCCCCAGTACCAATCATACATCAAATATCATAAGATATTTACACACACACACACAAGTCATCTCTTCCCAAATTGATATATCTATTGCTTTAATGGAATCCAAACAAACAAAAAAAATCATCTAAAGCTTTAACACATCCAAAAGTCCAGTCATTCTAAATTATGTGTAATAGCAATAGATTTAGGATGCATGCAAAAATTTTGAGAAAGTAGTTTGAAGTTAGAACTCATGCTCATGCTACCTGACATGAAAATTTAACACAGAGCTACAGTAATTAAGACAGTCTTCCATTGTCTAACAATAGATATTTAGATCAACAAAATATAATCAAGACTCAAGGAAGAGACTCTCACATACATTAAATACATTAGAAATTGATTTTTTTTGGGGGGGTACTGGGGATTGAATTCAGGGGCACTCGACCACTGGGCCACACCCCCAGCCCTTTTTTTGTATTTTATTAGAGACAGGGTCTCACTGAGTTGCTAAGTGCCTGGCCATTGCTGAGGCTGGTTTGAACTCATGATCCTCCTGCCTCAGCCTCTCCCAAGTGCTGGGATTACAGGCAGAAATTGATCTTTGACAAAGGAAATAACATAAGGTAATGGGGGAAAATAATTTTTCAACAAATGATTTTGAATAACAGGACATCTGTTTGAACAAAAGAAAATATTGACCCATATCTCTCTCTCTCACACACACACACACACACACACACACACACACAAATTAACTCAAAATGGATTATAGGTCAAAACAGTACTAATGCCAAGAATATTATGTTTGTTGTGTCATAGTATAATTGCTAAAAATTAATAATCAACAGAAAAAATCTTAAAAGCACTCAGAGAAAATAGGTACATTACCTAATAGTTAACAACAGTTTGAATGAGAACCAGGGGACAAAGGAAACACATCTATTAGTGCCAACTCAATGGCAAGAAGAAAATCCCTAAAAAATAAAAGCAGAGGCTGGGCGCTATGGCAAATGCCTGTAATCCCAGTGGCTCAGAAGGCTGAGATAGGAGGATTGTGTGTTCAAAGCCAGCCTCAGCAACAACAAGACCCTAAGCAATTCAGTGAGACCCTGTCTGTAAATAAAATACAAAATAGGATTGGGGATGTGGCTCAGTGGTTGAGTGCCCTGAGTTCAATTCCCAGTACCCTACCCGCAAAATAAATAAAAATAAAGGCAGAATATCACTCTTCATAGACAAATACTGAGACAATTTCTCTCCAGTACACTGAACCACATAAAATTCTTTAAAAGTTCTTTAGGCTGAAGGGAAATAATGAAAACGTGGATCTATAGGAGGGAAGAAATTACATCAAATGTGGTAAATATTTGAATAAATACAAAACATATTTTTACCTTATCTCATGTCATACACAAAAAACAACTCAAATGTATTAAAGGCTTACATGTAAGATCTAAACTTCTGAAACTACCAGAAGAAAAAATAAGGGGAAATCTCCATGACATTGTACTGAGCAGTAATTTTTAAAATCATGACTCAAAAAAGAAAGTAAACAAAAGCAAAAGAAGACAAACGGGATTATGTAAAACTAAACAGCATTGGCATAGTAAAGGAAATTATCTGCAGAGTGAAGACACAAACTGCAGAATGGGAGAAAATGTTACCAAACCACATATCTGATAAGGGGTTAATATCCAAAGTATATAGAGAACTCAATAGTAAGAAAACAAATAACCTAATTTTTAAATGGGCAAAGGGTATGTCTTCTTTAATAAACATGTGTTAAAAGAAAGTTGTACAAGTAAATAGCCAACAGGTTTGTGAAAAATAGTCACTAATCATTAGGAAAATGCAAAATTAAAGCCACAAGAAAATATCATCTCAACCCCAGTTAAAATGGCTATTATCATAAAGATGCATGATAAGTGTTACTAAGAATGTAGAGAAAAAGGAACCTTTACACTCTATTGGTAGGAATGTAAATTAGTATAACCATTATGAAAAATAGCATGGAGTTTCCAGAAAAATTAAAAATAGAACTACCTTATGATCCAGACATACATCCAGAGAAAATCAGATCACTATGTTGAAGAGATAACTGCGCTCTCATGTTCATCACAGCACTATTCACAATAGCCAAAATATGGAATCAACCAATGCACGAATGGATAAAGAACACACACACACACACACACACACACAGAGTGAAATGCTATTCAGCCACAAAAAAATGAATAAAATCCTGTCATTTGTAACACGAATGAACCTGGAGGATTTATGCTAAGTAAAATAAACCAGGCACAGAAATACAAATATTGTATGACCTCATTTAAATGTTTGATCTAAAGATATTGAACTCATAGAGGTAGAGAGAGAACACTCTCATTATGAGAGACTGGGGAAAAGGGAGATGGTAAGGAAGAGAGATGTTGGTCACAGGGTACAAAATCTTCAGTTAGACAAGAGGAATGAATGAGTTTTTGTGATTTTGCATAGCATGGTGATCCTAGTTAATGTGTTCTATATTTCAAATTGCTGAGAGTGGGCTTTTTATGTTCTTACCACAAAAAAATAGTAAATATGCAAGCTGATGGATATTTAGTTAACATGATATGTCATTCCACAATGTATGCATGTATGCAAAGTATCACATAATTCCCCATAAAATATATGTAATTGTTATTTGTCAATTAAAAATAAAAACTAAAAAGAAATTTTAATTATGTCAAGAAAATTATATTAAATACAAGGCATCCATAAGATAAACTATAATATAAACTTTTAAAAAAAATTTTTGTCAATGGACCTTTATTTTACTTATTTATATGTGGTGCTGAGAATCAAATCCAGTGCTTCACACATACTAGGCAAGCGCTCTAACACTGAGTCACAACCCCAGCCCAATGTAAACTTTTAAATCATGTATTGTGAACCTAAATTTTGTCATATTCCCAAATGCATATGTTGAAATTCTAATCCCCAATGTTAATTTTGTGAAAATTAAAGAGGTAATTAAGATTAAATGAGGTCATAAATGTGGATCCTTAATCCTGTAGGGCTAGTATTCTTGTAAGAAAAGAAAGGGATATCAAGGCCATGTGCACACATAAAGAAAAGGTCATGTGAAGACTCAGTGAGGAGGTGGCAGTCTGCAAGCCAAGAAGAGAGCTCTCAGGAGAAACCAAACTTGCTAATGAATGTTTCATGGATTTCCAGACTTCAGAACGGCAATAAATATTTGTTCTTCAAGCCACCCATTCTCTGGTATTTTGTTATAGCAGCTCTTACACTTTAATACATCATGTATTCAAAATTATGTAATAAAGTAAGAAAATACATGTTGTTATGATATAGGCAATATAGAAAATTATATCTCTGTCTCTGTCTCTTTCACACACATTTGCACATACACGCACACACAGACACACTCATAACATTTATGCTCAAATTTTACTTGGTTGGTGTGGATGGTTTCCTTATAGGTATATTCAAATTTTTTTAAAGTGAACATATTTTATCAAATATAAATAAGTTAAAATTTTAGAAGTTATTGGGTTCAAATTCTTAATCCCTGTGAATTTTAGAAGATCATGGAAAATAAAACATGATCCTGCTAACGTGATAATTGAGATGAGAACTTTTGTACTGCAAAACTGCACTGACATTAATTGCTCCTTGCTTTCCCTAATATTATTATACCCATAAAATTACTTTCCTATCACTGCAAAATTTTAAAAAAATAATAAAAGGTGATATAATTATTGGAAAGAATTAGTAAAGATGAAAAAATGTGAAAGCAATGCTCTGATGCCAAAATAGCTATTCTAAACATTTGTGCTTGCTGTGGCTTGCAGTTAAAATTTAAAAATAGCACTTAAATATGCGTGTTAATAACATCCAGAAGGCATTTCTTTCAAGCCTGTTTGGGTTGTTGAAGGGTTTAATTTAACCACAGCATTCATTTATGTCTAGCAGTTAAATTTTTTCTTTTAAGCTCAAAGGAACTGTGAGTTGTAACTATGATCTAATTGGTAAGGAATGAAGAATGTTTTTCATGTTTTATAGACAACATGAATCCTGATCATTTTATAGCAGTAAATTATGAAGCACTCCACTTGCTGTGTCTCCCTGTGGAAACGGGGCCTAGCTCATTAAACTATAAAAATAACTTGCTGGGTTCCCAGCTCCTAGAACGGCTCTCTGACAAGGTGGGTTATTTTTATTTCACTAATGTACATTCACTAGGCAGTCCAGAGCAAGTGAGATTCTTTACCATCCCCAACTAAATCAATTTATAACTACATCTACATGTCAGAGGGGATGTACAAAGAACCTAAACTGCTGTATAGGAAGATAATTTATTATTGATTTTTTTCAACTTTTTTTTTTTTTCCCCCCAAAAAGTGGCTACAATTCACTGGTTCCTTGGTTCCTTTCTGCAACACAGATTATCTATAGGACACTTGTGACCTGTCAATCCTGGTTTCTGCCTGAGGAAAAGGACATAAGAGGCTGGAATGCCTGACTTCCTGTAGGCTTAAACAAGAATAAAGAATGACCTTGTGGTCATTTAAAAACAGAGCAAAAATCACCTGTCTGCTTTGTCCATTGTGAAAACACTTCAAAATAAAGTGCTAATGATCTGTTATTTAAATATGCATACCTGCTAAACCAGCTTACCTAATCTTATTAGGAAAAAAGTTGCCATTAATTTCATAGTTTTTTCTCTTGGACTTAATGAGGCAAATATCCAATTGCAAATACCTTGAAGGCCACGCTCAGAGCTCATGACTGGAGGAAGTGAGAAAAGACTGTGACACAAAATCTGTAACCTGCAGAGCTTGCTTGGAGCCCTGTAGCAATTGATTCTGTTCGCTTTCCTCTGGTTCTACAGAGAATAGACTCTTAAAGACCTAACAGCAGCAATTTCAACAGAACATGTTTCCTTTCCATGATTAGAGCGAGGGCCATACCTATGCTACATTTCTAAGTTGTTCCTACCACAGAGTTTCTTTACCTCTGTTCTTTACATGTATAAAGTCAAATAACAATCTCTGTCACCAAACCACTGTTAGGATTTGCTGGTTGTTTTAGTCAGCTATTTTGTTGCTGTGACCAAAAGACCTGACAAGAACAATGTAGAGGAGGAAAAGTTTATTTTGCTTCTTGGTTTCAGAGATTAGGTCCAAGGTTGGTCAACTCCATGGCTCTGGATCTGAGGTGAGGCAGAAACAGCTCAAGACATGGCATCAGGAAGGGGAGAGAGGGAGAGAGAAAGAGCGCACGAGCACTCTGTTCACCAGGGACAAAATGTTAATCCCAAAGTCATGCCTTCAGTGACCCATCTCTTCCAGCTGTAACCCAGCCACCTACGGTTACCACCCTCCCTGTTAATCTATATCAGTAGATTAATCCACTGATCAGGTCATACCTCTCATAATCTAATCATATCACCTCCAAAAATTCTTACATTGCTTCACACAGTGTTTAGGGGGGACAGCCCCTATCTAAACCATAACACTGGTAAAATATTAAATAGTTTCTACCGTTACTATAGATTACTATAATAGTTATCTTGTAAAGACAGATGTAATGAAAATAAGAAAATCTTTGTAGACATATCCCAACCAATTTAGTCAGAAAATCAGTCAAAATTTACCATAGTTCCTACTACTCCCATTACAATTCTGCCACTCTGTCCTCCCTGTACTAACAGTGTTGTTTTTTTTTTAAATTTTGTTCATTCTTGCTATATTTGTGCAAAAATTTACTCTCACAAGAAAATTGTGTTTTCCCTCCCTTTGATTAGAAAACTTCCTTTTGTATCAAAATATTTTCACAAGTAAATGGGAATTACAGGATTTAGACCCTTGACATAATATATTCTGAAACACTTAGAAATCCCAAGACCTGGATTTGAATCCTATCTTAGCTATATAATTTTGTTTTGTTTGCTGGTCTATAAAATGATAGTAGTAAAAAAAAATAACCATTTTATTGACCTTCAGATTTGGGGGAACAATAAGGTAAGAGATATAAAGACGCTGTGTGAACCACATAGCACTATAGAAATACCAGCAATTATTAGTTTATCAGCCATTGCACCATCCTACTTATTAGATGGTCACACTTTAGCTAACCAAGCCATGTGAGAAATTGCAACAGTCCTGTAAATCAGGACAAAGCAGGCCTGCATATATCAAGGAAAATCACTGTCAAAGAAGTATGCTTTGCTCTGCGGGTACTAATCTACTGCTGAAAGAGTGATTTGTATCATAAACTAATCTTGATTCTAAGGACAATATTAATAGTATTGGTCAAGAGGAAAAGAATGTAACATCAGGATGATGTTATGATTAACAAAGATGACTTATCATCACAGAGGATGGAGACAAGTGAACTGTGAAAGGCCAACCGAAACCTCTCCCTTCCTATTAACATCGGCACCTTCATGTTCTATGGCCACTTCTGCCAATATGGCAGACCCACTTCAAACCTGCACACCTCCCATCTCCTCTCACCAACTCAAGGGGATGACTCCAGCAATCATTAGATTTTCCCCTCTCCACAAATTATTACCAACAGCAACCAAGAATGCTATTAATTTTTTACATGAAAAAAAAATCTCTCTTTAAACGCACTCCCTATCTCTTGCCATCTAATACTTCATTTCCCTCATTGCCTTTTAAATAAAACCCCTTGAAATTTTGTTTTTATTGGGTACTGCCAATTTTTTTCTCTTCTAGTCTCTCCTAAGCCCATACTATAAGCATTTTACCCCCCATGAAGTCACCAAAAATGCTTTCCTATTTTGAGAAGGACACCCACGTTGCTAAATCTAATAGCAATTCTCATCTCAGCTGAAGCTTATCTCAGTTCTCATTCAAAATGTCCTGTAGCACGACTAATCACATCTTCTGAAATGTTCTCCTCATGGGGACTGAGGACACACATTCACCTGTTTTCCACCTACTTCTTTGGCAGCTTCTTCATAATGCTTCTTGCTGACTCCTACTCATAGTTTTTGTTCTATGCATGCTGGATTGCTCCAGAGCTCAGTTGTTATTCCTCTTCTCTGTGGTGATCTCATCCAATCTCACGACTTTAAATACCATCCAAATGCTGATGATCCCCTAATTTGTATCTGCAGCCCAGACCACCCCTCCAAGATGCAGGTGTGTGTATTTGCACAGCCTGTTTGACTTCCCCACTTAAATGTAAAATCATCATTTCTAGCTTAACAGGTCCAGAATTCAACTCTTGATATTCTTTCCTGTGATGGTCCCTCTCATACAGGGACTTCCATCTTTCTAAATACATAAGCAAAAATGTTCAGTCTTCCTAAACCCACTCTTTTCTCACACAACACAAATCCTATGTGTTCCACATTCAAGCTATCTTAAGAATCCAACCTTTTTTTTTTCATCTGTAGTGATATCATCTGGTTTTAGGTACCATGAAATTTTGCTTGAAATAAAGTACTGTCTTTTTTATTTGGCCTTTACCTTTTAACCTGGTTCTCCCTGCCCCCACCAAACTATTTTCAACACAGAGAGAGGTCAGTGATTCTGTCAAAGCATACATCAGATCAGGTCAGGCTTATCCCCCCACCTCTAAACCTTCAAACATCTTCTTACCTTTCTCATAGCAAAAGCCATATTATTCTATTCAAGAATGCCCTACGTGCTGTGGCCACCTGTTATCTCTCTGATTTCATCTTCTTGTGCTGTTAACCACCATTGGCTCCACTTCAGCACACAAATTCCTTTACTATTCCTCAGCTAGACCAAGCATGACTCTTCCTTGGGGATTCAGATCCAGCAGTTTCCTCTGCCGGGATTCTGATTTGCCAAAGGCACAGCATAAATTCTCCAAGTGTCCAAGTGTTATCCATCCTTGGCTCTTTGAGCAATTCATTGTCTTGGTCTTTCTTTGTATGAAATTGTCTTTATTTTGCATTCATTTTGAAATTTTATTTTGCTAGACAGAATTCTTGGTTGGCAGCTTTTTTTTTTTTTTCTCTCTCTTTTCCTTCAGTGCTGAGAATATGCTATTCTTCTGTCCTCTGGCTTCCATTTCTTCAATTGAGTATCCAACCATTAATTACATGGGTGCTCTACTGTATATGATAAATTGGTTTTCTCTTCATGCTTTTAAGTTTTTTTTTCTTTGTCTTTTATTTCCAACAGTATTATGTGCCTGGGCATGGACTTTCTTCCTTTCTTTTTTCTTCTTTTGTGGATTCATTCTACTTGGGGTTTGTCAAACTTCTTGGATATATAATTATTAGTTTTAATTAAATATAAAAAAATCTCTATCCATTATTTATCCAAATGTTTTCCTCTATCCCTGTTTTTCACTCTTCTTAAAAGCCCCTAGTTACACATACATTGGTTGACTTAATGTGGTCTCATATATCTTTGAGGTTCTGTTCATTTTTCTTCAATCTTTTTTCTTTTCATTCTTCAAATGGAATTCTCTTTATGTATTTTCTAGTTCATGGAGCTTTTCTTTCCTTCCATTTCCCATATGCTGTTGCTTTACTGAATTTTAATTTTTATTAGTTATACTTCTCAATTCAGAATTTTCATTTTTTAAAAATTTCTCTTCATTAAGATTCTCTACTTGTTAATTCACTAATGTCATATTTTCCTCTAATTTGCCAACCATGACTTTTTTTAGTTTCTTTAATATCTTCAAAATTGTTTCCTTGAAATCTTTGCATGCTAAATCTAATATCTCCAGATGGTCATAGTGATACTCCATTGTATTTTTCCCCCTTATTCACACTTTCCTATCCCTTGCCTGTCTTAAAATTTTTGTTGAAAACTGTACTCTTAAAATAATACACTTTATCAAATATGAATTCTGATTTCTCCTCCAAAGTTCTTTTTATTTATTTATTTTTTACATTTCATATTATACTTATAAAGCACATTTTGACATATCTCTGTTTGTATACAAAGTATATTCACACCATTCATGACTTCATACAGGCACTTAGGGTAGCGATATCCATCTCATTTTACTATCTTTTTTTCTTTTCCTTCGCCCTTTTGCCCCCTCCCTTCCCCTCCCTCCCCATTGGCCATTCTAGTGTTCCTATAATCCTCCTATGCTCCCCATCCAAACCCCACTGTGAATCAGCCTCTTTATATCAGAGAAAACATTTGGCATTTGGATTTTGGGGATTGGTTAACTTCACTTAGCATTATATTCTCTAACTTCATTCATTTTCCTGCAAATGCCATGATTTTATTCTCTCTTATTGTTGAGTAATATCCCATTGTGTATATATACCACATTTTCTTTATCCATTCATCTACTGAAGGGCATCTAGGTTGGTTCCACAGTTTAGCTATTGTGAATTGTGCTGCTATAAACATTAATGTGGCTATGTCCCTGTAGTAGGCTGTTTTTAAGTCCTTTGAGTATAGACCAAGGAGTGGGATAGCTGGGTCATAAGGTGGTTCCATTCCAAGTTTTCCAAGGAATCTCCATACTGATTTCCATATTGGCTGCACCATTTTGCAGTTCCACCAACAATGTATGAGCATGCCTTTATCTCCACATCCTCGTCAACATTTATTGTTGTTTGTGTTCTTAATAGTTGCCATTCTGACTAGTGTGAGATAAAATCTTACAGTGGTTTTGATTTGCATTTCTCTAATTGCCAGAGATAGTAAACATTTTTTCAAGTATTTGTTGATTGATTGTATATCTTCTGAGAAGTGTCTGTTCATTTCCTTGGCCCATTTATTGATGAGGATTATTATTTTTTTTTTTTTTTTTTTTGGATTATTTTGGCTATTCTGGGTCTCTTATTTTTCCAGATGAATTTCATGACTGCTTTTTCTATTTCTTTGAGGAATGTCATTGGGATTTTGATTGGAATTACATTAAATCTGTATAATGCCTTTGGTAGTATGGACATTTTGACAATATTGACTCTACCTATCCAAGAGCAAGGTAGGTCTTTCCATCTTCTGAGTTCTTCTGTGATTTCTTTCTTTAGTGTTCTATAATTTTCCTTATAGAGGTCTTTCACCTCTTTCGTTAAGTTGATTCCCAGGTATTTTTTTTTTTTTTTTGATGCTATTGTAAATGGGGTAGTTTTCATCATTTCTCTTTCAGAGGCTTTGTCACTGATGTACAAAAATGCCTTTGACTTATGGGTATTGATTTTGTATCCTGCTACTTTGCCGAATTCATTTACTAGTTGTAAAAGATTTCTGGTAGAGTTTTTTGTGTCTTCTAGGTATATTATCATGTCATCAGCAAATAGTGCTAATTTGAGCTCTTCTTTTCCTATGTGGATCCCTTTAATTTCTTTCGTCTGTCTAATTGCTCTGGCCAGAGTTTCCAGTACTTTGTTAAATAGCAGTGGTGAAAGGGGGCATCCCTGTCTTGTTCCAGTTTTTAGAGGGAATGCTTTCAATTTTTCTCCATTTAAGATAATGTTAGCTCGGGGCCTTGCATAAATAGCTTTTATAATGTTGAGATATGTTCCTGATATTCCTAGTTTTTCCAGTGTTTTGAACATAAAGGGGTGCTGTATTTTGTCAAATGCTTTTTCTGCGTCTATTGAGATATTCATATGATTTTTAAGTCTATTGATGTGGTGTATTATGTTTATTGATTTCCGAATGTTGAACCAGCCTTGCATCCCTGGAATAAACCCCACTTGATCGTGGTGCACTATCTTCTTGATATGTTTTTGTATCTGATTTGCCAGAATTTTGTTGAGGACTTTTGCATTTATGTTCATTAAAGATATTGGCCTGAAGTTTTCTTTTTTGGATGCGTCTTTGCCTGGCTTTGGAATTAATGTAATATTGGCCTCATGGAAAGAGTCTGGAAGAGCTCTCTCTTTTTCTATTTCTTGAAATAGTTTGAAGAGCATTGGTATTAGTTCTTCTTTGAAAGTCTTGTAGAACTCTGTTGTAAACCCATCAGGTCCTGGACTTTTCCTTGTTGGTAGCTTTTTGATGACATCTTCTATTTCTTTGCTTGTAATCGATCTGTTTAAATTGTGTAGAGCCTCCAGATCCAGTTTAGGCAAATCATATGACTGTAGAAATCTGTCATTGCATTCAGTATTTTCTATTTTATTAGAGTACAAGTTTTCAAAGTAATTTCTAATTATCTTCTGTATATCTGAGGTGTTTGTTATGATATTCCCTTTTTCATCACGAATGTTAGCAATTTTAGTTTTTTCTCTTCTTCTTTTCGTTAGCATTGCTAAGGGTCTGTCAATTTTGTTTATTTTTTCAAAGAACCAACTTTTAGTTTTGTCAATTCTTTGAATTGTTTCCTTAGTCTCAATTTCATTGATTTCTGCTCTGATTTTAATTATTTCCTGTCCTCTGCTGCTCTTGGTGTTGATCTGTTCTTCTTTTTCTAGTGCTTTGAGGTGTGATGTTAAGTCATTTATTGTTGGTTTAATTTTTCCTTTTAAGGAATGAACTCAGTGCAATGAATTTTCCTCTTACTACTGCCTTCATAGTGTCCCAGAGATTTCTATACAATGTATCTGTATTCTCATTTACCTCTAGGAATTTTTTAGTCTCCTCTTTGATGTCTTCTTCAACCCCTTGTTCATTCAGTAGCATGTTGTTTAGCTTCCAGTTGTTGGAGTAGTTTTTCTTATTCTTTGTTTTGTCGTTGATTTCCAATTTCATCCCTTTATGGTCTGATAGAATGCAGGGTAGTATCCCTATTTTTTTATATTTGCTGAGAGTTGCCTTGTGACATAATATATGGTCTATTTTGGAGAAGGAGCCATGTGCTGCTGAGAAAAAAAGTGTATTCTTTTACTGAGGGATGAAATATTCTATATATGTCCGTTAGGTCTAAGTTATTAATTGTTTTAAGGAGGCCTAAGTTTTCTTTGTTTAGTTTTTGTTTGGATGATCTATCCATTAGTGAGAGAGGTGTGTTGAAATCCCCTATAATAACTGTGTTGTGGTCAATTTTACTCTTGGACTTGAGAAGAGTTTGTTTGATGAATATAGGAGCTCCATTATTTGGGGCATATAGACTTACGTTTGTTATATCCTGTTGGTGAATTGTTCCCTTAAGTAGTAAGAAATATCCATCTTTGTCCCTTTTGATTAGCTTTGGCTTGAAGTCTACCTTATTTGAAATGAGAATGGAAACCCCTGCTTGCTTCCACAGCCCATGTGAGTGATAAGACTTTTCCCAGCCTTTCACTTTCAGTCTATTGATGTCTTTTTCTATGAGGTGTGTTTCTTGGAGACAGCAAATTATTGGGCCATTTCTTTTAATCCATTCAGATAATCTGTGTCTTTTGAATTGTGAGTTTAGGCCGTTAACATTCAGGGTTATTATTGAGATGTGATTTTTATTCCCATCCATTTTTATTTGTATTATGATCTTTAGCTTGATTTGGTTTCTCTTTTGGTTCGTATTTCCCTTAGTTTACTATCTCCCTTTGTTGATTTTCATTGTTATTTTTCTCTTCTTCTTCATGAAAAATTTTGCCCAGGATGTTCAGAAGTGCTGGCTTTCGAGGTGCAAAATCTTTTAACTTTTGCTTGTTGTGGAAGGTTTTTATTTCATCTTTGAATCTAAAGCTCAATTTTGCTGAATATAAGATTCTTGGTTGACATCCCTTTTCTTTCAGAGCTTGAAATATGCTATTCCAAGATCTTCTTGCTTTTAAGCTCTGGGTAGAAAAATCTGAACATAGTCTGACTGGTTTCCCCCTATATGTAATCTGCTTCCTTTCTCTTGTGGCTTTTAATATTCTCTCCTTGATCAGTATATTAGGCATTTTCATTATAATGTGTCTTGGTGTGGATCTGTTGTGATTTTGTATTTTGGTGTTCGGTAAGCCTCTTGAACTTGGTTTTCCCATTCATTCCTCAAGTTTGGAAAATTTTCTGTAATTATTTCATTAAATAAATTACTCATTCCTTTGGCTTGAAACTCTGCCCCCTCCTCTGCCCCAATCACTCTTATGTTTGGTCTTTTTATGTTGTCCCATAATTCTTGAATGTTCTGTTCTTGGTTTCTTACCATTTTTGCTGTGTAATCTAGATTTTTCTCTAGGATATATATTTTGTCTTCATTGTCTGAGGTTCTTTATTCCAAGTGATCTACTCTGTTGGTGATACTTTCGATTGAGCTTTTATTTTGTTTATTGCTTCTTTCATTTCCAGAATTTCTGTTTGGTTTCTCTTTAGAGCCTCTATCTCCGTATTGAAGTAATCTTTTACTTCCTGTATTTGTTTATGGAGTTCTTTGTGAAAATGATCTTTCGCCACCTGTATTTGCTCCCTCATCTTATTTTTGAGTTAATTCTTAAGTTCCGCAAATATTTGGAATATGTAATTTTTAAATTCCATCTCTGGCATTTCACCAACTATGCATGCCATGGATTCTACTGAGGAGGTATATTGATTCGTTTGTGTCACTTTCTTCCCTTGTTTCTTCATATTGCTTGTGCGTCTATTCTTCCTGCACTGTGGGACCTTGACTATTTTGATTTTACCTTAAAACCTTATGTTGCTCCTGTAGTACAATGCTATCAGATCCCCTTATATTTCCTTTACATTTTAAAATCAAACACTTTCTATTCAGAGAATCCCAGTTTGATCACAGTGTACAGATTTAGTTAACCCAGATATTGTTTCCAGTTTACTCTGTATGCTTCTGATGGGGTTTTATAGTTTCAAGTAATGGACACAGAGGTGATATGTTTAGGAAGAAGGAAGTGAGTGTATTGACTTGTTCTTTCTTAGAAAGTATGAAAAGAGAGTTCTATGTAAGTGGTTTAGTATCAGCAGATGAGAGAGGAAAGAGAATGGGGTGAATGATTAGGTGGAAAGACTGATTTATATATAAACCTAACTTATGCAGCAGTTGAGAGAAGAAATAAAGAAAGATGGAAAAATAAAAAAGAAGAAAAAAAAATGACCAAGGAGTAGAAATTAGTGTAAGAGAGAGGAGAGAGTGAGTCTAGAAAATAGAGAATAAACTATATATAACACCACTTTGCTATATATTTCAATTGTACCCATTCTAAAAATCCCAATTTCTGCATATAACTTGTTTTTGCCTCTGTTGAGTATGCAATGGCATGGTGTAAATAGGGAAGATGAAGGAAGAAGAAAAAATACAAAAGTGAGAAGGAAGAAAAGAAAGAAAGAAAAGAGGAGCAGAAGCAAACAAACACACTGTCAATCAAAACAAAAACAAAGCAAAAACAAACAAACAAAAAACCCCCCTAAGAAACAATGAAACAAACAAACAAAAAGAAAAACGTTGAACCCAGGAACAAGTCTCAAACAAAATGGACCCTTGGAAGCCCTTCTTTTTACCCTTCCAGTTTAAGCCAATTGACCTGGATCATGTCCAGTCAGCAATCCTGTTAGTGGAGTCAAGGCCGCACCTTTGGCCAGTTGCAGAATGGCACAGTGGAAGAGTGGAGGGGGCTTATCCTCAGGTTGGGCCCTGCGTGCAGCAGCAGGGAGATGCTACTCTGGGCCCTGAAGACCAGGCAAACTGGCAGCTGGGTCTCTCCTTCCAGGCGGGCGGGTGCCTACCTCTTGTTCTGGTCGCAGCTGGGCAGGTCGCACAATCCTAGGGAGTGTAGGAAGGCCTTCCCCAGGTCTGGCCCTGTGTGCAGCAGCAGAGAGATGCTACTCTGGGCCCTGGAGGCCAGGCAAACTGATGGCTGTGTCTCTCCTTCCGGCGGGCGGGTGCTCTGGTCGCAGCTGGGCAGGTCTCACTCCCCCCCCCCCCCTCAATTGTGTTTTTTATTTGGTTAATTGTTCCCTTCATTTCAAGGATTTCTGACTTTTTTTTTTTTCAGAGTTTCTATCTCTTTTGAAATAATCTTTTGCTACCTGTATTTGCTCTCTTATATCTTTGTTGTAGTGGTCAATTTTTGCCTGTATCTGTTCATTTAGGTCATTCTTTGATTCACAGATCATTTTAATTATGAACCTTCTGAACTCCTTTTCTGAAATTTCATCAACTTGCTGAGCATGGGTTCTGTTATTGTAGTATCCTGGTTTGTTTGGGGTACTTTCCTCCCTTGTTTTTTTCATGTTGTCTATTTGCCTTACTTTCTTGCAGTGTAGATCTTAGATATTACAGTTTCTTCCCTATATTCTTATAATATCCTTGCAGGTTGTCTGTGCCTCCCCTGAGTGTTGGGCTATCAGAACCTCCCACTGTCCTTCAAAGTATGCTACCTGGGAGTTGGTGTGGGTCAAACTGGTTGAGTCTGAGCTCCTGTGGTGGTCTGCTGGTTAGAAGAGGCAGTCCTCTGAGCGGAGGTCAGTGAAGGTGTCCTAGACTCGCCTGAGCTCTGCAGGTGTGGGCTGGGCTGACCTGGGCCTGCCTGTGCTTGGGCAGAGGTTGGCGGAACTTCCCAGAGCCTGGCCACACTCGAGGGAATGTCAGCGGGACTGACCTGGTGCTGACCACACTGGTGTGAAGGTCAGCAGGACTGACCTGGGCCCGCCTGAACTCAAGCAGAGTTGGCAGGTCTGTTCTTACTGGCTCCTGCTCTGGGGCAGAGGTTGGCCGGACTCCCAAAGTTCTTTTTGGTGCTAGTTGTTGGTGTTTTATATTCGCTTTTTTAAACAACATGCTGTGAAATCTGTGAAATCTTTTTCATGTGCAGTATACAACTACTGATGTCTCTTGAATTTTTAAAATTATTATTGTTTTTATCTTTAAGCTTAACCTGCTATCTGTTCTCCCTGTGTCTGCATACTTTGTTATCCAGTGATTGGTCAGAGGTTATTCTCAAGCATTTCAAGGTTTAAAAAGCTTCAATTCTCACCAATAGATAGGTATGTCTGTAGGAGAGCAAATTCAAAATTCAACTCATCTTCAAGACTGCCCTGATTTTGCTGTCTGATAGTCCTTTGGCATTTTCCCTTCATTTTAAGATCTGGAATGGTGATTAAAGAGAGATTCTATCTCCAGCCTAGATTCCCCACTCCAAGATGCAGATATTGTCCAGAAACTTGCATTTCTGTGTTTGGTGACATTTCTAAAAGGTAATATGACAGAGGAAGGATTTGCAGTCAAGAATAGCATTTAAGAACATAACTTCCTCCAATCAGAGGAGATAGTCCTTGGGTCATGATCATATCATACACGTTTCATATTCCCACGCATGAAACACAGGGGACAGAAATGTGAAAGTAACTAAGTTTCCCACAAACGTTTCTTTTATTAATAACAAAGAGGAAGGTGATACGAAAAATCACAGAGGCATCATGTTATGTGAGCAGAGTAAAAGGAAAAATATCTAAGATTGAAAATAGTTTGGATTCATTCACACTGAACAAACCAATTTGGCAATTAATTCTTTAGTTAGAGATTATGAAGAATTATAAAATGCTAAGACAATTTTCAACTTTAACAAGAGAGCTGTTCAGGTAAAAAAAAAAAAAAACTTAGAAAAAGCATTTTTATACCTTACACTGGTCACCAGAAGAGAATTTCTTTAATTACTATTTTACATTTTCCCACTGGAAAGCATAAAGGAACACATCCTTACATTTCAATTGTCTTCATCCCAAGTCTCATTTTTATATAACTGATCTATGCTTCTATGTTTTCAATGAATCTTTAATGAGTTCCTTTATACTAAAAGAGTACTTACTCACATCTTCCTTACATCTCAAACAATTCATACCTAAGTTAGCAAAAGTACCTGAATGAAGTAGTCCTAAGATTAAAATTTCATAGCAGGAATAGTATAGTCTTTCTAAGACTCTTCAATGTGTATTGGTACTTGCAAATATGTCTTTACAGAAAGTGTTAAAAACTTAGAATTCAACTACAAATGCTTTTACTGCATTAGCCCTAAATCTAATTACATTTTTCAGAATATGTTCATAAAATATTTCAGTATATACTAAAACAGCATTTTCCATAATAATAGACAATTCTTTAAGCTATCTCCAGAGATCATTTCTTTATGCACAGTTCTTTTCTCAAATGTGAGCTAGAAAAACTACTTTTTTTTCAAATTTTTAAAGTACAAAGAAATGGATTGGCTTTTGCTTGGGTACCACACAAGCAATTTAAACCTCCTTAGTTCAGTCCCCAGGGGTACATAAGCAATACAGCTGTCCTTCAAAGATATATCAATACCCATCTTCTTGATAAAGTTTTATTGAACACATCTTTCTTCTGCAGAAAAATGCAATCTGGTTTTGATGAGCAGGAAGGATGGTGGACAGAAAGGTGAAAGTATCACTCAGATAAAACACAGGTATTGGCTAAGAGGGAGAAAAAGAACTGAAACCACAGTGTAAAGACTGCAAAGAGAGATGAAAGCTCTCAGAGTAAGAGTGGTGTCCAACCACAAAATAAAAGCAATAGCTGAGCATAATTATCCAAAGCACATGAGCAGCACCATGGCATACAGGGGATGAGACATAAATTTAGGAGATCTTGATTAATATTGGCTCAGTATTACAAAGCATAACCATCAAGCATGAGCCAATGTAATTATGGTTTTCAAAACTATAATTTACTCAAATTTGAAAAGGCAGTGACACAGTATGCACCCACCAAAATAATCTCAGTGACTTAAACACTTATAAAGTATTTTGTATTTAATTTTGTGCATGCCCATATATTTGTAATCTATCTGAGATTTCTGCATGTATGAGTCTGAAATAAGTTCAGTTCCAGCTGAGCGAGATGCTTGCTGAATGTTAATGAGACAGATTGTCTATTTTAATACGTGTTTTTGGACAAACTGATTATATTAAAGTATGTTGTAATTGAATTATTTTCTACACTATTATTTAGGAGTACTTGTTATTTTTGAGCTCTGGTTTTTAGCATACCAATAGTGATCTTAAAATATTTAAAATAACACAGTGTGTAAGATAAATAAGATCATATTACCAATAAAGATTACTTGCATGACAGGTAAAATTAGACTTCTTGGAGGATTTTATATTTCTCTTTGGAGGTTGTTTCCCCATGATTTTCTATCACAGGAAGATGATTTAGACTCAGACCAATCACTCCACTCTCTTCAATTCACCAAAAGCCAAACTTTTCAAATTAGTTAAATGTGTGGTCACATAAAAAGCAATTGTGTCATTAAAGTTCTTGCCTTATTCACCTACCAAATTCTCCCACATGGGCAATATTCTGAATTATAAACTATCTGCATACATATCCTTGAAGTTGGTTTCCCATAGTTGGCTCTCTTAATTTGTGAAGGTTTAATGCTAAGCTAGTAAAATTAATTATATTTGCTTCTGGTGAGGCGATAGAGTAGCACAACTCTTTCTCTTTTCCTTCTTAGGATAATATTTCTAATTTGCACCCTTCAGAACACATAAACATATCTAAATAAAGAAAACTAAACAATACCAATAATAAAAGTAGGTACCATTTAATGAATATTTACCATATCATAGGCAAATGCTAAGTGTGTTGAAATATAATTTTAACTCCCCAATAACCTCATCAGATAGCTGTTATTATTCCTCCTTTTGCCATAAGGAAATGGGTTCAGGGAAGCTTGTGATGTATCTAATTAAATAATGTGATTTAATATATTTATGGAACAGGGGAAAAAATAAAAGAAAAAGTGAGTCCATGTTTATCTTGAAAGGAATCTTAATAAGAAAATTAGGAAATTTTCAAGCCCCAAAATATATTATATTAGCCGGGCACGGTGACACACGCCTGTAATCACAGCACTTTGGGAGGCTGAGGCAGGAGGATTGCAAGTTCAAAGCCAACCTCAGCAATGGCAAGGCACTTAGCAACTTAGTGAGACCCTGTCTCTAAATAAAATACAAAAAAAGGGGGGGGGGGGCTGGGGATGTGGCCCAGTGGCTCAGTGGTCAAGTGCCCCTGAATTCAATCCCCAGTACCACAAAAAAAAAAAAAAAAAATATATATATATATATATATATATATATATATTAAGTAATTTTCAAACTGTATTTTATAGGTGTTTAAAGTATGCAAAACACTTGTTATAAGCCTCTAATGTGCTAGGTGCAGTGGCACATACCCATAATCCCAGCTACTCGGGAGCCTGAGGCAGGAGGATGGCAAGTTCAAAGCCAGTTTCAGCAATCTAGGGAGGCCTTAAGCAACTTAGTGAGACCCTCTCTTAAAATAAAAAGTTAAAAGGGTTGGGGATGTTGCTCAGTGGTTAATCACCCCTGTTTTCAACCCTTAATACAAACAAACAAACAAAAACTCTAATGTACACATATTTATATAGAGATTAACATCCTAAACTATAAAGTTTATTATAGTTTATTTTATAATATATTAACATGAGTGTATTAGTCAGCATTGCATTGCTGTGACAATATAACTGAGATGGTCAGCTTATAAAAAGAAAAGATTTATTTTAGCTCATGCTTTCAGAGATTTTAGTCCATGATCACTTGGCCTACTGTTTTGGGGCCTGACCTGGTGAGGTGATGAAACATGGCAGAGAGCATGTGGTGAAAGAGTCTGCTCACCTCATGGTGACCGGGAAGGAAGCAGAGGTAGGAAGGGGCCAGGGCCCCAATATTCCCTTCAAAGGCATGCCACCAGTGACCTAACCTTCTTAAAAGTTCTACCATCTCCCAGTACCACCACAGGTACTGCGCCTTCAGATTCAAACTGCAGTATAGGAGTTAATTTGCACTTTGAATTTAATTCAGTTTTGGAATAAAATCTCCATACACATACAGGGGATGTGTTTGGACTTGTAAATGTGTTATTTATTGGGAGGTTTGTAGCGCAGGATTGACAATTCTGAAATTTCAGTGCAGTGAATTTTTGTATTTTTAAATTGGTAATCACATACCCTCCTCTAGTTCCTAACATCACTCAGGTAGGTAGTCTTAGGCAACAAGTACATCCTAACCAAGTAGTCTACTAGCAATCACATGAATGTGTCAACTCTGTGTCATTATATAATATAATATATATATATATATATCATTATATAACTGCATAGTTATATCATTTACAGCTTAGAGGCTAAGCTATATTCTATATTACTCTATACTTAAACCTCATGATAAAATTGCTAGTATCCATAGAACCAGAACAATAGGTTAGGGTTCTAATAATGTGTTCATTTTACTAATGAAGAAATCAAGTTTCAAAAAGTTTAAGTAATTTGCTCAAGGTCAAATTCTAAAACAAATTAATATTTCAAGACCAACATCTGACCACAGAAGGCTTCTGATATCTCACACCTCTCAAGGATGAGGAATGCGGGCACTTGTTTTTCTTAACGACTCAACTTGGACACAAGATAGTTCTATTCCACTTTGAAGCTACTGAATCAGTGTAATTGAAGAGTATCTGTAGATTAAAAAGTGAACTTTTAGAAAATATCATCTACAAAAACACATATAAATCATAAAAATAAATTTGACACGCTGAAATGATATGACTATAAATGATATTTAAAACTACAAATTCAAAGTTTTGTGTTCAGCACCAAAGAAGCTTCATTGTTCTCATTAAATGACACCAAAGTAAGTAAACATTATAAACTTAATTCATAAACCAGACATCATTTACCGCTATGTGCTATTAGAATTGAGTGCCCCAAATGACTTCATTCGAGTAAATAATTAAGAGTTTTAAAAGCACAACTAGTAGAAAGAGAAGAGGTTTGGAATCAAGAAAGCTGACAGTGAGTTTTAGATTACAGGGCTTTGGGCAAATGACTTAACTGTTCTGAACTTTAGAACAAAGAAAGGGGAAGTCCACTTTTTAAGGGCTTTTTGTGGGCCAGGTGCTGCTCTCTGGCCTTCATTATTTTCTGATTTAAGAGGAGCAGCAATAGATGCTTCACAGGAATATTTTAAACAATAGAGAAGAAACTGCATTTAGGAAAGACTGGGAAATGTGATAATGCTCAAGTGGGGCACTGATAAAGTTCAGCTACGGAGAATTATCCACTCAACAAAGGTGATGTGCAGAAGCCCTGATTAAAGAGTTGGCTGACAATGCGTTTGTTTACATGGAAATGCCCCGGGCATTGCTGCCTTCCGGGATCTCGCTCCTGGGACTTGGCCCGAAATCTCACTCACGGGACTTGGCCTGGGATCTCGCGGGACTTGGCACAAGATCTAGAGGGACTTACACCAGAGGAAAAAAGCCAGCCTGCTCCATTCCCTTTTGGGTGCATGAGACTGTGTCCTAGAGAGAGTGTGCGGGTTTAATGCTATTTGTGTGTATATGTTGTAGCTTCTTGAAAGAGTGCCTGCCGTGGTTTCTTGTGAGAGTGTGTGTGTGTTGTTAGAGGTTGCAGAAGCCAGAGAGAGAAAAATAAAATAACTTTATCGTTTCTATCCTGTCTCCGAGTCTTCTGTTGGATTCCAGGCAGAGGCTGCACCTCCCAGGCAGAAGGCCACACCTCCCCAGGTACCTTGTGAAAAACTACAGCTCCCAGGATCCTCAGCGTGACCAAAAAACCTGACCAGCAAGTCCCCTGTCCACTACCCACCCCCCCCCACCTCTGCTGGCCTATAGGACAAGGACTCACTCCAAGGGGGTTTTATGGCCCCTACTCTATTTAAACCAGGACCGGACTGAGCTCTCGCTCTGTTCCCGCTCTCTGTTCCTGCTCTCCGTTCCCGCGTGCTCCAGCTCCCATTCGTTCCCCGCGGTTTGTCCCCATCCCCTCCACGTGTTTCTTTGGTAATTCAATAAACCCCTTTCCTTTTCCTATACGACAGTTCCAGCATCCGTCCCTTCCTGCAAATTCCGCTAACATCTTCTACCGCAGCCCGCTGTTCTAAAGGGCAGATTGTTACCGGCGCTAACAGTGATGCAAAACCCACAGTGGACAAAGGGAAGCAAACTAATATCTATGCACGAGCTCATTCTGCCAGTGATGTTCTAGTTCAGGAGAAGGCAGCTGGCACAACTAAATCATTCAAAGGCCCCAAATCAATGTGAGGCGAAATCCCTGAAAGTGATTCCCAGGGTTATAAGAAAAACAAACACAGGGCATGGGTGGCACTTGACTGTAATCCCAGTGACTCCAGAAGCTGAGGCAGGAGGATTGCGAGTTCAAAGCCAGCCTCAGCAACTTAGCAAGACACTCTCTCAAAATAAAATATATAAAAGGGACTGGGAGCCGGGTGTGGTAGCACATGCCTGTAATCCCAGCAGTTTGGGAGGCTGAGGCAGGAGGAATGCGAGTTCATACCCAGCCTCAGCAACTTAGTGAGGCCCTAAAAAACTTAGTGAGACCCTGTCTCCAAGTAAAATATTAAAAAGTGTTGGGGATTTGGCTCAGTGGTTAAAAACCCCTGAGCTCAATCCCTGGTACCAGGAAAAAAGAAAAAAAAAAGTTTGATTTCAGAGAGGGAGGATTCAAAAAATGTTTTCCAAACTCTGCCTTTCTTGAGGGACAAATGAGATTTATCAGAAAATGTAACTATCTTAACAAAGGAAGAATTGGAGTTTTTCTATTAAATTCTGAAAGATAAATGTAAATTGGTGATTAGAAATTACAGAGAGACAGTTTGGGACTTCTACAAAGAGTCATTGTCTTTACCCTTAACGTTCTTCAAGTGTAGAGTGGGTTATAAATAAACCATTTCTAATGAAGAAAGTCTCAAGTTATTAGTATTCAAATCTCTACAAAAAGTGACTTACTGAAAATAATATGCTTACAAATATCTGGAAAACAGTCAAGAGAACTCGAAACTATATTCCTGATGATCGGAAAAAGGTAAATTTGGTTTGCGATATATCATTCAAAAGGGAAATAGATCACCTAGAAATAAAGGTCAGAGGTCATTGGGAGGCCAAATTTTGTCATGGTTACTAGTCTAAGATCTAGAGTCAAAGACTTGAAATCAACTTTTCGTTCTGCCTACACTTTGTTCTCACTTACTTTGAAGTTAATATTTCAGTGTCATTTTTGTCATCCATTAAATGGGTGTGACACCCACTTCTCTGTTGGAAAAGAGGAAAGTGAGGGGGGAGAAAAAGTATATAAAACACTTACTGGAATGTCTGGCAGAGAGAAAGTACTAGAAATGATTGAAATTAGCATAGGAGGAAGAAGGGGGAAAGGCACTAATGTTATTTATCCTGAGGGTAAAAATAGAAGTAGAAAATCTTCCTGATGATTTCCAGAATTATCTATTCTTAATTAGGCAAGTGACCTCATCCAGGGCAGAAATACCGTTTCCTACTAGGACAGGGCTATATTACAATTTTCTTCCTTTACTAGAAGTGAAGTTCACATAAGGCACTGTTTTAGCCATTGTATAATCTAGGGCACATCCGTGTGATTTTTTTACAATGTCTAATTGAAGACATATTCTAGGGAATCTCATCTCTCCACGAGAAATAGAGTCTTTTCTACAACTTCACACCTGACAGTTTATTTCTCTAGTACAATTTCACAAGAAAAGAAGAGGAACTGAATGTCACTGAGATAGAAATATAAAAGAATTACATCAGTGGTAACAAGAAAATATAAATTGTCATCTTTCATCTATTTCCGACTGTGCTAACACAATATTTTGACTACTTCTAAAAAGAATGCACATGAACCCTCAGCAGATGTTTCAAATATCAAACATTCCTGACCCTTGACTGTCAAAATAGCAAAGCTCTATTTTGAAACCCTTTCCTAGAGTAGGCCTGGTTTGCATTGATGTTTTGACCTTTCACTCCTTTCTTAACATCATCACATACAGTGAAATCTTTTGGGATTCCTCAGCCTCATCCCTGTTCTCGGGACCAGCTCCTTCCCCGTCTATCTATGGGTTTCCACAGCTGCCTCCTCACCAGTTACAGTACCAAGAGATCCAGTTTGTTTAACAGTCCTTGTTTACACCTGTTGTGTCATCAGGTTTAGCATTGATTCAGGGTTTTCACTGAAATAAACCAGGGTAGGTTTTGTGGACTCCACTTTTTACCTTGTCTCCTGTGTGAGGGTACCAGCAGTGAACAGATTTCCCACCACTGAGCACATGACAAAATCAGAAAAAAGATCAGCAATTGAATCTCAATAAAAACAAGAGAGAGCTGGGGTTGTGGCTCAGGAGTAGAGCGCTCGCCTAGCACGTGCACAGCCCGGGTTCGATCCTCAGCACCACGTAAACATAAATGCATTGCATTGTGTACAACTAAAGCAAATAAATAAATATTAAAAAGAGAGAGAGAGAGAGAGAGAGAGAGAGAGAAATGCAAAACTGATGAGAGCTCAAGCAGTATACAAGATGCAGATTTAAATGCCTTAATTACATTGCTCTTCACCAGGGTAAAATATGTTTAAACTTTAAATCTGGAATAATTTCAAGTTTATAAAAAGCTTGTAAAATAAAATTGTGACAAGGAACAGCCATACACCCATTCCCTAGATTCATTTATTGCTAACATTTTACCTTGTCATTCTTTCTTCCTCTTTTCTGTTTTCTTCTCTCTCCCTCACATTCCCCTCTTCTTCTTCCCCAATTCCTATCTCCCCCCCCCCTTTTTTTTTCTTTTTCTGCCTTCCATTTGAGGGAAAATTACATAAATCTTTGCACTTTGCCCTGAAGTTTTCAATGTAATCCCCTACAATTTGGAATACACTTGTAACTACAGGTTTGCTATTGGTGTTGAAAACCTAAATTGCTATGATGCTTCACTGTCATTGTTTCACTTCATCAGTTGATGTAATACTTCAGAGTATTTCCACATCCAGTAGAAGACCCACTTCTACTGATAAAGGCATCATATATTGCCTTTATCAGTCATTATTTCTCTTGAGTATTCTTTAATCTGCAACATTTTCACAACTTTCCTCTTTCATGACATTAACATTTTTTGAATAATCTCTTGAGCTTCCTCTATTTTAATGTAATGTTAGGAAGAATATTTAGATAGAAAAATTTTTTAAATGAATAAATTCAACTTCCATATGAAAATGGATTTAAATTGAGGTATTCTATGATTTGATGGCATTTAAATCTGGAAAAATATTTAACAAATCATAAATAGTGATATCAAATTTCATCGTTTAGGTTCATTTCTCAAAGAAAGACATTGATTTTTAAATTTTTTATTATTATAATTATTAATGCATTTAATTGTTTTAGTTAGTTGGTTTCACTGTTACATTTTCATACTCTCATATATTAAACTTTGATCACTTCCTCTCTCACCTCTTTTATTCTCCCCTTTTCTTCTCTATCCCCAAACCCTTTCCAGACCCTAGTAGTTCCTCTTCTGTTTTCAGGTCATCTTTGTTTTTGTTTTTTGGAAGTTTTTGTTGTTGTTGTTTTGGTTTTTGTTTTCACATATGAGAGAGAACATGCAATGTTTAGAAAGACACTTTGGATGGAGGCAAAAAAGACAGGACTTATGAATGTAATTTATGTGAAATATTTTCATGTTCTAACACACACACACAAACATAGAAGTAATATCTAAATTGAAGCCCTTAATTTAGCAGATCTAATTCAGGATCTATAGAGAGAGTACCTTCTCAATTAATAATTTTGTGGTCTACAAATTGTAGTTATCTTCATTACCCTAAGTGCACATATGAAGACACAAATGGTGTGAATATACTTTGTATAAAACCAGTGATATGTAAAAATGTACTCTATATGTGCATTATGAATTGTAATGCGTTCTGCTGTCACATATAACAACTTAGAATAAAAAAATTGTAGTTATCTGAATATGACAACTATTTCAAATGTATTAGCCATAAAAAATGCAACTGAAAAATTACAGCCACGTATGAAAATTCAAACAAATGAGAACATAATAAAATATATTTTGTAGGAAAAGTTTGTTACTCCCATACAAGACAGATATAACTAAGAGTATTTTAAAGTACATGAGTATATACAAAGGATAATTTTCTGGCCATTTTGAGGGAAGAAAATACAAAATCTGTTTATTAAACAACTAGTGAATGCCCAGTAAGGTAGGAGTTTACAAGTACAAGATCCTCATGAATACAAACCATCTGATGGGACAAATCTAAAACAAATAAACAAAAAGTCTTGGATTTCAATAAAGGAGAAACTAGACTCCACACAAAATCCTTAAGTAGGGAACATTGTTGTGCCTGACCTATAAGGAAGCTTAGTTTTCTCAGTGGTTTGCAGAATAGATGGTCCAAGGAAGAATAGTGAAGGCAGAAGAAACATTTATCTGTAGTATCAAGAAGGCCTTCCTCATTTGGTTGGTTATAGGGAATATTTTTCAAAGACTCATCAACTCTTCTCCAAGAACTTTGAAAATATTATCAAATTATCAATATTGACATATCATTTCAATGGGTGCTAGAATCTCTACTTATTTAAATAAAGGATCCTATGAATTTTGTTGAATTTTTCTTCCTTCAATTTAGAGAAAGAAAGAAGAAAAAGGAAAATAAAAACTCAAGTCATCCAACAAATTTTTGTTAAGTTCCTACTATTTCTAGGTCTTATGACCATATATTCATTTTTAATATTTAAATAATTGACATGAAGAATTTATTTTCCTTCTTGCCTTACAGTACACAAATATAAGTCATCTTATTCTTTTAGAAAGAATATTATAGTAGATAGTTTTAGAATAAGATGTTTTTAAAGGGGTGCCATCACAAACCAAATAACTATGGGTGAGCTATTCATGTTATAAACCTATATTGCTATGATGGGTAGTTTCAAAAAGGATTATTTTTAAAGGAGTACCATCACAAACCAATTTGTAGGTCAGTAAACAATATTTCAAAAATGCACACAATTGGGATAACAAATTATTTGATCTTCCTAATAAATGTGATTGTATCTTGGACAAATCTTTTACAAATAGCCAGTTTGAGTCAACAGAGTCCTTCCCTAGGAATACTGGAAATGAAACTTAAAGAAAATGAATTAAATCTATTTTAAGTGGCGGGATTATGTTCATGGCATATTACTGTCACATGGAGTAGGGAGCAAAGAATGAGATATACGAAGATTTACAGATCTACAAAAGAATGAGACAAAAATTTAAGTAGAGAAGAGCTTTTGTCTATATTAAGGCTCACAATGACCCAAAGAAGAAGAACAAGGGGAAGAAGGGAAATATCACCCTCACAGGAATTCTGCTGCACTGCAGATCTCAGCACTCCTAGCTGTGGCCTGCTACCTCTGAGCTCACTTTGCAATTCTACCATGCTCCGTTGTCCCAGGGAGGTAGCACAACTGTTGTCATCTTGTCAGATCCATCAACTTCCCTCTGGCCCCTGTAGTTTTAGATAAAAACTGCTAAAAACTCTAACTGCCTGTACGTTCACACCCCATTCATAACATATTGCAGGTGCAATAGAGACTTGTGCATTTTTCAAAATATACCTCTGGAAGAGAAAATCAGCAGCATCTTTTTCCTCACTCACTCAATAAATATTTGAGCTTCTGTGTGCTCAGCTCCTTCAAAATTTGGGAATGAAAAGTGAACCAAACAGACCAGCACCTCTGACATTTATTTAGGAAAGACAATAATTAAATAAAACAGGTAGTATGCCAGATGCTAATAAGTTCTATGGAGAAATACAAATTAGAGAAGGGAGCGATGGAGTACTAGGACCAGAGGATTACAATTTAAAACAAAATACTCAAGAAAACCATCCTGGAGAAGGGGACAATTGAGCAGCTGGTGAAAGAATATTCCATGAGATCCTAACAAGGGGAGAACAAGGGGAAAGGCCAGAATTGTGCGGCAGGCTTCCTTCAAGCCTCTATTTCCCATTTTATCCATTTTCTAAAATCTGCTTTCTATCCTCAATCTGTAACTATTCAAGTTGCCCAACAGCTGCAATTTTTTTCTTTTGCTGCAAAAAATAAAGTCTTGCAATTTATGTTTTAGCTAAACAGACACATATGCCCATATAAACTCAGCAGAAAATTGCTTTTAGCAAAGAATTGCTATCATTTAGACTGATGCTGATTGGAAAGTAAGATTCACTGTACATTTTCCAAAGCAGCATCTGAAAAGCTTGAGCTTTCACAAGTGCTGTAATCTCTGAGTATTCATGTATTTAACATGATTAATCCATTGTAGATTGTCTGGTTTGGGGGCAGAAGGGCTTTCCTTTTGTTAACAGTGAATATCAAAAACATTACTATAAAATCAATCTCATAGAGCAAGGGAAGATAAGTATGCTTAGGACTCAAAACCTGGAAATTATTTCCAATTCCTAAAAATCCCTGGTTAAAAATGATAGACTTTAGTAAAAATGGTGTCTTTCGAGTTTGTAAGCATTTATTGGACTTCCAGAACTGAACAATATTAATACAAAAGAATCCCTAATTACTGTGATTGGTTGACCTTTCCTATGGGAAGTGGCTGGAAAATAATGCCCCCCACCAGCTGTCAAGTCAAACCAACTTACAATTGCCACTCTGTTCAGATGACATTTAACTTCACAGCGCACTATACTGAGTACATTCTAATCAAGGGCACCTGGGGGATCTGCATTCCTTCTTGGAATTCCAAATATTTTCTTCAATTTTTCATCTTCGTTAAAATTAGACTACAAATAAGCAATCGTATGTAGAACACAAATAACATGACCCTATATATGGCAAATGAATTGGGGCCAAATAAAATCTCAAATCCAGAGAACATTTTGTCCTAATTTTGTTTTGGAGACGTTAGCTCATTCAAGACTTCCATTTAGCCTAGTATGGGTCTAAGTACAGGAGAAATAATATTGACGTTTGGGAAAGCCAAGCATAAGCTGAGCACAAGCCAAGCATCCTCAATTCACACTGCCATACCTCTATGGCCTACCCTTCCCACTAGAGTTCACATCCTCCAGTTTCCACTCCGTTGAGATCAACTATTGATTGCTCTAATATCCCTTGATTTCTTCTTCTTTAAATCCATAGTTACAATCTACACCACTAATTTGACATATTCTAATTTTTGTGTCATCGGTTACAAGTTTTCCAAGTTTGTCATAAGCTCTTTGATGATGGTCTCTGTCATGCCCAGTTTTCAGACTGATTAGTTGATGCCATAATAAAATGGTGTTTGATTAAAAACAGAAATGATTCATCAGTAATAAACTAACATGTTCTAAAAAAGGTGATTTGCTTCTCCGATAGAATTATTGCTTGCCCTGTGAGAAGACAGTTGAAAAATTTCAAAGATAAAGTTCTTTCCATTTAGTAATAGCAGCTAAATGAACCCAAGGAACAGTTACAAAAACTACAGTGATTTTTTAAAAATTATTCTTATTATTTTAAATAATAAAAAGCACATAAAGGAGATAAAATACCAGACTGGGAAAAATTCTACTCAAAGCAGAAAAATGTAATCATTAATACATTATATGAAGTGATAATTTAGTGACAGGTTTCTAGTGACAATGTAAAACAAGAGAAAAAGGACAAATAAATGTTAAACTCTATTATATGCATTTCATTGCTAATAGCAAGATAATTGCTTCTGCATTGTATATGTCTTTGATAAAGTAGAAATTAAGTCTGGTAGATGAGGCGTTTTTGTAAAGCAATGCTACTAGAATCACTTGTAAAAATTTTTATTACTTGATGCTTAGATGTTGTACCATGACAAGTAACAGATTCTTTTACCCCAACTTTGCTTTCCCACACATGGCCCTACTGTGCAGATTAGAAGAGTTACTGCAGCCTTCCATGAAATCCTCACTGTAAAAACAAAGTTGCCTGTCTTGGGTAAAGGTATTTCAAGGGCAGCTTATACATTTCCTTGAATCATTTCCTTTATTAGCAGTGATGTCTGTGTCAAGAAAGTAAATTTATATTTGAGAATCACGAGGCCTATTCACATATTCAATTCATTCAACAAACATTTATTGAATACTCACTACATATTAATTCCCATATAAATAAATGTAAGTTACTTATATCCGTCAAGGTTGTTATTTGCAACCTATAGGACCAATTCAGACTCAATCAGAAAAAAGAAAATTGTTGCAACTTTAATGGATAGGTGACACACTCACTGAGAGTATAGGACAACCTGGTACAGAACAGTGGGAAGCCACACAGCTAGAGCCACCACCCAAACATGTCATGGCCCCTTGCAATGAGAACATCATGACCACTGCTATTGAACAGTTCTCTAGAACTTGTGCCACCAAGATCAATTCTACAAAACACTGCCATCCCAGGAAATCGGTCCAGATGTCTTTACCACCATCACCAAAAAACAGTTTTCTACTGTGCACAGTTAGTTGTTTATGGCACTAGAACCAAAAGCAAAGTCAAGTGTGGGTGCAGCTGATTGAGTCCTATCACAATGAGTATCTGGCCAGGTGCTGAGTTGCACATTATGATCCCAGTGATTTAGTAGGCTGAGGCAGGGGCATCACAAGTTTGAGGGCAGCCTGGGCAACTTAGCAAGGACCTGTCTTAAAATAAAAAATAAAAAGGTGTAGGTTAGCGGTAAAGTGCCCCTGGGTTCTATCCCCAGCATCCTTCTCCCCCTTGCAAGCACACACACACACACACACACACACACACACACACACACACTCACACACACATACACCCCCCCGAATATCTGACATCTTGAAGTTTTTCTACATTTGGAAAAAAGTAGTATGCCAAAACTATCCATCATCAAGATGATCTATTGACCTATCATTTCAATCATGTGATAATCCAAGTGCAATTAATGGGAAAACAGAAATTTGAAACATATTTGCATTAGATCTGCAAAACAAATTTGGACTTACTCTTCCCAGTAAGGCAACAGCAGGCATTCGAATGATCATGGTTAAATAGTTCTCCTTGCTCACCTCTCTTCTCTGAGGTAGTATCACATCAGTACCCCCAAGAACAAGTAAGTAGTTCCATAATGAAACACCAAAGTCAATAAGCTTCTGAGACTTTATTATGTCTTGAGGCTCATAAAAGAAAATGTGAGAAATAAATATTTTTAAAACTATGTAGATATTAAAATAGTTGTGTTAAAATCATTTTCTGTTGAAAATACTAACACATTTCCAATTCCCATTGAAGTAACTTTTCTATAAACTATTCTTTTTGGAAACATAATAATCAGCAGTTGAAAGGTGTAGTTTAATTAAAAATTTACCCTGGACTGTAGAACAGAAACTCAGTTTCTATTTCCTTGCTAACAGGTCTTGCTATTGCTTTAGCCATCTCATGACCAAAATCGAATCTTCTCCTGCAAGCTGTCATTGCTTCTATCAATTTTCTACTCACTGATTCTCTCTCACTTCTAGGCAGCGAGACATCTTTTCCCCCTTGCCTACTATTATCAAATTCATTTAATATCAACTCTATTTATGGAAATTCCCACTAATGGGAAAGTTCTTTTCTTATTCTCCAAACTATTTTTTATTAATTTAATGTAAATGTTAATTTAATATCATTTCACAAACTTTTCCTGTTTAATGTCAATTAAGAAGTCACTGGTTTGCTACTCAAAACAGCACTTAATGTCAATTACTGCAATCAGCCTTTCATTTGAAAACTGAATTTTTAAGTGAAACTGATTTTAATATGTCTTTAAATTTGCTCGGTAATGAGTTGAGTAGATTATAAAAGACAATTCTTTAAACTTTTTATTACTGTTAAAGGACTGGAAATGGCTACTTGAGTTTTCTAAGTGATCAAAACTATACATCAAAAGTTAAATAATGCAAAATTGTTAGCATTAACGCAGGTAGCTCTTTATTTGCCATAGTTTTGTTCATTCTTTCAGATAAATCTTTTCCCCATATTTCTACAAAATGTCATTTTGAGTGTTTTGTCAGCCCTTCTTTTGTCAGGGTTCTTTCCAACTCTTTATGCTTTACACAACCATAGCCATCATACCCAACTTGGTTTTATGGAAAAGTTCAAAGTTATGTTCTACCATTAGTCACATAAGCTATTATGAACATACTAATTTGCCGCAAGAGAAGAAAGAAAATACAATTCTGTCTAACATGAAAGAAATACCACACCTATATATGAAATTTAAGTAAAAAGTATAACATGGTATATTAACATATTAAGGATGGACTGTTTTACCTCTCTCACCTAATTTGACCACTTTTTAACATTAAAAAGTTAATTATTTTGCAATTTTAATAGTTAAATGAATTTAAATCTTATTTTAAAGAGGGAAATATGTCCATAGAGTGTTAGGTTTTCCATTTGTCATACACTTAATTTTTGTCTTTCAATCCAATGATACACATCAAATTACATATTCCTGAAGATCATTTTGCCTTTCTTTGGTTATTACATGTAGATTCAGTTATATCTAGTTTAAATAGCTCTTGATTGGGCATCATATTTAGTTATTGCTCATAGGTATTAGGTGATAAAGTAGACTCAGAAATTGTATATGGTATTCACAGCCCTTAATACACAATATTTATAATCCTCATCTGTTTGTTTGAAAATACTAGACTTTCTTTCACTATTAACAAATTTCATATGACAAAAACAATGAGAGAACCGGGCGTGGTGGCACACGCCTGTAATCCCAGCACTCTGGGAGGCTGAGGCGGGAGGATCACGAGTTCAAAGCCAGCCTCGGCAATGGTGAGGCACTTAGCAACTTAGTGAGACCCTCTCTCTAAATAAAATACAAAAAAGGGTTGGGGATATGACCCAGTGGTCAAGTGCCCCTGAGTTCAATACCTGGTACCACAAAAAAAAAAAAAAAAAAAAAGAAAGAAAGAGAAAATGTTGTAATTCTAGCAAGTCATGACAAATATCATAATATTGACAAAATTGTTGATGTTAAGGCATCTATAAGGTTAAGGTTAGCCTTTTAATGTCCTCCAATTGATCATAATATATCCTTCCTGATGAAAAGGAATTGTCGTAGGTTATAATCAAAGTGAACATTTTCAATTTGACATTAATTAGTCCATGTTCAACTAAGAAATTTCAGGTGTTGCTGAACCAACCAAGGTCTCTCCCATGACTAGTCCCATTCCTCAGCAATTGAGGGAAAATGGATACAGAGAAGAAATGAAGAAAAGCTGAGAAATATCAAGACATGGCAACATTCAGGGGTTTTTGTTTTCCATCTTTATACTCCTGTGATTACAAAATGCAATGATATGACTCATGTGTGATTATCAAACTGGAAAGAAAAGTGTGAAGATTTGAATTCTAGTTCCAATAGTTCAGTCTTTATGGGACTCAATTTCATCCTGAACATAATGAAAATATCACACACAGTTAAAATAAAGCTTTAAACTGAGAATTTCAAATGAACTAATAGAAGAGAGTGTGATGTTAATGCTGAGAACTAAACATACATAGAACAGTAGATGGTTCCAAAGTCCTATAAAAGATATGAAATTATAAGCCTGCATGAATCCCAACATAAATGTCCAAGGATATTTATGTAATGTTTCACATATGAAAAACTGCATAATATTAAATATATGCTATTATTGCGTATATTTAATTATTGCATCATTATGCCCAACATACTCCACAATACCACATTTTTCCAAGTTTAAAATGCCCCACTCTGTGTCATCAAACTTCATTGTTTATTCATTATACAGTTTAGGAATGGAAATAAAATCAGAGGAAGATATTGAAATCAAGATGCAGTTTGTCTCCAATTATACAATTTGGCCTTATACAATTTCCTTCATCTTCCAGGAATCTGCTTTCTCATCTATAAAATAAGGAGAATGAATTACATAATTTCTAAAATCCTTTTCAATGCCACCATTTGAAGATCTTATATGACTTTTTGGTCCTATATCACTATTTAACCAGTGCCAACTATTTCAAAGACGTTTATGTATTTAGTTGAAGGGAACTTTGAAGTTCTGCCCCTTATTATAATCTTTGAGATTGGAATGAAAGGACACAGCAGGTGACAGACTGTGTACCTGTGATTTTCCTCAGTCTTGTTTTCTCAGGTTGAGAACAAGACAGCTGCAGTTCTCAGGCAGTGAGAATGTTTGAGCTGAAAGTAGAGTCAGAGAGAGTTTCTACTCAACATGGCTCAGCCAGAGACTGTATTTAAGTATTAATTTTATCCCTCTAAGAGACATGAAGCAATTCAGCCAAACATAGTTAGCTCTCCTTTCCTATGACTGGATCTCAAGAAGCTGTAAGCTTTATATATTGATATAGCAACCTGGGAAGAAAAGAATCATAAGACATGGCCTTCCTCTAATGAGCAGAAAATGGGGTAAATAAGAAGTTTCAGGGGTTTGGAGAAGCATAATAAAAGTTTTCAAGTTATAATCACAGAATAGGCAGACATGGTTGAATATCACTGCCTAGTTCCTAGAATATTTCAGTACCATATTTACCCTAATACTTCTATCCTGTGGGAAGAATTCTAGAATCTAAACAGATGTTACCTCTCATCCCACCCGAGGCAAGAGATGGAAATTTATAGATTCTATCCCAAGTGAAGTGTTGTCACATTTATTTATGGTTCCATCTGTCCACACAACCAATAGTAAGGCCTTCGTCCCTATTTAAGTTTCTGAGGTTGAACAATGACTACATTGGCTACTGCACTTGGTATCTAAGGACAACCAGCAAACTCTGTAAATTCCAGAAACATTCTTCAATAGCTATAAAAAAGATATAAAAACATAAAATGTGACATTTCCATTTATATCATACAAAGTTTAGCATCATTCTATGGGGTTATAATTTTATGGGGTTCTTTAAAGCAGATAAGAAAACTATTGAATGCTTGTCATTTTTTTTTTCTGAAAATTCCACTTCAACATAAACTTGCTGAGAACACAGTGGGAAGAATTATTTTGATTAGATGACCCAAGTTAACAGAATATCTAAAGTTAGATAGAAAAGCTTCACTAAATTTTCTTGGGATACTTTCCAGACTAGTTAATTTTCCCATAGGTAATTTTCCAATAATCTTAATGATAATCTAGAAAAAAATATATTGTTAAGGTGAAAAAAGTCTCTTGGTTCATACTGTCTAAGTTTCATTCCCCCACAGAAGTTTAATTTCTTCTAGCTCCACATAATACAAGGAGAACAATTCTTTCTGGGAATTGAATAGCTCAAAAATCAAAGACTGTTTAGGCTTAGGAATCTGGTAATTGAATATGGACGAACAAGAAGGATAACAGGCACAGAAGCTTCCAAAAGTGCAAAGAGAAGGGGGAAAGCTGGGGAGCACTGCAATAGAAAGGAGAGAAAGACAAATCAGAGCCTCACCAGCAAGACCCTGCCTCCTCCACCCAATACTCAGTCCCAAACACAGGCCTACAGCAGCTACTTCAAAACACATTAAACAGAGGAGCAACCATTGGCCAAAGACAGCATTTGTCTTATAAGAAGAAACAGTATGGGAGTTAGACAGACCATGGACCTTGATCTTGACTCTGCCTCTTGCCAATCCTGTGATCTTGATTGAGCCACTCAAGCTATTGAATCTGCTTCCCAGTCTATTACATGTGGATTACACTACCTATCTCAGACACCACTATGAATGTGGCTGGGTAGAATGCCTAACACAGAGACAGGCATATAACCACTACTCAACAACTGCTGGTTTCCCTTTGCCTTTCTCATTCTAATTCTCTCCAAAGTTTACCCAAAAGATCATCTATTTTACCATAAATTTTCCCTTTAATGTTCAGCTCACCTATTACATAATAAACGACATGAAACTATGTTTTCATCATAAAAATATCTGACAACACAGAGTACATAGAGTAAAATGTCTTCTCAACCCTTTCTCAGCCTCCAACACCACCATCACTCCAAAAGTGACTGTGTCTAATAGTTTCCCATTTATTTTTGTACCTTTTCCTGGATTTTATACACATACATAATACATAATTTTGGTGTTTTCACATAAATAGGATTTCACCATATAATTTTTTCTGCAGCTTGCCATTTGAATTTAACAATATATCTTGGAGATCTTTCAAAGTTAATGAATATAGTCTTACCCTATTCTGAAAAGGAGTCCTAATGTTTCCCACAATTCATTTAATCATTAGTCTTTTAATAAATATTTATTTTTCCTGTTCCACCATTACTAATGATACTGCACAAAGTGAAATATCTGGAAATTCTTATGAATAATCCAAGATTGTCCTAAAAATTGTTATATACATTTATTCTATAATCCAAAAGATATGAGAAAATAATTTCTCTATACCAGGGGATGGGAAATCTTCCTTGTAGAGGCCAGAGGTATGGTTTGAATGTGTCTCCTCTTAAATTGAGGTGTTTATAAAGTGATAGTATTAAAAGCTGGAGTTTTAAAGAAGTGATTAGGCAATGAAAGTTTCTTCATTGTAAATCAGATTAAGGCCCTTAGGAAAGAGGCTTCACACAATTTTCAGTTAGCTTGCTCTTCTACTTCTTTGCCATGAGAGAACACAGCAAGAAAACTCTTCCTGGATTCTAGTATCTGAATCTGAGACTTCTCCATCTCTGAAACTGTAAGAAATAAATTTTCTTTATAAATGATCCAGTCTCAGGCAGTCTGTTATAGCTAGGATTTATGTGTTCACATAGTCTCTACTATTATAGGGCAAACACAGTCTAGACAACCCATAAATGAATGGGTGTGGCTGTGTTCAATTAGCCCTTACTTATGAAAATAGGCCAGCTGGATATGGCCTGTGGGTTGTAGTTTGCTAATTCCTACTCTATATCTGTGATAATTCCCTCACTGTGGCTATTGATGCAGCTTCTTCATTAGAGCAAGAATGAAAGCTATATATAATTTTATCAATGAATTTATTTTACCATATTGAAATTACTTGATTATATGTATGAGTCCTTTAAATAGACTGTGAACTATTTATAGATAGAAATTATGTAATATTCATCACTGCCTCCCAATATCTAACAGAGTGACTACTACATTAAATATTCATCCCTAACTTGAAGAATGGTGAGAAGGCAAAAAGAGCACTAGAGATTATTACAGATTTACAACACCCCAATTATCAAAAACATCTTGCTCTAAAGTGATAATATTTTCCAGCTTGCAGGCTCCTACCAGCAACCATTTTTTAAATCCTCTTTTCCAAATTTTTGAAGAATATAATGAGACTGATGTCTTTATTTTCAGTTTGGTCCCAATTTGCCTTTCTTTTGATTTTGGTTTCACTTAAGGCAAAATTACAGCATTTCTATGTTATTAAAATTTTACCATCTTTAAAAATATTGTCTTTATTCACTTTTTTCAGTCATTTTTAATTTCTTAAATAAAAATTGAAAATGCATTATCAAAAAGTCATTTAGAAATTCCAATTCTAAAAATCAATCCATGACTTCTGGTTAATAAAGTTGAAGAAATAAATAAATGTACTTTTATTTCACTGTTATTTGAAGAAAAATTAGGCCACTAGTAAAAAAAAAAAATTAAACCACTATTAAAATTCCACATTTAGGGCTGGGGTTTTGCTCAGTGACAGAGTGCTTGTCTAGCGTGTGTGAGGCACTAGGTTTGATCCTCAGCACCACATAAAAAAATAAATACAATAAAGTTATTGTGTCCATCTACAACTAAAAATAATTTTTAAAATTTCACATTTACTAACACAAATATCTGGTTACAAGTCCATCCATGAACTAGATATGGTGCTTTTAAGAATTATAAGGTATAATAGAAATTATAGAATATAGACTTTACTTAAGAATATAGACTTTACTTAAGAATATAGACTTAAGTATAGCATAGTTCTAAAAGGCCTATCCAAAGACATTAACTAGAGGTACCAAGCTAGGGATATTAGTGGAACATATAAGAATGGAGGAAGGCATCCTTGGAGAACCTATTGAACACACAGAATATCAAAACAAATAGAGCTCAATGGAAAAACCAAGCCTTTCAAACACTTTTGACTCTTTTAATGGTACTCTAGAAATCAAAGCATAATTCTTGGCTTATTTCAATCTAAAGAAATTAATTTTGCCACTTGCTTCATCCTGTTAAAATTTAAGAATATTTTAACTACACTTACCCTCATCTTACTTTTTTCATTTGTTAGCATTTTAGTTATATTTACATTTTAAATTCTATAAGATTTTAGAATTATTATTTTTGCAAAGTCAGTATTCATTTTAATATAGCCTCATCATTTTTCTATCCAGTGTTCTTTATTCCTTCCTGTATTACCATTTTTCTACTGGGGTTCATTTTCTTTCCTTTAGTATTTCCTATTTCAGTCATGATGATATTAAACTCCTTCATGATTGTTTGTCTGAAAAAACAGTCTTTATTTTACCTTTATTTGTGAAGGATGTTTTCACTGGGTAAATCATTCTATGCCAAGAGTTTTTATATTTCAGGACTTAGAAGTGCATTCCACTGTTTTCTGACTTACATCATTTCTGTTGAGAAGTCAGCTGTAAGTTTTGTTGTTTCTTCTTTGAAAGGAAATATTCTTGTTATCCATTGGCTGCTTTTATATTTTCCCCCTTTAGCTTTTGGAAATGTGTCTGTGATATTTCCAGGTATGGGTTTCTTTATACTTTTTATGCTGGGTTTGCCAAGACTTATAAAGATGAGAACTGTTTAGAACTTTCAATCTAACTTTTCAAAGCTCTGCAACTTTTTTCATAGAACTGGAATGCAATAAATGTCCACAGAAGGAAACTAATCATACATGTAAGGCCCCTCATGTTTCTAACTTATTGCTCCACCCATATAAACAATGAAAGTCTTGTAAGGTTGCTTTTCTCTGAACAAAGATTCTTTCCCCAGGCTGGGATCATTCCTCAGTTTGTATTCAGAATCAAAAAGTGGCCCAGGGAGTAAATAGTATATGCTAAATGTGTTAGCTTTCCATCCCTGTGAGCAAAATGTCTGACAAGAACAACTTAGAAGAGGAAAAGTTTATTTAGGTTCATGGCTTCAGAGGTTCAATCCATAATTGGCCAACTCCATTGCTCTGATCCTAAGGAAAAACAGAACATCATGGCAGAAGACCATGACAGACAAGCAATACTCAGCTCATGACAACTGGGAAACAGAGAAAGGGAGCAAGGGAAAGAGGCTACAGGGAACATTAACCCTTCAAGGGCACACCTCCAGTGACATACCTCCTCCAACCATGACCCCTGCTACAATTGTCACACAGCTCGTCCCTTCAAACTAGAATGGGTTGGTTAGGTTACAGCTCTTACAATCTAATCAGTTCACCTCTGAATATCCCTGCACAAACACAGTAGTTTTGCGGAGGACACTTCATATTCAAACCATAACACTAAGATATGAATTTAGAACATTTTTCCCTATCCTGAAATTTTAGCTCAACTACCTTCTTTAATAATTCTGCTCTCTGATTTTCTAAAAATATAATATTGTTAAACTCATATTCCAGAAGAACATTGCTAAATAAAGTGCATGGGTCAAGTTGAATTAAAAACCCAAAAAAAAATTATTGTTGATAATAATTGATGACTGACATTTGACCTCAGTCTGAGGATATTTTCTTTCTTTAGTTGCATAAATTATCACAAACCTAGTGATTTAAAACAATTTATCATCTACTAGTTGCTGAAGGTTACTAGGCTCAGCATGGATGAGTCCTCTGTCCAGGGTTTCAAAAGGCTGCAATCCACATGTTGGTCAGGTTAAATTCCTTTTACACCACGGATATTCTTCCAAGTCTACATGGTTGTTGGCAGAACTCAGTTTCTTGTAGTTGTAGAACTGAGGACCCATTTTCTTGCTGCTCATCAGCTGGGAACTTCTCTCAACTCCTGAGGACAGTTAAAATTCCCTTCCTGGTAGCTTTCTCATGGACACTCACAACATGACAATTTACTTCTTCATTGTCACAAGAGGAAACTTATCTGCTAAGATACAGTTCTCCATAATATAACAATAGCAGATGTTAACTATCCCATCTCTGTTGCCATATTCTATTGCCTAAACAAACAAGTCTCAGGTTCTACCTACACTCAAGAGGACAAGCTTCTACAAAGTCATGACTTACAGAGGTCACTTCATTATGCACACCACAATGACATAATAAAATGTTTGAAGTTGTGGTAAACTAGAAAACACACACCTTCCCAAAAAAAGGCACTGCTCTTCAGCTTAATGCTGGGCTGTATACAATGATGAATGCGGACCTGATATTTTCAAATCTTCCAATTTGAGGAGGAGTGAAAGTTAGAAGTCTAGATATTTATGGGAATAAAATAATATTTGTGTTAACAATGAAAACACAGTACAAGCTAACAACTGTCAGGCCAAATAAAGATTATCAGCAGGCTACATGTAGCCTCAGAGATACCAGTCTACTGACACAACTTCTAGCCAAATAAGGCTCTTGAATATTCAAAACTGAGGAAAAATACATATCTAAAAAAAAGTACATAATCTATGAGAAAGTATTTAGGAACATAAACTTAAATAGAAATCACAGATTGTCCTTCCTCACTACAGAACCACACATTCACATACATTATTTTTTTAGCCAGAATTTGTCTTCATTCAAAGATATGTTATAGTCATACATAAAAATAAAATAAAACCTATGTATAAACCCTACTTATATAACCTGTACCATGGCAAGAACAAGAAACTAATGGAGAAGTTAGTGATGAAGATGCTTTTTAGGAAATAGTACCCAAGATAACGCCACAGTTTAAATCATTCTATATAATCATAAAATATGTAACAACAATGAGTAATTTAATCTTACTAAGAAAACATACAAGATTTCAGAAAAGGCATAATATAGTGGGAAATACTTGTTTGTATACTCTATAAACATTTATTCCACATTTCTTACATGCTAGCTTTACATTAGGCACTGAGAATGCAGCGGAGAATGTGGTAGGCAAGGTCATTACCACTATTTTATTGGGTGAGAGTCTAGACAACAATAAACAAACAGACCAGTTTTTTTATAAAAATAAATCATTGTGATATTTGAACAAAACAAATGAGAAAAAAATGAAACCAAAAGAGAATTTTAAAATATTAAGACAATGTCACTGAAATTAGGACAGATTTGAAATAGCATATTTAAAGGACAGATTGAATTCAGGAGGGTTCAAAGGAGTGGTATGGGAACTGACAGAGGATGAGCAACAGAGTAATGGTCTGCCTTGCTGCAATAACAAGTAGCCTCAAATGCCTAGTGGTTTACGAAACAAGGTACATTTCCCTGCCTATGTTATGTGACTCCTGGTTGTGTTTAGCTCTATTCCATGTGTAGTCTCATTCTGCAACCCAGGTTGGAAGCCTTAATCTGGGATATGCTTTTCATAAAGAAAAAGAGCAAGGAGGTTAGCAAAAGCTAATGATGTCTATAAAAGCTGCTAGCTGGAACTGCCACTGCATCATTTCTCCTCACTTCCTATTGGCCTATCAACTCCATGATAAGGAGTTGGGGAAATACACTCTTCTTCCAGGTACATTAGAAAATAATTGATAGTGGTACAGCTCACTAGAAATGCCAAGCCTGTATGATATTATTGAATTTCAAAAATAAGGGGAAAAGTCTTCTGGTGTCCACATTTGAAACAAAAAGGAAATAGGGGGGCTGGGAGAAAATTAATCAGCTCTCTAGCACATTCAATGCCAGTGATCACTGGAGAATATTTCTATGGAAAAAAGACATGGCCCAAGCTTTATAACTAGTCAAGGTATTCCCACGTTGTTTGTTGGTAACCAGGTCTAATATTGTACCTTTTATGTTCTCCCGTCTATTGAAAATGAAAAGCATAAAATTATTTTTTAACTTCATGGGAAAAATAAAAAAAATGTGAATTAATTGCTAAATCATATGTTCATGTTTCACTTTAAGAAGAAATCTGAAGTGACTGGAATTCACTTTAAAAGTCAAATTTTGTCTTTAACTTTAGGCAGCACTTATCTGTTACCTGCCCTGAAAGATATTGACATTGGACATGACCATATTAGAACTTCCCTTCTCCCCTTTTCTTCCCTGACTCTTGGCTTTTGTAGTTTTTTATACCTAAAGAAATATAAAGACTGGGAGCACCATTCTCTACAATCCCAGATTAGATTATGCCAGTGAGAGGAAATTGCACACAGGTTAGAAGGTGTAGGAGTTGCAGAAGCCATTGAGCTCAGTGCTGACAGCACACAAGCAGAGGCTGTGACAAAGGCAGCTTCTTGCAAATAGCCCATTTGGGTGTTAGAGGCCACTGAGATCATTAGCTGATTGTCCTTTCTGATTTCCTGAAAGTCAGTTTCCCTGACTTATACTACTTCAGTTCTTTGAACAGTTGAGTAAACTTCCAACTGCCCTCCTCAGACTCTTCCTTTCTTCAAGTACCTGGACTAATTTTCTATTTCCCTGATGGACCTTGACTCAATATATACAAAATAGATATCTTAATGTTTGCAAAAACTCAAGCAATATCCATCTGCATTATTTTAAAAAGTACTTAGATATAAAATACAGCTAAAAATAACAAAAACAAGGAAATTACAAATAGAGAAATGGATTATTGAAACTATAAAAATGTAAAACAAAACTTTAAAAATTGGGGGAAAATCATTATGTGATATGATATAAAAATAAATCTTGACATTATAATATTTAGAACTACCTTAATCCTAGAGGCAGGGAAGAAAGAGTGAGAAGGGAAATTATAATGTGGTCATGTCCAATGCCAACATCTTTCAGGCAGGTGATGGATAAGTGCTGTTTAAAGTTAAAGTCAAAATTTGACCTTTAAAGTAAATTCTAATTTCTTCAAATTTCTTCTTAAAGTGAAACATGTTCTTGTGATTTAGCAATTAATTCACATTTTTATTAGTCCTTTATCTCTCTATACCTGTGTTTATAAAATTACTCCCTTAGTAATATCTGGATAGTTGCATTTTGGTTGATATAAAATTTTTCTTTTGTAGTTTTCTAGGTTGTTTATTTTGTTAATAATTTCATTAATATGATAAAGTCATTATGTTTTTTTTTTTTTTTGTATAAGGACAAAAGTAATAACTAGCTTTCTCCCTTTTTCTGACCCTTGTCTAGTATATACTTTTTATTGGGGGGAAGGGGGTTTACTGGGGATTGAATTCAGGGACACTCGATCACTGAGCCACATCCCCAGCCCTATTTTGTATTTTATTTAGAGACAGGGTCTCACTGACTTGCTTAGTGCCTCACTTTTGCTGAGACTGGCTTTGAATTCATGATTCTCCTGCCTCAGCCTCCTGAGATGCTGGGATTATAGGCATTCACCACCACACCCAGCAAGTATAGTACATATATTACTTTAGATTTGTCAACAGACTGTTTTCCTAAAGTAACACAAATAACATTATTCGCATCTGTGAAATTAATCAGTTGTATTTGGATTTCAACTATTTATCTTTTTGTTTAATATAATGCAGTATATTTAATTAAGATACTCCACAGAACTTGTGGGGAAAATACAATCTTGAAAATAAAAGTTAAATCAATAATAGAGCATACTATTGTAAGAGAAAGGGTTATTTCTAATTGTCAACTATAAATTAGTTATAGTTATTAACTTTTTGTTATTTTTTGCAATCAGTTGAAAAATGCTGGTAGAGTTAAAAACAAAACTAATAAAATCATTGAATTATTTTGTCTTTGTTAAAAAAAAGTGAAAACACAGGGATCTGGGAAATTTTTGTTTCCTCATAGTGAAGAGGTCATTGAATCTTATACTATTGCTATACCTAACATTTAAACAGAATAAAGACAATGTCTCTTTTTCTAAATGTGTCATCCTTTAAGAAAAGGAAGGCAATAAAACACCATGACTCTAAATGCTCCCTTCTAAAATCTTACCTAAAATCTTACCCAAAGCTAAGGGAACAACAAGAGCAAGCCTGGGAAAGAGAGTCCAGATCCACATTACGGGAAGAGAACTGGCTTTCTCTTATGTGCACTGGGGACATGGAACGTTAACTGTTATCACTACAAAGGTACCTTCTTGACTAGACACCAGGACAGTTGCTCCTTGGGATACTGGTCATACAAGCAATCCAAGCAAGCTAATGCTGATGATGTCACTGCTTCTGCAGTTTAATATAGAAAACCCTTCTCTCAGTGGTGGTTGGCACAGAACTGAGGGCACTGTGGAAAAGATACAGGTCACTCACCCAGCCAGCTGCCACTAGACTGCTCCATGAAGAAAGGAGGCACTGCTTGGTGAAAACACCTTAAGGGCCAGAGGTGTTCTCTGCTTAGCCTGTTGCCACTGAACTCTTCTTGGAGCAGCCACTGTCCTTTTGTAAGCTTTCCCCAGTGAAGCATTTTTGCTTTGGCTTTTTCTATCCCATTCCACTGCCCTGGCACTACTGGGCTATGGACGTGACACTAAGGAAACAAGTTCTGAAAATCACGAGACAAAAACAACACACCAGTATTTCCAACTTATTGTTTTTACCACAACATCCATCCTGTTATATTTTGTCAATAAACATATTTACAAGGCATAGGGAGTCACTGACACACATCGGGGTTATGGGTTTGTGTATGAAGTGTTTCCCAAAGGCTCATGTGTTAAGGGCTTGGTCTCCAATGCAGTAGTGTTCAGAAGTGGTTTGGAAAAATTGATTGGATCGTGTCTGATCAGATTAATCTATTGATAGGTAAATAGACTACTGGGAGGTGGTGGAGGCTGTGGGAGGAGGGACCTAGTTGAAGGAAGTATGTCACTGGGGATGTGCCCTAGAAGGGTATTTTTTGTCCTGGCCACCCCCTCGCCCTTCACTACCCAGCTGCCATGAGCTGAGCAGCTCTCCTCTGCCACTCTCTGCTACCATGAAGTTTCTGTCTTGGAGCCAGTCAGCCATGGACTGAAACCATGAGCCAAAATAAATCTTTCCTCCTTTAAGTTGTTCATGGCAGGTATTTTGGGCACAGTGGCAAAGAGTTAATACCATCAGGGTCGCAAATGTACCTTACTAGGAGTCACAGTGAAGAATATATATTACACTCCTGGTTGCCGACTCAATCCTATAAAGAAAAACTAGAATTATGAAGCTCTGAATACACATGATATAATGCATTAAAATTGTCTGCATGTTTATCACTTCCCAAACCCCCATCCAAGAAAGGATGGAGACGATTCTGTTTTATTCTTTGTGATCATACTCCCTTGGTCACCACTGATAGAGTGGACATAGGCCCCTGCCTAGGAGATTGTGCAGCACAAGAACTCTGTTCAATGGGAGTTATCTAAACTGGAGGTTGTTGCGTTAAATAGTTTATTAATTTCTGAGCTTCTACTAAGTGCCAAACGCTCTGCAGGCAGCTGGGGCCACAATGCATAATTCAAACAGATTTTGGCTCTACCTTCACAAAGCTTGGCATTTAGTGATAGAAAGAGTCAAACAATCTCACCAATAAATCAAAACTGTATTGCTCACAAGAGGCTAGAGGGAGGAACTAGTCATAATGGAAAAGAGGACTGTTCAACTGTGGCTTCTTAGAGAAAGTGACATTTGAGCTGCTAGCTTAAGGAGGAGAAGCAATTAAGTGAAGTCATAAGGGTACAGATAGGTAGTAGTCAAAGCCAAGAGCACTGCTGAATGAAATCACCTGGGGGTAAATACAGCAGGAAATGAGGAGACCAGAACTGATACCCACAGAGCTACATTTAATAACCAGGAAGAAGATTTTGGATCTGAAAATGAATCTACAAAAAAAGCAGCCAATGATGTAGTCGGAAACCCAGAAAAATGATTAGATCAACCATAACTTTTTTTTTTTTTTTTTTTGCCTTGGGAAGAGTGTATAGTTTTTAGAAGAGTTAAGATCCCAATACATTTATGCACAAGTAAAGAGAATTCACAAGCCTGGAGAAACACATGTAAGCATAAGCTGCAAAGAGGGGAGGAGTATGAGAAGCTTTGTTGCATACCACTAAAACAAAGAGATAAAGTTACCTTAAAGTCAGAGCAGCAAATGTTTGCTGCTGAGAATCAATGGGATTATACAATTACTGGGGATATATGATATTTTAAGTAATGTAATGTTCTGGTTTTTGAACTTGACTGCAGTATTCTGACACTTCAATATGTAATAAATTATTTCTTGTCTTCTTTACTTTCTTACACATCCTTACAATAAATATCTTTCAACTAAGGTGACTAAAGCATGTCTATTTTCCAGATACATAAAAAAGTCCCATTATTATGTATATAACTTATAGGCTTAATAGCATCCTGTACAGAATGATAGGAAATTGCCCTTGCTCCTAAGCCTAATTGAGTAAAATAATTTCAAAAAGACAACTTTGAAAAATATGAAAAATATGAAGGGATTCTTTCCTTAAAGAAAACTTTAAGAATGTATATAACCTTAATATGGAATAAACCATACAGATAATGGATTATATCAGATGACTTCAATATGTGGTCACAGAACTGGAGCATACTTTCAAGTATGAGTTAGGTTTGCTGAGGTAGAGGGGGACATTCCAGGTGGGGGGGATTAATGTTAGGAAAGGCATATGGAAGGGGGCTTATCTTGTGGCACTTATAATAGGATGGTATAGCAGTGGCCCCAGCATTAGTCTTCCTTCTGTACTGTAACAAATTGCCTGAGAAAATCAATTTAAAGGAGGAAAGGCTTATTTTGGCTCACAGCTTCAGAGGCTTCAGTCCATGGTTGCCTGGCTCCATTTCTACGGGCCTGTGGTAATGTAGAACATCATGGTGGAAGGGCGTGGCAGAGTAAAGCTGCTCAGCTCATGGCAGTCAGAAGAGATTGACTAGCAATCACTTACACCTGTAAAACCCTGCTCTTTATAAAGTCACACCAATCTCTGTAAACAGCAACTGTATTTTTCCAAGTTTGCCAGTTCAAATGCTTCTAGCCATCCTCTCAAGACTGCATCTAGTCTTCCAGTAAATTCCTTAGATTCTTCCAACATATCCTAAATTCAGCTGTTTCTCACTTTTTCTTTTATTAATATTTTTTTTATTCTAATTTGTTATACACTTTTTTTTTTCAATACCCTTGTCCAAGCCACAATCTTTACCTCTCTGAATGATTGTAGCAGTCTACTAACTATGCTCCTGGTTTCCACTCCTGCTCCCTAGTCTATTCTACACACAGCAGACACAGTCATGATCAAAAACACAACTGCCAGATCATAATAGTCCTCTGATTATAATCTTCAAGGTCCTTACAATGACCTTCAAGGTGTTACATGATCTTCTTCAAACATACCCAGCGACCCCTCATAGTTGGCCTCTGCCCTCAACCACTCTTGCTTTTCCCAAACCCAGTCCTTGGACTTCCTGCTCTCCTGTGTACTTACCCTAGGACCTTTGAACTTGCTGTTTTATCTTCTTCCAATGTTCTTTACCCATATAACCCTATGGCCTGCCTCCTCATTTCCTGTAGATCTCTACTCAAAGTTCACCTTATTTTTGAGACCTGAGCCCTTTATACAAAAATAGCACCAGTCATTTTAGGGGTATGTACGTATGTTTAGAAAAATTATATTAACTTTTTTATTTTTGGAAAAGTATATAAAAAATAACATTTGTCTGTTTTCTCCCACTAGAATATAAGTTCAATTAAAATACAGATCTATTTTATTAATTCACATATCTCCACTGCTTGCAACTCTGCCTGTCACATGATAGGTACCCAACATATTATTGAATCAATCAGTGGATGAATCAGTGCCTGAACACACGAGGCACAATGTTCCTCTCCTCTCTGCTGTGTCTGATTTGCTGGTGACTTTAGAATAAGCTGCTGTCATCACACACAGGTAATTCTCTGTGATTTCTTCCCCTACCATCAGCTCAGAGTTTATAGCAAATTATTGTGAAACCTCCCTCATTTTGCAAATTGGGCTTGGTTTAGTGCTTAATCATACTGAGAGTTATTACTATACTTAATAAAGCCAAATATAATTTATAATATTTATCTACAAAGTGTACTTAAATGGATTTGGCTTGAGGGAAAGTAGGGTGTGTGTGTGTGTGTGTGTGTTGTGTGTGTGTGTGTTTTATGTGTTTGTTTATTTTTTTATCAGAAAATTTAGTCATTTTTTTGTTTGTTTGTTTGTTTTTTTTTTTTTTTTTTGGTACTGGGGATTGAACTCAGGGGCACTCTACCACTGGGCCACATCCCCAGCCCTTTTTTGTATTTTATTAGAGACAGGGTCTCACTGAGCTGCTAAGTGCCTCGCCATGGCTGAGGCTGGCTTTGAACTCACAATCCTCCTGCCTCAGCCTCCCAAGTGCTGGGATTACAGGTGTGCGCCACCACGCCCGGCAAATTTAGTCATTTTTGACCTTGACTAAACCTGACACCTGAGACAATTCTTCTATTTAGAAAACTAATTTATACTGGGTGTTTTTCTATTTTTCAATTGGTAAGCAGGAGGTTGTAAATTAATGTTCATTTCAAATGCTATACTTATCCCAAATGAGCAGGAAGAGTTTCACTGAGCTGTCAAAGAAAAATAGCAAGAAGTAGTATAACTTGAAAAATGACTTTGAGCAGTATAAAGACAATGCATCTCATTAGACTTATTTTAAGTAAGAATATAGGACACCCATGTCCCATGTCAATTGCAGCATCACAGAACTGTGCTGATTGAAGTTCAACCTATTTACAATTTATAATGAAATGTAATTGTTGCTTTTCTTTTCATTTTCAACTGGCAAGTAGTAATCTCACCACTGACACGGATGGGAGACAACACAAAACAAAACCAACCCCTTCACTTGGCAGGAAGCTTTTATGGCTCTATATGATGCAGATAACTTTGTTTGAGGATGTAGACAGCTTTCTAGACAATCACTGGAGATAGGACCTTAATTTAACCCCAGGCCTGAAGCATTTCCTCTGGGATGTGGATGACTGATAACATGGAGGAATGCCGAGAAAGTATAGATTTATTGAAAAATGGATGTTGCACGCAAGGGTGTTAAATTTCTTCCTCTAAATCATTGTTTAAGAGGACAAGCTCAGATTCCTCCTTTAGGATGAAAATCCTAACTATTGGAAGAGAAAAACTTTCAAAATAACAAGTCATTGGCATTTTTAACATTTCACTTCAAAAGCATAAGCCATAAGCCACTTGCTTTTAATACCCTCTTCCCAGGACATCTCAGTGATTTTTAATTTAAAGAGAATGAGTCTTTCACTGACAGCTTGATAACTTTTCCCATGGGAACAGAGAAAGGTCTCCTGTTTATGGCACTAATGAGCATTATATAATGGCTAGCTTCTTTAAACGACAGAGTAAATAGATCTTTATTAACAAACGTTATGTATTATGTATTTCTGTATCACAATTTTCAAGAATAACCTTTTAACAAAGTGAATAAATAAACCATAATGGGTTTCTTGCCCTTTACTAAGCAAAATATCAAGAACTTCTGCAAGGGCAGAGGTTAAGTAACTCTTTTATTTACTAATGATAAAGTTAATTGTCTGAAACCTAATTCTACGGGGTTGGAAAAAGAATTCTTCTTTTTAACTAACACTTGGCCCTCACAGTGATTTTTAAGAAACACTGCAATTCTTTAAAGCAAGCTTCCCTCATCTGTTCCCATGGTTTGAACTAATATGTGATTGCAAGCAAAACATTGGATATATTCATTCCGTTTAAAATAGCTTGCTGAGAATAGTAAATCACAGCTCTTCACTGGGCTGCTCCATGTAGTAGTTTCAATATCCATTAATAGTAAATATTACTTGTTATCCTTTTCATCAGGTTGAACTAACCAAGTGGCACAATTCTGTGGCTAATTAGAAAATAGACTACATTACACAAGAATTAAAACAGCAAATGAGTCATCTGGAGAGCTGCCATGATTTTTCTAAAAAATCCATAGTCACTGCATGTGAATTTTAATATATAATATTAATTATGCAATTCTTCCCAGCCAACTTCTCATTACTTAGGCTGTGTGTGTGTGTTTCTTTTACCTTGATTACAAAGTCAAACCATTTTAGTTGAAATTAAAAATATCTGTGTATTTATAGAGAAAACAGAGAGCTGGGTTTTGATAAGGCCTCCAGAGGAGCAGGGCAAAACCTAACCCTGTCAGAAGACAAGGCTGCCTGGTCTTCATATCAGACAGTGGCTAACGAAATCCTAAGAGGGTTTGTTACATGAGCCAGTGGGCTGAGGCAACCTTTAACATGCAGGAAACTGGAGTTAATTAAACCGTTACCAGGATCCTATCTATCATCCTTGCTCCTGCTCTATCCCAAGTCTATTTACATTTTAGAATTGAAAAAATGTTCTCAGGACTGTTGATAAACCATGTTTACTGTCTCTATTGATTTGCTACTTTCGCATAACCTTTATGTTTTAATTATCTTATAGTATTTCTTGAAGGCTCTTCTGTAGCAGTTGTTATCTGATTAGACTTTACTGGCAATTACTAAACAGGAGGAGTACACCTTTTAATGGATTAATCTGCTTTGAAGTTATTAGATGACTCCAGGAGTGAAACTGCTAAGAAGAAATAATGTTGCCTTTCTGAATGGCTATGTTTAAGGTACAATTGTGTTTACTGTAAAGGAGATATATTCAGATTATCTGCCTGCTTTGTTCAATGGAATGTGTGTGTGGATATTGTTTTGCATACAGTTTATCAGAGAGAGCACTAGCAGGCAGCTATCAATTGCATAATTGAGATACAAATTTAACACCTGGTGAGCTTGCATTCTGAGGAAGAGCTGGAGCCAGACCTTTTGCTAATATAAATATTTACTGGATAAATTTTTTATTTATGATAATAATAAATTAAAAATTGCACAATGTGCATTTATTTCTTTTTACTGAACACTTTTTGAGCACTTACCGTGTGTCAGGCACTGTACTAAAAATTAATTACATGGATCAACTCATGATCGTGCAGTCTGTTAGCTTCATTTTATACATGAAGTGACAAATGCACAGAGAGATTAAGCATTCTGCTTCAGATTATACAGACTGCAAGTAGATTTGCAACTACAGATGTGTGATATCTGATTCCAGAACTCTGTAGCTTAACCACTGAACAATACCCCGTAAGGTACATTTCAGTAATGAATCCTGAAGGCCACTAAAAGAAAATGATCTGGCTATGTTGTGCCTTTAATAGCTTTAATTTGAAGATATAAGTGTGACAACTATTTATAGAATTCAAATTAGTCCAAATCTTATGACAATATAAAATAAAGTTTATGTGCATGTATTCTGTTTCAAGGGGCTTGATCATTCTGAATAGATTTCTGTAAGAAGAAAAAAAAAAGGGAAATAAATGAAGAATCAAATTGTTTAGGTCCCATATCTGTACTCCTCAGGGAGGAGGTGTATATATCCTGAATTTGCTGATTTACCACTAATGTCTCAAATACAGATGTTACTATCAGGAAATATACTACTGTCCACACAGTGTTCATTGTGGTTAAAGGAAACCCAGTAATACTCTCCCCAGACATTCCAAAGGCAATCCTGAAGTGAACCTTCAATTCTTTTATTTTACCTATGAATGTGGGGAGGGGGAAATACTTAATCTTTCTAGCACAAGTAAAAGAGTCAAGAGACACTAAAGTTCTAGAGGCATATAGGATCAAGCACATTGAGCTCAGTAAGTCATATAAGCCTGTATTTCCCCCTCCTTCTCATTCTTTCCACATTTAATAAGCAGAACAGAAAAGCAGAGTAGCTCCAATCATACTCTAAAGTCATACTGCCCAGCTTCTCAAAAGCTCAGTTTCATACTGTCTACATGGCTTGGGCAAATTATTCACACAGGGGCTCAGCTGCTCCATATGTTAAATGGGAATAATATTTATTGAAGATAATTTATAGTGAGGATTAAATGAATTACTACTCATAAAGAACTCTGAAAAGTAGCCTATACTAAGCAAGTCAGTGCAAGGGTTGCTACATTATTTGTAATAGAACAGTGTTCTGGGGTACCACATTAGACTCTTAGATAATATTCTATCCAAATAATCTTACAACTTTTATCTATTATTGATTTGCTTAAAAAAAAAAAAAAGACCTAACAAAATGCGTTAGTCAACCTTTGTCACTAGGACAAAATATCTGCAGGAATCAACTTAGAGGAGGAAAGATTTATTTTGGCTCACAGTTTCCAAGCTTCAGTGTAAAGTTGGCCAGCTCCATTGCTTTGGGCCAAAGGTGGGGCAGAACATGATAGCAGAGGGTTTGTCAGAGGAAAGCTGGACACCTCATGGCAGCCAGGAAGTAGAGAAAGAAGGCAGGAGGAAGGGGCTGGGGTCAAAAAATCCCCTTTTAGGGCCTGCCCCCGTGACCTACTTCCTCCAAGCAGGTCATGTCTCCTACAGTTTCTGCTACCTCTCAATAACATCAAAGTATCAATCCATTGATGGATGGATCCACTGATGAGGTTAGAGCCCTCAAGATCAAATCACTTCCCAAGAACCCCTCATCTGAACACTGCTGTATTAATGACCAAGCCTTCAACACATGAGCCTGTGGGGGACATTCCAGTTCCAAATGGTCACAGACAACCTAGTCCTTGACCTCATGTTGTCACATGCTGTCTCTTCTTTTCCCAAGCAATGATTATATTCCAAGAGGAACATGATTGAAAATAGAACTAGTTCTGAGTGAAATACTGGCTTAGATCAGCTTTTTCTGTGGGCCCTCCAGGATCACTATAGATGAGACATTGCTCTCTTCCCCCACCCAGTCGGGAAGCATGTGAACTCACTGGCCACCCGAGGCCCTTTCTAGGCAAAATTAGGCTACAGCTGGAAACTTCCGGGGGATCTGCCTGTTCTCACAGGAAAACTCCATCTTGTTCACCAGGCTCATTGTGAGATATAGAAAGGCTGGTGCTTCATTTTCAGAATACAGTATTTAACCTTAAATGTGAAATTTTTGAGGATGTAAGAAAATCAGCCAAAGAGGAAATAGAACAAATGGTTACCAGCAGTTAACACCCTGAGTGGGAAAGACTCACAGTCCCTTGACAAACAGGAGGCAAGGGAAAGGGGCCAACCTGCCCAACAAAGATCAACTTCATACTCCCAGAAAGGCCTCCTGCCACAGGAGAACAACGGAGATGGAAACAACTAAAGTGCTTTTTTAAGATAACCCAATAGGACACAGTAAAACCTACATTAAAGTCAGGAAGATTGTACACCCCATAGTACTTAGCCAATGAGGACCAAGGGAAGGACCTTGCACCCTAGGGGATAAAAGGCTAATTGTAACTGCTCTGTGGGTGCCTACTCGCCCAGATCACCTGATCTTGCAAGACAGTCATTAAAGTATTGCTTTCTCTGAGTTCATCTTGGGTTTTGCGCAGGTGTGCATGTTTTCACATACTCACGGACTATAGGCACAAGACAGGGAGCATATACCTTGCCCTTAGAACTAATTAGTTTACCAAGGGAAAAAAAGACATTTTTTTTCCTGATTAATAGATCTTTTTTAGGTTGCAGTAATAACGGTGTGACACCCTTTTTTACCATTTTGAAGGACACAGCCTAGATCCCTGTGACAAGAGATATATTAACAAAAGAAAGCACAACAGATTTAGTTAATCAAAATTTTATATAACACAGATGTCACTGGAAATCAAGACCCAAAGACCCAGGAAAAACTGTCTACTTATATGCTTAGATTCAATATGACTGAACAAAAAGGATATGTCCTAAAGGTAATAGGCCAAGAGGAGAAACCCAGCAAGGGCTGCCTGTTGGATTCCTCTTGGTGTCTCCGTGTAGTATTCCCTCCTCCCTGGTATAGGGAGGATAAGGGTCTTATGACCTGCTATCAGACAAGGAAGGTCATAATTTCATTATGGCCAGCTCCTACACTGAAAGATGAAGAAAGATTACAGTAATATTTCTAGGTTTTATGGCTAGCTTTGGGGGAGAGGGGTTCTAATTTCTATGCCCTCCTTGGAGAAAAAGAAATCTCATTTCTGCCTTGGGGAGAAAGAAGGGCAGGAGAAAGATGGGCAGGAGAAGATCAGAAAGAGATTTTGCTTCCAGTGTCCTTTAGTTCAAAGTAGTCAGTATGCTAAAGCATTAGACTTTGGGGTATGACTTTCTGTGCCCCAATGGAAAATAATCCACAGTTAACTCATAAATGCAGAGAAAACTGCCTAACAGGTAGACACTGTACTTATTCTCCAAAAACAGATGATTATCTGGCTTCATTCCTGCATCAATCATGATCAAGGATGAGTGTGATAAATGTTGAACCACAGTGCTCCAGCGCCAGCTGAGCACCTAGGATTTAGCAATGCACTTTCTTGACCACCCAACCTCCTGTGGGAATTCCTAGATAGGCTCCAGCTCCCTCTCTTCCTGACCTACCTGTGGCCTCAAATTTTCCTCCTTAGAACCCAATGGCCAACTTTATCCAAGAAGTTGCAACCACCTGCAGAATATAGGCAATCCCACCTACCCTGCACTCCATGTATAACTCCTCACCATCCACCACAGGCTGCAGTGGAGTCTGGTGCTGGGAGCCATCCATGAACTCTGCGTGAACCAAAACAATGTGGAAGCCATTAGGCAGGAAATGTCTGGTACTGGGAACTCCCAGCAGCAACCCTGATGGTTCAAGAATGGCCAACTCATGTGACTTTCTTCTACCTACCTCCATCTAGATTCAGCACAGCATCAGAAATGGGGTGACCTGCTAGAGCCACACAGCCTCTAGGAGATGGGTGTGGCTTGCCAATATGCCAATCAACTTGTTTACTGCAAGACACCTGCTAAACCAAGGAGCAAGCGCCAACCCAAGACTACCAAGACTCCTCCTGCTAACACCTTATCCCTGCCTTGATGTACTCTCCCTTAAATAAAAAATTGGAGCCATTTTTTGTTCATTCAGTTCCAGCTCCTATCAGGACTGGAGGACCTATCAGGTGCTCCCTTTTTATCTAATTTCTGGCTCTGTTTCTATTTCTTATTAATTATTTTAGACTTTCTGTTTCTCAGGTGGCTCACACCTCCTGAGCCACCTGTCAAGGTGCTGGCCACCCCGCAATAGTCTGGTGTTAAGTAGAGTTTCACAGAATGATATTGATAGATGGATTTTATATTTTGTATTTTAATAGTTGTGTGCTTCAAGCCGGGCGCACGCCTGTAATCCCAGCACTTGGGAGGCTGAGGCAGGAGGATCGCGAGTTCAAAGCCAGCCTCAGCAATGGCGAGGCACTTAGTGACTCAGTGAGACCCTGTCTCTAATAAAAATACAAAAAAAAAAAAGGGCTGGGGATGTGGCCCAGTGGTCGAGTGCCTCTGAGTTCAATCCCTGGTACAAAAAAAAAAAAAAAAAAAAAAAAAAAAGTTGTGTGCTTCATATTTTAATATATTTAGAAACATAAGTATATCAAAGTTATCATTTCATAGACTCTCCTGCTTAGAATAATCCCAAGAAAACAAGAACAACTTATTCTACAAGGAAAAACAACTATGTGCATGTGATATATGAAGATAGTACAAAAATGAGTGAAATCAGGGGAAGCTGTTGTCCTACCTTGACTTAGGGCTAAGAATCAGTATTATTCCACCTGTTCGATCACTGAAGAAAGGAAGAAGTGCCTCCTAACAGCCCTCAAATGTGAACATTAAATATAAGCTGTTTGATTAAAAACTTTAAAGAGCTTTAAAGAATTAAAGCATTAATGAAAATGAAACGACACAAAAGGATTGCTAATGTTTTTCCTAACTTCTTATTGTTATTTTATTTTTTGCTCTTAAAGGGGTATGATTTGTTGCAATGCTGGAAGAGCTCCCTCAGCAGGAGCAGAGGGGCTGTTACTCAGGCCAGGCCGTTCTCCAGGCTAAGAGACCACATGCTAGAACTCAGCAGGCACGCAAACAAGAAAGGATTTTCCACAATTTACCCATAGGACTGATATGTAATTAAGATCTCTTATTCCCAAAAAAGTAAGAAGAGAAATTTTGCATAGGTGGATGGGTAAGTTTGCATTTATAATCAATTTCAGTTTATTGCTAACAATTTGTTTCTAATTATATTTTACAAGCTAGAGTGAAAAAATTCATATACAAAGAGATCATAAATATCTAGTAGTTGGTATAAGTTTTCTGCTGAGAAGTGTGTGTGTGTGTGTGTGTGTGTGTGTGTGTGTGTGTGTACATGAGTGGGTGATTCTACATTATGTACAACCAGAATGAGAAATTATACTCCATTATATATGATGTATCAAAGTACATTCTAATGTCATGTATAACTAATTAAAACAAATTTTTAAAAATTAAGAAAAAATAAGACGAGGATTTAAACCCAGGACCTTATACAGGTTAAACAAGTGCTTTACCACTGAGTTATATCTCCAGCCCTTTTTTAAATTTTTATTTTGGAATAGGATCTTGCTATGTTGCCCTTGCTGGCCTCACACTTATGATCCTCCTGCCTCAGCCTCCAGAGACCCTGGGATTATAAGCATACATCACAGCACCTGACTATTAATTCAATTTTTAAGTGCAACAGAAGATTTTAAAAAGGGAGACATGCTCTTTATATCATATTGCCTGTTTTGAGTTATTTTGAGTTAGAAATGAATAAAAAAAAACCATAGGCAGAGCTGGGCTTTTCGCAACTTGTTTTGTAACAATTATGTCAAGAGCTGGCCCCAGGTCCTTGTTCCTCAACTTGGATGTAACCCACTGGCAGGGAGCCAGGCATATCCACACAATAAACACAGAGTTCCTTCCCAAAATGATGTCACTTAAGATAATTTTTATATCAAGACAAACATAAACACTTTGAACTGAAAATAAATTACTTAATTTTAAGGTGCAACACCAAATCTGGGGGAAAAAATTGATGATCTTTTAATAGGCCTCTTTAACTGAAACCCTTTCCAATTCCTCGGGAGGGGACACATACCCCCTTCCCTCCCCCCTACTCTTGCAAGGACTTGGGGAGACAGATGTTTACTGCCTCTGGTGCTCCCAGCCACCCTCATCTATGTCACTGCCATCTCTCAGTGCTTCTGGCTCCTTGAACTGAGTAGACTTTGGGGGCTTTGCAAAGATATTCTCAGTATCTACACAGACCTAGATTTAAGAATCCTTCCTTGGAGCTTTCTCTCCATCCCATAAAGTTCAGATATGAGCTGAATTTAATTCAGCTTTAGCTCTCCTAGGCTTACTTACGTTTTATACTTTATCACAGAATTAAAGACTTTGCCCCAGTCAAAAAGACGCCTTTCTTCCTTCCATGGGCAAAACAGCATGTCCCTCCCCCCAAATACCTCTTTGCTGGCACCTCGTGTCCCTAGACTCTGAAACATTACTCTGAAGAAAGCCCATTGTCTGGCAAAAGGCTTAAATTTGGAATTCTGTCCTGTTTTACCTGGATAATTTGTTCTTCTTGATGATCAGATCCCCTCTCTGCCCCCTCACAGTCCTTGGATATACTATTCGGAATGAATTTTGACGAGTCCTAGTTGGTGCCTCTGCACAACTCACAGCACAGTGTCTTTTAAATATTCATATTTTGCTCCTGGGGTGATCATTACTATTCCATTTCAGAACTGTTCTAATGCATTTAAGCATCAATATTTCTCAGCTTAATTCATTATGTGTCCATTCAGGTAGGTGATCATGTAACCAGCCCATGTACGTGCCAGTATCTCCCACCCCTGCCAGGAAGGGTGATCCCTTAGCATTGAGGAGATTGGATGCAGTCCTTTTTATTTCAAACTGTAAACATGCATTCAATGCTTGGCACACATTAATGGGTTTTAAAACATCTCTGTAATGTAATCTGTCATAGCATCTTCATCTCCATGCCAACTGGAAAGACTTTACTGTTCCCTCTGATAGGAAAGTTGAAAACAATAATTTAAAAGAAACCAAACTTATTTGCATTTTATTTCCATAGAAGGGGAGAGCAGAGCATATTACCTAGCAAGTTGTGAACACAAGGATGTCAGACCTTATTATGTTTTTGTCCACTCCCGTGGAAGAGAGATCATACAGAACACTGTTCCCTTAGACTGTCTTTGGGCTCAAGCTCAGAGGCAATGCCCCACATAGTTGTGTCTATACATCACAAACTGCTAGGAAATGCTGCTATGGCTGGTTACAGACCAGCCCCCACCCCTAGCCAGGGTCAGGATTTAACCCTACTCTCCCCCAGGGCTTGTCTTACTATTTAGGCTATTAGTGCTGTGGCTTTTCTTTTTTCTTTCTTTTGAATTTTCTTTTCTTTCTTTCTTTTTTTCTTTCTTCTTTAATTTTCCCTAGCTCTTCCTTCCCCAGGGATATCTGTCAACGGCTCTCTCAAGGTCAGACTTGTTACACAGACCTGACACACATGAACTTCATTCCTCCTCCCCCCACAACAGTCCTCCCCCTGCATGAGAGGCTCGCTGCTGCCTCTGTTGTCACAAACCCAGCCTGCTTCTGTGTTTGGGTTTGAGAGCAAATGGTGTGTTATGCCCAGAAATGCAGGAATCTCACTTCTTTCCTGGGTGTCTCTCCCTGGCTTTCAGGAAAAAAAAAAAAGGCAATACTGTCTCTGTTGGATTTAATACTGACAGTGACTAAAACAAGGTTGCAGAATTAAATGCATTCACCACAGGACAGGGAGAAGAATGAGACCCCCCTAACCTTTATTCATCACATTCAGTTCCCTGCACCACAGTACAAGGCACAGCGTTTTCTAACAAAGATGATGTCTGAATACTGGGATCTGATGGCTTTTTATATACCTGTCATAAAGCACAGTAGATAAAATTTATATGGAGCATTTGTGTCTGTAAGTCCTGAGAAATTTGGGAAATTAAGAAGGTTTTTCCCCCCTCCTTTCTTTCACAAAGCATGTGAAAGCATTCTTCTCCTACTAAATGGATTTAGTCTAACTGCCTAATTCATTATGCTAAAACCATGAAGCAATTTCCTGTTCAAAGCCCAGCTCACAGGCTCTCTGTTGTCAAGTATTTGAATTTCAGATTAGAAATGTGTTCATTTGGATAGCTTGAAAGGAAAGCTTTGTTGTCAGCTTGGCTTTATGTTCTGCCAAAAGCCAAATCCCTCCTCTTCAGCAGTCACCAGCAAAATACCAGACCTCAACTCTGGGCTCAATATCTTGAAACAAACACAAACACCTCTGGCCTCTGTGGTCAAAGCAATGGCTTGAGGTTGGCTTTCCCTAATAATAAAACTCTCTCAGATGATGATTTCTGACAGATAGGAGCAAATGTTTAGGGTCTCCACTCCACCTCCTCCCCGCTCCTGCCTCCATCACACATCACAAATTTTTTTAAAAGGAGAAGGAGTGTTTCTGTCAGAATCTCCTCTAGCACAGCTTAGCTCCATTAGTAACTGAGCCATTCCTTACAGAACAGGGAGCTGAAGGTGGGGGGGCGGGCTGCATTTTTGTCAACCTTTGGTTTGTCAACTCCGTCATTTAAACAATGCAGCACTGTCCCATCACCTGCCATTATCAGTGACTTTTTCCCTTTATTGATCTTACAAAAATATACACAGCTGCTCAGAAAGCCAAAGGTCATGTTTTAAGCTGAAGAAACAAAGTCTAGAGAGGGAAAAAAAGGCCCTGATACACCTAAATGAAAACAGAAACACACACTTGATTAGCTAATGATCATGGACATTCTGATACTGGGTAAAAAATTTAGGTAATCACTTGCACAGATTTTTGTGTTTTATTTTTTTAAGCTGCAAGATTCTACTACATTGTTACAATTTAGTACTGAGATTCCAGTGTGACTACCTAATTATTATTAATAAATATTTATCAAGACTTCTTGTATCCAGTTATCAGTATATTCCTATCTCTCATTTCATCATGCAGCATTTGTGGTTGTTGCTGATATTAAGAACTAATAAGCCAGGCACTGTGGCACACACCTGTAATCCCAATGGCTTGGGAGGCTGAGATAGAAGAATTGCAAGTTCAAAGCCAGCCCCAGCAACTTAGCGAGACCCTAAGCAACTTAGTGAGACCCTGTCCCAGAATTATAAAAATAAAATAAAAAGAGCTGGGGATGTAGCTCAGTGGTTAAGCACCCCTGGGTTCAATCCCTGGTACCAGAAAAAAAAAATAAATAAATACTAATGAGTATTTGGTACTTTATGGTTTTCCAAGTGATTTCACTAGCAGTAGCTTACTTGGTTCTCTCAGATAAGTCTTATCATAGTCCACAAGTGAGGAAGCCAGGTTTAATGGCAATATCACAAGGAGAAATAAGTTGTATAGGGATGAGTTTCTAACATAAAACTTTGATTTAAATTTCTTAATGTTTTTATCATTTCAACCTGAATCTGATACTGATCTCAGGCCCTACATAGGGGCAAGCTATCATTATATCTTCTCAGTGGTCTTATTTTGAGGCCAAATACAATGGAATGTATAACCCTGTGTCTATTTGGCTCTTACCAAAGGATAGAAATTGTGTGTGCAACAACAGTGCTTCTAAGTAATTTTGTATATCTGTTGCCTTTGAAAACAATGGTCTCTATGTGGATGTAAACTACAACCAAATTCAATCATGCCACAGGAAACTGCATGCATTTTTTGATATATGGGAAAAAATAGTGGCCAATTTGTCAACCTATAGAAACAATCCAGGCCTTATGGTAAAGAAAGAAAAAGTAAAATTAGGGATAAATCACAGATAACTGAAGAGTTGGTGTGGTTCTTAAGCCATTTTATGGTGTGATTAGGGCAGAATTTGTAAAGTTGTAACTATATCCAGCCATAACTACTTTCTTTTCCCTTGTCCTCCTGTTCCCCACCATAGGTTCTGAGTTTGGCATAGTGATAGAAAGATGAATAAGACACAAGGAATCCCTGCCCTCTGGAAGTTCCCTGTGACACCTACTTGATAGGTCTGCCAAGGAAGGAGTGATGAAAGCTCTCAGGGAAGGCCCGGCATCCCTTCCGCATCGGACCCCATGGTGGAACTATGGTGATCTCAACGTGATAGACCAGGTTGATGTGGAACTATATTTCCCAGAATCCCCTTCTCTATACAGAGCCAGGTTAAGAACTGGTATGAGTTCTGGAAGCCAGAAGCAAAAGGGCAGACATTATTCTCCACAGGTGTCTGTGGTTAATATGGAGACCACCTCAGAAGTGCCCATAGATGCCACTTAGGCCTTGCCAGCTTTGCGTCCAACTCTTCCTTCTGACTCTGACCCACACTGCCCTAGCCTCACCACCAGACACTTGGCTGAAGCAGTGACCTCCATGGGGAATAGCTTTCCACAGGCTATATGAGTTCCCCTGGACAGCCCTACCCTGGCACTGAATCTGCAAGCTCTGAGTTACCCACCAGCCCTTGTGCTATAGAGGAGCCAACTTGGAACTTTTCATTGACCCTCCATTTCTCTTTCTTGGATCCTTTCTTACTCAGATCTCATTCCTGCAGTGAATGATACATCATTTCAGCTTTCCCAATTGAATAGTTGATGGATTCAGTAACACTCCTAATAAATGTAACCTCTCTTGATGAGCAGAGGCAGAGAGTGTTGTGCTGTCTTAGCTAGTGACAGAAGTAGGGGAGATAGATCATTTTGATTCATCTCTGTTATCTCATTCCTTTGTTCCTTGTGACCAGATATACTGATATGGGATAAAATCACCTGAAGAAAGTCATGATTGTTTTGGTGGCTACTAGAAAGGCTTATAATCCATACAAAACTAACATAATAAGAATTAGAGCAGTGACTACTTTTTTACTTCCCCAGCCAACTAAGATAATGGCTCCATCAAAGATTTATGACAAAATGTCCCCATTAGGAAAATCTTAGAATAAAAAGTGATCCTTCATATAAATAATAATACAGAGGTTTATCCTATGCATCAACAACACAATTTAAGATTTCATTGTCCGAGGGTGTCCATTTCTAGAATTTGGAGGTACTCCCCAATCTCTAAGTACAGCTTTCTAATTAATAAAATAAGTTATTTTTAACCAATTCCCACACACACACAGTTTTTCTATGTGACCCTAATTTATAATTAGAGGGGAGATCAAAGATAGAGTAAAGGCAAGTCATAATGAGGCAACAATTTCTGAAAGCAAGAGCTGAAGCATGAAAAAAGAGGGACGAAGATTACAGTGGGCTAGACATTGGTCGTAAACCACAGCTTGCTTTTGTTTCTGCAAGGGTGTAAAAAGAAGGGCTGATGCTGATGGGTGTGTGTACTAACCGTGACAAGAGAGAATGTGGCTCTCCAGGTGTGCTCTGCGCTAGATGACAGTCTCATATCTAGCACAGAAACTCACACATTAAAGATAGTCAATAAATATTCTTTCAGTGAGAAGAGATGTCCTTGCAAGAGATAGCAAAAGGGATGGGAGGACACCAAGGTTAGGCCCAGTCTCATTTAAGAGATGTTCAAATACATTCAAGACCTCTTTGCAATATTGTGTACCACTTACTCCCAAACCTTAATTAGTCAACTTCCAGTGATCTCAATTTCAATGGATCATCAAATGAGCAAACCTTTTTACTTTTAAGTATTTTCCAAGCTCAATATATTAAATACCTATAAACCCTGACAATAAGAGGGGATTAATACAGAGACAAGTCCAATATTTAGTTTCTACAGGTACAGTTGCCAAGCAACCACCACACCACAACACACAGGACTGTCATTACAGATCAATCTCCCTCTCCTTTAACTCTTTAATGCCAAAATGAACATCCACACAGGCAACAATGCCACTTAAAAAGGTTCACCTTCCAGGGCTAAAATCTCTGGCAGAAATTGCAAGATACTCTGGAGCTGGCAAAAATGATTCTATTAGAATATTCCACTTCAGTATAGAAAAATATGCAACTAAAAAGATAGTGCAGATTATTAAACTTTGCAATTAGCAATGTAAATTATTTGTCATAAATTAATATAAGACACCAGGGGTCTCACTTATAGCAGAATAGGTGCTATCTTATTCATACTCTGGTTACTGCTCAGTTTTTCTCCATGGTAATTTCATCTATACCACTCACAGGATGACAATTTTATATCATAAGAGGTCCCCTGGTAGTGGATATTAATTTATAATAGAGGGAAACAGCAGGGAGAAATTTTTTGTGCTCCTTGCCAGTAAAACACACAAACTGCTCCCTTGAGGCACATACAGTTATATATTAAAACATTAGTGATGGCACTAGAGTTAATAAGAGATATAATATACAATACAACCATATAGAGTATATATTAAAAAATCCACAAAAAGATGGTGTAGGTCCTAAAGAAAAGCTCTCAGGGTAAATTGTGTTCTATGCTTTCTTGTCATTTAAAAAGCAAAGCAGTCTCAGAAAATTTGCAATGCATCCACAATGGTATTCACAATTATCTGAGGTCAAATATCTGAGAACTATTTTTTTTCCAGTGAAGCATAAAACATAAAACCTTCTATTGTTGTCTGTAAACCATAATAGAACTGCCAGTAACCAAGGGATAAAATAAATGTTTCCAAAGTAATAGAAAGCATTAAGCTAGATTAGTGGTTTCCATAGTTCCTTAAATGATTCCTATTCCACATGCAAAATGTTTTCAATTTGGCTCCCCAAAATGAAAAATACATTTACTTTAAGTTATTAAAAAACACTAATTTAAGACCTACTTAATGTAAGAGGCCTGTGCATTTTGATAAAGACCTAGATATAATCTCTTAAGAAACTAACATTTTCCTTAATTAACCTTATAATTTGAGAACTTTGAAATATCTTTCAAAAATAATTTTTCAATGGGAAAAATATTATTCTCTGTTTAGGGACTCAAAAGGCACTTGATTCCCACATAGGAGTTAAGTGGTATATGAAGCATCACATAACAAAAAATGGGCAGAGCCTACAACAAACAGGGTACACATCATCGTTCAAGGCAGGTTGCACCCTCAATGTTGCTCTAAACTTATTGTCATTTTCCAAAGACTAATGTCTTGTCTGTCACCATACCAGCTCCTTTCAAAGTAGCAGATTAAGTGTTCTTTACAATTCTGAACCAGCTGGAATGATAATCAGAACAAAGTTCACAAATGTTATCCTTGGATAGGTCACTTACAATCAACAAAAAAAAATGGCTGCACATGGTGTTCTTCTTTCCATTCAGATATATCTGAAATGTCCTAGTTGTTTTTGCGAACACTTCTTAATATATGGTAGTGTTTCTTCTTGTTCAGTGCCTCACCCTGGTCAATCACCACTTGACATGACTGCAACTCTCACATTGATACTTTCCCAAATCCCCAACCCAGTCCAGATCTGTGTCCTCAGCTCTGTGTTTGACTTCCTAATAGAGGACTGGTTAGAGCTCCCTATATGCTTCACTGGCCACTTCAAACATTTGACTTGGATTCATGGATTCATCCACCCAAACATTTTTATTTCTTATAATTAAAACTGGGATAATAACACCTGCCTCACTGAGTTGCCCTCAAGATTAATGAGATCTCTAATTTAGTGTCAAATCGTAGGTATTCACTATCTGTTAGCTGCCATTATCAATAATACTAATTATTATTAATTAAGCCTCAAGCATGTTTGACCCCTTCCTCTTTCTAATTTTTAAATGTCCCTAATGCCTCTTTTGTCTCTTGTTCTCCGCCCTCAGTGCCACTGATTTAGTGAGTCTTTGCTTATCTCTGCCCTGAGCTGCTGCAACAACTCCCTAACTTCCATTTCTCTTGCATACAGTTCAGCTCCACCGATGCTATTTTTTCTGAAACAGATCTGATCATGTAAATCCCATGCTTAAAAATCTTTATGTCAGCAAAACCAGGTTTTAAGTCCTTAGCTTGATGTGTAACACTTTCCCAAACAGGACCCAGCCTACCTTCTTAACTTTGTTAACTGTGTTCCAAAATGTTCCTCAGCACCTTTTGGCCTTTGCTTTTCACTCCTTTGTACATACTGTTCCCTCTCCTCTCCCAATTTCTTTACTTGGTGAGCCAGCTATTTTCTATTTGTCCTAAATCCATGAGGCTCCACTCTCTTCTATTGTTCGGAGGCTGACTGTTAAGGCCTAAAACACCTGGGTTGTCTTGCTTGTTGGCTTCTTGTTGGGGGTCAGCCATTGGAAACGCCTGCAAGAGATCAAAGGGCAAGAAAACAGCCTTCAAGTTTGCTCCTCCTCCTCCCTCCCAATTTGCAAGCTCTGGCAGGGGCAGCATCCCTCTGTAATGACAGCTTCTTCCAGGTTGTCCCTCTTCTCCAGCTACAGATTCCAACTAGCACCTGGTGACATCTTTCCTGCCCCCTCCTCATCAAGTCTGAGTGGCAATCCCTCCCTGCTATTACTAATGCCTTCATTAAAATGTCTCATCAAAAATCCTAGCTGACCTGCCAGAATAAATAACCCAAATCTACCTAATCGTGAGGAAACATCAGGAAAATCACACTGTTTGATATTCTACAAAATAGCCTGTCCTGTCTAAAAATTTCAAAGCCTTTCACTCCATACCTTCAGCCCTTCCCCAACAGGCAAGAGAGTGCATGAGTGTGCATGTACGCGCAGGCACACATACATCTGAGGAACTGTTCTAGCATCCAAGAGACTTCGTTGATAAGACAATTGAAAGTAATGTATGATCCCAGTTGAATACCGGACCAAGAAAAGAGGGGAAAAAAAACTATGAAAGATATATTGCACAATTGACAACATTTTAATATGGATTATGAATTAGTAAATAACATTGGGTTTTAAATTTTCTGAGATTATTACACACTGGTTATTTAAGAAAACACCTTTGTTTTAAGGAAATGCATACTAGCATATTTAGGAATATTGTGTTTGATGCCTGAAAATTACATTCAGGAAAAATTATAGATAGATAAATAGATAGACAAAGCAGAATGGATAAAAAGTTCTTAATAGGTGGATGCTGAATGATAACTTGTGAAACTCCATTTATTAATAAACATTTAAATTTACCACTAACTTCCTTAATAAAAGACTAACCATTGATCAATAGAGTATACTGTGCTTCAGAAATTTTATAATCAACTATTAATTCTATATATTGAGTTATATTGTTTAAATGTATTGTTTTATACACACACATGCACATTTGTATCTCAGTGATAACAACTCTCACCTATTGTCATTAGATGCTTTTGAGGGCTCAGAGGGCTTGAGTGAGTCCTGGAGCATGGGTTTAGTTGAATCCAGATGCAACCTTTTTGCCCTGATGCTTCATTCCTGCCTGGACAGAGCCAATGCTCTCCTTTCTGTACTTCTATAACAGCAGTTGACATGATCTCTTTCTTCTATTACATTTATTATTTTTGTGATGTTTTTAATTACTTCCTAAACTAGGTGGGTCTTACTCATTTTTGCTTATTTCAATCTAGCACAAAGTCTGACACATGGTAGGCATTTAGTAAAAAACAAAATAATCAAGGAGTGAGGGTATGCATAGTTTCCCCATATTTTGCCACTACAGGAGAGAAAACAGAATGCTTCTGAGTTGGGGTGGTAGCAACATCATTCTCTAATAATCATTCTGTCAATATGGTAGACACTCCCCACACATGGCTCTTAAGCAACTTGAAATGTGGCTGGACCAAATTGAGACATACTATCAGTGTAATATACACAAAAGCATTGATCATGAAAAACTAACATTACTATGAAAACAAAAATGCAGAGTATCTTAATATTATTTTACATTGATTACCTGCTGAAATGACAACATTGTGGATTCACTGAGTTAAATAAAACATATTAAAATTAATTTTATCTGACAATTCCTGTGGCAACTAGAAATTTGAAATTATGCATGTAACTCACACATTATTTCCTTTGGTTAGTGCTGGTCTACACAGATGAAGAAGTTACTAATTAAGCTGCTTTGCTGATTCTTATTATTCTTGGGTGACAAGGGTGGCAAATAATTCCTGGCTTCTTCACCTCTTTTAAAAACTCACTGTGCTCAGGCAGGGCTCTTAAGCTTTAGGAACCCACCAGCAGACGTCTTGTTACAATGTGGATGCTGACTCAGCGGCCTGAGGACCCTGCATTTCTACCCTGCTCCCCGGTGACGCTGGTGCCTGGACCACACTGTGAGCAGCGAAGGACTAAGGCACTCCTAGGCTTTAATTTGATGCAGGTGTTGGCATATAAATGTTTCATTAACCTAAGGAAAGTCAGTATTTTAGGAAGTGTAATTACTGCCAACAACTTCTGGTTATGTCAGATAGTCATAAGAATGTGATTTCCCCAAACCCACAATATGAGTTACCACACTGTTAATAAAAATGCTTTCAAAAGTAAACAAACCTTTATATTAAGATGATCTTTTTAAAAATACAGATTTGTGCCAGTGCTTTTTCAAAAACACACATAGAATTTTAACCACCGCAGCTGTGCCTCAGGGGATATCACAGGCAGGCAGCTGGCCCTAAGGTGGCCCCTTAATTCTGGTATTATAGATGCACTTTAGAAATTATAACTGAGTAGAAGAAAAGACTGTCCTCTTACTTGTCTAGCATTTCACCCAAATATTTCCATAGCTCAATGTGATTTTTAATGAAAAGAATGCCTTGTCTTCTTATCCATTTCTGGATAATAACACACACAAGTTAATGTAGGCCAGGAACGATGTCGTAAAACATGACAAGTAGCAACCACAGCTAGAGCAATAACAAGAAAGTTCTCTATGCTGTCAAACACCAAACCAGACATGTCAAAACACTAATAAGGCAGTAGGAGGGGAGCTTATGATGCACCCTGGGAATGAGGAATTCTCCAGAATATGGTGCTGAAAACATTAACATTTCCAAGAGAAAACTTTAATACTAGGAAAATATTTTTGTGGGCTTATTATTAACGATATTTGTATCACCACTCATCATGATTTATCAGATGGACTCTCTTCGTAAGATAAGGAAAATTTGTCATTTTGTAGAAGAGGAAACAACAGATCCAATGAGAGCCAAAACTTGAATCTAGGACTTTAAAAGTCTAAGCCAGTTCCATTTCCAGCACTATCAAATGAAACTTTGGCAAGAAGTAAAGGAAAAGAGTTAAAACAGGAGGCCATGTTAGTTCAGGTCTCTTGCCAGGTCTAGGTGAAGTCTGGCATACTTTCTTGTACCAAGCTACAACCAATGTGTTTGTACTACCCCTTCTTCCTTTTTGCCCTCAAAAATACTCCTCTTAAAGAAATATATAATAAACACATTAATGCTAAAGTAGGAATGACTGGTAAATCCAAGAAAATTGACTGCCAAATCCCAAGTAGTAACTAACAGTATGGAGACTAGGCAGGGAAATGAGCAGGAAAGGAAACCTGACCACTGCCCTGATGTCCTGCCCCTCAGTCAACAGAAATCCAGCCCTGCCCACTTCATTCAGACATCCTAGAAAGTGTACCATGATCTACCAACATAAAGGTAAGTCATTCTATTCAGAAGTCATAAAAATAAACAGATGACCTAAGAATGGACTTGAGCTGAGCCTGCCTTGACTATCTTTTTTGCTTCTTTTGTCTACAGTTTGTTTGTCTTCTAGAAGCCTTTGTTATTGAGCAAAGCACTGAGAAAACAAGTTGTATGCTGAAGGTGCCCATTTACTCCAGCCATTGATAGGCAAGATGATATAAGCAAGTAGATATTGCTGTAAAAAATTAGCAGACCATGCAGATCTTCATTTAAGTTCTATGTTCCCCAAACTAGTTACAAATAATAAAACATTAACTCAAATGATTTTTCCAAAACTATTCAAACAAAATTCCAAACCCAGCAAGAGATGATCCATAATTGTATAAGATTCTTATCTGCTAAGAGAACTGCTTTTCTAGTTCTCGATTTTGCTAGCACCTTGGGTATTTTCACATAGCTCACAATGGGAGATCTGTTTATAAATTGAGTGTTATCTTTTAGCAACAAAAATATAGTATATGACCTATCACAAAGGTCAACATGGGAAATTCACTCAGCATAAACAGATTCCAAATCATGGTATTGGACTCCCTGTGATAGTGGTAGTGTGGCCCTTTGATTTTACATTTATGCTAAACACTATTCCAGTTCTCTTGTAAAATGAAGCTTTACTAGCTGGAGCCCCTAGAATGCACAGAAGAAAGACCACAAGTGAAATAGTTGTTTGCATCAGTTGCAAAAAGACAGAGTTTTAAGTAGTAATACATGGAGACAATACCTTCAAGCTACTGAACCTTGTTCTCAAGATGAGTTGCTTTGTCTGCATATAGAAACCAGATTTCCTTCTGGCAGTGTAATTTCATGTTGATAAAAATTCCTCTACAAACTCCTGATCATCCTCAGATGAAGTTGTTGTCTTGCAGAATAGTCCCAATGGTGCCCATCCACAAACTGATAACTTCCTTGCACAAGTTTGAAATGCCCTTTCTCTATCCTATCTCAGACTCTCTTCTGGATACCAGAGCAAAATATAGTTTGAAAGTCAGCTGGCTCAGCAATGTCACAAGAAGATAGCACAAAATAAAGCCATGCATATTTCTCACCCAAATTAAAGGTTCATGTCATGGACACAGACACACAAAGAAAGAAACAAACAAACAACAACAACAACAACAAAAAAGACCAGACCTAATAATAAATGAACATAAATGGGCAATTTGACTGCATCATCAGGTTCTTTGACTGAACATCAAACCTTCTCCTGAGGACCATTCAGGGGCACCCTAATCTCAGCTGAGATGGGGAGCTATCACTGCACACATGGAGGCTCTTGATTGGGACAACTAGCATGCTGGTCTCACTTTGAGACCTCACCCATCTATATGGGATGAATGACCACATCTTAAACACTTTTTACCCTAAAGCCATAGAAATATTTTCTTTAAAAGGAAAACATCCCAGAATTGTTTCACCATTAATCTTTCCTCTGCTGTTTCTCATTCATCAACTCCACTTTTTCCTAAGGGATTAAGCTATGGAATCTTCTATTGGAAAAGTTCGAGAAATGCCTAAAAATTACATTAGGTGATTTGTATAGGTAGAAGATGGATATTTCTTAAAACGGTGTTAATTAAAACATTAAAAAGAGAATAAAAGAAAGAGGTTAAGGTAATAGAAGTGAAGGAGGAAGAGGCAGGAAAAAGGGGAGGGGAGCGAAAAGGGGAGAAATAAAGAAAGAGGGAATGGTGAAGAAGAATAGCATTAAGAAATAATATTTCGCCAGGTGCGGTGGCGCACGCCTGTAATCCCAGCACTTTGGGAGGCTGAGGCAGGAGGATCACGAGTTCAAAGCCAGTCTCAGCAATGGTGAGGCACTTAGCAACTCAGTGAGACCCTGTCTCTAAAAAATACAAAAAAAAAGGCTGGGGATGTGACCCAGTGGTTGAGTACCCCTGAGTTCAATCCCCAGTACCACAAAAAAAATAATAATAATAATATTTGAAGATTGATATCCCTTTTGTAAATCACACACACACACAACACATACACACACCAGTACTTTATAATGAGTGACAAGTTATTTTTAATATACCTGAAACATAGCAGACACACAAACAAAAATAATAATTGAATGAATAAATGAGTTTACATTAACCACAAAGCACAAGAACATAGAAAAGCAGACACAAATCAAATAAGCACAAACAACATGAAAATAGAAAAGGAAAGTATAATTTTGTTAACCCTCAGTAATAATTCTTAAAATGTCAATAATGATAATACAAAGAAGTACCAGATAGAATAATAGAGATACTACTAAATTAAAACAATAGTGGAATATCATTCGTGTGCCTCTGAATGCAAAATTTTGAAAAGTAGATAATATCAATTGTTGGTGAAGATGTAGAGACATGGGGACACATGAAAGCTGCTCATAGAAGTGAAAGTAGGTGTGGCAGTTCTGAGAAACGATCCAGAAATATTTGATGAAATAACTATACTTATGCCCTACCACCAATGCCACTTTTTTTTTTCTGGGTAGATACCATAAGAAATTTTTATCCTGGTTAGTAAGGATCATACATGATATACTCACATTGTATTTGTAAAAATAGCTCAGAATTACCCAGATGAGCATCATTAAGGGAGCTGATATGTTAAAGATGACATTTGTGTTCTACAGAACCTGTGCAGCAATTAAAGCAATAAACTTGATGGAGATATCAATTTGAATAGATCTTAAAACCAACATTAAGTGGAAAAAGCAAGAAAAAGAATGAGATGTACAACTCAGTGGTCTTTGTATACATTTTTACAAATACAAAAACAGCACCACATACTTCTAAAGTGTAAATTTCAGGACATATGGTAACTACCTCAGAGTGCAGCCGATGAGGTATATGGGAAGGAGGCAATAGGAATGGGAATGAAAAATGTAAAAAAAACTTTTTATAATTGATGAATCTAATTACTATGACATATATATTTCCCCTCAAAAAGGAGCAATTTGAGAGGCTTGACTAACAAATGAGTACTCATGCCATTAGCAAAGCTTAGAGTATTTAAATTATTATGTAGTTTTCTTTTCTTCTGGGGACAGATGCAAACCAGAATGATGTTCAAGGTATTTTTTGTTTTCTTGCTACTGGCCCGCCTGACTGAGGAGCAATGACTTGTGACTAAGTCAGTTGGTTCACTACCCAGCTCAGGACTACTAACCACCAAAATGGTTTAACCACTACTCAGTTTATACTTGTTTTTGTACACAGCCAGTAATTGCTTAATTTATATCAGTAATAAAAAATAGAAGATGTATGAAAATAACCAATGTTTAAAAATGCATTAATGAGAAGCAACAGTGATTGTCGCACCTGAACCCAATATTTGTGAAAAACAACAAAAGCAGAACTGGAGGCCTATACATCAAGTGAAAAAATATTTAAGTTACAAGTCAACCTGACCATCTGCTAACGAAAATGTGTTCTATCCCCTTACCACATTAATAACCCAGAAGACAGGACTTGCAAGTAGAACCCTTGTGCTTTTCTAAGTTCAGTGCTGGAACTCCGTGGCAGGAAGAAAGCCAACTATCTTCCCTCCCTTCTCCATCCTTGGCTCCATCTGGTATCATCACTGAGGAGTCCTAGCCAACATTTACAAATTCCAACCATTCTCTCCTAGAGTGCAAAAGGCCATCTCTTGGTGATTTCTGGGTCTTGGAGTAATGGTGCAGTTCACAGTCAGGAGAGACACAAGGAAACAGCCCTTGCAGGTCCAGAAGCAGACACAGGACATTTACATGAAAACTCTAAGTTCCAGGGTCTCAGTGTCTCCTGGAAGGGAATGTGTGGGTCCTAAGGGTGCACACTTTCTATGGATCCCTCGACCTGTTAGAAGGAGGACCAGCACAGGTTCCAGTGAGATGGGGCCTTCTTGTCTTGACCAAAGCATTTCTGCAAATGTGTTATTACTGACTGTTTGTCCCCTGCCAAATTCATATGTTGAAGTCCTGAGGTGGGGCTTTTGAGGAGTATTTAAGTTGACATGACGTCATGAGAATGAGCCCTCATAATAGGATTAGTGCCCTATGAGAACAGGAAGAGACACCAGAGATCTCTCTCCATCCACTGTATGGGGACACAGCAAAAGTGTGGCTATCTACAAGCCAGGAAGAGAACTGTTACTGGGGAATGGAATTAGCCAACACCTTGATATTAGACTTCCAGAACTGAGAGAGATCAACTCCTATTGTTTGAATCTATGGTTGTCGTTGTTATTATTATTATTAAAAAACAATAATAACAACTGTTATTATTATTGTTATTTTGGCAGCCCTAAACATGTGCCTTAAGATGCTCTCCATAAGCTCTGTAGGTCATATGTATGTGCTCATAATATTTACCAGCAATAAGTCTCTGCTAATAAAGGAGATGCTAAAAAGAAAAATCAGTGACAATTATAACTTATTTAGCTTTTTATTTACTGGGAATAAAAGCTACCAACATCTGGAATGGTTTACTTGTGGGTAAATATTTCAAATAGCACCCTATACCTTCTAGCTCATCCTTATTAAGAAACAAAAAAGAATATTGTCAAAATGAACAAATTGAAGCCGGGTGCGGTGGCGCACGCCTGTAATCCCAGCACTTTGGGAGGCTGAGGCAGGAGGATCGCGAGTTCAAAGCCAGCCTCAGCAATAGCAAGGCACTTAGCAACTCAGTGAGACCCTGTCTCTAATAAAATACAAAAAAGGGCTGGGGATGTGGCCCAGTGGTCTAGTGCCGCTGAGTTCAATCCCCGGTACCAAAAAAAAAAAAAAAATGAACAAATTGATTTTCAATTGAGACATTCAAAACTTTCAAACATTATATAAAGGCCATTTTTGTCCATTGTTTATGTTATAATCCATAGTTAAATTAAATCTACATTTTATTATGGCTTCAATCTCTAAATCAAAGGTGACATAATATTTATCAATTTATTTATGGTCAAATTATGATTTCTCATATATTTTTGCAATAAATTAAACAGTGTGCAATATTAGTTAAATGGACAAAGATTAATCATACATTACATATCTAATCAAAGATTATAAAAATTATATTTAAAATATATACTATAATATGGTCATTAGTACTATATTCATCTAACAAAATATTTTAGAATTTTAAGAACAATTTATTATGCAAAAAATAAAAGAATTATTAAAATAGACTTTAAAGATTTACAAGTATTTAATCTTGTGAAAGGGATAGATGGGCCAAAAACAAAACACAAAACACAAAAAGTTGTAAAATGCTGATATATTAGAAAGAGTATAAATTTTAGAAAGTAGCTTACTCTTACCAAACTGAAGTATTATATACGAAATAAGAACAATAGTTTCATTACAGGACTTTTGAAAGAATTAAGTGGATTTGTTACCTCATCTATCCTGAAGATTCTACTTGGACATCATACTGTTTTAGCACTTGTTCCCAGGAACACCACCCCTCCCCTGCTCCACCCCCCACGTCTCCCTGCATACTACCACAGACCTCAGTAAGTCTTACCTATATCTCTTATCTGTTCTTCTCTTATATATCTTCATATCACTTATGTTTAAGAAGGTTTTTTTGGGAAAGGTGGAACTAGACTGGCAATTATCAAAATTACAATGGCTTTAAGTAAAGTCTAGCAAATTTCAATTGCTATGCCATTTTCTTTCCTTCTGGGAACTGATGCAAAACAGAATGATGTTCAAGGGATTTTTTTTTTTTTTTCTTGCTACTTGGCAACCTTAGAGGACCACATGTTAATTGTCACTTAGGTGCTTTTTGTTTGAGACATGGTATCTAGACAGAGTATATTAATCAGAAAGGACTGTGTCATTCCTGAGAGGAAGATGAACTCATTGTCCCCTTGCTTCTGGCATTAAATATGAATGGCCATTTTAATCTATCATCAGGATCTTCTAGGTTATTTAAGGGCAAATTTAGTATTCTTGGGAAAGTATTTGCTTGGCACAGATTGCTTTAGAATAAATATAATGGAGAAAAAAACGTTTTACTTCTTCCTAACTACACAGCCAATAGGCATTAGTTCATATTTTGTTCAACCCCTCCTCTATGCCAGGCACTGGCGATCCAGCAGTGGGACATGGTTTTTGCATTCACGGGTCTCTCAAACCAGTGGGAAAGTGTGTGAATGAATGAGACCCAACAAGATGGCAAGGACTTTACACACATTATCCATTTAACCCTGCAAAAGACCAAAAGAGAAGTTGGGGGTTTTATTTTGTTTCTTTGTTTTTGTTTTTTCCTGTAGTTGTAGATAGACGGCATGCCTTTATTTTATTTATTTTTTTATGCAGTGCTAAGGATCAAACCCAATGTCTCACACATGTTAGGGAAGCACTCTGCCACTGAGCTATAGCCCTAGCCCTAAGAGAACGTATTTTTTTTAAAATATGGACACAATATCTTTATTTATTTTTTATGTGGTGCCGAGGATCAAACCCAGTGCCTCACATGTGCATGGCAAGCATTCTACTGCTGAGCTGTAACCCCAGCCCTAAGAGAAGGTATTTTTTATGCCTTATTTTTCAAATATGAAACTGAGGATCCAAAGGTAAATGACATGTTACAGAAATTTCTCTTCTTTTTTCCCCTATCCCTCAGTCTCTGCAGCTCAAGGTGCATCATCAGTATGCCCTGGTCTTTCCATTCTATCTCCCACTTTCAATCACAGGACAGGCTAGGAAGCAGTTCACCTAAAGCGCTCCTCTAAGGACCCACCAGGAAATTAAGATTTTTTTTTAAAGAAAATGCCTTTTTTCATGAGTATTTTAAAATCTATAATAAATATTTAATTTTTCATTGCACTATAAGAAAAAACTAGATTATATGGTCATCCTTTTCAATTTGCCTACGAATGCATTTCTTTCTCCCAAAGAACCATCAGAATTTTAATAGTGAGCCTGTTCTATTCCTTTAGGGGATGGGGGTGGAAACTTACCTTGCAGCTGTGCATATAGTATATTTCCCTACATCTATTCATTCAAACTCTGTACAGATCTTCCTGAAACTTTCGAGGCCCTTTCATCCCCATTTACCCTTGGTTAGATTTTTATTTTCTGCTCCTTCATAAGCTTTTTATTTCCAGTCCTATCATCTTTCCCTGCAGCCTGAGATTCTTTGTTCTGTTATGCACTTGTGACAACCAGGGACGGTACATTTTCCTGGCTGACAGCCACCGAATTTGCAACACTTTTTAGCAAAGGCTCTTGCAATTTCTACTCTTGTCATTTTCTTCACATCTGTGGCTGATGTGGGAAGAACAAAGCTCAAGCAATTTGCTCCTGCTATTTGGCTTATGGCAATACCTTCCAAATTTCCATTTAGCCTATCCACCTCCAAAAATGCCCCTAACTTGTTTCTGCAGCACAGGTAGCACTGCCACACTAATTCAACTTCCAATTTCTCATGCTTTTAAGCCTTTGTAACCTGGCCAATTTACCTTGATTCAGAGCAGGTATTTAGCATGTTTCTCAAGCATTTTGTAGAGTATAGTGACTATGAACTAAATATCTGTTGTTGAATCCTTATTCTACAGTTCTAGTTGTGATATTATAGACAAGATTTTTAAACTCTCCTGGTTTACTTCATTGAGGGTATATACAAAAGGAAAAATATAATTCATATCCCACATTGTGGAAATTAGTTGAAATAGTACTCATACCTGATAAATAATTGTCCCATGAATTTTATCTAGTATAGAGATACTGATGAACATACATTTCATTCAACAACTATGAACAAGACTCAGGTAAGGTGTAATGGGAAAGAGAGAGGAAATAGCTACAGAGTGAGTATACATTATACTCCCGGCATTTTCACATACAGATTGTTACATAATCAGATAAAATGAATTGTTCCTTTCTTTGCAAAGCTTATAATGATATGTCCACAGCTAATTATACTCTAAAATGGCTCTGGGAAGTGCCATTATCAAATGACATCATGAGGAACAGGGAATAGAGGAGTAATGGATAAGTCTTATTCAATGTGTTCATGCCCCAGGTCTGAGAACAGAATTCCATTTGATACAGACACCCAGTGATTGTCATTTGACTATGAAGGTGTGGTCTACACTACACAGCAATCGTTCATTATCAAGTGATAGAAATCTAACTCAAACTGGCTTTCCATCAAAAAAGGAATTTTTTGGTTGGAAAAACTAAGAAGCTGTGGACAAAGGGAGGATCACTATTTAGGCCTGGCTGCATCCATATGCTCCAATGATGCTGTCAGAAATCCGATACTTGGCTCTGCTTTCTCTGGATTGGCTTCATTCTCGGGCAGGCTTTCACTCCGGGTTGGATACTAGCAGCAGCCCTGAGATAATGGCCTCATGGCTCAGCAGGTGCTACTGGATGATTTTTCTGGGAAAAGTCCAAAATTCAGTCTCATTGGACCAACTTAGGGCATGTGCTCACCCTTAAACTAATCATACTGTCTAGGAAGATGGAATAGGCCTACTGGCTGAGTCTGGGCCCCTTAATACTTTAGACTGCAGGATGAAGTTTACCCTACCTGAAGTCTCTGGAAAGATTATTAAGATGGTTTCTCAAAAGGAAAGTCATGTGGCTGGAATCAGAATAGGAGTCTTAGACAAGGCAAAAACAAGACCACATATGTGCATTACTTAATTAGAGATAGTTGTAGATCTTGAAGAATGAAACAAAACAATGCTAAATTCTATATGGAGAGGGGGAAGGAGATAACAGTTGTTCAATCTGGATGCAGTAGTACATGAGTGACAGGGCATCAGAGATCAGACAAGAAATGTAGGTTAAATCAAGGGGTCTGTGAATACCAAGGGATAAAGGCATGTATATCTGGTTTAGTAGAAATGTGAAGTTATTCAAGCTTTTTTTGTTGCTATGTGATAAACCTCAACAAAACATAATTAGTAGCTTAAAGCAATGATATTTGTTTTGCACATCCATCTGTAATTTGGTCAGGGCTTGCCAAAGACAGCTCATTTGGGCTCCAGTTGCTACCAGCAGGTATCAAAGCCTGGAGACTGGAATCAGTGGAAGGCTACCTCGCTCTCATGTCTGGTAGTTGATGCCAGTTATTCGCTGAAACTAGGTTTGGAACACATTCTAGTGCCCTCTCCCTATGATTGCTTGTTTTCTCCATGTCATGGTGTATGGGCTACAAAAGTAAGAGTCTCAAGGTACCAGGAAGAACCTATATCAACTTTCATGACTTCAAGCCAAGGAATTTGTTCTTGCTACTGTGTTATGGTACTGATTTGTACTAACCACTGATTTGTGGTCCTTTTAACTTTGCAGTTGCCCTAAACACTCTATAGGTCCAAGAATTGATGTGATTTTTGTCTGAGAGACAGGATAAGTACTGAACTCAAAAACCAATGAAGAGAGGACTTATAATGTTTATAGTAAAAAATAGTAAAGGATATTCCTGGATAAGATGCTATAGTTTGACAAAAGGAAACACACACACACACACACACACACACACACACACACGAAGATGTTAAAATAATACCTGATCCCTTCTTTTAAGTGCAATATATAAGAAATTTTTAACTTCCTATAATTGCAACTGTTGAGGTCATTACCATTTGCATACACTAGTTAATTTAATGAAGGAAGGATATTTTTGTCCAAGTAAAAGAGATCAAATGATCAAGTTACAGATAACAAAAATAAAAAACAAATTTATAGCAATGAATTTTTCAACTAGTTTTCATGAAAGTATTTTTATAAATTTTCTCTGTATCATTACAAACATGTACATCAGTATGCACTCTGCTTTAACCTGTTTTCTTAAATAGAATTGAGACCATTCTTGAAGTACACTTGAGATCTCTCTAACTTGGGTTACAATGTCCTTTAGGTGATTTATAAGCCTTTGAAACTCATTTAAAAATTCTTATGAGGGGCTTTCTCTGGGAAAACAAGCAAAGCTCCAATGAAATTTTCCCTATAAATGCAGAGCTATATGTTTCACTTTTTAATTTTTGTCATATGGTAAGCATTTTCCACATCGTTCATTATTTAAAACAACAACAACGCTATTTTAAGTGAGGCACAGTGGCACATGCCTGTAACTCCAGCTGCTTGGGAGGCTGAGGCAGAGGACTAAGAGTTCCACTTCAGCCAGGGCAATTTAGCAAGACCCTGTCTTAAAATAAAATTTTTGAAAAGACTAGGGGTGTAGCTCAGTAGTATCTCTGGGTTCAATCCTCAGAACTGAGGGGGGAAAAAAGTGTGATTTTTAAATGAACACATATGTGTCCTTAAACTACATTAACCATAATTTAGTGATTCCTCCATTATTGAATATTTAAGTTATTTGTAGTTATTTTCTCTTATGAATTATAGTACAGCAAAACACATTTCCTCAAAAAATTCTTGCTGTTATCACCTTACCTAGGAAAAAGTCCTAGATACACTTTAAAGATTTTAAAAGGCAGTGAAAGAAAAATATTTACTTGCCTGGTATTAATTTGTCGCTGCTGTAACAAATTGCCACCAATTTAGTGGCTTCAAACAACACAAACTTTTTATCTTATAGTTCTGAGGGTCAGAAGTCTGAATGGGTCTAACAGAGCTGAAATTAAGGCATTGGCAGGGCTGTGTTTTCTGGGGGCTCCAGGCAGTAATCTGTTCCTTGCCTTGTCCACATTACTTGACTCATGACTCCTTCCTGCCTCTTAAAGCAGCAATATCATGCCATGCCCTTGTCATGGTATCTTCTGTTATCTGCTCCCCTGCATCAGCCTCTCCCTTCCATTTTTAAAGACCCTTTTAATTACATTGGAACCATCCAGGTAATCCTTCCATACCAAGATCCATAATGCAACCATACCTTCAAAGTCCCTTTTAACATAAAAGGACATGTTCATAATTTTGGAGGATTAGGATGTGGATATCTTTAGAGGACATTACTACAACTGGTTCTACTTTTATAGAGAAATGCAAAATTCTTGGTAATGAAAATTAACTTTAAATAAAGGGTTACTATTACACATCTAACACATTATTTTATCTAACTAAACATAAATAGGAAAATGAAAATACTTCTATATCTGAGAAAACGTTAAAACCAGTGGAGTGTCCAAAACGTCAGTTTCAACCAAGTGCCTATTGGCCTAAATCTCTCAATTAATAGATCATTTGTGAAGGGAACAAATAAAAGTATATGGAACACTGGGGAAAATTCATTGAGTTTAAATTATCTTTTAACACCCTTCACTCTAGGAGACAGAATCAACCACCACTTAATATAAGGCTTTTAAGAATATTAAATTAAGAGGATTTATAAGTTGCTTTCTTCCCAAGTCACTCAGCTGATTTTCTTCATCAGTGTTTATTTTTTTAGTGAATCCTGTAGTTCTTTCTTAATTCATATAAACTTTCCCAACTATTTTCTGTACAAATGGGAGTGGCAATGAAAAGAGTCCTAGGCCACCGTTACTGTAACAACTTTTCTTGAACTCTAAAAGCATCATATTTTTATTAACGAATTGAAACTAACTCAGAATTGCAAAGGAGTCAGTAGTCAACTTAATTAAAGTATAGATTTCCTGTCAAATTGCTACAAAGTTGATTCTAAATTTGATTCTGATTCCATATTGAAGTCACCTAGGGAATTTCTAAAAATACTGGCATCTGCACCTGCCTCAAAGCATTTTAACCACAGCTCTCTCCTGAGGGATGCGTTTTTTAACTAGAGGTAATTCTGTCCCCAAGGGGGGACATTTGGCCATATCTGAAGATATTTTTGATTGCCACTACTGGGGGATGGAAAGGGATATGCTACTACTACCTACTTGGTAGAAGCAAAGGATGTTGCTAATCATCTTACAATTCATATAACTACCACCAAGAGTAAGGTTATCCAACACAATAATTCATTACAGGTTTTATAAATAATTAAAAGAGAGAAGTTTGAGGTTCCCAGAACAAAGAAATGGTAAATATTTAAGGAGATGGAAATACTAATTATCCTGATTTGATCTTTCACATTTTATACATATCTTGAATCATCACACTGTACCCCATAAATATGCACAATTATTATATGTCAATCAAATTTTTAAAATATTATCCAACCAAAAATGTCCCAAGGATGGAACCCAGGGACACTTGACCACTGAGCCACATTCCCACATCCCTAGCCCTATTTATTTATTTAGTTAGTTAGTTATTATTTTATTTAGAGACAGGGTCTCCCTAAGTTGCTCAGGGCCTCACTAAACTAATGAGGCTATCTTTGAATTCACAATCCTCCTGCCTCAGCCTCCTGAGCCTGACTGACAAATTCTGCCTTTGGTAATTCTAAAGTGCAACCAGAATTTAAAAGCCAGAATTTCTCTGGCTTTCCTTTCATTGATAATTCTTCCTTGTTTTAATGAAATATAACTTAAATGACTTTCTGTGACCAAAACCAAGACTAAATACCAAAAAAGGAAAGTTGGGATGATTGGACAAATGATGCAAGCATTTAGAATCTTCAAATTTTATAAATGGACTTAGTCTTTTATCACTGAGCCTAAAAGGTTAACAACTATATCAATCATTTGTGGATCTATGTGCCAAGTGCTATGTATACCTGATCTCATTTAATCCTTCCAATTACCCTGTGAACACATACTACCCCATTTTATAACTGAGGGAAATAAAGGCTAACTTTTTCAAGATAACAACACTGGTGAATGGAAAAGCTAGGCCCAAACTCTATTTTATTATGATATAATATACTGAAACATATCCTTTCTGCCACTGTGTGGTTTGCAGGGTCAATAAGCCTATTTACTGAACATCAGGAGAGTTGGCATGCCATGTGGCTATAAATAGGAAACAGAAGAGAAATTCTGACTTACTTCTACCATTGGACCACTGTTGATTGACAAGTGATCAGGTAGCCTTTTAATCTCACCCTTTTACCTAGCAGAAACAAAGTCACATTGCTTGAGGCTTTGACTAGTCATGTGGGTATTAAAAAAAACTGCTATTGAATTTTATGCTGGAAATGCATCTTTTCTTGATAATAGTTTAAAATTTAGAGAAAATACAGAATAACATGACTGACAAGCCTGTTAAAATTCAATATTCACTTTGGTTTATGCTATGTAGTCTTTTTCTTGTTTAATTTCAATGGGTTTTTAGTCTTCTTTAATCTTCAACCTATTGACTGATTTTTCCATCTCTGGGGAAAGAGCTCCATTTAATCTTTGTTTTCTTTCTCTTTTATCCTGATCTTCAATAGGTGTAACATTCTAATCTACCAAGACTCCTAAACTAGATTTGCATATTTTATACAAGAGTTAATCATCCAATCACCCATTTCTTTCCTTCTTATATTTTGCAATTAAACTTAACTTTTGCAGCCATGTTTAAATATAGTGTTGTATTATATATCCTGACTTTCTTTTATGATAATTTAATGTTTTTTTTCTTTACACTGTCTCTCTGGTATCTTAGCATATGAGCCACTAAGGTATCCATGAAATGACAATAAAAGAGCATGTTTTAAATGTAAATATTTAATTCCAAAAAGAATCTAAATATTCTCTCCTACAGAGTAAGCAGTGTGAAATGTTGGCAATTAACCAGATTATCCATCAAGAGGCAACAGAGCCTTCCAAGGGAAAAAATATCTGAAAGGGGAACAAAATACACCTAAAAGTAAATTAGGGTTGGAAACCCCAAGATTATTAAAGTGGCAGAATATAGCCTATGGTAGAGAGGAGTGTACATTTGAGTCTTCTCCCCTCTCTCTAGTCTTATCATCACAAATTATGGTTTTGGTGAGTAATCATTAAATCTCTTTATCATACTCTGACTTTAATTCAATAAATATTAAATTAATTAAATATTCCTAATTAAATAAATATTAAAATGAAATAAAGTTACCTCAGAAACCCCAGAATTCTATGCACAGGATTCCAGCTTCCACACTTTTGAACAAGAGTCCTCCCAGTTTCTGCTCACTCAACACCTCTGAGGCCATCCCATGGTAAGGAAAGCCTGCCCAAGATTCCACCCCTTGCTTCTAAGTCCTGAGCTTTGCTGTAAAATCTGATTCCACTTCCCCATGAAAGCCTCCCACATACTAAAAGACTGACATCTGTCATCCACAACCTTTTCAGTTTTTGCCCAAACTAGCACCCTGCTACTCTGCCACTTTCTCCCCACACCTCCCACACAGGAACTTTGTCTGGCCAGGGTGCCCTCCTCTCAGAGTCCTGCTTTCATCTGGACCCTCTCAGAGGTAGGAAACCCAGAATCAAACTCCATGGGAGCCCTGTGTTCATTTCCCAAGGCTGCACCAGCAAATACCACAAACTAAGTGGCTTAGACAACAGAAATTTATTGTCTTACTGTTCCAGTGGCCAGAAGAGAACAAGGTATCAGCAGGGCATGCTATCTCCAAAGGCACCAGGGAAGGATAAGTTGCTGGTCCCTCTTCTGGCTTCTGGTAGTTCCTTGGCTTATGGTAACATAACTCTCATCTTCATGTGACATTCTCCTCCGTGTGTGTGTGTGTGTGTGTGTGTGTGTGTGTGTGTGTCCAAAGTTTTCCCTTTATATAAGGACATCAGTTATACTCCCATCTGACCGTATTTAAACTTATAACACCTGAAACAATCCTATTTCCAAATAAGGTCATATTCAGAGATACTGGTGATTAGTACTTCAACATGTAAATTTTGAGAGAACAAAATTTACCTCATAGTAGAGTCCCAGAACATACAGCCTCTATGCTATTCAACTCATTCAATATAGGTGATGCTACAGTATTATTTAGGTCCCTCCAAAATTTATATGCTGAAATATTGTCCTTGGTGTGAGAGCACTTAGCGGGGAGAGGGGGGCCCTTTAGGAAGTAATTAAGCTGTGCTTTCAGGAATGGGACTAGTCCTCCAATAGAGAGGACCCCAGACAGTTCCCTTACCCCTTTCTGACATTTGAGATGCAAGGAAGAAGATTGCCATCTATGAACAAGGACACAGAATCTGCCAGATCCCTGATCTCGGACTCCTAAGACTCCAAAATTATGAAATAAACAAATTTCTTTTGTTTAAGCCACCAGCCTTTGGCATTCTGTAACAACAGCCCAGTTAGACTGAGGCAGTGGGAAAGCCATTCCCTTCGCTTTCACACATACCACTCCAGAAACTTCTCCCTTCAGACCTCTGGCCTGCTTGCTTTATTATTCACTCTCCAGACCACTTGTCCTGATATACACTCATTTCCCTACTTACCAACCAAGGGGAGTGGCCAGGAGAAAGCTTCAGCTGCACTTCACTTAGCTCGGATGCATTATTTTCTACAGTCTATTTCTCTACTTAAGCCTGTTTGCTGATTCTTTTTAAGAATGACTTTGTATAATCAGGTTTATTTCAGTTAAGTTCAATTTGCTTGCAACTATTTTATAACTCACTGTCTCTTAATCTGCCTTTATAGATTAGATTCATTTTTAAAGCTTGTGGTAATAAGAGATTTCTCAGACAAATCATGATTCACATTTACCTTCCCAGCCCAGACTGGGTTTCTAGTCTCAGCACAGGTTACTCATTGCCCCTTCTGCCTTCTTATTGCTTTTCTCTGTTGTTCTGAGGTTAGGATTCTTCCAGACATTAGAAGCCGAAATCACACCAACCTCTATGGTAAACACGATTATACACCTAGAAGACTCAATTTATTTCTTCCAAGGATCTTGTAACAAATTAAATCAATAAATGCCAGGATTCACTCTATTCTCGCTCTCTTTAGTCTCTTATTTATGAACATCTTGAAATATTTGAGACTTATATTTTTGGACTCATGTATGAAGTCAAAGATCTCAGACGGCATGCTTGAGCAATTTTTCACACAATGTTGTCAGTTAGCCTGAAGTACTCCCCAAATACAATTCACATGTATTTTTGTTTTCTGGGTAGTATCTTGCTGCTTCATAAACCATTATTATCATGAATGCCTCAGAATTGAAATTTAAAACATACCTCATAATTCATGGAGAGGGTATCTACCAATGTCATCATAACCTTTGCCTCTCTTCCATGATGTTTGTAACCAAATTAGTTCCTATGAAGAAATGGTTTGAAACAATTTGTGTTCTGCTGGCAGAACATGATATATTCTACTGTGCCTTACCTTTATGCTCCAAACTTTAATTAAAGATGACCATCTCAGCACTTGAAAACAAAATTTTCTCCTAAGAATATATATATTTTTTTCTTATTAACTTGATGAATAATGGCTGAGAAGTCGATAACCGTATGGTAGTAAAAAGGAAATCTCAAATATAGCTATCAGAGGATGCATAATAGCATCTGAAGCAATGATAAATATATATGAAGTCATTTCCAAATATCTTTTAAATAAAACTTTTTATACAATTTTATCACAATAATGTCCAAATCAGGAGCAGGGGACAAGGGAAATTATAAGGAAATAATGACATGTTTTATACAATACCAAGGAAAGTTGAGATGTTGCAATATAAATCTAAGGCTTTATAACATCTACAAAGTATAACTAGTTGGGCTTGTCCTGGATAAGATGGTCATTAGTTGCTGATGGAATCAGAAGTGAGTTTAGGAAAGTAATAGACAAAAGTCACAAAGTGGGAGCTGGGGCTCATTGGCAGAGTACTCACCTAAGCATGCATGAGGCACTGGGTTCGATCCTCAGCACCACATAAAAATAAACAAACAAAATAAAGGCATTCTGTCCATCTAAAACTACAAAAAAAAAAAAAAAAAACTTTTTAAATAGTCAGAAAGTAGAATGGAATAGAATAGATTAAGCTCTGAAGACTTGGGCTGGAAGGGAAGATAAGAAGTATTGGTAGTGCTATGGTTTGGATATGAGGTGGCCCTCAAAAGCTTCTGTTAGGGCAGAGGTAAAGTGACTGATTGTGGGAGCTGTAGCCTAATCAGTCCATCTTAGTTTGAATGGACTAACTAGGGCATACCTGTAGGCAGAAGGAGTGTGACTAGAGGACGTAGGTCTCTGGAGGCGTGCTCTGAAAGGGTGTATCTTCCCTACGGCTCTATCTCCCACACTCTCTCTGCTTTCTGACCCTGCTATGAGCTAAGCAGCTTTCACCCACAGGTTCCCATGATGTGCTGACTCACCTTGGACCCAGAGCAATGGAATTGGATGTCTATGAACTGAGACCACTGAAACTTTGAGCCCAAAATAAATACTTTTCCTCCTCTAAGTTGTTCTTATCCAGTGTTTTGGTCACAGCAATGAAAAGGCTAACTAAAACAAGTAGCTAAAAAGAAATGAACCTAAAAATGGTTTAAGAGGATTATATTGATAAAAGAAAACAAAAACACTGATATACACTTTCTATTATATTGATAAAAGAAAACAAAAACACTGATATACACTTTCTACCTAGACACACCTATGAGAGAGGCTAAAATTCTCTTAAGATATGGCTTATAGTTCACCAAATCACTGGAGATAGGGTCCCTGTGGGCTGTTTGTTCTCAACACCAACTGTGCATTAACCACCTGAGGATTTTCTAAAAACACTGATGCTCTTCCCTACCACCAAGATTCCCACTCAATTGTACTGGTTTGGGTGTTCAAAAGTTAGTATGCTTGCAGACTCTCCAGATGGCTTCAATTGAGAATTCATCTTCTAGGGTAATATTTTCAGATTGATTCATACACAATAGCAGTCCTATAAGGTCCTCTGCAAAGAAATTTTTGTGTCCAACACACTTAGAGATCTCCTCAAGGTATATGTGCCTTATGGCATCTCTCAAGAATTTTCTAAACCCCTGAGAAGTCACTCAAAAGAGAAATCACCTTTCCTTTGTGATGATCACCCCTAGCAACATCACCTTGAAAAACGCTGCCCTAAGTTGATGTTTTCCAACTGCCATCTTTTACTTTCCAATTCCCCCAACCCTGTATATTCCCCAAAGGCCATCCTAAGCAGTTTGGTATAGCTGGGTGCATGGTCTTATAATAATGGTTATCTAACAGAAATGTATGACACACACTAGACATTCTGCACCTCTGACTGGAGACAGAAAGCCCAGACTTTGCCAGATGTGTCTCTGGAGGAATGGTGGGTCTAGCTCTGGGATTGGAGAAGACGAGCATGAGCAAACTCTCAAAGGCACAGCCATGCTTCTTTGGGGGTCATTTTCTTCAATCACCAAAACCCCTGGGATGTACAAGCAGAAAGTTCATATGTCAATGAATGTGAACATTAGAATAAAAAATGACATAAACTCAACCTAATTAGCTCCTCTTCTTAACTAAGTGACCTTAAGCAAATGATCAAACTTATTTGGCTCTCAATTTACTCTTCTGCACAACAGTACAGTATATTTCCAGGAACTATTAGTAGGATAAAATTAAATACAATCCTGCTTTTAGAGTTTCTGTAATCCAGGTATCTATCAGGAAAGCTAACTGAATTTACTGCCACACTCCACATATCAAAATTTAATCTAAGAGTTATATTATTTATGAAGAATTGTCTAAAGGATACTCAATCTATCTATTCTGTCATCTGTCCATTCTGCTGGAAACCCCAGAATCCATTCCCCACATTAAACTAAATTATAAGAAAACTCCACCTACTTGCATCATACTAGCTTTCACCATCTAAAGTTGTTTCCAGAATTACATTTCGGTATGGTGAGGTCAGCTCATGTGGAGAAACACTGTGAGAGCCTTGCAAAAACCCACAGCTCCTTTGCTCTGAGCATGCTGCTAAGGATATTGCTAGGTGTTTTACACAGTGTCCTCCTTAAGAGCACCCAGAGGGGAAATCTTTCTTAGAGGCAGGAATAGCTTTGCTTTTTCTGAGCAATTGGTTTGTGTTACTTTTATGGACATCCTAAGACATGGAGCTAGTCACACTTTGCCTGTAGTGCTGGTGCCTGGAGAGCTGAGAGTTATGTGTGCCCCATCTCTGGTGAGCATGCAGAATATGGGCATGAACTATGGCTCACTAACATTCCTTACCCTTAGTGTTTTCACTGCCTCATTTAATCTTTCCTATTTAAATGTATTGTGTCTTGTACTTTTCAAATTCCCTTAAAACATTTTTTTAAAGTAAGGTGGGGAAGATAAATGAAGATACATAAATACATGAAGGTACATAAAGGGTCTTGGCTTTCATTTACTTCTTTCACATATTCCCATGTTTTCTTCCTTGTGTGGAGGAATTTCATAGGGCATAAGGACAGGCAATTGTCACAGTTGTCATAGTTGCCAATTTTGACACTCCCCCACCAAAAAAAACTGAAGACCTCTTGGAGTACGAAATCTTAGAAAACCTTTACTATTCCCAGACTACTCCAAAGATACCCTAGACTGTGAAATTAAGGATAAATGTGAATACTCCCATTGCCAAAGCTCCAGGAGATTTTGGTCATAATTATTGTGATTTCCAATGACTAAATTTGAAAGTAAATTATGTTCAATTGCACCTTAACAGTCTAGTAACTATTAAATAATAACTAGCCACCTTGCTATTTCTTCTAAAATATGACATCTCTTCGATGCCACCATACTACAAGGCTAATTACCTCTTGTGTCAGTTTATCTACACACATTTTTCAAAGCTCATTTTTAACCTCTCATATATGAAGGATGTTATTTCTTCTTTATATCAACACATATACTGCTGTATTGTCTGAAAATAGTAAAATCATTCTGTGTCCTACAAACTCATTCTGAGAAAGTTAAACAGTTCTTTTTATGATCCATGTTTTTTCAATATTTAAACAACAGTATCAAAACCATGGTTAACAGCTGTGTGCGGAATCAGTACATACTTTGGGATTTAAGTCCTGGCAAAATCTGATCAGCATCAAATTGCATTTCATCAAGCTCATACAGAAATTTGAGGGCTTTGAGTTTCTTTAAATAGTTCTGAAATTCAGAAATAATCCCCCGAAAGACTGCATAATAAATCTGTCTACCAACCACAGACACCCTGGCATGCCATGAAATTCAGGAAGGGCAACACTGCTGTTTTTCTCCAACCTTCTCACCTCCAGATAAACAATCTGGCAGTTTTAGAAGGAACAGAATGCCCAGGGCACTAAGTTCATGACAGGGTTATTTTGGAGTTGGAGCATATCTGCAGGGCAGAAATGCCTGACTTAGACCCAGAATTAAGTCCTGGGACTTAATGGGGCAGACCTCCTTCAGTCACTCTGAAGTAAGGTCATACCAGTCTGTAAACAAAGCAAACTGACAGAAAAGTTTTAAGAGCTCACTATGAAACTGAAACACACTTTAACATGTGACTTCTGTTACCACAATGTGTGAGAACCAATGGTATCTGGTAAATTCCATGAAATTCATTCCATGGAAGAATTTTTTTTAAATAAAAAGCTCTGGTTTATATCATTTGCCTTTTTCCATGATGCAAATAAGTATGTTCACCGTGGTTGATATCAAACTACCAACATGATCTCACGGAACATGAAGTTGGGAGAAGTTATATATGATCAGCTGTCAGCAGCCAGACTAGCCCCCTCAGAGACCCACCCTACTCTGCAGACAGGGTGAAAATGAGAGAACATAGAACTTTATCTTGTCCATCTTGCTTACTACAGCGCCACTTTTTAGATTTCCTTATATCCAGACTGCATGTTGTCTTTCTCGGTCTGCTTTCTCTGGCCTCAGATAATCAACCACATTCTCATCTACTACAAGAGTAATTCTGAACTCATCCCCTGCTTGGAAAAACTCTTCCCTACTTTTTGATACTGGTAGTCACTTCTTTATGCTGGACAAATTTCCTGGATGCATAAGCTTTAACTCTGAGGCCTCTGAAAGAAGGCTTTCTGGAAGGATGCATCTAATCACCCTTGGTAGGTAAATGCCCATCAGTCTCATGAGAAACTGAAAAGCAGTGGAAACGTAGTAGAAAAAGTTATACTTTATGTATGTATATTCTGCCAAAATACATTCTACTGTAATGGATAACTAAAAATAAAAGCTAAAAAGCCACTGAGTCCCATTACCCAGCCCTTATCAACACTGCCTCACCCCCACTCTCACCTATCCCACCTTCATAGTTCAGAATTCAGAAAGGAAAAAGGTTCTTCTCTGAGCTACTATAACTTTTTAAAATTCTACCAATTTTTCAATATAGCAGTTTCTCAACCTCAATCTACAATAAATTCTAATATTTTTTATCTCCCTAATTTAGCCATTCAATGCTATCTCATTACATGTGGTATCTATTAATACAGAAAGAATATTTCAGAGGAGTTTTTATCAGACATACTTAAGAGGGCACTCCATCAATGTACATACAATATACATATGTTTGTACATCATTTGTTCTGTACATATTTGTATATCTGCATTTATATTTTTGTCTTGTATTATTTGTATGTATTTAATTTGCATTTTCTATTTTAAGTACTATATACCAAATGCATTTGTATATTTATATTTGTATATCATATGTAGTCATATATCATGTGAATATTGTATATATGCAATATATATAGACCTAAAACTATACCAGCACTAAAAGCTTCAGTTTAAAAATGCAGTATACTGTTTCACTATCAGAATTTCCTTAATTAACAAAGTCCATAAGCTTCTTTTTCTCAAATTCCTAGGCTCCTCCTGCCTTCTAAAACGAATATTTGGATGTGCAGTCTGAAGGACTTGCCAAGGACCACAAAAGTCAGTAGGGACATATTCACTTATTTGTCTAACAGCATCAAAAATTCCTTCTAGTTGTCCTTCCTCTCCCATTTCATATCAAAACAATTCTTGTTCTGGAGACTAGACTCCCTTGTGGTGCCCGGGGCCTCTCCTGGATGCCTTCCTCTAGGTTCAGCTCTCCATAACATAGTGGAATTTCTCAGGTTCTAAAATGTTGCAATTATGTACATGTCCCTAATTAATCTTACAGGTCATTCTTTTTTATTTACCTAACAGCAATTCTATAACCTTGAGATTTCACTACTTGGAAGTATCCAATACATCCTAGTCCCACTGCATTCTCTAAAATCAGCCCAAGAACCCAATGTGAGCAGGGTGATGGCTTGAATCCATCCCACAAATATTCCATATGGAGTTTCCCTCTCCAAAAGCTTTACAACTTTCTTTAATGTCCCATGAGTTATAAACAAGTAACCAAATAACATATTTAAATTGGAACACTGTTAAAAATGAAAGAAAGCACTGAAATAAATAAATAATTGATCTACAATAGGTATAAATTGGGACTGCCCTAGGAAACATATGGTCTCCTTAATTATAATTTTCTTGCCATGGGCTACCTTCACTTGTTATCCCATGCAGAAAATTCCTGCTGGAATCAGTCTGATGGATTCACACAGTAAAGCAGATTCTTGGCTCTCTAGTTGAAACTTCTATTTTTTAACTTTATGTTCCCTCAGGGACTCTAATATCACAATCCTTCTGTCTCTGCATAGTTCCTCTTTTGTTGGTTGTTAATGCTATGGTACAATGGGCTTGGAGTTCAGGCCTGCCATCTGCCTCTGCCTTTTCTATGTCTCTGCCCTGCCCCAGGGTGCCAGTTCCACTCTAGAAACATATTGTAAAAGTAAAGAAATGTTGGTGACTACAGGCCTAGGTTCCATTGCAGAAGAGCTAGGAATTATAAGCCTTCTGGAAGAGGTAATATAATAATAGAGTTTATATTTACTGGGATGGAAAGACAGTGGAGAAGGTATTTGTTAATGGAGATCTGGAGTTCAATTTAGGAAATATTAGATGATGACAGATGTAGGGGACAAGTCTAGGTTGGAATATAAGTTTAGGAGTCACCAACACACAAAAAGATTTTAAAGTATTAAAAATATAAGGCAATATGCTAGGCTGTACAAGACTCAAAAATCAATGTGATTCATCACATTGACAGGTGCAGGAAGAAAAAAAATATCATATGACCACATCAGTAGATACAGAAAAAAAATTGACAAAATTAAATACTCATGATAAAAACTAGCAGCAAACAAATGATAGAGGAGTTTCTCAACTTGATAAAAATGACAAAAAATAGTTAATATTGTTGCTTGTAGGTAACCAAATACTTTTCCCCTAAGTTTGGGAAAAGACAAAGATGAAATATGAAGATGAAATTTTATTTCAAAGATGAAAGTTTAGCACTCCTTTTCATTATGTTAGAAGTTCTAGCTAATGCAATAAAGCAAGAAAAGGAAATGAAAGATATATAAATTGAAAAGGAAGAAATAAAATTATCTTTGTTTACAGATGACAAGGTTAACTATGAAGGAAATAAAAAAAAATCAATATCAACCAAAAAGGGGAAAAAAAACCCCTCCTGGAATAACAAGTAATGATAGCAAAGTTTCAGGATTTCAGGATAAAGGCTTATGATAAACACTCAATTGTTTTCTTTATTTTTTTCTTTCTTTTGGTACCAGGGAGTAAACTCAGAGTTACTTAACCACTGAGGCATATACCCAGCCCTTTTTTAAAATTTTTTATTTTGGGATAGTGTCTTGGTAAGTTGCTTAGGGCCTCACTAAGTGCTGAGGCTGGCATTAAACTTGGAATCCTCCTGACTCAGCTTCCTGAGCAGCTGGGTATAAGTCAATTGTTTTCTTATGTAGCATCAATGAAGAATTGGAATCTGAAATTAAAAACACTATAGCATTTACATTAGCACCAAATAATTAAATACCTAGGTATAAATATAACAGAAATATGAAGAAAAATCTGATGAAAGAAATAAAGATCTAAAGACATGAAGAGATATTCTAGACTTATGGATAGGAAGTTCAGTGTTATTAAAATATCAATTCTCTCCAAATTAATATATAGATTCAATGTGATCCAAATCAAAATCTCAGCAAGTTATTTTGTAGATATCACCAAACTAATTCCAAAATTTACATGGAAAGGCAAAAAGGCCCACTATACTCAAATTCATATTGAATAACAAGGATAAAAATCAGAGAATTGACACTACCCAACTTCAAGACTTATTTTAAAGCTATAGTAATCAAGACAGCATGATATTGATGAAATAATAGACAAATTGATCAAGGAAACTAAATGAGGAGCCCAGAAATACACACCACAAATATAGCAACTGATCTTTGATGAAAGAATAAATGCAATCCATTAGAGGAATAGTTCTTTTCAACAAATGATTCTAGAACAATTACATAACATACAAAAAAGAAAAAAAAATCTAGAAACAGTCTTATACATTTTGCAAAATTTAACTCAAAATGCATCACAGACTGAATATACAAAGTAAAATTAAACTTCCTAAAATATAGAAGAAAGTCTAGGTGACTTTGGGCTTGGTGATGAATGTTTAGGTACAATACCAAAAGCATAATCTATGAAAGAAAAATTAATAATTTGAACATCATTAAATTTAAAACTTTGACTGCAAAAGACAGTGTTAAAAGAATAAAGAGACAAGCTATAGACTGCAGATAATATTTGTAAATCACATATTTGATATAGAGCTTTTATATAAAATATGTAAAGAATTCTTAAAATTCAAAAGTAATAAAAACAAATATATATATGTATGTATATAAAGTTGGTGAAAGATATAAACATACACCTTACCAAAGAAGAAGAACAGATCCCAAATAAGCATATGACAACATATTCAACATTATATGCCATTATATATTGAAACTTAAAACAACTGGGTGATTCCACTACACATTTATTAGAATGGCTAAATTTCATGAAACTAATAATACAAAATTCTGTCAGGGATGTAGTGCTATGTGCACAATCATTCATTGCTAGTGAGAATACAAAATTGTGTATACTTTACAAGAGAGCTTGATAGTTCCTTACAAAGTTGAACATTGTTTATGCTATCCAGCATTTGACCAACTGAGTTGAAAATTTATGTCTACACAAAATCCTGCACACAACTGTCCATGACAGTTTTTTTTTTCATAATCACCAAGAACTGAAAGCTACCAAGATGTCCTTCAATAGGTGAATGGATAAATAAACTGTAATATAGCTACAAAGTAGAATATTATTCAGCATTAAGATGAAAAGATCTAAAAAACATGAAAAGACACAGAGGAAACTTAAGTGAAGGAAGGCAATATAAAAGGACTCTATAATTTCAACTTTATGATAGCCTAGAAAACACAAAACTATGGAGGCAATAAAAAGTTCAGTGATAGTCAGGAACCTGGGGGGAGAGAGGAGTGAATAGATGGGGAAAGGGGAGTTTAAAGGCAGTGATTTTATTCTATGTGATACTGTAATGAAGGATTCATGTCATTGTGCCTTTTCAAAACCCATGGAACTACATAGGTGCTCCTTGACTTTTGATGAGGTAATGGCCTAAAGTTGAAAATATCTTAAGTTAGTTAAAGATACATTTAAATCAAACTCCTAAAAATCATAGCTTAACAACACAGTATATTATAGAGCATCTGTTGATCATGTGGCCAGCTAGGAGATGCAGATCTCTGATGCTGTCCAGCATTTTAAGAGCACTAGCCCAGAAAAAGATCAAAATTCAAAACTCAAAGTATAGTTTCTACTGAATGCATATAATTTTTGCACTGTCATAAGATAAAAATTTCAAGTGGAACATCATAATCAAACAATTTCATCAAAAAATTTCAAGTGGGAATCATCTTTACAATACTAAAAGTAAAACTTAATGAAAACTATAAACTATAGTTAATAATGATGAAAACTATAAACTATAGTTAATAATGTATTGGTTCATTAATTATAATAAGTACATGACTAACATAGTAAGGTTTTATTAACAGGGGAAGCTATGTGTTGGAGTGGGCAGTTTAGCATCAAATGTATAAAGCTCTGTCCTATCTGCTCAATTATTCTGAAAACCAAAACTTTACTAAAAAAAAAAAATAAGTCCAGCAATTATAAATAAACAAATGCACCACCGCAAGGACTATTGATAGAGAAGGGAACAGATTCAAGTATTTTCCTGGGGCAACATTGTCTGAAGTTCTTAGAGATGAGAAGGAACCAGTAAATAAATCTCTGTTGGTGAGGTCTATGACCTCCAGAAGGAACTGAGTAGAATGCAGAGTCCTTGAAGTCAAGATAGAAAAATGTTCAAAGAGGAAGGAGTGATCAGCCATGTCAGACACTGATGATGGGCCAAATGTAACAAAGACTGAAATATTGTAGTGTATGTAGCAAACTGGAGATCATCATCAGTGACCTAGAACAGTGGAGTTTGGGGGAATTTCAGGGGGCAAAGTCTGATCCTATGGTTTTCAGAGAAATGGAAGGAGAGGGACTGGAAATAATGAGTATAGACAAAGCTTTTAAGAAATTTTACTGAAAAAGGAAGCAAAGAAATGTATAAAACCTTAAGAGGATATGGGTTAAAAATTTTTTTAAGATGGGAAAATGTACAAAATATGTATGTGCTGATGAAAGTAATCCAGTAGAAAGAGGTGAAGAATGGTGATCCAAGAGAAAGAGTGGGAGAATCCTGAAATGATGAGGGACCAGCAGGGAACTGGTCTACAAATGGAAGAACTAGGGGAATCTGCACATTCATCCCTATTAATGGGAGAGAAGTAAGGGTATGTAGGCAGAGATGATGGTAGGTGCCATAATGTGGTAGTGGGAACTCTTAGAAATCCTCTGTTTCTGTTCTCTCAGATAAATAGAAAACATTCTTGACAGCTGAAAATGATAATGGGGAGGACATCATTGGAGCTTTGAAAAAAGAGGGTAGGCATAAACAACCACCCAGGAAGTGGAAGAATAGATAGAATATAGGAAGATCTCTAGGTGACATTCAGAGTCGACTTGAGGTAGATGGCATCAACATAAAGTGACAATAGTGAACACAGTTTTAGTTTTTGTTTTATTTTATTTTTTTCTCTATTCCCATATTCCGCTGAATAGGCACCAGCTGGATCTTATCAGGATGGGGCTTTGCTAGGTAAATGTGTGAAGTAAGAAAGTGAAAGAAAGGAGTGGAGTGTGTGGCAGAGCGCTCACCTTGCACGTGCGCGGCCCGGGTTCGATCCTCAGCACCACGTAAACATAAATCATTGCATTGTGTACAACTAAAAGTAAATAAATATTTTTTTTAAATAAAAGGATATATGGTGAGAACAGAGCCTGCTGGAAAATAGTTTTTGGAGTCATGAGACTAGATAGAATCAGGCTGAAAAATAGTAGATAATAACTGGGTAAATACTTCAAACTGAGAAATCGAAAAGTTGTAGACATTGATATGACAAGTTCTCAGATATTCCAGTTAGAGTTAGGACCATGTCTTAATCCATTTGTGCTGATTTAACAAAATACCTGAGACTTGGTTATTTATAAAGAATAGAAATCTATTTCTTATGGTCCAAGATTCAGGGGATGGCAAATTTGGTGATTGATGAAAGCCCAATCTCTTTAATTCCAAGATGGCACTTCATCACTACATCACTGGGAGGTGACAAATCCTATCTTCACATGGCAGAACACAGAGGGGCCAAAACATTTTGTGAAGACTCTTTTCTAAGGCATTAGTCCTATTCACAAGGGCATAGACTTCAGGACCTAATCACTTCCCAAAGGCCCCACCTGCTAACACTGGTGCATTGGTGATTCAATTTTAACACATGACTTTAGGAGGGACAAATAAATTTAAACCATAGCAAGTGGTCAATGAAATTAGAGGAGAGAAAGTTAAGGAACCGAGAGATTGGGTTATTTGTAAGGCCATTAATTATCTGCATGGATGTGGATATAGAAATCACCAAGAACCATTTTTACTCCAGGGCTGATGCTGACTTTAGACAAACTTGTCCATGTGAAAGTTATTAACGTAGACACATCCAGCTTCTTGCAGATGCCATTTTCAGTCACAAAACTTTCAGATTCCTGTGGCTCACCACTACTGAGAAGCAGATATATTTTGCTTCATGTGCTGTGCATTTCAGGAGCAAACAAAAATGATGACACATTTCACAGGGAAACAGAACCAGGATCAAGGTTATGGAATTCAACAAATATGATCTGTCAGATGCTGGAGGATTGGCTTAGTAGCAGAGACCTCAGGGTCAAAATACTCAAATTTCCCTGGAACTAGAGATTCCAATCTCAAAAGCTTCAACTCAGTCCTTCACCCTTTGAAGGCAGATAAATTGGGTAGCACAGAATTGATTGGCTAGGGTCTCTTAGATGACATCTTAAGACCAAAAGCTCCATCTGCTTTCCCAGGACATCAGGTAATTCGTGGCTTTTTTTAGGAACAAGGACTGACATTACAACACTTGACCAATACTAAAGTGTACACTGAAAGAAATGGAGACATTGATTTTTGCCTGGAATGTATTCACATATAAGACAGGGCCCAAAAGTAAACAAAGCAAAGAGTTCTATATTGCTGGTTAACTCAATAATTTCAGGCCAAAAAATAGTATCTCCAGTATGCACAGTTTATATGTCAACCCTGAACAAATGAGATAGATTTCATAAGGTAAAAACAAACATGACTTCAATAAACAGAATCATCTGAGATATTTTTAGAGTTGTTATTGGTTATCATTCTATTTTATTTCTAATTCTACTTAATAAATCACCAAAAGGTAGCAGTCAAGTAGGATTGTCGTCCTAATTAGTTTTCAACATGATCTCAAAGTAAAATTATTAAATGAAGCAAATCTGTAAACTATAACAAGTGTAATTTTTTTTAATATTTATTTATTTGCTTTTAGTTGTACACAATGCGTTTATTTGTACGTGGTGCTGAGGATCGAACCCGGGCCGCGCACGTGCTAGGCGAGCGCTCTACCGCTGAGCCACAATCCCAGCCCCAACAAGTGTAATTTTAAAGAATCAGGAATTCAAACTGCTTACATAGGCATCATATCTGATTAATATACAATTGATCACCTTCAAGTAATTATTACTCTAAACTCTTCAAGGTTCTAAAGTTCAATCATGCAAAAATAGAGATGTATACCCCCAGTTACTAAGTAAATATGCACTATAAAAAAAATACTAGTATTAGGCAAATTATAGGTGAAGGTCATTTGTAATTGTGTTGTAGCATGAAGAAAATATTTCAGATTGCAAACAAGAAATTGTATTCAATAGTGGCTTATCTCGTACATGGGTTTGTTCATGTTTTGAAATGTGCTATGACACATGAATGAACACACTGTATGCACAGACTCTCTCATGACTTTGTTAGAGGTAGAACCAGGTTTCTAAGCAGGAGGTATCTTCAGACCTGTAAAATACCTATCAGCTACTAGATACACTTAATTATATCAAGCCTAGCTATCTACCTCTGAAATTCCTGGTCTAGAAAAGTTTATAAAGTAGTCGTGCAAATTCTTCAATGAGAACATGTTTACCCCAACAAATAAAGATTAAATGGTGGCCATGACTCAGCATTACTAACTGTCCAGTGAAAGATATTCTGCTTTCCTTCTGATTTATATTTGGCAATAATGACTGAATTCATGGCCTGTAGACTAAATGTCAGCTACTTAGAAAGTTTAGATCTGTCAAAAAGTGGTAATTATCTCCATATTATATACCATTTATGAGACCAATAAATGCCATTTCTATGAAAAAGAAAGCATTTAGGGATGATTAAAAATGAAAATATAAAACTAGACCAAGAAAGATGAAGGTATCTCTATCCTTACAGTCATATACAACTATTGAACATATTCATCATGACCTTTGCTCTAGAGCTATCTCACACTCTCAAATGGGCTCTAAATTAGCACTAAGGAGAAACTTGGCAATGACTAGGAGACCCTGACCTTTAGGATAAAATAATGCTTGATTCTATCCAGTACAACTGGTGCTCTGTTTCACAGTCAATTACAATGAAATTTAATTCTCTATTTTTAAATACTAACTTACGTCTTCAATCACAATATATACTGCACTAAAATTGACCCTTAATATGGTTCTATCCCATCTGATGACTGAAGAGGCCTGAACTAGAGAAAGATAAGGGACTTAATCAATGTATTGATTCAATTCTGACAGTCAATGGAGTGATCTTCTGAAGCATGTTTCCAAGTAAGTAGAGGAGAATCTTACTCTTCCAGTTACATATTCAGAATCTAGATTGAGTTGTACTCTGTTCTAGTGCACAGTTCCCCTTTGGTGGCAAACCAACGTAAAAATAAAATATTTTATTGTCATTGATTATCTTTAATTTGAAGTTAAAATTATTGCTAAAGGACCAACTTATTCATCTTCTTACCACCTTGGAAGCTATAAAAAAAGCAATATGAATCCAAATTTTATAAGTGGAAAATGGAATTACAGTACTATCAGACCCACACTTGCTGAAAACACTCCTATAAACCTTGACTTTTTGTTCAATCAGGCAAATAAGGTACCTGTTAGCTGTTATTCAAATCATCTAAAATTTTTCTTAGGGTGCACAGGTGAATTATTGGAACTGTTCGTTTTCTTTTTTTTTTTCAAATATTCCCTGGTAAAATACTCAGATCAATGCAATTCTATTTCCTACAATATTCACCCAGGTTCACACTGAGTTAATAGCACTCCTTAATTCATCTTGTCTCTGAGATGATTCTTGAGTCATCACACAGCATTTTTTTCATACTTTAAAATGTATTCTAATTTGTTATATATGACAGCAGAATGCATTTCAATTCCTATTACACATATATAGCACAATTTTTCATATCTATAGTTGTACCATTTTTTGACATAAGCATGCCTGTATAGAATTTAATTCACTCCATTTAAGTCCTTAGTGTATCTCCTTTCCTTCCCCTTCTTCCTCCCCTATTCCCTCTACTATACTGACCTACCTCGCCCTCATTTATATATATTTTAATTGGTGCTTTATGTGTGTGTGTGTGTGTGTGTGTGTGTATAAAATTCTGTTTCTGTTCCCTCAAATAAACATATATTTATATAAAAGATGCAATTCACCATGGTATATTTATACATGCATGTATCATGACTTTGTCAAAATCACTCTATATTTCTTCCCCATTTCTCCTTTCCCCTCAATCTCCTTACACTCCACTGATCTTCCCTCTGTCCTTATAATATTCCATACATCCCTCTTTTTTCCTCCTTACTTTGCTCTAGCCTCTACATATGAGAGAGAACATTCAACCCTTCATTTTCTGAGTCTGGCTTATTTTACTTAGCATGATGTTCTCCAGTTGCATTTACCAGCAAATATCACAATTTCATTTCTCTTTATGACTGAGTAAAACTCCACTGTGTACATACACTACATATTCTTAAGTCATGCATCTGTTGACAGGCACCTGGATTCATTCCATACCTTGGCTATTGTGAATTTTGCTGCTATAAATATTGATGTGCCTGTATCACTATAGTATGCTGACTTTAGATGTTTTGGATAGATGCCAAGGAGTATAATACCTGGATCATATGTTAGTTCTCTTTCTATGTTTTTGAGGAATTTCCATCCTGCTTTTCTAGTATGAAGTATTAACTTGAAGTCCCACTAGCAATGCATGAGTGTACCTATTACTTTGCATTCACTCCAGCATCTATTATTATTTGTACTATATATAATTGCCATTCTGATTGAGTGATTTGAAATCTCTGTGGTTTTGATTTGAATCTGAACATTTTTTCATGCATGGTCATTTGTGTTTATTCTTTTGAGAAATGTCTGTTTACTTATTTTGCCCATTTATACATTGGGTTATTTGTTTGTATTTTCTTTTTTGTGGTTTTCTTTTGGGGGTGGGGTAGTATTAAAATTTTGAGTTATTTGTATATTCTAGATATTAATACCCTGTCAAAGATTAGGGGTCTTGTTAAGGAAGTCAGTGCCTGTGTTGGAATGTTGACCCTGTTTCCTTCTAGCAGTTGCAAAATTTCTAGCCCAATTCCTAAGTCTTTAATCCACATTGTACAGGGTGAGATAGGGATCTAGTTTTATTTTTCTACATATGGACCTCCAGGTTTCCCAACACCGTTTGTTTAAAAGGCCATCATTTCTCCAATGTATATTTTTGGCACCTTTGTCAAGAATCAGAGGACTGTAACTATGTAGGTTTGTCTCTGTGTCTTCTACTCTATTCCATTCGTCTTCATGTCAATTTTGATGCCAATACCATGCTGTTTTGTTATTATAGCTCTGTAGTATAATTTGAGATCCAGTATTAGGATACCTTTAGCATCTCTCTTCTTGCTCAAGATTCTTTTGGCTGTTCTGAGCTTTTAGTTCTTCCAAATAAATTTTAGGACTGTTTTTCATAGTCCTCAAAGAAATACTTACTAGTTACATATCTCTGTTATTGCTCAGTCAGTAGCTTCTAAGTTGCATATTAACTAAATTTTGGCCTTTATAAGATCAACATTATCACAATGTAATCATTAACAAAATTTGACTCATTTTGAGAATTGCAAAATTTGTTTTAAAAATATCCATTGCAGTTTCTTGAATTTAATCTAGAAATTCTATGTGAAAAGGATATTCATTCAATAATTGTATAAGCATTATAAATTTTATAAACATACATATCACATATACACATATAATCTCCTGATTATTCTAAGCACTGTATTTGGTCTGGGGATACAGTGGTAAAAAGATGGTAAGAAACCATGAACAGAATATCCGAGAACTATGGGATACCATCAAAAGACCAAATATAAGATTTATTGGAATAGAGGAAGGTGCAGAGATTCAAACCAAAGGAATGCACAATCTCTTCAATGAAATAATATCAGAAAGTTTCCCAAACAGGAAGAATGAACTTGAAAATCAAATACAAGAGGCCTATAGGATGTCAAATGTACAAAATTACAACAGGTCCACAACAAGTCACATTGTAATGAAAATGCCTAGCATACAAAATAAAGATAGAATTTTAAAGGCTGCAAAAGAGAACAGTCTGATTACCTGTAAGGGAAAACCAATTTGCATGTCAGCAGATTTTTCAAACCAGACCCTCAAAGCCAGAAGAGCCTGGAACAACATATACCAGGCTCTAAAGGATAAGGGATGCCAACCAATAATTTTATATCCAGCAAAATTAAGCTTTAGATTTGAGGATGAAATAAAAACCTTCTATGATAAACAAAAGGTAAAAGAATTTACAACAAGAAAGCTTGCTCTATAAAACATTCTTGGTAAAATATTCCATGAGGAGGAAATGAAAAAAAATAATAAAAATCTGCAAAGGGAAGACCTACAATAAAGGGAAAAACCAGCCAAAAGAAAAACCAAGTCAAACTAAATACCAAAAATAAAAAAAAAAAAAGACTGGTAATACAAATTATGTCTCAATAATAACCCTGAATGTTAATGGCCTAAACTCACCAATTAAAAGACATAGGCTAATAGATTGGATTAAAAAACAGACCCAACAATATGTTGCCTTCAAGAGATACATCTCATAGGAAAAGACACCCACAGACTGAAAGTGAAAAGATGAGATAAAATATATCACTCACATGATATATGTAAGCAAGCAGGGGTCTCCATCCTCATATCAAATAAAGTAGACTTCAAGCCAAAGTTAGTCAAAAGAGATAAAGATGGACATTTCATACTGCTTAAGGGAATCATAGATCAACAAGATATAACTGTTTTATATGCTCCAAATACTGGAGCATCTACATTCATCAATCAAACTCTTCTCAAGTTCAAGAATCAAATAGACTACAACACAATAATTCTAGGTGATTTTAACACACCTCTTTCACCACTGGATAGATCTTTCAAACAAAAGTTAAACAATGAAACTATAGAACTCAATAATATAATTAATAACTTAGACTTAACTGACATATATAGAGTATATCATCCATCAATGAGCCCATACACTTTCTTATCAGCAGCACATGGATCCTTCTCAAAAATAGACCATATATTATGCCATAAAGCAACTCTAAGCAAATATAACAAAGTAGGGATACTACCTTGCATTCTATCAGATCATAATGGAATGAAATTAGAAGTCAATGATAAAGAAAGAAAGAAAAGCTACTCTAACACCTGGAGACTAAGTAATATGCAATTGAATGATCAATGGTTGCAGAAGACATCAAGAAGGAGATTAAGAAATTCTTAGAGGTAAATGAGAACAACGATACCACATACCGAAATCTCTGGGACACTTTGAAGGCAGTACTAAGAGGAAAGTTCATTGCATGGAGCTCATTCCTTCAAAAAAGAAAAAGTCAACAAATAAATGAACTAAAATTACATCTCAAAGCCCTAGAAAAAGAAGAACAAGTCAACCCCAAAAGAAGTAGAAGACAGGAAATAATTAAAATCAGAGCTGAAATTAATGAAATTGAAACTAAAAAAAAAAAAAAAAAAAAAAAAAAAAATTTAAAAAATTGACAGAACAAAAAGTTGGTTCTTTGAAAAAATAAATAAAATTGATAAACCTTTAGCTATGCTAACGAAGAAGAGAGAAAACACAAATTTCCAATATCTATGATGAAAAGGAAATATCACAGAAATAGAGAAGATAATTAGAAAATAGTTTTGAAAATTTATACTCCAATAAAATAGAAAATAATGAAGGCATCAACAAATTTCTAGAGACCAATGATATGCCCAAACTAAATCAAGATGATATACACAATTTAAATAGGTCAATTTCAAGCAAAGAAATAAAGGATGCCATAAAAAATTTACCAACCAAGAAAAGCCCAGGACTGGATGGATACACAGCTGAGTTCTACAAGACCTTTAAAGAAGAACTAGCATCAATACTTCTCAAACTATTTCATGAAATAGAAAAAGAGGAAACACTCCCAGACTCATTCTATGAGGCCAATATTACCCTAATTCCAAAACCAGACAGAGAAAAATCAAAGAAAGAAAACTTCAGACCAATATCTCTAATGAATATAGATGCAAAAATTCTCAATAAAATTCTGGCAAATCGAATACAAAAACACATCAAAAAGATAGTGCACCACGATCAAGTGGGCTTCATTCCAGGGATGCAAGTTTGGTTCAATATAAGGAAATCAATAAATGTAATTTATCACATCAACAGGCTCAAAGATAAAAATCATATGATCATCTCAATAGACGCAGAGAAAGCATTTGACAAAATACAACATTCCTTCAGGTTCAAAATGCTAGAAAATATAGGGATAACAGGAACATACCTCAACATCGTAAAGGCCATCTATGCTAAGCCCCAGGCCAACATCATCCTAAATGGAGAAAAATTGAAAGCATTCCCTCTAAAAACTGGAACAAGACAGTGGTACCCTCTTTTGCCACTCCTGTTTAACATAGTTCTTGAAGCTCTAGCCAGAGCAATTAGACAGACAAAAGAAATTAAGGAGATACGGATAGGAAAAAAAGAACTCAAATTATCATTATTTGCAGACGATATGATTCTATACATAGAAGATCCAAAAAATTCCACCAGAAATCTTCTAGATCTAATAAATTATTTCAGCAAAGTAGCTGGATATAAAATCAATACCCATAAATCAAAGGCATTTCTGTACATCAGCAACAAATCCTCAGAAAGAGAAACTAGGAAATCCACCACATTTACTATAGCCTCAAAAAAAAAAAAAAAAAAAAAGGGGGGGGGGGAATCAACAAAAGAAGTGAAAGACCTCTACAATGAAAACTACAGCACACTAAAGAAAGAAATTAATAAAGATCTTAGAAGATGGAAAGATCTACCTTGTTCATAGATAGGTAGAACTAATATTGTCAAAATGACCATTCTCCCAAAAGCACTGTACAGATTCAATGCAATACCAATCAAAATCCCAATATCATTCCTCATAGAAATAGAAAAAGCAATCATGAAATTCATCTGGAAAAATAAGAGACCCAGAATAGCCAAAGCGATTCTTAGCAAGAAGAATGAAGTGGGTGGCATTACTATTCCAGACCTTAAATTGTATTACAAAGCAATAGTAACAAAAACAGCATGGTATTGGCATCAAAATAAACCAGCTGACCAATGGTACAGAATAAAAGACAAAGAGACAAACCCACACACCTACAGTTATCTTATATTAGACAAAGGTGCCAAAAATGTTCACTGGAGAAAAGACAGCCTCTTCAACAAATGGTGTTGGGAAAACTGGAAATCCTCATGTAATAGAATGAAATTAAATCTCTTTCTCTCACCATGCACAAAATTTAATTTAAAATGGATCAAGGACCTAGGAATTAAACCAGAGACCTTGCACCTAATAGAAGAAAAACTAGGCCCAAATCTCCATCATGTTGGTTTAGGCTCCAACTTCCTCAATAAGACCCCTATAGCACAAGAACTAAAACCAAGAATCAATAATGGGATGGATTCAAACTAAAAAGCTTCTTCTCAGCAAAAGAAACAATCAGTGAGGTGAATAGAGGACCTACAGAATGGGAGCAAATCTTTACCACAAGCACATCAGCTAGAACTCTAACCTCAAGGATTTCTAAAGCTCTTAAAAGCTTTAACACCAAAAAAACAAATAACCCAATCAATAAATGGGCCAAGGAACTAAACAGACACTTCTCAGAAGATGATATACAAACAATCAACAAATACATGAAAAAATGTTCAACATCTCTAGTGATTAAAGAAATGCAAATCAAAAAAACTCTAAAATTTAATCTTACTCCAGTCAGAATGGCAGCTACCAAAAAAAAAAAAAAAAAAAAAAAAAAAAAACTAAATGCTGGCAAGGATGTGGGGGAAATGGCACACTCTTACATTGCTGGTGGAAATGCAAATTGGTGAAGCTAATTTGGAAAGTAGTATGAAGATTCCTAGGAAAACTTGGAATGGAACCACCATTTGACCCAGCTATCCCATTCCTTGGCCTATTCCCAAAGGACTTAAAAAACAGCTTACTACAGGGACACAGCCACATCAATGTTTATAGCAGCACAATTCACAATAGCTAGATTGTGGAACCAACCCTGATGCCCATCAGCAGATGAATGGATAGGGAAACTTTGGTATATACACACAATGGAACACTACTCAGCACTAAAAGAGAATAAAATCATGGCATTTGCAGGTAAATAGATGGAGTTGGAGAAAATAATGCTAAGTGAAGTTAGCCAATCCCAAAAAACCAAAGGTCGAATGATCTCTTTGATAGGAAGATACTAACTTATATAGGTAAGAGAGAGGGGATGAGGGGAATGGAAGAGCTTTAAATAGAACAAAGAGGGGATGATTCCAAGATGGCAGACAGGAGAGAGGTGCTCTCAGGAGACAGTCACTCGAAGAGGCTTAGTGGGAAATTTGAACGCATTACTAGCAATTCTCCTGCAACTGAGAGGGACCTGGGACATTAGTGCACCTCTGGACAGTGACATACAACGAACTACAGACCACTGACACACGGGGGCCCAGTTTGAGCGGTTCATAGACTGAACCACCAGTATCAGCACAGCCGGGGCAGTATCATTGTGGTAAGGGAAAGATCCGGACAACGGCTTTAAAACCGAACAGCACAGAAGAATAAAAGGGAAGCGGTGTCTACATAAAATTCTTTAACGCAAATTACCAAACCAAACTTGCATGCACGGGAGTGACACACAGGTCTGTGGAACTGCTGTTGAGCCCGAGGAGAGCACAGCCATCTTTGAGGAGAGCTGCGGCTGACCACGACAAAGAAACAAGGAAGAAAGGAAAAGCAGGTGCAGGCATCCAGGGATCCGGCCAGTGCTTTGAGAACAGCACACACCTGGGTGAGACTCGGGCAAGCAGCAAGAAAGGGCATGTCTGAGGCCAGCGCGGGGGTGGGGGGGGGCGCGGCGGGGTGTCCCCCGATTCATTACTACTGTGGGTGGGCATGGGGAATGGGCGCCTTCTGGATGGACCCTTTCCCAGTGCCATTCACCTGCGGACACACACTCTCCCTGAGCCACTCTTTCCACTGGCCAAAGGTGCAGACTTGATGCCACTAACAGGTCCCCTGTGACTGTCTGGATCTGATCCTAGAAAACTGGCTTAAACTGGAAGGGAAAAAAGAAGGGCTTCAAAGGGTTTGGTTTGTTTGAGATTTGTTCCTGGGTTCGACTCTTTTTTTTGTTTTGTTTTATTTTTATTTGTTTTTTGTTTTGCTTTGTTTGTTTTGTGTGATAGTGTATTTGTTTCTGTTCCTCTTTTCTTTCTTTTCTTCCTTCTCACTTTTGTCTCTTTTCTTCATCCCTCATCTTTCCTATTTACACCCTGCCATTGCATACTCAACAGAGGCATAAACAAGTTATACACAGAACTGGGGCAATTGAACTATACAGCAAAGCGGTGTTATATATAGTTTATTCTCTATTTTCTTGACTCACTTTCTCTCTCCTCTCTCTTACACTAATTCCTACTCCTCTGTCACCTTTTTTATTCTTTTCCATCTTTCTTTATATCTTCTCTCAATGGCTGTATAAGTTTGTTTTATATATATGAATCGGTCTTTCCACTAAATTGTTCACTCTATTCTCTTTCCTCTCTCATCTGCTGATATTAAACCACATCCATAGAATTCTTTTTTCATACTTCCTAAGAAAGAACAACTCAATACCCTCACTTCCTTCTTCCTAAACATATCACCTCTGTGTCCAATACTTGAAACTATAAACCCCATCACAAGCATACAGAGTAAATTGGAAACAATATCTGAGTTAACTAAATCTGTACATTGTGATCAAACTGTGATTTTATGAATAGAAAGTGTTAGATTTTAAAGTGTAAAGTATTTATAAGGGGATCTGATAGCATTGTACTACAGGAGAAACATAAGGCTTTAAGGTAAAATCGAAATAGTCAAGGTCCCACAGTGCTAGAAGAAAACACACACAAGCAATATAAAGAAACAAGGGAAGAAAGCAACTCAAACAAATCAAAATACCTCCTAAGTAGATTCCATGGCAAGCACAGATGGTCAAATGCCAGAAATGGAATTTAGAAATTACATATTCCAAATGTATATGGAACTGAAGAATGAACTAAAAAAATGAGATGAGAGAGCAAATACAGGTGATAAAATATCATTTTGACAAAGAACTCCAAAAACAAAAGGTTACTTCAATAGGGAGATAGAGGTTCTAAAGAGAAACCAAACAGAAATTTGGAACTGAAAGAAGCAATAAACCAAACTAAAAGTTCAATTGAAAACATCACCAACAGATTAGACCACTTGGAAGAAAGGACCTCAGACAATGAAGACAAAATATATATCCTGGAGAAAAATCTAGATTACACATCAAAAGTGGTAAGAAATCAAGAACAGAACATTCAAGAAATATGAGACAACATAAAAAGACCAAACTTAAGAGTGATTGGGGCAGAGGAAGATGCAGAGTTCCAAGCCAAAGGAATGAGTAATTTATTCAATGGAATAATATCAGAGAATATACTTTCTATACAAACTGTTTTGTGTAAAAAGATGCTCTATATGTGTAGTATGAACTGTAATATATACTACTACTATAAATAAAAATTTTAAAAAATTTTAAAAAAAAATAATAATAGCAGAAAATTTTCCAAACTTGAGGAATGAATGAGAAAACCAAGTTCAAGAGGCTTACTGAACAACAAACGTCAAAATCACAACAGATTCACACCAAGGCACATTATAATGAAAATGACTAATATTCCAGGCAAGGAGAGAATATTAAAAGCCACAAGAGAAAGGAAGCAGACCACATATGGGGGGAAACCAATCAGACTGTGTTCAGATATTTCAACCCAGAACTTAAAAGCTAGAAGGTCCTAGAATAGCATATTTCAAGCACTGAAAGAAAAGGGATGTCAACCAAGAATCTTGTATCCAGCAAAATTGAGCTTTAGATTCAAAGATGAAATAAAAACCTTCCATGACAACCAAAAGTAAAAAGATTTCACAACTCAAAAGCCAGCACTACTGAACATCCTGGGCAAAATTTTTCATGAAGAAGAAGAGAAAAATAACAATGAAAATCAACAAAGGGAGATATTAAACTAAAGCAAATACCAACTAGAGGAGAAACCAAATCAAGCTAAATACCATAATACAAATAAAAATGGATGGGAATAAAAATCACATCTCAATAATAACCCTGAATGTTAATGGCCTAAACTCACCATTCAAAAGATACAGATTGTCAGACTGGATTAAAAGAAATGACCCAACAATCTGCTGTCTCCAAGAAACACACATCATAGAAAAAGACATCAATAGACTGAAGGTGAAAGGCTGGGAAAAGTCTTATCACTCACATGAGCTGCAGAAGCAAACAGGGGTTTCCATTCTCATATCAAATAAGGTAGACGTCATGCCAAAGCTAATCAAAAATGACAAAGATGGATATTTCTTACTACTTAAGGGAACCACTCGTCAATAGGCTATAACAATTATAAATATATATGCCCCATAATAATGGAGCGCCTACATTCATTAAACAAACCCTTCTCAAGTTCAAGAGTAAAATAGACCACAATACAGTTATTCTAGGGGACTTTAACACACCTCTCTCACCAATGGATAGATCATTCAAACAAAAGCTAAATAAAGAAACTTTAGGCCTCGTTAAAACAATTAATAACTTAGACCTAACAGACATATATAGAATATTTCATCATTCAGTAAGCAAATACACTTTTTTTCTCAGCAGCACATTAGACTGATGAAAGAAATTAAAGGGATCCAGATAGGAAAAGAAGAGCTCAAATTATCACTATTTGCTGATGACATGATAACATACCTAGAAGACCCAAAAAACTCTACCAGAAAACTTTTACAACTAGTAAATGAATTCGGCAAAGTAGCAGGATACAAAATCAATACCCATAAGTCAAAGGCATTTTTGTACATTAGTGACAAAGCCTTTGAAAGAGAAATGATGAAAACTACCCCATTTACAATAGCATAAAAAAAAATACCTAGGAATCAACTTAACGAAAGTGGTGAAAGACCTCTATAACGAAAACTATAGAACATTAAAGAAAGAAATTATAGATGAACTCAGAAGATGGAAAGACCTACCTTGCTCTTGGATAGGTAGAATTAATATTGTCAAAATGTCCATACTACCAAAAGCATTATATAGATTTAATGCAATTCCAACCAAAATCCCAATGACATTTTTCAAAGAAATAGAAAAAGCAGTCATGAAATTCATCTGGAAAAATAAGAGGCCCAGAATAGCCAAAGCAATCCTGAGCAAGAAAAGTGAAGCAAGTGGCATCACCATACCAGACTTTAAATTATACTATAGAGCAATAGTAACAAAAACAGCATGGTATTGGCACCAAAACAGACTGGTAGACCAATGGTACAGAATTGAGGACACAGAGACTAATACATATAATTTCAGCTATCTTATATTAGACAAAGGCGCCAAAAATATACAGTGGAGAAAGGATAGCCTCTTCAATAAATGGTGCTGGGAAAACTGGAAATCCATATGTAACAAAATGAAATTAAACCCTTATCTCTCACCATGCTAAGTGAAATTAGTCAATCTCAAAAATCCAAATACCGAATGTTTTCTCTGATATAAGGAGACTGGTTCACAGTGTTGTTGGATCAGGGTATATAGGAGGATTAGAGGAAACACTAGAATGGTCAAAGGGAAGGGGGGGAAGGGAGGGAGCAAGGGGGGATGGAGGGGTAAAAAAGAAAAGGTGGTTGAATAAGATAGATATCCTTATCCTAAATGCATGATTGAAGACCTGAATGGTACGAATACACTTTGTATACAAACAGTTGTATGTAAAAAGATGCTCTATATGTGTATTATGAATTGTAATACATGCTACTATTATAAATACAAAAAAAAAGAGAAAAAAAGAACAAAGGGGGGAGGGGGGAAGGGGATAGGAATAATGGCAGACTGAGTTATCCATGATTACCCTAAATACATGTATAAAGACACATTGTTGTAAAAATACTTTATATAAAACCAGCAACTTGAAAAAATTGTGCTCTTTACATGTAATATGAAATGAAATGTACTCTGCAAACATGTATAACAAATTAGAATAATAAAAATGAAAAAAAATACTACAGCTGCTTTCAAAGAGCTTTAATATAGTGGTAAAGGAAAAAGATATTAGTCAAATAAACATGGTTGGTGGTGGGTTGAAGCAACAAGTGTGGTATGAGCTCTGAGGGAAATGATGAACCACTGGCTTCCCCAGGCCTATGGAGCTGGGGATGTCTTCATGAGCAAGACAGCTTTGAGATGAGTTTATCAGACAGAGGCTAAGGAGAGGAAAGTAAAATGAAAAGGACTAAAACCATTTTTTTTGTTTGTTTTCAAATGTATTTTTTATTCTAAGTTGTTAGAAATGACAGCAGAATGTATTACATTTCATATTATACTCATAGAGCACATTTTTACATATCTCTATTTGTATGCAAAGTATATTCACACCATTCAGGACTTCATACATGCACTTAGGGTAATGATATCCATCTCGTTCTACCATCTTTTTTTTTTTCTTCATCCATTTGCCCCCTCCCGTCCCCTCCCTCCCCATTGGCCATTCTAGTGTTCCTCTAATCCTCCTATGCTCCCCAATCCAACCCCACTGTGAATCAGCCTCCTTATATCAGAAAAAACATTTGGCATTTGGCTTTTTGGGATTGGCTAGCTTCACTTAGCATTATATTCTCCAATTTCATCCATTTACCTGCAAATTTCATGATTTTATTCTCTTTTATTGCTGAGTAATACTCCATTGTGTATATATACCACATTTTCCTTATCTATTCATCTACTGAAGGGCATCTAGATTGGTTCCACAGTTTAGCTATTGTGAATTGTGCTGCTATAAACATTGATGTGGCTGTGTCCCTGTAGTATGCTGATCTTAAGTCCTTTGGGTATAGACAGAGGAGTGGGATATCTGGGTCATAAGGTGGTTCCAATCCAAGTTTTCCAAGGAATCTCCATACTGCTTTCCATATTGGCTACACCATTTTGCAGTCCCACCAACAATGTATGAGCCTGCCTTTTTCTCCACACCCTCGCCAACATTTATTGTTGTTTGTGTTCTTAATAGCTGACATTCTAACTGGAATGAATAGAAATCTTAGAGTGGTTTTGATTTGCATTTCTCTAATTGCCAGAGATGTTGAACATTTTTTCAAGTGTTTGTTGATTGATTGTATATCTTCTTCTGAGAAGTGTCTGTTCAACTCCTTGAACCATTTATTGATTGGGTTATTTGTTTTTATGGTGTTAACATTTTTAAGTTCTTTATATATTCTAAAGATTAGTGCTCTATCTGACGTGCATGTGGTAAAGATTTGTTCGCAATTAGTAGGCTCTCTATTCACCTCACTGATTGTTTCTTTTGCTGAGAAGCTTTGTAATTTGAATCTATCCCATTTATTGATTGTTGATATTAATTCTTGTGCTACAGGAATCTTAATAAAGAACTTGGAGCCTAATCCAACATGTTGGAGATTAGAGCTTACTTTTTCTTCTATTAGGTGTAGTGTCTCTGGCCTAATTCCTAGATCCTTGATCCACTTTGAGTTGAATTTTGTGCATGGTGAGAGATAGAGGTTTAATTTCATTTTCATGCATATGGATTTCCAGTTTTCCCAGCACCATTTGTTGAAGAGGTTCTTTTCTCCAATGTACGTTTTTGGCGCCTTTGTCTAATATAAGATAACTGAAGTTATATGTGTTAGTCTTTGTGTCCTCTATTCTGTATCATTGGTCTACCAGCCTATTTTGGTGCCAATACCATGCTGTTTTAGTTACTATTGCTCTGCAGTATAACTTAAGGTCTGGTATAGTGATGCCACCTGCTTTACGCCTCTTGCTAAGGATTGCTTTAGCTATCTGGGTCTCTTATTTTTCCAGATGAATTTCATGACTGCTTTTTCTATTTCTATGAGGAATGTCATTGGGATTTTGATTGGCATTGCATTAAATCTGTATAGTGCTTTTGGTAGTATGGTCATTTTGACAATATTAATTCTGCCTATCCAAGAACAGGGGAGATCTTTCCACCTTCTGGTCTTCCATAATTTCTTTCTTTAGTGTTCTGTAGTTTTCATTATAGAGGACTTTCACATATTTGGTTAAGTTGATTCCCAATTTTGTTTGTTTGTTTTGTTTTGTTTTGTTTTAATGCTATTGTAAACGGGGTAGTTTTCCTCATTTCCCTTTCAGAGGATTTGTCACTGATATATAGAAATGCTTTAGATTTATGGGTGTTGATTTTGTATCCTGCTACTTTGTTGAATTCATTTATGAGTTCTAGAAGTTTTCTGGTGGAATTTTTTTGGATCTTCCAGGTATAAAATCATATCATTAGCAAATAATGATAATGTGAGTTCAACTTTTCCTATTGATATCCCTTTAATTTCTTTTGTCTGTCTTATTGCTCTGGCCAGCATTTCAATTATTATGTTAAATAGAAGTGGTGAAAGAGTGCATCCCTGTCTTATTCCAGTTTTTAAAGGGAATGCTTTCGATTTTTCTCCATTTAGAATAATGTTGGCCTGGGGATTAGCATATTTAGCTTTTATTATGTTGATACGTTCCTGTTATCCCTAGTTTTTCTAGTGTTTTGAACATGAAGGGGTGCTGTATTTTGTCAAATGCTTTTTCTGCATCTATTGCGATAATCATATGGTTCTTATCTTTGAGTCTATTGATGTGATGAATTATATGTATTGATTTCCATATATTGAACCAACCTTGCATCCCTGGAATGAACCCCACTTGATCGTGGTGTATTATATTTTTGATATGTTTTTGTATCCCTATTGCCAGAATTTTATTAAGAATTTTTGCATCTATGTTCATTAAAGAAATGGGTCTGAAGTTTTCTTTTTTTGATGTGACTTTGCCTGGTTTGGGGATCATGGTGATATTGGCCTCATAGAATGAGCTTGGAAGTGCTCCCTCTTTTTCTATTTCCTGAAATAAATTGAAGAGTATTGGTATCAGTTCTGCTTTAAAGGTCTTGTAGAACTCGGCTATGTATCCATCTGGTCCTGGGATTTTCTTGGTTGGTAGGCTTCTGATGGCATCTTGTATTTCATCACTTGAAATTGGTTTGTTCAAATTGTGTATATCATCCTGCTTTAATTTGGGCAGATCATATGACTCCAGGAATTTGTTGATGTCTTCGGTGTTTTGTATTTTGTTGGAGTACAAGTTTCAAAATAATTTTGAATTTTTCCTGTATTTTTGTAGTATTTGTTGTGATATTTCCTTTTTCATCGCATGTGTTAGTAATTTGAGTTTTCTCTCTCCTTCTCTTTGTTAGCCTGGCTAAGGGTCTGTCAATTTTATTTATTTTTTTCAAAAAACCAACTTTTTGTTTTGTCAATTTTTTCAATTGTTTCTTTTGTTTCAATTTCTTTAATTTCAGTTCTGATTTTAATTATTTCCTGTCTTCTACCACTTTTGGTGTTGGATTGTTCTTCTTTTTCTAGAGCTTTGAGATGTAATTTTAAGTCATTTATTGGTTGGCTTTTTCTTCTTTTGAGGAATGAACTCAGTGCACTGAACTTTCCTCTTAGAATAGCCTTCAGAGTGTCCCAGAGATTTCGATATGTTGTGTCTGTGTTCTCATTCACTTCTAAGAATTTTTTAATCTCTTCTTTGAAGTCATCTGCAACCCATTGTTTATTCAGTAGCATATTATTTAGTCTCCAGGTGTTGGAGTAGCTTTTATTTCTGATTTTATCATTGATTTCTAATTTCATTCCATTATGGTCTGGCAGAATGTAGGGTAGTATCCCTACTTTTTTATATTTGCTAAGAGTTGTTTTGTGGCATAGTATATGGTCTATTTTAGAGAAGGATCCATGTGTTGCTGAGAAGAAAGTGTATTCTCTTGTTGAAGGATGAAATATTCTATATAAGTCAGTTAAGTCTAAGTTGTTTATTGTATTTTTGAGTTCTATAGTTTCTTTGTTCAGCTTTTGTTTGGAAGATCTATCCAATGGTGAAATGAGTGTGTTAAAGTCACCCATAATTAGTGTGTTGTGGTCAATTTGACTCTTAAACTTGAGGAGAGTTTGTTTGATGAACATGGATGCTCCATTGTTTGGGCATATATATTTATAATTGTTAAGTCTTGTTGGTGTGTGGTTCCCTCGAGCAGTATATAGTGTCCTTCTTTATCCCTTTTGATTGACTTTAGCTTGAAGTCAACTCTATTTGATATGAGCATGGAAACCCCTGCTTTTTTCCTCAGTCCATGTGAGTGGTAGGATTTCTCCCAACCTTTCACCCTCAGCCTATGGATGTCTTTCCTATGAGATGATTCTCTTGGAGGCAACATATTGTTGGGTCTGGTTTTTTGATCCAATCTGCTAGTCTATGTCTTTTGATTGGTGAGTTTAGGCCATTAACATTCAGAGTTTTTATTGAGATGTGTTTTGTATTCCCAGCCATTTTTGTTTATTTTTGGTATTTAACTTGACATGTTTTATTTTCTGATTTTTTTTTCCTTTAGTGTAATATCTCCCTCTGTTGATTTTCATCATTGTTTTTCTTTTCCTCTTCATGGAATATTTTGCTGAGGATGTTCTGTAGTGCTGGCTTTCTACTTGTAAATTCTTTTAACTTTCGTTTATCAGGAAGGTTTTTATTTTGTCCTCAAATCTAAAGCTTAATTTGGCTGGGTATAAGATTCTTGGTTGGCATCCCTTTTTTTTTCAGAGCTTGGAATATGTTGTTCCATGATCTCCTAGTTTAGATTGTCTGAGTTGAAAAATCTACTGTGATACGAATTGGTCTCCCCCTATATGTAATCTGATTTCTCTCTTTTGTGGCCTTTAACATTCTATCCTTGTTTTGTATGCTAGGCATTTTCATTATAATGTGTCTTGGTGTAGATCTGTTGTAATTTTGTACATTTGGTGTCCTATATGCCTCTTGTATTTGGTTTCCAAATTCATTCTTCATGCTTGGGAAATTTTCTGATATTATCTCATTGAAGAGGTTGTGCATTCCTTTGGTTTGAAACTCTGTGCCTTCCTCTATCCCAATTACTCTTAGATTTGGTCTTTTGATGCTGTCCCATACTTCTTGGATGTTCTGTTCATGGTTTCTTACTATCTTCATTGTGTGGTCAACTTTATTTTCAAGATTATATACTTTGTCTTCATTGGCTGAAGTTCTTTCTTCCAGTTGATCTAGTCTGTTGGTGATGCCTTCATTGTGGTTTTTATTTTGTTAATTGTTTCCTTTATTTCAAGGATTTCTGACTGGTTTTTTTTTTTTTTTTTTTTTTTTTTTTTTTTTTTTTTAGAGTTTCTATCTCTTTTTTGAAGTAATCTTTTGCTACCTGTATTTGCTCTCTTATGTCTTTGTTGTAGTGGTCAATTTTTGCCTGTATTTGTTCATTTAGGTCATTCTTTGATTCACAGATCATTTTAATTATGAACCTTCTGAACTCCTTCTCTGACATTTCATCGAGTTCGCTGAGCATGGGTTCTGTTATTGTAGAATCCTGGTTTGGGGTACTTTCCTTCCTTGTTTTTTCATGTTGTCTATTTGCCTTACTTTCTTGCAGTGTAGATCTGAGATATTACAGTTTCTTTCCTATAGTCTTATAATATCCTTGCAGGTTGTTTGTGCCTCCTCTTAGTGTTGGGCTGTCAGAACCTACCATTGTCCCTCAAAGTATGCTACCTGGGGCTGGGTCCAGGCAGGTTGGTGTGGGTTGAACTGGTTGAGTCTGAGCTCCTGTGGTGGTCTGCTGGGCCTGGCATCACTCCAATGCAGGATCCTGGGACTGCCCTGGGCCCACCTGCACTCAAGCATAGTTGGTGGGTCTGTCCTTGGTGGCTCCTGCTCTGGGGTGGAGGTCGGAGGGACTGGCTGGAGCCTGGTTGTACACCAGTGGGGGTGAGAGGGACTGACCTGGGGCTGACCGTGCTGGGGTGAAGGTCAGTGGGACTGACCTGGGCCTGGTGTGCTCCAATGCAGGTCCCTGGGACTGCCCTGGGCCCGCCTGGACTCAAGCAGAGTTGGTGGGTCTGTCCTTGCTGGTTCCTGCTCTGGGACTGAGGTTGGAGGGACTGGCTGGCCTACAGCCATTTTGGAAGCAGTCAAAGAAGAGTTAGAGATGAGGATAGTGAAGACATGAGATTCTCAAAAACACACCTATGAATATGCTTCCTCAACTAATATATCTTGGGCTGGGATATAGCTCAGTCCGTAGAGTGCTTGCCTCGCATACACAAAGCCTTGGGTTCAATCCCCAGCACAAAAAAATAAATAAATAAAACCTATTTAAATTAACAAATTAAAAACAAAAAAAGAAAAAAAAAATACTATATCTTATTTAGTAGTATTGCATATATTTGTATTAATTACTATAATAATAAATAATAATATAATAATAAATAATCTTATTTAATATTATAAATAATCACTACATAAAAGAGCTCATGTAGATTGCAGAAATAACTGGAAATATGTTGATTTGGGTACCAGAGGAAAAGAAGCTGAAGCACAAGTTAACAGTGTTCTTCCACCAACTCTGCCTCAGTTTACACCATAAAATTGTGTGGATAACTGCATTATCCAAGATTCTTCTACTTACCAGTGCTAGAAAAGAAGCATTAAATGTCTAAGCAAGAAGGGAAAATATCGACTCAGTTTTATACCTCTCTTTTCAGTTTTCTCTGCATTGAAATCTTCCTTAGACAAGCTCTTTCCACATGATGTCAAAGGTAGCCTGTGGCAGCTCAGAACGTTATAGCCAACAGTCCCCAGCACATGAAGTCTTCTTTGAGAAGCTCCATCAGCACTCTCAGGAGAGGTTCTAATTGCCTGTTGGGTCATGTGCCTGCTCCCATCACTGTGGCCAGAGGAATGGAGTACTATACCCATCAGTCCAGGGGCACTGGGGCACGGATAGGGACTCATGTACCCTTTATCCTCCCTGGGCAGGGAGGGACACTTTCTAAAAGGAAAAGATGCTGTTAAACAGACAAAATCTTTGAATGACCACTACAGTAAATTATTTTACATTTTAAAGAATTCATATTCTACCACCCCAAATTTACTGACAGAACAGAGGTGATATGTATATACTGAGACTACAACAAGGCATATGTTTTGATTTCCTGAGAAAGCTCTAATGGCCCTTGCCAACACACTGAATGGCAGTTTGCATTGCCTACTCATTCTGTCATAAACATAATGTGTTTCACATCTCTCCTCAGTTTATATATCTTCATTTTTTAATTGGCCACTAATGTTTTCTGAATATCTTCACCTTTTCAAACAGCACCCCAAGAAGGTAGATGTTACCCACATACAGTCAAAATTTAAGAATCTCAGAATACTTACTAGATTGTACTGCTAGAAAACATTAGGGGTCAAAATGGTCACAACACAGATAAAGAGAAAGAAGTGTGTTCTCTGGCTATATGCCAACTTAGGCTAAAAATAAGCAAATGAGTAAAATCTGCCTTTGGTGTTTGCCTGGCTCTTGGTTTCCACCTCTGGGGGGACATAGAGCCCCAGCTTTCACAAGGTCCACCTCTCCAAACGTGCTTCCTAGGCTGCTACTGAAACCAAAGTTCCCTGAGAAAGAAGAGAATGAGAACACAAAGAAAGCATTCAGTAGTTTATTTTACATTATAAAGAAACCTCATATTAATAACAATGAGATAATTAATTAAAACCCTGAAAAATTGTCCTTATTCTCTGATGTTCCACTGAATAATTTATCACCACATTATCCACCAACCCAAACAGGGCCACAATATAGAAGAGGCAGTGTCTCTCCCTCCAATTTTAATTTGGCTTTCCTGGCCCACCCCCAACTCCCAACAATACCTAGCTCCTCATCCTCTGAATCCTGTGGCTTCCTGGACATTTTAGAGCTGATTGACATTGTTTTTAGGAGTTCCTTCTAGGAAACCTAAGTCTTTCTATAACTAAAGCAAAATTTGGTACTTTCCAAATTTAAGCAACTGCTTCAAAAGCAAGGAGACCATATGAGTTTGTTTCTTAAGAAGGGTAGATTGACCCAACACAACCCCAGGGAATCCACAGAGAAGCTATTCCTGACTTCTACAGGGCATTAAGTCTTCCTCCATGGCTTTGTTATTTTTGGACACTGAAATTGCAGTGTTGTATGCCAAGCTCATTTTAACAGCAGGTTAATTTAGCAATATTGGCTGCTGAGATCCTGTTGTATCCAGCTCACCACAGCATTGCTTAAGAACACGTCTGGGTCTTTAGCTCTACCCAGGATGACCTCTTAAGTCTTACCTGTTGAAATGACACAATGCCAATCACATAATAGAGACATAGTTTAAATATTTGAGGCAAACAACAATGTTATCATCAACCAACTGCCAAATACAGGCCACTTGTGATAAGTGTTTTTTTTTTTTTTTTTTTTTTTTATCACACAGTTTTCATCTTTTACACACAGATGAGAGCGTTTAATGTAACCAGAGATGGGGTGGGGGACACACATTATGCAAATGTAGTAACAAATGTAAAATGATAAATTAGCAAGCAACTATTTAATTATTACTCTGACTAATTCCTGTAGATTGTGCCACAGCTAATGAACCTGATCTTGTCCTGGTTGACTGCAGTGTTCTGTTGAAACATTTCCATTTGGTTTGTTTGCTGCTTCTGCAGCTCAGTGAAGTAGATGGCATCTGCTTAATGAGCTCCCACTTCATTACAGAGCTGTACTACTTACCCAGTCATTCTCCTTCAGCATGCAGGCTGTGTACTCTGCTGTTGTTTTAAAGCAAATACTAATTTATGATTACCTGTCACATTAGGCCATTGAAAATTGTACTCACACTGGCTCACATGAGCAGAATGCTAATGAGCTGATTATGGACTGTGGCAGTGTCCCTTGCTTATAATCCGTGGACATAAATTCAGATCCCAGTACAATATGGGCTCTGGAACAATAGATAGAGGAGGGTGAGGGAAGAGAAGGGGAGGGTGAAATCATCACATGTAAATGCACAGACTCTCTCAAAGGCCGACAAACTCAGCAATGACCTAATTCAATGTGCACCGAGCATCAGAAACACCCGTTACACTGTGTCATGTACAGAGGAAGATGAATGACTCTCCGGCTATTCACTCCTTGCCATGGTCATTATCTAATTGAAGTCTGATGCCCAAGCAAGGCGGATCCTGACACGGTGACTGCAAGCCTCTATTGTATGGAATAAATCCTATAGATGTGTCCTAAAATGGTACTCGCAGAGAAAATTCCAATCAATAACACTTTTCCAAAATGCAGCTTTTCATCTTCAAGCCTAATATTTACCTGCAGGCTTTAGCACAGTGCTCTTTTATCAGTATTTTTCCCCTATCCTCCATTACAAGCATACCATTTGCACTTCCAAATACAATATTAAGCAAAATGCCTCATTAAATCTGCTTTTCCTTCGGTTTATCCCCTATAATTTGCCCCCATAAATTAAAACTATGAGATGTGATTTTGCCTTTTATTTGGCTGTCTGCTCAGTTTGTTTTTATAGTCCTGACTTCATTCTGCCTGGGGACACTGTGGTTGCTTCAGAGCCTGCTGCCCTTGCTGGTTCAGGGAATGCTACAAAGACCACTTACTTAGTATGCATGCGCCAATCATAATCTTTGGTTATGAATACTGCCTGAGACATCAAACACAAGAAGCAGCAAGATAGAGGGGGCCACAAAACACTCATAATCTTATTTACATCCAGAATACTTATATACAGCAGCACGGGTAGCAACTGCATTAATGGAGATTAGAAAACTTACCCAAGTTAGCTATATGGGATAAACCAGAATTCAAAAATTGTTCTTTTACTCATCTGTCCCTGAAATGCAATCTCTTTTCTCCTTCTTTTTCTCCTTGTTCTCCTTCTCTTTCTTCTTATTCCTATTTTTAGTTCTTATTTTTTCTCCTCCTCCTTTTTTAATAATTTTTGAAGACCACCTGTTCAGAATCTACAATTCTTTTCCTAGTAAAATTAATTTTTTCCCTACGCATTTGCCTGTGCTTTGCTATTTAGGACTTGCAGCTAGACTTATAAAATACAAAAATTAAAATTAAAATAATTCTCACCTTTGATGCTGTTGAGATAGAGAAACTAGGTGAGAATAAGTATGTATATATGCTCATTAGACATTTTAAACAACTTTCTGAACTCAATCCCAAGTAGGTTTGTAAAACATCTCTAAATAAGCAGCTATTTTATGACTTTTCTCTTTCTCCCTACAGTGAGTTGAACAGGTCCTACTTTAAGATGAAGCAATCCTGGGTTCTTGTTCTAACACCTACACAGCTCTGTAAACTCTAATTGTGAGCTTGGGTGCTTCATATTTAGAACAAGAGAACAGGGCAAAAGGACTGCTAAAATTCTTTTTAACTCTATGATTTTGTAATTCTACATTCTTAGCAATGATTAAAGGAGTTCTAATCAGCGTGAGTGTCCAAGACTGTCAAATTGCTAACGTTAACTTTAACCACATTTCTGGTTTACTCTCATGAGATGAAAACAGTTCTTAAAAATTAGTAATTTTCTTTAATGCACAAATGAAGTAATAAAACTCATTTCACATAATGTCCAATTTATACCATGATAACCTTGACCCACTATTTCCCAAAAGAAACCAAGGTTTAATTTGTCCTTGTGATACATGAGTCTGATTTCCACTAAATACAAATTATAAATTATTGGGCAAATTGCATATAGTTTTCTTGTTAATGGGGCTTGAAGAACCAAAAACTCTGTTGTTCATTCTAACATGAATACAACACATAAGATTTCTATTTACTTAACAATATTTTTCATAATACCTGTGTTTAAACTACAGAAAAATGGAAGCAAATTAGTTAATTACTGTCTGCAGCCATATGGGTGCTAACAAATTTCTTTTCCTCACCTATAATGAACTCCCAATGTCAGCCAAGATAGGGGAACTGTGAGCAGTGGTGCAGGGGTTTGTTTTTTTGTTGTTGTTTTGTTTTTTTGTTTTTTTTCCTCCACACAAGCAAATTGCTATTTCTGATTTACATGGGAAAAAAGACAGAGTGCCTATTTACACACTGGATAATCCAATTTGCTTATTTCGCAAAACAGCCCCTTTTCCCTTCTTGGCAGCACTAAACATTGTGCAGGCTCTCGACTAGAAGGATAAAGGATATGTGTTAGAGACAAGGCCACACAATGACTATGCTCAATACAGTAAACAAAGCAGAGTTTATTTAAAAAGAAGGTGGAGAGGCAATGAGAAGCCTTTGGTTTTATGTGCATAAAATGTAGATGCACTGAAAGTCCATGATGAAGAAGAAATCTCACCTAGACTGAAAAAAAATGAGAAATTTTATTATAATCTTTCATTTGGGGTCTCTAAAAGAGGTTCATCAAATAGGATTTTGGATCTTTGCCTGATTCTCAAAACTGCATTCTTCTGAGGCCAGAACAGAGCTAATAGCTGTTACTCTTTCATAAGATGAGTAATATAAAATATGTAGAGATTTGTAGGTATAGGTTAAGACATATAGACATGTCCATAAATCAAAAACCAACGGTAATTAAAATAACTGAGTAATACCAATGGAAAAGAAGGATGAGCAAAAGGGTTAAGGAGGGAAGGAGCAAGACTCCACAGGGTTTTGGGGGGCCTGGGAGATTTAACTGGATTTTGCTTTCCATAGCTAATCAGAGAGGTCACATGCAAAATCCATCTGTAAGTGTTAACCCATGGTCTCATTCTATGGTACGCTGGGAAAAGAACTGTGCCTACTTACAATGTATTTTTCATGAGCAAGGCAAATGTGAAATCGCAAAGTCAGGTACACAGAGGCCATGGGCTTGCTGTCAGAGCCATCTTCATACCAGCCAAATCAGCCTCAAAGACAAGAAGAGAAAATGGGATGTGAAAAAACAAAAGTGACCAGCATCTCAGCTCCCAGAGGGACCCTCCAAACAGCAGAGCAATGGCAGCACTGTAACCTTTCTTGGTTGTCACAGGATCCTGTGGATAAAGAAAGTGACAAGCAAAACTAATTTAAGGCGGCAGTTGATGAACATTTGCCTGTGTAAAAGCCACCAACAAGGGCTTCCTTTCCCAAGAATCCTAAAAGCAAACTAGGGTCCAAAATAGGGTCCTGTTTATTAGGGGGACTCAAATTATAAAATATATTTGTATGTACTTTCACACACACATTATAAAATAGAATATCATCTTAGCTCTGACCTTTTATATTACTTCTGTAGATATGTATGATACATAATGTACTCACACATCAGCAAAATTAAAATGCCAAATTTGAAAGACTCGGCTCAATCATGCTTCATGATATGATACTTCCTAGAATAAAGCTTTCAGAATGTGATCCTGAGACATGGTGATTAAAAATTCATACTAAAGCAGGTGTAGAAGTATGTGGCATTGTGCAAGGAAGGTTGGAGAAGAGGACAAATGTCCTGAAAAAGGGTCCAACTCTCTTCACCGCCTGCCCATCCTCACTCTTTGCTTTGAAAACACTTCCTCTGGCTGGCATCTCTGTGTCTTTGCTGACATTGGAGGAAAAAGGTGAACATCTACAGACACAACCCTACTCCCTCTGTGAGGCCCACAGTTCCTCCAGTGCTTCCTTCCCCCACTTCCCACCTAGGGGAATCCACCAGAGATTTTAGCCTGACGACGGCTTTGCCTCCATGCAACCCTGGTCCAAGCAGAACCATGCCTAGGTCAAGGGAGGTTCTTTTATCAGGAGGATGACCCTTCAGCCAGTCAGCCTTTCTCTGCACTTTTCTAGGACTATCATCTGCAGCAGTGGCAACACAGGCAGAAAGAGCAAAAGAGACTTCAAATGAGAAAAGAAATTACCAGACTTGTCAGGGAGAGAGAGAGGAAAAGAGGTGGGGGGGGGAGGACTGCTTTTATTTGAAGTGTTCAGACATGCTGAAGTAATGATCCTGGCAACATGTTCGCAAAACATTAGAAACACTTTAGTAAGCAAATAATTTAATTACAGCCTTCTCTGAGGCAGTTTATATTGCTTGACCCCTGACCTTTTATATTGCTGTACCTAAACTCAGCCTGGGATTCACACTTCCTATTCTTGTCACAGAATCTCTCCATCTTGTACCATTTAATATAGTGTGCTCCAGGTGTTCTGTGGTGAATGAATAGTTATATTACTACCTGTCAGACACAATCACACTCTATTCATCATTTTCGGCTGGCTGCATGAAGCCCAGCTTCCAGCAGGCTCCCTCTCTATTTCCTTGTTCAAACGTCTGCAGTGCTTTTGGCCCATCTGTCAAGGCTGTCATTTAGAGGGAAAACAGTATCAGCGCTTTAAATATATGGAGTTCTCTATTGAAACAGTGCTGTGATTGAACTGTCAGCATTCTCAGTATCACAGACAGTAATTCATGACTGGTCAGGGCTCCATTGAGGTTGCTATTACTACGGTGACCCTGAAGGGTCACGCTGAGGGTTTTTGCTTTACAGTTTGGTCTATAAATAGTGCAATTAACCTTTCAGGAATTTCAAAATGCTCTTGATTTCTCTTTACATTTGCTTCATGCTTGCATGGTTTAAAGCAATGGAAAGAAGGGGAAAAAAAGAACCTCTATGAAATTGCTGAAATATGTGCCATATGAAGTAGAAATATATATATTGTTTTGGGAGTGAGCACTTGAAATGCATGAATATATTTTAAGCCTCCGTTTGCTGTTTTGGAGCAAGATAACATATGTTGAGATTTCTGCTGAAATTAAAAGGTTTCTGAATCTGAAAATATGATGGATGTGAATGAAAGGACTTCTGTTCGTCCTTATGGAAAGGAAGTTAAGGTTTTCAGTACTCCAAATTGTACCTACCTTTCAAAAACAGAGGGTTTCACACTGCTTCCAGCCCCAGCTTCCCAAGCAAAATACCTGCACTCCCAACTAAATCCAGGGAAATCACTCTCAGGAGCCAGATGCTATCTCTAATCTAAGAACACAAGCCCCAGGGAAATAGAACTTTGGATGCTGATCAGGCCTCCGATGACTCCCTTGCATTTGAAAGCCTCTTAGTGCTGAAGATTTTTCTGGTTCGTTTTTCAAGAAATCAAGGTATTGTCTAAAGGAAGCACTGAAGTTTAGTAGCAGAGACCAAAATATAAACCTAACCTTCAAATCTCAGCTTTCTGCAAAACCAAGTCTGTCAGTCCCCCAGCCCCACTTCCTGTCTGGATACTATAACAGTACAAGATGCCTTTTTGTTATCTCTCAATAGACAATTGCATTTTAAGGGATTCTGGGTATTCCTTAGGACTTGTTCCTGAATTAGAGTTGGATTTTGCTCCTTTAGGTTTCTGCATCCTTGGGCATCTCACAACACAAAGTACAGATTCATGCTGCTGCTTGGTTGCCTTTGGATGAAGATTTGATGTTTTTCTCTGCAGGATCATTTAATGCCCACATTATGCCTGTTATTCCCACAGCTTATTCAGCACAGAGATTTTTTTCCCCCCACCAAATTCTTGAGTGGACCAAGCCAATGAGCATGCCTAATTCATGAAACCAAGATTATGTGGCTAAAAATAACTGTCAATCACTAGCACTGTATTTCCTTGCTTCAAAGGTAATTTTACCCAGTTTCTTTCTTTAAGGAAAGGAAAGAGATGCTGTTTTTTGTGTTTAAGCCTTAGCAGTGGAAAGCCACAGACCTAGCAAATGGTCCTTTATGACAAATACTTACATTGACCATCCTCTAAAAGCAAAATAACACATCATTTTCTTAAACATCCTCCCCATCAGGCAAGTGGGATTAAGGCAGTATTTCTGCCAGCTTAAAGGTTTGCAGGAGGCAGAAAGAAGAGTAAAGAGTTATAAACCTTCCCATTAGAGCTATTTTCTGGGAATGCGTCTCACACCAATTCGTGGCTATGCAGAAGTAAAAGCCTCTGCTTATTACAGCCACTGAACAAGGGTAATTAAGAGGTAATCTCTTCCAGTTAGGGTGCATTTTCCTTTTTGGAGACAATCATAAAAGGTGGAGAGAGGTGCCCAACAACCCCATGTTGTCGTTGTTATCTTTTGTGACTGCTTCCTTCCTTCCTGTCCTCAGTTGGAAAGCAAAAAGCCTTCGCTTATTATAGAGACAGAGTAAGTGCTAGTCTCATCCCATTAACTGTCATATTACCAGGCTCCGTGCCATCCCATTTGAGTTTCACTGAGCATTCAGAACTGCTTAATTATGTACAGTAAAGACAATCTGCTGAGACTTTCCTTCTTGATTAATTTGGGAGGGGGTGGGGAGGTCAAAGGTTACCTACAAGGCCCACTCCTGCCTCACACAGAACTAACTCAGTGTGGAAAAATAAAAAGGCTTTTGTGAGTTAAAACAATAAATTAAAGAGCATTTGGAAAGAAAGATGCTTGCGTCCAGGGATAAGGGGACTTTTGATTTCTGCAGGCGAACCACAGATATTCCCCCCTCTGAGTTGGCGTTAAACTGTATAGTGCATTCCTTATAAATTATACCACCCTGTGTTAATTATAGTGTGCTGACAGTGCTTGTCATTACTAAGCCTGCTACAGGCTTTGTGTGCTTGGATTTTAATAGCTGTTTGTTCTGAGGAATGTGGCAGAGCTGTGTAAGTGGCTGATCCCGGTCATTGCTAACATCCCTTCCTTCAGTCTCTCACACTGGTTCTATTTTTACAGCAAGAGCACCTCCTCTTCTGGCTGCCTTGCTGGTCCCCTCCCAGCAGTAAAGCAGATGTATAGGTTACTGTCTCGAAATGCCAATGCATTCATTCAGACACAATAAACTGAGGCTCATATTGTGCTCCACTCATTGTCTGCCTTTCAAAGCCTCTAGGCTTTCTCCTTTATCCACCTCTGTATAAAAACATGACTGCTCTAATCTAATGGGATGTTTGAAGGTTCCTTCCCCAAATTCTAATTTGGCATTTTTCTCTCTGGTGGAATCTCCATCACCGATCTTATTCTCATTCATGGCAACACCCCATGAAGGAAGAGTTTACAATGGAAACAAAGTCAAAAACTCACCAAATAATTTTACATTTCTGACGGTTATTTTTCTCATCATCAACAAACACAAACACAAAAATCACTCATCTTTTTTTAAAAAACACTTAATGAGCACCTACTATGTATCTGCAAAAAAGATTAGATTCTGGAAAAACAAAGATGAATAAAATATGGTCCCCTCTGTAGCAGGGGAGCAGATGTATAAACAAATAATTATTATTGCAGGCACTGTGTAATAATAGAGGTAAAAACAGACTTTCTCTTGGCCTCACCAGACTATGGGTACAGATGTGGTCCCATTAGTAGCAATAACTCAGATTTCTCTGCTTTGTGAGCTCACCAATTTCTGGGAATCCCCAGACAGGGGATCACACATGCTCATAAATAATTCTGATCTTGCTGGCTGGCACCTCGGCTGTGTGTCAGGCATGGTGGCTCCAAATGGTCACAGTCTCTGTATAGCCCTCTAGTTGAGGGTTACCAACACAGTGCCATTTGGGTCACATTGTCTTCTGAGTTTTCAGTAGAAAAGGTCCCTCTGCTGCCCAGGGGGTTCACAGCAGACTCCATCAAGAGCTAGAGGAGGAGACAGACCAAGCAGAATGCAAAATATCATGCCGTTCTCAGATCTGTCCTCTCCTCCAACACAACTATGCCCTTCTCACTAGGCCAAGTTCCCGTGCAAGGCCCTTTCCTCCCTCAGGTTGAATTTCATACAAGGTTCCTGGATCCGGTGGGGAGGCTTCTGCCGGACCAATTCCCACAGGGTATAGGAAAGTCCACTAAGGTCCATATCACAGTCATCTCCAAGCTGCAATAGAATCTTGATACACTTAGACACTCACCCCCTACACACACTAACAAATTCCACACACAATAAAGCAAATTATAGGAAGAAAGATGGATGGGGATTTAGCAATGGTGACAGTGTTGGTGAAGGGGACACGCAGTGTCTCAGTCCATTTTGTGCTGAAATGACAGAGCGCCTGAGGCTGAATGATTTATAGTGAACAGAAATCTGTAGGCTCACATTTCTGGAGGTTGGGAATTTCTAGATCAAGAGACTGGCATCTGGTGAGGGCCATTTTGCTCTGCCATCCCATGGCAGAGGGCATCCATGGCAGAGGGGCAAAGAGAAGAAAACAGAGGAGTAGAAGGGAGCCAAATCTCACCTTTTATCATGAACCCACTCCTGTGGTAACAGCATTAGCCCACTTCTTCTGCCCTCATGACCTAACCCCTCACTAGGCCCTGCCTCCCAACCCTGTGGCACAGTTTCCAACACATGCTTTTTACAGGGACAGATTCAAACCATAAGCAGACATAATGGAAAGAAAAATGATTCCCAAAGTGAAACCCACTCAACTGAAATTTATTTTTTAAATGACATGGAATCACATCACATACTCCTTTACCTTTGCCCAGGCTTTGGAACCCAACCCCCTGGGGTTGAGATACCACTATCTCTTTTAATCCATCATAACAAAAGAAAATCTGATGATATTTACAGTATCAAGAGTATAGAACCCTGACATTAAAACACTATGGAATAAACCCTTAAAATCATCTACCCTAGGGACTCGAGAACTGTCTTTGATGGCTGCCATCTATTTCAAGTGGAATGGTTTGAATGCCCAAATGTCAGTATGAAGATTTTATACTGGTACTTCTTTCCATGTGTTCCATTCCATGCACACTTCAACTTGAGCATACACAAGTGTTACTACAAAAACAAAATCGTACATTTCATTTTTAGGAGTGAGTTAAAAGCTTCCCAGCAATTAGCTTATAATTCATGATGTCTGCTCCATTTGTTGACTTTAGAAAGTGATCCCAACAGAAGCCACCACTTGACTGTAAACTACTGTGTGTGTGTGTGTGTGTGTGTGTGTGTGTGTGTGTGTGTGTGTGTGTCTACACTCCTCTATCTATTCGAGGGCACAATTTAATGATTCTACATTATAGAACTTCGCTAAAAGGCAGAAGACATATGTTAAAGAATGCTGTATGAAACTATAAATTACATAGTCTTTCTTGGCTTCTTGTGGCAAACTGACATACTGACTCCTCATCAGATCGTTTTCTTATAAGACTTAGTTTGCATCAGCAACACAGATTGCTCTCCATTTGCATCATGCAACTTTGGGAGGCACAGATTGCCTCTCCACTTATATGAGACCCTTTCTACCCTATATGGCATATTCAGAAATAAAGAAACGGAAATCTATCTCAGAAGATAAAGAATTTTTCAGTTTTACTTTATACTCATCTCTCCCACACTGCCAGATTTTAGATTTTTTAAGCCATTGCCCTAGTGAATAGATATTTAAATGAAACTTCTTCCCTGTAATTTCCCCTCAAATGTAAATAAATTTTAACAAAGCATAAAACACTGTTCTTACCAACTTTAAACAACTAAAGCAAATTGGACCTAAATGTCTTTCCATGCTGTGATTTTTTTCAAAGATCAAGGTCAGTCTTCAACGATACATCCTTGGTCAGACCCCTCCACCCCCACACACAAACACACCTACACTTGTGCAGTTTTCTGGCTTAGGTCCATATCTCTCTGTTAGAAAATGCTGAACAAAGTTAACTTAGCCGGGAACACTGTGTTAGTGAAATAAAAGGGTTTATTGGGGTGCCACGTGGGGAAGGGTAGGGAAAGGAAGGGAAGGGAAGGGGGGTAGGGAAGGGAGAACAGGAAGGAAGAAGAAGGGGGAAAAAGGGCCGGTTTCAGTCTGGGGCAGGCTTAAATAGCGGACTGGTGGTCAGGGAGACCCCTGGGGGCGAGTGTCTCCATAGGCTGCTGGAGATCAGGAGGCAGTGGTGAGGGCACCTGCTGGCCAGGCTGAGGCTCCTGGGAAATGTAGTCTTTTACCTGGGGAGGTGCGGCCTCCCTGCCTGGAATCCAACACTCTCTGCCATCATCATGACCCCCAGCACCTATGACAGATGTTGCTTTGCCATTTAGGAGTGCTTGTTTGTATCATGTTTTGGCACAAAGACCACTAACCTAGACAACACTTTCATTCCTATAGTTTTTGCAAAATTGCTCCCCGACATCTCTTCCAACGAGCTCACTGCTTAACTTCATGTACAGCGTGCGAAGTGCCTGGAGGCCCCTCAGCCAGATCCACATGTGAGGACTCGTCCTTCTTGTACTGAGCTGCTGTTTATGTCAGGGATTCTGTAACACACCTGGAGGGGAAGTTCTGACCTCCAGGTATCACCACCTGGCTGCTGAAGCAAGCAGCTGCAGCAGACATACAATTACCTTCGCCCTCCTGCCTGGCAGTCACCGGCTTTCCAGTGTGGAGGAGAGATTTCTCTTCTACCATGAGCTAGGTTCCTGGTCAAGGCACCTATGACAAAAGACTAATTATAAGAGAAAAGCATACAAACGTATTTAAGGGTTACTTGATACAGGAAATGAAGATGATGAGGTAGAGAGTCCTAAAGAATTGATTGAACAAAGGGAAAATGATCTAATGGTGATAATCTAGGAGGGACCTCACCAAGACCTTGTTTCCTCAGATTCTTATCTGCATCCCTGTGTCTTGAGAGAAAAGGCTGTTTTCCTCTGGGCTTAGGGAGGGCACTTCTCATCTTGCCTTGTTTCAGGAGGAAAGAGTAAGAGGAAGGTGTGCATGGCCTTCCTGCTTCTACCATTTTCTCAAATGCCATCTTTGAAAACTGACCTTAATCTTTGCAAAGAAATACAGCATGGAAAGCCTCTTAACTCTAGGTTGCTTTAATTGTTAAAGGTTGGTAAGGATAACATTTTAGGCTTTGTTGAAATTTATTTACATTTAAAGTGAAATTATAGGTGTGGTATTTTGGGGTGGCAGGTCCTAGACCCCATCAGTGGGAAGGATAGCTGAGACAGGAGTTTCCTCCCTGAGAAGACTCACTAAGGGTGTTTTATACTTTTCAGCAAAAACCAGAAACTGGAATGCAGTGACTCCCAGATGTGACCCCAATTGTGCCACAGTGAAGCTGCGTTTGTTGATGTGGGGCCAGCCTCACCACAGGCACAGGCCAACTTTCTGAGAAGGCCAAGTCCAACATGCTGGGGTATGTGCTGAGCTGCTCTGCTAACCTCTCCTGTGTAGAAAGACCAGCTCCTCCCAATCTGTAGGCATTACTGCTCCTCAGGGGACCTTTGCAAACTGCTTCTCAAGAATTCAAGGTAAGTTTATCTGCATCCAAATGACCAACTCCAGTATCTGTAACATGACAGCAACTTCAATCATTCCTTTTGCTCCTCCCAGGAGAAAACTCTGCATCCAAACTAAGTGTTTTTGCATAATCAACTTGCTTGTCTGACAAGTGCAGCAGAATGACATTCTTTTGAGCTTCAAACTGTTTTTTTAGCTCAACTAAGAGAAAATGAGTTTTCACATATGATGAAGACAGGAGCAGTTATATACAATAACCACTAGTAAATAAAACACAGTATTCCATAAAATATAGGCCTTGAAATGTTAACTTATTTTTAGAAGGTTTTACCTTTTCAATTTTTGCAAACAATATCTACTGTTAAAGGGTAAAAAAGAAGTCACGACTCATTATAAGCAATTTGAATTGTATTCTTTCATTTCAAATCTGTGCCCAAAACTAAACTCATAGGTTTGATCTACTTTTTATTTTGTGGCCTTGAATTTGAACTAGTTAATGGGCATCGTAGGTACCTTAAGCCTGCTTCCTCTCAGTGCATGCTTGGAGGCAACCACCACAACTGGCATCTAGCAAGCCCATACACATGGCATACACTCAGCCCTCAGTTGACTGTGGTTATAGAGCTCTGAATGCAGAACAAAATATAGAATACCCAGTAAATGTAAACATCAGATAAAATGAATAATTACTTCATTATGAATAATTATTTTAGAGGAAGCATGTCTTCTTCAATATTTGGGACTTAATTATATTAAAAAACATTTGTTATAAATTTATGTTTGATTAGGCTTCCTGTACTTGTATTTGCTAAACCTGCAGGTAAGAGTGAGAACATGGGGAGAAAAGAAGGTAGAACTAACCCCTCAGTTATTAGAGATAAGAAATTACAAAGAACTACATATTTTCCATAAGGTTGTTGTGTCTTTCTCCTAGAAACGATTTCCAAAAAGGCAAAGCACATATAGATTAGTTTGTCTCTCTGAAAAGTCTGGAAAGGAACAGCCTGGTGTTTCCATACCCACTGGCACAGGGACCTCAGTGGAGGTGAGGAGAGCATCCATGCTTACCCAGAAAAAGACCCCCAGGTCCTTCTATGATTGACAGATCATAAGAAGTAAACAATTTGAGAACATTAAAGAGAATGAGGTTTAAAAGATGAATCATGAAATCCAGGCTGGGAAGGAAAAGAGGGAAAATGAAATCATAAAAGGTTATAAACTTAGAGATTAGGGGAAGTTTGGGAAAGTCTTGATCAATGTAGAGGACAAACTTAATGGAAAATCAGGAAGATATTCTTGCTGAGCTCTGTTCATTGTATATGTCCTATCTCTCCTACACTTTATTTTCCTAAGCTTTACACTAATAAAGCAGAGTACTATATTTTGCTGTTGTAACTTATTAGGGAAATAAAAGTCTGGGAGAGGGTCAAATCTAATGTTTTTAAGACAGTAATTTCAAGAGAGTCATTTTTTGTTACTTAACTCTGCCAAAATTCCCTTGAAGAATGAAGTAAGATTTAAATTTGCCAAATAAAATATAGGATACCCAGTTAAATGTAAACATCAGATAACATGAATAATTATTTTAGAGCATGTATGTCTTCTTCAATATTTGGGACTTAATTATATTAAAAAATATTTGTTATAAATTTATGTTTAATTAGGCTTCCTATACTTGTATTTGCTAAACCTGGGAACCTGAAGAAAAGAAATCTGGAACTTAGCAGCTAACACTAACCAGTGATTGGTGAGATATCTCTTGTAATCCCTGTGATTCTAAATGAGAATCTGTTTCACCAAGTAATTTATGTGCTTCTATGTGGTCAGTCAACTTTATGAGTGACTAATCAAACTCTTTCTTAAAAGGAACCCAAATGTCAAAAGTCATTTCCACTTTGATCTAGGTTGAGCCATACCCTTCATCACAAAGCTCCTTTCGATTTCACCAACAGGATGACAGTCAACATGGTGTTCACATGATCTATGGCTCTCTGGCAGTGAATTTGCTGCCAGCAAGTTTCTGAGAATTTCCATCATTTTTGTCACGTTGCTGGAGCATGCTCTGTCTAGTTTCCCAATCGCCATGATGGGTCATTTTTAAAATTTGCCCCTAATCTGCATATATAATAAAACTCATTAGAAAGAAAAATATGATTTCCATACCAGCTGGCAATAAATGGAGCACAGCATTATTTTATAACATTGTTTACCAAAGTTGGGGAAATTCTGATTCATCAAGCCACATGTAAATTGAAAAGCCCTCATTCATTACTGTGGTTTCATAGGAAAAAAGATTTAGTACGATCTTGGGTCCTGAAATATACATTACTTCTAACCCAATGGCCATGTCAATGATTTGCAACTTTTGATACACATTAGAATCATCTGGGAAGTTTTCAAAAGATCACCAATGCTGGGACTCCACCACTAACTCACTAGGTCTGGATTCTACCAGGAGCTTCCAGTGGTCAGCCAGAGCTGAGTGCACAATCCCACACAATATATAAGTGCATAACTATGTGTTTAATAGAGTGAGTTTAGACATCCAAAACTGATCATTGTAGCTACCCATCACATTATTAGAGTTTGTTTCTAAACTAATGTTTATTAAAAACATGTGCATCAAAGAAGGAAAAACATACTGGATGATGTTAAGTTTTAAACGTCTCAAATCTCCCTTCCAGATATGATTTGCTATGTTTTCTCCATCTGGGGTTTTTTGTTCATAAAGTAATTGATGTTATCCTTCCTTTAATAAGTTTTGAATTTGAAAGCTTCAAAATTTTGAACCACCTTACATCTCATCTACCAAAACTGTTCAAGTCTTACCTTCTTTAACACCTTGTTTTACCAAACACAACCATATGACAGAATTTTTATGAATCATCAAATCTTTGGATATTACTTTGTGTAAAACACCAGAGTTTTTTGTTGTGTTTTAAAAATCAGTCTGTTCTTTTTATGGATAAGGAAAATGTACTTCCTCTAGAGCAGAATTTTGGTCCCTGGACCAGCAGTTTCAGCATCACCTGGATGAAAACTTGTAAATGGAAATTCTAAGCCCTCTTTAGACCTACCAATACAGATCTATCATTTCTTGCAATCAGTCATAGCCAAGCAATCTGTTTTCTGAAGCCATTCTGGTGTGCTTGAGAATGGCCATTCCTGTGTTTGCACCATTTGAATTTTGTTATTCCTTTGATAGGTTCTTCTTTGCATCTTCCTAACCACTATGGACATCTTATTAAGTGCTAGAGCCTTGAGATTGGGGGGAAAATAATCTCCCTTTCTGGCTTCTCCATCCCTGAGTTGACCATCACAGGAAAGCAGCCTTAGAATAACACAGACCATGACAGACTTGGGTGTAGACAAGGGAAGAAGGTGCTGGAGAGGATATAGCATAGCCAGCTTACAGATGGGGACTTAATACCCATCTTCATAAATCAACAGTGCTGGCCCAGCAGAGGAGGCAGCATTTTCATAAAGGACTGTGTAAGACCCTCAAATTTCCATTTCCTAGTTTTCTTTACAAAGACTAAAATGACCTCTCCCAAAGATGTCTTTTTCATTCATATCTTCCCCCACTTCTGTTTAGTGGCTTTCTACTCACCTTTAAGACCCTTTAACACTCCCTCTACTGCAAAGACCTTTCTAAGATTCCTTTCCTAAATCCACACTTGACTCAATATGATGAGCCATTCCTGCTCCTACTCACACTTGCCACCTGTGTTGTCCTTTTGTGAAATTAAAAATGTGCTTCCACCACTGGATTTCAAATTTCTCAAAAGCAAGTACATTATTATGGTACATATCCTGTAAATGTTTTCTCAATGATTGAATTACAAATAGGTAGTACGAATTACATTCTAGGGATGACCAATGATACCAACATTGTCTACAGTCATATACTACTCTTCTCTTAGACTTTATACAGGAAAATATTAGACACCAGAAGGTAGTGTTTATATGATATTCAACAAACTTAAAATTTGTAATTCCTTTCTTCTTTGCAAGTCTCCTAAATATGGTACTGTCACCTTAGTGATGTTTATATTCAAAAGTAGTCATGAAAAATAATAAATGTAGAATTGCAAAAATGAAAGATGGCCCTTTTTTGAGAACTAAAGACTTCCAAATGCTACTAGCATTTACTTTGGAAATGTTAAAGATGATTTTTAAAGAAAATATCTCTCTACCATATGTTAAATCAAATTATGTGGAATTTTTAATTTTCTTTCCATAACAGAATAAGGTTTCACGAGTCTGAAATACTTTGTGCTCATGTGTGACTATCTTGAAATATATTTAAGAATATTTATTTTCTTTTTCATAGAGAATGACAGAGATAACCACTCTGAAAAAAGAAACAGAAAATAGGTTAAAAGGAACAAAAGAGATTTCCATTAAAGACAGGAGAGGATTGATTCAGATCTCAAACTCTGAGAGATTATAGATTATTCCTTTCTTTAAGACATTTTTAGTGTTAGAATTTCCATTTTATTTCTTTTGTTACTAGAGTCTTGGTCTCTGATGACATTCTCTGTCTTATCATATAGTTTTGAGCATATTAAACATAGTTATGATATCATGTGTGCCTGATTATTCCAATATCCAGGACATCTATGGATCTACTTTTTGAAGGGCAAAAACCACACCGGGACCGCCTTGTAGAAAAGGGGGGTTTATTAAGGGAAGGGGTGAAGGGGAGAAAGGAGGAAGGGGGAAAGGGAGAAGGGAGAAAGGGAAAAGGGAACGGGGAAGGGGAGAGCTGGTGAGAAGATGAAGGCGAAGAGAGAGAACGAGTTCTGGACAAGCGGGGGTGGGGGGGTAAGTACAGAGGGGTGGGAGTGTGACTTGTATGGTCTGGATTGGCTCAGAAAAGGAGAGCCCGCCCTGGGGGTGAATTCCCTCGAGAGGCGAGGCAAGTAGTCCCAGGATCAGGAAGGGTGGAGACTCGGAGCCCGCCAAAGGTGGATTCTCAAAAGAGAGAGATAGGCACTTTCAGGAAGGCGCCTGGGGGCATGGCCTGCCAGCCTGAATCTTATCCAACACTTTTACCATTTGTTTTCCGGGTCATTTTTTGATGCACATGGTATTTTTTATTATGGGATTATCATTACATTAATGATATGAAGCATACACAAAATACAAAAGAAAAATAATGGAAGCTCTGGAAAATATCTTCCTCAAACCGTTTGTTTGCCCTAGACCTGATGACCAGGTGAAACAGCACATTTTATTTTAATATAATCTAACTGAGCCAACCTAAGCTGTGTTGCAGTTTTTATAAGGTTTTGGTGTCTGCTTTTCCATCATTTGAAGGATATGACTTTTGGGGGGGTCTCAATGATCTGGAGTGTTTATTAGGGCCCTTCTTCCTTGTCAAATCATGATCCACAATTTTGTTCTTTTACCAAAAAAAATTTCATTCATTTTAGCCTCTCACTCTTTGCAGATTAAGAATTTAGCAAATGCCTCAACAGGAAAATTTTTGAGGGCTAGTCTCCCTTTTCTGCACCTAATTCTCTCCAAAATATTAGCCCTTCAAGTCCTGGCTGCCTGGGTTTGCTCTCTGATGTCTAAGCAGCTATATGATGCCTCTAAATGAATTTTGTACATGTATGTTTTATCCACTAAGCCCATAGATAAAACAAAACAGAGAAAATGGAAATTATAAAAGGATTAGTAGTGAGAATAACTAACATATTCAATATGGGTGAGCATCAATAGAGAATTCAATGAATATTCAATATAGAACTGAGACTAAATAATTGTGGAATTTGTGATTACAAAAGAGAAAGTGGCCTGGGGAGTTGAATCAATGTGGCTTAGTATTGTAGATATTTAAAAAAAAGAGAGAAAGTGACCTTAACAGTGTAATAACACAAGTAAAACAAAATTTAAGAGTATGAACAGGCCACCTATAAGAGAGTATTTGATTTCTGTGTTAGTCAGGGTTCTCTAAAGGAATAAAACCAACAGACGGCATATGTAATTGGAAGAGGGTATTTATTCCATTGGCCCATATGAACAGAGGCTGGAGAGTCCCACTATGGCCATCTGCAGGCTGGAGAGCTGGGGAGACTGGTAGCTGCACAAACCAAGAAGATGAAGCTCCAGAAGAAGAGGTCCTAGATCAAGGATGAAGGCCTGGAAGCCCACTGGAGAGTCGCTGGTAGGTGTCTAAGTTCAATGGGTAAAGAATCTGGAGTCAGATGTTCACAGCAGATGGGAGCAGGAAAAAAAAAATATCCTCTCAAGAAGAATTGAGCTTGTACATGCATGAGAGCTTCTACCTTCTTCTGCTTTCTGTTTCATCTGGGCCCCCAGCCAACTGGACAGTGACATCACACTCGGAGTGGATCTTCCCCCCTTAGTTCAAAGACCCACATGCCAACAATCTCTGATAGCACCCTCACAGACACATCCAGAAGTTTGCATTACCAATTTTATGGGTGTCTCTCAATTCTGTCAAGTTGACAGCCAACATTAACCATCACAATTTCTTCAATTTCTAAAACAAAAATTATTATTAATAGTTAACTTTGAAATATAAAGTTTTAAGAAATAACTCTTAGTTCCTGAACTTGCATAATCTTGCATCTTAACCCTAGAAAGCACTTTTTGAATTCTACATAATTTGCAATGGAAAAAAATTGAAGTTCATCAATTCCTTTGCTATTGTTTAAATTTTGCTTTTTAAAATTATAATCAACTAAAATTAAATTCAGTAATTTCATATGTAAACATATGTAAGATCCTATTTTCACATGATTACTGGGCCTACTCTCTACATTGGCTTTTTTACCTTCAGTATTCACAGGGAGATTAATGGAGCTACCTCCTCATGTTAGAAACAGTTGTTTCAGACTGGGAGATTTTTGGTTATTTTCCCCCCTTTCTTCTTTGTACTTTTTTCTAGCACCCTTTCTTCCAAAAAAAAAAAAAGATGCATGGTTTTCATATTTGCTGAAATAGAAAACTATTCTTTTCTGTAATGAAATATTAGTAAATCACAAACAGCCCCCAAATAACTATGGGTTGAATAGAGGGATGCTTGTCTCATACATTGTTCAAGTACCAATGACTAACACAAGTGTTGACCTGTATATAGCAAGTACTTAATAAATACTCTTAACAGCATACAGATTTAGTGCACATAATTTATATAAATTAAAATTCAAAGCCTATGAAATAGGACTATTATCCCCATTACTGAGGCATATTCAGGACTCAACTATATTAAGGGATTGTAAAAGATCATACAGCTAGTTCCTATCAGAGCAGGAACACCAACTCCAATTTTCTACCTTTGAAGCCCTCTTACTCCAAACCTGTGCTGCCTGAATTTTAGTCCACTGACTCTTCTTATTTATGCCTTTACACCTATCCTGAGAAACAGTCCTAGTTCTTCTAAGTTTTGACTAGTATAGTTACTAATTGGTAAGGATCACTCATTTGCTTATCTTTCTTCAGTACTTGGTCTCACTGTCTCTTAATATCTTAAAAAATAAATATTAGCAGAAAATACAAATGCAACTAAAGTAGTTATGCTAGCAATAGGCATTATGTGTGAAGGCACTTGATCCTTACATGTAAAAATATACCTTTTTTAGTAAATTACAGAGCTAAAACTAAGCAAGTGAACTCAAAAGTCTCAAATCTGGCTTAATCTCAAAGTTCACTTGAATATAAATTTCTAAACAAAAGCAGCTTCTTTCAGCAGTTGGAAGGGCATCAAGTACATGTACAAAATCCTAAAACCATTATAATGAAGCCAAAGAATGTGACTTTTCCATCTGAATCAACTTAGCACATTTATCACCTCTTTATCTATCAGGATTTAAGTACTATTCAAAAGTACCGCTCCCTCTCTGTGACATGACAGAGTTCTTCCTCTTGAATTAATTTGCTTGGTTTTTTTTTAAGTCCTCTAGTAAAGAACCTTTGTTCTGAAAAAGATCTTGTCTGTAAGTTCACTGTGTTTTAACAGAAAATGTTCGCTACCTATCTATGCTTCCAATATTTGTATAGAGCATTATTTCTATTTTTTCCTTTGCTCCATTACCACGGACTAGATCAACATACTCCCACATCTATCTCCAGCTCTCAGAGTGCCAAAATAGAGGAAACCTTAGGGTCTCTTTTCAACCAACTAATCACCCTTTTCCTAGAAACCACACAAAATATGTAGATTAGTAGCGCAGGGTTAAGGAACCAAGTCAGAAGGAAATATTCCTGAAAACATAACAGATGAGTTCTGGATTATAGATGGCTAATGCTTACATATGTATGCATCCTCTGTATTTTCTGACTTATAAAGACAAAGAGACAAAGACGGTTTTAAAATTAAATTATGTAAAGGATGTCCCATGCAAACAGTAAGCAGAAGAAAGCTAGTATGGCTATATTAATATTGACAAAGTAGACCTCAGGACACAAAGTATTATTAGGGATAAAGGGGAAATATTTCGTAGTGATAATATCTCATGGATATATTAACGTCGATGTATCAATAAAACATAATAAATGTATATTTTCCTAATAACAGATTCAAACACCATGAAGTCAATAATGACAAAACTAAAGTGAAACACAAAAAGTCTAAAAATAAGCCGGGCGCGGTGGGGCACGCCTGTAATCCCAGCACTTTGGGAGGCTGAGGCAGGAGGATCGCGAGTTCAAAGCCAGCCTCAGCAATGGCGAGGCACTTAGCAACTCAGTGAGACCCTGTCTCTAAATAAAATACAAAAAAAAGGACTGGGGATGTGACCCAGTGGTCAAGTGCCCCTGAGTTCAATCCCCAGTAACCACAAAAAAAAAAAAAAAATCTAAAAATATAGTTGGAGATTTGAGACTACTTTATAAAATAATGGATAAGAAAAAAAATTAGTAAAGGTACAGAATATACAAAATATTTAAACAATACTATCAACTAATTTAATTGACATTTATATAAAACTATAACCAACAGCATTCTTTTCAAGTTCGTGTGGAATACTAAGATAAAGCATATGCAGGGCATAAAAAGTCCAATAAGCATCAAATTTGAAGTCTTGCATCTGATCTCCAACAATAATGGAAATAATAATAATGATTTCTATATTATATTATATTATATTATTATAAATAATAATATGATTTCTAGAAAAGTCCAAAACATTTGGAAATTATTAAGCTACACATTTCTAAACAAAAAGTCACAAGGGAAATTAGAATATATTGTGAACTGAATAATAATGAAAATATTATACATTCATTTGTGGGATGCATATGAAATAGTACTTGGAGGGAAATTTATAGTTTAAAAAGAAGAAAAATTTAAACAATGAACTAGAAAACCAGATAATGGGGGTAAATCACTATATGTTTTGTTTTGTTTTGTTTTTGCACTGCCAGGGATCAAACCCAGGGTTGTGTGCATGCAAAGCCAGCACTCAACCACTGAGCTATCAAATTATGGTTTCTTAAAATGATTAATAAATTTGGTAGCCCTCTCATAAGACTGATGAATAAAAAAGGAAGAAAACACAAAATAAAAATTTAAACAACCAACTTAGATCCAAATTATATCAGGAAAATATGAGACTATAATGAGACAATGCTATCTCATGAATTAGACATAGAAGAAATTGAAAATATGAGTAATTCTTTATTCATTAAAGGAAAACCTTGCTAGAATGAAAACTCACTAAGGTGATTTCATTAGTAATTTCAGTGAAACATTTAAGGAAGAAATAATGCCAATCTTATACAGAATTTTTCAGAAAATAAGAGCAAAAATACATTTACCAATTATAATACCAGCATTAACTTGAAACCAAAAGCAGTCATATACATTCCAACAAAAAGAACTAAACACCAAAATATTTCATGAACATAGATACAAAAATCCTTATTATCAAATTGAATTATTCTGCATCCAAGGATAATACAACATGAGCTTACCAGATACAAATGGATGCCATGAATGCAAGGTTGGCTTACACATTTAAAAAATAAATCAGTTTAATTAATTACATTAAGAGACTAAAAGAGAAAAAAAGACTATATGATTTTCTGAACAGAACATCCATTTGTGATGAAATTCTCATAAATGGAAACTGAATGAATAAAAAAGATCACCTACTAAAAGCCTCCAGCCTTGCATTTCATGGTAAAAGACTGCTTTCCTCCACACTGTGTTAGTGATGAAATTTTTACTTAGCTGTTTTTTAGTTTCATTAATTTTTGTTATAAGAATTGATTACAAATTGAAAATTGTTTTAAATAAAAATAAAGCCATTGAAAATATTAAAATCTTGGTGACTTATTATTAATTAAGTGTGAAACAGCCCTTTCTAAAGATGAAATAGAAGGCAAAATCTCTACAAAACAATCAGTTAGGTCACTCACATAAAAATGTCAAAGCCCTGAATAGCATGCATAAATAAATGAATGAAAGGGAAAAAACAGATTCACAAGAGAAAATGGGAGAAAGCATTTGCAATGGCTGTTTCTAAATCTATAAGAACCCCTTCAAATTAAAAAAATAAAGTGAACAAAGTAAACAACAAGACTTTTATATCTTATAAAATGTCCAAGAATATGCTAGTTTTAAAAAATGACCAACACCCTGTCTCAAAAAATAAAAAGGGCTGGGGATGTGGTTCAGTGGTTAAGCACCCCGGATTCTATCCCTGGTAGAAAAAAAAAAAAAAAAAAGCAACATAATTTTTAAAACCTATTCAAGCTCAAGCTCATTAATGATCGAATAAATTAAAATAAAGCGATTTGGTTTTATTTTAGTAGAAGAGAGGAGCAGAGATTCGCATTTTTATGGAAATATAAATTGGTAAAATTTTTCTAGAAAATAGTTCTGCAAAATAAATCCAAAAACAAAAACAAATGTAGATAATCATTATGATCATCAGACAATGAGTACTACAAAAAATGTTCTGCATTTGTCATTTCATTTAATCCTCACAATAAACCAAGGATATTGGTTTTTATAATCTCCATTTTTATCATGATAAAATGGAGATAAATTAACATAGATGAAGTAGAGGGACTGAAATTCAAACTTAGGCCAACTGATTTCAGAGCCTGTGCTCTTCATTACTTAGACTCGTGCCCTACCTCAACATTTAAATGCCATAGTCTTTAACCAAATAGCAACAATTTTTTTTAAAAAAGGAGATTAGAGCATAACTAAAAAGGGAGGAAGGAGTGTGCACAAAGACATTGATGAAGGCATAATTCATATTAGTGAAACCTATGAACAATTTATAAGTCCATCAATATGGAATGGGCTCAATAGATTTGGTTGGTTCAAGCATTGCAATGTTATACAGTCTTATAAAAGATGTATAGATACTTATTGAAAAATATATCGATAATATATCATTTCTTGAAAAAGTAAGTTATATGACAGTTTATAATAATCTTGTTTTTATGAAATCACAGACCTGTAGTATAGGAATATGTATTTGAAAACATACTTTTCAAAATATTTAGTGTAATTTCAGGATATTAAGTTTTCTTTGAGATTCTTAGATCACTTGAAATTTCTACAACATAATTTTAAATAAAAACTACAACAGCATGGATTTTGGAATAAGATTTTAGTTCATATCACAGCTTGTATTGGCAAGGTTTTTAATCTCTCTAATCTTCAGATTCTTCATTTATAAAGAATAATGATACCTAACTCATAGAACAGTGTCATGAAATAAATTAAACAATATCTATAAAGTGCTTATACAGTGTTCAATAAATAAGTCCAACAAGTGGCAAATCAATTTCTCTAGAAAAGCTGTACTCAGTCAAATTTCCAAATGAAAACTTGTGCATCTAGTTTATAAAAACTTGCAACTTCCTGCTATCCTGCACACACAGGTCAAGTTAAGGGAATACTTCCTCAGCTGTTCCTCACCCATGGTTTCGTGTAACATCTTTACATTAAGACAAAATGTGAAAAGAAGCATTCATTATACCTAATTGGAAGAGTACTGCGCACTGGTGCCACTCAGTAACATTCTGGTGCCTCTCCAGCTCACCTGTTTCAGTATGGTGTTTATTAGAGCTGAGCAATCTGTGTTCCTGTTTGCTGTAAGTCATCTAAAATACCCAAATCACAAGTGTGCCAAATAATAAACTGTCCCAAGTATGCAAATTTAGCAATTTTAACAAGCACTAGCAGAACCTATTCTTTAGTAATCCAATGCAGTGTTAGAAGACAACATAACCATAAAAGAGAGAAATTCAGACAGTGCATAAATGGATTAAGAGCAGTTGCAGAGCTAAGCTGGTCTCTTTCCTTAGTCAAAAACTCTCATTAAAATAAATGAGCCTGCTCATTTGAGTAAAAAAAAAAAAAAAAAGGTTTGGTGCATCAAGTCACAAGAGCAGTTCAATTTCTGCTCATCAAAAGGGAACAGAAATCCTTATCCTCTAACACCCACAGCTGCAGATAGACTTAACCCATCTCTTTTTATTAATGTTCTTATTAAATGTCCTCTGTCCATCTGTATTTGAACTCATCTCCATTCTGAAACATGATTTTACTTTTCATGTATGAAATAATTAAATTTGTTTATCTCTGGCTAATGCCAAACTGACGATAAAGATTTTGCTCATTGCTTTGTGTTCAACTAGCAAATTTAAAATTCTCCTTGTACCCTCAACATTCTAGCTGTCTGTTACTGTTCCTTTATTTCCAATTCCAAAGCTTCCGGTACTGTTCACATTATTTGGTGCACTGCTGAGCACCACGTAAGCTCTGCCTGCAATGTAAGAACATGTGGAAAAATTATGTGTTTTTGTCACACCCTATTAAATGGTATTCAAAACACAATGCCCCAGAAACTAAATTGATTGTAGGTTTTATAACCCTTTACAGGCTAATGGAAACAATTCGGGACCATGAAAGAAGGCATAGCCAGTACAGCTGTGGGAACCTTAGACCGCTCGGCTCAGCAGACTTGTCCTGGCTTAGGCAATTACAGTTCAGTTGGATTCCATTCTTCTAGATCTTTGACAGATCATTCCAGATTAATGGCCACAAAGTTTTCCACGGTTCTTGTAAAATATGTGTTTCTTTTGACTGATTCTGAATTGTGTTTGAGGCTGGAAAATGTCAACAGATATCAAGACTGTTTCAAGCCACTCTGGTGTTATTACATGTATAATTTTTTTATGCTTTTTATATACCCAGCCCCAGCACTATGATCAAAGCTCCACAATGAGGAAGCACAGCATCAAGGGAGACAGTGCTTTTAATTCCCACTCCATGTCCTACCAGTACAGCTCTTCCAGTGTGGATATAAGGAACTACTTAAGCTGCCAGCCCATGACTCAATTGAAATGGAATCACGGGGCTCTTTTAATGTTTGAAAAATAAAAAGGAGTTTGTCCTCTCTGAGGTTGACCAGCAACCCCAACCTCTGAGCTGCCTGGTGAGGCAGTGCCTTGATCCAGTCACCTATCACAAGTGATCACTCACTCAGTCATTACCTGCACTGCGTGCTGCTCCATCAGAAAAACATCTGTGAACATTATTTGACAAATTGATCGCTAAATGAGCCATTAGCTGAAGGGGCTTTTGGATTGCCTCTAGGAAGCCAGAGTGGCTGCAGAAGGAAAACGCTTACAGATGCAAAGCAGCGATTAGAAAGGGAAAGAGAACTCAGTGTCAGTAGCCTGGGAGGCTGAAGGGGCCAGTGTGAGAGAGGGGGTGGCTCAGGGGGCAATAAACCACGTCCTGCAAGAAAATCCACCCTCTCTAAAGGAAGCTGTTTATTAGAAGCAGTAGTAAAACTGCTTAATTCCTTTGGTGCCTCTAGGGAGAAACCTAAGCCTTTGTGAACTGAAGGAGAAAGAAACATAGCCAGTGGTGTGCTTGTCAAGAAGAGAAAGCCAGGAAAACAATGTTAGTCATTTTACCATCCTGCTTGCCAAGACTAGACAGGTGTGCCGTTTACTATTGTTCTGACAGGCAGCCAGATACTGTGGTTTAGTATTCATCCCCTCCTCTCCTCCAATGTGTGGCAAAAAACAGCTGTCTCCCTGGCTCTGGATACAAGGAGTGAGGAGAGAGGGAGAGGGGGAGAGAGAGAAAACAGATTCTCTTCTCCATTAGCATGGGTTGCACGGCTTTGTTTGATTCAGCACTGAAAACACATGGTCTTCCTGAGAAATGCATCACACATGGGCAATTTCCCCACAGTGGCTCCAAAAATAGCCTATAAACAATATATTGAAACTTAAAGATAAATAAATGCAGAAAGTTAAATTGTGTCAGATCAATGAGAAGTAGGAACGTACAACAATCCTTAAGGAAGCGTTTTTTATAAGTCCTGCCAGTTTCATGTTGCTGACAGATGTTAGTGATCTTTTTTTTTTAATCCTTGAAAAAGAAAGCAGGTTGTTTTGATTCAAAATGATGTGTTTGCCTGTCTTGCATGGCATGGAAACTATTTCAGGGCCAAATTCCCTTGAGATGAGAAGGAAAAGCCCACAGGACTCAAAGAGTGCCAGATGCAGTAGCTATAAGACTTTCAGACTGCAATACTAAGTTTCCTTGTGGGTCCAGGAATTAAAAGCTCATGGTTCCTGGCTGATGCAGTCACTAGATATACCCTCATGACAACTGAAAAGCACCAGAACCAGACATCTGTGTGGAATCTAGGGCTCTCTAGATTGAAAATTTGGTGAATACCAATAAAATCTATGCAGTGTATATTTACAAGGGAGAAAAGGCATCCATTACTCACAATACATGAAACTTGAGAAATGCTGGCCATTTCCCAAAAGTCCAGATATTTTTCTAATAAAATAAGCAGTGAACTTCAAACAACTCTAAAGTCATGACATAATGGTACAATCACATACATAACCACTTAGGCTTACACTGTAACACACTAACCCAATCCCGTAATAATAACATAAGCCAGAGGAATTGAATTACCCACCAAAACAAGCCACTTTCAAGTTAAGAGCAGAGGGTTTTCCTTCAGAGGGCCTTTTTAAGGGGCAACAAAGTTTAATCCACTTACTCTCTTTACCGAACCGAGACATTACAATTCACATGGCTGATAAATATATAAGAATATATTCCACATACTTTTTCTCCATGCTCTGTAACAGAGCTATGTACATAGCTCAATTGGTGCTTTACATCCTTGTTTTTCAAGGCAACAAATCACCAGGAGAGACAGAGAAAGGAGAAGGCTTGAGGGATGGGGTGGGGGTGGGGTGAGCAAAATTCTCCTTCTGTGAAATGTTTACTTGTCTATCTTTCCCTTGAATCCTGGGGAATTCTTTATTTTCCTGATGAAACTGGAAAGAAAAATCATTCCATATAATGTCTTCTCAATGAGAATATCAGTAGATTGGTAAGAAAGCACCAATTAAGAAAAAGTATATGTTGGGATAAATGCTAAATAAACCATTGAATTATACAAAATAACCAATCAAATGGAAGCATTTATTTTAAAACATGAACTGAAACTTCTGTTTTTGGCCAAAGGGAGTAAAAAGAGCCAGATTGATCCTTCTACCCGAAACAATTTTAAAAAATATGACACATTACACTCTAGGATTCAAATAATAGCGTTAAAAAGTGGCAGGGAGAGAGAGATGAAGATGAAGGTAATTAATTGTGTTGACAAGTCAAGATCTGTTTTGATAAACATAAATGTAATCCATTGCCTTACAAAGCTTCTGGCACATAAGAAGAGCTCAACAAATATCTATTTGTTGAATCAATTAAATCAAATAGCTAAGAAAAAGTTAATGATGACATTAAGTTCTCTTGATAACCATCAGAGTAGTGCAATTTGATACAGGCCAGAGGAATCAAGGTATTTAAAGAAAGTGATTTCATTAGTCACAAGTTAAACAGGAGGGTCAGGGGTGAGGGCCTGCATAAGCAATTTCTTGAGGAGCAGAAGGAACTTCCTGGAGATAGTAGTGATGGTGGGCCGTTTAAGAAGGGAACAGGAAATCAGGAGAACATGCCAGACAAAGAAAAAGATACATAGCCAAGAAAATGGCTTAAATCAGCCAAGAAAAAATGGGTCAAGTATATTAGGAGCACTGAATTTAAATTCCCTATTTATAAAAGAGAAAGCAATCTCAGGATAATTCTGGGATAGGAATTCATAAAGCTGTTCTATTGAATTTGAGAATAGTTTGGATCTAGAACCAAAGTATTATTCTAACATAGGCAAAATGTATATGATTTTTTTACAAATATGAAGAAGGAAGAAAAACTATAGAGTATTTGACTTAAATGAGGTCAAGTTCCTCTCTTTTCCTCCTTCATTGCTAATCCCTTGCACCCAACACAGCACAATCCATCCCTCAACCCACAAACATGCTCTCATGTCTTCCTCTTTCAAAAATTCTCCCTCAATTCTAACTGACCCTCTGACAACCAACTCATCCATTTATCTAGTTTTATAAAGCTTTTATAAGCTGACTTTGAACCTGCTTGCCTCCTGCTCACGTATACAAGATTCCTTTAACTCCACCCTAACATGCCATAAGAACTGCTCTAGTTGCTAAACCCAGTGAATACTCTGTCTCCTTCCTACCCAACCTTCCCTGGCTATGTTCTTCCAGGAAGTCTCATTATGTCCAATATCTTAACATCAATATGTTAATAATGCCCAGATTTCATCTTCCTTCCAAACCTTTCTTCTCCAGCTTTATATATGGGCTACCACAAACTTTACATTTCTACTTGGATATCAAGTAGATGTCTTAATTTTAACATGTCAGAAAATTTTGATTCCTGTGCCCCAAACTCTATCTTTCCCTAGGAAGCTGCATTGCAGCAAATGGTATCACAGTCCCCAGCACTTCTCAACCATCCTTAATTCTTCCTCTTTGAGAGACAATATGCCTGTGACATTTTTCACATCTATAATTTCTATTTCTAGAATCTGTCTTGAATCCATTCTTCTCCTGCTATCTCCAGTGCCCCCATCATGGTCCAAATCACCCTGATTCCCACTCACACTATTAAAAGGCTCTCTACCTTAACTTTCTATATTCATTCTTTCGCCCATCAAGTATCCATATTGCAGAAAGATTGTCTAAAAGTCAGGTCATCTTTTACAAACCCTAAACCTTTCAATGCTTTTCATTAACATTAAAGTGAACTCTGAATGGCTTTAAATGGCCTCCAGGCCTCCTGATATCCTTTCCTACTTCAGTTGTACTTACCCTCTCACCACACTTCAACCACAATGTTTTCTCTCTCTTCATCAAACAATCATTTCTCTCACCTGACATTCCTTCTGCTAGGTGGACCCTTCTAAGTCTTCTGGTTTCTTTTTATCTTACACATTTCAGATCAGATGTCACCTGTACAGACACCATGTGTAACCAATGTATGTGTCATCAGTTCCCTGAGATCCCTAAAGATTGTAACCTATTTTCTGTAATTGGATGATACTGTATTCAAGTGGGTGGGATAGAGAGAGACCACAGGAAAATGAACTGATTCTCAACAGTGACTGCTCATTAGAATTAATAATGCCTGAGATTTATCCAAACTACTGGACAAGCATCTCTGGGAGCATGGGAATCAGTTTTGTATAGGCCCATCCCCTTCCCCAGGTGAGGGTAACATTAAGCCAGAGTTAAGAATCACTGGCTTAGTTAGCATTTCCCTAATTCCATCCCCTCTTGATCAGTTGCATGGTCTCCAGCCTCTGTACATTAAAAACTGCCTGAAAAACTTTCAAATCAATTCTCAAGTTATTTCCTAAACAGTTGAAACAGCATTCTGAAGCTATTTACCAGGCATTGGTTCTAGAAGCCCTTTAGGTAATTACAGCATAAAGCTAGGACTGAGAGCCACCAGCCTAAAAGGTAGCAAAATTAGTGAAGCAGCCTTTTGTTAACAGCTGTTTGAAGATGTTGCATCACAGGTCTGTCTTCTTTGAGCATGTAGAATACAGAGCCAGTCAATACCTGTCCTCACCTTAGAACAGAATCCTTTCTCTCAGCTCTAACATCAAGGGATATCTAACACAAGGAGTTATCCATTCTCAGTATTTGGAAAAAACTAACTCCAGCCTTACTTACTATCATCTCAAGTAGAAGATTTGCATGAAATGTTTCTTGCTACAAATATCAATATTTTTGTTGCCTCCCTTAAATTGTACAACATCAGAGAGGGCTGTGCAGCAAACAATTAATGCAGCAAGCCTAAGTTGCTCCAGTCCTGCCCACTCCATAAAGAAGCCTGTCCTCAGGAAAACTGGATCTGGAGTGGTCCCTGGGAGATGACCTTGGAACATCCTGTCTGATGGAGTGATTTTGTATGACAGAGGCCTTGAGCTGTGATGGATCAACTCGACCAGATAGTTTATGCCAAAATTTGACTTTGTGTGCCTAAGGCCCTAGGCCACATGTATCAGTTTGACCTCTGGGGACAGGACACTAAGTGTCAGTCACAAGTGTCACATACCTATGTGACTGATTCCCAATAAAATATCTGAACACCATCCCAGGTTGGTAATACTTCACATGCTGCCACATGTCATTGCTCCTGAGAGAGTTAAGCTCATGGTCATATGATTCCAGTATACGAAGACACCAGCAAACCTGTGCCTGTTTCTTCTCCCATGTGCTTTTTCCCTTAGCTGATTTTGATCAGCAACCTTTCTCTGTAATGGCCATAACTAAATATACCACCCTGACCCTACGAGTCCTAGAAAATCATGGAGCCTGCAAGTGGTTCTGACACCCATGACATGGAGACATAAAGATACCGTCTCATTTCAACCAGGTGACCTTTTAATTGATTATTCATTGCATAGAAAATACTTAGAGAAACAATAATATACACAATGGGTAGTTGAGAGGAAGGTAGAAGGAAGGAAGGAAAGAAGGGAGGAAACTCCATTTACATCATCATGAAATAGAAATAATTTTTATACATACTTCTTTTTCAAACACACCCATCTACCTATTAGTACTTCTTATTCCTCCTTTAGTTCTTACACTCCTCACACTTCATTCCCTAAGATAAATATTTTGGCTATATAAGGGATTAATAGAGCTATGTTGGCAAACTGATTTGGGATCCTAAACTTTTTAAAATAATCTTATTTACAACATCAATTCATTGGGAACATATATTCTGTAAAAGCCCAGGATGAAGGATAAAGGCCAAGGAACTCACCTCCACACACCTCCTCCCACCACAAATCCAGTGACTTCTAGACACCCAGACCCATCAGGGGAAGAACTATCTTGCTTTTGCAGGAGCACTGTGATGCCAGCCAGGGTGGCTGCTAACCATCACATCCTAGCCTGCCCTGCAGCAAAAATGATCCTTAAGCAGGAAATAGAACTGATTCTCTACAGCTTTCTTCTTCATTCCTCTAAAACATACTCCTTTCTCCCCAGTTCTCAATAGGCATAGATCATTCATTTTAATGTGCAGTTCAAATATTTGAAATTCATATTTACATTGAGATGGTCTCAAGCTAAACTTAATTTCAAAATATTTACTACTTGTAACTGCATAGGCTTTTCTTTTTTTTAATATATATTTTAGTTGTAGATGGACATAATAGCTTTATTTTCTTTATTTATGTGGGGGCTGAGGTTCTAACCCTGTGCCTCACACATGCTAGGCAAGCACACTACCACTGAGCCACAGCCCCAACCCACTGAGGGCTTTTCTTGTGACAGATTTGCAGTACTGAAGAAATTGAAGATCTAGCTCTGGTTTGAGACTCGTATAAAACTCTCAAAAGCCATCAAAATGCCAGTTTCTGAAGTCTCCCTTTCATCCCACCCAAGCATCACCGCTTGGGACCACCTAAGAGTTTAGATCCTAGACAGTTAAAATGTTTTTCAATTAAAAATATTTCTCACATATCTACTTAAGAAATATTAGTTACCCCATCACTCCATTATCCCCGCAGTAGTAGAGATGGGAATGGTGCAATCCAAAGATGGAGGAAGGGACCTCACGCCAAGGAATAAATGTGGCCACAAGAAACTCGGAGACAAAGAAACATCCTCCCTTCAGAACTCCCAGAAAGAACCAGCCCTGCTAGCTCCTTGACCTCAACCAGGTGTAGCTGATTTCAGGCTGCTGAGCTTCAGAACGTAAGCAAATAAACTTGAGGTGCTGTAAGGCACTAATTTTGTGCAAATTTATTACAGCAAAGATCGAAAACTAAAGTGCCATCTTTATGGACCACAAGTTCTTTCCTATGGAAGGAAGAAGAAATTATTTTGGGAGCTCTTTTCCAAATACCTAGATTAACTTCATTGAGAAGCTATTTTACCCAAGCCATCCTTTCTGAGACCTTATCTTAAATTAGTGGTAAAATATTGCAGGGAGGAAAAAATAGCATTCGGTAAATTTTTAAAATTACAACTTATCCAAAAGGTATTTGCCATGGCTAAAGACAGTCTTTGTGGGGGCAATTGGTCTTTAAATAGAGAAAATAATGATCTAAGTTTCGGATTCCTGCATTAGGGTTTATTACATATGATGTCTGGGTTATATTAAACTCCTGGAAATCAGGGTTTATAATAGAATGGCTGACAGACCCTTAACTTTAATAGCCTTTCCAAGCACTGCAATAGTGAGCATTACTTTTTAATGTTATAAAATGATGGTTAAAACACTACAGAATTTTCTCAAGACAGATAAGCAGGTGTTCAAGAGAGCAGAACTATTTAAACTTCATTGATTTATGGTCTACCTTATATCAAAGGCCAAAAGTTTTATTGAATTCCCACAGTAGATACTCTGAACTTAATTTTCGAAAATAGAAGGACTATTTCAGGGTCCCCCATATAGATTAATTCCTTCATTTTAACACTGTGCTTCTATATTTTTAAAGTTATTCTGTACAATGAAAGAGGAATTGTAGCCAAAAGCATAAGTTATTCTGTTTTCTTTTTATTGGTTGACTTTTCAAAGTACATTGTGTATAATAAAATCCAATGCATAGTTACTAAATCATATAATCTAGGAACACAAGTCCCCAACTAGTCGTTTGAGCTGTAGTATATTTCTGTCACTCTTCAGAATTCTGAATATGGCATAACTACTTATTTTAGTGCAAAAGAATGTAAAACATTTATCATAACCCTCTCCAGTTGCTCTTTCAACTCACTCCCAACCCAGTATCTCTGATCATTATGCTGCCTGGCTGAAAGTAAAGTAGCCATCAGAAAAACCCCAATAAACTATCAAATATTTTATATGATCTGTTAGCATTTTCTGCTGGTTTACATAAAAATCGATGCTCTTGTAACTGTAGGACACAACCCTAGTGATTTAGTGAAACTGATATTTACTGGGGAATAAAATAGAAATACCATTAGCTCTCAAACCCAAAGAACAGAGAAAACTAGAAGCAAAATGATTGCTATTTCTCATACTTCAGAAGGAGGTCATTTAATTAAGAAAGCAAAGGGAGGATAATTCCAGTTTGGTCACAGAGGTAATTTGCACAGAACTGGGCTGTTCCATGTATATGCTATACTTGTTTTATACCAAATGAGCAATATGGTGTATACTCTTTGAAAATCTTACCAAGTCTGAGGCAGGAATTAGCAGGATCAGATAGAAGGTCTCCATAATGCTGTAATTGTAGCTGCCATTCTAATTGAGTCACTCTGGGTCTTTCTTTTAATCAACCAAAGGAAAATATCCCCAAAAGAACAGATTGGCTCTGATACCCACACCAGTAGACCAATGCTTTGTTTTACTTTTGAAAATATTTTTAATTGGTACATTTAAAATGTACATATTTATGGGGTACTTGTGATGTTTATAACTATTGTTTAGACTTCAGGATACTAAATTATTTAATACCACACTTAAGTACCTATTGTATAAAGACAACAAACTCCTCTTGTGAGAACAGTTGAGGGTGAGCCCGGAGGTTATGAGCAGACAGACAGCTCACAGGGCATCAACCAGGGCTTTCCTCTTGCAGAATGTAAAATTGTTAGATTATACACAGTATTGTTTTTGTTGTTTATTGAGATTATATTTTCAGTGTGTTTAAAAACTTCATTCATTCACAAGTACATCAAATTCAACTTTTCTCCCATAAATATTGCCAGTTATTGGACCAAATTCACCTGAGCTCATTTTCCCATCTGCTTTGTCAAGTAAACCTTGCACTTAGGAAACAGAGTTAAGACGACTAGAGATAAGGGAAGCTGTAAATTTGACCCTCCAATTCCTCCTCTTCTGCTACTGAAAAATCCTACAAGAAGAAAACTATAATTTTTGCCACATAACAATACTCTCACTGTGACCAGACTGGAGTTATAACAACTTTTCCTCACTAACTCCCTTGTCTTCTCCAGGCAATTTCTATATGAAACTTGACTGAAATAATCCTACATGTTCAAAATTGTGTTTGGGTATTTATTGACAATAGAGTGCTTTCTAACCCAGAGAACTTTACAACATGCCTTTCCTCTGAAGTAAAACTGGCTGACCTTGACCATATTGTTTTGTTTCCTTAAACTTAGAGCTATAAGGGATGGGAAAAGGACTGGCTTATCCTCTTACTTTGAAAATACACAACAGACAAAATGTGTATAAACATTTAGGATTTTCCCATTCAAAGAAGTACATAATTATGTGATAATTCTAAAATTAAATAATACAACATAAGATGTTTTTATAGCCTCTAATTATAATGGTGTCCCAAATTATCTGAATTTGTTAACAAAAGCATACTTTTCTAGCAAGTATGCAGTACCCCTATATAATATTTTGAAAAGAAAGAAGGAGAAATATGGGTATGGATATAGATAAATGTTATAAATTGTGGCTGTCATTTGAATCAGTTCAGTGAGAAAGACTACTGCATTCCTAAGAATGACTTTAATTTTTTTGTTTAGGTAACTACCTTAACAACCTATTAGCATCTGATTATGGGGTCCGCTATCCCAATGAAAGAAGACATCTTTTAGAAGAAGACATATATTACTTTGTGCAGGGAAGTAATAAAAGTATTTTGAATTATCTGCCAGTGCTTTGAGAAAAGAATTGGAACCCTGAAAGAGGACACTGGAAGAAACATCAAGAAGGGGGAGCCCACAACATGGCAGGTAGCCAGGTTACACAGAGGGGCAAGATCAAGCAGGATTTGTAGTAGATAAATCTTCCAGAATTATTCTATAATTTAAAGATGTTTACTATCTATGCAGAGTGGCCTTATTCCACCAAACCCTCCCAGGAAGAGACACTGGCAAAGCAAACTGAGACCCAAGGGAGAGCAGAAGTCGTTGAACCAAGAGAGTGGAAAACAAGCTCCCTGGCTAGCTGTGGCTTCAGCCAGTTCCTAAAGCCCTGTGTGACTCTCCTAGCCTCTTCCCGGTGCATGTCCTGGATCATGGTTTCTGCTGCTAGGCACCTCACTCTCTGCCAGACATTTGAGTGCCCACTGACTTTCAGTTCTACCGGTTTCCATATCTGTTCTGGCAACTCAGGATTGCTCAGAATACAGAACTCCAGCTCCTTCTTCCTACCATGGTTGGCACCTGAGTTTTCCCAAACTGGTTCAGAAGGCTAATGGGGCACCTTTTTCTGATGCCACAAACAAAGAACAAGTAATATCCTTGGCTTATTTCACATCATCTCCTCAATCCATGGAAAAACTCACAGAGAACAGATCAAGTTACATCTCCAGGCACTTGCATCTCCAGCCTATGTTTCTTTTTTTTTTTTTTTTTTTTTTTTTTTGGTACTGGGGATTGAACTCAGGGGCACTCGACCACTGGGCCACATCCCCAGCCCTTTTTTGTATTTTATTAGAGACAGGGTCTCACTGAGTTGCTAAGTGCCTCGCCATTGCTGAGGCTGGCTTTGAACTCGTGATCCTCCCACCTCAGCCTCCCAAGTGCTGGGATTACAGGCGTGCGCCACCGGGCCCGGCTCTATGTTTCTTTATTAGGCAACCCACCCACAACAACTACAGAAAGAGGTGTGGAGCATTCACTCTCTCTACTTGGGTCTTCCTTTACCCTTCTTTAGGCATACAATTTTCTATCATGTTATCTGCCAGGTCTGTCCTTTGATGTATTAAAAAAGTAGGTCAAAGAATTTAGGAAGTTTCTATCTTTGTCAAAGATCCCTAGATTACAAATCTGTCACTCTGCTTTGACCTCAAATATCCCCTTGTAGGTATCAACAGCTGAATACAGTATCTTTTCCTCCTCTTTGCATTTCTACTATAAAAATTATAACCCTACCCCCATCTACAAAAATGGATGCCTTAAGCTAAACAGAGAGAGCTGTGTATATGGAATCGCAAAAGAATGAAGAATATATTTCAAAATATAAACCCCTCTTACCTTAGCATACCCGCTTGAGAATCTAACATCCTTTCTTAATCTTTAATGCCTACCCCTGGGATTATAGATGTGGAGTGGGAAGTAATAGAAGACTATACAGTTGGAATTTTTCTTGTGTTTCATAAAATGCATTGTTTTAATATTTTAATTAAATCTCGTATGCTATAGAGAATTAGCAAGTTACCTAGGCACATACATGAGGAAAAGAATCTCTCTTTACCTAATAGTGTTACTTCTTTCAGACACACAAAAAAAGATGGTAGCAGTGGGTACTGGCAAACCACTTTTGTGACCAGGGCATAGGGATTTCCCAGGAGATGCCAATTGAGGTATAATATGGTTAGCATAATGATTAGGTCAGAGTCCAACAAAGGGCTGCTTCTTGAGTACGTATGGAGCAATACCCTGGCCTTAGAAATAGCTAGGGGAGGCACACTTCAGCATCCAAGTTGATGGGGTGGTGCTGCTATAGATGGGGTGTAGCCTATTCTTGCTCTTTCTCCCACAGAGCTCCCAAAGCCCTCCTCCACTTCTAACCTCCCCTGTCCTTATCATTGTTCAAGTCTTCATCCTTTCACACTTTATCAATGGGCCATTTACTGTTTTATGACATCCTCAGCTCTATGCTTGCTGCCCTCAATAAATGTTTTTAAAGTAAATAAATAAAAGAATAACTACCAATCTAGATTCATTAAAATCAGTTCATAATTCTCCATGTTCACAATCCTCCTAGGTATCCAATAAAGAAAAATAATTTTCATTATGAAGTCATTCTCTACTATTTGAAACTTTTGTTTCTTGTCAAATGAAAATTTCTACTTAATATTACACATATTATAAATCATGATAGTATATTTTCTAGCCATGACATTAGAGTATTTACTTAGATAGATATTTATGTACTCTTTTATTGATAATTAACCCCCCCAAGTAATTCATTTGACTAAATAATAATATCCAGTTCTAACAAGGTAAAAAAATCCATCTAATTTTTTAAATGTTAAGATAGATAAAGCAGCTGTTCCTCAAAAATTGTAGAATACTACCTCACAGGCTGTCATCTTGTTTTGAAATGAAATTATTCTGAAGAGCTTGCAAGGTAATAATGTTTCATAGGAATATAAAAGAAATGTTTTATAAGAGAACTAGAAATAATTTGGCATAATTTTAAATAATACACTTTGAAGCTGAGAATGTAGTTCAGTGGCAGCGCCCTTGCCTATCATGTATGAGATCCTGGGTTCCATCCCCAATACCATAAAAACAACAACAAATACACACACACACACACACACACACACACACACACACACATTTTAAAAAAAATATTTTTAGTTGTTGATGGTCCTTTATTTTAATTGTTTGTTTTTATTTGGTACTAAGGATTGAACCCAGTGCCTCACACATGCTAAGCAAGAGCTCTACCACTAAGCTACAACCCAAGCATGGACACACATTTTTGAGGTTCATAATTTGAAATTTGAAATTTTTGTGTGACCTTAAAGAAGAACTCTTGCACACTCAATGAGCAAGGTGGGCTTGGGGGAGGGAGGTTATTAGTAATATTCATGACATGAAAAAGATGTTTTCAAACTTAATCAGGAACCAAAATTAATCACAAGACTTTCTGGCAAGCTATCAAGTTGCCAGTGTTCTGATTCAGGACAGAAAGATGACCTTATTCAAATTACTATTCACAGGAAAATAAACAAAATCAGTTGTCTTGCTCTGGAAAAAGTTTTTCTTTGCTCTAGCCTCAAAACAGTACACAATGGCGAGGTGACTTTTTTTAATATGCTAGTATGATATTTCTTACGTAAAACATATCATGCTAATCATCATTTTTTTTTTTTGGCCAGCTTAGAGATTAACAAGTGTGTGTGATATTTAATGGCTATCCCACACAATCAGGAAAGTTGGCAATAACTTTAAAGTAATTTAGATGCCTTGAAATATCTGACACATATAAACCATCAGTTCATCCAACTCTGACATCATTAAATGAGACTATTCTTTTTATCAGTGAAATCACTTGGTTCCTTCCAACCTCTGCCCTCCTAACTTCTGCATAAAGAATTCTTTAAAATGTGAAAATTATTACCAAGGGATATCATGAAAAAATAATTAGAAGAGTAACAAGAAAGCTCTTGTGCTCTGCCATGCGCGTGAACCTATCCATTATTGAATTAAGTATGGTGTCTTTTTCACCTCCCTTGAATAGCTATAAATGAAGCTGCCTCTTCTTCAGCAAGAAAAATCCAGCCCAGAACAATGACATTCACTGATCAATATTTGGATCAGTAAAAAAGAAAAAAGAAGAGGAGGAGGGAAGCTGGGGCTTAAAATATATGAAATAAATAAGCTAACGCCTAAAATGGAATCATCTGGAAGTGAGAGTGTGAATTCTTATTAAAATCCACCATGTTTAAAATTTGAGCTGAATCAGGTACATTGCTATAATTTCCTGATCATTTGTCCTAAAAACTAATTAGAAAATCTGGAGATAGTACTTGGTATTCCTAACGTGTCCTGGAAGCCTTTGTGTCATTTCTCTCAACTCCAGCCTCCCATTTGGAAGCAACCCAGAATCTAACAATCAAACAAGTTTAACTAACCAAGATTCACATTCTCAATATGTGTCACTCAGTGAGCATATGAGAATAATAACTTGGTGTACCGGGTGAGAGACAAAAAGTAAGAGAAGCTATTCTCTGACAATGACTATAAAACAGCATTCCATCAATAGTACATTCAGCTCTTTATAAAGCAAATGTGTTGTTTCTTTGCTTTTGTAAACAGATATGTCTTTAAACATGCAAGAGAAACCACACAGAGTAACTGGAAATCAATCATGTCAACATTATGCTCTGCTTATTTCTAAACCATAGGCTGGAATTCAGCTAACCTAAACTTTACTGAATGTTAATATAATAGCTGGCAACATGAATTTAAAAAAAAAAAAAGATTCCAAGAGTAATGAAAATGAAAATATAGCACATGACATTGATCTAAGTTTTGACAGACGCTTTTGGTCAGCATAACATATGAGCTCAGAAATGAAGTTCCAGCCATGTACCTTTCAGAAAAGGCTTCCTCTATAAATAAAGTTGTTATAGAAAATGACTAGCAGCCTCATACCCTAAGCATCTTGGCCAATAATAAATTGAACATTAATGGAAACTGACTATTTCTTACATGTCCCCATGAACTAATAGACTAAACATCCAAAGCATCTGGAATTACTTGCTCAGCTATGGGCTGTCATACAGTTTATCATCCCAGGACCTATTTGATGTGGCTGGTGCTCTTAAAAGCACCAGTAATTCTGCTGAACTAAAATTCCATTCTGAACAGCAGTAGCATTTGTTGATCATCCAGACAGGTGGGAAGAGAAGGGGCTTTGAAGAGAACAACTTATCTTGCTCAAATAATATGCACAGAAGAGAATAGGACCAATGCATTATTTTTAAATTGTGTCTGGCCAGCATGTCAGTATTGATTGAAGAATCCAGCAGCACAGAAAAGAGTCATGTCTGCATTCAGAGCTGAAGAGGCAGTTATCCACTCTATTTCTTGTCAACTGGTTAGATCAGTCTCTCATTTTTAGGACAAATAATACTAAAAGTCATGAGCTTCTTGGGGGACTCTAAAGAAAATGTTGCTCCCCTCACCTCCAACCAAACTTAAAAAAAATAAAATAAATAGGCTTCCTACCCTTCAAATAGAAAGGCAATTTGATGTGAAAATGTTTTCTCCTAAGTGATGGAATGTGCAGTCATGCACCAGCAACTCGGTGCTGAATATCAACTTGCCTGTTCTGGATGAAACTGCTCTGGGGTTGGACAGAGCACGCAGCTAGAAAAGGAGGCACTTCAGTACATGAGGGGAGGCTGTGCACTCCATTTCAGAAGATGGAGGTTTATCTTCCAATGGAGGGCTTTGATGTTATTCATATGCTAACAATATCACCATTTCCTCGCAGCACTCAATACTCAGGGAATAAAAGATATCATTTGCTGACATGGGGCTCCACACTTTCTGTCCAGCATACTGATCAACAATCTGCATTCAACTTCATAGCTAAGCCACCGCATAACCTTTAAATTGTTCTTTTAACACTTTAAAATTCCAGTCAAAATAATTTACCATTTTATAGAATAAAATGGTGAAACAAAGAACTCTAACTGTATTTTCCCACTGCTCCTAAAATGTAGCTTCAGTGCCCCGAGGGCTCCTTTCATCTCATCTGAGAGCTGGCATATGATGTGATTGTTACCATAGCTGGACACCAGATGAAGTGAATTATCTAAACTGCCAAGGTTCCCACTTTCTTTCCAATTTAAACATCAATTTAACACAGAAACTGAAGGGTATTATGAAAGCTTTAATATGAACCATTTCAGACATGAGGAAAAAAACACTGGAAGGATTTTTCCAAACAGCCAAACAAATATGTAATTTTTTTTTTTAACCTAAAGATGAGTCAGAAAAATGAACACACCACCAGAGCACACACAGCACACACTTTCAGCAGCAGCAGCAGCCAAGAAGGGCCTGTCTTTCTTTGTCTTAAATAAACATGCAGTTCTGAGCAAGGGAGGATTTTACTAAAGAAAATAACCTGGGTGAACTTGTCAAGTCATTAACAAAGTACAAATCATCATCAGCCAATAGGAGACTTCTGATTTAAAGCATTTCAAAGTGCATATCATCAATGTGGATGATCTGGAATGTTTTTAATAGTCTTCCCTGGATTATTAAGGTCCTTTTCATTATATGACTCGCTTTTCTCATGGAAATGTTTTCTCCATTTGGATCACTCACTGTTAACAGAATGTGTAAGCATATGTCCTGCATATCTCTTTGAAAATGAGACACTTCATAGCTAAATCATAACAATAAAAACTGATGCTTTCTTCACAAAATAGAACATTTACTAGCATATTCCACTCCAATTAAAGCATATAAATTTGAATCAAAAGGATGTGAATTATTAGTAGGCATAATCCTTAATCTTTTTTAAGCCCTCACAATATAAATGGCATTAATATGCAAAATACATAAAGAATGATATTCAGGATTATTAAAATATACCCTATCAAAATGTGAAATTTGAAGATTTGAAATAAGATTTGAAGTTATATTTAACTGAGATTTAATATATACACGTTAAATATACATAATTTTGCTATCGAAAATCATTCCTAAAAATGAACATTATTTCAGATTTTCCACTGGAAAATCATCTTCCTTAATAAATTATTGATAGAAAGATGAAAAAAGAGAGAAAGAAGGAAGAAAGAATGGGAGGGAGAAAGGAAGTAAAAGAAATAAGGCTTTTGCTATATAGAATTGCTCCAATTAATATTTTCTTCTTAAGGGTATAATTTGGGAAAGTACAGCCTATGAAATCCATATGCATTAATTGCACAAATTATAAATGGTGCTACAGAAAGTAAAAGGAATACTACCATATAAGGGTTACATGGCTATTTCCATATGGAATGCACAGGGAATATTATTGACAAATCCAGAGCAGCCATATGCAATGCTCAATGGCGCTTCCAAATATAAAATAAATACAATATGTAATATACTTACAGCATGCTGCATACCAAATGATCAAGCAATTTACTGAAGATTAGCATTTAAGAAACAAATACTACTACAAATACCATATGTACCTATTAATTTTTTTTTTTCATTGCTGGTATTCATCAGGTTGATCTTATGTTAGAAACAAGGTTTCAGAGAATTTTCTGGTCCAGGGCTCTCTGTGGCAAATTGAAGGAAAATTATAGAACCATCTTGCCAAAAGCAACAGTAGAGATCATATAGTCTTATTTTTAAATGGGAAAATTGAAGCCCAGAAATGTTAAGTTGCTCAGGCAAGGTTACCAAGCCCATTAATGGCAGAGTTCCAGACCTACTGGCTCTTAGAGCAGGCCCCAAATGAAAACTATCCCCATTAGCACCTTTATATTCAGCGCGCGCGCACACACACACACACACACACATTGGCTTCTCTATTGTCTAGCACAACAATTGTCTTCAGAAACACCCAACTTTGGGTCTGACAACACCATTCCATTTCCCAGTGTGATTTCACTGACTATGACTCACACTTCCCTTGGATTCACTAGGGAACAGAAGGAGATGTTGACCTTGAAAGAAAAACAGACATGGCTCCACGAAAGTCATAACAGAGCCTAAAAGTGTTTAATTCTGAAATAGGCTCCACAGAGAACGCCTTTGAAGAAGATGCTTTGTTTTTCCTCCAGAGCACTTTTAAGAAACACATGGAATGTGTGCCAAGGCCTCTCCCCTCAGCCATCAGGCCTCAACTGGAAGACAAAGCAAAAGAGCCTAAAAACTACAGAAGAATATGTGGCTCCCAAATGCACACTTAAGAATTATATGACTTTCCACCCCTCCCCACCATGACAGCGAAGAGCCTCTCCTAGCCCCACCACCCGGGAAAACTGTTAAATTATTCAAGAGAACTTCCAGTTACATGCTTAAAAATAAAATATCCACATTAAGGAAATCTGGCCAATCATTCAACATGCACTTTTTCCCCCCAACAGAACCTTGGGAACTTTCAGAATACCAGAATGTCAAACATCTAAACGGGTTCTTAGAAAATTAAAACAGTGTAATAACTGTTTCTCCCTAAATATCATCTTATGAAAGACAGATACAGATCCCACTAAAAGCATTTCCTCAAAACCAGGATTATAATAGGAATTCAGTGTGTTCCAACTTGAACAGCCATGCCAGAAATCCTCCAATTTGGATTGGAGGTGGGAAAAGAGTTAATTTTTAAAAATATTACCAAAACAGACCATTTTCATGTTGATCACAGAAGGGCATGCATGGTCTTCTATGGATTGCTGAAATTGGGGCTCCTTTTTAATCCTTAAGAGGATTTGTTATTAAGTTTTAAAATCATTCCCCAACCATCAAATTTAATAATTCAATTTTCAGCATTGTTCATAAGGTTCTTAGTACTGTCATTGACCAGACATATGGAAAGATTCTGATACCAAATTAAGCACTGTAATTCCTTTCCTGGCTCAGTAAACCCCCACTCTCCTATCAATCTAAGTATAGTGAAAATTGCCCTATGTTATTTTAACTTTAAATATAAAGTATTTTTAATAGATTAAATGTAGTATATGAGAATATCTTTATGAACCAAGCTATTTACTAGCCATTTGTTTTACTGTCAGTTTCAAAAAAAAAAAAAATCAATAAACTGCAAGTATAACAATTATTTACTAGAATATGTACCCACCTTGTCAGTAGTACAATGTAACAGCTAAACCCACCAACTTTAATACTGCTTATCTGTAATGAGACACTGATGAGCTTATGTAATAGTAGCACTGTGAAAAGTACTGCAGCCAGACCCAGAGTTGTCACCGAACAGCAACAGCTCTTACATCTCCTGCTGACATGGCATATGGTCAGTCACACTTTGCATTCTTTAAATTCAAAGTCCACAAGGCAACAGCAGATGATGGGTCTGGATTTAGCCATTTCTAATACAGTAAGTAGTGATAGATGACATCACCCTGATGGAGTTATACTTGAATTCACACTTCAGTTGAAGCTATTCTCAAAGTACATTCTTCAGGTCAGCTTTGGTATACCTGCAGGTTAATTATACTGAAGATGTCCTTGAAGAAACATTGACCAATAATCATTGCGTTGATGTTAAAACTAAACATTGACCAATAATCATTACATCAACATGAAAATGGTCTGTTTTGGTAATATTTTAAAAAATTAACACTCTTCCTACCTCCAATCCAAACTGGAGGATTTCTGGCATGGCTGTTCAAGTTGGAACACACTGAATTCCTATTATAATCCTGGTTTTGAGGAAATGCTTTTAGTGGGATCTGTATCTGTCTTTCAAAAAATGATATTTAGGGAGAAACAGTTATTACACTGTTTTAATTTTCTAAGAACCCATCTAGATGTTTGACATTCCGGTATTCCTCTGAAATAAGATCCAAAAAGAGATACAGGTAAGCATTGATTCTCACCCTCTATCATGTTTATTCTCTATCTGTACTAGAGTTTGATTTGTATAACATTGCATTAAGATAAATTATTTTTAATATTGTTAAAATAATCAAATTCTTTATTTCTGTGGACTATAGTGGAATACAGTATTTTAAAAACCCACCAAATTATGGGGTAAGAAAGAAAATAGTAGTTAACCTAAACTGATATGTATGTAATATCTATCACACTACTATTTGAATTGATGTCTAGGATTCATCACTATGGCAATCACCTGGAAACATGTTAGAAATGAAGAAATCTCAGATGCTACTGGACCTCAAAAAGCATAATCCATAGTTTTGCAAGATCTCCAGGTGATTTATATGCACATTAAATTTTGGGTTGCACTGATGTAATTATCTTTATGATGTTAAAACTAAAGAGAAAATTCAAACCCAATATCTTACTCTTACTTTTGTTCTGTAGACCATATAAAATGTCACCTTGCTTTTGATACATATATTTTTAAAGCCTCAGGGCTAAATACATAAAGGTCAGTAGATCTTCTTCAAACTACTTGGGAAATTTGTTTTCTATCCCCAAATATTTTGAAATAGAAAAATATAAGGCAAGAGATCCAAACACTAGCTCTTTCTTGCCAGTATGTTTATGTCTTTGGGTAAATCAACATTATCTTTCTGTGTCCATTCTGAGTTTGACCCTGTAATAGGTTCTAGGGATTCAACACCAGACAAAACAGACACAATCTCTTTGTTTCAGTTTCCTATCTGTAAATGAAAGAACATTCTAGGCAAAAAGAAACTAACACCTATATATAAAAATGTTATCTCACTTTTGAAGAAGCATAAGTAAGGAGTAGGTGCAAGGTAGTGCAGGAAAGATGGTAGTGTTCTGGCAAGATAGCCAGGGATTAAACAGAGAAGTTCTGTCCACTGTGTATAGAAGTCTGATCTCAGGCAAGGGGGAGCCATTTCCAGTATTTGGGAATGTGAACATGAGATCTGAATTTTAGAACTACTTCTCTGGCATTGATGGGAAGAACAGATTTATGAGAGAAGAGGCTAAAAACATAGGATATCCAGTTATGTAGGATAGTGAAGTTGACCAGTGAAGAGATGGTAAGAATTTGAAGTGGCAGAAGTGGCACAGATAGAACTGGGGGGAATACAGCTAATTGGAGTTGGGGGTGGTGGGCAAAGAGGGAAGAAACAATTAGCTGTGTGTAACTCCAAAGTTTCTAGTACAGCAACTGAAGAAAATGATAAGGCTATTTACTGAGAGAAAACATGGTGGCAGGGAGTAGGTTTGGAGCAAGGAAAGAAATAAGTTTTGCTTTCAGCACACTGGGTTTGAGAGGCCTGAGGATATTTAAGTGGTGATACCAATAGACAGCAAGGAATGAGGATCTAATCCTCAGACCAAATGACAGATGAAGGACACACTAGTAAACCCCCAGTATCAAAATGGAATGTGCTAACATTTTGAGGAGATACACACACACACACACACACACACACACGGAAAGACATCTGATGATAGTATATATGTATAGACACTTTAGAAAGAACATCAGAAGTGCAATCAGCCAAGATTATTTTAACTCTAAGAATAAAGTGTCAGTTTTTAGCAGCAAGGAACTTCTCAATAAGCTGTAATAGAACAAAAATGTGTTCCATAGATAAAAAAAGAGGGGTATATAGAAAAGTTGTCTTCTGTTTGATAATGACCTCCATGTTTGTCATTTCTAGACCTGAGAGGTATATAATCACAATATGTCTCACCTTCTCATTTGTGTGAGGTCACAGGTGTTAAATGTTTTCTTCTCTTTATAAGTGGTGAAACATGCTGAGAATGCCCGATACTCCCATTTCCCAATACACTGCCATGTCCATTAGCGCCAACTATATTGATGTGTACACATTCCTATGAATATTAAACACATATGGATCTCACCAAATATCAATAACTAAAGGAAAAACAACACAAAACACTGCAAAGTGAGATAAGCATCTGTTCCAATTTCTATCCCAGAAACAAACTTCTCCTTTACCATGTAGCTAGGACAGGATGGTGGAATATCAGAACTATTTGATTTAGAAATTTAAAAATAAATCCAGTTTAGATGATTTGATGTTCTTTCAGCTGTTAACTGCTTCCATGTTCACAACAGTTAAGAGAATTACAGAAGATTTAAGCCAATTAAAGCATTATATGCAGAATTTCCTTTAAAATTAGCACTACAGTAAATAATCAAAAGGCATGTGTTTGCTTTTGTGAATCAACTACCTAAATGGAGCAGCACAGAACCGCCTGTCCCTCAGAATGTAAGGCACTTCCCTGGACATGAAATTCTGGCTTCAAAGATGTGGTGGAAATAAAGGGTTTTATTGGACTCAGAAAAATATGTCAATGTTTGCCTCTAGTTTACCCACATACAGGATCTGCTTGGACTCCCAGGTAAGAAACGGGTAATTTGACACCTAATAAAACCTCACCAGAAGCACTGAGGAGAGTTCTGGTGGGTGATCTAAAGAAAGGATAGTCTCTCACTCTCACTCTCTCTGAAACACCCACCCACACACAAACTGTTAAGATAAATTGGAACCATGGAAATCCTGAGGACACAACTTGAGTCAAAGGTAGCTTCTTGGACAGGGGATACAGCTTAGTGGTAGAGCTCTTGCCTAGCATGTGCAAGCCCATGGGCGCAATCCCCATTCAACACACACACACACACACACACACACACACACAGTAGCTGCTTCCCCCGCCCCCCTTTACTCCTGGGAAGGAGCAGAGACAGCTAAGAGAAGGAACAGAGAAGGGAAACAGGATGAAAAGGTTACAGTACGGTGAAGGCCACCAGAAAAAAGAGGAATGCAGTAATACAAACTAACTGAACTAGTAATTAATTCAGAAGTGAGTGGTCATTATGGATTAGTGTGGAGGAAGAAAGTAACCTGAACACCTTTAGAAAAACACTGACTAAACATGAAACAAAGCACCAGAGTCAGTGAGGAAACTGGTACAAATCAATTCAATGGAAAGTGTTTTTCAGAGTTTGACATCAGGCTAAGCAGAGACGTCAAAAGAGTCCTTCTCCTCCTTCCTTCTGCAAGCCTGAAGACAAATTTGGTTCTGGTGGACCCCTGCAGGGAGAGGGTGGGGCAAAAATCAATGTTGAAGCCATAGTAGGCACACAGGCATACTTGGATTCCTGTTTAGTGACTGGCTAGCTGTCAGACCTTGTGTAACAAACTTAGCACTAAGACTCATTTTCCTCATTTGTAAAATGGAGATAATTAGACTGTATCTATCAATGGTTTGTTGTGATATTTTTGCAAGATAAAAATCATGTTTAGCCCTTTTGTGGTAATAGTATGTTACCTACTCTATAAAGAATAAAGATGGCCATAGTTATGGAAGTCAGAATCAAAATAATAATTGTTTACTTGCCGAATTTACCTGAGTAGGTGAATACTTTATATTTACCAATTATTTAATCCTTACAATCACCTTTTCACAGATGAGGACTCTAAGATCCAGAAAGATTAAGTAATTTACTAAGAATTTGAACCTGAAGCTGTTTAGTATCAGATTCATGCTCCAAAATCTATGTATATTACCAGAAGGGACCCTGGAACAAATCTGTATCACATTTGCATTTTTACAGATGAGAAAACTGAGGCTTACAATGGTGATGCCATTTCTCTTCCATCACACAGCTAGGACAATCATTCCACTGCAGGGATCTGAAAGTCTGTTTTAAGTAGAAACACCTCCCCATTCCAACTGAATAATTCAGAATGTGTCCCGAAGGGTTACAATAATTGTCACATTTTATCCAGTTATTTCCCTCTACAGAAAATGCAATGAAACATGTTATTTACTCATGTCAGATTCATAGTGGGAAAGACATCTTTGTAGCAAAACTTGATAAATCTGCAACTGGTGGTGTTTGTTTTGACTATAAGTGTTAGGGAGTGGGAGGAGAGGAAGGAACCAACTTTTATTAAGTAATCACTATGCTATGTATTCCATGCACTACAAAAACTGACAAGCAAAGTCTGATCCACACAGATATGGGACAGGTTCTCTGGTGGAGTGGGGCCGGAGGTATTCTAATTAAAGTTAGTGAGAATAAGAATCTTATTTTGGAGGCTGTAAATAAAATACAAGCAATTGCTTTATTGTTCAGTAACATTTAATTGGTTGGGCGGGGAGCTAAGATGTTCATTTATGCTGAAGTAGAAATCTGATTATCACAGCTTTTGGAATTCACCCAATTTGTTGAGTATTCATTGATTTGGTAGGTGATGAATTACAAGCCTTCTTGGTACACAGACAAGTTTCTTCAGACTAAATATGCTGCCTCAAGCTATCGACACTCTACCTCAAAACTGGCACCTCCCACCAAGATGTTGTTCAAGCTCAGTGCTAAGATTTGCCTCAGGTTGCAATATAGGGAAAGGGGAAAGGAAGGAACAGCTCCCTCTAAAAAGTTGTCCTAAAATTACCTTTGGACAAACAATTCCAAATAAACAATTGTTCTTTTCTTCAAGCCTTTTATTTTCCCACCTTGATATGGATTGAGGCCACCATAACAGCACTAGTGAATTCTCTAAATGAAAATAGTGATTCCCCAAGACAGAGACACCAAAATTCATCTGCAGAACCTCAGGTAGTACTTCCTGAAATAAAAACTCCAGGCTCTCAAACCAAATTTTGTATGACATCTTCACACTCATTAACTAACTCGTATTATTTTTTAATTTTTATTTGTTCTTTTTGGATACAGATGAGAGTAGAGTGTCTTTTGACATATCATACATACATGGAGTATAACTTATTCTAAGTAGGATCCCATTCTTGTGGTTATACATAATGTGGAGATTCACCGTGGTGTATTCATATATGAACATAGTGAAGTGAATTGAACATAACTTTCCCAACACGTATTATTTAATCCAGGTCTTATAAGTGTTCAAATGGCACAGTCCTATATACTGGTGTTGTTCTGTCTTGTCCACTAGCCTCAAGCGGACACTTTCCCTCTACTGAGCCCTCCAGCAGAGCTTCTGCATTCCAACCTACAAGTAACAGCAAGGATGCTGTTGTAACAAGACTACAGGAATACGATTCAACAATGCCCTAGGCCTTCACCAGTACAGAGTAACCAGTATAGGCTTTGGCAAGGAAGCCTTGCTGTGGTGAGAAGAACAGGAGGACAAACTGATCTTTCTGCACTCTTGCACCATGTGTCTCTTGTCCAATACTGCAGTGATTCCAAGTGCTGACTCTGCTGAAGCTGAAGAACGCAGTGGGGCAAGTGTTATGGAGAGTGATTGATTGAAATTCAGAGCACTTTGCAGAATGATTTGTTTGACATTCCCAGTAGGAAACTCTTGTTTGTTGAACTTATTATTCATTCATGTATTCATGAAAAAAATACAATAAATGCATAATCTCTGCATAGTGCCTCAATGATCACATTGAAATGAACCTAGAGCTTTGCAGTGCTAAGCAAGGTCTTTAGTTTGCAACAGAACACTTTTACATTGCAATATCATTAACTGTGTCTAGAGTTTACATTATGCTTATAAATCAGCAAGGGAAATTTAACCTGCATTGTAATTTAAGGTTATACAGAGAATCAGACATTAAAAATGCATATGCATAATAATAACTTCTTGTGTGATTTTTTTTTTTTTTTTTTTTTTTTTTTTCTCCTACTGAGTGATTTAACAATTACCATGTTGAGATGTAACTGAGTCTGTTCAGCTAGTGTTTGTGTTTTGACTTTTTGACAACTAGAATACAAGCCAGGGGAAATGCAGAAATTATTTCCAACATCCATGGGTAACTTGGGAAAATGACTTTTTAAATAAGCTATTAGGGTAGGGGGAAACATGTTACATTATTTGGAAAACAACTGCTGTTAAATGCTGAGTTTTAAAACAACAGCTATTACTAAGCCTAGAATAGTCAGGTCAAGGAGTTATAATAAGCACATTCTCAGTCTGGAATTTAAATGTTTACATGTACAGCTGCTATGGTGATAATCTCAGACCTTCCTATGGAGAACAAGTGCAGAGATTATAAGAAAGGACCATTACAGCATCATGCTTTTTTCAAAAGTAAGCATTCCTTTCAGTCATTGGGAGACAAAAAGGAATTCAAGGGCCACATCATCTTTCCATTTGCTGCTGAATTTTTTCAATAACAATCTCTTTGATTCTCAAATACCCCTAGCAGCAGAAGCTTCTATAATCTCTCATCATAATACACACACACACACACACACACACACACACACACACACACACACACACACACACATATATATATATAGTTGAGGTATATTTGTCCATTTTCTGTTGATATAGATAACTACCTGAGACTGGTACTTCATAAAGAGTTTTATTGAGCTCACAATTCTGGACATCCAAGCATGTACAATATCTACTCAGGTCTGCTGAGGGCCTTCTGGCTATATCACAATGTGGCAGATGACATCATGGTGGAAGGCCATATGAGGAGGAGAGATCACATGACAAGACAGGAAACCAGAGGGAATCATATCCTTCTCACATGGTTAAAGTCAATTGCAAACACCAGGCCTTACTCCAATTTCAGGGTTGAAAAAAAGTCACAAAGAGAAAACTAATACCTGCAAGTGCTTTCTGAAGCCTGGGGAAGCCAGACCCCTGAGGCTTGTATGTCATTTGTCTCTATAGAGTCTCTGTAGAACTTCTACACTAAATACCTCACATTGCTATGCATCCAGAGAAAACACCAGCTAGCCCCATGCACCTTTGATTAGGTACCTCTACCCAATTTTTTCATTGATATTAATTATCCTCCCTGCTATAGTTTGCATATGATTTGTGTGGGGGAAAAACAAAGTCTGTTCCAATTACATGTCCCCCAAATTTTCATGTGCTAGCAACCTGGTCCCCTGTGTGATGATGTTGGGAGGTTATAGAATCTTTAATAGGTGTGCCTAGTGGAAGGTGATTAGGTCATTGGGTATACCACCTCAGAAGGCATTAATATAGTTGTCAAAGGACCCCAGTTAGTACCCATGAGAAATATTTGTTACTAAAAGAGCAAGCCTAGCCTGTGAATCCCTCTGGCTTCCTGTCTTGTCATGTGATCTCTCTTCCTCAAATGACCACCATGATGTCATCTGCCACATTGTGATAGAGCCAGAAGGCTCTCATCTGAGCAGACACTGTATGTGCTTGGATGTTCAGAATTGTGAGCTCAATAAAACTCCTTATGAAGTGCCAGCCTCACGGTAGTTATCTATAGCAACAGAAAATGGACTAATACACCTCAACTTTTTGGTTCTCAAAATCTTACCACTTTGTAACATGTTCCTTTTTAAAATTATTCTTCCCACACACATATTTCCAGAATCAATATATACCGTATGCTCTTCAATAATATATTTTAAACCTGCACTTTGTTTTTTTTTTTCAATTTTCTAAACAACTTACCCAAATTAACCATGTGTTCTCACCTTCTCCTCTGCAGAAACACCCCAAGAATGCCACTCTGCCTTCAATATATGTGCATATCAATATGCCAAAGCTGCTGAAATAATTTTTCTCAAAGTCCGTTTCCATTATATGGCCTCTGAAACTCATAAACATTGCATTTGCTTCTCATTATCTACCGTTTCAACTCAGAAATTCCTTGCCTAGTCTTTAGCATATTCCTCAGAACTCTCCAGCCCACCTTGCCTCTTTCATGTCCTCATCCCACAAAACCTTCCGTTCTTGTCTGCATGTTTTTGCACACACTGTCCTTCTCATCTTATGATGCTGTCTTCTTTGAGCCTTCGCATTTAGTAAACTTCACTCCAAAAATATCAAAATGCATTACTTGAAACAATAAAATGAGCTAAAGTTTAGTAAATGCAATAAAAAAGATTAAACAACATTTAAAATGCTAGAAATGAGAAGAAACATACATAAAAAATGGTGAAATTTTCTAAATTATGAAAGAATTATGATATAAATCCATAAGAATAAATTTTAAAATGGACAAGCTTAAAAACATTTTAGAAAAATAAAAATAAATAAAATAAAAAAATAAAAAAAATTAAATCCTTCTTCTATGTCCTAAAAAAGCTTCTGATTCAGATATTTTCATGAAAAACTTAAGATACCATGTATAAATTTCATTTTTAAAACTACTTCAAAGCATGTAAAAAGTTTAAATTACCATAACTTTGATGCTAAAGTCAGGGGAAAATACAATTCAAAAATATTACCAATCAACCTCACTTATACATATAAATTTAAAAGACTTAATTAAAATATTAGTGAAGTTATCAAAAATATGTTGAGTACTATGCCATGAAAGACAGGATTTTAAATATCAGTGTAATTAGTAATAAAAATTTTAGTATATTAACAGAATTAAAGCTAGGGAAAGAGCTGGGCACAGTGGTGCACACCTGTAGTTCCAGCTATTCAGGAGGGTGAAGGAGGAAAGTCTCAAGGCTAGCATTTGAGACCAGCTTGAACAACATACTGATACCCTACCTTCATAATATATGAAGCTGAACAGGTAAAAAAGATGCTATCTTAAATGAAAAATTCAGTAGATAGGATTAGCAGTAGACTATACTATACACTACAAAAAACAACTTGAAAACATGGCATTGCTAATTATTCAAACTGAAATAGAAAAATCAGAATGAGTTACACCTGCCACTAAGAAACAACTTTAAAAAAAATAAGTAGATTGAAAATGAAATAATGGAAGCAAATATACCCAACTTATGCTATTTAAAAATAACAAGAGTAGCTGTAAATAGTAGATAAAAATTTCAAGGCAAAGGATATTCTTAGAGATAAATACACCATTCCAAAATGATAAAGTACACAAAAATAAAGAGGCCATAACAACCTTAAATTTGTATGTCCCTGATAAAAGATTCAAAATATATGAATAAAAATTACAGAACTAAAAAAGAAAAAATGCATTACGATGGTCAAAGATGTTAACACCTTTATCTCAATCGTTGGTAGAATAAGTAGAATATCAGTAAGCATACAGAAGTCTTGAACTCTATGATAAGCAAACTTCAACAATTGATATTGAAGGAACACTTTGTCCAAAAAAAGAAAGCACATTATTTTCAAGTGCACAGAATATTTGCTAAGATAGACCATATTCTGGACCACAAAATAAACCTCAGTATATTTAAAAGGATTCAAGTCATATAACATGTCTTATGCAACCAGCTATCATATTAGAAATTAAGAAAAGGAAATCTCAAAATATTTGGAAATGTAATGACACATAACTAAATAATTCATTGCTAATAATCCAAAAAAATCAAAGGGAAATTAGAAAATATCTTTAATTGAATGAAAATAAAATGAAAACACAACGTATCAAAATTTGTGAAATTAGGGGTTGGGCAGAGAAATGCCTATCCCACAAGGCCATGTGGCAGGCCTCACCTTTCTCTTTCAGCCATCTTGGAGCCTGTGGAGGCCTGCTGGGAACAGCATTGCTGAAAGGAAGATGTGTCTGTAGTGCACAGCCTTTTTTGCTGGTTACAAGCAATGACTCCAGAACCAAAGGGAGCATACAGCTCTTCTTAAAATTGAAGGTGTTTATGCCAGACATGAAATCCAGTTCTAATTGGGCAAGAGGTGTACTTATGTGTACAAAGCAAAAAAATACACAGTATCTCCTGGTGGCACCAAACAAAACCAGAGTAATCTGGGAAAAGGTAACTCATGCCCATGGAAACAGTGGCATGGTTTAGGCCAAATTCCAAAGCAACCTTCCTGCTAAGGCCATTAACACACAATCCATGTGATGTGTCCCCCTCAAGGATTTAAACTGGTAGAAAATAAATAAAAATGGATTTGTAAGAAAAAAAAGTTGATATGTACAATGCTAAAAGACTAATTTATAGACTTAAATGCTTTTATTAGAAATGAAGAAACAGACTTAAGTTCCCACCTTAAAATAAAAAAGAGGAATAAAACACAAAGTACATGAAAGAAAGTAAATTATAAAAATAAAAGCAAAAATTAATAAAATAAAACAGAAAAATAGAGAAACATCAATAAAACAGAATAGTTTCAGAATAGTTTCTGTGAGAAGTTCAATAAATCTAATAAACCCTTAGCCAGACTGATAAGGAAAAACAGAAAAAAAAAATACCAACAGTAGGAAGAAGGGGGTGACGTGACTCTAGATTCTGCAGACATTAAAAGATAATAAAGGAATATTATGAAAACCTCTATGCCAATAAATTTGAAAGCCTAGATGAAATAAATAAATTCACTGAAACATAGAAACTATGAAAGCTTACTCAAAAAATAGATAATTCAGCCGGGCGTGGTGGTGCACGCCTGTAATCCCAGCACTTTGGGAGGCTGAGGCAGGAGGATCGCGAGTTCAAAGCCAGCCTCAGCAATGGCGAGGCACTTAGCAACTCAGTGAGACCCTGTCTCTAATAAAAAAAAAAATACAAAAAAGGGCTGGGGATGTGATCCAGTGGTCGAGTGCCACTGAGTTCAATCCCTGGTACCAAAAAAAAAAAAAAAAAAAAAATAGATAATTCAAATATCCCTATATCTATTTTTTAAACATGAATTGGTAGTTAAGAACCTCTCAAAAAGAAAACTCCAGGTCTCTGTAGCTTCATTGATGTATAGAACTAAGCTAAACAAGAAATATTACCAATTGTTTTGCAAACACTTTCTTATAGGAAACCTAAGAGAAAATAAAGCTTTTCAACTCCTCCCATAAATCTCCCATTGGTTCTACTCTATAACTAAGACCAGAAAACAGCATTAAAAGAAAGGACAGCTACAGATCAACATTCCTTAAGAACATAAACACACACATTCCTAACCAAAAAAAAAAAAAAAAATACTAAATTGACTAACAATACATAAAAAGAATATAATAATCATAACCAAGTGAGGTTTACTGCAGAAATTCAGGGTCAAGCTAACAAAATAAAAGCAACCAATTTAACACATGATACATACAATTAAAACCAAAAATATGTGATCATCTTACATGAAAAACATTTAACAAAATCCAAAGTATCAAATCATAATAAAAATTCACAAGATATTAGGAAGGGAACCCCTTCAATTTGATTTTTAAAAATCTGTGGAAAATCTGAACTTAGTATAATGGTGAAACATTAAACACTTTTCCATAAAAAGGGTGAGGGTATCTACCTTTTACTATAGTTCCCAGCAAAAACAATAAGGCAAGAAGAAGAAATATGGATGGCTGGGCTCCGTGGCACACACCTGTAATCCCAGCAGCTAGGGAGGCTAAATCAGGAGGATTGTGAGTTCAAAGCCAGCCTCAGCAATTTAGCAAGGCTCTAAACAACTTAGCAAGACCCTATCTCTAAATAAAATATAAACAGCTGGGGATGTTGCTCAGTGGTTAAGCAACCCTGGGTTCAATCCTCAGTACCAGAAAGAAGAAGAAGAAGAAGAAGAAGAAGAAGAAGAAGAGGAGGAGGAGGAGGAGGAGGAAGAAAAAATAAGATGGATGGATAGGAAAGGACAAAAGTAAAATGATCTTTCTTTGCAAATAACATAATTGCCTATGAAGAAAATTCTATCTATAAATAAAAGCATGTATGAAACAGAATAACTATGCTAATAAGTACCTTGATAGAAACAGAAACAGAAGACATTAACAGGATGAAAATAGGGATGGGGAAGGGCAGTGCTACCCTTAGTCAAGGAAACACACAAAGTCCCCTCTCCAGAAGTGAAAGCCAAGTTGGGAGGTAAAAGATGAGAAGACTTGCTCAAAAAGCCTGGGAGAACATCCTGCAAGACAGGACCAGCAAAGGCAATGTCCTATAGCACTAAGAAAAACAAGTGATATGAGCAGGATAAATATTGGAATAGAAGATTTTAAATTATTATGATGAAAAGGTTATATAATTTCTACCTCTTTAATGCAAGAGAAGCAACTTAAAACTGACCAGAATAATTAAAGGATTTAATAAGATAGGCAGGTGTATCATCATACAGACCAATAGAACAGTGGTTCAAGATCAGAGACTATGAAGGAAGTCATTGCCTTGTTTTAATCAGGCTTCCTTTCTTCCTAGATCTACTATTGCAATGGTCTAGTTACTTAGCTTCTCTATTCCTCTTTTCTTCATCTACAAAATGGGTTAGTAATGACACCCACTTCACTGAGTCCCTTTGAGAATTAAATGTCTTAATATATGTAAAGCACCATACCTGGCAAATGTAAAAATCTATTTAGCATAAATAGATAAATAAATCTTTTTCTTTCTTTTTTTTTTTTTTTTTTTTTTTTTTTTTTTTTTTTTTGTAGCAGGGATTGAACCCAAGGGTGCTTAACCACTGATCCACATCCCCAGCCCATTTCTATTTTATTTATTTAGAGACAGGGTCTCACTAAGTTGCTCAGGGCCTCACTAAGTTGCTGAAGCTGGCTTTGAACTTATGATCCTTCTGACTCAGCCTCCTGAACTGCTAGGATTAAAGGCATATGCCACTGCACCTGGCTGTATTAGCTAATTTTTTATAACACCTTTCTTTAAATTCAAAGATGTTATGAACAAAGATACTCCTATAACACAAGAAAATATTGTAATATATGAAGATTTAATCCTAGATACTAGAAGCATCTGAGAAAATTATAAAACATATAAGGCACATTGTAACATCCTATGGAAGGACATGAACAAATTGGTATGCATATTTTAGATTTCAAATCTTAACTTCATATAGTTGTTAATTTTCATCCAAATCAATCTACAACTCAGTGCAACCTCAATCAAGATCTCAAAGGATATTTTATAAGACTTGATATATTGTCCCTACGGTTCACCAAGAACAGCAAAGGAGAGAGACTTGTCCTACCAGATACTGTAATTATGATAATATTATAATAATTAAAGCAGTATGAAATGGCCTCTGGAATGGAAAAATAAAATAATAAAACTAAAATGTCTTCAAAACAGAGCTACTGTCAGTGAAAGTTAGTACTTAATAAATATAACACTTAAAATCAGTCAAAAAACTCAATGTTAGCTATCTATTTGAAAAACAAATATCTCACATGGTTCACAAAAATAAATTCCATGTGGATTATTTCACAATGAATTTTTTTTTAATTTTTTTATTTTTATAATTTTTAATATGTACAACTCATAGTGCATATATTTAGTATCTTTTTACATACAAATGTTTGTATACAAAGTATATTCGTACAATTTAGGTCTTCAATCACGCATTAAGGAAAATGATATCCGTCTCATTCAACCACCTTTTTTTTTCCCCCCCTCCCTCCCCTCTACAATGAATTTTATACAGACAAAAATATAAAATATTTTTATATTCTTGAGTTTTAAAAATCTTTTCTAAGCCAGACAGAAAATCTAAAATGCTTATAGAAAAGACAGTTTCAATGACTTAATTTTTAAAAAAGCTTATGTAGTGAAAGATAAATAAATTAATCCAAAAGATGAGAGATTGATAAAACATTTGCAATATCTGTTGAAGGCAAAAGACCTATGATTGAAAATATGATGACCTAATAAAATTACACAAAAATTATAAGCAGGAAATTCACAGGAAAAAATACCCTTGAATTGCCAATAAACATAAAAAAGAACTCAACCTTTCAGGTTATTTGGGAAAGCCAAACTAAATTCCATTTTCACACAGTAGTTTTGACAACAGTTAAAAGAATTATAACACAGTTGACAAGGGTCATAGCAAAGGTACATTTCCAAAGACTTAGAGGGATTGAATAAATTGATATTGTTTGAAGATCAACATTTTAAAATGTGTATGTACTTTAACCTACAATTGTGCTCCTAGGAATCTATAATATTTGGGAAATAGTTCAATATGTACATAATAATGAGCAATATTCAATTGTGATCAAGTACACATAAGGACTTTGGAGTATGAAAACTTTATGTTCAAATCTGACTTCTGACTTTTAACTGTGGGACCCTGGGCAGCCTGCAAAATCTCAGAACTGCTGTTTTCTTATCTGTAAAATGGAAACAATAATAATAATAATAGGACCTACTTTGTAAATTCATTGGAGAGGGGAAGGAATAAACAATTCCTGTGAAAGTTTTAATGCAGGACTTGACATCTTATAAACCCTCAAAAAAAAAGTCTTTTCTTAATCCTACATTCTATTTCTCAGAACTTTAAATAGGTCCTGGTATGTGGTAATAGCTCATAAATATTTATTGAATAAATTTCATTGTTACTATTTCTTTGGCAAGTCTATTTCTCTGATATGGTAGATAAGGTAATCTCTCTGATGTGCCATTCAGGCCCCCTCTTCAAGTATGAGGGACAGCCAGGCCAGATGGCACATGCCTGTAATCCCATCAATTTGGGAGGCTGAGGCAGGATTGCAAGTTCAAGACCAATCTAAGGAATTTAGGAAGGCCCTAAGGACTTAGCGAGACCCTGTCTCAAAATAAAAAATAAAAAACAAAAAGAATGAACTTATCCCGGATGTAATGGGTACAGCCAGTACTTGGCTATAGATCTCTTCAAGAGTACCTTAACTAAAGAAAGCCACTAGAGGCAATAGCACACCCCTACCCAAGGGGTCATCATCAAGAGACTTACTGACCAGAAAGACTTATAAGCCCTGCCCTCTTGTCTTAACCTGGTAGAGTTTTGAGAAGTCACCTCAACTTCAGAATTCCCCAAAGGGTCCCCTGAGGGTATCAGTGAGGCAGCCCTGCAGCTGTCCTCTCACTCTGCCAAATCCTGCCCCACCCACCCAGCTCTTGATCCCAAGAGTGGGTCCTAATAAACCCTTAAATGCTAACCTCAATGTTGGCTTTTGAGGAGCCCAACTTGAGATGCGCTCTATGACCTAAATCCAAATTAGCACAAGAGCCTTTCTGTGAGTATTGTTTCTCTGAATCACAGTTTGTGAAATAATAGCAATAATAATAATGATTTGGGGCTTACTTAATGCCTCCTTAACTAGAATGTAACCTAACTATGGACTCTTTTTATTTATAATTTTCATATTTTATCCTGGAATTTTTAAATTAATTTTGAGTAAAAAAAAAATACATTAAAATACTATTTATCTTGATGGCTGAAATTTTGGGTGCCCCCTTAAATTGTGTGCCTTAGGCAAGTGTCTCATTCACCTTATCCTGATCCCAATAGTACCAGACATGGGAACTTTTGATTGTATCTAGAACAAAAGTAAACACACACACACACACACACACACACACACACACATATCTTTATCAGGGCTCTGCTCCAGCCAGAAGGGAGATGCATCTTTAAGAGTGTACCAGGCTGTTTCTCCCATAGGACAGAGGTGTTCCACTTTACAGAGTGGGCAGGTCCCAGCCTCCTGAAGTCACCATGTATAGAGGTGGGGTTTCACTTATGCTGCTCTCTTCTACACCAAGCCTGTGAACATATCTCATTACCAATCAAAGCCTCCACCTGGAGTGTGATTTATAGTATGCTAATAAAGAAAAGGTAGCCTCTGCTACTTTAATGACTGCTCTATACATGCATTTGCCCCTCACCACTTGCAATCTGCCATTTATCATCTTGGAAAATTCCTAATATTATTTTCAGAACAAGAAAGCCCACTCATTGTCTTGTCTCAGTGGGTTTGATTTTAGGGAACTTGTCTTTTTGGCTCTGGCTTCTTGATATCTCTGCTGACCACATAGTCTCAGAAGGCTGAGTTAACTTCTTAACCTCGCACCTCCAAGTGTGTTACTTACTTCCATACCCTTAAAGATTGCTCCACTTTTTAACCCCTGATATTCTGGCACATTAACCCTATATGACTGATTCCCCCATTCCCCCCTGAGAGATTTCACTCCCTTAATCCTATTTTTCATGGGGATCCCTGGCTGTCTCACCAACTCTGGCAAGAACTATTTTTGTTATTGTTTTGTGTTTTATGCTCATTTTTGCCACATCTAAGGCAATACCGGGGAGGTACAGTATTAACTCAATATCACATGAATTAATTAACTGCAAAGATTTTCATTCCAATGCCATATGTAATATAAAAGTGTAAACACTAATCTATGAAGGAAAGTTTAAATTACAATATATCCAAGCTATATAAAAATTTTCAAAAACACCAAGACATATCTATGCCAGTATGAGATCTCTAACACATACTGACATGATAAAAAGGAAATTTGAGAAGTAATGTTCACAGTATTGATGCCACCAGTTGCTGGTGACGAGTTTTGCTCCCTCAAATGTTGAAGTTTGAACATTAGAGAAGCACGCTGAGGCAAACATACAAAGCAGGGTTTATTTAAAAAGTGGTAACACAGACTTCTCCCAGTAGGGAGGAGAGGGCCATAGCTGATATCCTGGTATCCCCACTATCCTTTTTATAGTTCTAGGCTTTCTTTGTTCTCCTGCCCTTTCCCTTATTTTTCTCCTTCCTGCTTGCTTGAGTAGGCCCAGGAAGGCTCGGTGGACTGGCCAAAAGGTGGGAAACAGGTGGGAGAAGGGGGAAGGGCAGGATGGTGCAGCCCTGGACACATTAATTAACAACTTTATAGCTCTCTGTTGGGAGGGGCAATTCCTGAGACAGTTTACCTTAGCAACAGGATGGAGTAGGGGCATGTTCTTGATAAGGGTGGAGGAAGGCCTCTGAAGGAATTAACATTTCCTCAGGGGACAATCTCCAACTTCCCCAGACTCACTCAAAATTGGCTTTCTTGATCCAACCTGACCTGACTCAATTTACCTATCTAATGCCACTGCCTAATTCTGGCTTCATAATGATCTCACTTATAGTTAAATATCTGCATAGATTTATAGTATAGTATGCTAACAGCAATTTTTTTTTAGGTAAATGAGTGGAGGTCTGAGATACACACATACATACATATATATACATATATATATGTAACTCAGGATTGTTTAAATTTTCAGAGGGCTTACATGCATATGATGGTTTTTAAGATTATTTTATTAATTTTTCAAAATGATGTACTATCTCCAGGAAGACATCTGTACTTGAATACCACTGACTTTCACTTTACTGTTACCATGGTACACTGGGCCCCCATTGTGTGCATGAGGTATTGTAAGATCCAAGGAATTGACATCTGTCTATTCTGTTTCACCCACTAGAATGAAAAACTTCTTTGAGGAATTTGAGACTAATTGTTCTATTTCTTATGCTTTTCTAGTGATACAGTTTGATACTCTCCTACCCAGAATTATACTGACCACCTTATAAACATGAGACCAGGTCAGTCTTTCTCACCATATTTATATATTGCATACAAGTCTGTCACTATGGGATTTTGTTTATTTATAGATTTCTTCCTATAAGTACAAGAAATTACACTGAGCACTTAGCGGAACCAAAATTAGAAAAACAATTATGGGCCATACTTAGACATTCTGCAGGTTACCATCCCATAAAAGTTTCCATGTACCAATTTCACTTACATTAAAACTAAAACAATGTCACAGAATGCCAACTTAATATCTGACTTTAAGAGAAATAGCTATCACGGTGACTCCAGTCAACTATATTGTCAATCTCTATTTTTATCTGTAAAATTCCTGCAAAGTAGTGAGCCAAACTAAGAGGTAACAATAACCAGTGGCAGGTTTTTAGAGAGGTGTTTCATATAATGGTTTTATCTTTCTTCCTGACTCAACTGGCTATTTGTGAATCCTGGAATTCCCAGGGGAATCAGTGTGGGGATGCTGTTGGGCATGGTTGTAAAGATTTCTCAACCAAGAACCAACTCCAAGGAGAGTTGTTGTTGTTGTTTTTTTTTGTGGTACCTGGGATTGAACTCAGGGGCACTCGACCACTGGGCCACATCCCCAGCCCTTTTTTGTATTTTATTTAGAGACAGGGTCTCACTGAGTTGCTAAGTGCCTTGCCATTGCTGAGGCTGGCTTTGAACTCGTGATCCTCCTGCCTCAGCCTCCCAAAGTGCTGGGATTACAGGCGTGCGCCACCTTGAGTTTCTATTTATAAATTTCTTGCTGTTTATATCAGATGACATTACAACAGGTTTCTTGAAAGCTGACTTATGATTGCACAGCCTGGAGTGAATACAGTAGATCTTAACATGAATTTAAATTTCAGAAAATGGTGCAGCCAATATAAAATGGACTGCAAAATGGTGCAGCCAATATGGAAAGCAGTATGGAGATACCTTGGAAAACTTGGATTGGATCCACCTTATGATCCAGCTATCCCACTCCTTGGTCTTTACCCAAAGGTCTTAAAAACAGCATACTACAGGGACACAGCCACATCAATGTTTATAGCAGCACAATTCACAATAGCTAAACTGTGGAACCAACCTAGATGCCCTTCAGTAGATGAATGGATAAGGAAAATGTGGTATATATACACAATGGAGTATTACTCAGCAATAAGAGAGAATAAAATCATGGCATTCGCAGGTAAATGGATGGAGTTACAGAATATAATGCTAAGTGAAGTTAGCCAATCCCAAAAAGCCAAATGCCAAATGTTTTCTCTGATATAAGGAGGCTGATTCACAGTCGGGTTGGGATGGGGAGCCTAGGAGGATTAGAGGAACACTAGAATGGCCAATGGGGAGGGAAGGGAGGGAGGGGGCAAAGGGGGCAAAGAAAAAAAAAAAAAGATGGTAGAATGAGATGGATATCATTACCCTAAGTGCATGTATGAAGTCACGAATGGTGTGAATATACTTTGTATACAACCAGAGATATGTAAAAATGTGTTCTACAAGTATAATTAGAAATGTAATACATTCTGCTGTCAATTCTAACAACTTAGAATACAAAATAAAATAAAATAAATAAATAAATTTCAGAATGCAGAGACATTCAATGTAAGTGAAAGTCTTACTCCAATATTACCAGTATGCACCACACTGAATCTGGGGATCAGTTGCATTTTAAATGTCATTTGTTCCTGTGCTTGCATTCAGATTTAGTCTAATGTTCTTATTTACTGACTACAAAACTATTTGTATTTGAGGATGGGGAAGAAGTGGTGTATAGTTAGGAAAAGTAGGGGGATTTTTAAAAAGCTTGCATCTGAAAGTTATAAATTTTAAAAGCTTGTTTTACCTTCCATCTAAAACTAATCATCTTTATATAAGGTTCCTATTACAATAAATGTGATGCAATATAAGTATGGTAAGATTAACACAGGAAGAAAAAAATAGTCATAATTCTCTGGTTTACAGAAGTAAACATGCTTCAAATTATTTTTCCTTTAAAAATATATTGCTGAGTACTTACCATTTATTCATTCTCCATTTGTCATCACTTACTACTTCTTAAATAACCAAAAATTTTTTGTGCATTTTATGTCTCTTTTTGTAAAGGTCAATGACAGTGCAGATGATAAATCAACACATTCATAAAAGCATGAAGAGAACAGATAGTATCCCACATGTCTTATAGAGCCACTGTCTCAATTTCACACCCAATGCTAGCTCAGAGAAATGCTGACTCATTTAGAAGGAATCAGTGCATAACCGGCAGGAAAGAGAAAAGAATCATATTAAAAGAAAGTTCTAGATCAGTTCAAAGACTGTTGGAACTCATACTTCCATCATCAAATAACTAAAACAATGTCACAGTCTGAAAAGGCCATGTTTTGAATAATTCCTGTCTTACAGGAGAACACTCAAATCATTTATCAAGGCTGGGATCCTAGTATAGGACATGTACAGTTGTTTTGAGTGTTGTTGGATTTTTTTTTCTTTTCCTAGAAAATTCAAAATAACAATTGAGACATTGAAGCTCTCCATCCACTAAGAAGACTGTCAATTCAACAAATAAATTCAAAACTACAACCCAGAAAAAAATTTCTAAAAATGCCTCACTCCCTCCTTCCCTACAGAACCCTCACGTTAACCTTGAGGAGTAAGGACCTAGGTCTGTCATGTCACCAGAACTAATGCTAAGTGCAATATTACATGCTTCTTGAGCAGCAGTTCTACCTCTCCTCTTATGGGACTGATACCAAAAGTATGGAGTAGTAAAGAATAAGGGTTCTGGCACCAGAAAACACCGGTTTTCAATTCCTATCTTCCTGTTCTTCAGCCAAATATTTCCCTTTTTGAACTTCATTTGCTCGTGTGTCAAATGGTAATAACTACTGCCTTGCTCACAGCTTTGGAGGATCAAATGAAATGTCCACCCCATAAAGCACATAACACAGTGACATTGTACATAAGGTTGCTCAGAAGGGCTACTTTTTTCCTTTTGTACAACTGTATATTTCCCAGCATGGCATATTTTTATATAGCAAGAACACCAGCAACATCTGCCAGGTTGGGAAAGTCGAACAAGTACTAAACAACATTCAGATTACTAAATGCATGAACTAAGGTTCTGAATTACGAAAGAGTGCAAACTCATTGACTTAGTGAGGATCAAGTCCTTGAAACCTAGTTAACAGTTACCTGTTCTCACTACATAACAAATTGAGTAAATTGTTGGGGGATGCTAAAAGAAAAGTAATGGCTTTTTAATGTGATCAAAATCAACAAGCATGATTTTGATCACATGAACTAAGCTTCTATGACTTTAATTTTGTGTTTTATGCAGAAATGTTTCAATCATATCATCAGATTAGTGCTAGCCTAGCCTTTTTAATGTTCTATTTTGAAGTTTATTTTTGAGTGTACCTTTCTACAAATTCTGATATAAGCTTACTGCTTAGAATAAAATATCAAAATGACAGTTTCAAAATATTGAAACTCTCCATCTATTTAGAAGATAACAAATACCACCAATGAGTTCATAAATAATACAACCCAGAAAACATTTCTATAAATTTCTTCCTCTCTCCATCCTCACTGAACCGTCAACTTACTTCCCTGAGGCATTTGAAAGAGTGACCAGAGTATTAAAAATGAAAGTGTAGCAAGGTAAGCAGAAAAGAGACAGCTGATTCCACTGGAAAAAGAAAGTGTCAGCATTTACCGTGAGTGCACGGGAAACCAAACTTTTACAGGGCTCTTGACTTTATAAAACACCAGAAGAAGGGGAAAGAGCACATGCTAACCACTTGCACTCTCTCATTAAAAGTAGTTTGGCAGAGGAAAGATAAACTATTGCCTAAATAGCAAAAAAGACCTTTCCAGTCTCATCACCCAAAGTCTATCTGTCACAGGGGCCACAGCATACTGCTAAAACTGACGTGCTTCCTGCCCATGGTGGTGCAGACTGCCAGGCCTGACTGAGTGTAGCAGCAGGACTGTGGAGGCTCGGAAGGCTGCTTTATTTGGTAATTGTTTGGGAATAGATCTCTATACTAGCTACATAATTTCTCACAGGGATGCTATATCATCTGAGGGCTTCAAGTTCTATTCACCTGGAAAATGTAATCTACAATAAGGAGGAAAAAAAAGTGTACAGCAGCATGACCATGATGTCTCTACAAGGCAAAAATGCCTGCAGTAAAGAGAGACACACTGATTTAAGCACTGCTGTCAACATTTGCTTCCTGTGGGCTCCAAGGACCAATACACTCTTGCAGGGAAGCAAATTTGGGTCTTATAGACAGACAAAGCTCCTAGAACTGATTATTCAGTCAACTCCCCAGGAGCTCTTAACACATTTCATATTTTTCAATTTGAAAGAATGTACTACTTATCTAGAAACCTCCTTCCTCCCAGAAATACAATCCATCAATAAAAACATCACACCAGGAAAAAAAAAAAAAAAAGTAAAATTAAATGTCTTCCTATTTATTGTTACCTTTTTGGTCCTGTACATTGATGTATGTCTAGTATCTAGTTGCCCATCTAAAAAAATAATCATTTCTTAGATACACTATTCTCACAGTCATAATGAATGACTCAGTAAAAGGTTGCTGAGTCGGGATCTCCAACTCCACTGGTTCTAATAACCAGCATCACAACAAGGGTCATCCCTGGACACTGTTTACAAAACCGATCTAAAACAGATGCACTAAGACAGATGGACATAAAAATTCTAATTGTTTAGATGGGTTTTAGCTCTGGCTACAGTTTCTGATATATTGGTAAATTTACAGTTTTCACCATGTCATTCAATATTATCACTTGGAACTTAACACTTGTTTTAGAGTTATAAATTGTCCTGACACTCTTAACCAATGACTCAGACAGGACTAGAGCTAGAAGGAGCTTTAAATAAATTGTCATTCTTTAGAACTGACATTTTTGCCTACTCTACCAGTTTCTATAAACATTTAAAATTTAGAGGCAGATAAAAACAAACAAAAATGAAAAACTACAGGTACAAATTGAAGTGAAACGAAGCTGACTCATCATAGACCCTGTGATGTTATACCCAATTTGCAGGAAAAAAAGTCTCACAAGCCACTCACGTAATAGCCAATGAAGCCTTCATTCTGCTGGGGTCACCAACTTATGTCCCGCAGGACAGCAGGGTGGTAGAAAATGGCACCTGCTCGTAGCAAGGGCAGGGTTTATAAAGCACAGGGTTAATGGGCCCTCAGGTGGAGACGGTTTAAGGGTGGGTTAATGGGCCATCCGGTGGAGACAGTTTAAGTCACCTTTGCTTATTACAGTGATGAGAAAGTTGGTGCAACCCAGATAAAAGACTCAGGAGACTGAGGTGAGCTTTGGACTCATTTCACCTCACATATTCTGCTCCCTTCTGGTTCTTGGCACCAGGTGCACAGGTACAAGGGTGAAGTATACTAAACCTGTACTCTGAGACTTCTCAGCTTTTAAGAGAGAAGCCAAAACACAAACTTTTACAAGACTCATAAGGTACTGGGAGAGGAACAGCTGAGGACTTAGGAAGGAAGGAGGGAAACCTGACTCTTCCCCCACAGGATACTAGACGCCTGTGAAGAGCAAGCAAGTCTCACTCAGGGGAACTCCTGCCACTCATGTCATGTGGTAAGTGACGATCTCTGCCTCAGAAAACTGGTGAGGGAACCATTGGTGTTAATTGCTTCAGTGGATCAGCATGTCTCTCATTGCTAGTTAAAACCTTTGAACATTGTTAACATAGCCCGACTGCCCCGTAGGAGCCCAGGCCTGGTCACTCCCAGTCCATCTTCTTCCGCTAGGGTGGCCCCTCTCACATGTAACTGCAGCAGCTTGGCCTGCACAGTGAGGTGCCACCTTTTTCGCCACAATGCACATGAAGGAATCTGCATCCATGTGGACCTAGCAGAAATGGTGGGACCTCACTGGAGAGCTTGAAGTGCCAATTATACTATGATGCCACTGAGAGGGACTCCAGCTTCTCCAGAGGGACTGATTTCTCAGACATGATGGGATCTTATTGGGTAGAAATGTTTGATTACAGCAACTCTTTCCACCTGAAGTTTCTGTTAAAGGTGTTCATTCCAAAACCCTCCTTAAGGATTCTCCGCGATGAACTGTGTCATAGAAGCCCATAACTGATTTTGGTTTTACCATACAATTATACACTAATCAAAGAAACTCTGATCAAATCATAACCAATGAAATGTGAACTCAAAAGCCCCCAATTTAGACCTCAATGGAGTCCTAGAGAACTTTTCCTGAAGTTGCCTAGAGGAATGTGACTGCTGCCAGGAAACACTCATTACCCTACATCTCCCTCCACACCTGCCAGTCTCCTTCTTCCAAGATAATCTCTGTAATCATATTCCATAAAAGAAGAGAAATTTTTTTAAAAAAATGAAACAGCCTGGGGATAAAAGTCCTCTGGGGCATTCAACCAATAAAATTTCTTCCTTTAGTTTCTCCTTGTCAGATCTGGATAGTACCACACTATATCTATTTTTAAAGGCCTGTGTAATGAGCTCTGTGGTATCCATGAATTATGTAGAACAATTTTTCCTTTTTGATAGAACAGATGGGATTGTTGTTCTCATATGAGGTATTCTAAGGTGTCTGTGACCCTTCAGAGACATGGAATGCCCCTCAGAATGAAGAGACAATGAACACCACTAAATGTCTTATTCAAGTCCCTTGGCTTAGAAATCTTGCTTTATGTTCTACACCAGAAATGCCATCCACAAGCTTATTCATTCATCAATAAATTTAAATAGCTTCTATATGCCAGGAATTGTCCAGTTTTCTTCAGATACACAAGTGAACAAAGTAAACAAAAAATCCTTGCCATCATAGATCTCCCTGTGTGGCAAAGTGATACTAGGTTTAGGATGGAAATGACGTTAGAAGAGAAGAAAGGACAAACCAGTCAATAAATGGTATTGGGACCAGTGTGCATCCACTTGGAATAAAGCAAAAGTAAATCCTCACCTCACACTAGAAACCAAAATTAATAACGGGTAGAAATTTTTAAAATAGCATATAAAAGTATACTGGCAGGGCACAGTGGCACATGCCAGCAACTTGGGAGGCTGAAGCAGGAGGATTGCAAGTTCTAGACCAGCCTCAGCAATTTAGTGAGGCCCTAAGCAACTAAACAAAGCCCTGTCTCAATTGTTAAGTGTCCCTGGGCTCAATCTCTGATACCAAATAAATAAATAAATAATAGTCATGAAACTTTACAGTAAGAAAGAATTTCTTAAACAGGACACAAACCAAAATTTATATTGCTGTTGTGTTTGATTATATAATAATTAAAAGCTTCTGAAAACACAACAAAAATCAAGTCACAGATTGGGAGAAGGCACACAACCAATAAATAATTGATATTGTCATAAAATAGTCCCACAAACTAAAAGCTTCATTTTAAAAGGGCAAAGAATATGAGCAACAAGAGAAAATCTGGGTAGCCAGTAAACTTCTAAAAGAGTGTTTCCAGGAAAATGCAAATTAAAACAGCAATAAGATGCAATTTTACACCCATAAACTGGCAAACATTTTAACAACAGACACTATCAAAATGTTGATGAAGATGTGGGGAAATAGGAACTCTCATACATAGGCTAGGAGAAAGGTACAAATAGATACATAATAGAGAAATTGGGCAATACTGCTTCTGGTAAATTTAGAGGTGTTGAGCTTACACTCTCGTCTATTCCCCTAGAGAAACTTGCATGTATTTACAAGAAAGGCTGCATACAAATGTTCTTAGAAGCATTGTGTTTAAGAGCAAAAGTTGAGAAACATCTGCTTAGTAAAGGACTAGATATGACATATTCAACAGCTATATTAGATGAATCAATTGGGGCCATATTAATGGAGTCCCCAGAAATAAAATGTTGAAGGAAAAAAATGAGTTGCCTACAATATAGTAACAGAGTTTCAAAATCTGCAAAACCTTATAGGAGAACAGATTTGTACCAAAAGTGTCTTGAAAAACCCACTAAAATGAAAGATATCAAATTCATGATAATGGTTATTTATGTATTGGAAGAAAGGTAGGATTAGGGAAGAATATATAAATATCAAAAGACAAAATTGCAACAAAGTAACTTCAAATATATAATTGACTTTTGTTTATGATTCTAGAACTTGACAACACCTCATTCTGTAAAACAGAAGGAGTGTTCCAATGAGCTGAGTGGAGGAGTTCGGCTTTATAGGCAGAAAAGGACTGAAGAAGACAGAAACATGGGGGAAAAAAGCAGATTGGTAATTTCAAAGTTATTTTCCCATATGGAAAAATAGAGGAATTTCCTTATTATGTTGATTCATGTTGACTGGAATCTCCTGCTTTTTGGAATTCCTGGCCTTTTCAAACTTCAGTTTAATTATGTGGCACTTAGCACAAATAACTCAATTCTGGTTTAATCTGGTTTGTTGGAGCCTAGTGTAGGAAGCTAGTACAAAATAATGGCCTTACATTGTCTAAAACACCTATCCTCAACTCATATTGTAATACTTTGTTCCTTTTAAAATATCTCAAATGAAGATAGTAAAAGCTTAAGTTTTAATAAATCTGATTGGTAGGTACATAGATGCTCACAATATTACCCTCTATACTTCCCTACAAACGTAAAATGTTTCATACTAGCATTATTGATTTTTAAATAAGAGGAGAAAAAACTAAAACAATACCAGAGGAAATTTGTTCCCTTTTGCCTGATCTAATGAACAAGGAATTGAAGAACACAGGCTCATCCTATCTAGGCTAAAGAAGGAAATTAAAAGCATCTTCCCACTTGTATCTGCCCCACTCCCAGAGCAGACTGTTCTCTGGTTGTCCCTGCAGCATTGGCAGCTGCCTGCTGACAACATGCAAAACCCCTTTACCACTGCCCTCTTCAGTCATTGTCTATCAGCCACTGTTTGAACCTGTGGGAAACCCACCCTCAGGAAGAGTCTGGAAGCAGGAAGAAATTGTGCACCAAGACTGAGCCCTACAGTCTCCAGGGACAGACCCTGGCCATCCTCTGTCTTTCAGTGTTTGTCATTCCCATTTTTTTAAAAGTTAATCAAAATTTTATGATCCTGCCCAGAGAAAATAGACATCAACCAATTTGGTCAGGTCATAAATTAGAAACACAAAATAAAATTAAATTATGGCTTTCCCTTCTTCCTCTCAGAGGTATTTTTTCAATCTTATCTTAAAGGTGTTTAAGACATTAACTTAATTTATTCACTCTAATTTCTACAGGTAATAAGTTCAGATGTCAGCTTGTCTGGGAAACTTCAAACTGTTTTCTTTGCAAAATGATACTGCCTTTAAAAAGGCAAGGAACAAAGAGGAATGAAGGGAAGGGAGGGGGAACAAGAATAGGAAAGATAGAATAAATTAGACATTACTTTCCTATATGGATATATGAATACATGACCAGTGTAATTCCACATCATGTACAACCAGAAGAATAGGAAGTTATACTACTTATATATACAATATGTCAAAATACATTCTACTGTCATGTACAGCTAATAAGAACAAATTTTTTAAAAGGCAAGGAATTGTGCACAGTCTTCCTGCATTATACCTATTCTGGCCAATAGAATCAATAGGAGTTTAAACACAAATTATTGTTTTATTACATTTTTAAGTCATAGATGATATCCTTCAAGGATGACTTTTAATATACAAAGATCATTTCGACACCTGTTTAATTCCTGTCAACATATTCTACAGTCTTTTTATAGTCGAACTTCCCCAATTTTTGTTAAATTTTTCATGTTTTGCTTTTGATCAGCAAGAACTGTGCCTCCCAAACTCTAGCATGTACATGAATCACCTGGGGATCTTGTTAAAATGCAGATTCTACATTCAGTAGGTCTGAGGCAAGACTTGAGATTCTGCATCACTAACAAGTTCCCAGCTGATGCTGATGGGTCACCTTCAAGCTGCAAGAAACACACTGTGCATTTTATAAGGGTGCGTAAGTTGCTTATTTTCTGACTCCTTGCATGTTTGAGAACATCTTTTTTTAATTGTCAGTTTGTTTTAGTCGTATATTTTTTTTGCTGCTGTGACTTAAAGACTCAATTAGAACTGTAGAGGAGGAAAAATTTATTTAGGGGCTCACAGTTTCAGACATCTCAATCCATGAACAGCAGGCTCCTGCCTTGGGGCAGGACATCATGGCAGAAGAGTGTGGCAGAGGGAAGCAGCTCACATAGTGATCAGAAAGCGAAAGAGACTCCACTCTCCAGATACAAAAAATGTACCACATAGCCACGCCCCCAGTGCCCCACCTCCTCCAGACACACCCCATCTGCCTCCAGTTACCACTTCGTTAATCCCATCAGGGATTAATTCATTGATCAGGTTTCTCCTTCAAATCTTCTTGCATTGTCTCACACATGAACTTCTGGAGGACACCACGTCTAAACCATAACACAGTTCATATGAATAACATCTTCACAAGGAACAGAATGTTTGAAGCATAGACTTTTTCTCTCAAATGTCTTCAGTTACATGCTCCATTATCTTCCATTGTTCTGCATTGTGGGGAATATTGAGGCTAACTTTATTTGAGCTCATTGGGGATATTGTGCCAATATTTTTCCTGGTTGGAAGCTTGTCAGATCTTTTATATATTAGATAAATACAAAATTTTGCAAAAACAAATCTAAATGTTTCTATTTTCACTTAAAGTAGTCATGGACACAGTAAGTACTTTTAACATGAAATTAAGAACTTTCAAGTCTATGAGAAAGAACTAAAAAGAAATCATGTACAAAGAATTATAGGATCAGCATGGGGTATAGCTCAGTGGTAAAGTGCTTGCCTAGGATGCACAAGGTCCTAGGTTTGATCCCCAGCATAGAAAAAAAAAAAAAAAATTAATGGACCAAAAGAATGAGAAGACAAGCTACAAGAAAATAATTTCAAAAGGCATACTTGATAGGAAATAAATTTTTTTCAGTTTTCTTTTTTTTTTTAATTAGAGCATTATAGTTATATATAGTAGTTGGGTTCATCTCAACAAAATCATACATGCATGGAATTTTATTTCATTTCATGATCTCCCCTCTTTTCTCTCCCTTTCTCAATCCCCTCCATTCTCCTTCCTGTACTGATCTTCTTTTCACTCATCTAATTATTTATTTTGATTGGTTCTACTTTTTTTGGGGGGAGAGGGGTACCGGGGATTGAACTCAGGGTCACTCGACCCTGGCGGAGTGCCCCTGAGCCACATCTCCAGACCTATTTTGTATTTTATTTAGAGACAGGGTCTCACTGAGTTGCTTAGCACCTCACTGTTGCTGAGGCTGGCTTTGAACTTGTGATCCTCCTGCCTCAGCCTCCCAAGCCTCTGGGATTACAGGCATGCACCACTGCTCCCAGCTTGATTGGTTCTACTTATAAAGGTAAAATTCCTTGTGGTATTTTTACATATGCACATAGCATGATTTTTTAAACTTCATTCAGCCTTTCCTCCCTTTTCCCATCCTTCTCTCCCTCTCGATCTCCTTCTTCTACTATACTGATCTTTCCTATGTTTTTATGATATCTGATCCTCCCCTTCTTCTTTATTTTTCTCTAGCTTCCACAAATGAGAGAAAACATTTGACCCTTGATTTTCTGAGACTGACTTTTTTACTCAGCATGGTGTTCTCTGTTCCCATCCATTTACCATCAAATGCCATAATTTCATTCTTCTTTATTAGTGAAACTCCATTATGCATATATACCATAATTGTTAATCCATTCATCTATTGACATAGGCATCTGGGTTAATTTCATAATTTGGTTATTGTGAATTGTGCTGATATAAACATCGAGGTAGCTGTATTGCTATAGTATGCTGATTTTAGTTCTTTTGGATAAATGCCAAGGAGTGAGACAGCTGGGTCATACAATGGTTTCATCCCTAGTTTTTTGAGGAATCTCCATACTGCTTTCCAGAGTGGTTGTACTGGTCTTCAGTCTCACCAGCAATGTACAAGTGTACTTTTTTCCCCACATCCTTGCCAGCATTTATTATTGTTTGTGTTCTTGATAATTGCTGTTGTGATTGGAGTAAGATTAAATCTTAGTGTAGTTTTGATTTCCATTTCGCTGATTGTTAGATATTTTGAACATTTTTTCATATATTTGTTGGATATTTGTGTTTCTTCTTTTGAGAAATGTGTTTAGTTCTTTTGCCCATTTATTTATTGGGTTATTTGGTTTTTTTGGTGTTATTCTTTGAGTTCTTTATATGTGCTGGACATTAAGCTCGTGTCAGAGAAGCAGCTGGGAAAGTTTTTCTTTCATTCTGTAGGCTCTTAATTAATTGTTTCCTTTGCTGTGAAGAAGCTTTACTTGTTGTTGGTTTTTTGTTTTTGTTTTTTTTTGGTGTTGTTGTTGTTTTGTGGTACCAGGGATTGATCCCAGGGGTGCTTAATTTTGTTGCATTGCTTAGGGCCTCACTGAGTTGCTGAGGCTGGCTTTAAACTCATGATTCTCCTGCCTTAGCCTCCCAAGCCACTGGGATTACAGGCATATGCCACCATGTCCAACTAAAGAAGCTTTTAAATTTGATGTCACCCCACTTATTGATTCTTGCTTTATGTTTTTTTTTTAATAGATTTAGGGGTTTTGTTAAGGAAGTCAGTGCAGCACCAGTATGATGGAGTGTTGACCCTAGTTTTTCTTCTATCAGTTGCAAGTTTTCTAATCCAATTCCTAAGTCTTTGATCCATTTCAATTTGACTTTTGTGCAGGTATACTTTCATGAAATTAGTTGTATAGAACAACTAGACAAATCAATAAGTCTATAGAACACTTGAATGACACTGTAAACCAATTAGACATAACAGACATCTACAGAACACCCCACACAGTAAAAGAATATACATTTAGCTCAAGAGGACATGGAACATCGTCCATGTTTAATCATAAAAATGCTTAATCATAAAAATCATAAAATTTGCTGAATCATAAAAATATCCTAAATATATTTAAAAGGATTGAAATCATGCAGAGTATATTATCTGACAAAAATGGAAGTAAACAGAAATCAGTAACAAGATAATTTGTGGATTTACAAACATATGGAAGTTAACATCTCCTAAATAACCAACGAGTTACAGAAGAAATAACAAGAGGAATCAGAAAATATTTTTAAATGAATGAAAACAAAAACAATGCATTAAAACTTATGAGATACAACTAAAACATTGTTTAAAAATAAATTATTGGCTTTCAATGCCTATATTGAAAAGAATAACTACATTAGAGTATTTATAAAATATAATTCATGTGTTGTTCTCAGCTTTTCCTGTCTCTTCTTGAGTTCCTCACCACCTATTCCTCAAAGCAGCTGGGGCAACTGCATTCATTACTTTATGCTTTTTAAATCAATTAATCATAATAACCCTAATCCATAATATATTTTCTCTATTTTTTTTTTTTTTTTTCAGTTAGAGAGTTGAAGCACTGGGAAGTTAAAATTGCCCCAGATCATTCAGTGTGTAACTGAGAGATAGGGAATGAAACATAGGAAGTCTAGAGTCCAAAGGTTAGATGAACTCAGGGAAAGGACTCAATTCTTGACTTTTGAATTTCCAAGCAAGTATTTAGAATTCATTTGTTCATGCTGTTTTTAGTTGGGTTTTCTATAATACGTAGCCTATAGTTTTTGTATGATCTATGAGCTAAGAATGCTTTTTATTTTTAATTTTTAAATTTGTTGAGAAAAAAAAAAACAAAAGAAATTTATTTTGTAAATCATGAAAATTATTAGAAACCATTTTCACTTTAGTTCACATTCCCAGAATAGAAGCTGGATATCCTCACTTGTCATAGCATACAGAAATTCCATGGCTTAGCAGTGGTAAAGTTTTACTGCTAGTTTTTGTTTTGTTCTGGTATTTTTTTGAGATCAAAGTTAAGACTAAAATTGTTCTGAATGAGAGCCAACCTTAACTATGATTACCAAATACCAAATCACCTTTGATATTAATTTTGTTGAAGACTCACTAATGTTTCTAGACTTAGAAACTCTCCTCTAGATTTATGGCTCTGGCTATGACAATATAGAGGGTATTGAACTAACTCACCTACTCAATGCACTTATGAAAGCTGAACAAAATGAAAAAATTGTGTAAGGGCACCAGAGAGCAGCCAATGCTGGAGGTATTCAAGGGGTTATGTGTTCCTTCAGAAAAGAAAAACACAGGAAACAAAGTCTACTGTCACCTTGGCTTTTTTATAAGAATATTTCCCAAGTTACAGAGCTGAGGAGTAAATGGAGCCCAAGGAAAAGCAGAGGTCCTGATGGTTCAAGCACGGGCAGCCAAAAAGCTGAAATGTTAGGGCAAGTCTCAAAGGTCAAGGGGCACAAAGAAAAGAGTCTAAAATCTGAAAGAAAAATAAAATAGCTTCGCAGGCAGCTTACAGCTAAAATATATGTACATGGGATTGTACTACAGAAAATCAACTGAAACCAGCAGCTGGAAGGCTAAAAAGCTAAGCATGAATGTTGTTATGGTTGGGGTTTTTAATGCCTCCCACCAAAAAACCTCATGTGTTAATGTGGGAAAGGTGAAATGATTCAACTATGAGAGTTGTAAACTCATAAGTAGATTCATCCATTTGATGGATTATTATTATGGATGTATTAACTACTACTGGGTGGTAACTAGGCAGGTGGGACATGACTGGAGCTGGTAGATCACTGGGGGCATAGCCCATGGCTCCTTCCTCTCTCTCTGATTTCCAGCTATCTTGAGCTGACAGCTTTCCCCTGCCATGCCTTCTGCCATGATGTTCTGCCTCAGGTTGGGCCCAGAGAATTGAAGTCAGTCAACCATGGACTGAAACCTCTGAAACCATGAGCCAAAATAAAATTTTCCTCCTCTAAGTTTCTCCTTTCACATATTTTGGTCACAGTGACAAAAGAGCTAATACAAAGGTAAACAACATCCTAGGCCTGAGGAAGCAGGGATTAGAGTTCAAGGCCCCAGCCCAGGTTAGAGGGGCTAACATTTCTACAAGCCAAGTCCCACTCAACCTAGGACTCAGAGAAAAACTTGAGCCTCAGCAAATAACTACTTTCAGATCAAACTTATTTTATGTTGATCCCTCTGCCAAAAAGCTAATCTTATTTGGTCCACTTTTTAGCCCAACAGATGGTCTCTTTTGGTACGGAGTATTACCAGACCTGTGCTACACAACATATTTTCCAAAGGTAAAAATGCTTATTTATAGCACTTGCTTATTTCCATTGTGTAAATATCAAACAGTACCAATCTCAGTTTACCAATGTAACATCACTGTATACAGAGTTGGGAAGAGATAATGTACAATTGACTCTCACCAGATATGTGAGCTATTTACAGAACACCACAATAATCCTGCTCCCCAAACCTGTGTTTCACATCTTCAAACAAATGAAAAGGAAAAATAACTATATGAACCTAAATACAGGTTATAATTTATCATTTGTTTAAATGTTAAGAAATGTTTAATTTATTTGTAAATAAAACCTGTTTTCACAGATTTTCCTTTCTATAAGTAAGACATAAGACATTATTCTTGAACATAATTTCTTCTTAGGCTACAGCATGAGTCTCTCTTTTAAAGACAAACAAAAGAAGTGGCTTGGACACCAATGAATAATTTTTCCATTTATTTGCCTTAAACAGATGTTGATTAAACATAGTTTGATTCAACAAATATTTATGGAATGTGTACTCCATTTATGGCACTCTGCAATGTAATGAAGGGTTTCCCATGTCTTCAATTATTCTTATCAAAACAAATATTCAATAGCCTGAAAGAAAACTTGTTGTAAGAAAATATTTATTTCTCAAGATTGTGGAGAGGAGGAGGTGAAATACCCAAAACAAAGAGCAGGAATAGAACAGCATACATGATGAGGCTGAGAAATTAGGGAATGACTCCAGGTCTCTGTTGTCCTTTGGGTGGTGCATGACTTCATCTTGAAATTATCCCCACAAATGACCTGAGATGGAATAAGACCACATTAACATTCTGATTTCATGAATTTGGGTTCTTATTACTTTATTTGTGGATCCTTTTCTTTTTTCTTCAGTGTAGTATTAGGTAAGTTCTTTGGGCTTTTTGTGTATGTCTAAACACAACTTTTCTAGCACTCAGGAAAGCATCGTATTTCCTCCTGAAACCCTGGCCTTCTAAAATATTTAATCTATAACATAGTCTTTTTGAGGGGAAAAGATTTTTTATTTTCTAGAGGTGATGGCTTGGTTTCCCTTTGCATCTTGGTGAATAAAAAGCACACACTGTAATATTAAATTATGTAGTTTGCTAAAATGCAGCCATTGTGTTTACTTTGGCCTGTATGATCCCACTTTTACCAACTTGTACTTGGCTTTGTTACATTTTGTTCATCTGTCATAGAAATGTGGAAAAGTATATTAGTTCCCTATTACTAATGTAACAAATTGCCACAAATGGAGTGGCTCAGAAAAACTCAAATTTATTACCTTACAGTACTGGATGTCAGAGATCTGAAATGGGTCTCAGCGGGCATAAGTCAAGATGTTCGTATGGCAGAGTTTTTTCTGGAGGCTGCTTACCTCTTCCAGCATCTGCAGGCTGCGTTGCATGGTCTGTGGCCCCTTCTCTTATTTTCAATGTTAACAATGACCAATAAGGTCCTCTCACCTCACATCACTCTAACACTGATTCCACCTCCTTCTTTACTTATAATTTTCCCATCTCAAAGTCCACTAAACAGTAATCTTAATTCCACCTGCAACCTTAACTGCCCCTTTGCCATATCACATAAGGCATTCAAAAATTTCAGGGCTTAGGACATAGGCATTTTAGAAGGGCCATTATTCTGACTATTGAAAATGAGGAAGAGAGGTAACTCAGTTTCAGCTGAGAAATGCCAGAGAGTATGCAGAACAATCTTTAAATATATATATATATATATATATATATGTATATATATATATTAGTTGTCAATGGAGTTTATCTATTTATTTATATGCAGTGCTCAGAATCGAACCCAGTTCTTCACACATATGAGGTAAGTGCTTTACCACTGAGCCACAACCCCAGCCCCAATGCAGAACATTCTTACAAGTCCATTTGTTCTCAAAAAAAGGTAACAGTGCATTGCCATTCTAAAACCAAATTCTTAACGGGCAATGTCTCTTTCCTGTGTGTGTGGCTGAGGTCCTTTCTTTGCATTTCCACAACAGAGGGGTGCTTAACCTAATAACTATGCTTCTAGAGTTGCTTGATGTGATTTCACAGCTGAAGCATGAAAACCACTCATTTCACAGATAAGGAAAGGAAGGCCCAAAGATGTGATGTCACTCACCTATATCTTCAGACTAAATGAGATAGAGAGAGACTCAGAAGCCAAATTTCTCAACTCCCATATCAGGACACTTTTCTACACAAGGCCACATGTCAATGACCGAGAGTCCTTAATAACTTTCATACTATTAACATTAGGGATAAGCTGAGCATAGAATCCATCACTTAAGAAAATGAAGAAAGAAGCTCTGAATGATATTATTGGTAGTGATACAATTTATTGTTAAAAGGAGACTGAGTAGACTATAACCTAGTCCTAAACACTCCTGTAGCAGAAGATGTTGACTGACTGGTCCCACCACGATTCCAAATCCCCTCATAGGATAAAAGATAGAAAATATAAATACTCTCTTATCCCCCAGCATCTAATTAAAAAAAAAAAAAAAAAAGAATCTGCCAAATGGATATAAGGTGTTCTGAGAAAGCTTTTGCTTTCAAGATTAAATGCACATCATACCCAGGTTGTATCTTCCCATTTATTCCTACTTCAATGTAAGAACTTTTGTTTGTTGCTGTATTCCAGGCATTACAAAAGGTGGCTCAAACATACTTAAATATTTATTGAATAAATAGTTATTGTTTAATGAGGCCAGAAGTTATAACAGATACTTCAAACTTGGAAAATCAGACTTCTAGAGACTTAGTCCTTGACATTGTTTTGTCAATAAATTAATATCAACAGTTGCTTCCCTCCAAGTTTCCGTTATGTGACAAATTTTTTTTTTTTTTTTGTACTGGGGATTGAACTCAGGGGCACTCGCCCACTGGGCCACATCCCCAGCCCTTTTTTTGTATTTTTATTAGAGATAGGGTCTCACTGAGTTGCTAAGTGCCTCGCCATTGCTGAGGCTGGCTTTGAACTTGCGATCTTCCTGCCTCAGCCTCCCAAGTGCTGGGATTACACCACCACGCCTGGCTCTTCAAAATTTAACTTTACTTGATCTTTCTTATATATCAGGAATTTTGTTACTTGCTGCCAAAAGCATCCCATATTAATGGAGAACTTCATATACTATAACTCTATAATGCAATCAGATATTTAAAAACAGCCCCCTCTGGTAGGTAAGAAATTTCTGGGGTAACAATGATAATCAACATATTCATAGGAGTGGTAAGCTTCAATGTTTTATAGAAGCTCAAGTATACATTTAAACAATTCAGTTAATGTATATAGATGTGCGCATTTAATTATATCTGAATTTTAATCCAAAGATTACAAATACTAAATTCTAGTTAACAATACATATGCCTCAATTTTTATAGGGAAGTATGCTGTTATGTTCAGTTTACCTTGGATCACACCAGAAAATAAGCTACAGACTGATGGATGGCCAAAGGATTCACAGGTGATAAAGCAACATAAACAGACTGTTAGACAAGGGGTGGGTATATGGATATTCACCCTCAAATTAGTTCAACTTTTATAGCTTCATCTTATAAATGTATGTTCCAGACTTGGAAGAAATGATGGTTCTGAAACTTTCTACTTATGTGAAAAGAGTAGTTCTCTGGTGGTGAGCTGGAGGAAATGACTGGAGAATGACTTCTGAAAGTGTATATAGCAATCTTGCTACTAATCCACACATAATGAAATAATCAATGGCAAATTATTTTTTGAACTTGACAAAATTAATACTAAATTTCCCTGGAAGAATGAGCCGACAATAATAGATAAGAATTCAGTGGGGGGGAGCAGGGTAATAAAGAGAAATTTATTCAGCTGTATATTAAAACAGAATAGATGAGTAATGAGAAAGTTTTATCCTGATTGACAAACAACTGTACTCCATTTCTGGAATTTTCATATATAAGATCTTTTTTTAAATCTTGGAAATACTGCATGAAATGTAACTAAAATATTCTTAAAATTATAATTGAGATGTAAAAAAATAAGAGAAGTTTCCAAAAGTCAAAACTCCAGTCCACAAATAAGAACTTCTTGAAAACTTTACCCATCTGACTAACATATAGCACACTTGATGATGGTAGAGTGTGAGAATAGAGGCACCAAAAGGAGAAATTACAGAGAATAATTCAATTAAGTACATCATGCACCCAATATTTGGAAAGCAAGGGCAGCTTTATGGGCTTCTGGAAAAATAACCTCTGAAATACTTGACATTATGATTTGATCAGGAAAAAAATTGGTCATAATCTCCATTAATGTTTATTTGTATGTTATGTACATATAAAAAGTGTCGATGTCAGCCGGGTGTGGTGGCACATGCTTGTAATCCCAGCACTTGGGAGGCTGAGGCAGTACCAAAAAAAAAAAAAAAAAAAAAAAAGTGTCAATGTCTTATGTATATTACAAAACCAGAAATATAATTTTAAAATAGGAGATTGTGCACATATATGCTCCTGTGTATTCCAATAGGAACTATTTTGAGCACCACCAAAGATATCTTGCTCATGTCTCCTCCCTCACTTTGGAAGGCTTGGCTTGTATGAGTCTACATCACATAAAGTGAGGATGAAGCAGTAAGAAAGTCCCACATCCCTCCTTTACCTCCCAGATGATGACTGAATCTCTGTTCATTTCTTTAGGCTTAGTTTTTTATTATAAACAACTTCCAGTCCCCTTCCTGATAATGTACTTAATTACAAAAAGTAGAGAGATCCTGAAGGCAACAGATAACTCAGTGAGAAAGAGATCAATGCAGAAAGCAGAGGTGAATGTCAGAAGTCCTGAGGCCCCAAACATCTCCCTCTTGGGGTAATAAAATCATTTACTCAGCAAGAATTATAGCACAAAAATGAAAAACTTTAGTTCTCACTCATTTTTTTTTTAAATAAAACAGCAATTTGTCCACTTTTGAACATTCCAAACTGAAAAGAGAATGAGCCATGCTATCTTCTACCCTATCCATGAGAACAACTGACTGTAGAAACAGCCCTTTCTCCAGCCTCTCACATTGTCTACATACTGTACCTGCTGCTCAAAGAGATGCCCCAAGTGATTGGACAAGTTTTAGTCAAGAAACTCTGGGTATTAAGTTTCTTTCATATCAGCTGAATTAAAAACATGAATATTTTTACAAGTCTGGAATCTTCCATTTTTAAAGTATTCCTTAATCATTAAAAATAATGCTTTTTAAAAAAACTCTAGATTACTTCAAAAAATTTTGTGCTATTTTCCACTTATCTTATACTATCTAAGTTTTAAGTAAATATTTTGAATAAAACTGAAAGTAAAACATAATAATTTTTCTTAATCTTTACAGAAAATTAAATCCAGCTAACCACATGAAGGAAGGAATTAGAAGGGAAAATTTGTCTTTTATGGACTTATTCGTGAATATATAGAAAACTCCCACTTCTTTTCCAGTTATGACCCTTTTTGTTCTATTGGCACAGGTCTGGACTGGAGTTAGAATTCAGTGACTTACTCAAAGCTCCTACTCCATTGGATCCACACACATCTGTAGATCAGATACCCTTCTGGCTAGTTTCTAATCTTATCCTTAGAGAGAAAGAGCTGTTCACAGTGCCAACTTTTGCTGATAACAGTATAAACATTAGTGTATTAATTGGTTTTAATTATTACTTATTTGACTAAAAACAAAATTACAAAAATGGATTTATGTTATTAATCAAAAGATATTGACATAACTGAACATCTTCTTGGTGTATTCAGCACATTCTGCATTTTTCGTTTTTTGGACCACTGACTTTTGGAGTAGACAGTAGACCGCTTTGTCAGAAAAAGCAAACTCTCCAAAGAGATTGGGCCTCAGCCACAGGATAAGAAATTATGTATTGAAAATTACATATCTTGCCTCTAAAATGGTATCATGCCCATTTTTTCCACAAATAGGCTTGAGAATCTATTCTGCATAGGGGTTTGTTCTTACCTAACTGAATGGCGTTATCATGCAGTTCTCCTCCCCATGTTGCTGGGATGAATAAACTAAGTTTAAGAAAACCATGCTAACAGGAGTCTGATCAAGTAGGGGCAGGAAGGCACAGAAGCTACATTTCTGGAGACTGGATCATTCAATTTTAGGATATATGCCTGCAAATGCTGCGTGCCAAGCAAGGTGCAACAGGCAAACAAATCGTTTGGTTCAGCACATCAAGTAGGATCTTTCTTCCTCACACAGCAAATATGTTGTGGAGTCAATGCATTATAAGGCCAGAGTTTCAGAAGAAAAGGGGTGCTTCTCCTGAGTGCTAGAAAACAAAGTGAAATAAATATGTGTAAAAAGCCCAAAAGAACAGGGTGGCTCTTTCCCAAAAGGGAAGAAAAACCACAAATAAGGTAATAAAATTCCAATTTCATGAAGTCAGATGCTGCCGTGGGACATTATGGGAATGGCTGCAAGTGTTGTCACCATGGAGCTCACACAGCACCAGCACCACAGTGGAAACTGGGAACCTCTGCACTACCTGCTCCAGTCCAGTCCTTTTGGGCAAGTTCTTGTCTGCATGGTATGTGCTTGGCGTAAACGTTTTTCTCCTCCTCCCTACAATTTTAATAAGGAAATAGTTTCTTTCCATAAATTTCTTCACTGGCTGAAGAACCTAATGATTTGATAAGAATAATTGAAGAAATCTAAATCTTCTCATTACTCACTAGGATGCCTTACATACAGTACATATTCCATAAATGCTTCTAGAATCAAACTTTGATTAATCAACATTTGTTTGAAGTAAATGTAGGAGTTATTCTGGAGTCCAGGTCACCTCTACTATTTGACTTTGAGGGAGATTCACTCCTGCTATAGTTCAAAGAAGTTATACTTATGAATATTTATATAAATGACACCTTTTGGGGGGAAAATCTAAAATGAGAGAAAATGACAGCTGCTTTCGAAAACCTTGCTCTCTTTCCTGCATCCTTAACCTCTAAGAAGAATTCTTTCCCACCATACTGCTCATTGGCACATTTTAACTTTCCTCCCTGTGGAAACTTGGAGTTCTCTCAACACCCAACCCAGTGAAGGGTCACTGGGCTGGAGCTATAGCTCAGCAGCAGAGCACTTGCCTAGCATGTGTGAGGCACTGGGCTTGATCCTCAGCACCATATAAAAAAAAACAAATTAAATAAAGGCATGTTGTCTATCTATAACTACCAAAAGAATAACTTTTTTAAAAAAGGAAAGAAATGTCCTTCACTAACTGTAGAGGTATGAAAACTAATGATTCCCCAGACTCTAATATCATTTGAGCTCCATCCATGATCTGGTCTCTACCAAATAGATGCAACTGCATGTGATCTGTGAGGGAGTCAGGAAGAAGAGTCTAGGCTTGTGCTGCTGTTTTATGTTAACAAGCTTAGCCATGGAAGCTTTTCATTTTTCTGAGGCAGAAATGAAGGACATCATATCTGGTTTTAGCGTTGTAAAGGCCAAAAAGAAGAACCAAAGCAAGCATGCATTTCATGACATGGATCCTGTCTGAAGTGGTAGGTCCTAGAATAAACACTGTATGGCATTTGTACTGTAATGGCAGAGATCAGCCTCCTTGATGTACAGTACCTAATATCGTTCTGATTTACTCCTGGAAGCTCATCCATGAGCATGGTCCTGACCTTCTGACTGTAGCACCTTATTACTTTCTGTTTAAACTAGCTTCTAAAACACTTCCTCTCTTCACATCTTTTTCCTTCTATTCTTTCTTTGATCTGCAACAGTCAGACAAGAGGGGGAGGGAAAAGATTTTTTTCTGAGAAAGTTAAAACTTTATTTGTCCAGGCTAAGCATGGACAACTGTAACATAGAATTTTCACAATGAAGTGTGGGTATGATATAAAGAAGTGCCTGCCACACAGGACACAATAATTCTTCCCTGAGACCAGGGAGGAGGACTGAACAGGGTGCAAGAAAAAATATGTCCCCGTTCAAGGTTCATGACTCATATCTCAGAGGGAAAATTAAAACCAATGGAGGAAAAGAGAAGCACCCAGATAGTTCAGGAATGAACTGGTAGATAGCAGGACTGGTGCTCTCCTCTCCTAACCAAGGAGATAGCAAGTCTCTTAGGAAAGTCCCACAAGCAACATGGTGCCACATTCAACAAGAAAGAGTTATAGAAGCAATAGATAAGGGCAGGTGCATTTCAGGACAAAAGAGTGATATAGGGAAACCTCACCACCTGGGGAGTAGAAATACTATGGTGGAGATTGGGGTACAGGAAGATATCTGAGGTCAAGAAGAAGTAGCTGCAAAGTTCAGAGCTTTGGCAGTTAGACAAAAGGAGCAATTTGACCAGCCGTACCTCACTATATGCCAGCTCAAAATATTCAGGGAACAGGCACACCCAGGAACATCACTACAGATGTCACAGTGACAGAGACTGATGCCCAAAACAAAAGCAGGGCAAGAAAACTTGAGTAGAGGCCAGCAAGACCATGTATTACTTTCCTGTTGTCAGAATAACATATAACCTCTGCTGGAAAAATAATCCATCCCTGAGTGGTAGAAAGGACAAAAGGGAGGCATTATGTAAAAACAAAAGACATAAAAAACCAAAGCTGAGAATGTGCATAAAGGTAGCTAAGATAGAAATTAGACAGTGATTGCAAAAATATTTGAATTTAGTTAAAAAATCATTGATTGGACTGAAAATACCAGAACAAGAAAGAGTGAGGTGTTTGGTCATGGCAGACTGGAAGATTCAAGGACAAAGGGGCTGAATTGTAGAAAATAAAATTTGGGTTTTTTTTAAATCAGTCATTATGTGTAAATTTTGACCCTACTGTAATCGTTAGTTTATTAAGTGTATACCATGTGCCAGTCACTGCCCTAATTAAATAAATGTAAAGGTTGTTATTTTTAAAATCTTGGTGTAATCTAATTATCTTTGTTTTACAAGTAAGGAAACTAAATCACAAATATTAAATAACTTGCCTAAAGATGAACACAATTATGTATATATTAAAGATACGATAAAACCATAACTATGGCTGAACAGTATTCCACAAATTATCTCTAAGGAATAATCAGTCGCTTCTTTTTTTTAAATTTTTTATTATTCTAATTTGTTATACACGTTGGCAGAGTACATTTCATTTCATATTACATATAACGAGCACAATTTTTCAAGTTGCTGGTTTTATATAAAGTATTTTTACAACAATTGTGTCTTCATACATGTATTTAGGGTAATCATGGATAACTCAGTCTGCCATTATTCCTATCCCCTTGGCCCCTCCCCTCCCTCCCCCCTCTTTGTTCTATTTAAAGCTCTTTCATTACTCTCATCCCTACTAAACAGATCATTCAATCTTTGGTTTTTTTGGGATTGGCTAACTTCACATAGCATTATTTTCTCCAACTCCATCCATTTACCTGCAAATGCCATGATTTTATTTTCTTTTAGTGATGAGTAGTGTTCAATTGTGTATATATACCAAAGTTTCCCTATCCATTCATCTGCTGATGGGCATCAGGGTTGGTTCCACAATCAAGCTATTGTGAATTGTGCTGCTATAAACATTGATGTGGCTGTGTCCCTGTAGTAAGCTGTTTCTTAAGTCCTTTGGGAATAGGCCAAGGAGTGGGATAGCTGGGTCAAATGGTGGTTCCATTCCAAGTTTTCCTAGGAATCTTCATACTACTTTCCAAATTGGCTTCACCAATTTGCAGTTCCACTAGCAATGTAAGAATGTGCCATTTCCCCCACATCCTTGCCAGCATTTATTGTTGTTTTTTTTTTATAGCTGCCATTCTGACTGGAGTAAGATAAAATTTTAGAGTTGTTTTGATTTGCATTTCTTTAATCACTAGAGATGTTGAACATTTTTTCATATATTTGTTGATTGTTTGTATATCATCTTCTGAGAAGTGTCTGTTTAGTTCCTTGGCCCATTTATTGATTAGGTTATTTGGTTTTTGTTTGTTTGCTTGTTTGCTTGTTTGTTTGTTTTGGTTTCTTTTTTTTTTTTTTTTTTTTCGGTGTTAAGGCTTTTAAGAGCTTTAGAAATCCTTGAGGTTAGAGTTCTATCTGATGTGCTTGTGGTAAAGATTTCCTCCCATTCTGTAGGTCCTCTATTCACCTCACTGATTGTTTCTTTTGCTGAGAAGAAGCTCTTTAGTTTGAATCCATCCCATTTGTTGATTCTTAGTTTTAGTTCTTTCTGCTATAAGGGTCTTATTGAGGAAGTTGGGGCCTAAACCAACATGATGGAGATTTGGGCCTACTTTTTCTTCTATTAGGTGCAAGGTCTCTGGTTTAATTCCCAGGTCCTTGATCCACTTTGAGTTAAGTTTTGTGCATGGTGAGAGAAAGAGATTTAATTTCATTTTATGGTATGAGGATTTCCAGTTTTCCCAACACCATTTGTTGAAGAGGCTGTCTTTTCTCCAGTGAACATTTTTGGCACCTTTGTCTAATATAACATAACTGTAGGTATGTGGGTTCTGATCATCTCAATAGATGCAGAGAAAGCATTTGACAAAATACAACATCCCTTCATGTTCAAAATGCTAGAAAAAATAGGGATAACAAGAACATACCTCTACATTGTAAAGGCCATCTATGCTAAGCCCCAGGCCAACATCATCCTAAGTGGAGAAAAACTAAAAGCATTACCTCTAAAAACTGGAACAAAACAGGGATGCCCTCTTTCACCACTCCTATTTAACATAGTCCTTGAAACCCTAGCCAGAGCAATTAGACAGATGAAAGAAATTAAAGGGATATGGATAGGAAAAGAAGAACTTAAATTATCACTATTTGCACACAATATAATTCTATACATAGAAGATTCAAAAAATTCCACCAGAAATCTTCTAAATCTAATAAATGAATTCAGCAAAGTAGCTGGATATAAAATCAATACCCATAAATCAAAGGCATTTCTGTACATTAGTGACAAATCCTCAGAAAGAGAAACTAGGAAATCCACCCCATTTACTATAGCCTCAAAAAAAATTGGGGGGCTGGGATTGTGGCTCAGCAGTAGAGCGCTCGCCTTGCACGTGCGTGGCCCGGGTTCTATCCTCAGCACCATGTAAACATAAATGCATTGCATTGTGTACAACTAAAACAAATAAATAAATATTTTTTAAAAAATTTGGGAATCAACAAAAGAAGTGAAAGACCTCTACAATGAAAACTACAGCACACTAAAGAAAGAAATTAATGAAGATCTTAGGAGATGGAAAGATTACCTTGTTCATGAATAGGTAGAACTAATATTGTCAAAATGACCATTCTCCCAAAAGCACATACAGATTCAATGCAATACCAATCAAAATCCCAATATCATTCCTCATAGAAATAGAAAAAGCAATCATGAAATTCATCTGGAAAAATAAGAGACCCCAGAATAGCCAAAGCAATTCTTAGCAAGAATGAGCAAGCGCTCTACCACTGAGCTAAAACCCCAGCCCCCCCATACCTTATTCTTAACAGTATTTCCAGCTTCATGAATACACACGCACACACATACACACACATTAAAAAAAAAAAAAGAATAGGAGGAAGGGATGGGAGGGACTGGGGGTAAATATGTATTTAGACACAGAATATCTAGATGGTTGTTGTTACAGACATTCCCCATGCCTTTTTCCTAGATTCAAGTCACTTATTCTCTAGCTAATTCACATAAAAAGGACCAGTTATCACATGACCTTCTTCTCTAAATCCTGAAGCATAAGTGGACCACTATTACAAAAAAAAAAAAAAAAAAAAAAAAAAAAGACGAACAAAATTAAAGGGATACAGATAGGTAAAGTAGAACTCAAGTTATCACTATTCGCTGACAATATATGATTATATACCTAGAAGACCCAAAAAATTCCACCAGAAAACTTCTAGAACTCATAAATGAATTCAGCAAAGTAGCAGGATATAAAATCAACACCCATAAATCAAAGGCATTTCTATATATCAGTGACAAATCCTCTGAAAGGGAAATGAGGAAAACTACCCCATTTACAATAACATCAAAAAATAAAACAAAATACTGGGGAATCAACTTAACAAAAGATGTGAAAGACCTCTATAATGAAAACTACAGAACACTAAAGATTGAAATTAAGGAAGACCTTAGAAGATGGAAAGATCTACCTTGTTCTTGGATAGGAAGAATTAATATTGTCAAAATGACCATACTACCAAAAGTACCATACAGATTTAATGCAATTCGAATCAAAATCCCAATGACATTCCTCATAGAAATAGAAAAAAGCAGTCATGAAATTCATCTGGAAAAAAAAACAAGAGACCCAGAATATCTAAAGCAATCTTTAGCAAGAAGAATGAAGCAGGTGGCATCACTATACCAGACCTTAAATTATACTACAGAGCAATAGTAACAAAAACAGCATCGTATCGGCACCAAAATAGGCCAGTAGACCAATGGTACAGAATAGAGAACACAGAGACTAATGCATATAATTACAGTAATCTTATATTAGACAAAGGTGCCAAAAATGTACGTTGGAGAAAAGATAGCCTCTTCAACAAATGGTGCTGGGAAAACTGGAAATCCATATGCAGCAAAATGAAATTATACCCCTTCTCTCACCATGCACAAAACTCAACTCAAAGTGGATCAAGGACCAAGGCATTAGACCACAGACACCACACCTATTAGAAGAAAAAGTAAGCCCTAATCTCCAACATGTCAGATTAGGCCCAACTTCCTTAATAAGACTCCTATAGTGTAAGAATTAATATCAAGAATCAATAAATGAGATAGATTCAAACTCAAAAGCTTCTTCTCAGCAAAAGAAACAGTGAGGTGAATAGAGAGCCTACTAATTGGGAACAAATTTTTACCACATGTGCATTAGATAGAGCACTAATCTCTAGAATATATAAAGAACTCAAAAATCTTAACACCAAAAAAACAAGTAACCCAGTCAATAAATGGGCCGAGGAACTGAACAGACGCTTCTCAGAAGAAGATATACAATCAATCAACAAATACATGAAAAAATGTTCAACATCTCTGGCAATTAGAGAAATGCAAATCAAAACTACTCTAAGATTTCTTTTCACTCCAGTTAGAATGGCAGCTATTAAGAACACAAACAACAATAAGTGTCGGTAAGGATGTGGAGAAAAAGGCACACTCATACATTGTTGGTGGGACTGCAAAATGGTGCAGCCAATCTGGAAAGCAGTATGGAGATTCCTTGGAAAACTTGGAATGGAACCATCTTATGACCCAGGTATCTCACTCCTAGGTCTATACCCAAAGGACTTAAAAACAGCATATTACAGGGACACAGCCACATCAATGTTTATAGCAGCACAATTCACAATAGCTAAACTGTGGAACCAACCTAGATGCCCTTCAGTAGATGAATGGATAAAGAAAATGTGGTAGCCGGGCACAGTGGCGCACGCCTGTAATCCCAGCACTTTGGGAGGCTGAGGCAGGAGGATCGCAAGTTCAAAGCCAGCCTCAGCAATGGCGAGGCACTTAGCAACTCAGTGAGACCCTGTCTCTAAATAAAAATACAAAAAAGGGCTGGGGATGTGACCCAGTGGTCGAGTGCCCCTAAGTTCAATCCCCAGTACCACAAAAAAAAAAAAAAAAAAAAAAAAAAGAAAGAAAGAAAGAATGGAGTAAGAGAGAGCAATAAGAGAGAATAAAATCATGGCATTCACAGGTAAATGGATGAAGTTAGAGAATATAATGCTAAGTGAAGTTAGCCAATCCCAAAAAGCCAAATGCCGAATGTTTTCTCTGATTCACAGTGGGGTTGGGATGGGGAGTATAGGAGGATTAGAGGCACACTAGAATGGCCAATGGAGAGGGAGGGAAAAGGAGGGGGCAAAAGGGTGAAGGAAAAAAAAAAAGATGGTAGAATGAAATGGATATCATTACCCTAAGTGCATGTACGAAGATACAAATGGTGTGAATATACTTTGTATACAACCAGAGATATGTAAAAAACGTGCTCTATAAGTGTAATATGAATTGTAACGCATTCTGCTATCGTATATAACAACTTAGAATTTTTAAAAAGTCAAATAAATAAATAAAAATAAACCAAAAAAAAAAAAAAAAAAAATCAGAATCAGACAGACTCCAATATAATAATACTGGGTGATTTTGGCATCTCTCTCTCACCAATAGATAGATCATCCAGAAATAAACTAAGTAAAGACCCTTCAGAACTAAAAAGTACTTTTAATCAAATGTACCTAACAGACATCTATAGAATATTTCCTTATAAAAAAAAACACAAACATAATTCTTGAAACTCTAGTCAGAACAATCAGGCAAGTGAAGAAAATTAAAAGGATACAAATAGAAAAGAAGTTGTTAAATCATCTGTTTGCTAATGACATGATCCTATATCTGGGAAGCTCAAAAACTCTACCAGAAGATTTCTGATAAATAAATAAACAAATAATTTTTTTAAAACAATGAGTAAGACCAGGAGAGTAAAGGAAGTAGGACAAGAGGAGGAAGAAGGAAAGGGAAAGAGGAAGCACTAGAGACTAAAATGGAATGAATTATACTCCATGCACATATGATTATATAAAAAGACCCCCCACTATTATCTATAACAATGCATTAATATATACATTTTTTTAAAATAAAAATAAATAAATATTTTAAATGTATTCAGACTGTGGTATAATTCTTTCAAATTTTTCTACCAACTTTATTCTGCTAAGAAGAGGGAGGAATCTCCACAGTGCTTTCCATGGTGGTTGCACCAATTTGCAGTCCCATTAGCAATGTATGAGTGTACCTTTTTCTCCACATCCTCGCCAACATTTATTGTTCTCTATATTCTTGATGACTGCCGTTCTGACAGGAGTGAGATGAAATCTTAGTGTAGTTTTGATTTGAATTTCTCTAATTACTAGAGATGTGGAGCACATTTTCATATATTTGTTGATCAATTATATATCTTCTTCTGTGAAGTGTCTGTTCAGTTCCTTAACCCATTTATTGGGTTGTTTGTGGGGTATTTTTGGCATTAAGTTTTTTGAGTTCCTTATATATCCTAGAGATTAATGCTTTATCGTAGGTGCATGTGGTAAAGATTTTCTCCCAGTCTGTAGGTTCTCTCCTCATGGTATTGATTGTTTCCTTAGCTGAAAAGAAGCTTTTTAATTATAACCCATTCCATTTATTGATTCTTGATTTTACTTCTTGTGCTTTAGGAGTCTTCTTAAGGAGATCAGATCCTAGGCCAACATGGTGAAGATTTGGGTCTATTTTTTTCTTCTATTAGGTGCAGGGTCTCTGTTCTAGTGCCTAAGTCTTTGATCCACTTTGAGTTGATTTTTGTGCAGGGTGAGAGATAGAGGTTTAATTTCATTTTACTACATATGGATTTCCAGTTTTGCCAGCACCATTTGTTGAATAGGCTATCTTTTCTCCAGTGAATGTTTTTGGCGCCTTTGTCTAGTATGACATAACCATATTTATGTGGGTTTGACTCTGTGTCCTCTATTCTGTACCATTGATTTACAAGTCATGTATAACTAATTAAAACAAATTTTTAAAAATTAATAAAAATTTAAAAATTTTTTTAAAAATGAAGTGGGGGTAAAAAGTATAAACCCAGTTACCAGCCCATGCACTAATTTTATGTGTCAAGTCATCTGGGCCACATCTGATTAAATTATTAGGTACATGTATCTAGATGTTTCTGGGAGAGATTAGCATTTGACTTGGTGTACTGTGTAAAGCAGATGGCCCTTCCCAATGTGGGTGGGCCTCAGCCTCATCCAATCCCCTGAGGACTTGAATAGAACAAAAAAGCAGAAGAAGGTTAGCATCTCTCTGCTTGACTACTGAAATGAGACAAGAATTTTGTCCTGACCTTGGTGCTCCTCCAGACTCAAGACTGGAATCTACATCATACACTCTCCATCTTTCAGGTGTTCAAACTATACCACCAGTTCTCTTGGGTCTCCAGTTTTCAAATAGCAAATTGTGGGACTTCTCAGTCTCCATAATCATATGAGTCAATACCTTATAATCTATATAGACAGACAAATATAGAGGTAAAATTCCTATTGTTTTTATTTCTGTGAAAAACCCTAATAAAACTCAAAAGAATTTTAAATTTTTAACTCATGTTGTTAATAAGGAGTTAAAAGTAGAGTAAAATGGAAGATATATAAACAGAGTAAAATTACAAATGAAGTACAGAATAGAATTACAAATGTAGTTTTCCAAAAACCAAAAACCTTTGAGACAAAATGGAAAGAAAAAACATATTCCCACCAGTCATTTCAAAGCATGATTTGGGAAGAAGATATTCATTTGTTTACAATGACATCAGGACTCACATTGGTATATAGTGGTTTTACAAACTAAATAATTATATGAAGTAATTATTTCTTAGAAACAAATATTTAAAAGTGGTCATGCTTAACTAGGATATTGTATCCAAGCTAGATTTTTATACTTTTTGGATATAAATATGTAAACTGAAATGCAGAGACTTGAGTTGGTCATACTCCAAAGTTTATGACAGAGTTATCAACTATCTATGTGAGACTCATCTCTTATTTTGTTTTTCTTCCTTTTTCCTCCATGTATACCCACCCCCCCCCCCAGAACTGTGGAAAGACACCCGAATGTGTTCAGCAATTTTCTTAGATATGTAGCTTTATTTTAAATATAGCACTGTTTTTCTGAGTGTTTGCTTTAAATATGCCTAAGTGATTTACCAGGTTATAGATCTTCTCTTACTTTCACTTCCAAACACTATGTCTGAAATCAGCACTATGATTACCTCTGTGAGTATTCATACCTCACCCATCTTTTCCCCCAGAGACAGTTCCTATGTTATCTGCCATGCCTTGCTGTACAAATAAGACTTAACCAAATATTCTTATACCTGCTTCCTTAGAAATCTAAACAAAACTTTCACAGGAGGAAACAGATGAGTCACATGACCTACACATACAAAATCATTCCAAGTATCTCCAGATTAGCTCTTCAAGTCTGTAGTCTCTGCTTTGCCCATTTCTCTGTTGCTTCCCTATTTTTTCTAAGGATTCCCTGTACTTTCTAGATATTGACCCCTTTTCAGATTTTTACTTTTCAAATAATTTACCCCAATCTGTTCCTTGGTTCCCTTCATTGAACAGAAATTTATAATTTTTATGTAGGTAAATTTATCATTTCATTTTATGACTTGTACTCTGGGGTCTTAATTTTTTAAATATTCTTTTTTATGCTCTAGTCTAGCATTTTTTTATTTTTTATTTTATTTTTATTCTAACTTGTTATACATGATTAATATTTATTTTTTTAGTTATAGGTGAACAAAGTATCTTTATTTTATATTTATGTGGTGCTGAGGATTGAACCCAGTGCCTCACGCATGCTAGGTGAGAGCTCTACCTCTGAGCCACAACCCCAGCCCCGAGAATTTTTTAAATATTTTACAACTCAGAATTATAGAGATATTTTCTGATATATCCTGAAATATTTTTATTTACTTTATAGTTTTACTTTTTGTCTTTAAGCTTATAACCAACCTAAACTGTGTATTTAAGAATATTATTTTTCTCTATAGAGAGGGCTGTTTTCCCAATATTGTCTAATAAAGAAATGATCCTTTTTCGTAAGATCCACTTCTATCAGGTATCAGGGCCCCATGTAAACACGGCTTTGTTTTTGAACACTCAGTTCTGTTCCATGTCTATGGTTTTATAGCAACAATTTGTATGAGAATTTATTAACATGTTTCTGAGATAAACTCAACTATATCATGATTTTTTTGTTTTTGCTATATTCAACTTCCTAACATGTATTTAATATTTTTGTTTCTATATTCATAAGTGAGAGCCATATTAAAGTGTCCTCTTGAAGTATTTAACAGTTATTATCCCCCTAATTTTTCCCAGCCAATAGAACACAGACTTATAGCAAGCATAAATTCCTTGATTTCTGGAGAGAGTAAGTCCCCCTCTGAACCTAGATAAGTCAAGATTGGTCTAATACAGTCATAGAAATCCTACTCTCCTCTGCCAGTGATTGCTCTGGGAATCTGTGAGTGACCCAGTTCTGACCAAAGAGATATAACAGGACATGTGCTCCAGAGCTTCCCATCCTTGACATATAAATAACCTCAGGAAGGAAAAGCCTTCCACCTCTTTCTTCCTTTCCTAGACCAAATAGAGCTAGTTCTACTAATACAAGCTTGATTTAACATTTGATTTAACCATTTGCTTTAACATTTGATTTAACCAATGTAATTCATACATCAAAAGATTAAATTAGAAAAATTGTGTGATATCTCAGTAGATGCTGGAAAATGGTTTTTATTAAATTAAGCATTTTCATTATAAAAATACTGTTATAGTAGAAATAGTTAGGAACAGCTTATTGGGTAAAAGGGTAATCCCTTTTGAAGGTGATTCCTACTTCAAACATCATGGTGAATGGCAAAACATTGAAAGTTTTATCTCTGAAAATGAGAACAAGATTTGGATTTTGGATTTCAAACCAGCACAATCCTGGCTATTGAAGTAAGTCAAGGCAAGAAAGAAGTCAAGGAAAATAAATTGGAGGGGGGGGGACTTGTTTTTACAGCTGACATGATAGATATGTAAAATATCCAATAGCATCTACAAATAAACAATTAGAATTAATACACAAATTCAGAACAATCATAGTAGTCTAAATATATGTTATGCCTATATAGCAGCAACAAATAGGATTTAAATTTTAAAAATTTAGATTTAAGGAACATTTATAATAACATTTAAAACATATCTAACAGCTTGGGAAAATATCTGATGAAAGCAAAATGTTTATAAGTATTAGCAAGAGAAATAAAGAAGCCCTAAGTAAATAGATATAATATGTTCATGGACTGTAAATTACTGTTGTAAAGATGTGTATTTCCACAGTTGACTATGTATTCAGTGAAACCAAACAAAATCCCAGCAGATGAATGTTTGGAAGCTAACTTAAATGATATCTAAAAACAAAAAGGATCAATAATATGTAAGATCTCTTGAGTAAAGAAGCATTGAAAAGATTCTGCTACTAGATACAAAGGTACATTAATTAAAACAGTGCAACAATAGTTAAAACAATGTAACCCAATGAACTGTCCAAAGCAAGATGGCAAGATAGAAAGTCCCATATACTCTTTTCCCCAATGGACACACTGACCCAGCAACATTGCATAAATTCCCTTTGTGAGAAACCAGCTAAAAGGCTCCTGGATCATCAGAAGTCATGAAACCAGTTATACCTGAACCAACAGAAAAAACTGGTGTCCCTGATTCACCATCATCCCTCCCCCTGGCCCTGAATGGCATGGACAGGAGAAATCCCCCCAGTTCTCAGACCTTCTGTGGAAAGAATAAAAAATTGAAGCATAAGCCTAACTTCACACTTTTCAGGGGCTGCCAAATGACTATGATCTTCTTTGCCTGACTCTAAATGATGACCAAAAGGTGTCAGGATGAAGGTCACCAAGAACAAAAGCAATGATTTGGCACTTTCATTTGTCACCGATCCTGCCCAGCTCAGTGAAAATGAGTGGGAACAAATGCCCAACTTGACTTCTCTGAAAAGGGAAAGAGTTGGAGCACGTATCCTATGTTCTGGTTTTGAGGTCTAGCCAAGGAAACAGTTTCTCTCTTGCTCTACCTCAGAGTGTTGGTAGAATCTGGCACACTGTAGATGTCTAGGGTCCACTGAAAATGAAAGAAAGCTGGGCACTTTGATGCTGCTTCAGAGAACCCACAGCACAGCAAAGGCTAGTACAATTTGGTGGACTTCCCTGTTGGGGAACAAGGGAGAATGGTGGATGATGGGTCCAGAGTTTCCAGGGGGCTTCCTAAAAAAAAATATAACAGAAAGTCCAGAGCAAGATGGCAGAAAAAGAAGTCTTCTGTATCTACATTAGCCTGGTGGTCAAGGGACTGCCTCTACACCAGCACTGTTTTAGTTAGTTTTTGAATTGCTTGACCAAAATACTCAAAAAAGAACAACTTAGAGGAGGTAAAGTTTATTTGGGGCTTGCAGTTTCAGCGTCTCAGTGGATAGACAGCTGATTCCATTGCTCTGGGCACGAGGTAACACAGCATGTCATGGGGGAAGGGCCCAAGGAAGAAAGTTGCTCAACTCATGGTAGGGTCAGGACGCAGGAGGGGCAACACAGGAAGAACAACCCTTCCAAGGCATGCCCCCACTGATCCACCTCCTCCAGCCACAACCCACCTGCCTAAAGTTACCACCCAGTCATTCAAACTAGGATGGACTGATTAATTTACAGCTCTCACCACCTGATTACTTTACCTCTGAATGTTTCTAAATTAATAGGAGTTTGGGGGAGGGACACCTCATGTCCAAATCATAACACCATCCATTTCCCAACCTCAGGCAGCACAGCACAAAGACTCCACTTACTAGTGGGTAGAACAGGAAAGTAAACACAGGACTGACTGCATTAGAACTCAGTGCTAAGTTGGTGAAAGCCTAAACTAGGGAGACTTCAATGGCCCCTACTCCCAGGCCAGAGTCTGTGAACAGAGACCCTAGACCTACCCTGGCATCAGGCAGAGACCTGGGCCTCCACTAGGCCTCCAGCATCACCTCTGGCTGCCTGTAGCAGTCACAGGCCCGGAGTACAATTCAGCAGCAGGAAGGCCATAGTCACATGGGCCTTCATTCTGCTCCTGTGCTGCCCTAGCCTCAGCAGGCTGTAGGCCCTAGGTACATTTCAGCATTATTTTATTGATAACCATAGGACTTCCAGACTTCCCTTTCCATCTTGTCTTCAACCTTATGAAAAATAACACAGAGAGAATGGTTGTCCGCTTGGGAGAGGAAAAGAAAGGCAGGTACTGAATCACTGCTTAGGAGCCTGGGGCTGTTTCCTCCCTGGCGCAACTCAGTGTCAGGCAATATCCCACAGTGCTTAACCACAGGCTGACAGTAGAAGAGACATCTAGGCCACCATGGTCCAGGTGGAGGATTATGGAGATGAACTACCATTTTTTGACACTATTTCAGTCTATACCTGAACAACATGCAAACTGCAGATTTGTGACAAACAGGCTTGTAGAGTCCTCAAGTGTCCTCTAGTGCTAAAATGATGATAACACACTATTAACACTATTAATCAATTCATGGCTAACCTGGACTGAGGGCACCATCTGGTGCTGACATAGTAATGATGACACTACATGCAGAGAAAACAAGTAGACTTTTTAGATTTTCTGGAAGAACTAACTTAGGAGGGAAAAAAAAAGTCAGATTGCAAAGACTAGAATGAACACTTAATCCTTCAATGTGCAGTCATCATTTTATGCTATGTTCCTATGATGTAGGCATCAGGAACTTTCAGGGAAATGTGAACTTAACTAATGGACAAAATAAGGTATCAGAAACTAACCATGAAGCAATCAATATGTATGAATTATTCCAAAGAATTGAGAGTAGTTGTTTGAAGGAAACTCAACAAACTTTAAAAAAATGGAGAAACAATTCAGCCCATTACCAATTTATATGAAAAACTTAGATTAAATTCATTTAAAAAAATCAAATGCTGGAGTTTGAAAGTACACTAAACCAAATGAAAATGCAATAAACAGCATCAATATCAGAATACTTCAACTGTAAGAAAAAAAAGAATGAAGAGGAATAAAGAAAGCTTACAGAGAATTTTGAGATGGAAATTAAAAGAATGAATATTCAAGTTATCAGGGTTCAAGAGAGACTTAAAAATGATATAAGGTAGAAAGTTTATTCAGAGATAATAACAGAAAACTTCACAAACCTAGAGAGGAATACAAAAACAGGAAGATTAAAGTAACCAGTCAGATGCAACTCAACCAGGTCCATGATAAGACATATTCCAGTCAAGCCCTTAAAGGTTGAAGACAAAGAGCAAATTCTCAAAGCTACAGACAAAAGACACAAATAACACATATGAGTATTGCAACTTTCCTGAAAGCAGACTTCTCAGCAGAAACCTTTCAGGCCAGGAGGGAACACATTGAGATACTCATAGTGAGTGCTGAAGGAAAACCAAAACTGAGGAACTAGGGATGAAACCAACCAAATAATGTTATGTGCATGTATGAGTATATAATGTATATGTTATGTATAATTTTAATGCACCAATAAAAGTGATCTTAAAAAAGAAATAAATAAAAGAGATAGGTCTGGATGTAGCTCAGTGGTAGAGGACCTATCTAGCATATCTGAGGACCCAGGTTCAATCTCTAGCACTGCAAAAGGAAAAAAAAAAAAAAATGAAGAGATAAAGGTATTTCCAGCACCCCCCACAAAAAAAAAAAAAAAAGTTGAAAGACTTCATAACTTCCAGATATGTTTCTTCAAGAAATGCTAAAAGGAGATCTTCTAACTGAAAAAAAGAGATGTTAATGAGTAAGAAAAAACAAGTGAAGATATAAAACATACTAGTAAAAGTACCAGTAGATTGACATGAACTTTTAAGAAAAAAACGAAGAGAAACCCAAGCATTCTCTACTCAGTCCCCACAATGTGAACACTTTATGAAACTAGAAAACAATATCACAACCAGTATATTGATTAAGATACATTAAAGATTTCTATAACCACAGGGATATCTCATGTTGCCTTTTATAGCCATGACTACTCTCCTGCCCCTTCCCCAGCCCCTGCCCCTGTGACTAGCCCCTAACAATCACTGAACTATTCTTCATTTCTAAAATTTTGTCATTTCAAAAATGTTGTGTAAATGGAATCATACAGTATATATATATATATATATATATATATATATATATATATATATATAATATAAAACTGGCATTGTCTTTTTTTTTTTTAATTTAGCTTAATTCTCTGGAGATTCATGCTGGTTACTGCACATACCAATATTATCTTCTTTTCTATTGAATAATAGTATTTCATGGTAAGGATGTACTGAATTTAGCTTAACCATTCACAGGTAGTTTCCAGTTTAGGACCATTAGGAACTACCACAAAAATGTTCAAATACAAGTTTTTGTATGAAAATAAATATTTTTCAGGTTTAAATTTATAGAAGTGTAATTGCTGTGCCATGTGGTAGTTCCAAGTTTTACTTTTTAAAGAAACTGCCAAACTATTTTCCAGACTGGCTATACCATTTTGCAACCTCATCAGCATTGTATGAGTGACCCAGTTTCTCCACATTCTCAGTTGTCACTATTCTTTATTTCAGCCATTCTGATGGTTGTGTAGTGATATAACATTGTGTTTTCAATTTCCATTTTCTGTTGTCTAATGACGTATACCATCTTTTCATTTGCTTATTTGTCATATGTGTATCTTTGATAAAATGTGTATTTATCTCTTTTATCCATGGTGCTAATTGGATTGTTTGCTCTTGTACTATTGAGTTTGGATAATTCTTTTTATATTCTTGATACCATTTTTTGTCAGATTTGTAGTTTGCTGGTCTTTTGTCAGATATATGGGTTTCCTCCCACTCTGTAGCTTGTCTTTTCATCCTATTATCAGTGTTTTTCACAGAGTAAAGGTTTTTAATATTGACAAAATCCAATTTATTCACTTCTCCTTCTTTCTTTGGTGCTATACTGTCAGGTCTAAGAACATTTGCCTAATCCAAGATCCTGAAAATGTCCTCATGTTTTCTTCTAAAAGTTTTATACTTTTATGTTTTATATCTAAGTCTGTAATTCATTTCAATTTTTTTATTAAGTGTGAGTCTTAAGTTGATGGGGTTTTTCCCCCTGATGGGTATTCAATCTTCCAGAACAATTTGTTGATAAATTTATTTTAATCAAATGAAATTGCTATTGCACTTTTGTCAAAAATCACTTGAGCATGTTTGTGTGGATGCATTTCTGGGTTCTCTATTTTTTTCTAATGATCTATTTGTCCCTCTGCCAATACCACATAGTATGAGTTATTGAACTATACTCTTGATATTAGAAAGATAGATACCTTTTACTTCATCATTCATTTTCAAAATTGTTATAGCTACTTTAGTTCTTTTTCCTTTTTAAGTTAATTTTAGAGATATCTATTTGTACAAAAAATATTTCTGGAATTTTGGTAGGACTTCCATAAAGCCATTAATCAAGTGTGAGAGAATTGACATCTTCATAATGTTGTTGAGTCCTCCAATCCATGAACGCATTATTTTTCTCCATTTATATAATCTTACTTCATTACTTTCATCAGCAATTTTTTCAGCATACAAGTCCTTAATAGGTTTTGGTAGATCTACACTGAAGAATTTAATTTTCGAGCAATTATAAATAGTATTATAATTTAAGTGTCCATGCATTCATTCATAGCATATACAATAATTGATTTTTGCATATTTATTTTCTATCCTGTAACCTTGCTAAACTTCCTTATTAGTCCTAGGAGATTTGTTTTTTGTTTTTGCTTTTTTTTTTAATAGATTCCTTGAAATTTTCTACATTATTCTCTCTGCAAATAAAGACATTTGTATTTTCTCCATCCTGATCTATATGCCTTTTATTCCCTATTAATACCTTATTGTACTGGCTAAAATTTCCAGTACTATGTTTAATAAGAGTAGTAAAAACAGGCATCCTTTCCTTTTTCTTGGAGGTAGAGCATTCAATATTTTATCAAGTATAATGTTAGCTACAGTTTTATGCAGATGTTCTTCATCAAGTTGAGAAAGTTCTTTATTTTTATTTTGCTGAGTTTTAATCATGAATAAGTTTTGAAGTTTATGAAATGCTTTCCTGCATTGGTTGATACAATGGTGTGATTTTTCGTTTTCTAACCTGATGGTATGTTGTATCACAGATTTATTTTCAAATACTGAAATAGCCTTACATCCCTAAACTGGACTGTTGTGATGTATAATTCTTTTGATATATTGTTGTGCTAAATTTGCTAATATTTTGTTAAGAACTTGTGCATCTATGTTCATGATGGATATTGTTCCATAGTTTGTCTTTCTATTATCTGTGTCTGATTTTTATTTCAGGGTAACACCGGCTTTATAAAATGAACTGCAAAATGTTTCTGCCTCTAATATTTTCTGGAGTGTATTATATAGAATTAGTTTTAGTTATGTTTGATTTCACCAGTAATGCATTTCAATTCATTGTACACAAATAGAGCATAGCATTTCAATTCTCTGGTTAGACATGCTGTAGAGTCGCACCATTCATACAATCATATATGCACCTAGGGTAATGATGTCCACTTCGTTCCACCATCTTTCCTGCCCCATGCCCCCTCCCCTCCCCACCTTCACCTTTGCCCAATCCAAAATTCCCCCATTCTTCCCATGTCCCCCCCCCCCCATTATGGATCAGCATTCATTAATCAGAGAAAATATTCAGCCTTGGGTTTTGGGGGATTGGCTTACTTTGCTTAGCTGGCTAGAGGAGCCTATCCTGGGTTGGGGGGGGGGGGAGCTAGAGACCTCAGCAACTCAAAAAAACCCCAACAAGTGGCGCTCCACTCAGGGCATGAAGGAATTGCAGCTTAAGGTTTTTCGCGGATCGAGCCAAGTGCGATACAAGGTAGAAGCATCACCTATAGGAAAATGGGGTAATCTCATAGCTGCAGTCTCAGTAGTCCTCTTCCTCCGGGCCCACGGCACCCACCCCCCTTGCTCATATAAAGGCCATCTGCCATTTTCCAACTCCATCCATTTACCTGCAAATACCATAATTTTGTTCTCTTTTAATGCTGAATAATATTTCATTGTGTATATGTATACCAGTTTCTTTATCTATTCTCTATTGAAGGGCATCTATGTTGTTTCCACAGTTCAGCTATTGTGAATTGAGCTGCTATAAACATTGATGTGGCTGTGTCACTATAGTATGCTGATTTTAAGTCCTTTGGGTATAAATCAAGGAGTGGGATAGCTGTGTCAAATGGTGGTTCCATTCTAAGTTTCCTGAGGAATCTCCACACTATTTTTCAAAGTGGTCGCACCAATTTGCAGTCCCACCAGCAATGTATGAGTGTGCCTTTTTCCTCACATCCTCTTCAACACTTATTATTGTGAGTATTCTTGATAAATGCTGTTCTGACTGGCGTGAGATGAAATCTTAAAGGAGTTGCGATTTGCATTTCTCTAATTGCTAGAGTGTTGAACATGTTTTCATGTATTTGTTGATCGCTTGTATATCTCCTTCTGAGAAGTATCTGTTCAGTTCCTCGGCCCATTTATTGATTAGATTGTTTGTTTCTTTGGTGTTAAGTTTTTTGAGTTCTTTATATACCCTGGAAATTAGTGCATCTGTTGGTGTGGTAATGATCTTCTCCCACTCTGTAGGCTCTTTCTTCACATCATCAATTGTTTCTTTTGCTGAGAAGAAGGTTTTTAGTTTGAATCCATCCCATGAGATTTATTTTTAGGAGTTTATAAGTTCAATTTTTTAAATATAGGACTATTAAATTATTTGTTTCATGTTGGGAGAGTTGTCAATTAGAGTTTATCAAGGAAGTGAGTTCATTTCATCAAAATTGTCAAATTTATGTGTGAAGCTTTGTTCAAAATATTCCCTTATTATCTTTTTAATGTCTATAAAATTTGTGGTGATATCCCTTGCTTTATTCCTGATTATGATCATTTGTGTCCACTGCCCACCCTCTCTGGTTTGTTTTTGTTTTTGTTTTTTTGGTCAGCATGATGGTTAATTTTACTCGTCAACTTGGAGGCTGGGCTGTGGTGCCTACATATTTGGTCAAACATTATTCTGGATGTTTCTGTGAGTGTTTTAGCATGGGATTAACATTTAAATTAGTGGGCTTTGAGTAAATCAGATAGGCCTCCATAATGTGCATGGTTTTCAACCAATTAGCTGAAGAACAAAAGATGACCTTGCCTACGCAATAGGGAATGCTGCCAGCACCAGGCCTTCACACTGGAACTGCAACATTGGCTCTTTCCTGGGTCCCTAGCCTATCAACCTACTCTGCAGATTTTGGAGTTACACATCTCCAAAATCATGTAAGCCAATTCCTTTAAATTAATTAGCTAATTAATTTCCCTTTTTAATTGTATTGCTTTGGCTCCGTTTCTCTGGATAACTTGCATAATACAGCCAGTCTTGCTAGAAGTGTGTCAATTTTATTGATCTTTATTTCATTGTTTTTTCTATGTTCCATTTATTGATTTCTAGTGTTTTATTCTTTCCTTCCTTCTGCTTACTTTGATTTATTTTTCTCTCTCTTTTTCCTAGCTTTTCACAGAAGAGCTTAGATTAGATTATTGATTTGAAATTCTCCTGTTTTCTAAAGTATGAATTAGTGCTCTCAATTCTGATTACACTGTGTCCCACAAATTTTGATATGTTGTACTTTTGTTTCATTTCATTCAATGTGTATTTTTATTAGAGACTGTATCTTTGGCCCATGGGTTATTTAGAAAAGTCTGTTTACTTTCCAAGGGTCTGGGGATTCTTATCTTACCACTGTTGTTTATTTCTACTTGATTCCATTGGGATTAGAAAACACACTGTATAATTTTGATTCTTGTAAATGTGTTAAAGTTTGTGTTATGGTCCAGCGTATGGTGTTTGTTGGTATTTGTTTTATGGATATTTGCAAAAAAAATGTATATTCTGCTATAGCTAGGTGGAATGTTCTATATATGCTGATCAAATCTTGTTGCTTGATTTTTTTTAGTTCTATATCATTCATTCATTCATTCATTCATACACATGCAGTCATTTCACCAGGTCAAAGGAAATATAGAAATTACATCTCACTTTACCCTCCCCATTTGTTGTATGAATCTTAAGTATTTCTTCTAAATATATTTAGAACCACATGAGACTATTCTAATTTTTGCCCCATCAAACTTACTTTAGAAACCCAAGAATCCCAGTGGCATGAATATTGGTTTTTCTGTGTAATATCTACATATTTGTTCTTACAATTCCGAAGTTGCTTTGGCTATTCAGACCTTCTTTCAATCATGTATGAATTTTAGGATAATCTTTTCCACTTCTGACAAAAGAATAAGAAAATAAAAGGAAAAATCAACAGGAATATTTGATAAGTATTAACATTCACTCTGTAGATCTGCTTGTAAATGTTATCATCACAACAATATTAATAAACACAGGATGTCTTACTGTGTGTATAGGTTTTCTTGAATTTTTAAAAAACTAGTTGTAGTTTTTAGTGTGCACGTCTTACACATTTATCTCATCACCTAGGCATGATTATAATACTATTTGTAAATTGTAAGTACAGCAATTAGAGATAAAGCCTTTAATATCAATATTTTTCCTGTTACTTCCTTCTTCTTCTCCTCCAATTTTTACTACTTGCATCATTCCAACATTAATAATGTAAATAGTGTGTGCGTGTGTGTATGTACTTTTGTGTTTACATACACACACAATTATATTATTCTAATCACACATTTGTTTTTGTAGTTAAATATATAAATTGCACATGGGAGACATTTTTCAATTGAGTAAAGTGTTTTCTTTCAGAATCATGTTTTTCTTGGAAGGTTTTTATTTTCTCATCAAATCTGAAGCTTAATTTTGCTGGATATAATATTCTTGGTTGGGATCCATTTTCTTTCAGAGCTTGGTTTATGTTGTTCCAGACCTTCTAGCTTTGAGGGTCTGGGTTGAGAAATCTGTTGAGATCCTAATTTGTTTCCCCTTATATGTAATCTGATACTTTTCTCTTGCAGCCTTAAAAATTCTATCCTTGTTCTGTATATTAGGCATTTTCACTATAATATGCATTGGTGCGGATCTGTTGTAATTTTGTACGTTTGGTGTCCTGTAAGCTTCTTGTATTTGATTTTCCATTTTATTCTTCAGGTTTGGGAAATTTTCTGATATTATTTCATGGAATAGATTGTTCATTCCTTTGGTTTGTATCTCTGTGTCTTCCTCTATCCCAATAATTCATAAATTTGGCCCCACAATTCTCAGAGTTTCTGTTCATGGTTTCTTACTATCTTCACTGTGTGGTCAACTTCATTTTCAAGATTATATATTTGTTTTCATTGCCTGAGGTTCTTTTTTCCAAGTGATCTAGTCAGTTAGTGATGCTTTCTATTGCATTTTTTTTTTTTTTTTTTTTTTTTTTTTGTGGTACCGGGGATTGAACTCAGGGGCACTCGACCACTGGGTCACATCCCCAGACCTTTTTTGTATTTTATTTAGAGACAGGGTCTCACTGAGTTGCCAAGTGCCTCGCCATTGCTGAGGCTGGCTTTGAACTCGCGATCCTCCTGCCTCAGCCTCCCAAAGTGCTGGGATTACAGGCGTGCGCCACCACGCCCGCCTGCTTTCTATTGCATTTTTAATTTGGTTTATTGTTTCCTTCACTTCAAGGATTTCTGTTTGGCTTTTTTATTTTTTTCAAGGATCTCTATCTCTTTATTGAAGTGATCTTTTATTTCCTGTGTTTTCTCTCTTATATCATCCTTTACTTCACAGATCATTTTAATTTGTACGTTCTGAACTCCTTCTCTGACATTTCTTCTACTGTACTGGCAATGGATTCTACTATCATAGCATCTTGGTTTATTTGGGGCACTTTCCTTCCTTGTTTTTTCATGTTGTTTATGTATCTTCCCCTCTAGCAGTGTGGATCCAAGGTATTACAGCTTCTACCCTATAGACTTATAGTGTCCCTGCAAGTTTCCAATACCTTACCTTTAAGGGGAAGATCAATATTAATAGCACCCAAATGCAAACAACATGCAGTCTTAAACCAAATAGCTCCTATTAAGGCATGTACAGTTTTGTAGCAATAAACAGAAATGGTGTGTTCAATTATTATCTATAATATAGGCAGTAGACTTGCAAAAGGTCTATCGTTTCTAATGGTGAACAAAGAGAGATGTGGGCCATGGGATGAGATGTTAGTAAGGTAACATGAGGTGATAATATAGAGGTATTAGATCATAGGAAGCATGAAAGAGGAATCAAATGAAGTTGGCTGTTAGCAGGAGAAAAGAGAAAGAGACTCTGAGGAGACAGGTAAGTGGGAGAAATAGAGAGAGGAAGAAAAAAAGAAAAAGAAAAAATATTTTTAAAAAGGTTAAAAAAATATACATCAAAACTGTATTATATATTCAGACATCCCAGTCCTCAGTAACCTAATGCATGAAAAGTATTTGGTTTTATAAATGTCAGGGATGTGATGGTGGGGGGAAAAAAATCTCGAAGGAAAATTGAATAATTGTTTCTGTTGGAGTTCAATATCTTCTCTCCTTCCCTTCTCATCCATAGGTGGGGTTGTCTGGATTTTGCTGGTATCTCCACCCTCAGGATGGTGAAGGTTACTAGGGTGGGAGGGTTTGTCCTGGAGGCAAAACTCCTAGAGGTGGGGTATAGCAACTGTCAGTCCCTGTTGGAAGATTGCACCCCAGAAATCTCCTCTGGGGTCCACTCGTGTGATGTGGGCACCTGGTCATAGCCCCTTACATCGCCTGTGGACCCCACAATTCCTGGTCTTTAGTTTGTCTCTGAACTATATCTCTCTCACCCCCCACCCTCTCTACTTCCCCATCAGGAACCTCTTTCTCCAGAGGTCCTGGGTCAGGCAGATCACAGGCATTGAGAGCTTCAGGCTAGCCACATAGCTATAAGAGGTGGGCCTGGTTGGTGGTGGGAGGGTGGGGGTGTTGGGGTGTGGGAGTCTATAGGTACCTTAATGTTGGGCTTCTAAGCCCTGACCGGAGTCCCAAGATGGAAGTTGCCCCGACTAAAGATAGCAGTAGCAGAGGTAATCCAATATGGTGATGGAGGTGTCCCAAGAAGGTGGTGACCACTTTCAGAGATGGAGCAGTACCGTGGCATTGGGCGGCCTGCTGTGGCGGGTGGCTGTCTCCTGGCCCTGTCCAGTGACCCCAGGTGGAGGGTTCCACATCAAGGGGGCTGTAGCAGGGGTTTCAGTATCCCAAGATGGAGGCAGCCTGGGGAGCCCTGCTTTGGTAGATGGGGTCCAGCGAGGTAGGGTCTGCAAGGCTGGACATCTGCCTGCCACAAAGGTCTGGGCTGGCCTGAATATGTATTTTCTACTATTAAATGTTTCTGTTGAAAAATCTGAGACTCTATCTATAGTAAGTGGTTACATCTTCCTACTTGTCTTCCCAGAGGATTGTTCATATCTGAAGTTCAACAACTTTACTAGAACATAGCTTAGTATTCACAGTTCCAGGACTGTTTTCCATGATACATGGAAAAACCTTTACATACAGAGATACAAATATGCTGATTTTAAGGGGAAAAATTCTTAAATTATAAATTTATAAAAATCTAAGTTTTACTATATTAATTCCACTTATTAACATTTTATTGTTTTTATAGTCTTCTGGTTACTTTATAATTTTTACTTTATAAATGCGGAAGTTCTATATACAGAAAGAGTTGCACATCGTTTTATGTTTATCCATGCTTAAGTAAAATTATGATAAATAATTGAAGCCACAAAATGTCTGTTTATTATTTTGGGCTTCTCTGAAGTCTCCAATTATGCTTATCTTATATCACTTTGATCTATTATTTAGAGTTACTGCTTTGTCTCTAAGACTTTTGAATTCTTCCTTTGTTTCCTCTTAATTTCATTTGGATTTCTCATTTATAATTTTCATGGCCCTAACGTATCCTCTACAGCACTTTATTCCTCTTTGCTCCTTCAAGCTCTGTCATGATTTTAATGACTATTTCTTATTTCAATGTTCTTTCTAATCTTCTAATCTTTTTCCGGCTTTGGGAGAGAGGACATTTAAGTCCATAGGAATCTGAAACATGGTACTCTTACACTCTAAATCTTTACAAAATGTATCTTTACAAAATGTTTCTGTGTGTCCATATTTTGGAGGTTATGATCTCCTCCCTAATGACACTTTATTAGCAGGAACTCACTGTGGCCTGGTTTATGTGATTATACACATGTTATGCAAGCACTCCAGAGGTATTCAGTCTGATTTTCGTGTCAATTTAAAAAATGCATACATGCATTAAAGCATACCATAGTTAAAATTATTCAAGATTTTTTTTCTTCTGCAAATAAAAAACTTTTAGCTTCTGTGCTGCTGCAGCCAGGGTACAGCCCTTTGAAAGTTTAAATTTTCAGCATCTTGGCTTCAAATTGCCCACCTCACATAGTCTGTTTTGTTTGAGTATTAACAACAGGTACTTTAGTTATATTGACACCAGCATTCATCTCTCTGGCAGTCACAGCATTACCTTAAGCTTACTTCTCTGGTTTGCAGCATCTCTGCCCACCCTATTTTTGATCTGAACTAATTTCTTTTACTTTCTTAGAGTTCGGTTATGTATTAAGTTGATTTGTTATACATTTTTCTAGGATTCCACTTTTTTTTTTTTTTTTTTTGTAGTAGGAAGCTTTTTCATTCTACTTAAACAGATGAAATGTGAGCTCTTAGAGATTTTATTAGACTGTTAAATTCTCTTAATTAATACTTTACTTAGAATTTATTGTCTTGGTTTATAAGTGAAATAGGCTTAAAATTTTTAATTTCTTGTACTTGCATTTGGCTTCATAACCAAAGTTATAGTAGCTTCTAAATGAATTGGGTGGCTTTCATTTTTTTTCCATTTTCTAGAATAGTCTACATAACATAGAGATATTTTATGACACAAAGTTTTGGTAAAATACTTCTTATCAAGTATTCCAAGTCAGCCTTTCCTGACTGTGAATGAGGAGTCTATCATCTCCACTGTCGCTGCTTTTATCAGGATTTGTTCCTCCCCATACCAATTCTGGCATTTTTACAAAATCATCTTCTTTATCTATGCTTTCAACTGTATGCATGTATTTCTCCATGATATCTTTCTTTAATTGTTTCAAATCTTGTTCTGTGATACTTTGGATTTTTTTTTTTTTTTTTTTTTTTGGTCTCTTCTTTCTTCTGTCCAGATCATTCTATCAGTCTTGTTAGAGGTTTTTCTGTCACAAATCCTTTCAAATCAGCTCTCTATTTTGTTCTCTATTGGAGGACTTCAAACATTTTGGTTGTGAAGATTCTTCTCTAGCTTTAAATGCAAAATATTGTAAAGCACATTGAGAATGTTTTTTACATCTAGATAGTACTGCAGACCAATGGGATTTCCTTCCTGTTATGGCAGGTATTTTCATTTGTTGAGCCCTCTCAAACCTGCTTATCTCCTAAGTCATCTGTAGCTGTGGCTATGGCTATGAAGGAAAAACCACTTACTGTGGTTTGGACATGATGTGAGCATGTTCCCCAAATGTTCATGTGCTGGAAGCTTGGTTCCTGGTGTGGCAATGTACTGATGCTGTGAAAACTTTAAGAGGTGGAGTCGGGGAGGGAATAGAATCACTGCAAGCATCACCCTCAAAACAAACTAATGTAGTTTTTGAGACTCCAGCTAGTTCCCACAAGAATGGGTCCTTATAAAAAAGAGCAAGTTGGCCTCAAAATGTCTCTTTCTAGCGGGGTGCGGTGGCTCACGCCTGTAATCCCAGCACTTCGGGAGGCTGAGGCAGGAGGATCGCGAGTTCAAAGCCAGCCTTAGCAATGGCGAGGCACTTAGCAACTCAGTGAGACCCTGTCTCTAATAAAATCCAAAAAAGGGCTGGGGATGTGGCCCAGTGGTCAAGTGCCCCTGAGTTCAATCCCCAGTACCAAAAAAAATGTCTCTTGCTATCTCACCATATGATCTCTTCCTCTCACATGCTCTCTCACCATTATACCATCCACCAGAGGCTAAAAAAAAAAAAAAAATGGGGCCAACTGATCTTGGACTTGAGCCTCCAAAGATGTCAGTTTTTTCTTCACACATTACCCAACCTCAAGTACTTTGCTATGGCAACAGAAAACAAATTAATACACTTCTAGAATACCCAAATTATCTGAGTTGTCTATGCAACATGTATATTCTATCAGTCATCACATCATGACAACTAATAGTCTCCCTAATGTCTGTCAAGAAATATTTTTGATTGTCATAAGCAGGAGGGATAAATCACATTCTCTAAGAAAACAAAAACATCATTTCTACTTACATTAATAAAATGCATTCTTGTGGAGAAAGCCCTATACTTACTAGGTGGGTTGATTTTTTTGTTTTTTTGTTTGTTTGTTTGTTTGTTTGTTTACTTATTTTAAAAAATGAAAAAAAAAGAAGCTGGGTGTGGTGGTGCATACCTGTAATCCCAGCACTTGGGAGGCTGAGGCAGGAGGATCACGAGTTCAAAGCCAGCCTCAGCAATGGTGAGGCACTTAGCAACTCAGTGAGACCATGTCCCTAATAAAAAATACAAAAAAAAAAAAAAAGGGCTGGGGATGTGGCCTGAAGGAGCCCTAATTAGGAAGGGCTGTTGTAGCTAGCTGGAAGCCATGGGTTCCACCTGATATGTATGTGACGCACCTGTAGGCACCCGCAAACCTGAAGGTATATAACCGGGTGGAAGCGGTCCGAGTTAGGAGAACGGAGAATTCAGTTAGCCGGGCAGTCACTCGGTCGGTCAGAAGAATCAGAGCGGCCAGAACGTAGGCAGAGCGGTTACAGAAGAGAAACCAGATAGAAGAAGTAATGACTGGCCAGAGTTAGGCCGAGGCTCCAGAGGACTGGTCAGAGTAAGGCCGAGGCTCCCAAGGAAGAGTAAAAGCTTAACTCTGCCTCCGAGAATTTTCCTCCCGTGGCGGCGCCGTGGCTGGCCGTGACAGGCAGCTTACAAATGGTGGTCCGTCCGGGGCTCGGTAGGCAGAGAAGAAAAGCTAAGAAATAAGAGCAATGAAAAAGCATAGCCTCAGACTCAGTTGAGACCAGCAAAAAGAGTAGAAACAAGAGAGCAGAGCCTCTGACTCAGTTGAAGCCAGTTAAGAATTAAGCCGAAGCAGAGTAGCTGGCCAAAAGCTGAAGCAGAGTAGACAGCGAAAAGCCGAAGCAGAGTAGCCAGTGAAAAGCCGAAGCGAGCCGGCCAAAAGCCGCAGAGTAGCCGGCCAAAAGCCGACTTAGTTGAGGCCAGTTAAGAATTAAGCTGAAGCAGAGTAACCGGCGAAAAGCCGAGCCGGCCAAAAGCCATAAAAAATGAAGAAGCCAGACTCAGTTGAGACCAGCAAAAAGAGTAGAAACAAGAGAGCATAGCCTCTGACTCAGTTGAAGCCAGTTAAGAATTAAGCTGAAGCAGAGTAGCCGGCCAAAAGCCGAAGCCGAGTAGCCAGCCAAAAGCCATAAAAAATATAGAGAAAAAGCCTTGAGCTTTAGTATAAAGAAAAAAGCCATGAGCTTAAAAGAAAATAGAGAATTAAATAGCATGGTAAAAACCATGCAGGAAAAAAAAAAAAAAAAAGCCATTGAGCTTTGGCAAGAAAGCCATAAAGAAAAATAAAGAAGAGGAAAAAAAAAAAAAAAAAAAAAAAAAAAAAAGTCAAAGCCGCTTATGCAGATTGTGCTTAACTAGGTGCGTTAGCTGCTCCTCAGCATTAGGCTTCCTTAAAGCCACAGCACCTTCTCAAAAAGGGCTCAAATATCCACCCTTTCAAAAATAAAAGGTGAAAAGCTAGGTAGGGACAAGAAAAGAAAATAGAGAAAATAAAATAGAGAAAATAGAACAAAAGCACCTTTTTAAACTAAAGGGAAGGAATATGAAGGAGCCCTAATTAGGAAGGGCTGTTGCAGCTAGCTGGAAGCCATAAGTTCCACCTGATATGTATGTGACGCACCTGTAGGCACCCGCAAACCTGAAGGTATATAACCGGGTGAAAGCGGTCCGAGTTAGGAGAACGGAGAATTCAGTCAGCCGGGCAGTCACTCGGTCGGTCAGAAGAATCAGAGCGGCCAGAACGTAGGCAGAGCGGTTACAGAAGAGAAACCAGATAGAAGAAGTAATGACTGGCCAGAGTTAGGCCGAGGCTCCAGAGGACTGGTCAGAGTAAGGCCGAGGCTCCCGAGGAAGACAGAAGACAGAAGACAGAAGAAGGAAGAAAGAAGAGATCTTTCTTTAAGCTCTACTCTAAGCTAAGAATCTTACTCTATCTTTCTTTCTAAGACTCTAAGCTAAGAAGACAAGAAGAAATCTTTCTCTATCTTTCTTTCTAAGACTCTAAGCTCTCTCTAAGAAAGTAGAAGTAAAAGTAGCAAAAGCTATACTCTGCCTCCCGAGAATTTTCCTCCCGTGGCGGCGCCGTGGCTGGCCGTGACAGGCAGCTTACAGTGGCCCAGTGATTGAGTGCCTCTGAGTTCAATGTCCGGTACCAATAAATAAATAAATTAATTAATTAATTAATTAATAAAAAGATAAAAAGCCAAGGGAACTCTTTCTGAAAATTTTTTATAGGCACACTGAAACTAAAATTAAAGCCATAGTATTTAGTGTTTGGAGTGATCATAGAAATCAAATACTTCACTGCACTCATGTTGCAGGAATTCTTGGTCTGGAGAACTGACACATAAAAGATGACACAATGAGAACCAGAACTCACTCAAATCACTGATTACAGCCTGAGAATGAACTTTTCCCCCCTTACTGGGAACATTCAAGAAAAGGATCAAAATGTCCCAAAACTACACACTTAGTAGGAATGGTGGTGATGAAGGGAACATAGAGAACAGGAAGTGCAAGGGGAGAAACAGAATCTAGAGGAAGAATCTCACAAAACAACTTCAACAAGGGAAACGTGAATTTTAGAAAACTGAGTTGCCACATGATAAAGAAAGAGAACAGACTGTTTTTATTCATGTCATTTTTGTAAATGAGAGCTGGAGTCTCCACTTGTATTTTATTTTGTGACACATCTTGTTTACTATTGGGATTATTGTTGTCACTGTTGACACAATGGCATGTTTACCTTCAAGTTATCTTTGCAGTTTTGGAGAATGGGGTACAACAAAAAAGGCAAACAGAAAACAGGTATTAACTCTTCTGTTTTGTTTTTATTTATATTTTAGTCGTAGATGGACACAATACTTTTATTTTATTTATTTATTTTTATGTGGTGCTGAGGATTGAACCCAGTGCCTCACATGTGCCAGGCAGGTGCTCTACCACTGAGCTACAACCCCAGCCCCTTGACACTTCTTTTACTAGGTAAAGTTAACTCAAACCAGTACTTCCCATCTCACATTTGCAGTCAAGAAGGGAGAGGGGAAAATGTAACAAATTAATTTAAACTCAGAGCCTAATCATCAATGACCTTTACACTCTGAAACCAGCACTACTACCCACATGCTAAATGTAATTATGAAATTTGATTTCCTATATGTAGTATGCAATGAAACTGTTTAATTGACACTGATATATATTTGTAATAACTTCTGTATAAATTAAAAATCAATGCCAATTTCAACTCTCAGGGTAATTTTTTATTGAATAGATGAAAATTTCATAGGGGTTCACCTTGTGCAAATGGCAAAACAATACATAAAACAAAACAATAGATCTAGCACAGCACTCAGGTGTTCTACATAGAGAAAAGCTCTTTAGGCTACTGGGCATACAAAGCCCAATGGGCAAACTTTACAGATCCTAAATTCACTTTAGAAATTAAAGAGATTTCTAAATGGTAGGTAGAAGGCCCCAAATCACTTTCACATTTTCTCTACTCCTACCCTCAGACTAAACCACAAGCTCATCTCTGCTTCCTTCTTTCTTATGAGACCTTTTTGTTCTGCCTTAAATGAGACACAACTGAGGATAATGCAGTAGGCTTCAGTGTAGTCAGACGAGATCCCTACATTCAAATATGCACATTGTGAGGCCCAGTTCTGGTGGCCATGCTCGGATTGGACTGCACTATCCACAATATCAACATACATGGACTCTATGCACGAAGTTACATGCATGTAGGTGCACACGTGCACATGCGTGGACACACACACACACACACACACACACACACACACCACTGAACGGTGAGAGGGCTGCTCTTAAGGCTGTTCTACTGGGCATTTGGCATTTATGTGTAAGAAGTTCACAATGTCTTTCATCACCAGTGAAGGAGACTGCATTGTGCTCTGGACACTCTGATATTTCAGAGCACCAAGCAAATTGAAAACAAAGCACTCCACAAAAGACAGCCAGCCCCTTTCAGTGCATTCACTTAAGCTTTTACTTCCTCAACTGCTGGCTAGAATTTAACAGGATTTTACAGACAGCAAATGCTGCAGATTGGAAAAGCTGTCAAAGCCATTATTTCCTTTTTCTTTTCCATGTTGATTTCATCTGAGACTGAATATATTAGAAATGATGCCTGTCACATCTAGACTTCACCTTTCTATACAGTTTTTAAAGTATCCCACGTTGTCATCAGGCCACCTGGAATTGGGTCCTCTATGAATTCCCACATGTATACAATCAGACCCAGTGGTTGAATATCATGGCATCATTTACAGGTCTGTTTTCTAGGAGTCCCAGCTAGGCAGGGTTCCTCATAATGAGAAAAATGAAAGTGTGATTTTTTCAAAAAGAAAAGAAATGTAAGTGAACTGTGTAGCAATACAAATTATAGTCAGGTATATTAGATATACAAAATTGTGTTCCAATTTTTATAATATATATTTGTATTTTTACATCTATTCTATCTACATATTTTTATATAGAAGACTATATGTGCATATATTTACATGTATATATGTAATACAAAAAGATATATATATATATATACTTATATACAAGAAGACTTTGACAATAACATGGCAAGATATATGCTTTTATTTGCTTTTCGCTTATCCATATTTTTGAAGATATCTAAAGTAAATTTGCACTACTTTTGTTATAAAAAAGTTTTTTTAAATTGGCACAAGATGAGCTATAGGAAGAATGTGTGGGGCACTTGAGTCTCCTCACATAGGCCCAGAAGACTCAAATAAACAGAAGGAAATGTACAATTGTATATAAGTAAACATACACAAAGCTCAGGAAAATAGAGCTGAGCCTGTGAAAATAGCAGAGCTGGAATCGCCTCCCCAGAATATTTACATACACCCACAAAGATATTTATATAAACTTGCTGTCCCAGACTTCCCAATGTTACTTTCTTGCCATTTGTGCAGGCCTGGTGGCCCCAGCAGAGCCTCATTTACAACCCTGCTGTTGAGTACCTTAACCTGGCTCTGACATATAAATTCAAATAGCAGTGAATTACAACATGGGGAATCTTCTCCAGTAACAGCTCAAAATACAAAAAGCCACCAAACTTTTCCAAATGTCATCATATTTTAAGAGAAACAAGGGGTGAGGGGAGAAGAGGGGACAGTTAAAAACAAACAACAAAAACAAAAAATCCCTATCTTTCAAGCCAAAAGCACTAAATTGTAACCGCCTTGTAAATCTCTACCAATTTGTGCTCCATGTAAATCTCAAACAGGAGTCGTCTTAGTGAACCCTCCCTTAGAAAGCGGTTGCCAGGATGTTTATAGAATCATTACTGGTAGGTTTTTCTCTATGGGAAATGTTTCAGCTGCAGCTTCATTCTATGGGGATGCAAAAATGTATTTCAAGAGGCAGTAGCTTTTTCATATTTAAAAAAAAAAAAGACTTTAGTTCAGATCATAATTATGTTCTCACAAAGCAATTGAGAAATGAGATTTTTTGGGGGGTAGATCAATGGCTTTATGCAAGCAACAGCTCATGAATAAATCTCTTTTTAAAGATCTAAAATGTGACACAAGCTCATTATTAAAAAAATATTCAAATAACTAAGTATATAGCTTTAAGGGGAAAAAACTGGCACATAGTTCTAAACCAGACTGCATTCTCAATGATATATCTTTTTATTTTTTTAATTGTTGAGAAAGAACATTTTTGGTTAGAGATCTGTGAGATCACTTTTACAGCAGATATTTCAACTGTAACAAAATAATGCAACACTAATCTGTAAGACTTTTTCAGTAATAGATGTTTTTCCTCAGTAAATCAATGCAAAGGCTAATTGGGGTGGAAGGTGACTATCTCTCGTGGTTATAAATACATTTGCATTGCTATCAATCTTTTCCACCACCAATGTTAAACGAGGCTGAACAACCTGGGGGGGAGGGGGGCCGGGGGAAGAAGTTCAATGTTAGCACATAGTAAATACTGCCATCACATGGCCAAACAAAGAGTTGCACTAGGGAAAAAATAAAGTTGTCAACTGAATTGGAACCAACTTTGAAGTCCATGGAGTATGTTTGAGTGAGGAGGTACGGTTTCTCTAAGGATAACCTGTTGCTTTCACACATTAGATGGTGAAGGAAGAAGTGTTCAGCTCACTAAAGATTGGCCCTATGTCTCTATGACTCATTGTAATATTAACTTATTTCTATTTTTCATGATAGAATTAAAGTATGATAGAGGTAAGAATCACAAAAATACATAATTCTTTTTAATCAACAGATTTTAATGATCTTCATGGGAAACCAATGTTTGTTTCATAATTGCAAATTCAAAAGTATTGAGTCCAAGTTAGAGTATTTATTATTAAGGACATTCTAAACAATGCAGGTATTAGATAGCTAACCATGGCTCAGTGAACAAACATTTTAAATATATCTCTCATAATTAATAGAGTTTTGGAAGCTGGAGCAAGCTCTGAAATTTTAGAGGTGTAAAGTCTCACAGAATAATCAACTGACCACGTGCAACAACATTATTTGAAGTGTTTATTTTGAAAATCAGATCTTCTCAGGGACCCACTGAGTCAGAATCTCAAGGGGGAAAGGGACCAGGAATGGAATTTTTAACAAACCCCACAGGTGACTTTCTATGAACTTATGGTTTAAGAACCACCTCCTTTTTGCCAAAATTTACTAATGAGAGACTAAAGTAAACTGATTTTATTAAGATTCCAAAGCTAGGAATAGGGCAAAAGTAGAAGCCAGCCTTCCTGCCCTACAGTCCAAAATGCATTACCTTGTACTGCATGGGATGTGAGGGTCCCATGTCAGGTCTCAGAATCCTTGCTCTAGGGCTGGGAGCTGCTGATTACATTCAGTAGAGACACTTCTTAAGTCTGTCTCAAGGGCTTTAAACATGAAAAACAAAAGGTGCTAAATCATTAGAAGGGAGGTGTAATAGTACTGAGTTTTCTTTTGCTATTCATCACCATTAAAACTATTAATAATCTGACTTCCTGTTGAAGGCAACAGTGTACATTTTTCTGTTCCTTTGGTATGAAACCAAACAAAAGCAAGGTCAAGAAATGCAAGTTAAAACATGAACTAAAGTGTGGTAGATTGCTGGCCCAAAGAAAGGCACAGTTATTCTTTCTGTCACGGATTCACAATCTTTCACAGTGTGACTTTGCTGTCCCTTGAAACTGGACTGGTCCCCTGACTTGATTTGACCAACAGAATATAGCAGAAGTGATGTTATGTGTCCTGCTGGCCTCAGCACTCAGGGTCCTTGCAGCTGGTCTCCCTCTTAGAGCACTGAGGTTACTGTGCTGTGAAGACCCAGCATGAAAGACAACATGGATGGAGAAACCAGGCATTATATTCCCGCGGATGCAGCCTTTCCTGTTGAGCCACCACCTGACCTCAGCTACAAAAACGAACTTGCAGGTGGACCCAGCAAAACTGCCCAGCTCACTAACAGAATTAGGAGAAGTAATAAACTGTGGTTGATTTAAGTAAGTTTTGAGTGGTTTGTTACATAACAGTAGATAATTAATATGCTAAGAAACAACCACCTCCCTAAACCACAACAAATGAAGAAACAACCACAATGCTAAACCACAACTGCTGTTGGGTACAGGGGGGCGGGGGCTCCTTGAGGGGCGTGAGCTCAGTGAGGCATAAGCCAAGTGAGATATTCATCACAGTGGGGCATTTGGCAAGACCAACGGAATCACCCTTCACCAGAGAGGCCAACTGGGTTGAGCAGGGAGTTGATACAATCCTCAGTAAGCCTTGTTTTGTACTACAGAGAAACACCTGTTGTCAGGCTGAGTAAGAAAGCATACAGGTATACCAGCTTTTCAAGAGAGCTGTGTGGGTAAATCAGGGTGGTAAAGGTGTTATCAGTGAGCAGTGGCTCTTCAGAGAAGCAAAAAGGAAGGGAAAGAGGGGGGGTAACTACATACTCTTGTGGCCTCTGGTGCATATGCTAGAGAGACATCTTGGTAACTCAGAACCCATTTATTTATATTCCAAGGGTATAATATTAGTGAGAATGTGCTCCAAAGCCATGGTCTAACATTCAAACTGCCTGCTGCACTGTTTAATCCCCCTCTACACTGTTCATCATCAAATGGCTAATTCCAGTGTATATTAAAAACGAGTAATCAACAGAAAAAAAAAAAAAAAAAAAAAAAAGAATCAGCCTGAGGCTTCTATGAAGATGGTAACAAAAACCTAAAGAAAAGAATATGGAAAACAGAAAACAGACCAAAAAAATACACAAGATTATAACAAACCAGGAAAAATAATTAACACACAACTCAGGCACAAAATCAAATGTATTCTTTAAATAAAAGGAATATTAATTATGACCACTCTGAAATGAGTTCAGATAAGACATAATAGGATTCAAGGGAAAAGATCAGAAAATTCAGGTAATCAAAAGTGACATGTCAGAATCAAAATAATATATATAAGAGAAAAGTAAAAATATTAGATAAATGAAGGCTACACTAGAGGCATTCAATTGGGGAAAAAAATAAGCCATCTCTAAAAAACACAGAACTAAAAAAATTGTTAAGGTATTGAGGGAAAATTACTATTATAGAGTCAAAGGAAATTCAATGTGCATAATTGACATTCCTAAGAGCTATAACAGAGTAGATATTCAAAGGTAAGATAAAAGAAAATGGTCCCAAAATAAAGGGAAAATCAAATGTATAGATTATATGGACACATTTATCAGGGGAATTTCCTACAGTATGGAACATGTAACCTAGTAAATTTACTAGAGTTTAGTGATAAAGTAAACTCAGTGGGGACAAGAAAGAAATCTCCTGTATAAAAGAATAAAATCTGCTAGGAGTGACATGGGCCAAATTACATTGTTATGCTGTGTATTGTGTGTATGTGCAAATATGTTAGCAACAAATCCCATCATTATGTACAACTCTAATGCACCAAAAAAATGTGGGGAAAAATATTAATTAATTTTTTTAAAACCAAATCTGGCTAAACTCAAACTTTACAAAAAGAAAAAACTACTAGAAAAGGCTGAAGAGCAATGTCTATCAAGTCTTCAAGGAAAGGAAAAATGAAAACCAAGAATGTACAAATTATTTCAAATATAAAAGTAATATGAAACATGCAAGCAACCAGGTTCATAATTCCTTTGAGTTTGTCTTTAAGAGAACTACTATAGTATAAACTTAGAAGTGAATGGAGAAATCATTGAAAAGACAATATCTAACCATAAGAATTATAAGTAGAACAAAATGTAAATGTTACACATCACAGCAATTTAGAAACAGTAATAAAATTCACTTCAAGTAACATGAGGTAGGGAGAAGTTGGAGGGGAAGATAAAGTGGAAGCATATCCATCTCTGCACCTCTTAGAAGGGGAGTCAAACAATGTTGAATCCTAAAGTGGAACACCTTAAATCATGATTCCATATGTGAAAACATGGAAACTTATGAGCATCTCAGGCCATATAGCAAATAAAAATTATTAAAAACTAGACACATGTAATTAAAAAGCAACAAGTTTCAAATCAAAGATGTTGTCAAAACACTAAATGTAGCTAGGAGTGATGGTGCGTGCCTGTAATCCCAGCAACTAGGGAGGCTGAGTCAGGAGGACTGAAAGTTCAAAGCCAGCCTCAGCAACTTAGTAGGCCCTAAGCAACTTAGTGAAAATCTGTCTCAAAATTTAAAAATTTTAAAAAAATAAAGGGGGGGTGCTGGAGATGAGGCCCAGTGGTAAAGCACCCCTGGGTTAAATCCCCATTACCCTAATAATAATAATAACAATAAATAAAAATAAAAAATAAAGAACACCACTAAATGTCAAAGAAAAAAAAAATCCTGTATGTATATATTGAATCCCTTCAAAATAGACCAAAAGAGGAAAACTTTGCTGTATCAAAGGATGATTCTAAAAGGTTTGAAGAAAAAAATGGTAAAAATGGACCAGTAAACAAACAAAAAGACCAGTAACTGCTGGTCAAGGAGGAGCCAAAGACTCAATAAGCTGCAGACCCTCTTCTTTGATGAGGGCAGTGAAGCCCACTGCTGCCTAAATAAGGTACACCGCCCACAATTTGAAACCAAAATTCACTAAGCCATCGTGGTAAGCAATACCCAATCTCAACATACCTCCCTGCCTTGTTCAACATCAATGCAACAGCATTAACCACCTTTTAAAAACATTCTCACAATATTTGTACTAATAAGTCATCATAAACTAAGAATTTAAATCAACCTATTCTCAACATTTTGAAGATTAATATTTTAAAACTCTGTGTTGCGGGGTGGCTTCTAAAAAAAAACTGCTACCTTGTCTTTTTAACAGAATTGCTGTTTAGCTATTTTATTCAGTGATACAAGTGACTTTTTTAAAATATTTTTTGTTGTTGTTGACAGACCTTTATTTTATTTATTTGTTTATTTATTTGTTTGTTTGTTTATATGTGGTGCTGAGAATCGAACCCAGTGCCTCACACATGTTAGGCAAGTGCTCTACCACAGAGCTACAACCCCAACCCCACCAGTCACTTTTTTATTCTACAGAGAAGAAAAATGACTTTCTGAAAGGTGATGGTAACCCATTGAGTTTGATATTCTTTCACATTTGTATGATTTTTACAATATGCTTCAATGATTCAGAATCCTCTCACATGGTCTAAGATCCTCCAGAAAGCCACTTTCAAGTCCTGTAGTAAAAGGTACCCCCATTTTATTCCAAGCAGCTTGGAGCAACTATAAAACTCACAGAAACTTTTAGCTGTTTCTGATGCTACAGGATCACAGGACAATGGGAGTGACCATCTGTCTCATTCTCCACCAACCTGGGGGTGTCAGCTCTTCCTACTGAGGAGGTGATGACCAAAGATGACAATCTAGGTAACAACTTAGAGCCAAACAGGAAGCTACCAGGACACAGCCCAGAGATATTTTCACAGGAAGATGGCAAGCTCAACAGAAGACAGGATCACACAAGACTGGATACTAGTAAGAAAATCCCAGCAGAAAATACCAATATCTACTTTCAGTGCCTAAGAAGAGGAGAAAATGCATTCATCTGACTTAAATAAATAGAATTTTAACAATAAATGGATAAGTAAATAAATAAAGTTAAATATACCTAATGATAAGCTCCTAGAATTAATTTGTAAACTATAACATTTGAAAGTGGATCCACCAGGTTTGGGATAAGAACTCAAGCCAATTAAAAAAAGAAAAAGGATACATCACCAAGAGAAGAAGCTGCTCTCTCTTAGATTCTTCTAGTAAAATGATCACACAGTTATTCACCCTGCTGTCACAAGTAGCTCAACCCTACCTAAACTTTTAAAATGCATATCTTAAGTGTTACCCGTGATGTTACAGGGAACATTATTTTCCTTGTTATCTGCTAGGATAGCTGACATGAATTGTGTACTTAAAAGGGGAGGTGGCTACAGAAGGAATAAAACAAAGACATGGAAAAAAAAAAAAAAGATGAACAGTGAACTAACACATTCTCTCCTCACAGTCTAGATGTGCCCAGGGTGAACAATTCGCCTTTAAGCCATTAACTGTTAACAGAATCACTTGCTAGAGAAATTACCTATGCCTTAATTTCATGTATCTCATCACATAAAAATGAGAAAGCCAGCTGGACTTTGTGTTCATACTTTGGAGGATTTCCCCTATCCCATGGGAGAGTTAAGAAGCTTTTGTTCTGAATTCCTAAGGAAAAGTGGCAAACAATGATCATAATTACAGCATGGACTCCTATGTGCGCCAAGCGTTCTCACACATATTATCGCGTAACAGTCCAAGAGCAAAAAGAATTCAAGTGCTTGAAAAGGAAATGGGTTTTTGTTCAAAGGGATGAGGTTGGGGGTGGACTAGAAAACAATTGGAAATCTCTAAGTTGGGAGAAATGGTTCTGGTTCTTGTTCAGAAGAGACCACTATTTCCTTTCCAACACAGTGTCCTAGTGGGGTTGAGCATGACAAAAATGACTCATAGGATCTGGCCTTAGGTACTACAAAAAATTTTCCACTGGTTTTGTTGTTCATAATGGAAACGAGTACTCTGAACAGCAGATCCACCCACAGCTAAATGTTCCAAGTGGGCAAGAGACGATGAGCAGGGTCTGATGGAGCATGCTCACAGAAGACCAGAACCCTTGCCCCAGATTTCTGGCCAGATTGAGCTTTCAAAGGGTAGGGGATGGGCTTTCCAGTCGTAACTGACACTGGCTATCTTGCTAACCTATGTGTACAGGGACTTAGATTGAATTTGATTTAGAAAAATAAAGCAATATGACATGTCTTGCACTTGAGTGTTATAGAACAAATACATCTCTGCCTCGTTTGTTTCACTTCCTCCATCATAGTCAACACGAGATTTCCCTCAGCACAAATGCACTGTACTCAAATAGTATCTGCATTGAATTCAGCTGTTACCCAGGGTTTTTAGTGTTCTGTCATTCTGTTAATACTTTGCCCACAACATAACTGTGGTATAAATTTATTGAAGTTGAGAAATATCATCTAATAGCAGTTAACAAATGAAATGCATGTAAGAATGGGACAGGATTCTAAATTCAAAGCCAACCACTGAGACTTCCCATTGGTTTTCTCAGCCTGCCTATGGTGGAGGTGAAGACCTCAATGTCCCTGGTAGGCATTTCTCTTTCTAAGCCAGCCCCATCTCTATGCAGTGGCTCACACATATGTTACCAACAGTTAAAACTGTCATGGTCTTTCCACAAGCAAAGATACCCTCTTTAGATTTTTATGTCTTGCAGTTGGCTGAACAATGGCCCAAAGATGGCTACCCCCCTAACACTCAGAAACTGTGTTAATTTATATGACAATAGGGACCTTGAAGATATGACTAAGTTAAGGATCTTGAGATATGATTAACCTGGATTATCCAGGTTGGCCAATGTAATCACAGGTGTCTTACAAAAGAAAGGAGATCAGAAGGAGGAAAAGTTTATGTGGTCATAGAGGCAGACATTGGAGTAATGCAGTGATAAGATAAGGAACATAAAAGCAGCTTCCAGAAGCTGGAAAAAATAAGGAAGAGATTCTCCCCTGGTCTCCAGAAGAACTCAGCCCTGCCTGTACCCTGATTTTAGCCCAGTAAAAGTGATTTCGGACTTCTGACTTAATACAATGAAAGTAATACATCTGTATTATTTTAAGCCACAGATTTTACAGTAATTTATTACAGCATATAGGAAACTAATTCATATCTCTTCTTTTCCATGTTCAGATAACTTAATAATTTAAATTGAGCATTTTTTAATAGCTGACCTAAGAGTTAAACTGGTCTGATAGTTTACTTTTTTTAATTCATATTTTAAAATTCATGCATTTCAGGCCAAAGAGAGAGAACAGAATCCATCTGCAATGATTACAATAAAAACTTGGAGTACCCACATACTCAAGCTTCCTCACACATCTGATCTAGTATAATTCTTACTATCACCCTGAAGAATAGGTGGTAGTTTCACAGTATTTTACAGAAGATGAATTGGGTCCAGAGATGAAGTAATTTCCTTCTCCCATCTCTCATGGAGTCATGTGGGGCCACGGGGCTCTCTGGCAGCCTCTGCATTCCCTCAGCACCCAGAGTTACAACTGGCACAACCCTGTGTTCACAGGCCCACCCTCTCAACAGCCTCGAGGGCAGGAACGATGCTTCATTTCTCTACAACGCTACAGGAGTGGCTGGGAAACCCTTGAGGCTCAATATATGTGGCTAAATGTATGAATTTGTTAAGTATGAAATTTGATAAAAACAAAATTTATGAATTCTAGAAATAATTCCTAAAAGGATGCTGGCAACCTTTAGGGGTTCATGCTATCCAGATATGATGTTAGGGATCTTCTGGTTTTCCCATAAGTTCTGTGACCCCAGACAGTCTTCTAAATTAGGAACAAGTCTTCATTGCATATTTCAAATTCAGGGAATCACAAAGGAGAATTTTTTTTTAAAGAAGCATTTCTCCAGTCATCTTCAGCTAATGCCATAGCTAAATTCAAAATTACATAAATCTCTCCTCCTAAACTATCCTATAAAATCCTCAGTGTTTATCTAAGAAAAAAAAATACCCTTTCTAGATAAAGTACCTACACTATTTTTTTGACAACCTACCTTGCTGATAATGTTTTTAGTCATTAATTTCAGATTCACGAAGAGGGGATTCAGCCATTTGTCATAGTCCTACAGAAGTCACACACGTTTCTGCTGAATCAAGCACAAGATAATGCTACATGAGCCACTCCACTCAACTGGAACCTGTCACCTCAGCCACCGTACGTTACTAACTATTAAAACAAAATGGGAATCAGTTTTTCAACCCAATAGTTTACCTAAAATTCTTCTTAGGCAGGTTTGCCCTTTATATTATGAATTTCATTTTGCTGTAAGCTCTTACATTTATATTACTGCTTAACATGCACTCTTCATAGAAATCTTCCCTAACAATTTCTACCTATATTTATTCATGCTGAGCATTCTGCTTAACTGCTAGACTAAAATGCAGTACAGTTACCAGGGAAATAATAGTTCCTGTTATTTCAGAACTGTGAAGGTCAAACCAGTTTCATGCAAAGGGAAATGAAATGTTTTGTGTCATATAAATGTTTTGTGTCATATAGGCTGTGTCGTATAATTTAAATACTTTCCTTACTGTTTGTGGTGGGGCCTTCCACTCTTCCCCATCTTACTATCTTCACCATTGTCTCTGCTGCCACCTCTCCTATGCCTTTTCAACTGAACAAGGTTATTTCTAATGCTCTACAACCTATACAAATTGTGTAACATGGAAAGTCATTAAAAATGCCTTTTTTTCAAAAGCCAGAAAATTATATTAATAGAATAGTTCTGAAAACTTATTTAATGAAGTAATTAATCCCTTAGATAATTTATTTGGTTTTCTACACTAATTTTGAGGAGAAAGATGATCTCATAGAGACTGGTTTTTGTTGTTGTTTTTTGTTTTTTGTACCAGGGATTGAACCCAGGGGCACTTAAGCACCAAGCTACATTAACAGCCCTTTTGTGTTTTTTTTTTGTTTGTTTGTTTTTGTTTGTTTGTTTGTTTGTTTGTTTGTTTTTGAGACAGGGTCTCACTAAATTGCTTAGGGCCTCACTAAGTTGCTGAGTCTGGCTTTGAACTCATGATCCTCCTGCCTCAGTCTCTGGAGTCACTGGGATTACAGGTATGTGCCACCAAGCCCAGTTTGTTTATTGGATTTCTAATAAAACTTGCACACTTTGGCAACATGAATCCAGCCCTGGTCTAAGGGGCCACTTTCCAGTGGAACATCATGGCATAGTAACTGCTTGGCTCTAAAGTCAGATACCTGGACTCTAAACTGAGTTCTACCAGACATTTGCTGTGTGAATCCAGGTAAGCTGCCTAAACTCCTCTGGTCAGCATTTAACAAGTTGAGTGCCCCATGATCGATTATTGGTTCTACTCCTTTTTAATGGAATTGCCACAAAGTGAACCTAAGTGGAATTGTAAAATTTGAAAATATTTTCTTTACTGACAATCCAGTGTGTGCTAAAACAAGGCAAGGAGCACCACAGTGTGGCTAAGAGTAGAAGGGGAAGTTTCACAGGACCAGGTATATGTCAAAATTTGGGCCCACATAGAGTCAAGCAAAGCACAATGCAAAAAGAACAGAGCAAACTTAGATGGAGTTGGAAGCAGTTACCAGTCAACATCAGGGGAGTCCCATCTGTGGGTGAGGCAGAGCAACAAGTAAAACCCCAACTCTCTGCAAGGGCATATAAATAGCCTTACAGATATCCATTCATTTTCATTTGCCACTGCACAACTCACTGTCATGTTTGAGATCAGTGTGCAAGAAAGAACTGAAGTTATAGCTAACTTTCTGAGAATTTCACATAAATCTCAGTTTACAACTTTCTTGTATAGTATCTTATTACTGATAAATATGTATTTGTGTTACACATGAGAATATTATCCAACATGTGTTTTGCAATTGTAGTGAGTTGACTGGTGGCTCCCAGAACCTGAGGGTGAGCTTATTGAAAAAAAGGTCTTTGCAGATATAATTAAGTTAAGGAACTCAAAATGAGATCATCCTGATTAACTAAATAGACCTTAGATCCACTGGCAATTCCCTGCTTACAGACAGAAAAGGAGAAGACAAAGACATAGAGAGGAAGGCTATATGAAGACAGAAGCATAGTAACAGGTTCCCAGATAAGCAGACAGAGTGAAAGCCTGACTCAGATCCTAGAAGATAATCAAAGCATGAATTCATTTAGTAAATACTTTGTAGAAGGCCCAGAATTTGATGGGTGTGGTCCAATCAAAGACTGAGGTAGTAGGAGGTATTTCTGTGACTTGGAAGCCATCTGAACACCTTGGGCTTATCCTTTATTTATTTATTTGTTTGTTTGTTTATTTTCTGTATAAGAATCAGAGGAACACTAGAATGGTCAACGGAAAGGGAGGGGAGGGAGGGAGTAAGGGGGGGGTTGGAAAAAAATTGGTGGTTGAATGAGATGGATATCATTATCCTAAATGCATGATTGAAGATCTGAATGGTACTTATATACTTTGTATACAAGCAGTTGTATGTAAAAAGATACTATACTTGTACATGATGAATAAGTAAATAAATAATAAAAAAATTTTAAAAAAAGAATTTTTCAACTTTATTTATAATAAATGAAAGTAGAAAATGAATTAAATATCTAGCAAAAGGAACTTGGTAATAAATTATGGAACATTCAGCTATTGGAATTTATCCAGTTGACGTATGGGCAGCACTATGATTTCCAGGTTTATTAATGAATGGACCTGACATCCTTCCTTGATCAGATAGCATCAGGAGCCAAGGACATTCAGAGACATTGGTGAAGGATGCCAGTGGCTATCACCATGAGTCAGTGCTGGATCTACAAGGCATTACCTCTTTCAGCTTCAGCTTCTTCATCCTATAGGCAGCTGACACTCCCTGGAGTTTTCTGTGGCCTTATAAATTTGATGAAGATAAATTCAGGCTAAGATGTTTCTGACTTAAAGTGTTGCCATGTCTTTAACTCAGTATCTCCACTCCAGAAGGAATGACAATGAAAGAGCAATGCTTTTGTCCAAAGGGGTGTCTTTCTCTTGTGATGACCATGAAGATTTCTAGTTAACATGGCAGAGTTTAAGCTCTCCTCCTTAAAACAAACTCAAAGCTATAATGTAAAGAAAAATCATTACTACAAACTATAGATGTATATATGCATACAGACTCAATGATAAACCATATTTAAATAAATTTTTCAAAGATATTGTTAGCCCTCATTGGGAAAGAAAAATGAGAGCAGAGCCAGGATTACCCAGATCTCCAGCTGAGGTCACCTGCTGGGGAGTGAAGTCAACAGCTACCTGCTTGGAAAGCCAAAGACTGGTTGTAAGAGAGTTTCAATAGCTGGTTTTGTTTTGTTGTTTTGTTTTGGTACCAGGGATTAAATCCAGTGGTGCTTAACCACCAAGCCACATCCCCAGCCCTTTTCATATTTTGAGTCAGGGTCTCACTAAGTTGCTTAAGGCCTTGATAAATTGCTGAGGCTGGCTTTGAACTTGCAATCCTCCCACTTCATCCTCCAGAGCTGCTGGGATTACAGGCATACACCAGTGTGCCTGGCCCTTGTAGGGGTTTGACAACACACTGTGGCAAAAGAGATGAAGCAAAGAAAAAAACTGACACTGAAAGAAAAAACCTATCTTTTGGGATGGGCAGAGAGAATAAAGATGGAGGATAATAAGCAGTTCTTGGCAAGATAAGAGGGTAACACTAAGTCACGATGCAGAAATTCTTTGACATAGGAATTTTCAATATGACCCCAAATGGTATTCAGCCATATATGAGCAGCACCTAACCCACAATCCAGGGTTCATTCTCTATGGTACAAAGCCTAAAAAGGCAATTAACTAAGGTAGTTCATTCTTGCAGCCCTTCACTGTACTTGACCTAAAAAATAAAAAATAAAGCTGTGCCACAGAAAAGTAATTTCTCAAACCTGTTGTATTTATCACTGACTGTGTTTTCTCTTACATTGTCTTGATTTCTGTTAGGGTTTTTTTTTTTTTTTTTTCTCTCTCCCATTTCTTATGGAGGTCTACCAGTTCACTATTTGTCTCTTTCTGCTATTTTATCATTTTTATTTGGCTTTCTCACTTCTTCTCAATGCTCTTATTTCAAAGGAGCTTTTCTTTTTATTACTTTTTTTTTCAGTGCTGGGATAGAACCCAGGTCCTTGCACATGCTAAGCTAAGTGTTTCATATCCCCAACTGCCACTACTGCCACCACCATCACCTCTTTTTTTTTTTTTCTCTTATTTCTTTTTTTTAATTTTGCATTTTTAAATTTGTTCTAATTAGTTATATATAACAGTAGAATGCATTTTGACATGTTGTATACAAATGGAGCACAACTTCTCTTTCCTCTGGCTGAACTTAGTGCAGAATCACACCAGTAGTGTAATCATACATGTATATAGGGTAATAATGTCCGTATCATTCCACTGTGCTTCCCATCCTCACACCCCCTCCCCTCCCTTCACTCCCCTCTGGACAATCCAAAGTCTCTTCATTCTACCCTACCATCCCCATTATGAATCAGCATCCACTTATCAGAGAAAACACTCGGCCTCTGTTTTTTCGGGTTTGGCTTATTTCACTTAGCATGATGTTCTCCAGCTCCATCCATTTACCTGCAAATGCCATAATTTCATTCTTCTTTAAGGCTGAATAATATTCCATTGTTTGTATATACCATTAGCTATTGTGTCTCTTTGTGTGTGTGTGTGTGTGTGTGTGTGTGTGTGTGTGTGCACGTGTGCGTGTGTGTGTATTCTGGGGATTAATCCAGGGCCTCATGCAAACTAGATGTGTGCTCTACTACTGAGCTATATTCCCACTAGGATCATGTTTTCTTTAGTTTTGCTAAATGACCATGATTCTTCCCTCCTTTAAAAAAAAAAGTCTTAATTCTAAGATGAATAATAACTAGAAATGAACCATATGGAATATATAAAGAGATACAAAGTATATATAAATATATAAAAAAAATTATACAGGCATGTTTCTTAAAATGAGCCGGGCGCGGTGGTGTACACCTGTAATCCCAGCACTTGGGAGGCTGAGGCAGGAGGTTTGTGAATTCAAAGCCAGCCTCAGCAATGGCGAGGCACTTGGCAACTCAGTGAGACCCTGTCTCTAATAAAATACAAAAAAAGTGCTGGAGATGTTGCCCAGTGGTCAAGTGCCCCTGAGTTCAATCCCCAGTACCAAAAAAAAAAAAAAAAAAAAAAAAAAAAATTTCTTAAAATGTCATACATACTACTATATTTTTATATGTTAAAAAAAATACATCCAGAAAAAACAAAAACACAGCCCTGGGTTCCCTATGGCAGGGAGAACACAGTCTCTGGGAGAGGAGTTCCCTGCATTTCTCCTTGGCTAACAAATCAAACTTTCTTCTTTCTAAAAAGAAAAGAAAAGGCCAGAAATACTAAACCAGAAAAGCATGTTTTTAAAAGGTAAATAAAGGTCAAGTAGGAAAAAGCTTTTCTATAAAACTAATGAAATAAAATAAACAGGACAATAAAATCATAATTTAAATGAACAAAACATTAGAAATGTCAAAAAATCCAGACATTATTGAAAACAAAGTCACGAATATGGAGAATCACGTCAAGGAAACTGAGCAGAATAAAATGAAAAGAATAAACATTGTACAAATATGGAAAAATGAAAGAATATGACAGACAAAAGAATTCTACAATATGCATACATGTTGCTAGGAGAAGAAACAAAGCAAATGAGACACAAGTTTACTAAAAGATAAAATAGAAAAAAGCTTCCAGAAAATAAAACATTCAAAAGGCATATTGCATCTCTCTAAAACTGAAGTAAAATTTTCAAGTCCAAGATTTCAAAGATGGACTTGAAAGATACTATAAGTACCCATGTCAAAAAATATATCAACTCTCCCCTCTAGGTGGGTACATAAGGAATAATTCCATTTGCCTTGAAAACTTTAGTTGCCATAAGAAAGTAAAGCAAATATAATATGTAAATATCTTGTTCCTAGTCAAGCTATTTTGCACAAATAAAAGCAAATAACAAATTCTTAGCCATTGTTATTCAAAAATAATTGAAAAAATAATAGTTTTTAAATGGCTAAGTAAATTAATTCCACTCATATATGGAGGCTGGATATTGCAGTGAAAGAATAAAATATGTTATAAATCATGAATAGGTTGAAAAAACAATCTAACTAATATTCAGAGAAGAATGAAAGAAAGAACATGGTAAGAGGAATGTAAGCACGTGGGTTTTTCTAATTTTGCAAAGAAAATTATCAATGATCTTTAAAGTTGATAAACAATAGAGACAATATTATTTAGATATGCAAATAATAATATAACCAAGAAAATCAAAATAACATGCATAGTTTGTTATGTGAGACTGTATACTGTAATGATTTTAACTCTTCATAAACCATACCACAAATTGTGATCCCAGGAAAAGAAAACTTCCAGAATTATAGAATAAAAAAAATAATTTTACCTATTAGGTCAAAAATAAACATGCGAACCTAGGTGAGTAACCTAATTAGACATTAAAATATATTCCAAAGCTATGATAATTTTAAAAAATGAATAAAGAAATCAATTAGAGAGAATGAGCCAATAATATATATATATACAATGGGAATTTAGCATATAATAAAAGCTGTATTTTGGAGCAGTAGGGAGAGAGAGAGATGTGTTGGTCAGGAAGGTGTGCTGGAGAACTATCTGGAAATGGATTTGTTTAGATTCCTACCTCTTTATCAAAATAAATTCCAAATAGATCAGAAAATTCTTGGTAAATACACATATCCTTTGATCTAGCAATTCCAATTCTAGGAATGCTTCCAAATTATGTATTTGCTAATAAGTAATATATGTGTTAATGTGGACTGATTTCTACAATCTATTTTTAAATTAAAAGGCAAGGTAAAATTCAGTATGTTTAGACTTAAATGTGGGTACATTTCCAAACAGGATATGCAAGAAACCTAAGGTGGTCGTTGCCTGGGGAAAAGGGACTAGTGAACTGCATATTCAACATCAGAAGGAGACATTCCTTTCATCACACAACCATCTGTACTATTTGGATTTCTATCCTTGGAATATATTGCTTTTGAATAACTAAAAAGATGTCTGGAAGTTCCAGGAAGCAGAGGCAGACAGAGAAGTTAGGCACTGAACCACACATCCTGGGACCATGGATCCCAGTAAATAGGTACTTAGTGCTTGAGTTACAGGCAATGTTGATGTAAATTATAAAATATTTGATTAATTGGAACCACAGACCTGAACAATACATGGAGTCAAATGATATACACTGCTGTGATATGTCACCTATTCAAAGAGTTAATTATTAGTCACTGGCCTAACAGTCTTCTGGACTATGAAAATATAAAGATTGTAGTCATTAGTACATTCTAAAAAAAATATAACATGGCTTAAGGAAATTATAGAACTTTACTTCAGCATGGAATCTGATCTCATTTACTTTTGGGCAGATGCATAATAAACTGTGAAAAATGTTTGGTGATGTCTAAGGGCCCCAAGGGTCACAGTCGAAATAATTATTTTGTAGCCAAGTTTAATAGGAAAATTTTATATCATGGAAATAGATCTCCAGTTCTTAAACAAAGCTTTACTATATTCTTTGTGTTAACTCATTAAGTTTCAGTGCTCCAAATGTGGACTTGGAGTTATAATTTCACATGAACTTTATCTAAGCCAAAAAGAAATTGAGGCCTAGAAAATAGCTCACATGAGAATGATGTACCTGTTCACTAATGCATTTCTGTGAGTCAAAGAAAAGGCTCATATTATATGATCTGAAGGCATGTTGTAGTTAAAGAAAAGGGTGCACAAAAAGGGCATATGATGGTGGTGTACTCAACCTGGTGAAAGTTAAATAAAGAGGTGTTAGACTATCCTTGCAATTTAATGACCTGTCACTCCCTAAGTGAATTACAATCTTCATTTGCTATACTTTCAAAACAGGAAGAAGAGTCATGAGCTTCAGAAACACATTTAATGTAGGGAGGTAGATGCTATAAGATCAACTTAAATTTTCTAGAAATAGGGGCTGGAGTTGTGGCTCAGTGGCAGAGCACTTGTCTAGCATGTGTGAGGCACTGGGTTTGATACTTAGTACCACATAACAAATAAAAACAAAAAGGCATTCTGTCCAACTACAACTTCAAAAATAACTTTAGAAAAAGATTACCTGAAATAAAATTTGATCCTACACAAACATTTCTTTCTACCTAACACTAATAATATCTATCTCATGTATCTGCTAACGTGTTTGTAAGTCATTCTTTCATTGACTATTTATAATATTTCCCAGTACAGTGCAAGTAAAGAGTCTATGATTACAAATGAAAATTTCAACTTCTACAAAATACAAAGGCTGCCCAGGAGCAGTGGCACAAGTTACCCATGAGGCTGAGAAAGGAGGATCGGAAGTTCAAAGCCAGCCTCAGCAACTTAGCTAGACCCTAAGCCACTTATTGAGACCCTGTCTCAAAATAAAAAATAAAATAAAATAAAATAAAGGCTATCATGATATTAATGGAGGTAATATTGAACACTGTTCAGATCACAGCCAAATCTGTTACAAAATAAATATTTTCTAAGGTAGTATCAATAAACAGAAGATGCATGCTTAATTCTGTTTGTTTGAGTTTGTAGAAATTCTTGAATATTTCAAACTATGACTTTTAACCAAATATGGGAGATTGTTAGTTATTAATTTTTAAAGTAACTTTAAGCCCCATTCTCTTTTCTTACCTTCTTGAACTTAACTTTACACATACTAAATGTGTTGTCCAGCAGGTGCCTGAGGCTCTATTTATTTTTTTTTAATCTCTATTTCCTGTTTTCTTCTGATTATATCACTTCTATTACTCTATCTTCAAGTTCACTTTCATCTTTCATCTTCTTTCTGCTGCTGTGCCTATCCAATAAGTTTTTTATTTTAGACACTATATTTTTCAGTTCTGGGATTTTCACTTGTTTTTTATAGTTATGTTTCTTTCATGAGGTTTCCTACCTTGTATGTATTACAATTATGTTTATTTTTATATATTAGACTGTAGTTATAATAGGCATTCCCAAAATTCTATATATGAATTTTAAACTTGGGCTGTTGTGAATTTGGTATCCATTGACTAACTCTTCTTTTAAGAATGAATAACATTTTCCTCTTTTTTAATATTTGAGTAATTTTGAATTATATCTTGGACACTGTAAATGTGAAATTGTGGAGACTCTATGTTGTTATATTCTGCTGAAAATGAAAACCATTGCACTTGTTTGCTTGGTTATTTAAATAGCCAATTATCAAGGTTGCATCAAATCTCAAATTATGCCTTTTATGTGACAGATCAACTTTCACTTTCTTAACCTTTAGCTGAAATCTGTCCTTTATTTGTATTGAAAGGGGTCATGCAGAGATTTTTATCAGAGATTATGCATGGAATTTGAGTTGCCTCTCTAGGGCTTTATCTTTCCTTGTTTTACATTTCCTGTGGATTCTGTGAAGTCTTTTTATCTAGTAGCTTGGAAGAAATGGTGCAAGCTTTCAGTTTGAATTTTAGCTATCTCACATACCAACTGCTGCCATCCTTCACACTGAAAGTCAGGAAAACGGGTAAGTCACGTTGTGCCATCCCTTCTTCCAAATGCTGCCTGCCCTAGTAAGCCTATCTGCTTTTGTTCACGTCAGTGGCAGAATTTATTGTTGTTCTCCATGGGCAAGGTGGGTCTAGTAGGAGCTTATTCAGCCATGTTGGAAACAGAACTCAAGGATTCACACTTCAAAGAAAAAGGTTTAACTTAAATGTCAAAAATTTAAAATAACTCCTCCTAATGACTTTATAAAACTGACTGATTTTATGAGCATCCTATAAAACCAAAGTGAAAATGTCATATTTTGCCATCATACAATTTTGTTAAATGTTGCTACAAAAATACAATTACTCTTTGATTTGTATATACATAATTATAATTTAAATTTGCTTAAAAATTAAATCATTTAATTTTTATTCTTTGTTTCTTAAAGTAAGACTCACCAAACCTATAAATCTTCTTAAAAGTTCATTTACTATAAAATTTTGGCTTATATTTTATTCAATTCAATTGCTTTTCCCCAGCTTCAATTATTCTCAGACAAGGAGGAATTCCTGTGCTTTCAACTGTATCTGACATAACTAAGCATTGCCAAATATGGGAAATACCATAGAACCATTGTATTTTAGGATTAGTGCATATTCTAAACCCTTACTTTGATCTAGTACCTAAATCTTGACTCCATGTTTTTTTGTTTTTGTTTTGTTTTGTTTTGTTTAATTTTTTAATTTTAATTTGTTATGTCTGATAACAGAATGCATTACAATTCATATTATACATACAAAGTACAATTTTTCATATCTCTAGTTGTACACAGAGTAGAGTCACATCATTCGTGTTTTCATACATGTACTTAGGGTAATGATGACCATCACATTCCACCATACCATACGCCCCCTCACATCCCCTCCCTCCCCTTTTTGCCATATCTAGAGTTCATCTAATCCTCCCATCCCACCCACCCCCAGCATATTATGAATCAGCATCCTTAAATCAGAGAAATCATTTGGCATTTGTTCTTTTGGGATTGGCTAATTTCACTTAGCATTTTATTCTCCAGCTCCATCCATTTACATGCAAATGCCATGGTTTTATTCTCTTTTAATGCTGAATAATATCCCATTGTGGATATATACCACATTTCCTTTATCCATTCATCTACTGAAGGGCATGCATCTAGGTTGGTTCCACAGTTTAGCTATTGTTTGTAGCTATTGATGTGAATTAGTACTGCTATAGTCCCTGCACCACCAGCAATGTATGAGTGTGCCTTTTCCCCCACATCCTCGCCAATACTTATTGTTGTTTGTATTCTTAATAGCTAAAGGCACCAAAAAAGGTACATTGGAGAAAAGATAGCCTCTTCAACAAATGGTGCTGGGAAAACTGGAAATCCATATGCAACAAAATGAAATTAAACCCCTATCTCTCACCATACACAAAACTCAACTTAAAGTGGATCTAGGACCTAGAAATTAAACCAGAGACACTGTGCCTGTTAGAAGAAAAAGTAGGCCCAAATCGCCATCATGTCAGATTAGGTCCCAACTTCCTTAATAAGACTCCGAAAGTGCAAGAATTAATATCAAGAATCAATAAATGAGATGGATTCAAACTAAAAAGCTTCTTCTCAGCAAAAGAAACAATCAGTGAGGTAAATAGAGAGCCTACTAATTGGGAACAAATTTTTACCACATGCATGTCAGATATAGCACTAATCTCTAAAATATATAAAGAACTCAAAAATCTTAACACCAAAAAATCAAATAACCCAATCAATAAATTGGCCAACAAACTGAACAGATGCTTCTCAGAAGAAGTTATACAATCAATCAACAAATATAATGAAAAAATGTTCAACATCTCTAGCAATTAGAGAAATGCAAATCAAAACAAGACTCCATGTTTTTATCAAGACACTTTTCCTATGCCCAAAGTTTATATTTGTTCTCTCCTGTCTCTGACAAGCTTTGGCTTTGTTATTTCCTTTTTGATCTTCCTTCTTGTCTGACATCTACCTCATGGTGTAGCAGACAGCTTCTGATATGACACTGAGAGATCTCTGCCTCCTGCTCTTTATGCCCATGTGAAATTCCCTCCTCTAAGTGTGGGCTGTATCTGTGACTTGCTTCCAATGAACATAATACTGCAAAATTGGGGATGTTAGTTCCATGGCTTGTGTACAAATTATTCTAACGTTTTCTTGCTAGAAGATTCTCTTTCTCAGCTTCTAGCCATCATATTGAAGAAGCTCACATGGAAGCAAACAAGGTGTACTCAGCCAAAACTTATTGAGGTATCATGAACATCAATATAACAGCTCTTGAAAAATCTGAATCCTGAAAAGAATCATGTGAGCTTAAAAAACACACGGATTTTTCCCCAATCAGTCTTTAAGAGGATCGTATCTCAGACAGTTTCTTAACTGCAGCCTGTAAAAGATCCTAACTAAAGGAGAAGATCCCAAAGATCCACATTCCATCAAAGAAAGTTAAATAACTAAAATATAGTAGTCTGAAATGGTGATTTGCAAATGTTAACAAGCATCAAAATTATCTGTAATCTAAAGCATAGATTCCTGGTTCCTCATTCCCAGATGATACTGATGAAGCTGATCTTATGTTACACTTTAAGAATCACTGTTTTGTTTGTTTTTGGTTTCATGATAGGGTCTCACTCTGTTGCCTAGGTCCATCTTGAATTCCTGGGTTCAAATGATCCTCCTACATCAGCTTCCCAAGTAACTGGAACTACAAGCATGCATCACCATGTCTAGCTTGAGATTCACTGTTTTACTTTACTCTTTTTTATATTATGAAATATAGATGGGGGAGAAGGGTAAGAGAGGCATCTATTGATATTGCAAGAATCCAGGAACTCTGATCTAAGGAAGTGGCATTGAGAATGGAGATAAATGGACAGCTGTGGTAGATATTTGAAAGACATAGCAACCAAGAATTAGTGACAGAAAGGATAAGGAGGGAAGCAGGGAAATGAGGAATAACTGGCAACTAGATTTCTGGCTTAACCAGTTCAGGGCATGATCATGTCATTTAAGGCAGAAGTGGAAAAGGTCAAGTAAAAGGAGAACTATAAAATATCATAACACAGCAGTCACTGACAATCTCAGTGGGAACAATTTTGGTAGAAAATGAGGGAGGGATGGACCATAACTAAATTACAATGCAGGAGATAAATGGAGTCATGGGTGTATAGAACTCTTTAAGAAGCTTGGTAAATGGAGGATAAATAAATAAGTCTGTATCTAGAAATAGACACTGGACTGGACAAGTAATTAAAGCCTAGGGGTAGTGGTAAGAACAATCCAAACTGTCTAATTCATCGTTTTGTTAATTAATTAAGCAGACAGCTTTCTGCATGTTAGTTTGAATTGTGAAAGGGGAAAGTCTGAGTTCAGGAAATAGCAGGCTCCAGTGGGGGTTGTGGCATTTAGAAAAGAGATGGGCTGGTTACTTGGTAGGGTGGGAGAAGGGCATCTGTTCACAGGGCAAAGTGGTGCTGTGAGGGCACTGAATATTTCTGATGCGTATGAAATTGATATCACTCTTGCATCTTGCTTTATATGTTAAAAGGCTTCAAAGTATACCTACTTTTTTCCCAATAATTTTACTCCTGGAATAATTAACCCTGATAATGTGGTTCTAAATATGTGCAAATGATTATGGACAAAGATGTTCATCAGATAATTAATTATAACCCAAAATATTTAAATTATTTACTCATCAAACAATAAAAAATGAGTTAAGGAGACTATAATTACCCAATCAATAGAACTATACTGCACTTTAAATTGACACTTATTAAATACACAATAACAGGAAGGAATATTTACAATGTATTTTGTATTTTTTTAAATCTCTAAGGAATGAAGAAGCGAGAAGATAACTAAAAGGAAATATGCCCAATTGTATATAGTTGCTGCATTTTTATATTCAAATAATCTGAGACTTAGTTTTATTTCTTTTTAAAAATTCTTCCATTTTGATTATATTTAGAACTTCTTCAGTTCATAGTAAAATATGCTACCAAGAAGAAAGAAAATATAATAAAAATATAAATACTTTATCCCTAGAAGGCCACCACATAGGTAATCTACTTCATTTTTTCTAACCTTATCCTCCTACATTTTTAAATTTTAGGGAAGGGAATAATGATAAAAAGAGATGAAATTTCCATTTTTTAAATTCTTTTCTATTTTCTAGCAAGTAAAGCAACTGGGAAACTAGATGTGCTCCTTAAAGTCTGGATCCCTAGATATCCAAATAAAGAAAGCTGAAGTATAATTCATTTTCCCCTGAGATCTTCAGATTCAAAACAAAGACATAGAAAGGAAGAAACTTGGAACAGCAGTTCCTCCCACGTATAGGAGATTTGTCATGGCTCATAACAAGATCACCCCTTCCTATATCCCTTAACCTTTCCCAGTGATTCGTGAAACTTTTGCTTCTGGGTTGAGAGCTTTCATAAAATCACAATCTCTCTTCCTTGAATCTTCAAATTTTATTATGGAATTGATGCCTAAGGAGAGTTTCAACTTTGTCCATGGAGGCCAATCCTATCTCTTTTCTCATCTTACAGGCAGAGTCTTGAGAAAGACTCACAAGTAATCAATTTCTGATTGGAGTGACTATGGTGATGGTTCTCTATTCCTTCAGAAAGTAGGGAAAAGTTTTGGACCCTCCTTCTCAAATCTGTAGGCAGTAATCTTAATTAGGACTCATTGACATTGGAGAGAAGATCTTTGTTTGCTTTTGAGCTGTGCTTCAACCACTGGTGATTTTCAGAAAGAGACTATCAGATAACCACATGTATTGAAGATTCCCCTCCTGAGATTTCACTCATATAGGAGACCTAATATTAAAATATTTACACACACACACACACACACACACACACACACACACACACTGATAGAACAGGAAAGAAAGATAAAAGAATTTGATTTAGTTGAGTGACACTTAGGTTTAAGCAGCCATAGATGAGAGACATTTTATCCTGCAGAACCCTCAAAAGGCTTGGAGACACCAGGCCCAGTTCATGGGTGAGAAACAAATTTAAAATAGGGAAACATATTTTTTTTCCTTTATAAGATGATAGAATGAGATGGATATTATTACCCTAAGTGCATGTATGAAGACACAAATGGTATGAATATACTATGAATATACAACCAGAGAGATGTAAAAATGTGCTGTTTATGTGTATCACGAATTGTAATGCATTCTACTGTCATATACAACAACTTCAAATTAAAAAAAAGAACTAGCTAAATTAAAGAAACATAATAAAATAAAATAGGGAAACAGTTCATAGGTCAACATAAGGAACACATGTGCTGTCTCTTACCACCAAACAGAGAAGATAAGGAGCTAAGCAAACACTCTTCAATGGAAAATAGGAAGTCTCAATAGATAGATAATAAACAACCTCAGACAAAGCACATTCACATGCCAATAAATAAAAATGCCCTAGAAAAAGTGGCCTTCTGTTTGGTCACCGTAAGGAAAAGGCTAGGCAGTTAAAATAAATAGGTTGAAAAGATAGAAAAAAAGATATTCCATGCAAATGGTAGTCAAATGGTAGTTACAGTAAATATACTAATATCAGGAAAAAATACATATTAAGACAAAGGAAGGATGTTATATAATGATATAAATGTCAATCTACCAGTAACACACAATTGTGAACATATATGTATCTAATAATAGATCCCAAAAATATATGAAGCAAAAGCTGACCAATATGATACTCCACCCAACAAAAATGGAATACACATTCTTCTCAAGTGCTCATGGAGCAATCTCTAGGATAAACCATATATTTAGTCACCAAACAAGTTGTAATAAACTTTAAAAGACTGAAATTATATAAAGTATATTCTCTGACCACAACAAAGTGAAATTAGAACTTGAGAACAGAGGAAATGTGGATAAATCTCAAATATTTAGAAATTGAACAATATGCTCCTAAATAATCAATGATCTTCATAATAAATCACAACAAACTCCTAAAATCAAGAATAAAATCAAAGACATTACTGCCAACCTAACAGATACAACAAGGATTATAAGAGAATACTAAAGTGGATGTCTAACAACAAATTAAATAACCTAGGTAAAGCTAACCAAGGCCTAGAAATACAAACTATTGAAACTGACCAAAGAAGAATGGAAAATTTGAACAGATCTATAACAAATAAAGAAAATAAATCATTTTCAGGAAAATAAAAACAATTTTCAACAAAGAAAAGTCCAAACTTCAGGTGAATTCTACAAAAGGTTTAAAGAAGAACACACACCAATCTTCCTCAAATTCTTTCAAAAAGTAGAAAAGAAAGGAACACTTGTTAACCCATGCTATGAGGTCAGGATTACCCTGACACTGAAATCAGACAAAAATCAGAAACCCTAGGTAAAGTTCAGATCAATCTCCCTATACATGCAAAAACTAAAAAAAAAAAAAAAAACTAACAGCATATTGAAAGGATTATGTGTTATGACCAAGAGTGGTTCTAAATCAATGTGATATACCAAAATAAAAGGGAAAGCACATAATTATCTCAACCAACAAAAACAAAAAAAAAAGGCATTTAGCAAAATCTCTAACATTCTTTCATGATAAAAACACTCAACAAATTAGAAATAAAAGGGCACTTTCCCAACCAACATCATACTTAATTATGAGATGCCAAGGTCTTCCCCCCCAAAATAAAGCACAGGACAAATATTTCTGCTCTCACCACTTCTATTTCAACATTACATTGAAGTTCTCATCAGGTCAATTAGGCAAGAAAATGAAATAAAAGGGAAATAAAAGCCATCTCAATTGGAAATACAGAAGTAAAACTATATAATGTTAAATGTGATGCAAATGACAGAAAACACAAGAAAAAGTGTTCATCATCACTAGTCATTAGGGAAATGCAAATCAAAAGTACAAAGAGAAGCCACCTCACACCTATTAGGATGTCTATAATTTTAAGATATATTTTTTAAAATTAAAAGAAAATAAGTGATAGCAAGAACGTAGAGAAATTGGAACCTTCATCTATTGGAGATAGGAATGTAAAATAGTGCTATCACTGTGGAAAAGTTTGCCAGTTTCACAATTTGGTAAAAGAAAGAGTCACGACATAGCCCAGCAATCCTACTCTTAGAGAAAAGAGAACATAGGTTCAACACAAAAGCTTGTACACAAATGTTTATACCATCAATATTCATCACAGCCAAAGGATGACTGCAACCCTTGTATTCCTCAATTGGTAAATGAATAAATGAAATGTGGTATATCTATAAAATGAAATGTTGTTCAGCCATAAAAAGGGATAAAGTTGCACATATAAACCTTGAAAGTATGCTGACTGAGAGAAACCAGTCCCAGGGCTTGTTTGATCCCTATACATGAAATGCTCAGAAGAGACAAACCAATAGACTAAAAGATTAGTGGTGGTGGGTGCTATACTATAGGGGGCATTGGGAAGTGACTGCTTAATGGGGATAGGGTTTTTTCTAGGGTGATGAATACGTTTAGGAGTTTGACAGCAGTGTAAGTTGTATAGAATCATAAATATATTTAACACCCCTGAATTATACATTTTAAAATAGTTCAAATGCTAAATTTTTGTTAGGTGAATTTGATCTCAATAACAGATAAGGACAGTGTGTGAGAAGTTAGATAGTGTTCAATTATACATCTGTGCTCAAAGATAGAAGAAACCTGCAAAAGCTTGCCTATTTCTAAAAATATTTTTTTTAAATCAGACAACAATATTTTTCAAGGTAAAATGTCTAGAAGGAAAAACTCTTGATTAGCAATTGAGAAATGTTACTAAACTGCATTCATATTCTTTTGGGCCCCTGAAAGTACTATTTCTATTTCACATCACACACATTTTATTCACTGTAAGGATACTGTGAAAGTACAAAGGGAAAAAAAGATAAGTAAAATCTGATTTCCCCCCAGAAAAGGAAATTTTCTATATATATTGACACATAGACATACTTGAAAATAGAAAATTATTCATCTGTATCTAAACCAGCAAATAGACTAATCCCTTAGCCAACTAAAATATAAAACTTGTTTGGTTATGAAATAAAATGAAAATTTCAATTTTTATATTTAAACAATAAATATACAAGGAAATATAAATCATTCACCTATTCTACTTAATTATTTTTTAATTTTTTCAATAATTAAATTAGGAGCAATGGAATTTTATGAATTTCCATTGTTTTCATTTTGGTTAACATTTTTAAAAATTAATCCTTTATATTCAACCCCCATAATGTAAATTCATAGCAATTGCAATTTATGGTCTACACATATTTGAAAGTGAAATGTTGAGTTGCATTTGAACTAAATTTTTAGATCTTGAGCTAATTAGATTTCCACATCTATACCAAAAACAGTGTAGAATGATTAATATGGAATATTCATGAAATGTCAGCTAGATGAATAATGAATCTTATAATACCAAGGACCCTTCAAAAGAGCAATTGACTTATAAAACATTTCTTATATAAAACTATATTTTAAAAATGGATTCTTACAGCAGAAGGGGAAAGATTTCTTTCATTTTAACGAAGTTTATAATTTAATCATTTTATGTCAGAAACTAAAGGAAAACTGGAGGCCATGGTAGCAAATATTATAACAAAACTAAGTTTGAATTAATTGTGCTTGTGCTTTGACATTTTTGAGAACCATACCCAGACAGATGGTTCCATTTTCTTCCAGATGAACAGAAATCTGTAAGCCTCCTCCTCTAAGGCTCACTTACATCTCAAACACACCAGAGCCAATCACCTGAACACTTTCTCAAGTCCTTCAGAGACATCTACTAAGCTCAAATCTGAGCAGAACAGCCCCTTCTCCTTGCTTTGGAATCCCAGATCATCTCCCACAACCCCTGGCATTTCTTTTCCACCACATCATTCTCTGGTAGTTTTTAGCTTGCCCTCACTGACAGATTCTTCCCTCAGTGAACAGATACAGCCAAACCCCACCAATCCCAAAGACATACACAGAACACCCTCCTCGATCCAGTACCCCAGCTACTTATTCCTCTTTCTCCCTTCCTCTCAGCCAAACTTCTTGTAAAAATCCGAATAGTTCAAGATCTCTTTTATGTCGCAGTGTCCTAAATGTAAAAAGAAAAATTGGACTTGAATGTCACCTTTGTTGATGATCTTTGGTATATTAAAAAGGGTGTAATTGACTTGATTGCATCATGGAGCTTAGCCATAGGCAAAACTCTGATGTGGTGTCTTCACTCTTTAGACTTTTTAATAGAACTGGAAGAAAATCACACCAGCAAAGAACTGAGAGACTAATGAGATTAATAATATCTAACAATTCCTTTATATTATTTTAAAGTAAAATACAAAGAGATCCTACATGGAGTCCAGGGCAGGGTGTGGGGGAAAGAACATGAAAGTAGAAGGCAGACTGTTAAAGTGGAAGGGGATGAGGGAAGGGGGAGAAGATAAAGGGAGTGGATAAAATCAAAGTATATTATATGCGTGTATGAATATGCCACAGTGAAACCCATTTTATGTATATTTAAAATACATTAATAAAAATATTTAAAGGGAGCATTATTGAAAAGTCTGACTCAATCTGTCCCTTGGTGTTATGAACCTTTTACTCACTGTCCTATAAAAGTAACTTGTTAATTAACTTAGGGACCTGGTTAGGAGAAGGGTTTTAGCCAATAATCCCCTAAACATTACACCATCTGACTTCTAATAGGTTTTTATTTTTTCACACATTTAAACATACTTACCTAAAGGTGCTCACAAAACACAAAATTTTAAAAATTGAATTTCAAATAAAGTTAAATACTATAGCATTTACTATCATAATTTTTTTTTTTTTTTTTTTTTTTGTCTCCCAAAGTATAGCTGGTGGAAGTTGAGCCTGGGAGGTCATACAGTAGTCATGTTACCATTGATTCAGGCCCTGGCATAATATAGGACAATATTGTAGCTTTTCTTTTAAGAAACCCTGCTGGTAGGAAAGAAGAAAGCAGAATAACTGGGTGGGACAGCTGAATCAAGGAAGGTGTTTTACTTGTATTTATTTTATGATTGGAGAGACTTTACTGTATTCATTTATTGAGGGAAGAATCTACCAGGAGATCAGCAAGTGTTGGCCCAAGTGTGAGGAAGGAGGCCAGTTGAGCAGAGTTAGGGTAGCAACTCTTCCAAATTCATCACTTCATTTGATTGGCACACTATGTGAAGATGCCAGAAGCATCTTCTTCACAGAATCATCGTTGGTTTTCTTTTTTCTTTTTTCATCGTTGGTTTTCTTGAAAGATGTGTTCCCTTAAAATTGAGGCCCAGAAATATTGAACAATACAGCTAGTCAGTGACTAGTCTCTTGCAAGAATGATCCAGTTCTCTCTCTGAGGCCACTGCTCCCAGGTGAGATAGAGAAAGAGAAGAGGAGAAAGGAGAAGGAATATTTGACACCTACTTAGCAAATGGAATCATTACCATATTTCACAGCAATTTTTATCTGTTTTTTACAAAATAAATTCAATTTCCCAATTGATTTGTTCTCACCACAAACACCTTACTTGCAGAAATTTAAATTACTACCAAGTGCCTCAGTTTCATACTGACTAAATGTACCTTCAGCATTTCCACATCTTCTTTCCCTTGACAGCTACACCCCTATATGCTGCCTAAGTAATACTAGTCAATAATAGCTACCATTTATTGAGTACCTACTGTTAACCAGGAATTTGGCTGTAATTAACATTTCATATCTTCCTCAATGAAAATCCACAAAATGAGCTTTATTAATTTCTTTCAACGCAGAGACCAAGGCTTAGAGAGGTTAGCAACATACCTAAGCTCATATAGCCAGCAATGGTTACAACCATGATTTAAACACTGATATATCTACATTCAGAGTTCAGATCTTCAACCATGGCACCCCACATCCTAATGCTGCCAGGTGCCCTCCCTCCTCAATCTTTGGCCCTTCACTGCCATCTTCTTTTCAGGGTCCCATATTCCCCCAGTAGCTGAGAATCACAGTTACCCCAAACCACTGATAATAATATGTATATGAGAGATCTAAAACTTACAGCCATTTCTTTTTTAAAATGTGAATCACTGAGGCTTAACCAACTTTACCAACTGGACTTCATAAGGAGTAAATATGCAAGTAGATAGTCTTGGCCATGAATTGAAATATGAATTGCTAACCTAGGTCCCAGAACTTGTTAAATACATTTGGATGAAAATCTCTCCATATACTATTTAGTAGATAGTGAAGAGTATATACAGTTTTCTTTTAAGCACCACATAGGAATAAATTCAAAATTTCACAGTATTTAGGGCAAGAGTTTTCAAACATTTTTTTAAAAGCTGAACCAAACCTGTAAACAAAATTTGTCCTAGACCTTCAATCTAATGGAAGGAAAGAGCACATTCGACAGGGTAGTAGAGCAAATTGTAATAAATGACTACCAAGAAAGGTGCAACAGGGTTTAATGAAATCAAAGAAGCTGATAAAATATGTGGGGTGTAATATGTCACTAGAATAAGGCTGGTGTTCATCAGTTGACTCTCTGGAAAAGCATGAGGGTCGTTGATTTGCTCGCTTTCAGAAGAGTGGAGTAAGGCTGTTCTTGACTAGCACATTTTCAGAAGCATAGCCACTGGAGTGTTTTCACTGATTGACTTTCATAGCTTGTGAACTGATGTAAAGTTCCCTTGACTTATACATTATTGGGGGAAACATCAATTAGTATAGCTGCCACAGAGAACTAAAATATAGATTCACGATGGCAGATTAGAGGAAGGTTCCATGACTTCCAGTTGCTCCATGGCTCAGGAGTCAAGCAGTGAGAGTACTGCTTCTCAGCAAGGTAGGTGAAAGAATTTACTGAAATTCATTGTCAAATAGTGAGAGGATCTTAAAGACTCAGAAATCAAGTGCATTGAAGAACGAACAAGAAAGAGTACAGGGAAGCCAAGTTGGTGTGGCAGCAGCACTGGTTCACCACAGAGGGGAGGGATAACATACAGAGATAAACACAGTAGACAGATTTAGCATGGAAAAACCTCTAGACCAGAAAGGCAGCCCAAACTTAGCTCATCTGGAGGCCAGACAGCACACTGAAGTTTGAGAAATGCTCTGTATTTCTCAACTGGTAAGCAGAGAGCTGAGGTGGGAGCCATCTTGAGGCCAAGTTGCAACATGCCACTGCAGGATCCCAGGAGATAATAGCAAACATTGTCATACTGTCCTGGCAAGTGCCTACCCTAGCAGAACATGAAGTAGACAAAGAAGATTGTGACTATGAGGTTTCAAGTCAGAAAAAAATAAAATTCACTTTCCCTTTGAGTCTGGCAGCTTACACGACCATTTGAAGAGGTTTGGAAAATCAAACAGTTGGTTATGAATACACTCAGGGGCTAAGCCTGGGATGGGCATATGCACAAGCAGCAGGGTACATGGAGGGTTGACCCCACTGTCCCAAGATAATTCTTGGGAGGCTTCTGAAATTCAGATTCCCAGCAGAGACAGGCATCTTCTTGGCTGTAGGGGTGTGTTGATCTAATCTCTCTCAGAGCATATGCCACCCAGCAAAGCCCCTAAGGCCTACTCAGAACCAAGCCCCAGCTACTGAAACGCCCTGTTAAGAAATCTTCACTTGCCCCACCCTGCAAGTGCATCAGTCCATACAAAACTCCAATCAACAGTACTTCACATTCCATCCTACCTTACACTGGTGAGAAATAAAATTGAGAGTTATTTCATCCAACTTTAGTGTTTGGCCACTCCAGTTACCCGCTTAGTTAGCAATACAAAAAGAGGTAGGGGTTAACAATCCCCAGCCCTTGCTTTAAGTCCATAACTCAAGAAGAAATGGAGAGAATATTTGGGCATGGGCAGTGACCATCCATTCCCATTGTCTGTTTTGACAACCTCAGTGGAGATAATCCTTGTAATTTTCATTAAGAATCTTCTTTTCTTTCATTCACTTTTTTTTATGGGGGGGTGTGTGTTCTACTGTGCTGATTGGCTGGTTCATAGATATATATACATATACATATTTTTCTTTTCATTTTTAGTGTTGTTTTATCATAGTTATTTTTCTTTGCCTTATCTTTGAGGCTTAGGGTTTATTTTTATTTTATTTCATTTTTGTTTGTTTTTCTTGTTTCTCTCCTTTCTTCTCCCACTAACAGCCACATTCTCTTTTAATCTCTCTCTCTCTCTCTCTCCCTTTACTTTGTTTTTCCTCATTTTTTCTCCTTATTCTTTATAAACATCCTTACTACATCTCCTTCACATTCTCTTCATTCACATTTCGAACATTCTAAACTTTCTTCTGCCTTCCTATGACCTTTTTTCTCTTAATGAACTGTATTTTTTACCATCGTTTAGAAATATTTGGTTTATATAACTCTTTTTAAATTTTTTTTAGCAGTCAATGGACCTTTTTAACCATCAGTAGTGCTGAGAATTGGACCCAGTACCTCACCCATGCCAGACAAGCACTCTATAACTGAGCAGTGACCCTTAGCCCTTTATGTAACACTTGACCCCATCATTCATATTGTTACAGTTATTAGTACAGTGGATGGCACCTGCTGTTTACTTTAATGCCAGATCTAGGTCACTTACTTTTGTTTTTGCTGTTGGCAAGTACTGACCCCACCATTCCTGTTTTTTGTGGGATTTAATGTTACAGATGTCATAATAGGCAGAGGGTATTTATTTTAAGGCTATATATCGTTTGCTTCAGTTGCCATTGTTTCCCCATTTTCTGTGAAATACTAGGAATACACGGGGACACTACACCTTCATGGGTAGAGACCCTGCTGCTGAACTTAACCCATCCAAGAGATGGCACACCTTGCTCCACACACAAATTAACCACACTCAAACTTTGGTGATATGTTAACACAAAGAACAAAAGAGAAAAAAACCCAAACTAATGACCATGCCCCAAGTAGGAATGGCTATTGGTGGACCCTCAAGTCTCATTCAGAGATGTGCACTCCTACAGGAAAACAGAATAAACGCAAAAACTATGGAACCAAATCTATGAAGGCATCTCAATCTCGATTACTGTATGGCACTTAGGCAAGAGAAGATCACACCTTAAAAAGGCACACACATAAGAGTGAAAAATAAATCCATTACAAGTGTACAAAAGCCAACACAGGAATACAAGAAATATGAAAAAACAAGGTAACACAAACCCTCCTAAAGTTCTTAACTCACAGGAACCAACCCCAAAGATATTGAAGTGAATGAAACATCAAAGAGTTCAAAAGAAAAGTGACCAATAAATTCTGAGAACATAGAAAAACAACCAATGAATTAAGGAAGTTAGTATAGGATATGAATGAGAAATTCAATAAGGAGATAGAGACAATGAAAAAGAACCAAACAGAAATCTTGGAAATAAAAGACACAATAAATCATATAAAATTTTCAGTTGAAAGTCTCTAAAAGAGTAGACCATGCTGAAAACAGAAACTCAGAGCTGGAAGACAAAGTGGCCAGTCTTGACCATTCAGACAATATTAAAGAATAAAAAAGAAACTATGATCAGAATATATAAGAACTCTGGGACAACATTAAGAGGCCAAATTTAAGAATCAGTGTAACTGAAGAGGGTCATGAGAGGCATGTTAATGAAATGGAAAATCTCTTATCACAGAAAATTTTCCAAACCTTGAAACAAGAGATGAACATTCAGATGTAGGAGTTACTCAGAACTCCAAATAGATAAGATCAGAAAAGAACCTCTTGCGAGGTGCAGTCACATATGCCTATAATCACAGCAGTCTGGGAAGCTGAAACAAAGGATTGCAATTTCAAGGCCAGCCTCAGCAACTTAGTCTCTAAGCAACTTATTGAGACCCTGTTCCAAAATACAAAAACAAAACAAAAAGGGATATAGTTCAGTGGTAAAGAACCCTGGGTTCAATCCCTAGTACAAACACAAAATAAAACTCTTCATGAGACATTACAATTAAAAAGCCTAACATACAGAACAAGAATAGAATTTTTAAATCTTCAAGAAAGGTCACATTTAGAGGCCAATCGGAATCACTTCCAATTTCTCAGCGCAAACTCCAAAAGTCAGGAAGGCTTGGAATGATTTGTTCCAAGTCCTGAAAGAAATTAACTGTCAACCAAGATTGCTATATGCAACAAAACTATCCTTCAGAATCAAAGATGAAATAAAAATCTTCCAAGAATGCCTCACTGCCAGGCCAGCACTATAGAAAATACTTAAAGAAAGACTTTACATGGAAGAAATTAAACACAAACCCCAGAACTCATGAATGAACAGTAGATAAACAATTGAGAAATAAGACCAAGTTTAGAAACAAGACTAACATTAAAAATAAATCTAAATGGCAGAAATTTTAAAAAATCTCTCTGTACTAGCATTGTAATGGCCTCAACTCTCCAATTAAAAGACAGGTTGACAGAATGGATTAAAAAACAAGACCCATCTATCTGTTGTTTGCAAGATACTCAATTACAGGCAAAGACAGCCACAGACTGAAAGTAAAAAGATGTAAATTGATACATCATACAAACTGAGCCAACAAAACACTTTAAACCAAAATTAATCAGAAGAGACACAGAGGTCATTTCATACTAGTAAATGGAACAATCCAACAAGAAAATTTAACAATACTAAAACTTTATGCCCAAACATAGGAGCACCTAATTGTATAAAACAGACACTACTCAAATTAAGGACTCAGATAGACTCCAGTAAAATAATGCTAGGTGATTTCCATACACCTGTTACCAATAGATAAGTCATTCAGACATTCATTCAATAGAGACTTTTTGGACCTGGAAAATATTATAATGAAATGAACTTAACAAACATCTATAAAATATTTTATCCAAGAAAAACCAAATACTCTTTCTTCTCAACTGCTCATGAGACCTTCTCCAAAATAAACCATGTTTTAAACCTCAGATCAACTTTTAGCAAATACCAAAAAAAAAAATTATATAATCCCTTGCATCTTTTTTTTTTTTTTTTTTTTTTTTTTTGTGGTACCAGGGATTGAACTCAGGGGCACTCGACCACTGGGCCACATCCCCAGACCTTTTTTGTATTTTATTTAGAGACAGGGTCTCACTGAGTTGCTAAGTGCCTCGCCATTGCTGAGGCTGGCTTTGAACTCGCGATCCTCCTGCCTCAGCCTCCCAAAGTGCTGGGATTACAGGCGTGCGCCACCGCGCCCGGCTAATCCCTTGCATCTTATTCAATCATAATGGAATGAAACTAGAAAGCAACATGAAAAACCTACAGAACCTATATAAACACAGAGACAGAACAATACACTTTTGAATGATGAATGGGTGATAGACTAAATTAGAAGAAAAAATTTTAAAATTCTTATAATCAAACAAGAATAGTGATTCAACATACCAAAACCTTGGGACACTATGAAGATTGTTCTAAGAGAAAACTTTATAGCTATGAGTGCCTACATAAGAAAATCAGAAAGATTCCCCCAACAACCTAATGATGCATCTCAAGGTCCTTGAAAAACAAGAACAAACCAATTCCAAACTGGTGGAAGGAAGAAAATACTTAAGATGAGAGCCAGACGTAATGAAATTGAAAATAAAAGAATAATACAAAGGATTGATGAAATGAAGATTTGGTCCCTTGAAAAGATAAACAAGAATGATAAGCCCTTAGTTAAACTAACCAAAAGAAAAAGAGAGAAGATCCAAATTAATAAAATTAGAGATGAAAAAGCAGAATCACTACAGATAGCACAGAAATCCAGATGATCATTAGGGACTATTTTGAAAACTTATGAAAACCTAGAACAAACTTCTAGACACATGCCCTGTGAAAATTGAATCAAGAGGACATGGAAAACCTAAACAAACCAATAACCAGCAATGAGATAGAAACAAACAGTCATAAAAATCCTTCCAAAAAAGAAAAGCTGAGGACCAGATGGATTCTCAGATGAATCTATCAGGCCTTTAAAAAACTAATTACAATGTTCCTCATATTATTCCATGAAACAGAAAGGAATGAATATTTCTAAATTCAATGTATGAAACCAGTATCACCCTCATACCAAAACCAGATAAGCACATGTCAAGGAAAGAAAACTACACACCCATATCCTTGATGAACTTAGATGCAAAAATCCTTAATAAAATATTAGCAAATTGTATTCAACAACAGAGTAAGTAGATTGTACATCATGACCAAGTTGTTTTTATCCCAGGGATGCAAAGGATGGTTTGATATTCACAAATCAATAAATATAATTCACCACACAAATGAAATTAAGGACAAAATCAGTCATCTCAATAGATGCAGAGAAAAGCTACAACAAAATTCAGCACCCATTCATGATAAACACACTGAAAAGAATCAGGATAGAAGAAACTTAACATCATAACTTCAGAAAGGTTTATATGACAAATCCAAAGACAACACCAGAGTGAATGGGGAAAAACTGAAAGCATTTCCTTTACAATCTGTGACAAGAATATCTGTTCTTACCACTTCTATTCAATACAGTACTAGAAATTCTAGCCAGAGCAATTAGGCAAGAGAAGAAAATTAAAGAAATAAAAATGGAAAAGGAAAAAGTCAAATTATCACTATTTGCATATGATATTGCCCTATGCTTAAAAGATAAAAAAATCTCCACATATAGACTACCAGAGTTAATAAATAAATTCAGCAAACCAGCAGGTTACAAAGTGAACATGCAAAAATCAAGAGCTTTCATATACACCAATAATGAATCTGTTGAAAAAGAAATCAGGAAAACCTCACATTCACAATATCCTTGAGGGAATTAAAAAAAAAACTAATTATAAATTAAACCAAGAAGGTGAAAGACTTCTACAATGAAAACCATAGAACCTGAATAAAGACATTGAAAAAGATGCAACAAGTTAGAAAGATCTCCCATATTCATGAATAGGAAGAATAAATTTTGTTAAAATGGCTATACTACCAAAAGTAATATAGAGATTCAATATAGTCTCCATTAAAAAAAAATGAAATTCTTCTCAGAGCTAGAAGAAAGAGTTCTAAAAATCATTTGGAAAAATAAAAAATCCAGACTAGCCAAAGCAATTTTAAGCCAAAAAAGTTATTCTGAAGGCATCACAATACCTGACAGTATACCTGAGCTACAGTAACAAAAACTGCATGGTATAGGCATAAAACAGATACATAGACCAGTAGTTCGGAATAGAGGACAGAGACAAACCCACATATCTACAATCATCTGATCCTTAACAAGTGTGCCAGAAATATACATTGGAGAAAAGACAGCCTTTTTTAACAAATGGTGCAGGAAGACTGGTTATATATTTGTAGAAGAATGAGACTAGACCCTCATCTCTCACCCTGAACAAAAGTCAACTCAAGGTGGATCAAAGACCTAGGAATCAGACCAGAAACTATGCAACTCTTAGAAGAACACATAGGGTCAACACTCCAGTATATAGGCAGAGACAATGACTTTTTAAGTAGGAGCCCTACAGCTCAGGAAATAATGCCAAGAATTAATAAATGGGATATCATCAAATTAAAAAGCTTCTGCACAGCAAAGGAAACAATTAAAAATACACAACAGGAGAAAAATCTTTGCAACAGAGCATCAATAGCCAGAATATATAAAGAACTCAAAAAACTTCACACCAAAAATAATAATAATAATAAATGGACAAATGAACGAAACAGACACTTCTCAAAAGAAGAAATAAAAATGGCCAACAAATATATTTAAAAAAAGTTCAACATCCCTAGAAATTAGGGAAATGAAAACCAAAGCTACACTGAGACTTCATCTCACTTAAGTCAGGATTTCAGCTATCAAGAATACAAATAATAGAGAACGATGACCCTGGCCCACTGTGAAGAAGAGCGTCTGAGCTATGCCCCACACCACACCCATCTACCAACGCTGGGGTTACCACCAAAGCATTCCTTCCATATTCCTGTGGAGGGCAAAATAGTTGTAATTGACAAATTTCTGTAGTTTACTGAAAAAAAGCTTAACTCAGGACATCTAAAGCCTCCTAATAAAGTCAATCCAGAATCCAGAATTAAATACAGTACAAGACATGATTTTTTACTCTTGTTTAAAAATGAAATTTTAATTTTCAAGGCATAATTGAAGTTCACTAGCATGAATGCACTCTCGTGAATTTGTAAGATCATAATGGATAGGTTAAAGTGATTTTTACAGTGAATGAGGATGAGATGAAGATACAAAACAAAAACGACAAAATTGGTTGTTACACAAACTATTAGGTTGGAGATGGTCAAGGGATTCACTCAAGAGCACTGAGCAACAAGTCTGGAAAGATCAAGAAATCTTCACACTATGCACAGACACAAACAATGAACAAGAAGACTGAGATAAAAACAGAATACTTAAAGTATGACATAGGAGCCATTCACACCGGGCACAATGAAGTTTCTGCATAGAAAACACACATGAGAAGGGAGAATCAGAGAAGAGCACTGGGAGAATATATTCTTGAGAAGAAAATTCAGTACCCTCAGGGTAGAATGCATTGTGGAAAATATTGGGCAAACAAGAAAGGAAAATGCATTATAAAAATGCCAGGCCAGACAAAGAAAATCAGTTTTTTAAACACATGACCCAGTGTCTGGCACAAGGTGTTCAAAAAAGAGTACAAAATACTTAAAATTTAGTAGTGATAGCAAACTCCAATTATCCAGGCATCTCTTATTTCACTCTTATTCTACTGAAGCAGGGCATCTGAAAATGTCAAAAATCTAGCCAGAAAATAAAGTAAAATTAAAGCTACTACTTTGGACCACACACACACACACACACACACACACACACACACACACACACAAAGACCAGTAAGTAGAACTAATGTAGTGAAACATCAGGCACTTGAGAGAATTTAAGCATCTCATCTTAAGATCTATGATACCTAGGGAAGAGAACTCAAAACGCTGACTCCCATTCTACAGTTAAAAATTATTCTAAAGGAAAGAGATGCTTGGGGGGGGGGGAAGCGGGGGGGGGGAGGGGGTGTCTCATCTCTCACAAGCTCAGCTTTTAAAAACTTTATGCTTCCCAATTACATAGGGATATTTTAAAAAGCAAACAAAAGATTTTTATAAACTATGTATCAATCAAAATTAAGACTCAGACTTTTAAAAATAAAAATAATATTCAAGTGATGGTGGGGTGGGCTATGGGAAGAAGTAAATAAAAGCCATCACAGGTACAAATACTTAAAAAGAACAATTAAGTCTCCAGATCTGGACAAATTTCATAGTTAGAAACCCTACAGGTAGCAAAGGAAACAAAACAAAAAGAATAGAGCAGGAAATCAAACTCCTGGTTTTTTGTAAAAGAAAAAAGTATATGATAGAGCTACAGATTAGTAAACATTTATTTCATGTAAGATCAGACAGAATTAGTTAAAAGCCAATTTGTAAATATTAGAAATAGAAATCGTAATAATTTTTAGGAATAATAAATAGGAATAAACATGGTTTCACAAAGAAGTCAGTCATGTCAAACTAAAATCTAATTTTTTAATGGGATAAAAAGAATGGCAGGTCATGGAAATAAATAGTTTACCTGGATTTCAGCAAAGCACCTAATAGCTAATGGTATTCAAGTGGTGAAGGTTATCATAAAGAGAACACATTGTGTTATTGGTTTAATGGATTGATATTAACCTTAACATAAGATTACAGTGGCTTGACCAAATGCTTTGCTCTGGCCCTTTTATTTTTCACTTTTATTAATAAACATGAAATTAATAATTTTAAATTTAGCAATATCATTGAGGAAAGATAGAAAATGTATAGTGTGATAGAATTAGGACACAAATACTTCTAAATAGATAGAAATGATGGCTTCGATCTAAAACAAAGTTTAATAAATATGAAGTTTCAAAGGATGAAGATGTTGTTCAGTTTTAAATTGTATTTTACCTTGAAGGTAATAGGAAAAGGTACTTCACAGTAAGAGCTATTAAAAATATTATCTCTAATCCTCCAAGCCACTCTGCAAAGTAGCCAACTTTTAACTTGAAGTGAGAAAACTGTGGCCAAAAAATAATTTGCTAGTTTTCACAAGAGGTTGGACTCAGATTATGTTTTTTTTTTTTTAATCCCCAAATTCATGTTCTTCCCAAATCTACACACTGCTTCAACATCTAAATTCATGTTGAGTGAGAGTCAGACTTACCTCATTCTGCTTTATTTCTAACTCCCATACATGCATGGTACATTTTTTAAAAAATTTATCATTCTTGGTACAATTTAAAAATGTTTCTTCCTTTTGTACAGAGAAGAAAGTTCATCTTTTGATAAGTAATTTCATTCAATTAGATAAAGAATAATTTATCTCAAACATCCAATCTTTTCAACATGATCTAGAACAGAGGTTGGCAAACTATAGTCTGTAGGCCAATCCAGCCCCATCTCCTGTATTTGCTCAGCCCAAGAGCTAAGAATACTTACATTATTGAAAAAAATTAAGAGTATTTCATGACACATAAAAATTATATGAAATTCAAATTTCAGTGTCCATAATTAAAATTTTATTGGAACACAGCCATGCTCATTTGTTTACATATTGTCTATGGCTGCTTTTATGGTACAAAAGCAGAGTTGAACAGTTGTGACAGAGACCATATGTGGCACTTTCATTGCTTTGCACTGCTCTTTGACACGCTATAAATCTCAGTAGTGACTATAATTCAACAGTATTTCAAGTGCCACACATATTGTCAAACATACATCTTATTATTTTTTATTACTGCTGCATATTTATAATGTCAGAAAAAAGTAAAGAAAAGTGATCATTGAGTGTTGCAATTTTAAGGCACAGTGGAGTGTGGATTGTTATACAATTATATGTACAAAGCATTATGTTTATTATGCAGTGATACTTCAGCTGTGCTAAAAGAATATATTTCAACATTACCAGATTAAGTGCTCATCACAGTACTCCCAACTCACAGGAAACCAACAGTTTGAACAATAAGAAAACCAAAATACAATATGTCATCACAGAATTTATTCACACATCACCACCACCACCACCACCCACAAACACACACACACACACACACACACACACACACACACACACCCATAAATAAGATTGAAGGTACAATCCAAGTAAATTTGTGAGGAACTCATTTGTTAGCCACGCAAAGAAAGCCGCTTACTAGTGGTATATTAACTATGCTTGATTGTAGCAGCCAGAACGTGTGTCCAGAGAAAATAAACTTGTTCCTGACAAAATAACTAGCTTCCTGGCAAGAATATGTTTGAATACATTAGGACCCCACGGTGTCACAACTATGAATTGAAAAACAAGGCAAATGATATCAAATAGTTTTCCTTGACTTTTGATGAGTTAACAAATGTCACCAATACTGCTAAGTTGTTGCTTACTTATGAAGACAATGCTGAAATTGAAGTGACTCAAGAATTAGCCTTAAAAATACTCTCCATGGGACAACTACAGGAGAAAGTATTTTCAAAGAAGTCCAGAAAATATCAATTCAGTACAACCTGAAGTGGAATCTGCTAAGATGTGCTATAATTAATTGACATAGAAAAATGTGTAGAGTACGAAATGCTAGGTTAGACAAATTTACATAACCTATGAAAATGTAGGATGTCTAAAGTTGATAGTTATTCATAGTATTATGTATCAGCAGATATTATATGGAAAAATATCTGAATCTATTATGTCATTGAACTTGTAAAGTCTTAATTAACTATCACTAGATCTATTAAATTTTGTCAGAAATAGAAGTTGAATATAATGATTTGCCCAGTACCACTTTCAATGGCAGTGGTAAAGTTTTATTGCAATTTTTTTGACCTTAGAACAGGACTAAAATTTTTGTTTGAGACGAATCACCCTCAATTACTATTACCAAACACTGGATAATTTTGGGAATTAGCTTTTGCTGCAGGCTTGATAGTGCTAATAAATCCAACCTAATGTTATAATGAAAAACCAGCACTTTAATGTGACTTACACTACAAAAGTAATTTTGATAACTCATGTTATGTAAATCACAAATAATGTCAAGCTGGTTAACACAATTCCCATACTATCAAGTTAAAAGAAGTATGATCCGCATTCCACACAAATTTGCAGCAGATGTCTTTTCCAATCTCAACTACATTTCCAGCTACATTTTTGAAACTCAATGCAATTGCACAGGAAATTTCCATAATGCAAAATCCATTTAACAGTACTATAAAGGAGAACCTACCTAATTTCCAACAGGAAGTGATTAATCTAAAATGCAATGATATGCTAAATGGCAAATATCAAGAGAATGCAGCAGAATTCTACAAATTCTTTTCAAATGATGACTATGCTCAAAGTCATACATGCAAAGATTGTTGACAGTTTTGGTAATACCTGTCTGTGTGGAAAAAAATTTTTTTCAAAGATGAAATATGAAAACAACATTGCAAATCAGCATTAAAAGATGAATGTCATCAATTTCAAACTCCAACTAAGTGGCATATTATCATTTCAAAATAATTCAATTATCATTAATAGACCTGAATTACAAAAAAGTATTCAAGTATTAATATATTTTTGAATTTCACCAATAAAATATTTGTGGAAATTTGTTTTCTCTCTCATTGCTTAAGTATATAAAAGCCTCAATTTTACCTCTTGGTTCATAAAGCATAAACTTTCCTAAAAAGTAGTTTGCTAACCTCTAGTCCAGAAAAGTGCAGGAATGTTTATTCAAATTAGAGTATGGTAAGCATCCCTATAAACAATTATCCTAACAAAACCAATATCATAGCCTAGCAATATTACCTGAAATACTTCTATATAGTCCTTCCTTTGGTTATGAGCCACGTGTTCTTATGAAGAAGCAAATTTCCTAATAACTTACATGGGTCCAAATGTGCGCACAGAGAAGAAACTAGTTATCCTAAACAATGGCAAAATTTAATCACACTTATTTTTACTCTTATTTTTTAAAAAGGCTTTTTAACTCTTCTAACCCAATTCTATCACCAAAACTCTGAAAAACTAAACAAAAACCAACACATACCAAATAAGGTACTTGTAACTTTCTTTTACACCCGAGTCCCAAACATTCTTCAGATGTACCCAGTCATTGTATAAGTGACTTCTAGTAATATATCCATGTTTATACAGTTCTGATGAAAAAAAAAAGTTTTCTAATTTAAAACGACTAGATTTGCCTTTATGCCATATTTTATTTCCTTTAGTATGATGGGGTTATCTATTTATTTTGGCCTGCTCAATAGCTAATCACTCTCCTTTTGATTATAATATCTTGATTTCCTTTTGGGTAGCTCCTTTTTTTACTTCATTTCTCAGTCCAAACATCTTCTAAAGGTGGATTCATGACTCAGCCTCACACATTGGTAGAACATATTCTTGACCTTAGTAACTGGCTCAATGGTGAGGTTGTAAACCAATGTGGGCAAGGGGTGTCAGTGTCAGGATTTTATTGAAACTGTTGAGAAAAATGGTGTGTTGTTTTTACTAGTTATTAGTTTACTAGTTTCTAATATGGTACAGTAAAAGTCTCAAGCTACTGGGTGGCCACTTTACCATAACACATGAGAAGTGAAAACAGCAGAGTGGAAAGCAACACAAGAGATATGGAGAAAAAGATTCTCATCCTAACATCAGGATTAACCATCTGAAGACAGTTTACCACTGGATTTTGCCATTGATGAAATAATGTACAATCCTATTGCTTAAGCCAGCATAAGCTTCTACCACTTGATGTTCAAAATGTTCTTACCAATACAAGTATAATCATTGAGATTGGAACCCCATTCTTGTGTCAGATTTTTCTAAATAGGGCCTTTTAAAAGTTATACATCATCTTCAGATTTTTCTGTTTCCTCATATCTCTGGTGCTTAGTGGACACACTATTCATGGGCTGAGTGTGTGCTGCTTTGTCACATCTTATCTATAACAATCTTTAGTAAATACAGCACCATCAATGCCTTTTTGGTAAAAATGTTTAAAGCACCTAGCATCATGATAAACTGAGTTATTGTCAGAAATATGTGCTTTCCATCTTGCAAGGATTTAAAAGTCGTTCACTTAAAATTGGATTAGTTATGCTTAATTTCTGAGAACATAACAGTATGATTTTGTTTTATAGAAGAAATAAAAATTATTGTTTATTTCCTTTTGTGTTTTAGAAGACAGCTGTAACTAAGTGCTCTATTAAGTAGTTCAGAGAAATTTTTTAAAAAAATTAAAAACAAAGCTTAAATCTTTTGTGGTATATGCTCCTTACAATTGCATTCCAACAAAGGAAAGAAAAAAAATCAAAATAACAAAAATTTTTAAAAATAACAAAACCATATTCTTTTAACTAACTTTGCTTCACACATGTAATATACTGAATCAACTGAATTTTTAAAATTTCTCTCTTAAATTAGTGAGTGGGATTATTTTACCTGTGATTAGAGGAAAGGGGAAAGAGCAAGTTTAAAAAAACTACCTTTATTTTTAATTTCTTTTTCAGTTACATACTTTTAAACAGGGATGTGTTTCATTATTCAGACATTCAGGCAATGTTGACTTCATTAGTGTTGACAGAAAAGAAGCATAAAAATGCAAAACATCGTTGGCTTCACCTGAACATACCTGCATTACCTATTATTGACCAGTTTGTGTTGCCAAAAGACTTATTCCTTGGCATTAAAATGGAGCACTTAAAAATATTGCTAAAAAGCAAATGTCTAACACACTGGTCTTTGCAGCAAATAAGGGTATTTATACTTTTAAAATATTTAAGTCCATAATTGGATTATTATACACACCTTCTTATGTATAAGGAGTTCAGATCATATAAACACTGTACAGTCCAAAAAACCCTACTGAGAATAAAACTAAATAGGCTTATGATAAGAAATACAAGTATCGCATGTATTTACAAATATCACAGACACACAAATTTGGTCAAATACTGTAAAGAAAGAAGTGGTTTCACATTATAATGGCCAAAACATCCATCTACCTTACTTAAAGCAAACAAAAATAAAAACTCAGTATGTGACTCCTGTAGTTTAAATGTCATGACAGTAAACAAAGAAACAGACATGGAAACTGTTGACCAAATTATACAGCAAATGTCTTCTAGGCTGAGAGTAGGTCTTTAAAATCAAGAAAAGATCATTCAGAGGTTTCAGAGTAATAGTGATAAATAATGTCCTGATTTGTGGTGTTCATATGGGTGCCTAATTCACCAAACAATGCACTGAACTTTTGGCTAGTAAGAAAAATAAATTACAAAGTACAATTAAATCTCTGTAAATGTAATAATGAAGTAAAAAAATGTGGATTTATTTACTTTAATACACATTTTAAATGTTACCTTGAGATAATAAAAATAAATAAGCATGCCTGGAGGCACACACTTAAAGACAAAGAAGAGACTGCATGGAAAGAGTAACAATTTTATAAATGAGAGGTGATATGAGATTTGATCAACATGTAATATTTCTAGCCAGTCTGTGTTTTAAACCTTCTTGAAAACTCTGGCTAGCAGACCATGACAAAGTACACCTGTGTCCTTATGGCTTAAAACAATGCATACTTTTAAGAGTGGAATGGGCTTCCTTTTTTTACAGAATTGTTACTTTGTTCATATGCAGGCACTTCAAAAGACTATGGAGGCAAAGCACCTGACCCATCCTTTCAAAATATTTTTCAATCATCAAAATTATACTAAAGGGTAGGAAAATTCCAAGAACTAGCAAAGGTGAATACAAGAGACTAATGTGCACAGAGGGAAAAAGAGTGACCCAGTTTTTATTGCTGGGGGGGGTCTTTTTTTTTTTTTTTTTAATCAAAGAGCAAAATAATAAACAAGACACCATTGCATGGCACATCCAAAGTTTTCTGCTTAAGGGAGAATGTAGTCAGTCATTCAGCAGTAGGTTTCAGTGGGATCTCCTTAGGTTCAACCTTATACATTGCCACGAGGTTCACATTTATTTCTTTTCCTTAGTGTATTTATAAAAAAAAAAAAAAAAAAAAAAAAAAAAAAACCTCCAACATATGTCACTTCTCAAAGCATTCATTTCTTGCTATCTAACATACATTATTATCTGGAAGCATAAAGTTACATTATACAAATATTTTGCATTTTTAAAAAATAAGCGCTTTTGCCACTCCTACAACACTGTACTTCACATAGTGGTGCAACAAAAGCAGAGCTCATATTTCCTGCACTTATTGTGATTCATTTTACCAAACCATCTGCTGAACTCATAGAGCTTTTTCATCAGTACCTCTGGGCAGTGACTGTACCATGATTTCACAGAGAGAATGTTAATATGATCCATGAATAACAGTACCATCAGTAATACTGAAATCAATGCAGATGTCACAAAATATGAACTTCTCAAGGAGTAACTTTTTAAAAAACATTTGGGCAACTGTTTTCTCTGTTGCATTATCCACTGGGAAGAAAATTCCTGTATAATTATTCTCTTACAGAAGATATAAAAAATCAAATTAGGAATATAACTGGCTGACACTTAAGATACTGTTCTGTTTTCTACAATAGGAGAAGAGCTTCTGAAAAATGTCCTATTGAACTGTATTCATCAAAACCACCTCATTGGTCCATTCTATTCATTGATGGGCAAAGCACTCGTGTTTTGACAAAACTTTAAAGCTTCCATAAAAGTTAAATTAGAAAAAAATATGAATGTAAGACAACCACAAAATGAAGTATGAAAGTATGACATATTTGTTTCTAAGAGTGAGTCCTTGAAAATATATGTGGTCACTACAGAGATGATTTTAATCACAAGACAGCAGATGAACATGTAAGTAACTCCCCATGATCTGTCTGTGTCCAGAGTCATTTGTGGCGTTGTATGGTTTTCCTTTTCCTTCGTTTGAAAAAACAGCAGCACCTGCAGATAAAGGAAATATTCTTTTATTATAAAAGTACTAAAATTATCAAAGGTTGACTATATAACATTATCTTAAGTGGTAATGAAAAGCAACAGGCCAGTATAAGATAGTGAACACACCAGTGAAGCACATATATTAGTAAAACTATAGCAGAGTTATTCTTGTGTCTCATCATTCTGTGTAACACAAAAAGGAGCCACTTATTTCAAATGGCTTTGAGTCAAGAATTGAGAAGCTATGGTATTCTGAATCCCAGCTGACCCAGACATGTTGTTTAGAATACTCAATAATCTCTGACAGTGGCACGTTTTAATGAAGTTCATCCTAAGAGGTCTTTCTCTGTCTCTTTGATATTTATATCTGATTGTTGACACCACTGTTAGAAAGGCAATAATGATCCTAATACTGGGATTTCATTTTCACTAAGAATCAGTTCAGATTCCAAAGATAAAAAGAGAAAGCCAATATCCATGTATCAATATTTCCTATCATATTTCCAAACGGGAAGAGAGAAAGGTGATTCAGGTTTGTAATTCAAAAACATACATACTTGAAACAATACAGTCTTGATCTTTATTCCTTGGGGGGAAAGTCTAGATATGATCCTTGAGATAACTATTTAAACTTAGTCATGAGAAGATGCAATACATTATGGCTGCTGCAGAAGAATGCTGAGGCTCGTATAAAATGAAAGTTAAATAAGAATCTCTGATCAAAATTCATTCAAAAAATAAAAATGAAAACCATATGTATACACACGCATGTACACGCACATGTATGCAACCTAAAAGATGGGCAGTTTTTCAAATACAGGTATGAGGGTATGGCTCTTTTCCCCTACTACACTTTAAAGTCAATCTACCAGAATATCCCACCACATACAGTGAGGCAGTGTTCTTTTAATTTTTTTTTTTTTTTAACCTTTGAAAATCACCTTTAATTCCTGGGTTTGAGTTTACTATTGGTATAGGTATACACGGCTAGTTACCCTTGTATTTTCCAGTGTATCACAGTTTTGAAAAAAGCAAGGCATATTTAAGTACATGGTGATTCCATCACCAAAATCTGTCAATACAAAATTGTGATTCAAAGAAAATATGATCTTATGAAAGCAATCCTGTAATTCATTTCAACTCACATTCCAAAAGAATATTAATTCAGTATCTGAACTGAGCATAATAGACATATGTAGGTAGCTTCAAGTGTCCTATCCAGCAAAAGATCATGGAAGATAAAATAATTGTTAGATATTTTATATCTTTCAGTGAAATAAATGCTAACAGAAATCAATTAAACTATGCAATCTCTCTACAAACATTAATTTAAAATAACTTCAAGCCATTTACTAGAATTTATGTCATGATTGTGAACTTCTATGGGACATTGGAAACCAAGTTACACAATGGCACTTTTTTCAAAGTGTACCAAACAGTAAATAAGGGCTAGACCACAGAACATAAATAATCCAAAATTGTGTTACCAACTTGTAAAGATTCAATGAGAAATATATGCAATTATGAATCTTTATGAATTTTACCTCACTCAGGTAAAATTTTCACAAAAAATTGCAATGAATTACCCAGCTCTGGGCCTAGAGAAAAGCTACAACTGGAAGGAAAAAAAAAAAAAAAAATAAAAAAAAAAAAAAGATTTTCCCTGGATTTAGAAAAATAAGTCAAATTTCTTTTTTTCTTTAATATTTACTTATTTGTTTTTAGTTGTACACAATGCTTTTTTTTTTTTTTTAAATTTTTAATGTGGTGCTGAGGATCGAACCCAGGCTGCACACGTGCTAGGAGAGCACTCTACCACTGAGCCACAACCCCAGCCCTCAAATTTCTTTTTAACTTTAGCTATCTAGTGCTTTCTCAAAAACTGTTACATAAATCTTCTAAAATATAAAAGCAAAACAAAACATTCAAGCCAACTTATTTTATGAGATGAAAATCATTACTCTAAGATAAATTTTTCAATAAAATACTTAGAAAACAGTCAGAAAATGTCCACATGGTAGGAAGCAAAACATGAAAAAAAAAATGGTATTTAGAAGAAAGGCCAAACACAGAAAATATTACATTTAAGAATCTGGTCATATTTCACTGGAAAATCATTATTTAATACAAAGTTATTTTAATAATGTTCATTGTTCCTAAATACTATTATTTGTCATTTCAAATCCCAAGGAACATTCTAGAAATTTTTAAAACCTTCTACTAAAAAGGTATTTTAAGTTATATAAGCCTTTTATAATGGGAAATTCAATGTAATTTTTATTGTAAATTAAAAATTTAATGTAAATTTTATTAAATTTAATATAAGTTTTAAGGAAAAAGCTCAAGTCCCAGATTTTCCATACTTGTATTTGTGATTCACATTGCCTAGTTTATTTTTCCAGTATTGTTTTTGAACCAGCGTCTTCCCGTTTCTCTTTTTTTTTTATTTACTTATTCATAATGCACAAGTATAGCATCTTTTTTACATACAACTGCTTGTATACAAAGTATATAAGTACCATTCAGATCTTCAATCATGCATTTAGGATAATGATATCCATCTCAAACTTTTCTCAATAGTATAAGTACTTGTACTTGTATTATCAAGTACAGAAAACCATGCCAAGCATTTGAGACTAAATATGATTCATGGATGAATTCTAGTGGTATCCCTTTAAGTTCAAAAACAATCTAAACAAAGACTTCCATTTTTCAGAAAGATATCTCACTAAATATTCTTAAAATAGATTGCAAAGGGCTGCCCTGCTATTAATATGACTACCACTAGAGGGCAGCATTGCTTTATGTGATATGAATGCATCCACTATTCAGGCATACAGAAGATTTCAAAATACATAATTACACAAGTTAAGGAGAAAACTGGTGTTTTAATCTGTGGCTAATTTCTTAAAAATCATTTCCAAAACAGCTGATTTATAGTCTTAGTGATTAATAAATTAGGTCCCACCTCAATTGTCTCCTAAACAATCAGAAACTGCTACTCTTATCTCATACAGTCACTATTATTACATCACTGTTTTATTTTCCTCAAATTACTACCACTTTAAAATCCTTTGGTGCATTTATAATATTCCTTCACACTAGAATTTAATCTTTCCAAGGGCTTGCTCACAGATATATTCCAACAAATTAGCATAAAGTTGACACTCATTTAATATTTATTGAAAAAATGAATGCTTTCCCTCCTAAGTGCAACTAATTTCTAGAATTTAGTCAAAATTCTCAAGCATATTCTGACTCTACAGTTCATAGCCATGGAACACAAACTCTAGTAAAACCTCATAAAATGGTATCGTAGTGCCTAAAATATTCTGTTTTGGAGAAAAATGGCTTGCGGCAGATTCTTAAAGGACTCTCAATCCCAAGATTAAGTAGCACTGATCTCTAAATGTAACAGCAGGGTCACTTCTCCTATTTGTCCATTCCCAAAAGAGCCTCAATTTGATGCTGTAAGCTAAGAATTGCAGATACTACATGGATCCATGCCTTCAAATTATATGAACATAGGCAAATATATAAAAACAATCAAAGTAATTTTAGCCCTTGGTATGGCTGAAAGCAGGGTGTGGATACCAGTTAATATGGATAACTACTATAATAACAGCAAGGATTCCAGGAATTAGCACATACAACAGTTCTCATGGATAATATGAGCAAATTATTTTATCAATAAATTCAACTATCTGATATTGGAAAATTATCCATACTTGTAAAAATTTTAAATACACCTTTTCTCTCTGCTATTTGTATTTTCTTACTCATTAGTTCATACTCACTTGGGCTTTCTTCAGGTATAGACTATTGGCAACTAACCTCAGGTAACTGATTAAGCTTACCGAACATTAAAATCATGTTCTTGTCAATGCTACCTTCTCCCCTCCCCCTAGCTTCTTCTTTATTATTTCTTATGTTGTTCCACTGAGCCAACACATTCTCCCAAGGAAGGATCATTGTCTGACATCATTCAGTAGCTAGCCTAAATTAGCTTTAAAGTTACAACTCTACTCCCAAATCCTTTGGGAATAAATATTAAGTTCTTCTTCTGATGAATTTTAAGGTTGTTTCTTTAAATGCTGTTAGGGAACAAGAATCATAATGGATCAAAAAGTCCTAAACCATGAGGAAAACACAGATGGTAAGGGTCAAGGCTATTCTATTGACAATGCACCACTCCTCTATTCATTGCCTTTCTCTTCATCTAGAATTTGCTTTATTTTCCTGGATCTATTTAGTACACTTAACTTCTCTCAAACCCATCCCGAAACTGAAATGATTTCCTATCTGGATCAGAAGCTCTTACTTACCACAACTCTTCAGTGGCTCATCCTTCAGCCAACACTATTTGTGCCTCCCAGAACCTACCCACTTGGAACTTCAGAATCTAGCTTCTCCTGATCGGCACTGGTGAGTACACAGAAAATATTTTTATGACATCTAATCTTTAATTGTTGAACAAAGGATTTTTCCCTTAAATATAATACTTAAAATGTAGTATTTCTAACTTTGAATCTCTTGACTTTTAAAAATGAGGAACTGCTCAGTTAAACAAGAAAAGTTCCAATTGGACAGGAAAACCATCCACATAACTGCTCCAGGTAGGAACATGTAGGCCTATCCTCATCTCCAATTTTTTCCTCTATCCATGTGCAAATCTCTCAGTCTGGAAGACATGCAAAAATTTTCCCAACTTCTCAGGCTAGCTTAGTTTAGAAATTTTCATCCTGCCTCTATGATCGATCGGTTTTTTAATAGAATTTCCAGTCTACTCACCAATGTGCCATTCAAAGTGTCCCAGTCAAAAATACAGATACCCTTTTCCTCTTTAAGTCTCGTCAATGGTTCTCCACTGGCTAAGGAATTAAGTCCACAATGCTCTTCAAATTTGGCTCCCAGTCTATGTCTATGCTCCTCTCAGTTACATGTTACATTAAGCAGGGAGGGAGGAACTAGAACATACCATATGGTGTTTTTATATTCCCTTATCTTTTTTTTTTTTTCCTAAGTCAACATCTTATGATGGGATTTATTTATTTGTTTTTAATTTTTTATTATTCTAATTTGTTATACACATTTGCAGAGTATATTTCATTTCATATTACATATAAAGAGCACACTTTTTTGAGTTGCTGGTTTAATATAAAGTATTTTTATAATTGTGTCTTCATACATGTATTTAGGGTAATCATGGATAACTCAGTCTGCCATTATTCCTATCCCCTTGCCCCCACCTCTCCCTCCCCCCTCTTTGTTCTATTTAAAGCTCTTTCATTCCTCTCATTCCCTTTCTCTTGCCTTTATAAGTTAGTATCTTCATATCAAAGAGATCATTCAACCTTTGGTTTTTTGGGATTGGCTAACTTTACTTAGCATTATTTTCTGCAACTCCATCCATTTACCTGCAAATGCCATGATTTTATTATCTTTTAGTGCTGAGTAGTGTTCCATTGTGTATATATACCAAAGTTTCCCTATCCATTCATCTGCTGATGGGCATCGGGGTTGGTTCTACAATCTAGCTATTGTGAATTGTGCTACTATAAACATTGATGTGGCTGTGTCCCTGAAGTAAGCTGTTTTTAAGTCCTTTGAAAATAGGCCAAGGAGTGAAATAAAAAAAGCAATCATGAAATTCATCTGGAAAAATAAGAGACCCAGAATAGCCAAAGCGATTCTTAGCAAGAAGAATGAAGCGGGTGGCATTACTATTACAGACCTTAAATTGTACTACAAAGCAATAGTAACAAAAACAGCATGGTACTGGCATCAAAATAGACCAGTTGACCAATGGTACAAAATAGAAGACTCAGAGATGAACCCACACACCTACAGTTATCTTATATTAGACAAAGGTACCAAAAATGTTCACTGGAAAAAAGACAGCCTCTTCAACAAATGGTGTTGGGAAAACTGGAAATCCTCATGTCATAAAATGAAATTAAATCTCTTTCTCTCACCATGCACAAAACTTAACTCAAAGTGGATCAAGGACCTAGGAATTAAACCAGAGACCTTGCACCTAATAGAATAAAAAGTAGGCCCAAATCTCCATCATGTTGGTTTAGTCTCCAACTTCCTCAATAAGACCCCTACAGCGCAAGAACTAAAAACAAGAATCCATAAATGGGATGGATTCAAACTAAAAAGCTTCTTCTCATCAAAAGAAACAATCAGTGAGATGAATAGAGGACCTACAGAATGGGAGCAAATCTTTACCACAAGCACATCAGATAGAACACTAACCTCAAGGATTTATAAAGCTCTTAAAAGCCTTAACACCAAAATAAATAAATAAATAATCAAAATCAATAAATGGGCCAAGGAACTAAACAGATACTTCTCAGAAGATGATATACAATCAACAAATATATGAAAAAATGTTCAACATCTCTAGTGATTAGAGAAATGCAAATCAAAACAACTCTAAGATTTCATCTTTCTCCAGTCAGAATGGCAGCTATCAAAAAACAAACAACAATAAATGCTGGTGAGGATGTGGGGGAAAAGGCACACTCTTACATTGCTGGTGGAACTGCAAATTGGTGAAGCCAATCTGAAAAGTAGTATGGAGATTCCTCTGAAAACTGGGAATGGAACCACCATTTGACCCAGCTATATTCTCTTATTTTACACATGCTCTTCCTTGCACCTAAAAACCATTTACCCTTTCCCTAAAACAACTATACAATTTATTATTTTGTACCATTATTTTAATGCCTTTCTCTTTCTTATTAATATGGTCTATTAAGGAAACATGTTTTGTTAATCTTTATAATTTCAAAGACTATCAAAGTCCTGAACACTTAGAAACTAAATGGACCCAGACTGTCATTCTAATGTATGTGTATGTGTGTGTGTGTATACATATATATATTTTTTCCTTTCTGTACTGAGCATTGAACCCATGGGTGCTTTACCACTGAACTACATCCCCATTCCTTTTTATATTTTAAGACAGGGTCTCACTAAGTTTCTGGGGCTGGCCTCAAACTTGTGATCTTCCTGCCTCACCTCCCTACTCACTGGGATTACAGGCATATGTCACCACACCTGGCATCCTAATATAATTTTTAAACAACACTTTAATCATTAGAGACTACTAACCCAAAATATAAATTATCTATTTGGTTTCACAGGAAAACTTAGTTTATATTTTTGAGACACTCTCTGCAATCTAATGAACCCCAGGAAGTGACAAAGCCTCATAACTGCTGCCAGATTAATTTTCCTAAGGTCCAACCAGATCATATTGTTTCAAGCTTTAAATCACAGCTTGCTTTCTTGTAATGAGAAAAATAATGTCCACATTTCCTTCCCTGGCTATCACAGCCCTTTGGGACTGGACACATAACCAGTTGCAATTTCCATTAACATATTCATAGTCTCTATACTCACATGGGTGAGACTCAAACTTGCTCCATTTTTTTCCTTGCTCCACATCATTGCTCAGCCTCTTCTCTCCAACTTCTTCCACTAATTCTCCTTGTCAAATGACACTTATTTTTCAGAACTATTGCAAAACTATTGTTAACCATGTAGATTTCTCTGATCTTCCCAGCTAGAAGTGCATGCTCTGTTCCCTGAATTCCAGTAACATTTTTGTCCCTCTCCTGTACTGTGAATCCCATAATGCCTTGCATTAGATGAATGGTTCTCAACCCAGTTGTTCCTTAGAAGCTCTCTGGGAATTGAACTCAGGAGCCCTCGACACTGAGCCACATCCCCAGCCCTATTTTGTATTTTATTTAGAGACAGGGTCTCACTAAGCTGCTTAGTGTCTCGTCATTGCTGAGGCTGGCTTTGAACTCGCGATCCTCCTGCGTCAGCCTCCAGAGCCACTGGGATGACAGGCATGCACCACCATGCCTGGCTGGAAGCTTTTTTAAAATATTGATAATTAGGTTTCACCACAGATAAACTAGTTAAATTGGAAACTCTGAATGGATAACCTAAGTATATTTTCAAACTCCCCAGGTGATTATAATGCAAAACAAGGGTTGAAAACACCGTAGGAAAATCACTGATGTACTTCCTGTCTCTCTGGCGCTTATGTAAGCTTTGACATATCTTCACAATCTATTACCAAACAATAATCTGTTCAGTGTATGTTAGTAGGGGGAAAAGAAGAGAAAGAAACAAACACAGATGGTATCCTACTACTTAAAAAGTAATAATTAAACTAAAGGAAATCTTGTTCTCCTAAATTTCTGGAAGGAATGATGAACTTGCTATCATTTGTATGACCTGAAACAACTCAATTAAAACAGATAAGGCAAAATCTCATTACTAATGAAAAAGCCATCTTATACATGAAGGGACAGAATATTTTCTGTAATTTGGAAATTATTTGTCCCAATGAGGTACTATGTTAGGAAACTTGAGAATGGTAAGATGTCCAACAGAGAATACATTTTAAATAATGAGACAAGGTAAGAGGATCTTTGCCAATCAGAAAAGGAAAGAAATTCTGAAATAGAATTCTAGGCATATTCCTAGCAGGATCTCTGCAAAATGGTAACAGAAGGAAGACAGTCATATCATGCAATTTACAAAAGGAAACTATACTTAGATTTCTTAATCATAGAAAAAGAGGATATGAGGAACTTATTAAGGGTCTTATAGAGATGTTAAGAGTTTAACCTGATTAAAGGAAAGACAAAACCTTGCATTCAAAGTTTTTGGTGAAGAGGCAGAAAAGTTCTGAGGATTCATGGAACCCACCAAGAGCAAACTTTCACTGAAATCATGGGCTGCTATCTCTTTTCCCCCTTAAAACAGTTTTATTAAAGAATAATTCGCATAACATAAAATTCATCCTTTAACATGTATAATGCAATATTGTATAGTACATTCAGCATTGTACAGTCATCACTAGTATCTAATTCATAACCATTTTCATCCCACTACAAAGAAATTCCATTATCTATTAGCAGTCACTCCCATCCACCTATTCCCTGCCTTAGGCAACCACTAATCTACTTCCTGTGCCTGTCTGCATATTTGCCTATTCTGGACAGTATATTTAAATAGAATCACATAATATGTGGCCTCTTGTCTGGCTTCTTTCACTTAAAATGTTTTCAATATCACTTCTTTATGTTGTTGGATGGCATTCCATCACACTGGTATACCACATTAACTTAGTCAATCATGTACTAATAATATACTGAGATGTACTGTTTTTGCTACTGGGGATATGAAGATAAAAAAGCCTTGTTTTCATGAAATTAATGAAAGTGAGAGATACATAAAGAGAATCATATAACAAAGGCAGACTTAACAAATCGAGGGAACATAGACTTTAGAATGAAAAATGGGGCTGGGAAAAACCATCAGGGGCCAGATTATGAAAAGTTAGGGCTTCGGTGTCACTCCAAGAAATCTGGACCTGATGCTCCAAGCAACTGAGAATAGTTCCTTCAGGAACAGCCTTCCCATCACTTTCTTCATTCTCATCCTCCAACGCCTACAGAAAGAGACCTGAACCATAAACACACACACTACACCCATACCAACTAAATAAATTACTACACCATTCTTCAAAGCCACTTTCATAAAGCATTCTCTTATTATCCAAGTTAGGAAGTAGTATTTTCTTTACAAATTCTAAGATTTTAATACTTTTCTCATAATATGTATAACATACTGATACATCCTAAAACAACTACAATCTTTCCTGCTAGTTGTAACCTACTTAAAAGCAAGCCCAGTATCAGATATTTCTGAAATCTAATAGTATAACTGTTGAATGAACAAACAGATAAATGTAATAGATTTGATTGAAAGCAAGTCTCCAGAAGGATGTGAACACAGAATTGCCAGTTTCAGAGGAGAGGGTGGGTATAGAAGTAATATTATGGAACACTGATGGAACAAGCACAAGACTAGAAAGAACACAGATGAGAAAGGCCACTGGAAGCTGATAGTTTTTTTTTTTTTTTTTTTTTTTTTTTTTTTTTTTTTTTTTTTTTTTTATGAAGAAATAGAAAGGGATGATAGCAGCTATTGAGTACCTGGCATGTGCCAGACAAAACATCAGAGCTCTATTGCATTTAATTTTCTCACTAATCTATGAGGTAGATATTATTAGCATCATTTTACAGAAAAAGAAACAAGCTTAAAGAATGTAACAAATAAGTGGTGAAAGTAGGATTCTACAATCCATGTTTAACTGCAAAGAATAAATACATTCTTACTTGCCATACTGCCACTATACTTTTCTAAGTGTCCTTAGGGTAGTACATAAAATTCACATACATAAGCTGCTATTTTTATTTTTTATTTAAAAGCACATAAGTAAATAGCTGACTAATTATATCTTGAATACTCTATGTTTAGTCACAATGTCCATAAATTCTAGAGTCAAAACTGATTAAAATAGAAACTAAACTGCTCTTTAAAAAGGAATATCCACAGAAGTGGTCTCATTTTGCAGCCAGCAAATGAGCATTTTTTAAGGAAATTATATGTAATGATTGGACATAACTAAAAAGAGTAAATAAGTCAAATGCTTCAAAATTCACTACTCTAAGCAACTTCCTTTATTCACTCCATGCTGACTAAAAATTTATCCTGAAACTGAGAAAAGCATTTTAAGCACAGTATTACAACTAAAAGCCAGAATGTAATTTAAATTCAATATTATTTCGACTAGTAAAAATATTACTTTTCATAATGTTGGTGATTATCAGAACGATTTAGAGGATTTCTAAATTATTTTCTCATGACAGTTTAACAAGAAATTTATAAATATGGTATGCAATGACAAGGATAATTGGTTAGTAAGTGAAATACTGTTTGAGTGATGCTATGGGGGAAAGGAGAATCTGCTATGTGTATTTAATAATGACAAAAAGGAAAAAAAGAAAGCTTAACTCAAAACTGTATCTGTTGTAAAGTAACAAAAACCCGTTATTAGAAAACGAATGCATAAGCAAAAGCAGCAGTCACATTCCATCTATGCAATTAAAATGTGCCCCGAAATTAACATCACTTGAGGAAAACAGTTGTAGCAGGCAAAAGAGCTCCTCAATTATTTCTTGCTTTTAAAGAACTGATGGTAATGACAGCAAATGTTTTCAAATAACTCTTACAAATTGTAGCTTCTAAGTTAAGAGGTTTGTTTAGGGAAAAAAAAAAAAAAAAAGCAGTGCTAAATCTTTGAAATTATAGTCAATGGAGCTATTTCTGTCTGCCTACACTTGAAAACTCACCACATGTTCAACACTTTCTGGCAGCTATGTACACACACACGGAAAAAAAAAAAATACAAGAACAGAGAGAGAGAGAGAGAGAGAGAGAGAGAGAGAGAGAGATCATCAGAAACAGCCCACAGTGAAATAATCACATTATTTTTCATGCTTAATTTTTCCAAGAAGCATTATTATAATTTATATTTTTAAAACCAATAGTAAAGCATGCAACATTCTAGAAAAAAATTGATTCTTATGCTTACAGAAAAAAAAGATGCAGGAATAACTTTCATGCAACACTCCTAATATTAAAAACTAAAAATATATTATTGCTTATAAATGAGAGTATGAGAACAGTTCTTAAATAACTATTTTTTATTATTAAAATATTTACTGGAATAAAACTATTTTAAATTTAGTGATTAAAATAATTAGATACACCACTTGTTTTGCATGCATTTATTCCTTGAAAAAAAATTCTCTGAAATAATTATATGTGACTATAAATCTCAAACATGCATAGTATAAGAAAAAAAGTTACTGAAATAAGCAAAATGAATACATACTTGGTTTCATCCATCACTTCTACTTCTGTAGGAGCTGTGATGGGTGCATTTGAACGTCCCGCAGTAGGGTCATCTGTGTTTAACTCTCCATTTGTGGAACTTACAACCTGTTTAAAAAAAAAAAAAAAGAAAAAATATATACATATATACATATATATCACATATATATATATATACACTAAGTAAAGGTTAAAATATTTAAATTAGAAGTTAATAGGAAGAGTACAAAACAATTAGTAGAACGCTGTTCATAACTGAATATAGTAATAAGTCTAGCATATTACTGAAGACAAAGTCATACTACTTGCATTTTCAACTTACTTCCTTTCCATCTTAAAATTTCTGTCTTCTATCTTCCTCTTCCTGGTTTTGAAAGCTAACTTCACTAATGTCCCTCTTGTATACCCCTGATCTTTGATACATCGCTACCCTCATGAATTACTTTCCTTGAAAATTTTCATATTGCTCTTTCTGATGTGTTCACTTCAGTCTGTAATCATGCTCAGGCCTCCATCTTCTATTGCGCATTTAAAGAAATGGTAACTCTATTCATCTCCATAGTTGTTCAAGCCCCAAATGTAGGAACACAGTGATTCCTCTTTGAATTAAACCCCACATCTAATCCATAAGTAGATACTGTTAAATCTTCCCCAAACACACCCCATACCTAATCAGTTCTCCCCAATTCTATTACTACTAGGCTCTATTATCAAGCCACCATATGTTTTCTCTGGTAAATAAGAGTGAAAGCCTAATTACCTGTCTTCTGATTTTACTTGTACCCCAAGTAAAATGTATTATCCACACAGCAACCACAGTGCTCCTTTTAAGATGTAAATCAACTGGGTATATTCCCTGCTTAAAATTCTCCAGCTTTTGGCTTCCCATTTCACTGAGAATAAGAATCTATATTTCTTCCTCAATTGACAAAGTCCCTCATGACGTGATACTTGTCTGATTTCTCTGATCTCACACCACTTTCCCTTCCATTCAATGTTAAGTACCTCTATATGTCACAATATCTTTGTAGTCAATAACTTTTAAAAGCAAATTAATTTATTTCCAAATATGAATATTCCACCCCATCTAGTGCTAAGATTGAACCCAAGGCCTCATGCACAATAGGCAAGCACTCTACCACTGAGCTATATTCCCAACTATACTTTCCAAAAATAATGAATTCATACAAACTGTACTACTATCTTCCTAACTTCTATTTAATTTCGTATAAACATGATTACCAATTGCACAGCAGAGGCTCAATATAATCTGTTAATTAACCAGACCTCAAATCTATCCAATAAATATATTAGAAATACTAAAACATTACATGTTATACTTGTGTACTCAGCTTTTTCTAAAATGCACCTATTTTTAAAAGCACACTAAAAATTGATATGTAGTATCAAAGAGTTTACTGGACTTGTTCAAGGCTACACATTATTATTTGAAAACAACTTGCTTACATAGTCTTAAAAACTGTAGCTAGAGCTATAATTGATATTATTTATATTTCAAAAGATGACCATTGAGTATAGGGACAATTTCATGGACTTTCAACAAAAATAAACCAAACAAATTTTCAGTTTAACTTTTACTTACAAAGGTATTAGAGTACAATTTTCTTTGAGCATTCAAGTCTTAAATAAATATTATTATAAATGTTTTTAAATGTTAAGTGTTTCATAAATATTTAAATGTGATTATAAAAGAATATAAAAATAAATTAATAATACTGCCTTGCTCCAGTGATAACTGAAAATGAATTTCCTAAGCTAAACTAAAGCAGTTAACTAGAAAATATTTACATATAAAGGCAGGTGACTACTCAGGTCACTATACTCCTTCCATTACCTCTCTTATACAGCACCCCAGAAATCTATGGATAAAAAATGTGATTATAATAGTCACTCAATTTTGTTCCTCATTAGTAACTATTATTTTCAAAGATTTTATAGAGAAAGCTGAAAACCAATTTTAGAAATGTTTCAGAAAGGTCAGCATTCAGAATTAGTGTAATTGAGAACTCACTGAAATATGACAAATATTACTCCTGATATTTCATCACGTATGTTTTCTCACAACTGCAAGTCCAATTCTTCTACTGTTATCATCATTTGTATTTGTATTTCTGCTGCTATACTGCAAAAATATCAGACTGCCTATTATAACAATGTTATCCTGTATTTTCCTTAATAGTGCCTGGTTGCACAATATGTCTTCTGTACCATTTGTGATTCTACTGCTTTCTTTCCCCCAAGAGCTCAAAATCCTATCATTCCTTAGATTCAAACTAAAGACTTTCAAACAAAAGATTCCCAAATTATCATGAGGTACACTATTTACTATGTAACATGGTTTTTCAGTATAGTAATGTCCTTAACATATATCTTCTTCCCTCTGCTCACATTTCCCACCCCTCAGCTTTACAGGATCAGATTTTTAAGTGGCACTGAGCTCAATGGCACTGTGCTACAGTGAAAGGCACAGCTACAATGGAATTAGAGACTACCATTATCTACTACTAGTGGTATATATTTAAACCTAATTTTAGAGAGCTGATTTGTCAGAATATGTAGAGACATTAAGAAGAGATAACTGAACTCTTCCTTTCCCCTAGCCCCCATAACAAACTAAACTCTACCTTCTAATTATTTTTCAAGTGCTCTCATTTCTCTTCATCTCCATCACCATTATTCCTAAGCTACAGACTTTTGATAGCTGTGGTTCAGACTTCTCTCCCTTCAATCGAGTCTCTAGCAAAAGTAGTCCTTAGAAAACACTCATCGAGACAAATCAGTGCCTACACCAAGTTCTCGGCTACTCAATATCTTCGGAATAAAGTCCAAATTTAATAAGACGACCTATAAGATCCTTCATGATTTGCTTCCTGCCTACCTCTCTCTCATTTCTCAACATGTACCAGAATGAATTCAATTACTCAATGTGTTTCTGTCCTCAATGACCTTATACATGTTGTCATCTCAGCCTGGTTGGTACAGGCTTCTCCTTCTTCCTTCTTCAGCTGATTAACGCCTGCCAATTCATTAGGTCTCAATTTATCTAGCTATCACTTTTTTTTTTTTTTTTTTTTTTTGTGTGTGTGTGTGTGTGGTACCAGGGATTGAACTCAGGGGCACTCACCCACTGGGCCATATCCCCAGCCCCTTTTTTTTTTGTATTTTTTTATTTGGAGACAGGGTCTCACTGAGTTGCTAAGTGCCTCACCATTGCTGAGGCTGGCTTTGAACTCGTGATCCTCCTGCCTCGGCCTCCCAAAGTGCTGGGATTACAGACAGACGTGCGCCACCACGCCCGGCTTAGCTATCACTTTTTCTGGGAAATTTCAACCCACTAAATCTAGTGCTTTCTCATTTATATTTCTAGCACTTTGTGCCATCTCTGCTTATTATACAGTCTACTTACTAGCATCCTCTACTGACTGAAACCTCCATGGAGATAGGTACCGTATCTTTGTATTCTTCCTTTCAGGAAAGAACCTAGAGCAATACCTAGTACCTAGTAATCATTTATAGAGGTTTTTTTGTGAATAAGGAAAAAAAAGTGAGTGTGACAAGTCTGTTTCTCAGCCATATTCATTACCAACAATTCTAAGGAGGAACAGAGATGAGTCAATTAATTTTGCTAGGGGTTTTCTAAAACACACATAGACCAAGAATAGATTCAAAATAAAATTTTCATACAATTGAGTATTATTCTTTAGTCCCTTTAGTAGGTACATTTCAAAGTTACAGCTGTAAATATGATTTCACTAAGAAAACAGAATTACAAAAAAAAAAAAAAAAAAAAAAATTCCATTTGGCCATGCTCTTTTGGCTGTGCCTCTCTATACTTCACTTCCCAGAGATGCATAAAAATACTAGTCGAGTTTCTTACTTTATAAAAACAATAGATTCTATTCATCTACTACTTACTAATGCCCAGCCTCCATACTAAGTACTTTTTAAAAATTATATTTTAACAACAAAACATGATGTAGATGTAAATGTATTATTAACATCTTCCTTTTACTATTAAATAATTTGAGACACAGAATTTGAACCCAATCTGACTTTGGTCGTTGTGCTTATAATCACAATGTCATCAATCTAGCAACTTGCATGCCTGGTATGTTATATAATTCTGGAAAGGCAGGGATTTCAGGTTTAAACTCTACTCCTCAGTTTCTATTAAAACATAACTGAAATAACAAATATCTGATCTTTCTGTAGGTCAAAAATTTTGAGAGATTTCACCTTGCATGTTAACACTAAACAGCTGGGAATACTTTATGTGCTGCATTGACAATGATCAGTTCTATGGAATAAAGTGCAGTGGTGAGGGAAGAAAGTCACAGACTCAGAATGGCTCATTTCATTTCATGCTGTTCCTGCTTCTGAGTATCTTGAATCTGAATCACATTTCGTTACCAAGTAGCCACCTATTTTTTTATTAAAATGTGTTTTTTTTGAAAAACATTGTGATATTCCTTTAGTATTTATTGAGAATACTTTCTTAATTGTCAAATAAAGCATTGTATTTCTAGAAAAGTCAATCCTTGAATCTTTGTTCAACAGGTAACTTAATGACCATTAAGATCTCAAAGCAAATTTCTTTCATACTTTTTTTTTTTGGGGGGGGGGGCTTGGTTGCTTTTTATTTAAAAGATTTTCTTAAGCTTCCATACAGATTGTCTTTTGCCATTTTCACAATTATGGTTTGAAAGTTTATGTGGTATCTAGTCTATATGACAGTCTACTGCATAACTGAGTGAGGAGGATTAACAGTGGATTTACATAGCATATACACAATTAAATCTAACATGAAATGTTAAAAAGAAAATACTGCACAATGTTTCTGTTTTTAAAATAACAGCTTTAGGGCTGGGGTTGTGGCTCAGAGGTAGAGCATGCTCCTAGCATGCATGAGGCACTAGATTCGATCCTCAGCACCACATAAAAATAAAAATAAAATAAAGGTATTGTGTCCACCTACATTACCTTTAAAATAAATGTTTAAAAAAAAAAAAAACAGCTTTATTAAAATATAAGCCACATGTCATAAAATTTGCCCTTTTAATCTGTACAGATTTAAGTATATTTTAGGTTTGTACAATCACAATTACCTAATTTTAGAAAATTTTCTTTTTTACACAATGTTTCTTAAAAGTACAATACTCATTATGATGAGATTGTTTTAACATCACACTCTGTGATATCTTAGAAAAATCTTGATTCGGGTTGAATATAGGTTTTCAAAACTATGGCACTTTTTTATATTTTTATGAGAAAGTGGTAGAAGGGGTACTCAACCTGTACATCTGTAAGTTACCCAATTAATACATTAATGCCCTTGAATTTTCCTAAGAATACAGAAGTTTTGGGGTGCTGGGAAGTAAAGCTCAGTGGTAGAGTGTTTGCCTAGCATGTGCCTTGGATCTGATTCCCAGCACAGAAAAAAATCTTTATCTCTTCCCTTCAGTAGACAATGAGAGTGACAGAATATATTGTTTCCCTTTCTGCCTTCATCCATGATCAACAATAAAATTCAACTGTAACAATCATATTAGTTTAGATTGTAGGTACTTTTTTCCTTTTATTATTAGTTTTATTTTATAATTTTACTAGCCCAAGTATACAAGTATCATATTATAACATTCCAAATAATTCTAAAAATATGAAGGATATAAATTAAAGAATGAATTCAGGAGTTGTGGCTCAGCAGTAGAGCGCTCGCCTAGGTATAAATTAAAGAATGAATGCTGGGGTTGTGGCTCAGCAGTAGAGCGCTCGCCTAGCATGTAAACGTGCAAGGCCCTGGGTTCCATCCTCAACACCACATAAAAGTAAACAAATAAAATAAAGGTATTGTGTCTAACTACAACTAAAACATAAATATTTGGGGGGAAAAAGGAATGAATTCAGTATTTTTACATTGGGATAATACTCAGGCATTATCCTACTTAGGGTGCTAGTAAATTTTTATTAACTTCTTTAATGTCTATTATATAATGTCATTTAATAATATAAAATATATTCATAAAGTCAATAAAAATAGTACATAATTTCTTGTTTTATTTATACATTTTGTGGATTACTGTAATTCTAATAAGAAAATTGATCAGTTATTGAATATTAGGATGAGGTCAGATGGAGTCTCTATAGGCAGACAAGTTTTAGAGAGAAATGAGTAGAAACAAGAAAAGTATAAATACCTCTAAGAAAACAGAAAAAAATAAATAAATAACAAGATGAAGTACTGAGCCAATAATCAAATTCATTCACCCTTATATAGTCCAAATGGATACAATGAGGCATCTTTGGGAATCATATAAGAGTAAGAAGAGGCTAAGAAAATAAATTTGTGATAACAGTTCAAAAACAGCAGAAAAGATTTCTAATAGTGCCTAAATTGTTGCAGATTTTCCTGAACAATGAGTAAAACACTTGCTGTAATACATACATATGGACTTAGAAATGTATAAACATATATAGAAACATACTAGGTGCAGTTTTTGTTATGTAAATTAAATATAATTTGCTTAATTAGCTTTACCAATGATGTGAATTGAGGATATTAAAATAAGTTTTACAATTCAAGCTTGCTTGTCTCTTAAGTCTTTCTCTATAGACTTTTCTAGAAGTATTCAAATACTTCTATGCATTACTGAAAATTCTACACACCACAAAATCCTATAAAAAATAGTTGGTTACATTATTTAAATGACCTCTAAAATTAGCTCTTCAATGCTTGTAAGAACTTAACCATTAAATTATTTTTAGAATTTAAATAAAGAATAAAATTTGGAGTATAGATTCAACTGATTAAATACATACTAAGAAAAATACAAAATTGATAAAATATAATGGGAAATTATTCAAGTAGAAATATGTCAATAAAAAAATCGATTCTAAAATGAAATGGATTGAGATAACAAGTGTTGTTTCAATTTTCTTCAAGCCAACATTTAGAATACCTTAAAACAACATTTTAAAAGACACGTGTGACTCCATTATCTTTTCCTATTTCTACAATACACACAAATAATTCAAATTTAGAGGTCATGGGAGGGCAGACTACAGTCACTGGCCATAAGTGTATAAAAAAGGGAGAAAAGGAACAAATCATAAATAAGGAACTGCTTTAAATTTGTGTAAAAATCCAATTTATTGAGGGTAATAATTATTGAAATTATTTTCTCTAAATACAAACAAAATATCCCATTATAGAAATCAGGATCATGTTTATTTGAGGAATTATTCACAAAGTATATTCTGATACAAGGATATCTAAAAATTAAGTTTGAAGTAGGCAAAATCAATGAAAGGGAAAGATATAAAAATGTTCTATTACTTAAAACATTAAGAATTAGCTAATTACTGAAAAATCAAGTTTAACACATATTTCAAGTAATATAGTTCATTTTTCTAATCTGTTATGTCTTAACTATTATTGCATGTATTTGCAAAAAATGAACAAAGGCAAAAATCTTAGTATCCCTGGTGGTCTTTCCACAACATGTTAATTTGTTGTTGTTTCTGTTCTTTTTGGTTAAGTAACAAAGAAAAAGAATTATTAATAGAATTCAGCAACAAGCTTCCCATTAGGATATGAAATCATGCCACAAGTTCCAAAAAAAGGGTTAGTTGTATAAATTTGGGGAATAATCACTCATGCAAAAATCAGAAAATACCTGTACCGAGCCACCATGTCTGTCTGCTGCAAGGTGAGCTCTCAAATGGTGGGGATTTGCCTGCTGGGAGTCCCAAGCTGCCCTGTGGTCTGCCGACTGCCATTTATTTAATGCATGTGGCATGCATGGAAGAAGAAAAACCCAATATGTTAAACATCTCATCCTCATAATATATAAAGCAAATGCACAAAAGGAAATTCAAAATACCCTTACTATTTTGAATCAGGTGCAGTTACCTTTGCATATGAAATGTGGAGAATTTTAGCTAAATTGCTAAATTGTGTAATGATCAATAAAAATAAAATAGAACCATAACATTTTAGAAGTAAGAGGACTTTGGGACCAAAGACTCTGTCCTCTAACTTTATAAAATTTAAAAACCAAGGAACTAAAAATGGCATGCCCAAGAAAGCATTCCATATAAATTAGAAGTGTAACAAAAGGCCATCCAGTATACTTTCTTACAGTAAAAGTCCATATTGGTTTTCTCATGAGCAGTCATTTTTAACAATGTAAAAAGTAGTTCTTAATATGTAAAAAATAGTTCTGTAATTAAGTCCTAGAAAAATTTTTCCTCTTGCTTAGTAGTCTGTTTCTGATTGTATGGATAATAAGAAAAAACAGAAGTTATTTTAAAAATGAGAGAACTATATAAAATATTATGAGAATATAACAAAAGCTTTTATTTTAAAAATCGACAAATCTACATACATGAATCCTTTTGCATTTTTTCAATCTTTTTTTTTTAATCTGGTTCACATCAAAGAGACTACTTCTATGAAACAGGCCAAAAATTCTTAATGTTTTTAGATCCCCTGTCAAATCTGTATGCCAATAACCACAGTCTAGTAACAACCTGCTAGTAGAATTAAAAGTAATTTCTTAATAGGGATCAATTTCTATATTTCAGGAAAATATAAACAGCACTGGAATAAGAAGGGACAAGAGCCAGGCGCGGTGGCGCACTCCTGTAATCCCAGCACTTTGGGAGGCTGAGGCAGGAGGATCACGAGTTTAAAGCCAGCCTCAGCAATGGCGAGGCACTTAGCAACTCAGTGAGACCCTGTCTCTAATAAAAAACAAAAAAGGGCTGGGGATGTGGCCCAGTGGTCGAGTGCCCCTGAGTTCAATCCCTGGTACCACAAAAAAAAAAAAAAAAAAAAAAAAGAAGGGACAAGAATACAATATTTTAGTCCTTACATATTTGGTTCTGCATTACTTTGTGCCATCACATTTTGAGATGGATAATATCATCCCCATTTTACAGATGAAGATGTTAAAACACTGAACACTTTCAAGGTCACAAAACTGGCAAGGAGTACATCAAGGATGGCAACTCAGTGCCTACTGCTTTTTCAAAAAATCTACCTAGCTTCTTACCACAATTACATATGTTCTAAAGTCTTCAGTGCACTTTTTTCCCACCTGAAGTCAGGAGAATCTTGCCACAAAGTACCAAATCTAACATGCTAGAAGAAGCCCAAGCAAAAGGGTAGCCAAAGCAACCATTTGGGGTAGAGACGTTAAATTCAAGTAGAAGACATGAATAAATAAATGTGTCGGCACTCAACTTTCTAAATTAGATTATATAATACAAAATTACATACTCCATGGCATTAACTATGTCATCAAAACAATTATGATGGTTCTATAATGTCCTTTCATTAAACCCTCTATAAATTCATAACCAGAATTAAATGGATTTAAATTCTACATTGAAACAAATTAGATGAAGTCAAATCTAAACAATACAAAAAAATGAAAATGAATCTAAAAATTTAGACAGATATCTAGGGTAACAAGCAACGTTATGGGGTGACAGAATTCTCTAAAAATGTAGTAAAAAAGTTATACACCCTTTACTCAGAATAAACAACTATGCATACCTAACATTTTATATATAATTGTAAAATCCCGTAACTTCAACAACTGACTCTAGGTTATCAGTAATTTATCTGAGGATATTATAAAGGTTTTAGTCATTTGAAAGACTTAACTTTTTTTTTCCTCTGGGATTGTGAACTGCGGGTTTCTCATAAAACTTTAACTATTTGTTGATTTTTAAGAAGAGTTTTTTCTAGATAACACAACTTTTCTAGAATGAGAATCTGTATATTCAGATCTCAAATTCAGCATATAAGCCTATCCTAAAGATTTACTGAAAAGTACATATATGTATAATCTGCACTTACATATGTATATATAAACATATATATAAAACCTCCCTACATTTAATGCAATGAGGACTGCACATAGAAAATAGTTTCCACTCTCAGTGAGTTTAGAATCTAACAAATAAGACATGTCTGTAATATGTAGAAAGCTAAAAATCTAAAATATTTAAATTATAATTTAATTCAATAGTAAACAAAGAGTTTCACTTATTACAATACCAAGGAGTTCAAGGGGAGAAATTTAGAGAATAATTAATTATTGATATTCTTCCAAGTATGCTCAAAAACTGTAGTTTAGAAAACAAACTCTAAGTCTCAACTTCTGAGCCATTTCTTTCTATATTCAGCATCTGATGAAAGCACTCAGGCTATCATATGTGAGAGCTTTTACTGTAATAATTTTTCTATGTCAAAATTTGAAAACTTACCTTTTTAAATTGTTAAACACCCCCTAACGTATAGCATTTTATTTTGCTATATGGTTTTTAATAAAAGTTATTGTCCTTTAATTTTCATCTTGTTTTAACCCTCAGTTGAACTTGATGGGATAAAAGATGTAAAAGTGAAAAAGGATAACACACTATCTTTCTCTAAAAAAGGTCTATAAGTTTCTAAATCCTCTTTAACTCAAGGTGAGAGCAAAAGTTTTAAGTAAAGATAGCTTTAATATAGCTTCCATTTACAGAAAAATGAAAACATTGCTCAAATATTTCAACGGCTTTCCATTTCCTTAACCAAGAAATATAAATTCCTCACTCTCAATCAATACTCCATGCCTTTGTCAAACTTATTCTCTGCTCCAAACTGGACTCTTTTTGGGGCTTGGGTTATAGTTCAGTGATAGAGTGCTTACCTAGTACATGTGAGGCACTGGATTCAATCATCAACACCACATAAAAATAAAGGTATTGTGTCCATCTATAACTAAAACTATTAAAAAAAAAGAAACTGGGCGGGGCTGAGGGTGTGGCTGAGTGGCAGAGCGCTTGCCTGGCATGTGTGGGGCACTGGGTTCGATCCTTAGCACCACATACAGTAAGAAGCAAATAAAATAAAGACATGCTGTCTATCTACAACTACCAAAAAATTAAAAAAAAAAAAAAACTGAACTGTTTGCTATTCTTCAAATTCTATAATTCTATATTTTAAACTTCTGCATTTTTTGTTTAACTGTTAACTCACCTCAAAATGCCTTTATTCCATCCCATTATTTGCCTTTAACAATTCCATTCAGTTTCAGGTCCATCTCAAAAGCCACCTTTTCCATAAAAAATTTTTACAGAGATCCCCACATATTCACATACCCCTCCATGGAACTTTATTAATAGGTTTCACACAATATAGCTTATTCCTCTTTGAAATGTAGTTATTTGTGCATTTATTGCAATAATCATGATAACAGTAACACCAGTCACAAAAGTTGAGTTTACTGAAAGCATATGATAGGAATTAACATTCATTATTTCCATTTTATAGAGGAGGATATTGAGGCTTTGAGAGATTAATTAATTCTCCCAGGGTCAAGTCACACTTTGGTCTGATACCAGAGACTGAGTGAGCTCTTAACTAAATACTGCTCTTAGTCACTCATTACATCATTTTAAAAAAAAAATACCTTAAATTTTTTCCATATTTTTATTGGTACATTATAATACATCATTTCTTAAAGATTGTACTATCTTCTTTATCACTGCATTTCTAAAGAAATAAGGAAAAAATGCTCTCAGCAGAAACTCAGTGAATAATTTATTGAACTAAAAGACTATAGTTAGAAAGATCAAGTGGTATTATAATTCATTCCAGTAAGATATTAAAATACTTCTATAGTAAATATTAATTTTAAATTAATAACTGCTCTTAAATAAAAAAAAAATTTAAATTTTTTCCATATTTTTATTGGTACATTATAATACATCATTTCTTAAAGATTGTACTATCTTCTTTTATCACTGCATTTCTAAAGAAATAAGGAAAAAAAAATGCTCTCAGCAGAAACTCAGTGAATAATTTATTGAACTAAAAGACTATAGTTAGAAAGATCAAGTGGTATTATAATTCATTCCAGTAAGATATTAAAATACTTCTATGCTAATAGAATATCAAATACAGCTCAAAATTATATTAATTTATACCATTAATCAAGAATTTACAGTTAAATATTCTATTATTATTATTAAATTAATACTGAAAACTAAGAGAAATAATTTATCAACCATTAATATTAATATATATAATGTTTTATCTATTGGAGAAAAAAGTATGCATTTCAATATTGAACAAATTAAGATAAATATATCTAAAAAGGGCATCAAACCTGATTTTTGGATTGTTGCATCTTATCTCTGTGTTGATGTGCTTCTCTGTTTGATGATAGAGCAGGATCTTGCTGAACTGCTCCCACTGGAGTAGGCTATAATGTAATAACAAGTGGTATTGATATATTCTACTTTAGAAATCTTATTTAAAAGCCTTACTTTAGCAACTTAAAAGGATCAAGAAAAAAGCAAAGAAAACATAACTGCTATTTAAAAAAGTTGTTAAAACATTTAAGTGTGAGGCTGGGATTGTGGCTCAGTGGTAGAGCACATGCCTAGTATGTGTGAGGCAATGGATTCAATCCTCAGCACCACACAAAAATAAATAAAATAAAGGTATTCATGTTCATCTACAACTAAAAAACAAAAATTAAAATGCTTTTTAAAATATTAATTTTTGCCGGGCGCAGTGGCGCACGCCTGTAATCCCAGCACTTGGGAGGCTGAAGCAGGAGGATCACGAGTTCAAAGCCAGCCTCAGCAAGGGCGAAGCACTTAGCAACTCAGTGAGACCCTGTCTCTAATAAAATACAAAAAAGGGCTGGGGATGTGGCCCAGTGGTCGAGTGCCCCTGAATTCAATCCCTGGTACAAAAAAAATATTAATTTTCATATCCACAAAAGACCTTGGAGAGGCTGGGGTTGTAGCTCAGTGGTAGAGGGCTTATCTAGCATGTGTGAGGCACTGGGTTTGATCCTCAGAACCACATAAAAATAAAGAAATAAAATAAATGTATTTTGTCTATCTACAACTAAAAAATATATTTTAAAAAAAAAAGCTTTGAGTGATATCATTACTTTTAGGTTACATTTTTTAACAAAAATGAAAATGTATTTTTAATGCATAAATAGAATAAATTATTTAATAAAATTAAAGGAATAATTTTAAAATAATAAAACTCACAAAATTACTTATTTTCAATGTTCAACTAAGAGATGAGGCTTACAAAAATTCTGCAATTTCAAAGTATTACACAGTAAGGTAATCATGAAAATATATTATACGAAAAGGTATATCTGAAGTCAGGAGCAGTGTCACATGTCTATAATTCCAGCAACTCAGGAGTCTAAGACAGGAAGATCACAAATTTGAGGCCAGCCTTGGCAAGTTCAAGGCCTGCCTGAGCAACTAAGCCAGAAGCCGTCTCAAAATAAAAAATAAAAAGGGATGAAGATATAGCTCAGTTGTAAAGTGCCTCTAGGTTCAATCCTCAGTACTACTAAAGAAAAAAAAAAATTAGACTTGATATTAAGAACCAAATCATGGCCAGGCTTGGTGGTGCACGCCTGTAATCAGAGTACTTAGGAGGCTGAGGCAGGAAGATTGTGAGTTCAAAGCCAGCCTCAGCAATGGCAAGGCACTTAGCAACTCAGTGAGACCCTGTCTCTAATAAAATACAAAAAAGGGCTGGGGATGTGGCCCAGTGGTTGAGTGCCCCTGAGTTCAATCCCCGATACCAAAAAAAAAAAAAAAAAAAAAAAAAAAAAAAATCAGCATGAAAAGTCCAAAATAACTCATCGCTCTAAAAAGCAGGCAGTCCAAATATAGGACTTTCATAAAATATAAGGAATAGCATAATGTCACCTGAAGAAATGTCCCAAAATGGGAAACAAAATGAATCCTCTTAGAAAATTACTTGTTCTCAATTCTTTTCAACGGAAGAATATGCACTGCTGTTAAATAAATACTATAAATAATGTTTTACTATATAGCATACTCACCAACTGTTTACCAATCCAGTCATATTCATAATCAAACATATATCCTTTTCGATCAAACAAGTCAGTAAAAAGCTTTCTTAAGTAGTCATAATCTGGCTTTTCAAAAAAATCTAACCTTCTTACATAACGAAGATATGTTGCCATTTCTTCTAGAAAAGAAAAAAGTATTCTGACTACATTTTATATAATATTCAATAATAAGATTATTTTAAAAAACTGAAAGCACACTGTATCGTAAAAACATGAAAATTGTAGCAAATTATATTTCAATTTAAAATTTTCTAAGTTTGATGACAACAAAATAAAAAAAGGGAAAAGAGATGAAGAAAGGAAATAAAGACAAAAGATAAGTGAGAAGTTTAATTTAACCACTATTTTTGCTTCATTTTATTAGCAAAGACTAAAAGTTATACTTTATAATATTTTTAATAGAAACCTTGAACCATAGATGTTAAATTAGTGGCTTAATAATGCATAATTATTTAATCTTTCTAAAGCATCATACTCAGAGCATCAATTTAAATATTTATTTTAAACATTGGTGGGAACTGATTCATATAAAAGCATTTGTACCAGACTGCTGGGTTTCCTTTAGAATCACTGACATACACAAATTGACCAACAGGGGATTCAAATTCCTAACCTTGGCTATGAACAGTATTCTAAGCAACTGAACTAAAAAGGCTAAAAAAAAACCTCAAATGTAAAACACAAGAGCAGAGTGTAAGTCTTCACTTAATTTCTAGTCAGATGAGCACAAATATTCAATAATATACAAATCTTTGTATATCAATATAAATCCCAAATGTATTAGGCTCACATATTTTTAAAGGTCATATTTTCCAGGAGGAAAAGAAATGGGAAAGGAGACATACAAAGCAACAGGCAAAATGGTGACTAATTAGGAAAAAAAAGTATCACCCCTCAGATTACAGAAAGTGACCACAGTAAGAGATGGCTTTTCTGTTACAATTCATAGTCAGTAAAAGAATGCTACACAGCCCAGCTCAACACACAACAGTGGTGCCAGGTGACCTTCATCACACAATGACTCTCACTATTCCACTTTCTGGCTAATCACTTAGCTAAATTACTTTTCAGTATCTCCATTGTCCATTTGGAATTTTATAATGAGAGCCAGCCAATCTGCCTACACGTAAACTGCTAGTACTATCAACCAATGTTTGCTTAATTATCCATTTCTAGAGGTTACAGCAAGAAAGACATAATTAAAGTTTGCTGAAAAGAATAATAAGCAAGCTTTGAAAAAGACTCAGATTATATTGAAATTATTATCACAATAATAATCCCAGCATTGTATAGGAGAACCAGTTAATATTGGAGTGAGATAGAAACTCAGTCTTGTATCTTCAAATTCAGTTATTTTCACTTAATATTGCTGCACAAATCACAGTAGGTATTTTAGTATATTATTAATAAATTATTCTTATTTCTTAACTGATTTAAAGACTTTAAATCTTTCTTGGTTTAATTAGAGTTGCCATAAATCTACCAGGAAAAACAGTACTTGCATAAACGTATACAGCTCTCCAATATAAAATCAGCCTAAAGCTAGTAAATTCAGTAAGATTTTACTGTACTTTGGAAACTAAATCAAGTACTACTTTGAAACGATATTTTTGAACCTGACATCGAGAACTATGTGACTAACACTGTATGTTAAAACTTTAGATTTGGCATTGGTTAGCAAGTATTTTTAACTTAATAAAAGTATGCCACTAAAAAATACTACTTCAGCTGGTATTAGTTAATATTATTAATCAAGGAAATTTTCTTCTGTTAATATCATCTTGCAAAAGCAAATATACAAACTGTCCCTGTAGTCCATGCATCAATTGTTGACAACTTTTAAATCACAAATTGCTCACCTTTTTCAAGGCAAGAAAAAATGTATCTATAAACTTAAGCAGTCAAAATTAACCACGTATGGTTTTATCAATTGGCATTATTTATTACCTGGAAAATTTTCACATAACACTTCTATTGGTGTAGCTCGCTTTGTATCTCCAATTTTCTGATACCTCTCTTTTAATGTGTCAGCCTAAAATGGAAAAAAAAAAAAAAAACTAAAAATGTGGTAATTTTCAAATTATTAGGTTGTAAAAACAGACCTTAATATATATTAATATTTTATAAAGTTCAATAAGGAAATACAAAAGCAATTACCTTTAAGCCTTGCCAAGGAAGACTGCCTCTCAGAAAATACATGAACATATGACCTAAGGCTTCTAAATCATCTCTTCTACTTTGTTCTAAAATAGAAGAGAAACATAAATTTCACTTTTCTCTAGCAGTTAAGAATGCAAGAATGGAGAACTGATTTTTTTCATTATGTATACACTCATTTTCAAAAGTTCAATATATAAATACAAAATACAGATCTAGTACCATGTCTAAGCTGTTTTTACATAAATATTATTGTGTATCTTTAAAATATGCCATTACAATTTATTAAATACTATTGTAGATTTTTTTTTATCTGCTTAGGTATATATTCATGAAAATACAGGCAAAGAGAAAAAGGGTTCCATGGTCAAAGAGAGTCACGTTAAAGATTTCAAATGTGACATATTAAAGGTTCTTTAACTTTATTAACTTTATTTAACCCTCCATTTCCTAAACTTACATGAGTCCAAAATTTCCATCCCAATACTCTCCATTAACATTAAACACAATTAGTATTATGTGTAACATATTTGAGGAAACACTTGTGTTTGGCCAACATTAATAACTCTTCCACTACAACCAAAACAATGCTATTAAAACAAACTTTCATTTTCAAATGGTTGTTTTTGTTTTAGTAACAAAATGTTGGATAGCACATAGCTGAATGATAATCACCGACTAAGACTTAGATACTTTTAGATATTTGCTGATGACATTTCAATGTTTTGTCACTGGAGTTAAATATTTAAGATTTCTTAATGTTTTATAATACAAAATGTTGGCAAATAATGAGAGAGAAAAATACTTTGGTGAGATGTTTGAATGCAAAATATTTTATCCAAATGAATAATCATACTATGTAAGCAATACTAAATGCTTCAGAAAAGCACTTTTTCAAGTATGGCTCTGAAGTAAGATCAGAAAAACACTCTAATTTTTACTATGTACTATCATAACAATCTACACTTGATATCTACAACATCTGCTAAGGTTTAAAGATACATAATTTTGTTATTATTTGATCAATATCCATCTTTCCACCATACTGCACATTGTAAAAAAGCATGTCTCTCTTGCTCATCATTCTCAAAACCAAATATGATGGCTGGTACATAGCAGGCTCTGGGCTTTTAGGTTCTGGAGAATCATAAGAAAGAAAAGTCATGCAATCAAAAAATATTTCTGAACTCCAGCTGAAAATAAGAATCATCTCTGAAACTTTTTAAAAACTCATGAGCAGGCCTACAGCTAGAGACTGATTCCTTGGGTCTAAAGTGGAGAAATGTGCATTTTTAAAAGCTCAGTGTTTGCATGATTCTAAAGTATAGCCAGATTTGATAACCACTTCTCTGATAAACCATAATTTGCATGTAATACACGGGCCTCAATGTCAACACAGGACCCCTGGCCGCCCATCCACACAGGAATCCCAGCAGTTGCTCCCGCACAGGTCCTCCCACAACTCCCGTGTGCACCTCCATCAACCAATATGGGGCTCCCCTGGTCGCCTCCATCTTGGGATACTGCAACCACTACCATAGTCCCCTACACGTAGTAGCCTGCACCTGGGGACACCGGACAGAATCTGGAGACAGCCACCAGCCACAACACTACACGCCACAAAGCTGCATCTCTGAGCATGCCACCAAATATCACCACCCTGCCTGATCCAACCTGACACCCCATCGCTGAAAGCAGCTGCCTACATCTTGGGACACCTTTGTCACTATCTTTAGTTGGGGCAACTCCCAGCTTGGAACACTGACCAGGGCATAGAAGCATTATCAAGGTACCTATAGTCCCCAACTCTCCCCTCTCCCCAGCAGCCACTAACCAGGCAGCACCTGCAGCTACACAGCCAGTCCGTAGTTCAAAAAGCCTGGCCCTGAAATGCCCAATACAAAACAGCTCTCCAGGACAGGTGTGCAGCCCCCAGAGCCTAGCCCACAAGACCTCCTGAGAGAAAGGTTCCTGATTGGGAAGTAGAAAGGGAGGGAATGAGTGAGATACAGCTAAATTAGAGAGCAAGAACTTTCTGAGGTCTACAGGTGATATAAGGAGATAAGATCTGGCGCCCACATCACATAAGTGGGCACCAAAGGAGATCCTTGGGGTGCAGTCTCCCATTGGGGACCGCCAAGTGCTATGCCCCACCTCCAAGGAGCTCCGCCCCCAAAACCAACCCTCCCACCCTAATAACCTTCACCATGCTGAGGGTGAAGATACCAGCAAACAACAGACAACCCCACCTATTGGATGAGAAGAAAAGCAGGAGAGATTGAATTCCAACAAAAACAATCCTTGTATTTTCCTTAGAAATATATATTTTTAAAATATTTATTTGTTTTAGTTGTACACAATGCCTTTATTTTTATGTGGTGCTGAGGATCGAACCTGGGCCACGCACATGCTAGGCTAGTGCTCTGCTGCTGAGCCACAACCCCAGCCCTCAAGATATTTTTTTTTCCTTCGCTCGTCATTTTTTTTTTTCTTCTCTCTCTTCTTCCACTCTCATATCCCCAACATTTGTGAAACCAAGTACTTTTCATGAATTAGACTACTGAGGACTTGGACTTCTGAATAATATATTACAGTTGTGTTGTATATTCTTTTATCTCATATTTTTACATTTTTTTATTTCTTAATTTTTATGTTTGTTTTCTGTACTCTGTATTGTCTTCCCACTTACTTGTCCCCCCCAAAATCACTTTCTTTATTTTCACCTGTTACAAGCCAACTTCTTTAGATTCCTCTTTCACGCTTCCTAAGATCAAATAACTCTATATCCTCTATATCCTACCTCCTTAACATCTCATCCTACACCCCACCCTCAGTTCTCTCTTTGTCCACCCTCAGAAACTGTAGACTCGTTTTGCAAACATATTGTTAATATTGTAGATAATAACTGAACTCAACATTTCTGTATATTGTGACAAAACCATAAACGTCTTAATAGTAGCTATTTGGTTTAATGTTGTATATTGTTTATATTGGGACCTGTTAATTTTGATCTCCCCCTTAAAGGAGAGGAATTGGAACCCTGCAGGGATACTATAAGCCTATAGGGTAAAAACTGTAACACATAGGACCCACAGTGCTAGAAGGGAAGACACAAGAACAACATGGGAAAAAAAGGGGTGGGGGGAGAAAGTGCCCCAGACAAACCAAGATACTACATTATCAGAATCCATGGCCAGCAAAACAGAAAAAAATGACAGAGAAGGAGTTCAGGATGTACATAACTAAAATGTTCTGGGAATTAAAGGATGATATAAGACAGCAAATACAGGAAGCAAAAGATTACTTCAATATGGAGAGAGGTTCTGGAAAAAACACAAACAGAAATTCTTGAAATGAAGGATAAAATAAAACAAATTTAAAATTCAATAGAAAGCCTAACAGATTAGATCACTTGGAAAACAGAACCTCATATAATGAAGACAAAACATATAATCTTGAAAATAAACTTGACCACAACCACACAGTAAAGATGGCAAGAAACCATGAGCAGAACATTCAACAATTATAAGATAACATAAAAAGACCACATTTAAGAATTATTCAAATAGAGGAAGGAAGAACAATCTATTCAATGAAATAATATCAAAAAATTTTCCAAGCATGAAGAATGAACTGTAAAATCAAATACAAGAGGCTTCTAGGACACCAAATGTACAAAATCACAACAGATCTACACCAAGGCACATTATAAAATGAAAATGCCTAGCATATAGAATAAGGAGAGAATTTTTAAAGCCACAAGAAAAAGAATCAGATTACATATGGGGGAAACCAATTAGGATCTCTGCAGATTTCTCAACTCAGATGCTGAAAGTTAGAAGATCCTACAACAACATATACCAAGATCTGAAAGAAAATAGAAGGCAATCAAGAATCTTATATGCAGCAAAATTAAGCTTTAGATTTGATGACAAAATAAAAACCTTCCATGATAAACAAAAGTTACAACTTGAAAGCCTATATTACAGAACAACCTTGGCAAAATATTCCATATGAGGAAATGAAAAACAATGAAAGTCAGCAAAGGGAGGTATTACACTAAAGGAAAAACCAAACCAAGTCAACTTAAATACCAAAAATAAACAAAAATGACCAGGAATACAAATCACGTCTCAATAATAACCCTGAAAGTTAATGGTCTAAACCACCAATCAAAAGACATAGACTGGCAGATTGGATTTAAAAAAAAAAAAAAAAAAGACCCAACAATATACTGCCTTCATGCAACCAAAGGAAGACATCCACAAACTGAAGGTGAAATATTGGGAAAAAGCATACCACTCACATGGACTGCAGAAATAAGCAGGGGTTTCCATCCTCATATCAAATAAAGTAGACTTCAAGCCAAGGTTAATCAAAAGGGATAAAGAAGGATATTTTCATACTGCTTGAGGGAACAAGACATAACGATTACAAATATATATGCCCAACAACGGAGCATCTATGTTCATCAAACAAACTCTTCTCAAGTTCAAGAGTCAAATAGACCACAACACAATAATCCTGGATGACTTCAGCACACCTCTTTGGCGACTGGATAGATCTTCTAAACAAAAACTGAATAAAACAATCAATAACTTAGACTTAACAGACATATATAGAATATTTCATCCATCAACAAGTGAATACAATTTCTTCTCAGCAGCACATGGATCTTTCTCTAAAATAGACCTCATATTATGCCACAAAGCAACTCTTAGCAAATGCAAAAAAGTAGACACTACTCTGCATTCTATCAGGACATAATGGAATGATATTAGAAATCAATGATAAAATTTAAAAATCAAAGATACTCCAACACCTGGAGACTAAATAATGTGATATTGAATGAACAATGGGTTGCGAAAGACATCAAAGAGGAGATTAAAAAATTCTTAGAGATAAATAAGAACATTGATACAACACATCAAAATCTCTGGGTCTCTATGAAGGCAGTACTAAGAAGAAAGTCCACTGCATGGAATTAATTCCATAAAAGAAGAAAAAGTCAAGAAAAACATGACCTAACATTACATCTCAAAGCCCTAGAAAAAGAAAAACAAATCAACAACAAAAGCAGTAGAATACAGGAAATAATTAAAATCAGAGCTGAAATCAATGAAAGTGAAACAAAGAAAACAACTGAAAAAATTGACAAAACAAAAAGTGGGTTCTTGGAAAAAATAAATAAAATTGATAAACCCTTAGCTATGCTAACGAAGAGAGGGACAAAGACAATTCAAATTACTAAAATCTGTAATGAAAAAGGAAATACCACAACAGACACTACAGAAATACAGAAAATACTTAGAAATTATTTTGAAAATTTGTACTCCAATAAAATAGAAAATATCAAAGGCAAGCCAGGCGCGGTGGAGCATGCCTGTAATCCCAGCACTTGGGAGGCTGAGGCAGGAGGATCAAGAGTTCAAAGCCAGCCTCCGCAATGGCAAGGCACTTAGCAACTCAGTGAAACCTTGTCTCTAATAACATACAAAAAATGGGCTGGGGATGTGGCCCAGTGGTTGAGTGCCCCTGAGTTCAATCCCTGGTAAAAAAAAAAAAAAAAAGAAAATATCAAAGGCATCAACAAATTTCTAGAGACATATGATTTGCCCGAACTGAATCGGGATGATATACACAAGTTAAACAGATCAATTTCAAGCAATGAAATAGAAGACGCCATCAAAAGCCTACCAACCAAGAAAAGCCCGGGACCAGATGGATACACAGCTGAGTTCTACAAGACCTTCAAAGAAAAACTAATACCCATATTCCTCCAAATTATTCCATGAAATAGAAAAAGAGGGAACACTTCCAAACTCATCCTATGAGGCCAATCAACCTTATTCCAAAACCAGACAAAGACACATCAAAGAAAGAAAACTTCAGACTAATATCTCTAATGAACACATGCAAATTTTCTCAATAAAATTCTGGCAAATCGAATACAAAAACATATTTAACAGATACTGCATCATGATCAAGTGCAGTTCATCCCAGGGATGCAAAGTTGGTTCAATGTACAGAAATCAATAAATGTAATTCAAAACATCAATAAACTTAAAGATAAGAATCATATGATCATCTTAATAGATGCAGAAAAAGCATTTGAGAAAATATAGCACCCATTCATCTTCAAAACACTAGAAAAACTAAGAATAATAGGAACATATTTCAACATTGTAAAAGCTATCTATGCTAAGCCCCAGGCCAACATCATTCTAAATGGAGAAAAACTGAAAGAATTCCCTCTAAAAACTGGAAAAAGACAGGGATGCCCTATTTCACCACTTCTATTTAACATAGTTCTTAAAACTCTGATCATAGCAATTAGACAGACTAAAGAAATTAAAGGGATACAGATAAGAAAAGAACAACTCAAGCTATCACTATTTGCCTACAACATGATTCTATACCTAGAGGATCTAAAAAATTCCACTAGAAAACTTCTAGAACTAAAAAATGAATTCAGCAAAGTAGGAGGATATAAAATCAACACCGAGAAATCAAAGGCATTTCTGTACATCAGTGACAAATCCTCTGAAAGAGAAACTAAGAAAACTACCCCTACAGCAGCCTCAAATAAATAAATAAATAAAATAATTGAGAATCAACGAAAGAGGTGAAAGACTTCTACAATGAAACTACAGAACACTAAAGAAAAAAATTAAAGAAGACCTTAGAAGATGGAAAGATCTACCTTGTTCTTGGATAGGCAGAATTAATAATGTCAAAATGAACATGCCACCAAAAGCATTATACAGATTCAATGCAAGTCCAATCAAAATCCCAATGACATTCCTCATAGAAATAGAAAAAGCAATCATGAAATTCATCTGGAAAAATAAGAGACCAAAAATAGGCAAAGCAATCCTCAGCAAGAAGAGTGAAGCAGGTGGCATTAATACACCAGACCTTAAACTATATTACACAGCAATAGTAACAAAAATGGCATGGTATTGGCCTCAAAATAGACATGTAGACCAATGGTACAGAACAGAGGACACAGAAACAAGCCCACATAAATACAGTTATCTCATGCTAGACAAAGGCACCAAAAAATACATTGGAGAAAAGATAGCCTCTTCAACAAATGGTGCTGGGAAAACTGGAAATCCCTATGCAGCAAAATGAAATTAAGCCCCTATCTCTTACCATGCACAAAACTCAACTCAAAGTGGATCAAGGACCTAGGAATTAAACACTGCGCCTAACATAGGAATAAGTAGGCACAAATCTTCATCATGTCGGATTAGGCCCTGACTTCTTTAAAAAGACTGCTATAGCGCAAGAAATAAAATCAATACATGGAATGGATTCAATCTGAAAAGCTTCTTCTCAGCAAAAGAAATAATCAGTGAGGTGAAGAAGGAGCCTACAGAATGGGAGCAAATTTTTTCCACACATACATCAGATAGAGCACTCATCTCTAGAATATATAAAGAACTCAAAAATCTTAACACCAAAAAACAAATAACTCAATCAATAAATGGGCCAAAGAACTGAATAGACACTTCTCAGAAGATGATATATAATCAATCAGCAAATATATGAAATAAGTGTTCAACATCTTTAGCAATTAGACAAATGCAAATCAAAACTACTCTAAGATTTCATCTCATTCCAGTCAGAATGGCAGCTATCAAAAACACAAGCATCAATAAATGCTGGTGAGGATGTGGGGAAAAGGGAACACTCATACATTGCTGGTGGGACTGCAAATTGGTGCAGCCAATCTGGAAAGCAGTATGGAGATTCCTAGGAAAACTTGGAATAGAAGCACCATTTAACCCAGCTATCCCACTCCTCAGTTTATACCCAAAGGACTTAAAAACAGCATACCACAGGGACACAGCCACATCAATGTTTATAGCAGCACAATTCACAATAGCTAAATTGTGAAACCAACCTAGATGCCCTTCAGTAGATGAATGGATAAATAAACTGTGATATATATACCCAATGGAATAGTACTCAGCATTAAAAGAGAATATAATCATTGCATTTGTAGGTAAATGGATGGAGTTAGAGAATATCATGCTAAGCAAAGTCAGCCAATCCCCCAAAACCAAAGGCCAAATGCTTTCTCGGATATGTGGATGCTGATCCATAATCGGGGGGAGTGGAGCATGGGAGGAATGGAGGGACTTTGTATAGGGCAAAGGGGAGGGAGGGAAAGAGAGGAGGCCTGGGGGTAGGAAATTGGTGGAAGGAGATGGACATCATTACTTTAAGTATATGTATGAAGACACAATGGTATGACTCTATTTGTGTACAACTAGAAAAATGAAAAATTGTGTTCTATATGTGTACTATGAATTAAAATGCATTCATCTATCATGTATTAAAAATTAGAATAAATAAATTAAAAATAAAATAAAATTTAAACAAATAAATAGGAGTAGGCCTTGGTGTCCATCAATGGATGAATGGATAAAGAAAATGTGGTATATACACAGTTTTATTCAGCCATAAAGAAAAATCAAATTATGTCATTTGCAGGTAAATGGATAGAACTTGAGAACGTGATGTTATGTAAAATAAGCCAAACTCAGAAGTCAAAGATTGCATGTTTTTTCTCTAAAGATGAGAAAGGAAAAGAAGCATGTAGGGGAATATGAAAATCGAAAGAAGATTAGTATAAGAGAGGAAAGGACAAGGGAAGGAAGGAGATGAGGGAAAGGGGAAATATTGGGGAATATTATTGGCCAAATTTTATTCGTATATTATGTACATGTATGAATATGTACCAACAAATCTCACCATTATGTACAACTATAATGCACCAATTTAAAAAATATGGGGAAAAATACAATCTTTAAAAAAAAGAAAAGAGAAGAAAAAGAAAGGGCTGGGGATGTAGTAGTTTGTTGGTAGAATACCCCAATTCAATTCCCAACATCACAAGAAAAGAAAAAGCAATAAAAACAAAAGCTAGTTATTTGAAAACTTCAATAAAATCATTAACCCTCTTACTAGGTGAAAAGAAAGAAGCATAAATCACCAATAATAGGAGGAAAAGATGGTCTATCAAAGCTGATTCTACAGGCATTAATAGAATGATAATGAATACTATGAACCAACATTATGCCAACATATTCAATAACTGAGATAAACAAATACTTTGAAAGCTATAAATTACCAAAACTGCCTCAAGAAAAAAAATGTTGATAGCTATCAATTAAAGAAATATAGTTTATAATTCAAAACTTTCTCAAATATTAAGACCCATATAACATCATAACCTTCAAAGTAATATGTAGGTATAAATTTACTAATATATATGCAAAATATACATAATATATATAAAATATAGCTTATACATCCTACAGGTATATATACACACACATGTATATAGGATGGATACATATATTACATCCTATAGGACAAAATATATATAAGATACATATATTATTTCCAAAATATAGACTTTTAAGTTATATCATATATATGATATACGCAATATCATATATATGACTAAGTTATGTATTTTTATAACATAATTTTATATAACTGAAAAGTCCTAAAATATATATAAAAGCATATTGAGCTCTACAGCAAGACTCTTTGTTAAGGAAAGGAACTCAGTATAAAATGCAATTCTTCTTTGAATTCCATCCAAGAGAGACTTTAGTTATCACAATTGCCAACGAAGCATGATCATAAGGTGACCTGGCTACTTTGGTCATATCAAAGAACAGTATTAGTCTTATAACCTTCAAGGCATTTAAAAATTCAAGCCATAAATGTAAGCTAGTAAAATAAACCTACTACTGAAATTCAATCCAAAACACTCTTTACCCTCATAATTCCTTTCTTTGTGTTCTTTCACCAACTGACATATCTGAAAATAAATTTCACTAGGTAGTAAGTAATAGAAGTGGTAGGAAAGCTTTCTCTTTGAAACATAGTAACTCAAGAACACCTTCTCAGGTCTCCTATGAAAAAGATCTCTTAAAGGTAATCTGGCCCTTGTTAAACTCTGTTCACATTTTTTTAAATCGCTTAACTGAAAATTCCTGTTTGAAGATGGATGTTTTCCTCAAAGCCAAGAATCATTACAGGGACTCTTGCTATGAGCAAGTAAAGAAACTTTAGAAAGAGACAATTTGCTTTATAATAGGTATAATTTTAAAGTATTTTAATAGTTTGATTTTAAAGTAATATTGAAAGCCAATTAAAAGTTTGTTCTTTAAAAATATATGTACCACATAAACATAACAAACACATATAAGAGCTTAATATGTATCCATGCTTCAATACCTGATCTTTTCAAATTATAACTTCACTGAGAGTAGATATTAGTAATCTAAGTAAGGAAAGTAAAAATCAGTAAGGTTAAGTGTCTAATAATAAATGAAGTACAGGGTTTTAGCTCACCAGTATGGGCTTTTATTTATTTCAGAAAGCAAAATCAAGTCCAACAATTAAGCAAATGTTTATTGCAAACCGCGTGCAGTGATTTTCTTTTTAAAAATTCTATTCTCATGGCTGAACTTTATTTTTCTCTTTTTAAATCTGATTTCATTTCAATTGCCTATAACTTTCCATTTCAATCGAAATTTTAATTCATTATTCAACAACAGAAAAATATTCCTTTTTTCATTAAATTTATTTCTGTCAAAAAAAAAAATACACCAAATGCCTAACTTAGAAGCAGGAAAGTTTCCGCTATACACATTATACTTACTGAAAGAAACTTATTTCTACCAATATACCAACAATGAAGATGAAAGACAACAAAAAATTCCCTTTGAAGGAAATATAAATATAAATCATTACTATATAAAAATTACTATATGCAAGTAAAACTTTCACTTAATATTTCTAAAATATTAAAATTATTTTCCCACATTTTAAAAATTACTTAATAAAGATGAGTTTTTAAAAATATAAGAATACAAATGTAAAAGGGAAAAGAAAAAAAGTTATTCAAGACAGTATGCAGCAAATAGCTCACTAATACAAACACCTAATCTAGCAATATCAAGACAATTTAAAAATAAGAGTTGTCTAAGCAACTGAACCCAGTACATATATTCACTTAATTCTTAAAGAAGTTCTTTCTTGACATTTAGTTCTCTTAATTTAGATATAATTTTAATCAGTAGGACTGCCAGGCTAAAAGAAGCAAATCAAAAGAGAAATACATATTGTTTTATGTAGTATTTATTTAAAGCTGAAGTAGGTATATGTACATAATATAAAAAAGTAAGAAAAAATACAGTTGAGAGAAAAAAAAAACCTCACCAAAAATTTGTTACAAAATACAAATAGCATTTTCTCTAAATTTATTTAGATAAAAATATACATCCTAATAGTTTCAACAGATCTCAAGTGTTAATATATAAATTGGAATCATGCAAAAATTGTTTATCCTAAAATACCAATAAAATATCATTTATGTTTATCATACTTTGTTTAAAAGAGCAAGGAGTCACGTAATACATTTTGAACTGTTAAAATATAATTGTAAATGTAAATGTGTTTCTAAACTGTTAAAATCCTGTGCAGCATACAGAACAGGTCTCAGGAATGTGGACAATTCACCTAGAAATTAAATTAAATTAATCAAATCACAAAATGAAGTATGGAAATAAGATGCTTTTATAATAGCATGATTCTGTGATTCCTGCCCCCTACTCAGAAGGTTGAAAACAAACTTTTCTTACTAACATTTACAAAGCAGCTTCTAACTTACTCCTTAAATCCTATTCTCTTTACTCTTGAATAGTCAAATAATCAACAATACTTAAAAAATAAAAGATTTGAATTTCATTTCAAGAATGCTTACCAAAAAGAAATGTATACAGTATTTGCTTAATCTCAAATGACTTTAACAAAGATATAAGAGGAGGGGGATGATCCAAAGAAAGATTATAAAATGAAGTTCAAGGAAGTTTTTAAAAAGATGTCTTTGGAAAAGTATCCAGGGGCTGGGGTAGAACACTTTCCTAGCATGTGTGAGGCCCTGAGTTCGAGTCTCAACTCCACATATAAATAAAATAAAGGTCCATTTACAACTAAAAAATAAATGTATAAAAAAAGGTATTACAAAAGAGACATCACACCAAACACAAAAACAGTTCAATGTGATTAAAAAAAAAAAAAAAAAAAGCTTTCATATGTAGACTATGGGAAATCCATGAATCATCTTAGACAGTAACTTAACCAAGAATGAAAAGACATAAACGTGATCCATCACGTCTGCCTTCTGAACATAAATTGCCTTCTTAAGAGCAACAGATATAAGAAAAAGATAATAAATCTTACAATGTACTTTTATTCTATTTTTCCATATTAGAAACATCTTTTCCCTATTTAAATTTCCAAATAGGAATTCATGTAATCTTGCAAACAAATATTTTTCTATATTAATATTACCCATTTATTCCATCTACACAAAAATTGAAAAGCAGTACTTTTAAAGAAGGAAAGTAAATGTCAATCAAAGCTTTTGTTGTTTGTAGTACTTGCCAAGGAAATAATTTTTTGTTTTCTTCCTGAAAGAGGAGTAAAAAGTGATTATTGCAACAGTTAAATGCCATTTCCCAAGCTCTGGAGGCTTTTACCAACAAGGACAAGTAAATCAGACTTGCTTTGCCATTTCTACAAATAGAATGCTATTACACTTACCATTGTTCAGATAAAGAACATTAGGCCATAAGGAAGTTGTGACTTCATGTCTCACAATAAAATAGTGGCAAACCTTTGTTACTTGCTATAAAATAGTCTGTTAACAACTCCCATGAAATGAAAATTTCTCAGACACTGCACACACAAGTAAAGGTGTGCCTGGTTTTAATAGAAGGCACAATCCTGAAATTTGTATGTCTATCCAACTATATTTTAAATCTACCAGAAAAGTTTGCTATTAAAAGGTACTCACCAAAAATATCACCTGAATAAAAATTATTTTTATAATTTTAGGTGTTTGAAACTTACTTTTTATAAAGAAAGACAAATTTCATTTTCCAGGCATTTCAAATGTTTGAAAAGAAAAAAATACCATGAGACTACTATCAGGCAGACTGTCAGGAAAGATGCTTTTTAGAACAAAGACATTCATGCAGTGTATTGTTAAGTGATTGTGGGGAGGATGGTTAGAGAAGCTAAGATCAGAAGTTGAAAGCTGGATTAGATGACTCCTAAAGTCCTGTCAAATCTGCTTTTATATTGTAAGGCACTTTTGAGCAGTGATTATGGATACATACTGACTGGTTTATTGAAAGAAATATTCACAATGCCTATACTTGACAAGACTTGTATTTAGAATATACAAAGATTCCTACCACACTTATATTTGACAAAGGACTTGCTCCATATAAGGAACTCCTATAAATCAACAACAAAATGATAACCAAAAGATACATACAAAAAATTCAAAAAAGATATCCAAAAGGCCAATAAACACATGACACAAAACATTAAACACAGGGAAATAAAATCCACTGGTGCTTAAATGAGAAAGACTCACTGCCAAATACTATCAAAAATGGGAAGCACTCTCATTCGTTGCTGGTGAAAATATTTAAAAAGTGTGAACACTTTGGGGAACTGACTGAATTTTTTTTAATAAACATTCCATTTTTTAATATTTTATTTTTTTATGTGGTGTTAAGGATGAAACTCAGTGCCTCACACGTGCTAAGCAAGTACTCTACCAATGAGCCACAAACCTAGCCCCTGAGTTTCTTATAAAACTAAACCACACTTATCATACCATCCAACAATTCTAACAGAACACATGCCCACAAAAAGATCAACAAGAATGCCACAAAGTTTTATTCATAATAGTAAAAAAACTGTTAACAATCCAACTATCTATCTGTTAGAATGGATGTAGTGTTTTCCTGCCATTGACTAATACTCAGCATTAAAATGAACAAACTACCAATACTTAGAAAATTATGAATCTCACAAAGGTTATACTGAGCAAGAAGCCAGATGATTTCAATTACATAACATAATAGAATCAGCAAAACTAATTTATGGTGAGAGAAATCAGATCAGAGGTTGCTTCTGGAGAAGGCAGGGACTAAAAAAAAAAAAAATAAGAAGGAAGTCTTTAGGGTGATGATAATGTTCTAAATCTTGATAGATCTGTGGGTTACAAGGCATGTATTTTCATCAGTACTCTCAAATTATACATTCGGACATTGTGTACTGCACTCCATATAAATATTAGTTCAATTTTAAGAAGCAGTCTTCAATAAAATAAGAATTATAAATATTATAGTCCTAGTAAGCTTGCTTTACAAAGTTTTATCATTTGGCAATTTGAAGCTACTTTCTGAGTATCATAGGCCCCTAAAAATGAGTGAATTCGTCTGTTAACAAAGGAAAATACGAATATAGAAAAGGAAAAAGAATTATAAATATGGTTGGCTAATGCTACTTTATTGTGATAAATTAAAACAGAAGTATCAGTATAAACTTGATGTTTTAATAGGTATTAAAATATGTATATATGTCATATTACATGTAGGCATATTTGTGTATATGCATATGTACATGTACACATATACACATATTTCTTAGTTCTGCTTCAAAAAGAGCCCAGCAGCAAAAACAAACCATAGCGATGAGCATATCCAGGGGACAAATCTTGGTTTCTAAATACTATCATTATTCAATAAAAAGAACTAGAACTTCTTAGAGAAATGGTTCATGATGAAGTTGGAGCAGAGAAACCACAAGATGAATCTGGAAGTATTTGATGCAACCAGAAAGTAAGGAAGTGCTCAAAGAATTATGAGAACATGACAAGAGGAGCCAGCTTGAAGGAACAACCAGTGGCCAAATCTGAGACTCTGAGCATCAAAATAAAGATCATAATGCATTCAACACCTAACACATTAAATAAGAACTCATAAGTCCATATAGATATAAATCAATAAATGAAGGAAATGGAAAAGTTTGTATTTATGAATACTTGAATGTCAACTATTAAACATGTAAGGAATGACACAGAGAAAATTATCAATACATGATAAATGTGGGTAAAGTTTGACAAAGAACATATTTACATAATCTCAAAGGTCTATTATTTACAAAGGGAAAATAAGAAGCTGTTAGTGAATAAACTCATCAGACACCACCCTAAGAGAGTGATCAAAGCTACTGAGAACTAGCTGCGTTATGCTTAGATCCTTGAGCCCCCTGACATGATACACTGAAAGCACATCACTCTGAATTTGTATTAAACATGCATACCAGAATCTAATGATAAAGAAAAACAGACCCAAATTGAGAACATTGTAAAAAATAGCCAGTGTTCCTCAAAAATAGCTATAAGAAAGGCAAAGGAACTGCTCCAGGTGACTAAAGTGATTCAACAAATTAATTGTGATCCTGGATTAGATACTATACCAGGAAAAAGAAAGCTATAACAACCCTGAAATGTTAGTAATAATTTTTACTCTGATTACAAATAAGAAATTCCCTTAAAAAGTTTAAGAACTTACCAGAAGTCACACAATTAGGATATAGTTAAGCCAGCATTAAAAGCCGGTTCTGCCCCCTCTAGAGGATGTGCTTGCTACTTCCCTGGCTAGCCATATAGAAGAGCTACAGTCTTAATAAAAAATTTTATATGCAACAAATTCAATTAAAAGCAGGCCATTACTGATATTCTTTAATAGAATAATCATATGTATCCCCCTAACTGTATCTAAGTTGAACATTTCAGGTTTCAGGGGGGAAAAAAGACAAAAATGAATGTAATGAAATCTGTCATTAATTAACTCTATGGCACTTACTGTAAAAGTATTATTACAGTATAAATGAAAGTAAACTCCAGGTGTATGTGATAAGTGAAAATTACAATACAAACTACTATAAACAGCAAAAAAAGGAACCATAATAACAAACATGAATATACTGTGAGCATAGCTGCTGAATTCAAACATCCATACTTACGAAAGGTACACATACCTTTTCCTAAATGTGTGTTTATGCTCATATATCTAGCTGTTCCTGTAAGGCTCTTGTGTTCTCTGTAGGGTATATGTTTCTTTGTCTCTGGATCAATATATTCCTTTGCCAAACCAAAATCTATTATGTGAATAACTTGCTGGGTTTTGTTTCCTGGTCGTCCTATTAAGAAGTTCTCAGGTTTTACATCTCTGTATATCAGGTTCTTTGAATGGACATATTCCATGCGAGAAATCTTGGTTAAAGAAATAAAGAAGAGGAATTTTATTTTAGGTTTTGATTAATATAAGAAATCACGATAGAGACAAGAGAGAATAATCACAATGAAACAACATAAAAAATAAATTATTTCAACCCTTTAAAAGCAAGATATGCAAGATATCAGTCTATAATTACCCAAATATGTTTTATTATACACACACACACACATATATAAAACCAATTATTCCTTTAAAGTTTGCCCTTACTATTATGGTTACTGATAAATGAAAGTGTTCAAATTTTATGAATTCTTTTCATATCAGCAAGTCTGACTCAATCAACATTGACAGAGGATACTATTTTATAAAATCAAAAAGCTTTATTAAAAAAACTTAAACTCAGAAGTATAAATAGACATACTCATAAGGTTGCATTATTCTTCTTCAATTCAATAAGCAGGCAACTTTTGTTTTTTTCCTGGCACTGAGGATTAAACCCAGGGTTGCTCCACCACTGAGCTATTCCCCCAGCCCTTTTCATTTTTTGAGACAGGGTCTTCTAAATTTTCCCAGGCTGACCCTGAACTGTCAATCCTTCCACCTTAACCCTCCCAAGCATCTGGGATTATAGGCATGAGCCAACTGCACCTGGCTATAATAATCAAGCAAAGAAACTTAAGTGTTTAAATTGTTCAATAAAAACAATAAAGTCAAGCAACATTCAGTATTTCTTTTTTTTTATATGCCGTGTTTGTTTCCTAGGTGTTAAACACTTAAAAATAAAATCTAGAAAATTTTGGAATCCAAATCTAATAATAATATTACATTCATATTAACTGATTTACAGACCTTCAAATAATATTTAATATACAAACTGTCACAAAATAAAACACTACAATTAAAAAAATTTTAAAACGTTTCATTTAATAAGGATCGTGGTTAATGATAAAATGAAAATATACAGTCAAAAGCCCGTTCTAGTTTGTTTATTATTTTGGATTGTATAAGATATAACATTCCAAGATCCAAGCTTTTCTTTAACAATACATATGAGCATATTCCAGTTCATGAAACAATCTTTTAGTACATACATTTTACTAGCTGTATATTATTTTATGGCTGTTAAACAATTTACCCAACTTATCTTGTTTATTTTGCACATTTGGGTCGTTCCCATTTTTTATTACCAATCTTTGCACATAAAACTTTAAATACATCTGAACACTTCCATATGATAAATTTGTAGAAGTAGAATGAATAAGTCAAAGTAAAAGCAATTTTAAGACTACTATAGCATATTAATGTTGGCATTTATTTCAAAACTATCTCAATATCATCCTCTGAATTGTTTTCCCACAAATTTAAATAATCAGTAAGAATCTGAATAGTTTGTTTCTCATTAGTTCATTAAAGTCTATTATCAAAAATCCATGTTTCTGAGGGTATTATTTCAGTGTTCACCTTAAACAAGAAAAGAATACCAGAAACAACATCTCAAAGTAAGCATTCTGTTCTGAAAGATATCAATTTTCATTAAAAAAAAAAAATACACTTGACAGTAAGTTATAGCCATCCTAGAAATGCCATATGAAAATAGAAGCATTTGTGTTAGGTGAAAGTCAAATGCTTTTAAGATAATATCACAAAACTTTAATATAACTTTTCATTTAAAGTTTGTGACTTAACATAATTTTTCAAACAACTCCAAAACACCCTGCTTTACTTACCAGTTGTATAGCTATCATGAGAACTGTTTTAAGAGAAAATGTTCTGTCACATAAGTCAAACAAGTCTTCCAAACTAGGTCCCAGCAGTTCCAGCACCATAGCATTGTATTTACCACAAGGGCCAAAATAGTAAACTTGAGGTATACCATCTATAGGGAAAGAAAAGTCATTTAATAATTTCATCATCTTGACTATTAAGCCTTTCTTCCTAGAAAATCGATAAACAACTTTTTAAAATTTTATATTTTCAAGAACTACAGCAGTATCATACCTTTTCCAGATATTCAGTAAACTTTCCTGACTGAACTTCTATACCCTTCCTATACCTTCTCTTTTGGTGTTCACATTGTAGCCTGGTTTACAACTCTACTGCAGCTGCATTATTGAATGACATTATAAATAGTACTTCATTGTCTGTCTCTCCACCATCTCATATATTGGGCTTTCTAAACTTTATATTTCCATGACCTAGAGAATGCTTAGAACATAGGAAAAAATCCATTTTTATTGAACAAGGGAGTCACTACAGTCTTTAGTAATCCTGTGACAGACATACTGCTAAAATGATCCACCAGATTCCCAACATCTGGTGTACAAGTCCCCTTCCCTTGAGTATGGGAATGATTCCTAGGATTTTACTCTAATATTATGGCTAGGTTAAGTTTGCTTATTTACACACACACACACCAATAAAATTCATGTCCCTATCAGTTGACATTCAGTCAATCAAAAGGCAGAGTATCTTGATGGTTCTGGCCTAATCAGGTGAATCCTTTAAAAAGTTCTAGAATCATAGATATTGAAAGGAGCAGAAAGAGGCTCTCCTGATGGCCTTAAGAAAGTAAACCACTCCTGCTGGCCTTAAAGAAGTAAACCATATTGTTGTGCAGAGAGTCATATGCCAGGGGGAAGTATCTAGCAACTGAGGGCCTCGATCTTATAGCAATGAAAAAACTGAATTCTGGCAAAAACCATCAAAGCTTCTTAGGATGTTGTTTGAAAGAAAGAAAAATTATACAACATATTTCACATTTCTACACCTTCATCTTTACTTCTAAGTAAACCTGTCTAAGTTTTGATGAAGGATAGATGAACCTATTTCTTTTATGCATATACCAAGGACATGCTTGTGGCTGAAGTGAACTGATAATGTTGTACAAAAGACAGTTGTCACCAACTCATTTCTTTATGGTCCATAATGAAATAAACATTTTTGTATATGATTGATTCTATACACAGATAGATGCATGTTCAAAAGATCTATGATACGGAGATATCTATGATGTCTTATAATCTTAATCTAATATATTTTAGATATTTTAATTTTTTTTCTCTTAGGGAAAACATTTAGTATAGTGTAAAAAAATACTTCATGATAGTTTCATGTAAGGCTATATAACTTTTCAAACATAAACATAAAATTTGTTGTAGAAAATTCTCTAAACCAAATATTTTAATCTAGAACTTCAATTTGATTTGTTCCTTCAATCTAGTTTTTTGTGGCCCTTAGAAACATATACCAAAAAATCCACCACTAATATAGCAATAAAAAATACTTTGGTTTAAAAATAATAAAAAAAAATCAAAGCAGCAGACTTAGAAGAGTTCCAAATCAAATTATAGTCCAGGCTCTCACCTTGATCTTAGCATAATAAGACTCAACTGACGATCCAGCTAGACCATGCCTGGACTCCTGACCCATGAAAATTATGAAATAAGAAAGTCCCTTGTTTTAAGATACTGAGTTAAAAACACACACTCCAAACATAACGCCTAAATGCCCAGAATTCATCTATATTTATATTTTTTCCAATAATCTAACATATAGCAAGTGATCAATTTACCTTAACAATTCATTTATCTATTTATTTATCACAAAAAAATGAAGTTCTTCTACCACAAATGTCTGAAAATATTTCAAATAATTTTTTCCTAGTAACTTTAAAAGGGAGAAAAATCTTTCTAAAATATAATTTCTAAATTCCCCTTTCTTTTTAATAAGGAATTTGGGAAACATGGATAAATTCTTATTGATGACCCTATCATTTTGAATATAAATTATTGCAGCACCAGAAGAGAAAACACCAAAATAAAAACCCAGAAAACTAGGTTCTTAGTCTAGCCTGACATTCAACAACTCAGCTGTGTGCCTGGCTTGCCACTCAACCTCTCAAGTTGGCCTGTAGTAGTAGTAGTCTGGACTAGACCAGTATATTTCAAATGCAAACATGAATTAGGCAGCCCAACATCTGGGAGCTGGAAAGTGAGACAATATTATCACAGCAGGGATAAAGGAAACAAGTTCAAGCTATATACACAATCCCCTCTTCAGAAATTGAGACTCTGATATGTTCCCATGTGTATTTATCAACACCTCTGCAAACACGCAATCACATTTACACACACACACACACACACACACACACACACACACAATCCCATACTCATCAGAGGCTTGTCCCATTTTCCCCTTAGCACCTGGAACCACAATCTTAGTATAAGCCACTCCTAGCCACTTTCCTCATATGTGTCAAATCCACCCCTCATGTATGAAAAAGCAGAAAAGTTTCAGAAATATTAAGAGGCTCACTAAAGTTTATTCCAATTCTGATATCTTATTTTTACTATGTATATACATTAAGAGCCTGAAACTCGTAATTAAGACTTATAAACACCACTCAACTACTAGAACTTTTCAACAGCTCTTGGCTATTAAGCTTTTAAAATTCTTTCTACAGTGCTTTTTCTCCCCCTCCATGCCACTGAAAGTTATCAAATTTTATGCTGTCAATTTAACCAACTCTAATAACTCATTTCCACTCTTTAGTTTGTTGCTTCTGATCTGTAGGTACAAGGACCAGATTATCAAAGCTTGCTACAACTATATGTAGAATTTAAAATAAACAGCTTTTGAAGTTCTTTAATGAAAGGACTATCAAAGGGCTTCTCTTATTCCTTCTGAGTCACCATTTAATTCCTAAAAAAAGTTGTTACGAAATTATCTCTGAATAAGGTAACTATAGACTTTTGGTTTATTAAATGACTGAATTTTTTTCGAATGTTTTTAAAGATTCCTAAAATGAAAAACCACTTAAGGAATCTCACTGTTTTAATTAAGTCAATAAGTGCTTATTGAATATCTATTGACATTCTTATAGATGGAAACTATATATACAAAATGAACAAGATACCATGACTGATGGTTTAATATAGGAACAAAAGGTTGGGGTAAAATTCAAAAATCCACCAAAGTTACAAGGATATATCCCTTTTCATATCTTCTATTCAAAGGTGCTAAAAGTACAGGGGGGGCCACTATTTGGGGGAGCCAGACTCTTGCAACAGGCCCCAAATGAATATACTAAAAATCAAAATGGAGTTACCTGTGCTAAAGTTCAATGTCACCAAAGGAAATCAAGCTGTTAATCTGAACTTTTAAGAAACCAGGAGAAATGAGAGATAACAACCAAATGTCCCAAAGGCTAGTTTCAATCAGCATGATAATGATAATGAAGTTCCCTCTGCTTTAATCCTTACAAAAAAGAAGCAGCATAAAGTAATCTCAGGGGTTTTGTTTGTTTTGCTATTCTAGGGATTGAACCCAGGGCTTGGCATGTTAATAGGCAAGTACTCTACCACTAAGCAACATCCCCAGACTCCTTTTTAAAATTTTATTTTGAGGGCCGGAGTTGTGGCTCAGTGGTAGAGTGCCTGCCTAGCACACATGAGTCACTGGGTTCAATCCCCAGTACCACATAAAAATAAACAAACAAAATTTTTAAAAAAAATTTATTTTGAGACAGCATCTCTCCAAATGGTCATCAAACTTTTGATTCTCTTTCCAGAGCTTCCAGCCTGCACAGTACCTAGGATTACAGGTGTGTGCCACTGCCACTGGCTTAGTCATCTGGTATTAACCAGTTATGTTTCTATTGTTCTGTCTTTCTGTCCCCAGAGCCCTACAAAGAAAATAACTTTGAAAGGACCAATCTACTTTTTGTCCTTTGTTTCTGCTTTTTTAAGCCCTTTGCTTCTATAAAACCCAACTCTTTCTGCTCAGCTCTTCAGAATACTTTATTCTGTTTTAAGGAAAGAAGTACTGAAGGACTCTGGAATCAAAAACAAAGCCAATTAAGATCTTTACACTATCCTGCTATAATTGTGTCCCTTGACAAGTGCAATAAAACAAATAAAAAGCATTCTTGAGAATGAACAAAGAGGGTTGAGGATGTAGCTTAGAGGCAGAGCACTTGCCTAACAAGTACAAAGCCCTGTTTTCACTCTCCAGTACCTAAAAGAAAAAAATAAAAATAAAAGCAAAAGAGGATGGACAAAGAGACCCTATTACTTCAAGGAAGACTTCAACAAAATTATTTGTTACCAATAATAGCTAATAATAAAATTCAAGCTTTCAAGCAATAATTAGAGTTTTGCAAAATTTCTATCTGCCAAGGTGGCTTTGACAGGTTCTCGACTTAAAAACTTGTTCTGATGAAACTGTGATGATATTAACTATTTTGGTTTAATTTGAGTAATGAAACATCAGTATTTGAAATATATGCATAACTAAATAAACCAGTATCTTCCAAAAGACAACATACATAAGTTACATGCATGGGTAAGTGGTCCAAAGTACAATGGATTTTAATATAAGTAGGAAAATCTTTTTGATAAGGCTTCTCACTTTATATTACAACTCACTTTTAAGAAAATCCCACTTTTCAAGTTTGGGTATACTATCAAACAGTATGCACAATTTAAAGACTTATTAGTCAAGGCTGACAAATCATGGGTTAAAATGTTGGTGAGAGTATGCAATAGATTTGGAGGAAAACTACCTACCCTATTCTTTTCAAAGTAAGCGAAAGTATGCATACGATGATTTTCAAGCTGTACTGTTCCTTGGAGTTGAAAAAAAGAACTGGCAGTTACCTAAATATCCACCAATGCTGGACTAATTATATAAATGAATTATGTCAAACTCATTCTGTAGAATGCAATTTTAACTATCTTCGGAGATAACTGTGAAGAACAAACTGCTGCTATTTACATCTTATAATACTACTGTTTAATTTGTTATTTATAAATACAATCAGGTATTACTTTTTAAATAAGATATTTTAATGTTATGTGTGTGTTTGTGTGTGTGTGTATATATACATATATAAACTCACTAAGCCTCAGCAATTTAGTGAGGACCTCAGTAACAGTGAGACCCTGTCATCAAAAAGCGGAAAAGGACTGGGGATGTAGCTCAGTGGTAAAGTACCCCTGGGTTAAATCCCCAAAATAAGTAAATAAATAAATAAATAAATAACAAGATAAAATAAAAGAATCCTGAGACCCAAATTTTTGAGAACTGCTGTCCCAGCTGTAACCACTGATATGAACAAATAGGTACAGTGAGTTATAGACTTGGCAAGAATCCTTTTGTTAAAGTAACACAATACCTACATTTAGTTATAAAACTTTACCAATTACCCCATATAAAAGAAATCAAGTCACCTTACTGGAGAAATAAGCAACATCATTTCTGTGACAATTCTATTTATACATTTAGAAATTATTCTAAAATTGAAAGATAAAAAATAACATCACTTACAAGTAAAAGTTTAAATGCTACAAAAATTTGAAAAGAATTTAGTTTATTATCCTTTTGAGAACTAAATAATTATGGAAAAAATGACTATTTTTTAAAAATATTTATTTATTTACTTTAGTTGTACACAATGCAATACATTTATGTTTACGTGGTGCTGAGGATCGAACCCGGGCCGCGCATGTGCGAGGCGAGCGCTTTGCCGCTGAGCCACAACCCCAGCCCGAATATTATTTTTATACAACTCCAATGCACAATGTTATAAGCCTTTTCTTCTTGCCACATGCAACAGTAATTTAATGTGAAAATAAATATGAAATTGTCATATTTTCATGGTTTTATACATTCTTTTTATTATTGCATTAAAAATTTTTAAATAATTCAGTATTTAAGAAAAGTTAAGTCCCTCACTACATTTTAATACCCTATTAAAAAGCGTGGTTTATTTTTTTAACATTCTTCTTGGTAAGTCACTGAAAATACAATACCTACCATACAGCACACAACTGTCTTAATGACTATACCATATAAACCAAACTTCTTTCTTACAGACAACGCATGGCATTCATTAAATGTACACATTCTCTGTAAACTACAACTCTAGACAGAAAAACTTCATATTCTTTACTATGATGCTAGTACCATAGTAACAATAAACATGTATATTTACATATAAATTAGTCAATTTTAGCAACAAAACTTACAAAAATTCCCATAGAGACCTCTACAAAGAATTAGAAATATTACACATTTTCAAAATGTCTTCTAAAGACAACTCAGCTAAGAAGTCTAAGAATTTGCTACATAAATATTGGTTATCTAGGTTGAGTACATTTACATAATGACTAACCCGCCCATATAGTATTCTTCATGATTTTCAGTAATGCTAAAATACAACAGGCATTATTCCAATAAATCACTTATTTTCATGCTTTTTACAATATTTCCTTTCAGTTTTATCACACAGAAGCTTATAAGATACAGAGAACAAAATATTTATAACATGGTCCGAGAAACTTGATCAGGCAACTCTGAACAAAATGAACTTTAGGTATTACTGAAAATATTTATAAGGCTTCTACTATTATCCACAATCCTTCTCAAAAGTGAGTTTGATAAAATTTCCATACATTATTGTTATGGTTTGGATGTCAGGTGTCTCCTCAAAGCTCACGTGTGAGACAATGCAAGAAGGTTCAGAGAAGAAATGATTGGTTTATGACAATATTAATTCAAAATTAATCACCTGATGGAATTATTTGAGTGGTAACTAAAGGCAAGTGGGGCGTGGCTGAAGGATGTGGGGCATTGGGGTATGAATTTGGGGTATATATTTTGTATCTGGCCAGTGGAGTACCTCTCTCTGATCATCATGTGAGCTGCTTCCTTCTGCCACATTCTTCTGCCATGATGTTCTGCCTCCCCCCTCAAACCCTAAAGAATGGAGCCAGTTGTCCATGAACTAAGAACCCTGAAACCGTGAGTCTCTAAATAAATTTTTCCTCCCCTCTACAGTTGTACAAGTCCAGTCTTTTAGTCACAGCAGTGAAAAAGCTGATTAAAACAATTATGGAATTATCAACATTCTTTTAACTAAGAGAAAGAGCCGGGCGCGGTGGCACATGCCTGTAATTCCAGCACTTAGGGAGGCTGAGGCAGGAGGATCGTGAGTTCAAAGCCAGCCTCAGCAATGATGAGGCACTTAGCAACTCAGTGAGACCCTGTCTCCAAATAAAATACAAAAAAGGGCGGGGGATATGGCCCAGTGATTGAGTGCCCCTGAGTTCAATCCCCAGTACCACAAAAAAAAAAAAAAAAAAAAGAAAGAAAGAACTAAATAGACTTGAAAAAAAGTAAATAGAGGCGTCCAAAACATATAGGGAGGGAATCAAAGTAAAACATGCAGAAAACACAAAAATCCTGGCATTTTTAGCAAGATACAAGTCAAGGGTGAGTGGGGCCTGTGTAAAAAAAGAAGAGAGGTTTTTCTAACAGCTCTGAGAAGGCAATGCTATAAAGTTATGATTTTAAAAACAGATACTGCTGATATCATTGAATTAGTGTTTTGAACTACACAGTTCAAGGAACCACAAAAAGTCAGGCCACTCACTTAAGAAATTATGATTTAATGTTTGCATGATCTTTGGGGGCTAGGGTCCAGGGATTGAACCCACGGGTGCTTAATCATGGAGCCACATCCCCATCCCTTTTTTGTATTTTTTTTTTTTTAGAGAGAAGGTCTCAGAGTTGCTTAGGTCCTCATTGAGTTGCCAAGGCTGTCTTTGAACTCACAATCCTCCTGCCTCAGCCTCTGCATGATCTTGAGGAATATTTTAATATCATTTCTACAGTCAGAGATTTGCCAAGAATCTTTTCTTCTTCAGATAAGAAGTAACTTGTGACAGAAAAAAAATTATTTTCTTCCTATGATAAAGATATTAATAAAGAAATTCCAAGGAATTAATTAATTGACAAGTTTCTGCCAATATAGCCTACTTCAACTTTCTGATGTCAAAGAAATAATTTAATATAAAGAAGCATTACTCAGAATCACAGATCTTCATAACAACTTTCCCATAAATTTCAAAACATTTTCCACACATTTTCATGTAACATCAATAATTCAAATGCATTTTAAGTAGATGAAAAACAAAATTGATTATGACAATTAAAGTCTTTCTCTGGAAAGTGATGATCTTTAGATGGCTAAATTATACAGTCCAGAAAAGTTTCTATAAACTTTTATTAAGTTTTTATAACTTTAATAAAGTTTTATTATAAAACTTTCTGCATATCACCTTGGTTTACCATTTCCATTTAAATATTAGCATCAAGTTTTTTTTATATATAAATTCACTAAAATCAAGAATTAAAGGTACTTAGTTATAGGGTAATCAAAAAAAATCAGTTAAAATAAATAAAAATTTGAAATGGTATTATTTATCAAAAACTGAAATAAACTCAAATTTAATGATATTTCAATTTCACACTAATATTAAGATACCAAGTTTTAAACATATGATCCCAGACGCAACGAGGCTATATAGGAAATCTGCAGATTATATATCACAAATTTCACATAATGAGAAGAAGAAGTCTATTTTCCTCATTTAACAATTTATCATTTCAACTTTTTACCAAGGACCTATAACAGGTATTCATTTTGCTCAGTTCCAAGAAAGAAAAAGTGAACATATCATTATCACTGTACTCAATATAAACAAATAGTAGCATATGATAAAAGAAAAATAAAAGTATATTTAAAATAATACCTGACCAAAGTAAAAGCCCCTTTTCTGCAGAGCAACAAACAGATGTCAGCAAATGCACTTCAAAGCGGGTGACATTTAGCTCAGTGTTAAAGAAGGAAGGAATTCACTGGGAAAGAAAGATATTCCAGAAAGAAGAACAGAGACATGTGAAATAATAATATCTATTCAATGAATAATAAATTGAATGCAACTAAAAAGTAGACAGTAAAAAGAGGAAAAAATTTGGTCTCTATGCTAAATGATGAACTCCTATGAAAAGGTGTAAGGAAGAAGAAGGTTAGATATACAAAAGGAAATCAATTCAAATAAAAGTGACAATGGGGACAAAAAGAAAAGAATGCTAATCAAGAGGGATTCTATGAAACAGAGCTGACAGAACATTTTGACTATCCCAACAGGCCAAAATCACAGAAAAGACTAACACTTCAGCTTGAATGGGTGTGCAACTAATAAAAAGAAGACCAAGCAGGTCTATTGGAAGAGAGGAACATCACTGGAAGGCAAAAAGAAGATAAGGGTTCAATTCTAGGCACACTGAACTTCTGATTCCAGTAGGGACATTCATGCATAAAGGAGATGGAAGAATTGAAACTTGTCTTTATACAGATCACCCTCTCTTCCCTCTCTCCCATTCCAAAAGAACCTAAATTTTAAGAAGAAAATCACACACAAAGGATAGGAGCCTGGTTCTTTATTTTGAGCAGTTATGCCAATCCTACAATTGCCTGCCCCTCAACTCCTTATTTTTCTTACATAACATCCTTTATTTGTTTAAACTACTGTGTCACAATTTTTGTCACTGACAGTCAAATTCATTCCTACCTAATACAATGCACCCCCTAACTTCGTCCTTAAAACTTGACTCTTATCCAACCCTGTACTCTCCCTAAGGAGATCTCATACATTCCCTTAGCTTTCAAAACCATCTCGGTTTTCCTTAGGGAATGCTAAGTAGATGGTGACAAAACAAGATTATTTAGAACATTAATTTTGCTATCACAGAAAATGACAATGGGATAAAACAGTATTTTCATCCTAGCTAAAGCTAAGTAATGTAAGAGTCAATCCTTCATGTGCACACTGAAAACAAGCTGCATGATACTTTTGAACATACATAATAGATTCAGTAAATAAATAAAAAAGGGATGTTTCCAGGGAACCTAGGTGAAAGGAAAAAGAGACATATGAACTTACAGGAGGACTAAAACCCAGACAGAACCAGACAAATTGTTTACTTTTTCACAGATACCTCACTAAATAATTCTAAATAAATCTTTCATTTTAATTTATTTTTATTGTAGCAAAAATCCATAACATAAAATTTATCATTCTAACATTTTAAATGTACAGGTCAGTGCCACTAAGTACATTCACATTGTAGTATAACTATCACCATTATCAATCTCCAGAAATTTTTCATCATCTTAAACTAAAACACCCTTTAGAAAATAATTTCCATTTTTATTCTCCCCATAAGCTCCACCATTACAATTTCTGTCTCTATGCATCTGTCTATTCTAGGTACCTCAAGAAAGTGGAATCATAGAGCATTTGGCCTTTTCTGACTGGCCTCTGCCACTCAGCACAACATCCTCAAGGTGCACCTATATTGTAATATGTCTCAAAAATTCCTTTCTCTTTAAGGATGAATAACATTCCACAGAAATCATGTACCACGTTTTTCTATCTACGGATCTCTGACTTGCTTACACGTACTGAATACTGAAATACTGCTATGAACATGAGTGTACAATTATCTGTTGCAGTCCCTGCTTTCAATTCTTTTACATATGTATCCAGAAGTGGAATTTCTAAATCAAATGATATTCTGTTTAATTTACTGAGGAACCATCACAGTTTTCTATGGTGGCTGCAACATTTTCCCACCATTAATGTACAAAAATTCCAATTTCTTCAGATCCACACTAATACCTGCTGTTTTCTTGTTTTAGTTTTGTTTGTTTAGTTGCAATACTGAAGTGGGTGAAGTGGCATCTCAGTAAGATTCTGAGTTGCATTTCCCTATTTATTAGTGATACTGAGTTCAAGTTCCTATCCATTTATTAATTGTGTTCGTTCTATTTTTGTTGTTGAGTTTTAGGAATTATTTATATCTTCTGCATATATTAATTAAGTATATAGTCAATATATGTAGGAGCCTGATTGGGGAGATGGCTGAGATTGCAGTTGGCAGCGGGCCATGGAGATGTTCGGGCACTGCCTCCTTCCTTAGTCTCACGGGACTTGGACCAGGATCTTGCGGGATGTGGCCCGGGATCTCACGAGACTTGAGCCGGGACATGGCGGACGGGGTCAATGCCATTCTGTGGTGGTTGGAGGAGTGTGGATTGCGTGTTGGGGTGTTGGTGGAGCTGGAGAAAGAACCTAGCAGAATAAAGAGCCTGTTTGTTTCCAGTCTGCCTCTGAACTTATTCCCGCGGCTTTGTTGCTGCATGCGGCCATCACTTCAGGCAGCAACAGGTGGTGGCCCGGTCGGGGAATTCGGCCAGCGGGTAAGAACTGAAAATGGGAGCGAAAGTAACAAAAGGTCGGATAATAAAAGCCATGGATGAGTTTTTCGATATTGCGGACTCAGTGGATAGTGAGGAAAGTGATCAAGAAAGCAGAGCCTCTGAGTCAGTTAATACCAGTGAGAAAAGTAGTGGTGTAAATTCAAAAGTAAGAGCTGTAAAAGCCGTCAGAAACTTATTGAAATTAGCCAAAGAATATGTACTCTCCTTAGAAGCTGAAATTCAGGATACCAGTAAGAGTGATAGTAGTGAAGAGGAATCAAAAGATGATTCTGGGAGCACAGTCTCCAGTAAAAAGAACAAAAAGAAATTAAAAAAGAAAAAGGACTGTCAAGTAGAGGAAACACTTGTGTCCTCTACTCCCCCGGGGGTAGAATCCATTACAGAAAATATGAAGGGTATTACTAGGCGTTTGCAAACCCTAGAAAGAGAAATAAAAAGTCTTTCTGAGTGCTTATGCGCTCTTGAGGGTAACTCACAGATACATTGGGAACTGCCAGTATTTGAAAATGAAAATGGACAGAAGATCCACCAGTCAGTAGATTTCAAAATAATAAAAATCTCAAAGAGGCAGTAATGACGTATGGGCCCCAAGCTCCTTTCACGTTGAGTATGCTGGAGTCCCTTAACATCTTTAACTTAACCCCCTCAGACTGGAAAAGTCTATGTAAAGCAGCATTAAGTGGGGGGCAATCTTGGTTTGGCGATCGCAATTTCAAGAACTTTGTATAGAAACAGCTAAAAGAAACGCAGCTGCAGGGTTTGGAGACCATAATATAGAAATGCTCACAGGAGAGGGGCAGTTGCAGACTCACAGGCTCAAAAATATTATGTCCCAGGTGTATATGTTCAGATATATGCAGCTGCCTTAAAGGCATGGAAAACTTTACAAGGACCTGGGGATCTACAAGGTAGCTTGTCAAAAGTGATTCAAGGACCTAATGAGCCCTATGCTGACTTTGCTGATCGATTTTGAGAACTGAAGATAGATTGGAGACGTTGATCAAGCTATGCCATTAGTTGTTCAATTAGCATACGAAAATGCTAATAAATACTGCCAGGAAGCCATCAGGCCATGGAGAAATAAAAAGGATCTTTCCATATATATACAACTATGTAAAGATATAAATGACACCTTTGTCACAGGAAATATGATTGCAGCAGCTACGAGAGATGCTGCCCCTCAAAATTTCACAAGGGCTCAACCTAGACATTATAATCAATCAGGATATTCCAGGCAAAATTATCATAATCAATCAGGCTATTCTAGACAAAATCCCCAAAGAGAAATAAGACCAAGCTCATACCGTGCCCCAGGCCGCTGCCCCAGGTGTAAAAAGGGAAATCATTGGGCCAATAAATGCCATTCAACATTTGATATCTATGGAAATCATTTGTCCAGGAATTCAAAAAATGGGGTACGGGGCCCAATGACCCGGGGCCCAAAAATGTACGAGGCATTGGAGGAGGAGTATCCTCAAGCATCCACTCAGATGCTTCCCCGACATAATCCCTACTACCCATCAACTCCCTCGCCAGAGGAACAGGAGGAAATGCAGGATTAGACCTCTGTTCCACCACCTACATAGTGTTAACACCAGAAATGGGGGTTCAACTGATTCCCACAGGAGTCAGGGGACCTCTTCCCTCAGGGACTGTAGGACTTATTCTCGAGCGAAGTCCTGAAAGCTTATTAGGTTTGCAAGTGACCCTGGGTGTAATAAACTCAGACTACAAAGGGGAAATAAAAATAATGCTTAGCTCACCCCAAAGTATAAGTTCTGTTAATCAAGGAGATAGAATTGCTCAGCTGCTTCTCCTTCCAAATTTACATAATTCATTTAAAATTAGTATGCCTCAAAAAAGGAACAATAGAGGATTTTGTTCCACTGACTCAGAATCCATGGCTTGCCGGGTTCGGGATTGTTCAGGGAGGCCTATGTGTAAAATAAAAATCCAAGGAATAGAGATGGAAGGACTGATAGATACTGGAGCTGACTCTTCCATCATTAATCTACGGCAATGGCCCAAGCACTGACCTCTGCAAAAAGCTTCAACCAGTTTAAGAGACTTGGGATATAATAACCTCCCAGAGAAAAGTGCGGTAATTTTAAAATGGGAGGATGATGAAGGGCATAAAGGAACATTTCAGCCTTATGTTTTACCTAACCTACCGGTTACTTTATGGGGAAGAGATATTTTGCAACAAATGGGAGTACACCTTGCAACCAAGCCTGCAGATGTTATATGTGAAAATCTACAGGGTAATCTTAACCCTAAAAGAAATCATTATCAAAAAGTACAGGGTAATCTTAACCCTATAAGAAATCATTATCAAAAGGTACAGGGTAATCTTAAACCTAAAAGAAACCATTATCATAAAGGAAAAAGATATTTTTTTTCAGGGCCACTGAGAAAATAATTTTGAAAATACCATGTCTTTCTGATAAGCCAGTGTGGGTCCCTCAGTGGCCCCTATCTAAAGAGAAATTACAAGCAGCCCACCTACTAGTTCAGGAACAACTAGAAGCAGGACATATAGAACCTTCCACCTCTCCCTGGAATTCCCCCATATTTGTGATCAAGAAAAAATCAGGAAAATGGCGACTGTTACATGATCTTAGAGAAATTAATAAAACCATGCAAATCATGGGCACTACTCAACCTGGACTTCCTAATCCTGTAGCTATTCCAAAAAATTTCCATCTTATTACTCTTGATATAAAGGATTGTTTCTTTTCTATTCCTCTACACCCTCTGAATACCCCCAGGTTTGCTTTTTCAGTTCCTTCTATTAACAATAATGGCCCTGATCAGAGATATCAATGGAAAGTTTTGCCGCAGGGAATGGCTAATAGCCCCACTATGTGTCAAATCTATGTAGATAAAGTTATTCAGCCTATCAAAAATAAATACCCAGAACTTATGTGCCTCCATGATATGGATGATGTTTTGCTTGCTCATCCTAATCAAGAAGTCTTATTCACCATATTTAGTGATATATCAGAAAACTTGAAACGATATGGACTAAACATTGCTAAGGAAAAGGTTCAAATCTCCAATATTATATCTAGGATTCCAAATTATGGACACTTTTATTAGGCCTCAAAAAATATTAATTAATAAGGAGCATTTGGCCACACACAATGACTTTCAAAAATTGCTAGGATATATTAATTGGCTTCACCCAACACTAAACCTCACTTACTGGCCAACTAAAACATTTATTTGACATCCTTCGCGGGGACCCTGATCCATCTTCACCGCGAACATTGACTCCTGATGCTAGGAAAGCTTTAAAGGTAGTAGAAAAAGCCATCGAAGGAGCTCATTGTGATAGATTTGATTTAACTCAACCGCTGATATTGATTATTATTTCTTCACAATATACACCCACAGGAGTATTTTGGCAACAAGGGCCTTTATTATGGATACATTTGCCCGTCTCTCCTAAAAGTATAATTGAGTCTTATACCTCCATGGTGGCTAAACTTACTCTTCAAGGACTTAAGACTTCTACTAACATATTTGGCATTCACCTGCTACTATTATTACTCCCTATTCATCGTCACAGATTGAATATTTATGCTTCAATGATAATGATTGGGCTATAGCTAGATGCTCTACTTCTGCAAATTTTGATAATCATCTTCCTAAGTCTCCTATATTATCTTTTTGTATCAATCATCCTATTATATTTCCACAGGTAATAAAAAATTAACCTATTCCTAAGGCATTAAATGTATTCACAGATGGGTCCTCAAATGGTACTTCTGCAGTAGTCACTACAAAAGAAAACATAACTTACATAACTGCACACAAATCAGCTCAACTAGTGGAACTGGAAGCTATGGTAAGAGCTCTGGAAAATTTTAGGGACCAGCCCGTAAACATTTTTTCAGATAGCCACTATATTGCACACGCTGTCCCAAAATTAGAGCTAGCAGGACCAATAGCACCTCATACTCCAGCCTTTAAATTGTTTTATCAAATACAAAAACTTTTGTGGGCAAGAAAAGAACCTCTATTCGTAGGGCATATTAGAGCACATACCAACTTGCCTGGTCCCCTCCATGAAGGTAATCAAAAGGCTGATGACCTTACCCAAACAATCTTTATACTTTCAGCGCTCCAGCAAGCTACTTTATTTCACTCCCAGTTTCACGTCAATAGCACCACCTTGCAGCATAGATTTAAAATCACAAAGGAGCAAGCCAGAACAATTGTAAAAGATTGCAAATCTTGTAAGACACATTTGCCCAATCCTCATTATGGTGTTAACCCTAGAGGATTAATGCCCAATCATTTGTGGCAGATGGATGTCACTCATGAGCCAAGTTTTGGAAAATTGCGATTTATTCGTGTGACCATAGATACATGCTCAGGCATGATTTTTGCTTCCTTACATTCTGGAGAAAAAGTTAAAGATGTTACATCCCATTGTTTGCAAGCTTTTGCTGCATTGGGCATCCCCAAAATGCTTAAAACAGATAATGGCCCTGCATATACGTCCTCATCTTTCAAACAGTTTTGCGCAAAATTTAATATATTCCATAAAACAGGCATCCCATACAATCCTCAGGGTCAGGGCATTATTGAAAGAGCAAACCGACACTGAAAATTGTGATATTAAAACAAAAAGAAGGAAATTGGAAAAGTCCTAGGGACAGATTGGCAGTTGCCCTGTTTACCTTAAATTTTTTAACTTTAGACTCTAATGGTTATTCTGCTGGAGACAGACATTGGAACCCACACCAACAACATAAAACTTTGGTTTACTGGAAGGATGTTCTTTCAGGTACATGGAAGGGTCCAGATCCAGTATTAATTTGGGGGAGAGGATCTGTTTGTGTTTTTCCAAAGCACGAATCCTCTCCAATATGGATACCATCTAGATTAATAAAGCAGGTACCAAATCATAAGGATCAAGATGAAGTTGTTGAGGAATCAAGATTAATAAAAAAAAGGTATAAAATCAAGAGGACCAAGATGAAGGTATGGATGATTCATTTAAAAGAGTCCTTCAAAATATTTCACAACTTAAGTGTCATTCCTCCCAGCCACGACGAGGAGATCTCTCTTTAGTGTGCACACAATTGTATTTCTTTTTTCTCTTTTAATATTTGTCTTTATGTCTGTGCATCTGTCTAAATTTCATGTAAATGTGATGTCACAAATATATGTTTGTAGGTTTGTACGTCTGTCCAGTGTGATGTCACAAATAACAAAGCACTTATGAAAAAATAAAAATATATATATATGGATCCAAATAACTTTAATTCACTTAAGTTTAAGAGTATTCAATTTGGGTAACTAATTTAATAAGCGAAGGTACCTTCAATTTTGATTTATAGGTGTCCCAGGGATTTCTCTTTAGCAAAGAATATGACTAGTGCTGTATAACCTGATATTTTGCTGTTTTGACATAGGAATGTTTATTTGTAATTAATTTTATTCATTTTATAGCTGATTAATTTGAGTTATTTCAACAGATAATCTCATGGAAGGTTACAGAGACTCGAGGGTTCCACCTAACAAATTATTTTTCCAAAGTGCTTTTAGCTTTTCTTTAATCTATCTTTAATGCAGTAAATACCCTCAGTCTTCTTTGTTTTGTTCTGAATATGATATTTTGCCAGCTTATGTTTGTGGGAGCTCAAGCAGCAATGTGTGTGAGCAGAAATCAACTTTAATTTTCTAATCTAATAATTCTATTTTTTAGTTTGACAACTCGCCTCTTGACTCAGTGCTGGAATAGCACTGCCTTTTCTTTAATAATTGATGCTTGAGTTTCTAGGTAGTGGGCCCTGAAGATTTGCCAGTGGCATTGTCTAGACATAAAAAAGACGGCTGCTACAGCTGCAGGGATCGCAGTCGCTGCAAGCATCCCTGCTGCTCAAGCATCAAACAACCTCACCAGAAGTGTGGCCTCTGCTCTGCATGCATGAGGCCTCCTAGATTAACGTGTTATAACAAGTGGACATTTTGATCTTTCATTGTTTGGGACTTTACAAGACAATGCCTTGCGGGTATTTGTCTAGAGAACTCAGTGTGTTACTTGATGGAACTTAGGGCAGCTGATTTGTTTAAAACAATTTGATATGCTATGCAATTTGGCTCGTCAGCAGAAGGCTTATCGCCTTAAAGCCGCAGCATCTCCTCACAATTGGACGGCTGTTACTCATCATACACAGTCGATCCTGAAGGGCTCCATTGGATGGCTGGTTAGCCAATGACGGGTAAGATCCCCAGAGGGGGACAACCTAAGACAGGCACAGTCGCACGGGACAGTCTCATGTGGCTGACATATCAACCTAAGACAGGAGTCAAGGGCACAGCCTTGATTATCCGATGACATGTAAGAATGTTGGTTGCACATGGACGTCCTAGAGCATCCCCTCTTTTAAAACAAAAGGGAGGAAATGCAGGAGCCCTGATTGGGGAGATGGCTGAGATTGTGGTTGGCTGCGGGCCATGGAGATGTTTGGGCATTGCCGCCTTCCGTGGTCTCGCAGGACTTGGCTCAGGATCTCGCGGGACTTGAGCCAGGACTTGGCGGACAGGGTCAACGCCATTTTGTGGTGGTTGGAGGAGTGTGGATTGCGTGTTGGGGTGTTGTTAGAGCCGGAGAGAGAACCTAGCAGAATAAAGAGCCTGTTCGTTTCCAGTCTGCCTCTGAACTTATTCCCGCGGCTTTGTTGCTGCAGGCGGCCATCGCTTCAGGCAGCAACAAATATATTTTTAAAGAGAATGCTAACAAGAAAGTTATCAAAATAAAATATTATACTACATAAGATTTATAGGTTAGATTACTTGAAATGGCTCACATATGATTAAGAACAATCTAAAAATATAATCATTCCGGCTATCGATTCCAAAATAAAATTTTTTCGGTCACCAATTCTCCCAATTAAGCACTCTTGTTTTCCTATAAGGTTCACATGGATACTTAAAAGGTTTTTTTGTTTTTAACTTCACAACTGATATAAAACACAAAAAAATACTCAAAATTCATGTGACTCATGAAATATTCAAAAATATCACATTTATCATAGTTCCATAGCCACTAATGTGTACATCTTCTGGCAAAACAATTCACATTTCAATCTATAGAAATAATAGCATGGCACCAGGGAGCCTCCTTAAGTATAAAGGCTACCTATAAAGGGTGGTACCTGCACCTGTGCTACACGGCAGTCCTGTGGTATTTGACTGCAAAAAGATACATAAATATATGTTTAATTTTTATTATAATTAACTCTGACATAATTAAGTTAAAATGGGTGAATATTAATAAGTGTAATTTTATTACTCAATACAACTAAATTCCAAATTCCAAATTGACTTATTCTTTCTTATCAAATTAAACCATTTTTTAAATAAAAGTTCTACTACTTTAATAGATAGAACTATGTGTTTTTATCTTCACAGTACCCAATCACCTTCTAACAACACCTCAATTTCCCAGGAGACAACCACTGTTCCCAGTCTCAATTCCTAAGGTTCAGCTAGCTCCTGGGATGTGCACATAACCTAACTTTGGGCAATCAAATTCATAGTGATTCAATCAAAGGAATGCATGGGACTCAAATATAAAACAGTAAAGTTTAGTCCTAGCACTTTTGCTGGAGAATTTTTAGGGAAAAAAAAAAAAAAATGTTTTTATAATTGCTAAGCTACCTTTGCCATCTTATCAGCAGAGGCAACTAGACAGTGGAGTTTATACATACAAAGAATGGTAAATCGTAAACAGTCAAGATATTGATGATAGTGTTTGAAACCCTGGATAGAGCAATGCCCCATACTGTAGGTTATTTCCTGGAATTTCCAGCACAGACGTCAATAAATTTGATAGTCTTAACTAATACGTATTGGTTTTATCCCCATAACTTAAAATCCATTTGTCAGTGTTAATTGTGGTAACTGAGGTCCTGCTACCATGTGGATGTAGAGTGTCTTCCAAAGGCACATCTATTAAAGATTTGGCACTACTGGAATATGATAAAATCTTTACCATGGGGACTAGTAGAAGAAAGTTGAGTCAGTAGAGATGTGCCCTTGAAGGGGATTAGGACCCTAGCTCCTTCCTATCTCTCTCTTTGCATCCAAGCTGCCATGAGCTGAACAGAAGTCCTCTTCCATGAATTCCTGCCATGATATACTATCATGGCACAGACCTAAAACATCAGGGCCAACCAGCCATGGCCTGACACCATGAACCAAAAAATCCTTCCTCCCTATAAATTGCTTACCTCAGGTGTTCTGTCATAGCAGCATGGAAAGCTAACAAAGGCCTGTTTGTATCAGACTTAAAAATGCATTATACAAAGTCTATTGTAGGGTAGGGGATGTAGCCCAGTGGTAGAGTACTTGCCTAGCAGGTGCAGGGCCCAGAGTTTAATCCCCAGTACCACATGCACTTTAAAAAAGGAGGAGGAGAAAAAGAAGTAGTAGTAGTAGTTGTTGTTGTTGTTTACAGTATTAGATATTTTAACACAAAATTTTAAACTTGTTGTCCCTGCAATGACTCATTTGTAAAGTTTACTCTTGGAAAAAAAATGCAAATCTCTACCATACGAAGAAATAGACAGCTCTAGGAAGCAAAATGTAAACAAGCTTACAAAAGAATACATGATAAAAATAATAATGATACATTCCATTTTATTAAATCTGGGGAAACAAAACACCCTACCTATATTATATAAAAAACTGTACAAGTAAAATTATTATGATTAGAAGAATAATAGTACACAAAACGAGCTATGAAACGCTTTAACACAGAGGAAATATAAGATACAATAGAAAATGTTTCCATTAATTTTTCCAATGACACAAAATATTCATTTTCACTTGAGTTCAAACTTTATGTAAAAAGATACTTCTATTAGTTTCTCAGAGTTACTGTGACAAGTTAAAGAAGATTGATGGCTTAAAACAACAGAAATGTATTCTTTAAAAATCTGGATAGCAGAAGTTTGAAATCAGTCTCAAGGGGCTGGCAAGGCCAGGCTCCCTTCATAAGCTCCAGGAGATAATCCTAGATGCTTCTTCCAAGAAAGACTTCATAGCTACAAGCATGCCCTGGTTTATGGAAGCATCACTCCAGCTCTCCCCTGTGATCATATTGCCCTCTTCTTTTCTGTGTATGTAAAATGACTCTATGCCTCTCTCTTACAAGGATGTTTGTGATTGCATTTAGGACTTGCCCAAATAATCCAGAATAATCTTGCCATCTCAAAATCCTTAATTTAATCATGTCTACAATCTCTTTGCCATATGGTAACATTTACAGGTTCCAGGGATTATCATGTGGCTATCTTTAATGGTACCATTTTTCAGTTTATTACAAGACCATAATAAACTTCAATAGCTGTGATATTGACCAAAAGGCTAAGAATATGGAAGCTATATGCATTTTATATTCTCAATTTTTTAGAATATTCTCAACCCATGCTAACACCAACATAAAAGCTCCCAATTTTCATTTTTAAAATAAATAAGGGCCTTTAAGACTATAAAAAGACAATGTCTAGTAAGCATAGCCTCAAGAAATGACTCAATCAAATTTAAAATACTATTCTTTGAAACTCAAGAATTACTATCACACAATTCTATTTTATTTCAAATTTTTAAATTAATGTAAGACTTTACCTCCAGATCCTAACTGCTTGTAGAATCTGTATTCCAAATGTAGCTGTGGTGCTCTGGATTTCATGGGCTCCTAAACAAAAAACAAATGAACAAAGACATTTAAGGTAAGAGATCATTAGGCCCCAGTTCCAAATGTTATGAATTTTGGTGTCAACTCTTATATTCTACTAGGTATTTTTTCTCTAAAATTAGTCCTGTATAAAAATCAACACTATGTTCAATGTGAAATAAACTGATGCCATCCATAAATACATAGAAGGTAGCTATTAGATCAAGCATTAGGGAAGTTTATTATGTTCAACTGTTTGACCCTGGAGAAAAAAAATATGCACTGAACATTCATGACTAAGGAAATGTTGGCCCTTACACTATTTCTTCCACTCCCAGGAATTCACCTCTGAACTGTGTATATCTGACATAAAGGTTCTAACTTAAAGTGAAGACAACAAAAGCATAAGGAGTTGAGGTTGTACCTCAGTGGTAGAGCACGTGCTTAGCATGAATGAATGAAGCCCTGGATTTAATTCCCAGCACCCCCTTTCCCCCAAAAAAGTAAGAAAAAGCAAAGATGATAATATGAAAAATGCTGATAGTAACACCTTTTTAAAATGTTTTTGAGTTGAAACTTACATATAATAAAACAGAGCTTTTAAGTGATAGATCCATTAGTTTTGTTAACTACATATTCTTCTATAATCAGCATAGCAAACGATCTGCAGAACATTTAAATGATCTCTTCCAAAGAGGTACTTTTTTATTTTTATCACCCTTGGGTTAGTTTTGCCTATTGTTGGACTTCACCTAAATGATATTATACAGTATATGCTTTATATGTGTATGTCAGACTTTTATAAATCAATGTTTTTAAGATTATCCCTATACACATATGCACACACACTGAAGCAACATAAACTATATACAACATTAAATGTGAAAATATCTATAGGAAAAAGAAAACTGTCATAATTACACAGGAAATTTAAGCAAGAACAATAGGAAAGTTCAACAAGGTAACAAATATATACAATGTGCTTAAAACAGTGCCTTCTACATAGTATTTTATTATTTGTAATTCTTCAGGTAAAAAATTTTAAAGTATGTAATCTTAAAATGTAACAAGATGCCCATTCATAAATTCATAAATGGATCTGGAGACTATCAAGCTAAGTGAAACAAGCCAATCCCAAAAATCAAAGGCCAAATGTTCTCTCTGATAGGTGGATGCTAACAAACATAAGGGTAGGGGAAGGGTATTAGTTCACTGGATTAGACAGAGGAGAATGAAGGAAAGGTAAGGGGGATGGGAATAGGAAATCATAGAATGAATTGGATATAACTTTCCTATATTCATATATGAAAACACTACCAGTGACACTCCATATCATGTACAACCACAAGAACAGGATCCTAATTAGAATAAGTTATACTCTATCTGTATATAATACGTCAAAATACACTCTACTGTCATGTATATCTAAAAAGAACAAATTAAAAAAGATGCCAATGCAATCACAAGTGAAATTAAATACAGTATCCCCTAGATAAAAATAGAGCCATTTCAACTTGATTCCAGTACTTAACTAGCAATAAAATTTTATTATACCACCCATAGCAAAAGTCACTGTACCACAGGGTGACATTTCCATTATTCATGCACGACCAGTTGTTATATATGTGCAAACCAACAATCTATGAGGGTGATGGACAAGGTCAAATTGAAAAATTATTTGAAAACAGACTATCGTCATAAATTAGGATACCATTATATACAAAAAATATATATGTGTGTGTGTATATATGCATATGTATACACACACACACACACACACACACACACACACACACAGAAATACCAAACAAACTATGGTCTAAACAATTTACGCAAAGATTTTTCTGTCCTTCCAAAATATTTTTTGGATGAACTTGAGGAAATCATGACTAAATACCATATTTTAACCTCAAAATACTAAAGACAAAGATCTAAACATATTCCCAGTTACCACCAAGTATTCTGAGTAATTATTACATGGCAAAGCTGATCACTGTGCTTTAAAAAATGACAAATTTTTTAAAAGGAAAAACACAACTAAAGGGATAGTGATATGTCACAAAATAAACTAAAAAGCAATGCTTGTACATATGTGTAAGAAGACTTAAAGATGACAGAATAAATGTTTACTAAGGCATGAGAGGTATGAAGAAGATAAACTAGTACCAAATCTAAAAAATATAGGATCTAGGGTCACTACTTGATGACTGAAATAGAAAAGGAAAAGAAGCCTAGAGCAGTGGCTCCTGCTATGACACATCATTTATCTGCCTTAGCAGCTGATAAAATGATTGACATGCAGGACATACTCTGTTAAGTGCAGCTGCTCACTACAGGATGCTGCATCAGTAACACAGAATATGAGCCATATCTCTATCCTTACATGCCACCCCCAACCCCAATACCATAAAATGTCTAGACTCAAGACTGCTGCCTAGAACATGAAAAGGAAGAATTCCAAAGAAAGAAAAATCAGGATTGAGGTTGTGGCTTAGCAGTAGAGTGCTTATCTAGCACATGCGAGGCCCTGGGTTCAATCCTCAGCACCACATAAAAATAAATAAATAAAATAAAGGTATTGTGTCCAACTACAACTAAAAAATAAAATATCTTAAAAAAAAAAAAAAACAGAGAAAGAAAAATCAGTAGTGCCCATTCAGTTACCATCCAGCTCCTGTATCCTGGGCCTCCTCACTGTGATTCATATATAGCAACTCCTCTTATCTGTACTGATTTCATGCTTATGAGGAAACTTTAAGTTTTAATTTGGCTTTCTACCTAGATCAGCCTACAGGAAGAAAATATATTGTTTATACTGATTTAGGCACTTTGCGCCTATAATAATAATATATGTCATTAGAAATTAGAAATTAACCCTGCTGAATAGTTTCATCTCTGAGAGATTAACTGTGAGAATTGTGAATCCAACTCTAGAAACAGAAACAATCTTAGTGTAATGACCTAATCAAATTTTATACGATAGGTGCTGGGGTGTATAACTCAGTGGTAGAATGCTGGATTGCTGAATTCAATTTCCAGTAACACAAAATTTAATTAATTAATTAATTAACTAAAATAATATTTTCTATCATAATGCCAAGGAATAAACCTTGAAATCAAAGTGAACTTACCGAAACAAATGTTACATATCAACCAGCCAGTCTCTCCTTATGGTGCTACAGCCTACTAAACTAAACATCTTTATTTTCAAGTGAAGATAAACAGTATTTCTTGCAGTGAAAGTTAGTTTATACTCACAAAGACATATTAAGTAGGAGTTTTTCCACTTCATCTCAAAAGTTGTTCTAATTCCTCCCACTTGCCTCTCCCTCCAAAAGTCTCTCCTTTATATATTAGTTTCATATCACCCTAATAATTCAAATTATATCAGCAGAGACAAAGTTGGCAAAGGCAAGCAGACTAGAAAAACCAAGCCATGCTAAGCTTCAGGGAAACCTGAGTAGCAAGCCAGATAGAAAAGCAAAGTACGGCTTATAAAAATAATTCCTAGTTCCCAATTCTTCCAAAGAGATCCATCCTCTGTCATAGTGGGCACATTCAGGACTTCAGTACAGTATCAATGAAATCACATAGGTGGTGCATACCTGTCATCCCAGATACATGGGAGTGTGAGGAAGAAGGATCATTAATGCAAGGACAGCCTGGGCAATGTCATGAGACCCTGCCTCAAAAACAACAAACAAATCCAGACTAGTCCCATGGAGCCAGTTTTCCCTGCTACCCTACACCTACATCAAGCATTTCTGAATCCCTAAAAGTCAAATAGCCAGCTTTACCTGATTTATAAAATGTCAATAGAAAAAATTCAGAAGCTTACTTGAAAGTATGTTTTCAAAAACTGTACTCCTGAATGTTTAAGAACACATTTGTCTTGTCCAAATGCTTGAATTAGGAAGAGAAATCTTGCTTTCTCATTTTGATCTAATTAAAAATACTTCTTTAAATTAAAAATTGGGTGAAAACTGGGCTAGGTTGTGGCTCAGTGGTAGAGTGCTTGCCTAGTATGTGTGAGGCACTGGGTTCGATCCTTAGCACCACATAAAAAATAAATAAAATAAAGGTATTGTATTCATCTATAACTAAAAGAAAAAATAAATAGGGCCAAAAATTAAAACATTAGTAATGTAAAGTTGCCAAGGCAAAAGGACTTAGTTTGTAAAGCACAGAGAAACACTAACATTCTACATATGATCAATCATACTTAAAGGTCATAATGATGTTACAATTTTATTAAGAATAAAGCAAACATGCATATTATTTTTCCCTTTCAAATAAAACACCCAAACTATAAATGATATGAAAATAAAACACAATTAAAACATAAACAAGGAAGTAATTAAGGAAAAGCAAGAAATATAAACTTACCAGTTTAATTGCCACATATTCATTTGTGTATAAATTTTTCCCTTGAAAAGGAAAGAAAAAAAAAGTCAGTTTCGGCTAACAATTTTCTCTATATTTTTATTGTGTACTATGCTTGAATATAAAGGTGGGATTTGTTGTTACATATTTGTACATGCACACAATATAACTATGTAATTTGGCCAATATCATTCCCCAGTATTTCTTCTTTCCCTCCCCTCCTCCCTCTCCCTGGTCCTTTTTCCTCTACTGAGATCCCACCCCCCTTCAATTCCTTTTTCCTCTTTAGTTTCCACATATGAGAAAAAATATACTACAACTCTTGACTTTCTGAGTTTGGCTTATTTCTCTTAACATTATATTCTTGAATTCTGTCCATTTTACTGCAAATGAAAAAATTTCATTCTTCATCATGACTAAATAAAATTCCATTGCTAACAATATATTTTTAAAGATATATAAATTGTACTTGGGGGGAAAAAGCAAATAATACAATTTTTTTTTTTTATAAAGAGTAGAAATTTGTTTTCTCGCAATTCTGGATAAAATAATACATTTAAATGAAGTAAAAAGCTTTAACTTAAGCAAAAACACCTCAATAATAAGAAAATATTTTAATTGATCAACTCAATAATATATTTAGCATATCACATAGAATGAGTAGAAAGTAATACTAATAAACATGTTATCCCACTTACAAAAATAAATTCTGATTTTGTTATAATATTGTAAACAACTTTTTTGTTTTATTTTTTGTTTTTGTTTTTGCATTGGGGGTTGAACCCACGAGTGCTTTACTAATGAGTCACATCCCCTGCTCTTTTTATTTTTTATTCTGAGACAGGGTCTCACTAAATTGTTTATTGCCTAAGTTGCTGAGGCTGGCTTTGAATTCTCCATCCTCCTGCCTCAGCCTCCAGAGTTGCTGGGATTAAAGGCTTGTGCCACTGTGCCCAGCCCTGTAAATAATTTAGAGAGTAATCAATCATCAATGCATGCTAAATAAATTTTTTAAAGTACCACTTCTATATAAAAACAGGAATATAAAAATTCTTTTCCTATCTACCATCTCACTTTAAAACCTTCATCATTATGTGATATAATCTTATTGGGACTCATATCTAATCTAATTAATATATCAATATACAGAAAATATATATATTAAAATGCAACAAAAAAAGAAAAATATTATTCAGTAACTGGCTCTGAAAAACTAGTTAACACCACTTTTGAGAAAAAAAGAGTTATTAGCACCTCAACTTATGACCAAATTAACTCCCAAAAAATATAAGCTGAAATAAGAAAAAATATGTCACCCCAATATATGGAAGACTTTCTAAGCATAAGAAGATATTTTTTTAAAAAATCAAAAGATTTTATATAGATTTGGTTGCATGAAATATTTTAATCTTCTGAATAATGAAAAGCTTTATGATATGCAAAGAAAACGTAAATAACAAACTAAAATAGAGAATATCATTAACATACAGAAAATTCCAACAAATTGCAGTACCCTTTGGCATTGGCCATAATTTAGAAAATTCCAATGGGTCAAAATCTGTAGCCTAACGATAATACTGTGGAGAATTTGGAAGTAATAGTATATGAAAATAATTGGATATACAAATTAATGCACACCTTTACAAGTACATTTAAAAGAATGAAAATAACATGTGATTTATGAATTTCCAGTATTTTTCTTGTAATAAAGGATAGACAAATGACAGATTTATTTTTTAACTGTGAAAGTAACTAGCTCCAGTCATATGTGCTACTGAGTACAGAATAGGTAATCATCGATTTCCATAGATATAGTTTTTCTGCATAATACTCTTAATCTCCTTTCACATAGCAGTAATAAACGGCAGTAAAATTTCCAAGAAAATTTTCAGTCTCAGATGTATAGCCACCTTTGTTTAATATTTATTCATACAAGTACTATAATACTTTTCTGAACTTTGTCCTTACTGAATAAAAATAAGTGAAAACAAAGAGAAAAACATCAAACATTGGTACTAATGCTGAGTAGCATAAGTCTCATAAAATCCATGTATCTGGCACAAAGATGGAACTTTATAGACAGACATACCAAAACTGGTAAACCTTAAACTCTATTTAGATACTCACTGAACCCATATAAACATTTTTTAAATATTAGGGAACATTTAATATTCTTAGCCAATGTAGCATCTAGATGTCTTCATATACATTTTCAAGAATGTATTATGCATAAAAATTTAGTTTTCCTCAAGTAAGCTTATAGTAAATGATAAAATAAGGAACTTAATCTTGAGGAAGTAACATCTAATTAACCAATGAACAATTCTGGTTTTGAGTTCCAAGATAAAATTTGCATTTCCTCAAGATATTATCTTTTCACAATTATATTTATAGGACGTTTATAAAGTACAAAGGGAAAAAGAGTTTATAAGAAGTTACATTAAATGCAGATCCCATAAAACCAAAATATAGCAAATACTTCTAAAAGTATTGTTTTTGTTGGCTTTTACATGGTCTAGCATCTATCTTTTAGGTCAGAGCAGAAAGCATTATACCCTAAAAGCATCATCTGATTTTGAACACTGGAAATTCTGCTGATCTGGGGGATGGGGGGACAGGGGGGGGGTGTCACAGTTTTAAATATTAACAAATATTAAACAATATAAAAGCATTTTTGTCACCTAGTATAGCCATAGTCTCACATAGTGTTTAATCAATGTTTATTTGCAAGCACGAATAAACAAATGATGCACATAAAGTATGTGTTTGTGTATGTGGTATAAGTGAGAGGGAGGAAATATACATATAGAAGGAATCCCACTAAAAGAAGGCTCCAAGAGGATGTGAGGAAAAAGGCATACTCATACACTGCTGGTGGGACTGCAAATGTGGTATATATACACAATGGAATATTACTCAGCAATAAAAGAGAATAAAATAATGGCATTCGCAGGTAAATGGATGAAGTTGGAGAATATAATACTAAGTGAAGTTAGCCAATCCCAAAAATCCAAATGCCTAATGTTTTCTCTGATATAAGGAGGCCGATTCACAGTGGGGTTGAGATGGGGAACATTGGAGGATTACAGGCACACTAGAATGGCCAATGGAGAGGTAGGGGAAGGGAGGGGGCAAAAGGGTAAAAAAAGATGGTAGAATGGGATGGATATTATTACCCTAAATGCATGTATGAAGACACAAATGGTGTGAATATACTTTGTATACAACCAGAGATACGTAAAAATGTGCTCTATAAGTATAATATGAAATGTAATGCATTCTGATATATAACAACTCAGAATAAAAGAAAAAAAAAGAAGACTTCAAGTAGACTGGTGCTAGTTAATTGATGTTTTAATTCCATTTCAAAAGACATTTCCAATAGCGCTTTTCTATCATACTGAACTCAAAAAGATAGTTTTACCAATGTTGTCGTGCTAGGATACTAATTATTATGGAAAACTATGTTCTTCAGAAACTGTATAAATGTTTATTACAGGGACTAAAGTTATCCACCAACATCCATTCTACTCCTTCAATAATAATTAAATGCCCACACTTGAGAATGACCACCCTACTAGAGACTATATTTCCCAGTCTCTCTTACAGCTTAGTGTGGCGATGTGACTAAGTTCTACATTATCAGTGGACAGCAGGTATGTCACCCCCCACTTCCAGAAATTGATGTGCATATTTCTCGCTCTTTTTCTTCTAATTTCCTGGCTGGCTAACTGGCTGGATGGAAAAAGTAAACAACCACAACAATCACATTACACAGACACCAAAGCCACATATTAATGATACAGAAGTACCCCAACAGCTTTGAGTGTTCTCCCTCTAACCTGTGTTATGGGAAAGAAAAAGAAATTATGTACTTAAATCCATTATACTTGGGGATTTTTTGTCATAGCATCATAATCAATCATTTAGTTATTATGTTTTTTAAGTAAGTCCTATAAGATTTATAATGAGCTTTAGTTAGCAACAGAAAAATCAATAAACATAAATATGATGAATTCACCCAAATCTGTCTATGTAGTTGATATATATTAGAAGGCCAGTAGTATTTTCAATAAAACAATTCTCAAACACAAACATTAGAATAAGGAGAATTTTAAAGCTATATATGAATAAGAAAAGAAACAAACATTAATAAAAGAAGTTATGAAAAATCCTACGGAAAACTTAATTATGTCAAAAGTTACAATATCTTTTTTCATATATGATAATTCATAAAGCAATATACAACATCCTTGTTCTGTATTCTTTTATATGATAATCAAGTGCAGCCACAACAAAACACAAGAGAGGCTCAGGTAAACAAAGTTCACTCTAGTCACAAGTGTCAAGGAGTCACACTGCATACCATGCAGTCACAGGAAAAACACTAGGCTGGGGTTAGGTGGCAGAAGACAGGAACAAAAGGAGAGGTTAGCCCAAGGCCTTTGGAGTTGTCAAGGGAAAGGCAAACAAGGCAGAGTAAACAATTTAGAATTGGCTACTCTCCATAATTCCAGTGACTTCTGGGCTTTAGGGGTGCTCTCTACTTGCATGGTCGCTGGTCCTGGATGATCAAAGCAGAGGAATACTGCCTCTCGAGTGTATAGGCCAGATAAAGGAGAAAAAGCTATGGGTTGGTTAGTTTGCATTATCAATGGCATTATTCTTCCAGCTGAGTCCTTTGCTATCTTTAAAAACTAACTAACAGCCAGAGGGGCAGTCTTTCCCTAGCCAGAAAGGCTTTGAAGATGTCCAAAACTCACAATATATAGAAAAATAAAAAGCATACAATACAACCTACATATATATATATATATATTGGCTTTCTATGTTTGGTCTCATTCAGAGTCTCTGAAAAATATTCCTAATGGTTTCCATTCACTATCTAAGCTAGAAATACATCTACCAACACATAATGCAAGCCTTACCACCAACACATAAATGAAACCACAAGCCAGGCACTGTGACACACACCTGGAATCCCAGTGACAGAAGGCTAAGGCAGGAAGATTTCAAGTTCAGGGACAACCTCAGCAACTTACTGAAACCCAATCTCAAAATAAAAACATGAACAGGCCTAGAAATGGAGCTCATTGGTACAGTGCCACTAGGTTCAATCCTTAGTACCACAAAAAAAAAAAAGAAAGAAAGAAAGAAAGAAACCATAAATACAAACCAACTCATCATTTAAAATAAAATCTACAAATAAAAATGCTTAACACACTTATTTCAATATAAAATTTTTTTTAATGTTTAACATTTTTTTTTAAATCTCATGATCCTTTTTTTAAAAAACTAACTACCTGCAAGAATTATTTCCAACAGTGGGTAAGACTGCCTCTCCTTGAGGCATTTAGTCATGGAGGAATATTCTGCATTGTGTATAGGGAGGGGTGCAACTCTTTTTTGGTATCCAAGAGGTCTGAAGCTTTTAATGCTCCACAGCATAACAGAGAGTTTTCTACCAAAAAAGAAATTACTAACTGTCCATCCCAAAAAGTATACTTTATACTTTTTTTCTTATTCAATGCCAACCACAAAAAAATTCAGTATCAGGAATAACCAAAATGAGCCTATTAATGTGTTTTTTGTTTTTTGTTTTTTAGTATTTTTAGAATCCAAACCAACTTTTAACATTAGAAACTGTTTATCTAAGTAGAGAAAGAATATTGCTTCTAACTTTTTCAAAACAGAAAAAACATTTGGGGATTTGAAGCTAGAAGTAAAATGCCCCTTTAGTATAGTTTATGACTAAGAAAGGATAAAATTATTAGTTGAGCTCTGTTGTATGTGTATACACACACACACACATATACAGGTATGTATGTGTATGTATATTTATATACATACACATAAAACTGAGACACATAAACATGATAAATATATAAATATCATATATGTATATATATACAATAAATACTTGTAGACAGATTAAATAGATAAATAGATGTACTAAGAAGTCATCTTATTCCTATTCCTGTTTATTCATGGACTGCAAAAAGAAAGGGGTGTTTTGCTGCTTTTTTTCAATACATAGTATAATTTCAGTATATGGTTCTTATAGTTTCTCATATCGTCCTGGATAATATGGTCCACTGGATTTGTTTTGTGTGAATATACACAAACACACACATACACACATAAAATGTGTATGTACTGTATAAATGTATATGTGTGTATGGTTATCTTGAAAATAAATGTGAAACAAATTTTGCATAAAAATGGCCAGCTGTTCCTTTTACACTTTCATCTAAATTTAACCCTCACAATAACCTAAAAGTGGAAATAATCCAATTATGAAGTTGAAGAATTTGAGGTCCTTGAGTTAAATGACTTGCATGCTCCAAAATGGCAGGAACCATTTTTATGTTTTTCCAGTGCATTATAAGTGTTAAGAATTAATGGATATTAATGGATATTGCTCAAAATTAGACCTCAAGGAAATAATCTGGTTTCTCTAACTCCAAATTCAGAAAAAGCTTAAGAATTTGAAAGTATCTAATGTAACATGTCTCCAGAAATAAACATTCACCCCTTCAAGTATTTGATTCCCTATGAAAGAGTCTGCCAGCCACATCATGTTATAGCTATGTACAAAGTATGTCACTGCCTTTTTATTAGCTTGCTTCATTCAAATATTTAATATACATTAACAACACAAAACTAATGATATGAAAGAGTCACTACAAATTAGAATGTTTTACAAGATTATAAGAAGTAGTTGAGTAGATAAACACAAGTGGATTTATTTCCAGCAGCAGGGTTGGATCTAAGGAAAATCATGAAGCCAAAATTTTCTTTTTTTAATTTCTAAAGCTCCCACTCTTGGTGATCCATTGACCAGAGTCCTCAGTGTACCTCCATACTGACTCTTACATAACCATGCCACCATCCTTCCTGTTTCTCTTCAATAGAGATAGTTATTATCTCTGCAGTACTAAGAGACAAAAGACTTAAGATTTTGATCCTGAGACTGTCATTAAATTTCTGGATGAAATCTAGCAAGTAACTTTCCCTGAGTTTCAAGTTCCCTAAATGTAGAGTTAGAAAGTTCAGTTAGACCACCATTCCCCAAAACTGCCTAACTATGAAAACCTAAGTCAATTCTTTGTTTCCTTTGTCAATATGGACTCCTGAGTCCCACCCCAGACATACTTGGGCAGGGTAGAGGGGAGGAAAAGGGTGGAAAGAAAAAAACTTAATTATAACAATGTAAATTTCATTACATTGTTATGTGTATACATTTCAGTATATTAACATTCATTTAGTCACATATATGGTCTTAAAGTGGTTAGATACTAAATATTTTGAAATATAAAAAAGGAAACTAAATAGTATAGCCCAAAGAACATACCACAAAGGCATTCCTGGCAGCTATTTCAGTCTGCTAGGCCTTTAAAAGCTACTTTCTTGTTTTCTCAGATCCTCGAGAAATAAGAAAGGATAATCTCAAGAAAGTACAGACATTCCTTATCTAGGGAATTCCTTATAGATGAAAATATCAGAACATAAGAAACCTTCAACATCTATATTCTTTAAAATCAACATAATCCAATTAAATGACAAAACTTTAGTAAATCCTTTTCATTAGAAAGTATGTTCCATTTTAAAAAATGCTCCTCACATAATGAAATAAATAAAATACTCTTACCTAAACGTAATTCTCCAAAATTGCCACATCCAATTTTTTTTCCAACTCTAAAGTTAGGTCCAACCATTAAAACTCCAGATGATGAAGACCCAGTTCCTCGAGTATTGTGCCCTGATCGACCACTAGGTCGTGCCATTCTATCATCTGATTTGTCCTTGTCTTTCTTTTTATTATCCATATCAAGTTTGCGGTACTCCACTTTGAATTCTTTAATCAAGACAAGCACGCTGAAATAGGGTACTGTGAGAATAGGTACATCACTAGGAAACTGTACCAGGCGGGTAATGTTAACATTCAAATTGTAGTAGGTAGTCAATCAACTGGAGTGTGTTCATCCCATTCGTAAAATCTTTCTCAGGTGTCTTTTTAGCAAAACATATCTTCAAAATTATCTTCTCAGTGATGTAAGCTGATACTGATGAACAGCTAGAACATTAAGAAAAGACAATTAGTCAACTAATAAAATTTTAAAATGTGTGTTTGGGAAATAAATAACAACCGCTTAAGCAATGATTTACTGCTATTTGTTGATGCCCACTAAAATCAAATCACACTAGGTTCCTAAATTAACCATTATCCTTTATTTCCATACTTTAATGCCAAATAAATCACAAAAACAAAAAACAACAAAGAAATCAGGGATTCAGTATTTTTTTTTTTTTATTCTTTGTGTGTGTGTGTGTGATGCTGGGGATTAACCCCATGCCCTTGTGCATGCGAGGCAGGCACTCTACCAACTGAGCTAAATCCCCAGCCCAATTCAGTTACTTTTAAAAAATTTAAAAGGAGCAAAAGATATTGTTTTGTAAGAGCCCTAATAAGGAGATAGCTAAGATGGCGGCTAGCTGAGAGCCATAAGAGATGTTTAAGTATTTTCATCTGACATTCATGCATTTATCTAAGAATCTTTCTATGCCCGTGAACACTATGTGACGCACCTGTAAGTTTGAACTGTTAACACGTGTATACTTGTTAAGGTAAAAAGTATTTAACCGGGTGAGGTTGGCTTGAGGTATGGTTGGAGCTGGAGAGAGAAGTTAGAAGAAGGAAGAATAAAGAACCTATTCATTTCCAGTCTGCCTCCGAATTCTTTCCCGCGGTATCTTTGCTGCAGACGGCAACAAGTGGTGGCCCGTATGGGGATAGAAAGATTCTTAGATAAATGCATGAATATCAGGTGAAAATACTTAAACACTTCTTATGGCTCTCAGCTAGCCGCCATCTTAGCTATCTCCTTATTAGGGCTCTTACATTGTTTCACAAAAAATATACACTCACTAACTTAGACATTTCAACTTGAAATCACCTTCATTAGTGGGGGAAAACTTTTTTTAAAATATTCCAGGAAATCAAGAAATATTTTCTATTTAAAAGAAGCAAGACAGAATACATTTTGAAAATTAGTAAAATATCTTAATAAAAGTATCTTCCCCATGTTCATACACTTAATAATTTCAGTCTTCAAATATACTCATTTGATCTTCATTTATTCAAATATATATTGCCCATATTATACAGAAAAAGAGCATAGAACTGAAAATACAAAAACATTCTTGCTATCTCCCAAGGAAAACAATTTGAAAATAACATTTGAACCAGGTCTTAAAATGGCACACGTCTCTAATCCCAGTGGCTAGGGAGGATGAAGCAGAAGGATCATGAATTCAATGCCAGCCCCAGCAACTTAGTGAGGCCCCAAGCAACTCAGTGAGACCCTGTCTCTAAATAAAATATTTTTAAAAAGGGTTTGGGACATGACTCTGTGGTTAAGCACACCTGGGTTCAATCCCTGGTACCAAATAAATAAATATATTTCACAAGGCTAAGAAATGCTAACAAGCATCAACCTTATAAAATGGAGAAAGAAGTCAGTTATTTTCTAATATACAAATGAAAACACTAAACCACCAAAAAAAAAAAAAAAAAAAAAAAATGTTCAAGGCTTTTGGAAGATTCTGCTCCATTCATCTTATTTAGGAATTTCAGCCCTCAAACATACCTCAAGTATGTGGTAAATCTACAACCTTACTATATGATCTCTCTACTTTTGTTTGAACAATATGAGTGGTCTTCTATTCTTTGCAATTAAAAAAAGGTTTTGACTTCAAAAGATAGTTACTAGCCGGGCACGGTGGCGCATGCCTGTAATCCCAGCACTTTGGGAGGCTAAGACAGGAGGATCGCGAGTTCAAAGCCAGCCTCAGCAATGGTGAGGCACTTAGCAACTCAGTGAGACCCTGTCTCTAAATAAAAAATACAAAAAATGGCTGGGGATGTGACCCAGTGGTCGAGTGCCCCTGAGTTCAATCCCCGGTACCACCAAAAAAAAAAAAAAAGATAGTTACTAATAAAAAACGACAACCAAAGGCTGGGGCTGTAGCTCAGTGGTAAAGCACTTGCCTTGCATGTGTGAGGCCCAGCACCACATATAGATAGATAGATAGATAGATAGATAGATAGATAGAGATATTATGTCCATCTACAACTAAAAAAAATTTTTAAAAATAACCAATACCAAAGACTAATTCCTGTTTCTGAAATTGATTACATAATGCACATATAATAAAAATTGAAACAAAAAGTATTATCTAGTTAATTTTCAGCAACTCCCCCAAATTTGCAATAAGTCCTAACAATCTATTTTTGATGCTTTGTTTGCCATACTGTTTTATTTATAGGTGAACCTATAAATTTCTGTTTACTACATATAAAAAGCTGAATGAGACCTCTGCTTCCAGCCATAAGATACTAACTGATACTAAACAATCCTTCCTGTTGTAAGCAACTTCAACTGGACAAAACATAGGAAGGATCTATTTTCAGGCATCAGCTCAAAGAAAGTGAGTCCCACCTTTACCAAGCTGCCTATGGAGAATTTCCTGAACACAAAGCAAGGAGGTAAGGCTTAGCACACAAGATCACAGAACAGAGCTTGGAGCAGTTGGAGTGGAATTTGCAGGACATGGTAGCAAAGGGAGGGAATCTCACAGTAGGCATAAGGGGAAGTATGGCAGAAGGCTATACATGTGTGCAGGAACATTGTGAAACTCCTAGAGGACAATGGCTATGACAAAGGTAAAGGAAGAATGGAGATGAGGCTACACAGTACTGTCCTTTCATGGTATTAATATCAATTCAATAAAGACATAAAAATCATAAATATGTATGAGAAAAATGAAGCAAACAAAACTAAAGAGAAAAGAGATAACCATAGTAAAAAATTTTAACACTATTCTTTTAGTAACTGATATAAGACAAAACTATCAATATGTATACAGTAGATCTAAATATAATCAACTACCTTGAACTAAGTGACATTTATAAAATATCCAAAACTTCAATGTCCACCGAGACAGCACATACAGTCTCAAATAATAAAAATATTAGAGTAAATTTGATCAAAACAGAATTAAAGTAGAAATCAGCAACAATATGATACCTAGAAAATCCCCAAATATTTGAAAATTAAACATACTTTTAAATAATTAAACATACTTCTTAAGTTGAAAAAGAAAACTGAAAACAATTCTAACAGAATAATAATAAAAGATAACATTAAAGTTTATAGTTTGCAAGCTGGGCACAGTGGTGCAAGCCTATAATCCCAGCGGATCAGGAGGCTGATGCAGGAGAATCATGAGTTCAAAGCCAGCCTCAGCAGCAGCAAGGCCTTAAGCAACTCAGTGAGACTCTGTCTCTAAATAAATTACAAAAAGGGGCTGGAGATGTGGCTCAGTGGTTGAGTGCCCCTGAGTTCAATCCCCAGTAACAAATAAATAAAGTTTATAGTTTACAGCCAAAGTAGTGCTTGGAAATTAGAAGCTTTAATGCTAATATTAGAAAAGAAGTAGTTTTTAATCAACAACTAGGTTTTCTCCTTAAGAAGCTAGAAAAAAAGCAAACAAGACATAAATTAAAGAAATATTTTAACTATTATTAATAGCCCATTGACTTATAAGAAAATATAATCTTAATGAATGAAAACAAAAATTCTCAACAGATAACAGAAATACCAAACCTTTAAAAAAAATTGAAACCATTTGTTATAGTTTGGATCTGAAATGTCCCACATAGGCTCAGGTGTTTGAAGGCTTGGTCCCCAGTTGCAGCAATGTTCAGAAGTGGGTCTCTGGATCATGAGGCTCTGATCTCATCAAATGATGGACCCTACTGATGGAGTCATAATTGAATGGACTATTGAAAGATGGTGGAAACTGTAGGAAATAGGATCTAGTTGAAGGAAGTAGCTCACTGGAGGATATGCCCCAGTCAAGTATATCTTTTCGCCGACCCCTCCCACCTTTCTTTTTCTCTGCTTCCAATCACTGAGGTGAGCAGTTGTGCTCCTCCCCATGCTCCCTGACATGATGTTCTGCCTCACCACAAGCCCACAATAATGGAGCCAAGCAACCACAGACTGAAACCTCTGAAATCATGAACTAAAATAAATCTTTCCTAAAGTTGATTTTCTCTGGTATATTGTCACAATAATGAAAAGCTAGCTGACTAACATATGTGAAATACTTCACTGGATACACTAAACAACATATGAGATAAAGCAGAAGAATGTGTCAATGAACCTGAAGGAATATTCAGAGAAATTACCCAAAGTGCAAAATCAATAAAATTGAAAACAGGCCACAAAAGGAGATAATAAATAAAGCCACAAATATATCCTTTAGATACAACTGGCAACTACAAGCAAAAATGATCAAGAATAAAAACAGAATATACAAATTACCAATAACAAGGATGAAAGAGACAGCAAAAAGATCCTACAAATTATATTAAAATAATAAAGGGCTACTGTGGCCACTAAATTTGATAACTTGGATGAAATAGATAAATCAAGATCAAACAAAATATCAATAAATCAGTATTTATTAAAAAGCTGAATCTATTTTTTAAATCCCATAGAAATGGCTTAATTGTTGAATTTTATCGAATATTTAGGGAAAAAAATCCTATTTTCACAAAACTTTCAAAAACACAGGAACAATCAATTAACTTTGTGAAGTCAGCACAACCCTAATACAAAAGCCTGATAAAAACACTTCAAGCAAAGAAAACTAGATTAGATTTCTCATGAGCACAGATACAAAAATTCTTCACAAAATAAAGTAAATAAATAGTTATGTAAATAACAGAGTTGAATACTAAAAATATAAGACTAATTTAATATTTGAAATCAATTCACCAAGTTAACATTAAAAAGAGGCAACCTAGGGGCTAGGGTTGTGGCTCAATGGTAGAGCAATTGCGAGGCGCTGGGTTTGGTCCTCAGTACCACATAAAAATAAATAAAATAAAGTATTGTGTCCAACTACAACTAAATATATATACAAAATAAAGAGGCAACCCATATGATCATCTCAATAGACAAAATACTGTATTTGACGAAATTCTACCCAGTAGCGATCAAAACTTTTACATGATCCATAAAGAGAATCCAACATTCAGTCTAATAAAAGGAACCTACACAAATCTACAGTAAATAATAAGTTACACTGATCAGTAAAGCAATGAACTATTTTCCCCATAACACTAGGACAAAAACCACAAGAATGTTTGCTCTCAGATTTTCTGTTCAACATTGTATTGAAGAACAACTAGCCAGTGCAATAAGGCCAGAAAAAAATGTAAAAAAGTACAAAAAGCAGAGAGGAAATGGCAAATTCATTGTTATTCATAGATATGATTATGTGTGCAGAAAACTTTATTAAACCAACAGGAAAACAATGTTGCTAGAAAAAATAAAGAATCTACCAATTGCAAGAATCTAGGTCATTCTACAGCCATCAACTGAATTCTATACAATAGCCATGGGAAAAATAAGATTTGAGGGAAAACAATTTCAAATAGCATTTAAAAATATTTTTTAAAATTTAACAAAACAAGTACACTGAAAACCTAAAACATTGCTGAGAGAAATTAAAAAGAAATGGCAAGAAATATAATAAATGGTTTGGAAAACTCAATATTGTTAAATGTCCATTTTCCCCAAATCAATTCACAGACTCAACACAATACCAAATAATATATCAGAAGACATTTTTTTTTCCTTAATTGATATCAGGTCCTAAAATTGATGTGATGCAGAATCTAGAATAAACAAACATTCTCATAAAACAAAAAATAAAGTCAGAGGACATACACGAACTAATTTCAAGATTTACTAGAGAACAGTAATAAAGACAATGTGGAACTGCCACAAGAATAGGAAAATAAATGAATGAAACAATAGACAGTCCAGAAATAGATCCACACCTACATAGTCAACTGATTTTTCACTATGACACCAGTCAATTCAATAGTGACAAGAAATTATTTTTAACAAATAGTACCCGAATAACCACATATCCTATCAAAGAGAAAAATGAATTAAAACCCTGCATCATGCCACAAATAATGATCTGTAATGGATCACAGACCTAAACACAAACAGAACCATAATGGAAATATCTTTGTGATCTTGAGGTAAACAAAAATTTATTAGCAAACACAAAAAGTACTACCCATAAAAGAAAAAAACTGGATACGCAGAATTTCATCAAAACCTAAAATCTCTGTTCATGAAAAGACAGCTAAAAGAATGAATAGGAACACCAAAGATGGGAGAAAATGCTAGATATATTTATGAGTATATATAAGTTTATGGAAATTGAATAATAGGATAAACCCCCAAAATTTTAAATATGCAAAAGATTTGAAGACTTTTCACAAAGTACACAAATAGCCAATAAACATATGAAGTAGTACCCAATATCACTACCTACCATAAAAATACAAATTAAAATTGTAATGAAATATCTTTTCACATCCATTAAAATGGCTAACATTTAAAAGACTGACAATATCAAGTGCTGACAATGACCAACTAGAACTCTCATTAACTGCTGGTGGAAGTATAAAATGGTATGACTCTGAAACAAAGTTTGATAGTGTCTTATAAAGTAAAATATACATTTGTATCCTATGACCTATCAATGCCACCCTTAGGTATCTACACAAGGGAATGAAAACATGTTTATAGTAAGAGTTGTACATCAATGTCTATAGCAGCCTTACTAACGATAGTCATAAGATGGAAATAAAGTATCAATTTAAAGGAGAACAGATAAGCCGGGTGTGGTGGCGCACGCCTGTAATCCTAGCACTTTGGGAGGCTGAGGCAGGAGGATCGCGAGTTCAAAGCCAGCCTCAGCAATGGCAAGGCACTTAGCAACTCAGTGAGACCCTGTCTCTAATAAAATACAAAAAAGGCTGGGGATGTGGCCCAGTGGTCGAGTGCCCCTGAGTTCAATCCCCGGTACCAAAAAAAAAAAACACAGATAATTGCAAATTCATGCAACAGAATTCCATTCAGTCAACATTACAAATGAATGAACTACTGATACATGCAACAATATGATGCACCAAAAAAACTGAAAGAGATCAAGTACAAATTAATATGATTCTAATACATAGAATTTCATCAAGTCCTAGATAAAGTCCTAGAATTAGAAAAATTAAGCTGTGGTGGTTAATAGAAATCAGATCAGTGATTAAATAGGGTACTGAAGTTTGGAAAATGGCATGAAGGGAATTTTGGGGAAGGAAATGTAATAATCTTAATTGGGAAGGGAATTATAGGCATATATATATACATATATATATATTTGTCAGATCATAAAAAAAACTGCATTTGCAATCTATGCATTGAATTACATGCAAATTACATTTCAAATGTGATTTTTAAAAATAAATACCCATTTACACATATAAAACAACACTAAATGCCAGGGGTGGCACACATCTGTAATCCCAGAGGCTCAGGAGGCTAAATCAGGAGGATTGCAATTTAGCAAGGTCCCAAGCCACTCAGCAAGACCCTGTCTCTAAATAAAACATAAAAAAGGGCTGGGGATGTGGCTCAGTGGTTAAGCACCCCTGGGTTCAATCCCCAGTTCCCCCCACACACAAAAAAAAAAAAAAAAAGAAAGAAAGAAACTGAACACTATATCTCAAAGTGCGACAGACCTTTACCATAAAACTTAACCTAAAAATGCATTTTTATAAGTTTCTGAACATATCAACATTTTAACTTAGAAGTCCAAAAAACAGAATTCTTTTACGTTTTAAATTTAGAAGGAAATAATTTTCTTTTGGCGAATTTTCACATTATTTTCAATATATAGCTTTTCCTTTATATTTAATTAATGAAATATTCAAAAGTACATTCTACATGTAACAAAAAACAAACACAAATGAAGTAAAAATATTCCTTGGGGCCAGGTGCAGTGGCACCCGCCTATAATCCCAGGGGCTCAGGAGGGTGAGACAGGAAGATTGCGAGTTCAAAGCCAGCCTCAGCAAAAGTGAGGCGCTAAGCAACTCAATGAGACCCTGCCTCTAAATAAGATACAAAATAAGGCTGGGGATGTGGCTCAGTGGCCTAGTGCCCCTGAGTTCAATCCCCAGCACTCTTCACCCACCAAAAAAAGTATTCCTTGGGATGCCCACACCCATGTCCCTCAACTCACCCCTTCTCAGAGGTTGATTGCTTTCAGTTTGGTGTATATGCTCCAGACCCACATAGATATACTTGTAGGTTGGCTGGTTTTACATAGAGGTCCATAAAAAGCCTCTGAAGAACCAAAACTGACCCACAATAGAAATAGCGTTTTAAGAGCCTATTAAAAATTTAAAGGACGTGTGGCCCTTCCCTTTGATACCCTACCCTATCTACACAACATGAACAAGGGACAGCATAATGAGTTGGGTAAAGAAGAATCAAGAAGAGCCCCTAGTTCCCTTCCCTAAAAGAGGGCCCAGAGCCCAGGGCCCAGGATCAACTTTGAAATGGGGAAGTGGAGAGAAAAAGGCAGGAAGAAGTGATTACCTTAAAACTGGATCTCAAAAATGAAACAAGTCATCTTAATGCCTGAAAATGAGTCCATTGCCAAAGCTGAACTATTCTTATAAATATACATGGAAAGAAATCAATGGAATTTGAATAGGATATCATTCATGGGTAGGGAAGGGAGAAAAATCAAAGCATATATATGACAATAGTGGTTAATGAGAAATTTAAGTCATTTCCTATTTTACTCCATTCAGTTCAGCACATTCAGCTAACTATTCATAAACTAGTAATAGGTATTTTTATTTTAAAAAATATTTTTAACAAATTAGATTTTAATTTAACCATTTTTTATGAAGAGTCTCAAACAGTGCTAGTACTTTCACTATCACAGTATCTATCAAACAGTATTACTTCGTGTTTGTACATAACAGAGGTCATCAAACTATAGCCTTGTAGGCTCACTCCTGCCCATTTCCTATTCTTATACAGCATTCAAACTAAGAGTGGTCTTCATATTTTTACATAGTTAGAAAAATAAGAATAATATTTTGTGACATGTGAAAATTATAAGACATTTAAATTCATCAATAAAGCTACATAGAAATGAAGCCTTGCTGATACATTTATGTGTGGTTATGACTGTTTTCATTCTTCATGAGCAGAACTGAGTAGCTATGAGAGACAAACCATATGTGGTGCTCTTATCACCTCAAACTGCTACTCAGAGCACCATAAATTGCAGTGGCATAGTTATTAGTTGACAGTGTTTACAGTGCCACACGTATCACCATATCATTACACTGTATTTATTTTATTACCAGTGCAAACCCATCATATCAAAACCAGAAGAGAAAAGTGGACTTTTTGACTATCATGATCTTAAGGCACAGTGGAGTGAGGCTTGTTATCAAATTAGATGGGAAAGCATTATGTTTTCTACACAAAAACAACTATGCCAAAAAATGTGATATACTTGAATATGAACAAATATATTAGTGTTGATGCTGTGTAAAAACAATTACAAACTCAGAAATTTGAAACAACACTTATTCATTATCTCATAGTCTCCACAGATGAGAAACCTGGACACAGCTTAGCTGAGTCATCTGTTCAGGCTGTAGTCAAGGTACTGGCTAGAGCTCAATCTCATTAGGTGGCTCAAGTGGGAAAATATCCTCTTCCAATTTCCTTCAGATTGTGCACAGAATTCATAGCCTTGCATTGTATAACTGAGGGCACCAGCTTTTTGTTGGCTGTCAGAGGCAACCTTCAGTTTTCACATGTTGCCTACAGTTTCTAGCAGTTTCCTAAAGTTCCTGTCACATGGGCTTCTCCAACATGGTTCCTCTAAGACTGAATCCTATTCAATATAACATAATCTTTTCTCATACCCAAATCCCAAGTTTTGTATCCTACTCCAGTTCTCCTGAGCAGGAGCAAAATCAAAGAAAGTTCTCCTGAGTAGGAACAAAAAGGGGCTACAGAATTCTAAGTAGGAAAGAAAAGTAAACCTAGCGTTATGTACTACTTGGTTCCAAAAGCTAACTGTAGTAGTGTAAGCACAAATAACTGGTTTTCAACTTTCAAAATAAAAATTATTAAAAAAAAAAAAAGATCAATGTCCTAGAAAAGAATATAAATTTTGCCAATCAAAAGAGTGTAACAATAACAGTACAAATAACAGAAGTTTAGCTGTTAATAGGGCATAGATAAGGTATAGGAAGAATAGGACAAGAATATCTGTATCTTGCATAATAAGTACCAAGTTAAGAGAGAATGTAAAAATTTACTAGAACCAGAAACAGATAAAAGACAATTATTTAAAGTGTGAAAAGGAAAGTAACTACCCAAACATTTAAAGACAAAAGACAAAATAGGAGAATGTGACATAAAATCTCATCACTAAAAGATAATTGATTTAAGATAATTAAAAGAATGTTAGATTTAACATATTATCAAAGAGAAAACTGAGCACATATGATTCAGAATTATGGAAATAACCACCCTAAGTATTTTAAACAAATTCTTAAAACTGGTTTTATCTACAGAAATAAATCAGAGATTGGAGACATGAGGCAAAACTACTGCTTATATATCCTTCTGTATTATTTTAATTTCTTCCAATTATAGGTATTAATTTAATAAATATATTAATTCTACTGTCAACAGGTAACCTTAATCCTAAAAATACCTTTAAAATATTGTCAAAACTTGATATTTCAAATGACTAAACATAAAATATTAAGTACCTCTACAAATCAGTTTGTGTTTTTATTTTTGTTTGTTTACTTTGAATAAAAATAGAGTCCAGGCCTGTAATCCCAGCAGCTTGGGAGGCTGAAACAGGAGGATCCAGAGTTCAAAGCCAGCCTCAGCAATGGTGAAGTGCTCAGCAACTCAGTGAGACCCTGTCTCTAAAAAAAAAATACAAAATAGGGCTGGGGAGGTGGCTCAGTGGTTGAGTGCCCCTGAGTTCAATACCCAGTACCAAAGGAAAAAAAAAAAAAAAAATAGAGTGCAGCCATAGTGAAGACAATTGTGGAATTCTTAACCTACCATGACCTCCTACCCAACCCTGGGCATTTTCAAAATAGATAACATGATCCTGCCATCACAATGGCAAATAGGCCTGTAATCCCAGCAACTCAGGAGGCTGAGGCAGAAGGATCGCAAGTTTGAGACCAGCCAGAGCAACTTAGCAAGGCCCTAAGCAAATTAGTGAGACCCTGTCTCAAAAAATTAAAAGGGCTGGGGATGTAGCTAAATGATAAAGCACCATTGGGTTCAATCCCCAGTACAAAAAAAAAAAAGGATTTCATGATCCTAAGAAAGTTAAGAATAATTGAAAAGTATACTGTTATTTTCTCAGTAAATTGCTTTATAAATACATTCTCAGAATTAGAGCTAGAAATATAGCTCAGTGGTAGAGTACTTGCCTATCTGCCAAGGCCCTGGGTTTGATCCCCAGAATGACAATTAATAATGTATTCTTCAGAAAAAATCTATCCTTAAAATCAGGTACCAGCCGGGCGTGGTGGCGCACGCCTGTAATCCCAGCACTTGGGAGGCTAAGGCAGGAGGATCGCGAGTTCAAAGCCAGCCTCAGCAATGACGAGGCACTTAGCAACTTAGTGAGACCCTGTCTCTAATAAAATGCAAAAAAGGGCTGGAGATGTGGCCCAGTGGTTGAGTGCCCCTGAGTTCAATCCCCAGTACCAAAAGAAAAAAAAAAAAAAAATCAGGTAACATTTGTATTTTATTTATTTAAAATCCAAACCTATTTTTTTAAACAGAAGTTTTTAGAACCATGTAAAATTAAAAAGGACTAAAAACACATTTAAGAAATAAGGAAGGAAGTAAAATAATGTTAGAAGTAAAATGATCTCATTATATACTATGAAGTTTGGTATCCAGAAAAAAACATACTTATTTCTGTACTTTCTAATGGTCAAACAAAAATAGAATACGATTGGATATAAAATTCAGAATGTTTATTTAAATTCCACTAAAAAGAACTGCTAAAAAGACTAATAAATATAGAATCCTACTATAGGGCTGGGATTATGGCTCAGCGGTAGAGCACTCGCCTAGCACATGTGAGGCCCTGGGTTCAATCCTCAGCACCACATAAAAACAAATAAATAAAGGTATTGTGTCCAACTACAATTAAAAAAAATAATATATATATATATATATACAAAAAGAATCCTACTATTGTATCATGTCTACAGATACAATCAATAGTACAAAATAAATATCTGCTTCAGAGAAGATTTTAATTCAAAAATTTTTCTAAAAAAACTTGAAACTCAGGCATCCATAGAAATAAAAACTATTGAAAAAAGTTTCACAGAACCATGCCCTGCTTACAATTTCTTTTAACATTTAAATGATTATTTATACTGCTTAATAATATTTTAATTTGTAGAGATTTTGTCCCTTTAATTGAAATATTAATCCTTATACTAAAGATAAACATGCATTTAGTTAATGTGCATAAAGCTACATAAGTGTGCATAAACAGTAATAAAATATGTAACATATTCAATTCTAAAATTATTGATATTGAAGTATCTATATTAAAAAGATAAGGAATTCATAAAAAAATTACCCTCAAGAATAAATGAACAAATATGAAATCAGTTACTTTGCTTTCATAAATAATTTCAATTTTGATATAGCAACGTCCACTAATAAAGATAAAAAATGAGCTTCTATATACAAAAAACATTAGACATAATCTGATTATATGGGGAGAAATGTGGGCCACTGGCATACTTCTAATTTGATGAGCACTGATGAATCTTCAAAACAGAAAACAGAAAATCAGATTCTCTAATCTGCATAATCCAATAATTTAGGACTTTACAGAGTCAAATGACCTCCTTAAGGCTGAAACTAGATAAAATAGTATAGTAAAAATCTACATCTAGGTAAGTCAGTCTAGTATGTTCTATCTCATAAGAAAAACACCAAGACCCAGCTAAATATTTCAAATAAATACTAAAGAGCAGTTCTAAATTCCAAAAATTATTACTAATATTCTACCTAGTTTCCAAAATACTGTTGGAATAAATAGAAAATTCTTACATGCACCTGCATATTAAGCACTAAAATTTTCTACAGGTAACTTTTCATGTTTAGCATATTATTCAATATTCTTTATGAAAATTTAAAAATCAAATTTACATTCAAATATAACTCGTCACAGTGTTGAGTCCCCTCAGTTTTATTATCTCAAATGAAAAACTCCATATTTAGTACATGAAATGTCTCATTCAGTGTATCAAATGCTTTATTCAGTCTCATAAAAATTATATTACAATAAATGTCTTCAGGCTTCTCCAAAATTTAGATGAGTAAGGATATTTGTGATGTGATGGCTAGCCCTTACATCACATGCTTCTATTAGCAGCAAGTGTCCCAGTTACTGGTTTCTGGCACTAGCTCAACTATGGTTGTCTAAGAAAAGAATAAACACTTATTTTTAAAAGCTAAATCATTAACTGTAATGTAAAAATAAAGATCAATTTCTGTAATTACATACTATAAAAACTTTCTTTATCTCAGAAAGATTTAGTTAACTATCATCTACAACAGTTTATATTTTTGAAACTCAATGCCAGCAATGTCCCTGTACATTCCTCTCAAGATCCAGAAATTTCTAGCCTTTAAAATTTTAACACTCAATTCTATTAGTATTTTCAAAACTGGATCAGAATCCATTAGTGATTCATTAAAACAATTTAATGGGTCTTAAGCAACAGTGTTTTTTTTTTAAATGAAAAAGTATCTAAAAGAAAAGAAAACAGTACACATATGTAATAAGAATAAGTCATGTTTAATGAGATTTTCAGTTCTTTAAATTAAGGTATTTGTATCACTGGTCACAATGCAAAATATATTTCTATAGGTTTGGGTCAAAACATGGTTCCACGGTTAGAGATACTATAAAATGTAAGAGTATCGAAACATACTATATTATAGTTAGTTACAATTAAGGTTATTTTTCAATGAGAAACCTTATTAAAACTTAAATTTCCTCAGTAAGCATAAATATTACTGTAAGTCTAATTAAATTAATATTCTAATTATCCAAGTCTGATTATTTCTAGTAATTAGAAAGGTTAGGTAAGGTTTAAGTGCTAAGGTTTAGGTATGGTTTAAGTGTGTCCCCAAGGGGGTTTGATGCCCACTGTGAAAATGTTAAGAGGACTTTAAAAGATAAGTCTGAGTAAGAAGGTCTTTAGGTCATTAGGGGTTGGAAGAAGTCAAGTTAGTTCTCAGAAGAGTGACTTCCTGTCTCACTATGTGACCTTTCCCTTTCACATGTGTGTATCCCATGTTGTCATCAGCCATGAAGTCCTCACCAAGGCCAAGCTACTATTGACACCATGCGCTTGAACTTCCAGAACTGTAAGCTAAATAAACCTCTTTGCTTTACAAAAGCACCCAGCCTCAGATATTTCATTATAGTAAGAGAAAGCCAATTAATATACTAGGAAATGACATGTTTCATAGGTCTTCAAAATGTTTTTTGTGCCTTCCATTTTCAATTTTACAAGTGAATTTACACACCCATACCACTATCACAGTTCATGTGTCTCAAGAGTTGGAAGGAGAAAGAATACTTAATGTAAGAATGCCAGGCTCCTAAGCATTTTATATGTTCACCTAGAGAGAAATACAGATCACCTTCACCTCCTGCCTCCTTAAGAATGACAGCAAGCCAGGCGCGGTGGCACACGCCTGTAATCCCAGCACTTTGGGAGGCTGAGGCAGGAGGATCGCGAGTTCAAAGCCAGCCTCAGCAATGGCAAGGCACTTAGCAACTCAGTGAGACCCTGTCTCTAAATAAAATACAAAAAAGGGCTGGGGATGTGACCCAGTGGTCGAGTGCCCCTGAGTTCAATCCCCAGTAACCACACACACACACACACACACACACACACACACACACACACAAAAAAAAAAAATGACAGCAATCAGTCAGACTCAATGGTGTACATGCCTGTAATCCCACAGGCTTGGCTTGGGAGGCTGAGGCAGAGGATTGCCAGTTCGATGCAAGCCTCAGCAACTTAACAAGGCCCTAAGAAACTTATTAAGACCCTGTCTCAAAACAAAAAATAAAAGGGAAAGGGATATGACTCTGTGGTTAAGCACCCCTGGGTTCAATCCCCAGTACCAAAATAAAATATAAAAATAAAGAAGAGGGTTGGGGTTGTGGCTCAGCAGCAGAGCGCTCGCCTCTCACGTGCGTGGCCCGGGTTCGATCCTCAGCACTACGTAAACATAAATGCATTGCATTGTGTACAACTAAAGTAAATAAATAAATATTTAAAATAAATAAATAAATAAAGAAGAATGACAGGAATAATCAAGCCCCAAATTTGTATTATTAAAATGTTGACTAAACCAACTGATATGAGCAGATCATCTCACTATCTATAATCACAACATGACTGCAAACCCTAATCACAGCAATGATGAAAAATGTGTAGCCGGGCGCAGTGGTGCACACCTGTAATCCCAGCACTTGGGAGGCTGAGGCAGAAGGATTGTGAGTTCAAAGCCAGCCTCAGCAATGGTGAGACACTTAGCAACTCAGTGAGACCCTGTCTCTAATAAAATACAAAAAAGGGGGGGATGGGGATGTGGCCCAGTGGTGGAGTGCCCCCGAGTTCAATCCCCAGCACCAAAAAAAAACTTGTATAGTGGGGCATGCCTCTTATCCCAGCTACATGGGTGTCCAAAGCAAGAGGATAATAAGTTTCAGGCTAATATGGGTAATTTAGCAAGACTTTGTCTCAAAATAAAATATTTTTTTAAAGAACTGGGAAGTAGCTCAGTGGTAAAGCACCTGCCTAGCATAGGCAAAACCCTATGTTCAATCCCCAATACTACTACTACTACTACTACAGCTTAATACTACTAATAATAATAATAATAAATATAAGCTGAAAGCCACCAGAGAAAATCATGGTCCATTTGGGGTCGTTACTTTCATCCATTAAATACAAATATTTACTAAGTATTAACCGTGCACTAGAAACAGGCATATTTGCTAGAAATGCAGCAGTGAACTTGCTTTGAAAAAGATCTCATCAAGCTGGGTACAGTGGCACATGCCTATAATCCCAGCGGCTCAGAAGGCTGAAGTAGGAGGACTACAAGTTAAAAGCCAGCCTCAGCAACTTAGTGAGGCCCTAAGAAACTTTACAGGACCATCTCAAACTGAAAAAAAAAAAAGTAAAAGGGCTGGGGATGTGGTTCAGTGGTTAAGCATCCCTGGGTTCAATCCCTGGTTCGGAGGCAGGGGAGAGGGAGAGTCTCATCAAAAAATCTCATCAAGTCTCTTACTGAGCTAAGTACCACCATGACCCACAACTTTTGAAGTACACTTTTAGGTAGATTAAAAATGGTATTCTTCTGTTCCTCAGAAAAATCAAAAATAGCTGATTCACAGTAGTTATCTTCTATAAAGTCATTGCAAATACAGAATAATCAAACACTGAACCACTGCTCCTAGGAAAAATACAAGTTCAGGTTCCTGCCAGCCTCTTTGATCATAAGATTTTCATCAACCAATCAATACATAACCTTGTCTTATGTATGTATGGCTCTGTTGAAAAACACCTTACAGCATTATAACTTATGCCTAAACTAAGCTCACTTATAACTACAAATAATAGCCTAGTGTAGGCAAAGGTCACAAATTTAAAAGGTTCTTAGAAGGGTATTCATGTTTAGGTATTTTAATTACAAAGCTAATATTATCAGTTCTCATCACAGAACAGACTTAGTATAAATGATTTTAAATTACAATCAAGTTAACAACCATAAAATTCTAGAATGAAATATGCAACAAGTGATAAAAACAAATAGAAAGTACAACTACTACTACAGAGATAAGATTTCCTTCTGCCCAGCCTAAATCAAGAGCATCTTTCTCTAAAGTGTGATAGACTGAAGACAGAAACTGACAATCAATCCAGAGGTACCTTAAACTTCCTTAAGGTTAAGAGCTTAAGTTTTTTCCATGGAGATCATAGTTATATTACCTGAGCACGAAAGAACAGCTCAATATGTACTGAGGATTGCATTCACTGAAAAATGAGGCTCCCCTAAGTAAAGCTCTAACAAATCTATATCAATAAAAATATCATATTTACAATTATGTTACTGTCATGACATTGCTGATGTACAAACTAACAAACTCTCAGAGTTAAACATACACTTGCCATATGCCCCAACAACCCCAATTCCAGGAACTTACCCAAGAGAAATGTAAACTTAAGCTCACAAAAACCTACACACAAATGTTTATGGTAGTTTTATTTGGAATAACCACAAACTGGAAACAAGTGCTTAAACTGGTGATGGAAAAAAAAACATTCTGAGATACATCCACACAATGGAATATTACTCAACAGTAAAGAGACTGACAGACACATGTATAATATGCAAGGACCTCAAAAGTATTGCATGATTTAAAAGAAGTCAGATTCAAAGGGCTATACACCACATGATTCAAGATATATTCTGGCAGAGACAAAATTATAGGAAGAAAAACAGATCAGTGGTCTTTAGGAGCTATGAGTAGTAGTAGGATTTGACTACAAAGCCTAAGGGAATTCAGGAGGATGGTGACAGAGCTGTTTTGTGTCTTGATTATGGGGAGAGTGAATTTTAGTGTGTGCAAACTTAAAAGCAGAACTAAGAAAAACTAATATAAAAATCTTTAAAACAAAATCATTATTAATGGAATTACTCAAAAAAAGGTGAATATTTCCTTTAACTAGATTTTCTGGCTAGCCAATATGCATTTAATTTCAACTTCTGTCATTTAACATTTGTCGATAAAAATGTTTCTACTTTTAAGCCTAAGTAACTAAGTCAGATGCTTGTGTTTATTATTTGATTTAAATTGGGATCAATTTACTTGCTTCAGATCTGTCTCATATAATTGTGACAATGCAAACTAAACTGGTTTGGGAGGAGCTTGGTGCCTCAGGAGGCATTTAATCAAGGTTCTATCATATTTAAATTCTTCTAATAAAAAAAGATGAAATAATTAATCCATTCATCTAACAAATACATGACCACTGGAGGCCTACTATATGCTAAACACAGGAAATACAAATAGCAAACAAGACAAGCACAATCCCTGACATTAATCACATGATTTAAACCAGCAATAAGTATAATATGCACTAAATAGAATTTCAGGGTAGACTAATTTCTGTTACTTTGCCAATAAGCTGGAAATTTTTCTGATACAGAATACCAGAATTTGAAGTTTCTCTTCTTGAGGAATACTAATTTGAAAGGGGGCAGGGAAGGAGAGAAAAGCAGAGGGGGGGGGAGACATATTGGAAAGGGAATAGGAGCTAAAAGCTTAAAATGAAAGGGAAAAAAAAGCCAGAATAGGTGTAAAGATTTTTGCAATGAAGTCTTAAAAACAAAATAAGGAAGTTCACAGAAACTAAAACAGAAGCATTACAACCACACCCCTGCTTCTTTCTGTTATTAAAAAAAAAAAAAAAAAAAAAAAAAGAAGCCAAGATATGTTTAAAAAAAGGGGGGGGGGGGCTACCTGCAGGTGCTGTGGCATGTGCAGAGATAAAATTATATAACCTGAAGGCCTAAAGGCAGCATTTGAAGAATATTCAGTTATGCCAAAATTACCTGAAACATTTCCATCTCAAACATGCTAATTACATTGTGCTTCTGAGACCACAGTGGGGCTAACAACTTAATGTTAGGAAAGAAACAGAAAAGTTTTCAATAACTGTTAAAGAAACTAACACAGATTAAAGTAAAATGCCTCTTGTTATGTATATAATTACAAGAAAACAAACAAAATTACTAGCATCTTATTATAACTGTCACAGAGAAGATGCTAAGTAGTTTCTATTGAGGAATAGGCACAAATTAATGCACAGTTTCCCAAAGTTCTTGCAGTCAAACATGTCTTGGAATTCAGAAAGTCTAGGTATTTTTGATAGATGATAGTATGCATACATACATACTCAGTGAAGACTAAGATGATACAAAAAGGTCTGGAACAGTGCATTATAGTCAAAATTTGGTATTTTTGCAGTAAAACCTACAAATACATGAAATCAAGATAACAGTTCAGGATGGATTTCATGGAAAAAAAACTGATTTGTGTCAAGTATACAAAAAAATTCAGATGCTAGGATTATTAATAAGAAATTATGGTCATGTAGAATAGCACTCATTATTTTTATTTTGTGCTGATTTTATTGTGGTGTTTTGGTAAACTCAAAATAATCTAAAAGTTTTCCACAGGTTCACTAATAACATGTTCTCTGAATCTTACATAAAGTTAAATTTCTAAACCACAAATCTCTTATCAGGAAACTTTCAGAAAGCTAACCCTTGCAATTTGTAGAACTCCCAAATCCAAATTTGCCACCATGCAAAAAATAGTTCTTAAGTTGAATTGAGCATATTGAATTAATCATAAAATGGCTCGCTCCCATTTTGTCAGAGGAAAAATGCTATAACTGGTAAGGATATTCCTGACCCAGGAAACAGCACCAAATGAGTCACAAAAAGGACCTCGATTTGTCATAAATGTCAAAATAAACCTACAAAACTCTATTACATATAGTGTATTTATATGTATACATTTACTGACTATACACAATATAGACAATATACAATAAACAACACAATATACTATTTCTGAAGTAAAATACTTCCATGGAGGGAAAAATCAGAGACAGGTCCTCATCAACAATGGTATAAAAAAAGAGTAAAACACAAGTGCAGTTCTAGTAAATAACCATTAAAGTTTCCTCTGTCCTGATGTTTCATGAAAAACAATTCAACTGAATCAGTAAATATGATAAAGAGCTTAAAATAAATAACTTTGATTAGCAAGATTTCTTGTTTCCTTGTAATTTAGAGTAACTTTAAAAATAAGTTTTTATTACTTAGGTCTCAAGATTTCCAGGGGCACCTGAACTGATGCTTTGATTTATTCTTAATAAAATTTCCCTTTGGGCTGGGGTTGTGGCTCAGCAGTAGCGCGCTAACCTAGCATGTGTGCAGCCCACGTTCAATCCTCAGCACCACGTAAAAATAAAGGCATTGTGTACAACTAAAATAAATAATTTTTTTAAAATTTTCCTTTAACAAACTTTCCAAACCTTAGAAATGGTCAAACTATGCTTACCAAAAACTGATAATGTGCAATGAGAATAGCAGCCTCACTAAGTATGCAAAGTAAAAAAAAGTATGAGGAAATGTCACTTCTTACCCTGGTCCTCTGGCTATTACATGCATTTTTTTGTGTGTGTCATTTTTACACCCCAACCCAGATTTAAAAGATGGCTTGAAAATAAAAGGAAGTCTTATTTTAAAAACAGAAACAAAGAAAAAAATAGTTACAAATTGTATAGAGAGAGAAGAGGAAATCAGTAATTTTCAACCCTGCAGCAAACTGTAGTTAACTTAAAGAAATTCTAAAATTTACCAGTGTGCTTACCCTATCCCCAGATTCAAATATAAATTAGCATGGGTAGGTTCCATTATCTCTCAAACCCTTCTCTTCTCTCATCTAGTAAGAAAGTGTTGCCATTCCCAGGCCCATACACAAGACTGCAATGACTACCTTTAAAACTCTCCATTTTCTTCACTCCTTTGCTGCCACAAGTATATATGTGTGTATATACGTATACCTGTACACATACACACACACAATTTTTTGATTGGAAGTTTTTAAACTAATCTATACAGTAAAGTTAATTTTTACTTATTTGATATTCTCATTCCCAAATACTCAGGATTTTTTTCTTTAGTCTCAAAACACAACCTTCACTAATAGCGCATTAAGATAAATAGCAAAGCATATGACAATAAGACAACACACAAAACAAATTCCAGCTAATCGACTTTTAATTGATTATCAGAAAATATTCAAAAGAATGATTTTAAAGAATTGATTGTATTTTGATACTTTATTAACCACAGACAGTTGCAGAATCTCAATTATATAAAGATATATTAGCCACAATATGCCCGGACACTAATATGGCAGAAAAAGAAATCAGTAAGTAATCTACCAATTTCTTCAATGAAAACTGTTATCACAAATTCCACATCTTTAAGATTTACATTTTTGGGATGAGGTAAATCTTATTGTTTTCCAATCCTTGTAATAAACATAAAAAATAAAATGTTTTATAAAAATTTACATTTACTTATCAGTTTCTTTTAATGTCACCTACAACTGATACCTACCAGTTTCATTTCCAAAATGACGCCAGGCTACTTTTGTATCTCAAATTTGATTTTCTTAAAAAATAACACAGCCATATATTTGCACATCATAAAACTAATAGAATACCATGAATTTTCTGTCTTTTCTCCATTACATTACATATTTGCCTGCTTGAAAGTATAGTATTCTTTGCTAGAATAAGTATTTCACAGAAATAGAAAATAAACATGACATAGACTAGGTGTAAAGGGAGGGGGAGACATTTTCACTTCCCTTTTACCAAAGGAAATTCTGAATATAATTTTAACTCTAATATATCACATTCTGATACACTACTCTGGGTAGTACCTGAAGTCAAAACCAAGTAAATTTAAAGAAAAAAAAAAAAAACTAATAATTTCAAGATATTCAGAAAGTCACTTGTACTCAAAAGTATCACACAACCGATTTCAATCTAAAACTTTTTTTTTAATATTTTATTAGTTGTAGGTGGACACAGTACCTTTATTTTATTTATGTAGTGCTGAGGACAGAACCCAGGGCCTCACACATGGGAGAGGAGCAGTGTACCGCTGAGCCATAGCCCCAGGCCCTCAATCTAAAACTTTAAGGTAAATAATTTTAATAAATTCAATTTCAGAATAAATAAAATTACAAAGTATCAATGCATTGAATGAGCATTTTACTCAAAGTATTATTCAGTGAAAGCAAAATACATGTTATAGTGTAATTTGGTAGAAAACATACCCCCACTGAGAATCTATTTTCTTTCCTCAAAAAATTTTTATTATTATTTTTTCTGATAGTAGGAAAAAATATATAAGCATAGCTGAAAATCCAAATACAGAAAAGCACAAAAAGTATGAAAGCAACAAATCATCCCAAATCTCCCCACTTATAAATAACCGTAATTAACATAAATATTCTTCCAGAAGATGGATTTACTCTACATATTTATAACCATACATGTATATATACGTACATATATATTTCTTTCCTTTACATATGTTGAAGGTAAAAGAATGTTTAAGATAATTTTCTTTAAAGTAAAAATATAAAACTTGGTCTAAGCTCATTCTCCTTTTGCCTTTTCATTAAAGCAGGCCAGGTTTGAGATTATTTAGTGTGTGTTTCTCTATGTTGTTATTGTTGTTCACTACTTAAGGGGAGATGAACATCTATTTGCTTGTTTCTCTCTGAAAGAAATAAATAAAAAATAAAAAAAAACTCTAGCTCAATATTTTCTAAGCCTGAGAACACAGATATCTGTACTAAAATTGGTTGGCCAAACTGGTTTACAGCAGGAGCCCATGATTCTGAGCAAATTTGCAATGTAGACAGGAATACTTTTATGGCCTCCCACTTCTTGGTCAGAAAGACACTACTCTAACAATTAGCATATTATCAGAGTTCTAATAATCAAGTGTGTGACTTGACCATTTCACTCAACCTTCCTAAGATTCATTTCAATTCCAAAATTCTGTGTTCCTCCTATGCCTCCTGAACCCTCTAACAAATTTTGGGGCTCTCAAAATAGATAAAATCATCCTTTCCTATCTCACTGAGACTCCATAATTTCAAATTTATCTGAAGACAAACTCTCATTTCCTCAATATACTTATTCTCCACTTTGTATGAGGAACAAAGTAATCTAATGAAATCAAAGATGTGGGCAATTTTCTGACAAGGAGGGAAGACAGTAACTCTGAAAAAAAAAATTAAACAAGTTTATATCTACAAATTTTTTTATTTTAAATTAAAATAACTTATGAATTCCAAGGGGGAAAATGTATAATCTTACAACTTAGATAATCTATTTTATTGACTCAAAGTCTATTAAAAAAAAAAGCTAGCAGTGTTTTTAGCTCTGAACATATTCAGACCTGGGCATATTTAAGATACCAATATGGCATCAGCTTTCTACCAGTTAACCTTTCATCCATTATATCAGTAAAATACTTTAAGTTCAAAGTGCATTCATATGCATTATTTATTTTCAATCTCAAAACAAATAGATATAATGGTCACTATTGATTACCTAACATCCATTTCTCCCACATTATTCCTTCTCACGATATTTTTAAAATATCCTCTCTCCACCATGTAATTCAGGGAAATATGACACCATCACCATCAGGGGATATATCCTGATTAGTAGAAACAAGCCTATCTCCCTTGTCATATCTGGTCTATAAAATATAAAGGGAAAAATTATACTGGTAGGCTTATGCAAAAGATTTCCTCACTTCTGCAAAAACAAAGAGACAGAGGCAGCGAAAAAGACAGATGGACATAGGAGGAAAAGCTCTATTCCTCTGGTCAATGGATTCTAAATGTGATCTTGCTGCCAGCCTAAGGATGAATCTAATGGACAGAACAGCAAAGCCAAGAAAAACAGGCAGACCAGAACTCTGAAGCACTAACTAGGAGCCTCTCACCTCTCAGGTACTCCCTATTTCAATGTTCATTTCAAAAACTACTGCATTTCAGCCACTGTAGTGTTGTGAAACCCAGATAAAAGCATGTCCCATATACCTCTTGTTCCCCATCCTGGACATCCTTTTTCAACTTTGAGTTCTCCTTTCCACTTGGACTAAGCTAGACAAATCAGGAGGAAGCTACCATAAGCTATTAGATCAGCATGCTTTGCACCGAGCTCCAGTTTTCCTGATACACAACAAAGATATGGCATTTTCTCTTTCAAAAACAATCTCCTCCACCGATTTTACCTCAGAAGTCCCTACTTAGGTTAGGGAAATGTCAGAATTATTAAAATGCTCTTCCCCAATGCTGATGCTGTATAAAAGCTGAAATACCATATGAAATCAGATCAGGGACCATATTGGAAAATAAATGAGAATCAGACTGATCACTTAACCAGATAATTCACTTTAAGGAAGAAATCTCTGGTAGATTCAGTAATAACAGAATCTATTTCTTTTTCAAAAGAAGATACTATTAAATAAATCTCTAAGTGTAAGCTAGGAGTATAAAAAAGAAGAAAGATGATACTTTGAGACATTTCTTTAATAAATTATTAATTAAGAGTTCTTAAGTTAGCTTTAAAAGAAAGTCTTTTAAAAATCTAAACACCCTAAACATTTTATTGCTACTAAAATAAAATAAGGTACATTCACGAAGTAATCTTGTAATACTGAGCCAAGATCTCCTTTTCAAGTCCGGGCCTACTGGATGGGAGTTCTTTAACTCTTCTTGCAAAAACCACACCCATAGTACATCACCTGTGATTTCCAGTTTCCATTTCTTAAATATGGAAAGACATCTCAAAAACACTTGAATAGCAATTTTATTGGAGCATCTTTTTAGATTATTTGGTTTTCTTTTTCCCAATCCTTTAAAATTATGTCATCCTCGCCTATTTCCACTATAGTTGATTTTAGCTATTCACCTGTTTTCAAAACAACCAATTGATTCTGATACAAACACCTTTATACCTTCAGGGTTTGCTGAACAATATTTCATTACACTATTTAATTGGAATTGCCAGTTAACAGTTTGTTGAGTACAAACACAAATCATTCTTGATAAATATGTAATAACTAATGGGAATAAAAGCAAACCAGAGAGTAGTTCACCATCACTCAATGTAGCAATAATTTCCAATCAGTTTGTTTTAGGTTTTTTGTTTGTTTGTTTGTTTGTTTGTACAAGAGGGATTGAACCCAGGGGCACTTACCACTGAACCACATCCCCAGCCTTTTTTTTCATATTTTACTTAGAGACAGGGCCTCGATGAATTGCTGAGGCTGGCTTTGAATTCGCTATCCTCCTGCCTCAGCCTCCCAAACCATCGGGATAACAGGCATGTGCCACTGCGCCCCATATCAATCAGTTAATTCTATGGAGAAAACGAAGAGTATCATTTAATCTCATGAGTGGGTTAAAGAAAGTTCAGCCAAGAGACATTCTCCTAAAATGGTGAGTCTTTGGTTATTCTACCTACCAATCAACCCTCCAACAATTCATATATGTCAGCAACTTCTGAAATGAAGGAAGATATAAAAAGCATCATATGACTCTACTGAATCTTGATAAAGAACATAATGGCAGAGTCAGTCTCTCAATGATCTATCTGCCCGTGCCCACTCCAAAATGTAGCTATCAGCTAAAGAAAAAACTTTCAGATAACACTAAGTCATCTAAATAAATGCAATAAATTTGAGGTCAGCTTCAAATCTAACATGACTACAGAAAAAAAAGCATTAAAATTTAAGAAAAACAATATCATGAGATTTTATTTAATTCCATTGAATTATAAAAAATGTGGACATGGTCAAGTCATAAATTTTCATTAAATTTAATTATAACTATATAATACATCATTAGGAAAGAAAATAACTAAAAAGTATGTCTCATCTCCCAAATGCACAAACACTCTGAGTTCATCGGTAAGAATTCCAAGAAGATAAAGAATGGAAGGAGGAAATACATCAATCTCTTACTAAAGAACAATTCAGTGTACAACCTCCTCAGGTCCCATAATAGGAGGGAACTTCAAACATGCACAACTTTAAGATTCCAACTTTGAGAAAGGAATTATAAAAAGTAGCCTCCACTATGACTCTAAAAGTTATGTTCCCCCCACATGTATCTCTCTCATTCTGTATCTCTCTCCTTTCATATATTCTGAGTAGTTCAGAGACCCTCCAAAGTCACTTCATATTAATGGATAATATATACTTGATTTCTACATATCCCAAGTATGGTTCTTTTCTACAGACTATCACAGGAATATGTTCTGAGATAGTTTAAGTTACTGGAACCATACTAGAGAATCTCTACAATTAGGAAAAGACAGATACCCTCAAAACTACCACTTCTAAGAAATTATATTTTGACAAACTAACAGAAATACTAACAGTATCAAGTAATATCACAAAGTACCAACTGCTTCAGAAACAAACAGGTTTAACATATAAAGTTAGGGGAAAAGAAAGAAAGAAAAAGAGAATTCAAATATGCATTCTGCTACTCCAGGCTGGGTCTTCAACACATTCAATTCTAAAGAACTACTTCCTACTCTCAAAAATGGGAGTTACACCATGCAACTCAAAACTGTCTTAACAGTATCATTTATGGTCTCAACACAAAGCCGGGTAAAACAAATTGTAACAGGTATTACTGTTTACCAGAGAAGTTCAAGGTAACACAAATTCAGTTACAATGTAAGTCTGGTTTTTAATGGTAAGAAGGAAATAATTAGTTTCTTAAAAAATCCAAAGAACCTTCTCTGAATCTGATTCTACATAAACTCAGAAACTGGTGTTGCAAGGGTGGTATTTTTCTAAGCTTTCCTTTGATAATAATTAAGTTTGGGGTTCGATTATTTTAGGGTCATCTGATACTTAAGATGACTAAAAACCTTGTATATGTTTACCTGGAACTGTAGAGGTTTCTCATTTTATCATCCCACTCTTACAGTTAATAGTTTTCTTGTATAGATTCTTTATAGTTCATTCTATCCATAATAAATCTCACTTTCAAATATATTAGCAGTGATAGAACTACCCAATGACCTATATTTTATTTTGCTATTTAATATTTCAGTATTCCCTCTATTCAGCTGATACACTATTTTGGAAGCCCTTTGAAATTAATCTATCGCTTGACCATGGTGGGCGGGAAGGGGGGTGCAGATATGAACAAGGGAAAAAAAAAAAAACAGAATAATGGTGTACTCCCAGCATGGAGACCACAGGATGGATCAGAGGGGACACTGAGAAGTAACTGGAGTGCTTCACATTTCTTTGTGAGTCACATTTTTACAATCCGGATTTATTTCACATAGAACCAATTATCAGATTACCAGACACACCCATATACAAATTCAAGTAAAGAAATATTAAAAAAATGCATAAATTTTTGGATCATATACTTTTCTGCTTTCCTCCAGTAGCATGAATGATAACAAGTGGACTATTTTGTTATAATTCTTTTCCTTAAACTTAAATAGCATTATTGACCTAACTACTATCAGCATAGAACATATTCATAGAACATTCACGCCTTAAACTGACTCATTTTTAAATACAAGGCATTCTGGACTTCCATGGCCTGATCTCCACCTATTTTCATAGCTTCCTCTTCCACAGGACCTCCTGGTACAGCAACCTTATGTCCAGCTCAACAGGTCTTATAACACCCAATCACATGCCTATGATCAGGCTGCTCCCTTGATCTAGAGGAATAATACCCCCAGCCCCCATTTTGCCTTTTAAAATATTTTAAGGCCCAAATGCAGTGTGTTACATTCATTTGTAATTCCCCAATCCAAAATTTCGCACCCTCTCCCCCTCTTTCTCTCTCTCACACACACAGATATCACTATCTTACGTGTAGTAAAGGTGTGGGTTGAATTAAATTATTCCTTGATTCTAATCCCATTACTTTATTTTTAAGACATAAATGACTTCCATGTTTTGAAGATTTTGTTAATATATTGTTATTACTTACAAACCTCATGATGACCAAAATGTCAATAATTACATAATTCACAAATGTTTAAGCTGACAAATAGCAGGTTAATGAATAAAACAAATCATCACTAACATAATCTCTCAAAATCTCTGCAGAAAGTCTCATTTATGTCAACAGTAAAGCGAATCTTTCTCTCCCTTTTTCTAATAAAAACTACTTCTACCTGATGCATATCCTGAAATGCAAGCTCACTTAAAGCAAAAGTATCTGTACATTCTGTTAAGTATTCGTGCCAAAACCACACAATGTGCTTCATAACATCTTTCTTCCAAGGCCTATAAACACAATTTTCATCTTTTGTGTAACTATAAAGGTCCTAACATAAAAAATATGAAGATAATTTATCTGAAGTCAGGAAACAGATGAAGGAAAGTTTGGAAATAATATAAAATACTAAGCACATTCAAAGAAAAAAGTTAGTGAGAATGTCACATATCAGATCTGATTTTTTTTTTTTTTTTTTTTTTGGTGGAAAACGTTTTCTTAAATGAGTCTCACATCTTTCTATTTCTAAATTATTCTTATAATAATTTGTGTGATTTTTTTCCCCACGATGTATTTATATGTGTGAAAACTCGATATTCTTCAAAGAAACATACTTGACTTTAAAATTAGGGTCTTTTATTTCATAAACTATTCCATGTATAGATCAATCTCTCTTACTATCTATAATCAAGTCATTAACAATCACAAGAAATAATTACAAGAGTTAAAGAAGTAAACGACTTATTTTCTTAATGTATCAAAAATAAGCAGGTTTTTCATTTTCCATTTTTAAGTGTAAGTTATTACCTAAGGTTTAAAGGGGGCCACTGACTGAACAACCTGGGCACTCATGACAACAGAGTTAAAACTAATTCGCACAGTGTAGCAGCAACAGTAGCTGTCTCCCACACAGACCAACTCTCGCCCATTAACTTTTCCTCCTTCCCTGAAACAGGAGGTGGGAGAACTGGAATGATCATGACACAGGCCTAACTACCCCCACCCCACGAGCACACACATTTCCATCACCATACTGCTGGAAAGAAATGTGGGGGATGTAGACCAAGAGAAACGACTCTTCTGTGTGCCTCTTCCCCTGCATAAGGAATAAACAAACAAACCAGCCCCGTAACAGTAACCATCAGTAATTTTGTTGCCTTTTGACTAATGCCTTGGTTAAGTTTGGAGCTAAGTCGAAAGCTCTATCAAACAGGTAAATCCCTGCCCCCTCCTTTAAAACAAACACCCCAACGGGAAGTTTATCCCAGAACTGAATGCTGGCCCCCGCCACCTCCTTCCACAGATCCTCGCCTTCCTCTTATCCAAAGCCCCCATTCCGAAGGTAATTATGTGGGCACAGCAAGCAGCACAGGGGGCTGCATTCACCTCCTCAAAACCCCTTCTAAAAGAAGCCTCCGCCTAGAGCCAGCTCGCCCACCTCGCTGGCGGCCCCGCTCGCGCCGCACCACTCGGGCAACTTTTGCACCTAGCCCGGCCCGCCGCCCGCGGCCCCCTCGGCGCCCTCATCCCGCACCCGCGGCCCCTCCGGCCCGCGCCTCCGCGCCGCCCGCCCGGGTCCTCGCCGGCTCTTCCCGTGCCCGCGCCCGCGGCGCCGCCCCCGCCGCAGCCCTCCCCAGCCTGCCCAGGACCCCAGCCCACTCAGCCCCACCCGGCGGGCAGGAACCCGCGGCCGCGCCGAGCTGCAACCGGGCCGGGCCAGCCAGCCGAGCACCGCGGAGGAGGCTTTACCTCAGAGGCGCGGCCGCGAACGGCGCGGTCGGTCCTGGGCGCGGGCGGCGCCCCCACTCCGATAGTCAGCGGCGGCGGGGGCAGCTGCGACGGCACATCACACCCGCCGGCGGCCGGAGGAGGAAAGCAAGCCACGCAGGGAGGGATCGAGCGAGGTAGGGGGGAAGGAACGAGCGAAGGAGGTAACGCAGGTCGGCCCGGCTCGGACTAGGTCTCGGCACGACTGCCAGTGCCTCCTACCGCCGCCGCTGGCCGGAGAGTCGCCGCCCGGGCCGCTGCTGTCGCCACCGATGCAGTCGGGAATGAATGCACAGCGGCACCTCACTTATCCGGAGGTCAAACATCCTTCTGCCTCGGGCATCCGGATCGGCGCCGGACCCGGAAGTGAACACATGGAAAAAAAAAATTAAAAAGGAAAGCGTCTCTCTAGCGGTGGCGGCCCCCGAGCTGCCCGCATCAGCGAAAAGAGCCGAGTACAGCCGAAGATTTCACCGATCTGCTTGGATTGGTCGGATCGGCGACCGGAAGGGAGGCAGCGTATTCATTGGCTGGCAAGCTTTATAAAACCTAAGCCTGTCCCCATCCCCACCTTCGCGCGAGCGGTGCGTAAGCGAGAATGAGGAGCAGTAGTAGATGCGAGTATGTTTTTGTGCTTCAGACCAGGAGCACTCTTGTGGTTTAGAAGACCCACTAAAAATTGAACAAGCAAAGAGCCTTAAGGACTTTGTGCCAAACCAGGGTCCCAAGAGTTTTTCAGGTGTGCCGGAGACAGCCCTCCAGATGCCAAAGAATCGTAGGGCCAGGAAATGAAGGATGACATCACTGGGTTGACATTTTCTCCCACTTCTTTCTGACCCTAGTGCCATATTAGGGATTCAACTGCTTATAAAATGAATTGCGGCTTTCATTTCCTCTCATTTGCTGTCTATAAAGAGCTACTTTTGTGAATTCAGGTAATACTCTGTAGTAGGTATTACGGTAATTTTCAAATAAACCTAGACTTCCGAGAGGCTTGTCAGAAGTCATCAAGATGTAGAGCACAAACTGTTCTCTCGCTTTACTTTCCAGTCCACTCTGTCCATATACAAAGAGCAGATTACATTCCTTCCTCTTTGTAGGTGGTTAACTGAAATGGAGATAGTCGTTTTGAAAGGCCCCTATAGAAATTGACCCATCAAGAAGGCATTGTAGAGAACTCTAAAACTAAAATTATTTAAATTGTTAGTCTTACTATCAAATATGTTTGGAGTTCTTTCAAAAATTAGGCATTATGGTATGCGCAAAGCAAAAGCATGACCTGGTGCTATGTTTAAAGATGTGAATTTGTTTATCAAACATTTATATATTCTTGATAAACTCAATATAACAGAAGACTTGTGTTTGGGGTATATGTATCGCTCCCTCTTTCTCTCAAAACTTGAAGGTTCTAGAAAAACAAAATAATTGAGAATTTATCTTTTCTGTCCTTCCCTTGCCAAACTGATTAGAGTGTTAATGTATGGAAAGATGCCAGGGTGTGTTGTTGTTGTTTGTTTGTTTTTTATGTTTTATAGTATAAACAGTGGGGTTTTTTTACCCTTGTCTCCTCACATTCTTCCCCAAAGTGAAGGTTAGGAACTGACTGGTATCCCCACTTGTAGAAGAGCAGTGATAAGAGCACTGCTTCATGCTTAACACACCATTGTATAAGAGACTTAGAAGTAGGCAGGGGAACTGCTGGGTGGTAGAGTACTTGCTTTGCCTGTGCCAGGCCCTGGACTCACTCCTACCACTGGGGGCAAGGGGGAGCTCAGATTCATACATGTTCAGACATAGGAATAATGTGCCTGGTAAAATGATATATCCCAAAGTTTCTGATCTATTCCAGGACCCAATACTAGACAAAAAATAAAGTTAACCCTATCTCCCTAAATGAATAAGAAGTGTCTGCAATACAGGAAATTCTATTGTCAAATACATAAACATTTGGGGCTGGGGTTGTGGCTCAGTGGTAGAGTGCTGGCCTGATACATGAGAGGCCCTGGGTTCGATCCTCAGCACCATATATAAATAAATAAAATAAAGGTATTGTGCCCACCTACAACTAAAAATATATTTTTTAAAAAATACATGAACATTTAAATATTGTCCTCAGCTCCCAAAAAACCATTTTATACTCTCTGCCTCAAAAAAAAAACAGTTTAGATAAAGAATACAAACCCTACTAAGTTTTGTAAGTGTTTTAAGAAATACAAGTATAAATATATGGTCAAGTAATATATTTTTACTTATTTTATGATACATCATAATTTATACATAATAGTGGGATTCATTGTTACATATTCATACATTTGCATAATTAATTTGGACAGTTTCAAATCATGTTTAAATTACATATGGATGAGAATAAATGTTTACTTTTTTAATACTTCAGTAAAGTTTTTGTTTAAAATTTGGCCTAAAAACTCCTAGATTAAAATTGGAAAGTAACCTAGCTAGGAAGCAATAAATTTTCAAGTTCATTGTATTGTAAGAAAAAAATTGACAATATGAAGATGGCTTATATCAGCGAAGGAAAAGCCAAACCACAGGCATCTCAACCAAAAACCTTTGTTTTATAACATGATGTCTCAAAATAAGCAATTTATTACTTTCCATCTGTTATATCACAAATGAAATACAGTTCATGTGTTGTGTCACCCCAAGTTTCCAGGCATTTCTACTCTTCAGGTATTTATAGTCCATTAATATTTTTCATTACTATTGTATCATAAATTATGCATTTGTGCTGTTGCAATCTTTTATAACATACTGGAAACTTACATTTGTCAAACTTTTCTTTTGACAAAGCTTTCTCTTCATGTTCTACAAATGCTTTGCTTTGTTTGAGAGAGAATGGCATGTAGATTTTGTGAAAAGTAAAAATGTGCTCTATATGTGTAATATGAAATGTAATGCATTCTGCTGTCATTTATAACATCTTAGAATAAAAAATAAATAAATTTTTTAAAAAAAAGTAAAGCTGGTCATTTCCCCTTCTCTGTAAGCAATGAGTCTTTTAGTGGAAGAAAGAAAGAAATGGGACAGTTTGATTAGGGTTTTAAGCAGGAAATATGAAATTAAGATATTTACTAAAACTTTTCAAAGTAAAAACAGATGAAACATTCATTTTCTTCCAAATATTTTAACTTTAATAGTAATCCTGACTTTAGTGATTTACTAGTTGACATAGGGTAGGGCCTGAGACATTACCCAAGTATACTTCCCTCTTTCTTTTTCAATGTTTTACTTAAGGTAAAGTACCTAGAAGAAGGGTATAATTAAGAAAAAGTAAATGGTCAAGTTGAAGGAGGAAGGATACAAAGTGAAACATTGTAACAGTAGGCAGGGACTGGGAACAGAACAACATATTTTAGTAACTTCTTCCCAAGTCAAACCTGCAATCAAGAGGAATGACAGGAAGGATTTGAGGAGAAAGCCAGTCACCTACAGCAGCTTGACTGGGCTTGGGGGAAGCTATTACTTAGCAAACTTTTGTTCAGATAATTCATAAGTACACCTAGAAAGAGTCAGGACACTGATTTATGCCATCCTTAAAAGAATGATTTTAAGAATTTAATAGGTGGAGAAATGAATGTATAAGAATCATAAAACTTTTCTGAGGCTTTATTATATTTTATAATAATGATTTCCAGAAATGTTTGATAAAACCCCTCTTTTAGGAGTTCTTGTCTTTGTTTGGACTGTGCCACAGTATGGGTGTGTCTCCTAAAAGTTCATATTTTGGAACCTTGATTCCTCATCGCAGCAGGGTTGGGAAGTGGGGACTAGCAGGAGGTATTTGGGTCATGGGGGCAGAGCCCTCATGCATGGATTAATGCCTTCCTTGCATGAGTGAGTTCTCTCTTGTGGAGAATGAGTTGATATAAACCAAGTCTACTCCTCATTCTCCCTCATATGTACCTGCTTCTTTCCACTTTTCTGCCATGGAAATGAAGCACCATAAGACACCCCCCCACACACACCAGATTTAGCCACTGATCTTAGAGTTCCAGCCTCCAGAACTTTGAGCCAAAATAAACCTCTTTTCTATATAAATTATCCAGTCTTGAGTATTCTGTTATATCAGTGAAAAATGGACTAAAACAGGCTGCCATAACAAAATATAACAGACTGAGTTGCTTGAACAATAGAAGTTAGTTTTCTCACAGTTCTAGAGCATGGAAGTCTGAGATCAGGGTGCTAGTCAGGTCAATTCTGGGGAGAGCTTTCTCCTCATGGCCTCACATGGTCTTTACTCAGTGTGTAGGCATGGAGAGACAAAATGATCCTTCTCTACCTTAATCTCATCTTGGGGGTCCCTGATCTCAGCTAAACCAAATTATCTCTCCAAAGCCCCAACTCCACATACCATTGCATTAGGGCTTAAGGGTTCAATATGTAAAATTGGGGAAGACGAAATTCAGTCCATGGCATTTCTCAAAGGAATACTTCTCATGTACAGAGTTAATCACCTATAAATTTAAAAAAGAAAGTAAAGATTAGAAGGGTTTTAATAAGGGAAGGTTACTTGTGGACAATATTAAAACCTCATAGAGGGAAAAAACACATTCTTAAGAGAAAGAACTTCAATAAAGAAGAATCTCTTAAAAAAAAAAAACTATAAACACTAAAGTATGACAATATCTTGCCAAGAAAAAAGTAGCTAAATCTCTAGCGAGGCAATTTAATTTTTTTTTCATTAGCAAACCTGAATTTTGGCAGCTTTTAAGCAATATTGGCTATCCAAAAAATGCTGTTTTATGATAAATGGAAGAGTTAGCCAAAGCGGTAGTTTTTTTCTTGATGGTTTCAAGAATACCTTGAATTCTGGGTAACATACGAATCTAAAATTTGTATATAGTCATAAGGACTAGTCCTTCTCTCCTTGTCTTCTGCTCCCCATAAGTATATCTCCCCATATATCTACCTCAGGCGTTCATCCCAGCTCATGAACCAAACCTGAGTGACTAAGTCTTACCAGTCCCCATCCACAGGAACCATTCAGTCCACTGGCTGAAGATGTAAAGTGCCAAATAAACACTCTTTCTTAAAGATAGACTTCAAGGTTTGTACTCAACTATCTCCCTAATATTTCCAAATCTGCAGCACTGAAATGTCCTTTGGTTTCCTTTCCTAATTGAAACTGCAGCCTTTCCCAAACCACCAAATAATGCAGAAAAGACAATAAACCTGACTGGGAAAAGTTTTCACTAGTTCTAGTTCTGATTAGATACCACTTCAGTGAATGGGGTCTGTTATCATGGATTGCCTTCAAACTGGTAAACTTCTTTAATCATCACCCACTAATGAGGATTACTGGGTTATTATATCTTTATGCTTGATAGGACAGCAGTGCCAAGGCTTGCCAAAGCCATATCATGTGCCCTTTGGACGGTAAACAGGGAAATCAGCCACTTTGTCTAGTTATGTTTCTTTGGTCTCTATCATATTTAGTCATGGTTGGTCATAACTTCTTCCCTCTCTTCACCAGAGGGAAGTACAGGAATTTTTACTATTAAATTTCTGGCATACTTTCATTCTTCCACCTATTTCTGTCATGATATTGATTCTACATCTCACTGAACAAAATCACAAGGTCCACAGAACTTAAACTTGATACAAGAGGATACTTCAGTTAGAACCATCACTTTCTTTTAGTTTGCTTTCTACTTCTGCTATAATTGGGATTATACCACTTTTCAGTGTGCATCTATGCTCCTTCTTTGCACAAGCTTCTTAAATAGTTTATCTGTAAAATGAAACTCAGTTCATCTGTAAAATGAGGCATATTGATATCAGCAAGATTAAATGTAATAATACATCTGTAATATGCTTACCACAGTGTTTGGAAAATAGTAAGCACTAAATAAATTGTTGTTATATGATACTATAACCACTAGGTATCTGTTTTCCAATCCAACCTGATTGGTAATCAGAAGCTTAAAATATTAAATCTCAAGCTGCTCCCTGGCTTTGAGTCAAGACTTAGAACTGGATTTATGGCTCTAAAGCAAGACATTTGAATTTGCTTCAGGCCCTATTATCATCAATTTACCAAGTGTATATAGACATTTATGGGATATTGGTTGCCCAGTGTCTGTTTATTTTTCCTGATAGCATTCATATTTCCTTTAGTTGAATTTCCTCCATTTCACTCTACTCTGTGACCAGGGGCCCTACCTTCTATAACTGTGGTATGAGATAGGGAAGGAGCAATGGGGGACACATTGCCTAAACAATGCCAATTTGATTCTCATTCATATTCTACTCCCCTCCCTGTCTCTCTTCCTCTCTCTCCACTTGAATCTTGAGCAGAGGAACATGGAAACTAAAAACAGAAAGGCAATGCATCCCAAGACCCGCACCTTGACTACATAGTTCCTTCCATGGAACAGTGGCTGTGATTCTACTACACATTCTCTGGACCATTTTGGATTCTTCCTAGATGAAGTCTTCCAGCTTCTGTCAGTTCTCTGAGACCCTCCTCCCACTTGTCTGTCATTAAAATTATCTTTTGCTTGCACTGCCCAGAATACATTTCTGTTGTTTGCAACTGAAAAATCCTGAAGACCAGGCTTCATTTTTGGCTTTTAGTTCAGCTCACCTCTGTGTCTCTTCTCTTATAAATATCCTTTCCTTGCATGGTCCAGCTGTTTCTAAGTGGATGCTTGAATTCAAAACCTTAGTTCAACCTTGCTTCACTTTTCTGGCTTTGCTCTAATATAATCTCTGACTGTCTCACTGTTGTTGTGAGACTCTCTGGCTTCAGTTTGTGTTCTCCTAATTGACAAAGCTGGTTACACCTTGCCAAACCTTTGTATTTTAGCACAACTGCCTGCTGTCACTAGGCAGCTCTACCTCAGCTTCTTGCTGAAACCCTGCCAATTGCAGACCTAACCCTTTGGACTGTGACTTAATGCTTTGTGTTCTGCCAGCTTGAGCGACCTGATCTAACTGAGAACACATTTAAACCAAATGCCAATACTTGCTGCTTTCTAAAACTGTTACTTTAATACATATTAATATATATTTGTCATAATAATAAAATCCACCATGGTCCTATATTCCATTTCTTTTAAACATATTACCTATGTTCTTCTGATCTTGTTTACACATATCAGCAAAGAAAAATCAACTGGTCTTTTTACTATGGAATCAATTCTGTGTTATAAGGTTACTACAACTATCGGGGTACTTGGTGATGTGGTAGCACTTGTTTTTATAAGCTGCCTAATCAAATTAGTTATAGTTTTAGAGTATTAAAAAGAATCTAGTTGTGGAATGTTTGGGCTACAAGATGAAGATATAGTCCTCAGCTTCCTCCTCTAAGTCTTCAAATCAGACATTAATGTCTCACTAGAAATCTATCAGTGGTATTAAACAAGATACCCAGCCGGGCACAGTGGTGCACACCTGTAATCCCAGCACTTGGGAGGCTGAGGCAGGAGGATTGCGAGTTCAAAGCCAGCCTCAGCAATGGCAAGGCACTTAGCAACTCAGTGAGACCCTATCTCTAATAAAATACAAAAAAGGGCTGGGGATGTGGCCCAGTGGTCAAGTGCCTCTGAGTTGAATCCCTGGTACCAAAAAAAAAGAAAAGAAAAGAAAAGAAATAAACAAGGTACCCTAAAGAATCATGATCAAGGTCTCAATAAAGAAGCTGGTTGTAGAGTTATTTTCTAGGTATCAGAAATCCCAACTGTATTTGATTAAGTGATAACAAATATTAATTATTATTAAACTCAACAGACTAAAATATAGACTAAAGCAAGACAAATAATTATGTAGCCGGCACTAGTATTACAATTGGTAAATAAAGAGAAAGAATGATCATCTGATCCTGCATATGTAAAGTTTTTTTAAGGGTCATAATTCCAAGTGACTTTAAAATGCAGTGATTTTGTATATCCCTAGTGGGATATATTGAAAGATAAAAAAAAATCCAAAAAAACTTTTTTGACTTTTCATTAGTCATATTTTTGGTAGTAATGTTGATTTTGTTTTTGTTTTTTTTTTTTTTTCTGAGATTGTTATGTGTATACTATGGGATGAAGCAAAATGAAAAATTATGGTATATTCTAATTCTGCTATCTCTGATGTTGATACAAATGAAAAGAGAGACCAACTAAACAACCTATAGTCTTGAATTTGATTTGGAGGTATAATATGAACTCAGGTATTTCCTAGCTCAATCCACTAAAAAGGCTGAGGCAAACCCAACTCAGCTGCAATAAGTACATTTAGCCTCCACATTTCATACTCCAAACAGAATATGACACTATATTACTTTCCTATTGCTGCTATAACAACTTATCCCAAACTTAGTGACTTAAAATAATACATTTATTATAGGTCTGGCAGTCAGAAGTCCATAATGGTTCCCACTGATCTAAAAGCCCAGGCTTAGCAGGGTTCTATTCCTTCTTAGAGGCTCTAGGAAAGAATTCATTTGCTTGCATTTTCCAGCTTCTGGAGGCTTCCTGCATTCCTCTTTCCATCTTCAAAGCCAGCATCACATGACTCCAGAGTCTGCTTCTGTCATCACATCTCCTTTGACTCTCACTATCCTGCCTCATTGTATTTATCAGGATGCTTGTGATTATATTGAGTCCACCAGGATAATCCAGGATAATCTCTCTGTTTCAAAATCCTTAATCTTAATACAAAGTTCCCCTTTCTATGCAATATCATATATTCACAACTTCTGGGGATTATATGCATCTTGGGGGCAAGGGTAGCCTACCTACCACAGGTACCAAGTCAAATAGAAGGGCTTTAGATTTTTAAAAGGGTAGAGTCTAACCCTAGATGCTGAGATAAGTACTAATACCTACAAATGTCACATCTGGCTCTTAAGATAATTTAATCATAATTGCCTAGAGGCCTTGTGTAATGGTAAATGGAGTGAATAAAACAAAAAACTACTGAGTGGTGCCTAATTGAGAAATTTCAAGCATTTTCTAGATAGCATCTCTTTTAATTATCATAAGTACGTATCATTTCCCCCTTCTCATAGACAAGAAAAGTAAGACTCAGAGTTTAAGCAAAATGTTCAGGTCATTAAGCTAATAAATGACACACTGGGATTTATATGAAAATATGTCTGATATTTACACAGCTTTTCATGTTGTAAATAAGGACACCCTGGCATGCACCATCCGTAAGAGATTACTTACCACACTTTACCTGTTTAACCTGTTCAGTCAAAGGAACAGGGAGAGAAAGAAAGATCCTAAATTAGTGATTTATGCCAAACTAAATCTGAGCAATTCCATATATATGTGTGTGTGTGTGTGTGTGTGTGTGTGTGTGTAGCAATGTAAAAGGACAAGCTGAGGGAAAACTCTTAAGACCTATTTCTTTCAAATACGGCTTCAAGATTAAAGCACCCACAGTAAATAACACCAGTCAGAGAATTATTATAAACTGTAATCAGAAAAATTTTAATCAACTCTTGTCCCAAAGAATGACTTCTTTAAGCTAAAGGACCATACTTATGTATAATTTGCTCAGTTATATACTTCATCTTTCAGCCACATATACAAATAGCTATTAATGATTATTTTTAGTAAATATTTTATAACTTTTAAATACTTAGAGCTCCAGGTACTTCTTTTAACTACATTATCCTTGAGGATTCCTTACGAAGTTGTATTGCTTGAAATTAGATAGTGTCTGTTCTAACATGTCCTGATTAAGCCTAGCTTTTATAAAATGGTGCCAATCTAATTAATGGGTCTGCCATTAATTAGCAAAAGAAGTGCTTGAGTATATAATTTTAAATGGCCTTGCTACACTACACTTACCAAAAATTTAGTTTAAAAAATATCTTGTGGGATTTTCTAAAACATATACTGCCCTCTGTTTCTGCAGATACTTTCAAATTTATGTTACATTTAATGAGATATATTTGGCCCACCTGATTTTGTGTCTCCTCCACTTTCTGAACAAAAACTTTACTCCTTGCATAGACTTGCCTTACTAATTGTGCATTTCTGTTTTAACTGCTTATATTGAGGAGCAAAAGAACCAACTCTGTGAAACTCATTATAGTAATCCCTACAGGAATATTTTTTAATGATATTTACTGTAGTACACCAAATCTTTGACATGAGGACACAAAGAACAAGTTCCTTTTAAATTACAACACCAAAAAGAATTATTTTCCTTTTAAAGAGCTGGTTTGTTTTAATCTTACAGGTACCAAAATTGTTTACTGTATTTACTTATGGTGCCGATTGCTAGGAAGCCTAAAGCCAATTTTATAGTTTATCTCTAGGTAGTCCATGTGCCTTATAATGTGCATTTTAGTTAATCAACTCTGGTATACTCTTATTGTATTTAGTCTTTTTCCCCCCTTTCATTTTTGTCTTATTATGATATATATGTATTTTGTAAACTGTCTTGATTCTTTTGATTTCTTTGAATTAAAGTTAAGAAAACATGTTAAATAAATTAGTTTCTGTTTGTCTAATTATTTAGCACATTCCATGAAAATTGTTGGGTTTTTTAAAAATGTGGGAGAGTATATTTAGGTTAGTCTGACCTAGATATGACACTCCTGAATTTTATATTCGGGCTTCCTGAGAGGTATCTCAAGGAGAAATGCATTTGTCTTCTAAATCAGCCAAAACTGAGGTACAAAGAGGCCAATATCTGAATTGGAAGAAATGTGCTATTACATTAAGGTATTTTGGTCAGAGAAAACAAACAAAAAAGAAACACTGATAGGCAGCCATTTGCATACGAAGCCACTTTTTACATGATTACTATATATTGCTATAATATGTGCAGTAGCAGGGACTTGTTTATTTAGCAATGTTAATGATTCTTCCAAGCCATACCAATGGAACAATCACTAGTAACTAAAACAGAATTATGGACTGGGGATGTAGCTCAGTGGTAGACACTTGCCTAAAATGAGCAATTCTCTGGGTTCAATCTCTGGTACTGGGGGTGGGGGAAAGACTTAAAAGAAAAAACTTAGTTCTAAGTTCTAATTTTTTGTCCTCCTTTTTTTCCCCTATAATAACTATCAATTATCCATTGAGGAAATATGATAGCAATGCTAACTCTATTGAGTGTCTACTATATGCAGGCATTATATGAAATAATTTTATATACATTATTTAATTTTCAGAATCCAAGTAAGTAAGTACATTTGTGAGCCACTGGGCAATTTAAGTAGGAGCTTGATATAATTTGATTTGAAATTAAACATCTCTGACTGCTATGAAGAGATTGGATTACCAGGGCAGCCAGTTAGGCAGCTATTGTAATAGTGTATATATAACATGGTGACTAGGACCAGAAGGAGATAATGGAATAATGGAGGTGCTGAGAGGTATTAGATTTAGAATATGCTTTAATTAATATGTGTGAGTGTGTGTGTGTGTGTGTGTGTGTGAGAGAGAGAGAGAGAGAGAGAGAGAGAGACCATTTTTCTTTCTCAGAGTCAATACCCTCTCAGGAGAATAGCCTTCTGCAGACTAAATAAAGGCTATCAAATATTAAGTTCCCTATCATTCCAGTCCATGTTGAGGATAAAGCCTGTTTTCTCATGATTTTGTACTACCCATCTAGGCTGCCTTCCAAGTAAGGGTTGTGATTTTGTTGTGGGAAGGGAGAAAACTGCCACCCCTCTTCTTCCTTATTGTGTTCACTTTTGGTGAGTGCCACGTTCTCTTTTGAGTATTTCATCATACCCAATGTGTCGGGAAACATGGAAGAATAGATGTGGGGAGGCTAAAAACTTGGAAGTATGTTAAGTTTCCAAGACTTTTCAGTTACATCTGAACTTTTCCCTTCTAGAAGCTTCCCCCACATAATACAGAGTTTTCATATGTAAATAAAAGCAATGGGGATTCCAACAGCCAGAAAAGTCTGAGGTGAAAATGTAAGAGCCAGTTTAAATCCTGTCAGGTCTTAAGCCTAAAGAACATGACTAAAATGAAGTTATTGTGGTTTGCCAAACCCATTCTCCTGAATATCATAATATATTTCAAAATGCCCTACAGACACTCCTGCCAGACCAAAGTTCTCATTTTTATCTTCCCTTTTTTTTTTTGCCTTAAATGTATTTTCCTTCTTTATGAGCTCCTTACTGTGATCTCAGGAATACTGGTTTCCCACGTCTTTCTACTGTCTGCAAGCAGATTATATGTTTTATGGGTACTTTTATGTGGTGTGAGGCTGCCATCATACTGTTGAGCTAGCCTGAACTAAAAACCAATTTGGGATGCAGCAGTCAAAAAGGATATCATTATAAGTTTTTAGCTATCTAAATATGTATATGTGTAATATAATCTATATTTACATAATATATAGTTTATATGTTATATAGTTCATATAAATACACGTATATGTAACCATATCTATCATATAGTACCTAAATAGGTAGTTATTTTCTTGTGGTTTAATTTTTATGTTATTCATCCACCACCATCCCCAATATGTACACATAAACACAAACACACATATTTAGTAACACTGATTCTAAATTGCCTGTAATGCAAACACATTCAACCACATTATCCTACAAAAAGCTCCCAGATCCACATCCTTTTAAGAGTAAAGTTTTATTGATTTCTAGTGAAGTACACAGAATTTTTTTCACTTTTAATTCCATCTCTTTTTATAAACTACAGATTCTTGAATGACTTTGAAGCCCATCCTGAAGAGTTTCATGTGCTCTCAGATTAGATGAGTGGCTTGGTCAAGTTACTGGAAATAAAGCTGAGAAAGCAAAGGGTACCTTTGCCTTAGAAGTAGTGTCAAATCAAAATGTTCTGAAATTAAGTCCACTTTAATCCCAGAATCTCTGGTCACCCCTTGATTCAAATCATCTACATTATAGGTCTCAGGAACCTATACTGGAACAAAATCCCAAGCATACTTTCTCCCTGACCTATTTACTCACTATTCCTGTTTCTCCTCCAACCCTCAAAAAAAAAAAAACATCCAATTATCTGGAAGGATATGAATTGCTAAGGTGACCCTTGAACAGAGTTAGTGAAGCCAGAATCTGACAGGCAATCAGTATAATTAGGTAAATCGAGTCAGGTTGGATCAAGAAAACCAATTTTGAATGAGTCTGGGGAAGTTGGAGATTTGTCCCCCCAGGGATTGGAATGTTAATTCCTTCAGAGCCCTTCCTCCACCCTCATCAAGAACCTGCCCCTGCCCCAACTTGTTGCCAAGGTAACCTGTCCCAGGAATTGCCCCTCTCTACAGAGAGCTATAAAGTTGTTAATTAATGTGTCCTGGGCTGCACCATCCTGCCCTTCCCCTTCAACCCATCTGCTTCTCACCTTTTGGCCATCCCATCCAGCATTACTGAGCCAGGTCATCGGGTCTGGTCATGTATATATGCAGGAAGGAGAGAGAGAAGGGGAAGAGCAGGAGAACAAAGGAAGCCTGGGACATATAAGAAAGGCAGACCTGGGCTGGGGTTGTGGCTCAGCTGTACAGCACTCGCCTGGCACGTGTGTGGCCCGGGTTCAATCCTCAGCACCACGTACAAATAAACCCATTGTGTACAGCTAAAGCAAATAAATAAATAATAATAATAATAAAAAGAAGGAAAGAAAGAAAGAAGAAAGAAAGGCAGACCTGCCTCACTTCTTGGAATACCAGAATACCAGCAATGGCCCCCTTCTCCCTCCTGGGAGAAGTCTATTTTACCCCTTTTAAATAAACCCTGCTTTAGGTTTTGTTTTGTTTTGTTTTTTGGTACCAGGGATTGAACTCAGGGGCACTTGACCACTGGGCTACATCCCCAGCCCTTTTTTGTATTTTATTAGAGACAGGGTCTCACTGAGTTGCTAAATACCTCGCCATTGCTGAGGCTGGCTTTGAACTCAGATCCTCCTGCCTCAGCCTCCCAAGTGCTGGGATTATAGGCGTACGCCACCACACCCAGCTATAAACCATGCTTTATATGCTTGCCTCAGCATGCTTCTGTAATGTTCAAACTTCAACATTTAGAGGTGCAGAAGTCATCACCGACAACTGGCGGTATCATTAGCACTCTATTTTCAAGCTTAGAAATAGAAGCGGCTTCTTATAATTACTAATTTCTGGATCTCACTTTCCCTATCTTATCCTGTAAACTTATAATATTATTTTATTTAAAACAGTTTATCTTAAAATCCATTTTATATTTCAAAAATCCCTTCACTAAGTCATCTGTGTTAGAAATACCTAGAGTGGGGCTGGGGCTGCAGAGCACTAGCCAACAAAAAAAAAAAAAAAAATAAAACCCCCCCCCCAAAAGCATGTGTGAGGCACTGGGTTCCATCCTCAGCACCACATAAAAATAAATAAAATAAAGGCATTCATTCTGTCCATCTATAACTACAAAAAAAATTTTTTTAAAGAAAAATACCTAGAGTGTTTTCTATTTTCCTGGTTGGGCATTGCCTCATAGATGCCTAAAGCATCCACCTGAGGTGCTCTCTCCTTTTTTTTTTTTTTTTTTTTTTTTTTTTATCATTATTTTTTTAATTGGCAGCTTTGTCTTGGGAACAATTCCTAGTCTTTTTCTGACATTCTTATTTTACTTCTGCTAACTCCCTACTTAGCTACCTGATTCCATCTTTTTGTTCCCTGATTGCTTAGAATGATATTACCCCTTGTTGGAGTACCAGTTCACATTCTTCACCCTTCCCAAGCCCAAATTTTCCAGTCTGCTTTCCCTGCAAAGTTCATATGTTAGAAACTCAATCCCCAATACAGACTGTGGTGATGTGGATTCAACAGGTGATGAAGTCCTGAGGGCAGCCCTTATGAATGAATTAATGCTGTTACTGTGGAAGTGGATTAGTTATCATGGGGGTGGATTCTTGATACAAGGATAAATTCAGCCCCATTCCTCTCACGTGTGTGCATGCCCTTGAGCTTTCCACCATGGGGTGATGCAGAGAAAAACTCTTAATCAGATGTGAGTCCCACCACCTTGGACTTCCCAGCCTGCAGAATCATAGAAATAAGTCTCTGATCATTATGAATTATACAGTCTCAGGCATTCTGTTTTAGCAGTACAAAACAGACTAAGGCACAATGCAAACAAACCTAGCCTGTATGACAATCTTAGTTTACTTTTCTTTCTGAAACATGATACAGTAGAAGATATTTTGAAGTTAGAGATCGAAGACCTAAGTTTATTTTTAAGTTCTACCATTGGTAAGCAACCTTAGACAATAAAATAAAACCACTTGTTCCTACACCTGTAAACTGAGAACAATAATAAAACCTGCTTCATAGGATTGTCATAAAGATCAAATGAACCAACCATGTTGAGTGAGTTGTAAACTATAAGCAATTTATTGTACTTTTATAAACCATAGCTCACTATCAGACTTTCTCAGGATTGGTATTTTCTGTGTAGACAATCAGTCATGTCATCTGCAAATGAAAAAAGTTTTATTTTTCTTTTTAAACATTATGCTTTTGTTTCTTTTTCTGCCTTATTGCAGTGGTTAGAACATCCAGTGCCATTTCCATTAAGAATGGTATGAGTGGATATCCTTGCCTTGTTCCCATTTAGTATGATGTTAATTTTAGGGGGTTTTTGTTGATACTCATTATCAAGTTGTGGTAATTCACCTCTATTACTAGTTTTCTGAGAGTCTTTTTCATAAACAGGTGATAGAGTTTATTTACTATTTTTCTACATTAATTAATACAACCCTATAATTTTTCTTTTTTAGTTTGTTGTTATGATAGATTACATTGCTTGATTTTTTAAAAAAATATGTAACCAGGCTTTCATACCTGGAATAAATGCCAGTCATTTAAATATACTTTTGGAATAGTCTGCTAATATTTTGTTGAACATTTTTACATCTATATCTGTAGATTTTGTCTTTTGATCTTTTTGTTTGCTGTCTTGTGCTCTTTGTCTAACTTTGCTGTTGGGGTTAATGCTGGCCTTTTAAAAGAAGGTTTAAAGAAGCATTGGGGAGTGTCTTCTTCAATTTTCAGGAAGAGATTATATAAAATCAATATAAATTCATCTTTTAAAAAGGCACCACTAATGGTCTCTCTCCACTTTCCACCCTGGTGTTTCTGGGCAGGTGAGGAGAGTTCTCAAGCCTATGGAGACAAATGGGATTCCCAGACGACGATTCAGGGTCTCTTCTAGTAGTTCTGCCTGCCTACCTTGGTATCTCTCAATGGAAAAGGGAAAACTCAGGCCCAGTAGAGAAGGAATATGCCTCCTCCAATCACTTACTTCAACAAAGTTCCCACTTTAGCCCCCTTACTGATGGTGTGAGGCTCATCTTATGCTGTCAGAAGGACTTGAACGTGATCTAAGGAAAGTAATAAATCTTCCAGGGCTGTCTTCTCTTGCTAGGTTGAAAGTCATCCTGAGTATGAGTTATCTTCTTCTGTTGTGTGAGAATGCATAGCAAACCCTGCCATTGTCCTGTTTCTACATTCCTGTGGGCCCAAAATAGCTTGTGTCCTTCTAATCACACTCCATACTTCTTCAATTTTCATTTCTATTATATTTGTGCTTATAGTTGTATTTAGTGGACAGGATCAGGAAAAATAGGTCTGAACCATCTTTCCAGATTGGAAGTGACCTTCACTTTTAATCATAGAAGCCCAAGGACTCATGCAGTTCCCAAAGGTCTTAAATTACTTGAATTTTGCATAAGTGAACAAAGATTTAATATGAAGATGAGGAGACAGAACCATACATCATTGGAATTGACCTCAAGCTGATACTGCAAAAGCAAAACCCAACAACATGAAATGGTGAGCAAAAAGTCCTTCTTTGTAATAGCTGCTGGTCATCTTGTCTTTTCTTGATAATTGCCTCTCTGCTTCAAATTTTAACGTAAAGCAATGTTTTTAATATCTCTTTATTATGTGGATCATGAAAAATTTGTGAAACTTGAGGAACAATTAAGCTCTTCAATCAAACAATAGATTTAAGAAGTTAGCTCGAACTATTGAAAAAGCATAGAACATTTATTATTCATCAGCCATAGAGCAAGATCAGGTGGTGATAAGCGTTAATTTTAAATTTGTTCCTTATCTTCCTTCTTTGGTGGGGGTGGGTACTGGAGATTGAACTCAGGAGCATTTAACCAATAAACTACATCCCCAGCCCTATTTTGTATCTTATTTAGAGACAGGGTCTCACTGAGTTGCCTAGTGCCTCGCTTTTGCTAAGCCTGGCTTTGAACTTGTGATCCTCCTGCCTCAGCTTCCTGAGCTGCTGGGATCACAGGTATGTGGCCCGTGTTCCCGGCTCCTTTATGGTTTTTATTTTTTTTGTTGTTGTTGTTATTTTTGTTTTTTTTGGCAGAGCTGGAGATTGTATGCAAGACAAGCACTGTACCAACTGAGCTATATCCTCAGCCCCCTCCTTCTTTTCTTTTTAAACAGTGTTTATAGAAAAGATATTAGTTCCTTAAGACATGGTTATTTTTTCCTACCTTGAAGAAGAACTACTTCAGTTCCATACCCACATTATTGATCAATTTCTGCCCATGAAAGTCAAGAGATAATATTTATTGAAATTTCCTGATTGACATTTCGTTAAATAGGCCAGCATTTATCATTTGAAATTCTTAAAAAGAATAGCATATTAATTGGCTGAGGGGAATTTCACTGAAATAATAGGGAATATGATTTTGTGTTCTAGGCTTGGTATTTTTGAAACCAGCACAGTTACTTTAGCACTGGTAAATTTTAGAATTCTTTTTGATGCATTCTTCATCATGACTTTAGTTTTGAGGCTAATCGATCTATGTCAGTGCTCCTATTTGCAAAAGTTACTGTTATTAATTTGCAAAATTATGCCAATATACCCAATTCATTATAATACTAGTGTAACAAGTGACACATCAAAATTTCTAATTTTAGATGGAATCGAAACAATATATCAGTTAGTGTTACCAAAACTATTAGGAGGAAATCCAAATCACTACAAAAGCCAACTGAATTTTAAGTAAGATTTACTGATGAGTATTACTATCCTTAAGAAAATGCTCAAAATGGCAACTGTATTTTTGACTCTAAAAATAACTCTCTCCCATTCAAGAAACTACAAGCAGTAGTAGCGGTTTGACTGGAAGTCTTCAAAAAAAGCTTCTGGGTAATGGAAGGTCTGCAGGTTCTTTTGAGTCATATGAAAGTTGTCCAAATAAGATACAGTGGAAGTTGTACTGTATTTCTTAGACTTTTTTTTTTCTCCCAGTGAAGGGGTGGAGTGCTATGGAATGAACCAACCCTGGGCCTCACTCATGCTTGGCAAGTGCTCTCTGTCACTGAGCTATACCCACTAACTCAGATTACTTTTTTAACAAGAGAAGAATGTTTCTATTTTTAAATGATATTAAGAAGATCCTAACAGTTGTTGGAATTTTGTGAAAAGTAAAAAAAAACACAATTAAAAATCTATCAAACATTGATTATCCACTATTTTTTAGTTCTAATAAATGATTAGATTGCCCTACTTAGTATCATCAATATTCATATACTCAGGTGACCTAACATTGAGGTCAATATTAGGTTCAAATATTAATCTTTTAAGTTCTAGTTAACCTGTCTATTCCAGATGAAAGAATCCGGTCACTTCTGCTTCTGCTTTTCTAGTTATATCCAAGATATTATTGGAAACAAACTGGTCAGTATTTTGCAAACTCCTGAAGAGCAAGGATCCAGTCTTATTTATCTTTATAGTTCTAGAATTTAGTGCCATATCTTATTCATAATGACACAATAGGAGTTCATTAGATAGTTATTAAATTAATTTTGAAAAAAGAACTAATACAGAAATGTTATTCAAACTATTATTTATATACCAGGCACTATGCTAGGCCATGAATATCACAAAACCCATTTGAGATTTATGCATTGGCTAGCGATGATTTAGTTGAAAATAACAAAAAGCCTAAGTCAAAACCTAATTAAATAAAAGGAATTTTTTGACTCCTATATAACTAATAAGTCCAGTGGTAGGTGAGGTTTCTAGTACAATTCCACGCTGCCCTTTCTAAATTCCTCTTCAGTTTTCTCATTTTTGCCCTCTTTTATAAGTCAAATTCAATTTCAGCTGATTTCCTTCATGGTAGCAAAATGGTTATGGTCATTCAGAGACTCACATCAGCATACCACAACATACATGCAGACAGGGAATATTTCTTACAGTAGATGTCTCAGGAGAGTTAATGTGTATTGAGAAAGGTCCTTCTTACCACCAACAAAAATACTACTGGATACAGCATTAGCTTAAATTTGATCACATACTTGTAGAATGAAGCCATCAAATCCAACTCTTACAGCTGGGTTGGATTTGAACCTTCCTAAACTGCCACTGGTCACTGGCTAGGATAGATAAAATTTTGTTAGGAAAAAAGACAAGAGAACTATATGCTGGGTAGGCAACCAGTACATCTACCAGATATATTGTGCTTAAGTAAGGTATGGAGAGTTTAACTTGTCTGGCTTAAAATTAAGTGGCTTAAAATTAAATCTGAATTCTAAAGCTTGTGTTCTTACTACTTTACATTGTATCAGGTGTTTGGAAAGACCAGTGCTGTATAGTCTGGATGTGGAATGTTCCCCAAAGGCTCATGTGTTGAAGACTTTGTCCCCCACCTTGGTGCTATTGGGAGGAGGTGAAAACTTTTAAGAGGTGGGGCCGCTTAGGAGATCTTCTAACCATTAGGGGTGTGCCTTCAAAGAGAATTGTGGATGTCTTGTCTCTTCTTCTTCCTCTTTGTTTTTTTGCTTCCTGGCAAAGAGGTGAGTGACTTTATTCTGCCCTGTGCTCCCACCTTGATTTGCTACCATAGGCCCGAAGCAACTGATCATGGACTGAAAGTTCTAAAACTGTGAGCCAAATAAATACTTTCTCTTTATAAGTTGATTATCTCAGGCATTTGTTATAGGGATGGAAAGATGATTAATATAACCAGACAGTATAAAACATCACCTTATCCTAATTTTAGAAAACTAAAAGTTTTCTTCTCGGGGGAAAAATGTGATTTAAGTGTACTTTCTTCCCCATGACCACTGTTCCCACTATTCTTACTTATAGTTTCCCTAACACATTGGAATCCTCCCCGTCTTTTCTACTCTAGCCCCATGCTCTCATACTCCAAAATGATCTCTTCTTAATTGTCATTGAATTCCCATTGCTTTAGATATTAAATAAAAACAATTAATCATTGGTAATAACACGAATGGTCATTACCATTCCTAGGAATATTTAAAACTTATATCATGACGCTGTTGGATACAATCCTTTACTCCTTGACCCCAAGAATGTTTCCTATAGGAATATCAAGCAGTGATCTTAAAAAATGAATGCCATGACTTGGGTGTGTCCCCCCAAAGTTCTTGTGTTGGAACCTTAATTCCACAATTTAGCAATGGTGGGGAGTGCGGCTTAGAGGGGAAGCATCTGGGTCATGGGGCCAGAGCCCTAATGAAGGATCAAGTCCTTTCTCGTAGGTGAATCCTTGTTCTCCCTAGAATGGAGTAGTGACTCAAGAGCAGGACCTCCTAAAGCAAGTCCACCTTGTGTTCTCTCTCTTTCATATGCACTTACCTCCCTTCTGCTTTCTGCTATGAGTTGAAACAGTGAAAGGCCTTTGCCAGAAGCTGAACAGATGTGTCAACATCTGTCTTGGATGTACCAGTCTCTAGAATTGTGAGCCAAAATAAACTTATTTCCTTATAATTACCCATTCTTAGGTATTTTTTTTCACAGCAGCACAAAATGAACTACTACAGTAGGTAAGAATTTCATTGCAGACAAATCTTTTCTGAGCCTTTGAGATAGAACTCTGAAGGTGATTGTCCCCATTGCCTCCATGAGTAAGTTGACTTGTCTTGCCAAATCATCTTTTTCCAAAGAGTATTCATTTTTCCTAGAGTATTCCCATTGTTCAATCCTACTTTTCCTCACCTCCATACATTTTTAAGCTACTTTTATATTTAAAAGTTGTTTGATTGTGTTTTTTTAATGACAGTTATTTCATTTTCAGATTATTCTCACTTAAAAATGACCTCCAGAATTCAAATTGCTTTTGAATGGGGTGGTATCCACTCCCATTCTACTCTGCCCCACCAAAACAAACAAACAAAATCCAATGACGACTAGCTTTCACTTACAACCTTTAAACACAGAAGAACTGAAAATAAAAGAAACTAAAAGCACAGTATGTCTAAAATGCCTAGAAAATCATCTTTTTTTTGAGAATGACAAAATTTGGAATTTTTCCATCATAATGTCAAGTGACTTCATCACATAAAGGCTAAATTCAGGAAACTGTGATAGAGTTGAGTGGAAAACATTTTGGTTAGGCCCCAAGAACATATAGAAAAAGGAAAGTTACAAAACAATGCCAGTCCATGTATGGCCAGATCTCGTTTGGACTGGTAAAAGCTACACAGTGAATTGTTAAGAACTCTTAAGTGAGCCAGAGCTAGACTATGGACTCTAGGTTACTGACCCTTGCTTTAATGCATGCAAAGTCTATATGCAATTGTTTTACACTCATAAGCTTTACAAATGTCTTCCCCTGCTTTGCAACCACAAACATATTTGCCTCTTAGCTGCTTGCATATGAGACACTCCTTCCCACCCACCACCCACACAGAGAAATACTGCTCTTTCAATATTCTGAGCCACTCAGCCACTACAGAATCAACCCCCACATAACGAATGTTAAAGTACTTACTTATTATGTCCTCCTTAGAGTCTGATGTGTTAAATTCTGTTGTTTTTCCTAATAGAGAGCAATGTTGTGCATATTTATAGACTGTTTCCTAAATTGGATTTAAAAAGGCTCTCAGTGATCTTTATAAGACAATGTCACAATTGTTGAAAATTTGAACAGTTTTTATTGTTAGTAGAATGGGATTTTTAAGGGAGGGGGGACTAGTACTATAAGAACCAGGAAATTTCAGATGTAGGTGGCATTTCACTTGGAATATCCATTTAAACTGGAATGGACTAACTTATGAATATGATTTTGTCTGCCAACATATATAGAACATTCCCCACACTCATAATGCGATAGCCCACTGTGGGTGGAGACCATGGGGTAGGGGTGGGGGTTGCAGATACAGTGTCTGCACTAAGAGCTCCTCCTCATTGCTTCAGGCTCAGTCTGAAGTATTTTCCCCACCCACTTACAAATACAGAAGCAGAGCATTGGAATTAGGGAGAAGAAAATGATAGAATATCTTATTAAACAGATCAGACACAGAATAAGGGTTTTAAATTTATACAAAAAAGCAACGTGACACCATTATATCGTTCCATGAATTTTGTGTTCAACTTTGATTATTGTTTATAAGTATCAGAACAGTAATCTTAGAGCTTGTTTCACTGCACATGCAATACTTAAATGGTTTTGGGTTGTTTGCTTGTGGAACCGGGGATTAAATGCAGGAGCACTCTGCCACTGAACTACATTTCCCAGCCTTTTTAATTTTTTTTTCCTTTTCTTTCTTTCTTTCTCTCCTTTTTTTTTTTTTTTTTAATTTTGAGACAGGGTCTCACTAAGTTGCCCAGACTTGCTGGCATCAAACTTTTGATCCTCCTGCCGCAGACTCCCATGGGTGGGATTGTAAACAGGTCCCACCACACCTGGCTTAAATGCTATTTTTAGATCAAATTTTTTTTAAGAAAGACTGAGTAGGCTAAATCTTGCTTCTGCAACTTCCACAAAACATTTGTTGAATACCTATATTGTGCCAATCATGAGGCACAATGTACATGAAGATAACAAAGTGAAAAAAAAAAAGCAAGAGATAATCTGTTTATTAAAGTGGGTGGTAACTGCATTGCAGATCATTATTTTAAATGTCTTTAAATCTTAGATATAATATTAGAAGGATTTTATATCTATTCAATGTTTACTAAAACAAATTTAAAAGTTAAAACTAAATGGGACTACTGAATGAACTAGAACCACATAAAGTGGTATTTCTGAATGTAAAAAGGAGAGAATTTGGAGGGGGGATCCATGATGGCTGGCTAGAAAGAGGCTGCATTCTGGGTCACTCCGTGACCTAGGATTCAAGTAGAGGGAATACTGTCTCTCTGCAAGTTATTAGAGGACCATTGACAGCTGTTCCTGTGCAGGAATGATGGCCGCTTAGGTCTCCAGGTCTCAGCATTAGTGCAGGACTCCCAGCCAGATTTAGTGCAAAACTCCCATCCACTCCCACCTACTTAGGACTCCTGGCTACCTACCCACATAGGAATCCCAGCTGCCACTCCCACACAGGACACCTGGCCGCTGCCCACACTAGGACCTCTGGCCGCCACTCCTGTGTGGACTCCCATCGATCAACATGGGGCTCCTCTGGTCACCTCCGTCTTGGGACACTACAACCACTGTCATAGTCCCCTACACATAGTAGCCTACACCTGGAGACAGCTGCCAGCCACAATGCTGCACACCACAGAGCTGCATTGTTGAACCCTCCACCCAACCTGACACACCATTGCTGAAAGCAGCTGCCTCCATCTTGGGACGCCTTTGTCACTATCTTTAGTGAGGGCAACTCCCAGTTTGGGAAACTGGTAGGGGTTTAGAAGAAATAGCAATGTACCTACAGTCCCCAAATCCCCACTTTCCCCAGCAGCCATTAACCTGGCACAGTGCTTGTGGCTATGTGGCTGGTCCATAGCTCACAAAACCTAGTCCTGAACTGCCCAATACAAAACAGCTCTTTGCAACAGGTATGCAGCTCACAGAGTGCAGCCCACAAGACCTCTGGAGAGAGAGGTTCCTGATTGGGAGGAGGTGAGTGAGATACAGTTTAGAGACTAAATTAGAGACCAAGAATTGTGAGGTCTATAGGCTATATAAGGAGATAAGACCAGGCACCCACATCAAACTTGCAGGCCCCAAAAGAAATCCCCAGGGGTACAGTCTCCCATTGGGGACCAGCAAGTGCTATACGCCACCTCCAGGAGCTCCACCCCCACGACCAACCCTCCCACCCTAATAACCTTCACCATGCTGAGGGTGAAGATACCAGGAAACAACAGACAACCACACCTATTGGATGAGAAGGGAAGTAGGAAAGATACTGATCTCCAACAAAAATATTCCTGTATCTTCCTTTGAGATTTTTTTTTCTCTTTTTTTTCCTCTCTCTCTCTCCTCCAGCCCTAATATCCCCAACATTTGTGAAACCAAGTACTTTTCATGAATTAGGCTACTGAGGACTGGGATGTCTGAATAGTATATTACAATTGTGTGCTGTATTCTTTTATATCCAATTTTTTACATTTTTTATTATTCTTAATATTTATGTTTCTTTGTTTTTTGTACTCTCTATTATCTTCCCACTAACTTGTCTCCCCAAAATCACTTTCTCTCTCTTCTCCTGCTACTAGCCAACTTCTTTACATTCCTCTTTCACACTTCCTAAGATCTAATAACTCTATATCCTCACCTCTGACCCCCTCAACATCTCATCCTATACCTCACCCCCAGTTCTTTTTGCTATCAGAAACCATAGACCCTTTTGTGAACCTACTGTTTATATTATAGATAATAATTGAACTCACCATTTCTGAATCTTGTGACAAAATCGTAAATGTCTTAATAGCAGCTATTTGGTTTTAGGCTGTATATTGTTTACATTGGGACCTGTTAATATTGTTCTCCCCCTTAAAGAAGAGGTATTGGAACCCTGCAGGGACACTATAAGCCTTAGGGTAAAAACTGTAGTGCCACAGATCTGCAGCGCTAGAGGGAAGACATAGGAACAACATGAAAAAGAAAGTGCCCTAAACAAACCAGTATACTACACTATTAGAATCTATGGCCAGCACAATAGAAGAAATGACAGAAAAAGAGTTCAGGATGTACGTAATTATAATGTTCTGTGAATTAAAGGATGATATAAGAGAGCAAATACAGGCAGCAAAAGAACATTTTGATAAAGAGCTACATAAGCAAATACAGGAAGCAAAAGATTACTTCAATAAGGAGATAGAGGTTCTGAAAAAAAAAAAAAAAAAGAAATCCTTGAAATGAAAGAAACAATAAACCAAATTAAAAACACAATAGAAAGCATCACCAACAGATGAAATCACTTGGAAGACAGAACCTCAGACAATGAAGACAAAATATATAATCTTGAAAAGAATGTTGACCACACAGTGATGATGGTAAGAAACCATGAGCAGATCATTCAAGAATTATGGTATGTTGCCGCCTGTAGCGATTGCCGCTTGCAGCAACTATGCCATGGGAGAAAATTCAGACGCAGAATGGAAATGAAAAACTTCTTCTATTCTTCTTTCTTCTAACTTCTCTCTCTGGCTCCAACAACCTCTCCAACTCCAACTCCAACCACCCCTCTCACTCACGCTCACCCGGTTAAATACTTTTTGCCTTAACAAGGACACGTGCTAACAGCTCAGCTTACAGGTGCGTCACGCAGTGTTCACAGGCATAAAAAGATTCTTAGATCAGGTGAAAATACTTGAACATCTTTATGGCTCTCAGCTAGCCGCCATCTGAGCTATCTCCTCAATTAGGGCTCTTACATTTCCCCCCTTTTGTTTTAAAAGAGGGGATGCTCTAGGACGTCCATGTGCAACCAACATTCTTACCCGTCATCCGATAATCAAGGCTGTGCCCTTGACTCCTGTCTTAGGTTGATATGTCGGCCACATGAGACTGTCCCGTGGATGGGTGATGACCTCATCCGGATCAACTGTGCCTGTCTTAGGTTGTCCCCCTCTGGGGATCTTACCCGTCATTGGCTAACCAGCCGTCCAATCGAGCCCTTGAGGATCAACTTTGTGTGTGGACTAACAGCCATCCAATCGTGAGGAGATGCTGCGGCTTTAAGGCGGCAAGCCTTCTGCTGAAGAGCCAAGTTCCATAGCATATCAAGGTGTTTAAACAAAGCAGCTGCCCTTAGTTTCATCAAGTAATGCACTGAGTTCTCTAGACAAATACCCGCAAGGTATTGTCCTATAATGTCCCAAATAATGAAAGATCAAAATGTCCACTTGTTATAACACGTTGATCTAGGAAAGGACATGTGCAGAGCACCTCATGCAGAGCAGAGTCCACACTGCTGGTGAGGTTGTTTGATGCTTGAGCAGCAGGGATGCTTGTAGCGACCGCGATCCCTGCAGCTGTAGCAGCAGCCGTCTTTTTTATATCTAGACAATGCCACCGGCAAATCTTCAGGGCCCACTACCTAGAAACTCAAGCATCAATTATTAAAGGAAAGGCAGTGCTATTCCAGCACTGAGTCAAGAGGCGAGTTGTCAAACTAAAAAATAGAATTATTAGATTAGAAAATTAAAGTTGATCTCTGCTCACACACATTGCTGCTTGAGCTCCCACAAACATAAGCTGGCAAAATATCATATTCAGAACAAAACAAAGAAAGACTGAGGGTATTTACTGCATTAAAGATAGATTAAAGAAAAGCTAAAAGCACTTTGGGAAAACAATTTGTTAGCTGGAACCCCCGAGTCTCTGCATACACAGCAACCTTCTATGAAATTACCTGTTGAAATAATTCAAATTAATCAGCTATTAAACAAATAAAGTTAATTACAAATAAACAATCCCATGTCAAATACCAAAATATTAGGTTATACAGTATTAGTCATATTCATTGCTGAAGAGAAGTCCCAGGGACACCTATAAATCAAAATTGAAGGTACCTTCACTTTTTAAATTGTTTACCCAAATTGAATACTCTAAAATTAAATGAATTAAAGTTAAATTGTGAATTTATTGGAGGACTCTTTTAAGGGAATCATTCCATACCTTCATCTTGGTCCTCATGATTTTGTACTTGCTTTATTAATCTTGATTCCTCAATAACTTCATCTTGGTCCTTTTGATTTGGTATATGTTTTATTAATCTAGATGGTATCCATATTGGGGAGGATTCATCCTGTGGAAAAACACAAACAGATCCTCTCCACCAAATTAATACTGGATCGGGACCCTTCCATGCACCTGAAAGAACATTCTTCCAGTAAACCAAAGTTTTATGTTGTTGGTGTGGGTTCCAGTGTCTGTCTCCAGCCGAATATCCATTAGAATCTAAAGTTAAAAAATGTAAGGTAAACAGGGCAACTGCCAATCTGTCCCTAGGATTTGTCCAATTTCCTTCTTTTTGCTTTAATAGCATAATTTTGAGTGTGCGATTAGCTCGTTCAATTATACCTTGACCTTGAGGATTGTATGGGATACCTGTTTTATGGGATATATTGAATTTTGCGCAAAACTGTTTGAAAGATGAGGACGTATATGCAGGGCCATTATCTGTTTTAAGCATTTTGGGGATGCCCAATGCAGCAAAAGCTTGCAGACAATGAGATGTAACATCTTTAACTTTTTCTTCAGAATGTAAGGAAGCAAAAATCATGCCTGAGCATGCATCTATGGTGACATGAATAAATCGCAATTTTCCAAAACTTGGCTCATGAGTTACATCCATCTGCCACAAATGATTGGGCATTAATCCTCTTGGGTTAACCCCATAATGTGGATTGGGCAAATGTGTCACACAAGATTGACAATCCTTCACAATTGTTTGAGCTTGCTCCTTTGTGATTTTGAACCTTTGCTGTAACGTAGTACTATTGACATGAAATTGGAAATGGAACAAGGTAGCTTGTTGGACTGCTGAAAATATAAAGATTGTTTTAGTGAGGGCATCAGCCTTTTGATTACCTTCATGGAGAGGACCAGGCAAATTGAGGCATATGAGCTCTGATATGTCCAATAAATAAAGGTTTTCTTTACGTTCCCATAGGAGATGTTGAATTTGAAAAAAAACAATTTAAAGGCTGGAGTATGTGGTGCTATTGGACCTGCTAGCTCCAATTTAGGGACAGCATGTACAATATAGTGGCCGTCTGAAAAAATATTTATAGGCTGTTCTTTAAAACTTTCTAGAGCTATAATAATAGCTTCAAGTTCAACTAATTGGGCTGATTTTTGACCAGTAATATGAATCATATTTTCTTTTTGAGTGACTACTGCAGCAGTACCGTTAGAGGACCCATCTGTAAATACATTTAATGCCTTAGGAATAGGTTGATTACCTGTGGAAATATAATGGGATGATCGACACAAAAAGATAGTATAAGAGACTTAGGAAGATGGTTATCAAAATTTGCAGAAGTAGAGCATCTAGCTATCGCCCAATCATTATCATTGAAGCACAAATATTCAACCTGTGACGATGAATAGGAAGCAATAATAGTAGCAGGGTGAATGCTAAATATTTTAGTAGAAGTCTTAAGTCCTTGAAGAATAAGTTTAGCCACCATGGAGGTATAAGACTCAATTGTATTTTTAGGAGAGACGGGCAAATGTATCCATAATAAAGGTCTCTGTTGCCAAAATACTCCTGTGGATGTATACTGTGAAGAAATAATAATCAATATTAGCAGTCAAGCAAAATCAATTCTATCACAATGGGATCTTTCAATGGCCTTTTCTACTAACTTTAAAGCTTCGCTAGCATCAGGAGTCAATGTTCGTGGTGAAGATGGATCAGGGTTCCCGCGAAGATTATCAAATAAGGGTTTTTTTTTTTTTTTTTTAAATATTTATTTATTTATTTTAGTTGTACACAATGCAATAATGCATTTATGTTTACGTGGTGCTGAGGATCGAACCCGGGCCGCGCACGTGCGAGGCGAGCGCTCTGCCACTGAGCCACAACCCCAGCCCCAAATAAGGGTTTTAATTGTCCAGTTGTGAGGCTTAGTGTAGGGCAAAGCCAATTAATGTCTCCCAGCAGTTTTTGGAAATCATTGAGGGTGGTCAAATGTTCTTAATTTATTAAAATTTTTTGAGGCCTAATAAAGGTATCCATGATTTTAAATCCTAAATATAATATGGGAGATCTAGTTTGAAACTTTTCTTCAGCAAAGAAGAATATCTTTATCACCATATCTTTTTAAATTTTCTGTCATATCACTGAATATGGTAAATAAGATTTCTTGATTAGGGTGAGCAAGCAAAACATCATCCATATAATGGAGGCACATAAGGTTTGGATATTTGTTCTTAATAGGCTGAATAGCTTTGTCTACATAGATTTGACATATAGTGGGGCTATTAGCCATTCCTTGCAGTAACACTTTCCATTGATATATTTTATCAGGGCCATTATTATTGATAGAAGGAACTGAAAAAGCAAACCTGGGGGCATCCAGAGGATGTAGGGGAATGGAAAAGAAACAATCCTTTATATCAAGAGTTATAAGATGGAATTTTTTTGGAATAGCTACAGGATTAGGAAGTCCAGGTTGGGTAGGGCCCATAATTTGCATGGTTTTATTGATTTCTCTAAGGTCATGTAACAATCTCCATTTTCCTGATTTTTTCTTGATTACAAATATGGGGGAATTCCAGGGAGAGGTGGAAGGCTCTATGTGTCCTGTTTCTAGTTGTTCTTGGATTAATAGGTGAGCTGCTTGTAATTTTTCTCTAGATAGGGACCACTGAGGGACCCAAACTGGCTTATCAGAAAGCCATGGTATTTTCAAAATTGTTTTCTCAGTGGCCCCTAGAAAAAATATCTTTTACCCTTTTGATGATGATTTAGATTTTTATTTTTAATACCTGCAGGCTTGGTTGTGAGGTGTACCCCCATTTGCTGTAGAATATCTCTTCCCCATAGGATAACTGGCAAGCTGGTAAAAACATAAGGTTGGAATATTCCTTTATGCCCTTCATTATCTTCCCAATTTAAGACCACAGCACTTTGTGCTGGGGTGTTAGTATATCCCAAACCTCTTAAAACTGATTGAGGCCTTCTGCAGAGGCCAGTGCTTGGGCCATTGTTGTAGATTAATGATAGAAGAGTCAGCCCCAGTATCAATCAGCCCCTCCATCTCTATACCTTGAATTTTTATTTTGCACATAGGCCTCCATGAACAATCCTGAAGCCAGCAAGCTATAGGTCCCAAGCCAGTGGAACCAAATCCTCTATTGTTCCTATTCTGTGGCATATTCTTGAATGAGTTGTGGAAATTGGGAAGGAGAAACAGCTGAGCAATTCTATCTCCTTGGTTAACAGAGATAATGCCTCTAGGTGAACTAAGCATTATTTTTATTTCTCCTTGGTAATCGGAGTTAATAACACCTGGTGTTACTTGAAAACCTAATAGGCTTTTAGAACTTTTCCTGAGGATAAGTCCTACAGTCCCTGAGGGAAGAGGTCCCCTGATTCCCATGGGAATCAGTTGAACCCCCATTTCAGGGGTTAGCAATATTCGGGTGGTGGAACAGAGGTCTAGTCCTGCACTTCCTCTTGTCCCTCTGACAAGGGAGTCAATGGGTAGGAGGGATTGTGAGGAGGAATCATCTGTATGGATGTTTGAGGATATTCCTCGTCTAATGCCTCATACATTTGTGGGCCCCAAGGCATTGTGCCCCCCGCCCCGTTTTTTTAATTCCTTGACAAAACATTTCCATAGATGTCAAATTTAGAACAGCATTTATTGGCCCAGTGATTTCCCTTTTTACACCTGGGTCAGCGGCCTGGGGCACAGTATGAGCTTGGTCTTATTTCTCTTTGGGGATATTGCCTAGAATATTCTGGTTGATTATAATAATTTTGTCTGAAATATCCTGACTGATTATAATTTTTTTGTTGAGCCCTATTTGTGAAATGTTGAGGGAAAGCACCTCTCATTGCTGCTGCAATTACATTGCCTGTGAAAAAGTCATCATTAATATCTTTTCTATTGAGAGCACATGTTCTAATAAATCTTTGATAGCTTTAGCAGCTCTTATTTTTGTTATTTTTGAGTTCACACCAATATTATCCTTACTGGTCTTATCTGACTCAGCGGAGGCTATGCTTTCTTGATCACTTTCCTCCTCACTATCAACTGAGTCAGCGATGTCAAAAAAGGCTTTTATTTCTGGGCTTTTTGTTATTTTCACACCCATCTTTAAAGATTTCTCAGTTCTTACCTGCCAATTCCGAACTCCCTGTATGGGCCACCACTTGTTGCCACCTGTAGCAACTGCTGCTTGCAGGAACGATGCTGTGGGAGAAAATTCGGAGGCAGAATGGAAATGAAAAAGTTCTTTTATTCTTCTTTCTTCTAACTTCTCTCTCCAGCTCCAACAACCTTTCCAACTCCAACTCCAACCACCCCTCTCACTCACCCTCACCTGGTTAAATACTTTTTGCCTTAACAAGGACATGTGCTAACAGCTCAGCTTACAGGTGTGTCACGCAGTGTTCACGGGCATAAAAAGATTCTTAGATCAGGTGAAAATACTTGAACACCTTTATGGCTCTCAGCTAGCCACCATCTTAGCTATCTCCTCAATTAGGGCTCTTACGATGGTATAACATAAAAAGACCAAATTTAAGAATTATTAAGATAGAGAAAGGCATAGAGTTCCAAACCAAAGGAATGAACAATCTATTCAATGAAATAATATCAGAAAATTTTCCAAACATGAAGAATGACTTAGAAAATCAAATACAAGAGGCTTCCAGGACACCAAATGTACAAAATCACAACAGATCCATAACAATTCACATTATAATGAAAATGCCTAGCATACAGAATAAGGAGAGAATTTTAAAAGCCACAAGAGAAAGAAACCAATTATATATAGGAGGGAAACCAATTAGATTATGTGCATATTTTTCAACCCAGACCCTGAAAACTAGAAGATCAGCTCTGAAAGAAAATGGATGCCAACCAAAAATCTTTGGGTTTTTGTTGTTGTTGTTGTTGTTGTTGTTGTTTTGTTTTGTTTTTGTACTGGGGATTGAAATCAGGGGCTCTCAACCACTGGGCCACTTCCTCAGCCCTTTGTTTTGTTGTTGTTGTTATTCAGAGACAGGGTCTCACTGAGTTGCTAAGTGCCTTGCCATTGCTGAGGCTGGCTTTGAAGTCGCAATCCTTCTGCCTCAGCCTCCCAAGTGCTGGGATTACAGGTGTGCACCACCATGGCCAGCCCAACCAAAAATCTTATATCCAGCAAAATTAAGCTTTAGATATGAAGATAAAATAAAAACCTTCCATGATAAACAAAAGTTAAAAGAATTTACAACTAGAAAGCCTGCACTACAGAATATCCTTCGTAAAATATTCCATAAGGAGGAAATTAAAAACAACAATGAAAATTAGTAAAGGGAGATATTACAATAAAGGAAAAGCCAATCAAAGGAGAAATCAAGTCAACTTAAATACCAAAAATAAACAAAAATGACCAGGAATGCAAATCATGTCTCAATAATAACACTGAAAGTTGAGGACCTAAAATCACCAATCAAAAGACCTAGACTGAAGGATTGCATATAAATTTTTTATAAAGACCCCAAAATATGCTGACTTCAAGAGACTCATCTTATAGGAAAAGACATCCACAGACTGAAGTGAACAGTTGGGGAAAAACCTACCACTCACATGGACTGCAGAAACAAGCAGGGGTTTCCATCCTCATATCAAATAAAGTAGACTTCAAGCCAAAGTTAATCAAAAGGGATAAAGAAGAACATTTCAGACTGCTTGAGGGAACAATACATCAACAAGACCTAACAATTATAAATATATATGCCCCAACAATGGAGCTTCTATGTTCATCAAACAAATTCTTTTCAAGTTCAAGAGTCAAAGACCACAACACAGTAATTCTGGATGACTTTAGCACACCTCTTTGGCCACTGGATAGATATTCCAAACAAAAGCTAAATAAAGAAATTATAGAACTCAATAATACAACCAATAACTTAGATTTAACAGACATATATACAATATTTCATCCATCAATGAGTGAGTACACATTATTCTCAGCAGCACATGGATCCTTCTCTGAAATAACCATATATTATGCCACAAAGCAACTCTTAGCAAATATGAAAATGTAGACATACTACTCTGCATTCTATCAGATCATAATGGAATGAAATTAGAATTCAATGATAAAATAAAAAATAGAAGCTACTCCAACACCTGGAGACTAAATAGTATGCTATTGAATGAAAAATGGGTTGTAAAAGACATCAAAGAGGAAATTTAAAAATTCTTAGAGGTAAATGAGAACACTGATATAACATGTCAAAATCTCTGGGATGCTATGAATGCAGTACTAAGAGGAAAGTTCATTGCATGGAGTTCATTCTTTGAAAGAAGAAAAAGTCAACAAATAAATGGCCTAACATTACATTTCAAAGCCCTAGGAAAAAAAAGCACAAATCAACACCAAAAGTAGAAGACAGGAAATCAGAGCTGAAATAAATGAAATTGAAACAAAAGAAACAATGGAGAAAATTGACAAAAGAAAAAGTGAGTTCTTTGAAAATAATAAATAACATTGATAAACCCTTAGCCATGCTAACAAAGAGCAGGAGAGAGAAAACTCAAATTACTAACATCCATGATGAAAAAGGAAATATCATGATGGACACTACAGAAATAAAGAAGAAAATTAGAAGTTATTTTGAAAATTTGTATTCCAACAAAATAGAAAATATTGAAGGTATCAACAAATTTCTAGAGTCATATGATTTGCCCAAACTGAATCAGGATGATATACACAAGTTAAACAAATCAATTCAAAGCAATGAAATAGAAGAAGATGCCATCAGAAGCCTACCAACCAAGAAAAGCCCAGGACCACATGGATACACAGCTGAGTTATATAAGACCATCAAATAAGAACTAATACCCATACTTCTCAAATTTTTCCATGAAATAGGAAAAGAGGAAATATTTCCAAACTCATTTTATGAGGCCAATATCACCCCGATTCACCAAAACCAGACAAAGACACATCAAAGAAAGAAAACTTCAGACCAATATCTCTAGTGAACATAGATGCAAAAATTCTCAATGAATTCTGACAATTTGAATACAAATACATATCAAAAAGATAGTACACCACAATTAAGTGGGATTCATTCCAGGGATGCAAGTTTTGTTCAACATACAGAAATCATTAAATGTAATTCATCACATCAGTATACTTAAAGATAAGAATCATATGATCATCTCAATACATGCAGAAAAAGCATTCTACAAAATAGAGCACCCCTTCATGTTCAAAACCCTAGAAAAACTAGGGATAACAGGAACATATCTCAACATTGTAAAAGCTATCTATTCTAAACCCAAGACCAACATCATTCTAAATGGAGAAAATTTGAAAGCATTCCCTCTAAAAACTGGAACAAGAGAGGGATGCCCTTTTTTACCACATCTATTTAACATAGTTCTTGAAACTCTAGCCAGAATAAGTAGACAGATGAAAGAAATTAAAGGGATATGGAGAGGTAAAGAACTCAAGCTATCAATATTTGCCTATGACATGATTTTATACCTAGAGGATCTAAAAAATTCCACCAGAAAATTTTTAGAACTAATAAATGAATTCAGCAATGTAGCAGGATATAAAATCAACACCCATAAATTAAAGGTGTTTTGTACATCAGTGACAAATCCTCTGAAAGAGAAACTAGAAAACTACCCCATTTACAATAGCCTCAAAACACAAAACAACAACAACAACAAAAACTTGGGCATCAACTTAAAGAAAAATGTGAAAGACCTCTACAATGAAAACTACAGAATACTAAAGAAAGAAATTAAAGAAGACCTTAGAAGATGGAAAGATCTCCCTTGTTCTTGGATAGGCAGAATTAATAATGTCAAAATGAACATACTACCAAAAGCATTGTACAGATTCAATGCAATTCCAATCAAAACCCCAATGACATTCCTCATAGTAATAGAAAAAGCAATCATGAAATTCATCTGGAAAAATAAGATACCCAGAATAGCCAAAGCAATCTTTAGCAAGAAGAGTGGAGCAGGTGGCATCACTATACCAGACCTTAAACTATATTACACAGCAATAGTAACAAAAACAGCATGATATTGGCCTCAAAATAGACATGTAGACCAATGGTACAGAATAGAGGACACAGAAACAAACCCTCATAAATACAGTTATTTAATACTAGACAAAGGCGCCAAAAACATACATTGGAGAAAAGATATCCTCTTCAACAAATGGTGCTGGGAAAACTGGAAATCCCTATGCAGCAAAATTAAATTAAGCCCCTATCTCTCACTATGCACAAAACTCAACTCAAAGTGGATCAAGGACCTAGGAATTAAACCAGAGACACTGCGCCTAATAGAGGAATAAATAGGCACAAATCTTCATCATGTCCGATTAGGCCCTGACTTCCATAACAAGACTGCTACAGTGCAAGAAATAAAATCAATACATGGGATAGATTCAAACTGAAAAGCTTCTTCTCAGCAAAAGAAATAATCAGTGAGGTGAAGAAAGAGCCTACAGAATGGGAGCAAATTTTTTCCACGCATACATCAGATAGAGCACTAATCTCTAGAATATATAAAGAACTCAAAAATCTTAAGACCAAAAAAAAAAAAAAATAACCCAATCAATAAATGGGCAAAGGAACTGAACGGACACTTCTCAGAAGATGATATACAATCAATCAGCAAATATATGAAATAAATGTTCAACATCTCTAGCAATTAGAGAAATGCAAATCAAAACTACTCTAAGATTTCATCTCACTCCAGTCAGAATGGCAGCTATCAAAAACACAAGCATCAATAAATGCTGGTGAGGATGTGGGGAAAAGGGAACACTCATACATTGCTGGTGGGACTGCAAATTGGTGCAGCCAATCTGGAAAGCAGTATGGAGATTCCTAGGAAAACTTGGAATAGAAGCACCATTTAACCCAGCTATCCCACTCCTCTGTCTATACCCAAAGGACTTAAAAACAGCATACTACAGGGACACAGCCACATCAATGTTTATAGCAGCACAATTCACAATAGCTAAACTGTGGAAGCAACCTAGATGCCCTTCAGTAGATGAATGGATAAATAAATTGTGATATATATACCCAAAGGAATATTACTTAGCATTAAAAGAGAATAAAATTATGGAATTTGCAGGTTAATGGATGGAATTGGAGAATATCATGATAAGTGAAATAAGCCAATCCCCCAAAAACGAAGGCCAAATATTTTCTCTGAAATGTGAATGTTGATCCATAATGGGGATGGCGGGGAGCATGGGAGGAATGGAGGAACTTTAGATAGGGCAAAGGGGAAGGAGAGGAAGGGAGGGTGCATGGGGGTAGAAAGTTGGTGGAATGAGATGGACATTATTACCCTAAGTACATGTATGAAGATATGAATGGTGTGACTCTACTTTGTGTACAACCAGAGACATGACAAATTGTGCTCTATATGTGTACTATGAATTGAAATGCATTCTGCTGTCATGTATAACAAATTAGAATAAATAAATAAAAATTTTAAAAAAGATAATTTTTGGCAGAAAATCAGTGGGCATCAGCAGGATCCCAACAGGAATATCAAAAGTAGTTTCATAGACAAAACATTATGCTGGAAGAAATCAGGTAGAACACCTCAGGAATAATTGGTAATAGGTACCAGGGTATCAGGCATACATTAGATGTTTCGGAAAGTACCCAAGACTTGGTGAGGATGAGGGACAAGCAAAAGCAAAAGCAGAGTCTTAATCCAATTCAGATCAATGATACAGAATAGTTTCTGGTCACTAGAACTAAATCTCAGAAACAAGGAGACTCAATCTCAAGAATAAAGCAGAACCTATCTAGAACGAAATCATAAGGCACAGCCTAAGCAAAGTAAAAGCTCCTTAATCTGCAGTCCTCTCAGAGCTGAACTTGGGTTTTTGTGTGCTTTCCAGGGGTGGGGGATGGGTCTATAATGGAGAGGATTGGGTAGGGCTGAGGACAGTGTCAAGACTGTATGGCTATGGAGAGAGGAGGATATTGGGACAATGAATAATACAAACCCTGAAATGTTAGGGTGAGAATATACTATCTATACTGGATATCTCTTATTTATTTAGTTGCTTGTTTTCCCTGCTCTTCTTCTGGTAATAGCTCATTTGCTAGTTTCTCTCTGATACCCCTTCCCATCTGCCATAAATGTAGGTAGAGCGGTATGTTCAAATACCTTGTTCACCTTAGGCTTAGGAACTTAGCTAAATCAATTGTACTCTCTTTCCCCAAATTTGAATGTCAAAGGAAGAAGTAGAAAATAACTGATATTGTTTCATTCTTGAGTCCAGACTTGAATGGACACAGATTGCCAAAGCTGTTCTAGTTCCTGAACTTTCTGAAGTCTGGGTCCTCAAAATTTCCTGAATTCTGGAAATATCCATGCACCTGTGGTGCATGATTTCTTTCATTAAAATTAGCTGAGGCCACTTCTATTTCTTGCAACCAAAGTGTCATAAGTGAGTCAGTATCAAAAATCACAGCAAGATTCCAGTTCTTATCAGAATCAGCCTTCTCTGGCAGAGTAAGAATCAATGTCCCTGAGTCTGCAATTTGTAGAGACCGAAAGAGCTGCAGAATCATATTTCTTCTCGATCCTACAAAGTCAGGCAGACTCTTCTAACCTGCCTTCCTCCCACCCTCTGTTCTGATACCTAATGAATACATTTTCTTAAGCTCCAAATTGCTTAAGGCATGACCAAGCTCTCTATGATTTCTCTAAAATTTGAAATATGTCTATGTTATAGTTAGCTAAATATTTTCTTCCATGTTCAATATCTGAAAGAAATGTCAGATCTAAAATAAATGTGGGGTTGAAAATTTAGCTCAGTGGCAGTGTGTTTGCTTAACACATGAAAGAAGGTCCTGGGTTTGGTCCTTAGCCCTTGGGAGGGGGGAAGACTTTTAATAAATTCATTATCATACAAACAATATAGTTTTTTATATAATGAAGTTAAGTGAAAATATTGTGGACTGGCAAATATTTTTACTTTAAATTAGATTAATTTAAGCATAAATACTTTGTTAGTGATGTGACCAAGAAAATGACACTTCCTATTAAAAAGCTAAAAGGGAAAATAAAACTTTTTAGGTCAAGGTTGAAAGATTTAAAAAAAAAAAATACTGTTTTGGAATTTACAAACTTTGAACAGACATGAAAAGTTTTTTTCTAGGTCTTTGATCCAGTGTTAACATTTTCATTATAAAAACTCAGAGATCCATAAGTGGGGAAGATAGAACAATGGTCCTTAAACTATAAAGAGGTAACTGAAGTTATTCATAGCCATTTTCACTGGCAATCAATAAGATATTGATTTTCTATTCTTGCTACTCTTGCAGTAATGTCCTTGGCTTGAAACTCAACCTAAGATAGGAAATATTAGCAAATAAAACAATTCCAGTCTAAGGACATGGAAAGAGGAAACAAAAGAGTGAAAGCCTGGATATCCTTCAGAGATAAAAGTAATTGTCTGCTGTTGGTTAATCTGCTGGCCAGAAGTTGGTACCACATGCCCCAGCCTGAGAGTCGGCCCAGTGAAAAGTTCCAGGTTTCATTCTGTTCCATAGTGAAAGTCCAGACCTGTATCTTAGCTAGTTAGGAGCATCTGTATCCACAGCAATAGTCAGATGAGTGTTTGGGTCTGGGTGGATTCATACCACCGTTACTGCAAGACCTGCTCAAAGTGCATGCCCCACTGACGGTGAGTCAATAGCTGAGTACACATGAAAAGTGGAATCTCATTCAAATTTAAAAGGAACGGATCAAATTGGAAAATTTTAAAACTAATATGCATTAAAACACAGGCCATTAAAAAGAAGCGCTGGGGAATTCATTCCAGAATGGAACACAGTGATTTCTTATGAAATTGAGCATGTTGAAGATTATGTTGAGTAATTCACAGGTTAAGATCAAAGCCCAAATTTTCAACTGGGAAAACTGGATTCCAAATAAAAGAACATACAAATTAGAGTTTTATTTGACAAGTAGAGTTTTCATAACTTTAAGAAATTCAATAAAAATGACTTTCAAAGAACAAATCTATACCTTCCTGGTTTTACAGTATTATTTTTCATTGTAATTAATCCACACATGCACAAAAAGTATAGATGGTAGAAGGTGAACTGTGTCTACCTATAAATCACAGAGTGTTTTTAAGACATATGCTTTTCAGTATTTCTTCAGCATCTTTTAAAAATATTTTTTTCTGGGGAACATTCAGTGTTTGATAAGCCATAAGTCCAAAGGAAAGTCATCGTTATTTGGTATTGAAAGTACTAAGATAGGTCACTCAAGCAATTTTCAAAAGACATTTCAAAATAGTAATATGAAAATTTAGTAGTTAATCTTCTGGAGTACAATATTTGGGGCATGGGCCACATTCATTCTCACAAACCAAAACCTCGTATAACTATATAGGAAATGTGTACCTTGTCGCAAATGGCACAGAGTTACATAATGTCAAAGACCTGAAATTCAACTTGCCATGTGAGGGGCAGTCCATGTCAAAAAGGAGTAAGCCACCAGTACCACACCCTACTGAAATCTGAAGTGTCCATGCAGGTGGCTCCCTGTATCCCAGCATACTTGGTTAGGCTCCTCTTTTCAGAATTTTCCAAAGTAATGACAGAATGATTTTCTTAACCAACCCTACACAAATCTCCTTCTATGAAAGCATGGAATAAGCTCTTCTCCCTTCAACACACCTCTTCTCCGAGTAGGGGGGAAAAAACTATAGAAAAGAAAACCTTAAACTTTGTAGGCATATGCATTTTAATGAACCATAGTAACTATTCTTTTCTAACATTGAATGATATGCAATTCCATGCTGGTATTTTATAGACTTGTAGAATAATGGAACTGGAAATTACTTTATAGTTTATCTAATCTAATTCCTTTATTGATGAGACAAATTTCTGTCCTAAAGCTAGAGGATTGGCCCTGGTTCCCTTTTCCTCCAAAGCATAAAAATGATTGTTTTTGCCACACTTGCCATTCCACTGGCATTATTATAGTCTGTTCATATGCACCAGAATTACCCATTTATTCTGGGTATTAAAAGAAAAGCTTAGCTCTAAACTACACAATTAACTCTGCAAATTACACAAATACATTGCCTTGATTAAAACACCCATTTAAATGAGTAGTATCTGGTCATTAATGTGGAAGGCAAATGCTTACTGTAAATTTTTTTAATAGGCTAGAGTCCATTAGTGCACATGATAGTAATTAGATGTCAAAAATAAAACTGAAAAGGCTGTTGTGAGTCTTCCTTTTAGATCTGGTATTGTTGTCAGATACCACTGCACCAGATGGCCCCACATTAGATTTTCAAACATTCCAGAATATGCCATCCTCTGAAGCAAACAGTTATTTACTGGGAATCCAGGAGATCCAATACCCTCTGTCAAAAATCATTTGATACAAAGGACTCTGACTGATAAGCCATTGGCAAGATAAGTGATTATTGGAAAGAGACTTCAATAGTAATACAAGAAATCTGGGATTGTTTATTTTATATGCATAGGCTTAAATGAAATAAAATCAAACTGTTATGAAAGCATGCTATTCTGGTGATACAGTCATTAAAATTTAATTCAATTATTGTTTCTGGTCACCTACAATGAATGCCCATTGAAGATAAGATTTTGAGCAGCTTCATGGTTAATGCCATAAGACAATATAGAGAGCATGAATACAGTTGTTATGCATTTGATTCCTCTGATATTTTATACTTCTTTTTTTTAAATATTTATTTATTTTAGTTGTACACAATGCCTTTTTATGTATATGTGGTGCTGAGGATCGAACCCGGGTCGCGCACGTGCTAGGCGAGTGCTCCACCGCTGAGCCACAACCCCAGCCCCTATTTTATACTTCTTATGCCAGCATAATTTTCATTAGCATCTTCTTTCACTCTCTAAAGCATCCTGGTGTGTACAATAAATCTTAGGAAAAGGAGATCAAGGAAGGTTGGTAGAGGAGTTGTATCATTTGGTAGCAGACAGCTTGAAGTTAGTGAATGGCAATAGACTTGCTTTTTAAAAAGCAAGTAAATATACACAAAAATATTTTATTTCTTATGTTTCTAGGCTAAAATGGCCAAAAGTCAAACTCAAAATTTGATACAGTGTGTTCATGAATAATGAGAATTGAATCCATAGTTTTTTTTTTTATTTTGGTCTTGTATAAAAATTAAAGCAGTTACTAAAAAGAGTGGATCTTTAAGAACTGGACTAGGGATATTTGGAAGGAATTGAATGATTAATTAGGTAGCTTCTTCTTCCTTTTTGGATAAGGTTGTTTCTGCTTTCTTTGAAGACCTGATAGTGGCTTTCCTGAGGGAGTTATCATGTGCCTGACCTCACTGCCCCTGTCACCAGGTCTCTAATTAGATTCCCTGGGGAACAGCCCATGGAGGTCCTATTTGATTTATAAACAACAGCAGCCCTCTAGATTGGAGGGACTGCCTTGAGCTACCACAATAGAGTAGAGCTCTTTACTTAATTCCCATTCCCAGGTCCATGCAGGGACATCCCCAGAGCATCTACAGAAGGCTGGATACATTTATAAAAGTATGCTGTAATTACAAATACTCTTGCTAAACTTCCACAAAAGAAATTGTAATTGTGCATTGAGGACAGAGAAATTCACAGATCTTTCAGGAATTATTGGGCATTGGCTCTGCGCTAACACTAATTCCAGGTGGTGAAGATAAATTACCAAGGTGGTTCACTGGTTTAAAGAGGCCAGGTACTGTATAGAATTGTGACTCATGGAGGCCCAATGTGTTCCTAATTTTTATGTAGTGGTTATTTTCCTTAGTCCTAAATGTACTATCAGTATAGTTAACCTCAGCAAATAACCAAATCCCCACGCTGGATTCCTGACTCCTGAAGTAACAGTTAGTGTCTGTTTTTCCAGCATAATTATTACTAGTATTCCTTTTCATTTTTTCCTTATTTAATGTATATATGCATGTATGTGTATTTGTACTTATTTTGCAACACTTGGGATGAACCCAGGGTCTTGTAGATGCTAGGCAAGTGGTTTATCACTGAGCTACATCCCTAGCCCTAGAATTCCTTCTATATATTTTTTTACTATCAAAAATGTCCTGGTTTTGATGATAACCTGTATGGTTATCATACCTATTGTGGTAGGAAGAACCAAAGAAAATTTAGAACTCCCCCTTCCTGTCAGAAGAGTAAGTAAAAATCCATATTATAGTGGAAAGGAAACTGAGAGAGGCTGGGAACAGATGCAGTTAAATGCCATCTTGCAAGACTTAAAAAGATACAGAAGTAGCTTGTTTGACCTAAGCAGAATTCACCCTGGACTCGGAATGTGTTTCATAATCACTCTCACCCAACTGATTGTCATAAACTTATCTGTATTTCAAATCATAGTGGGCAATCCAGATATAATTTCTTTACTAGAGCAAATAAAATGAATTTGGGTGTGTTTCTATTGATCTGACAAATTTCAAAAAATAAATTTCTGACATATTTCAAAAAATAAAGTGTCTTAAAAAGTTTACTTTCAGTTGGCAGGAACAAGTAGTATATTTGTCTAATGATTACAACTCTTGAGCTCTGTGCCATAATTTAGTCTATAGAGTACTCAATTTAGTCTATAGAGTACTCACCATTTCATAGGACATCATGCTAGTCTACTACATTACTGTATGATGCTGATAATACCCAGGACTAGAAAGTAGCAGTGACTTTAGATGGGCCTTTCATCTGTCTAAAGCACATAAGGATAACCTCTTCAATAAAAAGGACAAGTTACTGTACCCAATACCATTAAAGAAAGAAACATAATACTTGATAGACTTCATTGGATTTTGGAAGCAATGAATGTGAGTCTTCAATCCATTTACACAATAACCCAATGGCTTCAAGCTTTGACTAGAACCTTGGACGAGGAAGGGTTCTATGCATCACTGCAGGCAGCCTCTGCTACTTCACTTTTGTGACTAGTGAATCCAACAGGACTAACTAGGTCATAAGATTTTGTAGCTAATTTGGAATACAATCTGAACTCTGTGGAAATTCATCACAGCAGAGGTTCCTAAGATATTTGAGTAGAAGCACATCTACTCTGCCAAGTGATAATTCTCTTTTTGGGGAATGACTTTTGATTGCTATTGGGTCCCAGTAAAGAATGAATGAAAGAGATTTGCAATAAAGTTGGACATTCTTTAAGATACTCTTGTGTTTGTATGATAAGCTCATAAACATTTGTCACACTGAGATAAATATAACTATGCATGGGCTCAAGTTTATGGACTTCCCCTAACCAACGGTCACCTGATATTTCCAACTGCTGAGTGTCCAATTTGACATCTGCAGTGATCAGACATGAACTTCCAATGTTATAATCAACTCCAGGGGAACCAGAAATGTGCTTGATATAAGGCTGATTAAATTTTTTCATGAAGGGGAGGTTTTGGATCATTATAGGAATAGACATTGATTTTAAATTTAAATTTGCTTTTCCTAAATGCCATGTATCTACAAGCATCATCATCTATGGATTTAATGAATATTATTTTTTATCCATTTACTTTTTAGTAAAATAAAGCAATATACTGACATCTGTGGAATCACAAGCATACTACGTTCCACACTTGAAAGAATTTGCCTTCATAGCATGGCAGAATGCCTATTGAACATTTAGCTATGTAGCTTAGGAACAATATTTTTCCAGGCTGGGGTGTTCTTCTGTAGATGCAGTCTGTGCTCTTAAATTAGTTTATTGTTGTTACTATAGCAAAATACCTGAAATAGGCTAATCTTATAAAGATAAGTGGTGTTATTTAGCTAACAGTTCTAAAGATTCAAGAACAAAGTGCCTATTAGCTTGGCTGTGCTAGGGATCTCACAGCTGATGGTATCACCATGGGAGCAGAGATGTGGGAGGAAGAAATCACACCACAAATCAAGAAAGCAGAGCAAGGGGATGGGCCAGCAACAATATTCCACTGAGCAACATCTCTTAAAGATTCTACTTCACGGAGCTGGGATTGTGACTCAGGGGTAGAGCGCTTGCCTAGCATGTGTGAGGCACTGGGTTCAATTCTCAGCAACACATCTAATAAATGAACAAAATAAAGGTCCATCAACACCTAAAAAAAATTTTGAAAAGATTCTACCTCCCAACATTTTCTCAGTAAAAACCAAGCTCATAACACATGAACACTTTTCTTAGTAAGAACCAAGCTCACAACACATGAACACTTGGGGGACAAACTCAAATCATAGTATTCCATCCCTGGGCCCCAAGGTTCATGTCCATCTCACAATAAAAAAACACACTCATTCCATCTCCAATATTCCCCAAATTTTTACTAGTCCAGTGCTGCTTAGTCCAAGTCAAAAGTCTTCTCTGAGATGCAAGACAAAGTGTTTCAGCTGTAAGCCCCTATTTAAAAATAAGTTATATACTTCTAAGATACAATAGTGGGATAGGGATAGGATAAACATTTCTGTTGCAAAAGGGAGGAATCAGGAAGTAGAAGGGACTAATCATCCTAATGCAAAGCCAAAACCCAGCAGGGAAATATTAAATCCTTGCATAGTCAGCTTTTCATTACTATAAAAAATACTTGAGGTAATTAATTCATAAAGAGAAAATGTTTATTTTGGCTCATAATTTTTTTTTATTTTTTTAATTTGTTCTAATTAGTTATACATGACAATAGAATGCATTTTGGCACATTGTACACAAATTGAGCACAACTTCTCCTTCCTCTGGCTGAACATGATGCAGAGTCACACAGGTAGTGTAATCATACATGTATATAGGGTAATAATGTCCGTATCATTCCACCATCCTTCCCATCCCATACTGCCTCCCCTTTTCTCATTCCCCCCTGCATAATCCTAAATTCGTTCATCCCCCTCCATTATGGATTAGTGTCCACATATCAGAGAAAACATTTGGCCTTTGGTTTTTTGGATTTGGCTTATTTCACTTAGCATGATATTCTCCTGCTCCATTCATTTACCTGCAAATGCCATAATTTCATTCTTCTTTAAGGCTGAGTAATATTCCATTATGTATATGTACCACATTTTCTCTATCCATTCATCTGCTGAAAGGCATCTGGGTTGGTTCCATAGTTTAGCTATTGTGAATTGAGCTGCTATATACATTGATGTGCTATGTCACGGTCATATGCTGATTTTAAGTCCTTTGGGTATAAACTGAGGGGTGGGATAACTGGGTCAAATGGTGGTTCCATTCCAATTTTTCTAAGGAATCTCCATACTGCTTTCCAAATTGGTTGCACCAATTTACAGTCCCACCAGCAATGTATGAGTGTAACTTTTTCCCCATATCCTCGCCAAAATGTACTGTTGCTTGTATTCTTGATAATTGCCATTCTGACTGGAGTGAGATGAAATCTTAGTTTTTATTTGCATTTCTCTAATTGCTAGAGATGATGAACATTTTTTCACGTTTGTTGATTGATTGTATTTCTTCTTCTGTGAAGTGTCTATTCAGTTCCTTAGCCCATTTGTTGATTATGTTTTTTTGTGTGTTTGTTTGTTTGGTATTAGTTTTTTGAGTTCTTTATATATCCTGGAGATTATTAGTTCTCTATTTGATGTGCATATGGTAAAGATTTTATCCCATTCTGTAGGCTGTCTCTTCATGTTATTGATTGTTTCCTTTGCTGAGAAGAAACTTTTTAGTTTTGAGTCCATCCCATTTATTGATTCTTGATTTTACTTCTTGTGCATTAGGAGTCTGATTAAGGAAGTCAGTTCCTAAGCTAACATGGTGAAGATTTGGTCCTACTTTTTCTTCTATTAGGAGCAGGGTCTCTGTTCTAGTGCTTAAGTCTTTGATCCACTTTGAATTGAGTTTTGTGCATGGTAAGGATAGGGCTTAATTTCATTTTGCTGCATATTGATTTCCAGTTCTCCCAGCACCATTTGTTGAAGAGGCAGGCTCTCTTTTGGCACCTTTGTCTAGTATGAGATAACCATATTTATGTGGGTTTATCTCTGTCTTCTATTCTGTATCATTGGTCTACATGTCTATTTTGGTGCCAATACCATGCTGTTTTTGCTACTTGCTCTGTAGTATAGTTTAAAGTCTGGTATTATGATTTGGCTCATAGTTTTGAAAGTTCTACTCCCTGATCAACTGGCCTTGCTGTATTAGGCCTGTGGCAAGGCAGCACATCATGGCAGGAGCATGTGACAGAGTATAACCCTTCACGAGTCAGGGAACAAGCAGAAAGAGGAAGGGGCCAGAGTCCCACAAACACCTTTGGGAACATTCCCCCAGTGACACAAGAACCTTTCACCAGGCTGTTTCTTATAGTCCCACCACCCCACTGTGAGGAACCAGCCTTCAACACTTGAACCTTTGGGCACAAGCTTAAAACATCTAAAGCATGGAAGCTTTGAATCAGAGACAAGTATTTGGTGTTCTTTCACCTACAGAGTCTTAGTTCAGGTTACTAATGCCTTAAAATGGGTAATTTATAAACAACAGAAATTTATTTCTCACAGTTCTGGAGGCTGGGAAGTCCAAGGTCAATATGCCAGCAAGTTCAGTGTCTGGTGAGACCTTGTTGTGCTTTGTAGGTGGGAACTTCTTTCTGTGTCCTCACATGAAAGGGACAGAGAACACATTTCTGTTCAATTGCTTATATGAGTACCAAGTCAGCTCCCAAAAAGCTTCTCTCTTTATACCATCATTTTTGGTGGGTATGTTTTAGCATATGCGTGTTGGAGAGACACAAACATTCAGAATGAATGCACACAGAAAGAACTATTATATGTCTGGCAGAATAAAATGGGGATAGAACCTCTTACTAGTCAACCTAGTGATCTTCTTGCCCTTTTTTATTTAGTCTCTGCTAATTTAGAATTTTGGTACTCAAAGATTTCTTCCACCTGATAAAAAATAATGTATGGTTCTACCTAGTTGGAAGCTATTTGATTCCACATACCATTGTAAAACAGGCTAAGAAAGGGATTATGATTATGTCTACCACAAAAAAGGTGTGCTGCTTACATTATGGAATCTTGTACTTGCATGTTTTATGATAATTTTTTGGTTTAAATCAGTGAAGTGTCTTTTTCTAATAAAATCAGTAAAACAACATTCTGGCAAATATCAGTGAAGAGTCTTGAAAGATACTTCATTTCCTGATTTACATAAAGGCAACATAGAGACTAGTGGAGTCCCTGTTGCACAAATGCTTGGGGGAATGGATTTTGACTATTCATGGTAAATGTAATTTCTACGAGTTAGGGGACTGAGGCAGTGTATAGATGCTAAACGAGGGATATCTAGGATGCCTCCTAATCATGCTAATCTTTTGTCATATTGGACATTTCCTTCTGTATATAGCCTTGTAATCCCCCAAAAACAAAATTTTGGGACTTGATTATCTTTACAAGTCTAGAAAAATTAGTTTGGATGAGGATGGAGCATGAGAAAAACTTCTTTTTAAGATAAATCCCTCAAATAAAACACCATGGATGATTTTCCAATGTCCTTGTATTTCTACAGGAAAATTGCTCATGAACAGAGTCTTGGTCCCATGTCTGAATGATAGTTTCCAGGAGTATGAATATGGGATTTCTGGCTTTTGTGGCTTCTGTAACAGAAGGTATTATAGAATGAAGAATTTTGCTCAAATTTCTAATATGCTGGAAGCCTTCCCCACCTCACACACACACATAGAAGACAATTTAAAAAGTCAACTATCTAATGTCACTATAATTAGTGTGTGGTCTATTTATAAAAATAATTGTCAACCTGTGAGTGAAATAAAAGAAAAATCTTTTTTTTGTAAAAAATATCTGATTCTATGAAAGAAATTTAGGCTCAAAACAGCCTTGTTTCAATACAACACAATTCCAGTGCTGCAAAAGAATTTTGACAATCTTATAATTTATTGAAGTCATGTTTAGCTTCTGAGGGAAGAATATCACATAACCCTGACAAGTATAATGACAAGTTGGCTGTGATATTTCCTCCCCATACTGGAGGTGACTAGTTATATAACTTCCTGGGTACATCCACTGTCTTGAAATATCATATTTGCTTGTCTAGATTCCATTCAAGGAATTAGGGGATGTTGCAAGGTGTTGCCTGAAGAAGCCAGGGAGGAGGCTGAGCAGAGCAAGGTGAAATATTTTCCCTAAGCAGTCAGAAGTAGCATAACCAAAGGGGTGATTATAAATTTTGATGGGCAAGGGGTGCCAAAGACAAGGAAAAAAATTATGAATGAAGTCAGGTGCTGGGTAAGCAAGGGTAAGTATGAAAATTGAAGGGTTGGGCTGGGGTTATAGCTCAGTTGGTAGAGCATTTGCCTAGCATGTGGGAGGCACTGGGATTGATCCTCAACACCACATAAAAATAAATAAATAAAATGAAGGTATTGTGTCCAAACAACTAAATAAAATATTTTAAAATAAGTTCAATGGTTAGGGGAAAGATTTTGGAGGGGAAAACTATCCACCAAAGATGCCTGAGTGAACAGTCCAGAGGTAAGAGGCCCTGCAGGACCAGACACTAGTCAGAAACCTTCTGAGCCCAGGTGGGGAGTCTGAATTATAAGTGACAGCTTAGAAAGTTAAAGCCTCCTGATTTCAGCCCAGAAAGTGGCTACTGGCAAAACTAATCTTCAGTAGAGTCGGATAGGTTCTTGCCTGCACCTATGCCCACAGCATAGTTGTGGGGAGGCAGACCTCTGCCACTGGGGAATGCCTCCCATATCCCTTTCTGGGTCACTGGGCTACTTTGCCTGTGAAGAAGAAAGGTGATCCCATTGGTCTCATTGAGTTACCTTAGTACTCTCATCACCTCTTCAACTTTTATTTGGAGACAGAGCTGGGTTGTACACACACACACACACACACACACACACACACACACACAAGCAATTCATTCTCCTCTTTTATGTTTGAGAAGTTAGAAAATGTTGTATGATTCGTGATAGAACTACCATTGGTCTACATGATTGAAAAGAATCATCCTTTTTCTCCAAAATTCTCAAGAAAAAGTAGGAAAATAGTTCCTGTAAATAATGCTATTTCTATCAGTACAAAATTCTACCAAATCACAATACAAAATATATGGTAACTTGAAACAAATGAGTGCTATTGTCTGAATCCTTCTAATCAAAGCACTCTAAACAAAATTCAGGAGTAGCCAAATACATGCTGTCATTCCTTAAAGCCAAAATTATTTTCTATAAAGTGAATTCTGAATTCTAAAACAGCTTACCTTTTTTTTTTCTAGATTGCTATCAATTCATAAAAAACTTTTAATTCCCAACCATTTAATTCTTGGTAGACTCCAAATCATCGAGTTTGACTCAATATTTTTGTGGTCTGATTTAATCTTCTATTAAAACATATTCTTTTTATTATTTTAATTTAAAAAATTTTTTGAAATGGGGTATCACTATCTCTTAAGCTAAAGTTACCAAATATGCCAAAACAAAAATAGGGGAATCATTTTGTTAAATTTCATTACATACAAAAGACATTACCTAGTTCTAAATTTCAAAGGACGAAAATTTTTTTCTGCATAATGAGAACTGATATTTTGTTCAATCAGCCCACACCGCTCATTAATAAGCAAAAGAGGCAAAAATTCTTGCCCTTATGGATCTGCTTGATATCTCATATCTATCCTTTACTTTCTGATCACCTGAACATTGGATTTCCTCATTCATTTGCTGCTTTTAATATTTACTTACTTAATTATTTCCAGATAACTTATGCACATAGTTGAAAAAATCTGACAGTGAAAAATATTGCATTCCTATCTAGTTTGTCCTCCTTTCCTATTTCCAGAAATAGCCACTCTTACTAAGTTTTTGTGTATCTGGACAGGCATTCATTGCATATCTGTTTGTTTATATTTTATACAAATGGCAACATGCTATGTATTGTATTCTGTACCTTGTTTTTAAGTTAATATATTTTGGGAATTTATCTATATCAGCACGTATCAGCCTCATTTATTTTAATAGAAGCATGGTTCACATATACGTATCAATCCACAATTTACTTAAATAGTTCACTATTTTGTTAGTCAGGATAGGCGAGGTTACATTGCAAAAGCAAAGAATGCCATTTTCCATGGTTTGTTTATTGCTTACAAAAAGTCTATTAAGGTTCTGGGCAACTCTCTGGGACAAATGCCTTCCACGCAGCTACTCAGTGATTGTTAGCAGTTCTATCATCCTATATCTATGGTACCTGAAACAAGTCACCTCAGTTGATGAGTAGAAGAGACAGCTCTGGCATAGAAGTAAACCCACACTGCTTCACTAAAAGAGGTGAAACACACCTGAGTTCAATTTCAGCAGAACTCATCTCTTGGCCTTCCCTAACTTCAAGGAGAGCAGGACACTAAAATTTTCCCATGTACCTAAACAAGAGGAGTTGGCCATGCAAATAATTAGAAAACCTTCAAAGAACTATATTTCAAAGCCATATTGAAGTAGGAATTTAGGGATATTAAGAAGATGGCAGGGCAGGGCACAAGAAAAATGCCAGTTGGAGTATATAAGATGGATGAGTCATCATGTCCCTGTTTAGGACAGGTCCCATTACCATGACAACTCCCACCGCTGAGAGCTTTTCTCCCATGGCAATTCCCTCCAAAGTTTCTGTATTCTAAATAGGCAAAAATAAAGAAAAATTGGGAACAAATGGGTCAAGGTCTTCAAACGGGTTCATGCAGAAAGGAGAGAGAATCACAACTCATCACATAGGACAAGACTTACCCAAAAATGAGGGCCTTGAGCCACTTTCTCTTGCTCAGCTCACTCTGCTGTACTTTTTGTCATGTTACCTTTACCTTCCCTTTGCCTTTTACTTCTGTATGTCTTGCTCTGTGAGCCTTGCTCAATTCTTTGTTCAGGACACCAAGAAACTGGACCCCAGCTGGATACCCCACTGGTATGAATTATTAGTCTGAACCTTCTGAGGGTGATACCTCACATATCTTTGGGTGGTCCATCAACACGGGTTAGCTAGGCAGCAGTAATCAAGTGTTTGCATCCCTAATAGCATAGCCTATTGGTGAACATCATTTTACAAGTATAAAATAGCTTAGTTAAAAAGTACTATTACAAGTTAGATGTGAATTATTGCTTCCATTTTCAGAAAAAGTAAACTTGGAAGATATATGGCAAATATTTGATGAATCATTTTAGTACTGGTTTGGTTCATAATCAAGTAAGTTATAGAGCCTCTAAGTTTAACAAGAAACATGAATGAGTACATCATCTTCATAGCAGCATAATTTACAATAGCCAATGGGTGAAGCAACCTAAATGTCCATCAACAGATGAATGGGTTAACAAAAGATGGCATATACATACAATGGGATATTGTTCAACCTTAAAAATGATGGAAGTTCTGCCACATGGTATCACATAAATGAACCTTGAGGGCATTGTGCTAAGCGAAAGAAGCCAATCATAAAAAGACAAATACTAGATGATTCCATTTATGAAACATCCTAAGTGGTCAAATTCTTAGAGAGAAAAAATAGAATGATTGTTGCCAAGCACTGAAGGGAGAAAGCAATGGGGAGTTATGATTTAATGGCATGGAGTTTCAGTTTTGCAATATGACAAGAGCTCTGAAGATGTATGGTTGCACAATGTGAATATGCCTAATTCCACTAAAATATATGCTTAAAAATAGAATGGTAAATTTTATGTTTGGGGGCTGGGGTTGTAGCTCAGTGGTAGAGTGCTTGCCTAGCATGTGTGAGGCCCTGGGTTCAATCCCCAGCACCACATAAAACTAAATAAAGAAAATAACAGTATTGTGTCCATCTACAACTAAAAATAATTTTTTAAAAATCTATGTTTGGTATTTTTATCACAAAAAAGTGTGAATGAGCTAAAAATATAAAAAAACAAACAAAAACCAAAAAACTTTAGAAAATGCAACAAGAATCCATGAGAAACCCTGTATTATTCTGCATCCGTAAAGAAACTGAAGAGGCAATAGACATGAAAGAAATGAACTATCAAGCTAGTAAGAGGGAATTTTGTAGCCAAATAACCAAATTAGTGATCTACAGCATAAAACAGTTTCAGGTGGTAACGAGATCTAGGGTATGGCCATGGGAACAGGTGACTGAAGCAAAATGAAAGAAATGTTAATAAAATATGTGCATGTTAAAGAGCCAAGAGACTCGAACTTTGGTGAGACAGCCATATGGATGTTTAAATCACCCACGAGGAGGGCAGAATCTGGGATGAAAGAGAAGACTGTGAGAAAGGAACCAAATTCTATGAATGAGTAAAATAGTCTGAAAATTTCACCCTATTTGGTTAGCATTCCTAGACTATATTTAGTTTCTAGATATCTAAACTATACCAGCTGAGCTCAAAAGAGTGGCTTATATAAATGAGAATGACAACTAGCTAAGAAGAGAAATGTAGCGATGCCATGGACTGTTAAGTCTGCAACAGCAGCACATTCCTTCCCTGCAGGAAATCTGCGTGGGAAAGCACTTCACAATCAGAAGCTATTTAGTGAACATGGAATGAAAGAAAGGGTGGTGATGGTTGACAAGGGAAAAGTGAGAATTGTAGTGTTTAAATGCCTAATGACATCATCCTGCAGTAATTTGATTTATCAGCCTGCAAAGTAAGGTCACATGTCACAGGGACCCAAAGAGCTGCATTGGGGTTTGAGCATCTCCTAGCCACTGAACCCACCAAGTGGGTATTTCCAAGTCTGCCTTCTGATGTCTCTTTGCTTCTAGGCATTCAGGTTCAGTACCCAACTTTAATTGATCCAGTTTTTTCTTCATGAAAATAATGGCATCAGTTAATATGTAACCAGCTTTAATATGACTAAGAAGACATGCTGCTTTTGTAAGTTATGTTGACATTTGCTATGGACTGAATGTTTGTATCCCTGCACCCTGCACCCTCGCCCCCTCCAACCAAATTCCTGTGTTGAAGCTCACTGTGATGGCATTTGGAGGGAGGGGTTTTGGAAAGTAATTACATTTAATGAAATCATGAATGTGGAAAAGAGGTACATGATCTCCCTGAGGGCATGCGTCAAGGAAGGCTATGTGAGGCCATAACCAGACCCCTACCAACACCCTAACTACGCTGGCACCCTGATGTCAGACTTCCAGCCTCAGAAACATGAGAAATAAATGTTTGTTGTTTAAGCCACCCAGTTTGTGGCATATGTGGCACATGTTATAGCAGCCCAAACTAAGTATCATTCCTTGGTGTCAATTTTAGTAGACTCTTAAAAGCTGTGTATTTGCATTACTTTATATCAACTAGAATTTTACTTATTCTTTAAAAAATTTTTACTTGTAGATGGACACAATACCTTCATTTTATTTATTTATGTGGTGCTGAGGATCGAACCCAGTGCTACACGCATGCAAGGCAAGCACTCTACCACTGAGGCACAACTCCAGTCCCTATAATTTTACTTTTACTTTGATATTATCATTATTTCATCATGTTTAGATTTTTTAAATGACTGATACTCAGAATGCCCCCTTGATCATATTATTATTTAATTAGTTTTCATTGTTTATTTCAGTGATTCTTATAAGCAAAAAGCACTTCCACTGGTACATTATGTACTGAGGTCTCAAGAGTTCTAAATTAAACTGAGTCCATCATGGAAATATTTCAATTCCTAAAATAATGATCTGACATGGACCAAGGACCACTCTAAAAAAATGTGTTCTTAGTCTCAACTCTGGAAGTGGCTGCATTAGTTGGATTTTATTGAGATATCTATTCAATTTTGAAGGACCATTTAAAGTGCTGTATCTTATTTTGTATTGGGCACTTAGAGAGGTGCATTAACACTTTCAAGTCTCTAGAGAACCTTTGAGTTATCACATTAAGTAGGGAAAAAAAAAAACTGTACTGTCCTAAGAATGAAGTGTTTTTTCACTTACCCTTATAGCTCCAAAATTTCAATTTATTATCCTTTTTTTATAGATAGCTCATTATACATGCAGATGGAAAGGAACATTGGCACATATTAACCCAAGTTACTTAGTTTGGGACATTTAAGCTTAAAAATAACTTTTCCTTAAAAATATATATTAATGACCAAATAATTAAAAAATACAAAGAAAATATAAACAAGCAAATCCAAACTAAACAGTTTGTACTTAACACTTGATTACATTGTCTTGCAATTTTTTTATCTGTGTCTCTTTTCAGACTTTTATTTTGTGTGAGCAAATAGGTGTTTTTATATATGCAATCAGATATACTATACATATCATTTGGTAACTTATATTTTGCCTAAATTGTCAATATCTTTCTATGTTGATACACATAAATTAATATCTTTGTTTTTTACTTTTTAAAAATCTCCACGAAGGGCTGGGGCTGTAGCTCAGTGGCAGAGCACTTGCCTAGCATGTGTGAGGCACTGGGTTCCATCCTTAGTACCACATAAATATGAAACAAATAAAATAAAGGCATGCTGTCCATCTACAAAAAAGAAAAAAAACTCCATGAAATTTTCTTGTATGAATGGATATACCAATGTTATTTATTTATTTCTCAAATAATGGAAATGATTAAAGATCTGAATGGTACTTATATACTTTGTATACAAGCAGTTGTATGTAAAAAGATGATATACTTGTGCATTATGAATAAGTAAATAAATAATGGTACTGATATACTTTGTATACAAGCAGTTGTATGTAAAAAGATGATATACTTGTGCATTATGAATAAGTAAATAAATAATCTAAAAATAAAAAAATAATGGAAATGAAGGAATGTTTTTTCCAAATATTTTATTATAAGTAACTTTGCTATGAACATGTTCATTCCTATTGCAATTCATTCTTTTTATTTTCTCTCTCTCTTTTTTTTTTTTTTTTTTTTTTGTGGTACAGGGGATTGAACCCAGGGCCTTGTGCATGCAAGGCAGGCACCCTACCAACTGAGTTATTATTCCCCAGCCCCCGGCAATTCATTCTTGGTAATAATTTCTAGAGATGGAATTCATCCCAAGAAAATAATTTTGATGCTTTTTGCCAGGCTGCACAAAGTTTTTCTGATTCACTCTCTGAATATATGTGTTCATTTTCCCACACCTTCATTAGTACTAGGCATTATTACTCCCTTTTCTTTCTGCTGAGAGACAGAAATGGATAGTAATTCTGGAATTACACTTGAATGTGCATACATTTGATATTCTGGGAACCTTTTAGGAAAAAAAAAAAAAAAAGCCACAAAATGGAGCCAGCATGATAGCATCTGGGTATTGGTCAGTTTCTCCATTTCACCCATTGCCCTGCATCTCCTGATCTTTGTTCTCTGTTTCATTGAGGCAGAAAAATATCATCTCTGACACTGAACTACAGCACTAGCCCTTTCATTTCCAAATTTAGTAGTGATGAGCACATATACCTAGATTTGAAGCCATGAAGTTTTTCTCTAGTCTTAATTGTCTCTATTGGTCTAATCACAAAGTAAAAAACTTCTCTTGAAATGTCTCTTGCAACTAGTCTTCCATCAACAAAAGTGAGGAAATCTTTATTTTACACATCTTTAAGGTTTAGTTTATATATTACATCCTCATAGTTCACCAGTCTCTCCCTCAAACTAAACCATACAATTGATTATTGTATGTGCCAATCTTGTGACATATTTCCCTCTGGCATACGGAGGAATCTCTTTCAAGTGTATGTACACCTAACCAAAGTATAAATTTCCTGATATAAGTTCTATTTCTTCCTTTTCTCTGCATCTTTGCAAATACATTTTTCTTTCTTTTACTCTTTCTTTCTCTACAATATTAATACACAGATATGTCCCAATTAAAATCAAACCCCTAAGGACCTCCCATCTTCTTGAAGTAGCCATCTTTTTCTTCTTCATAACCAAATTAGAAATAGTATACTCTTGATAATCCATTTCCTCTTCTCACATTTGCTCCTCACTATAATCTAATTAAGCTTCTGCCCCACCTACTACAACTTCACCCTTCCAAATTTTGAATAATTTTTTAAATAACAGAATTCATTTTTGTTTAGTTTAGTTTTGCATATCTTTTTAAAAAACAAAACAAAGAAAATTATACACTTTGTTGCTGAAAATATCTGTTATTAGAAAAGTGGTTCAAATTCCTATCATGAAAAACAAAGATAGGTATGCCCTTAACCACCTCTTATACTTGTTTTTCTGTTCTAACACATCAACTCTTTCTCATTTCCACTGACTTAACATGCTGTTATCCATGCTCTTGGCTCAGCCTCTCTGTCTGTCTGTCTGTCTGTCTGTCTCTCGTATACACACACACATATAGATAGATGTAGATATATAGATATATATACACACACATATATAGATAGATGTAGATATATAGATATATCTTTATGAATCCGAACAACTCATATTTACCTTACTTACCTAAAGTTTTGCTTTAAATGTAGGTCAGATCCTTCTGTTATTTTATTGCACCCTGCTTTCATCCTGGCACTAATCACAAAAGTAACTGATTATGAGCATAGTTATTTAAGGATCTCATCTCCACCAAACTATAAACCCTATGAAGTTCAGATACTGTGGATCTTTAGCTTCTTTGTATTCCTAGATCCTAGCACAGTGCATGGCACATATCAGGCACTCAATAAATGTTTGTTGAATGGATTGTAGTAAGATGAAAGGAGGAAAGGTTTGGATGCATATGTAAATGTGTTGGTCCTAAGATGACAAGTTGAAAAAAATGCCTTTTGCAGTTATTCTCTTCTGTGTAAAGAGGGAAACAAGAAAATCTGATAATTATTAAAATTTGAAAATGGAAGAAAGCATGATGGTTTATGTTGGTTGTTGACACGACTGGATTATAAGACACCTAAAACACTGGTAGAGCACACTTCTGGGTGTGTCTGTAAGGGGGTTTCCAGAGAAGTTTGGCATATGAGTTCCCTGACTTGGGGAATCCCCATCATGAACATGAGCAACAATACCCAACAGGCTGGGGGCCCAGGTGGAATGAAAAAGGCAAAGAAGGGAGAAGCTCCTGTGTGTGCATGCACAACCCTTCTTGAGCAGGTTGTTTTTATTGCTGCTATTGCCTGTGGGTTTCAGATTCCCAATTCTTTAGCCTTTAAACAGATATATACTAGCAACTCTTTAGGTAGCTTTCAAGCCGTCAGCCTCAGAGTGGGGTTGCATCATTGGTTTTTCTTTGTCCAGATTCTTTCCAGACTCTTGGGCTGAGAAGCTACTTGTTCTCTGATTCTCCAGCCTGCAGAGAATAAATAGTTCACTATGGGACTATTCAACTTCCAATTTTATAATCCAATCTAATAAATCACCTCTTATAAATATGTGTGTGTGTTCATTTTGTTTCCATTTTTATTGGTGCATTATAATTATACATAATGGTGGGATTTATTGCTATATATTTGTTCGTGAACATATTGTAGCAGTAATTTGGTCAGTTTCATTTCCCAATAGCTCCTCTTTTGATTCTGTTCCTCTGGCAAACGCTGACTAATACAGATTGAATTGGATCTTGAGAATAAGGCGACATTTTGGAAAAACCATGGTGAAGAACTGGAGTGTTAGCTAAGTAACAAACACCTTTGTAGGTCGTGCGAGGGTTATAGTCAAGAATCTATAGCAACATTAACCTGCATAATGTGGGATTTTCTTCAGCAGAATGTCAGAGCCTGAGTAGACTTTATAAAGGCAGACAAATAGATTCCTTTAGGGTTAGTAGCATTCCGGGAGATAGAACAGATGAACAATTTGGCAAAGGAGTTTAGAATATTAGGAAGAGAATTGAAGTATTGGATTATAGTAAGAAAGCTGTATTAAAAAGGAAGTGAAGTCAAAGTGTTACCAGAAAACAGATAAAAGTTCAATGGACTAGAGAACTGAGAGGCTTAGAAAATCTTATGAGAGTATAGTTAAAAAAAAAAAAAAAAAGAAAGAAAGAAAAAAAAAAGAAAATGAAGATTTGGTCCTAGCACAGAATACTTCGTTATTTTTAAGATGAAATGTTTTCTATTGAATCTAAATTCCAAGGAATGACCATGGGAGTTGGTGGCAGAGGTGGGAAGATGGTGGTCATGGGAAATGTGTGAAGCAGATGACAGGTAGACCATCAGGATGTTACATCATCTAGGATGAAAGCCTAGCTTGGGACAGAGAGGAAAAGTAAGCTCAGTAATAAAATTTTCAGAGAATGGAAGGAGACATAACCAGGATAATTAAACAGTTTGGAGGGATTTACTAATAGAAAGTATAAAAGTGTGTGAGACTGCCTGAGGAAAGTTCATAGTATGAGCAAATGGAAGACCACCAATATTTACAGAACAAAGAAAGAAAAACTAGCCTAATTTAAAAAAGAAAGAAAGAAAAACATGGCCAGATAGATAAGAGAAGAACAAATATAAAATACCTAAAGTGAAGAAGATGACAGCAGTTACAATGTGCCTAGTACAGTGACTTCCATAGATTATAGTTGAAAAAAAGTCAATGAGAAAAGGGTCAAAAAGAGATGCTGATCATATTTGTTGATGAATGAGTTCTTGCCAACCTTATGAAAAATTATAGAGTGAATATAGGCATCAAATTTAGTGTTTTAGTTGTACCCTTCTTCCAGATATTCTCAGAAGTATGTAGTTATTGGGCATGGGATAAGAGTATCTTTCAATTTTTTCCACAATAAAACTACTTGTCCTTATTATAAATTTGCATTGGTTTTAAATTTTCTTAAGAGACTTTCTCTCCTCTGGGTAGGCTAGTGATTTGTTCTGTCCTAGCTCCTCACCTTCTTTAAAAACAAAGATTAGTTTATTCTCATGGGAGCATTGCAATTCAAGTGCTTTCCTAGTAAAAACTGTCACAAATTAAAAAGATGTGGTACTCTACAATAAATTTGGAAAAGCCACTATAACATTATCAATATTTAGATAAGTGTTTTCTGCTAGATATATACCCTTGGCTCTATTGATTTCTTACTATGTGAGTGTGATCTGGCTTGGAATATGTACAATGTTGTGAAGTGTTTACTTGAAGATTTATTATTTTCCAAAGTAGAAGTGGAATAAGATACCAATCATTGTATCACTAGAAATAATATGCTAAAATATGGATGAAACAGTTTTTTATTTGAAATGCATGCTACATGTACTAGATAATACTTCTTTGGAAACAAAAATGTACGTAACATGTTATTTTACATATGTTTCTATGCATATGTAAGTGCATAGAAAGTAGCTATCTATCCATGGCCAATATTTGCTGACTACCTGTTATGGGCCACACACTATACTAGGCACTTTGGGTACAGCAGTGCATAAGGCAAAGGTAGTCCTGCTTCCCAAAGATCATAGTCTGTAGGAAAAGAAAACATTAAACTAATATTTCAAGGATGATAACTACTACTACAAAGGTGGAAATATATAGTGCTATGAGGATGTAAAACAAATGATTGGAAAGACACAATTCAAAATATTAATAGAGGTTATTTCTGGAAATTAAGAAAGATTACAGGTGATTTTATATTTTTCCATTTTTTATTTTCTGAACTTTCTATTTAAAGCAAAACTTTTTGTATTAATTAGGATTCTTCAGAGAAATAGAATGAATAGAATGGATAGATACATGGAGGAATAGATGAATAGATAAAGATGATAGATAGACAGATTTATTATGAGAATTAGTTCATGTAAGTATGGAGGCTGAAAAAGTCTCATGATATGCCATTTGCAACTGAAGAACCAGGGAAACTACTAAGTAATTCAGACCAAGAACAATGGTCTGAATATCAAAGGACCAATGGTATAACCCTCAGTCAGACGTTTAAGGCCTAAGAACCTGGGTGGGGGAACATGGGGTTACTGGTATAATTTACCTATCCACAAGCTGAGAACCTGGAGATCTTATTCCAAGGAAGAAGATGGATGTCTCAGCTCCAGAAGAATAAGCAAATACATACTTCCTTTATTTTATTTTATTGTTGTTGTTGTTGTTGTTCTATCTGGGCTCTCAACAAATTGATGCACAATCATGTTTGTGAGGGTAGATCTTCTGCATTTGGTCTGATTCAAATGCCAATCTCTTCCAGAAACATCTTCACAGATGCACCCAGAAATAATATTTTACAAACCATTTGGGTATCCTTCACCTAGTAAAGTTGAGACATACAACTAAATGTTTAAATTTAACCACATTTCTGTTACTAGAAAAGACATAATCTTTGAGTCACAAAAGTCAAGCAAAGTACTTTGGTTCTGCTTCATCTCTTGCAATTCTAATCAATGACTTTGGAATTATTTAGTTTATTTTTAAACAATAAAATCTAAATTAAAGACCATGTTTCAGAGTTGGGGGTAGAGTTCAGTGGTAGAGCAAGTGCTGAGAATGCATGAGAGAACCTGGGTTCAATTCCCAACACCCAAAATGTTTTAAAATTTGCATGTTCTTTTCTTGGATGAGGCAGCAAGAGTTGCTGGTCTTAATTCAATTATCCTGGGCATATTCATAGCATTTAGATTCTATAGCATAAAGTAAATAATAGACTAATGGAAGACAGTAGAGAGTCCAGAAATAAGTCCATACATATAGAGATGAGGACATTGATGATGGTGTTATTTCCTGATAGATTCACTGTATGTTCAAAATATCATAAGAAAAATCCTAACCTAGTAAACATCGTAGCTTAGCAATAGAGTACACTGCAGAATATTGATTGTTTCTCCCTGTGATGGTGTGGGCAAATGGGAGCTGCAGCTCACTGCTGCTACCCACTACCTAGAGAAAGTATTGTACCACATAATGCTAGCCTGGGAAAAGATCAAATACCAAAGTTCAATGAATGGTTTCTACTGAATGAACATGACTTCTCACCATTGTAATGTCAAGAAACCATAAATTTGAAATATTGTAAGTCAGGAATCAGTGGTATAAATCTTTTACAAAAATGCCAAGAATACACAATGTGAAAAAGAAAGTCTCTTTAATAAATGATGCTGGGGAAACTACATATCCACATGCAAAAGAATGAAATTGGATCTTGGTGTTACACTATAAACACAAATTAACTTGAAATGGGTTGAAGGCTTAAACTTAAGGTCTGAAACCATAAAACTCTTACAAAAAAACATGGGGTTTTGAAAAGTTCATTGACATGGGTCTTGAAAGTGATATTTTATTTTTTTTTGGATATGAGCCCAAAAGCACAGGCAATGAAAGCAAATATAAACAAGTGAGACCACGTGGAACAAAAGAGCTTTTGAACATCCAAGGGTCTCATCAACAGAATGAAAAGGCAACCTATAGACTGCAAGAAAATATTTTTAAATCATATATCCAATAAAGGATTAACACCCAAAATATATAAGAAATTCACATACCTCAATAGCAAAAATAAAAATAACCTAATTAAAAATGGGCAAAGATGCCAAATAAATATTTATCAAAAGAAGATATACAAATAGCAAACAGGTATATGACAAAATGCTCAATATCACTAATGACCAGGGATATCATCTCAACCTAGTTAGTATGGCTATTCTGAAACATAGAAGAGATAGCAAGTGTCAGTGAGGGGGGTTGAGAAAAAGGAACTTTTATATATCACTGGGAATAAAAATTGATATAACCATTATGAAAAAAAGAATGAAGCTTCCTTCAAATATTAAAAATAGCAATAGCATATTCAAAGAAAATTAAATTAGTATTCTGAAGAGATATCGGCAACTCCATGTTCATTTCAGCATTGTTCATAATAACCAATATGTAAAAACACCCTAAATATCTATCAACATATGAATGGGAAAAGAAATTATGGTGCATATATGTGATGGAATATTATTCCACCATAAAAAAGGAAATCCTGTTATTTGCAACAACATGGATGAAGCTAGAGGGCATTATGCTAAGCAAAAAAAAGATAGACAAAGACAAATACTGTATGATCTCACTAAATCTAAAATACCCAAAAAGGTTAAATTCATAGAAGCAGAGAATAGAACAGTGATTGCCAGGGGCTTAGGGGAGCGTACATGGGTAAATTGAAAGATACAGGTCCAAGAATCCAAATTTTCAGTTCTAAGAGGCACAAGTTCTGGGGACCTAATGTGATAGCTGTATTAATACTAAAATAGAATAATAAAAAGAATAGATTTATAGAAACCCTACCAAATAAGCACTAATTAAGAAAACAAAAGATTGAAGGTCAAGTCCTATGATTGCTTATACATGATCATGAACAATTTGAACCCCAGTTCCTCCAAAGGAAAAGAGCCAAGTCTGTGATTGACCATGTGTGTATACAAATAGGCTAGAAAACTTGCTTAAAGTTAATACAAGCAATCTTTACATTCACTGTTATTAAACTACAAGGGTAGTTGGTGTAAAATTAAATATCAGACTCTTCTAGTGATAATTGGAGAGAAATAATTTTTCACCTATGCATTATATTTTTTCCTTGATTCTGAAATGACTCACTCATTCCCACACAGAAAAAAATACCTAAATGAGAAAGAGCCAAATGACTAGAGTATGTAGCAACAACTTTGTGCATATAGACCCTCTGTAAAGAAAAAGAGATTAATGACAACAGCTAAAAATAAATACTTTCCTAGTACACCAATAAAACATGCACATTACATTTCAAAAGGGCTTAACAAATCAAATGCATTCCATATAAAGCTGAATGGATTATAATGCAATATTCAGGATCCTATAGATTCTTTCAAGTTTGTTATTGTCAACATCATTCACTATGGATATTTAGAATTGTCAGAAAACAAAATGCTGGATAGACATGATATTTTGATATATGCACTCTAAATGTAAGATCCAAGCTACAAATCAGGGTGCCTCCTCCTTTTTTCAAGTGAGAATGAATTATCACTTCAGTTTAGCAATTGGCATGTTATGTTAACTAGTTGATTTTTTAAAACTTCAAATGGAATAAAGTTACATGCATGATAACATGTAGCATATTTGAGATTCCTGGAAGTCAAACTTCAGACTTTAAATGTGCTGAATCAAAGAACTCCTATAAATAGAGACTAGTAGATAGTACTGTATTTTATTTGGTTTTTAAAAAGGGATCAGTGATGAATGAAGGTTGGGCAAAATAGCAAGTGTTTAAATGGAAAACGGTGTGACAGGGATTATGGCAGGGTGAAGGCATTGGCAATTAGCTAATGTCAATGATACACTTAAGAAATACTGTGCAAGACAGCTAATAAATCACAGCTGGCCATCATTAATAATCCATGACAGAAGAGGAAAGAGAAAGAAAAAAATAGAAGAGAGCACTCAGTAACAAGATACACAGTAAAGCATGACGTGTCCTATAATTAGAATTATTTCTAGTGCCAGAGGACCTGGAAAGGCCTTGTAGTGAATAGTTCAATAAATAACTATGAGATTGACAAGCAGATTATAAGTTTTTCACTTATTCTATTTTATTTTAATTGTGTGTGCCTGTGTGTGTGTGTGTGTGTGTGTGTGTGTGTGTGTATTTTAAAGGCATATTAGGCAGGTCTACTGAGATTAAATTTTGACTTCCTACATGTTCCTAAGGATATTATCATTCCAAGTAGAAAAGGCAGCTAATATATTACCATTCTAGTCTCTGTTGGAATTCTTAACTAGACAATTTCCCTGTGACAACATATTATAATAATAATCATTACTTTCAGATTACCCATATACGAAGAACTGAGCACCCTTTCAATATCCATTTGATGTTTCCAGCCAATGTTATTATCCTTATCTTATCAGTGCTGCCAAAGTTCACAGTGAAAAGTACAGTATGCTAATTTTTAAGTACTGCCTAGGCTATTAAACTGGCAGTTACAATATGGTGTGATAAGTCGAATGCTAGGGGAAGGAGAAGATAGTATTGTCAAGGCAATGACTTTGGAGGTCAAAGAAATCGTCCTTCAGGAAGTGACAGATAATATGAAACCTGGGGGATTTCAGCAGTAGTTATAGCAGCATTAAATTCTGGTTGAAGGGGATGAAAGGGTTGGACGTAGAATTGACAATAGTGTTTATTATTGAATTACAAATTCCTAGAGGAATTCTTGATTATTTTATACCCACATTATGTGGCATGAAATAAAAATTCAATAAATTTTTGGTGAATGAATGAATAAATTCAACCAAATTTGCTTTCTTATGAAACCTAACTTGGGAGGACTTCTCATCTTCATTTTACCATATTGATTTTTTAACACTGATGCTTCCTAGAGTGTTTTCTTCCAGCTGCCCTAACATAGGAAAGAGAAATTATACTTCCCAACCTTTTATTTTAGAAATTCTCAAAACTATAGAAAAGTTGAAAGAATGGTATAATAAGTAATAAGTAACCAGAAACCTACCACCTTCTTATTAATTTTTAATATCTGTGTGTGTGTGTGTTATTTGAAAGTTACAGATATCATGCTTTACCACTAAATATTCAGTGGCAGTTTCTAAGAATAAGAACATTTGCATGTAAAATTATATACTATACCTTTATAATTATATATTATGAATCATCAATATATAACACAAATTCATACATATAATAGTCATCCATCTAATATAATTATTTATAACTCCTCCAATTTTTCCAAAATGTCTTTTGTAAACTTTTTTTCAAACAAGGATCCAATGATTCAATCACAGTTCACAAATGTGCTTGGTTGTTAAGTCTCTGAAAATGAGAGTTTTCTGAGCAAAGTACAAAAGTGATAGAATTATTTAAGCTGGGACAAAAGTGTTTGATGATAATTTGATATTCAGCAGATAGAATTGGGCAAGCAGGTTTATTTTCCGATTGAAAATGCTTTCCCTCTTACTAACTAGTTCAGTTGGCAAGGGCAGTGTATTTATGAGCCTCAGGTCAAGGGTTCACTCTCCATATGGGTCTCCTCTCGCTCCATGGAGAATAATCTCTGTCCATGCAATAATACATGTGCCTCATGCCCTAGGTAATCACTTGATCAAAGATTGGCCTTTGTCACTGAAAGGAATTGAATGAGTGTGTGTAAATGGTTAAGCAAAAATCTGTTATGCCTTTTGAGAGGGAAAACCCCTCAATAAATAAATTATTCATTTGGTGGGACTTATTCATATACAAAGTGGCACATTGGCTCCAGCACATGCTTATACCATGGAATACTTTGCAAGGTACTTCCGGTTGAGTCTGTGGCTGGGGACAAAGGATAATCTCAGATAAATACCAAGTGAAGTTGGAATCAGTCTTCTCCATTGCAGCTGTCAAGTCATCGAATCACAGAAAATATTACATGCAAATATCTGAGCATACTTGAAGGGATAAAATTTTGTCCCTTCACCCCCTTTCCCTTTCCCTCTCCTCCCTCTTTAACAGAAATGCCAGTAGGTATATTACATTGATGTACATCCTAGTTATACCATAATTAAGTTTACAAGTCTGTGCAGTATCTCAATTTCTAGCTGCACGAGATTTTAAAAAATGGTTACAATTTACCTCCTTTCCATATATTCAAATATAGTTTGGTGTTGTAGGGTGATAACTTTTCTAAAATTGTGAACCTTCAAGGTGTTTATTAGTTTTGTTATTTTATTTTTTTTCCCCAAATTTATTTTTTATTCTAAGTTGTTAGAAATGACAGCAGAATGTATTACATTTCATATTATACTTGTAGAGCACATTTTTACATATCTCTGGTTGTATAGAAAGTATATTCACACCATTCGTGACTTCATACATGCACTTAGGGTAATGATATCCATCTCATTCTACCATCTTTTCTTTTTTCTTCACCCCTTTTCCCCCTCTCTTCCCCTCTCTCCCCATTGGCCATTCTAGTGTTCCTCTAATCCTCCTATGCCCCCCATCCCAACCCCACTGTGAATCGGCTTCCTTATATCAGAGAAAACATTTGGCATTTGGCTTTTGGGGATTGGCTAACTTCGCTTAGCATTATATTCTCTAACTTCATCCATTTACCTGTGAATGCCATGATTTTATTCTCTCTTACTGCTGAGTAATACTCCATTGTGTATGTATACCACATTTTCTTTATCCATTCATCTACTGAAGGGCATCTAGGTTGGTTCCACAGTTTATCTATTGTGAATTGTGCTGCTATAAACATTGATGTGGCTGTGTCCTGGTAGTATGCTGTTTTTAAGCCCTTTGGGTATAGACCAAGGAGTGGGATAGCTGGGTCATAAGGTGGTTCCATTCCAAGTTTTCCAAGGAATCTCCATACTGCTTTCCATATTGGCTACACAATTTTGCAGTCCCACCAACAATGTATGAGCATGCCTTTTTCTCCACATCCTCGCCAAAAACAGCATGGTATTGGCACCAAAATAGGCTGGTAGACCAATGGTACAGAATAGAGGACACAGAGACTAACACATATAATTTAGTTATCTTATATTAGACAAAGGCACAAAAAATGCACATTGGAGAAAAGATATCCTCTTCAACAAATGGTGCTGGGAAAACTGGAAATCCATATGCAGGAAAAGGAAATTAAACCTCTATCTCTCACCATGCACAAAATTCAACTCAAAGTGGATCAAGAATCTAGGAATTAGACCAGAGACACTACACCTAATAGAAGAAAAAGTAAGCTCTAATCTCCAACATATTGGATTAGGCCCCAAGTTCCTTAATAAGAATCCTATAGCACAAGAATTAATATCAAGAATCAATAAATGGGATAGATTCAAATTACAAAGCTTCTTAGCAAAAGAAACAATCAGTGAGGTGAATAGAGAGCCTACTAATTGGGAACAAATTTTTACCACACACATGTCAGAGCACTAATCTCTAGAATATATAAAGAACTCAAAAATCTTCACACCAAAAAAACAAATAACCCAATCAATAAATGGGCCAAGGAATTGAACAGATACTTCTCAGAAGAAGATATACAATCAATCAACAAATACATGAAAAAATGTTCAACATCTCTGGTAATTAGAGAAATGCAAATCAAAACCACTCTAAGATTTCATCTCACAGCAGTCAGAATGGCAGCTATTAAGAACACAAACAAGTTCTGTTATTTTCAGGAGACTCAGTAAATATCGGCTTATGCACACTACATCTTAGCAATGAAAAACTATTAAAATATTCTTATAGTCACTATGACTTAAAGGAGATGACCAAAACAGAAACATTTGTATTCTCTGAATAACTGGTATATTTGTTTTGTTTTTTATTTTTTACTACTATGACATAATAACTGAGGGTAGATAATTATAAAGAAAAAAGGTTTGCCTAGTTTTTGAGGCTGAAAGTCCAAAACAGCATAATCATCAACTCTGAAGAGGGTACCTTCAGCCACATCATCTTATGGTGGATGGAAGCAAAATGGTAGGAGCTCATGAGAAAAGAGAGATCACATGATAGGATAGGATAGGAAGCCACAGTAAGGGGGGAGAGGCCAGGTTTGTGACCTCCTACTAAGCCCTGCATCATAAAAGTCCTAGCACCCCTCACTTTGTCACACTGGGGACCAAGCTTCCAACCCATAAATCCTTGGGGTGTCAAAACAACCAAACTACAGCCACTGTGGTGGGTTCTTTATACGTCTTCTTATCCCCCCCTTTTTTTTTTTTTTTTTTTTTGGTGGGGGGTTGCAGGTTTATCAGGGATTGAACTCAGGGGCACCCAACCACTGAGCCACATCCTTAGCCGTATTTTGTAATTTAGTTAGTTGCTTAGCTTCTCGATTTTACTGAAGCTGGCTTTGAACTCACAATCCTCCTGTCTCAGCCTCCTGAGTTGCTAGGATTACAGGCATTCACCACCAGGCCCAGCTTCTTCTTCCTTTTAAAACTCATAAATAATATCTCTTTCCTACCTCATGCATTCTGGTTTTATGTTAAAATAAACACCCTGGGTTTTCTGTACAAATTACTTTTTAAACATAAACATTTGCAGGGGGTTAGTTTTGAGTGCTGAAGGCATAGGAGTCGTCTTTTGAAGTTTGTACAAGAACAATGGTCCTTTCTACCACTTTTTTGGCTTCCTGCTGCTATGGGTATCTGTAGAGTCTGACCTTGGTGGTGAGCAGGTGTCTCCACTCTAAGGTTTTTCCTTAGCCTTTTTTTTTTTTTTAAGAAATATTTATTTATTTAGTTGTACACAATGCCTTCATTTTTATGTGGTACTGAGGATCGAACCCAGGCCGCACATATGCTAGGCGAGCACTCAACCGCTGAGCCACAATCCCAGCCCCTTTCCTTGGCCTTTGTTTCTGGCAAGTTGTCTTGTTTCCAATTGTTCCACACCAGGTTAATCCATCCCCTTTCCTGCAATATACTTGAGTGACACATTGTTAGAGGTTGCTGTAATACAAATATATATAAATTCCTATGTAAATTAAACATTCTGACGACATTCCTAGCTTTTTGCTGTTAAATAAAACTGTATATTATTAAAAGCAGAGATAAATAGCGTTCCAGAACCAAAGCATTGCTATACTTTAGAACATCATTATTTTCTATTAAAGATGATTCAGAGATAAAACTCACAAAACTGGAAACACTACCAGATGTGACATCAACTGGAGTTATATATATTTTGGGACATATTAGTAACTGTGAGTAAAAGTATGGCAGTATGTTCATTAATGAACCAGGGATCCCTAACCACCTGTATGTGACAGATCAATGGGAGAGGAAGAGAAGGGTTTGCAGCTAGCCTTCAGATTATTATGCAGAAGCTGTAGCCAATTGTACTTTTGCTGAGCCTCTAAAATGAGCAGATATACATATTTGTGTATATAAACATTATTCATCCCTGCATAAAAATAGTTTGCATTCCCCACTATTTGAAAACCTTTATTTTCCCCACCCTGGAGCTCAATGCACATTCATTTCCCTTTCTGTTTGTCATTCTCAATCTCAAAGAAAAAGTCTTCCAAGTATTATTAAGTCATCTGATTTTCTCAACTGATAAAGCATTGAATTAATAATTTTTTAAATAGTTGATATGATGGAAAAATTTAGCATTTTCGATGGGAAGCTTAGGAAGTATATACACTTGGGATTGTTTTAACAGCACCACGCACATTTCAGGCTTTTCCTGTGTTAATTTAGCATCATGCTGAAAATCACAAAGGCATATGGAAAGCTTTACTTTATTCAGAAAAAAAAATTACATATACTGAAAATAGCACAGGAATACACAATAATCCAGAAGGGAACACTGAGAAGAGATTCTCCTCACAGACTGCTGTGCTGCAAAGAGGGTATCAGAATTTTCTTAGCATCATTCTGCAGCCACATAGAGAGAATTCTAGAGTCCTGGACTGAGCCTGAGATGAGAGTTAAGGCCATCCAAGCCCTTCTGAGGAACCGCTGGGCAGGACTGCCATGAATCCCTTTGCAGGAGGATTTCTCATTGCAGAATAGGGAGACAGTAAATAAGACAAAGGGGTTTCTGCTTCAAATATATCTGGTTCATAAACCAGAATCTCAGGTGTGGAGCTTAAAGAGCCAGAGGCAGTAGACATAAGGCATAAATGTAAATTTTCCTAAGGGGTGAAAGTGGTAGGACGTCACTTTCAGAGGCAGGAGTGGAAGTATTCTCCTTCTCTGGGTGGAAAAGACATTGGCTTTGGCGCAGTGAGACTCCTGGGAATCCAGTGTTGGAAATGTCTAGAGATGCCACCCCTGGTGTAACTAGACATCCTTGTCACAGAACCAGAAGCAGGGGAATCAAAATGTGCCTAGAAGTAGCGTAGGCCAAAGTGAAAGAATAGGAGTTTTTTTGATCTCATGAGAACCATAACTGGGAAATCCCAGAAAATAATTGGCGAGACTTGAAATGAAACTCAATTCCTACAAAAACAGTTAAGGGAATTAACCAGAGAATATGAGCCCATGTGCAATAATAACTATAAATAACATTTCTTCCAAACATTTTACATGTCCTAAATCATCAGCCTTGTGAGATAGATACTATTACTATCTTTTCTTCCAATGGGAAAACTAAGGCTCAGAGAAGTTAAATGACTTACCTAACTAAGATCACATAGTAAATCAATGTAAATCCCAAAATCATGACTCCAGATCTCACTCTTTACCCTTCTAGTGCACTGTCTTGTGTGTGTGTGTGTGTGTGTGTGTGTGTGATTTTCTATTTTATTTTAGGAACATTATTTAGCCCTTATAAATCTGAGTAAACGTCTGTTCACTTTACTATAAATTAATTTTTCCTAAAAAATTTCCAATGTAGTTTGATTTATTTACAGCTAGATCACTGGCTAACTTAGAGTGGCCAACCATATCTGTTTGCTGTGGTTTTCCATTAATAGCCATGATTATCTTAATATAGTATGATTCTACATTAGTTGTAAAAGTAGGAATTTTATAATATAAAAATCTTACCATGCTTTGTATTCTATATTCCTACTCAAGTCAAATGACTTTCTGTTTATATGTTTTTTATTCTTTTCTAGATTTTGAGTGACTCGAGGAAATATTTGTCTTTATTCTTAAGCTTCTGTCATTCCATACAAGTATGTGACACAGATGAATGAATATGCAACCAGCTAGTGACTCATTAACAGTCACTGAGGTGATACTGTGAAGAAAGCATGCCAAAATTTTTAGCAAGTGAAAAATGTAGATTCCTTAATAATTCTTGAGGAAACAAAAAGTTTTAGATGATTTGTTTAATTTCTTTATCAGATGTACTCAGTTCTGATTTAATGTACCTAGAGGTATATAGATTATTTTAGGCTACTAGGGTCACTTTTAGGTAAAACAAACTCTATTTTACTAAGTAATACCTTTATGAACTTTAAGAATTAGTGAAAAATGCCTACTTTATGCCTGGGGCTCACTCATTTATCCAGTGAAGTCCCACCCAGAACACAGACATAAATAGAAGCAGGGGTTTGATCACTCCAGGGACAACAAAGCATCTGTTCAGTGTCTCAAGAGGCAAGATATTGAAAAACACATGCAAGGAAGAGACGTGGGCCCTAATCCTGACTGCCACCAAGTAGCTGAGTCACCTCAGCTAATGGAAGCTGAATAGTGCTGGCTCCCAACCACGACTAGTTTACCACAAACACAGGTGTGATGCAGATGGCACACTAGGGTCTTCTGAACACATTCTAAGACATTATCATAAGGGAAGAAAGCACAAAACTTCTCAAAGAAAACTTTGTGTTTGAAGAATTGTTGTTGCTGTCATCTGTTGTATTTCCTGTGGGTTTATACTATATAGAGGGTCAAAACCAACGGAAGAAGATGATCCCTAATGCACCTTCTACATTAAGGTTCTGAATGTAGTCAATTGCTGAATGTTTGGAAGGAAGGAGACAAAGCTGGCCACGTGCCAGAATCTGTTCTAGTTATCAAGCCCAAAGCCTGCCCCTCAAAATAATGAGCTTCTGAAGAGGCTAAAGCTGTTTTTATTCATACAGTGAGCCAGCCTGCTTATAATAAAAGGATAGCAGACTTCAAGTTAAGAGTGTTCCATTCCCTACAAATTTAATATCCACATCAAATGAATCTGCCATAGACAATTACAGCCACAAAAATTAGAAATGATTCTTATAATTTTCTCATAGAGTTTAACCAGATGTGACAGGGAATTTTATCAAGGTTACCTGTTATATCTTAAACAGATAACCATTTTCTTACTCTGCGTAAAATGGTAAATCCTTTTTCAAAAATTAAACAAGATGAAATTATTTCTGCATCTCATTAGAATACAAGACAATATGTTTCAATTAGCATAAACAGACAATAGAGATTTTCTTTTCCAAGGCATTCTCAGATCTCTGATAGGAGACATCATGTCTGGTGCAAGTTATCAAGTAAGGACCAAACGTGTTTGTAGCATAACATAAACAAAGGCACAGAAAGCAGAAGGGAAAAGAAAACTGTAACCACCATAGTAATAATGAAACAACATTTTACTAACCTTTTGAAATTTCCAAAATTCAAGAATGACTGTAGATTAGTAAATTTATTTTGCAGAGATAAATCATAACCAGAATATTTCCAACAATTCTGATGGAGAGAAGAATAGAAACCAAACGATCATTATGAAAACTTGTAATGATGACAAAAGCCAAAATATTAAAAGGGAAAAAAGACAGTATTTGAAAGATAATGTATGTGTACATCTTATGACAAAAGTGACTTAACCACAAAGTATACTAGATTGAATTTATATGAATAGAATCATGGAAGGATGAGCTTTCTAGAAGAAAACCATTAATCTGTTACTTAATGTTTTCAGGACTAATAACTGTTGCAATATACAGTCTGCTTGTTGGGAGACAGTTCTACATGTACCTTTCTCATTTCTGCACATAGTGCAACTGCTCTTTGTTCTGGATAATCTCAAGGATGTTTGTACAGTAAACCAATGTAGAAAAACAGAGAAAGTGTTGTCCTTCAGAGCAAAGGGCAGATTCACTTCCAGTCCTAGAAGATACAGTATCAGCCTCTGGAGGAGTGGGCAGGCATGCTTACTATCCAGGAAGACAAAGACAGTGCCTCCCTGCCCATCATCAAATCATCTGGCCCTCCAAGCTCAGGGTCTTTTCCTATAATGCAACCAACAGTATGTTACAGCTGTCATCCAGCCCCATTTGTGTTGTCCTTTGGGAGTTGGTGCTCAGGGAACCAGAACAAAATTTCTGACACTCTGGCTACTGCTATTGCTGTCCTTCATCTCTGATCCAGGAGTCTTATCTTTTCTTCCATTGTTCAGGAAACAGTGGCAGCATAATTTGCAAGTTACCAAAACCTCAGAATCCTTACAGCTCTTGACCATATTGGCATTGGTAATTACCATGCAAACATATGGTGTCTTCTCTGAAGTTTGGGAAATAAGTTTAACCATCCATATGTTTAAAAGTGGATTATTTTTCAGGATGTGTAAACAGTGGTTTTATTGTCATATGCATGGGAGATAGAGGTATGCATCCAGGTTGACAATAAGCCCTTAGAAGTACCAGTACTTGCAGGTCCAGAAATGCTATATTCTCTGGGTCTTTAGCATTAACTTAACTCATATGCTATTCACATGTATATGGTTCATAATACTTTTTTTTTTTTTTTTTTTTTTTTTGTGGTACCCTGGATTGAATTCAGGGGCACTCGACCACTGGGCCACATCCCCAGCCCTTTTTTTTTTTTTTTTTTTTTTTTTGTATTTTATTTAGAGACAGGATCTCACTGAGTTGCTAAGTGCCTTGCCATTGCTGATGCTGGCTTTGAACTCGCGATCCTCCTGCCTCAGCCTCCCAAGCGCTGGGATTACAGGTGTGCGCCACCGCACCCAGCTAATACTCAATTTGTAATCCTCCTATCTCAGCCTTCTGAGTTGCGGGGATTATAGGTGTGTACCACCATGCCTGGTTCTCTGTGGCCCTTTTTAAGAGCAAATATAGGGCCGGGGATGTAGCCAGTGGTAAGCACTTCCTGGCAGTGGTGTGTAGGCTGTGGGTTCAATACCCAGCACTACATAAATAAAACTTCCAGAGATAAAGAACAGATAAAACACTTTTGTGAAATCTTACCAACTTCCCTGTTAGAGACTCAAATGTGATTCTGTCTTCATACAAAAAAGAATAATAAAACAGAACAGGAAGTGGCTTCCTCCACTTCAGACTCAAGAGAGTCCCAAACCTTTCTTGCACAAAACAAAGCTTTAATCAAAGTAGGAATTTCTGAAAAGAGCTTAATGTTTATGGCTGTTTCCACTTTCACCTCAGCTACTAATTAACATCCTTTTGCCAAGTACACATTGAGACTCTTGCCTGAGTCAAAGCATGTATTTACAAAACTTTGTGAATAGTTGTTAGTAGTTTCTACATACATCTGCTGAAAATAACAACAGAAGGTAATAGTGGATTGTTGGGAAAGTATTAATTTTCTTTTTCTAGTTTTTCAGTCAATGAGGATAGATTTTTTAAATCCTTTTTCATCCCCTTCAAAAAAAATTTTCTACAAAGGAAAACAGATGGTCTACCCCGCCTAGCACACCTGTTTAACTGGTTACTCTTAGTCAGACAAAGCTTCAAATACAAAAGACTCACACTGACTTACTAAAAATATTGAATAATTATAACACATATGTTCCTCTGCAGAGTGTAAAGGAACTGAGGTGTTTTCCAATTTTTAAAAAAGAGTCTCCACTGTCATTTAAAAAGGAAATGTTACTTCAAAAATGAACGCAGATCAACTACCTTTTGTTCTAACTATAAAAGTAAAATGTGCTCATTGTAATATTTTTAAGCAATGCAGAAACATATTCACAATATTATTTTAAAACAATGACACAAATTTCACCACAAAAATAATCACTCCAAATATTTTGTGTAGCATACTTTCAAGCATATTTCAACATATAGGTTCATAGGATAATACTACATGTTTTATTATAATCTGTTTTCTAACATCTGTGTTGTGTTCTACACATCTTTCCATGTCAAATATTAACCTCAATAATCATTGTGATGGCTGCATAGTGTTCCATTGCATGGTTATACCATAACTGAAAAAAATTAGGTTTTTTTTTTTTTGCTCATTAGAAATTACTCTAATTTCTCAGTTTGATATGCAAATTTTATATGCCTATAAAATATTTTTGAGTATTTCTGTTATCTCTTTGAGATAAATTACTAGTACTATAGTGTAATTAAGTTAAAGCTTATGTATTGTTCTGAGGTTGCTATATTTTGCCAAGTTGCCCCTTAAAATGTTTGTACCAATCTATACTCCAAGCAACATTACAAAAGAGTCTTCATTTAGGGCTGGGTATGTAACTTAGTGACAGAGCACATGTCTAGTGTGTACAAAGCCCTGGGTTCAAATCTTAGTACTGAAAAACAATTTTATTTTGAATGAAGAGTCTGCATTTTCTAACCAACTCATCAAACCTGTGTATTGGATAAATACACACAACAGCAAAAAATACTTGTAGGTAAGAAATTGTATCTCAGTTTTGTCTTTTTACATTTCTTTAAATCTTATGCATGCCAGGCTTGGTAGGTAGCACATGCCTGTAATCTCAGCAACTTGGGAGGCTAAGGCAGGAGGACCACAAGTTTGAAGCCAATCTCAGCAATTTAATGAGACCCAGTCTCAAAACTAAAAAATAAAGGAATAAAGGACTGGGTATGTAGCTCACTGGTAAAGCATGGGTTCAATCCCCAGAGGGAAAAATAGATAGATAGATAGATAGATAGATAGATAGATAAATAGATAGATAGATTAAGATAGATAGATAGACAGGGACTCTAGCCTGAATCAAAGTATGTATTTCCAAAACTTTATGAATAGTTTATATTTATATATAAATCTTAAGCATATTTTCATTTGCCTGTTGGCCATTTGGATTAATTTATCATTTCCCCTATTTCTAATACATCATGTTTTTTTCATTGACTTGAAAATCTACTATACCATTTCTATGTGGAAGCCCCAATTTTAAATCCTATCCCTGAATGGCAAATTACTAGAATTCTACTGAGAAAATATATATATTTCTAGGACAGAACAATTCAAAACATTCCTCTTTTTATTCTCAAAGAGATTTAATTTTTAATAGTCATTATCTGATAGAATTGGTTATTTGTCAGTGAAAATCAAGGCAAACCTAAGAAGACAAAATTAATTTCTATATGCATCTGTAGTGTTTTCAGTTTTTAGTCCCTGTGAATTCTTCTGCTGCACTCTAAAATGGCAGTAGATAACGTCTACTGTCTGTATCACTTACAGAAGAGAAAGGAAGCTCAAGAAGTAAATTAGCACAACAGCATGCTCCTTTGTGAAAATGTGGAGCCACCTGTGTCCCCAGTTATACTCTAATTAAGTACTCCAAATCACTCTGGGGAGAGCAAGCTACCCTAAATTAGCGCTTTTCCATTGTTTCCTGGAGAACATCGTGAATTCAGACACCTACTCAACCAATCGCCAGGTTTGCCTTCCCCCAGGGGGCTTTAAAGAATGTAATGTTCAGGCAAGGAAAAGCTCTCCTAATTCTCTCAGAACCTAGAAAATAAGTAGGTTCCTCCCTCCCTTCTTTTTCAGAGCAAAAATATAGAGAGATCAGATATAATATATGTAGATTTACTGCCATTGTATATGTATTTTATTAATTTTTGTGTTGGTTTATTTCCAATACATACAATTTTTAAACATTTTTTTAATTCATTGAGGATTCAGATATTTTATATATAACAACAGTGAATAAATATTTAGGCTCCAGTTCTAGATCATCAATAAACAGATTTAAAACAGAATTTCTTAACCTTTATGAACTATAAAAAGAGCATATCTCAAGAAGAGAGAAACCATATTATATAATCTGGCTTTCTTCTCCTCCCATGAGTTGAAGGAATGATCTCTTTACTGACTGTGTATGTCTGTGACACAAAGTGTACTCCGCTCTTAGTGGGCATAGAATCCAGGTCAAGGCATAAGTAATGCAAAATTAAAAATAAAGTGTGAATTTTTCTTCCTCTTACAGATAAGGTAGAGGGTGTCAAGCCTTTGTATCAAATCAGAATAAATTGTGACTTTTATGTATATAAAATCCTGTCTTCTTCATACATTTACTCCTTGTTTTATGAGGATATTTCTAATTAGATAAACTCCTTCTGAACAGGGACTTTATCTCATATTCTTGAATTCCATCATAGCACATATGATGAATATTTGTATCTACTGCCTTGTGAGGCTTTAAGAAAATGAGCTAAAAGTATCTGCAAGTGACACAATTTATTCAAAATGAAGTGGTGCCTTGAAGAAATATTATAGACTCTAGGAATTCTGAGATAACTTATTTGAAAACAAAAATATGCTTGGTAGTTGTCGTGAAGTATAGTGAATCTCCACTCAAAATAGGTGATTACGTGTCTGCATGTACAGTGTAGGTGTCTATGTGGGTGTGCATTTCCTATCATGGCTAAACATAATTTTTTGTTCCATATATGATAAATAATCAAGAGCATAAAGATGACACTTTGTAACTGTTCAATTCCTAGACAAAATCACGTTTTTATAAAATCCTTATTTTTTTTCTGTAAAAAATAACAATCAAAATAGGAACTTGGCTGTCATTACATATATCTCTAGAGCTATACTGGCACTTCAAGTTTTGTAAGCCTTCCTTTTTAACTACAACCCTTTACAATGATTCCAAAGTATCATTTGCTTCCAGGTGATTAAAAGATTTGCAGCATGCATTTTTATTTATAAAAGGATTTCATTAGGTGCTTATATAAATCAGTAATAATTTGAAACTTTCCTAATGATTTCTATTAGTGTCATCCTATTACCTTTTATATTATTGTATATAACCTTTAATAATAGAGACATGGAATGCTCTGTTAAATGCACAGTAGTCTTTCTTTCTTTCTTTTTTTTTTTTTTTTTCCTTCTTTAAGTACTGGAAAGTGAACCCAAAGGCACCCAACACTGAGCTATGTATTTTTTATTTTGAAGCAGTCTCACTAAATTGTTCAGATTGCCCTTGAACTTTCAATCCTCCTATCTTAGCCTCCTGAGTTTCTGGAATCACAGGGGTGTACCCCTACACCCAGCAAATATTTGCTAAAATACTTTTAATCCTATAATAGATCGTGTGTGTGTGTGTGTGTGTGTGTGTGTGTGTGTGTGTGTGTGTGTGTTTTTGCTGGAGATTGAACTCAGAGCCTTGTGCATGTTAAGCATGTTTTCTACCAATGAGTTATATTCCCAGCCCGATAATAGAACACTGTTAATGAATGTTTGGATTGGTCTACATAATGAACAGTAAATAGATTATGCATAAAATATGTTGACTGTATTTGAACAATAAAATCTAAAAATAAAAAATAGGCTGTGAATAATTACTGACCCCTAACATCATATGTATTTCCAACTATGTGTTTTGGTGCTCAAATATTTTTTTTAAATGGGAATCTATATAGCATTCAGTGAAAAACATAGAAAATGCACTGACTTACATGATCTCCTTTTACCCAAACAGTCTACTCACTGTCAATTAAAAGAAACATTCAGTTTTTCTTTTATCTTAGAGCAAATTATTATAATGATATTAATATTTAGTATGCACTTTATGCCGGGTGCTATGCTAGTTCTTCGAATCTTTAAAGAACACTACAAAGTATTATTACTAAAACTATTTTACTAATGAGGAAATTGAGGCCTACTAAGGTTAAGTTACTTTCCCAAGGTCACAGAGCTTGTGAGTGGCATGGCAGGGATTTACATTTAGTTGTTTTAGTTTCAAAGCTTATGCCTTTAGCTCCTATTCATTGCTTCAAAAACATTTTATTGATCTTATACTGTTTCATAAACCCTGCTAGATGCTGAGTAAAATGTAGTCAACAATATAATTCTTGGCCCCAGTAGGGCTTAGTAAGAGAAACAAACAACAATTAAAAAGAAAAATGACTAACATAATTACAGATTTGTGTGAAAGGCTCTAGCCCAGACATGAGCTGGTGTCGACACTTCTCCCTGCACCACTAAACCACTTTGGTCGTGCAGCAGCATCCCCAAGGTTCTGTCCTGCACTGTCTCAGTTCTCAAGGGATTTCAAGTAACAGAAAATAGGTAAGTCTTTGATTGTGTTACTGACAAATCTATCAACTGGACTGCCTCTCCAACTCAAAGGAAGCTAAAGGGAGACATTCCTGGGAGACATCAGGTTCAGAAGAGATCAGGTCAGAAGCTTGCTACTGCCATAGAAGACAAACTACTACCCCTCAAGGTACCTGGACTGGGTCTCACTTTTCAGTTTGCAAAATGGAATAGATGTCTATCAGGTGGAAACAACCCAATTAACATCTCATTAATGGCTAATTTTATGATTTTCTTGGGGCATCATTTTTTAATAAGCATTTTTGTGGCAAAGGCCACACCTCTGAGAGCATTATCAGTAAGATTCATGGTTCCATTTTTAACCCTGGGTTGCTTCCATTACTGAAGTTCCTACATTTCGATGCCAACAGGATTGCCTTTAATCACTTGACTTGAACAAGTGCCTTCTGTACGTATTTATAGGGTGTCCTTCCTTACAGAATTTCCATTAAGGGCCTTAGAAATACTCATTACCACCAAGACACCAAGTCCAAACAATCTCCACACAGGCTGTAGATTTTAGTGCCTCCATAGCATTTCAGCAACCAGGCCAAAGCAATTATACAAAATCTGTCTCTTCTGAATTTTGTTTCAGTCACATGTTTTAGCTAGGTCTGCCATTACAAAGTACCACAGACTGAGGGGCTTAAATAGAAGCAATTAATTTTCTTACAATTCTGGAGGTTAGAGGTCCATGATCAAGGTGCCAGAGGGTTTTCTTCTAAGTCTTCTCTTCTTGGTTTACAGATTTTTGTCATGTCTCTGAGACCTTCACAAACTCTTCCTTCTGTGGCTAAATCTCTTTTAAGAACACTACACATACTGGATTAGGGCCCATCCTAATGACCTCATTTTGACTTCATTACCTGTTTTCAAAGTCTCTTTCTCCAAATAGGCACAGTCTGAAGTACTGGGCATTAGGATTTTAACACAAGAATTTTGGGGACACACAGTCCGTTCCAGAACAGGAGAGTTCACCAGATCTGCGTGCACAGCCTGACTAATACAGTATTCAGTTATAGAGTGAGGTAACTCCTCATTCCTGAATAGCTCTTAAAGCTACCCTAGGACAATACCCGGGGCTGCTTCCTCTCCCTTTACATAGAGCAGCCTCTTCTAGCACAGTGTTGGCTGTAGAGGGGTGTTAACCACTGGACAGGAAGTTAGGTGATATAAATAACATTGAATCACATAGTGAAAGTGATTTAATTTCCTTGCAGTTCTGAAGAAGTCCTTGGACAGACAGTCTGGGTTTGTCAGTAATGCTTTTAACACTTGCTAATTCCCCTCCTCCCCACTTTCCTTCCTTTTTTCTTCAACAAACAGAAATCAGGCTGAAGGCTCAAGAGCCTTTAGAAAACAATAGCATCTAGCCTTAACTAACTTGTTCTTATTGTTCTTTTCATTTTTGAATTCATGAATTTACCTTGCATTTACATTTGTGGTGATATTCTTTTCCAATTAAAATAGTAAGTAGTATGATTTTATTTCACATGAAAGATTCATGTTAAAATGATTCAATTCCAAGAAAAACATTAATGATAGCACAGGTGGGAAGCAGGTATGGCAAAATTTTGAAGGTGCTTTACAAAGGATATGAAGTCTAAGAAATACTTTTCTACTATAAAGGATAAGCAGAAATACTGGTCTTGAATTGTACAGTAAGGGGGACTCTTTGGAGCAATGTCACTTCTATTTCCTCCCTGAGCTACCACTCTCAGTCCTGAGGTCAAGGCATGTTTCCCTTCCCCAGGGGACATATGAAGAGGCAAAGGGGGGAAGAACTGCCTTCCACTTCAATTCTGAAAACTGCCACATGGAGCATCTCAGCAAATATCTACCCCCAGGGCAGGACTTTACTCTCTGCATCCTTCTTCTTTGACTTCAGCACTAACCCTAACATTAGTAATGCGCTCATCTTAATAAAAGAGCAGTTAATAAACAGTTTAGAGTCAACACATATAGACAAAGCAACATTTTGGCCTTAGATCTAAAACCCCAGGAAATCCCATACCTGATTCATAATTCTTCCCCAAGCTGATTTCTTTGTCACACTTTTGTTTTACAATTTGGAGTTTCAGTCTTTTCTCCTCTGCTGGATTTCTCATTGATTGCCAACTTCAGGGCATGGATATCTCAATTAGGGGGCTAGGATTCTGTTTGTGTTGGGTATTCTGGAGTTATAAAATGCTTTACCTCAAAGAGTAAAATATCTCTCAAGATTGGTCAAACATCCTATTTGTATATCTGTGTGATGGTCTTAGAACTATTAACATAAGGGGGAAATGCTCATGGTAATTTCAATGAAGAGAGCAGGTTGCAAAACAGGGTTTCTGGTAAAAGAAAAATTACTTTATTTATTTATTTTTGGTACTGGGGATTGAACCCAGGGGAACGTCACCACTGAGCTATATCTCCAGCCCTTTTATTTTTTATTTTAAGAGAGGGCCTCACTAAGTTGCTAAGACTGGCTTTGAAATTGGGATCCTCATGCCTCAGCCTCCCAAGCCACTAGAATTACAGGTGTGTACCACTGTGCCCAGCTAGGCACTAATATTTAAAAACATTATACAAATATACAATTGATTCATACATAATTAGAAGACAATGCTATCATATTATCAATGGTTCTTCAACTGGAGGATAAAGGTTTTAAAATTTTATTCTTTATAATTTTCTACATGTTCTTATTTTTTACATTGGATTTTTTTAAAAAAATTTAATGTAAAATAGTTCATGGGAAAAAACAAACCTATTCAAATATTTTGAGGTTGAAGTCCTTACCACCCTAACTGGAGCCAAATGTAAACAATGGCTTTTTGAGGAATTTCTTTTGCTGTCCTCTAAGGAAAAGACAGCCTGTTAGCACTGAGTGGTTCCCCACCAAAAGAAACCATCTGAGGTGTGGTTCAGGGTCAACAAAGTACAACAGGTCAGGTTGATTCCCTTTGCACCAGGTTAACTAATCTTTTTTTTCCTTAAAGTGATTTAAAAAACAATACCTTTTATCACAGAACATGTGAAAAGAGGCTGAAACCAGGATGAAATATCAATCTCCAGATATATTATATTTTCCTTTCCAGTCATTTATTTTGGTCCTTTGCATTACAAAGCATTTTCTATGGCAGTAGTTCTCAATCTTTTAAACCCTGTCATTCCTGAAGGATCCAACAAGGCTTCTAAGACTACTTTTCAATGGGAGAAGGGAATGAGCCTCGTAGTTACAAATCTAAATGAGGGGAATTTCACTTGAATAAAAAATACAGATGTTTCTGATATCCCCTACTTTACTGTTCTGCAAATTTTATTGCTTTTTATTGTATATTTAGATCAAAATCACAAGCTTCTATTAATTAAAAAAAAAACTTACTTGTAAGCTGCCTGTCACGGCCAGCCACGGTGCCGCCACGGGAGGAAAATTCTCGGAGGCAGAGTTAAGCTTTTACTACTTTTATTTCTACTTTCTTAGAGCTTAGAGAGGGAAAGAAAGATTTTTCTTAGAGAGGGAAAGAAAGATTTTTCTTCTTAGCTTAAAGAAAGATAGAGCTTAGCTTAGAGAAAGATTAGAGCTTCTTTCTTCTCTCTTCTTTCTTCTCTCTTCTGTCTTCTGTCTTCCTCAGGAGTCTTGGCCTAACTCTGACCAGTCATTACTTCTTCTATTTGGTTTCTCTTCTGTAACCGTTTTGCCTACGTTCTGGCCGCTTTGATTCTTCTGACCGACCGAGTGATTGCCCGGCTGACTGAATTCTTCGTTCTCCTAACTCGGACCGCTTTCATCCGGTTATATACCTTCAGGTTTGCGGGTGCCTACAGGTGCGTCACATACATATCAGGCGGAACCCATGGCTTCCAGCTAGCTATAATAGCCCTTCCTAATTAGGGCTCCTTCACTTACTAAATTTTGGGAAACATTGTTAATGTAGCTCGGCCTCCAACTTCCCCACTCCCCTTCCTCATTGTATCCTAACTTTTTTCCTATCTCCACAACCCATGTACCTCAGTTTACGGTGACTTCATCTCCAGCTTCAGAGCTGGGTCTGATGGAGTTAAGGGTAATCTCAACCCCCTGCCCTGATGACTGGTTTAGAAATTGGGGTTAGGCAAGTCTGCTCTGGCATTCCCCTGGCCATAAGATTAGGTCAGAAATGAGCATGAGGGCCAGTGTGAAATTCCCTCACCATGAGATGAAAGACTCAGAAGACATGAAGGCTTTCTCTGGTAGTCATTATGTGCTCCTGTGAACTCAGGCCCCCTCCCTCCTCTCCCCAGTGAGGAAGTCCACCCCAGAATGAAACAACTCAGAGAGGAGGGCACAAATGAGGGACGTGCAGGGACTGCACCAAGCCTACAGTAGCCTTCCTACTTCTTAAGTATCAGGGGCAAACATTTCCTTATCCCGTAAGCCAGGTGGGGTAAGAATTTTTCCTTTCTTTCAGCCACTAGCATACTAATACTGATAATAGATAATATTGAAGTACTCTTCAAAATATAGGTTTATCATATCACACCATGATTTTTGGGCGAACTGTTTTTTCTTTTTAGGTAGGAATGAACAGGGAAAGAGAAGTCGCCTTAGTCTGTATAACTATTGATTTAAGTTAATTGCTTTAAGTAGCATCTTAAATATTAATTCTAAAAATTTCCATTAAATACAGCATACTAATATGGGTAGGTTATAAGAGATGAAGGCTTTCAGCAATCACAAAATGCCAAAAGATCTTAAAGCAAATCTCAATAATAGGATTTGTGCTTAAACTATATTTTACCTGTAATGTCCTTGGGATCTAATCTTGAAATATCAATGCTGATAAGAAGTAATTAAAATACATTTCTTTGTGAATAATTTATGTGTCACATCATCAAATTGAAGAAATACATTGAAGAAAAATTTCAATAACTCTTTAATAACTAGAGAATAATACTTGTGCTTTCAGGGGGAACCTTTTTTAACCATTCATTCCTTAAAGTTTATTGAAATACTTAAAAATAACAACACTAATTTATAAAAATAAAGATGAGTTCCTTACTTATTTATTTTCATAGTAGTAGGGATAGAACCCGAGGCCTCATGCTTGCTAGACAAGTGTTTTAACACTGAGCCACCTTAGCCCCAGAGTTTCTTTTTTTACAAAGATTTAAAATTGCTGGGCAAAGTGATGCATACCTATAATTCTGGAGGCTTGAGTGGCCGAAGCAGGAGGAATCAGAGTTCAAAGTCAGCCTCAGCAACTTAGTGAGGCCCTAAGCAACTTAGGGGACCCTGTCTCAAAATAAAAAATAAAATGGGCTAGGGATGTGACTTAGTGGTTAAGTGCCCCTGGGTTCAATCCCTGGTACCAAAAACAAAAACAAAACAAACATACAAAAAACTGTGTGGAAAAATAGATGCAAAGTAATCACAAGATTTTCAGGGAAAAACGTAACTGCATTGAAAGTGTGTGTTTTTATTTAATATTACTTCAATGTCAAGATAATTTTGAACATCTGTGTTACACTTTGATAGCAAATCTTCTGCCCTTCAAACATGCTTATTTTGGAGTTTCTACTTTCTCTCCTTTAAATTCAGCAGAATTTATTTTGCAGATGTAGATCCATCGGCATTTTCCCAGCCATCTTCCATTATTTACTTATATTTAATTTCCTAGATTCATACATTCTTACATATTGGAATAGCATGTGGCTACAGAGGGAATAAAATATTCAAGCTAGCTGAATATTGATTATCTAGATTTAAATTGGTTTCAGTTTTGTTAATGGAAGAGAGCAGGAAAAAGAAATAGCTACACCAAAAGAGAAAGCTCTTAAATTAAAGGAAAATGCACTAAGTCAACTCTTTTCTTTTTGTATGTAGAGGTTCATGTTGGAGATTTTAGAATGAAAAGTAGTATCTGATAAGGTCTAAACAAATAATATGAGCCAATTTGTGGTTTCTGCTTTCAGAAATCTAAAATATTTTAATCCAATGAGACTTTCATTTTGGTGGGAAGATTTTGCAAACAAGTTATCTCAATGAGTGAAATTTTAATGGAAGTAAATATATCTGACTATGTTACGGTCTTTGAAAATAGCTCTGGTTGATTTATCTAAGGGATTGATGCGGAGAGGAAAACTATTTGAATAATTTTGTCTCTCTATTGGGCATCAGATCAAAGTATGCTTGATTTAGATGCATTTGAAGTTAATGAATAAATTGCTATGAAGTTCCACCTTTTTGTATCAAAATGACAACATTGGGGACCCAGATTCATGAGAACCAGGTTGGGAAGGGAGAGAGCTAATTGATTGTGGCAGAAACACTCTGAGGGGAACGACAAGAAAAGAAACCTGACTACCTGACTAAGTGTGTAAAATGAGTGCTCCCTAAGTGCTACTCTTAGAAGTTTGTTCAGTTGACGATTTGGATGGAATGATAACTGGGTCCATTGAGATGCATTTGTTACACCATTTAATACTCTTTAAATGGAAGCAAATTCAAGCCCTGAAAAGTCTGCTCAGCTTTCCTGAAACTTGGAAGCATACTTTAATTAAAAAAAAAAAATTACCAGTGAACACTACTGAAAATAGATATATGATAAATTTATTCCATTCCCTTGTGTAAGCACAGAGGTAATTTTTTTTTTTTCAGGATAGATAGCTATGTGGATTTTGGTGTTTGAAATCTGAAGATACTCTTGGGACTCTTGCCAGATGGTTCTGTTGGTCCAGTTTACAAAAAAAAAAAAAAAAAAAAAAAACTTAAAAACTTCTAATTTCTACATTCAAAAAATTGAAGCCTAAAAGCTTAACAAAAGTAGAAAGCTACTATATCCAAATATAACAAAATTATATTGTAATATTTTGAAGAAGTGACTATTCCTAAAAATGATTTACTATTTTGATAAATTTGTAATAGAGGATATTACTCAAATATATCATGTCAAATTAGGTTTCTCGTCCTTTTAAGGGTTCAAATCTATTATTGTTTTTCCCCTCATCCAATAAATACATTGAATGTCTATCGTGTGACAACACTATGATAGATCCTGGGGATAGACAAACAAGTCCCCCTCAATGGAACTTAATTAATAGACTGTATTTCATTGGCACTTGTGCTAGCAGCAAAATGACATGTTAATTTCAATAAAGGTTTGAGATGCACTGTATCTAAACAGTGTTAAAATTTTCCAACAGGAAAATAACAAATAATAAAATATCTTTTTAAGATGGCTTTGCTGATTAGACATAATTTTAGTGTGTTGATATTTCTTGATAGAGATAACAGAAACCAATTTGTTCATAAACACTGTCTGAATGGCAGACACTTATAGTATCCCTTGTCTTTGTACAATGTTCATTTATATAAATAAGAATTATTAGAATTAGCTGGTGAATACTTACCTTTAAGAGATCTATTTATAAAAATATTTCTCATTGTATCCATGGGCATTTGTTTAAAATTTGCAAAAGTCTAAATCTTTAATTTCCTTGCTTGCTTTCTCTTCTTCCAGTTCCCATCTTGCTTCCTAATGGAGCGATCCTCTTTGATTGTCAGGATTCTTGTGGAACAGCCAAGGAGGAACACTAAAGTCATACAGAAATTTAACATTATATCTCTCTCTGTTTCCTATTTTCCTTCCATTTTTCCTTGTTCCCTCTTAACATTTGTAGAATAGACATACAGTACTTTGCAAAGCTCACCTCCTTGCCCCCATTCCTGACATCCTTGCAAGATCATCTGTTAATGGCCATCTTAACCTTCAAGCCTTTTCCCAAAGCACCACTGTCAACTTTCTTCTCTTCTAGTTCAATAATGTTATTTAAAAAGTTTCTGAAATTAAACTGATTACAGTGTTTTCATCAACGTATCAGAGAATAGCTGGTGATTTTTCTCACAAGCAGTTGGAATGATTCTATCTCACAGCAACATTTTTTGATCTGCATCTAATTATTACTCTACACATATAAGCATTATATCTGTATTACTGTCTGTCACTAGTGTAGCTATATTTCTAACATTGTAAATTTAGCTTTTTTATTTATTAGATAAAAATTTATTGAGTCTTTACTACAAATTTATTCAAGATACTTAAAGGTATATGATAATGAATAAAACAAACATTTTTAACTTCCTAGAATTTATATTTAGCAATTTTTGGAATAGTATATGTTTCTGGTTAATGTTAGGATAAGCCAGTCAATGTTGAGACTGAACATTATAGCCAAAAACTTAAAAAAATCACTGCTTTTGCCTTGTGTTCAGTTTTTTTTAAATTATTTTTTAATTATAGGTGGACACAATATCTTTATTTCGTTTTTATGTGGTGCTGAGGATTGAACTCAGTACCTCACACATGCTAGGTGAGCGCTCTACCTCTGAGCCACAACCCCAGCCCTCAGCATTCAGTACTTATCTGGAACATTTTCTTTATTAAAAAAAGTAAGCCGGGTGCGGTGGCACACGCCTGTAATCCCAGCACTTGGGAGGCTAAGGCAGGAGGATCATGAGTTCAAAGCCAGCCTCAGCAATGGCAATGCACTTAGCAACTCAGTGAGACCCTGTCTCTAATAAAATACCAAAAAGGGCTGGGGATGTGGCCCAGTGGTTGAGTACCCCTGAGTTCAATCCCCGGTACAAAAAAAAGTAACATCTCTAACAATTTATAGAGTAGAAACATTTTGTTACCACCCTCAGCAATTATAAGGTGACCTATTAGTGATCACTAATACCCAAGAATACATCTGGAATAACTATAATGTCCAAACAAACTTTCTTAAGAATTTAATTTACTATATTGATAAAACAATGATTTATTTCAACATGTAATTAGGATAATAACTTCTCATGTTGTTTTAAATAAAAACAAACTTTTAATTGTTACCATTTTGTTACCTTTGATTAACATTGTTGCTCCACAATAGTGATGTGCAGTATTTCTACTCTAGTTTCCTGGCCTAGCTACATGTTCTCAAACTCAAGCTCCAGTCAACAGAAAATTTAATCTTGATCATTACTGGGGTTTCCCCTCCACACACATAGTATTGTTCAAAGGTTCTGGAGTTCTCAAATAGAACAAATATGGAGGAGGCCTTGCCAGTTTTTGCTTTGCTGGTCACTGATAAGCTGTCCAATATCCAAGCCAACCTGATTCCTTGAAGTTTATTGAGTTTGTTGATTCTGTGTTGTCGCTGCCTACAGCAATTGCCGCTTGCAGCAACAATACCGCGGGAGAAAACTCGGAGGCAGACTGGAAATGAAAAAGTTCTTTTATTCTTCTTTCTTCTAACTTCTCTCTCTGGCTCCAACAACCTCTCCAATTCCAACCCAACCAACCACCCTCTAACTAACCTCACCCAGTTAAATACATTTTGCCTTAACAAGGACAAGTGCTAACAGCTCGAGCTTACAGGTGCGTCACACAGTGTTCATGGGCATAAAAAGATTCTTAGATAAATGCATGAATATCAGGTGAAAATACTTGAACACCTTTATGGCTCTCAGCTAACCGCCATCTTAGCTATCCTCAATCAGGGCTCTTATACTGTGTCAAACTAAGGCATACGAATCTGTGCCAAGGATGATAAACTGGGCCCTAAGATCTCACTTCTGTAGATAATGCATGGGGCCGGTAGCTGTTCTGGCCTCTCCCCACGGTTCTGCCACGAAATGGAATAGAAGTCCCCACCACACTCTCATTCTCCCCTTTTCTTCCCAGTTTCAGGCAGTATTTTCTTTTTCCTAACTGCTCTCCTTTTTTTCCACCCTTCAGAAACATATATTACAACCACCTCAGTGAACTTGGGCTGAGGATAACTAACCTGTATGCAGAATTGTTTTTAAAACTGAAATTCATTTACCAGCATTTAAAATCTGGTGAGTTCATATGGAAATCTGTAATTCTAGCTTTGTATAAAAGTTCAGAAAGCCTGTCTTTCACTGCCTGGAAGCTGCAGCAGAGAAGAGTTGCCTTTTAGGGAGACATGGTTCTCCACTTCTGCATAGATCCTGCCAAGCCTGGGTCACTTATTTCCAGCACCTGACCTGCAGGTGTGTTTGGCTTTGGGAGGCTCTACCGTAGTCTTTCATAAAAGTCAGGAAGAGGGGCTGTTTAGGAGATATAACTCCTAGGGCCTAAGTATAGGCCAAGGTGAGAGAATACAAAGAATCTGACTACCTTTGCAGAAATAGAGAAGGAAGCAAATCTCAAACTAATGCCAAAACAAATGGTCCCTCTCTAGTAACAATAAAAACAGCTCCCACAGTCAGAGATTTCAACATGGCCTAGGACCCTCATAGAAACAATCCTGACTGATCCTCACAAAAACCATATGAATTAAGGACTATTTTACAGATTTAAAACAATAAGACTCAGAGAGAAATTATTTGGCCTAGTCACAAAGCTAATAAGTCATGGAACTGCGAATCCAGCTATGTATGACTTTCTGATACCAGGCTATATACTGTCTCTCTTACAATAGATATTCATGACCCTTCCTCAAGAGATTAAAGGCACCCAAATTAATTGTCAAGTTTAATTATGTCAGATCTTGGATTGAAAGGGCTAAGTTACCTTGGTACTAAGCAGTAAGTACTACTTACAAGTTTTACGCTCATTCTTCCTTTTAAAGGGAAGCTATTTTCTAAGCATTTCTTGAAGGTCAGGGTCTGGAATATGATTTACAAACAGCAGTTATTCAATAAATATGTTAATTTTATTTACTCTGGGGACTTGCTTTAAATTTTACTAAATGTGTATGAAAGGGGAAAGGAGTGTAGAAGTGCCATCCAATGCATGGTCTCTCCGTGGTGGGCCATGGAAACTGGTTTTTTCTCTTCTTTTATTTATTTTTTTCATACTAGGGATTGGACCCAGGGGCACTTAACCACTGAGCCACATCCTCGGCCTTTTTTTATTTTTTAATTTAAGACAGGGCCGTACTAAGTTGCTGAAGCTGGACTGGAAGTTGTGATCCTGATCCTCCTCTCTCAGCCTCCCGAGCTGCTGGGATTACAGGTGTGTGACATTATACTTGGCCAGAATTTGTTAATAAGAGAAAAAATATAGCAGCAATACAAAGTAAATTGTTTCTCCAAAAGGTGAAATAGCTACAGAAAAAGAAAGGCTTAAAAGGAAACAAAATGCTTTGTTTTGTTCTTATAGAAAATTATAGAAATAGTTCTAATATGATTAGCTATTATGTTGACTGAATGAATTCAGTAAATGTCAGTTTGAATTTGCATGCTTATAGGTTTATAGGGCAATGAATCTCACATCGTCTAATAGATAAAAATTACATATGTTATTAGTTTTACTTATGTATTTTGAAACAATAATTGGTACTTCATAAACTCATAATAAAATTTTCCCTCATGAGTTTAAGCTAAAATGTGAAGATTTATGTTAGAACCAAAGTTACTGATGCTTAATATAGCATATGAAAAGAAATTAGATTATGGAATAACAGATATAGATGATAATAGAATTTTAATTCCATTTCTAGATGGGAATTTTAAAATAATTAATTTTGTACAGTTTATAAAAAAGCACCATGCAAATTAAGTTGATGACTTTTCAGTACCTCTGAAGAGATGATTTTAGAAATAATGTTGTTTGGGAGGGAAATCTGTATAAAGGGAGCCATGTCGAAATTTTATTATGTGAAAACGTTTCTTAAATCATATTTTTTGTTTTGTTTTTCAGTGGTATTGGGGATTGAACCCCTGGCCTCACACATTCTATGCAAGCACTGTACCATCTTAATTTTAATGATTCATCAGATTTTTATGATTTATGATTATTCTCTGGTGTGCAGTAATGGTTTGTAATATAGGTTTTCAATTGGATATCCTAAAGCAAAACAGCAAGATGTATTGATGAGCACTCTTGGTTCTTTTGTAGTAACTACTCAAGGCCTGAGATTATTCATATAAAGTGATAACTCAACATCATTTATTACATTTAAGCCCTGAATTAAGAAGTATGCTATTATTTTATAGCTCCAAGACCCAAAGAGATAAAGTGATTTGCCTAAGGTCACCCAGCTTGTAAATGGCAACCAACCCTGATCTCCTGGGGTACTTTTCCATTAGAACATTTGGTCTCATTGCTTGGGCCTCCCTTTGTCTACAGTTTTAATGCGAAGCACTATTTTGTACCACTCTTTGTACTTTGCTTGTTGTTGATTTATTTCCTAGTCTTCTCTAAGTGTTATCAATATGGACATATTGATTAGCTACCTCAACAGAGGTTATGTTAAATAACACTGGTATTATACCAAGGAAATCTGGTAAACTCTAAGGATACGGTTTCTTCAATAAGGAACAACAAGGGGAAAAAAATACCTATAGGTTAAAAGACACAAGAGAGATGCCAAGCAAATGCATTGTGTTTCAGAGCTTGTTTTGAACAAACCAACCCCCGCTCCCCCCAAAAAATTAAACAATTAGAGAAGTTTGAACAATATGTCATATTAAGGAATTACTGTTAATTTTTAGGTATGCTAATGGAAATTTTGTTAAATATTTAATATTTTAAAATTTTAAAATCTTTAAGAGGTACATATTAAAAGATATGAATTAATGTGATGACACTAGGATTTTCCTTCAAAATAATGCAATTGATGAAGGTGACTGGTATTGAGCTGATGATTATTGAAGCTGGGTTCTGGGTACTTGGAGGTTGATTATACTATTCTGCCTATTTAAGTATATTTGATCTCTTTTACAAAAAATACCTTGTTCAGGGGCTGGTGCTGTAGCTCAGTGGCAGAGTGCTTGCCTTGTACATGTGAGGCACTGGGTTAGATCCTCAGCACCACATAAAAGTAAACAAATAAAATATAGGCATGCTGTCCATCTAGAACAACAACAAAAAAAAAAAAAGGAAGGAAAGAAAAAGAATACATTGTTCAATGATGAACCCAAAGTCGATCATTATATTGATTTTATATTGAATAATACCTCATTTGGGGAAAGTCTCTAAAGGACACTGCAAGGGCCTTATAAGTAATATAGCCAGTCTCTTTTTGGGGGGGCACAAAGAGTAGAAAAATGAAGCAGGAGCAGACAATAACAAGCCCCAGAATATTTGTTCTCAAAACAACAAAGTTTAGGTTTCCAGAACAAGAAAGCATTAGTAGAGAACAGACTTGAAGGCACCATCTCTCGCTTCCTTAACTAAGCTACTTTATATATTTTCTCTGTGAAAACAATTATTAGACAACCAGAGAAGTTTGAATGGTATGTATTTATTGGTATTAAAGAATATTGTTAATTTCAGTGTAAGAATTGAATTGTGGTTAAATAATATTTTAAGATATTTTAAGGGACTAGGGTTGTGGCTCAGTGGTAGAGCGCTCGCCTAGCACGTGAGCGGCCCAGGTTTGATCCTCAGCACCACATAAATATAAACGCATTGTGTACAACTAAAGCAAATAAATAAATATTTTTAAAAAAGACATTTTAATTCTTTATATTTTAAAGGTACATACTGAAGCAGAATATTGCAAAATTTAATGTTAAAAATAATCCACAGTAGCTACAGTGAATTTGATTTTTTAGGTTTTAAGCCAGATAAACTTAAGAAGATTTCTAATCTTGCATGCCAGGCAAGAAGCATTCTACAACTGAGCCACATCCCCAACCAGCCCATATATGCTTTTTTAGGGGGGAGTACCAGAGATTGAACTCAGGGGCCCTCAACCACTGAGCCACATCCCCAGCACTATTTTATATTTTATTTAGAGAAAAGATCACACTGAGTTGCTTAGCGCCTCACTTTTGCTGAAGCTGGCTTTGAACTCTGGATCCTCCTTCTCAGCCTCCTGAGCTGCTGGGATTACAGGCATGTGCCACCGCATCCTGATGCTGCTGCTGCTGCTGCTGCTGCTTCTTTTCATTAGAGCTTTATAGTTATACATAGTAGTTGAATTCATCTGGACAAACTCATACATACATGGAATTCAGTTTCAGTCAATGATCCTCACTCTCCCCTCCTCCCTCCAGTCTCCCATTCTCCTTTTTCTATTCCACTAGACTTTAGGTTTGTCTATTAATTTATATTCAATTGGTTCTATATGATCTCTCTCCACTTTATTTTACTCTACCTTCCACATACGTGAGAAAAACTTTGATCTTTGAGTTTCTGAGTTTGGATTTTTTCACTCAGTGTGATATTTTCCATATCCATCCATTTACCAGCAGATGCCATAATTTCATTCTTTTTCCATTGTGTACACACACACACACACACACACACACCACACGTTCTTAATCCATTCAACTATTGACAGACATCTGGGTTGACTTCATAATTTAGCTATTGTCAATTCTGTTGCTATAAAACATTGAGTGGCTGTATTACTGTAGTATGCTGACTTTATATTTTTGGTGAAAATACGGAGGAGTGGGATAGCTGGGTCGTATGGTGGTTCCATCCCTAGTTTTTTGAGGAATTTCCATACTGCTTTCCCATCAACAACATATAAGTGTACCTTTTCCCCCACAACCTCTCCAGCATTTATTGTTGTTAGTATTCTTGCCTGTTGCCGTTCTGACTGGAGTGAGATGAAATCTTAGGGTAGTTTTGATTTGTATTTTCTGATTGCTAGAGATGTTGAATATTTTTTCATGTGTTTATTTGCCATCTGTAGTTCTTCTTCTGAGAAGTTTGTTTAGTTATTTTGCCCATTTGTTGATTGTTATTAGGTTTTTTTTTTTTTTGGTATTTTTTTTGAGTTCTTTGTTTATTCTGGTTATTAATCATCTAGCAGAAGAGTAGCTGGCCAAGATTTTCTCCCATTCTGTAGGCTCTCTCTTTATGCTCTTAATGGTTTCTTTGCCATGTAGAAGCTTTTTGGTTTGATGACATTCCACTTTAACTAATTCTTCGTGTTATTCTTTTGCTCTTTTTGGGGGGGGGGTCTTGTTAAAGAAGAGAGTGCCAATATCTATATGATGGAGTGTTGACCCTATGTTTTCTTATAGAAGTTGTATAGTTTCTAGTCTAATTCCTTAGTCTTTGATTAGTTTCTATTTGAGTTTTATGCAAGGTGAGAGACAGGGTCTAGTTTCATTTTTCTATATATGGCTATCCGGTTCACCCAGCACCATGTAAGAAAGCTGGAGCAGACAGTATTTCCACGCCTTAATTTTTGTTCTTGATTTTGCTAGTTGCTTTGTGGTCAGGTGGTGGAACCTATACCTTTAAATTTTCTTGCCCACGTGACAATGTTTTTGTTTTTAGGGGGATTTCTAAGGTACGGGAAATTCTCGGAGAGTTTACGTCAGCGCCAAAGGTTACAGTAGCTACCGTATTAACACTATTTATTTTAAAAGGGCACAAGCTTGAGGAGGTCCGAGAGGGTTATTTAAAGATTTTAAGAGTTCAGACTTAAGTCATTTTTCTCTGATTTAGTTTTTTGGGCAGCGTTGACATAAGTGCCTGAAAAATAGCTAGTTTTTAAATTTTAATTCCCACGGATATATTTCTCCCGTTGTGGCTGCGGCATAAAGCCGAGCATACGCTTCCCTCACACTCCTTAAAGTGCCCTACGTAACATCAGGAAGCGTTCACAGCAGTAGTGCGCCTGCGCAGCCCGTCCTTATCAAATTGCCCGCTTCTCCCCATCCCGCTAGCAGGGGGCGCTGTGAGATAGTGAACGGGTCTTTTCCCTAGGGCTCTGCAACGGAACGTTAAAGGGCGGGAGGTGAAGCGGGACGAGGGGCGTTCTATCCTCGACTGCCCTGGTCTCTATCGCCCTTTGTCCTCCAGCTTCCCCAGGCACTGGGCCTGCGGGCCCGGTTGCTAGGCGGAAGAGGGGTGCGGTGGCGTCCGCTGCGGCTGCCCGGGCGTTTGAAAAGCGGCTAAGCAGGCGGCAAAAGGTCCCCTGGCGGCGGGTTCGCCTCTACCTGCAGACCGGGCCGGGCGGGGCTGAAGAGCGGAGTTTCGAGTCTGGGCAGGGTTAGGTCCTGGGCTGGCGGCCTGGGGCAGGGGATCCCGGCGCGCTTCGGGCAGCGGCGCGTCTGGGCCGCGGAGCGGGATCCTGGCGCCCGGGGCACGGACGGGCAGTGGGGGCCCTTCCCGGGGTCGCCGACTACCCGCAACTCACCCGGACCCTCTTGCCCCTAGCAGACCCCGCCTCCGGCCGCCAACAGCGACCATGGTCTCTAAGTCCGACCAACTGCTCATCGTCGTGTCCATCCTAGAAGGTGAGCGGCCTCGCATTTCCTTTTGCAACTGCTGCTTCCTGAATTGTAAGAAAGTAGTGTGGGACCGAAGATTTGTTAACCTTAAGAACCTTTTCCTCTTTGCTTTTGTGGTCCCCAAAGACTTGCTCAAAGTTGTACGTAGCAAAGTCTGGTAGGCAATTGATTTAAAAATCTCTCAAGGGAGTATGAAAGCTATTAGAGATAAGTGATATTTAGCGAGACTAGTCGTAGCCCCAGAGAATGTAGAAAAAACCGATTTCCATCAGAAGCAGCATGTCGATGGCTTTTATATATGAAGGGAAAGCGTGCCTGGAAAGCACGTTCTGTTCACCAGTCTCCAGGTAATGACATTTTTAAGAACTTTGCCATTGACGTGAATATAAGCTTCCTACCTTTTTAGAATTATTGCAGAGACTGTTCCCATTACAAGTCTTGATTGAGAACTTGAGGGATTATCGTTGTTAAGACGGCATATTACGTGTTCTTGAAATTTTGTTTGTTGAATGAATGACAGTTGTTTATTGGAGACCCATTGAATGCTAGATACCATGCTGGCAATGCATGAATAAGAAGACAGTTCTGGGCCTAAAAGCTCAGCGTGTACAAGTGGGGACTGTGTCACATAATTCTTGGGGATGTGGAAATAGGAATGTCTGCCTCTGGGGAAGCTGGGGGAAGGTTTACCCGAGGAGGTGGCATATTTTGATTTGATTTAAGACTCATCTGTAAGAGATGTTTAGGATTTTGTCAGGTGAGAAAAGTAAGGGTGAGCATTCTGAGTCAAGGAAAGAGCAAAGAGCCCTTACATTATGGAAAAGTAAGGTATGTTTTGCCTTCCTTAAATTCATTTAATAAATGTTGCTTAAATTCAGTGTGGTTGGAAAGCAGATTGCAAGTGGAGGACCTAGGAGTTTTTTTTTTTTTTTTTTTTTTTTTTGTGGTACCAGGGATTGAACTCAGGGGCACTTGACCACTGGGCCACATCCCCAGCCCTTTTTTGTATTTTATTAGAGACAGGGTCTCACTGAGTTGCTAAGTGCCTCGCCATTGCTGAGGCTGGCTTTGAACTCACAATCCTCCTGCCTCAGCCTCCCAAGTGTTGGGATTACAGGCGTGCGCCACCGCGCCCGGCTAGGACCTAGGAGTTTATAGGTAAATTGGGACAGGTTATGAATACCATGATAAGAAAAATCTTTTTTTTTTTTTTTTTTGGTTGGGGGGAGTCTGGGGATTAAACACAAGGAGGCTTTACCACTGAACTACACCCCCCACCCTTTTTATTTTGAAGAGGAGTTCTCACCAAGTTGCTTAGGGCATTGCTAATTTGCTGAGGCTGGCTTTCAACTTGCAGTCAGGACCTGCTTTAGACTTCTTGAGAGCTGGACCAGTGGTGTGCCTGGATATTTTTATCCTCCACAAGAGGGTATTTTGTAGCAGCCTGATACTCTTTTAGGGGTGAGAGGCAAGGAAACAGTGTAAATGTAGTTTTTGAGTTTGGAACAGGAGAAGGACAAAAAGCTATAAAGAGTTGGGACAATATTAACTGTTAGATCACTGTTTAAAAACATGGGACTGAAATCACCTGTCATTTATTTAAAAAAAGCTTTTAGACTTAGAACTGTACCCTGTGCTATTAGGAAACAAAGGTAATATAATTCCTTCCCCTTGAGGATGTAAGGATCTGTTTACTTGGGGAGATCAAATTAATATGCAGGACACAATATGTTTGAACATAATATTATATTAAGAACGTGCTATGGGGAAAAGGAGGACTAGGGGATGATGATTAAAGGATACACAGGTAACTGGGTGTGGAGCACGCCTGTAATCCCAGCACTGGGGAGCCTGAGGCAGGAGGACAGAGAGTTCAAAGCCAGCCTCAGCAATGGTGAGGCACTTAGCAACTCAGTGAGACCCTGTCTCTAAATAAAATACAAAAAAAGGGCTGGAGATGTGGCCCAGTGGTCAAGTGCCCCTGAGTTCAATCCCTGTACCAAAAAAAAAAAAAAAAAAAAAAGATACACAGGGGTGTTTTTTTTTGAGGGATATAAATATTCTAAAATTCACTGTGCTAATCTTTGCACATATCTATTAATATCCTAATACCCTCTGAATTGAATTTAAATGTGTGACCTATAGGGTAAAACTGTTGTTAAAATAAAATATGTGATATGGACTGTAAATATAGGCTTGGGGGTAGAAGTAGTAGATGAAGTGCCTTGAGTAATAGGTAGGTGAGGGTAGAAGAAAGTCATTCCAGGAGACTGGACAACCAGGCCAAACGTGAGAATGAACACAGTGGGAGGATCGTTGAAGAAGATAGCAAGAAGACCAGAGATAAGGAAGGTGAATATTTATGAATATCACTGTAAGAAATAAACTTGTGTAGCTAGAGTGCACAGACTTTGAAGGATCTTGAAAACCAAGAAATTTACAATTAATATTCTAAGAAATAGGTTGGCAGCATGTAGTTCTAAATAGGAGATTGCTTTAAGTTCAGTTTAGTAGCACTGTGCATAGAAGATAACTTGGATTCAGGGATGTCAGGTTGTTGCTAAAAAAACACATGTAAAACTGTTATGTGAGCCTCCTTCCAAAATATTTCTTGTTTTATGTTTATATTTCCATTCATCCTAGCCACACTATAGCCTTAAATCTTTTTATTTGTTTATTTATTTATTTATTTTTTGTGGTACCGGGGATTGAACTCAGGGGCACTCGACCACTGGGCCACATCCCCAGCCCTTTTTTAGTATTTTATTTAGAGACAGGGTCTCACTGAGTTGCTAAGTGCCTCGCTGTTGCTGAGGCTGGCTTTGAACTCATGATCCTCCTGCCTCAGCCTCCCAAAGTGCTGGGATTACCGGCTTAGCCTTAAATCTTAAATCATCCTTGATTCCTTTCCCATTCCTAACTTCCAAATGATCACCAATTGTTAATTGATTTTATTTTCTAAATAATAATAGATGCTACATATAAACTTTTGAATGAATGATTTCTGCTCTGGGTACCTAGATCAAGGACTTGTTTCCTTCCTTTCCAGAAACAGGTACAGTCTCTTAGTTCTTGGCGGTTATCTTTCCGATATGCAAATCTATCTTAAAATTCTTCAATGTCCTAAGGGATGATATCTATACTTCTTAGTATAGCAAACTTGATGCTATGTGGTAGAACTTTTGCCTACCTTTTCAGTTTTATATATTCTCTGCCCTTAATTGAACTGCTTGTAGTTTCTTGGCTACACTTTTAGAAATGCCCTTTATTCAAAACAAAATCATTGAATTTCTACCACGAGAAATATTTAAGCTGTGTGCCAGACCCCATAGGTGAAAGGCAAGGTTTCTGTTCTCAATGTATTTGTTTTCCTTGGGATGAGGCAGGCATCTTCTTGTTCCATTGCATATTCTTTGTTCTCAGGCTTATTGGAGCTTATTAGTATGATCGTCTGATTGAAAATGAGTTATTTAATGTATATGAAATTCATTTGGGGAACATAATGATCTTTTAGACTAATAGAAAATGAGACCTCTGAGTATTAATCAGGAGAACCAGACCATACGTGTTAAAAAGTCCTGATAAGGAGTCTCAAAAGAGAGCCTTCTGCTGAAACTCACAGGTTTTCTTCTAGGCAACTTAATGCTTCCTAACCAGGCAGCTCAAGCCAGGATGAATAGCAACAAGGACTTACTTACATTGGTTAAACTCCTTCTAGCTTTGATCCTCTTCCCTAGAACTATAAACAGGAGGACTAGTTAACTTAGTATAAGATTCTTTTTTTTTTTTAATTTTTTTTAGATGTTGATAAGCCTTTTATTTATTCATTTATTTATATGTACTGCCAACCCAGTGGCTCACACATGCTAGGCAAGTGCTCTACCACTGAGCTACAACCCCAGCCCTAGTGTAAGATTCTTAAAGATTCTTCCTTGGATTCTTCAGCTTCCTGTTTTCAGTGTTTCAAGTTTGTTTAAACCCTCAGTGGAGACCCTCATTTCTTTGAGGACAGGTATTTTATTTTACTCTTTTTGCAGCCTGTTATTTTGATATCTGGCTCTGAATATGCATTCAGTAAACATTGAAGAAATGGGGTAAGGCAGTGCAAATGAAATTGATGTGTAGATAAAACATTTAAATATTTCCTGATAATAATATATTCTTGGAGAAATGCTTATTTTGCATTAGTTAATTTTGTGATTATTCTAAAATGAGTTGACAGGAAAATTAAGACACAGGTAAATTTGTTTTTGCTAATTTATTTCCCAACTCTTCAGATGACTTCTTTATAAAGTACTTATATAATAGTGTTATAATCATAGTTTTACTTCTTAAATTCCAAATGTTATTGAGATCATTACTACTCAAAGTGTGAACCAACGATAGCAATATCGAGGTCACCTAAGATCTTATTAGAAATGCAGGGTGTCAGGCCCAACTAGACCAACTCAGCCAGAGTCTGTGACTGTGTGCTTTGAATATAATCCTTGCTGCTCTCCCACTGCAACTTCTTTTTAAAATGGACTTGTTTCTTTCTCTTCCTCTCTCCCTGCTCCTCCCTAATCTCTCCCCAATCTCTCCCCACTCCCTAATCTCAAGGGAAACAGGATTACCTTTCTTCTCCATCCTAGGCAGAGTTATCTGTCTTTGAGTACACACCCACCTTAGAAATGAAGTAATCCAGACTTTGGGGATGGAACCAGAAGATCTCAGAAATGGCTATCTCCCAAATCAACTAGTGAATAGAATATCTTTGGGTCACCTCTTTAAAAAGCCCTCTGTTCCTACTGATGGGCAGAATCACAGCCTTTGGGACAGGAGTCCCCTGTGTTTCTCCTTTGCTAGTGAAGTAATAAACAGTCTTTTTCCTTTTTCTCAAAACTATGTCCTCATTATTGGATTGGCCTTGGGGACAAGGACCAAGCTTTTGGCAACAAGTGTACATTTTAACATGATCCCCAGGTGATTTATATGCAAATTAATATTTGAGAAACACTAATTTATAAATTATAGCTTTCAATTTAATTCAAGTTTCTTATGAATTATGAAAGAGTATATGTATTATTGAGATAGTTTATGCAAATGTCTAAGTCAACCACCCTTAACATAGATCAATTTTTTAAAAATACATGCTAAATGGTCTTATTTGATTTTTGTACACTTCTAATTAATCTGTATTGTCTTTTCTCTTCAGGTCGCCATTTCCCCAAACGTCCAAAGCATATGCTTGTAGTAGAAGCAAAGTTTGATGGAGAACAATTGGCTACTGATCCTGTGGACCATACTGACCAGCCAGAGTTTGCCACCGAGTTAGCATGGGAAATTGATAGGAAAGTACTTCATCAACACAGGTGACTCTTAGTTTCAATTTAAGTTAACATTTTTTTTTGTCTCTTTCAGATTGTTATGAAATTTGTATCTTATTAGGTTGTAGTAATAATCATGTTTGTTGTTTTGTAATGTACCAGGAAAGGTTCATCATACTTTGCAATAATAATTCATTTACACATTAGAAGAACTCTATGAAGTTGACAGTATTATTTCTCCAGTGTTGTAAATGAGGAAACTGAGGCCTGAGAGGTTAAATAACTTACCCTGAATTTGTCAGTTGGATATGGTAGATCCCCGCCCCGCAGTCTCCAGAGCCTACGCTTTTAACCACTGTATTAAACTTAGCTGTTTTTTTCCTTCTAATGTGTGAGGAATTAGATATTCTGGAAGTACCTTGATAATGCCTTTCAAATATTAGTTGGAATTCATCTTAACTTATTAGTTAATTATGTATTTAACTGGCTTGCCAAGAATATATAGTGATGCAATAAAAAGTTATGAAATAAATGATATAAAGGGTTCTTTCTAATTAATTTTATATATACTTTGTTGGTATACAAAATGGACTTAAGGTTATAGCATCTTCTTCAAGAACTCTGACCAGAAACAGTCAAGAACAGTAATAGTTTATTAAGGAACTGAAAATATATTTCCTTCTGGGAAGCACAATCACTTCAATACTTGCTCTTTCTCAGTACTAAATCATGTCAAAATAGAAAGTTAACAGTAAAAGGAAAGCAAGGAGAAATTTATTTACTTCTGTTACTAGGTCAGTCCATGGATTTATTTAAAGGGATACTAAGGGGCTGGGGTTGTGCCTCAGTGGTAGAGTACTTGCCTAGCATGTGTGAGACACTGGGTTCAGTTATCAGCACTGCATATAAACAAATGAATAAAATAAAGGTCCATCAATGTCTAAAAAAATATTTTTAAAAAAGGGATATTAAGTTCTTAGAGAATATCAAAATGTTATATGTCCTTTCACAGCATATAGGATATATGCTTAGAGTTCTATGCGATGTCAGGATCCACATTTGTAATTGTGCTAGCGCCAAGTATTACCAGTTTGATTGTTATAGGCTGAGAAAGTACCAGAGATGTTTGTTTGTTTATTTATTGGGATTGGGATTGGGATTGAACCCAGGGGCCCTTAAGCACTGAGGTTCATCCCCCCAGCCCTTTTTATTTTAAGACAGAGTCTCACTAAGTTGCTAAGGGCTTCATTAAATTGCTGAGGCTGGCCTCGAACTTGCAATCTTCCTATCCTAGCCTCTTGAGTCCCTGGGATTACAGGCATGCACTGCCAACCCCTGCTGACTGGAGATAAATTGAATTTATTTATTTATTTAAATATTTTTGTAGTTGTGAATGGATCTTTTTAATTTTATTTATTTATATGTGGTGCTGAGGATCAAACCCAGGGCCTCACACATGTCAGGCAAGTGCTCTACCACTGAGCCACAATCCCAGCCCAATAAATTGAATTTATAAGTGCAGTCATTAAGTAGTATTTCTACCAGATGAAAGTGATGACAAAATCTATTCACTTTAATGCATGAGCAAGTCTAGGGATTCCAGACTAAAAAAGAGCTCATGTTATAGCAATCAATATAATGGCTACATACTATTATTGTATGTTGTGTTAACTTTTTAATTGATTTAAATTTTAGTAGTTTGATTATATAGTATTTACTATTTTTAGCTATAAAAAAAGCTGTAAGCATACATGTGTATTATTTTATGTGACAATGGGGTATGAGAAAGAAAATTTTAAATTAGTTCTGAAGATTCATGATAATTTTGACTTTCAGAAGGTTTTATACATTACAGAAGCTTAAGGAATATTGGCCTAGGATGATAACCTCTTGGATAAGAGACTAAAATTTTGATGTTATTTGTTTTAGTTGGTATATATAAGTAGATAAAAGTAATAGTTCTTTACAGTTGAAAATTTAAAAAAATAATAAAGGGCATAGTAGTGCAGACCTGTAATCCTAGTGACTCAGGAGAGTGAAGCAGGAGGATCAAAAGTTCAAGGCTAGCCTGGGTAACTTAGTGACATCCCGCCTAAAAATAAAAGGAATGTAACTCTGTGGTAGAGTACTCCTGGGTTCAATCCACAGTACTACCATCACACACACACATACACACACACATAGATATACGTAATAAATATATGTGTTTATATACATATATATATTCACGCAGGTATATATATATGTGTGTGTGTGTGTATATGCATATGTATATATAAAATAAGTACATTAATAAATAGATGTACCTGGCCTAACAAAATTATAATTATCTGGACTATAATAGGAATCTTTTCAAGGCTAATAGAAAGTTCAGTATTAAAAAGAAAAAAACAATTTGTTATCACATAAAATTTTATTGTTACAGGCTACAGCGTACGCCTATCAAACTCCAGTGTTTTGCCCTGGATCCTTTATCTTCAGCCAAGGAAACTATAGGTTATATCGTTCTGGATTTAAGAACTGCTCAAGAAACAAAACAGGTATTGTCTTTTGATGTTTATATTAGACAGTTGATTACTTTGAAAAGATACAGATTAATGAATAGAACATGGTGTACTGGACCATACAAGGCCATGAATTATGTCCTTGAGCTAGTGTGACAGTTCTTGTGTTTTAGCTTTTAAATTTGATTTAGAAAATTCCAACCTTTTAATCATCTCTTTGAACAAACTTGTCTCTAAGCTCAAATCTATATGCAAGTATCTCTTACTTCAAGCTTAACATTTTCACCTCCTTTCAAAGGTGGTCCTGTTCCAGGGTTCCTTGCTTTGGTAACTAATCACCACTCTCCTTCCAGATATACAACTTAGAAATATAGATGACTTCCTTGACACTTCCCTTTTCCTTCCTTCATAGATACTCATTCCAGTTGTTTTTTTTTACCTCTTGATCTACTATTTTTCATTTTTACTACTGCCACCCCAACCTAAGCCACCATAATTTCTCATTTTGGCTTTTGTAATAACTTCCTAATTGGTTTCCCTGTTTCTTTTTCCTTGTAAATTCTTACCAGGGGTAGGATAGGTTATGTAACATTAATTCAATTAAGTTATTTTCAATTTAAATTATCATATTTATTGGTCTCTTTCAGGTTGTTATAAATAATCCTTATGTCCCTCATTATCTATGAGTAATAGAATTTTTTTTAATGTGCCAGGAAATTTTCATAGTACTTTAAATGGTAACATCAGAACAACCCTATGACATTGGTGTTATTATTTCCCCCATATTATAAATGAGGAAACTGAGTACTGAGAGGTTAAGTAACTTGTCCTAAGTCAGAGTAAGTGAGCTTTATTGAAATAAACAACCAGTACCTTCTGTCCCTAAGGCAATACTTTTTAGAAAGTTAGTGCTTTTTATTATTAAACATGTTTCTTATGTCTTTTTATGTGTTCTCCAATCTTTTTGTACGTGATTGACTTTAGAAAATTTCAGGGTTTTTTTTTTATGTTTTTGTTTGGTCACAATTTAAGAAAAAATAAACATATAAATTTTTTTCTCTCTTTTACATTAAATTCCTCCATTCTTTTTGTCCCCCTCCATTCTTTTTTTGGTACTGGGGAATTGAACTCAGGGGCACTGGGCCACATCCCCAGCCCTTTTTTGTATTTTATTAGAGACAGGGGCTCACTGAGTTGCTAAAGTGCCTTGCCATTGCTGAGGCTGGCTTTGAACTCTTGATCCTCCTGCCTCAGCCTCCCAAGTGCTGGGATTACAGGCGTGCACCACGGCGCCCGGCCCCCTCCATTCTTAAGATCATATTCTGTGAAGACAAATTTTTGTTATTAACATTTTTGCTGCTGATAGCCATGATATTTGCAAATGAACCAGTGGGCCCATCCCAAATTTGGAATCATTCATAAAGAACTGAAATTTTAAAAATGCTTTAAAAGAGATTGAAGTGAAGATAAAAACCCTCTTAGGAAGAAGGCAGCTAAGGAAAGAGATCGTGCCTCTAAGTGCTCTTGGTTTTCCTCATCCCTTTATGTGGTTTATTTTGGGACGTTTGTCCACATATTTATGATCAAAGTTAAGAGGAAATGGCTGAGAATTGTATTCGTTTTATAGAAACCAAATTCTTGCTTACCCTCGTCTGTTAGCAGAAATATTTGAATTTGGCTAGCAGGATATTTGAAGTTCAAAATGAATTGATTCTCTATAAGAGAAAAATAAACATAGAAAAATTTAAATTTTGTTCTGAGTTGTATATTAAAAAAGTAGAAAAATGTAGAAAAAAGATTAGAAAAATATAAATTCTAGAAGTGATTAAAATTTTTTAGGTTTATATTTAGAAAATATCTGTAAATGAAATGTAGCAATAAATTATATTATGCATTTTTATCTTTAAGAAACTAGGTTGTAGGCTTTTGAAACAATTTATGGCCTAGTTAATCCTATTTTTCTTATTAAACATAACTTGGATATAAAACAGCCATTTTTGGATTGATCAGTGTAAGCACCAGTTTACTATACCTTCTATAACAATGTTCAGAGTAAGAATGTTGTTTTCTAGTGCTAAAATGGCACCCCTGCTGACTACTGCAATAGCGTTGTCCTGGGCTATGACATTTTTCAGGCTGGTTTTGGTACTAGAATTTCTGAGATTGATTAGGGAAAATTTTTAGGTAATTTAAGATTCTTTTTATTCTGTGAGAAGGCTTTTTTTTGTTTGTTTTAATATCAGTAAAGCACATGGTTAATAACTTAGAACATTACGATTAGGCCTTTAGTTTAGTATTTTGTAAATGTCTTTTTTATTAAAAGTAAGGTTTTTTTTTTTCTTATTTGATATAAGCAGATAAAAAAAGCAATGTGGCAGGAAGAAAAGATATAATAAACTGTGTGAAACAGGAGGAGTTAGGGAACAGAAAATTGAGTCTTTTTTGTTATATAAAGGACTAAGTGAGATTGAGATACAAGGCTAAAGATAGAAAGAAATAATATTATGTTTCTTCCTTTAATATGTTATCTGTTGAAGCATAAGAATTCAAGCAAAGAAGACAATCAAAACTTTTAAGTATTTTTTTCCCAAGGGAAATTCAGTTGATGACTTCCTAAGTAGGAGTAATTTCTTTCTGAAGAATATGTGAAACAAATTTTTTTTCTAAAGAGGAGAAAAATGCTTAAAAAAAAAAACTAGGAAATTTACCTTTTAATTTATTATTAATATTATTATTTTTCTTTTTAAAAATTTATTTATTCTAATCAGTTACATATGACAGTAGAATGCTCTTCAATTCATTGTACACAAATGGATTTTTTTTTTTTTTTTTTGAGATAGGATGTTGTTGTGTTGTCTAGGCTGGTCTTGAAGGTACCATCCTCTTGTCTCATATTCCCAAATAGTTAGGATTACAGGCTTGTGCTGCTATGCCCAGCTCCTATTTAAAACCTTAAGGAACATTTCTAATATTTTTTTTTTTTTTTTTTTTTTTTTTTTGGTACCAGGGATTGAACTCAGGGGCACTGGACCACTGAGCCACATCCCCAGCCCTTTTTTTGTATTTAATTTAGAGACAGGGTCCCACTGAGGTGCTAAGTGCCTCACTATTGCTGAGGCTGGCTTTGAACTATCGATCCTCCTGTCTCAGCCTCCCAAGTGTTGGGATTACAGGTATGTGCCACCACACCCAGCTTCTAATAACTATTTTCTCCTGTTATCTATTAAAGATGTTTTCTACTTTGTCGTTATTCACTAGGCACCAAAATGGTACCAGTTACTGAGTAATAAATACACCAAGTTCAAGTCTGAGATACAGATAAGCATTGCATTGGAAACCGATACAAAGGCACCAGTGGATAGTTTTAAAGCAAAGGGAGCCCCACCTCGAGATGGAAAAGGTTTGTGCATCATCTCATAAGGCATTCTATGAGAAGTTAAACTATGAACTAGAACTTTTGTTGGGGGTTCACGGAGATGGGGGCAAGTGGGGCCATCATAGGGTGGTATATGCAGGAGTATAAGCTGATTTTACCTAGTGCTTCAGATATTGTGACATGGTTACACATGTGGCATTTGTTTTCAAATCTTAGAAACACAAAAAACTTTTCTTGTTTGATATATAGTGGAACAAAGAAGAATTTTGTATTATTTAAAATTTACAGTTTAGGAAGATTTTCTTCCTAGGATGAATTCAGGAAAGCCTCCAAAATGCCCATGCTATTCTGTTTACTAATACAACTGCAGTTTAACAAAACCTTCATATATTTTTCTTTTTAATATATAATTTTTTTAAAGAGAAGTTTTAGTTTCATAGCAAAGTTAGAGAATAGAGAGAAATTTCACGTATTTCTTGGCAGGTCAACATCTCACTGTCAACTCAGTACCAGAGTGGTGATGTACCTGCATCAGCACATAGTTTACATTTGAATTCATTCTTGGTGTTGTACAGTCTATAGGTTTTGATAAATGTGTTAATGTCATGTATCCACTATAGTATCATACAGAATAGTTTTACTGCCCTGTTCTGTGTGCTTTGTCTGTTCAACCCTTCCTTCCACCAAGTCCCTGGCAATGGTTTGGTGGTATCCCCCAAAATTCATATATTGCAATATTTGGGAGCTGATTATGTCATGAGGGTCCTGCCATTATGAATGATATAATTCTGTTCATGGATAAATGGGTTTCAAGGGAGTAGGTTAGTTATCATGAAGAGCAGATCTGTTATTAAAGCCAGTTTGCTGTCATGAGCTCCCTTACCATGTGATGCCCTGCACCACCTTGGGACTCTGTAGAGTCCTCATCAGTAACAAGGTCTTTATTCTGTAAGGCCTCTCGCCCTTTGATTTTCTAGCCACCAGAACAACAAAAAATAAATTTCTTTATAAATTGTTTGATCGTGAGTGTTTAATTGAAGCAAGAGAAAATAGACTGTTAGCTACTGATCTTTTGTTACTATCTCCAAAATTTTACCTCTTTCAGAATATCATATAGTTGGAATCACACAGTTACATAGTCTTTTCAGAGTGGCTCCTTTCACTTAGTAATTTAAGTAACTTAAGCTCATATAAGGTTCCTTCATGTCTTTGCATGGCTTGATAACTGATTTTTTTTTTTTAGGGTCGAATAACATTCCATTGTCTATATAAACCACAGTTTGTTTATCCTTTTGACTACCAAAGGAAATCCTGGTTACTTCTAACTTTTGGAGTTTTGAATAAAGCTGCTATAAATATTTGTATGCAGGCTTTTTTGTGAATATGTTTGCAGTTCATTTGGGTACTTACCAGGGAGTATGATTGCTGAATTATGTGGTAAGATTGTGTTTTAAGAAATCCCTAAACTGTCTTCCAAAGCAATTGTATCATTTTGCATTTCCGCCAGCAATGAATCAGACGTCCTGTTGCTCCATAATCTAGCCAGCATTCACTGTTGTTAGTGTATTGAATTTTGGCCATTGTAATAGGTGTACAGTGCTATCTCATTGTCATTTTAATTTGCATTTCTTAATGACATATAATGGTGAGCATGTTAACATATGCTTACCAGCCGTCTGCATATCTTCTTTGATGAGGTGTCTTTTCAGGTCTTTGGTCCAATTTTTAATCTAGTTGTTTATGTTATTGTTGAGTTTTATGGGTTCTTTGTATATATTGGCTGTCTTATCAAATGTGTCTTTGGCATATATGTTTTCTCAATCTGTGACTTGTCTTCTTAATCTCCTGACATTGTCTTTCACAGGGCCTAACTTTTTAATTTTCATGAAGTGTAGCTTATCGGTTTTTTTCACTCATAGATTGTGCCTTTGTTGGTATATCTGAAAAATGATTGCCATATCCAAGACCATGTAGGTTTCTCTTTATGTTATCTTCCAGGAGTTGTAGAGTTTTTGCATTTTACATTTAGGTCTTTGATTGATTTTAAGTTAACTTTTGTGAAGGGCGTAGATCTGTCTATATTTCATTTTTTAAAAAATCTGGATATCTAATCGTTCAGCCATTGTATTGCCTTTGCTCCTTTTTCAAAAATCAGTTGATTGTGTTTATGTGTATGTATTTTCTGGACTCTGTATTCTGCTCCATTGTTGGACTTGTTAATTCCACAGTCTTGATTACTATAATGTTATAGTAAGTAAGACTTGAAGTCAGGTAGTGTCAGTACTTCAGGTTTCTTGTTCTATGTTGTATTGGTTGTTCTAGGTCTTTTATCTCTCAATATAAACTTTAGAATCAGCTTGTCAGTATCAAAATAATTTGCTTCTCTTTTTATTAGGTTTACAGTGGATCTATAAATCAAGTTGGGAAAAACTGACAAATCAGCAATATTGAATCTTTCTATTCATGAATAGGCATTCTCTCCATTCCCTTGATTTCTTTAATCAGAATTTTGTCTTTTTCCTTATACAAATCTTATATACATTTTATTAGATTTATAGCTAAGTACTTCATTTTTTGGCAGATATGAATGTAAATTGTAACATGTTTTTATTTTGTTTGTTTATTGTGCTATATAGGGTAGCCATTGACTTTCACGATAACCTTGTATCCTGCCATCTCCTATAAACACTTATTAGCTACAGAATGATTTCTTCCTTTTTTTTGGTCAAATCTTTTTTTTAATTTTTTTTTTTTTAATTTTTGAGACAGGGTCTCATCCAGTTCCTTAGGGACTTGCTAAGTTACTGAGGCTGATCTTCAACTTGTGATCCTCCTACCTCAGCCTCCCGAGCTGCTGGGCTTACATGTGTGTACCACCATGCCCAGCTTGGTCAAGTCTTTCCACTTGCTAATTTCCTACCTAATCATGTCATCTAAAGAAACAACTATTTTATTTATTCTTAATCTGCGTACTTTTATTTCTTTTTCTGGTTCTATTACACTAGCAAGGACTTCAAGTAAGATGTTGAAAAGGAGTAATGGGAGATTTGTGTCATACCTGATCTTAGTGAAACTGAGTATGATCTTAGCTGTAGGGTTTTTATTGATATTCTTTTTTTTAATTTATATTTTATTCTAAGTTGTTATAAATGACAGCAGAATGCATTACATTTCATATTACACATACAGAGCACATTTTTACATATCTCTGGTTGTATGCAAAGAATACCATATACTAGGCCACAAAACAACTCTGAGCAAATACAAAAGAGTTGAGATACTACCCTGCATTCTATCTGACCATAATGGAATGAAATTAGAAATCAATGATAAAATAAGAAATAAAAGCTACTCCAACACCTGGAGACTAAATAATATGCTACTGAATGAACAATGGGTTGCAGATGACATCAAAGAGGAGATTAAAAAATTCTTAGAGGTGAATGAGAACACAGACACAACATATTGAAATCTCTGGGACACTATAAAGACAGTTCTAAGAGGAAAGTTCATTGCATTGAGTTCATTCCTCAAAAGAAGAAAAAGTCAACAAATAAATGACTTAAAATTACATCTCAAAGCTCTAGAAAAAGAAGAACAATGAAACACCAAAAGTGGTAGAAGACAGGAAATAATTAAAATCAGAGCTGAAATTAATGAAATTGAAACAAAAGAAACAATTGAAAAAATTGACAAAACAAAAAGTTGGTTCTTTGAAAAAATAAATAATATTGACAGACCCTTAGCCAGGCTAACAAAGAGAAGGAGAGAGATAACTCAAATTACTAACATATGTGATGAAAAAGGAAATATCACAACAAACACTACGGAAATACAGGAAATAATTCGAAATTATGTTGAAAACTTGTACTCCAACAAAATACAAAACACTGAAGGCATCAACAAATTTCTAGAGTTGTATGATCTGCCCAAACTTAAGCAAGATAATATACATAATTTGAACAGACCAATTTTAAGCGACAAAATAGAAGATGCCATCAGGAGCCTACCAACCAAAAAAAGCCCAGGACCAGAACACAGCCGAGTTCTAAAAGACCTTCAAAGAAGAACTGATACCAATACTCTTCAATTTATTTCAGGAAATAGAAAAAGAGGGAGCACTTCCAAACTCATTCTATGAGGCCAACATCAGCCTGATCCCCAAACCAGGCAAAGACACATCCAAAAAAGAAAACTTCAGACCCATATCTTTAATGAACATAGATGCAAAAATTCTCAATAAAATTATAGCAAAACGGATACAAAAACATATCAAAAATATAATATACCACGATCAAGTGGGGTTCATTCCAGGGATGCAAGGATGGTTTAACATATGGAAAACAATAAATGTAATTCATCACGTCAACAGACTCAAAGATAAGAACCATATGATTATCTCAATAGATGCAGAAAAAAGCATTTGACAAAATACAGCACCCCTTCATGCTCAAAACACTAGAAAAACTAGGGATAAAAGGAACATATCTCAACATCATAAAAGCTATGTATGCTAATCCCCAGGCCAACATTATTCAAAATGGAGAAAAATTGAAAGCATTCCCTCTAAAAACTGGAACAAGACAAGGATGCCCTCTTTCACCACTTCTGTTCAACATAGTAATTGAAATGCTGGCCAGAGCAATAAGACAGATGAAAGAAATTAAAGGGATACAGATAGGTAAAGTAGAACTCAAATTGATATTCTTTATTAAATTGAAGTTTCCCTATAATCCTAGTTCAGAGGGTTTTGTTTGTTTTCATTATCATGAATTGGTGTTAGGTCTTATCATATGTGCTTTCTGCATATTTGATATGATTGTATGATTTTTCTTCTTCGGTTTATTGATGTCATGAATTACAATAATTGATTTTTGATAGTTAAGTAAACCTGTGTGCCTGAGATAAATCCCACTTGATCATGATACATATTTTTTTAATTCACTGTTGGATTCAATATGCTAATATTTTGTTGAAGATTTTTGCATGTATGCTTATGAAGAATATTGGTCTGTAGTTTCTCTTTTTTTGTAGTATGAGTTAGGAAATAGTTTCTCAGTTTCTGTTTTCTGAAAGAGATTGTAGAGAATTGGTATCATTTCTTCCTTAAATTTCTGGACCTGTTTTCTATTTTGGAAGGCTGTTAATTATTGCTTCAGTTTCTCTCATGTAGTCCTGTTCAATTTGTTTCTTCTTGTGTGAAAAAAAATTTTTTTTTGGTACCGGGGATTGAAATCAGGGGCACTTGACCACTGGGCCACATCCCCTGCCCTTTTTTGTATTTTATTAGAGACAGGGTCTCACTGAGTTGCTAAGTGCCTTGCAGTTGCTGAGGCTGGCTTTGAACTTGCGATCCTCCAGTCTCAGCCTCCCAAGTGCTGGGATTACAGGTGTGCGCCACTGCACCGGGCTCTTGTGTGAATTTTGGATGTTGTTTCTTTCAGGGAATGGGTCCCTTTCATCTGGATTATCACATTTTTGTATATGGACTTGTTCATAGCATTCTGTATTTTCCTTTTAACATCATAGGATTTGTAGTGATGTCCTGTGTTTCATTTCTGATATTAGTAATATGTGTCCTTTCACTTTTTTCCCCCTTATTTAGCCTGGCCAGAGACTGTTAATTTTAATCTTTTTAGACAATCAGCTTTTGTTTTGGTGATATTTCTCTGTTGATTTCCTGTCAATTTCATTTATTATTTATTATTTTCTACTGTAGTAGAAATGGCCTTAGTTTGCCATTCTTTTTCTAATTTTCTAAGGTGGAAGCGTAGATGAGTAACTTAAGATCTTCTTTTCTATTATATGTATTGAAAGCTATGAATTTCCCTCTAAGCATCACTTCATTGCATCCTACAACTCTTGATGAGTTGTGTTTTCATTTTCATTTAGTTCAAGGTATTTTTTAACTTCTCTTGATTTCTTCTTTGACTTGTGTGTTATTTAGAATTATGTTGTTTAATCCAACTATTTGGGGCTTTTTCAGCTATCTTTTTTCTTATTGATTTCTGACTTAATTCCATGTAGTCTAAGAGTGGACATTGTATGACTTCTATTCGTTTGAATTTGTTAAAGTATGTATTGTGGTCCAGAATATTGTCTGTCTTGTAAGTATTTCATGTGAGCTTGAGAAGAATGTGTATTTGGTTGTTGGTGGATGAAGTCATCTGTAGATATTCATTATGTCCAGTAGATTTTTGGTATTGTTGAGTTCAGCTGTGTTTTTTCTGATTTGTGTTTTTTGGATCTGTCCATTTATGAGCATGTGGTGTTTAAGACTATGTTAGTGCTATGTTAGTGGATTCAACTGCCTCTCTTTGCATTTTTGTCAGTCTCACATATATTTTGATGCTGTATTATTAGGTGCATACATATTCAAGATTGTTATGTCTTGGAGAAGGGATCCCTTTATCATCATGTAGTATCCCTATTTGTCCCTGATAACTTTGCTTGGTTTGAAGTCTGCTTTATGTGAAATTAATATAACTACTTCCACTTTATTTTTGTTAGTGTTAGCATGCTATATCTTTCTCTGTTAATCTAATTTATCTTTATGTTTTAAGTGGATTTCTTGTAGACAACATATTATTTTTTGATCTAGTGTGACCATCTATTTTTAATAGGTGCTTTTAGACCATTGAAATTCAAAGAGATTACTGATACAGTTGGTTTAATATTGACCACATTTGTTGTATGTTTGATTTATTACCCTTGTTTCTGTTTTGTTTTTACTCTTTTTTTTTCTTTTTTGGTTTTAATTTTATACAACCTCATTTTCTCTCCTTTCTTAGCTTATCACTTATACTTCTGGGTTTTTTTAAATTAATTTTTTATGAACTCTTTAAACTTGTTGCCGTTGGATTTATGGCTAGTTTAAATCTATTTTCAACTTACACTATGCCACTTCATGGGTAGTTCAAGTAACTTACAACCCCAAAACAAAACTAATCCTTCTCTCCTGTCCCTTTGTATCTTTGGTATAATTTCATGTCTTTGCAAGTATATACACAAACATGTAACCATACATAATTGAATAAATTGTTGCTAGGATTATATTTTATAATATATATGTATATTATAATTTATTTATCATCACTTATTTCCTAAAGCTTATCATTTCTTTCTGTTGGTCCAAGTTTCTGACCCTTGTCATTTTCCCTGTCTCTTAAGAACAACTTTTTTTATTTATTTATTTATTTATTTTTATTTTATTACAGGGATTGAACCTGGAGCACTTAACCCTGAACCACACCTCCAGCATTTAAAAAAATTTTTATTTTAAGACAGGGTCTCTGAGTTGCTGAGACTGGCTTTGAACTTGCTATCCTCTGCCTCAGCCTTCCTAGCTGCTAGGATTACAAGCATGTGCCACTGTACCAGGCTTAGGAAATTCTTTTTAACATTTCTTGCATGGCATGTCTATGAATAAAGTCCTTCAATTTTTGCTTCTCTCAGAAAGTCTTTATTTTCTTTTGACTTTAGAAAGCTAATTTTACCAGGTATAGAATTCTTTTTTTTTTTTAATTCTAAGTTGTTATAAATGAACAGCAGACTGTATTACATTTCATATTACTCTTATAGAGCACATTATTACATATCTCTGGTTGTAAGGTTAGCTTGTATCGAGATTATTTCTGAGTAGGATATGCCTAGCTGTAGGGGTTCAGTTTTTGTTTGTTTGTTTTTGTTTTATACATTTTTTTTCATCCTCCTTGGTGTTCTGTTAGCTTCCTAAATTTAGGACTTGGTGTTTGGCATCAATTTGGGGAAATTCTCAGTTGCTTTAATATTGCTTCTGTTTCTTTCTGTTTATTCTTTTTCTGGTATCACTGTCAAATGTGTGTTGTGCCTTTTAAAGTTGTCATATAGTTCTTGGATGTTCTCTCTCTTTTTTTTTCTCAGTATTTATCTCTTTGATTTCCAGATTGGGAAGTTTCTCTTGTCATATCCTCAAGTTCTGAGATTCTTTGCTGAGTCATGTCTAGTCTACTAATGAACACATCAAAGGCATTCTTCATTTCTGTTTTATTTTTGATCTTTCTCTTTGTTCACATTTCATCTTTGCCTACTTTATATGTTTCTGTATTTTTTCTGCCTTTTCTAATAAAGCCTTAGCATATTAATAAGTTAATGTTTTGATAATTCCAATATTCCTGTCATATCTGACTTTAGTTCTGATGCTTGTTTAGTCTTTTTAGACCTTTTTCTTTTTCTTTCTTTCTTTTTTTTTTTTTTTTTTTTGCCTTTTAATATGCCTTGCAGTTTTTTACTGAAAGCCAGATGTGTTCATTAGAACATTTCTCCTACATAACCATGAAATGTCCATCAAAATTGGGAAATTAACTTTGATACATTAACACCATGTAAACTTATTACATTAATGAAACATTGATATATTACTACTATATAATTCCACTTATGTTTTACCAGTTGTCTCAGTAATGTCCTTTATATAGGATCAGGATTTAGTTTAGAATCAGGTATTTCATTTAATTGACATGGCTGTGTATTTTGCTTTAATCTGAAATAAATCCTTCATCTTTTTATGGCCTTGAAAATTTGAAGATATGGGCTAGTTAAGTTCCAGAATGTACCCTGATTTGAATTTGTCTGATTTGAGATTTAGGTTATATGTCTTTGGCAAGAATATCACAGAAGTGATATCATGTTTTTCTCATTGTATCTTATTAGGTAGTGCACAATTTTATTGATCCTGTTACTGATGGTTCTCACTTTGATTACTTGGTTAATGTGTGTGTCAGTGTTCTCAACTAAACTTATGCTTTTTTCCTTTGTAGTTAATAGATCTTTTGTAGGCAGAATTGTGAAGTTATGAAAATACCCTATTCCTCATTAGAACTTTACTTTATTCATTTATTTATAAAAGTATGGATTTATAGTTTTCTTTTTTATTTAGTGTTTATTTCTTATCTATATCCTAGTTTTGGGCAGCCCTTTCAAGCTGCTTTTTCCCTTTAGGCTGTTTTCATTATTCTTTGAGCTTTTTAAAATTTTTTGACACAGAAGTATATTCTAAGCTTATTTGTGTGTTCCCTGTGTCAGTCGTGGATTCAGCTATTACTCTAAGGATCCCTCTTTTCTTTTAGCAAACAGTTTTTAGAAGTCAAGATCCAGGTGCCAGGTATGCCAGTTGCTATTGAAGTATCATAGCTCTCAAACCCTTTCAGTAAACAAAATTAGGGAACATGCGTACCTATGTATTTCTACAAATACATACATACATACATTTATCTTTATTCCTATTTGTGTTGTTACAACAGAATCCCACAGATTGGGTAACTTGTAAAGAACAGAAATTTATTTCTCACAGTTCTGGAGGCTGCAAAATCCAGAATCAAAGCACTGGCATCTGGTGAGGGCCTTGTTAATGTATCTTTACATGGCAGAAGGCCAAAAGGCAAGAGAGGAACTCCTTCTATCAAGCCTTTTAAAAAAGGTTTCTAATCCCATTCATGGGGAGAAGCTATCCTGACCTAATCACCTTTTAAAGTATCTACCTCTTAAACCACATTGGCCATTAAGTTTCAACCCTCAAATCATGGAGGTGACATACTCAAACATAGTATATGGAAACCTTTTCATCTATCTATCTATCTATCTATCTATCTATCTATCTATCTATCTATATATATTTTTTTGGTACCGGGGATTGAACTCAGGGGCACTGGACCACTGGGCCACATCCCCAGCCCTTTTTTGTAATTTATTAGAGACAGGGTCTCACTGAGTTGCTAAGTGCCTCGCCATTGCTGAGGCTGGCTTTGAACTCGTGATCCTCCTGCCTCAGCCTCCCAAGTGCTGGGATTACAGGCGTGTGCCACCGCGCCCAGCCTTTTCATCTATATTTATCCATAGATATTAAACAGCTAGAGTTCATACTGACACTTTCAATTTTATTCCTGCAACACAAAATGTATTGCTCATTTTCTCTCTCTTTCCATTTTTGTAAACTTTTCCTGACAGTGAGAAACCTCTCATAGTTATTATTTTAACTTCTATGCTCTGCTGACCTTATCATGTATAGCTACCTTTATTCCACATGTCAGATATTGTGCTAAGTGTTTTGCTTTCAGTATTTGATTTGGTCTTTACAATCATATAAAAATTTTGCAGAAGGAAAAATAGAGACTAAAGGAGATCTTATCGTTTTTCAATATAACTTGTAAATAACAATTAATGTGGAACTTTGGTCTATGCGACTTGAATATCTCTCTTCTTAACACACTATTTTCAGCCCATGCTACAGTAAGCACATCTTCTTAGGATTAATTCTAGAAGAGGGATTGCTTGTTTATGAAATATGAATATATATAATTTTGATAATCACTGACATTACCCTTCCAATAGGTTGTACTAGTATATGCCGGTTGAGGGTGCTCATTTTCCTGCATTTCCCCCAACACTGGATAGTGTTTGTTCTTTTAGTTGTGTGTCTTTCTTTAAATCAATTTGAAAAACTCTTGTCCAGTGTAGTTTTTTCATAGTGAAGCCTATTTGATTATTTAGTCTCTTCTCAAAACTATTTCGTGGTTTTTCTTTATTTTTACAAAACTATTCACGTTTCGATGTAGCATTCAGGAAAACCCTTCGTAGTATAATAGCTTCTGCTTGTCTTCTTCCGCCACTCTTTTTATACATCAGTGCTCACTTTCATAATCCAGCACATTACACCTTGTGATTCTTTAACTACATGCTTTCTCTTGCTTCTGTGTCTTTGTACATATTGTTCCTCCATCTAGAACATAGTTTTCACTCTCCTCTTCTGTTTTTCCATTACCCTTCTCTTCTTAGCCAAATCTAGCTTATTCTTTTCTTTCCAATTTAGGTTCAATAGGAAACTTATATTAGATGCCTTTATGTGTGGTTTATTAAATTGAAGTTCTTTAAAATGTTATTTTACAATATGGTTTTATGTACAAAAAGAATAAGATTAAGTAAGTTTTTTTTCAAGAAGGAAACACTGCTAAATTTATTCTATGAAGCTAACGTCATCCAATATCCAAACCAGACAAATACACATCAAGGAAAGAAAATCTCAGGCCGATATCCCTGATGAACATAGATGCAAAAATTCTTTTTAAAAAAAAAATTATTTATTTGCTTTAGTTGTACACAATGCGTTTATTTTTACGGGGTGCTGAGGATCGAACCTGTGCCGCACACTTGCCAGGCGAGCGCTCTACCGCTGAGCCACAACCCCAGCCCCGCAAAAATTCTTAATAAAATATTGGCAAACCATACAAAAACCCATAAAAAAGAGAGGGCATCACACTCAAGTTGGTTTCATTCTAAGGATGCAAGGTTCTTTCAGCATATAGAAATCCATAAATGTAATTTACCACATTATAGACTTAAGGACAAGAATTACATGATTATCTTAATGGATGCAGAAAAAGCATTCAACAAAGTATAGCACCCATTTATGTTTAAAACACTAGAGAAGCTAGGGATAGAAGGAAATTAACCTCAACATTGTGAAGGCTATATATGACAAACCCAAGGTCAATATACTATCAGACTGAACGGAGAAAACTGAAAGTATCTCCTCTAAAAAACAGGAAGAAGACAAGGATGTCCTCTCTCACCACTCCTATTCAATATAGTCTTTAAAACTTTAGCCAGAGCAATCAGGTAAGAGAAGAAAATTAAAGGAATACAAATAGGAAAAGAAGAGGTCAAATGATATGTTTGCAGATATCATGATCCTATATTTAGAAGACCCAAAAGACTTCTAGAGCTGATAAAACCAATTTTAGTAAAGCAGCAGGATACAAGATCAACATGCATAAATCAGTTGCTTTCCTTTACTCCATTAATCTGCTGAACAAGAAATTAGGAAAACTATCCCATTCACAATAACCTTAAAAAAATAATACCTTGGAATTAATCTAACAAAGAATGTGAAGGACTTCTACAATAATACCGAAGAAAGAAATTGAAGACAACCTTAAAAGATTAAAAACCTCCCATGTTGTTGGATAGGCAGAATTAATATTGTCAGAATGGCTATACTACCAGAAGCGTTATACAGATTTAATGCAATTCCCATCAAAATATCAACAACATTCTCCGCAGAACTTGAAAAATCAGTACTAAAATTCATTTGGGAAAATTATGACCCAGAATAGCCAAGGTAATCCTGAGCAGAAAGAGCAATGCTGGAGGCATCACAGTGCTAGACCCCAAATTATACTACATAATCATAGTAACAAAAACATCCTGGTACTGGCACCAAAACAGACAATGGAATAGAATAGAAGCAAATATAGTTATCTGACACTAAAGGTCCCCAAAACATGCTGGAGAAAAAAATAGTCATTTTACCAAATGGTACTGGAAAAACTAGATATCCATGTGTAGAAGAATGAAGCTGGACCCTATTTCTCAACCTGCAAAAAAGCCAACTCAAAGTGGATTAAAGCCCAGGAATTAGATCAGAAACTTTGCAACTACCAGAAGAAAATGTAAGCCTAACATTCTAACACATCAGCACCAGAACTGGCTTCCTTCATAAGACCCCTAAAACACAAGAAATAAAACTAAAAATCAGTAAGTGGGATGACATCACACTTAAAAAGCTTCTGCACAGCAAAGGAAACAATTGAGATTGTGAAGAGGGAGCCTACAGAATTGGAGATCTTTGCCACCTGCTTCTCAGATATATCCAGAATATATAAAGAACTCAAAAGACTTAACATGAATAGTATGAATATACTTTGTATACAAACAGTATTATGTAAAAAGGTGCTCTACTTAACAACTCAGTGAGACCCTGTCTCTAAATAAAATACAAAAAAGGGCTGGGGATGTGACCCAGTGGACAAGTGCCCCTGAGTTCAATCCCTGGTACCACAAAAAAAAAAAAAAAAAAAAAAAAAAGGTGCTCTATATGTGTATTATGAATTGTAATACATGCTACTGTTATATATACAATAACTTCAAATAAAAAAAAAAAAAGACAACACCAAAAAAGCAACCCAATAAATGGGCAAGAGAACTGAACAGCTGCTTCTCAAAAGAAGAAATAAATACATGAAAAAATGTTAATCATTTCTAGCAATTAGGGAAATGCAAATCAAAACCACATGGAAACTAATAAAGTATTCTCAAAAAAAAAAAAAAAAAAAAAAAAAACCCACACAGAGGCTGAGGCAGAAGGATCACAAGTTCAAGGAGTCAGGTGTTAGCAAGGATGTGGGGAAAAAAATACACTCATACATTGTTGGTGGGACTGAAAATTATTGTAACCACTCTGGAAGGCAGTATGGAGATTCCTCAAAAAAATTGGAATGGAAACATCATATGACCCAGCTATCCCACTCCTTGGTTATATTTCCAAAAGCTCTAAAGTAAGAATAGTATAGAGACACAGCCACATCAGTATTTATAGCAGCACAACCCAAAATAGCCGAACTATGGAACCAACCTAGGTGCCTTTCAATGGATAAAGAAAATGTGGTATATGTACATAATGGAGTGTTACTGAGCCATTAAAAAGAATGAAATTATGTCCTTTGTTGGTAAATGGATGAAACTGATGACTATAATGCTACATGAAATAAGTCAGACCCAGAAAGTCAAAGGTTGACTGTTTCCTGTGATATGTAGAAGGTATTCTAAAATAAGAGAGGGGAGTGGGCAGGAATTCTGGCAAAAGGAAAATCAAGGATGTAGAAGAAGGGATTGTCGAGGAAGGAGGAGGGACAGGATAAGGGGAAAACGGTGGAAGAACCTGAACTAATTTTCCAGTGTACATATGTGAATATACTACAATGAAATTCACCATTATGTATACCTACAGATACTAATTTTAAAAAATGTAAATGAGTAGATCAGTAGAATAGAGAAAAGGAAACTGTGATGGGGAGGGAAGGGTAATACTGGGGACTGAGTTGGTGCAAATAATATTCCATGCATTTATAATTATATCAAAATGCACTCTAATGTTATATATAACTATTATGAACCAATAAAAATAAGGTTTCTTTGGAAAGTTTATAAGAAATTAAAGGAAACCATTTGAGATATTAACTGTATCTACAAAAATTGCCAAGTAAATTTAAAAATATAATCAACTTTAAAATCTTATAATGGTTTATGGCAAAGTACAAGCTAGTTTAATTGTGTTTTTCTTTGTAAAGTACCTGCTAGCCTGTCTGGACTTGACCCAAAGGACATTGTAGCAGTGCTGAATGAAGAGGGAGGGTACCATCAGATTGGACCAGCAGAGTATTGTACTGACTCCTTTATTATGTCAGTGACCATAGCGTTTGCCACCCAGTTGGAGCAGGTGAGATGTTCCCTGAGATTGGTGATTTGTGAAGAATTTGAAAACCATTTTATTTTTTAAATCCTACCTTTAGGTATTAAAAAGATTTGCAAATAGACTTTTAAAAAATGTGTTCACGAAATGTTTTATTTCATAAAACATTTTTGCTTTTGGAAAATAATAGATTTCAATATCTTGTTATAATAGGATATATTAGATTTAGGAAAATGATCATCGGTAAACATTGTTTGCCATTGTACTGTGCGTCATTTTAAGTACTGACAAAAGGATTTCTTAAATTTGCTTTAAAATTTTTTTTAATTTATTGGTTCTTATTATAATAATTTATTATTAAATTATTATTAATAATTTATATAATAATTCATTGATTCTGACAGCAGAATCCATTTAAATTTACTTTTTTAATAATGTGCTAGCTGGAGACATGTGGAGTGTCAGGAACACTTTGTCTCATTAGTATTTAATACTTGTCTGGTCTGGGATTATTTTTCACCTTGCTTATAATCTTAACAAATTATCCTACTATTGTCATGGATGCTGGCAAAAGATATTAGATTCTTCGATTAAAAATCAAAGGACTTTATTACTTTAAAGAAAGCAAGCAACAAGAATATAGCTATATTTTCTTCAGTTCCCTTTACCCCAAGTCCCATGGGGGCTATGCAGAGATTTACACACCGATTTTGTCACAGCTGAGGGAGATGATTTTGGGTAAAGCACCACCATTATGGTAAGCAGTCCTGGTCTTAGTCCAGGAAGATGTGTTACCTTAGTTTCCAGGGTTACCAGCTATATCCATGGGAAGCAGCTTGGGTAAGACTGGTCAGGGCCTTGCAGTCTTGACACACCCAGCAAGAGTATGCCAGAATGCTTGTGGTAGATTGACTTAACACAAAATTAGCTATTATTCTTTTGCCCTTCTCAGGAACAGGTCTACTTTTCTTGACATTGTGTTGGTTTATAGCACCTGGAATATGGGAATTTGGCTTATGATTAAAATTTTTATTATTTACTTTCTTAAAGCTATAAAATGTCCACATAATCTATATTCACAGGTGAAATATGCAATTAGTGATTGCATTTTTAGTTGACTTTCAAGATTGCTTAGTTACAGTTCTTTTCAGGAAATGTGTTTGTCACACTAAATCATGGCCACTACTAAAAGGATTTTTAATACATGTGTTCTTTGGATGTTTACTCTTTTCCCTCTAAGTTGGTATTGTCATTTCCTCATTGACACATGTACTTTTGTTTTCCCCATCAGTTTCTTTATTGTTCTTCTCATAAAGCTCTGCTTGTGGATTGCCTCAGTTTAATGTGCCACCCCGATTGTGACGAAGGTCCATTGTCTTTATTTTTATTAACTGCATCAGGACACTCTTGTCCACATGTCAGACGATTAGGAGTCTACCTTATGTGAATATCCAGAATAAAGGCAAAAATTCCTAATGACCAAAAGCAAATTAGTTGGCTGGGGTTGTAGCTCCGTGGTAAAGTGCTTGCCTAGCATGTGTGGGTTTGATTCTCAGCATCACATATAAATAAATAAAATAAATGTTCATTGACAACAAGTATGTATACACACACACACACACACACACACACACACACACACACATATATATATTATTTATTTATTTATTTTTAAAAGCCTATTATTGGTTTCCTGAGGCTGGGAGCAGGACAAAACTTGGGAATGTGGCTGCTTAAGGGTTACATTATTATTGTTTGGGATAAAACTACCACTTAGTTTTTTTCTTCTCAGCTAAGACAAAGGCAATGTAAGAAAGCATATGGAGATAAACACACCTTTTCAGACGCAAATCAGTGATTGAGAACATGTTACTTTAAAAAGTTATATGTAGTAGAATAGAGGGGTGAGTTTGCAGCAAGAATGGATGGTGATAGCCTTGCTTCTTTCTTTTCTTAAGTATTGTAAAGTAAGGCTAAAAAACTGCCATTGCCTCTAAATTCCAGGGTAATAAAATTTTTTTGAAAGCAACTTTTCCATAATGGTAATTAAAGTTAAATGTACTATGAAATATATAAAGGCCACCTTTGTTTCTTAACATTTTTATTGCTTTCTGATTATGGAAGAAAACAAATCCCTAATCATTGTTATGGGCAATGTATTTTTCCCCAAATATTTTTTCATTCTCACATAACAACAATTATGTGATTGGTGCTGTTGTAACATGGAACATGCATTCTCTCTCTTAATCCTTCCAACAAAAAGGAAATGGAAGCACAGAGGAATTAAGTAATTTAAGGTTTTGCAACAAGTCATTGATGGAACCAGACAGAATTGGGGTTTGGGGTCTGAATCTAGAATTTGTGTTTATAGGTGTTATAGGTGTATAGTTACACATATCCCCCCCTACACACACACACTCTCACTCATATTCTGCTACTATATGTTGTTATTTTCACAAATACTATGAACTATACAGTAACTTTTTAAAATAATGTCTTAGGTAATTTTTATGTCAGCATATCATTTAGCAGCCATACTGTATGGCACCTATTTAAGTCATCTCCTATTGATGGATATATTATTTAACATTGTTCTAGTGAAGATTTAGAGTCTGTCCGCAGATATTTTATATTTTATAGGACAGGAATCACAACTTTTAGTCATCTGTTGCCATGAAACTAGCAACTCTGAGAAATAACACTCCTAGAACAAAAGGTATATATATATATTTTTGTAGCGGTTAATTCATATGTCTGTGTTTTTTTTTAATTCAGAGACCTAGTATAAAGTGTTATATTTTAAATAACCTGAATTAAGATTTTAAAAAAATCTTTTCTTATTTATAAGTGGAGCCTCTATTGGTGGAATAAGATAAGATGAAATAAAGTAATTGAAAATAAGGAAAGCTTAGTTAAAAATATTTGGCCTTTCTTCTAGAAAGAACTTTTAACACATTCATTCACTGATCAGTTGAAAAAAAATGAAAACTTTAAAATAACCTATATCGGGCTGGGGTTGTGGCTCAGCGGCAGAGTGCTGCCTCGCACGTACGCAGCCCGGGTTCGATCCTCAGCACCACGTAAACATAAAATGCATTGCATTGTGTACAACTAAAGTAAATAAATAAATATTTTTAAAAAATAACCTGTATCTACTAGAAGTCATTTAGTCTGCTTTTCTAAGATGATCCTTTAAAAATTAGTAGAAATTAGTAATTTGGCAGAGATTTGGAATTTTTGAGTGGGTAATTTCAAGACTTTATTAAAAAAGTCAACATTTTAGTAAACATTTAGGAGTGTCAGACATACGCTGAATGGTTTAAAAGCAATTCTTTTTTCCCCCCCTTAAATGTTTAGTTAATTCCGTGTACCATGAAACTTCCAGAAAGGCAGCCTGAGTTTTTCTTTTACTATTCTTTGCTGGGAAATGATGTTACAAATGAACCCTTCAACGATTTGATCAACCCAAACTTTGAGCCAGAGAGAGCATCTGTTCGCATACGTAGCAGTATAGAAATACTTCGTGTTTATCTGGCTCTTCAGTCTAAATTACAGGTAAGCACTACAACCAATTGTTTTTTTTTTTTTTTTTTACTGGAGATGGTTTTTTAAAGCATTTCCTATCCTATTCTATAGTGTAGTTCTTACTGCCATATATTTTAATTTTTTAGGTATTATCTAAGTCATAATGTCATTGAAATTACAGTTACTCCAGAATTTTAGGAGATAACAATTAATCACTTATCTAGGGAAGAGTTTATATATTTTCAGTATAGTAAAAAGCTGTACCTAGAGCCCATGGCTATGGCTACAAGCAAGGTTTCTTTTATTGTTAGTGGAGATGGTAGATGTGGGCTGCAGTGTTATCACTTTATCTGGATTTCAGAATTTACTTTAATGCTGTTAAAATCAGAGATAACAACTTTCTAAAACCTGCCCTTGAGTATTTTTGCTACCTCATTTTAAGTTGGATTCTATTTAAAAATAAAACTTACCTAGTGAAAGTTACTTTTTAATCTTTTACAATAGTTGCTTTTGATCAGACTTAAGTGGGTAATGAATAATGTTTAGGGTAGAATAGTCATTTGTTTAAAGTAATTTCAGTCATTAGATTTTGCTTGCATTTTGGACAGGAGGTGAAAAGAGGAATTAAGAAATTTTAGTAGTACTAAATTAAAAAAGAAATTGGGAGGACTGGAGATTAAACCAAGGGTTGCTTTACTACTGAGCTCCATCCCCAGCCCTTTTTATTTTTCTTTTTGAGACAGTGTCTTGCTAAGTTGCTCCGGTCTTGGTAAGTTGCTGAGGCTGATCTCAAATTTGGAACTTGGGATCCTTTTGCCTCAGCCTCCTAAGTTGCTGGGACTATAGGCATGTGTCACTGTGCCGAGCAATAGTACTAAATTTTAAAAATGGCTGTGCTAAACCTAAGGTATCTAGAAAACTGAAGACTATATAAAATAATGAGATTTAGGAAAAAGCAGTTGAAATCTTGTTCTATATCTTATGTATCAATCCTTATCAAATGTATTGATTTCTATATTAATTTGCTTCTAATGGAGGACATTTAAGTTATAAAAATACTTCATCTCTGTTCCATTAAATAGTACACCTACTAATATTAAGACTAATTCATAGAGCTGGGTGCGATGTCACATGCCTGCAATCCCAGCAACGATGGAGGCTGAGACAGGAGGATCCCAAGTTCATAGTTAGCCTAAGGCTAAGTGCTAAGCAACTCAGTGAGACCCTGTCTCTGAATAAAATACAAAATAAGGCTAAGGATTTAGCTCAGTGGTCAAGTGTTCCTGAGTTCAATCCCCAGTACCAAAAAAAAAAAAAAAAAAAAAAAAAGACTGATTCATAGGTCTCTTAACTTTATTATTGCTACTATTAGAGCTAAAAATATTTTTATGTAGTGATTGCTTATTTCTCTTCAGAATATTGTTTTCCGAGGGTTTAATATAGTAAGGGAAAAGAATAGCTATACAACATGTACCAGGGACAGTCTATTTAATTTGCAGTTTTCAAAAGGTGGTAATTTTGAACTTTTGATTAGCTTTCACTGATCAACAGTACCTTCTGTCTCTAAGGTATTGTTTTACCTTTAACTATTCAGTCCTCTGTTTTATAAAATAAAAGTCGAAAAAGCAAGAAAAAAGAAAAAAGAAACACTTAAGTTATTTTAGGAGTGAAGAAAAACAAAATTATTTGAGATTTTAAAATTTCAAATCAAGCTGATCTGGTGCCTTATTTTTTAGAACTGTATCTTAAGTTAAAGTAGAAATAGCAAAGACTGAAAAGTCAGAGTGTTTGAAGCATTTGTTTTCTGTTTAAATTCACATACACATTTTTTATTATATAATTTGCATGCATAAAGTAGGATAGTCAAATACTGAAGTGACCATAGCTCATCAAAGAGAAAAAAGAGTGGTAAACATACATAATTAAAAGAAGAAATGAAAAAGAGGCAATAATTGTTACTGAGTTACTAGTAAACTTTATTATCATGTTTTTAAAATTTTTATTGGTTCTTTTTTATTATAAATGGCAGTAGAATCCATTTTGATATAATTATACAAGCACAGAATATATCTTATTCTAATAAGAACCCATCCTTATGGTTGTACATGATGGTGGGATTTACTGTGGTGTATTCGTATTATGACCAGTTTTAACAATCTTGTGAGAATTCATTACTTCATGCAGAGTTAGCCTGCATTAACTTTTGTTACTCTTTTTTTTTTTTTTTTTGTAGCAGGGATTGAATTCAGGGGCACTTGACTACTGAGCCAAATCCCCAGCCTTATTTTGTAGTTTATTCAGAGACAGGGTCTCACTGAGTTGCTTAGCGCTTTGCTTTTGCTGAGGCTGTCTTTGAACTTGCGATCCTCCTGTCTCAGCCTCCCGAGCTGCGGGATTACAGGCGTGTGCCACTGCACCTGGCTTTTGCATTAACATTTTATTTATGGTATTTAGGAAAAGGGAGACAGTTAAAGCCCCATTTTGTTTTTCCTGTTCATATTAGATCCATCTCTGCTGTGGAGACCAGTCACTTGGAAGTACAGAAATACCTTTAAGTGGACTACTGAAAAAAGGCAGTACAGAAATCAATCAGCACCCAGTTACAATTGAAGGTGCTTTTACCCTTGACCCTCCAAACCGAGCCAAACAAAAACTGGCACCTATTCCTCTAGAGCTAGCCCCAACTGTGGGAGTATCTGTGGCTCTGCAGAGAGAAGGCATCGATTCCCAGGCAAGTAGTGACCCTCCTTCCATTCCCCCAGCTTCTCCAAAGTTACTTATAATGATAAAAAGTGAAATCTGAAAAGAGTTAACTGGCCTAAGAATCCTTTTGTTCTGATTTAGTGGCCTACATGATATGACACCTGCTTTCTGAATAAACCTTTCAGAAAAGTGCAGTGGCTTCTAATTTATAAGTAATTTTCTCAGAGCATTCTTGGCCTTTGGTTCCTATTGGGAACCATTTCCCCCCAACCCCAGCATAGCCATTTGCTATAACAGAAAGGAAAATCTGGTAAAAGAGAACATATTGAGTTTTGGTTTCTGTGAATATGCATTAGAGGTGTCTTTTTTTTGTTGATACTGATTATTTAGTGCTTTGTAGTCCTGATACTGTAGGCAGTTTCTACAATAGAGGTGGGCATTTATTTGAATATGTTTTTTTAAATTGTATCTATCCATTGAATCAACTCTAATGTCAGTCTTTCAATGAATCAATCTACTTGTAGGTTGTGAATTAAAGATAGAAAAATTTAAATGAGTTTTATATATATGTATACACACACATTAGAGCTAAAATTATTTTAATGTAGTGATTGCTTATTGCTCTTCAAAATACTGTTTTCTAAGGGTTTATATAGTAAGGGACAAGAATATATTATTTGTATGCACATACAGACATATTTTCAGAGGGGAGTGGAGCAAAGGAAAGAAAACATACTAGACATGTTTTTCCCCCTTAAGGGAATAGTCCTCCATTATACTGCCTTGCCTTGGTAGATATAATCATTCCCAGGGTCGCCAAGGCCTGAATTTTATTCTCAAATATCTCTTCTTACCCATTAGGATACATTTGTTACTCAGCTCTGGATATTATATTTCCTTCTGTTCATCCTCCTTTTCCTGACCCTAGATACTATAAGGAAATCTGCAAATTGTGAAGAAAAATAGAGTAGGAATATCCAAATTGGGAAAGGAAGCACATTTGCATATTTGTATGTACATATACTTTTAAACAAGGCCAAATTTTTTGATCTATTATGAAGGAAAGTATTTTGCAAATTATACTTTGTTTAAAAATTGTTTCTAGTCTTTAATTGAATTAAAGACCCAGAGTGGACATGAATCAGAGCATTCAAAGAAGAAAGTTTTAACCCCTGTAAAGGAGAAGACACTTACTGGACCAAAATCACCACGTGTATCCCCTGTTCCACCTCACAACCAGACCCCTCCAACCAAAGATGATGCAACAGAAAGTGAAGTGGAAAGCTTACAATATGATAAGGATACAAAACCACATCTGAAGAGTAAGATATTCTTTAGGTGTTGTATTTTATAGTCATGTTATCAATATATTGCTATGAGAACTTTCATGGGTTTCCAGTGAAAATTGTGGAGGTTTTCTTTTTGTTTTTTTTGTTTTTGTGGTACTGGGGATTAAACCTCTGGCCTTGCACATGCTAGGCAAGTACTCTACCACTGAGCAACAATGCCCTCCAAAAATTGTGGAGCTTTTAGAGAATCAATAATATGTGGCAATATAAAAAAATTTAAAGTAATTGTAACCTCAGAGTATACTCTACTGTAGTGTATATCTAAAAAAAAAAATAAAAAATAAAGTAATTGCAATCTATTTAACTTTGTAATAGTTTGCTAAATTAAGAGAATTTTTCATTTTACCTTTATGTTGGAAATTACGTACTCAAAAGAAATTAAAGAATATTGTTCTTCCAAGTAGATTTTTATACTGTTAAACCCTTATTCACTGGAATTTTTAGAGAAAAGAGCTTTTAACCACCTCTTGTAGTAAACTATTTTTTTTTTAATATTTAATTTTTAGTTATAATTGAACACAATACCTTTAATTTGTTTATTTATTTTTATGTGGTGTTGAGGATCAAACCCAGGGCCTCACTAAGTGAGTGTTCTACCACTGAGCCACAACCCCAGCCCAGTAAACTATTTTAGATCGTAAAGACAGGGTCCAAGAATGCATGTATCTAGCTTTATAAAATTTTTCTATCCATTGCATAAAGGTCTACAGTTACCATTAGTAATATAATTTGTGGTGGATTAGAAGTTCAGAGTCTTGGGTGCATGGTTTAGCTCTGTTACCAAGTAGCTATATGACTTGGACCACTCATTAAACATCTCTGTCCATAGTAGGATTAGACTAGATATTTTTGACATTTCAAGTTTTAGCTTTTTTAAAAACTATATATTTTAAAATTTTTTTTATTTATATGCAGTGCTGAGAATTAAACCCAGTGCCTCACACATGCTAGGCAAGTGCTCTAGCTACAACCCCAGCCCAAGTCTAAAATAACCACAACTGTTTTGTAAAAAGTGATGTGATTTTATGTATATAATAAATCTCAAGTACCACCCTTCAAATGCTCATTTCTGTGCAGCTACCTGTTATAAATAAGTTGGTGCTTTCTAGGTGGCAGTCAGACATTACTGCTTCGGTTCTGTGTGTTTTAATGTTCTGCAATATTTGTTGAGAGTAAGCTCTTTATTAGTATAATTCTAGAATGGGAAATAAAAGCCTAGGTAATTTTGGGTAAGCCACTTTTATGATACTTATGCCTCAGTTCATATGTTCATAAAAGAAAATAGATCCTTTGCTTGAAGGTTAATGAGATGATAGCTTTAAATTACCTGAACAACTTTTTTTCCTTAATTTTATGTTCATTTTAGGCATTAGTTCTTCTGTACCTGCTCCACTGACCCAGCCAGTGGCTATATCCAATGCTTCAGAAACAGCTTCGGGACAGAAGATTGCTGTTCCAGCAACATCACATCATTTTTGCTTTTCGATAGACTTACGGAGTGTCCATGGCTTGGAAACTGGTTTCCCAATCAACTGTATATTAAGGTATTAAGGTGTGATTTGATTTTGCTTGAGGAGAAATGCATTTCCTCTGTTTGGGAAGTTGTAGAGAGACGATGTTATGAAAGAAATTATAACTTTTGTTAAATCAGTGAAGGAGGGGCTGGGGTTGTGGCTCAGCGGTGGAGCGCTCGCCTAGCACGTGCACGGCCCCGGTTCGATCCTCAGCACCATGTAAAAATAAAAACATATTGTGTACAACTAAAGGAAATAAATAAATATTTAAAAAAAAATCAGTGAAGGGGATAAGGCTGTATTCTAATGACTTTAAACTTAAACCAGAGTGGCTTTGGTGGTGTGAGAGGTAACAGTCTTACCTGTTCTGGTGTAATATGTAGGTATTGATAATTTATTGATGATGCCATTTAAAATAGAATGCTTCTTGAACTTCAAAGTTTGGTTTGGTTTGGTTTTATTTGTTTCCTGGAAAAAGTAATGGTAGTATAGTATCTGGTTTTTATATGAAGTCATGTTATAGTGAGAGATTTTTTTTTTCCTAAAACCTGTCTTTCATAGATCTGAATCTAAAAACCACACTTAGTGAGCTGGAAGTGAAATGTGCTCACTGTTCAATATAAAGAATTGCTATATATGTAATTAGTTAGCTAAATAAATGACTTTACACTTTTTTGTTTGTTTGTTTGTTTTGTGCTACTAGGGATCAAACCCAGGGCTTTGCATATCCTAGGCAAGTGCTCTCTACCACTGAGTTACATCCTAGCCTGCAATATTTTGTTTCTAATAATATTACATTTTCATAGTTTTGGGGGGCTGAGATATAAATTAAATGTAATACAAGAATGTGTTTAGAGTAGTTTTTCCTTCTTATAAATTTCTTTGGAGCAAGCATTAGCATTTGAAATACAATTATTGGTCCTTCTGTAATTGAAGTAAGATCTGTCAGTCATCTTGGACTGCCTTACCTACAAATCTCAGCAACTACCCATTGCTTCCTGCTGTTATTTGAGGCATACATGCTTTTCAAGAGCATAAATCAACCCATAGTTATCAGATTTTTCAGTTATTTGATTCCTTCTGAATTTGTTTCCGAATCCTCTATGATTTGGCATGAATAATAGGTGGAATCAAAGGGACATAGCTCTGAGTGTGAAAAGAATTCATAGAATAAAAGCCTTTCCATCTCAGCATAAGTTCTGCAGTTTACATGTTAAATGCTGACCATCATTGCTAAGATGTTTTTATTTGGAATTGAAGACCAAGAAAAATTTTCTTGAGATAGCTTTTGTCAAAGGGTTTGTTTTCTCTATTTTAGAAATAGAATTATTTGTTTATTTCATATATATACATTTTAGTTGTAGGTGGACACAATACCTTTATTTTATTTATGTGGTGCTGAGGATCGAACCCAGGGCCTCACACATGCAAGACAAGCGCTCTACCGCTGAGCCATAGCCCCAGCCCCATATTTATTTTTTGATACTGGGATTGAACCCGGGGATGCTTTACCAACCACTAAGCTACACCCTCCTAGTCTTTTTATTTTCTATTTTGAGTCAGGGTCTTGCCAAGTTGCTTAGGGCCTTGCTAAATTGCCCAGGCTGGCCTTGAACTTATGATCCTCTTGCTTCAACCCCCTGAGTTGCTGGAATTACAGGTGTGCATCTTATTACTTATTTTCCAGTTTGTCTTTTTTTCTGTTCCTCCTGTAACTGAGAACTCTCTTTTGCTGCTATTAGAAAATCTGATCTTAGACTGCCTGTAGAGGAATATGACCAGGAGCATAGAAACAGGCACAAAATTAGATGCTATGAGAGTGAGCATTGTACAAATCCACTGTGAAAGCACTAATGTTAATTTTTGCTTTTACTTCTTGTCACCAGGACCATTTGTTTAATCATGAAGTGCCTATAATATGCCAACAGTGCACCTGGTATTAGAGGTACATAAACGGAGCCACATAAACAGAACAATTTAGTCAGGAAGACAGATTCAGAGATAAGTCAAAATATAAGAGAGAGTAATCATTCGCTTGGCAAAGAAGAAGAGAAATAATAAACAGGAAGTAAATAGCTACAATCCATTTTTATACTCTACCTAAATTCACTAGATGCTTGTTAAGTCTTTGATTCATGTTAAGGCACTTTTTAAATTACCATTTAATTTTTTGTTTGATACATTTTATGTTGTCATGCTCTGCATTACTATAAAATTGTGGTTTGCAACTGTGTAATAGAATTTATGAAGTGAGATTGGTTTTTCAAAAAGTTTTAACATGCAGGACTTTCTTCAATCTTGACTTTTTTTTTTAATTTAATTACTAGATCCTATAGTGTGGTGTAGAGGTTGAAAATCTAGGGCATGAACTCTCTGAGGTGAATTGGCTTCAGTGGATATAATTATATAGGAATTGTGTGAATCCACCGGGTCTTTTTGTATGAAACGTGATTTTTTTCTACTAGCGTTTAAATTTTATTTTCATGTATGAGTAACAACATACAGGATAAAATTTAAGTGTGCATTATAATATCATATTTGGCTTTAAATGCAGAGTATGTTCAGGCATTCTTCCTTTTAACCTAGTGTGGTTTTATTTATTTGGTATTCATTCATTCTTACAGTACTAGGAATGAACCCAGGAGTGTTCTATCTCTGAGCTACATCCCAGTCTTTTGTTTTGTGACAGTGTTTTGCTAAATCACTGAGGCTGGCCTCCAACTTCAGATCCTCCAGTCTCAGCTTCTTGAGTAGCTAGGATGAAAGGCTTGCACTACTACCCCTGGCTTACCATAGTATGGTTTTGTGCAAGAGGAAGAATAATGTTATGTTCCTTGTTGATTTATCCATAATTTGAATTTTTTTTAATCCTGATTCTCTGTTCAAAGATAAATTACTATGTCCTTTTGTAATTGACTAAGGGCTTTTTAGCCTATAAAAGATCAGAACATTATTATATAATGAAAAGTAGGTTTAGAAATTAAAATTTGCAAGCCTCTCTTGAGTATTTACTAAATGACAGAAACTGCTTGTTTGTTCCTGGAAATGCAGAGATGAAAAAGGATGCACGCCCACAAGGAACTCTAAGCCAAATGGGATCGCCGCCGTATTCCTACCATCTTTTAATTTTAAAAGTTCTGCTTTCTCTAAGTATTCATATTACATTTTTAAACAAAACTATAAATGTTATCTGTAGACTATACAGTAAGACTTTATATTTCTTAAATTCTAGGTACTCATACCCTTTCTTTGGAAGTGCAGCTCCTATTATGACTAATCCTCCTATAGAAGTTCGGAAAAACATGGAAGTTTTTCTTCCCCAGTCTTATTGTGCGTTTGATTTTGCAACTATGCCTTATCAGCTGCAAGATACCTTCTTAAGGTAGTGTATGCACTATATTTTCTTATTGAAAAGTCAACTCTTGAAAATTTGTATCTTATCAAAAGAAGGAATTTATATAGATTTAAATGCACAGCAGTTTATGCATTTCAGAATCAAGAAACACATTTATAGATAATTTTTGTGACATTTGTGCTTCTACATCACTTTTACATGGTTGGTTTGATTGTTTATTTACTTATTTGATAGGGGGTGCTTTACCATTGAGCTACATCCCCACCCCCCTTTTTTTGTTTTTATTTTGAGGCAGTCTCAGTTGCTTAGGGCCTTGTTTTCAGATTTTCATATCTTATTTGCTTAAGTTTAGATATTTGAACTTTGTTAAATAACTAAGAACTTTGATAAATAACTAAGAATACTCAGTTATAATGTATTACTTGCTTTTTTGGGAGGTTTATAATCTAGTTATCTGAAATTTGTGGGGAAAAAATGAGATCTGTGAAATTTATTTTCTGAGTTTCACAATCCAAATTTATATATTATTTTTACAGGAAGAATGAAGGGTAGATACAAAGTATGTAACCATTTGTGGGATAGTGTATAAAGAGTTTTCTTTATTGCCTAGTAGAAAACATAATTGTACTTCATATTTGTTACCTGTGGAATGGAGCCTTTAATTTAACAATTGTGTTAGATGACTTTTCAGGTAACAAAGCATCTTTGACTACATTAAGGGCGTTTATAATTTTAGTTCAGTGGTAGAGCACTTGCCTAGCATATGTGAGGCACTGGGTTTGATTCTGAGCACTGCATATGAATAAATGAATAAAATAAAGGTCCATCAACCATTCAAAAAATATTTTTAAAAAAGAAAGAAAGACAAGACTTTAGAGTTCATAGACATGAACTCATGTTTCTCTCTTCCTTAGGATTCCATTGCTGGTTGAATTGTGGCACAAGGATAAAATGAGTAAAGATTTACTCCTGGGAATCGCGAGAATCCAGCTTTCTAACATCTTGTCTTCAGAAATAACTCGTTTTTTAGGTTCTAATGGTGAACAGTGTTGGCGTCAAACTTACAGTGAAAGAGTGCCTGTAATAGCAGCACAAGGGTAATGCATCTCACACAATTGATTTTCACTTTCCTTTTATTCATGTGATTCGGTTATTAGCTTTCTGCTGCTCATTTTCCTTCACAAAAAAAATCTTCACTACTATAGTGTCCTAATTCTTATTGAGATTGCTAAGTATTTTCCTCTCTTTAAAATTTTAAATTCAGAATCTTTTGTTATTTAAGGTTGAGTTTATAGTGTATGTGTACATTATTTTGCATTGAAAATGGCATGACTATTTTCCACTTGAAAAGTATGTCAGCACTTAGAGGTGTTTTTTTTTCAGATTTATTCATTTTTATTAGTTGATTATGATTATATATAAGAGTGGGATTCATTCTGACATTCTTACATGCACAAAATGTAATTTGATAAATTTCATTCCCCATGCCTTCCTTTTCCCTCCCTTCTTCTCGATCGATCCCCTTTCTCAACTCTGCTGGTATCCTTTCTATATTCATATGGTTTCTTCTTTTTTTAAACTTTTTTTCTTTTTTCTAGCTTACACATATGAGAGAGAACATATGACCTGTTACTTTTTGAGTCTGGCTTATTTCATTCAACATGATACTGTTCTGTACCATCCATTTTCCAGCAAATGACACGATTTTGTTCTTTATGGTTAAATAAAACTCTGTTGCATACATATCCCATATTTTCTTTATCCATTCATCTGTTGATGGACACCTAGGCTGGTTCCATAACTTGGCTATTGTGAATTGCGCTGCTATAAACATATGCATGCATTGTTGTAGTATGCTGACCTTCCTTTGGAAAATACCAACAAGTGGTATAGTTGGGTCATATAGCAGATCCATTCCTAGTCTTTTGAGGAACCTCCATACAGATTTCCATAGTTGTACATTTTACAGTCCCACCAGCAGTGTATAAATGTTCCTTTTTCCCACATGCTTGATAGCATTTATTACTTATTTGTTGATGATTGCTATTATTGTAGTAAGATAAAATCTCGGTGTAGTTTTGATTTGCATTTCTCTAATTTTTTCATATATTTGGTGGCCATTTGAATTTTTTTGAGAAATATCTAGTCCATTTGCTAATTTATTGCTTGGGTTATTTGTTTGTTCTGAGATCTTTATATATTCTGGATAGTACTATGATGTCTGCATTGTTGTTCTTCATGTTCAGAATTGCTTTAGTTATTTTGGGTCTTTAATTCTTTTATATGAATCTTAGGAATTATTTTTTTCTAGTTCTGTAAAGAATATCATTGGTATTTTGATGGGATTGCTTTGAAGATCGTTTTTGGTAACATGCCCCCCCCCTTTTTTTTTTTTTTTTTTGGTACTGGGGATTGAACCCAACTGCTGGGATTACAGGTGTATACTACCATGCCCGGCTATATGGCCATTTTAACAATATTAATTCCTCTTCTCTATGAACATGGGAGGTCTTTCTATCTTCTAGTGTCTTCTCCTATTTCTTTTTTTCAGTGTTTTCTGATTTTCATCATTGATGTCTTTTATCTTTTTGGTTAGATCTATTCCTAGGCTTTGGGGTTTTTTTATGTTTGTTTAGATTTTATTGTTTAAGGATATTGTGAATATAATTGTTTTCCTAAATTTTTCTTCAACAAATTCATTACTGGTATATTGAAAAGATATTGAATTTTCTGTTTTGATTTGGTGTCCTGCTCTTTTGCTGGATTTCTTTATCAGCTTTGTGAGTCTTCTGGTGGAGTTTTTGGATCTTAGGATCGTATTATCTGCAAGCTGGTCATTTGATGACTTCTTTTACTATTTGTATCCATTTTATTTCCTTTTCTTGTCAGAGGCAGTATTTAAAATAAATTACTGTAGCCTGAGGATATTTCACTATGTAGCTAGCATGTGTGAAACCCTGAGTTCAATCCCCAGAACCACAAGTAATTTTTTTTTGCCCTGAACTTCATTGCCAGAATAAAAAACTTGATTATTTCACATATTTTAATCAACATATTTGTTATCTTTTTTAAATTAATAAAAATTACATTCAATTTAACATTGTATACTATTTTCTTTGTTTTTAAAGCATAATGAGAGTGGAGAAGGAAATAAGACTGTAAAAATATGAGATCTTGAATTTTTTTTTTTTTTTAATTTTCTCTCCATACATCGCCACTTCCAGAGACTGAAGGATTTAGCCAAACCTTTATTTACTTGGAAGGTGTGGGAACAGGTGTCTTGGAGAATCAAAAATTTTTTTAATATTTATTTTTTAGTTGTAGTTGGATACAATACCATCATTTTATTTATTTATTTATTTTTATGTGGTGCTGAGGATTGAACCCAGGGCTGTGCACGTGCTAGGCGAGCGCTCCACCACTGAGCCACAACCTCAGCCTGAGAATCAAATATTTGGTTAACAGTTCTTTTTGTTCTGAGTCCTGTTACTGAAAAATCTCTTAAAAATTAGTGTTCTTTTAATAATTGTAGCTATTTTAATGTTGTCTGTTTTGAATATTGCTTTTATTGTCCTGCTTTGTAGATAGAAGTTTTTGCACATTTACCTAAGTGAGAACTTCAGATATGCTCAGGAGTTTCTCTCAGATAAAATAGTGCTTTACTTTATTCATTTCTTCTAAGATTTGTGAGAAGAAAATTTAAAAATTGGTTAATTAGGAATTCTAATTGTATGAGATTCATTAAAGTTTTCTTTGACTGGTATATTTGACTTAGGGAAAAACCATGTGTTTTGATTATTAGTTTTATTTTTCAGCCTGGTGTGGTGGTGCACACCTGTAATCCTAGCTACTTGGGAGGCTGAGGTAGGAGAATCTAAGCAAGTTCAAAGCCAGCCTTAGCAAATTAGTGAAGCCCTGAGCAACTTAGTGAGGCCCTGTCTCAAAATAAAAAATAAGGGGCTGGGGATATAACTCAGTTGGTAGAGTGCTTACCTCGCATGCACAAAGCCCTGGGTTCAATCCCCAGTACCACAAAAAAATAAAATAAAGAATAAAAGGGGCTAGTGATGTGACTCAGTGGTTAAGTGTCCCTGAGTTCAATTCCTAGTACCACAAAGCAACAACAAAGCTTTTATTTCTTTGTAATGTGTTGTCTTAGTTTTTATTATTTAATGATAAATATTACCCACAGTAATATTTGATACAGAGAGGAACTCATTATGGCCCAAATAATATATACTTCTGGGAATTAACCTGGGATAAATAATGGTTATATCCTTTAGAAGATTTGAACATGCCTGGTGTGTTGGTGCATGCCTGTGATCTCAGCTATTTGGGAGGCTGAAGTAGAAGGATCACAAGTTTGAAGCTGGCCTCTATAACAGCAAGACCCTGTCTCAAAAAAACAAAAAGGGCTGGGGATGTCACTTATTGATAGAGTGCCCCTGGGTTCAAACCCCAGTAGTGTGGGGAAAAAAAAAAGAGACATTTATATGAGTGTGTATATCCCAGGAAAAAATAGACAAAAAGATTTCAAAATAAATCATATAATCAAGAATAGGAGAACTATTACATATATTGAACTGCATAAATTCATTTAGGCAGTAAAACCCACAAACCCACCTTTAAAAACCCTCCAGCACCTTGTCCTTCAGAGATCTGCACAAAGCCACGTGATACCTTAGAATATAAAAGTTGTAGCTGGGGACGTAGCTCAGTTGTAGAATGTGCAAGGTCCTGGGTTTGACCCTAAAATAGAAATCAAAACCACACATTTTTGAATTAATGTTTATGACATGAGAAAATACACCTGTCAAAAATAGGAAAAAAGGACAAACGTCAGTGTGCATGTTTGTATGTGTATCTACAGTGGACAGTAAGATTTTAAATTTTGCCTTTTATACTTTTTCAATTTTTCAGAAACAATGTGCATTTGCTTAAGTCATTTTGTAGTAAAAATAGGTAAGTACTTAGTAGGATGTTTGTGATGATCAAGTAAAATCACAAATATAGAAGATCTTGAAGCTCCTAGAGTCTTCTGCAGTTTCAGCGGGAAGAGTATCGGGTTTAAGAAATGTTGCTTATTCCTCAACACTGCAGCTCTGGGGTAATAACAAGAAAAAGAAAAGTAATATGAAAGTGTTCACGAATTTAAAAATATTTCTTATTTCATTTGTAGATCAAATAATAGAATAGTAGATCTGTCTTACACAGTGACTCTAGAAGATTATGGACTAGTAAAAATGCGTGAAATTTTTGTCTCTGATTCATCTCAGGTAAATATAATTGAATGTTGTCATATTATTCCTTGAAAGAGATCTAATATTTATACTTTTGTTTGTTGAAGTGTGCTTTTCATTCATACTTTAGGGTTTATCTGCTGTACAACAGAAGCCATCTTCTCTTCCTCCAGCACCTTGTAATTCAGAGATCCAGACAGAGCCACGTGAAACCTTAGAATACAAAGCAGCACTTGAGCTAGAAATGTGGAAGGAGATGCAAGAAGACATTTTTGAAAATCAGGTTACTTTGTAAATTTTACTTAAAAATGTATTTTTGTGTGCCTAGTATATTTTTCTCTCTAAGGCAGGATTTTCTCTCCATGTTTCTGTTTAGTTTATTTGAATGTCAACAATGTCCTACTCTTACAGAAAATTTGAGAATAAAACATAGTTGAAATGTAACAATTTGGCAGAGGCTATTCAGAAGGATTTCTCTCAATTTTGTCTGTCATTGTTGGGCAAAGTTAAGAATGAAAGTTATTCCTTTAATCTCAAATTTTCATTTAGTATACCCAGAATGTGGCACCTTCAGTCTCCAAACAAGAGTTAGAAAACAGAATTTATGTTACTTTATACGTTCCTGATTTATGTGGATATTACATGCCTCAAGCAACAGCTATGCCTCAAGCAACTGCTATTCTTTTTTTGGGGGGGGGGGGGGGCGGTTTGCTGGGGATTGAACTCAGGGGCACTTGACCATTGAGCCATATCCCTGGTCCTATTTTGTAGGTCTCATTGAGTTGCTTAGCACCTCGCTTTTGCTGAGACTGGATTTGAACTCATGATCCTCCTGCCTCAGCCTCCTGAGCCACTGGCATTACAGGCATGTGCCACACTGCCTGGCTTATTTTTTAAATAATAGTATAAAATGCCTGTGGTAAAAATAAATGAATAAATTATTGATTGGTATTAATTAACTTAAAACAATTGATTCATTTAATATTTGGAGGTTATTGAGGGGACTTTTATTTTTCTTTTTGTAGCTGAAGCAGAAAGAACTGGCTCATATGCAGGCTCTTGCAGAGGAATGGAAAAAAAGGGACCGAGAAAGAGAATCACTAGTAAAAAAAAAGGTAATGCCTTGTATAACAATTGAGAGGGAGAAGTAAGAATATTAATGATAATACCTTGCATTTACATTAAAGAAAGTCTTTGAAAGGAATAAACTAATTATCCTTGGTGTGTGTTGACATGGAAGAAATTAATGGATATGTTAGTGCAGGAGGGAGGCTTTTCACTGTAAGGTGTTTGTGCTTTTTGGATTTTGAAATTTGCATAGGTATTACTAATTCAAATATATATATAAATTTTATAAAATGAATACTCTAGGGAAAAAGCATGTTTCTTTATGAAAAAGGAAATAGCACATGTAAAAGTTATATTATAACCTGAAAGTTAATGAAAAGCCTCTAAAACTTTGGAGCTATTTTTAAGAAATACATCACATCTTTAAAAAGGATATTGTCAGACTGTTCAATCTTATGCCAGAAAGCAGACGTTCAATATTTGTCCATTTACACTCAAGTTATTTAATAAAACAACCCTGACAATGAAACTTGTTTTCAAATATCCCAACTTTAAGATTTCAAAAATACTCTCATAAATGGTTAATCAGTATATGACCTCAGGTTTCAGGGGATGACTCTGCAGGTCTGCCCTGCTTACTCTCTCTTTATCTTCCTCCTCTCCTCACAAATTCCAGTTGCCTCTGCCTCTGCAGTCTCTAGTCTTTCCTCTACTCAGCAAAATGGCAGGTATTGCCCTTTCTTGAGCTTCAGTTCAGAAACTGCCTCCAGACAGTAAACTATAGTTATTGTAGGGTTTACCTCACTGTCTCTTAGGGATCATAGTCTTGTGCTGCCTATTGTTCAATTTGGGCTTATAGCGGAGAATTTTTAGGGAAACAGAGTCCTCTGGGCCTTTGACTTTAAAATTATCATGTCAGCTTTTTCTAACTTAATTTTCAGTCATTAAAAATTTGAATAACAAGATTTGAAAAAAGCTAAAAGAAAAAGATAAGACTGCCTCATAAACTCCATTTTTAGGTAGTGTTCAGATAACCAAAATGAGAATTAAAAGCCCTCACATACGTTTTTTAAAAAACTATACTAGTTATTTTAAATACTATATAGTTTTACATACTATAGTATGAGCATCATATTAAGTAATAGGTACAGAACACATGTTTTAATGTTTTGAAATTTTCACTATCCTTTAAAAACTAAGTAGGTTAATTATTGAATCACTTTTTTCTATGTTTTTTTTCAGTATTGAGTTTTATAAAATTCAAATGATAAACCAATTTGAAAAGTTAATAAAATTGCTAAAATTGGTCAAAAGCCATAATTGGACTTTTTGTTGCAATACAAAAAGGTTTCAATGTAGTGAGGTTTAAAAGGCAAGTTAATTGTCATTTTGGTAAGAATGACAAAACGATCTTTTTAGTCAAAATTTTTATTTGGTTTCCTTGCATATTTGACCATTTCAGCTTGAATTCCTGAGCTCCTGGCCAATTAGTAACTGTGGTCAGAAAACATGATGCTTGCCTAATAAATAGTTGAGCTAATTGATATTAGTCATTGAAAAGGTAGATTTGAATTTGCCATGTTCTTTCAACCTAAGTGCATTTTGAGACTAAATATTTCATTGAATATTTTATCTTAAAGTGCCCTATGTTGAAATAATATTGTGAACTAGGATGTATTAACATATGATGTGGTCTTTAAAATTCAAGTCAATAGGGAGAAACGAATTTTTTCTTCAGTGTGATGAAATCTTTAAAGCCAAATTCTGTGAGACTCTCACTATACCATTTGTTTATGTCCATAATGGTTGAACCTTTTCTATTAATTTATTTTTATTTTTTTTGAACTACAGTTTTTTGAAACAATGTTTGACTTCGTTAATGTTTTGAAAGAGTTATATATATATATATATACCTGGTTCCTGTTCTGCCTTCTGAAACAGCTGAGATAGTGTTTAACTCTGTTTTATATATCACTTCCCATCAGATAGCTGAAGATAGCTGTCATGTACTCACAAAGGAGGAAGACATCAGTCATACATAAGGGAGCATATGACTAAGTATTTCACAGATAAGATCATGTTTTCACTTTGGTGAAATTTAGTAGATATCACCAAGTGGACCCAAAGGGCGTTCCAAATATAGACATTCCCTTGAACAAAGGCAAAGAAATTTGAAATAGGGTCTGCATTAAGAAAATAGTATATAGTTGGATGTGGGGAAAGGAAAGGACAGGTTGAAGTATCAAGGTCTGAATGATCTTATTTTCTACTTCAAAGTGTTTAGACTAGATCCTTTATAGGCTTTTCCAGCCAGGGTTCTCTGGGAGAAAGAAGCCCTAATGTCCTAAGGCATCTCTTATTGGTAATGAATTAACTTTCTCTTGTGCATCTAGGCTGGTAGACTGTTTTAGAAGACAGAGAAGATGATTATTTCATTTTCCACGTTCAGTGGTTCAGATGATGAACCCTGCTTGAGAAACTTTCCTTTTTTAATGAGGATTTTCATATAAAGAAATGACGTGATCACGTTTTTATTTTGAACAATAGTTCTGATGGAAGAATAGTGGATGGAACAAAGGAATGTCAAACTAAACTCTGGGAAACTGGGAGAACTATTTATAAATGAAAATGAAGGCTATAAGATAACAGCTGTAGGATTATGGAGAAGAAGGAATGGGTGGAAAAGAGATGATATTAATGGTTTACATCTTCAGCCTAACTAAGGGGTCTTTGGTGCCGCCCTGCAATCCTTCTTCTCCAGTGAGTTCATTCTCTTAATCAGTTCACACAATTTTTCTCTTACCAAACAAGCCACCCTCATCCAGTTTCATCTCTTTCATTCTAAAACACTTCCTCTACTTGTCTTACTTGATTGTACTCTCCTGTATTCTGCTGACTTTAGTGATCTCCCCTTCCCAATTTTCATGTTAGATCCAATTTGCAAATATTGTTTTGCTCCAGAGAACAGTCCTTTTATCCCTTCTTTTCTCTCTCTGTACTCTTTTTGAGATCTCATCCACTCTATCAGCATTATATACATCAAATTATATACATTATACACACCTACCCCCTCCTCTCTGCTTCCATCTCCAGCTTCTTTCCTGGACTATGCACTCATTACTTGACTGCCTTCACTATTTTGCCAGTTTGCTGGCAAAATATGCATCTCATATTTAATATATCTAAAATTAAAATTTTTGTCTACATCCTCTGTAAAGATGCTCCTATTGATTCTCCATCTTAATAAATGACAAAACTTTTAGTTAACTGTTCAGGCTACAAACCAGGTAACCTTTGACTATTTCATTGCACATTTAGTTTGTTAGCAAATCCTGTTGGCTTTCCATCACTGTTTCCCTAGTTTAAGCCATCATGGCCTTGCTCCTAAGATTACTAGTTACTTCTTAACATTGGTATCTCTCATTTTTCTTGGCCCCTATACCTTATTTTATCTATCCTGGCCCAAGAGTACAGCTTTTAGAATCTAAGACAGAATTATGTACTCCTCTGTTAAAAATTCATCCTACCTATCATTACCCTAAGTGCATGTATGAAGTCGTGAATGGTGTGAATATACTTTGTATGCAACCAGAGATATGTAAAAATGTGCGCTATAAGTATGATATGAAATGTAATACATTCTGCTGTCATTTCTAACAACTTAGAATAAAAAATAAATTTGAAAAAAAATTTCATCCTACTGACATTCACATTTACAATAAAACTTAAGAGTTCTTACCAGGACATCCAGTGCCTTATATGATCTGTGCCCTGGCTTCCTGTGCCATTTCATCTCCAGTTAATCTTGTTACTGGCCTCCTTGTAATTCTTCAAAACATGTTAAGCCACCTCTCTCGTTAGGATCTATGGATTCTGTTCCTTCAAAGATAGTTTTTGATGTCTGCTTAGATTATCTCAGAGAGGTCTTCTCTGACTACCTTATCTAAAGTAGTGCCCCTCTTCTATCCCCAGGCACTAACTGTCCCCTCAACTATGATTTGTTTTTTTAATAGCATATTATTAAACTTATATTAAATATTCACACACTTATATATAGACTGTCTTCCCTGAGAATATCATTTCCAGAATATCATTTCCACACAATTTTATTTTGCCCTACATATGCTAGATATACAATAAATATTCATTAAAAAGATTATGATTTCAGGTTTTTATACATTTTTGAGTTTGAGATATATGAAAAATATTGATATATTCAACAGGTATTTAGGTCCAAAAACCTGAAATTCGGGAGGGAGGTTTGGTTTTTGTAATGTAATTTGGAAGTTCTTGGTATATGTGATGGTAGTAGGAAGATGAGATCATCCATGAGGTTATATTGTGCAAGAGGAGAAGGCATCCTGAGACAAAACTCTGAAAAACAAATATGTAGGTATTTGTATTAACGATTTGGTTAAGGATGGAAGACATGCTTGACATATTTTTAGATAGGGTTCACAGAATTAATATAGAAGTAATCCTGATGGGTTGGTTTATTAGGCCTAAATCATCAAATGAAGGTGTCACATTTTACAGTTAGTTTCTAAGAGAGTCATTTGGACAGTGAGTATGCTTATGCCAGATTTACAAACAAGCACAACTCCTAGGAACTTTTTAATATTCACTAACAGTGTAACTAAGATTTTTAATTAGCAAAGGCAATTTTAGATAAGTCAGTAGACTTGGGTTGTCCTAGTCTGGTTTTTTTTTTTTGTTTTTTTTTTTTTTTTTTGTACAAGGCATCAAATCCATGGGCACTTTACCACTGAGCTACATACATCCCCAGCCCTTTTCATTTTTTATTTTGAAGCAGGGTTTCACTAAGTTGCATAGATAGGGCTTTGCTAATTTGCTGACGCTGGCCTCAAACTTGCAGAGCTACTGCCTCAGCCTACTGATTTGCTGGGATTACAGGTATATGCCACCACGCCTAGCACAAGGGTCAGTCAATCTAGTCTTTAGCAATACATGGTCTTTAGTCTCTGAACTAGTGATGTTACATCTGTATATCACATTTAGGACTTAATCAAGAACCTCGAAGCTGGGCGCACTGGCACATGCCTGTAATCCCAGCAGCTTGGGAGGCTGAGGCAGGAGGATCTCAAGTTCAAAGCCAGCCTCAGCAACAGCGAGGCGATAAGCAACTCAGTGAGACCCTGTCTGTAAATAAAATATAAAATAGGGCTGGGGATGTGACTCAGTGGTCAAGTGCCCCTGAGTTCAATTCCTGGTGCCCCCCCGTCCCCCGCAAAATAAAGAACCTCGACCCTACATTAAATTCAAGATAGTAGATAATGTGGAAATCATAACCTATGAATAATGGTTGAAACTTGTATTTATCTTGGAAAAGGAAAAAGAAAACTAGGAGATGTATGATGTCTGTCCCCAGGCTCAAATGTGTGAAAAAACATTTTCTCTTTCCAAGGATAGAAAAGTAGGATTAAAGGGTAGGCTTCTAAGGAGTGTCAAATCAGGCATTTATTGTCAACTGGAAAGAGAAGACCGGGATGGGGCTTTAGAACTGGAGACTAGTTAGTAACAAAAGCAGAAAAAATGGTTTTGAAAGTTCTAGTAAAAAGTGATAAGCCTAAATTGAAGCAAAACCAGGAGAATCCTGCATCCTGTATAGGCCAAGCTGGTAGGCCTCTTATCCTGAACAGAGCTTTTCTTAAAGGCAGTCTTTAGCTCTAAAGAAATTGGTACCAATCTAGGGACCTAATGAGGAACTCTGACGAGGATGTAGTAAAAAGTGAGATTTGAATGAATGTAACTGACTTGTACCTGACTAGCTGATCTAGCAAGTGGATTAGTTCTAAGACAAGAGAGTATAAGTGACTGAGAGGGCTTCAAAGGAATACTAGAAGATTTCAAGAAGCTAGGTTTTGACTGAGCACAAGATTTTACCAGTAGTCTGGTTTTGTCCAGTAGAAGAGTGGGCTTCCTCGTGAAACTGAATACCACTGTAGATATCCAAACATAAACATGATGGTCTCCCCTTCTTAGGGTAGAAGAAATTTCTGCTTTGGATTGATTCATGTAGTTTGACTATTTCCTATTTTCAGATTGTATTTCAGTGAAATGCTGTGTATGTTTTAATTTGTGTGTGCTTTGACTATGGAGAAAGAGTTAAGGTAACTTTTCTTTAACTATATTTTAGGTGGCTGAATATAGTATTTTAGAAGGAAAACTTCAAAAAACCCTAATTGACTTAGAAAAGCGAGAACAACAGCTTGCCAGTGCAGAAACAGAGGTACTTTCATTCATCTCATATATTCTTATTTCACAGTCTGTAAAGTTCATGCCATTCACTTATTTTTGCTCTATACTTATTATATTTCATGGAAATTGTTCTTCATACATTGCGGGGAAAAATTCAACTAGGAAAAGCATGTTTAATATGCTGGAATGTTAGGAACTGATAGAAAAGTGTTACTTGAGCTAGTTAACTATTTTACTCAACTTTGGCTGACTTCTATAATATTGGAGGTTTGGGGTTAAAATTATGTAGAAGGGATGGATAATTACACTGCCTAGAAAAAGAAAATGTAGCATAAAATGGGGGCATATAATCCTAATTTTGTTTCCAGAGAGAAGGGAATTTTCCTCTTTCTTGTCCATTAAAGATTAGATCCCAAGGAGGCACGAGAGCTTATGTTAGTATTATGCTAAATTAGCTTTTATTAGACCTTAACTAAGTTTTACCCTTTAAAAATAGTTAGAATTTTCTCACATTAAATTTGTGTGTTGAAGGAGCCCTAATTAGGAAGGGCTGTTGTAGCTAGCTGGAAGCCATGGGTTCCACCTGATATGTATGTGACGCACCTGTAGGCACCCGCAAACCTGAAGGTATATAACCGGGTGAAAGCAGTCCGAGTTAGGAGAACGGAGAATTCAGTCAGCCGGGCAGTCACTCGGTCGGTCAGAAGAATCAGAGCGGCCAGAACGTAGGCAGAGCGGTTACAGAAGAGAAACCAGATAGAAGAAGTAATGACTGGCCAGAGTTAGGCCGAGGCTCCAGAGGACTGGTCAGAGTAAGGCCGAGGCTCCCGAGGAAGACAGAAGACAGAAGACAGAAGAAGGAAGAAAGAAGAGAGAAGAAAGAAGCTCTAGTCTTTCTCTAAGCTAAGCTAAAAATCTTTCTTTCCCTCTCTAAGCTCTAAGAAAGTAGAAGTAAAAGTAGTAAAAGCTTAACTCTGCCTCCGAGAGTTTTTATCCCGGTTTACGGTACCAGGCAGCTTACAGTGTGTCCCTTCTCTAACAGTAATGTTTCTTAAAATTTTCTTAGCTAATTACCCTAACCTTGCCATTATATAGTTTCTGTAATTTCCTGATGATTTAATTGTTTAATTTTAAATATATCTTCTAAGTGATTAGGCAGAGAATCTGAAGTTCCTAATAAAAGAAATTATATTTAAGCACGTTTGCTTATATAACAAAATAGGACTTTATTTCAGTGGGAATTGTAAGTGATAAGGGCCTTTTCAGTTGAATTTAGACAAATTGTATATGGGTTTTTTAATATACTTATTAGCATTAAATGATGATCAGAAATTATCAGTATAAACATTAATTGATAACTAAAAGGGATGTGAAAATAAATTTGTAAATATTGTGAACATTTGACTAAATGTGTGGATAATAGACTATTCAACAGTATAATGCATTTTCTAACAGGCCAGCCTCTTAAAGATGCTTTTTTTTTTTTTAGCTTCAAAGAGAGAAAAAAGAACTACAATCAGAACGTGAACGGAACCTGCAAGAACTTCAGGACTGTATCCGTAGGGCCAAAGAAGACTGTATTCACCAAGTAGAGCTGGAAAGGTTAAAAGTCAAGCAGCTAGAAGAGGATAAGCACCGACTTCAGCAGCAGGTTGTCATCATCTTACACTTAGCATTTATTAGCTCATGTTAATGATACAATTTACTGTGATTTGGGCTATTTATCATATTTATTACAGTGTGATTTAAATTTACTTTAAGTTGGATTTTGTTTTTCTTCTCTTCCTCCTCCTTCTTCATCCTCTTCTTCCTCTTTTTTTTTTTTTTTTTGTAGTGCTCGGGGATGGATTCCAGGGCCTCACACACACCAGGCAAGCTCTCTACCACTGGGTTACATCCCCGCCCTAGATCTTGTTTTTCTGAGTTAAAGCTAAGGCTATATTGGAAGAATTTTCTTAACTTTACAACTTTGTGGGAAACTACCATACTTTAGGGTAACTTCTAATGTAAAATGATTTTCTAATAATCTCCTTAGCAAATGTAGATATTAATGTAGCATTGGACAAAGTTCAGTGAAGAACCAAACTTCATGAATTGTCTATGTGCGCTCCATTTCCTCACCTCTTAATCCATCCCACTTGGCATTCTGTCCCGATTTGTCAGAGAAGCCACCAGTGGCTAAATCACTAAGTTTAGTAAGCATTTTTCATTTCTCATCTTATTAAAACTTAATAACATGATCAACACTATTGTCCTTGTTTTTTATATGTTTTCTTCCCGACTTCCGTACCACCACTATATTTTCCTCTACTTTTCTGGTGTCCCTTCAAGCTATTTTGCAGGCTGATCTTTCTTTATCTAGTTATTGAATGTTGAACTTTGTCCAAACTCAGGATTTACTTTCTACTAAATAATCTGACTTCAGAGACAATCTGTATGTACATTTGGGATGTTCATATTTATATTCAAAACCTTTCCTACTACATTACCTTTTTGACATCTCTACTTGGATGTCTTAAAGGCATTTTAAATCCAACATGATCTTCCCATTTATACCTGACCTTCTTCCTGTAAAGGTTCTGTATTTTAGGGATGGGCCCATCTAATCTAATGTTATAGCCAGAATATTTTTGAAATTTGGGGACGATAATACCCTTCTTTTTAAAACCTTTCAGTGTTTTCTTACTATTCATAGGATAAAGATCAGAATCATTATTTTGCCCCACAAGCCTCTGCATAATTTGTACCTATCTGTCTTGAATCTCCTCTAGTAATTTTTCAATTCTATTATGTTCTTTCTCACCACACTGATACTCTGTCAGTGTCTGAAGCATGCTATCCTTACTTCCCTGGTAGGATATTCATGTGTGCTGCTTTTTCTGGGCCCCGTGAACTCTAGGTTTCATCTAAAGTATCACTTATCCCCCCAAATCTTCACTGACCCCCACTCTCCAATCTAGGTCAAGTCTTTGTTACATGTTCTAATGGAGTATTACTTTCCTATTTTTTTATTATGTCAGCTTTGATTTTCATTAGTATGATAATTTCATCACTGTTAGATTATTTGCTCCATAAGAACTATTTTGGTTTATAGATGTATGCCTGGAGCCCAGCCCAATTGTCACCAGTGACAGGGACTCAATAAATATTTGTAGAAAAAAAGACCAAGCTATTGAAAATTAAGTTTTATCTTTCTTGGAAATTTTCAGTATAAATTAGTATGTATGAGGGATGCCTTTAAAGTCTTCAGTACATTCTAGCATGAAGAGTAGTTTCCATAGCAGCTCAGGATCAGTTATAGACACGTTATTTACATAGTTGTAAATATCAATTTCATTATTACTTTGGAGTTCTAATTTAAAAGATGAAAAATTGTAAAAGTGGGCAACTGTTATGGGATTCACCAGTAATGCTTCTCTTCTACTTCTGTCTAGAACAGAAGCTCATACTATGTATTAGAATCACCAGAAACGTCCTTGGAAAGTACATCTGTACCCTGTCCAAGACTGGTCTAATTAGTTTACATTTTTGTAAGAGGATCTTTTGTAGAAAGAACTGATATTTTAGAAAAATTACTCAGGGCACACCTCTGTTCTTGAATCAGTATTCTAAGACTGAAGGGGTAAACAGGAAATTTCCAAGATGTCCAAATTGTCAAGTCCAGGACTATGTACATTTCACATCTTATGTATAAGGAAAACTTTTTAGGATATTACTCTGACTCGGTAACATTATACATGCAATTGTAAACAGACAGGTAGAAGAGTCAGTTAAACACACTTATCAGTGAGAGCTGTTGAAGATAAAGTATCTGTATTTAAGTGGAAAAAAGTAGGTACCAGAACTCAAAATCATTGTAATTGATGGACTACTTAGCAAAGGAAAAAGAACCCAACATGCTTTAACAGCTTGTTGGTTTACAACCTGATAGTAACAACAGCTATTTATGATAATACCACTGAATAGTGAAGAAACTACCAAATGCAGTATAAAGTTTATTATGTGTTTTGTTTAAAACAGAAAAGTGAGGGAGATACTTTACAATGTTTCCATTCAACTTTGGATGTTGAAAGAGTTAGACTTCAGTTTTATGGAAACTATTCATGTATGGAACAACTCATTACCTAAAGATACTGACTATGCCCTGATTAGAACATTTTATCAGTGATGATTTAAGTTCCGTTTTGGCCACAATTTTCTCAGTATTTCAATGTCAGTTGTGCCTTAAATCTGAACAAAGAAATAATAGGTTATATCTATTGATGGAGTCATTTTTAGTTTGTTACGGAAAATGACTTTAATAATCCTCATTTACATTTAATTTTAAAACCTCAGATTTGGGATGGGGTTGTGGCTCAATGGTAGAGCTTAGCATGTAAGGCACTGGGTTCATCCTCAGCACCACATAAAAATAAATAAATAAAGGTTAAAAAAAAGGAGTGCTTTAAAAAAAACAACTCAGATTTTAAAAGAACATCTTTACACCCTCAATTTTTAAAAATATTTTTGAAACTGTTCGTAGGGAAAGTATAATGGTAAGACAACCCCTGCTCTCTATTAATTTACAAGTATTGACTGCTTTTGCTATAGCCTTATTCTAGGGGATGAAAAGATCTAAATTCTATTTTTGCCTTTGCTACTGATTAGTTCACTAGCTCTTTGGCATTGCTTCAGTTATTTAGCTCTGTGATTCTTAATTTTTTACCAATAAAAAGTTTTTCATCAGTTGATATACTGTTTTTTTAATTACTGAGGATGTTTATTGTCCTCCTTATACTTTATGTATTTTCCAAATTTTCTACTATGGATATGCTTTAGAATAAGAAGAAAATAAACACTTTAATTCTATATTATTATTGAATTCTATAATATTAAACTTTGCTTATGATTGTCATTAAATGGCTACAAATACTTTTTTCTTAAAATACAGGTTAATGATGCTGAAAATAAGTATAAGATTTTGGAGAAAGAGTTTCAACAGTTCAAGGATCAGCAAAGCAACAAACCAGAAATTCATCTGCAGTCTGAAATAAATCTTCTCACTTTGGAAAAGGTACCCATGTCAATATTTGACACTAATCCAAGTAATCAGTTTATAAAATTAGTGAGTAATATGTGTGTATACAACGTAATGTTTCACAGTATTGTTATATGAAATAACACATCAGTAAATGCAAGGCATATGACATTGTTAGTAATTGAATTTGTTGGTTTACATCAGTTATAGCTTATGCTAATTAGAATATTTGATCACAAGCATTCACAAACTGTCAAGTGAAGAAGAACAAGTCTCACAATATGGGCAGGAACTAGAATGAGGAAGAAAGGTATTCCCCTGAGATTAGGGAGGGGGAGAGATTAGGGAGGAGGAGGGAGAGAAGAAGAGAAAGAAACATGTCCATTTTAAAAATAAGTCTTAGTGGCAGAGCATATTCAAGCATAAAGTGTACCACTGTTACAAGGTCATACTGCTGAAAACTGCTTTGTGGTTGCCATTGTGAATATTCTGTATATCACTACTCTCTAGATTCTACATCATAGACAGGATTCATGTAAATCATACACCTGCACTCTAGCTCTGTTTGGATGAAGGGATCCATCCTATTTTGTTTTCCATGGTTAGAAGCTAGATTCTACCTGTAATTTGTAGTTGGGTTCTCCCACTAATGGGCTCTAGGTTTTTAAAATGTGTAATGTTCAACAGAAAACCTAGGTTTTGATAAGTTATATATGTTGATCTGTGAGAAAGAGGAGAAGCCAGTGAAGTTAAGGAAGTATGGGAAGTGTGTCCAGTGAGTACCTGCAACGACATTGAGGTGAGACTTAGCCTGGATTGAGTGAAGAAGAAGTCTAGCCTAAAGTACGGGGGCTTGGGGGTGGAAGAGACAGTGTACACGGTGAGATTTAAAATACATGTTGTAAAGGCATGGCAAGTTTAAGTTTTATTCTTAATTCAGTAGAGGTGTGCATCAATCTGGTTCTGCCATCTTGGTAACTGTGTCACATTGGGCAAGTTCTTTTACTCATCTGTACTTATTTCCATGTTTTTAAAGTGGTGTTAGTAAGGTTGGTAAAAGAATCAAATGAGTTTGGAATTGCAAACTAGCACAGAACATAGAACATTGTTTACTTAACATTTTATCTTTTACTTACAAACATAAAATTTAAATAATGAGATACCACCGAGGAGCTTTAAGTAGGAGAGTAACTTGATCTTTACATTAATAAGAAGATTCAACTAGTATGTAGAAAATGTGTAAGAGAACAAGACCTGTCTCTGAATTGCCTACTCAAAATATTTTATGAATGCCTTAGAACAGCAGTTCTCAAACTTTTTGCGCTGAGGACCCTTTATACATCTTAGGGAAAAAAAAAATCTACTGATAGATAGCTAATAATTTAAAAAATATTGATGATTCCAAAGCAATTTGTATCTGTTGGTAACTACTATATTAAAAATTAAAATTTAGAATTGTTTAAAAATATTTATTCATCTAAAAAACCCATTTATAGATCATTTTCACTTAAAATAATTATTTTCTAAAACAAAAGCTTGTGAGAAGAGTGACATTGTTTTACCTTTTTGCTGGTCTCTTTAGTTATCTGGATAATAGAAGACAGCTGAATTCTGCTCTTGTATTCAATCTGTTGTTATATTATACAACATATAGCCTTTGGAAAACTCCACTATATACTCATAAAAGAATGTAAGTGGAAAAGATAGCTAATGTCCTAGAATTGTTGTGACAAATAGTTTCAACTGAACTCTTTGAGGTCAAAACTCTATAAGATAACCCAGAATGTCCAAAACTAAAGTTGATCACCTCCCGTGCTGTTTTCTACTAGCGTTTCTGAACTTAAAGTTTCTGCAGCCTATCAACTGCCAGGCTATCTTTGGGTCTTTTTATTCCCACATTCATTTAGTTGCAAAGCTGGTAGATTCTATTTCTTATTTTGGACAACTGCTTCACTTATTTTTGGCTGTCTCTATTTCTCTACCAGTGAACTTTAGTCCAGCTCAATATTTCACACCCCTTTTTTGATAAAATCAAGTATTAAAGTATTTCTTTATGGAGATGTATTTTCTGTAGTATTCATCAGAAATATTTAAAGTACTCATTAGATACTGTCTCATCAGTTCTCACAAGATGTGTTAAAAGGGAAACATTTTTTGATACCTACTTTATCTTGAGGAAGTTCAGAGATCAGATAGTCATCTCTGAATATGAACTGCATGACTAGTTAATATCCCCCACAGAAATAAATTTTAAATGATTCTTAAAATTCTTTTTCTAACTACATACTTTTACTAAGAGGACAAAAATCATTAAACATATTAAAAATATTACTTGTACCATGAACTTATTGAGAGAGAAATGCATAATTAAACTACTTCTACATTAGACCTCATAAATTAATTCATCAAGTATGCTTACTAATGCCTATAAAACAAGACATTTCCTCTCTTCCGATTTTTTTTTTTTTTTAAATCTTTTTGGAGCCAGAAGAGGGCAGAATCTTATTTCTTAAGTAGTAAAAACACAATTAAAGCACAAAAAAGAAGACCTAAGTGAAAAAGTATCTGAGTTATTCTGTACTTTCTCATTGTGTCTGAGAGCTTTTTTCTTTTCTGATTGCCTGTTCTTTTTAATATAACACAAATATCCCCAATTTCAGTGAAAGAGTTTAAAATAAATTAACATTAAGATACAGTTTTACTAAGTGCAATTCTTGATTCCTTTGATGATATAAGAAGTAAATAATAGTTTGATTTTTCTTTTTACATAGTTTGAAAATAATTGGGACTTTAAAAAAATATGGAATGCATATAACATAATAGGGCATTCTGAGGTTGAAAAGAGAAAACATACTGAAAGAATGTAGAGATTTTTAATCAGTCTAAAATTTATGTAGTGTATTCAAGAATATTTGTTATCTACTTTATGCCCACTCTTCAGGCAAATGGGAAAGATAAGAGAGAATGAAAGTGTATTATCCTTTTGGAACTTCACTTGTAAATATTTGTTATGTAATTAGAGAGATGACTAAGGGCAGTAAATGACCATGAGTGATCAGATTACAAAGGAATGTGATAGAAACTCTGCAATTCAGAAAAGAAACTATTTGATGTTCTGTATCTAGAGGTTTTAAGACAACCTCATGTAGAGGTAGAAATTTAAGCTGAGCCTTAAGATTTAGGCAAGAAGAGAAGTAAAGAATGGGGAGGGTACAGGGGTTAAGAAACACAAACCTGGTTGGAATAGAGGGTTTGAAGGAATACTGAGAAAGAAGGTGAACAGTTAGTATGGAAATTATATTTTGATGTACCTTGAATCCTAGGCAGAAAAGTGCGTTTAATACCATAGGCAAATAGTGAATATAGTAGATTTTTTTTTTTTTTTTTTTTGGTACCAGGGATTGAACACAGGGGCACTCGACCACTGGGCAACATCCCCAGCCCTTTTTTGTATTTTATTAGAGACAGGGTCTCACTGAGTTGCTAAGTGTGCTAAGTGCCTTGCCATTGCTGAGGCTGGCTTTGAACTTGCAATCCTCCTGCCTCAGCCTCCCAAGTGCTGGGATTACAGGCGTGTGCCACCGCACCCAGCTCTATAGTAGATTTTTTAATAAAGAATTGATTTTATAGTGGCTTGCAGTATTTTAGATAGATTTGAAGCTGGGAAATAAGAAATCTTTCTCATTTAGTCAAGATTAGTTGAGACAAGTGTAGGCTAAGGAAGTGGCAGTAGGAATATCAAGGAATAAAATTTGAAAATATTTCAAGGAAGAAATCTGTAGTTCGTTATGACAGATTGGACCTGGGACTAGGAGATGAGAGACAAAAACGATGTCATACCTCTAATAGAGAGCTGGAATTGTAGAAGTTGGAACCAATGAATACTGGTCTATACATTTGGTCTTCAATAGTGTTTGAATTGACTCTAGATGTAGAGCCAGATTTTCCTTTTGGGAGAACATTACTTCAGTCATGGAGCAAGGAAACCTTAAATAAAAAAAAATAAAAGCAAAGCCTTGTAGAAGTCTCAAATCTGTTTACAGTAAGGGTTCTTAATTCAAGATCTTTGAATGCTCTGAAATTGTATCAAAATTTTGGTTATGGGCATTTTTCTGGAATTAGGACCATATATTTAGAATCACGGAGGCATCTATATCTTTAAAGAAAAGCAAAAGTTAGGAATCACTGATTTGGTGAAATTAATTAGGTTTGTGCCTCAGATTTGCTAGCTACAGGTTTTTTATTCAAGAATAAAAAAGTTATATATACAACTATACATGTGTTGAAAGTTAATATAAATAACTGTGAAAATATGTGAATTTAAAAAATATTTATGGTAAAACTGGTAGCCTACCCAAATAAATTTTTCTGCTGAAACTGGTCCACTGGACTTCATCCTTGGCCCAGAATGTTAGATCTTTTTCAAAGACTTATGATCTTTTATTATCAAATACTACTCTTATCCTACAGCTATAAAAAGATATTTTCTGTTCTTCTGAGATATGGCCTGTTGTTAAATTACCAAGTAATATATATATAAATCTTTGGGGTGTAAGTGGAAGAGATTATCTCCAATAATCCCAGCAATATTATTCAACTTAAGAATCTTGAGTCTAGTTGTGAAATGTCAACACATCTAAATCCAAGCACTAAGGATTTGTAAAGCAGAAAAGACCTTGACTTCATGTAGTCATATATTACTGCAGAGAATGCTCTGGTCTTTTTGTGAAGGGAATTTAGCAGTCTGCTTTTTCTTTCATTTTATTTTCATGTGAGTTTTCTGAAGTCGGAATTTTATAGCTGCTTCTTCTTCTTCTTCTTCTTCTTCTTCTTGAGACATTAGGAGTTGTATGTATGGGAAAAACTAGACATGATATAAAAAAAAAAATTGACCAGTTCAGAGTGACAGTGTCTTACTGTAATTCAAGCTGATTATTACATTATCACTTAATAGTAAAACTGTCTGTTGGCTACATGAATTTGTTTGGTACTTGGTTTGAAACACCAAGTACATTCCAAAACATAGCCAAGTTGGCTTCAGTTCATGCACAACAGATTGCCTGCTGCAAGTATAAATAACCATATTTTTAAATTGAATCACTGTAGTGTTTTTTTAATATATTTGAGGGAAAAATAGAAAATAAAAGTTATATGTGTGTTACTAAGGAACATTTTTCTTACTCTTGGGTTTAACATTCTTAAAATATTTTTTGACTTTGTACTCTTAGTAAATTGCTTTGTGATAAAATATTTCACTGTTTCCAATGTTCATGGTTTTGCCAAAATATAAAAGTATCTCTACTGGCTCTTTTCAGCATAAGACTAAATTCCACATAATGATAAGCCTCCAAAAGGAATATTTGGTTTCTAAGATTTAGAATGCTGTGTAAATTGGAATGTTGACAGTTAAACTGCTTTTTATATAAAAAATGAATCTAATTTTTACTCAATGTAATATATATGTTTAAATACATTTATAGTAACCGTCTGGAGGTTAAGACTAATTCAGTTCTTTTTAGTATAGGCTGTAAGGCAATAAAAGTAAGACTATATTTTAAACAAGAAAATGTTCATGTGCCATAATATTTATAGTAAATTATGTAACAGTTTTAGATGATGTCGTATGTTACACTATATAAACTCTTTTCTTAAGCCAGACTCTTTGTATATATTATCTTTCAGTGATTGTACACAGTGGTATAGTGTTTCACTTGATATGATTTTAATCACTGTTAGGTTGAACTTGAAAGAAAGTTGGAATCTGCAACCAAGTCTAAACTGCATTACAAGCAGCAGTGGGGACGAGCTTTGAAAGAACTTGCCAGACTTAAACAGGTATGTAGTTTATAGCTTATTCTTTTTATGGCTTTTTCCCTCTCATTTCTTTACAAGTCTGTATGTTTGGCAACACCTTTTATGTTCAGATGTCTGCATTTGAATATCTAGTACTATTTTTTGAGATTAGGGGCTTTTTATTTAAAGTGTTCAATAATTAAAAACTGAAGCGTCCCCCATCCCCCGCAGAGACATAGAGATTTATTTAGGGAAGCAGAGGCACATTTCAAGGGAGAATGTGGGCTCTTTCAAGAGAGAGAAGCTTTTAGGGTAAAGCAAGGAATACACATTCAAGGGAGAATGTGGGTCATCTCCAGAGGAAGGAAAAGCCTATAAACTGAAACTTTTAAATCTATTTATTTTTAATTGCCAACTATCCTTTTCTCCAGAAAAAATTGGGAATGATTTCTTTTAGTTTGACTTATTCCTCCTTAATATTAACTCATCTTTTTTCTGGGAGTACTTTTGGGAAGGGGACAACTTAAGGATACTTACCTTTAATATTTTTGTAAATCTTATAAAATATTTAAAATATCATTTATATAGTACTTTGGTTAAGAAACAGGATCATAGGAAAATTTTGCTAGTTTTAAGTGTTTAAAATCTTCATAGTAGTTTTCTGAATTATTCTTACATATTTTTTTTTCCTGCTACAAACAATAAGTACTGTTAGCTTCATAAAAAAGTAATCTTAATTTTAGGCCTAGTTTCTTCAAATGAATAAGGTCAAAGAAGATATGAGCAATATTTTCATTTTGAATCAAGTTTACTAAACCTAAAACTTTTAAGGATCAGTAATGATTAATTTAGTCTAAATTTGTTCTTTTAATGTCAGCTTTATTCTGAATGAAATTTGCTATATGATGTTTTTCAGGTTTGTATTTTTCTTAATATGTCTCTATAACTATCAAATGCTTTTTTTTTTTTTTTTTTTTTTTTTTGCCGACTTCAAGAGTATTGTCAAGCTGCATTATCTCAGTTCTGGAAAAAACATTCAGATTGAAGTTTGATTTTTCAGATTTAGGGGTGTTCAACATGTATTATTTTAATGCTGACAAGACTAAGAATGAGCACAGTTGTAGATATAAAGATATAAGTAAGGTCTTTCCCTCAGGGAGCTTGGAATTTAATATTAAGGAAGAAACAATTATAAATATAACATTACTGCCCAATAGTAAAATCCCTGAGAAAAATCTTAAGAGTACTCAAGAAGGGAAAAGTACATTTATTTAATAGTACTTAGGAATGGTTTCATAGACAAGGAGATATTTAAGATGGACCTGAAGAGGTGAGTGGATAGGATTTAAATAGAGGAATTGGGTGTGACTTAGGAAAGTAGGGGGAGGGATGTAAATATAATGAATAGAATGATCTTAGCAAAGAAGCCTGAAGGGGGGAACAAAGCCTGTTCTTACAAAACAGGAGGGCCCATTTCAGAAGTTATTTCAGGTAATAAGGCTTTGAACTTAAGTGATAAACAGTAGGAATGCAACAAGAAGATTCTTGTCAAAGACAATGCCAGTGGTGCAAGATATAGTTTCTGGAAAAAGTTTCCAGTTTTGAAGAAAAGTTAAGATGCTAATTGAAGTGTGGGAAGGATATAAGATTTGCAAATGTGGACATTTTAATTTTCACAGAAAAATTCTGCAAGCAGTAAGAAATATGCATCCATTGTTGAGTATGAATGGGCTTAAGAAAAGAGATGGAATCCTTTGCAGAGGCGATATTTGAAGCTGTGCTGTTCTTATGTTTAAGGAGAAATATGGAAAGCTAATGAAGAATATAGCAACTAGAGACAGTAAATATAATTATAATGATGCTGGTAGAGCATTTAGTATTTATCGAGGGCTACATGCCCTTTGCTAATCATAACAAAGGTACCCATATAGCAGGTTATATTATTCTGATTTTATAAATGAAGAAACTGAGACCTGAAATTATATAAGATCACACAGGTACTATGTGATAGAGCTAGGATTGAAGTCATTAACTAGGATCCAAGCCCTTTCTCTTTCATAATATCATGGTCTTGGTCCATAGGAGCCATGGAAGACAGATTTCTGACAAGAATATTGAAGCATAAGTAGTTATGAGTTGGCATATCTTATCAAGGAAAATGGCATCTACTGTTAGCTCCGATAGTGAGAACTGAAGTGACTTTAAGAGAGAAGCTAGTATAATGTCACAATGCTAAGATATTTAGGTAGCATCTAGTTTAATCAGGAGGAGTCCTTTCGGAATTAGGACCAAGGTAATGTATGATGAGAATAGCTGTGAAAGTAACAGGATACAAATTCTATCACAAGCAGCATATGTAGTAGTTAAAACCATGGCCCTAGAGTTAAGAGCTGGGGTGAACATTGGCTTTTTCTCGTACTACCTCTGTGACTTAGGTTACTTAATGTCTCTGATTAGTCTCCTCATTTGTACAATGAGAAAATTTTTCTCAGGTTGTTCACAGAGTTAAAATAGCAGTCTTTAAAGTTAATACAGTGTTTGACAACGTAGTATGGGTTCAATAAATGGTAATTATTGTTAAAGAAGAGAGAGCCATAAAGCTGTTACATAGCAGTCTTGCTTTTAGTCCACGGGGACCTAAGTCATGGTAGCTTTTGGATATTGATGAACAGAACAAATATTAGAGGACTTTGTCACAGAGTAGCTGTTCAAAGAAATGAAAGGCATTAACAATACTTTAAAATTTTTATGTAGGGAGAACAGGGGGTGTTGCTTTATAGTAGTTTGAGTAATAACAGTAGTTTGGATGGTAGTTTTGATAGATGTTCTAAACTTAAGAAGGAAAAACCACGTTGGGCCTAAACGTGCAGATATGTAAGAGTGTCATTAGGTGAACTTCCTGATGTTTGAATATAGAGGGATGAAAATATATTGAGTCTAAAGAACATATGTAGGTAATTCCTTTGCTCATTTCCTTCATTCATTCAACAAGTACTTATTGGGAACCTCATATGGACCTTGCACATTGCCTGATGCTGTGGATATAGCTGTTGTCTCCCATTTGGAACTTAAAGCTCTGCTGGAAGGATTGATTTTTTTAACAAGATTATAACAGGATGGTGTTAGCATATGTGATCAAAACAAGGGAACAAGTGAATTATCCCTTCATTTGCCACTCAAACCTAAAAGGGGAAACATCTTAAGGAGAAGATGTTTGAAATAATACTTAACATAGGAAATAATTTCAAGTTTTAAAACAGAGTGGATAGGGAAGATGCAAAAAATAGTGTCTGCCATTGAAGTTGAGTAGTGAATAAGGGACTAATACAATGGTAATTAATTATAAGGCATTACTAAAATAGTTTGAACAATAAGCGTTAATAAGTATGGAAACAAATTCATTCATAATTCAATATTTCTTATTAAGAAATATCAATGGAAGAATTTTTACTTTAATTGATTTTTAACATATTATAGATTATACTGTTTTTCACCAATGAGGTAGTTTTGAAGATATAAGTAAAGAATGTTTGTGTAGAATCACTGAAATTCATGGCTCTTTGTTTACATTACACTGGGATACTGAGGTAATCTCTCTTAAAAGGAAATTTAGTATGAAAGGCTCCCTCCCAAAAATTCCTTTCTGACATATGCATCCTCATACATTTTGTCATCTTCTGGATCTTTCCCTTTGGTCCAATTTTTATTAATTCTTTCTATTTATTTTCTACCCTCTAGCTCAAAAATCACTGGTAATTTTTAGCTATTTGTTCCTGAGGAGAGAGGATGTCACAAAAAATCAGATGTCCTCTTTCTCTTCAGTTACAATAAATATATTAAGAAAAGAAAACAGTGTTAAATTAGTGGTTCTCCAAAACTTACACCAGTACTCCATGGAAGAAAATAAAGTCACAGTTTCAATCTTTGAGAGCAGTGTTCTTAATTGTTCTCTCATTGTAGATCAATTTTATTCCTTATCCCGTAAAATGTCTGCTTTAGAAACAGCATAGTAAACAAATGTTTAGGAGACTAGGAATCATTAATTTTATTTTATTCATTTATTTTTTGGTACTGGGTATTGAACTCAGGGGCACTCGACCACTGGGCCACATCCCCAGCCCTTTTTTTGTATTTTATTAGAGACAGGGTCTCACTGAGTTGCTAAGTGCCTCACCATTGCTGAGGCTGACTTTGAACTCGTGATCCTCCTGCCTCAGCCTCCCAAGTGCTGAGATTACAGGCATGTACCACCACGCCCTGCTCAGGAATCATTAATTTAAGGAGAAAAGTAATGCACCTTAGGATCTCCATAGTGAATTGTGTACTGCCTCTGTTTTTGGAAAATTAAATTAATAACTTCATCAAATTGGCACATTTCATATGTGTGAAAACTACTTAAATTTTTCTGTAAATATTTTGTATTAAAAATACCTTTATTGTGTTTGAATATAAAATTGGAATTGTCTGTCTGCTTTTGTTCGTAGAATTGTTTGTGCAACTTTTTGTTTAAATTGGATTAGTACCATGTTAATTTTACATTGCCTCTGGTGAACAGCCACAGGGCTATAATCTCTGCCAGTAATTTGTCACATCAAACCCTCTGGAGGGCCATACAAAACATTTGTGTAGTACGGATTATACGGTGAAAGCCATATCTTAGATTGTTAATAAATGTTAATGACAAAACCCAGCTGGTAAATCTTGGAAATAAGATCTAATTCTTGGTGCCCGTTGCCAAAAGAATGTTTAAACAGAGATTTCCATTACTCAAAGGTGACCTATTATAGTCAATTTGTGAATTAAAAAATCATAACCTTCTAATTATTTAGAAAAAACTTTCCTTCTGATTCATAACCATAAAAGTCTGTGTTTCCAAGTTGTAAGCTTTGTGAAGCTTTTCTTTTGTAACTGGGAAAGCAGCAGCTGTAAAATATAAATAAGTATAACATAAAATAAGTCCTGATTTAGAAAACAAGGAAATGGTATCCTTACATTCTGGGTGTGGTATCTTGGGACAAAGTTAAAAGTTCTACTTGTTAGACATTTAGAGGGCAATTTAGTTTTCTTTCTTTGTAAAAATGGACTTAGAAATATTTTAAAATCAAACAAATGCTTAAATTCATCTACAGATATCTGAGTTGATTGTCTGCATTAGTCCATAGGTTCTAAATAGTTACATATTAACCTAAAAAACATTTCTGGATATATTAGTATATGGTGGTGTAAGCAGAATAAAAGCCACTACTTTTTTAAATAAATGAATCATTGTTATAAAATATGAATTTGTTGTTGCAGAAAATTTGATATTTTTATTTTGTCAGGTATATTAAAACTAGGTATGTTTGTTTACAGGACAGGAAACAGAACCAAGATTTTGGGTAGGATGTGGGTCTTTTACCATATTTGTGCACAGTAGATCTGTTTAAAACTAAGCTGATATATTTAGTTAAAACAACACAGACTTCATCGACTGACATCAGCACTATCTTGTCCAGCCTCCTGCTTATCCACTCAGAGTAATTAATTTGATTAATTTATAAGTAATTTAGCCAAGGATAGGATGTAAATCTTTGTTTAAGAAAACAGTTGGAGGTCCAAGTCTTGGTTAAAAACTGTGTCTTGAAACCATCCAGGCCCTCCTACTGACTTGTCAGCTCTGGGTTATTTTCAGAAAACTTTACTTGAGTTCCTTAGTTTAGTTGTAAGTTTTTTCCCACAGACTTACATGGTATGTGTGAGTGGGAGAGCAAGTAGTGGCCACTTTTTAGCCGCTGTTTAGTCTAGTGTGTATGTATGTTTACATCTCCTTTCTGGATTTATAGGCAGCCAAGGCAAAATAAAGATTATACTCACTTGATTGAGGAGCCTTTAACCCAGAGCACCTGGAGAGAGTTTCTTTCACTAACCTCTAATTTTTACATGTATATGATTATTAATACTGTATACCTGATTAAAAATTCAGGGCATTTGGAAGACTTTTTTCTGTGTGTCTTAGAATAAAAATGTTTCAAGTTTTGTTAAAAAAAAAATTATAAATGACTTTTTTATTCCTTTTGCTGCTTACACTCATTCTTTTTGCTCATTTTTAAAAGTATAAATTTTGCAGAACCATAATAAAAGTCACCAATACTCTTATCTCCTCTTCAGCCAGAGATAATAATTTCTTGTATATTTGTCTAGATATTTTTCCTTTCTTTTTAAATAATGAACTTCTTAAGTGAAATACATTCCAAAGACAGGATTCTTATGCCCTCCCCCACCAACCTTCTAGTTAAAGCAAGAGAGCATTATGAATGCTTTGGAAGCTCTCTGTTGTCTTTCTCAACTGTATCTTCTTCCTTTGCAGAGGTGACCACCATCCTGAATTTAATATTTGCCATTAATCTGCCTTTAATTTTATAATACAAGACATATTAAAAATATACTTGTAACCGTTGCTTAATTTTGCATGTTTTAATCTTTATGGAATCATTCTGTTTAATTATACTACATTTCATACAGTCTTCTTTTAATGCACATGTTTTTTTTCTAGGATTTCTTATATTAAGACAACACTGAACATTTCTTGTGTGAGTTAAAGTGTTTATATTTAAAAGAATTGCTGGAATTAGCATATGTTCACTTTTTAAATTTCACTTAATATTGGCTGATTGAAAATTGGCTCCACCATTTTGGAAAACAATTTCCACTAGTAGTGTATATTCTTAGTGTTAAGAACACTTGCCTAGAATATACAAGGCTCTCAGTTCAGGGATGGAACATCTGGAATGTACAAGGCTCTCAGTTCAGTCCTTGTACCTCAGAAAAGAAAAGAAAAGAGACAACCAAGTAGGGAAAAGTGCCAGACATTTGTATAGGAACTTTATGAGCAAAGATATCCAAATGCCATTAAAATTACTAAAATGAGTTCAACTTCATTGGTCTTTGAAAAAATGTAAGATAAAATCTCAGTGAACTACCACTACAAAACCTGTCAATGGTTAAAATGAAAAAAGAAAAAAAAAAAAAAGAAAGAAAGACATTACCAAGTGTTGGCAAAAGTAGGAAGCACTTGAACACTCACAGAGTATTAATTAGCATGACTACTTTGGAGACAATTTGGCAATATACACTAATGTTGAAGTTTTCATGCCTTCTGTCCCACAAGTTTGAATCCTAGGTATGTATCCAATCTGAAATGGATACAAAATGTGTACCAAAGGACACATATTGTAATCTTCACATCATTATTATTTGTAATTCAAAACTGGAAATTTCCCAAATGTCCTTTAGCAGTACGGTGAACAAATTATACAGAATACTGTGAATGATCAACTGTACAGAACAATAGAAATGAATCTTAAAAACAATGTTAAGTGAAAGTAGCCCAACACAAAGTAATATATGATTGTATAATTCAATGTAAAACTCAAAGCAGTCAAAGCTTGTGACGTTAGCGTTAGGGTGGTAATTATCTTTGGGAAGGTGTGAGAGATGAGTGACAGGGAGGAAAACCACAGAGGGACTTCTGGCCTTCTCTTCTTTATTTGGATGGTGATTTTTGTGAGTGGCTCATTTTGTGAAAAATTAGCAAAACATACACTTGGGCTCTGGTAGTTCTTTGTTATAATTCAGTAAATAAATTTTCTAAAAAATATATGCATCATACCTATTGACCTAGCCCTCCTCCCTGAGGTTCTAAAGAGGGAAAAGCACTTGTCTCTAAGAAATACGTAGATTCATGAGCTAACTATGTTAGATGATAGGGTGTTTTATTGCATCATTGTAGTACTGAAAGTTTGTTATTGAGAGACTGGTAGAATAAGTCATAGACTATCCATTCTGTGGAATGTTACATATAATTTTTTAAAAGATTTTATCTTTTCATCTGGAGGAATTATTAATTTTTTTAAAAAAATACATAAGATGAGGTATGTTGATTCATTCCATTTTTGCTTAAAAAAAAGCATAAGTGTATAGATTTCTATATGAGCCTGGAGAAAAGGGTATAAAGCCATATTAATTGAGATGAGATTGGAATTAATGATCAGGAACAGTTATTAAATTATTTTTAGGTACATCCTTGTTATAATAACCATTTCTTAGATACTGATCTTACCACTGGTCCCTGTGGCAATTCATTATGCTGATATCAGTCACTTTTCTTGAGTTCAACTCCTGTTTATCTCTGATATTCAGCTAACCTCATCTACCAATTGGGCCATGAATTATTATGATAACAAAAATAAATACAAGAGTATTTAGAGAGAACTTGAGCATTTCTAGTTTGTATATGACTCAGAGTTGGCAATGCATGACTGCATCGTGGTTATTCTCAAACTGGTTTATAATCACAAGTCAAAGTCACATGAAATATATATATATTCCTAATATTAGGTGTCTGGCTTCTTTCTTTGTTTCTTTCAAGCGAGAACAAGAAAGTCAAATGGCTCGTCTTAAAAAACAGCAAGAGGAATTGGAACAGATGAGACTGCGGTACCTGGCTGCTGAGGAAAAAGATACCGTAAAAACTGAACGACAAGAATTGTTGGATATAAGAAATGAATTGAACAGGTATATAAATAAAAGATGCTTTTTCTCTTGCAAAAACAAAAGTTCCAATAGGATAACATTTTAATTGGGTCATTTGGTCCAAGGAAGGAATAACTTCAGATTCCTCATGAATAAAGTAGACCCTATATAAAGTTTATTAAGTTATCGGTAAGATAAAATTTTGTATGATCTTCAAAGTGACAGGCAAAAATGGTATATTTAAGCCACCAAAACAGTGCATATAGCATTTCTTTTTTCAGTGTTATATATGATAACAAATTTTTGGAAGGCAAGGATGATGTTATAATTCACAAATGTTTCACATCTTTCAAGTCTATCACATTGTAGACATCAAATAAATAAATATTTGTTGCATAAAAGAGAACAATAGTGGTTCAGATTGAGCCCTATAAGATTGGCACTTAGAGTTTACCCTTTGAAACTGATATTTATTCATTTATCTTCTGGATAAACCCCTGAACTCACTTATGTAGTGATTGCATTTTTTATACATAAAGATATGGGATGCCTTTGTCAAATATGTGTGTATATAAGCGCATCCCCCAAAATTCATATGTTAAAGCCCTAAACCTCCTATTTGATGGAATTTGGAGATGGGACTCTCATAATGGAATTAATGCTCTGATAAGAAGAGACACCAAGCCGGGCGTGGTGGCGCACGCCTGTAATCCCAGCACTTTGGGAGGCTGAGACAGTAGGATCGAGAGTTCAAAGCCAGCCTCAGCAATGGCGAGGCACTTAGCAACTCAGTGAGACCCTGTCTCTAAATAAAATACAAAAAAGGGCTGGGGATGTGGCCCAGTGGTTAAGTGCCCCTGAGTTCAATCCCCGGTACGACAAAAAAAAAAAAAAAAAAAAAAAGAAGAGACACCAGAGAGCCTGCTTAGTCTGTATACCCCCCTCCCCTGCTACTATGTGAGGACAAAGCAAGAAAGTGGCCCCCTAGAAATGAACCATGCTGACACCTTGATCTTGGACTTCTAAACTCTAGTCTAAAAGTGTGAGAAAATAAATTTGTTTTTGAAGCTACTCAGTCTATGGTTTTTTGCTTTGGCAGTTCAAGCCAACAAAGTGTGCTGTGCTGTAACATAAATGCACAGAAAGATTAAGCTAAAAAGCATGCCCTCCACACAAATTAGCCTCTAGAAAGACTATACAGCTATACAGGGGGGACAAAAAAAACTGTACAGTACAGTACCCTTATCCAAGTGGTGTATATCCCAGGACACCCACAGGAGATGCCTAAAATAACAGATAGTACCGAACCCTACATATACTGTTTTTTCCTCTGCATATTTATAGTAAGGTTTATAAATTAGGAATAGTAAAGAGATTAACAATAACTAATAAAGCAACTGTAATAGCAAACTATAATGAAAGTTATGTGAATGTGGTCTCATTCTCAAAGTATCTTATTTTATTCTAATCCTTCTTGTGATGATGTGAGTTGATACAGTGCCTAGGTGATGAGATGAAGTGAGGTAGATGGCATGAGAACTGTGGTAGAGCTAGTCTTATGTGTAGCACTCACTGAACATAGACACTGGGATACCTTGATGGTGGATCTGACAGCTAGGAGGGATAATAACATGCAGGTAGTAAATAAAACTGGACTAAGGGATGATTCATGTCCTGGACAAGATAAACTGGATAGCCTGAGATTTTATCATGCTACTCAGAATAATATGCAGTTTAAAACTTACGAATTACCTATTTTTGGGCTCGTGCATTTAATATTTTTGGACCATTGTTGACCATGGAAAGCTGAAACTGTGGATGAGGGGTAGCTACTGTAATTTGTTTTTGTGCTGCTGCTTAGTAACTTTTTTTTTGTTTTTTAAACATGAAACACTGTTAAAGTGATTAAGATGAAATGAGGGCTGGGGTTGTGGCTCAGTGGTAGAGCGGCCCTGGGTTCGATCCTCAGCACCATGTAAAAATAAACAAATAAAATAAAGGTATTGTGTCCAACTACAACTAAAAAATAAATATATATATATATTTTAAAAAGATGAAATGATACTATAGAGAATCACAGTGTAGAACAGTAGTTAAAAATTGCAGGAGCCCTGTTTGGGGAGATGGATGAGATTGCGGTTGGCTGTGGGCCATGGAGAAGTTTGTGCATTGCTGCCTTCCGTGGTCTCACGGGACTTGTCCCAAGATCTCGTGGAACTTGGCCCAAGATCTCACTAGACTTGAGCCAGGATCGTGGCGGGGTCGGCGCTTTTTGGTTGTTGGTTTTTTAGTGGTGTGTGTGGTGTGTGTTTAGAGTTGTTGTCAGAGCCGGAGAGAGATGTTAACAAAATAAAAAGCCTGTTTGTTTCCAGTCTGCCTCTGAACTTGTTCCCGGGCGTCGTTGCTCCAAGTGGCAATCGCTTCAGGCGGCTACAAAAAATACTGTCTCGAAGCCGGGCGCAGTGGCGCACACCTGTAATCCCAGCACTTGGGAGGCTGAGGCAGGAGGATCACGAGTTCAAAGCCAGCCTCAGCAATGGCGAGGCACTTAGCAACTCAGTGAGACCCTGTCTCTAATAAAATACAAAATTGGGCTGGGGATGTGGCCCAGTGGTCAAGTGCCCCTGAATTCAATCCTCGGTACCAAAAAAAAAAAAAAAAAATAACTAACTGTCTCTTGAATAAGATTTGAACTCTGGCTCTAAGGTTTACCAGCTTCATGACCTTGAATAGGTTATTTAGTATTTAATTTTTTTCATCTTTAATGGAGATTATAGATTCCTCAAAGTATTGTCTTAAAGATTTAAAAAGTGATACAAGCATACATAACGTACTTAAAACGACTCCTGACACACAGTAAGTGCTCAATAAATAAGAGCTATTATATCACTGATGTTAATAATTAAATTTGAAATTTCTTATATTTTAAAACTCCTTTTAGTCAATACTAGCAATAATTTTGAAATAGTCACATAAAAATAATTTTAAAGTGTTAGTGCTATGAATGGCAATATGAGAGCTAAATAGACTTAATACAACTATGTTTATGGGGAAAATAGTGTAATGGTCTTTGGCATAGATTTGTTAACAAATATTTATTTGGTGTCTACAGTGTTGTAGACTTGGAGATACTGTATATTAATGAATTATAACACAATCCTTCCTTTCCAAAGTTTCACTGTCATATTTAATATGGAAACCAAAAAACTGCTGTGTGCTAAGCACTGTTTTAGTGGCTTAGATGAAGGTAGCATTTTTGCCTATCAAGTTTTAAAATCATAACAAATTGAATATTACTAATGTCTTCAGAAATTAGGATTCAGAGAAATTAACAAGATTAAATATATTAGAGACGCGAGTCTTTTGTGCACATTAAAAGAAAAATCACTTAAATGATAGGCAAGACAGTAAAACAGTTCATATGAGGAAGCCCAGGAGGATTTAAATAGTGGCCACTACTAACAGTGTGACTTGGCTGCCAAAGGTCAGTAACAGAAATAGTGTTCAGTATTCAGCACTGCAAAAATCCTCTCTAAGGTGTTTTACCGATGTTAACACATACTCTCAAGGAAATCAGCTACCTAGAAATTTCCAGTGGAATGTGGCCAGGGTAGCAAGCAGCTTTATGTAATATCATCCAGATGGTTAGGAGATTGAGGGGTACTGAACTTGGAGAAAAGAACTCTTGGGCAAATATCTGGAAGGTTACCATATTAGAAAGAAGTAAGTAGGATTTTCCTCTTGGGAAGAATAAAAGTATAAAGGAGAATGCTGAGTTCAATACAAGAAGGAACTTTCTAACAGAGCAGGTCACAAAGCAGAAGGTTCCTAGTGGCAGGAAGTATGTGAGTGGAATCCAGACATACCACATTTGTCAGAAATGTTATCCAAGTTTCCAATTTTCATGGTTTCTTCAGCTACCAGTTCTAAAATTCTGTTATGATCGTGACTGATGACTTCTATTTTTTTTTCCATTTTAGTAATATTTGATAGAGATCAGTTTTATAAAAATTGCATTTAGGGGCTGGGGTTGTGGCTCAGTGGTAGAGCGCTCGCCTGGCATGCGTGGGGCCCTGGGTTCAATCCTCAGCACCACAATAAATAAATAAATAAATATATATATATATATTGTGTGTCCAACTACAACTAAAAACATTTTTTTTTAAATTGCATTTGTCCTTTATACATAAACAGAAGTGGAAAGTGGTTAAACATTGTGGTACATAGTGTGGCATTGGGAGTTGTTAATGTGCCTAAAGAACCCATTTCTTAAAGGTGGCTATAAGAATTCAGATAGAGGAAATAACTATTCAGATGTCTACCCTTACCCATCCACATGCATTGCTCAAAATCAGTGGAAAAAATAAGTACCAGCATCTCATTAACCACTTATTTCCCACTTGGGTCTCAGGACAGTGCCCCTCCCCGTTTAGACTTTTTCTGTGAGAACAGATGAAGATATTTGATATCCTTGGACTGTATACTTCAGTTTCCTTTTCTTTCCTGAGGAACTATAGGACTTGCATGTTTCAGAGTTGTTGCCCATTGTCATGTACTCTGGGGTCCAGTCTTCCTGTAGAATTCACTCCTCACTGGTTTTTCTTCCCTCCCCACAACCCCTTGTGCAAATTCAGAAGTGGGTTTGCTTCTTATAGGCTTATTTATTCTGAAGATCCTATCAAAGCAGGGATTTAGATTCAACTGCTTTATCTTATCAAGATGGATTTTAAGAATAGCCAGTTCTTAGAGGACTATAAAGTGAATCTTAATTACATATTCTAAATTAAAATATATTCCATACCCAAATTTGGCATATTATTACCTACCTCCCCATTTTCAAGGCAATGCGATCAACAGTATTCTACTGGCAATACCCAAATTCTAGAGCAGCACCTGCTTCCTGTCTTCATCTCCAAATGAAGTCATTAAAAATATAACTTAAAGACATCCATACAGAACTTTCAAATATATATGTCCTTTGAACCAGACAATTATAGAATTTCACTTTCTGAGTAATTAAATATAAGCCCAATGATAGTATGGCCTTTTCTTCTTGATTCAAGGGAGTATCCACTAAAACTCTTTGGTATAAATAACTTTGTTGATTGCATTTAGAGAAAAATTTAATATTCAAACAACAAAGCTTTACTTATACTCTTAAGATAATAAAGGATGATTAAAGGTACATCTAGATGATGGAACATTATCAAGCCATTTAGAAGAAAACTTAAGATGTAGGAGAACATTCACAATAAAAATAAGGGGAAAATAGTAAACATCATTGCATATATTTTGTTAAATTTTTAGAAAACATTTTTAAAGTACATATGTACATTTTTAAAAGTAAAAATACAGAAAAATCTTACTTATTTAGATTATCTCTAGATAAGATTGTTGCAGATTATTTTCTTTATACAGATGTAAGATTTTTTTAAACTGCCTTTTATAAATATGTTAACTCTGGCTAGCCAAATGATACATTAGGTTTTTTTCTTTTCTTTTTTTGGTATAGGGGATTGAACTCAGGGGCACTTGGCCACTGAGCCACATCCCCAGCCCTATTTTGTATTTTATTTAGAGACAGGGTCTCACTGAATTGCTTAATGGCTTGCTTTTTGCTGAGGCTGTTTTTGAACCTGTGATCCTCCTGCCTAAGCTTCCTGAGCCAATGAGATTACAGGTGTTGGTTTTTGTTTTCTTCCTGAAATTATTACTAAAACTTTATCACTGAATCATTTTGTTTTTAAATAGTGCTGTTAAGGAAATCGAAACTTTTTTGCCTTCTAGAGTAGCATTTATTCTTGACTTCTCAGGTTAAGGCAACAAGAACAAAAACAGTACCAGGATTCCAAAGAGATAGCAAGTGGAAAAATGGATGGTCCACATGGCTCTGTGCTGGAAGAAGGTTTGGATGATTATTTGACTCGTCTAATAGAAGAAAGGGATACTTTGATGAGAACGGGTGTGTATAATCATGAAGATCGAATAATAAGTGAACTCGACCGACAGATCAGAGAGGTTCTGGCTAAAAACAATGCCAGTAATTAATAACATTTGGAAAATCTTTATAGAGACTCCAGATCTGAATTTTAATTTCATTGTAAAATCCTCAAATGTGGGGAAAATGAGTATTTTTAAATGCTGTTTTCAATTTTTATAAGCATAATTTTTGTATATTACTGTATAGTATTTATTTGGTTTAACTTACTTTATGCTACCTCTCCCATACTGGTTTTATTTGTAATTGCATTTTATATAGTCATTTTAAATGACTTTTCAGTGTTTCTCAGTTTATAATCTGATGGCTAACTTTCAAAACAGCTTTTCACTAAGTTTGTTCTTGGAGAAATGACTGCAGTAATTTCCAGTTATATGTTTTTTTTTCATGATGCGCCAAAAGAGTATACATTGCACTTTAACAATGCTGTGTCCTGTTCCAATTTGAATGTAAATATCTTAAAAGTTGAGGCAATTGTAAATGTAGCTGGGTTTATTTAACTCATTTTAGATGACCATTTTCTCTTAACTTGTAATATTTGCAAATGACAAATTTGAAAACAAGCGGTATCAGTGCAGAGAAGCCATATAACATACTGGGTGACATTATTCATTTGTTTAAATACAGTTAATAACAGAATAAACTTGTTTGAACTATTGAATTTTCAAGTTTTCAATAAATTCAACATCTAAGAACATGAAGTAATAGCTTAATATGGTCTTCTCTGTCAGTCTCCTGCTCAAGAATGCACTATTTTCTTTTGTTAGAGATTTTATTTTCCAGTGATAGAAATATGAGCTGTTAAACCTTCTCTAATAGAATATGGAAACAGACACAAAGATTTTAGCTATAAAAACAGTGAAACTAAACTATTTTTTACTCCCTCTAATTTTAATCAGTTTTTCAAAAGCACATGAGATTAAGTCATTGGATTTATGTAGTGTCATGTCTGTACAAATTTTTAAGAGTTCCTTTACATCATATTCTTCAGAGCCAACATTTGTCCTCAAAGCAACACTGTCCACCTTCTTTTACACAGACCTGAAAAAATTTGCTAGCAAATTCACAGATTAGGTTGGGTTTTAAAATAAGTAGTTTAAAAATTCTGATTGCCAAATAATAAGTATATACTCTAGGAGGTATATATTATTCACCAATATTCAATAAAAGCAGAATCAGCTATTTGATAACATTAATTTTCTGTTATTTTCAACAAAGTACATTTCTTGTTTGGGAAATTGAAGTCCTTATGCATATTAGATTTTTTTTCCCTTTATTAATATTCTAAAAACAAGCCAGGAATAAATAACAGAAAAAAGTTACTGAATGAGAGAATAATGAATCAGTTAATCATAGCAGGAATTTGAAATATTAATTATGGTTAGATATTTTCTCTCATTGATTTTTGGGCCACATGAATGGAACAAAAGTATTTTTTGTTTTGAAAGGTCTCAGTAAAATACTGTTGACTATTTACCCTTCGTTTGTATTGTGTGATGCTTATAACTTTTCAAACGCTAGAGGGGGCCTTAGATTTAAAGAAACAAAAAAGGACTTTTCTAAAGTGTATGTGTGGTTTATTTTGCCTTCTGTAAAGCCATCTTTTGGCTATTATAATTTAACAAATAAAATCATAATTGTATGCATCTTTTGAGTTCTTGAGTAGTCTATTGTTTTTGTTTCTAAATACACTGGGAAAACTGCTTGGCTGTTCCTGTTTCAACTCACTGTGTTTTCGTTTATTCTCAAGTAATTACATTACAGATACTTTTATACACCTTAAAATTAGGAGTGTCTGAAATTTTAAAAATCTTTTGCAGTTTTTCGGTAATATCCGTCCTATTTGTAAGTGATATTTTACATATTTACACCAAATTGCTGTCAGTGCCTGAGTGTTAACAAGTATGACCCACAATGAGTGGGTAGGTGGGTGGGTGAACACATTTCTTAACTACTACATATAATAGGAGACCTTTTATCATATATTTTAAGGTAAATAAAGTTTTTAAAATTTCCATGAAGCCGGGCGTGGTGGCGCACGCCTGTAATCCTAGCACTTGGGAGGCTGAGGCAGGAGGATCGCGAGTTCAAAGCCAGCCTCAGCAGTGGTGAGGCACTTAGCAACTCAGTGAGACCCTGTCTCTAATAAAATACAAAAAAGGGCTGGGGATGTGGCCCAGTGGTCGAGTGCCCCTGAGTTCAAGTCCCCAGCACCAAAAAAAAAAAAAAAAAAAATTTCCATGATTATTCTTTACGAATAAAATCTGTAAGTTACCACATCTAAGGCTGGCATGTACTGCATGGGAGGCATGCATGTCTGCAAAGTGTAAATAACACTATGTCCACATTAAACCAAGAGTTCCTTTACAGGATGTCCACTAATTTTTGTCTGGATCTGAGTTCATTGTTGCTGCAAGCAGATGTTGGTGTTTGTGTATGATTTAAAGATATATAGGGACTCTGCACAAACTGAGGAGGAGGCAGTCTAGCCTGATGAGACAATTTTTCTCCCCTACATACTGCCCCATGCAGATACTTCCCAACCTGAATCTGAGTTCACAGACAATTCCAGTAACATATTAGTTGTCTGCAGCTAATTCAGAATGGACTCACCTGGTTCTTAAAGTCTATAGGAAGGACCATCTGGTAGCTTATTTATGGAATTTTAAAACATGGTTTCATATTTTTAAATTTGTATGATTTTCAGATATTGAATTAAATAGATCCACAAGGCCAACATAACATGCATCATCAATTAAAATAGGCTCAACTGTTTTATCCATCACCTGCAAAAGTGTTGATCAAAAAAAAAGTAAAAAGTAGAAAAGCTTCTGCTGTAATATTTCTGAGACATCCTAATGCTAGAAATGTATTGCTAATACAAGGCAAACGCCATGCCATTGGTATCAAAATTGCATACTTTTTCGGGGGCTGGGGTTGTGGCTCAGCGGTGGAGCACCCACCTAGCACGTGTGCGGCCTGGTACATTGTGTACAACTAAAAGTAAATAAATAATTTTTTTAATTGCATACTTTTAAACATTTTAGAGAGTTTGTGAGTAATAGGAAACAGTCGACCAGAACAAAAGTCCTGTGAAGGCAGAGACCAACAATTCTTTCTTACTTCCTGCTGTACGCCAGAACTTAGATAGTGCCTGCCACATGTAGGCACTCAGTACAGTTGTCCCTCAGTGTCCATGGGGATTAGTCCATAGATATTCAAGTCCATTATATGAAATGATGCACACATCCTCCCATGTATTTTAGATCATCTCTAGATCACTTATAATAACAAAACAATGTAAATGCTATGTAAATAGTTGTACCACTGCATCATTTATAGAATAATGCCAAGGGAAAAAAGCCTGTACATTCAGTTAACAGACACAGTGTCTTTTTGACAATTTTTAATCCCAAGGCAGTTGAATCCATGTAGGTAAACCCCAGAAAGGTACGACGGTATTTGCTAAATTCATAAAGAAGTAAATAAAAGATGATCTATGCTCTGCCTATCAAAATAGATAAAAAATTTTTGATGACTAAGGTGCTGGGAAAAATAGGCTTCTTGGCCTCACTGTGATAGGTTTATGAATTTGTGGTATGACTGGCTACATCTTATTGAACATGAGGGGTTCTGTTAGATTGTCTTGCTTTTTTCAAAAACTTTGCTTTAAATTCATAAAGACAGAAAATGGAATAGAGGTTACCAGGGGTGGGGAGTAGCTGAGTTACTACTTAGTGGGTACAGATTGTCTGTGATGATGAAAATGTTCTGGATTATGGATAGAATTGGCTGCACAACACTAAATACATTTAAAGCCACTGAATTACACACTGAACATGGTTAAAAAGGTAACTTTAACATTTTATGTTTTACCACAATGGAAAAAATTTTGATTTAAATCAACTCTGCCTACCCAGCATTTTCATACTGAATATTTTCTGCACAAAGGGTCACCTGTAGGCCAACCTAAAGATGATGTCAAAGTTGCTTCATTACATATGTGTAGCACCTTTAACCAAGTCTGAAATTAAATTAGGCTTAGTGTCTTGTGTTGGTGGTAGGTAGTGCCACTGTTGGTTGGTGGCATTTTTAATAGATTTGAGAACATTGAAATCTGGGTTGAACAATTTTTAATTGAGACATGGAAATTTAAATACATCTTTGATCTTTGTATTTTGGCAGTTACAGCATTGCCCTTGCAACCCAGACTCTACAGTGTACTTTTTCTGTTACCTGCTCTGTAGCACAGTGATGTTTCGTGGTAACCAGTAGACCCTCTGCTCCCATGATTTGGAAGACAAAGATGTAACTCATCCATCTTGATGAAAATGGGAAAATAGAGACAGAACTACTTAAGAACCTCAAATTTTCACTGAGATCAAAAGAACTAGATTGCTCATGCTCTCTGATTTTGTTATATAACCTCTGTTTGGCACCAAATTAGAATCCACTATTGTTAGGAATGTTAACTGTGGAAAGGCTGCTATATACTTAAATCTCATTTTATTTGCTTCTCTGGGGGTTGTCTTAGTGTTTTCATTAGAAATGTTTTTACAGATGTAGACCCTTCAGATATGAAGTTGCTGAAGTGGAGACTCAGAAGTTTAGCTTTCAAATTGAAAAGGGTGAAAATCTGTTTAGAAAGATTAATTTATAGATAATTTACTGACTCTGATTCGTTAATGTACAGTAATCCCTAGAGGCTTTTAAAGATGTAGTCATTATATTCTTAAGGTTCTAAGAATTTTAAACCTGTCATTCATAATAGAAGAGACCTAAAATAGGAACCATTTATAATTTCTTTTTGGAAACATTTCACCCACAGATCCATAGACAAATATTTTTTCTTTGCCAAAAAGCTTATCTAATAGTTGGACAACACAGCCCTTTCTTAACATGTTAACTAGTCACAAGCATGCAGACATATTGGATGAGTGCTGACTTTTCCCCAATAGTTTAGATTAAAAGTTGGCTAAGGCAAACAAAATATACTGCAAAATCCTACTTTGACATCATTGCACAGTTTAGTGAATGTTGATCCAATAGTGAGAGAGAGTAAGAGTCTATGCCTAGTAAGTAGGCAATGTATTATTCAATTCTTCAACAAATTCTCACATTAGTGAATAAACTGAACATAATTAAAAGCATTATTAAAGCACTAGCCTCATTTCTACTTCTGTAATCTGCAAAGATGAAAATGATTTGGCTACTAAAATTTACATGTTTTCTTGAGAGAAATTCTAAATCTCAAAGAGATAAGGTATTACTTGAGTTCAGATTGTTTACAAAACATGATGCCCAAGATGGGATATCAAATCAAGAATTTGAGGCATTAATATTCAGCAAATATCTTTAGTCATCCTGCTTAGATTGGAGAAGATGGTTTAGCAGACTGCTTAATGTATTTACCTGACTATTGCCTTAAGGAGGGAAATTTCAATTTCTGATGTTGCTTCCCCATTGGCAGATGAGATTAATGGTCTTGTCTTGGTTTCTGACAGAAGTTTGTTTAGGTAACTAACTAAAATTTGTAAAATTTGCACAAAGAAAATAAAGGTACCAAATAGGAAATCGTTGTGTAAATAGTTTTCAGAAGTAATTTAGCCCACAGACTTTTTTTCTTTTTACCAGCAAAAAATTGCATTTGTATTCCTAAGTATTTACCAGAAACAAATCAAAACCAGAATTTGCCTTTCCTGTAATTACCAGACAGGAATGAATAAAAGAACATATCTGCATTTTCCTTGTTGTGTTATCCACACTTATTGTTCTACCTTTCCAATGATAGTTTCAGTTGTAATGCAGCATAGACAAAATAGTTTCCAATCTCAGTATTACTAAAAACTATTATTATGCATGTTATCTATTTTGTGTCAAAAGAGACTTTCACAAATTCAATAAATTTAGATACTAAATTTGAGAACAAAAGTGTTGTCAAACCTGATTGTACCAAAGAAACAATTTTTGTGTCTTTAATAAACTTTAACAGATTAGTTGCTAATTACCCTGAAACTGCAGAGGTAAAATATGAGAGAATTAAAAAAGAAAAGAACAGTTGGTTTATTGACCTATGCTTCTAGAAGTTTGGCTAGCAAAGACGGGTAGGGAAGGGGGTGGGTACAGGCAAATTCACTTGGACTCTAAAGTGGCCTTAAAATCCACAGAAGCAAGCCAGTCTCTGTGGAGCACGCCTGTAATTCTAGGCACTTGGAAGACTGAGGCAGATGGATCACAAATGTGAGGCCAGCCTCAGCAATTTAGTGAGTTTCTTTCTCTTCCATGTAATGACTCTGCTAAAAACTTCCATCTATGAACAGGGTCTTCACTAGACACTAAGTCTTGCTCATCTTCAGAACTCCAAAAAAACAAAGTTATCTCTTGTTTATAAACTACTCAGTCTCTGGTTTTGTTTTGCTTTGTTCCATTTTGTTCTTCCAGTACTAGAGATCGAGCCCAAGGGCACTCTACCAACTAAACTATATTCCCAAACTTTTTAATTTTTTGTTTAGAGACAAGTAAGATCAGTAAGTTGTCAAGGCCAGGTTTAAACTTTTGATCCTCCTGCCTCAGCCTCCTCAGTAGCTGGAGATTGGCTCAGTGGTAGTGCTTGTCTAGCACTCCTGAGGTCCTGGGTTCAATCCCCAGCATCACAAAAGAAAGAGAAGTGTGCCTCTGGCACTTTATTTTGACAGCCCCAACAGAATAAGACAAGTGATATTAGTGGTCAGGTGAGAAAAAGCATTTGAGAAAATCCAACATTCATTTGTATAAAAATTTCACAGCAAACTAAGAATAGAAGCGATCATCTTCATCCTGATAAGGTATATCTATGAAAACAAAAATAAACCCTATACATGGCACATTACTAATGGTATAGGAGTGTCTTTGTCACTATATTCAATATTTCATTGGAAGTTAATAACCATTGAAATGAGGAAAAGAAATGAAAGGCATCTAGATTGTAAAGTTAGGAATAAACCTCTTTGGAAGATAAGCTTGACTGTCTAAAAAAGTATCCAATTTAATCTATAAAAAGTTACTAGAACTAAAGCCGGGCGCGGTGGCGCACGCCTGTAATCCCAGTACTTTGGGAGGCTGAGGCAGGAGGATCGCAAGTTCAAAGCCAGCCTCAGCAATGGCGAGGCACTTAGCAACTCAGTGAGACCCTGTCTCTAAATAAAATACAAAAAAGGGCTGGGGATGTGGCCCAGTGGTCGAGTGCCTCTGAGTTCAATCCCCGGTACCACACACAAAAAAAAAAAGTTACTAGAACTAATAAGTGAATTTAACATAGTTGCAGAACACAGATCAGGATGAAGGATACACAAGATCAGCTATTTCTATATACTACCAACAATGAATAGCATTATAAATATGCAACATTTAAACATTAAAAATGAATTTAAACCTATGAAACATTGCTGGGAAAAATTAAAAACCTAAATAACTAGAGAAGCATACCATATTCCTATGTCAAAAGAGTCAATATTGTTCAGGTGTCACTTCTCCCCAAATTGACCTATAGATTCGATGTAATCTTTGTTGAAATCCCAACATGTCTTTTTGTAGAAATTGAAATTGAAATGCCAGTTCTAAAATTTACATTGAGATACAAAGCATCTTCAAAAAGAACAAAGTTGGAAGACTAACAATGCCTGATTTTAAGATTTATGAAGCTGAAGTAATCAAGACTACATATCGACAGGAGTTGGGGTGGGGTATTTCTTTGGGTTTTCTTTATAAAGACTTAAAAGCAATTTGATAGAGAAAGGTTGTCTTTGACAAGCAATTCTGGAAAAATTTGAGATCAGTAAGTCAAAGACTGAACTTTGATCCACACTTTATAATACGAAAGTTAACTAAATATGGTTCATAGGTCTAAATGTAAAATCTAGAACTATACAACTTCTAGAAAGAACATAGGAGAAAACCTTTGTGATTTTGGCCTAGATAAAGATTTCTTAACTGATACCAAATGTATAATCCATAGAGGGAGGAGGAAGCTGGCAGAATAAAAGGTCACTTTTCTGGTGGCTCTGTGACATGAAACCAAGAAAAGCAGACAGGCAGATGTTCAGCAAGGTGGGTAAATGAACAAGAATTAGGGGGTACTTTACTAGAATTTAATACTGGACACTCAAAACAGATTGCAGATTCAGGAGATCAAATATAATAAAATAAGGAAAATATCCCCAGCCCCACGGCCACAGCAATGGCTGAAGGCACAATCAAGAATAGTCCCTCTGTGAATGCAGTAAAGCAATATGGGAATTAAAGGAACCCTCATTTTCAGGAGGACTGAAGCATGTTAGGGTGCAGAAAGTTTAGACTAAACAGTAAGCTGTGCTGCATAATATCCTTGTATGGAAAATAAGCCACCATCTCTCACAGTGGTGTGCAGAAGACAGCAGAAGAAACCATTTTGCAGCTGTGGTGTGGGGGCTGGCAGCTACAGAAGCCAATTTCTGACAGACTCTTGTCAGGCTGGAAAAACAACTCAGGCATACCCACACTGCATGACAGACAATGTGTCTAAGTGACCGGGGTGGGGGGGGGCGGGGGGGAATCAAGCATGGACAGAGGTTTACACAGGGGAATAATGGTCACAGAAACTGACCTGGTTTCCCCTTCCCTTTCTAATCCAGCTTCTTGCAGACCAGCCAGGAGAGAAGAACCTGACCAGGAATTTGAAAGGGTGGGGGCAGGAGAGATTGAGTTTGGAGACTGAATCAGAGACTAGGAATCAAAGGGTCCACAAGCTACATAGTGGGCTAAGAACAGGCTCCTATACCACACAAGTAGAACCCAAAGGAGATTCCTGGGGTGCAGTCTTCCAGCATGGACCAGCAATTGCTGGGCTCTGGAGGTGTGCTGACTTAAAATCTCCAGACCAGTTGGCATTTGGCAAAGAGACTAGAGCCCACCTAAGCCTAAACCCTGCCTTCAGGAGAGATTCACCCTCTTACCCTAGCAACCCCACCCTCAGGGTGGAGCAAGCATCATACTCCAGACAACTCCACCTAACTGCTATGAAGGGAAGCTGAGAAACTTTTGAACTCCAACAGAAACAATTGTTTAATTTATCATTGAGATCATTTCATTTCTTTTTTTTTTTTTCATTTCTTTTTTTTTTTTTTCATTTCTTTTTTTTTTCCTCTCTCTCACACTTCTACCATTTTTTAAACCAGTTATTTTTCATGCATCAGTTTATTCGGGATTGGGATGTCTAAATAGGAGTATATAGTATAATAGTATATTTGTTTTGTTTTGTATTCTTTTATTTTTACTTTTTTCTATTTTTAATTTAAAAACTTTGCTTTATATATATTTTTTCTCACTTATCTGTTTTCCTTGGTTCTCTTTCTTTCTTTTCTTCTGCTAACATCCAAGCTCTATTATTCCATCTTTCACTCTTCTAATAATTTTTTACTTCTATCTTCTCTCCTTCCTCATAAATATCACATCCTGTATCACTTCTGTTCTCTTTGTCCACCATTTGAAATTATAAACCCTTTGTCAAACTTACTGTTTTTATTGTAGGCAATAACTAAACATGTCATTTCTGCTTATTGTGACAAAACTATAACTCTCTTAGTAGGAGCTATTTGGTTTCAGGCTGTATGTTGTTTGCTTTGGTTACTATTATTATTTATCTCCCCCTTAAAGGCAAAGCAGTACTGGAAACCTTCAGGGACACCATAAGGGTAAGAAATGTACTGCCTCAGATCCACATTGCTAGATGGGAAGACACAAAAACAACATGAAAAAACAAGGAAACAAATCACCCCCAAACAAAGCAAAATGCTCCAACAATAGGATCCATAGACACCACAATAGAAGAAATGTCAGAGAATGAATTTAGAATGTACATAGTTAAACTGATGCATAAGGTAAAAGACAATGTAAGGAATGAAATTAGAAATAAAATTCAGGAGGTAAAAGATCACTTCAATAAAGAGAGAGAGAGTCTGCCAAAAAAAAAAAAAAAAAAAAAACAGAAATCCTTGAAATGAAGGAATCAATAAACCAAATGAAAAATTCCATGGAACACTCATACAATATATATATTAGGAGGCATTCCAAATCCAATCTGTAACATGCAAATTAATACAACTATTAAAATTAAATCTACTAAATAGACTGATCATAGTATTCCTAGGTGTTTATTCAAGAGATAAAGCATATACTCATAAAAAAGACTTGTACAAGAATGTTCTGAGAAGCTTTATAGCCCGCACTGAAAATCATCCAAATGCTCATCAACATATGAATGGGTAAACTATTGACATAGTCATACAATAGTATGTTACTCATCAAAAAAAGGGAATGTGTATTGATACATGCAACACCACAGATGAATTGCCAGATAATTATGCAGAATGAAAGAAACTCCCCCATTATGGTTCAGATATGAGGTATCCCCCAAAAGCTAATGTGTGAATCAATGCAAAAGAGTTTAGAGGTGAAATGATTGGGTTATGAGAACATTAACTTAATTAGTGTGCTAATCCACTGATAGGTATTAACTGGATGGTACCTGTGGGCCCATAGGATGTGGCTGGAGAGGTAGGTCATGGGCAGTGTGGCTTTGGGGTTTATATTTTGTCCTTGTTGAACTGAGCTCTTTCTGCTTTCTGAGTGCCATGTTCCTAGCTGCTTCCTTCTGCCACACTCTTCCAACAGGATGTCCTGCCTCACCTTGCACCCCTAGGAATGGAGCTGACTCTCATGGACTTAGACCTCTAAAACTGTGAGCCCCCCCAAATAAACTTTTCCTCCTCTAAATTTGTTCTTGTCAGGTCTTTTGGCCACAGTGGTAAAAAAAGCTGACTAAAACATCCCCTTAAAAAGATTCCATTTGTAGAAAGTGAAAATTAAATCTATAGTGACAGAGTAAATCGGTGGTTGATTAGCTTTGGGGTGGTGGGTAAGGTAAGGGACAGGAGGGGGATTTATAAAATGGCATGAGGAAACTCTGGGGCAAAGGATATGTTAATTATCTTGATTGAGGTGATGGTTTTATGGGTTTATTCATGTGTCAAAACTTCGAAAATTATATACTTTAAACAGATGCCACTTACTGTACAGCAATTGAGCCTAATAAAGCTGTTACTTTTTAATACATGGATCCAATGAAATTTCCATCAAAATACCAATGACATTCTTTATAGAAATAGAAAAAAAAAAAACCCACAAAATTCATATGGAACCACAAAAGACCTGAAATAGCCAAAGCAATTCTGAGTAAAGGGAACAAAGATGGAGGTATCACAATACTTGACTTTGAAATATACCACATAGCTATGGTAACCAAAATAGTGTGGTAGTGGCATTAAGAACCAACACAAAGACCAGTAGAACAGGATAAAGAATCCAGAAATTAATCCACTATCATAGGCACTGTTATGGTTTGGATTTAAGGTGTCCCTCAAAAACTCCTGTTAATATTAAGAGGTAAAATAATTGTATTTGAGAGCTGTAACCTAATTAGTCTATCCTGCTTTAAATGACTAGGTGGTAACTGTAGGCAGGTGGGGTGTGGCTGGATGATGTGATTCACTGGGGAGTGTCCTGGAAGGGTGCATCTTTGCTAAGGCCCATGCCCACTCCTTACCTGCTTTCTGACCCAGCAATGAGCTGAACAGTCTCTCCACCACACACACACACACACACACCCTTCCCCCATGATTTTGTGCCTTACCCTTGGCCCAGAGCAATGGAGTCAGCCATCTATGGACTGATATCTCTAAATAGTGAACCCCAAATAAACTTTTATTCAAGTTGTTCTTATTGGGTATTTGTCATAGTGATGCAAAAGCTAAGACAGGCACCCAGCTCTGCTTCTTGATTGTCCTATCTAAAGCTGCTTTCCTCTTCCTCCTCCATACTCTCACCTTGGGTCTAGAGACACGGAACCAGCCATCTATGGACTGAGACCACTGAAACTGAGCACCAAATAAACTTTTCCTCCTCCAAAAAAATTAATAAAAAAGAAAACAGGCAACAAGAATACAATGGAGAAAGGACAATCTCTTCAATAAGTAATGCTGGGAAAACTGGCTATATATGTGCAGGATAATAAAATTAGATTCCCACCTCTTCCCATATACAAAAATCAACTCAAAATGGATCAAAGTGCTATCTATATGTAAGACCTGAAACTTTGAGGCTACTAGAAGAAAACAGGACAAACTCTCCAAAACTTTGGTATAGGCAATGATTTTCCAAATAGAATACCAAAAGCACAGGCAACAAAAGCAAAAGTAGACTAAAACGTTCCTGTACAGCAAGGAAAAAACAGTGAAGATAAAACATGCATAATGGGAGAAAATATCTTCAAACTATTCATCTGACCTGGGATTAATATCCAGAATATATACAGAACTCAACATTTCTTTTTAAAAAATCAAGTGATCTGAATAAACATTTCTCAAAAAGAATTATACACACAGTCTATAAATATATAAATAAATGTTCAATATTACTAATCATCAGGAAAATGCAAATCAATACCATGATTATAATCTGGGTTTGGATGGCTACTATAAAAAAAAAAAAAAAAAAAAGGTAAATGCTAGTATGTGGAGAAAGGGGAACTTTTATACAGTGTTGGCAGGAATGTAATTAGTAAAACCACTATGGAAAATAATGTTTAGGTTCCTCAAAAAACTAAAAACAGAATTACCATTTGATTCAGCAATCCCACTATTGGATATATATTAAAGGGAAATAAAATCCTTATATCAAAGAGATGCCTATACTTGCTTGTTTATTGCAGCACTATTCACAATAGCAAATATAGTAAATCAACTGAGGAATGGATAAAAATGCAGCATATATATGCAATGAAATAGTATTTAATTGTTAAATGAATGAAATCCTGTCACATTTAGCAACATGGATGGAAATGGAGGACACTGTGTTAAGTGAAATGAGAAAAGCCACAGAAAGACAAATGCCTCATGTTCTCACTCAAGCCAAAAACTTTGACCTTGTAGATGAAGACAGTGGAATAGTGATCACTAGAGAAAAAGAAGGTGGGAGGGAAGGGGTATAAAAGAGGTTAGAGAACAGATACCAAAACACAGTTAAATAGAATTAGGAATTAGTTCTAGTATTCTATAGAATAGTAGGATAATTAGTTTACAACAATAAATTATATTTCAAAATAACTCAAAAAGGAAAGTATGAAGTTTTGACATAGAAATGATAAACATTTGAAGAGATGAAAATGCTAATTGCTCTGATTTGATCATTACACATTGTATATATATATATATATGCATATATATATTTGTGTGGTACTGGGGATTGAACTCAGGGGCACTGGACCATATCCACAGCCCTTTTTTGTATTTTATTAAAGACAGGGTCTCACTGAGTTGCTAAGTGCCTCACCATTGCTGAGGTTGGCTTTGAACTCGCGATCTTCCTGCCTCAGCCTCCCAAAGTGCTGGGGATTACAGGCATGTGCCACCGCATCTGGCCACATTGTATACATATATTGAAGCCTCCAAATATGCACAAATAGCATTTCAATTAAAAAAACACCAACACTGAAATAACAGCTGTCAAGCCACTCTTGGTTGTCTTTTCAGCTGTATCAACTTTTTTTTTTTTTTTTTTGGTACTGGGGATTGAACTCAGGGGTACTCAACCACTGGGCCACATCCCCAGCCCTTTTTCGTATTTTATTAGAGACAGGGTCTCACTGAGTTGCTAAGTGCCTCGCCATTGCTGAGGCTGGCTTTGAACTCGTGATCCTTCTTCCTCAGCCTCCCAAGTGCTGGGATTACACCAAGTGCTGGGATTACAGGCGTGCGCCACCACGCCCGGCTGTATTAACTTTGTAACATACTATTTACTATATTGAAAACATAGCTGTCTGGCCATATTAGTGGATACACATTTCCACATAAGTGGACATTCTAAATAACTGAGGCTTAGCATTTACCCTGCTTGAAATTACTTATTTTAACTACTTTAAAGGCAAATCTATTTCTTTCTGTTTTTTTTTTTTTTTTTTTCCTTCATCTCTAGGGAACTTCTATGATTGCTAGAGATGGTGAGCCTTTTTCATATACTTGTTGACCAATCATATTTCTTCTTCTGTAAAGTGGACTGTTCAGTTCCTTTGCTCATTTATTGATTGGGTTATTTGTTTTATGGCATTAAGTTTTTAAAATTTCTTTATATATCCTAGATATTAATGCTCTATCTGAGGTGCAGGTGGTAAAGATTTACTCCTATTCTGTAGGCTCTTTATTCACATTCTTGATTGTTTCCTTTGCTAAGAAGAAGCTTTTTAGTTTGATACCATCCCATTTATTAGTTCTTTATTTTTTTTTTGTTTGTTATTATTTCTTTGAATTTTGAATTTTCATTTCCCAGAGGAAAAGAGTGGAAGACAGAGAGGTTTGATCCCACGGGAAGAGTCTCTGGGACTCACTCCTTCTATTCTGTTTTTTCTTTGAAGATCTTGTAGAAATTCTCCATGTGGGATGGATGGACATGTCCTACTGCAGGTTTGACAGCTATTCAGGAGAAAAACATTACAATTCTCCAAATTCTCCAACCCCGTCATGTATCTATCATGTCGAGTCACCATTGTTTGAAGAAGGAAGGACAGCCAAATGTCCTGTAACCCCAGGCTGAGACTGGAGGATCAGAAGTTCGTTGCCAGCATTAGCAATTGAGGGACACCCTCTATAAAAGCCCCCTGTTCCTGCTTATGGGAAGAATCCCAGCCTTTGGGACAGGAGTCCCCTGTGTTTCTCCTTTGTGAAATTTTCCTTTTTATATTTTTATTTTGGTGCACGCCTGTAATCCCAATGGTTTGGGAGGCTGAGGCAGGAGGATTGCAAGTTCAAGGCCAGCCTCAGGGACTTATTGAGACCCTGTCTCAAAATTTAAAAATTAACAAAAGGGCAGGGGATGTAGCTCAGTGGCAAAGCACCCTTGGATTCAATCACCAGTACCAAAAAATAAAAAATTAAGAATAAACAGTGCTGGGGTTGTGGCTCAGCAGTAGAGCGCGCACCTAGCATATGCGCAGCCCAGGTTCGATCCTCAGCACCACATAAAAACAAAGGCTTTGTATACAACTAAAATAAATAAATAAATAAATATTAAAAAAGAATAAACTTAACTAAGAAAGTAAAAGGCACTGTACTTTGTGCTGAAAAGTAGAAAGCTATACTGAAAGAAATTAAAGAAGAAACCAATAAATGGAAAGCAAGTAATAAATTTCATGGTCTTGGTCATGGATTGAACGACTTAAGATGTTGTTAAGATATCAATACTAACAGATGCTAACAAAAGAAACCTACAGATCCAACGCCATGCCATACCTATCAAAACCCAACATTTTGTTCCAAAAATAGAAAAACCCATCTAAAATTCATGTGGCATTTCAAAGGTTCCTATCTCAGCCCATTTGTGTTGCCATCTGGATAATTTGTAAACAACAGAAATTATACACTTCTTGAGACAAGGAAATTCAGAGCAGATTTGGTGTTTGGGAAAGGCTGCTCACTACTTCCAAGAGGAAGCCTGGATTATTGCTGCACCCTGTGGAGTGTGGGCTCTGTCCTCACGTGATAGAGGGGAACAAAGGGCAAGAGAAAGCTCCCTTGACCCTGAGCCCTTTCATAAAGTTTCTAAACCCACTCAGAATGGCATAACCATCAGGATTTAATCCCCACCCACCTCCCACCCCTAAAGGCCTCATCTCTTAACACTGCTGCATGGGTCCATTAAATTGCAGTATAAACTCTGGATGGGGACAAAAATCATTCAAATCATAACAAACTATGAATAGCCAGAATAATACCTGTGATACTGTGAAGTATATATTGGGTCTCTGTCCTCTTTCCTCCCATACAGCTCCTAAAGCCCTTGGAATTACCAGAATGATAAAAATGTCTTCTGTGTGCTAACGAGATGTCTGGTGGCTAGTCACCCTCTTAACCATCCCCATTCCCAGCTCCAGGGTAGAGGCTTTGCTTCTAAAAGGTCTGAAAAAACTAAAATCTTTGTTATACCATTTTGAAATAAGAACTCATTTAAATGCCCATCAAAAAACAAATGATCTTTTATACAATTTACAATGTATAGTGTGTATTCCATTGCACAATGGAATATTATATAGTGATCAAATTGAATCAATTAGCACAGTAGTTTTCAGTATAGCCCCTGAACCAACAGCATTAACATCACTTGGGACAAATCAATTCCCCCACCTCAGATCTACTAAATCAGAGCTCTGGTGGTGAGGCCCAGTAATTCGCATTTTAACAAGGCATCCAGGTGATTTTAACTTACATGAATCTTTGAAAGCCACTGAACTAGAAGTAGGTCTGTCACCTTGAGTAAAATCTTTGGAATATACTAAGGATGGCCATTAATCAAAAGCAAGAATCAAAACAACACACAAATGATATACCATGTTACAGTTGCATAATGCAATGTATAGAATGATTCTATAGCAGGCAAGTGTATAGGGGCTCTCCAGAGAAACCAGCAATAGGTTGTGCAGATAGAGAGAGAAAGAGAGATTTATTTAAGAAACACACTCACATAATTGTGTAGATTAGCAAATCAAAACTCTTTAGAGCAGGCTGGCAGGCTAGAGACCTAGGGAGGAGGTGATGTTGATGTCAAACCTGAAGGCTGACTATAAGAAGAATTCCCTCTCCCCTTGGGGAGGGCAGTCATTTCCTCTTAAGGTCTTCAACTGATTGGATGAGGCCCACCCACTTCAGGGAGTGTGATCTGCTTTCTTCAAAGTCTACGGATTTCAATATTAATAAATAATACTTTCACAATGTCATTCTACACTGGGGTTTAACCAAACATCTTGCTACCATAACCCAGCCAAGCTGACAGATAATAGTAACCATGGCAAAAGGCAAATTAACCTTTTCTTTTTGCCCCAGATGAATAATTTAGCCCCAGCTGAATGCAAAGTGATTTTAGTACCTCCTCAATGCAGTCTTTCTATTCAAAGTGTGGTCCATGGAGCTCCAACACTAGCCTCACCTAGGAGCTTGCCAAAAATGCAGAATTTCAAAGGAAATTGTGATACATGTTACAACAGTGGTTTCACCTTGAGGACATTATGGTAAGTGAAATAAACCTGTTACAAAAACACAGATACTACATGATTCCACGAGTATACAGTACCTAGAGTAGTCGAATTCATAGAGATAAAGCGGATGCTGGTTGCCAGGGGCCAGGCAGGGAGGCAGCAGTGGGGAGCTAGAGTTTTATGGATGGAGGAGGGGGAAGTGCTCTGGAGGTATTAGCATTTTATTTCCTTTTCAACCTGCCCCCATCTTCCTGACCCAATCATTCATTACCTACACTGTCTTTTTGTTCCCCACCACCTAGCCTCACTGGTAGGTTCAGAAATTCTGCATTAATTCTTTAAATTGTGGTTTTCAGGATGAAAAGAGTTTGCAAGATGAAAAGAGTTCTAGAGATAGACGGTGGCAATGGTTGCACAATATTGCATATGTACTTGATGCTACTGAAATATTGATACCACAGGTTGCCGGTGACGAGTTCTGCTCCCCCAAATGTTGAACATTAGAGAAGCACACCAAGGCAAGCAAATAAGCAGGGTTTATTTAAAAAGGGGTAATATAGACTTCTCCCGGGAGGGAGAAGGGGACCATTGCTGGTATCCCCAGAAGCGAGGTAGGTCTGCCTTTTTTATATGTCCTCCTTCCTTTGTTCTCCTGCCCTCTTCCCCTTCTCTCTCTCCTTCCTGTTTACTTGACTAGGCCCAGGAATGCTCGGTGGAAAACAGGTGGGCTGAAGCGGGAAGGGCAGGATGGTGCAGCCTTGGACACATTAATTAACAACTTTATAGCTCCCTGTAGGGAGGGGCTGTTCCTAGGACAGGTTACCTTAGCAGGTTGGAGCAGGGGCAGGTTCTTGATAAGCATGCAGGAAGGGCTCTGAAGGAATTAACATTTAAATCCCTCAGGGGACAGTCTCCAACTTGCTCAAAATTGGCCTCCTTGAACCAACCTGATTTGATTTACCTATCTGTACTGACTGCCTCTCTAATTCTGGCTTCAATATCTACTTTAAAGTGATTAAGAGGATCAATTTCATTATGTGTATTTTACCACAATTTTAAAAATTAATGCAGAATTTCTGAACCTACCAGTGAAGCTGGTGGGCAGGAGGGCAGAAGGACAGTCAGTGTAGGTAATGAATGATTGGGTCAGGAAGATGGGGGCAAATTGAAAAGGAAATAAAATGCTAATGCCTCCAGAGCACTTCCTTCTCCTCCAACCTGTTGCCAAGGTTACCTGCCTCCAGGGAATTGTTCCTTCCAGGAAAAGTTGTTAATGAAGTACCCCCTGGGTGGCTCCCTTCTTCCCTTTCTGGGGAGCTATGGAGAGGCACCCCTGGAAGTCTCCTTTCCCACCTTTTTGCCGTGTAGGCAAGATAAGGGGAGGAGGGGGCATAAGAAGAAAGGGTAAAAGGACAGGAACCGCCCCCCCCTCCCTCAGACACATAGCTCTGGGGCCCCTTCTCTTTGGTCCTTTATGTAATAAAACTTGCTTTTCACACTTGCCTTGGCATTTCTCAGGTGTTTAATCTTCAACACAAGAGAACAGACTTGGAACATTGATATTGTGTCTGGTCTCACCAGGACTTCCTAAATCAGAGTTTGTATTTTGGAAAATATCTGGATGTTTTGTAGGCATATTAAAAATTAAGAAGCACTGAACCAGAAAGTCATCCTTCAACAGAGACCAAATTTACCAGTGCATCATTCTCAGACTTCCCAGCCTCCAGAACTGTGAAAAATAAATTTGTTCATAAACAATTCAGTTTGTGGTATTTTATTCTAGCATGGCAAGTGGGTGAGAACAGACACCTTCTCACTCAGAATCATCCAACTCACAGCCCTGTCTGAGAAGGAAGCAGGGTTGAGATTCACCACTCAGTACACAATTGATTTGTAAAACTAAATACATAAATCTTTATTTTTTTCCAATAAGCTATACATTTACTTGTCTCGATACTCAAAAGTAAACAGATCTTCAGCACCACACACACAAACAAAGAAGTAAACAGAGAGTGCAGGGTGAAAAGTCTACCTTCTATTCTTGTGCCCCAGCCAAATAGGGGCTTACCAGTCTTTATCAAAGGAAAATAAGCATATTCCAATTTTTCATGCATCCTTCTGGAGATATTCTATGCAGCTCTGAACAGCAATCTCTATTTTGGTTTTCTCACTTAAAAATATGGGAAATGGCCACAATGAGATACTACCACCAAAGGACAAGAATGAATGACATAATAGCGATTCTATCAAGAGTGGATATGACCTCGATGACTGACATTCTCATATATTACTGGTTAACAGTATAAAAATGTGACTGCTTTCAAAAAGCATTCAGCAGTTAAAGTTAACCATATACTATCCTATGATGGTAGTTTGACCTCAAGAAAACTGAATGCAGATGTCCACAGAAGACTTGTAGTTCAGGGAAACTTTATAAAGTTAGAAACACCATAAACCTATCATAGGAATATGGATAAATTATGAATATTCACACAAGAGGATATCACTCAACAATAATAAAAAGAAGGAACTACTTATACATGCAACAACATCGATGGATTTTTAAGACAGGCTGGTGAGTGAAAGAAGCCAGACACAAAAGAACATGTACTACATGATTTTGTTTATATGAAATACAAGGCCAGGCAAAGCTAATCTATGACAGAAATGAGAACAGTTTACATGTTAGGAGGCTGGGCAGGGAAAACTGCCCAGAGAGGGACACCAGGAAACTTCCTGGGAGTGAGCAGAATGTTCTACATCTTGATCTGGGTGGTGATCACAGGGGTAGATAAATACATAAGATGAATTAAGCTGCAGTCTTAATATTTGTGGATCTTAGTGTATGTACAGATTATATTCTAATAAAGTACCATAAAGAGCTAAGATCTAAAAAGGATAAAATTGGGATTTTAAGCACATTTTTATTTATTTATTTATTTATTTTGTGGTACCGGGGATTGTACTCAGGGGCACTCAACCACTGGGTCACATCCCCAGACCTTTTTTTTTTTTTTTGTATTTTATTTAGAGACAGGGTCTCACTGAGTTGCTAAGTGCCTCGCCATTGCTGAGGCTGGCTTTGAACTTGTGATCCTCCTGCCTCAGCCTCCCAAAGTGGTGGGATTACAGGCATGTGCCACCACGCCCGACTTTAAGCAGAATTTTTAAGAATCAGAAATGACTGGAAAATTCTGACATCTGTTCAGGTTGTGAAAAAGTAGAGGAGAGATTTAACAGAGCATACAGGAGTGAATGAAGAAAAATAAAATGGATTGAAGTTTATATCTTACTGAGTAGAAACTGCTTAATAAACCAGTTACAATTTCATCACAGAGCATTTAGTTACACATAAAATAATGCTATCGGTTGCTTAAGGAACATACATATGTAAAAAAAATGTTAAAGGACAAAAATATAAACAGCAACACAGATGCTCAGGAGGATGGACAGAAGAAAAGGAAGGCAGTCGTTGAGAGGGACACTGTAACAGCCCCTTTAAAAGTGCAACCAATAATCTTGCAGTCTCCTAATAAATCATTTTTTCTGCAACTGAGGAAATTGTGGAGCTGGCCCCAAAGTCTGGACAAGCACAAGCAAGGGCTGAAAAATCTGAATTGTAATATATCTTTGGCTAGCACAGCCGGGCTAAATCTACATATATATGTTTCCTGCCTTTGGTTGCTATGAATTATGATGGTCCCAGAAATTGTAACATTCCTATAAGATGAGCAGAGGCAGATTAATTGCCTTCCTCATTTTTGGCTAAGCAGCAATTAAAATTTTTTTTCATATTTATAACATTTTCTCCTATTTCTGATGAGGGTGGGTGACCAAGTGCACTCTGTAAGAACTCCGCTGGGCTTCTGGTCCCTGGTGCTGGTGACAACACCAAAAGGTTGCCACAGTTGTTTTTATTTCTTAAAAGTCAACACTAAGAAATATAAAGTTAACATTTATTGAATCTAAGTAGTTGAAAGTTTTGACATGTTATCTGTAACCATTATTTACAATATTTAATATGGAGATTGATCTAGATGTTATTAGAAAATTATTTCCAAGGTTTACGGGGATAGTACCATTCCACAGCTTGTTTGCACTGGTGTTGTCAAATAGGGTAAATTGTACTTATGTATAGAACAATCTAGAATACCCACAAACCTTCCATTTTTTTTTCAAATACGAAAGAACCTGAACTACTCTGAATATTAATATCTTAATATTTCCTTTCAATGTTAATTATTGAGAAATAATGTCATTAAGCAGTTTGAACAACATGATCTTTTAGGTATTTTCAGTTTCTACACTGCTATGATATAATCATACAACTTTCCAGAAAGAACTTCTTTCTGTGATCTTAAAAACATAATTTTGAGATCATATATATTTTGAGTTATAATGTTTCATGGAAATTACTAAAGGGAAAAAGTCATATAAATATTACCTTGTTCTTTTCATCGGTATTATTTCTGTACTACCTGTCAAATGTAAAGTTACCAAATATAAATGCACATGGGATTTTTAAAAAGTTATTGACCTTGGTATCAGAGAATTTTAAAATAATAGTTGGGGGCCTGGGGCTGTAGCTGAACAGTAGAGTGGCTTGCCTTGCAAGTGTGAGGTACTGGGTTCCATCTTCAGCACCATATAATAAATAACTAAATAAAGATATTGTGTCCATCTATAACTAAAAAAAATTTTTTTTTTAATGATATTTGGAAAATGCCTATTATTTACAGAAATACACATCCTGTTTCTACCATAGTAGATTTGATAATTGGTTTACAGCACCTAAGTTGTTCTACTTGAGAATCAGTTTTATGGAAGACTTGCATTCTGGTTTGGCATACTTCATATGCTACCTAGGTAGTCACTGGAAGCTCTTCAAGTTTATCCATTCATTCACTGTTTTGAACCTTCATGGATTACCTTTCATTCAATTTAGCACTTTGTATCAGGGAATCAGCTAGAAAGAATAAAACATGCATCCTACTCCAAAGAAGATTTTAATCTCAATAGACATGTGAACAACTAGGTACTGTTCCCAGTAACCTGTGGGATTAATACTATGATGGAATGTTAAAAACTATAATAATGGTGCTCAGAGGAGAGAAATATTTCAGAGTAAGGTCACAGAAGAGGTAGTATTTGAACTTTCTATGAAGGATGAAAACTTAAGGGTACCCTTTTACTAATTGTTGTTCTCTGGGAAAAGCTCAGAAGTTGTTTTTAGCATAGTTATTGAAATGTTTCTATCTACATAAAGAAAATCTATCTTTTGTGTACATGGATGCACTGCCAAAAAATAAAAGATAGTTCTAATGAATTGTTAAGGAATCAGATCTATAATGATACATTTATTAACATCAGTATCATGTAAATAATCATGTCTTCTTAAGAGACACATAAAAAACCCTCAAAAAAGACACATTAGGAAATGCATGATTGAAGACCTGAATGGTACGAATATACTTTGTATACAAACAGTTGTATGTAAAATGATGCTATATATGTGCATTATGAATTGTAATACATACTAATATTATAAATAAAAAATAAGGGCTGGGGTTGTGGCTCAGCGGTAGAGCGCTCGCCTAGTATGTGCGTGGCCCGGGTTCGATCCTCAGCACCACGTAAATAAACGCATTGTGCACAACTATGAAGGAGCCCTAATTAGGAAGGGCTGTTGTAGCTAGCTGGAAGCCATAAGTTCCACCTGATATGTATGTGACGCACCTGTAGGCACCCGCAAACCTGAAGGTATATAACCGGGTGAAAGCGGTCCGAGTTAGGAGAACGAATTCATTCGGTCCGTCGGGCAGTCACTCGGTCGGTCAGAAGAATCAGAGCGGCCAGAACATAGGCAGAGCGGTTAAACCAGATAGAAGACAGAAGAGAAACCAGATAGAAGAAGTAATGACTGGTCAGAGTTAGGCCGAGGCTCCTGAGGAAGACAGAAGACAGAAGACAGAAGACAGAAGAAAGAAGAAAGAAGAAGGAAGAAAGAAGAGAGAAGAAAGAAGCTCTAATCTTTCTCTAAGCTAAGCTCTACTCTACTCTAAGCTAAGAAGAAAAGCTAAGCTCTATCTTTCTTTACTCTAAGCTACTCTACTCTAAGCTAAGAAGAAAAATCTTTCTTTCCCTCTCTAAGCTCTAAGAAAGTAGAAGTAAAAGTAGTAAAAGCTTAACTCTGCCTCCGAGAGTTTTTCCTCCCGGTTTACGGTACCAGGCAGCTTACTCTAAGTTACAAGTGTGGGTCAATGAGAAGCTGATATGACCAGGCAGCTTACTCTAAGTTACACAACTAAAGCAAATAAATAAATATTTAAAGAAAAAATAAATAAATTAAATATTTTTAAAAAGACACATTAAATGAGAAAACTACATATTATATAACTCACTAAAAAATGGTTTAGATGAAAAATCTAGAGTATTTCATATTCAATATGTGTAATAAAGCATCTGATGACTGAGGTCATTACAATAATAATAATTTAGAATATGGCATGTTAGTTGCTGAAAAGGTCAGAGATGGTCAGATATTAGCAGTAATAACAATAATAATGATCAATCATTACTTTGAGGATTAGATCAAATAAATTCCCAAAGGGAATCCCTCTAAAGCTGCACTGCAGAAAATCAGGGAAAGCAATGATGACAGGTAGAAGCCAAGGTTTTAAGTCCTAGTTCTACCACTTTACCCCTTAGCACTTCTGCTACCTCATCCATCCAAATGGCAAAGATGCAGACTATGCCTCCTTGAATGGTTATACTGCAAGCATTAACAGTGTTGGATGAATGCCCTTTATAAAACAGAAATCATTATCAAATGTACAGTAATTGTTACTAGGCAAGTATGGTTGAAACTAGTTCAAGTTTTCCAAGAATGTCCATGAAGAAGAGAAGTTGGAGAAATCACAAGATGTATCCAATCAGGGTCTTTTCTCTAGACCTTATTTTTACTTTTGCCTTGACTAAGTTTTGCTGAGAAATAAGTTGAGAAGTCCTTTCTTCATGATGAAGTCTTCTTCTACTCTGCTAATCCTCTGTTTCCTCATCTATAGAGGAAGAATAGTAACAGTACATCTACAGGATTACGACAAAGATTGAATAAAATGCCACCTTGCATGTGATAAGTGGCCCCTAAATGGCAGTTATTATTATATTCCTTACACTCTCAGAGCAGTGAGAACACTTGTTAATACAGTCCTAATTGGGCCACCAAGTTTCTAAAGCTTAGGATTCTAATTTGCATAATTTCTAAGTTGCTGCTAACCTGAGTAAAGGAGACACCATTTGACCAAAGTGCTCTAATAACCTGGATTCTTGCAGAATTGAAGCCTAACTCAGATGGGTTTCCTGTAAGTGGCTAATTTGAAAGAAAATAAAATAAATTCAGCCAATCACAGGCAGCCAGCTGGGCATTATGTTGTCTTGAATTTTCCACTATGGTAGTCCAAATAAAGCAATCGTTCAAATTTTAACCAAATAATTTTTTTGCCTTGCTTCCGCAGTCACCCTATAAAACCTTGCCTTCAAGTACCTCTGACAGAACTCAAATTGCTTGTGGTTTGGCGCTGCCCAATTCATAAACTACTGTTTACTCAGATAAACCAGTTTTTTTAAAAAAATATTTATTTATTTGCTTTAGTTGTACACAATGTAATGATGTTTATGTGGTACTGAGGATCGAACCCAGGCCGCACACGTGCGAGGCGAGCGCTTTACCGCTAAGCCACAACACCAGCCCTCAGATAAACCAGTTTTTAATGTTCATTAGTTTATCTTTAAACAGAGCTATGAAAACATGTTTTGAAATCCAAGCTTATAATTAAAAGTTTTTTTCCCTAGAATTATGCATTTAGACCTTGTCCTAGCATATCTTATTAAAATTCTGTAATTATATGTACTTAGTTCTTGCCTAATTCTTTGCCTTTTTAATGTCTCATTTTCCTGATAGATTGTGCATAGTCTCTTCTGTCCTGTTATGGAATACCCATAGAAGCACCACCTTCACTGCATATGGTTTTGAGGAGTAGTCAGATCATTTTTGACTTACAGAATAACAAAATAAAGAAAAGTAAGGCTTGTATAAGGTTAAGCACACCATAACTGTTCCAAAAGAAATAAAGAAATTTGGTTCACTAAATGTCATACCACAGGCCAAAATAAATCATACCATGGAAAAGAGTTAGAGAAGAAAGGAAGATAGAAAAAATGAAAGAATGAAAGAAAGAAAGAATGAACAACCTCAGGGTGCTAAAGGTCTTTTAAAGGGTGAGGGTTGTGGCTCAGTGGTAGAGCACTCGCCTAGCATGTGTGAGGCACTGGGTTTGATCCTCAGCACCACATTAAAACAAAAACCAGAAAAACAAATAAAGGTCTTTTGAAACATAAAGGCACAGAAATAAGCCCTTTATGAAAGGATTGATAGATTTAATTCCTTAAGTAAAAAAAAAAAAAAAAAAAAAAAAGGAAAGAAAAAAAACCCAGAAATAAAACTAAAATGAAAATGAACTAGGAAAACTATTTGTAAACATATGTGACAGATTTATGGCTTTATTGTATAGGGAAATAAGCTATGTGTGTAAGGATGTATATGAAAGGATTTTATAATGTGATAAATTAGATAATTCAATTTATAAAATGAGAATAGCTTATGGAATGGTCAAAAATAATATTACATATCTCTTACAAATTTGGGCATAAACAAATATTTTGAAAAGAATATACATAAAATGTGTAAAATATACATAAATAAAGTACTTAATACTATTTAGAAAATAATCACATCTTATTAAACTAAAATTGTTATAGCATGTTTAGTATAATACAATTTTTTGGGTAAGTGGATATTTTGACAAAGCTGCCAAAAAGATTAGTTTGGAAGATGTGATTATGGGCATTTTAATTTTTCTTTTCCACTTTTGTTTTCCAAAATTTCAACAATGAATATATAGAGTTTAACCCAAACTAAACATGTTACTTTAAGATCATACCATAAGAAGATTAAATGTAAACAGTGAGTAGAAAAAAATATTCCAACATATTTACTCCCATAATCACACCATCTAAAAACAGCTCTGATTCTTTTTATTTTTTCCGCTGTGTTTCTTTCTAATTTCTATATGTAACTATTCATATCCATTCATCCATACATTCACTGAATTCTCATTAGGTGCACTCTAAAGGAAACAGACAATGAGAAATCATCATAATAAAAACAAAATGATGTGGTATGGTAGAGGATGCCAAGTGTATACAAAAAACTGCAGGTTAAGTATGGTAGTCAGAGTAATACTGGGGCATTCTTCCTTTGATACCTCTTCCCCTTTCTAGGGTTTAATCTTAATTTTATCCTATTGTTGTAATACTTGAACAGAGCTGTCACAAATCTTATATTTAAGAATAATCACCACAGAGAAAATAAGTGGAATTGCTATAATTGTCCAATCATGGAATTAAATAAAGTTATGTTAATGCAAAGGTAGAATAATGTATACCTGTTAAATATTCATGGTTTTTAAAAAATTTTTTAGTTGTTGATAGACCTTTATTTATTTATATGTGGTGCTGAGAATTGAACCCAGTGCCTCACATATGCCAGGCAAGTGCGCTACCACTGAGCCCCAGCCCCAGCCCTAAATATGCATATTTAAAAGAATAGTGTTATGAACAAAGTAAATTGCACAGTACTTTTTTCAAAATGATCCAAATTACATCCTTGTTCAAATAGCTCCTTTTGGAGAAGGCTTCCCTGACCACTCCATTTAAAATCACAAACCCTCCTGTTGCCACCTAGAGCAACGATACCGCGGCAAAGAAATCGGAGGCAGACTGGGAATGAATGGTTTCTTTATTCTTGCTTCTTCTTCTCTGCTTTCTCTCTCTCCTCTCTTCTGTCTTCTCTCTCTCTCTGACGCCCCCAGCCTGGTTAAATACTCTACACCCATTAAGCATACACATGTACAGGTGTGGCACAGAAAGATTCTTAGTCAAATTCATTAAGGTCAGGTGTAAACAAGTAAATGCCTCCTTATGGCTCTCAGCCAGCCACCATCTTAGCTACTTCCTCATTAAAGGCTCTTACACCCTCCACTGTGCCCCAGTATTACTCTGACTACCATACTTAACCTGCAGTTTTGTTGCATACACTTGGCATCCTCTACCATACCAAATCATTTTGTTTCTATTATGATGATTGTTCATTGTCTGTTTCCCCACAGAGTACACCTAATGAGAATTCAGTGAATTAAGTGGATGAATTAATATGATTAGTTACATATAAAAATTAGAAAGAAACACAGTGGGGGGGGGAGAAATAATAGCTGTTTTTAGATGGTGTGATTATGGGAGTAAATATTTTCTTTAGACTTCCTAGATACACAAATTTTCTGTGATGAACATGAGTACATATATCACTCAATCATTCTAGATAATTCTGCATTTTCAAAGGCCTTCCAGGGAAATGATTTTACTACCTTTCTCATCAACCTGTGTCAGGTTTTAATATCCTTTTTTTTTGTTTGTTTTTTTTGGTACCAGGGATTGAACTCAGAGGCACTCAACCATTGGGCCACATCCCCAGCCTTTTTTTGTATTTTATTAGAGACAGGGTCTCGCTGAGTTACTAAGTGCCTTGCCAATGCTGAGGCTGGCTTTGAACTTGCAATCCTCCTGCCTCAGCCTCCCAAGTAGTGGGATTATAGGCATGCGCCTTAGGTTTAATATCCTTGAGAGTCAAGAAATGTTTCTTTCTCTCTGATTTATCTCTATTGCCACTGGCAAGGTTCAAGAATGCCTGTGGGTAAAGTGTCAGGCATTAGGGCAGGTTTGAAGACAAGAAAAAGAAGTGAGATGAATTTTTTTTTTTTTCAATGACAAGAGTAACAACAATGGAAAGACAAGCAAGTAGGAGGAGAGAAGAGGAAAGACCACAATAATGGATTGCGAATACTTGTGGCTCCTCTTCTGTGCTAGCACTCTGGTGCTGAAGGATATCTGAAGATGATATTGCACAACACAGTCCTGGTGCTCAAGGGGTTTACAACATGGTCGGGAGCTCTTGGGCTAATACTTACTCCTTGTTTGCTCCCTTAGTCAGCATATATTGACGACAGGCATCCAGCTCATTGATGACTGCATTTAGTGGCCCTCTGACGAGGACAGAGCCAGACACCCAGCGTCATAAAACTGTTTTGAATGTAAAAAGTGACTACTTTAAATTTTCCTTCAATGGATTATCTCCCCAGGGATTATCTGAGGCTTTATTTTATTGAATACTATCTTTTTGCTCTGTTTTAATCCTTGATTAGCTTTTCCTTAACACAATCATGACACATACTTAGAAGATTCCAGAACAACTAACTTTAAGACTGGCCAAGATGAAACACAAACAGGTAAAACTGGAATAGGAGAGAGAATCACATTAAAGTTCCAGAGCAGAATGCAAATAACCTTTGGTTTTTGTTTTGTTTTTTAATAGATATATACATATATATGTTACAAAACATATATATCAACATGTATGCATATGTATATATAGATGTAGAGGGACACAATACCTTTATTTTATTTATTTTAATGTGGTGTGAAGATTGAACCCAGTGCCTCACACGTGCCAGGCAGGTGCTCTAGCTATGGTAAGCCACAGCCCCAGCCCGACCTTTGGTTTTGTAGTTGTAGGTACTTGGTTCTGGCATCTCTGTTTTTCTCTGAAACTTGAAAAATTGTCTGTCAGGCTGGTATGATCCTGCTTCTACCTTCTAAGAGATGATAAATACTAAACTGGTCATTCCTGTTACAGAATAGTTTTGATAAGCAAACTTTGATAGTTTTTTTTTTTTTTTTTTTTTTTAAAGAACCGAAGTTTCTTCAACTTTCCCTTGTTAGCATCTATTTTCTAATCATGTTTCTTGAGTAAACATTTTCTAGATCTTCCACTCTCCTGAAGATGTGGGATCCTGTCTGGCACCAGAGTTGCGTTAATTCTTATGTATTAATTATGCCTTGGCTCTTATTTTGAATTGCACTTCCATTTTTCATTCAGATAAAATGTTACCAGTGCAGAGTTACCAGTAATCAGTGTTGCTGATTTATATGTACCTTCAAGCTATTTGCGCCCTATCCTTTCTGCTCCCAGACTGCTGAGTCCCTGTGGTTTGGTGGGCTCCATAGGAACTGAAGTCAGGCGACCAGGGTTCAGGTTCTAACTCTATCCCTTTTTGCCTCTGTGGCCTTGGTTAAATTTGGTTCAAGTCTCTAAAACTACATTGGGTTGTTATGAGCATTAATCATAAGAACAAATGAAAAAAAAATGTTTCCCAAACTGTAATCAGAAATATAAAGATTCTCCCTCTACCCATTTTTGTTGTTTTGTATAGGGTATTCCTTGAATCTGCCCTTGCTCCTGCCTGTCAAAAGGCACTGTTCCTCCAACTCTTTCTCAGTGAATATCACATCTGCTTTCAGATGCCATACTAACAGTCCCAGCTCCAGGAAGACTCCCTGACCTATTTATTAACTGGAAAGTTTCCCTTTCAGATAGACTTAAGGGGGCCATGCACCTCGGCTCCTTAGCTCTTGGAGATTTCCATTGACCTATAAGATTATTTAATTATTAAAAGTCCGCATGGCTGAGGAGGCACATCACCTGGATCCTGCTCCTGACTGAGGCTTACCAGCCAGCTGTGTGACTTTGGGCACTGTAAGAAATGCCTCTGTGCTTCAGCCCTTGAACCCATAACATAGAGATGATTACACTGCCTACTCCATAGGACTGCTGTGAGAAGTGGTTGGACCAGTGCACGTACGCCACTTAAGCTGTGATGGCCACATAGTCAACTCTCAGTACTAAGTCGCCTGCCATTAAGAGGGGCATTGCCTTTCTTCACTCCCCACCAGCATGGGAGGGAGCTCTATAAGAATCATGGCTTGTCTTTCAAATGCAAGGACAAAATCTGGCTTAGAATAAATGTTTAATAAAGCTTTTTTGAATGTAATAATAAATGTTAAATGCATGGACTTAAAGTCTAAATCTAAAGTCTAAAATGTTGGGATCATTTCTATTTCATTATTCATGTTGCATTAAATCAAGTAAGTGTTAAAAAACAGAGGGCTTCAGTGGTTGATTGCCCCCGAGTTCAATCCCCGGTACCACAAAAAACAAACAAACAAACAAACAAACAAAAACCCCAAAAAACAGAGGGCTTAAAAACCAAACCTTTAGGAAAAGAGTTTCCCTTAAGTTGCAGCTAAAACACTGATAAGTTTTGTATATACCATAAATTTTTGTCAGTTGGTATTGCCTAGTTTGTTGTTGTGTCAAAAATAATAATTGTTTATTAGCATGCAAAGAACTCTGCTAAGCATCTTGAATGATACAACAAATGACTCTCTCTCTCTATTCAAGATCTGGCTTGACAGTAATAACAAAGCACCAATATAAGTCTCCTGTATAATACCCAAAGAGAAGCAGACAGTTCTACCTGCTAGAGGCAGATGGTAGAGAACAATCAGCCATAGGTCAAGAAAAGATGGAAAAATTAAAAATTACTAGGTTGCTTCTCCTCCCTCACCAAATCCATAATTTGTTAATACCAAGATAACTCTGGATTTACTTTTTTAAAAAATTATTTATTATTCTAATTTATTATACATGATTGCAGAGTATATTTCATTTCATATTACATATAAAGAGCACAATTTTTCAAGTTGCTGGTTTTATATAAAGTATTTTTACAACAATAAATACATGTCTTCATACATGTATTTAGGGTAATCATGGATAACTCAGTCTGCCATTATTCCTATCCCCTTGCCCCCTCTCCTCCCACCCCCTCTTTGTTCTATTTAAAGCTCTTTCATTCATCTCATCCCCACTCTCTTGCCTTTATAAGTTAGTATCTTCATATCAAAGAGATCATTCGTGAAGGAGCCCTAATTAGGAAGGGCTGTTGTAGCTAGCTGGAAGCCATGGGTTCCACCTGATATGTATGTGACGCACCTGTAGGCACCCGCAAACCTGAAGGTATATAACCGGGTGAAAGCGGTCCGAGTTAGGAGAACGGAGAATTCAGACAGTCGGGCAGTCACTCGGTCGGTCAGAAGAATCAGAGCGGCCAGAACGTAGGCAGAGCGGTTACAGAAGAGAAACCAGATAGAAGAAGTAATGACTGGTCAGAGTTAGGCCGAGGCTCCTGAGGAAGACAGAAGACAGAAGACAGAAGACAGAAGAAAGAAGGAAGAAAGAAGAGAGAAGAAAGAAGCTCTAGTCTTTCTCTAAGCTAAGCTCTATCTTTCTTTACTCTACTCTAAGCTAAGAAGAAAAGCTAAGCTCTAAGAAAGTAGAAGTAAAAGTAGTAAAAGCTTAACTCTGCCTCCGAGAATTTTCCCGCGGCACCGTGGCTGGCCACAACAGGTAGCTTACGGTACCAGGTAGCTTACACATTCGACCTTTGGTTTTTTGGGACTGGCTACCTCTGCCCTATAATTGCACCTTTTTTTTTCCTAATGGAGAGTTTGTGTATTCCCTATCTCCACATTTCCCCCCTCTGCTGGAGTACTTTAAAGCAAACTCAAAATATTATAATAATTAATTATGGTTGATTAAACAGCATACTATAGATTACTTAGGATATTCACATGTGTCTCTAATCTTAAAATTTTCATCTATTAGAATATTTTAATCACAATCTCAACGGATAGCTTTTTTTCCCGCTCCTCTATGAATAAATTGGAAGGGCTTCTCATGGATCCTCAAAGAGATCTTTCCGGCATAGGAGTTTTTGTCTGCCCCTTTTTCACCCTGAATAGGAAACTATGAAGTGTGGCCCTGGCTTTTAGGCTGGGAGTGTAGGTCCCTCACTAGCTGAACCCATTAGGGGCTCCTAGTGGGGAGTGTTCATTTGCTCATCAATGTGCAGATGAACAACGTGCAGTCTGTGAAGCATGACTTGGAAAATGATGATTTTCTAGTTCCCAAGGTCAGTAGGTGCAGGTTTTAAAATAGTGTTTATTTTTACTATGCCCTCACTTTTCAAAAATTTTTCCACATAATGGCCCTGTTCAATCATTTTCAGTTCCAAACAATTATGTCTAGTGACACGTCTAATAAAATGGAAGGTCTCCACCCTGTTACCATAAAAGGGATCCCAGGCCAAAAGAACCACTAATGAAACGAACAGCTTGATTCCTCTTAAATGTCAGTTGGAGGTGTAGACAGACAGACACCTGGAGAAAGTTCAGATGGAATCCTCCAGAGCCACCTGCTCAGGAGTTCATGTGAGGGATCTATCTGCCACTTACTTTGTTTCCTGGGGGGGGGGGGGGGGGGTGCATCTTTAACCCAGTGTTGTTTCTTCCATTGTGAGAAGCTGACTACAAAGCTAGACAAATATTTTGCAATTTTTCAGTGGTTGTGACTGCCTTAAGCATGAAGGCCCACAGAGAGACAGGGAAGACTGGAGACTGTAGGGCTTGTTCTAAAAAAGGGAATGGCTTAAATGTGAGCAAAAATTAGGCAAGCCTGGCAATCCAACAGAACACTTACTTGAAAGCACAAAAATAAGTAGACTATGATTCATATGAGGATAAAATCGCCTTGAAAGACAAGCTCTCTATAGTTTACCATATGTGTGATGTTTAACCTTTATCAGGCTCAGTAAGTTAGTTCTATCCCTTCTTTGACAGGAAGTTTGTTTGTTTGTTTTTGCTTTCTTGCAGTGCTGAGGATTGAACTCAGGGGTACTGTCCCACTGAACTACATCCCCAGCCATTTATATATTTTATTTTGAGACAGGGTTTCTCTAAGTTGCCCAGCCTGGCCTGGAGGTGAGGATAACAATATGTAAGAAAGTTGATGCTTCTGATGCTGCTTGAAAAGTTGCTCAAATAATGAATTCAAAGTTTAAAATTCAAAGAATGCAGAATATACCTGGGGACCGAAATGCCAAATATATATGGTATTCCAGGATACTTGTGGAAGAGGTTTTTGTTTGGAAGCATGCCAAGGTTAAAAAGTAGAATATAGTTTTAATAACTCTTCTGAGGTTCAATATCATTGGGGCTGGGCAGAGACTGCTTAAATTATTTTGCTTCTAAGGAATGACTTGGAAAGTTAGATAGACAAATCCTAAGAGAAATATTAATGGACTAAACCCAATAACAGAAAACAAAGTACATATCACAATCAACTTAAGTTTTTCCTGGGTTGCAACGTTAACTTAATATTAGAAAATCAGTTACAGAAATGTATCACAGTAATATATAAAACAGAATTATCCCAATAATGAAAAAGTGACAAAATTGAATACATATTCTTTTTTTTCAATATTTATTTGTTTTAGTTGTACACAGTGCCTTTATTCTTACGTGGTACTGAGGATTGAACCCTGGCCACGCACATGCTAGGTGAGTGCTCTACCGCTGAGCCACAATCCCAGCCCCTACATATTCTTTTAACAACAACAACAACAAAAAAACCCTCTAGCTGGGTGTCTTGGTTTGTGATCCCCAGTACCATCACCACCAATAAATAAATAAATAAATAACAAAGTATATAATTATACATAAATAAATATATATTTATGTAAATGTATTACAAAAACATCTACAATAAAAAAATAACTTCTTATCAAAGAAGGATTAGAACTAACTTGCTGAACCTGATAAGGGTATTTATACTAAACATCACACAGTAGTAAAGTATTGAAACTTTTCCTTTTAAAGTTAAAAAAAAAATACAAGGTTAATTGTTATTAATTCTGCTCAATCTTGTATTAGTGATATTTTCCAATGCAATTGAGGTAAAATTAAATAAGTAAATAAAAATGTTTTAAAGATTGAATAATAACAAAACTGTCTTGATTCCCAAATCAGATAGCAAATACAAATCAGATACAAAAAAGGACACAAATAAGATCATTCTGTAGAAGAAAATAATCATTGAATAAAGGGTTACAAGCTGCTGAATACAAAAAATTAATAGAATTTCTACATTTCAGTTAAGAAGTGCAACTTTTAAAATAATGCTAAAATGAATCGGTCATCAAAATATAAAGATTCTAGAAGTAAATGTAAGAAAATATGTTAAGACTGTTAGAATTAAATGACAAATATTTATTTAAATATGCAGAAAAGTCTTAAATCATATTATATACTATGTTCATGGATTGGAAACTTCAGTATCATTAAGGTTAGTGTTCCCCAAGTTGACATATAGATACGATTATATTAAAAAATCCCAAAGGTTTTTCTTTTTCTTTTTCCTGTGAAGTTGACAAGTTGATTCTAATATGTATATGGAAAATCAAAGGGCTGGGGGAATTTAATTTAAGGTATGTAGCAATTTATAATGCATACTTAATTCAATCTCATTAGTTTAGAGATAGGCAATTTGATCAAAGGAATAAAGAGCCAAAAAGAAGAATGTAAATGATGTGTTAATCTGCTTGAAATTCCATAACAAAATACTACAGACTGGGTGGCTTAAACATTTATTTCTCACAGACTGATTTTAGACTGGGAACTCCAACATCAAGGTGCCAGCTAATTTGGTTTCTGGTAAGGGTCCCTACCTGGCTTGCAAATGACTGCCTTCTTACACTGTGTCCTCATATGACAGAGAAAGAGCAATCTGTCTTCCTATTCTTATAAAAATCCCACCCTCATGACTTCATGTAACCCTAATTACTTCCCAAATGTCTTGTCTCAAAATACCACCATAGTGGGAGTTAGGATTTTAACACATGAATTTTGGGGAGGATACAAATCAGTACATTGGCATACGGATATTTAGTTTATGACAGTAGTATTACATTTCAGGGGTTTTGAATAAATAATGCTCGTACAACTAGATATCAATGTGTTACCCAAAATTTGGTCTGTACCTTCTGCCATATATGAAAATAATTTCCAGTGGGTTAAAAACTTAAATGTGTAAGGGCAATTATAGATTCTTGAGACAATATAGGAGACTTTCTAAGCTAGAACTGGGGGATGATTTTTGAAATAAGACACATCAAAACCACAAATCATGGGGGCTGGGGTTGTGGCTCAGCGGTAGAGCCCTTGCCTAGCACGTGCACGGCCCAGGTTCGCTCCTCAGCACCACGTAAAAATAAAGGCATTGTGTACAACTAAAACAAATAAATAAATGTTAAATATTTTAGAAAAACACAAATCATATAGACAAAGGTTTATAAATTAAATTACATTAAAATTAAGAACCTCCATTCATTAAAATTAGCCATGAAGACAGTAAAAGGAAAAGTTATGAATCAAGGGAAGATATTTGCAATACACATGGAAATGAGAAAGAAAAAAAAAAACAGAACTTTTACAGAGGAGGAAAACTCAGCCAATAAACATGAAAAGATGTGCAATCTCATTAGTACTGTAACTGTAGAAATACAAGTTAAAAATCATGAGAAGAATCTGCTTTGTTACCACTAAATTGCCAAAAAACAAAAACAAAAACCACCCCAAACAAAAAAACAAAAACCCAGCCCTGCTAATATGAAGTATTGATGAAGCTGTGGACAATTTCTATCTATCTATTTATCTGTCTGTGGCTAGTGACAGTATTAATTTGTGCATCTGGCATAGAAAATAATTTGGTATTAATAGGGCAAATGTACACACCCATGACCCAGTAATTCCAATCCCAGCCAGGTCTAGAGAAATTCTAGAGTGTGCACTAGGAGAAATCAATAAAAATTTTAATGATAGCACTATTTGCATAAACATGGAAATAACCCAAATGTCAACCAGCAAACAATGAACAAACACGCAATGAACATGCATAAATCATAGCTACATGCTGCAAAATAGATGACTCTTAGGAACCTAAAGCTACTTGGAGAAAAAAAAAAAATACCTCCAAAGAACATGTGTATGATTCCACGTATATAATTTGAGTATACATGTGTGTGTGTGTGTGTAATTTTACAGGTGGAAATACAGGGTAAAATTACATATTAAGATGGTAAGGGACTGCTAGTGAAAAATTCACGCTGGGAAGGGGGACAGAAAGCAGGGAGAAACACTGGATTGGGGAGTTCAAGGGTCTTAAAAGGAACCAGTTATATTCTTTTATTCTACCTATTCATTGTATTATTATTCCTTGTAAATGTTTATCTTAAATATTCTTTTACATCAACTTAATAGTCGAAAAGTTTTTTTTAAAAGGAAATACCTGTTAGTAATCTTTACATTGATTACATCTAATTTATGTTTTTTTTAAAGAGAATATTTTTCCTATAGAAATCATTTCCTGGCATTAATATTGGAATAAAAGCAAAAAATAAATCCTCATTATCCCAGTAAACATGACAAGAAATCTTCAAAGAGGAACTTCAGGCAGAGAAGGAGAGAGAGAATAAAATAACCACCCGCCTACACGAAGTCAAAGTCTGCCTTGGAAAAAGCGCAAGTAAGACACGCATCCCCCCAGCCCACGTCGCCTTTAACTCCAGTGATAAGGCTGTAAATTCTCTTCCAGGGCCTGGAGTTTAGTGTAAACACTCCAAGAGCCTGCAAGACCACAGAGAGAAAGAAATGCTTGGCTCTGGCTGCTTTTCCTCTGGGGGGAATGCTCACTATCAACTGTTGAATCATAAAACCCAAACTCTGCATCTATCCAGGGAGGTGCGTCCTATGTGTGGAGGAAGGGTCCTGGGATTCTGCGCAGCGCCCAGCTCGAGATCAGGCTGCAAGGGCACCCTGCCAGCTCCATCGACCTGCCCATCCCGTGCACCCCCGGCGCCTCCATCTCGAGGACTATGCCTCCTTTTAGGAGCTGGGACTATCTGACCACGCACACTTTGCTGCTCTCTTGACTAACCAACATTGGCGAATGGAGACATGTAATGTTCCAGAACTGCCACTTGAGCACTTGAGGGAAAAAAAAGACCTGGTGGGCGGGCGGGGGAGCGCACCGGACACAAGATTGATGGATATGTGTTTCCATGTTCATGCAGGAGATTAAAGCACATCTTGCTAGTAATTTGGTTGCCTCGTGATGCCTTACCGAGAATGAACACGACGCCGTGTGCAGCAACAAAAACTGCGCAGTCTGGGGGAGGGCAGGAAGGCTTGCAGCTCCACCCGCAGAGCCAGCTCGAAACTTCTCAGATAGCAATTGGCAATAACAGCTCAGCCTGTCAGCTGCAGCACTTAAGGCTGATGGATATATATTATTTTTGTTTGGGGGAAAAAAATCCATTCTACCGTTAATGACTCCTGGAGTATTAGCTCAACTATTTTTCTTTTATATTAAAATAAAAGATGATTTAGAAAGTTTTTCCCATGGCTCCTCAGTAATTCATGCCAGCATATTTTTAAAAATCAATTTTATTGAGGTATAATTGACATACAATAAAATGCACTTATTTTAAGTGTACGCATTGACGAGTTGAATTTGTGCAACTACTGCAGTTAAGATTTACAATATTTCTAACACCCAAAAAGTTCACTGTGCTCCTTTCGAGTCGCCTTCCTCTTCTCTTACATGTCTGGCCCCAGACAATCCCTGATCTGCTTTCTGTCACTATTGATTAGTTTTGTTGTTTCTAGAATTTCAAATAAACGAAGCCGGCTAATACACTTTTAATTCAGGATGTAACCCATTCCGATAAACTCCTATTTTCTGAGATGTTTCTCTTGATTCTTTTAGTCAACAGGGCAAGAATTCATTTTGTTCATCCTTCCAATCTAGCTTTAAACTTAAAAGCCAGAAAAGTTAAAGATTTTTCATTGAAAGTTAAATACATGCAACTCACAGCTTTTTAAAAAGAGCATTTCCATCACATCCGAGTTAACTGGACAAGCTGCCCAGTCCCATGGCCAAGGGCTTCTGAGGAATTGTAACAAGATCCAAAGATCCATTTACAATATTCATGAATAGAAAAAGAAAACTGACTAATCAGTCAATTATGAAATAGTGAAAAATAAAAAAAAAAAGCACGAATTGGAATTACCTATGAAATTTTCTTCTTTGTTCAGTCACTGATTGGGGTCAACAAGGAAGGTGGTTTCTCTCTCCACATTTCTGAAAAGCCTTCTGAGATGTAAAGGAGGTTGGGGTAATATCATGGTACTGCACTGGTTCAGAGACATCTGAAGGTTCTGTGTGGTAGGCAAATCCAAGGTTCCCACTGCTCACAATAAATGTGTTCCTAGGTACAGAGCATTTTAGGGACTTGGAAATTTCTTGTGCCCTTGCAGGATGTTCACCTATTTCCTACATCTTCCAGGCCATCAGCTTTGGAGACTTTCCAAGAGGGCTGCAAGTCACTGTGGCAGCAAATGAGAATGCAGACTGTTTTCCTGCCTTCTATTTTTGTTACATACCGTATCTATTTTAATGGCAATTAAACTCTGGTGCCCTCCCTTATCTCTGAAGGCTAATGTATTTAATTCCACCACTCCCAAAGGGAATAATCCCAAATCTAAAGCCTGTACAATATTAAAGACCCATGAATGCTTAATCAGAGCAAACAGAGGATTTAGCTTGTGTAAACGGCAAAAGCTCATGTCTTTTATGTCCAGAGAGCAGGACTGAAAGAAGATGACGATAAATCAGTTTTAAGAAAGAGCATAATGTAAATGTTGTATGTTTATTTAAAACTTCACATGATCATTTATCTAGAACTACAGGCCAGCTTCAGAAAGTGACTTGTCATAATGAGGTTCAGAGGTGAGCAGCGTTCAAGAGTGACAAGGCATAGTCCCTCCTCCTCCAGCTGGCTTGTGGGAAAATGATAAGTTCTTAAGTAGGACCCAAGAATCCGTGAGGGTAATGCAAGAGTGATGTAAACCTCTGATAATTCTTTAATAACTCATAGTTTAGGTATTAGAGCATACAACATTAACACGGTTTTAAAGAGAGTCAAAGGATGTGATTTCTTGTTTGAGTTGAAAAGAAGAATGCAAGCTGGTATCATCTTTAAGTTAGCTCCCAATAAAAAGAAACAAGAAGGATAGATAACAGCATGAGTGGAGGTGGTGTGAGGATTTGGTAGCTTGTTAGATCCTTCTTAAGTAAGAGGAGGTGTCCTGCAGGGATTTAGAGCTGGGGAAACCTCTAGCTGCAGGATGCCTGGGTTTGAATCTTGTCTCTGCCACCTCTCAACTGGGGCAAGAAAGTTCTTTTCCTCAGTCTCCCATCATGAAATTAGGAATAAAATAGAAGCATTAGCTTCAGGGATTCATTATAAGGATTAAACATGTATGGAGTCCTCAAATAGTGCCTGGCACCTATAATAATAAGCTGACTTTTGGGAGGGAAAGATCTTCCATATGTTCTAAACATCACATTCAGAAGGCTTGGAAGTGGTTTCCCTAGAAGGTGGTCATGGGTAAGGATGGACAAGAGCATAAGCTTGCTCTGTAACCCTGATGACTAGGTTTCCTGGAAAGGACAAACAAAATTATTCTCAAATTGTTTCTGATGTGAAGGATACATAAAGCTCTTTCCAGCACTGCCGCAAAACCAAAATGTAGGAAGCCAGAGTTAAATCCTTATTTTATAAACTTACAATGTCTTTTAAGGGATGTGTGCTTCTCTCTTTTATTGAGTATACCACAGGACTAGGGAAGACTCTATGTGCTTTCTTAATATGCTTTGGGCTATTGGGAGAACTAATCCTTGGAAAGAAAATAGGTGTGAAGAATATATAATGCAACCTCAAAAAAAAAAAAAAAAAATCATGCAGTTTGCATGAATGTTAATAAAAATTTCAACATAATCCAAAGGGAAAGTGCTGTGTTTCATCAGTCTCACAACCATCAAATGCAGCTCTTCTAAATCAGAAAAGGCAAGGATATTTTAATGCTATGATAATGGTACTTAAGCTATGCACTTTTTCTCTTAATTTTCCCAAGGAAGTCTTAGTGTATGTGTGTATAATTATGCAGTGCTTGCTCAGATAAATGAGGATTATCGGGTTTTTAAAAATCAATTATGCTATTGCATTGAGATCAGTGTGTTGTTAATGCCAGCTACACCAATTTAACCCAGCACTTTCAAATCCCTGTTTTAAGACACACTGAAGCAGTAATATAATGTACTTGGTGTCGTGGTTTTTTTCATTTCCCTTTAATTTGCTTGAATTTAAACATGAAGTTTCCTTATGAAAATCCAACCAACATTTACATTGGTATTAAAAACATTGGAAAGGCAAAATTACCAAGCCTCTGCCTGTGAGCATTATAGTACAGATAGTGAGAAAGGTTATAAATACATGGTATGTTTTACTGTAAAAAGTGATATAACTAGCTTTTCAAATTTTTTGAAGGTTTCATTGTCTATATGTAACAAAGTCTTCATAAAATTCCCTGTGGGTATATTTGCTGGGAAAATTCAAAGGAGAAATTCACCTCCAATGGAGAAAATTGGTGGGAGAGAGAAGGCAGAGCTTTGCTTGCAGGATGGGAAGGCAGGAGGCAGGGGAAGTAAGAGCCTGAGATAGGTGTCAAGAACCCTAATCCTTCTACCCAATGGGGACTGACTAAGCTTTTCCTACATGCCAGGCACTGCTCATTTATGAGGTGCTCAGGGTACAAACTGAACAAACAGGTCCAGTCATTGCCCTCTCAGAGCCTACAAAGAAAAGAAATTCAATAATTACTTTAATTTTTGTTGGCAGACTAGTTTGAGCTTCCACTTTAGATGTGCTAAGTAGCAGGACACCTGCCGATTCATGCTCCTTGCTCCCCTTTATGATCCCTGCTCTCACTCAGGAATGCAGGACCTCGTGTTCTCTCTACCTTTCTCCCCATGGGGGAAAAAAATTGTTTTCATGAATAATTGGATACAGTCATATAAAAGACTGAGAAGACTGAAAAGGGCTGGCTCTCTCAGGAAATGTATTTTAACAGACCAAGCCACAGCTAATGGTGCCATCTCAGGTAACAGCAAGGTTGCTCAGAGGTCATTTTAATGGGGAAGAGAGGCCTTCCTCAGTACCATCCATGAAATCCCTGGCAAATATATCCACAAATGCCGATTGATCAAAAATCTAACATTTCTTGAAAATGGCTTGAGTTTTTCAACCTACCAACTAAAGTTGATCATTTCAAAGTATTTCTCAGAAGTCATTTAGGTGGAGCAAAAAGATATTTTAATTATAAAATGAGAACGCAAATCTTTGGAGTGGATTTACTCTGGTCATATACCTTGTGCCTCTTGTTTCTTTGAGCACTATGATGTATTATTCTTTTATTTTATTTTGTGGTTATTTCACATTACAATTATCAGTCAGAAATAATTTTAAATATTTTCCAAAAATAAGGGTAGTGCTGGCATTCTCTTTGCTAGAGAGCCAGAGAAAGAGGACTGGGAAGGTAAAATCTCAATGTGCAGGAAAGGGTGTTGAAGAAAGCAGGACCTGTGGATAAATTGCCCTGGATTGTATTTAATAGGTTTTACCACTTAATAACTTGCATGACATTGGGTAAATTCTTTAACTTCTTTCAGCCTCAGCTTTTTCACTTGTACAATGTGAATAATGAACGCAGCATCTGTCTCATTTTAATTGGCATAAGAAGTTGACGAATGAGTGCATCTCAAACACTGAGCACTGGTGGAGGCTCTACCATTGTTAGCTAGTATGAGCCAGTTATTATTTTAGGTGTTAAGAAAATAACAATGAATAAAAGTCCTTGCTCTCATGCAGACTGCATTCTTAAGGGAGTTTACAGACAATGAACACATAAATATATAACATGTCAAGAGTGATAAGATACGAGGAAAACTTGAGGAGATGGAGAGAGAGACAGTCTGCTGAGAGTACTTATTATACATAGAAAGTCAGAGTAGGTCTCCATACCTAGGCAGATTGCTGATGGAGGGGAGTAGGGGAGCCATTTGGATTTCTGGAGGACATGAGAGAAGCAGAGGTCAGTATTACTGGAAAGGAATCTAGGAGCCCAGAGTTTGCCTTCTCTTCACCAGGTCCACTTTTCAGTTGTTCTGTGTCTTTTGTCATGTCTGTTCCCTTCACTGCTCTTTCCTCAGTTGCAGTACAAAATGCAGACACTTTTATGCGCTTTCTTGCAATTGTTGGGAAGGTGAAGAGACAGAATCTGGGATGAACTTTCAGGAATGATTCCTAAAGTCACACTGCAGTGCTTCATCCTGTGCTATAAGGTGGAGACCTCCAGGGGAACTGGAAGGTTCCTGCTATCACTGCTGGTCCAGAACCATCCACCAGAAAAATGATTGTTCTGCTTCGGGTTGCTTGCTCACCTTGGGATCCACCTCTCAGTGACAGTAATCTTCCCCACACCCTAAACCAAGAAGTACCTGGGTCCTTTGTGAATCCCAGTCAGCCTGTGTAAAAGCAGGTGTTGCCAGTTCAAGGTGCCTCAGAACAAATTTGGGTGTATTTTTCAAGCATAAGCTGACTTTCTGCTGGGAAAAACTGAGTGATTGACGTGGGTCAACCATGTCAAATCATTCCACAGTTGTGAAAACTATGAGACGCAATTTATCAGTAAGCCAACTCTGATGCTAGTAATGGCTTTCTAGGAAACTCATTACCTGAATCATAAATATGTTTAAAAGCATCAGCATCCAGCACTATGCCAAATACAAGCAATCCAGCAAAACAATGGAGTTTCTCCTTACAACTCCTGTTGTGGAAACTGGGTTTAGAAGGGACAGAACTGGGAGGAATCTTCCAATGTTACACTTTGGTTAGGGAAGTGCAAGCTATATACTTAGGAATACCTGGGGGTGGGTATGGGGAATATGATTAGATGAGACTCATGGAATATGTGTATAATACATTCATACAGAATGGTCCGGATCCCTAGTAACTATGGACTAATCAACACCCTGTAATTTGTCCAGATTAATTGTGCCTGCTTTTGGGAAGAATGAAGCAGAAGATGGGCAGATAAAAAAGGAGCAAAAGGTGTCCGAGAGCAGAAGTGGAAGGCTGAGAACTTCCTGCCCTACCACAATCACAAAGTGACAAGCCCTGGTTATAGGCAAAGCATTGCATATATGGCAGCCTTGTGGAGTTACCAAGTCCTTCAGTAGTGGCAAACTCATGCAAGATGATTGATGAGTCATTGTCACACTGTGTGCCAGGGCCTAGGAGTGTTCCCACCTACCATTTTTAAAAAATTTTTCTTTGTTCACAGTGGCCTTCCCTTAGCACCCACCTGGCATCTTAGTTTTAAGACTCTGCTCAGAGAATTCTCTTACTAACAAAAACTATATTTAATTCTTTTTTATTCATTCTTTGTATTTATACATGAGGGTAGAATCTATTTTTATATATTTATATAAGCATGGAATATATCTTACATATTTAATTCTTGATCAAGATTATTATGCTATGCTAAACTTCCTTTTGAGTTAACATTATATATGAAAAACGGGGAAAAAAAGACTCTGCTCAGAATATTTTCTCTTCAGAGGCCCTATCCTAACTGCAAAGCCACCTGCTTTCCCACTTGGGTCTTCTTAGCACCCAGGTCCCATTTCTCTTAAGTTCTGATCATTCATATAATTTCTAGTTCACATGCCTGTCTTTTCAGCTGGACACAGAGGCCCAGAGGAACCCGTCTGGTCTGGAGGGAGGAGCCTCTGGAATCAATGACCTGCTTCACAGTTTTCAACCTTGACTCCAGTCTCTAGGACAGGTTTTATAGCCACCAGGTGGTAGTACTGAAATTCACACCCAAGCCCCTGTGGCTGCAATCTGAGCCTTTCACAGGATAGTACATTTACAATATTTTGGCATATCCAGTATGAATCCTTTAACCTAAAGGAACAAATGAGGAATTTAATTAGCTGGTAGGGCAAAGAACCACAAGAAGGTTCCTAAGCCCCACCACCCAGATGTCCACATACTTAAGCTGGATTTGGATGGGTTTAGCAGTTAGAAAAAAGGCCCAGACAAGGAAGAACTTAATCCCTCCAGAATAATTTGGGGCCATGGCACCTAAAGCCAGAGAGATTCCAGGAGCCTATAAACACAGTTTTCTGCACCACTTTATCAAGATTCATAGCTGGGGCTTTGGGTTTTCTTGAATGGTTTTTACACTTTGTTTGAATGTCTTTCTACACAGTATAATGGGAAAAAAAATCTCACAGAAATAAGAAGTCCTGCTGGCAGGTGTTTTAACAGCTTTAAAACTATAAAGCTGAGAGCTCACTCTCATATCTTTAAAAATGACCAGGCCCTCTTGGGCCCCTATTATTGTTTTTTCAGTTCTATTAATAGACTTCCTTCCCTGGTACCCTGCAATGTATAACATGGCGTGTTTTATGGAAACACTAACACACTCTATTTTGGAAGTTTCTTTCAGACTTGACATTACATGTTTGATCATAAGTAATCATAATTTATGCTTTTTTTTTTTTTGGTTATAAGCTACTTGTTTTGTTTTTCAAAGTGGAGAATGTCAGTCTGGAGAAAGGTCTATTTGTGAGCTAAAATCCTTTGAAACATAGAACACGTTTGATTCATGAAAACTGTTCCAAAAGTCTGTTTGGTTTCCCTCTTCAAAGTGGTTAAATGCAAGCTGAAAAGTGTTTCAAATGAAAACCCCACTGCTGTCTGTCATCTCCTAGGCTTGATAAACACAGGCAAGAACCCAAAACTCCTGGCTCAGCTCTGTAATATCACTGACAAACACAGAGTGCATCCCAATTTCCAAGGCATGGATGAACTTAATTTTTAAAAGAGTAATTGCTACACATAGCCTAAAATAGGGTCTACAATGTAAAGCAAATCTATCTTCCCCACCAGCCACCCAGTCCTCCAATTTTCCCTCCTAATTTTGCATGTATTCTTACAATAATATTTCAGGCATATAATAAACAGTGTATTACAACAATGGTAGCTACTCTACATGCAATCTTTAAATCTTACTTTCTTCATTTCATGTTATATTTTGGAACTGGTGTCACATTAGAACAAATAGTTCTGAACAATTTTTTAATCATGCAGTATTTACTGTGGTATTTACTGCTTAGTAGTTCATAAGTTATTACTAAATCCCCTTTTGGTGGACACATAGGACATTCCCAGTCTTCTGCTGATATAAACAGTACTTCAGAAGGCCCAGGGTCACAGGGAAAGCTTAGAAGGACTAATACAGCAGAGGCAGCTGTTTCTTACACAGCCAGAGGAAGCCCCCAAAGGGTCAAGTGTGGTGGACTTGGCACATTTTTGTTGGGAGGCTGAGCAGCTGCCATACCAATATAGCTTTAAAACAAAACAACTCAATTTTTCTTTTTAACCTCAGAAGTATATAATCGTTGTTCCTGAAGTCAGGAAATTCCATTCTGGGATAGATTTTTAGTGAAAATAGTGACCTTTGCATATTCTTTGCTTCTTTCATTTTTTCCCTTTTTTCTGTCCAAGTGTTATACACAAAATCAGACTGTTTTTACTAGGTACCCAGGACAATTTTTATGTGTTTAGTGCATTTTTAAAAATATTTATTTATTTGCTTTTAGTTGTACACAATGCGTTTTTACGTGGTGCTGAGGATCGAACCCGGGCCGTGAGCATGCTAGGCGAGCGCTCTACTGCTGAGCCACAACCCCAGCCCCCATTTTTTTTTTTTTTTTTTAAATTGAACCCCGGGCACTCAACCACTGAGCCACATCCCCAGCCCATTTTATTTTTCATTTTGAGAAAGGGTCCTGCTAAGTTGCTTAGGGCCTTGCTAAATTGCTGAGGCTGGCTTTGAATTTGTAATCCTCCTGCCTCAGCATCCCAAGCCACTGGAATTAACAGGTATGCGCCTACATGCTCATTTTAGTGTGCTTCAAACAGAAAATAAATTTTTGATTCTTTCACCATTTTAAAATTCAAACCCCGATAAAATATTCTTGCCTAAAATATTGGACCTTAATCTAAACAAACTTCTAACTCTGATTGCTAAAAACAAAAACTATGGAGGAGAGGGGAATAAATTAAACCACGCCACAAAGAAACATTCAGCAAAATCAGGTAAAGTGTTCTCCAGGACCAACGATCCTCCCTGGACCCCTGCCCCATAAGTAACACACACACATAGTTGAATTTTGATTCAAACTATCTGTAAACAAACCTTCTTTGAGAAAATTGGGTTGAATGATGGGTAAATTATTTTTAATTTTGTTGGATAACGGTCTTGTAAATGTTTTTTCAAAAAGACTCCTTAAAGGGAGATCCACAGTAAAATGTTTTTAAAAAATGTTGTATCAGTGAAACGATATAATATCTGAGATTTAGAATACTCTAGGGGAAAATTTGAAGTGATAAAACATGATTAGTAAATCATTAAAGCTGGGTGATGGGCACATAGATTTCCTTATACTATTCTTTTCATTTTCGGGGTACTACATTTGTTTCTAGATCTGTGTTAACGAAGAACCACATGGTGGATAGCTGAAACAACAAAAAGATACTTCCTCACAGTTCTCAAGACTGGAAGTCCAAGACCAAGGTGTTGGCGTAGCTGATTTCATTGTGAGGGCTCCTTCCTTGGCTTGTAGAAGACCATCTTTTCCATCTTCCTAGTGCTTCCTTTGCGCATATCTCTGCCCTAATCTTAGGAAGAAACTAGTCGTGACCTCATTTAATCTTAATTACCTCATTTAACCTTAATTACCTCTTTAAACTCCAAATGCTCACATACCAAGGTACTAGGGGTGAGGATGTCAATATATGAATTTGGGGGGAACACAGTTCAGTCCACAACAGGTACCTATGAATATAAATAAATAAACCTATGAATATGAATAAATATTCCATAATAAAACGGTTTTATAATTAAAAAAATGTTAGCGTGTGTGGGAGACAATTTATTATGGGCAGCTTGTCTGTTAAGGCACAAAACCATGCCAGGTGAGTGTCATGGGTTCTCCTCCCTCCCCCCAGGAGAAATCTCAAAGCCACTGACCCCAACCGGAAAAAGCTGATTTATTTGTTTCAGTTATTTGATAAGCATAACCACCAACTCTAAGGACCCACTTAAGGAGGATTATATATTTTATGATGTGAAAAGATCACTCCAACCTTGGGAAGTGTTTATATTCCTAGAAAAGGAGTTAAGCCTTTCCATTGAGTCTGAATTTGTAGGGGAATTGAACCTATGGATCAAAGCAGATTGGTGGTACCTGTTTAGCTCCTGTTTTTCTTAAATAAATTGCAATATATTTCTTTTTTTAAATTTTTTAATCAGTATTGTTGTATGTATAACAGTAGCATGCTTTACAATTCATAATACACATAAAGAGCACCTTTTTACATATAACTGTTAATAACTGTTAGTATACAAACTTTATTTATATCTTTCATGTCTTCAAACATGCATTTAGGGTAATGGTAATGATAACCCTCTCATTCTACCATCTTTTTTTTTTCCTTCCTCTCTTTATACCCCCTTGCTCCCTCCCTTGCTGTCCCTCCCCATCGACCTTTCTGGTGTTCCTCTAATCTTTCTATGCTCCCCAACCTAACCCCATTGTGAATCAGCTTCCTTGTATCAGAAAAAACATTCGGTATTTGGAATTTTGAGATTGGCTAACTTCACTTAGCATTATATTTCCCAATTTCATCCATTTACCTGCGAATGCCATTATTCTCTTTTATTGCTCAGTAACATTCCATTGTGTATATATACCACATTTTCTTTATCCACTCATCTACTGAGGGGCATGTAGGTTGGTTCCACAATCTAGCTATTGTGAATTGTGCTGCTACAAACGTTGATGTGGCTGTGTCCCTGTACTATGCTGTTTTTAAGTCCTTTGGAAATAGGCCCAGTAGAGGGATGACTGGGTCATACCCTGGTTCCATTCCCAGTTTTCCAAGAAATCTCCATACTGCTTTCCATGATGGCTGCACCAATTTGCAGTCCTACCAGCAATGTATGAGTGTGCCTATTTCCCCACATCCTCTCCAACATTTATTGTTGTTTGTGTTCTTACTAGCTGTCATTCTGACTGGAGTGAAATGAAATCTTATAGTAGTTTTGATTGGCATTTCTCTAATTGCCAGAGATGTTGAACATTTTTTCATGTATTTGTTGATTGATTGTATATCTTCTTCTGAGAAGTGTCTGTTCAGTTCCTTGGCCCATTTAGTGATTGGGCTATTTGTTTTTTTGGTGTTAAGATTTTTAAGTTCTTTATATATTCTAGAGATTAGTGCTCTATCTGATGTGCATGTGGTAAAAATTTGTTCCCAATTAGTAGGCTCTCTATTCACCTCACTGATTTTTTTTTTTTTTTTTTTTTTTTTTTGCTGAGAAGAAACTTTTTAGTTTGAATCTATCCCATTTATTAATTCTTGATATTAATTTTTGCGCTACAGGAGTCTTATTAAGGAAGTTGGGGCCTTGTCCTACATGTTGGAGATTAGAGCTTATTTTTTCTTCTATTAGGCGTAGTGTCTCTGGTCTAATTCCTAGGTCCTTGATCCACTTTGAATTGAGTTTTGTACATGGTGAGAGATAGAGGTTCAGCTTAATTTTGTTGCATATGGATTTCCAGTTATCCCAGCACCATTTGTTGAAGAGGCTATTTTTTCTCCAACGTATGTTTTTGGCACTTTTGTCTAATATAAGATAGCTGTAGTTTTGGGTGTTAGTCTCTGTGTCCTCTGTTCTGTACCATTGGTCTACAGGTCTATTTTGGTGCCAGTACCATGCTGTTTTTTTTTTTTTTTTTTTTTTTTTTTTTTTTTTACTATTGCTCCATAGTATAAAGTCTGGTATTGTGATGCCCCCTGCTTCACTCTCTTGCTAAGGATTGCTTTAGCTATTAGGGTCTCTTATTTTTCCAGATGAATTTCATGACTGCTTTTTCTATTTATATAAGGAAAATCATTGTGATTTTGATTGGAATTGCATTGAAACTGTATAATGCTTTTGGTAATATAGTAATTTTGACAATATTGATTCTGCATATCCAAGAACAAGGTAGATCTTTCCATCTTCTAAGGTCTTCCTTAATTTCTTTCTTTAGTGTTCTGTAGTTTTTATTATAGAGGTCTTTCACGTCTTTCATTGATTCCCAAGTATTTTATTTTTCTTGATGCTATTATAAATGGGGTAGTTTTCATCATTTCCCTTTCAGAGGATTTGTCACTGATGTACAAAAATGCCTTTCACTTATGGGTGTTGATTGTGTATCCTGCTGCTTTGCTGAATTCATTTACTAGTTCTAAAAGTTTTCTGGTGGAGTTTTTTGGGTCTTCTAGGTATAGAATCATATCATCAGCAAATAGTGCTAGTTTGCATTCTTCTTTTGCTATCTGAATCCCTTTAATTTCTTTTGTCTGTTCAATTGCTCTGGCCAGAGTTTCAAGTACTATGTTAAAATAACAGTGGTGAAAGGGGGCATCCCTGTCTTGTTCCAGTTTTTAGAGGGAATGCTTTCAATTTTTCTCCATTTAAAATGATGCTAGCCTGGGGTTTTGCATAGATAGCTTTTATAATGTTGAGGTACGTTCTTGTTATCCCTAGTTTTTCTAGTGTTTTGAACATAAAGTGGTGCTGTAATTTGTCAAATGCTTTTTCTGCATCTATTGAGATGATCATATGGATTTTATCTTTAAGTCTATTGATATGATGTATTACATTTATTGATTTCCATATGTTGAACCAACCTTGCATCCCTGGGATAAACCCCACTTGATCGTGGTGCACTATCTTTTTGATATGTTTTTGTATTCAATTTGCCAGAATTTTGTTGAGAATTTTTAGCATCTATGTTCATTAAAGATATTGGCCTGAAGTTTTCCTTTTTGGCTGTGTCTTTGCCTGGCTTTGGAATCAGCGTAATATTGGCCTCATAGAATCAGTCTGGAAGAGCTCCCCCTTTTTCTATTTCCTGAAATAAATTGGAGAGTATTGGTATTAGTTCTTCTTTGAAGGTCTTGTAGAACTCGGCTGTGTATCCATCCAATCCTGGGCTTTTTTGGCTGGTAGCTTTTTGATAGTGTCTTCTATTTCTTCACTTGAAGTTGATCTGCTTAAATTGTGTATAGCCTCCAGATCCAGTTTGAGTAATTCATGTGACTCCAGGAACCTTTCAATGCCATTGATATTTTCTATTTTATTAGAGTGTAAGTTTTCAAAATAATTTCTAATTATCATCTGTATTTCTGAGGTGTTTCTTGTGATGTTTCCTTTTTCATTGCGGATGTTAGTGATTTGAGTTTTTTCACTCCTTCTTTTTGTTAGCATCGCTAAGGGTCTGTCAATTTTATTTAATTTTTCAAAGAAACAACTTTTAGTTTTGGCAATTCTTTGAATTGTTTCTTTAGTCTCAATTTCATTAATTTCAGCTCGATTTTAATTATTTCCTGGCTTCTACTGCTTTTAGTGTTGATCTGTTCTTTTTCTAGGGCTTTGAGGTGTGATGTTAAGTCATTTATTTGTTGGTTTTTTCTTCTTTTAAGGAATGAACTCAATGCAATGAATATTCCTTTTAATACTGCCTTCATAGTGTCCCAGAGATTTCAATATGAAGTATCTGTGTTCTCATTCACCTCTAGGAATTTTTTAATCTCCTCCTTGATGTCTTCTGCAACCCCTTATTCATTCAGTAGCATGTTGTTTAGTCTCCAGGTGTTGGAGTAAGTTTTTTTATTTTTTATTTCATTATTGATTTCTAATTTCATTTCATTATGATCTGATAGACTGCAGGGTAGTACCTCAACTTTTTTATATTTGGTAAGAGTTGATTTGTGGCATAGTATGTGGTCTATTTTAGAGAAGGAGCCATGTGCTGCTGAGAAGAAGGTGTATTCATTCACTGAGGGATGAAATATTCTATATATGTCTGTTAAGTCTAAGTTATTAATTGTATTAATGAGGTCTAAGTTTTCTTTATTTAGCTTTTGTTTGGACGATCTATCCAGTGGTGAAAGAGGTGTGTTGAAATCTCCTAGAACAATTGTGTTGTGGTCTATATGACTCTTGAACTTGAGAAGGGTTTGTTTGATGAATGTAGGTGCTCCATTATTTGGGGCATATAAGTTTATAATTGTTATATCTTGTTGATGAATGGTTCCCTTAAGCAGTAAGAAATATCCATCTTTGTCCCTTTTGATTAGCTTTGGCTTGAAGTCTACTTTATTTGATATGAGAATGGAAACTCCTGCTTGCTTCCGTGGCCCATGTGAGTGGTAAGCTTTTTCCCAGCTTTTCACCTTCAGTCTGATGATGCCTTTTTCTATGAGGTGAGTTTCTTGGAGAGAGCATATTGTTGGGTCTTTTCTTTTAATCCAGTTTGACAGTCTGTGTCTTTTGAATGGTGAGTTTAGGCCATTAACATTCAGGGTTAATATTGATACATGATTCATATTCCCATCCATTTTTGTTTGTTTATGGTATTTAACTTGATTTGGTTTCTCCTCTGGTTAGTGTTTCCTTTAGTTTAATATTTTCCTTTGCTTATTTTCATTGTTATTTTTCTTTTCTTCTTCATGGAATATTTTGCCCAGGATGTTCTGAAGTGCAGGCTTTCAAGTTGTGAAATATTTTAACTTTTGTTTGTCATGAAGGTTTTTATTTCATCCTCAAATCTAAAGCTTAATTTTGGTGAACATAATATTTATGGTTGAAATCCATTTTCTTTCAGAGCTTGAAATATATTGTTCCAGGATCTTCTAGCTTTTAAGGTCTGGGTTTAAAAATCTGCACATAACCTAATTGGTTTTCCCCTATATGTAATCTGATTCCTTTCTCTGTGGCCTTTAATATTTTTTCCTTATTCTATATGTTGGGCATTTTCATTATAATGTGCCTTGGTGTGGATATGCTGTGATTTTGTACATTTGGTGTTTGATAAGCCTCCTGAACTTGGTTTTCCCATTTATTCCTCATGTGTGGAAATTTTTCTGCTATTATTTCATTGAATAAATTACTCATTCCTTTGGTTTGGAACTCTTTGCCTTCCTCAATCCCAATAACTCTTAAATTTGGTCTTTTTAGGCTTTCCCATATTTCTTGAATGTTCTGATCATGATTTCTTACCATTTTTGCTGTGTGGTCTACATTCTTTTCCAGATTATATATTTTGTCTTCATTATCTGAGGTCCTATCTTCCAAGTGGTCGAATCTATTGGTGATGCTGTCAACTGAACATTTAATTTGGTTTATTGCTTCTTTCATTTCCAAAATTTCTGTTTGGTTTCTTTTTATAACCTCTATCTCCCTATTGAAGTAATCTTTTGCTTCTTGTATTTGTTTATAAAGTTCTTTGTCAAAATGATCTTTTACTACCTGTATTTGATCCCTCAAATCATTCTTGAGGTCATTAAACATTTGGATTATGTACCTCCTGAACTCTTTTCTCTGACATTTGATCTACTATGCTTTCCATGGGATCTGCTAAGGAGGTATATTGATTTGTTTGGGACACTGTCTTCCCTTGTTTTTTCATATTGCTTCTGTAACTTCTCTTCTAGCGCTGTGGAACCTTGACTTTTTCATTTTTACCTTAAAGCCTTATGATGCCCCTATAGTATAATGTTATCAGATCCCCATATAAACACTTTACACTCTAAAAACCAGACATTTTTCTATTCAGATATTCACAATTTGGTCACAATGTACCAAATTAGTGAATTCAGATATTGTCTCCAATAAACTCTTTAGGTTTGTAACGGGGTTTATAATTTCTAATATTGGACATCGAGGTGATATGATTAGGAGGGAGGAAGTGAGGATATTGAGTTGTTATTTCTTAGGAAGTGTGAAAGAGAAATCTTTGGGTGTAGTTTGATAACAGCAGAAAGGAGAGGAAATGAATTGGAGTGAACTAGTTAGTGGGGAGACCGATTTATATATAAACTTATGTATATGTTGAGAGAAAATTAAAAGTGTCAAAGTAGTAGAAATTAGTGACAAAGAGAAGAAAGAGAAAGTGAGTCAAAAATAGAGAAGAAACTATATATAACACCTCTTTGATGTATTATTCAATTGCCCCAGTTCTCAAGTTCCTATTTCATGTATAAGACTTGTTTTCACCTATGTTCATAGTGCAAGGACAAGGCGTAAGTAGAGAGATGAAAGATAAGGTAAGAAATAAAAAAGAAGAAAGGAAAAAATAATAGTAATAAAAAATAAAGAAATAAAAAATAAAAATAAAAAAGAAGTGGGGGAAACAAGACTAACCAAACCAAGCAGTAAAGAATAAATGACAGAGAGAGAAAAAATGCTCTTTCATGTGCACATACACACGCACAGAAAAGGAAAAAAAAAAAAAAAAACAAACAAACAAACAACACCAACAAAACCCACAAAGTTGAATCCACAAATTAATCCCAGTCAAGATTCTTTAGGGGGAAGATTTTCTGGATCCCTTCACAACGAGTGGATACGGATGTTTGATGCTGATTTTCTGGTTTCTCTTGTCCTGCTCCAGTCAAGTTATCACAGAAACCACTCTGTCTATTGTAGGAGTTGAGGGTGGGGTTAAAGGCTGCATACCTGTTTAGCCGAGTAAGTTGGGTCCCCCGGTGTGTGGTGCTGGAAGATGATGTATCGAGTATGCCCCACAGTTGCAGTCATGGGCCCATCACGCTGGATTCCCATGCTGGCTGATTTTGGCCCAGCTAGATGTAGGCTGCCCTCAGGGTCTGCTCAAATTCCTCGGATATGTGCAGGGTTCCACTTGTCCCTTTTTCCCCCTTTTCTCTGTCTGCTGTAACCCCCATTGAAAATGGCAGCGATCAATCACACCTGGCGTTATGGTACCTCCCAGGACCCGACCAGAGCGTTCCCGACTTGTAGGCAAACACACGCTGTGCCACTCAGCTGTCCATGACTATTTGTTCTGTTAATGCTGCCGTTGTTTTTGTTCTTCCATGCCTTTTTTTTGTTGTTGTTATTTTTGTTTTGTTTTTTTGGGGGTCTTTTTTGGTACTGGGGATTGAACTCAGGGGCACTGGACCACTGGGCCATATCCCCAGCCCTTTTTTGTATTTTATTAGAGACAGGGTCTCACTGAGTTGCTAAGTGCCTCACCATTGCTGAGGCTGGCTTTGAACTCGCGATCCTCCTGCCTCAGCCTCCCAAGTGCTGGAATGACAGGCATGCGCCACAGTGCCTGGCCCCTGCCGTTTTCCACTGGCTCCACCAACAATATTTCTGCTGCTGTTTGTTTCCCATGTGGGGTCCACGGGAGTCCGCAGTTTGGAGACTCACCCTCACTGTAAGATGCTGTCTCAGCACCCCAGAGAAGCAGGAAAGCCTTGGCTCTCCTACAGCTGCAGTGAAATCGCTGGTAACGCTGCCGTACTCTCACTACTGCACCTCCTCTACTGACAAAGGCCCAATGCTGCCCTTTTCTAGTCTGCCATCTTTCTCCTCCGCAATATATTTCTTTAACCACACCATCCACTTTTTCCCCTTACTGCTTTTTACCCCTCCCCTCTTACAAAGTAAACCTAAGGACCATTTGTACAAACTTTACATTGAAAATAATGTCAGACCTCCAGGTGTTAGTCATTTGGGAGTACAGAAAGATGTTTTCTTGCTATTCTCACTATTTGCTGATGGGCTTAGTTTTGGGAAAATTAGTTTGACAATATGTTATCAAGAGCTATGACCCATTTCAACAATTTATTCTTACCCAAAATAGGGTAAAATTTATATGTATATATATATATATATATATACATACATATGTAATATAATGTAAATATACATATTTATTTATAAAGTTGTACATCACAGTAGTATTATATTCTGAAAGTTGGAAGCAACATATCCTTATTTAATGGTAGAATAAATCATAGTACATCTAACTGTTAAAAACTCTACAACCATTAAGGGAGAATACCATAAAGTAGTAAAGCCATATTTTCTTACAGATATATTTTAAATTCTGGTAGAAGGGGAAAAACATGAAGTCAGAATACACACAAATTTGGACAAAATCTATATGGTGCCTACACAAAGAGTCAATTTCCTTACACAAAACAAACTTGTAAATCAACAGCAAAATTCCAATAACTTAATAAAGGAAGGAACAATAGGGACAAGCAATACACAGAAAATGAAATTTAAGTGGTTCAACAAATGAACAACAATGTTCAGAGCTCTCAACTCAAAATTAAAAATTCCGCTAGGCACACCTGTAATCCCAGCGGCTTGGGAGGCTGAGACAGGAGGATATGAGTTTAAAACCAGCCTCAGCAAAATTGAGACACTAAGTAACTCAGTGAGACCCTGTCTCTAAATAAAATACAAAATAGGGCTGGGGATGTGGCTTAGTGGTTGAGTCCCCCTGAGTTCAATCCCTGGTACCTCCCCCTGCTCTCCCCCTCCTAAATTGAAATGCCTGTTACACTTACAACCAGATGCCATGTTTGGCTCATATGGTGACAAAGATTTAAAGGTGAAGGAAAGGATTTATTTAGAGACAGGTCCTCACTGGGTTGCTTAGTGTCTCGATTTTGCTGAGGCTGGTTTTGAATTCATATCCTCCTGCCTTAGCCTCCGGAGCCGCTGGAATTGCAGGCATGCCTGGCAGCATTTCAATTTTGAGTTGAGTGCTCTGAACATTGTTTCATTTGGTGAACCACTGGTAAAAATGTAAATGCAACAATTTGACAATATCCATGAAATTTGAAAATGTATATTCCATTTCACTCAGGGATTCCACTGCTAGTGATTTTAGAGAGATACCATTACAGTAATACTATGTGTACATGGATTATTGTTGCAGAGTTTTTGTTGTTGTTGTTGAGTGATGATTAGTGGGGTGAAATGCACACACCTGTAATCCCTGCAGCTAGAAAAGCTGAGGCAGGAAGATTGTGAGTTCAAACAGCCTCAGCAAAATTGAGTGGCTAAGCAACTCAGTGAGACCCTGTTTATAAATAAAATACAAAATAGGGCTGGGAATGTGACTCAGTGGTTGAGTGCCTCTGAGTTCAAGCCCCACTAACCACCCCCTGCAAAAAAAAAAAAAAAAAAAAAAAAAAAAAGACTATTAAGGTCCAGTTGAATAAATTATGTCTCTACATAATCTTTCTATCTAATGAAATACTATGTAGCTTTTAACGAAAATGAGACCACTTTGTGTCTGCTGGCATGAGCAATGTAGAAATGGGGAAAGGCTCAAAAGATTTCTTTTGTGTAGCACAAAGGTCTCTGTGTAAATGCATTTATTTGTGTCTGCAAATGCTTAGAAGCTGCATTGAGGATGCAAGCAGGGCTGCGGGCATTGATTGTCTGGGGAATGAGATGTGGAGAGGGTGAGTCAGGTGGAGATAACCTTTTGCTTTCTCTCATTTTACACCCTGATAAATTTGGACAAACATGTATTCCTTATGTAATATAAAACTTCAAAGTGACTATTATGAAAATTTTTATAGGGTCATGGGAAATGTTCAGAATTCTAAGTGATAAGCAGGAGGTAACATCAGATTTTCAAAATAGTAAAAATTCATATGACAAATAGAAAGACCAGAATGCTCCCATATAATAGTTTGTGAATTGATGATGGAATTATAGGGAAATTTCTTTATCTCCATTACCTAAACTTTCTGCAACCTGATTGCATGTCTTTTACCATTATAAAATAATTGAGACAGAATTAAGGATTGAGATCTGGTGAGGTGAGAATACAAAGGTCTCTCATACAAATTTTCTTAATTGACTTTAAGTAAAAATGAAAAGTTCCAGAGGCCTGCATCCTGGCTGTAAGGCTCACTGAGAGTCCTCAGTGAAACATCCAGAGAACCAGCTTTTTATCTTGACAATTCTGAAAATTATCTATATTTCACCTTGCTTGAAGTCCACGCTGTCCTTAGTGATTTTTTAAGTTAGCCTCACAGACCATGGCCCTCCTTTATTCCCCACAGTGCCCCCGACTCTTCCTCATAACCTCTCAAATCCTTACATGTGCCACCTAGAACTGTTCCACTTTGATCTCCAACTCTCTTTTGCTGGCAAAGTCTTCTCTCATTATCTCTTCCACTCCCCTTCTGTAAGCAAACCCCACTTGCCTGCCAACCTTCTTCATCAGAGCTCTCATAGGGAGCTTCTTTATTTTCTCCCATCATACCCATCAAGGCTGAGGGACAGGCCTACCCTTACCTCCCATGATACTGTCACTTCCAGACCACTGTGACTCCCAAATATATTTGTCTTCCAGCCAAGAATTCTGTGCTGAACTCTAGATCTGTATACTCCATAGCTCTCTTAATAGATCTTCCACTGGGAGGTCTTACAGACACCTAGAACACAAAACATCTCACACCTGACCTTGATCATCTTTCCCTAAGTCCACTTCTCCTCTAGTGCTTTCCATTTAGAAGGAAACTGGGGCTTCTCTTGACATATTCTTCTCCCTCACTCCCCACATCCAACCCATCACCAAATAGTATAAAGTTTTGTCTCTTAAGTACTGGAATCCAACAGCCTTGCTCATCTTTACTCCACCATCCCAGTCCAGGACGTTATTTTCACCTCTGCCTTGTCACCCCCCCCCGTGTCATCTCCTGCCTCTTTTCCACCTGGCCTCCGCACAGCTGTCCCCTATGTGCAGCATGGACATAAGATCACATCCTCCTCCATTGCAAGCCTTGGTTCCTACTAAGGCCCTAGCTGCTTAGTCAGTCCAACATGTTTTATCACAATCAGCCTCTACTCTGGCATCCTCCATACCTCAAACATTCAACAAGGAGACCAAGACAAATATGGTTCCTATCCTAGAGTCATGAACAAGTAAACAAAATAACTACAGCCATGACAAGTGCTGTGACAGAAACGAACAGGTCTGAGATAGAGGCTGAGTGGGAAGAGCTGACCTCCTTGAGATGAGACAGGAAAGGCCTCAAGGAAGTAGTAACCACTAATCTGACTCCCCAAGTGTGAAGAGACGTCAGGCATTGTGAAATCAGAAAAATAAATAAATTTTAAAAAGAGTACTTTGGCACTTGAAAATGCTTAAGGCTGAAATAAATGACTTGAGAGAGAAAGAGATTGAAGAGCTATGAGGAAGGAGAAAAGTGAAGTTAGGGATTTGTATAGGGTCCAGTAGCCACAATCAGGGAAGGAGCTGAGTTTTATTTGAAGGACAAGGGGAAACCACAGTCCCCTCACTAGTTACACTCCAGTCCCACGGGGGCTCTCTCATGTCTTTAAATGGTTCAACAACCTTCCTAGCCCAGGGCCTTCCAAACATGGTGTTCTCTCTGCCTGGAAAGCTCATTTCTTCTTCTGTCATCTGGATGGTGCCAACATGTCCTTCAGGTCTCAGCTGAAATGCCACCTCATCCCAATGGCCATGTCTGGCTTTCCAGCCATGTCAGGCCATGCTCTCTCATCTCCCTCCATTTTTCCTTGGAGTCACCATAGCAGAAATGAATTGATGGGGCTGCGTGCACTGGCACACACCTGTAATCCCAGGGACTCAGGAGGCTGAGGTGAGAGGACGGTGAGTTCAAAGCCTGCCTCAGCAACTTAATGAGGCCCTAAGCAATTTAGCAAGACCCTGTCTCTAAATTAAAAAAAAAAATAAAAATAAAAATAAAAATAAAGGTGGGGGTATGGTTTACTGAACCATTTGGTTTTGGCAATTTTGTTGTTTTGACAATTATAAAATGACTAGCACATAATAAGTGCTCAATAAGGGCCAGCTATTGCTATTATTGTCTTCTGATACAGAAAAATATGCCCAGAAAAGACACAGGCCACAGAGAGATAAAGCCTGGTCACTCACACAAAAGAGAAGAAAGATATTTCCCAAGCTGCCATCTGTATCCAAATGGCTCAGTGGTGAAGCACCCTGGGTTCAATCCCCAGTACCAAAGAGGAAAAAAGAAAGAAAGAAATGAATTGATGGCATGTCTGTCTGTCTACAGCCTATATATGTTAAAAAGGATTTTTAAATAAATGAATAAATACCTAAATTAATGAAAATTTGGCAAGCTTAGAGTTTCTTTGATCAGGTTGACAACAACCCCTGAAATTTCCAGTTTTAGCTGGAAGAGCTTTGGAACCTACCTAAGATAAGCCACTTGCTTTACCAATGAAGGGTGGGGCCAGACAGGAGGAGTCATGTGTCCGGAGTCACTGAGCGCTCACCACCAGGACCAACCTCTGGGTCGGGAGATAGACACTCGCATTTTTCTCACACTGAACTCTGTGACACTTGAATAAGGTCCTGAGGGAAGTGGATTCCTTGAGACAGACTTTTTCTGGCTGCTAATAACTGACTAGGAAAGGAAAAATAATGTAGGCAGCATTATTATTTCACTGATGGATTTAGTTACAGAGATTAAAGTGTCAGCTTGGTACGGTTCCAGCGTGTCTCCGGTTTGACACCGGGTTTAGAGTGAAGGTAAAGACATCCAGAGCTGGCTCCTTGATGTGTTGGGTAGCAGTGTCCCGTGGGTCTTTCTCTCAAAACTTTGGTTCACTTTGTCACGGTGGGTCTGGTTGGCTCCAGGGAGACCCACAGCTAGAAAGAATAACAAGGGCGTGCAGTTCAGGCCTGAGACCTGTTGGCACCAAAGTGTGGGAAAGGTTCTCACAAGACCTGCCCACAGTCAGCCTAGTCCAGACTGAGGTTATTAATCTTTCATGTCCCAAAACACTCAAGTCGCTGAGTTTTGAGAAGAAAAAATAAAGGGGGATTGCAGGGAGGCTGAGTGGTGGAGTAAAAGAAGGGCAGAGGCTGACTTGGGAGACTGAACTCAAGTTCCTCAGCTTGGACATCATCTCCTGGTGCAGTTCCTCACACCAGGAGATGATGTCCAAGGTGTCCCCAAGCTTTATGACTGGGTGGGAGTCTGTGGCTCCTGTCTAGCTCCATGGGTTTGAACACATGCAGGGAGTGAAAGTAGTGCTTGTGATCATATAGTCAGACTTGGCACCTCAGTTTCCTCATGTGTAAAATGGGCCAAGGAGGGTTGTTTTGACAATTATAAAATGACTAGCACATAATAAGTGCTCAATAAGGGCCAGCTATTGCTATTATTGTCTTCTGATACAGAAAAATATGCCCAGAAAAGTCACAGGCCACAGAGAGATAAAGCCTGGTCACTCACACAAAAGAGAAGAAAGATATTTCCCAAGCTGCCCTCTGTATTCAAATGGTATCAAAGGAAATTCTTGGCACTCAATACTTAATAAATAAATGAGCAGGACCCAAAACAATTCATATACCTGAATCTCATTTTATACAAATTTATTACAAAGCCTGTAGTACATATTTGGGTAAGAAGGCTCACAAAAGAACATTAGTGATTGTGGGTGGAGGCTCCAATTTTGTAGTAGACACACACACACACACACACACACACACACACACACACACACACACAGCTTTCTTCAGGTCTTAACAGCCTGTATGTACTAATGGAGTTATGTTAAGGGCAATAATTCAAATTCCACTGGCACTTGTCCCTACCTGCTTAACACAGAATCCCCTGAAAGTAACAAAGAAATGGATAATGAGAAAGTAGAAACCAACATACAAGGGAAATTATGTCCTGTTGTCTTTCATTTTTTTCTCACTTGATTTCTAACATATCAAACTTTAAAATGCCTTTCAAAACAGACCTTCAGATAGACCATTACATCTTTGCTTCTTTGAAATCTGAGGGTCATGTGAGTGCGGGAGTTCATGTTTCCTTTCTCATAGATTCATGTCCTTAGCCAGTCTCTTTCTGGAAAGGGAATGAAGAGTCCTAAGCATTTTCTGTCTCCCAGAGCCCCAGGACAACACAGGACACATAAGATCCGAGAATAACTATACTTTTAATCCGGAAAAAAAGGTTCCAAGATTCTCTTGCCCTCTAACCTAGTGGGGTTTCTTGGAATCTCCAAAACCAGACAACCATCCCAAGGCAAGTCTGGGGCCTGCTGCTCAGATGAGGCAATTTTTTTTTTTCCTCTGTACCAAATATTTACTAATTGAAATGGGATCTGAAAGCCTCCATAGGGAGTGCCCCAAACCATTTCTTTCACAGACTCTCAATCCTTCTTTCCCTCAGTAATCCAAGGAAAGTGGATCACATTGAATTTAAAGATTTAATGAGTAAAAGAACATAAACCTCAAAACACTTCTGGCTTTCAATACCTCATCCAATCTGAAATTTTTTTTTTTTTTTTTTTTTTTTTTTTTTGGTACTGGGGATTGAACTCGGGCACTTGACCACTGGCCCACATCCCCAGCCCTTTTTCTGTATTTTATTAGAGACAGGGTCTCACTGAGTTGCTAAGTGCCTCGTCATTGCTGAGGTTAGTTTGAACTTGTGATCCTCCTGCCTCAGCCTCCCAAGTGCTGGGATTACAGGCATGCACCACCACACCCAGCTCTGAAATATTTTAATAGTGTTTTGAGAAAAAGAAACTGAGAAGATGAGTAAATGAAGAGTTGAATTAAGTTCTTCTTCCCTTACTCACCTGGATCATTTTATTGGATTTCTGCTGCATATCTAGGAAAACCTAGAGAACCATGGGGCACTTTGGTGACAGGCTTCCCTTTGTATTCTTTCTGACCCTCCAGTGCCCATTCCCCTCCACTTATCCCTGGGAGAGACCTGTCTTTGTGCATTAATGAAATCACTAATGTCTAGCAATGTTCACCCTAGTACCACTGCTTCTAGAATGACATTTATATTATACTCTGCCTCCTGTATCTTTCATGAGGGAGTTTTTATGTGTCACTAAAAAATACTGGATAACACTCTTTATTAGCCCCATGATACCCCAGCACATCAATACTTGTCCAGGCCTGATGAGATCATGCTCTGGTTTTTAATCAGAGTGAAAGAGAACAAGAAATACCTTTATTAAAAAATCAATTAAAAACCAGTTGTCCCAGGTAAACAAAAAGCACCACCAGGGCATGAAAGGAGGACTAGTCCTGAAATGCAGCAGCAGAGGCACTGCTGAGGAAGAAGTCTAGAGATTCCTTCTCTGCTCATCACTTTCCTTTTTATATTTAGATTGAACCCTTTCCTTCAAACACAAGTTGTGGCCACTTGCCATTCTCATGTGCTATGAATAATTTTTTACATATTAGGGATGGATTTTTGCAGAACTATCTATAGATGTATCCAGTCCTCAACAAACACAGCCTTTAAGCAGGAAACCCGAGTGATGTTCCAGGGTGCTGCAGACCTCGGATTTCTGCTTCAGAAGTATGTGGGGTGATGGCTTAAAGTACAGATTTCAGGGTCTCATTTACAAAGAATCCTTTGTAGTCATGTTTAGAAGAACCCAGAAATCTACATTTTAAGCAACCAGTCCAGAAGGGACTCATGTAAACATAAAGGCTGAGAACTACTCCTATAGGAGGCGTGATCTGTGGGCCTGACTTCCTTAGGGCAGAAAGTTCACCAGATGATAGCTGCCAAATGCTTAGGTCTCCCAACATAGTCACCTGTGTAGCCACCTACAAAACCTGATCAACATCTAGAACTTCCTTCTTCTTCAAGGAAGTTTCCTCAAGCCCAATGCCCATCTTACCTCACCCCCTGCCCAGTCAAACACTGGTCTGACTTTCATTACCAGAGGTTAGTTGTGCCCATTCTAGAACATTGTACAAATGGAACCATAATATTTTGTGCCTGGATTCTTTTGCACAATATCATATCTATGCAATGTCAAAATATAATGAATATAGTGCTGGGCTATATTTAATGCTAGCTGCTATCATCATCATCTTCATTATCACTGATTTCATTGCATCCTTTGAAGTTTTTTATTATTTTAATTTTCTTTGCTGTTGAAAAATAATGTGAATATACACAGAGTCCACACAATCTGGAAAAATACTTTTTTTAGTAGGTGGCTAGTCTTCCTGTTAAAAGATTCCACGAGGGGACGGGGTTGTGGCTCAGTGGTAGAGCGCTTGCCTGGCATGCATGAGGCACTGGATTCAACCCTTAACATCACATATAAACTAAAAAGTAGAGATATTGTGTTCACCTAAAACTAAAAAAAAAAAAAAAAAAAAAAAAAAAAAAAAAAAATTAAGAAGGGGGTTGTTTAATAAAACAAAAGGTTCCACTACTTCAGGGGTAGCCTGGGACCTCAGACACAAGATGGCCAGTTAGCTCAAAAGCAATATGGGTACCACATAGATGCCAATCACCAGAGCTTTGAGATGCTGATGACAACAATTTTATCATGAGTTCCTAGACAGTTGAGTCACAATTTTTATGTGGGTATTCCTGCTGAATAAATACTGGTTCATAAAGCTCACAAGTAATAAAACAGATTCCTTTAGAGGAGGAAGAGGCCACAAATGAGAGAACAATTCTAGTATTCCTCAACTTCAAGAAAGCTGAAAATGGGATCATTATGTTCCCTTAATTGCTTTCCAATTAAATGACCTTTAGAAACAGTTATTGAGAAAAACGGAAAAAACATCATAGGGCACAAATATTAGTCTTATGTTCATTCTTTGGTTCAACTAGTGTTCTTTATATGGGAATGTAGAAAGTAGAGAAAATAGTGTTATATTGATTTTATTATTTATTGTATTTATTTTTGTTAAGAAATCTTTCAAAACTGGAAGTCAATCCAGGGCAGATTTAAACTCTTTCCAGTAAAATTAAATCTGGGCCTAAAAAAATATTTGTGGCATTAAGCTCTATTTAGTAAGGTAAATTCCCATGATAGAAAGCCCAGTATCAGATATTATGCCCTGCTTGGAAAAAAAAATAACATTCATATTAAATAGTTTGCCTTTGGAAGAAAATAGATAGCAAGAAACAAAAAGCAAAGTCCTGAATAAGGACAACTTCTCATTGCCATGTGAATGGTGATAGAAGAAAGTGGCTCAGGGAAGACAAAATGTTTCATTACACAGCAAGCTAGGTATTGTTGATGGAACAGAGGGGGAGGTAGGAGTCAGAAACCCACACAGGAACACTTGAACAAATACTCTGAGGCTCTGTACTTATAGCTAGATTGGAAGAATCCCTTTGGTCTGCTTTATTACAACTGTGGGCATGCCTATTCATTAATTTGTTCAATAAATATTCAGTGCTAATTTTGTGCTAGGTACTGTGTAAGTTTAATCTGGCTCTATCTTGAAAACAAAAAAAATCTCATTTTACTGCAGAAGGATATTAATACTAATTCAACGAGAAATTTGTTTTGGCTACATTTTTAATTTGCAGGATTATTTCTTCCAAACAGATGAAAGTATAGTGTTTGATTTGCATCTCGTTCCTACACAACCCTCACCACATCATGCTCTGTGTGTCTTGCTGTGTCTTGTCTCCCTTGTGATCTTGAACACAGGACTAGGTCTTATTGACCTTTGTCTTCCTGCTTAGCAAAGATCTGAACCCAGAAATTACTCAAAAAATTCCTGAATGGATGAATGAAAAAGAACAGAGGGAGCTTTTCTAATTTGCCTCATAAAAAGTGCTAATAGTTAATGGATGGTGATTCAATTAAGAATCACCTGGAGATATTTTTAAATGCTCATTCTCCAGGAGTCCTTCAGAAATTCTAATTAGGTCTGGGGGGGGGGGGGTCTCAGTAATGCAGGTGTTTAACAAGCTCCTGCAGTGATCATCAGGCACATTTGGGAAACCACTGGAAAGTAAAATATTAGCCATAGAATATAAATTGGAAAAGAAGGACTGATGTTTCAGCTGGAGACTTATTCAAGTGGACAATAAGCATCTAACATGCATTTTTTAAAAATTAAGTGAATGTTTCAGAGTCTGCTTCCTTTCCATAGTGGCATATCACTAAGTCATTGTGACTCTGTTCCATAGCATGAAGGCCTGAAGCCCCACCTTCTGAGCTTGTTTGACCATAGTTGTCCATTGCTACAACTTCCATTTCCCTGTTTCAATTCCTGATGTAAATGAGGGCCATTCTGAGGTTGTCTGAGAGGTGAATTTACTGCCCATTGATTTTCACAAATCCTGTGGGTCCTGTGAAATCCTCTTAAATGAGTATCAGATACAGGAACAAAACTGGAAAATTGAATAGGAAATGCCATAGCTCAGAATGAAACACAAATGTTCATCTGTTCTGCTGAAAAACACAGGCCCAGTGTGATCTGGCGTAGCCCAGGCTGATTTGGTAAACACATATTTTAAGGAAAAGCCTCAGACATTCCCCAATTATTGTAAAGATGTCCAGTTTAGAGCAGGACAAATGGGCAGCAACTCTAATTGGCTCCTTGGACAAATTCAAATTTTGAATAAGCAAAGAAAATAGCAAGATTGTTGTTGTAGTATCATTTAATTGAAACTTCTTGCAAAAGCATTAATTGGTATCTTAAAACACATTGTGGCTCCTCTTAGAACAGGTTACCAAGTGCCACTTGCTAGCCAATGAAGTCACAATAATGTACAATGACGCCTTTGTGTGAATGGCTGGCAACATGAAGCAATCACCTTTCTTCCCAGCCTCAAATGCAACAGGCTTTCATGTAAAATTTGCTTATTTGCATTTTAGTGCAATCAAACACATTGTATATATCTGTTAGCATCTCCTCTGCTAGCTGTTAGAAGTATAAAGGGAAATGAGCCATGTGTCTGACCATACAGAGTTTATATTCGGACAGAACAGTTGCCTAAAATAAATAACATCATAAGGATAGAATGTGTTAAGTCCCCAATTGTGGTATAGACCAGTGCTTCTTAAACTTTAATGTGCATATGAATCTTGGGATCTTGTTATAAAGCAGCTTCTGATTCAGTTGGTCTAAGAGCCCAAGATTCTGCATTTCTAACAAGCTCCCAAGTGATGCTGGTGTGAGGATCACACTTGGAGCATCAAGGTGTTAGACATCCAAGTGGAGCTAGCCAGTAGATTGCCAGGAATATGCCTTGGAATTCAGAAAAGGGGTATAGATAAAATCTGGGGTGTTACAAACATCTGGATGACATTTAAAGCCTGTAGACTGGCTGAAGTCACCAAGAGAGGGTTGTGGAGAGAGAAGACCGAAGAGCAGAATATGGAGAATATATTTCATGTGTGCAAATTTTGCTGGATCTAAAGGCTCCTTTTGAGAGTAGCAAAAAACAGGAGAGCAAGTTGGACTACACTTGCAAAGACACTCAAATACCATTTTACAGAATTTGGACTTGAAGAAACAATTCTTGTTTTTGATGGTCCTGGGGGAATCTAGTTCATGAAGTTGATGGCAGATGACATCAGCCTCACATAGTCCCGTCACTCAGTGCTCGTACAAAGAGTCCCATAAAACAAGTTAGGCCATAATGCTACTCTGGGGCTCTGATAATTCCATAAAACATTTAAGGAAAGCAATTTTGAGTGACTTTCTTAAAGCTGCAAGCAAGTTATTCCTGTAACCAAGAGCAGACTATAAATATGACACATCTCTGTTTAGTAATTGCTTTATTTCGGATTAAGACTAGCAATTTTCTTGTCAAAGACAGGCATGAAATAGAAAGGGAGTGGGGAAATTCATACAGCTTGGGCAGTTTTTGCAACTTGAAAGCCAATTTACAATTATTTTAATAGGGCAGATTCCGCATCAGCGCTAACTTTTTCCTCTGTGGTCTTTTTGGTTTGATGTATTTTTAGGATTTAGAACTTTATTAATCATGTTAATAACCTCCTGTGTGTTGTTATTCCTTCTAACCTGGACTATCACAAGAGCTTTTGTGGGGAGGTGAATGAGAAAACTGAGAAAATTGGATGTTGGTAATGGGAGCTCAGGATTTACCAACCCCATCTACCCTAGTCATTGAAGCAAATGTGCAGATCCCCAGGACTGATTTGGCTCTGTGTAACCAGCCAGTAGCCATGTGCTTATGTGCCTTTTATATGTTAACATGTGTGCCTCGATCAACCTTACCCAGGGAACCCACTGTGCACCCAGTGATAATATGATATGATTAAATTGTTTCATTCACTGAAGACACCATTCACAATTCTACAATTCCTACCTACCCCCCAAACAAAAATTTTCTGCCTATTCTATTCTTTCTCAGTATCACTTTTTTTCAAGTCAGACAATGTGCCAGGAGGGGAGAAAAAAAAGGATACTTTGCCTCTAAAAAGTTCTATTTACATATAAAAATTGATACAAAAATGATGAAATGTTAACATTTCTTAACTCTCAGTACTGACTATTCTAGTGTTTGTTTTATTCTTTGTTATCCCTACTTTATTTTGGGGTGTTGGGGATTGAAATCATGGCCTTGTGTCCACTAGGCAAGAGCTCTACCACATCCCCAGTCTCCTACTTTGTTATATTTCAACTGTTTTTCAAAGTAATAATAATTGTAAAATTGTTCTTTGCTGAGAATCCAAGGTAAACAAGCATTCAGCACCAAGCCATTTCCCTCTAACTGGTCTTTTCTGCCTCTATTTGCCTGGAATCAGAATCCACAGTCAAGAGATGATCAAAGAGGTAGTGATGAACTTTTTTGCCTTAAACTTAAAACTGCTTTTGGTTACAGTGACTTTTTTATAGTTAATGTTTTGCTTATTTACCTGTAATAAAATTCACTCTTTCCCATGTGCCACAGTCAAGGTCTGAGCAGGCTCCACCACCTTCCACAATCCATCCACTTCACCCCTCAGGTCACTCCCTGGCTACCTCCAATCTGTGTCTGCCTCCATAGTTTGCCTTTCCCAGCCCATTATTATTTTTTATGTATGGTCACATCCCAAGATATAATTTTTATTTCCAGATGACTTCAAATTACTGGGTTTTAATTGTGGAGGGTTTGATGAACATAATAGATCACTTTTTATTTTCCAGACCTGTTGGAAATGAAAAGTAAAAGCAATACAGATTCATATCACAGAGAACTCACTTGATATTCAGACCTACAACAGCAAATCCAAATCTTCTGAAATTTACTTTTAATTTACTTATATTTTGTGTAAGCGGATTTCACATGGCTCTCCCAGAGCTCACGGCAGCTCACATTTAGTTATTAGAATCTCACATGCAGTTTCTGTCAACATCCTTGGGCAAGGTGCAGAATGAACCAAAAACAAATTTATTTCACTCTGAAAGGCTAAACGGGACTTCCTTTCTGGTTTCCATTTTGTGTCAGAGCCCACAGTAAGCTGAACTGACACGAAGGTGACAGCATTTCTTTTCTTCTTCTGCTCCATGAAATTATTTTTAACACAGACATAAAGAAGTTTTAAACTTGCTTTCAGCACCTTCTTTTCAAATACTGCATTCCAAGTTTAAGCTCAAACTTAAGCGTAATGGGACTGTTATCAACACCTGACAGAAAAGAGTGTAATGAATGAATATACCCAAACACCGACTTGACAAGACTTTCCTTAGGAAAGCACAGTAGAGATTATTTCTGTCTACTTTTTATGCATATCATTTTCATAATCTACCTTGGTGTCTTAGCAATACCAGGCATTTCTGAGAAAATCAGCTTCTGTCTACAGACACTGTGGAGAAAAAAAATAAATGAAATGAGAAGTAAAAACAACTACTCTATCTGTGTGCTCCTTCTAAGAAGGAACTTTGAGTTTTCTCCCAAAGCATTTAGAACATACATTTCTACTTGGGAAGTACATAACCTGTATCAGGAACCAAGCAGGATTGTTTTCCTTAGTAATTTTAAAGAAAAGATAATTGCATAGAATGCACTGGAAAAACAAAACAAAAAACTTTAAAGATTCAGAGACTGAAGAGAGATAGACCCACAACTTTGCATGGTTCCTTCATCAGCTTAGCATTTTATTTATTTATTTATTTATTTATTTATTTATTTATTTATTTATTTTTTTATTCTAAGTTGTTATAAATGACAGCAGAATGCATTACATTTCATATTATACTTATAGAGCACATATTTACATATCTATGGTTGAATGCAAAGTATATTCACACCATTTGTGTCTTCATACAACACACTTAGGGTAATGAAATCCATCTCATTCTACCATCTTTATAAGCACATGATAGTTTTAATTTACCCCAATGCTTTCATGATACCAAATAAACACAAAATATTTACTTTCATAAACCTAATACAAGGCATAAAACTTAGTTTTATAGCACAAAATTCCAAAAACAGTAAAGAGCTTTGTGGTCTGTCATCTTTTAATTTTAATACTAAGAGCTTTACAAAATCATCAGCCTTCACTATGAGAACTGTATTTGTACATGTTCTTTAGATAAAGCAAGGAGTTGCTTAATATATTTGAAAAACTAGCAGCCAAAATAATCAGCTCCTAATCTACATTCCCATTATAACACTTTGGACATTTTAAATTTATATATATGGTCTACTTGAATATGCAAGCAAATACACCCCTGCAAAGAAAAGACAAATATTTATGTACAAATAAATAGTGTTTTAGGGAACAGGCACTCAGATGTGAGGACTGATGTTTTATGACTTGACTCTTAGCCTCGATAAAACATGCTCATGAGGCAGCATTTTTCTTTGGGGATAAGTCATAACTTTGCCATGGAGGGCTATTAGGGGACCATTTACTGACATGGGACTGAACCTACAATTCCCACAGAGAAATGTTGTTTAAAAAGGAAGGCTGATGTAGGGGATTTTCGGGAAAACCTCCCCAGGAGACATGAAGTTCCCCTGATACTCGTCATGCAGTGCAATTTTCCATATTGGATTAGAGGATATTATGTCGTTCCTAAGTGAGATATGACATGAGCACATCACTTTTCCACATAAGATAACTGCACGTTTACATCTATGGAAAACTAATAACTATAAAACCGCAGGCGGATTTTGAGTTATCTTGGCTTACACAAGAGAATGTTTGGAGAGACATGTCCTTCAGTCAAAGGTCTAATAATATCTCCTGGGGAAGGACTTGACCCAAGTTCTAATAGGACTGAGAGTCCTTGTGATGTGTGAAATTGATTTCATCATAAAGTTACATTTTCTGTTCTCTAATGTCCCAAAGTGGTTATAAAAAATGGTGTGTGTGTGTGTGGGGGGGGGGTCCTCCTTCCATCAGTTGCTGGCACCGTGAAGAGAACTATATCTGCACACATCAGGCAGCTCCCTTCTCCTGTCTTCACCCCAGCGTGGAATCAGTCCCTAGGGAAGTTTACCATTTTCTGTCAGAGGACCAAAAGCAACATGGGTAATAAATGTTACTTGCATATTGCATTTAATATGGAATAAAGTAGATGAATTCCTTTATCTAGTCCCTCTGTGTCACTTGACTTCCTGAAATTCCTTTTCCGGGCAATGAAAATAGCCAAAGCATAGACTAGCTAAAGAGACCAATCAACTTGAATTTGGCCCAGTTTTATACATCCCTCTGGCTCAGTGGTGACCAGATAGAACAATGGATGGGATTCCCAATAGCCAGCAGAGCATCATTTAGTTTTAGTAAAAAGTGAGCAAGAGGAAATAGGCTAATACCAAAGTATGAAAATTTGAGTTGCACATAAAACATCATTGAAGAATACATTACATTTGCATATGGGACTCAACTCTTCAAATTACTTCTAAAATGTCTTTTTTATTCATTCAGTAACTCATGGTGGAAAGAAAGGGGCTCATTATTACTATTAATTTAAAGGTAAGTGCACCAAAGAAATTCTCAACTTTCTGCTCCACTGACAGAGTGACCAGAGTTCCTCTACTCCTATGACTAGCATTCCAGCAACAGTTGACGCTTTTGAGTGTTTACTACTATGTGAAAGGATTCTGCTTAGTATTTTACATGCATTTACCTAATTTATTCATCCCCAAACCCACAAGATATGCACAGGAGAGGATAATGATGCACTTTAGTGGAAATAGTACTGGGATTAGGGTCTGACTGAAAGACCTTCTCCTGATTAGTAGATCACACAGGTAACCCAGAGGAAGCCTACAGGCAGCTTGCTTGCCCTGAAGCCCACCTGTCCAACCACGTTCTCTGGCTTTTGGCAGTTCCTGGGTCATTCTTCCCCCCCCTTTCCTCATGTAAAAGATGAGGACAAAACCTCAATGAATTGTGAGTGGGTTAAAGGAGTTAATCTAAAAAAACATGCTTAGAGCAGTTAGGTAAATTGCTTCATTAAGTGTTGGTTCTTAACATTATTTTCACTTCCTTGCTGAATGTCATTGAGCACGTCATTCCACCTCTCCACACCTCAAGGTTCTCACCTGAGAAAAGTTGATAATATTACTTGTCTACCTCATAACCTCAATGCATGTAATATATATGAAAATGAAAATAGTTTTGTAATTATAGATGTTCCTTGACTTACCATGGGGTTACATCACAATAAAACTATCATAAATTTAAAATATCAAAAGTCAAAACACACTTAATTCATCTAATCTCCTGGACATCCTAGCTCAACAGCACAGTACACTGCAGCATGTGAGTGTGTCCTCTTGTGATTGCGTGGCTGACTGGGAACTGTTGTTGGCTGTCGCTGCCCAGCATCATAAGAGTATCATATCATATATCACTAACCTGGGAAAAGGGCAAACTTGAAAACTTGAAGCAAGATTTACTACTGAGAACATTTTATCTCTGCACCATCATAAGGTCAAAAATTTGTAAACCAAGGACCCATGTATAAGGTTTCAGAGAAATTTGATATCCTTTTTATGACTACTGAGTTTGTCTCTAGATATGCTCCTGAAAGAGTATTTTCCTGTGGAATTAGAATATATTAATTCCTCAATTTATTCTTTGAATAAATACTAAGTATTTCTTCTGGGCCAAAAGGTGGGATGTGAAAAAGAACATGCAATATGTGCTCTCGATGTGTTTGTAATCTGGGAGCAGAGGCAAACAAGAAACTAGGGTTAAGGACACAGGATCCTAAGTGCTACGATGGACAGGTCTAAAGGTTGGGTTGCTGGCTCAGTTTGCAACAGACAAAGGAACCATGGAAGGTAAGAGTTCAAAACATATGTGTCCAAAACAGTGTCACTATTGATATGGTGGTCATCCTCTCTTTCTAAGTCTATAAAAGTGAATTTCTGTCCATCTCCAGGGTCTTACTATGATTTGTTGTACAATGAAGACCACGATCAAGGATCTCTTAAGTAATTTCCTGTTGTGCTGCTATTAGAGCTGGGCCCGAAAGATACCAAGGGTTATAGAATTCACCAAAAAGCTTCAATTATAATTTATCTGGTAGGGAAAAATCTGGGTTTTCTAGAATAGGCTTCAGAAAATGGAGTCTCTGGCCAGTATATCATTAGATATCTTAATGATTTAATATCAGTGGACAGAAAGAGTTATGGAACATGTCATTTTGAATGCCCTTAATATAACTTCATCATTTCAAGATTTACCCCAGTGCTTCTCAAACTCTTTCTCTAGAGTGCCAAGAGGGAGGCAGCTAGGAGCTGGGTATCTACAAAGAGTCTGGGCATAGCTTGGGGTCCTCTACAAGCATAATACTTTTTGAAGTTTCACATTTTATTTAAAAATTAGTGTGAATTTTGCAGTCTAAGCTATAAGATGTTTATTTTAATTTCAGATTATTTTACATCTACACTACATAATAATATAAGCTTATTTTCTCTCCAAATATTATTTCTTAATTTTTTTCTAACCATGAAAGAAATGTCATTGTAGAAAACTATATCAAAAAAGAAAGAAAGAAAGAAAGGAAGGAAGGAAGGAAGGAAGGAAGGAAGAAAAATAAAAGTAATATTAAAAAAAAGAAAACTATGTCAAATTGCAAGTTTAAAAATTAAACTCTCCTATAATTCCCAACTACTATTGTTGGTACTTTTTCTTCTAGCTATTTTCACATAAATATAGACATATAGATATAAATATGCAATTGTATAAATATATACATACAATTTGAAGTCCTCCTATATTCTTCAACACTATGTCTCCTTTTTTAAATTAATAGTAATTATGTGGTAATCTGGCAAACATTTTCATTTAACAGTTTGATGAGTAGAAAATTTAAATATAGGTTCTGTAGCCTGGGTTGGAATCCAAATTATGCTCACTTACTAGCATCAGGCTCCTCATCTATAAATAGGTGCTAATAATATTACTTTTCACAGAAGGTAGATATGAGTGTGAAACACTTCAGTATATGTGAGGGGCTTAGACATGCCTGGCACATGGTGAGCACCTAAATAAGGTGCTCTTATTTTTTCTTTCAAATTAGTCAATTTTTTATTATTCACTAATTTGAGACAGTACCTTTGTCATAAACTGAATTCTCTTAGGTATTTTGGTCTACCTATGGATTTTCTACATCTTCTTTCATTAAGGGTAATTTGTCCTTTTATGCACCAAAACAACTTTGTTTTACATGTTGTCTTTATACAAAGAAGCCAAACTTGGTTAGGCTAATTTCCTTTTATTATACTTCTTTCCAGAATTTGTCTAACTATTCTTTCTTGCCTATTTTCCCACATGAACTTTAGAACAACTTGCTTCGTTAAAATACTTAAAAATTTTCATTTAAATTACATTTGCTGAACATTGGAATATATTCTTTGCAATCCTTCTGTAACTTACTGTCCTTTGTTTTCATTATATGCTGCTTTATTCTTACTTTAATCTACCCTATCATTGAGACTTTTTTCTACCACACTCCCTCCCAGCTCTGCTACCTGGTTATTTTTAAAGAATTTGTTCTCAGGCTTGATGCATGCATAAAGGAGGGAACACAGTAATAACATTCTGGCCTCTAAAAGCAGCACTTATGCAGCTATGCATCCAAGTAGTACCCAAATCTGCTCCTTCAAACTCCTGTGCTATAGGAACAGGTTTTATTACCCAGAAAAAAAGGGTGCTGTGTGACTAAGAGCATTTCAGTAGTTCTAAGTTAAACGATTCTTCAAAAACTCTCATACACTTTAATATCACTTCAGTATTTTTTAACATTAAACCTTATTTTTTTTCTGAGTCCAAAAGGAGATATATTTTGTAGAAGTGCCCAATCCTTTGGTTATGTGAGCTTTTCTAGAAAGGAGTATCTCTTAGGAATCAAAATCCTCACACATCAGTTTGGGGAATTCTGCTGAAAAGGGTTTTTTTTCAAAGATTGTGGTACCCAGGGAGAATTTTGTTTTTCTTTCAATAAACATGATCAGGGAGGTAGACTACTCATTTTAAAATCTAGAATAATTTGTCTTAAATCTAAAGAAAATTCTTAAATTTGGCCTGTGGGTTGAGTCTGAATTCTACTTTTTGGTGATGATGTATATGTCCTCCTCTTCCAATAGCTTCGTGTGTGTTAGTGGATAGTTGACAGAGACTCAACTAGGCAAATGCTGCTCTAAAGGAGAAGCCTGGGCCACTATTCCTTTGGTTAAACTATGATCTAACTTAACATATAAGTCTGAATTGTTGGCCAACAGAGAAAATGCTTCCTAAAATACATTCTGAAATTATTTTTAAAACTCTTCATTTTAGAAAAGAATGACTTTTCTCCTTCAGGGAATTTTTATTATTTAAACAAAACAACACCCTGCCCAAGTATTAGGCTATCTACCAAAATAAAGTTTTGGTTTTCTTTTTTCTTTTTTCCTTTTTTTGGCAGGCGGGAAATTATTTTCATGCAGTCATTTGCTGGACCTTGGGGTAAAATTATATTTCATAGTTCCCTCGTTCCCAGGCTATGGTTTAAAAAAAGAGATTGATGTCTGAAATTTCGAGTGTATTTGTCTTACAAATTTGTTTGATTCTCTTGGGAATAATTATCTCATATCATTTGAAGGTTAGTAATTCCTTAGGAATGACCTCTCTATTATAATTAGTAACTTATATGTAGCTAGGAAAAGTGAAAGTTAATGGACTTAGTATCTGGCATTACTATTTTATTAAACTGTTGCTCTTAGAAACAAATAGCCAGAGTCATAGAGACTGCGCAATGGAGTGATCATGTTTTCTTTTATTTTCTGAGAACAGATAATGTAGAAATGGTAAAACAATAATGCTCCACAAGAAAAATCTCATTATCAATGCTAAATCTGTACCCATGAGAGAAAGGTGTGTCTAATGGCTGTTGGGAAGAATTTCCAGTGATTTCTTCTTTCCCAGTCTGCTACCAGTAGTTTATTGAGACCTAAACATCAAGTTCAGGACTTTAATGGAGCAGGAAAGAAGGAATGAGCAAAATGAGGAATGAAGGGAGAGGGGAAAAGAGAAAGACAAACAAAAAAAATTCATCTTATAAATGGTGAATCCAGAAAGTCACAATCTTTCAATAAGAGACAACAACAACAACAAAAAAAGACTTAGCTTTATTCATGTTACTTAGAACTTTGGAGTATGTGTTAGAAAAATTTGCAAGGGGATTTGAAAGAATCTTCAAGTTCTACTCTTACAAATCCATGAAAATGGAGGAAGGGAACAATCTAGCTTTGGGATACTGAGTGAGGAGGTTCTTTCCAAGTCTTAGATGAAGAACATGGCTTTAAGCCAGATCTTTGTGTCCACTGAAGTTACTACACAGCCACAGGATCTAGGCTGCTGGGTCAGGGGCTTCAGATACCAAGAAGACTCTTTAACCCAACCACAAGACAAATTAATTCTTTTCTATGTGTCCACAGATTGAAATCAAAAGTTCACTTTGGGAATACATTATTCACTGTTGTTTATAAGTTTAATGTAGGATCCATCAATAATCCCAATCATCAGAGAAAAAAAGCCTAGACTTAGAAGGAACACTGGATAGATGTCAACCACTTTCACCTCCTACTTTATAAGGTAATGCCCTTCCATGCCAGACAAGCATGACCTATTGTGCCTGAGCTGATATGGCTGTAGGCCCTAACTGTTATAATGAAATTTTAAAGCTATACATGGACCTGCATGAGTTAAAAAGTAGTCAGCAAAAATTTTCCATAAAGTTGGACTTCTAGAAGGACTAGCCCTAAATATTTAAAAAACAAAACAAAACTCTCTCCAGGAGAAAAATGAATCAATAAGACCAATAAGAAAGTTCAGATGTCCTCAGTAAAAAACAGAAGCTTAAAACCTTTTTGCTTGAAAATTCTGAGTCTGAATATATAGTACTATTTATATGTTATAGGAATCCCAATCTGAAAATTCAGGATAAAAACTGGTTGTTTTTAGTCAGCTTTTTTTGCTGCTGAGACCAAAAGATACGAGCAGAACAATTTTTAGGGGAGGAAAAGTTTATTTGGGGCTCAAAGTTTCATTGGTCTTCATCCATAGACAGCCGGCTTCATTCCTCAGGGCTGGAGGTGAGGCAGGAACAACATGGCAGAAGAGTATGGCAAAAGGAATCAGCTCACATGATGATCAGGAAGCAGAGAGAGCAACTCCACTGCCAGAAACAAAATATATACCCCAAAGCCATGCCCCCAATGTCCCATCTCCTCCAGCCACACCCAACCGTCAGTTGCTATTCAGTTAATCCCTATCAGGGGATTAATTCACTGATTGGGTTAAGGCTCTCACAACCCAATCATTTCTTCTCTGAACCTTCTTGCATTGTCTCACATGTGAGCTACTGGGGGACACCTGACATCTAAACCATAACACTGTTCTTGGGTCTATGAACTTCTAAGGGTACCCAATAGGTGCAAACTGTACTGAAGAATACTCCCATACTCTAGGGTGCACCGAATTCTTAAAATAGTTCCCACAAATGATGAGTACATCTTAAAAATTAAAAATCCATGAGGAAAAAAAATCCACAATAGGGGAGAGCAGCAGACATAACTAATAGAATGACATTAAATAATGTTAAAAGAACTGAAAAATAAGTATGCTTTAAAATGATTAAAGGATTACAGAAGGAATTAAAACCATAATGAAATTATGGTATGCTATGAAATTAACAAAAAGATTTTGAAGAGAACTAAATAAAACTTCTAGGAATGAAAATGTAAGCATTGAATTAAAAACTTAATAGCTGAATTAAAAGTAAACTAACTACCATTAAAGAGAGCATTAAGGAATTAGGAGATGCTTGGGGAAAAGGCAGAGGCAGATTACATTAGTATATTTTTCATTGGTATAACAAAATACTTGGAGCTGAGTACTTATAAAGGAAAGAGGTTTATCTAGCTCACAGTTTTGGAGGCTGAAAGTCCAAGATCAGGCAGTCCCATCCATTTAGACTCTGAACAGGGATCCCTTGACTGGTTCACACTGTGGTAGGTAGAATCATGGTGGGAGCACATTTGAGAGGAAGAGACTATATGGTGAGATGGGAAACCAAAGAGCAGAAAGGAGCCAGTCTTACCCTTTTATGACAGCCTACTCTCAAGGGAACTAGCTAGGTTCCCACTAATTTCTTCCAAAAGCAGTACCCACTAATGACTCAGTCATTTCCCACTAGGCCACACCTCTTAAAGGTCCCAACACCTCAACACCATCACCACACTGGGACCAAGCTTCCATCACATGAATCTTTGGGGAACACATTTAATCCATATCCAAACACTAGGAAAGACTTTTTAAAGAGTGAAAACTATGAAAGAATTTAAGAAGCACACAGAATAGAAAGCAAAGATCCAGCATACATATAATTTCTGGAAATGAAGAATAGAAAGAATCCAGGTGTGGACTAAATTATCACGAGCCTTGAATAATAGAGCATGTGCTACAGCTATCATTGAAAACTGGAGGCCATGTGTTTAAATAGCACTTAATGAAGTTCGTCAGAGGAATAAGATCACTCCAACAAAGCTTTCATGAATTCAGAGTACTAGTTAGTCTTCGTTTAGATGTATGCAGTTATAAAATTCAGTTTCCTCTAACTGAATTTATTATGGAGAGTGAAGAACTTCCCCATAATGTCCAGAAGTTTCTTTTTGTATATCCAAGGATAACTGACTTAGAACCTTAACACTATGAATGTTTGTTCTAGGGAACCAAATATATTCAATTGTTGGTTGTAGACCATTCTGTTCTCTAAACTACACCTTGTGTCACAGGAGGCTGAGGTTACAGCTTCAGTGATCTTACTACTTCTCATTGTCTTCATAATTTAAGAAAAGACACATTTTTCCAAATAAAAGGATTTTTGTTAAACATTTCAAATTGCAAGAAAATTATCTCAGTCTTTCATAGCTGACATGGATAAAAAGCTGGAGAATTTTCTGAAGTTGAAGAAAGACAGAAGTCTTTGTGGTAGGAAGTAAATGAATCCAGGAGGATAAATAAGGATAATGTACAGAGACAACAGGTATAGCAAAACACTGATGATATAAAGAAAGTCTTAAATGCAACCAGAAGGAAAATAGATCATTCATTCATTCATGTATTCAACACATCCCCCAAATATTTCTTGAACTCCTACTTTATATCAGACTGTTCTAGGTGCTTGGGGGTAAATATGTAAATAGAGCAGATGGAATGAAGGAAGAAAGGGAGGAAGAGAGGGAGGGTCAGAAGTTAATGGAATAACATCTTTCAATTGAAATAACCTTGTGGTAATTAACACACTAAGACATTGATTAAGCCCCTATGATCTTGTATATTGAAATCAGTTGGTATTTTCCTTTGACATAAATACATTTTCTTGTAGTTGAATTAGTTTCCTAGTGCAGCTAGGACAAATTGCCACCAAATAGTGGCTTAATACAACACAAATATTACCTTGGTGTTCCAGGGGTCATAAATCCAGTCTCACTGGGGTCATGTCGAGGTGGCAGTGAAGCTGGTTCCTATTAAGGGATCTAGGGGTAATCTGTTCCTTGTCTTTCCCAGCATCCAGAGGCCACCTGCATTCCTTGGCTCAAGGCCCCTTCCTCCATCTTCAAAGCCAGCAGTGTAGCATCTCTCTTTCTCCCTCCTTTCTTTTCCTCCTTTCTTTCCTCTCACTTACAAACACATGCCGCTGCTTCCATCAGCACATCTCTTCCCCTACTGCTGACTCTCCTGCCTTCCTCTTATAAGGATCCTATGATTACTTTGGGCCCAACTGGATTATCCAGAATGAGTTCCCCATCTCAATATCCTTAAATTAATCATACTTGCAAAGGTTCTTGGGATTAGGATGTGGCTATGGTCATCTTTGGATGGCTGTTATTTATCTACCAGAGTAGTTGTTTCACCTTCACTTTTGAATAATAGTCACCCTACAGCTCTGTATCCAGCTAAACTAAACCATTCACAGAATGAAAGTAAATAATATTTCAGACAAAGACTTGACAGTTTGACAATGACTGAGAATTTGATAGACTCTTGCTGGGAGAACTTTTCTTCAAAAAGAAGAAAACTATATTACACAAGGAATTATTGAGAAGGAAGATGCAAAAATAAAAGGAAATAAAGTCAATATATTTGTAGATATGTATGAGCTATGTAGAAACAACAACAAAGTCTAATTCTAAATATTCTTTTAAAAAGTAGCATAAAAATACTGTAAAACAAGAATATGGAAGATGAGATGGGGGAGGTGGGAGCCTGATAGTCACAGGATTCATAGAAACCTGAGGTTCTTGTGAGGTGAGGAGGGAAATCATCATGTTGATTAACCTCAGAAATCCCATGCAAACTTGTTGAAGAACCTCTAAGAGAACAAAAATTGTTATGGCTTGGAGGTGTCCCCCAAAAGCTTATGTGTGAAACAATGCAAAAGGTTTAGAGGAGAAATGATTAGGTTTACGATTAGGTTATGAGAGTCTCAACCCAATCAGTGAGTTAACTGAGTGGTGATATTAACAACTGACTGGTGAATAATAGTCAGTTATTAAAAATAATTAATTATGCTAATAATTAATTAATAGTAGTAACTCAGTTACTATTAGGTTATGAGAGTCTTAACCCAATTAGGTAGTGAGAGTTATGAATAGGTTATGAGAGTCTTAACCCAATCAGTGAATTAATATTAACTGAGTGGTAACTGAAGGTGGGTAGGGTGTGACTGGAGGAGGTGGAGCATTGGGGGCATGGCTTTGGGGTATATATTTTGTATCTGGTGAGTGGAGTCTCTCTGCTTTCTGATCATCATGTGAGCTGCTTCCCTCTGCCACACTCTTCTATCTATGTTTTGCCTCACTTCGAGACCTGAGTAATGGAGCTGGCCTTCTATGGACTGAGACCTCCACAACTATGAGCCCTCAAAAGAACTTTTCCTCCTCTAAAGTTGTGCTTGTCAGGTCTTTTGGTCACAGCAAGCAAAAAAGCTTCTATATAGATGTAGAAGGAAAAAAATCACCCCCAAAGCACAGCAACTCTCAAGTTCAAAACATGGCATGTGCATGTAATAATTAGTGTCTCTCTCTCTCTCTCTCTCTCTCTCTCTCTCTCCACACACACACACACACACACACGTGCACACACACACACACACACACACACACACACACACGTATATATATATTAAAATGGATATACTGAGGTTCCTTAGTCATACCTCAAACTCATCCTATGGAGATGCTCCTGATGACACCAAATCCACTTCTGCTTTTGGAACTTGTGTCTCCCTTGGCCAGAACAGGCTCCAGGCCATCCCAGTGTTTATCCTTTGCTCTCGGATCCAGGCCTAAGTCACCTACCTGTCCGTATTGTGGCTGCTAGAGAGGCTGGGAAAGTAAGTCTTTTGGTGTGAAGGGAAACAGGGAGTCTCTGCCTCCACCCATACTTCAGACTGGGACACACTCCAAGAGAAATGGAGTTCAGGTGCGGATTGATAACAAAGAATGTCCACTCCCCCATCTTAAGGTTATTGTGAGGAGAAAATGAGCCTAGCAGAGTATGCAGCATTGTGAAAGGTTTCAGAGCTCAGCTGGGAGGCTCAGTGACAGCCCACAGAAGTTGAGAACAGTTTTGGAAAAATGACAGAACATATTCTGACCAGAAAATAGAGCGGAGATATTAGAACAGCTCTTCTGGCCAGCCAACTTAACCAATGTTTCCAGAGATTCTGACTCCCAAATTCACACATGATCCATGAAGCACCATTAGAAATGGAAACTAAGTTCCTCACTAAGTTCCTTTGCAGGGAATCACCTGTGACAGAGAGCAACCCTATTTCCACTGCTTCCAGATTGTTTGCATCCAGTGGGTATGAGGACATGGCCTTTCTGAGTACAAGAAGTAAATATTCTTTTTATTCTCACAATATTTTTTTAAAATTAGAAGAGTTTTATATATATATCATCTTAGCATAGAAATTCTTGTAAAAATTCTTTTTGATGAAAGAATTGAACTCATGGAAAAAAGACACTCTTTCCAGATTCTTTTCTTCCTACAAATAAGCTTAACTAAGACTCAGACTAGTGGATTTTCATTGTTGCTTCTTTAAATTCTTTCCCAGGTCATAATGAGGCAGCAAATATGGGTAACTTGAAGACTCACAGTCACTGGTCATGTGGATTTTTGCCATCTTAATTAGCGTTCTTCCTGCCTAGATGTATGTGTTCAACTCTACCCCCATTTTCTGCAAATGTGGCTAAGATATACATTAGACTATAAGCCCGCATGAAAGAGAACAGCATGCGTTCTATTTCCTTACGAATTCCCCACAAAAGCTGGTTCAGGGTGGCACCACTCAAAAGGAAAGTTCAGCAAGGATTTACCACAGGCAGTCTGTGTGCTGTGTCTGGTGAGCCACTGCCAACACATGGCTCCCAGGAGCGTGCCGCACACCCTGCACATGCTTGCTAGGAGAGTGATCATCATTAAACAATATTTATTAAATAGTCCAATGCATGTGGCGCTGGGCTATGTAAGTAAGTAGAGCAGTCTCAGCCGGTGTCCTTTGGGAGCTTACAATATCAAACAGGACATTTTTCAGAGCTCGAAGTTGCCCAGATGAGGCACAGCACTAAAAGAGTTCATTCACACCGAGAGCCAGGCTTTTCTCTCAGCCAGCAGCTCACTCTGTCTGGCTTTCCAAGCTCTAGGCTCAGGCTCAGATCACTTGAAAGGTCTATTATTGGAAAATCTCTGTGCTAAAACAGTCCTTCTACTAGGACTTCCACAAATCCAGCCACTCCCTTCCACACGATCCATTGAGCTTACTAAGGTAAATGTCACATTGTCTCTTCTGGCCAGAAGCTTATTGGTGTCCAGTGAGGTTGAGGCATGCCCAGTTTCCCTGGATTGCAGTGAAGGCCAGCAGGTATAATGTGCTCTCTGTAACACACATCCTAACACAATACAGGACACACAAGGAAACTGCTCTTTCTGATGAGTGGGGATCAAAGAAGACGTCATTGAGAAGAGGGCAGTTGAATCACTTCTGGAAGTTAAGTGAGATTTTAATGGGTAAAGACCAGATGCACACATTTCAAACTTTTGGATGGGCTCTGGAAGACTTGGGGGAAATGATGAATATCTGCCAGGCATTTGAGTAATTCCTGCCCACATGGGATCTGTTTCATCTAGTTCAAGACTCCTTGGATCTCCAGGTTGGCAGTAGTGTGGCATGCATTCCGCTCGGGGCTGAGAGCCACCCCTTGTTTTCCTTCTCCCTAGCACTACTGCTCCTTCCCTCTGTTTCATCTCTGAGAATGCTCCACCCCAGGAACACAGGAATGACAAGGTAAAAGAGTAGCCATAACCCAAACTTTAGCCTTGCCAGATGAGCAAAGACTTTGGGGATAGTTCAGACATAGAAAAGAATCCAGCTGCCCCTGAGGTTCTGGGTCACAGTCAGTCAGACAAGAACAAGGCATTCTCATATACTGTTAAACCCGAATGATCCTTTTCTCCCATTCTGGGAATCAACAAAGAGATCTCTAGGGACATTCTGTATGCCAGGTGTTTGGCAGTAACATCAGTGGAAAAAACAAGGCCATGTAGCCTCGTAGAAGTTAGAGGTCTAAAGGACATCAACAGGTCACATAGTCCATCCCCCTGAGTTTAGTCTGGAGCAGGGACAAGCCAAAGAGCAGAGATGGTTGTTTCCTATTTAGATAGTTTCTTGGGAGGATGCAGTTTAGGAATCGAGGTGTTCAGCTGATCCTGCATGGTCCTTTCTCTTGAATCTCCCCTTACCACAGGCCACCACCTTTATTCTTCTCTTTGACTTGAGGTTACAGATTCAAGAGGCCCCTGCCTGTTCTTCCACTCCAACTCGCCATGGTTATTGACAAAAAGCGTGGCCTTTGCCAAGGGTCGTCATCTTGGAGGAGGAAGCCTCTGCGCTGCACCAAATTCCTGTAGCATTTCATCGCAGGAACTCTTCAGTTCCTTCTGCCATGGAAATCTCAAATGACAGCACACAATCGTACATACATTTTCTATCGAAACTAAGTGATTCTTCCCTCATTTATTTTCCCCCTAAAGCAAAACGTGAATGATGCCTCAGTCCAAAGGATTTCACAACTTCAAATACAAAACGAGCCAAGTTTGAAAGAAAACATTTCAGCTACATAAAATGAGACCTCCAACATGTGTGCAGCCAAGTTTGGAAAGGCCTCATTCTTTGCATGGATGAGTTGCTCAAAATTCTCCTGGATCTTGCTGGACACTTGTAGCCTTCCTGAGAGCCTTTAATTCTTAATCAATTTGACTCACAATTTTTGTTTAATGTGGTCGCTTATTAAAGTCACATATGTTCTACTTCTATAATGTAGTAACAATGTATGTTTGAATTACACTCACACATGTTATTTAGAAAAAAAAATGTGATATTATTATCAATGGAATTCTTCTGGAGGCCTGATGAATTTTACACTGTGGTTCTATCTTCCTGACAACAAAGTGGGAACAATTCTAGAGATTTTTGTGACAATGAGTGTAGAGAAATTACTTGGAAATTATCTGGCTAACAACAAGTAGCATTTGAGTTTCTGGTGATATTGTTGTGGTTTTAGATGTTTATTGTAATTAAGCTGGCTAAATTTGTTTCTTGAGTCTATCAGGTGGACATTAAATAAAGTAACCCAGACAGGAAGTTTTTCACCAGTGAACATGTAATTTAGATCGGTCACCCCAGATTTAAACTACCAATAAGATTTTTCTTCTGTTAAAAAATAAAAAATAAATGGGAATGTATTATTTTATCCAGGAAAGCAGAAGTAGGTCATTTGTTATTTTTATATTATTAATTTTTTACTCTAACTTTATAACTAAATAATAATTTATAGCACTTGAGTAGTCCAAATCATTAATCTAATTTAATTTAACAGTCAAGTACCTATAATGAATGAGTGGAAGAAAAGAGTTGGCTAAAATGATACTTTGTGAGTAACAAAGATTTTTTTCCCCTTCACTGTGAACATTACGGTCATACTATAGGAGGGCACAGAGGAAACCATCCATAATCCAAGCACCCCAAGACCAATACCACTTCATTGTTGGCAAATTTGCATCTGCTCTTTTCATGTTATTGGTTTGTAAATGTTTGCATTCATGTTATTGGTTTGTAAGTGTGTGTGGTCACACTGTATTTAAAATTTACATATTATTTAATATTGCAACACAACAACTTCCAGGCCTTTATTAATTCTTTGTGGGCCTTATTTTAAGTGGTTGCATAATATTGTATCAAGAAAATAATTTGTTTAAATACATGAGGTTGCTTTACTCTTTTAGACAGAATTACACTGGACTATTTGTAACATAAAGTTTTTTTCCACCTTCAGAATTAATTATCACTGAATACATTTTTCAGAAGTGAGAGAGGTGTGTTTTTATGTCATTTACAAGAGTATTTAAAGTCTATAATTATTTTTGTTTAAATAAAATCTTTATTGCTGCCTTAGGGAGTACTTAATTCTTCTGTTTTGAGAAGAAATTATTTCAAGGCTATGGTGTACAATTTCATAATTTCAGAGGATGCCCTCTTCGAAATGTCACTATTTTTAGGGAAATCACATTTTGATATTATTGCACTATTCTTTGTCAAATTTTGGACTTCCATGTTCTACTTTGAGAATATCTAGTGCTTGATCCTGTGCTTCATGTAGAGAAAGGGAAAAAAGAGACAGCAACTTCTTCTGTCAGTATTAAAGCATTATTTATGTAGCAGGATCAGAGCAATATGACTTTGTTTTTGCACCATTATGTTATATAGTTCCCTGGAATAGTGTGACAACAGAGTATGGGAATGTCCGTGCACACACATTTCACATCTTGCTTGGCCATGTGAATGTAACTGTGCCAGGAGCCCTGGATGTCAGTTTTCAGTATAGAAATCATGATGTAGAGCTTTAGTTCCTGAGTAACTGTAAGAGAGATTCCAGAGGGACAAGTTCAAGAATGACTTAGGAATTATAGACCAGATCACACAACTGTCATAAAGCTATCATCAGTTAATAAAACAGGGTTTTCTTTTCATTAAAAAAAAGTTGGCTTTTTTCCCCCTTGAAAAAAAATGTTGATGTTGGAGGCCTTTGGAACTTGTCTGACTTTTTTTTCTGCTGACTTTTTCATTTCCTGTTTCTTTCCTTTCATTTCTTTTTCTGTTTTGCATATAGTGAGGTCTCTGGAACAAGCCCTAAATGTGTTAAAAACAAATATTCATTCCCTAAAAATAGTGTAGCTTCAATATTCTTGCTCCCAGAACCCTGCTATTCTAGGGTCCTTTGCTTCTGTGAATCAGTTTTCTCAAAAATGTGCTCTTACCCTTCCTCCTTCTCCCTCCTGCTCCCACGGAAACCAGGATGTGGAGACATTTGTAGGAAGAAGTCCAAGAATAAACATGAGAATATTCTGAATGAAAAGCAAATTTCTAGTGAGGATGAATCTGAAGGTCTCTGTAGAATGCTTCATAAATGAGCTTGGTTTAAAAGCAAATCATTATTTACAGCTCCATAGGGAGAAAATGAGGGTATTGATAAACCAGAATAGAAAAAATCCACCCCCCACCCCCACCCCCCCACACTCCAGCCCTTCTGTGCACCAAATAACCCAGTAGTTAAATAGCATGCTCGGGTCTTATCTGAAGTCCTTAGCACATGCTTATGGCGCAGCCAGGCCCTAGGCTAACTGCTAGAATAGACCAGCAGATAAGACAGACACCATCACCACCCTATGCAATTTGCCACCAATGAACAACATACATGTAGTTTTGAGTACAAAGGACAGAGAAGGAGAAGTACATGTGCTGTGTGAGATCATGGGACAGATCAGACCCTATTAGGGTCATCTTTTAATCAGACCTGGAGCTTGTATAGCAAGTAGCCAGGTGAGGAGAGAGATGGGGAAAAACATTCAAGACCCAGAACTAATGTATTTGAAGACCCTAATACTGCCTAGTGCATCTGGAGCAGAGTGGGTGAGATTGGGGGTGGGTGGTAAGCAAAGCTGAGGAGGTGGGCAGGGATGGCATCATATGGAGACTTTTGAACTTAATTCCAAGGGCAACAGGAGCAAGTAATTGAAGGAGTGGTACAAGCTGCAAGCAGATTCTCACCTGCAGCCTGAGAGTATTTTGAAATACTTCAGACCTTTTTTTTTCCTCCCTGCATTTTATTCTTTATCTTTTTGGTTTCTAAACAGATATTTGACTGTACTTCCTATTACTTTAAGAGAGGTATGTGATAAAGAAGAAAGAAGATCCATGCTGTAAAAAATTCTGGCTTTATTTTCAAAAGCTTAAGCCATTAGGGGAACCTGGAGATTTGCAAAGAAGTAGAAAGGCATTGTGGGTGAAGGAGGGCAGAGGACCTGGGTGGCCTCCAGGTTAGAAAAATAGATTCCTTTAGAGTTGGGGGAGAGTGGAGAGTGCTCTGTGGGTCCTAGAATGGTGGGGATATGGGGATCATCTCTCAGCAGCTGCCCAGGGAGAGGGCACATCAAGACCCAGAAGTGTTCCAAAAATAGAGATGTAGATGGGGCAACAGCCATCCCAGAGATGTTTGGAGGCACAGAGCTGCACCCACCCCACCCTGCCAACCCCAAAGCCTAACCACCCAAACTCTGGAAGCTTGATACAATTCCAAGGCGCCAGGAAACTTACCTGAGGATAAAATTTCTATCAGCCTGGAAGACAGAGGCTTTAAAATGGAAAGAGGTGATCCATGAAAAATAAAGAGCTGTGATATTTCTTGCACTGGGGTGACATTTGGACTATGATTCATTCCACTGATGCATATTGAAAGGCTCATTCTGGCTCCCATGTGAAAATGGATTGGAGAGAGGCCTGAGGGGATGCAGGTGAAAGATAATAGAGGCCTCTGCCTCTAGATGATTAGAGCAAGAATGAAAAGAAGTGGATGAATTTGGAAAATATTTAGAAAATAGAAGAGCAAGCACTTGGTGATTGGAATGACTGGATTGGCAGTGAGTAAGATGAAGGAGTTGAGGGTAATTCCCAAGTTTCAGGACTGAAAAACTGGGTAGGTGGTGGTATAATATATGAACCCATTTCCTGAAGAACAACCACACAGTGGAACTGGAAGAAGCTCACTTGAAGATTTTACTGCATATGAATAGTTAGTAAATGCTCCCCAAAAGACCATATAAGCTAAGGGGAGACAATCTCAAAGGCCAACACATTGCTGGAGATTTCACCAATCCAAGTCCTTTCTGTCCAGTGTCACATACAAAAAATGAAATAACAATGTGGAAAGGGGTCTGAGGAGTCCCATGACTGAGAATGTTCCCTAAAGCAGGAATCTTCTCTCAGCTATGTGGCAGCAACCTCTATGTTTGCACTCCCAGTAACCCAGCACTCTCTAACTTTAAAATGAGCCTGCATTTGAAATTCATTCCTAATTATGAGAAAACCTTCCTTACCTTAAATGGAAAACGGCCTCTTTCACTCACGGCTCAGTTTTGTTCTCTGGAGCTACACAGAATAAGTCCAATTCTTCTTGTGCATTACATTTGGAGGCCATTCATCATGTTTTCTCTAAGTCTTATTTACTCCAGGCTAAACCTATACATCATTTCCTTCATTTCCTTCATCTGTTATCTTCAATGGGCATGCAGTAACAGGAATAGCAACTCATTTATTGAGTGTCGTGAGCAAGGCATTTCACACACATGTGGCAGGAGCTGCTATGAGTTCATCAAAACCCATTTCCTTTTCCTCCTGGGCACACAGTTTGACTATACTATGAGGCTGAGTTCTGGCCAATAGAACATGAGAGGAAGTAGGAAGTTCTCCCCCCACTGCAATAGAATGTCTTTGTCATCTTCTGACTAAACAGAGAGGATTCGGAGGACAAAGAAGTGGGTGAAAGCAAAACATATAATAGGAGCCTGGGCCTCTGTGCATAGAAAACCACCTCTCTACGACACCTACTTTAGACCCTGATGTGAATAGGAAATACTTTCTTGTGTTGAGCCATTGAGAATTTGAAGTTTACCTGTTACGGCACTTTGTGTTACCTTAATTTAACTAATGCAGAAATTGGTAGTGGAAGTCAAATGCATATATAAAGGAACACTAAAATGTGTGGTGATAGTTTTAGCAGCCAGTTTAGAAGCTCTGGAAGTGGTAGAAAGGATCATTGTGGCTACTGGCTGGATTTACCTTATTACAGAAAGAGATGAGCTCAGAAGAGAATTGGTCAACTTTCAAGCAAGGATGGTAGGGAGCAGAGAACTTTTAGTGATCAAGGATCTTATAAAGATGAAAGGGTCAGTTCCTTTTGAATCCCACAGAATAAGAGATCCTTTGTACCCCAAAGAGTACAAGGAATTCTGTGGTGGTAATGACCCAGTGAAAAGTCTTAGTTGAACAGTCCTGGAGGAAAAACCACAACATGAATGTATGGGTATGCCTCCCTACATACTGTGACATCAGCAGAGCTGTCATTTAATTGAGATAGAGAGGCATGAAGACAAGAAAACAAAATAATATGAAGTTTTGATTATAATGTCTAAGAAATAACTTTGCATGTGGTTAACTAGCATAGGAACAGGCTGAAAGAAATAAATCAGAATTCTCCTAAGTTTTGGAGAACATTCCATTGCCCAACAAACCTATTTTGACTATTTAAACCTTAAAACAACTCTCAGGCTCCTGAATTTACACCATTGGAAGGGAGGCATGTTCATGGAAGAATGGGTAATGCAAGTTTCCCAGGAGATGGAGGCAGAGGCAACAGAGAGGAATAGGTCGAGTCTCTAATAGAGAGCAGGACCATAAGGGGTTTCTTCTTGACCTAACAGAAAGGATTATACATCACCCAGAAATTCTGGACATGGCACCAGATACAGTCACTGGCTGGGATTTGAGCTTGTCTACTTTGAGAAAGAAGTGGGTATGGAGGAAGAGGGAAATGGGTAACAGGTAACCAGAAGGCTAGAATATGGCCAAGATTGCTGAGTCCACTGAAACTCATGTCCTGTCCTCCTGGATGCATAGAGTATTCTTCCCAGAATCTCTTGCATTTAGCTGTGATCACAAGTCTGAATTTTTACCAATGGAATAGGAATGGAAATGATTTATGTCAATTTGTTGCCTAGGAGGTTAAGAAGGTGGTCTCTCTTCTTTTCTGCAAATATTTAGAAGGATCCTGGGTGCCTGAGTGAATGTATGGAAGGCCATCTAACAGGAACATCCTCAATGGACCTGTGATACAGGCAAGAATATATTTTAACTGCATCAAGTGACTGAGAAGTCAAGGTTTTATGTTTCAGCAGTCAGTCTTACTTTAATAAATTAATGCATTATCTCCTCTAATGTTCATTTGATAGATGAAAAAATTAGAGAAGTTAAATAACTTGTTCAGGATGTCCAGTTTAGTAAGAGGGAGGTCTAATGCTAGAAACCAGGGCTATGTCTTTCCAAAACTGCATTTTTAAGCAATGTACCAAACCATCTCCCAGAAAAGCAGGCTTCCAGATCTTGTAGCCCCTGGAACTTCCTTCTTGGGATGTTCTTAGCTTGTCCATTTTTTTTTTTTTACAGAATTGAACATTGTTGCAGCCAGAAAGGGATTTGCAGCCCGGAACGGCAGCACCACGGGAAGGAGCCCAGAGACAGGATGGAAATGAAAAAATTCTTTTATCTTTATCTCTCTGTCTCTTGTAATTTCTAACACCACATACACACTCTCACAAGAAACCCAGGCACGTACTCTTACAAGAAACTACAATAAATATACACAATAGCAATAACCCCGTCTGTTCTCTCTCAGGTCTCATCTCACGCGCCCAAGCAGGAATGGCGCTGGCCCGATCTGTTAAGTCACGGCTCAAGTCTCTTGAGATCCTGGGCCAAGTCCCGTGAGACTACGGAAGGCAGCAATGCCCAAACATGTCCATGGCCCATAGACAACCGCAATCTAGACATCTCCCCAAACAGGGCTCCTGCAGAACATAATAATTTATGTTGCAATTTTAGGATGATCTAAACTACTTCTCCTGTCTGGAATCATCATCTATCTATGAATGCAACACGACAGCTCTCCAGTTACATAACCAGGCCTTTAATCGACCAATCCCAGGCTTTAATCAAACAACACTCCCAGGCCTGACCACCACCAAAGCCCTTATTCCCAATTGGAACTTGGGTAATTTTTTAAAATTTGTTCTTTTTAGTTATACAGGACAGTAGAGTATATTTTGACATATTTATACAAACATGGGGCTCATCTTATTCTAGTTAGGATCCCAGTCTTATGGTTCTACATGATGTGGAGATTCACTGTGGTGTATCATATTGAGTAATGTTTTTAAATCTAAAGGCAGATATTTTTGATCAGTCCATTTTAAACTCTTCTTAATAATTTTAGCTCAGTGTCCTAGTCTGTCATGCTTCTTCTTGAATTGTCCAGATGATATCCAAATCTGGGCTATTCCACATTGGGATTGAATCATCCCAAGGTGATGAGTAGCATCTTTGAATTCTTCCTATGACCAGTCACTGTAGTAAGGACCTCACATGGTCACTTCATTTAATCTTTCTATCATCCCAACTTTACAGATGAGGAAACTAAATTTTAGAGAGGTTAAGATCACATAGTTAGTATGTGGAGCCCATCATCAGCCCTCATGCTGGATGATCTGAATTTGTGTTGATGTAATATGGCTATTTTTCCCACTTAGCATGAAGAAAACTTATTTGCTGAGTACCTGAAGTCCATTCAATGCCTTATACACCCACCTCACTTAATCCTCACTGCTATACTTTGGCATGGCAAAACTTAGAATAAATTTCAAAGATTTTTAAAATGAAATAAAATTATTTTGTAAGAGTCTCTATGTAGTAAATGAGTCTATGTAAAGAAATAGTGGAAGTATAACAAAGTAATCAACTTGAAGAAGGAATCAATTTTGAGCCCATGCTTACTTGACTGAGCCTGGGATGGCAGAGGTCTTTCTTCCCCTCTAGGAACAGTGTCTAGAACAAAAGAAGGGCTTGATGATATTCTTTAAATGCATAAATTAAGCAATGTATACCTTAGAGGACAGATTAAAACAACTCTAGATGAGACAAAAATTTCACTCATACAATTCTCTGCCACTTTTTTCTCTTCAGAGACATGAGATGCACTTTGAGCTGTTTGTGAAATTTTATTTTCATGTTTTAGGGGCTCATGGCTTCTTCCAGGAGGAAGAGCACAAAGAGAACAGAGAAATCATAAAACAAAACAACATACACACCAACCAGACATACACATTAATGTCTCTCACCAATATTCTTGGGTGTTGTAGAACTGAACTATCCCCGAGCCTATAATGGCATGAAGTAGATACGCAGATCACAGTTCTAGAAGTCCTGCATTTAAACCAAGGACTTCAGCACAATGTTGAATGTTGATCCTAAAAATCAATATTGGGAACTAGTCCATTGGCTTGAAATGATTTAAACAAAACCATATTAGGCATTGGGTAGGAAGGCAATCCATCCAGGTTTTCTCAATGCCATGGAAAATGTGGCTCCCCAGAGTTAGATAAATAGACAAAGAATATTAGGTAAACTAGGTGGTGAGCCCTGTTTGACTCTTCCCAGTGGTGGCTCCTGTCCTTAGGAGTTTTCTTCATTCTCACTAATTCCTCCTTCCTTTCTTCCTCCCATTCTAGTCTCTTCCTCTCCCTCTTTCTCTTCCCATTCTATTTTTTTCTGAGTCTATATTCCTCCTATGACTGTTACTGCCCTCCCTTTCTCTTTGTTCCTTCCTCCCTCCACTTTTTAAAATATTTTTAGTTGTAGATGGACACAATACTTTTATTTGTTTATTTTTCTTTTTTAAAAATATTTTTGTTGTCAATGGATCTTTAATTTAATTAATTAATTAATTTATTTATTTATGGCACCGAGGATCAAACTCAGGGCCTCATGCATGCCAGACAAGAGCTGAGCCACAATTCCAGCCCTTATTTATTTATTTATTTTTAGGTGTTGCTGAGGATTGAACCCAGTGCTTCAACATGCTAAGCAAGCGCTCTACCACTGAGTCACAACCCCAGTCCCTCCCTTCTTTCTTTCTTCCATCTTCCCTTCTTAATATCCTATTCTTTTATTGTTATTATTTTATGTCTCTGTTCTTTTTTCCATGGCATATTCTCCAAAGCTCTAAATCTAGAAGACGTGGAATTTGGAAGCTCCAAAGAGGAGTTAAGGACTTTCTTGTTTTTGCTTCAGACAGAGGCTGGCAGGAAACAACTAGATTGTGATTTTAGGAGCGGCCATTCACAGGCTACATCATATTTCCTGCTCACAAATCTACCAGCTGAGCTATTCACATGCTGTCATTTCAGGCAAAATTGTTTATGCATCACATAATGCTAGTCTATGTTGTGTCTGTTAGAACCCTGGCGAGGATTCCACCCTGGATTGGACAGTTGGACCCAGGCACATGGTCAATAGAAAACACAAGAGATCCATATTTGGGCATGAGTATGCCTTAAACACTAATGGGGTTTGGCACAACCGTGGCTCTGGAAATCCAGCCCACAAATCAGGTCACACATCAAGGAAAATCAAAACAGAATTAAGTTGGCCACTTTTTCTTTGCAGAGACATGAGAGGCATTTAGAGTTAAGTCGGTGAAACCTTGTTTTTCATGTTCAAGTCAGTTTGGGGCATGGCAATGTTATCAGTGCCCTAGTTTATACAACTTTTTCTCATACACCAATGAAGAAGTTCCAGATACTGACCCAAAACAAGGATTCAGAGGCAGCACATGATCAAACAGAACTTTCCTTCCTAAAGAGCTTTGAGATCTCATTGGATAAACATCCATCTGCCAGAGGACAATTTGCATATGTTCTTGCTCAGTGGATGGGGGAGGATCAGGCCCATGATCTTCAGAAGTGAAAAGACAAAACAGTGTTTCACAGTAAATAGAGCACAGATCACTGGCTCCCTGATATTCCTAGTCTGACCTGAAATTTAGGATCTTTTCAGATGTATCCTTCATGATTCCTCCGTGGAGCTCAAGTGCAAACATTCCCTCCTTTCTCTAACCACGCAGAACTTTCTGCCTCTTTAAACATGCTTGTCATTTTCCGTGCATTCCTGTTGTAACCTGAGAGAATTCTGGTGTCACTAGAGGGAGTGCTAGACAAAAAGAATGGAAGGTCTTTGATTTCAGAGATAGGATTAGTGTTTCTGGGTGCTCCCAGTGCTCCTGCCACTCCTATCTTCTGCTCTGCACCCTTCCCTAAAATATGCACTTTTACCCATTAGTATTTTGGAAGGAGAAGACTCAGATGAAGTGAAAAGAGAAAAAAATAAAATAAAATAAAAATAGCAGCAGCACAGGAGTGAAACTGTGAGAGTTTTCTCCCAACCATATTTGCACAGATGAAGGTCTTGCCTGGTGGCCAATTTAGGAAATTAAATGATCACTATGAAAGACACAAGTACAGATCTCAGATAGATCAATACTGAGGAATTAGACATCTCAGGCCATCTAGAAACTTGAGAAGTTGGCTACCCAAATGCAAGCACAGAGGTCTTATGCGAGAGCCCTGTCTAGGAAGCCTTCGCTTTCCCTCCCTAGAGATGGTGAATAATGCAATAGCCACTTAAAGTTCAAGACTCTGACTTCCCATGTAATCCAGAGACATAATGTCTATCTGTGCCCACACACACATTCTGTCAGTAAACCCCATTTCTTCACTCAATGTTAAAAGTGTACTTTGGAGGTGAGTGTATCATGGTACCAGGAAGGAATGAGACTTTTGCAGGTTCTGTCCAATAAGGGAATTTGTCTGATCTTTGTCCCTAGCTCTGAGAATTAACCTCTATACCTTTGGAATTTTCCAAGGGATAGGAACATCTGTTATTTATGGTGGACCCTTTGAACTGCACCTGAGTTTATAACAACGACATGACTCAGGATGGGGATAGTCAAGCCAGAAACACCAATTGTGTGATGAGAGGGTTGGGGCTTTGAGGGCAGACTATGCTATGGGGATGAGAACTGGAGATTGAGACACTTGCCTACCTAATAAAAGACCAATAAAAACTCTGGTCATTAAAGCTTGGGAATGCTTGTCTGGCATTATTCTCTATATTGTCATACACTGATGTTCTGGGAGGGTGACACATCCCTGAGGACATATAAGCTTTGCATTTGGGACCTTCCCAGACATCTCCTTGTGCATGTCTTCTTGTGGCTGTTTCTGATTTTTATTCTTTTACTATATAAAATTATAAGCCTCACAAAAAATGTAATCATAAGAATAGCCCTTTCCCACATTCTGTGAGTCATTTGGCACATTATCAAACCCGAGGGGCAAGTGGGAACCTTCAGATTTGAAGCCAGTTGATCATAAGTATGGAGGGCCTGAGGACCCCAGCTCCCAGCTTGTGCCCAAAGTGAGGGCAGTTTTGCAGAGGACTGTGCCCTATGGTGCCAGAAGTCATTGCATCATTGCAGCAGGACACTAGATATCTACAGGACAAGATTTGTGATTAAAAGCTACTATCCCTGAATCCAGAGACCTGGGTTTCCTGTGAAAGAATCAGGACCCAAATAAGAACTTTATGTTTACATATACGAGAGAGAGAGAGAGGACTGTGTCTTAAACAGTCCAATGTCTGCCTGTATAATCAGCACAAAATCTTAAATCTCTTTGTTGAATGAGGTGAAGAAGTCTCATGACTATGACTTTTTCCCAGGTTCAAGACAAAGTGTTATGAAACATCATATGTCTTCTATGCCTAAGTTTGAAAGAATGAAGCATATGCATCAAAACATTTAAAAGTAGTTATTGGTGAGTAGGACTGTCAAGATATTCTAAAATACACACTACTTTTTGCTTGCATGTTTATTTATATTACATTTGACTTCTTTTTAAAAATATTTCATTAGTTGTAAGTGGACATAATACCTTTATTTTATTTATGTGGGGCTGAGGATCAAACCCAGGGCCTCACACATATGAGACGAGTACTCTATTGTTGAGCCATAGCCCCAGTCCCTATATTTACTCTTAAAACCTGTTAATAAGGTGAGTTACAGAGAAAATGTTGCAAGCTTCTGTGAACCAGAGATATCTACCGAGGGCTGGATAAAGCAGTGGACCCTTTCTAGACCTGCTTATCCATAACATATATAATAATTATTTTCTCCTGTGGGTGTCATTTTGGCTCTGTGATCTTGGTCAAGTCATTTCACCATATGTTAAACTGGGGTTCAAACAAGACAACTGCTCATATTTCTTCTCACTCTAATTCTAAGAGCACATCCGAAGACTTAAGTTTATGTGCCCATATCTCAAAAACATACACAGATGTTGGAGGTGAGCGAGAAGAGTTCTTGAATAGGTGAGCCCTGCTATGGGAAGATTTGCATAAAGCTGATTTAGCAAGTGAAAAATGGACTGTGACAGATTAATGCTGGGAGGCTTGATCTGCTCAGTATCTGGCCCACACAGCCTGGTCTGATCAGATCTTCAAAGTCATATGGTCCCTATTTGGTTTTACAATAAATAACTCAGACTTATGAGTTAGACACCAATTAATGAAATCATCTAGCCCAGAGGAGAGCAATCCTCCTGGGCAGTCATTTGGAAACATAGACCATCCATTAGGTTTGCCAAGCTTGGGGCCTTTATTCCTGCCCATGATAGAAATTGCAGGATTCCTCCCAATTCCAGATGACCTTTGCTCTGGAATCTACCAATGGTTGCTGTGGAGGTCAAAGAGGGCTTGGCTTGTACAGATTTTATTAATGATACGGAGCAATTCTCATTCAAGTCAGAGGCTGCACTCAATACTGGGAAATACTTGTCCGTGGGACAAAGAACTTGTGATGAAACCACATTACTTAATTTGTTTATACTCATTTTGAAAGGACATAGAACTGACTTGAGGTAGAATTGTTTTGGAATGTACTAACTGTGGCATCTTAAGGCATTACGTTTCTGGTTGAGAAAAAAAAAAAAAACTATTGATGTATTCATGTGTATTGAGAACTTATCCCACTATGGGCACTCAATAAATATCAAGCAATCAATCAATTCTCTAGCCACAGAGAAGCTTCCTGTTCCAAATATGTAGTCATGGGAGAGAGTTTGGCTCAAGACCTATCTCCCTCTTCCAAATGATGTGACTCCAAACTCCAGGAAAAGTTCTGTGTTTTTTTCCCTCCCCTTTATGGCACGATCTTTGGCAGCACTGAAACAGTGATTTCCAGATCAAGACACCAAAGCAATAAGATCCTGTTCCCTCTTGGTCAAACTGTTAAAACTTAATGGAAAAACTATCTTAAATTATAGTCAGGCAGCTGTTTGGAAGTGACCATACCTATTTTGAGAAATGCTCTAAGTAAAAATGGAAGTGATTTTGAAAATGTAAATCTATTGTATGGATATCTTTGGCTTGGAAGCACCTGCTGGAGGATAGCCACAAACTGCATTTATTTGAATCAATTTTGCATCAATCAGCATGCCTCAAAGATGACATTTTGCATTTTTTTTTTTTTTTTTTGGTACCGGGGACTTGAACTCAGGGGCACTTGACCACTGGGCCACGTCCCCAGTCCTTTTTTGTATTTTATTAGAGACAGGGTCTCACTGAGTTGCTAAGTGCCTCGCCATTGCTGAGGCTGGCTTTGAACTTGCAATCCTCTTGCCTCAGCCTCCCAAGTGCTAGGATTATAGGCGTGCACCACCGCGCCCGGCAACATTTTGCATTTTTAAATTTTGTGATCTATGATTACATTTCAATGCTATGTGTTGCAAAAGTGAACATTAAAAATGCACTGGAATTGGTTGACAAACGAACAATTTTTGAACACTGAAGTTTAAACATGTGGAGTTACCCAATTTTCAACTTACAATACTGAGATTTTACCACATGTGATTCACTTCTGAGGGTTCCATTTCTATGCTGCTCTTTAAAATGATGTTTTAATGTTTTATTGAACAGATGCATGTTTTAATGGTTCCTTGAGCACATATGATTTGCAAGACTGTTTCAGCTGTAACTTTATAGACCTTTTGATGGACCATTTGTCTTTGGCTTTAAGAGAAAGGAGCTACAGTTATGTGATCATTTATGTTTTCTATTTAATAGCCATGTATCAAATCTCTACATACTTCTTAGCATGGTGGGATAATAGTTTGATATATTAGTCACGTGAGGATTTTTTTCTTTTGCATTTTTTCAGCCTTGTGACCCTATGAGTGTTTCCCCTCAGGACCATTAGAAATATGGCTTCAACTGGAGGCCAATTTCAGAGGGGATAGGAGAACAAAGGGACACATTATGAGTTTTTAAATTCAAAAGCTGTTTACCCTGGAATATTCCAGAAGAAGTGATAGGGATCAGTCTGAACCTTTTCCCTGGGGGTTCCATACCTCACTTCACCCAAGATAGTGATCCTTAGGGTAGATAGGGGAAGAAATTACTGAGAGATTTCTGAGAAGCTCTACGAAGGGGACAGATACTTTCTCCAGGTTTGAAGATGGGTAATCAGATGTAGATCATTGAGGCTGTTTTCCATCATGGGTTCTGAGAGGTGACCAGTCCCCACAAAATTCCTTTGGTCACCATACCTCTGAAAAGCAAGGTAAGCAGGGTGCAGCAGTCAGTGGGAATAAGAGAGAGAGAAAAAAAAGATAGCATTCAGGAGGTCATAAGGCCAGGGCACGTAGCCATTGCAGAAGGAGCTATGGTACCCAAAACACGGCATATTTCATAAGAGTCAACAAATATAGATACACTATATCTATCCGAGCACTTCCTATTTCCCTAATAGTTCACCTGTAAACCAATCCCAAATACTGTGTTTTATTAAGGATAGCCAGCCTGAACCCATAATCCCTCATAGCAGAGAGAAAGTAAGAAAGTCTAGCTTTAAAATTATTGATCAAATGTAAGAATTGACTGGATGTGTTTTGGCTGCTAGATATAGAGAGAAATTAAATCTAAGTATGAAGCCGTGAGTCTTACAAGTCTGTAGCTTAGAAATGAACCTTCTCCACAGTTCAGCGTGAAACAAACACTCTTTTAGTGCCTGCACAAACATAAACAACGTACTCTGCAGAAAGCAGAGAGAAAAATAATCTTGGACTTAGTAAGTTCATAAGTTCAAGGCTTGCTTGATGTATGGAAAGCCATTAAAAGCTAGGCTTCCAGTCCCAGCTTCACCACTCACTAGCGTAAGTGAGTAAACTTAAGTGAGTTATTTGGTCCTTCTGAGACTGCTTTTTTTTTTTTTTTTTTAATCTGTAAAATGGGGATAACACAGCTGTATCTCACAATGACTCACATAAAGTCATGGTGAAAATCAAATAAGAAAAAGCATGAAAATGTGCGTAGGCTACAAAATACTGTACAATCATAAGGTATTTTAGCTATTTCTTTCTGAACAACAGAAACATTGTTCAATTCTAAGCAACAAGAATAAGCAGCTGCACATATTTGGATCGTTCAAATCATCTTTCCTCAAGATCCAAGAAACAAAAGCTCACTTGAGATTTCAATAATTCATCTTAACTGAACTATTAGAATTGTTGGTAGTCTATTTTTCAGCACCATGACTTTAACCACATCTAAACCCAGTAATGGTAGAAGGCATGACTCCTCCCCATCCCAGTGTCACCAAAATGTTGGGAAAGAAATCATCAAAAATTGATACCAACTTATCCCAATTGGCCCAAACATTGTGTTCATCTTTATTTCGCAAAGTTGATTTCTAATTGTCTATAACACCCATTCTTCATTTCAGATGAATGTATTAAGTACTTGACAACTAATCTCAAGAAAAAATGTCAACCCTTTTATTCTTCATCTCAGGGAAGGTGAATCAGAGGCCAAGAAGCTTTGAGATACTGTAAAGAAATGGGACCACAAGAAACAGGATGGGATAATGGATAAACAAACTCTGGGAATGAAGGTATGTGAATACAGAAGAATTATTCAACACAGGCCCCAGTGTCTGTGTGGCCCACACTTGCCTGCAAGAGGCCATGTATACTCCATTTAACTTACAGCCACATGTAGTCAGATGGAATATATCCATCTTTTCATGCAATTAGAGACATTATAAAATTGTTTCTTGTATATGTAATCTTTATTATACTTTGTATTCTACTACATAATTAAACTTTTATACATACATATTACCATGTGTTACAAGGGCTTATCTGTATCATAAGGGTTTTCCAAGAATGATTTGACTACACACATTTCTTGCCTTAAATAATGACATTACAATCAAATTTCCATATAAAATGGGACTTCATAAGGTATCTTACTAGTCACTTCTCATTAAGGTAAGTAGAATTTTAAATCTGAGAGATCATGCAAATTTCTCAGGAAGCATCTTATTATTCATAATTACCTACCTTTGGGGACTGATGGCCTAAATAAATTTAATTTCAAATTGATTTGGAAGTGAATATTCACACTAGAAGTATAGCCCTTTAGATCATATTGGTACCTCCTTTGCTAAGCTGTTTATTTCACTTACAGCTAACCCAGCTCCAAGACTAACTCTGTATTTAAAATCCATAGGAACTTGGCTTTAAGAGGCCCTTGGCTTCACATGTGGAACAGAAGGCAAGGTAAATAATGCGTCACACACATGACCACACATGACATGGGGCAGAGGCGTCTGATTTGAAAACAAATCTATTTTAGTCACATCTCAAATTATAAATATAGACATGAAGTCCTCAGGGAGGGGCATGCAAGAAGTCAGAAAATAATCTTAAATATTCTCATTTGCTCTCAATGAGTCTCTGGAGACCCAAATGAATTTCTGTTGAGAGTAATTCCATAAGTGCGATGATATCAAATTATGATTGACATTTCAACAGGAGAAATTGTGATAAAATTTGTTTTTCTGTTACCTTTCAGAGTGGTTCCCTCTAAACACTAGCAAATTCGGGAATTAGAGAGTAATTGTAGCAGGTATTACTGCACAGGGCCCTGACTGAATGGATCATTTCACATTCATTATAAACTATGATCTTGGTACATTCAGTAGCTTCCATATTAGAAGGGAAGGAAGTGGAAAATGACTGCATCATCTGGCAGCATTAATGCTCCTCCTAATGTCACTATTCATGGCAGAATGAAGCCCAGATCCTTCATCTCCAGAAATGCCAAGGCTCCATCAGCTGTGACTCCTTGGTGAGAAGTTTGTTGAGGATGCCTGGTCCAATGACCAGTTTTAAAATAATTATCTAAAATACAAATTTACATACTCTGTTCTACGGAGCATGGGTGCTTCAATGGGCAACGTGAAGGCCAGTGGGTATCTCCCCAACCCAAACATTTCCATTTTTCTTCTTTGTAACTGGGGATTGAACACAGGAGCACTTTACCATTGAGCTACATCCCCAGCACCCCCCCCCTTTTTTTTTTTTTGAGACAGGATCTCACAAAGTTACTTGGTGCTTCACTAAGTTGCTGAGGCTGGCTCTGAACTTGTGATTCTCCTGCCACGGTCCAGCCTCCCGAGTCACTAGGAAGCATACCTAGGCCACTGAGCTTGGCAACATTTTCACTTTTAACTGTTCTTTGTATTGGAATTTTTAAAAAGTTTTTATTTTTAAAAAGTTCCACTGTTACCAAAAAATATTTTAAAATTTCTGATCTAAATAAACTGACGTCCCAATCTTTTGTTCTTTGCTTCAGGATTTGGACCTAAATATTGCCTACTGGTGATGAATGTTATAGGTTAATGATTCATAGATTTAAAGAGTAAGGGGGGGGGGGGGGGGGGGGGGGGGGGGGGGGGGGGGGGGGGGGGGGGGGGGGGGGGGGTGTTCTTGAATCAATTTTCAATGGAAGCCTTTTGATTTAACTGAGTACTGTCTGGGCTTGAATGATGAAAGAACAAATCAGAAACACCTGCATAACTGTGTATTATTTCATTGTCTGTCATTTCTCCCCTGACATGTCTTATTTCACTAAATACTATAAACCAATGTTTTTCAGTTGGTTTTCTGTATCATTTTTATATCTTTATATTTTCATTTCCTTCTAGAAATAAGACAAGGCTTGATATAATGAAAAGTTAGGACCTTCCTCTCATCAACCCAAGAACTTCAGAGGCTTCTTTCTCCTTCTTGCTAGTCAGGCTTGCTGACTGGAAAATTCTTTTTTACCCATCCTGGATAGTGAATTAGAGCCAGAAAGCAATCTTCATAATTTTTCTTATTAAGAGTGAAATCCAAATGCCTCTCCAAAATCTGAGTAGAGCCCCTGTAGCTTCATAGGGAAAGAAGAAGGGTTTCTGTGCCTGGGTACATCACTGTGAGACTTACATACTGAAGCCAACCAATTTCTGGCCAATTGTTAGCCTTCAGATCTTCATGCATAGCTCTTTGCATATGATGAGTCATATCCAATGCTAAGTCTCCTTGTTCTGCTGAATGACCTGATAAGATGCAAAAAATCTTGACACTTGCTTCGAGAGGAGAACTTCATTTGAAGACACCAGGTCTTATTAATGAAATGCTCTTTGGCTTCAGTGAGGGACATTTGGGCTGCACTCAAAGCTAAGTCACTTAAAAGATTTGTTATGGTTTAGACATGAGATATCCCCCAAAAGCTCATATGTGAGATAATGCAAGAAAGTTTAGAGGTGAAACAATTGGGTTATAAGAGCCTTAACCTAATCAGTGCATTAATCCACTTGACTAGATTAAGTGGGTGGTAACTGTAGGCAGGCAGGGTCTAGCTAGAGGTCACTGGGAGAATGACTTTGGAGTTTCTAATTTTGGCCCTTGGTAATTAGAGCCCTCCCTCCCCCACACATACACTTCCTGGTAGCCATGTCTTGAGTTGCTTTCTTCCTCTACACCTTTCTGCCATGATGTTCCACCGTCTCCTAAGGCCCAGAGCAATGGACTCAGCCTTCTATGAACTGAGACCTCTGAAAACAGTGAACGCCAAATAAACTCTTCCTCCTCTAAAATTGTTTTTGCCGGGTCTTTGGATCACAGTGGCCAAAAGCTGACTAAAACGAGATCCATCCACCAGTCCTATACAAGAGTGGTTCATGCCAACTACGACAGGCCTGGGAAAAGATATATAACTTCCAGAGCAGGTCGTTGGGAAAGAGGAAAATGTGGTCACGCAGGGAAGGAGAGGCAGCGTCTTATCACAAGGGTTCCTTTGATAGAATCAAATGCCCTTGCCTGCTTGATGAACCCCAGGCCTCCCAGGGCCAAATTCAGCACAAACCAGCACTGATTCCTGCTTTCCAAGCATTCCTGCACTCTGAGAGCCTCATGAAAGTGGAGCTTATTACAACCCAAAGACGATTCCTCAAGGCCCCTCTGGCTTAAGGCCCGTGGCTCTGCAAGGGCCACAGGCTTCTAATATGGCAAAGCTCCAAAGGGGTTGGGGAGGCCCACAAAACTCCTTAAGACCCAGGCTCCTGACCCTGTCAGAGATGAAGCTGACCAAGCTGTTTCTACCCGCTGGGCCAAAACCAAGAAGTGTTTGGCTGGACATGGTGTTGAGTTTTTCTGTTGTCTTCTCATGTTGACCTACTGACCAAATATGATACCCACCACTGCTTGGGATTTTGCAAGTTTATAATCCATATAGAAGAAACATTGTTATATAAACCTTGCCAAGACTATAGGCCTTTAAAATTCCCAACTAAGAAGTTGAAGAAATTTATGGCAGTGTTGCTGGATGGGGAGGCCAAGTAAACTCACAATGTTGATTTTAGGTCTGTTTAAATTTCTCTTGCCTTCTGGCACTTTTAAGCAGTAGTGGAAAGAAATCATTTGCTCATAGGAGCACTAAGCACTTGGAAACACAGGGGTAGCAGGGAAGAGCATTAGGAACATAATTAATGTGACATATGTGGCCCTGGCCTGTGGAGGGCAGGATCTCACTCCAACACTGCAGCCATTCGTGTTATGGGTGGCACAAAAATCTAACAGTACCTTCGTGCAATAAATAGAATGAATTATATGGAGGCTCAGTTTTCCTACCAGTGAAGGCTCAGGCATTAACCAGCCCTCTTTTACTCCCCCATATAAGGACACACTGCTTGGAAATGGAGTCATCATCATATAAGGAAGATCCAGTTGGCCTCAAGTATAAAAATGTGGCTTTCTCATGCAGGTTTCCTCCTTTGTAATTTGTTCGAGATCTCTCTTCCACTTTTTCTGTCTGTAAGGACTGCAGGATTAGCAACAGGAGTTTGCTTCAGATCCTTTTAGGACCGTAGTTGGAGGAGAATGAGTTGAACCCTAAAGAGAAAAAAATCAGCATTTAGCACAGGGCTTGGACTTCATTTGTCAATTGCATGTCTTTGTGGGAGAATCTGGGACTCGATCAACAGCAATGATGCTTTCGGCAAGACTGGGATCCTGCAGACCATATGGAGGCCTGTGTGGCAGAACGCTCAGGAATCTCCACTCTTGCCGAGAGTTGGAAGTGAAATGAGGGAGCCTATTGTTACATGCCAGATTACCTTGATTTAATACAAGATGAAATGCAATCTGATATGTGAACTGGTAATGGACTAACAAATGACTCAAGTAAAAAGTCATTTTAATGTAAAGTCCTGGACATGATGTATAACCTTCCTGGGAAGCCTGCTAATAGTCTGCCCCTAAGGTTCATGGCTGCAGGAATTCTCTGGATATGACGCCTAACCCTTATCTACCCTCCTCCCGCCGTCTCCACTTTAGTGCTCACTTGTGTGTAATCTGAGAAATTTTATATAGGAAAAACTTGCTGGAGTTGAAACTGGAAGAAAATATGCCTTAATAGAATTGATAAATTAACAGCCCAAAAAGTCAGGCTAGAATTTATTGGAATAACATCTCCTAAAAACCTTCCATACCCTAACTTTCATAATCAGTGACCTAGATCTTTAAAAGAAAAAAGGAAAGAATGCTTTTTTTTTGGCAAGTTGAAGGAAGTTGAATATAAATTCTATAGGGTTTTTTTAATAGACATAGGAATGATGAAGAAAAAAAGAAGAAAGAAAAGGGAAGGAAAGGAGTAAGGAAGGGAGGGAAAAGAGAAAGAAGGAAGGAAAGACAGACAGACAGTCCTGTTCCTAATTCCCCTGCAGCAGAAATGACTGTTCTCTGTTTTCACTCCCTCTAGGCTCCGCCCTACTCCCATTAAGTTCTGGGATTTGTGTATCTTTCGATGCAGACATTCAAATGCTTTCTTTACTCAGGAAGTTATTCTCCTCACGCCTTGTGAGGTCTTGGAACAAAAATTGGTTGAGAAAGAAACAACTGCTGCTTCTCTGTCCAGAAAAAAAAAAAAAAAAAAAAAAAAAATTGCATCATGCAGCTCAAAGAAGTTTGTGAGTTGGGATGGGAGAGTTGGAGATAGAGTTGGGCAGGGGTGGGGGGGGGGGAGGCGGAAGGGAAGGAGAATGATTTCCCATATGTGTCAGTTTTCTCCTTGGGGGAATACATAAGCCAGCATTCACTGTCTGCAAAAGTGTTTTGTAGGGGAACAAAACATACAAGAATAGAAAGACTTTGACTGGATACAACCTTCTAAGTAAGCTTGTGTACTAAGTTAAGCTTGAGTGGTGTTTGTGCTCAAAAGGATTGTGTTCAAGTCTCTCTTTGTTGAGTAATTTCTTCAGATCATAACTGGCTCCCACTCCCACCAATCCAAACCCCCACCCCCAATACTAATATCTTTCTCAATAACAAGCAGAAGTATTTTACGAAAAGTAGGTTGCACACTCAGAAAGTGGCTTGCTCACTCCCTCAAGTGAGGGGAAAGCATGGGAAGGCTGTTTATTGCTCTATAAATCACAGTCACCATTTCTGACCCAACCACAGGGGTGCCTGGGGTCAAGGCACCCCTTTCAGAGCTCTGACGCCCTGAAGCTTCTCTCTTTGCAGGGCTCTTAATCAATCCCTCCCAGGGCAAGAAGGACATCAAACAACTAAGACCTCTGAGAAACACTGAGAAATGGTGCAACTGGCTCAGCTTCTGCTCGGGAGAAGGAATTTCTTAGAGATTCTGCCTCATTGTAAGTGACTTTTCTGATTATTTGGAGGCAGGGGAGAGACTGACAGGAGACAGAAGAGATCATTCCAAATAGCACAAATGATTTGAAACCAAGAGCAAAGACAGTAAATATCACCCATCTGACCCAGTTTACTCCTCCTTAGAGTAGAGATAATAACTGTTTCCTAGTGTCTCTAAGAGGACTCCAGGGACAGCAGCCCAGCACAGCTGATGTCTCATCTCACTAGTCAGACTGCCTCAGTCAGATTCTGGGTCTTTATACCTCAGTTTTTCTCATCTGTAAAATGATAATAATTCTAGTAACTACCTCACAGGGCTGTTGTGACAATTTAATGATAAGGGACATCCAATGTGCTTAGAATAGGTTGCTATATACTAAGTGCTCAAAAAAGGGGAACAATCATTGTAAGACATGCCAAGTCCCTCACATATTTAGACCCTCCCTGAAAGGTGAGTCCAGTTCACAATTCTGAGTTATCATGTTACACACAAAATGAAGCAGCATAAAATAGCTACAAGAAAGTCACTTCTTGTGCCATCAAACTGGGTTCAAATACTGACTTCTCCACTCAGTAGCTATGTGAACTCAAGACAAATTGCTTTCTATGAGCCTTGGATTTCTCGTCTCTAAGTAGGCCTATCTCACAGAGTAGTCACGAGAACAAAATCAAAGCTTCACAAAAGAAAGTGTTTCAACTGACAGTGATGTGTGGTTTAGAAGTTGCCAGAAACCATAGATGCATGCTTAGAGTTCATTAGTCTGATAAAAATAAGCATTGATGGAACTCTTACAATGAGCAGGCATTTCAGTGCTAGGCCCCGAAAATACAAAGGTGAATGTAACAGGATCCTGTCCTTAGGAACTTGAAGGCTGAGGAGGGAAACACATAGGAAACACGTTATGTTCATTCTGTGTGGCTCTTAATAGTGTCAAAACATATTTAGAAAGCTCAATAACGTACAGTTCCCATGCCTGAAACACCTTCCTCCAACTCTTCACCAAACTAACTTGCATAGAGACTTCAGCTTTTAAGTGACTTCAATTGGTCAAGGAAGTTTCTTCAAATCTCAAGATGTTATACTAGAAGGCACCCCATGTTTCTCCTGTACAATGGCTTGTTCATTCCATTGCAACCCTCCTCAGCCTGCTAGCACTTTCAGAGTTCTGTTAACTTTGGGAAAACACAGTATGAAGTTTTATAAAGGAAGAACTTATGTGCCCTGCAAAGCAGCTCGTGGGTGAATGAACTGACCCCATGAGGTGAACCAAGTATTGTAGGACATCTTAGCCTTTGGTCTGAAGGAGCTGGAGACAATTCTGTGGTCATCCATAGAATCTGATTAGTCAAGACTACTTTAAGAAAAGAGACAAAGGGAGTGTAGGTCATTGATAGAGCGTATGTGTGGCATATATGAGGCTCTGGGTTCAATCCCCAGCATAAAAAAAAGGAAGGAAGAGAAGGAGGAGGAGGAAGAAGAAGTTGTTGAAGAAGTTTTAAAAAAAGAGTATGGAAATAAACCCTCTTATATACAGTCCAGTAATTTTCAACACAGGTGCCAAGACCATTTGAGGGGGAAAGGAGGACAGCCTTTTAGTCTTTTTAACAAATGGTGCTAGAAAAGCTGGCTGTCCATATACATCACATGCAAAAATTAACTCAAAGTAGATCAAAGACCTAAATGTAAGAGCTAAATCTATAAAACTCTTACCAACACATATAGGGAAACCTTCATGATATCGGATTTTGGCAATGATTTCTTGCATACCACACCAAAAGAAAAATAGGTAAATCTAACTATATCAAAACAAAAAATCTGGTGTGTATTGAAGAACATTATTAATAGGTGAAAAGATAGCACATGAAATGGAAGAAAATCTTTTCATCTCATATATCTATTATGAGTTTAATATCAAGAATATATAGGGCTGGGGTTGTAGCTCAGCAGTAGAGCACTTGCCTAGCACATGTGCGGCCCAAGTACGATCCTCAGCACAATGTAAAGACAAAGGCATTGTGTACAACTAAAACAAATAAATAAATATATTTTTAAAAATTTAAAAAAAAGGGCTGGGGCTATAGCTCAGTTGGTATTTGCCTTGCATGCACAAGGACCTGGGTTCAATCCCCAGCACCACCAAAAAAAAAAAAAAAAGAAAAAGAATATATATATATAAACTAGCTGGGTGACATGGCATATGCCTGTAATCCCAGCATCTTGGGAGGCTGAGACCGGAGGATCATGAGTTCAAAGCCAGCCTCAGCAGAAGCGAGGGGCTAAGCAACTCAGTGAGACCCTGTCTCTAAATAAAATACAAAATAGGGTTGGGGATGTGGCTCAGTGCTTGAGTGCTCCTGAGTTCAATCTCTGGTACCACATCACCCCTAAAAAAGAATATTTAAAAAACTATAATTCAGAAACAAAAATACTAATAACCTGACTAAAAATGGGCAAATAACTTGAATAGACATTTCTTTACAGATGACATAACAGATGTTCAAAAAGCAATTAAAAGATTAGGGAAATAAATGCAAATCAAAACCACTTTATGCCAAAAGATGGCTATTATCAAAAACAAACAAACAAACAAACAAAAACTAGAGAATAACAAAATGGCAAGGATGTGAAAAAATCAGAATTCTTATGCCCCGCTGGTGTTACTGTGAAATGGTGTGAACACTATGGAAAACAGTATGGGCATTTCTCAAAAATGAATAAATAAAATTATCATAGCACCCAAAGAACTCAAGGTGGGATGTGGAAGAGATACTTGTAACACCATGTTCATGGCAGCATTATTCACAACAGCTGAAAGGTGGAAGTAACATATGTATGATGGAATTTTAGTAGCCTTCAAAAGGAAAAATGTTCTGGCACATTATAGCAAAAATAAAACTTCCTGTACTCCCAATGCCTTAGGACGCTGAGGCAGGAGGATCGCAAGTTCAAAGCCAGCCTCAGCAATGGTGAGGCGCTAAGCAACTCAGTGAGACTCTGTCTCTAAATAAAATACAAATAGGGCTGGGGATGTGGCTCAGTGGTTGAGTGCCCCTGAGTTCAATCCCTGGTACCCCCCAAAAAATAAATAAAATAAAATAAAATAAAATTTAAAGACATTGTGCCAAGTGACATAAGGAAACAAAAGTAAAAATACATGATTCCAGTTAACAAAGTTCCTAGATAAGTAAAATCAGTGAAGACACAAAGAATGGTGGTTGCAGGGACTGGCAGGAGGAGGAATGCAGGCCTCTGTTGAGTGGGCATGGAGTTTCAGTTGGAGAAGATGGATCTTGTTGATGGTAGTACAACAACATGAATGAATGTACTTGATACCTTGAAACTGTATACTTTAAAGTGGTTAAAATGGTAAATTTTTTTGTTATGCATATCTTCTTATAATTAAAAGATGAAAAAATAAATGTGAATGAACTAATTAGAACAACTAAATGAATTAATTATAAAAATAAATTAATGAACATAATTATTCTAAACCAAAAGTATTTTGGTAATAAAGTCTGAGAATCCCACCCCAGGTTTGAATTCTGAGGTTATTTTCCATGTAGGCTGTCATTTCTTTGAAAGGCTGAAAGGCAGTGGCAGTTGAAGCAGACAGAAGAAAGAAGGTAGGATGCAGGCAGTGTTTGGAGTGAGGCTGGATATTAAGAGAAACCAAAGACACTGGCCTGCAGAGCTTTACTTCCTGCTTCTTTAGACACTCGTCTTTTTCAGGGAAGTGGACTCCATCTGGTCTGAGTCATTAGCACTTTTAGAAATGTTGCTTTGAAGAGCTTGTTGATGTGCAAGAAAATTAGCCTCTTCTTGATTCCTTTGTTTTTAATCAAAGAAGTTTTGAGATTGGCCAGAAGACTGCACAGCCAGTAAGACTCAAAGTCATCTAAAGCTGATCCTGTGGAGTTGGAGCACTTTCAAAACTCAGCCCAAAGGAATCAGGCTGTGAAGAAATGCTGTAGAATCAAAGTTGCAGAACTCTGGGTGCTTAAAGAGCGAGCTAGGATAACTCTCACTCCTTAAAGGTCCTCCCGTAAGAAGAGTAGGACAGCAGGAAGGATGGGATCTGGGCCTGGCCTTGGGGTTGCCTGGCTCATGTTCAAGACACACATGGAAGAGTGACATGCCCCACCAGGCTTGGACTCAGGGTGCATGTGAACCCAACACATTCCAGGAGAGCTGTGGAAGATGGAAAAAGTAGCTGCAAGTGGGAGGAAGGCCAGGATGCAGGAGGATGCTCTTAACAATGGGAAATGGTATTTTAAAAGGAGATGAACCAAATCTGTTTATGGTTCTTCTAACATTATTCTGTGAAACTCAAGAAACCTCCACACCAAATTCAGCCTTTTAGTCACTTGAGGGCCTAGTGTCCTTCTTTTGTTATTTGGCCCAAAGAATATTCATCAAAGGTGCCTCCAGTCAGTAGCAAGGGTGATACCAAATATACTTGTCCCATGGACAATGTCAGTTTTTGGAAGCAAACTATTTCCAAACCTGAAAACAGATCTCCTCCAGCTGTGGATTTGGGCCTATTTCCATATGGATTCATTTAAGAACAATTTTTCTTAGAATAGTTACTTTCAGCCTGTTTTAAGTGGGTGGTGCCCTCATATTTGAGACTCAATGGATTAGGTCCCTCCCTGCTGATAACAAAAGAAGGCCCAGTCAAGGGCACTTAACCCATGAAATCCCAAGTTTTCAATTCTGCAAATATTTCAATGAAATTGACACAGGTGCATTGAAATAGGTTAGAAATCATAATCTAGAGCATATATAGAATTATATTAATATTGTTACAATCATATCTTTATTTTATATGATTATTATATAACACTGTGTAGTTATATGTTATATACTATATTTAAGTTTTTTTTTTAGGTGTTCCATATCTGGCACAATGATATAGAATAAGTTAAGACTCAAATCCAGGGAAGTTTCACATGAGAGGTGTTCACTGAGGGTTGGGTAGTTCATAAGGTTCTTGGGGGGGGGGGGGGGGATGGGGACAAAAACAGAACATGGCATGAAGAGGGAATTTTTTTTCCCCCAGAGTCATATACAAAATTTGCTTGGAGAAGCAACAGGGCCAAGAAACAGCCATAAGTTTCCTAAGGCTAAGGAAAGGCTAAGTCAATCTGAGGCAGTCTAGAAAAGGAGGTATTTAAATGCCCTGTGGTTGAAGGACCAGTGAGATCACAAAGACCCAAGAGATGAACATTGCTATCAATGGCTTTCACAAAATTTCAGCGAAAGTTGATTTCTGAATTCTTCTTGTCCTGACTCTGGGGCATTTTTATTGCAAAAGGTTTAAAGTTAATGTCAACGAATGACTCAAACATTAACACAGTTTTTAAAACGTAGTTCCCAAATTTTTTGACATTTCTCCCATCAAGAAGTGAGGTCAGGCTGGGGAGGTAGCTCAGTGATAGAGCATTTGCCTACCATGTACAAGGCCCTAAGTTCAATTCCCAGCACTGCAAAAAAGGAGTGAGGTCATCATTCCCTCCCAACCCTCCCTTGAATCTGACCAGGTTTATAATGTTTCACCAACAAAATACAGTAGAAGTGAGGCTACATCGTGGCTTCTAGACTAGTCCTCTTGGGAAGCTCACTCTGGAGGAAGCTAGTCACTATGTAACCCATCAACCTCCCCTAAGATTGCCATGCTGGGGAGGCCATGCAGGGTTGCCACGTCTAGGCCTCTGGCCAACCACCCAGCTCAGCTCCCAACTGACAGCCAGCATCAAATGTCAGTCATACAAGAGAGTCCTTTTTTTTTTTTTTTAATTCAAAGAGAAGTTGTATGTGTGTGTGTGTGTGTGTGTGTGTGTGTGTAAAAATTGATCCTAGTTATACTGAACACACAATGTACAATGAAATTTTGATATTAACTGCAATTTCTCCTTCTAGCAACTACTGAGTCGTCAGCCATGTGTGCATGAGGAACAATTTCTGTTCTATTCTCTCTTCCTTTGAATGTTGTTCTTAAGGAGGCCAGTTTCTGTTCTTTTCTTGTATTTTCTGTGAGACTGCTGAGACAAATCAGGTCCTGACACAAGCACAAGAGGGTTGGTCACCTGGGATATGCAGCCTATGGAGCCCTCAGATGATCCATGCCCATCCACATGCTGGCTAGAAGTGCTTCATAGAGGCCAAATGAGCTGCCCCACTAAGCTCTTCTTGAGTTTCTTATCCTCAAAATTGTGAGCAAAATAAAAAGGGTGCTTTAAGCCACCAAGTATTGGGGGTAATTGGCTACACAGCAAGAGTCACCTGCACGTGGTCTGCTGGTAGTTTGTGGTTTCAGAGGAAGAGGTCAGGAGACAACTTTGTTTACATACATATCACAGATTTGCAAGGCAAAGTTAGTTAATGGTTTTTACAAAAAATCCCTTCTGTCCTCGACAAACTTATGTTTTAAGTTACACATACATCATTAGAATTCTAGGTGTTCAGTTTGTCATGGCTAACTATCAGTCAACAACAGTTCATTATATCTGCATGTTATTATTTACAATAATAAAATTTATATTTTTCATTTTTGTTTTTTATATGTGTATATATACATACATATATGCATATATATGTGTGTTTATATACATATATACGTGTGTGTGTGTGTGTGTGTGTGTATTTTTTGGTACCAGGCATTAAACCCAGTGTCAGTTAACCGCTGAGCCATATCCCTAGCAGTTTTATTTTTTATTTTGACATAGTGTGTCGCTAAGTCGCTTAGGGTCTCACTAAGTTGCTAGGCTGGCTTTGAACTTGTAATCCTCCTGCCCCAGCCTCAGGAGCTGCTGGGATTACAGGCATGTACCATCATGCCTAGCTCTTTGTTATACATATATTTTCATTTGTTAGATGAAAAACATTTACAAAGCACTTATTACATATCAGATATTGTTTCAAGTGAATATAATTAATCTTTAAAATGAGTCCATGGAGTAGGTATTGTTATTGTTAACCCCATTTTGAAGATGAGAAAACCGAGTCATTGAGAAATTAAGTCTCTAGCTCATGAGCATATAAATTGTAAGTATTGAGTTTGGCATTTGACTTCAGGCAATCTGTCTTGAATCCACAAACTCTGACCCTTTGCTGCCTCTCAATTTTGTATGATTTTATTCCCAATGTATGTACGTATACACCAACTCTAATGTGGTACCATGAAATGCAAAAGAAGTAAAATAATAGTAATAAAAATATACACTTTAGGATAATTTCATAAATGTAGGGGGTCATCAGAACTCACATACAAATATAAAATATATATATATATATATATGTATATGTATATATATATATATATATACATACATATATATATGGTCTGGGACAAGTGAATCAGAGTATACAATATCTAAAAATTAGATTTTATAAGATTATTTATCCATCATCCCTATCTCTAATACATTATCTGTTATGAAACTTGGTCATATAGAGTCACAAAGTGACTCAAGCCTTTTCCTTATTTTTAAACACAATATAACAACCTTTCTGATAGACCAACAGAGTTTCTCTAAGTGCAAATAATACTTTTCAATAAAATATTTCCAAATTGTGTGGCTATGGAATAGGCAATACCAAAAGTACAGAGGTATTAATTAAACTGTCACTCTCCACAGCAGACCGAGTCACATTGTTGCCAATAAGCTTTTAAAGCCAGCTATATTCTTATTGATATCATATTTGGCAAGAAATTATTAGAAGCCATCGGAGAAGCTCCCTTTCCAAATGGCACTGTGGGTGTCACTTAATAACAATGACATAAAGTATGGAAGAGTCATTACTGTCCTGTGTAGTGATTAACAGCATGGACTCCAGAGCCAGAGTACCAAAATCCACATCCCAATCCTGCTTTTGCTAACAAGGTGACCTTGGGTTCTAAGCTGTCTACACCTCAGTTTCCTAATATGTGAAATAAGGAGAATATTACCTAGCTCAGAGCTGCAAAGAGAATTCAGCAAATCCATGCTGTAAATTATTTAGGACGATGCCTGGCACTGGGTGCCTGCCATATAAATGTTTGTCAAATAAGTAACCAAAATGTGTGCTAATAGGTATTCCATGCTGCAGTGGGACAAAACCATTGGTGTATAGTGTATGAATGTAGGATACTTATAATACAGAGACTAGGGAGAAGTGCATAAGGATTTTTGTGTTGACACTGAGAGCTAATATTATAGGAGATAGTTGTTTTGTGAGGTTAATAGTTATTTTGTGGGATATGCTATAAATCAGGAAATTGAGTTCACATGAGTATTGATGGGGTGCTTAACTACTTGTGTGCAGCAAGAATAAAAGAGTAAAATAATTGTCCTTAAGTGTCGATCCATATCCAGCTTCATTCACAAAGAACAGGGCTGGCAAAAAACCAAAAAGCCTCCAAAACTTAATTAATTGTTGAAGGAAATAAAAAATTGTAAATATAATCAACTCATAGCCCTGAATGCCTTTTTCATGGACTGTATGAAAAAATAATGGTAAATGCAAACACTCTAATTCTCTATGCTGAGCTCTGCCTGTGGTATTGATTATCTATGGCCACAGTTATTCCTTGCAACAGATAATCAGAAAATCCTTGTGGCATGCTACAATCCTTGCATTGCCCATGTAGCTGGGATCATTGGGGGATTAGCTTGGTGACCCTGTTGAATTTGCCTGGGCTCGCTCCTGTCCAGGGCTTGGCTGATGATCAGCTGGGGCTACTGGGGCAAGCTGGCCCAGCTCCAGTGTCTCATTTTCCAGCAGACCATCCCAGGCAGGTTCTCTTGGCAATGAGAGAGGTGCAAGAAGGAAACAGAAACACACGGAACCTCTTGAGACCTAGACTCCGAGCCAGCACATCATCACTTCCAACACATTTGATTAGCCAAACGAGTCAAAAGCCAACCCTTAGTCAAGGTATAAAGAAATAGATTCCAGAAAATGAGACTAGGGATCCTGGGAAGATGGCCGACAGGAGGGAGGTGTCTCTCTGGACACAGTTGCTAAAAGACGCTGAGTGGGAAGTTTGAGCGCAATTCTATTACAACTGAAAGGGAGCCGAGACATCCGTGCACTTCTGGACAGTGAAATACAACGTTCTCCGGACCACGACGAGCAGGGGCAGAGTCGGGCGGTCCACAGTCCGAAGCAGCGCTGTCTGCGCTGCAGTTGCAGCTGCCCAATACCATCTCAGCAAGGAGACATCCACCCAGCAGCTTTGAAACCGATCTGCGAGGAGGGATAGAAAGAAGCCTAGAGGCGTGGGCGGTGTCCACGTAGAGCCCCTTTGCACAGCTTGCCAAGCCGATCCCGCACGCTCTGGACTGACACAAGGGTCTGTGGAGCTGCTGTTAAGCGGGTGGAGAGCACCGCCATCTTTGAGAAGTATAGTGGCTGACCCAGACAAAGGGGGAAAGACAGAAAGGAAGAACAGCTGCAGACATCCAGAGAGCCACCAACGCTCTGAAAACAATGCACACCTGGGTGAGGCTTGGGTAACCAGCAGGGGAGGGTGTGTCTGAGGCCAGCGCAGCGGCCACAAGAAGCTACAACTGTGGGTGTGCGTGGGGAAAGGGTGCCTTCTGGAGGGTCCCCTTCCTGGTGCCATTCATCTGCTGACACACAACCCCCCTGAGCCATTCTTCCGCTGAGCCATCCTGCCACTGGCCTAAGGTGCAGCCTTGACTCCACTAACAGGATCGCAGACTGTCTAGATGTGATCCGATACAATTGGCTTAAACTGGAAAGGAAAAAAGAGGGGGGCTTCCCAGGGCCTGTTTTGTTTGAGACTTGGGGTTCGACTTTTTTTTTGTTGGTTTGCTTGTTTTATTGGTTTTCAGGGTTTTGTTTGTTTGTTTGTTTCTTTTTCTTTTTCTTTTTTTGGCTTTGTTTTGTTTTGCTTTTTTTTTTTTTTTTGCATTGATTGTCAGTGTGTTTGTTTGTTTGCTTCTGCTCCTTTTTTCTATCCTTCTTTTCTTCCTTCTCACTTTTGCATCTTTTCTTCCCCCTTCATCTTTCATATTTACACCCTGCCAGTGCATACTAAACAGAGGCAAAAACAAGTTATACGCAGAACTTGGGATTTCTAGAACCGGCGCAATTGAACTGGATAGCAAAGCGCTGTTATATATAGTTTACTCTCTATTTTCTTGATTCTCTCTCTCCTCTCTCCTACACCAATTCCTACTCTTTTATCATTTTTTTCTTTTCCATCTTACTTTATATATAAATTGGTCTTTCCACCTAATTGTCTACTCCATTCTCTTTCTTCTGTCGTCTACTGATACTAAACCACTTCCACTAAACCACTTCAATAGAACTCTCTTTTCATACTTTCCAAGAAAGAACAATTCAAGACACTTCCTTCTTCCTAAACATAACACCTCTGTATCCAATACTTGAAGCTATAAAACCCCATCAGAAGCATACAGAGTAAATTGGAAATAATATCTGGGTTAACCATATCTGTACATTGTGATCAAACTTGGATTTTCTGAATAGAAAGTGTTAGGTTTTAAAGTGTAAAGGAATTATAAGGGATCTGATAGCATTGTACTACAGGAATAACATAAGGCTTTAAGGTAAAATAGAAATAGTCAAGGTCCCAAGTGCAGGAAGAAAAGACACACAAGCAACATGAAAAAACAAGGGAAGAAAGTGACACAAACAAATCAAGATACCTCATCAGTAGATTCCATGGCAAACACAGTTGGTCAAATGCCAGAGATGGAATTTAGAAATTACATATTCCAAATGTTTATGGAACTTAAGAATGAATTCAAAAATGAGATGAGGGAGCAAGTACAGGAGGCAAAAGATCATTTTGACAAAGAACTCCAAAAACAAATACAGGAAGTAAAAGATTACTTCAATAGGGAAATAGAGGCTCTAAAGAGAAACCAAACAGAAATTCCAGAAATGAAAGAAGCAATAAACCAAAATAAAAGTTCAATTGAAAACATCTCCAACAGAGTAGACCACTTGGAAGAAAGAACCTCAGACAATGAAGACAAAATATATGTCCTAGAGAAGAATTTAGACTATACAGCAAAACTCGTTGGAAATCAAGAACATAACATCCAAGAATTATGGGACAGCATAAAAAGACCAAACTTAAGAGTGATTGGCGTAGAGGAAGGGGCAGAGTTTCAAGCCAAAGGAATGAGTAATTAATTTAATGAAATAATTACAGAAAATTTTCCAAACTTGAGGAATGAATGGGAAAAACCAAGTTCAAGAGGCATACCGAACACCAAACAAACAAAATCTCAACAGATCCACACCAAGACACATTATAATGAAAATGCCTAATATACTGAGCAAGGAGAGAATACTAAAAGCCACAAGAGAAAGGAAGCAGATTACATATAGGGGGAAACCAATCAGACTATGTTCAGATTTTTCAACCCAGACCTTAAAAGCAAGAAGATCCTGGAATAGCATATTTCAAGTTCTAAAAGAAAAGGGATGTCAACCAAGAATCTTTATCCAGCAAAATTGAGCTTTACATTCGAAGATGAAGTAAAAACCTTCCACGACAAGCAAAAGTTAAAAGATTTCTCAGCTCGAAAGCCAGCACTTTTGAACATCCTGGGCAACATTTTTCATGAAGAAGAAGAGAAAGATAACAATGAAAATCAACAAAGGGAGATATTAAACTAAGGGAAATACCAACCAGAAGAGAAACCAAATCAAGCTAAAGACCATAATCAAATAAAAATGGATGGGAATAAAAATCATATCTCAATAATAACCCTGAATGTTAATGGCCTAAACTCGCCCCATCAAAAGACACAGATTATCAGAATGGATTAAAAGAAATGACCCAACAATTTGCTGTCTCCAAGAAACACACCTCATAGAAAAAGACATCAACAGACTGAAAGTGAAAGGCTGGGAAAAGTCTTATCACTCACATGGCCTGCGGAAACAAGCAGGGGTTTCCATTCTCATATCAAATAAGGTAGACTTCAAACCAAAACTAATCAAAAGGGACAAAGATGGATATTTCTTACTACTTAAGGGAACCATCCATCAACAGGATATAACAATCATAAATCTATATGCCCCAAATAATGGAGCACCTACATTCATCAAACAAACTCTTCTCAAGTTCAAGAGTAAAATAGACCACAACACAGTCATTCTAGGGGACTTCAACACACCTCTCTCACCAATGGATAGATCATCCAAACAAAAGCTAAACAAAGAAACTTTAAGCCTCCTTAAAACAATTAACAATTTAGACCTAACAGACATATATAGAATATTTCATCCCTCAGTAAACGAATACACTTTTTTCTCAGCAGCACATGGCTCCTTCTCCAAAATAGACCATATATTAGGTCATAAGGAAACTCTCAGCAAATATAAAAAAATAGAGATATTACCCTGCATTCTATCAGAACATAAAGAGATGAAATTGGAAATCAACGACAAAACAAGGATTAAGAAAAACTACTCCAACAACTGGAAGCTAAACAACATGCTACTGAATGAACAAGGGGTTGAAGAAGACATCAAAGAGGAGATTAAAAAATTCCTAGAGGTAAATGAGAACACAGATACAACGTATAGAAATCGCTGGGACACTATGAAGGCAGTAGTAAGAGGAAAATTCATTGCACTGAGTTCATTCCTTAAGAGGAAAAAAAACCAACAAATAAATGACTTAACATCACACCTCAAAGCACTAGAAAAAGAAAAAACAGACCAACACCAAGAGCAGTAGAAGACAGGAAATAATTAAAATCAGAGCAGAAATTAATGAAATTGAGACTAAGGAAACCATTCAAAGAATTGACAAAACTAAAAGTTGGTTCTTTGAAAAAATAAACAAAATTGACAGACCCTTAGCAATGCTAAGAAAAAGAAGAGAAAAAACTCAAATTACTAACATTCGTGATGAAAAAGAGAATATCACAACAAACACCTCAGATATACAGAAGATAATTAGAAATTACTTTGAAAACTTGTATTCTAATAAAACAGAAAATATTGAAAACATTGACAGATTTCTTGAGTCGTATGATTTGCCTAAACTGGAAATGGAGGCTATACACAACCTAAACAGACCGATTACAAGCGAAGAAATAGAAGACGTCATCAAAAAGCTACCAACAAGGAAAAGTCCAGGACCTGATGGGTTTACAGCCGAGTTCCATAAGACTTTCAAAGAAGAACTAATACCAATGCTCTTCAAACTATTTCAAGAAATAGAAAAAGAGAGAGCTCTTCCAGACTCTTTCTATGAGGCCAATACCACATTAATTCCAAAGCCAGGCAAAGACACATCCAAAAAAGAAAACTTCAGGCCCATATCTTTAATGAACATAGATGCAAAAATCCTCAACAAAATCCTGGCAAATCGAATACAAAAACATATCAAAATGATAGTGCACCACGATCAAGTGGGGTTTATCCCAGGGATGCAAGGCTGGTTCAACATTCGGAAATCAATAAACATAATACATCACATCAATAGACTTAAAGACAAAAATCATATGATCATCTCAATTGACACAGAAAAAGCATTTGACAAAATACAACACCCCTTTATGTTCAAAACACTGGAAAAACTAGGAATATCAGGAACATATCTCAACATTATAAAAGCTATTTATGTAAGGCCCCGAGCTAACATTATCTTAAATGGAGAAAAATTGAAAGCATTCCCTCTAAAAACTGGAACAAGACGGGGATGCCCCCTTTCACCACTGCTATTTAACATAGTACTGGAAACTCTGGCCAGAGCAATTAGACAGACGAAAGAAATTAAAGGGATCAAGATAGGAAAAAAAGAGCTCAAATTAGCACTATTTGCTGATGACATGATAATCTACCTAGAAGACCCAAAAAACTCTACCAGAAAACTTTTACAACTAGTAAATGAATTTGGCAAAGCTGCAGGATACGAAATCAATACACATAAGTCAAAGGCATTTTTGTACATCAGCGACAAAGACTCTGAAAGGGAAATAAAAAAATAAAAAAAAAAACCTGGGAATCAACCTAATGAAAGAGGTGAAATACCTCTATAACAAAAATTATAGAACACTAAAGAAAGAAATTATAGATGAACTCAGAAATGGAAAGACCTACCTTGCTCTTGGATAGGTAAAATTAATATTGTCAAAATGGCCATACTACCAAAAGCATTATACAGATTTTAATGCAATTCCAATCAAAATCCCAATGTTATTCTTCAAAGAAATAGAAATAGCAGTCATGAAATTCATCTGGAAAAATAAGAGACCCAGAATAGCCAAAGCAATCCTGAGCAAGAAAAGTGAAGCAGGGGGCATCACCATACCGGACTTTAAATTATACTATAGAGCAATAGTAACAAAAACAGCATGGTATTGGCACCAAAACAGACTGGTGGACCAATGGTACAGAATTGAGGACACAGAGACTAATACATATAATTTCAGCTATCTTTTTTTTTAAATAATTTTTAATGTGTACAACTCATAGTGCATGAATTTAGCATCTTTTTACATACAACTGTTTGTATACAAAGTATATTCGTACAATTCAGGTCTTCAATCATGCATTTAGGAAAATGAAATCCGTCTCATTCAACCACCTTTTCTTTTTTTTTTTTTTTTTCCTTTTCTCCCCCTACCTCCCCCCTTGCTCCCTCCCTTACCCTTCCTTCCCTTTGACCATTCTAGTGTTCCTCTAGTCCTCCTATGTACCCCCCCCCCCCATCCAACAATACTATGAACTAGCCTCCTTATATCAGAGAAAACATTTGGTACTTGGATTTTTGAGACTGACTAACTTCACTTAGCATTATGTCTTCCAACTTCATCCATTTACCTGCAAATGCCATTAATTTATTTTCTTTTATTGCTGAGTAAAATTCCATTGTGCGTATATACCACATTTTCTTAATCCACTCATTTACTGAGGGACATCTAGGTTGGTTCCACAACCTAGCTATTGTGAATTGCGCAGCTACAAACATTGAGATAGCTGTGTCACTGTAATATGCTGTTTTTAGGTCCTTTGGGAATAGACCCAGGAGTGGGATGGCTGGGTCATAGGGTGGCTCCATTCCCAGTTTTCCAAGAAATCTCCATACTGCTTTCCATAATGGTTGCACCATTTTGCAGTCCCACCAGCAATGTATGAGTGTGCCTTTTCCCCCACATCCTCTCCAACATTTATTGTTGCTTGTGTTCTTGACAGCTGCCATTCTGACTGGAGTGAAGTGAAATCTAAGAGTAGTTTTGATTTGCATTTCTCTAATTGCCAGCGATGTTGAACATTTTTTCATGTATTTGTTAATTAATCGTGTATCTTCTTCTGAGAGGTGTCTTCTCAATTCCTTAGCCCATTTATTGATTGGGTTATTTGTTTTTTTGGTGTAAAGTTTTTTGAGCTCTTTATATATTCTAGAAGTTAGTGCTCTGTCTGATGTGCATGTACTAAATATTTGTTCCCAATTAGTTGGCTCTCTATTCACCTCACTGATTGTTTCTTTTGCTGAGAAGAAGCTTTTTAGTTTAAATCTATCCCATTCATTAATTATTGGTAATAATTCTTTTTTGTTGTTGTTGTTATTTATTTATTTATTCATAATGTGCAAGTATATCATCTTTTTACATACAACTACTTGTATACAAAGTATATAAGTACCACTCAGATCTTTAATCATGCATTTAGGATAGTGATATCCATCTCATTCAACCACCATCTTTAAATTATACTATAGAGCAATAGTAACTAAAACAGCATGGTATTGGCACCAAAACAGACGGGACGGGTGGACCAATGGTACAGAATTGAGGACACAGAGACTAATACATATAATTTCAGTTATCTTATATTAGACAAAGGTGAAAAAAATGTACAGTGGACCTCTTCAATGGTACAGAATTGAGGACACAGAGTGGACAAGGACCTAAATACACAATACGCCTAATATAAGCTCCAATTTCAGTTTATCTTATATTAGACAAAGGAATGGGATAGAAAAAAAGCAAAAGTACAGTGGAGAAAGGATAGCCTCTTCAACAAATGGTGCTGGGAAAACTGGAAATCCATATGCAACAAATTGAAATTAAAAATAAAAAACCCTTATCTCTCACAGCATGAGGATGTGGGGAAAAAGGCACACTCAACTGCAAAATGGTGCTCAATTCAAAGTGGATCAAGGACCTAGGACACAGCCACTTCAATGTTTATAGCAGCACAATTCATAATAGCTAGGTTGTGGAACCAATTAGACCAGAGACAAATACACCTAATAGAAGAAAAAGTAAGCTCCAATTTGGTTGAATAAGATGGATATCCAACATGTCGGTGGATTAGGCCCAACAAGTTCCTTAATAAGAATCCTGTAGCACAAGAATTACTACCAATTTCCAAGAATTAATGAATGGGATAGATTTAAATAGATTTAAACTAAAAAGCTTCTTCTCAGCAAAAGAAACAATCAGTGAGGTGAATAGAGAGCCAACTAATTGGGAACAAATATTTAATACATGCACATCAGATAGAGCACTAATTTCTGGAATATATAAAGAACTCAAAAAACTTTACACCAAAAAAACAAATAACCCAATCAATAAATGGGCTAAGGAATTGAGAAGACACCCCTCAGAAGAAGATACACGATTAATCAACAAATACATGAAAAAATGTTCAAATCGCTGGCAATTAGAGAAATGCAAATCAAAACTAAGATTTCACTTCACTCCAGTCAGAATGGCAGCTGTCAAGAACACAAGCAACAATAAATGTTGGAGAGGATGTGGGGAAAAAGGCACACTCATACATTGCTGGTGGGACTGCAAAATGGTGCAACCATTATGGAAAGCAGTATGGAGATTTCTTGGAAAACTGGGAATGGAACCACCCTATGACCGAGCCATCCCACTCCTGGGTCTATTCCCAAAGGACTTAAAAACAGCATATTACAGTGACACAGCTATCTCAATGTTTGTAGCTGTGCAATTCACAATAGCTAGGTTGTGGAACCAACCTAGATGTCCCTCAGTAAATGAGTGGATTAAGAAAATGTGGTATATACGCACAATGGAATTTTACTCAGCAATAAAAGAAAATAAATTAATGGCATTTGCAGGTAAATGGATGAAGTTGGAAGACATAATGCTAAGTGAAGTTAGTCAGTCTCAAAAATCCAAGTACCAAATGTTTTCTCTGATATAAGGAGGCTAGTTCATAGTATTGTTGGATGGGGGTACATAGGAGGATTAGAGGAACACTAGAATGGTCAAAGGGAAGGGAGGGTAAGAAAGGGAGCAAGGGGGGAGGGAGGGGGAGAAAAGAAAGAAAAGGTGGTTGAATGAGAAGGATATCATTTTCCTAAATGCATGATTGAAGACCTGAATTGTACAAATATACTTTGTATACAAACAGTTGTATGTAAAAAGATGCTAAATACATGCACTATGAGTTGTACATATTAAAAAATTATAAAAATCAAATTTAAAAAAAGAAATAGATTCCACCTCTTTAGTGACCTGAACCACCAAGCCACATGGCAAAGGAAATGGCTACAAAGACATACAAAGCCACAAATATTTTTAATGATTCAAAATTTATTATCTTGGATACATAATGCTATTAATTTATTTATTGTCCAAGATGAATAATTGTAGATATGCATTTTAAAATACACTTAAAATTGATGAGTTGTATATATATATGAACTGCTTATAATGGGCTCAGAGGTTGCCAAAAGTTTATAACTCTCTGTTCTCTAATCAGCACTAAGGATGTCTTAATTTTTAAGTTAAAACCATAATTTCTTAATGAGACCAAACTGGAATGTAAATATCTAAGTATCAAGCTTTTCTGGTAAGTGACCATTTTTATCATTTGTTGGAGAAAAAAATCAATGATATATTATTATTGGGTACATTGGTTTTTGGAGGGGTGTACCAGGTATTGAACCCAGGGGTGCTTAACCACTGAGACACATCCTGACACTTTTTATTTTATTTTATTTTTAATTTAGAGACAGGGTTTTGCTAAGTTGCTTTATGGCCTCGCTAAGTTGCTGAGGCTGGCTTTGAACTCGCAATCCTCTTGCCTCAGCCTCCTGAGCCGCTGAGATTACAGGCATGTGCCACTGTACCTGACTACTGAATGCATTTTAAAACCATAAAAAATACCACAACAGAACAGGAAGAAATACCTTCCATAGCCATAAGCAATCAGAGTGAACTACAAAACTATTTATCTTCAACTCTTAGGTTGAAATGTCAAATTTCCAACTTTAAAATGGCTTATGCTCTTTAGGTTAGAGTCTGGCCAAGTGCTAATAGTAGTTTTTCAGTGAAAAAATTCTCTTTAAGTCCTGAGTTTGTGTCTAACCTGAATGTTGATGACTCTCACAGATCCATCAAATACCTGCTGCCAAGGCCAATAACTTAAAATTGGGAATCAAGGATTTCTAAATTGCAGGAAATAAGGGAAAAGAAAAGAAACTGACAAGATGAGAAAATGGACCAATAGGTCAGGTTATCCACCACAGAGTCAGGTGACCAGATGACCTTCCTGGAAGATGACTTGGGAAAGATTACAGAAACTATCATTCCTATAGTTCACATGAAAAAAAAGTCTGATTAATATTAAAATGTTTTGTTTATTATTTCAAAGCTTAGGATAACTTCTTTAAAAATACACCTAAAATTAGTGAGCTACAAATGTGCTCTTTGACATTATGTCCTCTATAGACAATGAAAATTTAGATAAACAAGTAATGGTCAATGTTATGGACTGAATGTTTGTGGTCCACTCAAAATTCATATATTGAAGCCCTCACCCTCAATTTGGAGGTAGGGACTTTGGGAAATAATTAGTTTTAGATGAGGTCATGAAGTTGGGGCCTGATGATAGGAGTAGTGCCCTTATAAGAAGAAGATAAAATGGAGCTTCTGTCTGCCCCTCCCCACCACAAAATAAGGATACAGCAAGAAGGTGGCCATCTGCAAGTCAGACTGCAGGACCTCACCAGGAACCTTGTCTACCAGCACCCTGATCTTGGACTTTCCAGCTCTCAGAACTATGAGAAATAAATGTCCTTACTTTAAGCCACCAGTCTATGATATTTGATATAGCAGCCCAAGAAGACTGAAGAAGTCGGCAAGTGTGTGAAAAGAGCTTATGAAAACACCTTTGTCCTGAGAATCAGCAGTGTGCAGATTCTGCAGAGAGCAGACACTTGGTCACAAGTTCTTGTTAGGAAATGTGGTCATTCTGCATTGCAAAGCAGCATGGCAAACCTTATTGGCTAATGTGAGTAAACAGAAACCAAAGTGTCTTGGTGGAGAAAATTATCCTAGAAATGAATATGATTTAAATTAAATATTGCTATTTGCTATTTGCAAGATGTTGGGTTGTGAACTGCATGGTGCATTAGTTCGAGAATTGCTGTAACAAATTATCACAAAACTTGGTAACTTTAAACAACAAAAAATTATTCTCTCACAGTTTTGGAGACTCCAGGTATTTGGAATCAAGGTGTCAGCAGAGTCTTGCTTCTTCCAAAGGCTCTAGAGGAGAATCTTCCCTTGACTCTTTCAGTTTCTGGTGGTTCCAGACAATCCTCAACTTGTAGATGCTCCAACCTCTTCCCACGGACTTCCCCTCAGTGTGCCCTCTCTTTTTCTGTCTCCTCTAAGGACTTTTGTTGTCAGATTTAGGACTCTCCTAGATAATAATCCAGCAGGATCTCAAGATCCTTAATTATATCTGTAAAGGCCTTTTTACATATAAGGTCACATTCACAAATTCTAAGTGGACATATCTTTTTTCTTGGGGGGAGGGGACATAATTCGTCTTACTTTATGGTAAAGAACATGGTAAAAACAAAGTAGAGAATATGAGTAATGGAAGCTCAAAATTATCTTATTAAAGATATTTAAAATAAAATAGAATGTTGCTCAGTTCAGTGGTGCATGCCTGTAATCCCTAAGACTTGGGAGACTAGGGCAGGAGGATTACCAAATTCTAGGCCAGCCTGGGCAATTTAGTAAGCCTTTGTCTCAAAATAAAATAAAAAGGCCTGGGGATGTATCTCAGTGGTAGAGCACCCACGGATTCAATCCCCTATACCACCAAAATGAATGAAATAATTAATTAAAATTAAAAAGTAAAATAGGCTGGATGCAGGGGCACATGCCTATAACCTCAATGGCTTGGGAGGTTGAGGCAGGAGGATCACAAGTTCAAAGTTAGTGTCAGCAACTTAGTGAGGTCCTAAGCAACTTAGCAAGACTCTGTGTCTAAATTAAAAATAAGAAGTGTCTGGGAATGTGGCTCAGTGGTCAAGCACCCATGGGTTCAATCACCCACATTAAAAAAAAAAAAAAAAAGTAAAATAGATTGCTATCTGTGTGTGTGTTTACTGTCTACCTGAGAGAAAGGAAAACTGACAGAAAGGCCCTGCAAGTCTACTCCCCACTTTATTATATGGTAAGTTGGGGACAAATTTTATGTTTTACTTGGTAGACAGCAAATAATTTATTTTGGTTGTGTCTGGGATCCCCCAATTAGTATAATCTCTTATAATTGGATACATGTCATGTTTAATATCTTAGTTTTGTTTGTTTTAACTTGGAGGAAGAGAAAAAGGGGATAATCTGGTATGACAGCAAGTAGGGAAAATCTCTGCCTGACTGTGAGTCACCCTTTTAGATGACAATGAAATTATCTGACTTAAGGGACTGGGCTGTGTTTCTCTCTGGGTTTCTGTAGGCCTCCTACCAAGTCAGAGGGAGGGACAGAAGCTCCTGCTCCCTCCATCCCTTGTCTCTCTTGCTGTCAGAGTGAACGCACAAACTCTTTGGTTTTCCTTATTACTTAGAACCCTCATGTAAGAGAATAAAGAAGTATGTCTGATTTTATGATCTATTAGAACTTTATTATTTTCATCTTTTTGCAATCTTTTGAAGCTGTAAACAACTATTGAAAGACACCATTTCAAATTCAAGATCTCAGAGTCAGTGGTGTTAATTTGGGAGTCTAGGCTCCTTCCCCTGAAATTCAGTGTGGAGCTTGGTATTTTTGTGAATGTTTTTGTGGAGCGGTCCATTTGTCATCACATTCCCAATGAATTTCATTACCTGAAAAATGTAATATCCACAGGTTGGCTCAGTGCCGTGAACCATCAGTCTACTGTTGACCTTCGGGAAATTCTTTAGTTATCATGTGCAAAACTACTATCTACATGGGGTGATAGGGTTGATCAACTTTTTAAAAAACAACAGGAAAAGAAAACAACAAACCAGAACTTTTGATTCAAATGTAAGACAAATGCCCTGAGGAAGAACACCGTGGTAGCCACCAATGCAGGAGGCAGATTTTCCCACTGAGCCCACAAGGGTGACTTCTTGGGGTAGCTGCTTAATTAGGGATTCAAACATTCATCAGTTCATTTCAACTCACATCTCAGAGAGCAACTACTTGAACTTGACTGAACACTTCCCTCCTCCAGGTGAACTGGCTACTTTCTCAAATCTGTCCCCGATGGTTCTAATATAGCTTCTTCCAACTTCTATATTTTAATTGATTGCATACTTTCTCTATGCTTCATATTTTAGAACCTATCATGTCTCATTCATTTTTGTACGTAAGCATTTTTAGAGTTTTAAAAATATTTGTTAAGTGAATTTCATAAGTGGATGTATGAATGAATGTATGAATGAATGGATAAATGACAAATACTAGTTGTCTACGGATAGAAGTCTCATTATAACCACTCAGAACTGTCCAAATGAGAAGGCTAAAAACCACCAACCACCCTCCCTGCCTGTCTTAAGAGGGGACTGAACTGAGCCTTCAGCCTAACTGAGAAACAAACTGTACAAGGAAAAGAGTTCATATCTATTCTCTTTCCTTGAAGAATATCCAGAATGAGACGTGGGTGCCCTGTGGCTGCAGAGAACTACTATATCCAATATAGACCTTAACTTCTGAGATAGTCATCTCAAGAAACATTTGCATGTCATTCCTGGGAAAAGGACTATCCATGCAGTGCCACAGAAGAATCAGGATAAAATTTAACTCTTTGTTTCCACTTGGGGCTGGCCACTGAACGTGGCCATTCTGGGAAGGGATAGCAGCCTTGTCATCTTTGTGCCTATTGGACATGATAATTTTCCCATTTATAATACTGGAATAGTCCTGGTACTTATGGAAATGACAAGAAACTTAAAAATAAAGTATAAATACACAAACCCCCAAACTGCATCTTTACAGTGGCTTAGACCAAGAAACCTCAGAGTCATTTGTTCTTCTCTAAATCTCACATCCAAAATATAATCCATTAAAAATAAATACAATCCACAAGCAAATCGTGTCAGTCTTGAAAATATGCCCATAATCTTACCACTTCCTGCCACCTTTACAACTACCACCCTTGCAGAAGATAGCATCATCTCCCTCCTGACTGAGATACCCGCCTAATCATCTCCTGTCTCCAGCCCATGTTCCCCTATAGTCCATGCTCAGCTAAGCAGCCAGAATGATCATCTTCAGTCAGAACATATTCTGCCTATGCTCAAAACCAGCTTTTCCCATCTCACGTGGAGGAGATGCCAAGTTCTCACAACGTCTTCAAGCTTCCAGGTGGTCTACTCTGCTTTACCTCTTATAGTCTCCCCTCTTTCAGTCTACTCCAGCCTGTGTTTTCCTTGCTGTTTCTTGAAGCTTACATTTCCCCAAGTCAAGTAGAACCTTATTTTCCAACAGAACTAGAGATGAATCAAATTGCTGACCTTGCCTTTCTGACTGAGAGCCCCTGGTCCAGTATATTCTGAAGGGTCACAAACCCAGGCCACTCTCAGAGCAAGAGATTTCTGCTCTTTCCCAAGGTTTATGGGACTAAAATCAAATGTTAAGTCCACCCTGACATAGACCATGGCTGGCCCTTTGTGCCTGAGTTTTCTGGGAGTAGACTTGACTTGGTCAAGCAAATGAGCATGCAAGCACTTGAGAGAGGAAAAGAGTATATATTCCAATATATTCCAAGTATATATTCCAAATATATTCCAATAAACCACAGGGCTGGATTTTAATCACCTTTCTGCTAGTTAATTCTATTTTACAGATACAGCATCCCTGGCCAGAGTTTGCTGACTGCGTGTTACGCAAGCGGCACATCAGAACCAAACAATTTACTCTTGAAAAAATGACCAACCTGGGGCTGGGCATATAGCTTCATGGTAGCGTGCTTGCCCAGCATGGTAGGTCATCCCTGGTTTGATCTCCAGCTCTGAAACAACAACACACACACACAAAAAGAAAAACCCAAACCATGGGACTGGAAAGACAGAATCCAAGGGCAGAACAAGTCATCATAGAAATGTTTTATTAATCAAATATATTTACATTTCTTGGTCAATGATCTCTAAATGTGTGCCTGTTTTTCATTTAACTACAATGCAGTCCTGGTAGATTCTATCACATGAATACAGGCAGCATGCATGATCTCATTGGTCTTTTGCAGTTTTTTCCCTTTTCAAGATGTGAGTTTAACGAGGTTTAAAAAGGTGAGCAGATTGTTTATTGCTCTAACTTCGGATAGTCCCTCTCATCTCATCAGTAGCCCTTGCAGCAAGCTGTCATTCTCCTTGACACCCACAGTGACTTTCTCCTCATTCTCTTAACTGGCTTTTTAAAATTTTCCAAACTTCAGGAAGAAAACTGAAACTGGGCGCTGGGGTTGTGGCTCAGCAGTAGAGTGCTCGCCTGGCATGTCTGCGGCCCGGGTTCGATTCTCAGCACCATGTAAGAATAAAACGCATTGTGTACAACTAAAGCAGATAAATAAATATTAAAAAAAAAAAAAACTGAAAGTGAGCATTCACCCAGCCATTTTATTTTGGTGGGAAGTTGGAGAGAGACATGTCTCTTTTCCAATAAGAAACAATTTACAGTAAATTTAAAATAATCATATTTAGGAAACTTACACAATGCCCTGATAGCATCTAAACATACTTCTATCAGCATATGTAAGAGCTGGATGCCTTCCCCTTAGTAAAACCAAATAAATTAATTAGGGGACATTAGGTTTTCAAAATAATTTGCCAATCTGAGTCAAAGTCTTCCTTCAAACCTTAGCCACCACATTGGTTTTTGCATTTTGAACCAGGGGAAGCCACTTTCATTAAGTACTTGGCACTTCCAAGAAGAATTTGCCTCTGTTTTTGCTACTTCACTTTCTCTGAATTGAGATAACTCTGAGAATGTGTGCTTGATTGTTCAGAGAAAGTGAGACTACAGGGCTGATTCTGTTAGCATTAGCGCTCCAGTGTGGATTAACACAACTGCATTGGTAGACATTTGGTCTAAAATGGCTGCTCTCCTAAACGTGGGAATCACCTGCTGTGGCAGGATTTTTTTTTTTTTTTTTTAAACACAAAAGAGTTCTGCTGTAGAAATGTATCTTCAATTTGTTAAGTTTATACCAAGATTGTTCTTGGTCAAGAGTAACATGCCAAGCTTTCGGGAAGAAAGACAACACCAGGGATGTTTTATAAGGCAGGAAACAGGAAATACCAACTTAGGAGGCTGCCATGTTCAACTGACTCAGAAAACTTATTCGCTGTTTTAACAAATGTGCCTGTTAGAATCTGGAGGAAGGTTGCCTGCACTGTGGTTTCAATACTACAGTAAAAATTGCCTGGTAACAGAGCCAGTTGGTGAAGAAATATTGTAAACTTACTTTTTGAACAAACTTCATAAACATCTAGATTATGCCCAGGAACTTCAACCAGGTCCTTGAGTACCCCATGCATGTAACTACAATATTTATGCCTTTGACGAATGGAACCTATAATGACTGCAGTCTTTTTCCCTCACTGCTTTAAACCAACAGCCTAACCACATAAGCCCATATTCTTAATGGACACAACTGTATAATTACTCCATTGATGCCTGAAAAGTAACTCACTTAGCATTCAGTCAGAACAAAGAAATAACATTAGATTTCACGTAGCGCTGTTCAGGATGTGTTTTCACTTGTCAATAGTGTTCAAGCCTTCTTCTCTTTGGCCACTCTCCAACATAACTGCCCTTCCCTCCTGTTGCCATTTGTCCTGATGTGTTTCACACACTTGAGAGGGTTATTTTTTTTTAATGTGGAATTTTAGTTGCGTATTTAGAAAAACAAAAAGTGCCTGCCAGCTATGAGATGTTTGAAATTTTGCTGCCCAGCAACATAGAACCGGAGATTACAGAATCAGCCATGACAATGATGCATAGTTTCAGTATTCTAGCATCGTTTTCACAAACACATTTTATAAGTAAATTATAATTTGTTAATTTCAAAAAAGTTCTTGTTCTCACAAAGAAGGTTTGCAAAAGGAAGCATTTTTTCTTTTATAAAAATGACATGGTTTTGGAGGGGTAGAAAAGATGTTGCTTGAGATCATATTGTTAAGTATATAGGAGAAGGAGACAATGATGTTACCTTTGTTACAGAATAATTGAGGATTAAGTTAGATAATCCATGTGAAGCAGTTAGAACAGTGCCTGACAAGTAATTGCATAAGGTAAGTTACAATCATTATCAGCATCTCCATCAACATTTCAGGGAATAAACTCAGAGTTTCCTTATTGTTTCATTAAAAGTCACTCAACAGATTCTTTGCTAACTATAAAGGTAGTATCTTCAGTACGCAGGGAAGACAATGTATAGTTTCATGGCTTCACCTTGTTTTCTATTTCTGGTTTTTGTCATTTTACATATTGATCTGATGAACCATCTGCCATTATGACTTAAAAAAGGAAACTGAATTTTTTAAATATTATACCCAACCTGGATTATAGGCTAAGCATCTGTGGCAATGCTTCCAGAGATACAACAATATTCTTTTCCGTTTGACTCTCTCTGATCAGTTCTACATGGTAGCTGATCTTTGGGTTTGTAGAATTTAATTTGGAGGAGGACTGAAATATGTGCTCTTCCCAGGGCTTTGTTGTTATCTTGTGGCAGTTCAGATAAATACCAGCAATGAGAAAACCTCAAACGCTGGGTGATACGTACCCAAACATCTATTCACTTTATAAAGTGTCTCCAAAGTTATCTACCTCAAAAGGATCCTGACAAAGGAATGACATTTCCAGAACCTACTGTTATCACTTAAAGAAGCATATTCCTTAGAGTTGTTCCAGATTTGATGTCAGAAATTAGCCTGGTGGAAGTAAAATTAAATTCACATCAAGGACTTCATTTGTTTCTTTTGGACTGGTTTCTTTAGGCATGTGAAATGGTCATAGGAGAGCAGTGAGTTGCCCCTGAACACGGGGGATGGATGCTCAGAGTGACCACCGGCTCCACTCTGCTCTGACATGCCCTGGTTTGTGAGATGTACCATGTTTCCCATTTCATACAACTCAGTTGATACTGCATTTTATTTTCTTAAATTAGTGCAAAACAAATATAGTAATAATGTTACTTCTACTCTGAAAACCAATTGAATATTAGTTTCTTACTCCAACAACTCTAATAACCAGTTACCAGCCATCAGTTAGGCAATGGTGTACCCAGAGCCTCAGAGGATGGGACTACCGAAGAGGAAGATCCTCCAATTTTAATTTCTAAGGAGTTTTATGGTGAGATTAAAATACTAAATTTAACCAAGCAACCGCTATTTGGAAGCCACTGATGAAGACAGCGCTCTCGAATGCACCTGAGTACAGGGAGGAGCATTCTGAAGCAGACACCAGGGAGTCCCCACCTCTAGGAGCACCACAACCACACACTGGGGCCAGGAGCTGCATTGGCTGGGCTTGTCACAAAGGAAGCACCTCAGACCCATTCTGGGTCTGCAGATTTCCTTCCCTGAGTAACTCTAGCCCTGTTCCCATTTGTTGTGTTATCACTGGAATAGGGTTGTAAAAACCTAGGACTTTAGCCCTAGTCCGATTTCTTGATATTGTTAAGAACCAATAGCCTGGTGGGCCAACCAAAGACAATCAAGCTGTGTCTCTGAATTTGTTTTTAAACATATTATTCTCAGTTCCCTTGCTGAGTTTTTATGTGTCAGATTTTCTCCATTGCAGAAATCTCTGTGATTACACTGAGAAGATGGTCCAAGGGAATACTCATGCTATTACCTGGTCACTTAGGAGAATATTATTTCCTCACCAATAATTACTTAAATAATGATACTTATAGTGAACAACTACAATGGGTGTTGATACAAATCAAGAGTTCAGTAAATATATGTGGAATAAATAAATGAAACAATGAACCAATCAATTGATGATAAAACTAATGAGTTGGTAAATGTCTATAACTATTTGTATATCTGGTCAAGAATGAAGTTTTTCCAAGGTACAACCCAAGAAATTGTAATCCCTGTGAGACAAAGTGTATCATAATCTTTTCTGTTACATGTAGTTTCTCAACAAGGCTACATGTGAATGAGTATTCAATACAAATTTGATAATTGAACCAAATTGCATAAATTTCACAAGAGTAAACCCTACAGCTTTAATTACCCACACAATAACTTTATAAAAACATATCTGCCCTGAAAATAAGTAATTTTAAAAATAAAAACAAAATCCAAAGGAAAAGCTTATCTGGGGGGAAAAAAAAGAACACTTGTTGGGGAAAGTATTTACCTTTTCTTTAGGTTACTGGGATTTTTCTAGAAATGTTGTTCCACCTCTCCTTCCCTACACTATGTTTTTTACCTCGCATTACCCTTAGGCTTTACGCTAGGTTTACGCTAGGATGGAAAGTCTTATTCTAAAAGAAAAAAAAAAAAATCTGCCCCATTGATCAAAAAGGGTTAAGAAAGATTGCTTCAAGAGCCAACCTATAATCCCAACACACACCTGTAACCCCAATGACTGGAGGGGGTGCTGAGGCAGGAGGATCACAATTTCAAGGCCAGCATCAGCAATTTACTGATACCCTAAGCAACTCGGTGAGACTCAGTCTCAAAATAAAAAGGGCTGGGAATGTAGCTCAATGGTAAAGTGCTCCTGAGTTCAATCCCCAGTTCCAAAAAAAAAAAAAAAGAAAAGAAAAAGAAAAAGAAAAAGCCAAACCCTGATTCATTTCTGACAGTTCACATTTCTCATCTTAGATATTCTGTTTATTCCATGACTCAGAGCTTTTACTCTCTTTATGCCATTATAAGGTAGGAAGTTGCTAATAAGGAAAATGGGCAAATCTTTACAAATGTAGTTTCTACCACTCATTTACTGTGTACTAAGGGATTATGTGTACATTTTGAATAGAAACAGTTGAAGCCTTTCTGTTGTTGGGAAATTTCAAGAAGAAATCTGCTTCCCAGTACCCACATTGATTAAAAGTCTTTGGGACCCAAATGATATCAGTACCTGCTCCAGGGCTCCAAGCCACTTTGCCGGTACAGGTCTGTGTTATAGACAGAAGGCCTGGGCAGTCTGCTGGAAGCTGGCAATGGCTCAGAAATGTGAAAACCGTGAATGTCCCCAAATGTGTGGAAAATTACAGTATCCAATTTTGTTTGTTTTGTTATGAGAATGTTTTCTGACCAAAGTTGGTTGAATACATGTGAAAAAAAATTTTTATTAATAGTAGAGGAGAAAAAAAGACTTAAATGGAGAATATTAGAAGAATCTTTTGGTAGAGGTTACTGCCACATTTGGTGGGAGTTTGAGACCAGCTAGCAAAGCCATTAGAGTGGCAGAGATTGTAGCTATGGAGACTCTTTCCATGCCAGATATCAAGGAAGGCGATGTCTCATTCCTGCAGGTGCAACCCAGGACACCTGAGTGGAATGCTTTGTGTTCAATCAGGAAATGGAGCAATGGATGAGCTGATTTTTCTCACTAAGAAAATATTAGAAACACGAAGTCCCTTCTTATTATTTTCAAAAAAGTTCATCCAAATGGTACAGCTTTAGAACAATAGAACAGTTTGCTCATCTGCATAGCTGACCATCCTTTTTTTTTTGGGGGGGGGCAGGTTTCAGGTAAATGTGGCTACAATTTATTCACCTTTCCCAGTGACAGACATAGCTGGCAAAAGTCATCATGACTTTCGGCAGGGAATGTAAAGTCTCTACCTACTGAAGAGAAGACTTTCAGTCAGCAATAGTTGCATAGTAGCACAGATCGCTTACTATTTCCAGAACCCAGAGCCAATAAGAACTGCAGAGAAATTCCATGTGAATGATTTGAGATTAGGCAAGAGAGGTCAGAATTAGCCAAGTTTCTTTTTGTGGCTCACAATGCTAGAGATGATTCTAACTACAAACATGGTTAATGAGGCCCAAGAAGCAAAATTAAAAGAGAAAAAAAGATTGTCGGAGAACCAAATACACAGTAAAAGATTAAACTGAACCACACAGTATTCTTGCCTTTCAGTAGTGAGTTCCTTTTTTTTTTTTTTTTTTGAGGGAAGACAAGAGAGTTGAATTAAACAAGGAGTTCCTTAACAGCTGTGCCTTGCTAACCGGTGACCAAGAAATCTACAAACAGAAGGTGTTGTCAAATACTCTAAATAAACTGTTCAGCTCTCTCTCAACTGGCCATAGAGGTAGACTCAGCCTCTGAGTCACTGCTGGGTGCTAATGGATCAAGAGCTTCAGGAGACATCATTTCTTCCTGACAGGGCACTGTTTCATGGAATGTGATCCAATTTTATCAAGCACCATTGGTGAAACACCAAAAGGCTAGCTGAAGTTCAACTCACTTTCCAGGCACTCAAAGAGCAGTGAAATTGTGTGATGATCCTTTCGCTTTTGATGAATCTATATGGAGAGAGGAAAGGTAATTCCTATTGATAAAATTGGCTGCTCCCGGGCAATCTGGTCTAACCACAACCCCCTCGGTGGTTCCTCCTCTCAATGTTTCCTTGTCTGACCTATTTTCACCCATTTTTGCAGAAATGCTCCTGCCATATTCTGGAGTGAGGAAAGGGGCCTCTTGGGCTTCACCTGTATAAGGAAGGAAGATGAAGGTGCCTAAACTGAAGCTGTTGACAGTGAGCGCAGCACCACATTTGGTCACATATTCATCCATTGCAAAGAAAGAACAAAAGGAAAAATTACTTGAAGCCTAATACCTTATATTCAGCCTCAGACCGAAGAACTTTATTTCCATTTTCTTTTTCTTTTTTTTTTTTAAGCTAAAATGTTATTGAAAACAAAATTTTCTCAACTAGCTGCTTCGGAACAATGTACTGTATTATGAAGCTCCAAACATTTTAAATGTTGTTTGAAATCCTAACAGGACAAAGTCAGTCCCCCACTTCCTCCTCTGAATTTGGAAACTGAAACCATTTTCTTCCTGTCCCAGGCTTTCCTGCATCAGGATCAGGCTGTTGGATGGAAGGAGTCGCGTGAAAGTGCACGAGAAGTGACACTACGGAGACGGCTGCCACTGGAGCTGCAGATGGTGTTTCCTTAGTGAGGGTCTCGCTTCTGCTTCCAGGGTCCCCGCTGGGGCAGCCAGTATCCGGCTAGGTCAAACCAAAACAGCAGGAAGAAAGGCTGCACAATGGGTCTTGAACATGCTATGGAAAAAAGGTGCAACGAGAACCAAGTCCCTGTGCATTCTTAGTCACAACCGTGGGCAGAAGAACCCCTTTGATTCCTCCCTTTGGTATTAAATAACAATTTAAAAAAAGCTTTTTAGAAACAAAGCAAATACATGGTGGGACTGGAAATGTTAGCCATCCCAGGTTAGTTGTCCACTGAAATCAGTCTCATCCCTAGTCATAAATAAATAATCTCTTTCCTGGTCTGACTTCCATGCCAGGATCAATATCTCTTAACATCTTACTTATTTTATTACTGCTTTTGGTTTTCTGGGACTGATTGAAAGTTGCTCAGAGGAAATCTTTGGTTTTGCTTAAGTGTCCGTGACATTTAATCATGACTTTCCTTGCAGTTTAATTCCAACCAGTCAATCAGTTAATCCACTTCGATTGATTCTGGGCTCTCCGTTATTGGCTTGCACTCATTGGGCATCCGCTGGTGTCGGCTCAGCTGGGTGGCCTGCGTGAAGCTCCTCTCACACCTCTCGCACCTGGTGGAGGCAAGAGAGAAAATTGAGACCAGGGAGCGGGGCCTGCAGGGTGATGGGCTTCCTCTCATCCTGCCTAATCAGAACAGACACTCCAAAGTGGCTTCAGATTTTACCGGCTCAAGAGGTTTAATTGGTGGCTCCTTCCAAGGCCTGGATGCCTGGGATGGGACAAAGCCCGTCTGATGCAGAACAGAGGGATCTGTCAATAGGCAGGGGGAAGGTGATTTCTCCAGAGAGCCCTGTCCTGCTGCAGCTCTGATCACTGTCAGTTCAAATAGATAAAGAACAAAAAGAGATTTTTAGGAGTGAGCCATCAAAGCAGCAGCTTGTCTGCAGTTTTCTGCTCCGTAACCCCAAAGAGAAATTGATGACAAATAGAATTTCACCTGCTGCTAATTTAAAACCCAGAATTCTACTCCCCTCAGCACAACAGCCAAAGAACGATCATCTCAGAATTTGGAAACTAGTGAAAGCAATACATTAGTTTGCTGTTGACTAAGAGGAGCTGGGTGAGGAGGCTGCTTTTTTGCAAAAGCTAGCTTTAGTGTCACAGCCCAACCCAAATCTAGGATTAGGACAATTTACAAAACTAAGGTTCATGGTGGTGGTGGGAAGACTTAGAAAAAATGGAAATCAAGGGATATTTGTGTGATTTAAGAGATTCAACCCTACTGAAAGTACAGTAGAAATAGTGTACAAGTGGGCCGCTATTAAAGGCCTGTATGTCCGAGAAGAGAAAACTGGCTTCATACTTCAATAATATCTCCTCTCCTTAGCTTAAAAAAAAAAAAAAAAAAAAAAAAGGAAGAGATTGGAGACCCTGGAGTGCATCTCCATCTACCACACAAGCCTCACTTACTAGTTCAATGGCTATATGATCTAGAGAAAACAACACACACACACACACACACACACAACCTGGTGGAGGCTCCAGTGTTTCTATGGTATTGCTCCTGGCTGATTGTGACTATGTGTACACACACACCCCTCACAGTTGAACTGTGGCAGCAAGGTGGGCACAGCAACTTCCCCATCACTACCTTCCACATCTGGGCTGCGTAGAGCACTGGCACAGCCCCTACCAGGGCGCAGCAGCCACCTCAGCCATCCCATTAATGTCCTCTCCTCAAACCTCTGAAGGAAAAAATATTCAAGAGGAGCTGCAGACAGTTATATATCACAATCTCCAGTTCTCAGGTCCCTATGCTATTGGAGCTGTGGCAAAAGCCACCACAAGAAAGTCCCCATGCCCTATCACAGATGAGGAAGCCACATGTCCCATCATGTGGGGAGCATTCCCCCTTTCCTCCTCACTAGTAAACCATAGAAAGTGCCCTGCCACAAAAATAATCTCCTATAGAAATAGAGCATGCCCATCTGGTGTGGGGGTTCGGGCTTGTCTGTGAATGCTGGGAGGCTGGGGCTTCAGCCTGCACTTGGATTTTCCAGACTCTTGTGCCAGCTGAGTGTGTCAGGGTGAAGAAGTTGTGTTTCTTTGATTGTCTTTCAGGGAATATTTTTAGCAGCCTGTTCCACTGTTAAAAACTGCACTGTGATCTTGACAAATGTATAATGTCAGCTTTAATGTATCAGACCTATCAGCTCAATGAAAATAACTCAGAAGTATTGATCACCTAATGATTTTGGGTGTATTCATTAACGTCCGTGGGCAGCTCATCCCCTCTCCAGAGCTCCTGGAGTGCTGATGACATGTTAGCAACCACTGATTGTTTATTAGAAAACTGATTAGTTACTAGATTAGTGTGTCAAAATATAGTACCTTTCAACTACCTGACAAACTTTCAAATTATTATATTCCCTTTTTTTTTTTTTTTTTGAAGCTCTAGGATCAATTTCAAAGAGAGCAAAAGAGTTTGAACAATTGTGAGGAATGACACTTTACCTGGGCTCTGCTTCTGCACCCCACCCCCCCCTCCAATCTGTGTATTAAAATATGAATACTTCACAAATGGGAAGCTTAGTGCTTCAAATAAGGCAAAAGTGTATGTAACATTTAAATGCCCATAACAATGGAGACAGTAAGGGCAGAGTTACGCTTTTCTCAAGTGTTGGCCTGAACGTCTCACAGAGATATTGCATGCATGGAGCAATTTGTTGGAATAGGAAATTTTTCTGATCTATAGTGTACTTGCGAAGATCCCTGAAAGATCACCTCTAGTACCATCTTCCCAGCAAGTATGAGAGAAAACACATGTAGATGTGTTGAAACTGCCTGAATTTAGATCCTTTTCCCAGTGATTTCCCTTTTTTAAGGAAGGTGGGCTGCTAGAAATAATACCTATGTGGATTGAGAACTATAATGTAATTTGTATATTTGAGGAATTAAAGACAGCTAGATATAAAAATACATTTTTTAAGTAAGAGAAGGATCTTGGTTTTATGTTTATCATCTTAAAATTTTGGAGAAATCTCTTCCACAAAATATTTTTATAGCCTCATGAAATTCAACAGAAACACTGACTATATTCAAGTACCTTGCTTCTGGGGGGTCAGAGCCAGATTTTCGGTGACTTGGCATTTATTAGCTCTGAATTATAACCGCATGCAAGTGAAGGGGTTCGGGTATCTCTAAACCTGGACTTCATGGAATGTAGCAGGATAAGGAAGGAAAGAAAGAAAGATGCAGGGGACGAGCCTGGAGGAGAGAAATGCTCTTGCACATGGGGTCTTCCTTACTGTGCCTTCACTTGGCAGAGGTGCTGATGTTGTAGCTTTGAAGTAATACACAAGTGGAAAGTCTTCCAAGTATTTCAGCAAAAAGAAAGTACCCAACTTCCTACTGGCACAAGAGTCTTAGGCTTGATTTCCTTTTCAGTTTGAGATCCTCCTTCACTCAAATGTGCTGGTTGATTGGATTATATATACTGGAAGCTTAAAAAATGATATGAAGTTCTGTTACACAGAAAACATGCAAGAAGCTTTCTGTGCATCTGCAACATGTCACAAAATACTTGTTGAACTGAACCAAATTGCACATATGTGTGATGTGCTCAATGCATCTTTGCTGATTTGCTTGGATTCTATCTAGATCTTGTTCAACTGTTCGGCATCCTTCGGAATTTCCTTTGATTTTTTCTTTGTACTCAGCCAAACTGCTTTATTTGAGGCAAAACATAATGGGGAATATTTCCACTTGCTTCTAACAAGGACGAAGAACCCCTCTGTGGACAGTTCTGGGCTGCTTGTGCAGCTTCCCAGACCCAGAAGCCAGGCAGACATCAAGCAGCTCACATGGGTCCTCCCAGGCAGAGCAGAGTGGAGCAGACCAGCCCATCTGAAATCTTGAGACTCTGTGTTTAGGAAGAAAGGGTCCTCACCATAAAGAAGAATTTTCAGACTGCCAACTTCCCTCCCTCCCTTTCTTCTTTCCTGCAATAAAGTGCTTGGCCATTGCTGTTAAATGAAATGATGTCTTCCTTTCGCTCCTCATTCTCCACAAGTTCCAGTCTCACAGAACAAACCGAAAGCCAAGACCTTCAATATCATCTTTGATTTTTTTTCATTTTCCTATGTGCTCTTATATGTCAGAAATTCTAAGTCTATAGCCTAGGTTAGCTGTCAGTAGTCCCGCGATCTACCTAGAACTCAGGAGATAGAGTCTTCCAATGGGATTTCAACTATGCAGGTTGTAAGAAGCCTGGAATGAATTCTGACCTCTTAATGCCAAATCTTCTCCAGCCTTCTTTGGATGCCAGTGATCTTGATCTGCCGCCAAAACTCACTGCTCAGATTTTAGAACTTGGAAAGGGCTTTCTTCGGATGTGCAAGGCTTAGACTCGGCAAAGGCCCCGGAGTCCAGGGTGGGTGGTACAACTTGGGGACTGAGCCACTTGGGTCATCTATTTGGAAGCTGCTCCAGGCACAGGGTTTAGGGTTGTGCATCTTTACAAGATTCTTCTTCTCTTCAACATTGTTTAAGCCAATACCCATTAGCTGAAGTAGTAAAATTAACCATCCTGACGAAACCCTTTTTATTGACTAGTATGCAACAAAAGTTTTTTTGAATGTTTGTTTTATAAGCTTGTAAAAGGATATCTTCATAATATTTACAAATGTCCATGGGTTGGATATCCATGGGCTGTGGTTGGAAGATTCCCAAAACTCCCTTGGGATAGTTCAATTCTGAAAGACCTGGTTGTATACACTAAAGGATTTAACTTTCCATTTCCTAGAAGATGTTTAAACCTTGCACTTTCCAAATAAGCATACACTCAGCTCTTCTGTGGAAATATATATTTGATAAAGTAAAATCCTCCCAAAAAATGATAGCCTGTGGCTATCTTGATCAGAGTGGGAACAGAAGGAACTATAACATGTATATCAAATGGTATCCAACAACCCTGGTTGTTTCCTTATTTTCTTTCTTTTTCCCAGATGAAATTAGCACAAACAATACTGCAAGAAAAGGGGAAAAGATGCAATTGCTAAATCCCTTCAAATATTAATTCAATGAATTAAAATTAAGTTAAGATGGCAACTCTATTGGAAACATGACAAAAACAGGATGTTAAAGAAAAAAATTGAGTGGAGTCAACAAGGTTACACATAAGTAACACCTTAACATTAATAGAAATCTATTTCCCATTTTGACCCTGGAACCTCTTCAATTAATTACTAAAATCTATTTACACAGCAACAAGATAAAAATCAATCTGATTCCTGGCACTGTGTCTGTCTGACTGCCTATCTAATATGAGGGACCAGAAAGATTCTTGGATCTCTTGCACCTCAGTTTTTGAAAAAGCTCTCTTGCTCAAAGGCACAGAAATGTGCCCTTGTCACTTTCCACCTCCAGGACAGTACTGAATCCAGAATCTATGAAGCCCCTGGGTGTCAGCCTCAGGGTGATGGCAGAGTCCACCAGGCAGGACACAGACATCAGTGAGAGGGAACTCCTGCACCTGGGGTGAGCCCTCTGGGGCCTCAGGGTGATTGGAGAAGGGTATCCCTTTGAGCTACAGGTTGGCATACTACAAACCCTACTCCAGGCCCCATCCTGCCCTTAGTCCATGAGCAAGCTAGGCCTAGGTACACAGACAAAAATTACCACAATTTTTATTATTTTATTATTAATATCAATTAAATCAATGGAAAATAGTTAAGAATGATGAACTGAGGTAAGTTAATTCTTGAGGAAGTGACCAAAGATAGACAGGCTCTTATGAGGTCCTTCTTTCACTGGAAGACCACTGAGGCAGGGAGAACCCAGACCTGCAGGACTCTGCTACCCTGAGCTCTATCTATCAGTGTGAGCACAGCAATATGTCCAAACAGCAGATTCAGAGGGAAAATCATGGGTCATGGGACTCTGGGAAGATGTGGCTGAGAAGGAACAAAGGGGCTGTCTACTATGGACTGGATTGTTTCCACTCTCACTTGATCTTGTCCTAAAGAAGGCAAATAAGGCTGCACATCTATGCACTTTTAATTTTCTTTCTCAAACAGGGGAAGCCAGAATGGCAAAAGAGTAGAGAGAGATGTAAGAAGGTTGAAGGGAAAACAGTTCGTTGCAGAGAGAGTTAACACTGCTTTGAGACCACCAACCAGTTATGTGTGCAGGTTCACTCTCCCAAGCCTTTCCACATGCTATTTGAGCTAATAGAAATACCTCTCCCTGTTTAGGTCTGGTGAACTCCTACTCATCCTTCAAAATACATCTGAAGCATCATCTCCCTGATACCATTGGTTATTCCATTTCTTTGCTATTCTCAAACATTGTACATACATGTCTTATTGCTGCACATTTCACCCTGTGTTTGTGATTAATCGGACTTTCTCTTAGAGCATGAGGTCTTCAAAGTCGGGGTGGGAGGAAGCTGAGACTCATTTACCTTTGTATCTCTTGTCCCTAGCTGGGCACCCAGTACAAAAGTAGGTGCTCAATAAATATTTCTTGAATGAATAAACATATAATTGAATGAGTGGATGAATAAATGAATGAATGGATGAATGAATGAATAGATCATATCGCATGATTCAGATGTCCACTGTTTTGATAACTCGGTTATATTTTGAACACATCATCTTATTCAATTGCCCTGACTTTGCTAAAGCCCTTAGAATTTAGTTTTACCTCTTTTGATGTTCCCTCAAAAACTTTTTGAATCTTCAAAAAGTCAACATGCCCTGTGCTTGGTTTACTTTTACTGTTTAGTTTTTCACCAACATGATAATTTTGAGTTTTAAGTCACAGTTTTTGGCTACTATAATAGAATCAAACTCCTTAACACATGACAAAGAGGAGGAAATGGTTCATCGGAATCCTGAAGGGTTCAAGTTCTCCAAGAGAGAATTACTCAGATTTCCTAAATTTATGGCCACCTTTACAGGTATAGGGCTTGCTGATGGCCATGAGTGCTGTGCGGCTCCTGTTTAGACACACAGATCCTCAGAAACCGGAAATATTCAAATTACTTATTCAAACTTCCTTATTTTACCAATGAGAAGACACACCCAGAAGATCAGCTTAAATATAAGGTAACAAAACTTGATCCAGAACCAGTATGGAGGCTTCCCATCTTTGTTTTCCAAAGGCCAGCCATTGCCCAATCTCTGGACACTGACCTTCCAAATAGCCTTCTCCTGTACTGAGCGGGGCAGTGCTGTTCCAGTGCATCTGCCGGCTCTCAGGAAAGGCTGAGAGGAGGAGGACGAGACACTACTTACTTGAAGGGCTTTTCTCCAGTGTGGGTTCGGATGTGGTTGTTGAGGGTGGTGGCTCCGGCAAAGGCACGGCCACAGTACCCGCACTTGAAAGGCCGGTCACTGGAGTGAGTGACCACGTGGTTCCTCAGTTCAGAAGGCTGGGAAAAGGACTGGGAGCAGTGGCCACATTGATAGGGTCTGAAACAAATAGAGAGACTGCCTGGTCATTATTTTTTCCATGTTGCTCAGCAAGAATCAGCATTATGAAACAAGAACCCAAAACTTTTTGGTGGTATTTTCATACTTTTTAAGATAGAACACAGAGTTTTGGCCTCTGGGTCCCCACTACTTTACTTGTTGCCACAGGAACAAAATTCACAGAGCTGTTGAGACACATGAATTCCCAAATGAATATTCCCTTCCAGTATTAATCATACCATTTCAAAATCCTCTACTTTCTCATCTTTATCTCCCTTCAGGCAAATATTAGTGTATCTTTGTAAGCCTTAAAAACACAAGCTTCATTAAGCCAAATGTTACAAGAGAATCTGTAATCGTCTCTCATGCTTGCTTGGCATTCTTAACTTTTCCAAGTGCTTTAAAATCAATTATCTAGTTTCATCTTTACAGTAACCCTCTAGGATGGGGAAAGCGGTTGCTATTATCTCTGTCAGTTCAGAAAGGTGAAAATAAACTGTCCTCGCAGGACATAAGCAGTTGATGACAAGGTCATTCTAGGGTTTGGATCTTATTCTAAATGCCAAGTAAACATGTGGGCAAGAGGGCAAGTTGCACATACATTTTAATAAATACTAAACTATCTTGGAATCTAAGTATACTACAAGCCCTGGTATTGCACAGGTGAACACAGATGTGCAACCCCCGGAGGCATCTCTTTGTAAAAGAAATCCTGACTTCGACCTCCTACCCCACTCCCAAATATTTATCCATTGAGTCTTTTTCTTGAACCTCGGCTCCCCAGTTTAATCTGGTAGCAAGGAATGATTTATAGCAGCATAGAAATGACAGGATGTCACTATGCTTGCAGAAAGATGACTGTGATGCAAAAGCAAATGGAAGGAAGTTGTGACAAATACCTGATAATTAGCAAGATTATCAGAGCACATTCTTTCCAGCTCATGAGAAATAAATCAATTTTTGGTTTTCACAAAATAGATTAAAATTCTGTCTTCACCACAGAAGTTCTTCTGCTTACTTAAGCAGAATCTGGTGAGTGATATAAAACCCGAGGAGTTTTCCCGGTTCGAAGCTATTTCATATCATTCCTTGACAGGTCTCTAATTTGTTTATCAAAATTTTTGTTCAGAAAATTAATTTGTCATAAGGGATAGTAACAGTTCACTAAGCTCTGGTTTGTGGCCCAGATATTTCTGACTACATTTAGAAAGCCAATAGCAAAAGCAGACTTAATTGCTTTACCCTTAGCAAATGCATAAACCCCAATGATCAGAAACCCAAATGAAGGGCTAGGAGACAATGGTGACCGAGCATGTACAACAGTTCAATTAAGTGCAAAATAAAGTGTACCCTCTCATTTGTCAAGTGAAGTGCTTAATTGTGGCTACTTGCCTCACTGAACACAAATACTATTATTTTACCCGGCTTCAGCACACTGAACACTGATTGTAGAATTTTTTAGCTTGATTAATAGTCCAGGATTGGTCAATAACTCAATACTATACAATTTTAATTACTTACATTTAGAAATCTATCTAACTGCTCTCAAACAAGTTTCAAAGAAATATATAAGAGTCCTTGGTAAGGAGTTTATCAATCTTGACAAATTACACATGCATTTTATTACAATTATAAAATGATGCTTTGAAAGCCATTAAAATTATATGCAGATAAAAATGTCCTGTCAAATCTGCTCTTGGTAGTAGATACTAACCTTAAAAGAATTCCTCAAAAAATAATTCTCTCAGGGATAAATTATTTTAAATGCTACTGAAGATTATAAACAAAATAATATATTAATATATGCTATGTCCACTGACAATTGATTTTTCCTAATAGTGAAGGAACCATTAACATTTATTAGCCTCTGGTTATCTATTTTTAATAGCTATCACTATAAACAATAAGCCACTAAATAAAACCAATTAATCTTTTCTTTTTTTTTTCTAACTGTGCTGTCAAAAGTTGGGGTGATTTATTTTCCACAGTCAGAAGTCAATCCATCCTTTTTATGTTAATAGTCACAGTGGCAAAGATTTACACACAGAAGAGCAGAAATGACCACAGAGAGGCCTAGTTGAATTTTTATAACAACGTAATACCAATGAAAAGTGAAAGGATTCTAAAACATCACCTTTACCCAGCACCAGCCTAGAGGCATTTGCTAGGGAAGCTGTGGCCATATAGCACCATTTTTAAAACCTTGCAGAAATGTAGCTTGACAAAAAAGAAGGGCCTAGAAAAAGAGAGGTAGCAGAGACAAGTCTATTTCAGCCTCTGACCCCAACCAATTGTAGAACTTGGCCAAGTCACTCAGCTTCTCTGACCTGTTTTCTTATCCATCTGAAAAGGGTAGTGGACTGAGTTGGATGCTTTCACATCCCATCATGCTTTGCTCTTGCTTCCAGGTAACTGACCATCAAGCCTGGCCTGTGGATTGGTCCAACACTGCCCTACACAGGCATCACCAGACACAGCATCACCAACACAATCTCCATCTTGTATTGCAGGTACCAGTCAGCTCGCTGGATGGATGTGGAGGTTTCCATGTCTTTGTGTGTGTTTGTGTGTGTGCACATGCTCACTAGAATATAAAAAAGTTTAATGTATTGGCAAAAAGTTGAGAATTTCAAGCAACAAGAACCTAGAACCAAAATGTAGGACCAAACTTTATTGTAATTAATTTCAACAAGCAAAGCTATAATCCTTCATTTTTAGGTAACTTGAATAAGATTTTAGATCATCTGGTCACATTCACCTTTGTAGAGCCTGACTTCATGTAGGATTTAGAACCTAAGTATCTCCCTTGCTACTACAACAGAGTGTCTCTTTCAGTCTAGAATTTATAGAAAGTTAGTCTTCAGAAAATATAGAAGTTGCACATTTGGTAGACAATATTTCCTTAAACTTTCTTTTCCTGTATTTCCAGCATTCCTTTTTAAATGAATAAAATAAAATTATCAACAAGAAAATGTGGAATATATACACAATGGAGTTTTATTCAGCAATAAAGAAGAATAAAATTATGGTACTTGCTGATAAATGGATGGAAACAGAGAATATCATGTTAAGTGAAATAAGCCAGATTCAGAAAATCAAGGGTTGAATGTTTTCTCTCATATTTGGAAACTAGAGCAAAATAAGGGAAGGAACGCAGTGTGGGAGGATATCATAAAGATATAGGGAACATCAGTGGAGTAGAAGAAGGAAAGCAAGAGGAAGGGAGGGAGGAAGGGAAATAAAAATATAATAAATTTAATAAAATCATTTTATATGCATATATAAATACAACACAGGGAATTTTACCTTCATGTATATGTTGAGAGTTTCAACCAAAATAAATAAATGAGTGAAAGGAACATCAGTAGAGGAAGGAGAAGAGGAAGAAAGAGGAGGGGCTGAGGGGATCCAGGATTGAAATAATATTCCATACAAGTATGATTTATTAACAAATGAATCCAGTTACTATATATAACTATAATGCCCTAATAAAAAATGAAATGATCAAAAAATAATCTTAAAATTTATTATGTGTCTAGGGTTTAATCTAAGGGCATATGAATACATTCAAGACAGAACTAAGCTTTGAAAAGCTTAGAAAATGGGGCTGGGGTTGTAGCTCAGAGATAGAGCACTCACCTAGCATGCATGAGGCACTGGGTTCAATCCTCAGCACCACATAAAAATAAAATAAAATAAAAATACTTTGTCCACCTATAACTAAAAAATAAATATTAAAAAAAAAAAACTTAGAAAACATCACCACATGGGAATCTCAGATGTCACAGTTTCTTTTGGGACACTGGCCACAGGAGTTAAGAGTACATGTGCATATTTAAGGTAGCACACTCCATCTCTACACCTCCCAACTTAAAAAGAAGGGTCTTTGACACAGAATTAGTTGCTATTACTTAGCTTTTTATTCTGATGACCAACATTTCCAATAATTTTTTGAAGTCTGGTAAAAAGATAAGACTGATTTGGATATAATCAATCTTAACTCCAAAATTCTGTCTCCTTTTGATGTATCCTCCCAGAAGATGCACATAAGGACTGACATCCATGGTGCTGTGTTTAGCTTTACTTTAAAAAAAATTTTTTTTGTAGTTATAGATGGACAGCATGGCTTTATTTTATTTGTTTCATTTTTATATGGTGCTAAGGATCGAACCCAGTGCCTCACACATGCTAAGCAAGTGTTCTGCCACTGAACTACAGCCCTAGCCCTAGCTTTACTCTTTTCAGCATCTCACATCATTGTATTTGGGAACCTCCTTTCTACAGCACCTCATTCTGCCAATTCATCATGCACATACAGCATTGCACTGTTCTCAAAGCAAACACAAAGGGATAACATTTCACAATCACAAGTACCTTGTGGCTTTGTTGCAACTCAAGACCTCTAGCCATATTGTCCAATGATGGAGAGTTCTAGGTCTAAGTTATTCCAGTACAGGAGCCATTAGCCACATGAAGCAAGCACTTGAAATGTGGCTAGCACACCTGAGAAACTGAAGTATTATTTTATTTATTTTTTATTAATTTAAATAGCCTCGTGTGGCTGGTTCCAACACAGAAATATCAAGCTTCAAAAAAAAAAAAAAAAACTAGAGAGTGTTCCATACTCAATAAAAAAAAGAAAGAAGAAGAAAAAGAAGACTGAAAAGCAAAGTGTGGTTGGAGTTAGTTAGCATATATGAATGCTAGTAAATTTTTAAGCAGAAAGAAAGCAGCGAGATGATTTTGTACATCCCCTGGCATTCTCTGTCACTGGCAGCTTCTCTGCCAAAGATTACGCCAGTAAAATGTGCAATTCATTTGCTCTGAGTCTGTAATTGGTTTAGTGTACACATAGGAAAAGGATGAAACATTTAACAAAATTAAGTGTGGTTTGGTTTAAAATTATTAATCCTTCTTTGATTTTTCTTTTATGGAATGAAAGCCTCCAGGACAAAAGTTATTCAGTTGGAGCTACATTCTCTCCTTGCTCCAAGTCAGCCAGCTGAAGTGCAAATCTCCCAAGACTTCAAAGGGACCCTGCTTAAGTCACTGCTGGCTGGGTGAAGTAGGAAAAGAACTTAGCTCTCTACAAGGAGAAGATTCAGAAAAGTGACAGAGTGCAGAACCAAAGGGTCTGCTGAACACTGAAAACCAGAAAGAAGATAACCTTCACACTTGGGTGGGGGAGGGGCAGAAAGAAACAGAAGAGTACAAGAGCATTGATACATTCCAAGAAATTATTATGGTGATGGATTATCTCCAGGCTCCTCCCACCAAACAGCATCTTTTAAAGCCATGTCCCCTCTGGCACCATCACATCCAATTACAAACAGTGATATTTAAACACAAATGTGAGCAGCTGATGGTGTACCCAGGGGGCTGAAGGCAGACTTTACCCATGTGGCATAAACAATCAAAAGGAAGAGAGAAAATGAGAAAAGATGCAAAATAAAGAAGCATTATAAAGACACTTTCTGTGAAAAATATAAGAGAATATATTCATCAGAAAATAATCCACTGTGAAGGTTCTGCTTACCCCTTTCTGAAGACCCCTAACTCCCCAATGCCCCAGTAGGACTGTTGAGAGTTTCTGCAGCAGAAAGATAGAAGAGAAGAGGGATTTCTAACTCCTGATTCAAGCAAAAGTGAATAGGCTGCCCTGTCCTACACAATCAGCTTATGCAAAAACTCAAATGTTTATGAAGTCTTTAAATAAAATCTTGGTTGATCTAGATTCCAACAGCTTCTACCCTTTGAATTCATCCAGAGGGAAATAAAAGTAGCCTGAGAAAAAGAAGAGATTTTGTTCTTGTTGTTGTTCAATATTAACAGAAAAAAAAATCAAGAAAGAAGAAACTTTAAATAGATCAAAGGGGAAAGAGAGGAAGGGAGGGGGCAAGGGGATAGGAATAATGGAGGAATGAGTTAGACATCATTACCCTAAGTACATGTATGAAGACACAAATGGTGTGAAAATACTTTGTGTAAAACCAGTGACTTGAAAAATTGTGCTCTATATATGTAATACGAAATGAACTGCATTCTGCAAGCATGTATAACAAATTTGAATAAATAAATAATTTAATTTAAAAATAGCAATTTCATGGCTCTGAGACCCCCATATACATTTTTATCTTTAAGGGTGATTCCTATGTTACCAGGTCACACACAAGTTCTTTCTGTGTTCAATGTGAATAACTCAGTGGTGAAAAATGGCAGTGCTGACATTGCTGGGTACTCACAGATCTCTTTCCTTTCTATCAAGGCATAGATGGTACCTGACATGAAAAAGCTTATGAATATAGACACACCAAGTGTCTCTAATGAAGGTTTAAACGTCTGAGGTTTTGTGGCCAAATATTCAATCTCTTGACTGAAAAAAAAATCTTTTGTACTTCAGAATCAGGGACCCGTTTCAAACTTGAACCTCTTTGAAACTCTAACCTGTTTACCTTCTGGATTTTCTTCTGTGTCTCCCTTTCTTGCCTCTGGTTCTAACAAGATTTTCCAATCAAAGTAAAAGCACTAAGTTTTTCAAACATAAGGGGAATGATTTCTGACTGTTTAACTTTTTCACTGGGCAGCTGGCCCTCCATCCATAGATGTGGATCCAGCATATATGATTTCAACCAACTTCAGACCAAAAACATTCAGGGAAAAAAAAAATGTGCCTGTACTAAATATGTAGACTTTTTTATTGTCATTATTTCTAAACAACACAAAATAACAATTATTTGCATCACGTTTACATTGTATAAAGTATTATAACAATCTAGAGATTATTTAAAGTGTACAGCAGGATGTGCCATAGGTTATAGGCAAATTCTATATCATTTTATATGAAGGACTTGAGCATGCAGAGATTTGGGTGTCTGTCATGGGGTGGGGGGTTCTTGGAACCAATACCCCAGATACTGAAGGACAACCATATATGGATGAATGGGCACAAACTTCCAAAGACTAAAGCTCAGTTAAATTTTAGAGTCAATCAACAAAAAGCATATTCATATTCAACAACTATAAGCTTCCATGCTTATAACAGATAAGTTTCCAAATGTAGCAACTATCATGAACAAATCTGATGTTCCATTATGGTCCTGTGCATTTCTCCTATTTAGCAATTCACTGATGTGATTAAGAATTATGGAGAGTATTTCTTACTTCCAAACTTTCTGGTACCAAGACAGCATCCTGGGTCTGGAATAGAAAATGGCTACTCCAGTCCTACAATCTAAAAATTTGCAGCTAAAATGAAATTAGTAGAACAAAGTACCTGGGTATCTTCTTCTACTTCTTATTTCCTATAATCAACTCAGATGTGATGGATTCAGATTCAGTTTATCTCCCCCATTGTTATCAAGAAACATAGTACTGATTTTAGAAGTTATTATATTCTTAATTTTAACTTATGCATGAATGATGTCAACCACCTCTCAAGTCTTCACCAACAAAATACAGGGAAGGGAAAAGTGGGAACCCATTGCTTGAGTAACTTGATTGCATGTCATTAACCTCAATGACAACACCCATTATTCCACCAAATTTGGAAGGCTGGTCACTGCACACGTGGGTGTCTTAGTCGAATAAACCCATTACAATCTAGCACGGGATGGGGGTCTCACATCATCTAGGTTTTCCCCAATAACTCCAAATTAGCTAAGAATCAGCACTTACCCAATACTCTCTCATGCAGGTGTATCTCATGTTATCTTGTACATATAAGCTAATTTTAGGTATTTTTCTGATAGTTTCCATGTATATGTTATAAATTATAACCCTATTATTTTACATGATAAGCTTCACAAGTATTTAAATCATAATACATGCATGATTTTTTAAATATAGCTGGGTCAGACAAAACAGTCTGTTTCAGTATCTTTCTGCTAACCTTAAAACAGTTTCATTACTTTTATGACATTTACCACAAATCATACCAGTTCCAATATCCAGAAACTTTCAATTATTGTTTCATTTTACCTTGCACACTCAGTTACTAAGACTACAACAAACCTTTGCAAATAACAGATCCATACATTTGAACTCAAATTGAAAAGCAAGTTTATAAGAAGATTTTAATGTATCTTTTATATTTTTTAAAATCATGGAAGTATTTTGCAAAACTTAGAATAGATGTATCTTGAGGCTATTTGCAAGGAAGGTAAACTTGAAAAAAATAATTCTTTCTGAATGAGGAAAAGATTTTCAAACTTTTGTATTAACCTCTAGAGCCAATAGTACTAAGATGTACAAGTCTGTTGAAACCTTTACTAAGACAGTTATCTTCATAGCCCTAATTACATGTTTCAGCATTAATTAGTTATAGCAAGGCTTGATGCCAAGCAAGTAGTTTCTACAATGGCACGAAAAAAATGTATATACCTGTGAATGTGCATATGTACCCTAAAACTATTATTTTAGAATACATCCATTCCCCCTAAAACTATTATTTTAGAATATATCCATTCCCTTCTACCACACCTTCATCTTTGCCTATGCTTGGATTTTCCAGGAACACTGTTGCATCCTGCAGAGCTGGGAGTGAAGAACTAAGCATATGTTTTTAGGCAAAGAGAGTTAAGTGGATTGCTTAATTAACGTTAATCTGTGTCAAAGTTAAGAAAATAATTCAGGAATCCTGCTTCAAAGACTCCTAGTTCCAAAAATTATTTTCTGCTTTTATATTCAAAGTGTATTTTCAATGCTATACTTAAGATATTTTGGTTTTAATCAAGTTTTCATATGACATGAAGAAGAGATATAAAACACAAGCAATCCTTTCTTATTGAATTAATTTGATTTTTGTCTTTTGCACTCCCAGCTATCGAGACTGTCGAATAAACCAGTTTTGATTCATAAATAATAGTTCCATTATATCTACTGTGCCACTCGTCAGAGTACCTGAAATTTTAATTCACTTGTTCAGCTAAATTTCATCCTCAGTTCATGGTCATAAAATTCTTTATTGACAAACTTTCAAACCAACTTTGACTCTGAGGTATCTAGTCAACATTTTTCTTCTGTGTGGATATTAGTTTATTGAATAAGTGGCATCTGTTTTCCTCCACATCACTAGCAGAGCAGGTATTTCCTTTTGACAGCTTTGCAGGATTTATGGGTTTGCATGCTCCGAAGAAAAATAGTACTAAGCAAAAAATTCCAATTCATTACCTCTTAGTACTTAATTAAGTTCATACCCACGGCACACTGGAGGTGAACTCTGAAATGACTGTGACAGCCGCAGAGCAGCCAGCTATATTATCTTTGGAAGACAGAGAGGATTGTAATTATCCTGACCTCATTTTTCCACCTATGATATTCATAAATGTTCCTTCTATTTTCCTCCCTTTTAAACTTGGACAGAACTGTTGGGATAGCAAGTGCAGATTTCTCTCCGCAGCCACCAACCTGTCTGTGCAGCCCTTATAAACCAGGGAGGCAAGCCGCGGCCTAACATTACTCTCCAACCTTCTTGAATGCAGACACCTCTTAGCACGGGGTTTCCCCCAAGGTGTGGCTGGAGGCGGTGACTGGAAGCTGGCAGCAAGGCAAGCAGTGGGTCTCACTAAGCAAACACAGCATGAGCAGTGGGAGTCGGGGTTACCTGTCCGGGTTCTGCGTGCACACGTGCATCTGGAGGAGGATCCGCTGGGTGAAAGTCTTAAAGCACTGCCCGCATTTCCAGAGATGCCAGTCACTGAACTCCGAGTGGAGCTGGCTTGTGGAAGTTGGGCTGGCGAGGACCCGCTGGTTTTTCACGTTGATTTGGTTAAATCCTGATTCCATGGGCCCAGACTTATCCAAGAGGGAGAAGTTCCTGCTGCACGGAGTCTGTGGGAAAACCACGGAGCGCTGCTGGGTGGAGGGGGAGAGTTTGCTGCTCTTGTTGAAGGGCTGCAGGGCGTCTTGTCGGCACATGGCTTCCATTACAGTTGAAGGGACGTTTACTGGGAGAACAGCAATAGTTTTTAGAAGATCAGTTTTACTAGCCCTTAAAATAAACACAATAACACACACTTGAAAAAGTTGTATAAATTGACATTTTAGAATTTAAATGTTAAAATTGGCATTTTAAAATTTAATTTAAAATTTTGTGGGTTCCCCCCCTCCCCGACTCAATATCAACACAGTAACAGACAATTTGAGGGGGAAAACATTATAATCACAAATTAATAGCTCATCTATTGCCTGTTTATTAATCAACTACCATATGTTCAGGATGGTTCTTACATGGGCTTTGCTTTCAGAGTTCAATTATGACTTGAGACATCTAAGACTCCATTAGGAGGCTCCACCTGCACCCTGTTGGCTGGCAGTTAACTGGGAGGCACAGCAAAGGAGAGGAAATGAGCAGGGGGCTGCCTGGAGAGGGTACCTTGAGCTGTACTGAGAGGGTGGGTTTGGCTGGAATTGGTGAAGAGTGTTGGCCTACAACAGGTATTCAGAAAAAGCTGGTTAAAGAGATGAAGGAAAGAGCTGGGCTTGTGGCTCAGCAGTAGAGTGCTCGCCTAGCCTGTGCATAGCCCTGGGTTCGATACTCAGCACCATGTCAAAATGAATAAATAAAATAAAGGTATCGTGTCCAACTACAACTAAAAAATTAATATTAAAAAAAAGAGATGAAGGAAAGAAGATGAAAGACACTTGAAGACAGGAGAAGCCTAGCATGCTGATGGGCTGGTAATGGAGACAGGCTGTCCTAACAGACTCAGATTTCTGGACACCATGGGAATAAGAGTTGCAGGGGACAAGGAATTCGGAGGGCGGGTGGACAGAACTCGAAGGGCCTCAGAAGTCCAAATAAATAGTTAAATAAAGAAATATAAACTTTAGGCAGAAGAAATAGACATAAGCTTCTGAGCAGATGGATAACAAGAAAAAAAGCCCAACTCTGTTCAAGGAGGACCTGAGAGAGGCATGATTGACAGGCGAATACAGGGTAAAGTGGGAATGGGAGGCAACAGAGGTGCTTGGGCTTTGGAATCAGAAGACCTAGGGTCAAATCCTGACTCTGCCTTTTATTATAATGCCTGGTGATCTCAGGCAAGTTATTCAAGGACCCTGTGCCCCAATTTCCCCTTCTGTAAAATGAGAACCGTGGTAGTAATAATCCTAAAAATAATAGCAGCATAGTTTAGTGGTTAAGATGGCCTAGATTTTAACTCTGCTATTTACCAGCCTGTGACTGTGCGCAAGTATGGAACATCAAAATGCACAATTTAGTCCTTGGTAGTATGTAAAATGGCTGCTCTAAGGACCGAATGAGACAGCGCATAAAAGGCATTTAAAGAGCTTGACCTACGGTGGACACTCGGTAGCTATGGAGCTCCAGGAGCCCTGGTTCCTCATCTTTCCGCCTCTCCTTATGAGGATTATGTGTGATAATGAGAGCACACATCACAGAGGCTGACAGCTATAGCAGCCACCCTCCTTATGATAGAAGAAGAGGATAGAATGAAGAGAATGGCTAGGGTGGTGGCAGTGGAAATGGAGGAAGAACTAGGAATAAGAAACATTTTTGATGAGGGAAATCATCAAAATCATCAATACTTTAAATGTATTGTTCTTTTCTAAAAATTGTAATATTTATCAGGTATTCATCAATCAATCCAAAGGTCCCAACACAATAGATTATTATTTTTTAAAAGTAACTACCATGTCAAAATAACATATTTATTTGTCATTTCAGGGGTCAAGAGATGAAAGGTTATAGGGTGGTCAAAAGAATAGAATTAGAGACCAAAATTTTTTAAAAGGATGATTGGCAAAAAGGTTAGTGCTGTCAAGTTATAAAACCATGTAAAACTTCGTCCATTGGCCACTGGCTCAGGTTCTCATGGAAGAAAACATCAACAGGGAGTTCTCATCCTGCCCGACCCAGACAATGGCTGAGCTTCCTAAATCACGAAGACTCAACATCCTCAACAATGAATAGAGAACAGTAGAGGACCGTGACTGCCAGGAGGCTCTGTGCTTGATGGGGTAGGCAGATGCCACATGTGGGGACAGAAAGGGGTGGCTGTGCTGCCTCGGGATTCTTTATCTCAGAGCATTCGGCAGAATCACATGTGCTCAACAAATCCAGCAGAAGGAACAGCCCTGTCTACAGGGCTCTGAGCTCAGCCCATCTTGTCTTAGGAAGGAAAAATAAAGCAAGAGACGTGCTCACTTGGAAAAACTTGGAGTAGGTTGAACCTGCAGTTCTTGACCCTGGATACTGCTCATTAGAATCATAGAGGAGTGTTTTTAAAAATTAAATCAGTCTCTCAATTGGGCCTAAGCATCTACATTTTTAAAAGTTCCCCAGGTGATTCTCAAATGAAGTCGGAGAATCACTGATCTAATCCTGTCCTTTCTCATTACAAATGACAAAAACTGAATCTCAAGAACGTCTGTTAACTTGCTCAGAGTTGCACATTCAGGGGGATACATAGAGGCTGGAAGCTTTTAGCTTTCTGACTTCCAGGAAATTTTGTTTCTGACAACACATCTATATCATCTGCTTATTAGCTGTGTTCAAAAACAGGAAGGACGTTTTACAGGTAGTAAAGTATTGTGTGTGTGTATATATCAAATACATCAGGTCATATGTTATATGGATATATAAGTTCTAAGTACAGCTAAATATTCCTATATATGTATTTTTGTGTATATGTCTATATTTAAATATAAATATTTATGTATCATTTGACCTTCTGAGGCAAAAATGTATCATCAATATGGAATTTGTGGACAGTTCTCAGACTTTCAAGAATCTTTTATTGCACACAGATTGTTACTTTTAAAATAGGCGCTGAAAGATAAGGAGGAATGTTTTGCCATGTTTGGGCCTGTTTTTAATAATAAATAAATAAATAAATAAATAAAAACAGCAGCACTGTCAGAGATCAGGGTGGAACCCATCTTGTTTAGCCCTTTCATAAGTAATCCAGAAGGGGCAAAGCACAGGGAAACCCACAAGTCTTCAGGCGACACTAAGCTTTTGCAGGCCAGGAAATTTGTGACTAGCAGGAAGGAATGCACAGGGGAAGATGGCTGAATAAAGATGTCATCAACATGCCAGAGAGCAGGCAAAACTGGCTAGAAGCTTCGCTGTTGGAAAGGGGAATATAATGCCTTTGGGGAAAGTAATTCAAAGAGTAAAAAGTGTAGATGATAGATTCTGGCTTCCCACTTATGCTTCTAGAAAGTAACCTAATATGTTAATGTTTTAAATTGCTAAGATCACATAATATTTATACAGAAACAAAAGAAGTTGTGAGCCAATGATTTTTATAAATTTAAGGACCAATGTCAAATGGTAATAAAGAAAGATTTATGTATCTAAAAGTTTGTGTAATAATTGGGGTTTATGGGATCTGAGTTAATGAAAATACAGTATAATAGCATTTAGACAAGAAGAAATGGGGATGGTTGGAGTAAAATTATTCTCCATTTTATTATTTTCTTTTCCAGAACATTCCATAACAAGTATAAAGTGCTTTCCAGCTGTAGGTAGCAGTACTTGCACCCTGTATTCCTCTCTGAGCATGACACTTTACTTATGAATAAATGTAATCCTACCAAATGAAACAATATATAATTTTTTTAAAGTAAGTAATGATAAGAATGAATAATTTTTATAAAAAACACACTTCCACAAGATCTTGTAAGTCTAAAACAAATTTTTTGTTGTGCTTTTAAAAAAAAAAAAAAAAAAGCAGAACTTTTCAGAAGATACAGATCATTCTCCCTAAATATCAGCTTCTCTGGCTGTGGCAAATCCAAAGTATTGACCAGATTCAGGAAAGTATCAGAAAGGGGATAGGGACAAACCAGAAAACTCCCAAACTCAAGAAAGACAATACAGACAAAGGCCAGAGGTGGTAACGAACAAGAAAAGATGAAGAGGCCTGTGCATGAAGTGATACTGAGCTAGTAAATGTATTCAGCCTATAAAGGCAAAGATGAAGAAAGAGAATACAAAGCCTTGAAGGATACAGCTAAGGAAAAGCATGAACTCATTAAATCTGGACAGTGAAGACATTGGGAGAGACAAATTCAGGATCCATAAAATAAATTCTTACATTACGCCCTACCTGTCCATTCATTCAGTCCACAACACTTACTGAGCATCTATTACATGCCTCATCTGGTCCTAGGTGCTGAGGATGGGGGGTGGGGGGTGGTCTCAGTCCCTGCCCTCCTGGCACTGAAACTCTAGTGGGAGAGACAGATATTAAGCAGATAAACATTTACTCGATTTCGTCAAATCTAAAATTCCATTAATTGCACTATTATAACTGTAAGTCACACCATTCATTGGCAAGATACCTGCCAGTTTCAGAAAGATGAAAACATGAAACACGTGAATTTAGAATTGACAAAATGCAGTTACCACAAGTGTGAAAGTGCTCTAAAAAAGAAAGGGGTGCTGGGAAATCATATATCAGAGAAAGCTAAACTTAGAGTATGAGGGAATCTGAGTCCTGACAGGTGCCCAGGTGTCAGGGAGATGGGAGGAGGGGAAGCAATACAAAAGAAAGAACACTGGCAGCTTTGCCACAGAGCCATGCTGAGAGGGAAGGAGCCCAGGACCCTGAAGGAACTGAAAGAAGAACAATCTGGCCAGAGAGGGAAGGGGAGATGGGCTGCAGCTGGGGCTGGAGATGAAGCCAGCCCAATTGCCAGCATCTGTGCAAGTTAAACAGGGAATGGAAACAAGCCATGGGGTGGTCAGAGGCAGTTCACACAACAGGAGGAATGACATCTATAGCCAACTGAATACAGTGGGCATGCTAAAGATATTTGGATTCTAATTTGTATAACACCATGTGGGTCATGCAAAATGTTTCTGGATACCCAAAGGATACCATATTAAATAACTGAGTATTTAGTATAAGGGTCATAGCAAGACAAAAGCTGGTTTTGAGCTAAGGATGTGAAAACATCAAATTTACGCTTTCTATACTGATAAATAAAAAAGTGAGCTTCAGAACAACGTATATAGCATGTTACTGTTTATAGATAAAGGTGAATGTATGAGGGGGTAAGAACCATAGAAACAAAGGGAGAATATACTTAGATGTCTGAATGGAAAAAATTATCTCTGAAAAAAATAGCTAAGAACCTGTCAAGGCTACGGATTGTCTCTTGCAAGGAGACTTGTATGTCCATGGTACTTTCTGGACTTTGATCTATGGGACTGAACAACCTGTTAGCAAAACAAGTGAATAAACTGAAGCAAAATAAGCTAATCAATGAAACTTCACCCTGGCTGCTGTGATACTAAAGACGGAAAGTGTGTGGGCATGGGAGGCTGCTGCAGTGGTCCAGGCCAGAGCAGACAGCAATGCAGATCAGGGTGGTGGCAGTAGAGATAAAAAGAAGACAAGCATGAAGAATACACAATCAATGGGGCTTCGTGATAGAAGAGCCAGCAAGAGTGAGATATCCAGGTTTCTAGAAAAAGCACCTGGATGAATGGGAGAGTTGAACTGGGGGAGAGGCAGCGAGTGGAAGTGAATACCATGTTTTTTGTTTGTACTATGTTTAGTTTGAGACGTGAAACATGGAAGTGGAGATGTTAAGGAGATGGTTGGATAGGAGACTGGGGCTCAGTACAGCGGTCTGGATTGAAAATGCAAATCTGGGGGTACCTGTCTTAAGTCAGCTTCCCTGTGAAACAGACTCTGGACTGGAAATCTGGAGCTATGGGCAGGAGGTTCCCTGGGAAGAGTGCTCTCAGCATCAATACCTATTGGGGAGTGAGGCCAGTGGGATTGGGCCAAGGGAAGATTTTAACAGCTCTGGAGCTGGGAATGTCCTTCAAAGCTATCCTGCTTTGAGGAAATAGAACTAGTCCTTTATATCTCACACTGACCAACATTGGCTGGCATGGCAGGGTGTATGAGGGTGGTGGTTTTCTTATGCTGAAGTTAATTCCTGAAGACAAGTTCATATGAGAAATGTCACCTTCCTACACACCATGAGCTGGGGGAGTGAGTTCCTCAATCCTGCAATGAGGCTGGGAGAGAGGCAGTGCTATTGCATCATCCTATAGCACCCCACAGTCAGATCTCTCATGACAGTGGCTTTCTCTAAGTCTTTTGACATCCTTCTCTGTGAACACATTTCAACAGGTTGCTGTTTTCTGTTGGAGCCCTATGCAGATACAGAGGCATTCCTGTGGGGTCATTTCTCCATTGTTTTTTCTAGAAACTTAAAGGTTTCTTCAGCTCTAGACCAACTTTTATATTAGTTGCCCAGGGGTTCTATATCTGGCAGATAGTGTCAAATCAAGCCCCATGCCGCTCTACAGCTAGCTACAGCTAGTTTTTAGAGTTTTGCTGTTTTCACCAGTCACCCAAGATGGACAGTTGCTTGGCCCTTAGGCTTAAGGGCAGCATTTTTCTAGTCCCTGTTGAGGGACAGGATAAGTACCTTCCCATTGCTAGACTTATATAAGAAACCCAATCCCAGCTTCCCTCTGTACACAGGCTTGGAACTCTGGCTCTTCCCATTCATAGTGAGCCTAACACCCCCAGCTCAGGCTCAGTGCTGTGGCCACCTCATGCAGAACCTGTTAAAGTTGTGTACTCATGCACCTTCTGTCCTTCTCAACTCAGGACAGGCCCTAGCTTTCACACACCATCATGATGCTTCCCTTGGGGCTTTGCCCACGAACATTCCTATTGGATGTTCCTGTTGGATTGAACTGAAGGTCACCACGGGTAATGCTTGAGTGGGGCCTCTCTACTCTGGGCCTGGTTTCCCATTGTTGGTGGGACGGTGGGGATGAGAGGCACTGCGCAGAGGTGCCCCTTTTTATTTTCTCTTCTTTCAAATCAAAAGAAACAGGCAGGCCTCCCGGAGGCAGGGTCTAACCCAGCGCAACTCCCCTGTTGCCATCGAGTTTCACATTCTGCAACCTCAGCTTCATATGCCGAGACAGAAAAAGCAGCAGGAAGACTTGTTTAACATTTATTCCCAGGATTTTTTTTTTAATTTCCTCTGAAATGAATATGAATGCACCATGGTCTTTACACTCTGCAGGAGCTAATCCCCCACTGGAAGCTTTGGGGAACCTCGTTCCTTCTTGCGGATGTGATCTGTCGGCACCCGCTTTCCTTTAGGCTCTTTTGAAAGGCCCACAGTGGATGGAGGGGCTCTCTCTTTGGAGCTCTATTACATGTATAACTGTGATTCCTTAAAAAGAAAATAACATAGGAATTGCTTCCAAATGCCTGTGTGAAACCCTGACTTCTCTCCGAGTGCAGGCGGCTTTCACTGGCTTGTTGGACAACAAGTATGCCCAGCGCGCCCCACTGCTGACGGAGGGGGGCACTTACCCCAGCCTGAGCCCGTTGCACACGCTCAACGGGAAATGCGTGCTTTCAATGTTGAGAGAACCATGGGAGGAAAATGATATTTTTATAGATGAAAGTGCTTAATAAGTATTATTTGCTAAGCAAAATCACATTGTCCTTGAATGTCTTGGTTGAGGTGTCAATTTCATGAACAAGGAAAAAAATCTGGCTAAAGCATTTAATCTCTTCTTTAATAATGGCAACAGAAATTCTTCATATTTATCCAGTGAGCATTTCTTAATTGTTTATTGTTTGCATGGCAACATAAGGAGACTCTCTGGGGGCGTTTTAACCAATCAGTCTTTGATCTCAAGAAGCTTCTTTTAAGGTAACTAATTTATTTGAGGGCTAGCTTGTGGGATAAAAATGGTCCTAGAATTGCTAATCCAGTTGAGAGGATTTAAATTATCAAGGCTGTTAAATTCTCTGTCCATGCCCTTTCACACATTTGTGCTTTTAAATCGTACCAAGTATTTTTCTCAGCACAGAATAAGAAACCCTGATTATAATAAAGCATTCCCAGGTCTCTCTGTGAATCATATGGAATGGGACTCCATCTTAGAGTTAGAGCCGTTTATCTCTCCCACACTATCTGATGAAGCCTTCTGCAGGTTTCTTGGGTGGCCAATCACATGACAGATATATGACTTTGAGACAGGAACTGAAATAAAATTCCTATAATACCCTCAGGGGAAAGAGGCATTGTCACTGTTGAGCCTTTTATCCATGACTTAATCCCCTTTAAACTTCCCTTAACCCTTACTTAGGACTCTGAACTGAACCTAGGAGAACTGCTCAGTTTTCTTACTGAATCCTCAGTACTTCAAACTGCTATGGCTTTGTGAATTTTCTCTCAAGGATTTCAAGTGCTCAGTGAATCAACACAGGCCCTGGTAGACTTTATTCAATACTCTAATCAGCAACCTCAAGAATGCTTCACACGGATGGAACCACAGGAGAAAGATGGACTGAACAACAAACAATATGATGTTTCCAGAAAGTATGTTTTCAATACAACAGCCCCAAATTGGAGACCACAGAATATACACTCTCAGCCACACCTGTTATCAGGTGGCAGTGAACTGCAGACAAACCCCCAAATTCTCCAACTGACCCCTCCATCCCTCCCACCCTGAAACAGCATGGTAAAGTGGATGTGGGGCTCCTGCTCCAGAGATCCACGTCAACAGCGAGAAAGGCAATCCCTAAGCAGTCATTCCACGGTTTCCCTTTCTGTCTCAGAATTCAGTAAACGGCCATGCCGCCCTTCCAGTTCCTCAGACCAAAACCTCAGGATCATCTTGACTCCTCTTTTTTCACGGCATCTAACATGTCAGAAAAGGCTATTGGCTTTACTTGCAAAATATGTTCAGAATCCAACTTCTTCTCACCACCTCCACCACTTCCATGCTGGTCCAAACCACCATCATCTCTCCCCTGGGTTCCTGCAAGCGACTAACTGAATTCCTTGCTCTCTCTCACCGCGCTGTCTACTCCCACTCAGGAGACAGAATAATCCTGTTAAAACTTCAGTCAGATCATCTCACTTTCCTGCTGGAAACTCCACACCAGCTCTAGGCTGGCTCACACAGAGTGAAAGCCAGCGTACTGACAGTGGCCCCCAGGGCCTGACCAGACCTGTGCCCCTGTGCCTGAGTTATCTTCTCCTACTCACTCACTCTGCCACACCCATGCCAACATCTGTGATGCTCTTCCTATCTTGGGGCCTTTACATATTTAGTCCAGTTACCTGCTGTGCTCTTCTGCTTGTGCTTTTATCTCCTTAAGTCTTTGCCCAAAGACAACCTCCTCATTGGGGCCTTTCCCAGTCACTCCCTGTACCTGCAACCCCCAACTCCTGGCTCCACTTACCCGTTTCTGTTGTATTAGCTCTACAACCCATCACCATATGACCAACCATCTATTTACATATTTGTGGATTCCCTTCCTCTGCTAGAATATGAGCTCCATGAAGGCAAGAATTCTTGTCTGTTTGTTCCCTCCTTCATTTATAGTAGCTAACAAAGACACTGGCTCATGGTAGGTGTTCAATAAATACCTGAATAAAGAATGTATGAAAGAATGGTTAAGACTGAACTGTATACTTTAAGACTTGAGGCTTCGATGTGGTTACTCCCAAATTTTCTGCAATACACATACTACCCAATGTCTTCAGAGTCTATAGCAGGTATGTTAAAGGGGGAATAAAGGACCTCACAGGATTTCTGGAAACCTTTTGGATTAAACTCCATACTCTAGGAGGTAAGATTATGTTAAGCTTCCACATATAGACAAGGCCCTGTCAGCAGATCAGGGGCTGATACTGGAGCTGTTACATGATGGCCCTAGATTTGGTTTCAGGGGCGATAGGAATGGAGCTGTCCTGGGCAAGAGAGGAGAGCACAGTGGTCTCCATGTCCATATCTGCCTCTAGCACCAACCACATACTCGTGTCCAACACGGAGATTTTCTCCTATGAAAACAGACACTCCCTCAAATAAGAGTATCACTGCAGAAAAGAAACTTTCCAATGGAAACTTGGTGAGAGGAATGTGCTATATGTGTCCAAAGATTTATTTTTTTGATTTGGGATTGGTTTGGGGTTAGGGTAAAATAGAAAAAGAAAGTTGATAGTAATAGGCTTTTTGAGGACTTTACTTTTTACAAAGAAATTAAAGACAACATGAGAAAGAAATATCTGCTCATCAGCATTTTGACCAGTAGTAATATGAGCATGTTTTATTAGAGTTAGTGTGGTGCATGTGTGATTGAGAGAGTCAGTGGAGAAGGAAAAAGGAGAATAACACTTTCTTTCAAAATAAAGTTTCCTATTCATTAACAAATAGCTCTGTTGTCTCTGTTCTTTTTGTAGCATAATCCCAAATTATCAGTTCACAGATCAATTTAGTGTCAAGAAAACACAACATCACTGAAACCAGTGTTTCTCACTGAAGCACATCAGTATTAAAATGTTTTCCAAATAATTGTAAAACAAAAATACAAAGTTTGAGCGAAAGTTGCTTCAAGTTCACATGTGCTTAAAATGTTATATTATTCCTTTAAAGATAATGGTTGGCATGGTAACAAAGATAGAAGAAGAAAAATATGTTTTAGACATGGTTTTGGACAAAGAATTTAGAGAGACACAAATTCCACTATTACCTATCTATGATTTTTACTATCATTCTAATGATTACTTAGGAGGAAGCACACCCAGCCAATGACTTCAGGGGTGCTACCCCTCATTAAACAGCATTGTTTTCTCATTATTTTATTTGTGCACAGAGCATGGGTCCAACAAGACTGTGCATCCTTTCAGAGCAGAAGCTGTATCTTATGCTGCTCTTATAACCCCAGGTGGCAAGCACAGAACCAGACACGTAATAGTAGGCACTTAGTGAATACCAGCTGGCTTCACTTTGCTGTCAGCAATTATTTAAAACTCTGGCAAAGGCTTTGAAATTGTGCACAGGCAAGGAAAAACTGGCTGGCATGGGTTAAGATGCCCTACGAAAAAGCAAACATCATACAGAATAAAGAAAACCATAGAATGAACTTGTGCAGGTTTGCATCAGGTATCACAGTGAACCACGTTTCAAAAAAAAAAAAAAAAAAAAAAAAAAACTCTTAAAAAGTTAGCTTTGAACTAGGTATTTTTAAAATGTGAATTCAGAGCTAAAATAAATTCTTACAGTTTTCATCCTGGGCAATGCATTGTAAGGGGATCCCAAAGAAAGACGTATAGCTGTCATTGTACCACACCAGAAGCTCGGTGCCCCTGGGGATATCTATACAGGCTCGGTAGAATATATTCGACCTATTCAAAACAAAAGAAAACCCAGCTTAGTAATGCGTAGGACTCATGTGCCCCCACCACATTTTTATTGCCCCCAAAACTTTCTGCCCAGCTCCACCTAAACAGTTTGTTTATAATAAATCTACACCCACCTTATCGTCCTCAGCAATCAATCAGAGCCTGTAACTCAGTATGATAAACAGCATAGAGTTTATTTCCACCGTGTGCCTCCATGGAGGGTCTTGAAGAGACAGATATTTGGCCCAGGAGATGGCAGAAAGGCAAAGTTCATTTAAAACAAATTCCATCTCACGCTAATGAGAAAATTCTCTCTCTTGGCAAACTGGAAAGACAGTGGTGCCTCAACCTCCTATATAAATTAATACTATTGATCTCTTATTTGAAGGAAAAGCAGTAAGTGTATTCTGGCAACCTGGCATTGGGAGTTCCCAAATTTGTAATAAAAATGAACAGCTTTGTGATATAAGGACTAAGAGAAATAAAAATCCACTCCACTGCCTTTTTTTTTCTTCTGAAGTTTGATACAGAAGAAGAGAAAAAACCCTCTTATGTGAAATGGATGGAAATTCAATAAATACAAGAGGAGCACTTTACGCTGGCTGAAAGATTACACTCTGGAATGATACAGTGAAGGTACCAAGAAATAAACATTTTTTATATCAGCTTTGGTATCGTAAAGAAAAATCTACAGATTGAAAAATAAAAAAAAAAATGAGGAGATCGCAACTGGTTTTCTCAATGAAGAATGGCTACAAATATGAGCCTTAAGTTCCAGATAAAAGTGTTTGGGGTTGGTGGGCCTTAAATTTCGCCTTTCTGTGAGGAATTAGCTGTAGCAGGGCAATTTGTTCCTTGTACAACACTGCAGACATAAGGCGAATCCTTCTCCACATTTTTCATGGCAGTGAGATATGCACTTGTCAACATATTTTGTCACCACAAAGTGGCTCTTGGCAATAGGATCATAAAGATCAATAAAAAAGTGCAGATTCTCAATATTTTACTTGCAGCTGCAAAAATTTCATTTATCTTGTTATTTTCCTTACTTGCTGCCATTCTGTCTCACGAGGGCACTGCTAGCTAAGCAGAATGTTTTTTCCCAACATTCTATGAATATCTGACAAAAACTCCAGCCAGTTGTCCGGCCCTCACCACCCTCCCTCTCTCTGCATCTCTAGGAGCTGTGCATTTTATTAATTCTTTCCACTGCTACATAAAAAAATTTAAAAAAAATCAAAATTGGAGCGAGCTATAAATCACTGGCATCTCCTAACTTGAGAAAAATTGAGTCTACTTTGTACTTCACCCTTGTAACATTTCATCTCTCGGTTTGGCTTCTCTTAATATAAACACAGCGCCCGGCAAATGAATGTGCTAAAACCAAATGACACACTTTGCCGCTGAAAGAGCAGAACTGTTTTCGAGCAATGGGTGGTCTTCTGAGGCACGGAGTAGGCCGAAAGGAGGGGGGGAAATGTGTAAGCGTACACCGTTCCTTACAAGCGGGCAGAGCTTCCAAAACTCGCAGAAATCTCTGCATGTTGAAGCACATCAAAGGGATTTTTCCCTTTTCAGATAATATTTTCCTTTGCTGACATGTATTTAGTATTGTGGTTGGATGACTCATAAAGATAGCTTCATGGCGTCCCAACGCAGTTGAAGCAGAACACATGCCAACAAACATTATTGTCAGCCTCAAAATAAAAACAAAACGTTCAGCTAAGGGTCAATCAATCAAGGGCGCTTTGAAGAAAATTCCATTTAGATATTACAAATCATAACAGAATGAATTTAAACCAGCTGACTTTTTGTGAAGAGGACATTCACGTACAATAAAAATTAGGCTGGCTCTTCAGGGTCCAACTTTTCTATTTTCTTACTTTTGGACGTGGCCACGGGTGATGGATGCCAGTTTTTAAAATTGTGTTTTTGTAGTTCATTTTATAAAGATCTGAAGTAATCGAAAACAGATCAGCCGAGAGAGCCCGTAGTTAAAGCGCCGTCATGAAAGGGGAGTTGTAAAATCCACTTAATATTGACAGATAGGTAATGACTTACTCATGCCCCCCTTCTTCCTCTTAGGCGTTTTTTTGTCCCAAATTCAGAATTTGTCTCAAGAGCTCCCTAGGTACCCATTACAAGAACCAGCCAAACTATTTTTTGATGGCTAGACAAGAACAATCTTGACTAATTTTCTAGCTCAGAGTTTTGGGAAAACTTCATGACAATAAAGGTGGGTTAGGACCCAAGACAGCATAACCAAATACCAATTTGCACTATTTCGTTTAAATCATTATTTAATGAAATAAAACTGCATAGAAAACCAAGGCAACGAGTCAGATTGTGCCCAAATTTTCTCCTTTTGAACTGGAGACCTTGAGAGAGTAAGCCAGATTTGTACAGCCTTTAAGCTATAAGGTGAAGAAAGTTTAAAAAACAACAACAACAAAAAAAAAAAAAAAAAAAAAAAAAAAGAAAAAGAAAGAAAGAAAGAAAGAAAAAACACTTCATTAAAAAAAAAAAAAAAAAAAAAAAGGCAGAAAAATAAATAGCCATAGGCAGGACTCCAAGTTGCCAAGCACAGGGCCCTCAGCTTTGATGTGTCTGTGGTGCCTAATAAAGCTAAACAGTTGCTTCTGATTCTAAAGAGAACACGGCTGTTTATAACTGAGCTCATATATTTATATGGCACATGTTTTCGAGGGATTTTGAGAAAAGAAGGCTTAGTGGTGTTTTTTTTTTTTTCTTTTTAATTTTTTTTTTTTTTTTCCCTCTCCACTCCAGCCTTCTCAGGCAGTAAGTGGCAATGCTTGCCCAGCAGGTGCACTGAGGTGGCTTAACATCCTGAGAATCCACCCTGCTTCTCAGCTCCCCAGAGGCCTCCTTATGTGACTTCCTGTGGGAAAGGGAGATGGCTCCACTTTGCCTTCACCACTCGTTGCGCTGTATCCGTACATCATGGGAGATGGGGGCTCGTCTACACTTTGAAACTAACTCATCTTCTGAAACATATCCAGAGTCATCAAAGGACCAGACCCAAATGCTCTGGCACTCTGTGAAGGAGCAGGAGAGGTTACCCTGGCTCAGTCATTGTTGCTGAGCACAGCAGGTTTCAGAAGGGCAGTCCTGGGAAGGTTGAGAGTTCCTAGATTCCCATGCTTTTTTTATGCAAATGAAACTGTTCTTCCAGGGAGCTAGCCTGAGGAGCTGAAAGCAAGGGATCTGGGACTGAGTCTCTGAACTCCTACTGATATGTGGGTACCCATCTGCTGGGGGAACCTTCCCAAGTCAGTGGCTTTGCTGGACTCAATCAGGCTTTTGTAGAAGTTCAAGTGATAATGTGGAAGTAACTTTGGCATGTTCACAGAGTGCAAGAGGCCATTCACTAATCCCTTTATAAGGAGGCTTCAGAAAACTAGCAGAAAAAAAAATAAATAAATAAAAACCAAACCCAACTCTGCCAATCTGTGCAGAGTTCTGCAGGATTTTTCCAACCTCTAGCAGCAAGCCTGAATTTATATATGCAAGCCATAGGGCTTCAGCTCTGTAAGTGGTAAATCAAGATATACTTTACCTGTACTGAACTACTGTTAGATTCTGTTCTCCGCAGTGCCTTGCACATCGGATATACCTCATCCAGCTCGACTTACTAGGTTCCCCACCATCAATAAAGTGCTGTAGTGTCCCATCTTGATCATATATCTAGAGAAGAGGTCAGAAGGTCAAGTAGTTAGAACGAATCATCAGCAATCATTTTCCCTGCTTCCCTTGGTGTCTTTAAGTGTCAGCTGCAGAAATTTATTGCCTTCGGGTTTGCTAGTGCTTATTGATGCTTGTGGAAACAACCGGAATAACAGGAAAATATTTTTTGGTGATGCAAGTCGATCGCGTTTCTCTTATCAAGCCAATCTTCCCTGTATTAAACAGATTTGGGGTATCTCAAGGATGTGGCCATATTTCCCAAAGAAATATTTAACCTATTTTGACAGACTAGTCTTAAGTAATGAGCTGCCGGATAAACAAAGCAAGCTGAAAGAAGAGGCCACGCTGACGTGGTTGGAACATCCACATAAAAGGCCCCAGTCTTGAACATGTAACTGTTTAAAGGCATTTGGGAGGTAGTCACTGTCTGTCCAACAAGCTGGGTGACACCCAGCAGAATGCAGTTGGACAGTTATGGAGCTGTGAAGAACTGCTGAAACAGATTCTGGTTTGGATGAAATAAAGGGACCCTCACCTCACAGTAGACATGGGACTTCAGCTGTCAGGACCTGACACTATTAGGAGAGGAGTCATCAAAAAAGGGAGACCCTCAAAAAGGCAATGAAACAAAAAATAGCTGTTTTCTATGGATTTTAAATTTCTTCACGCTCTCATAATCATTGCCTTAGGTCAACTCATGCAGATTTTCTCTCAAGATAACATACAAGAAAACGAAATCCGCTTCAAACCAGGCAATAAGCAAGGACAAAAAGTCTTTTGCAAAACAACTAGCTAGCCAAGCACACAGAGTCAGAGCTGAGAGGAGGGCCACAGCTCCCCTTCTAAAAAACACTTCAGATGCAGGGCACCCAAGTGGACATGGTGTCTGGAGCAGTGAGAGATGACACAAGTTACTTATCAACAGCAATGCTAGAAGGAATTCCCAGGCCTAAGGGCATCTGGAAAGCAAGGTACCCTTAGACTTTCTTAGAGGTACAGTGCTCTGGAAGACCATGGTATAACTGAGTGTTTTAAAATAAAATAAACAATGGGACCATCTAGTAGTCACTGAGTTGTCCCCAGAGCATCCTAGGAAATCATGTCTCTTACCCTTGCTACTTTGTCTTCCACACTTTCCTTTTCCAGATACACATGCAGAGTTAGTCTCACAAAGAGACTTTCTGGTTACATTTAGGCCCTAAACTTGGTGTGGTCATTCATATTAATATAGCATAGTGCTTCTATTCTGGAGGGCTACAGAGCTTAGTGATGACAGTTTCTTTTTACTATCACCAGTCATTTTAAAAGAGTTGGATTTTTTTTTCTGCTTTTCTTGAACTCATTCTTCTTCACCCCCCCAACCTTTCCACTAACCCCCACAAATAAAAAACAAACTTAATCTAATAAAGACAATCATTTGAGAAGTTATGGCTTTGTAAATACACTAGAAGGATCGCAGCTGATAATCAATTTAGCCTGAGAAGAATGAAGAGCTTCCTGGATTATATTACATGTAAAGCTAATGACTTCTTCAAATTCCAACTTGGTAGATAATGACAGAGAACAGAAACATTTATGTGGTGGGTACATCTGCTGTGTGAGCAACCTAAAAACAGACATCACGCTTAGATTAGATTACACCGTAGTTGTTTTGGTGTGTGTGTGTGTGTGTGTGTGTGTGTGTGTGTTTTTTAGGAAGTCACTTAATATTCAAAATCTCAACTCAGCCTGCTGTTGACATCTAACACAACACTGAACAATGTTCCCTTAATGCCACTGTTGACCATTAAGGGAACAGAAAATGTTCAGGACCCTCTCCACCCCACCCCCACCCCTCTCTCACCCTCTTCCACAAACAAACCTTCTATAAGGACTACCGGTACATAGTAATATGAAGCATTTTCGAAGTACCACACCATCCTCTTCAGTACTTCTAATCGATGTCCTCAACAGCAAGTAACACTAGCATTCAGAGGTCAAGGGAACTAACTTGTTAGCTTACTTAAAAACCATGCACTCACCCATTTAGAAAATGAGTATAAATGTACTTCTTCCTACACTTCTGTTTCAGCAATCATCTCCTTAACTAAGTATATTGTGACCCCAAGGAAACCCACAGATTTTGCCTGCCTGATGTAAACTGCTACTTGTCTTGGAGAAAAAGTAAATGACACGTGATGCAGAATCTGACAGGAGGTTTGGTTTCCCTGGCTTCAGCTAATATTGATATTATAATATTTCTCATGAAACTATAACAAAATTCCCAGGCACCTACTTAAATCTTGTAACTGCATACCTAGAGTTGAAGGAAGTCATTCGATCTGGATGTGGCTTTTGGATAGTGCCAAAAAACAGAAGGAATTTGAGGAGATCAACTAATGCCAAGATCAAGAGTTGTTTTGTTTTTATTATCTTTCAAAAGATTTAAAATAACCAGGAAAATGTCAAAAATTATGTACAAAGTATTTCAACAGCCTTTTCAGGATCTATGTAAAAGGTTTAAAAGGTCAGAAATTTTATTCATTCTAGTAGTGAGAATGAAGGTAAGAGCATTATATTTAGACAAAGGAAAAGATTCATTCTGAAAAAGAAAACAGTTGAATGCAGCAAACTTTTGCTGAAAAATGTGTCATTTATTCTGAATGAACATGAACATGTGCTCCATTTTTCCCAAGGAGGTTAAAAAAAATGAACCTTCAGAGGTAAGAGAAACACATGTGAAGAAACATACAGGACACTGGATAGGGTAAAGTCAGCAATGGAAAATCCTCAGAACTGTAGAATGCGTATTTGGCTTAATTTTAGAAAGCTTGGACCAGCATTGCTGAAAAGGAATATAACTTTGTACAAACACACTGGAAGACATTTTGACAATATCTAAATTGATAAGCTTATAGCCTATAATTTAGGAACTTTACTTCTAGAAAATTACCCCTGTGAAACTCATGCATGTGCTTAAAGAGGCAAGTTCAAGGACATTCACTGCAGCCTCACTGTAATTGCAAACAGTTAGAAATAATAGAAATACTCATCAGAAGAAGAATAAATAAATTGTCTTATTCATTCAAAAGCATTTGTATGAAACACTTGAAATTAATGCACTAGACCTGCTTGTATTAAGACCCAATTGAGAGCTGGAGATTTAGCTTGGTGGTAAAGTACATATGCACAAACCCCTGGGTTCAATTCCCACCACCACAAAAACAAAACAAAACAAAAAATCCAGTTGATACAGATAATGTTGATTGAGAAAATCAAGTTGAGGTTCATTATGATATCATTTATTAAAATTTCAAAATATACAAAATAACATTCTACATTCTAGTATATTTTATAGTAGCATATATTTTAATAAATATGGTGCTGGGAATAGAAGCCAAGACCTTGCACAAGCTGATCATGAACTCTCCACTGAGCTATGCCCCTAACTCTACTTTGTACTTTTTTTGTTGTTGTTGTTTTTGCCAAAGAGAGAAATAATAAGAAAAAAAAAACAAACAAACAAACAAAAAAAAACTATCCCTTTATTTCTTTGTACTTCAGTTTTGTACTCATTGTTAAAATGGAGATACTACTTTACCCAAGGTTAAAATCTCTGTTATCCTCATGGGAAAATATTTGTAATATGTATCACTACATTATCAGCTTCTGATTTCTTTTGTGATTGCTGTTGCTGCTATTTTAAACCACCACTTCTGGTCTGTACTTTCTCTTTTATCTTGTATCAATGGGAGTAGAAAGATAACTAAGGGGGAGAGGTAATTCTTACCTCTGAGGGGAGTTTTAACAGTTTTCAATTCAATAATAGCTATTAAGACACCACACACATGGTTTAAATAATGATGACACAAATGCTCACTCACTACAAACCACGTGTGGCACTGACTGGAAACCACCATTAGAAAGGCATTGTGTTACAGTCCTGTATATCAGAAAACACTCTCCCATGACCATATTTTTCTAGAACAAAACTCTACTTTTAGTGAAAGAGCAAAAGGAAGATAGGTACCGACATTGAATATTTCAACAATAGCTTGTGAGTGGCTTGACAACAGCTTCGTAGTTTATGAATGCTTACCCCCTCGCATTAACAATAATAATCAAAGAAACAATGTGAGCCAGAAACTGATTTGAGCTCATTTTAATGTTAATAGCAAGAAACTACCTTCCACATGATAAGAATGTGTGTACCTTGGTGGCTTGAACAAACACTTTCTCTAAAGCAAGATTTACAAATGAGTGGCTCTCAGGCTAAATTCACTTTCTTTTTCTTGTACAGTGTTTTAAATACTTAAAAAATTTTCCTAATTAGATTTCTAATTTATCTTGAAAAATCTAAAGGTGGGTCCCCAATCTCATCATCATGCACTGAGCTGAGAAAGGAGGGCCCCATGGTTAGATTGGGTGTATGATTTTCCAGTTCTCCATAGTCCCTGCCGCTCCCTGTTCTTATATGCTACTTCCTATTTGTATTTACTTACCTGTTTAACCTCATTAAGCATTTGCATTGATAACCACAGCTATAAAAGAATGACTACTACCACTGAAAATCAGTCTGTTGTAGCTGGGAGCACTGTCACAGAAAACTGTTTGAAGCAACAGCCTGGAAGCACTGCACACATTCATCACTCCTGAATCGCCCAGGAGCCTTCACCTGACCTAAAGACCAAGCTTTCAGTCTGGTAGTTTTCCAGGGAAAGAAAGAGCAGTGTCTCCTGGACCTCCCCATCTTTACCAGCACAGGCTTCCAACAATCTTTTAAAGCAAAGGATCCCTTTTCATTCAAAGATTTAAATGTAATTCCATTATAAAAACAAGAAAGTTTCCTTCGTTAAAGAATGAGGAGGTAGCAGAAGCCTCACAACAGCTCAATCAACACCACCATGGCTCTCTGAGATAGTTCCTGGGACATCTCTAGGTCCTGTAGTGAGTGAGCCAGGGGAGCTTATGTGGAAATCAGAATTTCCTCCAGTAGATGAGGTCTCCTTGAAGATTTCAGTCACCAATTCTTCTGCTAGAACACCGAGTACCGTAGCTAAATTTAGAGCCCGGGAAAATCAGATCTGGAAGGGAATCCAGAGGCTGTTCCAACCTGATCCGCTCATACATAAGGAGATGAGGAATCTCAGTTCATGACTTATGAAAAGCGAAATTACTAGTGGGCAACAGACCCAGGCCTCCTCCCATGTGCCCAGCTGGAGTGCACCCAGGCCTTCCTTACATCCTTTAATTTTCTCAATGCCCTGACAAGAGACAATGGGTGTCCTTAAACAAAACAAACTGAATTGTAACTCAATTTGCTCCTCCCAGCACCTGGTTCCCTGAATTTTGTCATGGCAAGGAGAGAAGGCAAACCTAAAGGGGTTACATATAAAAAAGTTAGCCAATTTTCAGGGAGTTGGGAGACATTTCAGTCTCCCTCTCCTTGTTCCCAACCCTGGCATGTTCCTGTGCCAAGGCTAGGGTTTTGTTCTGAAGAGCCAGTCTCCTTCCCTTCTTGCCACCCAGCGGAGGTAAAGGAGTAAATTTTATGCTGAAGCATCTAACGCAGGACCCAGCACGTGGCAGGAAGGCAATCCGTGCTAAAGTGAACTGAATCCAACTCTTGTAATAATCAACAGCTTCGTAAAGATCCGGATTTTATTCAAAGCTTGAGAAGAAATTACCATTAAATGCAATAAAACCTGATTCTAAGTATACAGCTAGGGTCATTCTCCTTTAAGTCAGCCTCTTTCAATTCTATGAAATAGAAAGATGACGATTACATATGTAATAAATTTACCAGAAAGTGCCCAGAAGTGGTCACTGGGAGTTTTCCAGTTTACACCTGTGAACTCAGAACTTTTTTGTTTGTTTGTTTTAAATCTTTTCACAGCACACGGAGGATCCAGGGAAGAACAGATGTGAAAGATGGTTTCTAAGATCTCTTTCTCCTGTTCTCCACACAGTGCCTTTATACAGCCTCTGCTTTCTGTAAAATTCATAAAATTAGAGGTTCAATAGTCCAAAGTACTTGCAATTTGAGAAACTCAAATGAAGAGTACAGTGTTTGCCAAGGTGGATAAAACTTTTTACTATGAGATTCCTCTGTTTGTCAAACTTTTAACTCTGAAAAGTTAATAGTTAGAATATTTTTATTGGGAAAGAGAAGATTTCACTTTCAGCAGTATGGTCATTAGAGAACTTAAGTATTATTGGTGAAAACATGAAATAGAAGCTATCCTAGCTAGGGGTGACAATGGGGGGCAGGCGAGGGGGACAGAATACAGAGGATAGGAATGTGCAGATGAGTGTCAGTTCCAGGGCCTACAAGTGATAGCTATGGCTCCACCATGAGTTGGTGATGTGACTTTGGACAGTTCTCTAAATTTTCCAGAAAGCTGAGACATTCTCTTTATAAACTGGTGCTAAATATGCTCCCTACTTCAAACGGCTGATGTAAAATCAAATAAGCAAGTAATGTCAGGGAGCTAAAGCCCCGCTGGGCACCCAAGAATTACTGAAAGAACATTAACTACCCTTTGGCCAGCACTATTATTAGATGAGAAATGTCAACCTAGGCAAAATTTACTAATCTGACACTGGTCACAATACATGTGTGGTGTGTGCAAATACATTATTGCTGAGGTTACCAGACCATAAGCTCAGTGAGGGTAGAAACACATTTTAATCATTTTAAAATTTTAACCATACACACCTTACACAGGGCTTCATATACAGCAGGAAATCAACTTTTGTTGAAAGAGAAAAAGGGAAAGAAAAAAAAGAAGAAGGAAAAAAAAAAACCTGTTGTTCATATTTTTATCTCCTAGATAAGTGTCTATTTTAAAAATAAAACAAAAGGGCTGGGGTTGTGGCTCAGCGGTAGAGCACTCGCCTAGCACTTGCGTGGCCCTGGGTTGATCCTCAGCACTTCGTAAAAATAAATAAAATGGTGGTATTGTGTCCAACTACAACTAAAAAATAAATATCAAAAAATAAAACAAAAATGCTGAAAACAGTAAAGATGGATATCTTCAATTCTACATTTTCCATTCCTAAATTTAATCCATTTTAAGTTTAACACAGTGTACCCTGTCATCCAAAGACACAGGCATCCACTACACTTTTAAGAATATTCTTGGAGCATACTGGAAACTAACAGGCATTTATCATTGAGTGCTTTAATTAGTTGTGGCTTCAAGAGACCAATACACTTGTCACTGAGCATCACCTATATGGGAATGCTTGACCACTGAAATCACTGGCATTTTGACCAAAGAAAGCCCAAGCACATGGTGTGTTATCTCCATGTGGACACTCAACATGTTCAGGATAGCAGAGCTGTCTGTGCAACCACATGCACCTGAATGAGGAGCAGAATCTGTGTGTGGGTTTCAGCCTGGATCCTCAGATGCACAGGGATTTGGCAGAGCTTCCCTGTAAAGAGGAAGACAGCAAGACCACACCGGTGTGGCCTCCTAGCCTTCTTGTTTTTATGCTTTCAAATTGAACTAAATTAAGTCTTGAGAAGAGACACCACAAAGTAATATGGGTTGAGCATCCCTAAACCCCAAATCCAAAATCCACACTCTGAATCTTTTTATGACACCACTGAAAATGCTTGAGATTTCAGAGCATTCTGGATTTCAGATGTTTAGATTGGGAATGTTCACCCAGTAAAGCCTATACAAATAATCCCAAATCTGAAAAAATGCTGAAATCTGAAACACCTCTTAACCCAAGCTTCAGATAAGGGAAACTCAACCTTTACTTTCAAAATGAGTTAAGAGCACCTGCCTCCACCTTAACAGGAAGGAAGAACAGCAGTTAATCACCAGGTTGTACATTCCTGTGGCATTTGAGTTTCTAAAATACCTTCACAGGCTAATTTGATCCTATTTGTGACCTAAGGGGGAGGCTGTATGATCCCATTTTACAGACAGGAAACCTTGGGCTGAGAAAGGCAAAATGACTTGCCCACAGCCACACAGTTGGTAATGGCCACCATATCATTGCTTTTTTTTTTTTTTTTTTTTTTAATCACATCTCATTTGTCCTCTCAGGGAGAAACAGTAGAGCTTTTTCTTTAAAAGCATGGAAAATTTTCCAAATGAGGGTCATAAAAGTGTTCATAATGATTAATAGTGTCATTTATCAAACAAATTCCTATTTTCAGAGCAAATGTCAATTTAGTGAGAATTACTTAATCTGTTAGTAAAATTTACACCATGAGCAACCGTGCAATGGATGAAGACATAAATTTCCAGTTCTATGTAAAGCCACTCTCCTTCCACTGGCAATGTGCCATAGTGGCCGGAAACATCAAAAAATGGGCAAGGCACAAGTCATTGGATGAAGATGCATAATTTATAATAAAAGCTTCTTCATTAAAGCAAATACTTGCTAATGTGTCCACATTATTTGTGTTCAGTTTTTAAACTTTTCTTAAATATATAATATTGTAGGGTTTTTTCCTTCCATTTTGATCAACTCTCCCTCCTGATTAATATGTTAATAAGAATTAACTTATTTCATTGTTTCTAATAAGAAAATCCTTTCCTCTCACTTGGTTTTGGAATATTTTGGAATGTCAGGAATCCCAAGATTCTAAAACCAGTTTTCAAAGGTCAAGTAATAAATGCCCCATAAAATAAATGAGTAATGATTATATACACCGTTGCTGTATTTTCAGTAATGCTGATATAAAGCTATATACTGTACTTTGTCAATTCACATTCATCAAGTTCCAGAAATATTAGAAAATCATTACAGGTTTATGTTGAGTTTGCAGATAATACTAACATATAAGTCAAGACTGAAATATGGTAATCAGAAAAACAGTTGAAAAGTGTCAATAAACTGTAAAACACCCGTGGTGGTGTTGGCGAGGCCTTCATCAGAGAGCCGACCATGTGAAGAGATGAAAATGGGTATTTTGGTCACACTGAGGGTCAGTTGCTGCTAAGTGTCAGGTTAGCAGAGGAGAGGCGGTGACTCTGAGGATTACTACACAGGGACTCAGGAGCTCCTGAGATCTGTGGAGCATTTGGTGAATCCCACTTATCTCAGAGGACAACAGCGGACGTCGATACCAAGCCTGCCATCCGTCAATCTACAGTCCTCTTCAGACATCTTCTGTCTGTTGATCAGAGGAGGACTTTGGGGAATCAGGCTTCCATTATCAGGATTTTGTCTGTGATCTGAACAAGCCACTGAACCTTTAACTTTTCACTTGGCAGAAGCATCTATGCTGGAAAAGTCCTGACAGTTCATTCATTTTGCTCCATCCTGGAGCCAGCTGATGTCTGACTGGTGAGACCCGCCCTCTTTGATGTTGTACTCTTTTGAGAGTGTCCTGCTGTGAAAAAAATTTTATCCGTCCAAATTAAAGAGAAATATTTCTGCATCCAGCTGTTAGCTGTGACATGTTTGCCATTTTTCAGGGCACTGGCTTGGTGCCATCCACAAGCTCTGCTGCAAACCTATCTTTTTCCCTCCTCCGTCGCAACAATAATATTCACAGTGCACAACTGTCTCCAGTGTCCACACACCAGCAACTCTAAAAAGGAAAATGCTGGTAATCCTTCATTGCTAAGAAAAACCTTGGAAATATTTGCATATAGCAATTTCTTTTTAATTTCTTTCCTTCTCCTCTTTTTTCCTTTTTTTTTTTTTTTCTTTTTTTTTCAGTATCACCATTAAAATAGTCCACAATTCTTTGACACAACCCATCCATTTAAAAACTGTTTAAGCCAGTTGGGTTTTGGGGGTATGTTTTTGCAGTGCTGGGGATCTAACCCAAGGCCTCTAGTCAAGCACTCTACCACTGAGCTACGTCCCCAGCCCTTAAATCCAGTTTTTAGAAAAATGCAGTTTTAATCAAAGCAAACAACAAATCCTGACCTCTGTTAAATATATTTACAAATGAAATGAATTTGGATCTTGAGAAAACTTGATCTGTATACACTGAATTCACATTTAAAAATGGACATTTATTCAATAGAGAGAGCTCTGCATAAATGAAGAAAAAACTCTCATGAAAGCTTGAGTAAACATTTAGATCTAAGTAATCAAGAAAACCTGTATCTTCTTATACTTATTAAGCACCATTTAGGGGCTTATAAAGATTGCTGCCATTAATTGTATGTATTGTAAACATAGGGCAGCTTTCATTATTACCACGTTTTTCTCATATCCTGAGATGACTGCGTATAAAACACCCATTTCCAGCTTCCCTCCCATCCTGGCCTTGCTTCCTCCTGTCTCTCATTTTCACTTTTGCTGAGATGGAAAAGGATCAGTGAACAACATCTCAGCACTTGGCATCAGGGAATCCTATTTTGCGACTCATCTCAGACAGACTAGAAAACGTGAACAGCTACTTGTCATTGTTTCTCCCACCAGTAAAAGGCAGATTTTGAAAAAAATAAATAAATAACAAAAAATATGCTATGTGTGAGAAAGTAGCTATTTTGGGGAAAAAAAAAAAAAAAAAACACAGAGAAATCTGAATTCATATCCTCCTCCACTTGGAAAAACAAAGCCTTAATTTTCTACCTAACCGGAAAGGGGGGCATTATTTTGTTAACATAATCCTAGAAATAATACAAGTGTGAACTGATGGGATTCACACATCACCTGTTACAGCACCCAAACAGTTCTGCACTTAACCATAAAGTTACACCTCAACATTCGTGCACACCCAGCAAGCACACTTGAAATCTCCATGTGGCTCATGCAACACGTCTCATGGAGTACTCTTTAATCCTTCATTGAAAATCTTTGGTTTATGTATTCCAGTAAGATCCCTGTATAGACCTTGGTGAAAACGCACTGATTTTACACCTTGGCAATAATAGATACTGAAAAACATGATTTCAAGACGTAGCTTGGACCAAAGCCTAAGTGCAAATTGCTACATTAGACGGCAATGGTATTAAGTGGGGGTGTTTGTAAGAGAATGCCCCTAAAATATCATAGACTATGTCTATTTTTGTGTAGACACACACACACCATGCCCTAGAGCTCACCCCTTTTTTAAGTAAGAATTTTCTGAAGAAGCAGAATGTTTGTCCCAATGAAGTAATGGTTTCCTATGGTTTTATTTCTTTTCAGAATAGTCTACTGGTTTATTTCTTTTGTTGAAATGTGTCTCTCTGTAAATTATTGTGTTTTTCTAGGTCTACAACATTCTTTTCCTAACTACACCAATAAAGAATGATTGTTAGACACATTTTATTGGGGGGAAAGTGACCTTCTGGGGAGGATAGAAAACATTTTCATATCCTAAATAATTTGGGAGACATTTCTTAAATCAGGTTGGGACAGTTCTAGGACAATGGCAGTGAGAAAGCCAACTCTGAGGTGTGGGGCACTCAGGAAACTGAGTGTGTGAGAGCCACAACTGGCCTGAATCAGTTATGGGCCCCAGGGAGACTCCCCAACAGTTGCTTTCACCCCGAGATAACTTGCTCAGGGGAAAAACTTCATGAAATTCCGAGTTCATCCTGGAGTAGGAAAGGAAGAGACATGAGAATGGAATAAGATGGCTTTTGTCATCTCTGAACCATTTTTCTCGAAGGAACAGTTATACAGTTGCAAAGAGGACTAAACAAACACATTTATTTGCCATCAGTCTCTTTCCCACCAAAATCCAGGAAGTGAGGGACCAAGGATAGAAGGTGATGGCAGTAATGGTGAGTCCCACATTAGACCTCTGGCCAGCCAGATAACATTATTTCAACAAACATTTGGTAAGCAGCTACTATGCACCAGCTGTTGTGCTTGCTGTAGGGCATTAAAAACCCAAGATCATTCTCTGCTTTCAAGTCATTTACATTGCACTGAGAGAGATATGCATAAAACAGATCATAGACCCTTATTACGGCACCAAAATATGTAGATTTTTCATCTAATTTTTGGACATTTGTTTTTTAGAATAGGGTTTGTAGATGTGGAAAGAGTAATCATTTAAAATTTTGAGAAAAAGACATCAGGACTTAGAAAGTCAAAGCTAGTTGTTTAAACCAATTTTGAACTGTGAAGGCAACATTAAACAACCATTTGATTAAAATCTGCCAGAGATTTTAATTACCTCAATGAGAACAAAGATCACCAATTATTTACAGAGCACTTGGCACTCTGTAATGCACGGAGTTCAGGAAATGTCTGTTGTTGTTGTTTTTTTTTTTTTTTTTTTTTTGGTTAGATGGATGGATTGTTATTTGGATAGGTAGCTGGATGGGTGGGTGGACATCAGGTGGGTATGATAAAAGGATAGGATGCCTTGTGATTTACCCAAGCACTAAGGGCTGCTCTTCTTTTCTTTGGGTGGGGCAACACAGCTAAGGCAGAGTTGAATATTCAAGTAGGAGAATTTCAAGGGATACAATGTTGTTTTAAATAGATAAATTTTATCATCAGCTAAAATTAACATGTCCTTTAAAAATGCCCAAGAGTCTTTTTGCAGAGCTGAGGCTTTGCAGAGCATCTGGGTGGAGTCCAGTTCAAGAGGGACCAGAGGATGCTCAGGGCCCCCCTGTGAACCTAGATGTCTCCAAATGTCAGTTCTTCCCAATCCAGTCCCCAGGCTGTCCCATGATGAGGCTTACTGTTAGCATTCCACTCTTCCGTTTCGGGGACTCTTCTCATCCCTCCATCATGCTTCCCTGTCTTTCTTCTGGGCCCAGTGCTTCCTCTCTTACCGATCCTGACAGGTGTGATTTATACCTAGCTGTGAATATAGGTCAAGGTGCTACTCCTGAAAGGAATATTCTCATTTGGAGCTTTACGTTTAAGTGAAGCTTGAAAGGGGGCAATGACCTCTTAAAGGAATTCAAAGACCACAGTAAGGGCTGACATCATCCATCATCAGGGTTCTACTGGGGATCCAGAGGAAGGCTGCTGAGTGTGTTGCTGCAGCTACAGGACTACAGAGCAGGCTCCCTAAGGAGAGACAAGTGGGTGCCCATGGAGAAGCCATGAGACTGTCGTAAAGGGGCAACCCCAGTTCTTTAGAAGGGTTTCCTGAACTGAACCAAGCCACTCCCTGGAAAGGAGCGGCTGTGGGGCCGGTCAGCCCTGCTTTCTTACAGAGCCTCAAATTAAAACCTTTGGTGTCATTTCCAAATGAGGTTATACATACAATCACAGAGACAGACTGACAGGACTCGAAGGAGGAGCGGCACAACTCTCCACCTGGGTCCTATGCCCGGACCACACTGCCTGTAGTGAACCATAAATTAACATTTTTATAAATCCTGTAATTAACTTATGAATAGCACAATTATATGTTTCTGGTATTAAAGGCATTAAGTTGTTAAAGGTAAACATTTAAAGTATACCACTGTTTTTGTAACCCTGTTTTGGCATTTTTTTTTTCATTTTTCAATATATCAAGAGCCTTAAAAATGGAAGTGGCCCAGGCCTCTAAATGGTCTGGTTTAGGTTTGTTAATAAAGCTCCTTTCACGCTGTTGGGCCAGCGGCCTGGCAAGGGTGCCACCAGCACTGAGGCACTGTGCCTTCTTACAGAGAGACTACCCTGTATTTCTGGATAGGCATTCAAGTCCATGAGGTGTGATTCCCCAAGAACTGAACCAAGACATTCAGTAAACCTGAAGGTCTAAGGACAGGTTTGCCAGTCCTTTGGTCAGCAGAGGTTATGACTAATGTCAACCCCCAAAGAAAAGCAACCACCTAATTACCATACTGCCATAGAACCAGCTTCCTAACATGACTTAGGATTCCCTTCTTCCCACAGGAAGCTCCAATAGGCTGACAGGCAGGACTGGGATGGAATCTCTTATACTGTGGTCCACATCAGGCAAGGCAGCAAACACATTGACATTGCAAGAAAATGGTGAATGTGCATCTGAGAATCTTCTAGGGAGAAAGTTCATGGTTCTTATTAGATTCTCAAAGGGGGTTTGTGCACACACATACATGTTACAAACTGCTGCCAAATCCACACTTTCAAATAGGAGGGTAGTGAACGGAGAAATAGAAATGAGAGCACCTGTGGGTGAATTGGAAGTCTTGGGGTGTTTTATATATTTTGGAGAGATTCTCTTCAACAAGTTGACATGTTTCTTTGGTCTCTGAAATATCTGATCTCTCTCTTTTCTCCTCCTCCCCTCCTCCGCCTTTCCAGAGCTAGATAATCTGGATTTCAATGTCCCTTTCTATAGATTTTCATTTTGTATTTAACTGCAATTGTATTTTGATGTCTCTGACCACATTTTCAGGACTTCTAGACATATAAACTAGAGTGGAATCTTTTGGTTGGTTTATTTCATAAGACTGATATTTTTAGGTGAGAAATCACATAAGCAGGCCAGATTACACTGGGAGGTCTCAATGTTTCAGCTTTATGATGAACACTTAACACTGCCTATTGCTAGAATTAGTAAATCATGGTTATTAATACAGCAAAGCATTCCCTTTCAGTTTGATCAAACCCTCTGGTACCACCATTTTTTTTTTTCAGTAAAAATAAACATATAATCACATTAGTCCACCCAAGAGAAAAGGTTGTTTTGTAAGCTATAATTTTTTAAAATAAGTTAGTACTGTATGTCTTCTGCTGGCTTGTGTCCTTATATTTCATAGTAAATTAGTTGGTTAGATGAGCTACAGATTAGTGATCCTAAACTCTAGTATCTTAAGGGCTGGGGTTGTGACTCAGTAGTAGAGTGCTTGCCTAGCATGTGCAAGGCACTGAGTTCAATTCTTAGTACCACATAAAAAAATAAATAAATAAAATAAATAAAATATTTTTTAAAAACCGTATCTTAAATGTAAGTACTCTACTGATGGAACCCAGAAGGATAAAAGTCGTATGCATTCATTTCAATATATAAAAAATTCTCAGTGCCCAATAATGGGGAGATAGGATAACATAATCATATGTGACATAATCTTTTATTAGCTATGCACACTTAGTTATAATTTATACCTTCCAAACTGTACAGTACAACTATCTCAAGAATAAACCCTTGGAAAGTTATATTAAAAATTTCATGTTATTGAAAGTGAATTCAATTGTACAAACATGTAGTCTATAAACCGAGAAAAGGAGGTGTGGTATTGGAGTGGATCAGAAAACCTGGGTCTAAATCTTGGACTCAGTAATTAGCTTATAAGCTGAGTCATTCTGTTAACTTATCTGTAAAAGAGGAGGATCTTAATATGAACTTCAAAGGATTTTTGTGAAGATGAAATGATATAATCCATATACTTGCCAAGCACACAGTAAGTGCTCAATAAGCAGCACCATTATTGTTGGTTTTTACTGATGGGTTTCAATTTTCTTTTCCCAAATAAATTTCCTCCTTCTTCTTTTTTTTTTTTTTTTTTTTTTTTTCTTTTTGTACTGGGGATTGAACTCAAGGGCACTGGACTACTGAAGAACATCCCCAGGCCTATGTTGTATTTTATTTAGAGACAGGTTTTCACTGAGTTACTTAGCACCTTGCTTTTGCTGAGGCTGGCTTTGAACTCACAATCCTCCTGCCTCAACCTCCCAAGCTGCTGGGATTGCAGGCATGCACCACTGTGCCCATCAATTTCCTTCTATTTTAATCTTGCTGAAAAACTAGGTAAAAATAAGTACAGAAGAAAGCAACACAGGATCTTGGATCCCTGAGTGTTGTGTGTTGCATAGGATTGGGCAAAACAGGAATAAAGTCTTCACCATGTGAATTAGACAAGTTACTTAATTCCTCCAGGCTTAATTTCTTATATGTAGAAAAAGAATAATAATAACAACTCTGCATGGTGTGTGAGGATTAAAAGAAATATGGCATGTAAAGGGCCAAGAACTGTGCGGGTCGACGTTCAACCACAAAAGGGAATTCCTAGAAAAATAAAATTTTTTTTCTATAGTTCAATGACCCCCTAATTGTAAATACTTTCACAGACCATAACAAATTCTGGTAATTGCATAATAAATTAAAAATATAAAATAAAAAATATAAATACCAACATATTAAATGAATTTAAAAATATAAATGCCAAGATATTAAATGATGTCTAAAACATTCATTGAGGTGCATTCATACTTGTAATTATATTTCCAAATAATCTCAAATTTATCTTATTGAATCACATATAATTCTTTTTAGGTTAAAATAATAATTTAATGGGGGAAAATATTATACATCCTCATAATTATCAGAACTTGATATATTTATTACACAACAAGTTTAAAATTGGGATATAATTGCTCGAATTTTATATCCAAGAAAGTAGAGTCGTAATAAGCTTCACAGAATTCGTATTTTTTTCTCTAGTTTTTGTAATAACTACCAGAATTCACTTTAAAATGTTTTTTTAACTTTTAAATTTAAATTTTTTTTTACTTAGAATCTGAGATTCAGTTTAAAAATGGACGTCTGATTTTAAAAAGCTCATAAACAAATTTAGAAATAAGGGTAACTATAATTATAAAATTTAACACCTTGCCTTCTCTTGATCAGTAAACCATATACAAATCCAAGTCTCAGGAAAAGTAAATATGTATAACAATTCCATGCAGCAGAGGGAAGGCCAAATGCAAAGATACTATTTCATTCATAATACCCATTGCTCAGACTTTTACTTTGCAACAAGTCCATCAAAAAGCAAAAATAACAGCCTTACCAGATATGAGCCATTTTTTAATTAGGTAAGTTTTTTTTTGTAAGATTTTTAATTCTTTAGACACCTTTGCATTTCTTCTGCAATAAGCTAGGTACATGTCAAATTCTAAATGATATAATTAAAACTCAACAAATCTTATCTTCCATTTAAATTGAATAATTTTGTCCTGCTGAGAAGCTGCATAAATCTTGACTAGTTTGTACATTTTTCCTTTCAAGGATGTAATGTAACCATCACAGCTGTTACATCATGTAAATAAATTTCAAAGATGGTATTAATATAAAACTATATCACATAACCCTAAAAATTTAATATAGCTGCTATGGTAATAACCAGATCATTTTTCCAAACAAATATATATTCCATCATGTCATTTTGAACTTTTTCTGAACTGTGTATGTATGTGTGTGTGTGTGTAAAGGAAGAAAACTACAATTGAGACCAAATGTTTTATGAAAGAAAATACAGGCAAGCTGATTTGGCCAAGTACAGACAATTTCAGATTCAAGATGTTATTCTATCTTAAAACTTAGCCCACTTTTTCCATAAGCCACAGTAATCATGATATCATTTAGGAAGTCTATGGGCTTACAATAGTGTTTAGAATGTTTTTAATAGATTAATATAAATTATGACTACCAGTTACACAGTTTCTTTTTTAAAAAAATCAAATTCAGGGTTTACTGCCATGAGAAATAAGGGCTACGACTGCATCAGCAAATTTTCATACATAAATGATAATAACGTTCCCAGTAGTCCCCCCTAATCCAATAACCCAGTCATTGCTTGAAATCAAGGAGAGTTCTGGATTCTGTACATGTAAAATACCATGTATTTTCTATATGTTTATATATATATATATATATATATATATATATATATATATATATATACATATATATATGTGAAGTTTAATTTGTAATTAGGCACAGAAAGAGGTTAAAACAATAACTAATAATAAAACAATCATAACAATATCCTCTAATAAAAGCTATGTGAATGTGTGAATATGCTTGCTCTCTCTCTCTCTCTCTCTCTCTCTCTCAAAATACCTTGTTCTACTGTGTACATTGGGTTCAGTACTATATGCAGTTGCCTGTGGGTAGCTGAAAGCATGGATCTGAGGGTCTAGTCTATATCAAATGGAGGTTATCCCTGCCATCTCCTTTTGGCCACCATCCTACCACTTCTAGGTTGTCCTCCACATCTCCCAGTCCATTCCTCTTGCTCCTCTCTCTTATTTAGGTTCAACCTTTTCTTTGTTCCAGAATCTCTGACTTGTTTCAACTCAGCTTTGCACCTGTAATAAACCCAAAGTTCCCAATCCCCATATTTTAGGTAATGACTGAATTGGTCAATGAAATCAAAACAGTAAATGCAGTGATCCTGTAGAAAGTCAGTCGCCAGGGTCCAGCACAGCCTGCACACAGAGGCTATATCCTTAAGGACTGGCTTAGCATACATCAGGAAAGAAATCACTCTCCAAAGACACCTTCAAGAATGGCTGAAGACTCTATGGACCACGCCATCTACATTGTCTCTGGCTCATCATGCCAAACTTCACACAAGCACACCTGCTGTACACACACATACAACAACTATGAAGACAAAAAGATGCAAGACCTAACTTTGACTGAATACTGCCCATAAATTATGAGCTGTGCCCCTTCTGAATGGGCCCATGAAAATCAGTTCATGGATTTCCTAAAAAAAGGACATAATCCTCACACAGAATCCAAGGGATTCCCTATTATACTTTAAAGCTCACATCATCCAGGTTAGATCTAGTTTGAGGGATAATACACTTCTTTTCTTTCTTATTTGTCGAAGAACTGTGAATTTACTATTAGAATTTTCATTTCTTAAAAACAATGACCTACTGTAATTTAAAGGGAAGTTTGGGAAGAATGGTGTTTAACAAGGGGCATGAAGGGCCATCTTCCATTTCTCTCCACCAGAGTAGCTGACATTTCCAGTGGCTTCCTTCTGTGCCTTCAGAAACAGACAGCAAACAGCACAACAAAACTAAACGTTTCTTACCTAATGTGCCCAAATATTGAATATTCTCTGTTTATGTGTTTTGTTTTAAGAAAAGGTAATACATAAAAATCCAGATTTACAACAGAGAGAAAGGAGTAGTTTTTGCTTGACAAAAATCTTTACTAGTTTTCCTTAACACACGCAAAAAGTAGGACTCAAATAAAATAAGTTCAAATTATAACATTTCAAAAATATTGCTACTGTGTGAAATAAGAATTACCTGTGTGTACACAGAGATAAAGAGAAGAAGTGATATAGGCACTTAACAATCTTTGCTGAAAGCAGATGGGTAAATGCCCATTGAGTGTGATAAGATAACCTGCTATCAGAACCATTCCTAACAGTTTGGTTTTCATATCTGCCTTTTCCTCCTAAGTATGTTTCACACTTCCTTCAGTTGGTACAGTTGCCAATGGCTACTACTTTCCTTTGGGATTCCAGAACAATGTGTCATATCGTTTACCAATATTCATTCATGTACTTATTTTTCAAAAAAGAATTATTTGAATAGGAAAAACTCCTCAGGCCTAAGAAGTTTCTTATCTTAGGGCACAAAATCTTGAATGAAAAGAAATTGTACATCATAGAAATCCAATGGACTATATGAATTTGTCAGGATGAACCCAACTACTATGCATAACTATAAAGCTCTAATAAAAAATGCTTCCGAAGCCGGGCGCGGTGGCGCACGCCTGTAATCCCAGCACTTTGGGAGGCTGAGGCAGGAGGATTGCGAGTTCAAAGCCAGCTTCAGCAATGGCGAAGCACTTAGCAACTCAGTGAGACCCTGTCTCTAATAAAATACAAAAAAAGGGCTGGGGATGTGGCCCAGTGGTCGAGTGCCCCTGAGTTCAATCCCCGGTACCACAAAAAAAAAAAAAAAAAAAAAAAAAAAAAAAAAATGCTTCCGTAAAGAAAAAAAAAAAAGGAACCCAGTGGGTTGTCATATTATTCTGGCCTCTGTTGGTATCTGAAAGGGAGTGGGGTGAAACCAAAGTAGGCAGGACTTTCCACATCTCAATATCCACATTCATGGTTTTTGCTGTCTCTATACTACCTGGACCATTACATACTTAATATTATTCTTTTCTTTTTATTCTAAGTTGTTATAAATGACAGAAGAATGCATTACATTTCATATTATTCTTACAGAGCACATTTTTACATATCTCTGGTTGTATACAAAGTATATTCACACCATTCGTGTTTTCATACATGCACTTAGGGTAATGAGATCCATCTCATTCGACCATCTTTTTTTTCTCTTTTTCTTTTTCTTTATTCTTAAAATGACTCTAAATCAATTTGTTCATGGTACTCAGCCTCACCTTAGGCAATAATATTAAAAAGTTATGAGTTTGGTATACCATATATATTTTTTAATTAATTAATTATTTTAATTAGGTATGTAAGACAGCAAAATGCATTTTGATTCATTGTACACAATTGCAGCACAACTTTTCATTTCTTTAATTGTACATGATGTAGCATTGCACCACATCTGCAGTCATACATGTACCTAGGGTAATGATAGCCATCTCATTCCACCATCTTCCCTGCCTCCAGGCAACTTCCTTCCCCTCCCTCCCCTTTGACCAATCAAAGTTCCTCCATTTTCCCCATAACCCCTCCCCCCCATTATGGATCAGCAGCCACTTATCAGAGAGAACATTCGGCCTTTGGTTTTTTGGCATTGGCTTACTTCGCTTGGCAAGATAGTCTCTAACTCTTCCCATTTACCTGCAAATGCCATAATTATATTCTCTTTTAATTCTGAGTAATACTCTATTGTGTATATATACCACAGTTTCACAATTTCTTTTTTTTTAATATTTATTTATTTGTTTTAGTTGTACACAATGCCTTTATTCTTACGTGGTGCTGAGGATCGAGCCCGGGCTGCCCATGTGCTATGTGTGCGCTCTACTGCTGAGCCACAATCCCCAATCCCAGCCCAGTTTCTTTTCTTTCTTCTTCTTCTTCTTCTTCTTTTTTTTTTTTTTTTTTTTTTTTTTTTGGGTACCGGGAATTGAACTCAGGTGCACTCGACCACTGGGCTACATGCCCAGCCCTTTTTGTTTTTGTTTTTGTTTTGTTTTGTTTTGTTTTGTATTTTATTTAGAGACAGGGTCTCACTAAATTGCTAAGTGGCTTGCCATTGCTGAGGCTAGCTTTGAACTCGTGATCCTCCTGCCTCAGCCTCCCAAGTACTGGGATTACAGGCCACAGTTTCTTTATCTGTTCATCTGTTGAAGGGTTTTTCTGCATGTCACCTAAAATTATTTTGAATATAGCAATGTGTCACTTTTTGGGAAATGCTGACCTAAGAACAAGAACACTCGCTGACTTCCAAGGCTGGCTCTGCCCTAGCTATGTGTGCTACAGAGTGGGTAATATTAAGCTCTATGGATTTCCTGGTTTGCTCATCAATAAATAAAGTGCCAGGGAAACTCAAAAATCTCTAAATTCTACAATTCAATGATCTTATGACTCCAAGAATGATTTGCACAGTCACCTTGCATAGCAAACTGAAGCAAAACAAGGCCCAGATCTCAGGATTCTGACTCCCAATTTAGCGCTCTTATTATTCCCTATCCTGTCATGCTTACAAATGTGGGAGTGATATGGAAACAGGCATATTGGGAAATGACAGCAAGCACAGATCTGGTCCTTACTCTCATACCAGGGATCACTCCAAGGGTGCACCATATAGTATCTCACTTCATCCTCAGAGCCATCCATTATCCTCTTTTGCAGATAGGAAACAGACATGAGGAGGGTTATGTTGCCAAGACCACAGGGTTAGGAAAAGATGGAGCTGGGAATGAAAGGAACTTGCCTGCAGAGGGTGGGCTTTTGCTACCAAACCACATTGCAAATTTGGGGTGCCTCTCAGCTGCTGAAACTGCCGTGCACTCATAGCTGGCATACTATGAGAAGTGAGGGAGCAGTGATGGGGGAGGGAGGGAAACACGAAAAAAAATCCTGTGAAAGTGAATGACAGTTTGAAAATGATAAGGAAACTGAGTAGAAAACACTACAATGTATTCATTTGCCTAAATTCAGCATAAATAAAATCAGCAACATTAAACCTTTTCTAGCACTAAGAGCAGAAAAAAAGTCAAATGATATGAATATTATATTTCCAGCCTCTTGCCTCAAAGAAAGAGGATAAAAAAATTTTTTTAAAGAACAATTGTGGCTGGGTATAGTGGCACATGCCTGTAGTCCTAGCGACTCAGGAGGCTGAGGAAGAATTGCAGAATTTGAGGCCAGCCTCAGGAACAGATGCCTTGAGCAATTTAGTGAGACCTTGTCTCAAAATAAAAAACAGGGCTAGGATGTGACTCAGTGATAAAGCACTTCTGGGTTCAATCCCCAGTACCAAAAAAAAAAAAAAAAAAAAAAAAAAAAAAAGGAAAAATTATAGCCAAAAGCTTTCAAAATGAAGTCAAATGTGCTAAAATATATGCATAATCTCTTTGACTGACTGGCTACTTAAACAGTTTCTAATTAGTTTTTTTTTTTTTTTTTTTTCATTTTATATTTTCATTCTTTTTAACCAAAGAAAAGGAAATAATAACAATTAGAAACACTTTAACAGGCCTCTCGGGTATCTGCTCTGTAAAATAGTCTATTGTGTGAATAACATCATATATCTCATTGCAATTCTTGGCCAACATGAACCCTATAAATGCATTAAAATGGCCAGAAGAGAAATAAAATATAAGTGGTGTATGTATGGGTCACCATGTAACATGCGAAAGAACACATTCAAGCTGTAGTCTTATGATCATAGTCTTAAAAGTCATAAATAGAATGACTTCCAAAAGAAGATAAAGGTCTGTCTTCAGAGTGAAATGGGGCTAGAAATGTAATTTTCCCCCAAACCCTAACAAGAAATATGTTCACTTTCTCTTCAAAAAGGCCTCTGCAAAACCCTCACACATTCAGCAGAACAGTAAGAATTGGCCTAACAAAAAAGTTCCATTTCTACTATAAGAAAGATTTTAGACCATCTGAAAATGTCATTTTAATACTTTAATTTCCTTTGCATTAGTGAGAGTGAAAAAATAATAATTTTTTTAAATATCCCAAGGCAATGTGACAGTTAACAAAACAAACGAACAAAATGTTAAAATAATTATGTTGAATTCAGCTGTCCAAATGGATTGGTCTGGTTATTTGAATATTTATGTATCATGGATAAATATGTGTGTGTAGGGGGAGTATTTGTATGAATAGATTCTTAGGAATTTAGAAAATCATCCAAAATTCAGCAGTTTTAGATGACTTAATAAGTTTGATAATGGGATACAGAAATTTTAATTCTTAAATCATTTGTTTTATTTCAAAGCAGTCAGGGTTGATTAATCAGCTTTAGTAATAGTTTAGGGGTTAGATGTAGTTCCTGGGGCTCTGGGCTAGGGAGTTGTAGGGGGTGGGTTGGTGTTATGCTGCCTCACCAACTTCCCATCTGCAGCAACCATTAATGGACACACTTTATCCATTAAACCACAGATCTTAATAGGAAGCTGAGCTGCAGCCCCTGGACAAGTGCATAGAGTGAAGCCACCTTGGGGAAACTCCTCCATTCACTTGTTCAGCCAGAGATGCCTTTCTGTTTTGTTTTGTTATACTTTTGTTTTGGGGGAAGAAGCTTAGCTTTTTCAGTGCAGCAAATTTCACAAGTTCCACATTGCCTTGAAGATTTTCCATGACCCATTCTGTCTGAGCTGCTGGTTTCTAAACCTGCATCTGAAAGGATGAGTAACCATTGTAAGTGAAGCAAACATAGCTTCTTCATTCATGCTTGTGTGACAACATTTGGTACTCATGTAAGACTATGGTTTTCAAAATACTTTCACATATTTTATCTCACCATGCTTTCTAGTCTGTGTAAGCCATCTAAAGAATTGCTAATTCTGGGATAATCATGATCTTTTAAGTCAAGACAATCATACAGATTATTTGTTTTCAGCAAAATTTTTTTAACTACTGAAGGTACCAGTGAGTTTTCTTTAAAGAACACTTCTACTCTTTTTATGCATTATTTTTATAAGATCTGGCTGTCTTATTGCCTGTGGAGGCTGAAATTGTCAACCACTGCAGGTTAAATGTCCCTGCATTGCAATGTAATTAGCTTCTTAAAACACTGATGTCTTACATAATGTTCTACTGCACATCTCTGCCTGTGGAGAAGTAACTTGAGATGAGCTAGTTTACTGAAATGGACTCAAAGTATTAATTCCTATGAGCTAAACCACATACTGTTTGGCAGAAATCCTAACTGAAAATGATAGGTAGAGATATGAACTTAATAATTTTCGGTTTATAGTTATTCTGGCTTAATTTCATTTAATTAGTCCATTTTATGACAGACACATGAAAAATTCAGTTTCTTTTAAAAATCCTTTCAAAAGGGATGTGGCTCAGTTTTGGAGTACTTGCCTAGTGTGAACAAGGCTCTGGGTTCAATCCCCCCTACCCAACTCCTGCCATCCCCACACAGTAAAAATTGAACCAAAAAAAATTATATTTAAATATGCCCATAAATTAGCTTTTGTGTGTGCAACTGTAATTCTTTTTAAATATTTTTTTTAGTTGTCAGTGGACCTTTATTTATTTATTTATATTTGGTGTGGAGAATCAAACCCAGTGCCTCACATATGCTAGGCAAGCAGCGCTCTACCACTAAGCTACAACCCCAGACCCGCTACTGTAATTTAAAACACATAAAAACTTAGATGCTTTCTAAATATATGGAGGGGATCTAACATCTAAACCTATGTACTTATATCAACTCATAGCTGGTTAACAGACTATAATATTTTTCCACATTAGAGGAAGTTTCATTTTTTACACTGAAATAAATGTGTGCCCATTTTATTCCATTTCTTCTAGATGCTAATTTGAAGCACTAACGTAAACATCTCTACTGAAAATCTTAACCAACTTTGAGTGCATCTACATTTCTTTTTTTTTTTTTTTTTTTTGGTACCGGGGATTGAACTCAGGAGCACTCGACCACTGGGCCACATCCCCAGCCCCCCCCCCTTTTTTTTTTTAATTTATTAGAGACAGGGTCTCACTGAGTTGCTAAGTGCCTCACCATTGCTGAGGCTGGCTTTGAACTCTCCATCCTCCTGTCTCAGCCTCCCAAGTGCTGGGATTACGGGCGTGCACCACCACACCTGGCGCATCTACATTTCTTTTTAGTGTTTGTTTTTGAGCTAAACTGTCCCAATGATTGAGTCTATTACAATTGTTAAGAAGAAAACAAGGAATCCAAATGCAGTAGTAAAATCATGCCAGAAGAATATTAAGTAAATCCTACATTTATTTTCAGATACATTTTGAGTTTTTACAAGGGGAAAAAGTACAACTTGGCTAACAATTAGAAAAAGATATTTAGTAAAAGGACAAAGTGACTTTGAGTTTGTTGGAACTATTTACATAGAAATAACCCAAAAGTTTGTAAACTGATCCTTAACTGGTTTGATTAAAAGAGAGTAATTAATAAATGACAAGACAGAATGAAAAGTTCATGTGGCATTTGATAAACCACCCAAGAAGTTAAATCAGTGCTTTTCTGTTTAATTTCACTATTTGTTTTTCCATTTGAGCTGCCAATTTTCTAACATGCTACAGAAGATAGAGGAGACTTTGCTTTTTCTTTCTTACTTTCTTTATTTTTCCTTATTTGATTGCTAAACATCACCGATTTTTGTCTCAAATCAATTGAACTTTTTCTAGATGATCTTTGCATTTGTTGTCACACTGTGGTAAAGCCAATATTCCACCAAAACTCCTGAAATACCCCCTCACCCCCGCCGCTTTAGTTACTTTGACAAGAACACCATAACAGTTCACATCACCCTTGACCTTCAGGGTGTACATCATCTTGTCAACATATAAACAAACACACTATTGGTTGTATTTTAATAGATTTTGTAAATATCAAAATCCAATTTATCAAAAGGTTCACCCTAAGTGACAGCTCTGAAGTTCTTCATTGTACTTGCAATGCTAATTCTGACTTTTAATTTTTGTTTTTTAAAGAGGATATTTTTGTTATGTTTTGTTCTTTCGCCTCCCCCCACCCCCAAGAAAAGTACAATAAACTACCAGAACTTTTGTTTTTTTTACTTTCTGTGGTAGAAGCTTTGACTCTGATTCTGTTTCAAAGGGACAAGAATGCTATTTCTCTCCATTGTAAGAATAACGCATATTTTGCATAGAACGATTTTTATTTATTTATTTATTTATTTATTTATTTATTTATTTATTTATGGGGAAGGAACTCAGGGCCTCACTCATACTAGGCAAGCTCTCTACCATTGGATTATATCCCCAGGAAGAATTTATATGAGATTCCTACTATTGTCTCCTTGGCTTAGCAAAATGTATAACCTATGATAATCAGAATACTTTTAAGTGAAAAAGCGATTATACCAACAATGACTTGCATTATTTCTGCAAACAAGTATTTTCTTTTTACCTTCATATTCACAGCCCTCTTACATAGGGTTTTTCTAACTGTATCTTCTTCCCAAAACATAAAATGTGTTATCAGTGTTAATGTGCCCTCTCTTCTTACAAAGCTTAGTAGGAAGGTAACTATAGGAATACTGTACACTCTGTGGGCTAGGAGAATTGAACAGACATGATGTACTTTCAATCTAAAAATCGTCTTCAAGATAATGTTTGTTAAAGACAGCATGTAAAAATTTATCAAGTTTCAACAACTTGATAGCCACATGTTGGAAAATAGGGAAAAAATAAAAAGCTAACACATCTGGAAGAGAAATTTTTTTAATAATTAAGACTTCCAAAATAATACTGTTATGCAAAGGCAAGGTCCTGGAAGATACTGAACTGAACATACACATGTGTGTACAACTGCAATTCTTTAATATTAGAGATCATACTTACAAACTACCTTGTTTAGGCATATTCCTTGAGTTTGAGCCAACTCTAAGCAGAAAACATGGATACATTTAAAAAACAGTCACTTTCCTGAAATGTCAACACACTTGGAGAGTGCTTCACCAGAGATGCAGGGATGATATACCTGCTCTTGTGAAAAGCTAAACAATGAAACCCATTAGAAGGTACTTTTTGAAAATCCAAGATTCTGAAACTTCTCCTTGATAAGTTAGGAAGAGGAAACACACACAGAGAGAAACAACCTACATAACTTGTTATCTAAACAAAGAAATGTGTTTATCCTATCACCATGTGAAGTTTGAGCCAGCAAAAATTCTCATTTTGGAAGGCCTGAGATGCTTCTCCACATGTTATACTGCATGTGCTAATGGATGGGATCTTAGCTCTGAAAAGGCCACAATATAAAAATTCAGCTCCACTAATAAACAAAAGAAGTTCTGAACTCTCTGCAGAAATATTTTTAAGTATGATATCAAGAAGATATTTATTATAAAAAGGGGATAAAATTCAGAATGAGACAATAAAAAGGCCTAGGGATGTAGCTCAGTAGTAAAGCTGAGAACAACAATAACAACAACAAGAATATACACATAGCCAGGCATGGTGGCACGCTCCTGTAATTCCAGCGACTTGGGAGGCTGAGACAGGAGGATCACAATTTCAAAGCCAGCCTCAGCAACTTAGTAAGACCCTTTCTCAAAAGTAAAACATGTAAAAAAAAAAAAAAAAAAAAAGGCCATGAATGTGACAATGTGATTCAGTGATTAAGTGCCCCCAGATTCAATACCTGGCACCAAAAAAATTGTATACAATGTATCATGGTGTCATGATATACACAGGCAGGCTCTCAAGGCCTCAGGCTTTTTGGTGGTTTAAATGGCAATAATCACATCATTCCAAAAGGATGATTCAAGGCTAAGGTAGATACACAGTATGTGCAAAGTACACAGAACAATTCCTAGTACATGATAAATTCTGATAATATTAACAAAAATATTTTAACATAATGAAAAGCATGTAGTAGCAGACAATATTGTGTTATTAAGAATTGCAGCTGTACCAAATTTTCAGACCATCACTTGAGATAATTTGTAAATGTGTATTGGCTATCATTTGGCTCAAATGCAATTTGTAATCTCTTAATATCACAAACACTTCCATAGAACACATGGACTGTATCATTTTTGAAAATATCCCTAAATAGCTGGGCACAGTGGCACATGCCTACAATCCCAGCAGCTCAGGAGGCTGAGGCAGGAGGATCACAACCAAGACCCTAAGCAACTTGGTGAAATCCTGTCTCAAAATAAAAAAGGCTGGGAATGTGTCTCAGTGCTTAAGCACCTCTGGGTTCAATTTCTGGGTTCAACTCCCCCCCCCCAATAACAATAATTTGGTACTGCTGCAATTCTGCATGCATTTTTTATTCTTAATAACACAATATTGTTTGCTACTACATGCTTTTCATTATGTTAAAATATTTTTGTTAATATTATCAGAATTTATCATGTACTAGGAATTATTCTGTGTACTTTGCACATATTATGTATCTACCTTAGCTTTGAATCTAAAAAAATGACAGAATTTAAGTAAACCTACCACAAAAAGAGAACCTTTATGTCTGAATCTAATAAAAAACCAATGTGTGCTGTTGCGTGTGTTAAGAAATTAATTATTCCCTGTGCCTGAGGGTTTCTTGATTCCTCCAGATGTCTCCAGTGTCAGGACTAACCACTGTAGAGAAAGAGATAAAGGATAGAGGAGGGAGGGTTAAAAGATGTTTATCCTTCATCTGCTTATTTCATAAGTAGGAACTGCCTATGTTTGAAACACTGGATTTTCTGATTCTCCCTGGCTTAGATCCTAAGTGGAACAGAACTTCATACTCGAGATTTTTTAAAAAATGCAATAAATGGGAAGATAAACATTTACGGAGATTTTACTGTATGATAAGCAGTGTGCTACGAGAAACTTAGTTTTATTTAATTCTCATCCAAGTTAAGTGAGGTTGGCTATGCCCCACTTTACAAATAAGAAAATGAAACTAAGAAAGTTAATAGTGGCTTGCCCAAAGACACGCGACATAGTGTGAATTTGAAGCAGTCTATGTGATCACTAAGGTCTGTCCATGTTATTCCATACAGCTCCAAAAGGTCCATTCTTTGTGTGGGACCAGGAGGCAGAAGGATGGTTGGGAAGATCACAACCTTCATTTAGAGTCCTCAACCTCTAGGTTTGTTGGCAATGTAAGGTGTTTCCCTTGCACCTTAGTTCGGTGGGTTTAGGGTAAACCTTCAGGGGTTTTTTGTTGTTGTTGTTTGTTTGTTTGTTTATGAACGCTCAGTAATTCTTGCTGCACCTGAAATCGGAGGGTGTTATTTGCTGATGACAATCTATATAGCAAGTTCTGGATTCAACAGGATCCTAAATGGCTTCATAGTGATATATCACCACTCCCTCCCTTCTCCCCCTCCCCTACAAGAAAGCCCTTTAAACAGTATTTTTCTCAAAGCTTTGTTCTAGGATCAAAATTATTTGCTTTATTTTCATCCATATATTGTTCCAGGCATAAATTTAAACATTAAGCCTTGAAATGGATTAAAGTCTCAAACTAATTGTGCCTTAAATTTTTCAACCCCAATTAGGTTTTTCCATGAACTTCTTTTAATGATGCTGAGACTTGATCTCTTATCTCCAAGGAACAGAAATAAGAACTTCTTCCCAGCTGTTTGATTCTTTCCTTCCTCCTCAACTGTCAGATTTACCCCCAACACTTTCAGCAAACAGGAGTAAAAGAAAGTAGGTGTTGGGAGTGAGAGAGGTCTTTGTTAAAACATTGAAGTCAGTATTTTCAGCTGAACTTATAGCTAAGTCATTTGCACCAAAATAACATCAACAAACATTTATCAACCATTCCTTACCTCCAAAGAAGGAACCATATCATATCAATACAAAACCCAAAAAGCTTACTAATTATTAAGGTGATTGTGATTACGGTAATAACTAGGATAATATGGATCAGGTGAATAGCTGGAAGATTTTTTTTCTTGAAAACAATAGTAATGGCAGGTATAAATCTTTGAAAATTCTTGTCATTGGCTAAGAATATTCTCCTTAAAATTAATCTTATTTCCTATATCCTAAGCAAATATACGAATATGTGTTATCTTTTGTCAAGGAGATACATCTTGCTTCAGCAGAAAAAAAAATTCGTCAAGCTGGGCACAGTGCACACCTGTAATCCCAGAGCTTGGGTGGCTGAGGCAGGAGGATCGCGAGTTCAAAGCCAGTCTCAGCAACTTAGTGAGGTCCTAAGCAACTTGATGAGATCCTGTCTCTAAAAAATAAAAAAGGGCTGGGGAGGTGGCTCAGTGGCTAAGGAACCCTGGGTTCAATCCCTGGTGCCAAAAAAAGAAAGAAAAAAAAATTGGTCAAAATGGAATTTAAGAAACCAGTAGCATCTTAAAATTACAGGGCTGATTCTGAGGGCACATATGTGATGATGGTGGCTGGCATGAGACCATTTCCATAACTAATTAGCTGAGACCAGAGAAAGGGATCATCCCAAGTAATGTTGGCCCATAGTCACTGCCAGGGCCCTTCTGTTACTACAGAGATGTTATACTAATTTCGCCAGAAAAATCATGACCAATTAGGGTCAACAGCTCCCTGCTTTCAGACTTTTAAGCAGTCACCTAACTTTGATATTTCATCCCAAGCTAAAGAGATACAGCAGTTACCACAAATGTAACACAGCTCATGGGATCCTGAGGGTAGTCCAGGTCCCTCTCTCTGCCTTCTTTGATGCTACCCGACACCTTCTCATATTAATGAGCAAGACTGAGCCTACTTATGCATGAACGAGAGTTAGACACAAATTTGTGACAATCCCTTGAAAGTTGGTCCTCATTCCTAGAATCTGTCTGTTCTGCCAAGTCCCTAAGTGAACTACTACTTTGCTTGTCCTCCCCACACACATGAGCACAACAGACTAAACACATATGGACAAGGACAAAGACTGTGTAGTTTGGACAAGATCCTGAAGATGAGCTGTTGTCTGAGATCTCTAAGAGGGATATTCTATAGTTTCTATAGAATTGTGTGTGTGTGTGTATGTGAGTCTGTGTGTGTGTGTGTGTGTGTGTGTGTGTGTGTGTAGCACACTGGGGCACCATGCTTTTCAAACCACAAAAGTCCCTCTGTTCAATGAGATGACTTTGGTTAACTGACTGATCTTCAGATGTCTAAATTAAAAAAATATTCTTTTTCAACTTTCAAGTCTCTCCTACTAGAAAAGGCAAAACAAATGGAGGAGGAAGTATTCCATCCAGAATATCAGGTAACTTCTTCTCCAAGCCAAGTGACAATTTTCCCAAACCCAGAATATTCATCTAGCTTGCAATTTGCCTTGATCCTGCAAAGCATATAGGAGTAGCAAGTTTGGAGGAGGGGCTATGTCAAGTAGACATTGAATTTCTGGCAAATGGTTCACTGTATATTTCATTTCAAAGACCTAATTATGTGTGCATAAATAAACTGTGCTACGCAGCTTGATGCATGGCCATTTGTCATATTAAAACAATGGCATCCAAAGTAAATCCCCATTAACATTGTTTAACTTTAATGCTTTGGGGTGTTTGCTACTCAAATGATTAAAAAATGGAGTGATTTATGATACTACAATTTAAATGAGGCAACAAAACAAATAGACTGTGAGTCACCAAGACTTAAAATGCACTAGGAGCCCAGCTGGGTGAGCAGTAAAAAAAACACCCACCACTGAAGAGTCCCTGGACTTTGCGCTCTGTGGTCTTTGCTTTGTGTGTGTGTGTGTGTGTGTGTGTGTGTGTGTGTGTGAGAGAGAGAGAGAGAGAGAGAGAGAGAGAAGGGGGAATTATATGGATTCAGCATGGTACTAGGAGAGATTTCAGGAAAATACAACACAAGAATTTTTTTTTTTTTTTTTTTTTTATAAGTTTTATAAGTTGCCCACACTCAGTCTACACAGTAATGGTAAAGTTCTGGTGTCAAACCTTTGGAGCATACAAAATGTAAATTGAGAATGAATAAAATTTTTTCACAGATCTGGACACAACATTATAGACCTTTTTGTATTCCTTTATTTTACTTTTTAAAGAAAACTACATAGAATATATTTATTTTATGCATAGAAAAAAACCCCACAGAACTTGAAGACATATCCTTTCAGAGGTCACAGATTACCCCTCTGAAGTAAAACATGTTACATAGGCCAATAAATTAATAAATGACAGAGTGTCCAACTTCCCAGACTATTCTAGTCTTAAGCATAAATTTTCTGGATGCAGCAATGTCTTGGTTTTCACTGCTGTCAAACTTGCCTACTTTCCTTCTGGGGAGAACCATTTTAATCCCTGATCCCTGTCTCACCTAAATCAAGGCATGTGATTGCCAAAAACAACAAAGTTTCTGAATTAAGACACTGTACCTGTAAGAGACCAGAATTATTCTATTTAATGCCAGCTCCAAGATGACCTATTGTCTTAAAAAGTGGATCTGGACAAATTCACTTACCAATGGAACAATAACATTTTTGCCCTAGTCCTTGAGAACCAAACTTCCTGTGTCTGTTCCATAAAAATACTTTGAGGCCTTTTAAAACAAAGCACCATATGAAGTGTATCTAAACAGCACAAAAGTAAACTGAAATTTGGCAACATTCATTCTACCAATGTGAGTGACTAAAGTGGATAATTTAAGATAAAAATCATTTCCATTGGAGTCTGAATTATCCTGCTGGCCATCTACTCTGAAATAATTATTTAGAAAACCACCAAATTGGCTCTTCCTGTTGTGCTGCATAAACAGCCACCAACACAAGGAATTCTGGTGTGGCTGCTCTGTTGCAGGACACCTTCAGCACAAAATAGAGATGCATAATCCTACCTGCGGCTGACAGAGAAGGAGCAGTCACCCAGTCTGGCAGGTCAATCTCTAAGGCAGGCTGTGTCCTGGACTGGATAGAAATTTGGCAGGGATCCTGTATTCTCTGCCCTTCCTCATGTCACTCTGGTGAGCTCTGTTTAAAGGCCATGGTTCATTCCAAACTATGCATTTCTCCAGTCTTTCAAAAGATTCAAATATCCCAGTTCTCCCTTTCCCCACCCAAACCTCAGTTCTCTTCTTTCCTTCTCCACATTATTCCTTTTTCAGTCACCCTGTAATGAGAGCCCCTACAACTCCTATCTGACATAAGAGACTGGACTGAGGCAGGAGAAAAGCCAAATAGAAAATTGGCACATCTAACATTTTGTTTCAAATGGAACTTGAGTTCCAACTGCTCCTTACCAGAGTGCTGTATTTAAAGTGTCAGTATACATTGTGGGAGGAGAACGAAGGGTAACACAAAATGAAAACAATACAATTGATTGTAAAATACCTTTTTCTGCAAACTTGGACCTCCAAAATCCTAAAGGTATTTGACAAAGTTTATTTAATTTTGGATTCATTTTAAAAACCTTCCAATGAAATGGAGTCACCTCTAGAATGAAGACATTTCATCGTCTCTGCCACAAAGCAGTATCTAAAAGTGATCAACAAATGAAAAAACTGCATTGCCAGCTACATGGTTCTAAACTTCCTTAATCACTCTAGATGACATTGTGGGCTTTGAACTGACCACAGGTGGCTCCCCAGGCCTCTAAAGGGTATTTTCCTAATACGCAGGAATTAAAAGGGGCCAGGAGAACGCCTGTAATCCCAGCGGCTCTGGCTTGGGTGAGACAGGAAGATTGCAAGTTGGAAACCAGCCTCAGCAACTTAGTGAGACCCTGTCTCTAAATAAAAAATAAAAAAGGGTTGGGGATGTGGCTCAGTGGTTAAGCACTCCTGGGTTTAATCAGGTACCAAAAAAAAAAAAAAAAAGAGTCAAAAGGGCCAAATAAACACTGATTGTGATATGCCTTAAAAGCATAATTGAGGTTTTTTATCGAAAACCATTAATACAAAAGAGGGAAGGACACATAAATGGTATATAATATAAAAAGGCACAGTGTAGACCAGAATCAGGAAAATAGCCTCTCACCCAACTCGGGTGTAAAGTGACACAGCTCTTCTGAAGGCAAACAAAAAGCTTTTAAAATATAGGAGTATTTTAACTCAAAAATGTAAAAATCTATACCAAGAAAAGAGTAATAGATATGCAAAAATTTTTTAAGTCCTATAAGAACTTTGATAAGAATTTCCATAGCCAGGGAAACTTGAGTCAAATATTCAAAGTTAGACCATATCTATATTCTAGAATACTGGAATACAAGCCAACTTTTAGTAAAGAACTGTAGTCATTTAAAAAAATTTAAAGTGTATTATGTTTTGAATGTTACAAAAATATAGAAGAATTTTAAACTTGGTTTTTAGAAAAGTTTATTGTCACAGAAAAGACTAGACAACAATGAAACACATTATCTGTAAATAGAGACACTATAGGCAAGTGTTATTTTCTTCTTATTTCTCTCTATATTTCCAGTTTTCTATAACAATTATCTTCTGTAACCAGAAAAAAAATTTTTTTTGCAAAGAAAAGATAGATAACTACAGATTCAATGCCAACAATTGAGAAATTTAAGTAGAAAGCATGCACGGATAGCAATAACATCACCATTTAGCAAAAATAGCCACTAGAAAAACGAAGCAACGGGAAATAGAAGCTACAACTCATCTTGATCATCGTCCACTTAAAAAGCAAGTCCCACTTTGGCAAAATCTAATAGCTAAAGTGTTAAAAATTTGTAAAATAAATGATCTAGGGAACTTGCAGATAATTATATTTCCAAAAGCTTACTCTTTATTAAAAATTCATTCCAAAGGTGTCTTTATACAGGAGTTCTCAAAACTGTTTGTCCTTCAGAAACCACAGCAGAGCTTTTATAAAATGCATTCCCAGTGATTCTGATTCAGTAGAGGACAGATGAGACTCAAGAATTCTTACTTAAAAAAAACAAAAAAACAAAAATTTCCCCAACTGAACTGAGACACAAGAGGTATTTCAGCAAGATGCAATGTGAAGACTTTGTCTTCACTGTTATTCAAACAAACTGACTATAGAAAGATGCTTGGGGGCAAATGAGGGGACAAAGGAATTAAATAAAATTAAGAAATTATTATTCAAATTGTCAGTATGATGGTATTGTGAATATGTGATATTTTATAAATCCATATCTTTTAGAAATAGGCAGCATAACTAAAATGTTATGGGGACTAGGATTTACATTAAAATATTCCAACAAAAAAAAATTAAAACAAAGCAAAAAAAAAAGAAAAGAAAAAGCTGGATAGAAAGAGGAAACAAATAAAGAATATAATGCTAAGTGAAGTTAGCCAATCCCAAAAAGCCAAATGCCAAATGTTTTCTCTGATATAAGGCCGATTCACAGTCGGGTTGGGATGGGGAGCATAGGAGGGTTAGAGGAACAACAGAATGGCCAATGGGAAGGGAGGGGGCAAAAGGGTGAAGAAAAAAAAAGATGGTAGAATGAGATGGATATCATTACCCTAAGTGCATGTATGAAGTCACGAATGGTGTGAATATACTGTGTATACAACCAGGGATATGTGAAAATGTGCTCTACAAGTATAATATGAAATGTAATATATTCTGCTGTCATTTCTAACAACTTAGAATAAAAAATAAATTTGGAAAAAAAAGGAAAGAGGAAACAAAGAAAATTATTTTAAATGAATGCTTGTTGAAGAGGATTTATTTTACTATTTCTCTCTACTTTTGAGTGTTTGAAATTTCTATGAAAACTTAGGGAAGAAAAAATAAAACTTCCTAGTGTCTTGGGGACCTTGGGAACTACTGCCCTAGTGGTTTGAAGATACTCAGTTTTCAGGAGCTAAGATAGCTCAGTGGCAGAGTGTATGTTTTGTTTGTGTTAGGCCCTAGGTTTGATCCTCAGCACCCTCCCCCCAAAAAATATTCGGTTCTCAGCTTGCCGAATGGATTCTAAAGTAACTTTGCAGAATCTTGTATAAATCAAGGAATTTTACATTTTTATAATTATCATTTTAAAAATATCAGTGACAATATTTATAAGCATGGACCTACAAACAAAAGTGGGTTCATATTTAATAAATACCTACCATTTATCATATTATTCATTACTTCCAATAACACTGAGATAAATGTTTTATAATATATAGATGACAAAAACTATGGTTCCCAAAGGTTAAGTAACAAGTGCAAAAGGTATTCATTAAAATAATGAAAAACTATTAACAACATAGATGCTAAATGTCTAACAATAAAGAAACAGACAAATTCTGATTCATTCATTGCATAGACAATACATTAAATATAATGACTACAAAGAATATTAATTATACTAGGGCATGTTCAGGCAAAAATTTTTCAGCATAATACACACACATACACATTTAAAATTTTCTAGGAAAAAAATACATTTAAAATTTTAGAGTTTTTCTCCAGGTTGTGGTAAGCTATGTAAATTTAAATTTGTTTCTGTTTTTCAGTAATGAATATTATTCACTTGTTTAACAAAGGGAAAAAACCTTAATTTAATAAAGAAACTCAGCACTGTACTGTTAGTCAGTTACACTCCAGACACTGAGACTCAGGTCTGATTCGGGTCTGTCCACTCATGACACTGACTCCAAGGGATGGGACAAAACATCACATCACGGTCACCATATTTCTATTCTACAAATAAACAATGGAATTCCTAGGGTAGGACAATGTCAGGTAACCATGTCAAAACAGCACTATTTAGATATAAAACATTCCAGCATCAAAACAGTATCTAGAATATTTTTAAATTATGCACATTTGTTTCTGTTTAAAATTTTCCATTTTCATCTTCTCAAAATATTTATCCATCTCTAAACTTCAACTTTCTAAGATCCACTTTCAATCTCTTTGAGACAAGGTGAATTGAGGATAAATAAACAAACACACTTAATAAAATGAAAAAATATTCAAAATGGACCAATAGTACAAAATACCTAATGGATATGGGGCATTGTGGGAGATGTGGTGAAGTAAAAACCTTTAAGAACATTCTCTGAAATCAAAATTTTCAAGTTAAAAAAACAGTTGCGATAGAAATTAAAATACATTTTTTAAACTATGTTCAAAGCTCTGGAGTAAAACTGACTTGTCTTAACTTAGTAATATAACCATAGATGTATTTTAATTTAAAATGTCTCCACTTAGTTTGCCTGCTTGAATTCCTTTCTGTTGCTTAATTTCCAAACAAGAGATATTACTGCTAGTTTTAAATGGATGAATCATCTGAGAAGGGTCTCTCTGACACTACTGACAATGTAGTTCTAAAAACAGAAAATTATAGATTATCAGAGAAGGAAGTTTAGAAGTATCAGCTTAGGGTCTGAAGCATGTCTTGTGAGGCCACCCAAAAAGCCAGCTTTCCTAGTAGTCCTGGGCCCTGGGCTCTAATCTCCAGCCCACAAACAGATGCATTCCACTAATTCCAAGAGGGGGCAGGGCCAGGCATCATGGGCAGAAGCCTCTGGTCACTGCAGCAGGCTGCAGATGTTGGAGCTGAGAAAGCCACAGGGCTCAGCAGCCAGAAGGTGACAGGACCAAACCCCACCCTGACAGGCACCTGTGCACCAGCTGCTCTCAGTGCCTCCCTCACACCCTTCAACTTTTTTCTGCCGTCCTTTTTTTGCAAGTCCTAACTTTTATCACCTGTTTTATTCTCTTTGAACCATTATTATTTTTTAAATCTCTCATCTTGTTTCTTCCATGCTTTAAACCCTACTCAATTAAAATTTTGCATTCCTTAGTGTTCTAACAAGTTAGGTTTGTTTCTCTCATTTGTTTCTTGGCAAATAATAAGTTAATGCTACCAGCTACCTGCTAGTCACTCCTGTACGTCATCCAATTTTTTTCTGGAAATGTCATATGAACATCCCCTTCCATCTTTCAACTCTGAGCTCCTCCACAGTTGGCATCTTTGTTTTTTGTTTGTCTGTTACTTTCATCTTTGTGCATAGCTCAGGGCTGTTTTGCTGAAGAACTGCATAAGGGCAGAGGCATTTAGATCCTGAAATTGGTCAGATGTATTAATTTGTCACAAAACTTAAGATCCTCCTCTCTGTTCCAGCAGAAGACCATATAACTGCATGACCCTACAACAATCACATCAGAAAAGAAAAAAAGCTTCCAATAACAAAACAAAAAAAATTGCTGTCTTTAGAGAGGCTTCTATCTGCTTTCTGAAGACCAGTTTCCAGCTGTGACTGTTACTTTGAGTGACACCAAAAATCAATGACATTACAATATTCAAGTGCCCTAAAGATACTGTGCACCCTGACAAACAGCTTATGTATGAAATGAACTAAGCTTTGGTGCTAAAATCTATAGCATTTCCAAGGATGTCCCCAGCTTTATCAGTCCAGATGAAGGTGAGAACTTGGATGTTGGTGGAACTCCCATTTTCTACAGTTTTACCAGGTGAAACCTGGTCTGTTGAGTCAAACCCAAGTCCTTTTCATTTGAAACCCTCTTTTCTCATATTCCCTTCCTTATTTTCCCCTCAAATAATAACTCTCTAATCAGCTTGCATGAAGTTCACTGATGTGGCTTCCTGATTCATCAGCCTTATTTCTTAATATCACCCCATTCAAAGAGACCCACCCTCCAAGTCAAGCTTTCCAACAAAACTATATCTCCTTTGGGCTCTTGCACTTGCTAATTGTCTCACCTTGAATTCCATCTCTCCTCTTGGTTACTAGTCCATGTTCACCAATCCTGAAATGCTTGATAGCAAACTAACTTTTAGAGGATACTTGAGATGACTCACCACCCCAACTGGTCCTCCATCACCTCCTCAGTTATCCCTCTGGATTTTCATAATTAGATGCTCTATGATACTCATTTAAATTTCTTTTTTGGGTATCTGATGTTTTCCTCATAGATTGTGAGCTCCCCTTGGGCACAGGCTATCTTTCTAATACAACACTATCCCCTAGCCCCTTTCAAGGCCTTGTGCATACAGAAATTTGTCAAATATATGGTGACTAACTGAACAAATAGCTCATATCAGTTACACTGTAAACTCCTCTAAAATTGGGACTGTCTCCATGAGCACTTTACATACCTCCACAATTTCTGGTCCAGCTCTTAATATGATAGTCACCATGCATGCAAAGCAAATGCTTTCTAGGACTTCACATCCATCTATATATGACACACTCCATAGTTGCTTTGAATGGAACTCCTTGCTCTGGCAACTTCAGCAAGATTAAATAGAGCTCCCACCATTAGAGCTCTTACACCAGCAGGATGAATCTGAGAGAATTAATCTGTGACTCTAACTAAACAGGAAAGATGATGAGGATACACACACACACACACACACACACACACACACATTAGCATGCACATACACACACAAAACCCATCTTACTTTCTGCTCATTATCCAGTGCTTTCTAATGTGTCCCTAAGACATCCATTTAAATTTTTTCAGACACAAACTTGCTGCACTCCAAAGTCAAAAGCTTAAAAATTTCCATTATGCCAGGCCACTAAACACAGTTTTCAGAAGTAGAAGTCACTGCTGTTCCTCTCCTTTGGCCAGGAAAAAAAAAAAAAAAAAAAGCCAAATACCAAAGGTACCTCGAATGACCCACTGCCTTCTAGGGCAGGGCAGGCCAACCTTGGCTATGACTTCAGCCTTTAGTTCCCTAGCAGAGATAGCCTAGGTATGAGTTTGTTTATTGCCTTTTCCCCAGAACCAACCTCCTTCTAAGAGTCTTAAAACTGTTAACATTGCACAACTCTAGATTTACTCTGGACTTGGGTCCAAATTTAAATGAACTGTTAGGTTGCTGGGCAGCCCAGGAGACCCTATGAAAAAAAGTCATCAGAAAGCCCAAAGTTCTGTCAGGGTTCCAGAGCTCCCTGGCATGGTGGCAAGAACCAGTTGTGTGCATAAAAACAGAAGGCAAAACAAGAGTCTCACAACAAAACTTGGTAGCTGGAGTGCCAGTTTATTCGCAGTACGGAACACAGGAATTTGCCAGCAACAGAGAAGTGAAGTAAATTAGGGAGAACAAGGAAATTACTGGCTAGGAGACAGAATTATTATGGAAAGCTGATTTCACTGTCCAAAAATCTAGCCCACATTTATTCTCAAAATTATCCAAATATTTCAGCAATTATCTATTTATATGGTTATTGTCTGGACACTTCCTTACTGTTCCTCTCCAGTCTTTTATACAGTATGTAAGTTATTTGCTGTTGAAATGGTTTCCCTCACTTCTGTTGAGACCTACAAAGCCTTATCTCTCTGCCCTTCTAGGTCCCAAAAGATCTGCACTTGGAAAAGGCTGTCAGCTAGCCTAAAACAAATGTCCTGTAACAGTAAAAAAAATTTTTCTTGTGAACATAATTGAGTTTGATTTGCATATTTATCTCCTCCAATAACCACTGGGGACAATGATTCAAATGTGTTTTATATACTTCAGTTTTCTTTGATAACTCCAGATCTGGAACACAAGATGTGCAATGATATGAAGTAACTTTCTTACCTTGAAATCAGTTCAATATTACCTTGGCTATGCACAGTTTGCAAACCAATTTCTTTCTGTTTTGCACATTTCAGAAAACAAAGCTCATAATAACAAGTACATGAGTCATTCACATGGAGGTGACTTATAATTCAAATTGAATTAACTGTAAATGCAAGCAATTTGAAAAAAATTAAGGCCTTATGTTCAGTGTTGTCACTACATTTGTTAGGGATTTCATCACTGTGTGGAGGCGTTGCGTTCCAGGATAACGTTTGGACAGATGGAAAGCTCCCCTGGAACATGCAGGTCAAAAGAGCCAGCTCTGCCCTGCCTTTGGAGGAGCTGAGCAGCCAGCCTCCACCATCCACAGCTTCCCCATCTCACTAGCACCGGGCAGGACAGAGCAGCCCCTGCATTTGAGAGGGCACAGCGTAGAAACAGTGAGCGGAGCTGGTTGTGAAATCCCTTGTAAATTAAAAAGTGGTGGACAAATGTTGGCCATTGTTCCTGATATTATTAAGAGAAAGGAAGTTTCTGTCTGTGCTTTTTCCTGTAGGTATTTTGGCAAGCATGCTCCAACACATTCAAGATATCAAATGATTAGTAACATTTTCAAAGTGAAAAGAGAGGTCAGAGGGAAGAAGGGAAAGAAAGAAGGTAGAAGGAACACGGGAGAGGGTAAAGACCATCAGAAATGTTCAACAATTGAATCCAATTATTAAGAATATAGAGTCGTATTAAGAACCTATAAGGGCTGGAGTTGTAGCTCAGTGGTAGAGCGCTTACCTAGCATGTGTGAGGCACTGGGTTTGAGTTTCAGCACATATCTCAGCACTTATAAATAAATAAAATAAAGGTCTACCAACAATTTTAAAATATTTTTAAAAAAGAACCTATAGACAATAAAAATTATGCTCACAAAGAATATTCAATATGAGGAAAATTTACTGTGATTTTATTGTAAGGGGCAAACAGTATGTTTTCATCTATATCTTAAAATTATAGGAAATTAATAGTGGTTCTTTTTCCTTTCCTTTTCAAAGTATTTTTCTGCACATTCCAAATTCCCTTTTTACAAGTAGTTCAGACTTTAAAATCATAGAAAGGATTAAAATGAAATGATGACAAGAAATGCTGGGAAAAATTCAAAAGAACAGTGTGTGGGAGGGTGTGCGTCCATGTGTGGCTGGCACATCTCACAATGAGCAGAGTGGCTAAATGAGACTTTTGGTAGAAAGTTTAGGTCAGATTAAACCTCCCTCCCTTTGGGAAGGGTTCCAATATAGCCTCAATGGGAATATATAATATCCTGCAGGCCCACAGACTCCAACACCTTTAGGAGTGGAGGCATCATTCTGAAATCATGAAACTGATGCCTCACTGTGCTGTTAACCACAGAGGCAAAAGTATAGGGCTCTTCCCATCAATGGCAGAGAAAGGCAATGAGATGAAGCATCCACAAAGATACCCAACTACCCGGTCATTAGCCCACAGTTGACCTGCAGATCTGACTCACAGAGGTCTATAGAACTAGAGACATCTCAGCCAGCCTCTAGTCAAAGTTCTTCCTTCCGGGGCTGGGATGTGGCTCAGTGGTAGGGCGCTCGCCTAGCATGTGCGCGGCCCGGTTCGATCCTCAGCACCACATAAAAATGCATTGTGTACAACTAAAAGAAAATAAATAAATATTAAAAAAAAAAAAAGTTCTTCCTACCCTCCCTCCCCAGCAGACCTCAAGCAGTCCTATGAATTTAAATAACAGCTATACACTTGCAAGTCCTAATTTATTTCTCCAGCCACATTGTCTGTCTTCTGAGATCCTCCTAATAGCATTCTATCCTTCCCCTACTGCTCTTCACAAAGCAGGCAGTGGTCCTTTTGAAACATGTCAGTGTGTGCTACTGTTCACTCAAAATCTGCTTCACTCAGAATAAAATGCAAAGTCTTTTCACAGTCTAATTTATCTGACCCTGGCTTCCCCAACCTTATCTCCCACCATGCTCCTCTGAACTTACCAGGCTTTCAGCACACTGGCTTCCCCAGACAGTAACAAGACTCACTCCTTTTTCCATCATATCTCTCCTCAATTGTCACCTTAAATATGGACAGTCAGACTTAGCAAATAAAAATGTAGGATACTTAGTCACAGCTGAATGATAAACAACAAATTTTTAGTATAAGTATGTCCCAAACATGAGCTTACCAAGTAGAGGCTATAAGCAACAGGAGGTGATAATGCAGAACCTCAATGTTGTCAAGGGGTGACTGAAGGAAAGAGAAGGCAGAGTGATGGGATTCCTGGGAGAAGCAACTCTGAAAATGTGAATGATCTGAGAGGACCAGAATAAGAAGGGAGAACGTTCTTGTCAAGAAACAGTACAGAGGGGCTGGGGATGTGGCTCAGTGATCTAGCGCTCATCTAGCACGTGCGCAACCTGGGTTCGATCCTCAGCACCACGTAAAAATAAAGGCATTGCGTACAACTAAAACCAATAAATAAATATTTAAAAAAAAAAAAAAAACAAAAGAAACAGCACAGACACAACACAGCAGTGTAAATCATCAAGAAATTGGTAAATCAGGAAGCAGTTCAATGAATTGAAGTGAGAAAGCTAACAGAGGAAGTAGAGCTGGGCTTGGAAAAACAGTGGAGCCCCACGGATGTGCAGTAGCCCTTCCAGGAGCCTTTTCCCTCTTGATTCCCGACTCTCTATTACCCATCTGTGTTCTCCAGCTCAAATTCTTTCTCCTTCCCTAATCTTCTCTCACCCCAAAATGCACTCTTTGCACACTGCTTCCAACTGGAGTTATGATCCTACTACTTTACAGTCCTTGAAGGCAAACTGGCCTCTGCCCTCTTGGTGACCTGTACAACACCTCATGCATGGTATGTTCTCCATAAATGTGTTTATTTGAATGCTGGGAAGTTTAAAACTTTCTAGAATCATAAATATGGAACCCATGGTCCTGGAACATAGGATGTGGGTGGACTAACCACATCCAGGGCCAGAGCTATGGAGTCTCTGCAAAGTTTTGGGTGAGCTCTGTCTGAGAAACCAATGCAGTGTCCACCAAGAAGGGAAAGTTCACATCCAGGTCCAGAGGCCAGTGTCAGTGGGATGGAGAAGGCTGTGGCAGAGACTGGGGCCCCATTATTTAAGGGGAGTTCAGGTCAAATTCAGGCCCTGTGTACACTAAATGCTTTCTACTGGGCCACCTCCTCCTGAAGCACACCTTGATTACATTGCAGTTCACACAGTGTAAAGCTTTTTGTCATTTTGGCTGCTTTCTTATGCCTAACCAAGTAGAGTTCCAAAATACAGAAAAGATGGAAGTGTAGCAGGAATGAAAGCAAGGTTACGACTAGACTTTATACAGGAACAGGACTGGACAAGGTAAAGAAATGAAAGAGAAGAAAGGCCAGGTGAGATCCAGAGTGTCAAAGACACAGCCAGGCGTGGTGGCACATGCCTATAATCCCAGCAACTCTGAGGCAGGAGGAGCGCAAGTTCAAGGTCAGCCTCAGCAACTAATCAAGAGCCCAAGCAATTTAGTGAGGCCCTATCTCAAAATAAAAAATTTAAAAAGGCTGGGTTCAATCCCCAGTATCCTCCCCGCCGCCCAAAAAAAAGAACAGAGTGGCAAAGACAGGGATGAGGCAGGAAAAAGAACAAACAACCACAAGGAATACAAAAGGTCAAGTTTGACCTTCTGGTTTTAAAAGGCAGTTCCAGGACCACTTAAAAAAGTAGATTCTTCACAAACAAAATGAGAAAACAAAAGTGAAGGCTCCTGGAAGTGTTATTGATCTAACTATAAAAACGTCTTTGTAATTTAAATAAAAGTACCATAGAGATCAGCTCATCAAAAAAAAAAAAAAAAAAAAAAAAAGTAGATTCCTGGGCCCCACTCCTGAACAACTGCATTTGGGGCAGGTCCCCAAACTATATGGTGCTTGGATTCCCTGGTCCTATAGATTCTTGCATATGCTGGGATTTGAGAACTACTGAGGTAGAAGAGTCACTAAGAATATAGATTTTTAAAAAATTTTAAACACATCTAACATAAAATTTACCATCGTAACTATTTTCAAGTGTACAGTTTAGTTGTACAACCTGTCTCTAGCATTTTTTCACCTGAAATCCTACACATAGTATAGATTATGTTTTTCTAGCGGCTCATTTAATAGATTTGTCAAAGTTTGGCCAGCTCTCCTAGATTCGAAGCTGATAAGAAAACCATGGAACACAGTTACTACTACAGGCATCCTGATTTACAGGTCAGGGTCTAAGTTGGATTGGTTGACATATTTTGATTCCTTGCTTTGCTTGCCATCAAAGTAAAAACTGCAGGTATTATAATAGAAGAGATTAACATGAAATACATATATGTTTGAAAAAATACTAAATTTAGTCTAAATTTCTATTCTTTTGGATGTGTTAATTTTTTCATCTATTATTTCTAGCTGCAGATTTCACTTGGAATTCTAGCTTTTTACAAGGTCAACACTGACATATGTTCAGAATTTGTTTGATGGACTGTTACATCTGTATTCACTGGTACACAGCTGCACACACATTTTTACAACTTAGTGTGCCACTAAGTTGATTTGTTGTCATTTAGTATTTATTGATAAGTTACAACATACTGAACATTGAGATGTTTTTCTATTCAGAATTCAATATCCAGTGTCAAACCAACCTAACAAATTGCTCCTGATTCTAGGTCCACATTCTAGAGGGCTCCACATTTCAGGGCTTCCTTGTGATTTTTCTGGATATTTACTAGGTCATCCCCCTTACATTTTCACATTGCAAGATAGTTCTTTTTTTTGGTGAGGATTTTGAGTTAGCACTTTGCTGACTGAAATCCTGTGTATTCAGGAAATTTTCTCTATGTTTTCAACATTTGTAATTATCTTTATTACCTCCCATTAAAAATACAGCTTTAAAAATGATATCACTTTCCTTTGGAGGGAGATATAGGGAAAAGATAGTTGACAGGTCCTAAGTTACAGGTAGAAAGGAGAAATAAGTTCTGGTGTCTTATTGCACAGCTGGGTAACAACAAGCAATGGTAATGCACTGTCTATTTCAAAAAGTCTAGCAGAAAGAATGTCAAATGTTTTCACTTCAAAGAAATGAAGAATGTTTGAGTAGATATATATGTTTGCCCTGATTTGAACATTACACGATGTATACATGTATTGAAGCATCACATGGTACCCCATAAATATATATAATTTTATGTGTTAATTTTAAAAATAAAAAATATATAAAATAAAAAACAAAAGCCATCCAGTGATTTTTAAAAACATTCATGTTGTATTATTTCCCTTTAGTACATAATCTTTCTTCATTTGTGAGCAGTGCTAAATAAATTTACATTAAAATATGATTTAAAAACCTGATTTTATAGCAAATAATTAAATCTAAGATGTATAATAATATTAGATGTATAGTTCTTAATTTCTATGTACAGAATCCACTGGAGACAAAACTTACTCTTAAAATATAACTGAAAAAGGGGAAAAAACTCTGAAAAGTTACATAAAAGTCATAAATATTTTCTCTTTGATTTGCATAACTGCCTAAGATTACTATGTTTTATACATGAAGAAATAGGGGTAAAAAGAAATTAAGTAGTTTCCCTAAAGTCTCACAAAAAGTCAGATAAATTAATGTCTTCTTACTGAAAAAAAAAATTTTCACAAAGACTTGATCATTTTATTGTTGTTGTTATTGTTAAATATCTTCATATATGGAAAGGAAAACAGAAATTTTCCCCCTTCGTTCATGAAGAACTATTATAGTCTTAGTCCCTGAGAAAGCTTCAGACTTTATTAAAGATATGTGCTATTAAGCACATGAAAATATCAGATGTGTTTCTATAATATCAGTAGGTTCTATAGACTGTTAATTAAATTTACCACCAGGAAAGGTAGAGGGAAGAAGATGAGACTAGATCCAAAATCAAAATGTTTTCACAGGTAAGCCAAATTTAAACATTTGCATGAAAGCAGTACCCCTGGTTGCTGCTTTTAAAATGTATTTTGCAGTATCAAGGAGATAATGCAAATATTTTTTACCAAAATAGTGATTTGATGAAATAAATGTTGATTATATTACATAGTCATCACTCAAAAGGCCATTAATGAAAACCATCAACACAGGTTTATACTTTTACATAGTTTGAGTTTCCTATGGCATGCATTAGTTACTTCTAATACAAAAGCCCATTTCCACTACTTTAAAACTTTAAATGATATTTCCCACTTTGTGGATTATCTGTGTCAAAATTTATATTGCAATAAATTACAATGAAGTGCTTTCTTGGTAGCATCATATTTTTCAAAACTCCTTAGGAAATATTTGTGTATATTTTATTATCACAAATGAATTCTAATATTATTTTGAGACAAACACAAAAGGTTTCAAAGGTACTGTATTCTAAACTGAAATTTACATATTTAGGAGCTAGCTATCATTTTGTAGTATGCATGGATATCTGAGAATTTAGTACTGTTACTTTTGTGATAAACATTAATATTCCCAGGTGTGCTAACAGCACTCAGCTCTTGGTGCTTTACAAGACACTGAAAACATGACTTGATTACATTTAATTTGATTCTAATTAAAAAGCACTTAAGAAGTTTCTACTGAATTAGATTACACTGAATGTTTCTATAGAAGACACTTCATTATCAGAGGCAGCTTTAATTTAAAATGATCACAAAGAGTGAAAAACACTGTTCATTTTAATAAAACAGGCTTAATCCATATCATTATTTCACAACCTCATGCTGTAGATTTTGGTTTATTAAACAGATATACAGGAATGCTGTGAAAACACTTAGAATACTGAGTGTCTCATTCACAGTTCACCCAAGAGAGCCACACAGCTTTTAAGTCTGAACAGGCAGAAATGCTGTGGGGGGACATTATTTGAATAAAAACAAGGAGAGAGTACCAAGGTACTGAAGTGAAAATACTGCCTTTTTACTGAATTTTAAAGCAGTGAATTTTCCAATTAACAAAAAACAAAAATGAACTGCTTATTAGGCAATGACAGCTGAGTATGCAAGGTACCACCGAGCTCTTCTAGTTTTTGTGAAACGTAACATTTCCCTTTTTAAACAAAGAACCACCTTGACATCCAATTACTCATAATAAGGACAAAGATCAGGATGTTTTTGGTCTTCCCGACATTGTAAACCATTTTCAAAAATGTTATTATTTTACAAGCCCCAGTTTGTGTTAGTTTTGAAAGGGGGAAATGACGATTAAAAGCAAATGTCCTCAGGTCAGTTATTCCATCCACACTAAGCATAAACTGCCTGGATTACTTTCATTGGCCAGGCCCGCAGACACATGTGGCACGCCCATCACTGATATTTCAGGAATAAAGGCAACTTTGTGGTTTGTGGTTAGTGATTAAGCACCCAGTGAACTTGTTGTGTGTTTTCTTGTATAGGAAAATCTGCAGCATTTTGAGTACCTCCCACTTGTAACAATGTCTTTATTATGCCCTCCAGAATTAATTGACCTAAAATCCAGTGACTCTACGATATATCTATTGGATAATTAGAACTCTAAGGACCAACAAATAAAACACATTATTGACTCTTAGATCTTCAGTCAAACAAATATTTTACAGCTGCAATTTGCAAAAATTATTTCCTTTTAAATTGGCCTCATATCAAAATCTGTGCTACTGATCTGAAGCATATCAGTATTATCAATATCCTCTCCAAAATTAGGAATAAATCCAAAAACAACGCTATTACCTTTAACATAACCCTCTCTTACTTTCACAAGCCTACATGGGTCTCTTCTGAAGACAAGTAAAACTTCATAATTGTAAGCTTCTTTGGAAGTCAGCCTGACCTTGAGTCCAAGAACAGTAGGGTGGGGGGTAATAGTGACCTGGTTTAGTGACCAGTAGCTATAGATACCAGAGAATGTGCTTGTTGTCAATGATCATTGCTGAAATCTGTCTATACCACACTGGACCAATCAATTTTGTAAATGATTGCAATAATCAAGGAAATTGCCTAATTTATAAATCCTTGCATACAGCATTTTAATGGATTCCTCCATTTTAATGCTGATGCCTTCAGAGCTAAATGAATTGTTGTCTAGGCTGTCATTACATAAAATGATAAAAACATTCCGTCTGGTGGAGAAAACACATCTCATGGATATTCAGGCCCTCAACCCATAATCATTCATTAGTGACTTCCACGAGAGTTTCACACTGCTGAGTTTCAGAAGGAGCAAGAGAGTGGGCATATTTGGTCTGAATCTCTGAGGAAATTCCTGTTGCAGCTTTGCAATTTGAACAAATCACCTTACAATGAACTGTAATGCACTGGTTGCCTCCCCTAGTCCTGACAGCCCCATATCATAATAGTTTTCCCCTCTCCTTTTTGTCTATGCTGTGCCATTTTTTACCACCAAGCCTCAGAGTCAGCACACTTGGCCACTCTGAATTCCCAGATCATGAATCACATCAACATGGATGATGCTGATGTGCTGAAGCAAACGTGTAATGTCCCAATTCTTGTGCTCCCACTACCAGGTATGTCTACAGAGTCCACCTAGAAACCCAGGCTGCACACTTAGCTCTTTCCCTAAGCCCGCCTCACGTAGATTGCTCTTCTCACTTAAACCTTGGCCAATTGATTCCAGCCAATAGTGTGCTGTCAGTACTTTACTTACTGCTCAATCTCACTAACCTGACATTTATGGTGCACTGATTGGCCTCTGTCAGTGGTGCTGGTTGTAAATTCACTTTGAAAAGCTTTGTGTTAACAGCCTTCAACCAGGCTCCAAGAAGAGTACGAACAGGCAGCCTGACAATTGCTCGACCTCCTGCCCTTATTACAGTGAGTAAATCAGGGTTTGAGCCATTAGGCTGGAGCCTGGGGCCTACACAAAAAGAATTGACATGACTAAAGGTCAACCTCTGTCACACATGTGTAACAATTTGGATAATGGAATTCTGTAACTTATCTCAGCGAGGTGGCAAATGCTTACAAGGAAAAGTATATTCTGCTCTGGCTTTTCTTGCTTTTATGCTAAGTACTTATAGCAGAGTCTGTATTTCTTGTGTAAATACACAAGGAACATTTGAACTCATGAAGTCTTGGTGTATATATGATTATAAAAGAGGGAGAGAGAAAGAGGGAGAATATGAATGAGTCCAGGTTCATAGTCCTTCTATACACAACTGCCTTTAGAACAGCAAAACATTTTCCCAAAATTACCAGTGTATCACATCCAACCCCCGAAAAGAGAGAACTCTGATTTGTGGGCAGGGTTCCCCAGTTAATAATATACAGTTTTTCATATTCAATCAAAACAACGTTTAATCCTTAAAATCATACTACGACTATAAGTGATTCTGGGGTAACACAATAGATTTTCTCAAATAATTAAAACTGCTTTGGGCTGGAGGTATAGCTTAGGGGTCTGGCGCTTGCCTTTCACAAGACCCTGGGTTTGATTCCCAGTGCTACAAAAAATTAGTTAATTAACATTAATGTTGGAAATAGTTTTGTGAGGGGGCTGGAATTGTGGCTCAGTGGTACAGCACTTGCCTGGCATGTGTGAGGCCCTGGGTTCGATTCTCAGCACCACATATAAATAAATAAGTAAAATAAAAGATCCATTTATAACTAAATTTTTTAAAAAATAGTTTTGTGAGGTTTTTGTTGTTTGTTTGTTTTTAGAAAATGACCTTCATTTACACAGTGAAATGAGAAGGCTCCCTGCAGTTTTCTAGGGACCAGTCATCAAAACCACATTTTCATAAGAAATGCTTATGCCATACAGTGATCAGGTTAGGGCAGATTTCATCTATCCAGTAAACTCCAAGATTCTGATTTTACTTTCTACCTCCTACTTTTAAGGCAATATGGAAAAATTTAAAAATTCCGTGATGGAAGAAAATACTCAGTGAAAAACCAAGAAATTTGTGTGAATTATTTTCTTCACAGAGACAAAATGCTACCAATTTTAAAAAAGCAAATAGTAAACAATGAGAAAACAGTCCTATGAATACAACACACACCAGTTGTTATAAACTATTGCAACTAAAGCACTGTGATGTCACATGAAGGTTTGGAGAAACCTCACTAATAGGGGAATTTCCAAATGGCTACTACAGGTTTTTCTTCTAAAGCAGACTCGTTTTGAGACTTAGAAAAGCAAAGGTGGCACTGCACAGCATGATACATAAACCAAAAGGACCAGGACTTTAAATGGACCTTTTCAAAGCCAACTTTAAGTACTAAGTTTTGATTTTTAACACAATGCTGGAAACAATTCCAAGAGGCAGCAGATGGTTTTACAGTTTATGTAAAACTACAAAATGCTCACACTCTATCAAATGGGCAACACTATCAAAGACATCTTCAAATCAAATGAGGCAAAGCCAGAGAGATGCACCAGCTGTTACTCTGCATAATTTAAAACATTATTATGGTTTATTTTTAAGGAGAAATTATTTGAACTTCACAAATTGACATACAAAACCAAGCTGACAGTATATTAAATGACAAATTGCTGAGAAACATAATTTTTACTTCAATATAACTGTGACAGCCACATAATTCTATCCCTTGGTGTTTCAGTGAATCTGGCCAAAATGAGGCAAATTCTATAAAGCAAAATGTGGAGTATATAATTACAATACTATCACTGGAACAATTTTTAAATGATTTTAATTTAAAATGATTAATTTGAAATTATTTTTTCAACATCTAAATATATACAAGTGGGTACAGTATTGTATATATGGAACTGGGTCATTTATAAAAACATACATAACACATTTAAAACATGAAATCAATTCATTTCTTTCTAGTACCAATTACCTATGATGGTTTTGAAATATAAACATTTAGCAATGTGTAATATATTTTTAATATTGGTTTTCATTAATATATATTGACCTAAGCTAAGTAGTAATGATGAAAAATAGACCCTTTGCTTAAAAGCAAAACTCTTATTAAATATAAAATATTATGGCACAAAATCAAACCACAAAAAGGCCCACATTATGTTATTCTCCTTGATTTTCTGAAGGTTTCCACATAGTACCAATGAAAATGACGCACTCAAATTTACTCAGGCAAAGAGAAGACAGGTCCTGTAAAATTCAGTCCCTTTCTACTACATTGACTGTAATCCTAACAAGTCACTGCATTATCTCAATTAGCAGAATAACTTTTTTAGGTTGAAAACAAGTACAATTCATTTTGTCATTGTTGCTCAAGTCTCCTGTTAAATCAGACTTTGAGTTGAAAGGTCTGAGTAATTGTAGCCTATCTTGAATTACAACTTTATTTTAAACTTCCATATTTTATTCCAGTAGAATTTTAAGTATATACTGTGTACATTCCTAAAGTCTAGTCATATTAAATTCTGATGTTAAGCAGAAAGGCAAAACCATGTGCAACTAGATTAATTTATCTCAAGGGGAAAAGGGCACATTAATAATTGAGATAATGTTTTCATAAATGTTGGACTAAAATGTGCTCTTCACTTCTTCATTAGAAAACACATTAGAATAAAATTATCTCATTCTCATCAATAAGTCCTAATTGCTGATAAAGATTCTATTTTCTTAGAAAAACATTCAAAAAGATTTTCCCCCAACACTTCCACACAAGTAGAAATGTATCATGCATTAAAGTCTTGTTGGAATAAATGTATATAACTAAGGTAATTGTTTAATGCCTTCTATAATGGTTTTGTTTTAAAGTGTCTGAATCTTTTATTTTTTAAGAACACATTAACATTTTGATTCTAAAGTAAATTGGCCAAAATATAACTAATACAGCTTTTAGTTTGCTAATCTTCTAAAACTACAAAAAGTTACCTTGGATTATTGCTTTAAAAGAAAGGAAGGAAGAACGGAAAGAGGAGGAGAAGAAAAAGAAAAACTTTTAAAATTTCCCATAAACGCCTAAAAGATTCAAAACATACTTAAGTGATAGAATAATAGAATTTAACTTTCTTTAAATTGTTGTATTTTTAAGAAGTAGGATTATACACAAAGAAAATATTAACTAAAAAATGATAGCATGCTTACAAACCAATCAAACTCTTCATGTCTGATATATATTAAATATTAAAAAGTCATTTTTCTACAAAGGAAATAGAGCTTTTAATGATTAAACAAAGGGAGTAACTAAGGTGAATCTGATTGTTTCTGTAATAAGCCTTCACGTGTATAATAAAGTACAACCATACTAAAAACAATGAACTGTAAACTGAAACAAAAATCCATCATCTACTTGGAAACAGTGACGGGAAAAGATTAGCAATCCATTTATTGTACTGAAATAAAGATAAGTAACCCTGGTAAGCTCTATCAGGACCTGCGTATTGAACTCTAAATATAAAGACATTTCTTCATCAGTAAGAGACTTGGAAAAATGTGAGGCACAGAAATGATTACAGTTGACTTTTAAAATTAAATAGTCACCATTCAACTGATTTTAATGTTTTAAAAATATGCTTTATGTCAATCTGATATTTTGGAAGATATTCGAAAGAATATATTTTAATGGATAATTATTATATGAGTCATTAAACATTATTGCCAAATATTTCCTACAGTTATCGATTCTTTCTACTACAAATAATATAATGACTAAAATTTTTTTCACAATAGCTAGACATGATAGCACAAGCTTGTAATCCCAGCTACTTGGGAGGCCGAGGCAGGAGGATGGAAAGTTCAAGGTCAGCCTCAGCAACTTATAGCAAGAACTTATCTCTCAAAGTAAAGAATAAGAAAAGGTTGGGGATGTAGCTCAGCAGTAGAGTGCTTGCCTAGCATGTGCGAGGCCCTGGGTTCAGGTCCTGGAATTTAATTTTTTCACATCAGAATTTAGGTTTAAAAGGAAAAAATAAAATTTAAGGGGCCAATCCAACATTTAGAATCTTCTGTCATAAATGTACCTTAGTAGTCACATTTCATAAATTGTGATGCTTAAAATTAAAAATGAATTTGTACTTCATATCTTAAAAAGTAATTATGCTAATAAAAATCTGAAATCTATTTTTAAAACAGACATTGGCACTACATAACCTGGCCGCAGTTAGTTGTGTTTTTTTTATGAAGTCCCAGGTGACATTATACATAGCTGAAGTCTTAATATTCCTTCAGTCTCCCAAATGTATATTATTATAACTACTATAAAAATGATTAAAATAAATATATTAATATGTCTTGAATTTAGAAGTAGGGACTTTTATATCATTCAAGCATACACCAAGTAAGTCCTTCTTATAAAACAGAACCAGCTCTACATGTCCTCCTGATGCACTCAACTCACCCCAAACAATAGGTAAGACTCATTTTATTATCTACAGAAGCCTCAAGAAAAAGAAGAAAGCAGACTAAATTCCCCAGTCTCTTTACTATAATAGAAGTTTAACTTCATTAAGTACAAGTAAAGGTATCAAAGAAAGGTCCCACTGTTTTTAGTGTTAATATATACTATTATATTCTATATGTGTAGTGGCCCCCTGCCAATATTCCAATCATTTAAAGCCTTATAGAAAAAAAATTAACTATGGGATCTTTAATTCACATTTATGATTTTGTCTTCTTTACTCTAAAAATGGGCATCAGAGAGCAATATACTAGTACTCAGTTTAACATTTTCAGATAGAACTAATCTGTAGCTCTGATCAACTACTTTATGATCTCCCCAGAAAAGTACTGCCAGACCCTTAATTGTATGATATTACTGTTCCTAATATGAAAGGTGCTTGAAAATGGTTTATAAACTTTAAACCACACTGGAAGTTACAAACAAACAAACAACAACAAAATAGGAAATGATTCAAACCCAGATGCTTTGATTATGTCCCAGTTGTCAGTTTTCCTATGTCCAAGCTCTAACTTCTAAACTACCTACATGTACCTATGCACCAAGCTATTTTCTCCTGCCCTGTTTTAGAAATTAAATGTTTCTTTTTTTATTATTAAGAAAAGCCCCATCTGATGACATAAATATGCCTATTTTTTACTCCTTGCTCAGGAATCCTTTTCTGAAAGATGGAAAGGGTATAACTGTTTTCCAACAACAGTTTAGGAGTGAAGCGGAAACTGGGGGAGCTGGGTGCAAGACTCTGGGGGAAAACTGTGAAGAAGGTAGCCCATGGGCTGCTATGTCCTCACATTGGGCTCACACATTCAGCTCTTCCTCCATCAAAGGGAGCTTTGTAAATAATGGCCTCAACACCACAATTCCAATAGTTACGTGGGGATTCTGGACACCAAGTTTGCTTTTCATAACAGGATATTGTATCTCTAGGATCTGATACAGTACTGGCCAGAATGGGGGCTCAGCAAACATTTGAGTGAATTATTGAGTCCGGTGAGTTTTATTTAGTGACTGTGAGGCATCTCACAGTAAAAGTGATCATGTTGAGAAGCCACTGAGCCAAGTGTTGCAGAAATATCCCATTATTGGAACTCTGAGGCCCATGTCAATTTGCCACTTGGTAATTGAGAAGCTCTCTTTTCTGACTGTTTCTACTTCATTATTTCACCTAGCTACAGTCAGATTTACATATTAGTTAAGGTTATGATTTATAGCATCTTTTATTTCATAAATAACTTTCTGTGAGTGAAAGTGGCTAAGATCAGTTGGGGATTTCCTAATGATAACCGTCTATCTCCACAAAAGTGGACCTCAATAATCAACCAGAAAGCCCTGGAAGAAATCATTTTTCTAGATAAGTTATTTTTAAATAATAGCATCAGGTATTGGGTCATAAAAAAAGTGCTCAGAGTTTCCCCATATTTTGATTTTCCATTTTGTTAAAAATTACATAATTTCACTTTCTCAGAAAAGAAGCAAAATTTGTGATTTTTAAATTTACAATATAATTTATAAAGTGCTTGGGCACTTTGAAAGTTGTGAAACATGTTTTGGTCTCTCTCATTCAGCATATACAAAGAGAAAATAAAACTGACACCCCCCCACCTCCTCTCCTCTCTGTGCTTATGTTTCTTCCTGCCCTGGGCCTAGAAACAATGGAAGAGCTTAAATGGGACATAAAAGTCACCCCAAAACCCAAAGCCTTTGCACCATCTCCTCAGCCATTTTTTTCTCAAGATTCAGACAGACCAATGGTCAAAAACATCCCAGCTGGAACAGAAGAAGGTTAAGGTGGCTCTCTTCAGAAACCAGTAGGCCCTTGGGGGCTAATTTGACATTTTGCCAGACCCTACTCTGCTAGCCTCCTTACCGAAGGTGCTTCAGAAGCCAGGCCAGGCATTTTCTACAGATCAGGAAAATCTGTTCTCCAATCCCCTCTTAGAGCTTAAAGGAGGCTCTTCTGAGGTTGCCACCCGCTAAGGACCAGGCTCTGTGTTGGCCCAGGTTCCGGATAGGTGGTGAGGTGCTCAGAAGCGGGCCGCCACTTACCTCCCAGAGATGCTGCGTGTTCCTCACCGCGCCCGCCTGTACCTTCTCCGGGGACAGGAGCACGCCCTGGAAGGGCCCGATCCAGGTACCCTGCTGTATCCTTTGTGCGGCGCAGATGCCATACGCCAGGCCCGGCACAGTGCTGGTGCACAAGCACACCTCCCGTGGCAGGTCCCGAAGCCACTCAGGCAGCTCCGGTGGAGGTGCGGCGGCCGCGGCGCTGCTGGTGCCCACGAGCCGGCGCAGCGAGTGCAGCGGGCCGTGCATGGGGCATTCGCCGTTGCGGTTGTCCGCGCACATATCGCAACCTGCGGGAGACACGCGAGAGGAAAGGAAGGAAGAGGGTTAACCTGGTATCTGGGGCAGCTTATCATTTGATGGTAGCATCTGCGCCCGCCAGGGTCAGCCACCTGTAAGGGGTGGGGGGTGGGGGTGACGCCCAGAGGGCGCTGAGGCCACTAGGAGTAGGAGAGAAGGGCCCGCGCCACTGCCTTAGAATTCGCTGCACCCAAATCTGCCTGGTTGAGACCCTGGGCTCCCCAAAACACCTTTGGGGCTGAATGCACAGAATCGAATGCCCAAGGCCTCTCCTCCGCGTTGGGTTTCTCTGCCTTTCTCCGTCTTTCTCTGCCTCTTCCCTTCTCTCTGTCACTCCAACCAGATCCAAAGACTTCTATCAGGCGTTTCAGGAAGTGTTTACCATCGTACCCGCCACTCAAAGTCCGTCTTTTGTCCAACCTGATTCTACATTGATCTTCTGAGATTTAGTTTTCCTCTTTTTACAATTTGAGAAGAGACGTTTTAAAATCACCAAGGCAGGTGGGCAACAGACGCCGCGACTTCTGAAACGCCTGTGCTCCTGGGCAGAGCCCGCCTGGGACAGGTTGAAGATCTGGTCCCAGCCTCTGGAGGCTGTGGAAACCTGGACACTAGCCTCTGACTTCCCTGCGTTCGCCCACTCCAGGGATTCCAGCCAGGAAGAGGCGAGTGGGGACTGGGAGATTATTGGGGGGGGGGGGGGGGGCAGGGGGCGCTTAGGTGTGTCTGTGCTTGAGCACAAGCTCTTCCAAGAAGCTGAAAATAAGAGCAAATTTAATGATCAGGTAATGGTTCAATGGAGAGGGCCCAACTCCTGACCTCTTCAGCAGATCCTGAGGCGAAATGCGATCATCTTTTGCTGTAAACTGAATGAAACTATTGCTGAAACTGTCCCTCTCAGACTTTCTCCAGAGCAACCAGAGCTCAAGAGAACCTCCACTCTACAGCGGGCTAGTCATGAGCACCCAGTGTCCCTCGAAGGGGCCAGGCAGACGGGGGGGGGGGGGGGGGCAAGAAAAGCGACCGCGCTGTCGGATCGCAGTGCCCTCCGGGTTATTAATGGGCCTGACGGAGCCGCGGTGTCTGCGCCCCAGCGCTGCAGGCCTACCCAGAGGAGGCAGCCTCGGCGCCCGCCGGCGCGACCCGGTCTCCCAGGCCCACCCTCCCTGGGGAGCCTAGGCGTCCTCATGCAAGGCAGTCTGGACTGGTGGAGAGGGTGAGAGGCAGGCACCAACAGATGTGCTGGTGCTGGTACAGCGGCTCAGGACTTGAGCGCACCTGTGCTGGGCCTTTGTCACAGGTAGGCCTGATGGATCACCCTGGTATGTCACTGTGCTGAAACACTAAAAGAACTTGCAATAATGTGTATTGGTGAGGAACTTTTCAGGAAGGACCAGGGAATCACAATCCAGTATGGTAAGCAAACCCACCACTAACCATTTACTTCACAGCAGGCCAGGATTGACTATGTAAGCATCCTATCTCAATGGAAGGGACTCCAACCAGCTGGTGGTTCCTCTCTACTCCTCTCCAGATAGCACAAGGAATGAGGGAACATTCTGAATGCAATTTCTTGGAGGGATCACCAGGCCTCTCAGGTGAGAAGCAACCACCTGTTTCTACAGGTGGTGAAGGGTCTGAGCCTCCCTTAACACAAAGGTTTCCCTTTATCAGTGACAAGCTAATGTTAAAACTGTTAAAGCTACATTTTGAACCAAGGGCCAAGACAGAAGTAGGCAAACACTTATCCATAAGTCAGCTCCTGCAAAACACTCATACTTCATACACTCTCTCAAGCTTTTGATAGTGAAAATAAAAACTTCACAATGTGAGAATGGAAAAAAGACAATACTCATCATTACTGAGTGTCTATTATGTTTCATGCATCTATCTTGAGCCATACTACCACTATAGTATCTAAGTACCATGATTCCCATTTTGCAGATGAGTCAAATGAGGCATCACCAGAACTGAAGTTGACCAATTGTGAATCAACCAATACAACTGAAATAGTTCGGTTTACTAACTATTGGGGAGGGGTCACAAAACTGCTGTGGCATGATTAAGTTATAGAAATTTCTCTCCCACACTCTTAGATATGGGAAAACTGAAATAAGATAATGAATAGGAAAGTAAATAGCTAATGTCCATAATTTTGAATGTTAGTGTCTAACTTTGAAGATGGCCTTTCAGCACCGAGCAAAATTAGTTAAAAACAAATGACAATAAGCAAAGGCAATGTGCCCATGAAAATACATATAAATCACCCTCTTAGAGTTGCTTAACCAATTTTTATTTCCTGGTTGACTCAATGAAACAAAGGGTGAGAAGCAAAAACACTTACTATTCATACCCCTAATGGCCTTTACCAGAGCTTCTATCAACTTCCAATATCTCCACATACAAAATCACATCAATTAAATCAGTAATAAAATAAGGAGCAATAAATTCTAGCCACTACCTCCACCACAGACAAGAAGCACACTTCTAATAATATTTGTAATGAATGTCAATAAAACTAAAGTTCTTTCTCCAAGAAGTCCTCTAAAGCCCTCTCAACTCATGTCTCATGAAAGAAACTTAATAGTAGCATTTTGCAGAGTACTGAAAAACCGAGGCTCCCCCAATACCTAAAAGACCACTTGTACATTAAATCCACCGTAAAGTAGACAGGTCCAATCCTCTTTAATTAATCCACCCAACATGAGTTTAATTTGTAAACCACTTTGAGCTTTATCAAAATATTCTGCCAGAAAAGTTGGATTGCCATCAAATATGTTATATTCTAATGTTTTTAATATAAAAGATCTATCTAAAAACATTTTATGTCTTATTTCTTAGAATCCCAGAGTAGTTTGATGAAGTTAAACTAAGTAACTTACTTCTCAGGGATGACAAATATGTCACAAGTTGACAAATATTTTAGTAAGGTGTTTTCTAGCCAGCCAGTCATAAACACATGAAAAGATTTGACAGAGAAGGTTAGATCCCCAAACTACTTATAAATATACACACAACACAGTATGTTATATATCACCATTATATATATGCACACATACACACACAGATACACATTCACATTACACACAGCATTTCAGTCCAAGCAATACATAAGAGAAGTCCAGTTGCATTCATTCATAAGGAGAAGGCACATAAATATTCCCACTTTCAAAATGAGATGGAGTTTTTGTACAGGTTCATAATTATTCATAAAAAATTTCAATATTTATGAGATTCTCATAGTCTCCAAGAAAGAGTGTTTGAAACTTCATTTTAGCATTGGGAGTATAAATGATCATGGTCCTTTTTCTATCTTGATCTGTCTATGGGTCCCTGATTCAGGGAAGGGGCCATCATTAGGTTGCAGACTTGTTCACCTACTGACTTCAGAAGGCCTGACCAAACGAAGTGGAGAGCTGACTTTCACTCTTCCTTTCATATTCTTATTGTGTGAATTTCTTTTACAAGTGTATTTACTTTTTTCATTATCATTTTAAATGAATCTATATTAAGGCAAAGGGGACACAGCAGGCCATGGTTTTCTTTTCTGGAATTTTATTTCTCGTTCTAGGAAAGGTGAAATATAAAACCAGGGCTTTTGGTGTATGGAGAGGCCCAAAGGTATTCCAAAGGTGTATGGAGTGCCCGCCACGCCAAGCCCTTCCTCAAAGCCTCTCCAATATCTCTGCCCGACTTGACTGCGCTCTGTTAGCTGAACCAAAGAGTAGAGAGATGAAAAGCTTGCTTTCCCGCCTGGGCGGCGGTGCACGCTCGGGCTGTAAATCCTCCCCGACCGCTGAGGTTGCAGCCCTCAGCCCGTCAAGCTGAGCCCTGGAGGCCAACGCCCATCGATCTGTGCCCAGCGACGCGACCCCGGGAGTGCCGCCTGCTGGCAGAGACGCGTGCACCTAAGGTAGTGGTGGGGATAACTAACTGAACTAGCAGCCAAGGGCAGAGAGCAGGGCAACTGCGAACCTTAGCACCAGGGTTCACTCTCCCCACGCTTCAGACCACACTGTTCTTCCTGCTTTCCCAAACTACAGGCTAGATGGAATGGGGGCAGTGCAAATGATGGGCGCGATGGGGCGCCCAGGCCTCGCACCACCGAAATCTGTGTTGTGAAGGCCTAGTCCCGCTTCTGCACGCGGTGGGTCACCAGGCGTGGCCGCTGCCACCCACATTCCGAAGGTCCCGCTTCACCCCGACACCCACATGGCTCACTTTTCCAGCGAGCAAGGGTCTCCGAAGGTCCCCGGAGGAGTTCTAGAAGCAGATCCAGAGGCCGGGGAGGGTTAGGAAAGGGGAGGCCACAGAAAGAGGAGTCGATTGTGATTGTGTCCCAGCTGGGCGGTCCTCCTAGCGGAATATCCTCTCGGGGACTCCCTCTCTACGGGAGTTTAAAGCTCCCCGCCCCCGCGAATTGCAGATGCGCTGGGCTTTCTCTGCCCCGCCTGGCTGCCGCCTTGGCCCTGGGACCCAGTAGGAGAAACAAAAAGGGGAGGGAAGAAAAGGGGGAAGGGAAAAATGTAGATTGTATTTGTCTTCCGATGACCGTATTAATAAATTAAATGGGAGCGCCTGTGTGTGAGGGTGAGAGAATATTGCGCGGAGATAAACCTCGCCGGCCCCTGCCCCTGTGAGGCCGCCATATACAATGCGGAGATGATGAATAGGAGTCGCGAGAGGAGATCGAAGCGGGTCTGGGCTGGCTCACTCTCTCCTACAAAACTATAGGGCAATTAATTGTGGCTTGTCCCCTCATCCTTCATCTCCTGGTGGCACATATCGATGGAGATTACTGCTGATGGACCATTTTTATCACCTTAAATAAACAGTCGCCACCTCTTCTAACCTCAATCTAATATATGACTGTATGTTCAGTTTCAGGGCGCTAGATAACGAATGATGTAAAATAGCTAAATCATGTGTGTTACGGGATGGGGCTGGGCCAACACACAAAAAGGGAGAAAAGAGAAAAAGAAAAATAGAACAACATAAAAGCCCACACACCGACTCTGAGCCTCCCTCCCACCCGGGATCAAGTCTGAAATCTAAATCGCTAGCTTGTCACTGACTGTGGAGACGCAGCAGGAGGAGCACAGAGGATGTGCCTCAGTAGCACACAGAGCCTACTGGTGGGCCACTGGGTTCGAAGCTTCCCGAAGAAGACCGGGAGTTTTCTAACCCGGATTAGTGCAAGGTCAGAAAACACTCTCCCTTCCTTATTTCTTTCCCAGATCCCATAGCAGGGACCCTAGCAACCAGACAAGCCAGTCTTAGCCCCATATTTCCTTCTCTCCCCAGCCCTTCTCCCCAAACTGTTGGCAAATGTGACGCTGCCAACAGTGGGGCCTCCAATCCTGTTCCTACACCGGTGCATACACCGGTTCTGTTCCCCCACTCTATTCCTTGCGCAGGAGGGCTCCAGCAAATCGGAGTGGACAGAGACCCCCAGCTAGGGAAGATTAAGGGTGGCTCGACTCAACGACTCAACGTCTAGATACCCAAACGGTGTCTTATTTCCCGCCTCCCTGTCTGAAACTAGGGAGCAACTTCTTACAAAAGGGTATTAAAAACTAATTGCCTGAGCGGAAAGACGGCCTACGGTCCTCCGTACGAACGCCAGGCAAGCCCAGTGACGGCGTCTCTCCCTTCCAAGAGTAGCGACAAGGTCACACACAGCATACCAATTCCCAGAGCCCAAGAAGCGGCCACTGTGCTGGAGCCTGACGGAAACGGCTTCAGGCAACCCAGCAGCAAATGGGGGCAGTAATACAAGACGTGGAAGAAAGAGCCCCAGCACCACCCCACCCCACCCCTTCCCCCCTGCCGTACTACACGACGCAGCACTTGACTTTTAGGAGAAGCAGCAGTAGCTGCTGAGCATTCAGAACTTCGGCGGAAAGTGTGTGTTCAATCACAGTAGACTGATGCACGGAGTTAGGCAACAGAAATACACTGGAGGAGCTCGCTTGGGCTAACTTGCAGTTTGAGCCGGTTTAAAATCTTTTTGTGTGAAAGATCTACAAGCTCCTACACTGTGGCATTTGCCATAGATGGTCATTAAAGTTTCATGGTGAAACAAGTGTTACTGAGTTCTTTTCTTACAGAGAATATTGGATATTGCTGATGCCAGGGAAAAGTTACTCTTCTAAAGGGAAGGGAGAGCTAAAGAGGCCCCTTTCTTTGCCTAGTATGAAAAAGAGAAAATGACTGGACACTCTTTAAAATACAAAGTGACAAAATGAAGCTATGTTGAGTGGTCACTTCACAGATTTCTGTTAGAGGGAAATGGCAAGATACTAAAAGGAACACTAGGAAAATCTACACGTGATAAACTAATAGGTGCTTCCCTCTGCCTCCACCCTGCCTCTCACCACGCCACACCCACATACAACAGGGGAATGAGAAGCTTTTATTTTCAGTCTTTTCAGTGACCCGCACATCAACTTCCTAAACCAAAAGGGGAAAGTGTCTCAGTTTTTGCATTTGTGATTTGTTTTAAGCACCAGTTAAGTTAAGCTCAATCACTTTTCATCTTTGTAAAACACATCCCATATTTTCATGAGTGCCTAAGATTGCTTCTGCTGAGAAGTTCCTAGAATGGAAGGCCTGGTCTTGCAGCATTACTCAGAGATACCTTAGCTTTCTATTTTCTTTCTCAATGTCCCTTTAATTAGTGAGCAACTTTGGGTATAACTTTAAGAGGACAATCTAACTTCCTTTTTCCCCCCTCCTGCACTCTGAACATTGAAGCAGTCCAACTGACTCAGAAGATGAACACAACAGGAATTATTTAAATAAAATCATAACTCATTTCCTCCAATCAGAAAAAAAAGATACCTAGGCAATAAGCTGGTTCAATATCCATATATTAATTAGTAATCTATCCTAATTCTTTCTCTGACTAGCCTACATTTCCTCTAGTGAAAACATACTAAATCTCAAGACTGCATTGTAAACAATTTAGGAAGTCTGACACACAGTCAGGGCTTTGGGGTGTGTTGCTGTTGTCTTTTCCAGCACAGTTAAATTCAGAAAACTCTGTAAACTTCATGAGGCATTCTCAACCTATTCTCAACCATCGGCTTAGCAGTAAGAAATGCCTTTTCTGAAGCATTTATTATTTTCCCCATATTTTAAAGAACTGCTTTGAAAACAACACAAGAAATTCATTAGGAAATAAGTATTTTTTGAAATCCATTATAAGAACATAATTTTATAAAATGTTAACTGAAATTCTGAAACATGAGTTTTCTTAACTACACAGGAAATTAGAATTGAAACTCCTATTTTAAACCAGTACTTTACCCTCAGATTGTAGAAAGGAAAAAAGTAAATACAAGTGCTTTTTTTTTGTAATTATTATCTCTGGTCATCACAGCAATTACCTCCAACCATTATGAAAAGATTAATACACCTCAATCTCTATGCTAACACCCAATGTTCTATCAAACCAACGACTTAGGGAATTCTTTAAATTGCTGTAACTCAGGTTATTTTGCCTTTATTAAAATTAAGGAGTTTATGAAGTGATGTTCTTCAAGAAGAAACTTCTTCAAAATAGAATAAACGTAAATACTTATGATAAACTTTCCTCATACAGAAACCAGATGAAGGAATAAGATGAAGAAAATAGTTGAAATGCACGCTGATCCTTCAAAACCTGCCTTGCTTTCAGTGTGATTTTCTTAGTCTGCTTTAATGTTATCTCCAAAGGTCTCTGGAGGTATAACACTTATCCCAAAGCTTTAGGTATAGGTACATCATAACTTCTGAAATTACTAAGAAGAAATAGATATAAAGCAATTACATATTCATGATTTTCATTAAGAGTTTTGCTTCAAAACCTCAAAATAGAACTGTACTTGCAGTAAGCTTTTGAAAATGTGAATATGGAAACCGAGCTAGAAGATTCTTGGCGTTTATATAGGCATTTACAATTTTCTGTGAGGACAGCAACCTTCTTTTGTTAAATTACTGCCATTCTTAAATAAATAAATAAACCACATGGACTGCAGACATTTTCAGGATCAAGGGTGCCCAGAGAATGCGGGATCCGCAGGGAACAACCCTTTCCTAAAGTCGGAAATTAGCGTGCATTCTTCTTTTCTAAATAAACAGTAGACCTATGAATAATGCCTGTCTGCAAGGAGAAACCCATTGTCATCCAGAACCTCTACTCGAGTGAGGTCCCGACAGCCAACGCTCATGAAGGATTCCCGACAACCTGAGGCCCGAAAATGAACTTATGTAGTTAACTCCAGAGAGAAGGTATATAGAAGTAGAAACAAACGCTGACTTCCACGTTCCCCAGAAAAGCTGAGAGTTCCCCCCTCGTCCAGGTTAAGACTAGGCTGGACCAATCCCGGGCACTACCCATAGTGCGATGCCAGTACCAGCCCGAGCAAGAGCACAGTACGACAGGAGGGCGGGGGTCTGTATGGCCTGGTTCACGGGCAACTCTGGTTCTAAAAACTTGAGGCTGTGAGGCAAGGGATGAATTAAAGGGAGAGAGATAACACCAAGGTGCCACCCGGTTATCCCATTTGATTTCCTTCCTTCTCCAACGCCAGCAAACTTTTGCTACAGTGATCTGGGAGGCGCGCGACCGCATCTTGGACCAGCACACCCTACCCAGTTTCACCCTCATCGGACCCTCCTCTCCGACCAGCGCCGCGGGCGCCAGCGCCGCAGGAGAAAGCGCGAAGGCTGCGACTACGTACGGTTGTTGGGGTCGCTGGTGTGCTGGTTGAGCGGGATGATCTCCATGCGCTGCTGGCCGTACAGGTAATAGTCCAGCTCCTCTGCGCTGCAGCGGAAGCGCGGGACGCCCCGGCTATCCCCGCTGCCGCCGCCGCACTTGGTGAGCCCTGGGCCCGAGATAGCGCCGAGGCACAAGTCTTTTGGGGGCAGCGGCTCCGTGGCCACCGCGGCAGCGGCTAGAGGCGCGAACACCGGCAGCTGCGCCACCGGCAGAGCCGAGAGACCCGCCAGCGCGGCGGCGGCGGCTGCTGCAGCGGCAGCAGCGCAGGAGGAGGCAGATGAGGCTGAGGTGGAGGAGGAAGCCGGGGTGGACGAAGCCGAGGAAAGCGAAGCCGGCCGCGGACGCAGGCTGTCCGGCGGAGGCTCGGAGCGCTCTGGCGGCGGCGGCGGCGGCGGCGGCGGCGGCTGCAGGGGCTGAGGCGCGCCCAGAGGACCAGCGGGCCCGCTGCCTTTGAGCGGGCCGCCGCCGCCTCCGTGAGGGAAGAGTTGCTGCCAGTGCTGCAGGTAGGCTGGGTCCACTTTGAGGAAGGCCGAGCCGCCGGGGTCTCCCGGCTTCAGCATGTCCGACGCCTGGAGCTGGGGGCAGAGAAGAGGGCGTACGTGAGCCAGACCCCGGGCCTGGGCAAGAGGGGCGGGGAGGAGAGCTGCCGGGACCCTGGAACACGCACCAGAGCCCCCTAGCTCCGCCAGCAGCAGCCGGTTTGGCGGCTCCCTCTTCCTAACTCGGGACTCTAAAGTTTACTCCCAAGCCGTGCCACGCGTGTAGCTGCACGCTCCCTACACAGGCTCCAGCCTGCGGTCTCAGTTCCCACCGTGCAAGGCTGGAACCCGATGAGAGGGCGCTTCCCGCGGAACTCGGCTGCAGGACGCAGCCCCCGCCCTCAGCCAGCGCCCTGGAGCCGACCCGAGCTGAAGTGGCGCTGCGCCGGAGCCGCGTTGGCCTCAGGCGCCGGGAGGCGGGACAGTCTCGCCCCCCGCCCCCAACTTGAGACCTCCAACCTCCCTACCCCTGGGGCCCCAGACTCTTAGCCCCAGGGGAGCTTGACTTTACCTGGAAACTCAGAGCCACTGCGGGTGCGTGCGCGCTTGCGGGATCTCGACGAGCAAGCTGGAGGGTGTGCGTCCCGAGTGCGCTACATGCCCCCAGGCAGTTTGGGTGGAGAGCCTTAGAGATCCAGCCTCCAGGAACCCTCCAGGGATGCGAACAAGGAACTTGTAGGCCCGCTGAGGGCGCCGGAGGGCAAGCGTACCCGAGCCGGACGTAGCCGCCGTGGGCTGCTGCGCTTGGCCGCTGTCGCGTCCCGGCTCCTCGGCTCCACTCTGGCAGGCTCCTGCCTGGACACGTGGGTTTTACGACAGCACAAAATACAAGTGTGTGCGTGTGTTTGTGTGTGTGTGTGTGTGTGTGTGTGTGTGTGTGAGGAGGAGGAGGAGGAGGAGGAGGAGGAGGAGGAGGAGAGGAGAGAGAGAGAGAGAGAGAGAGAGAGAGAGAGAGAGAGAGAGAGAGAGAGAGGTGGGGGAGGAGGCGGGAAGCAGGCCAGAACGAAGGGGAGGGGAGAGGGAAGAAGGAAGTTCTAACTCGGCAGGACCCACTTACAGCCCGTGCGCCTCTCTCGCACAAACACCTCCTCTGCCCTCCCACTCCCCACTTTTTTTGGCGTGATGTCTCCGGCTCTCCTCTTGTCTCTTTCTGTCTATATGTGTTTTCTAGGTGCCGGAGCAGTGCCTTGATCCTGAAAGCAATGGGAATGCAGAAACCAGAATGCATCTCTTCAGACGCTCTGTGTCCGCTCCGAACAAGCGCGCGCCGCCGGGCGAGTAGACCCAGACCCGGATCGAGTTTGCACTTTATCCCGGCTGGGTTTTTCCTGGAGTGCTGCTGGGTGCCAGAGTCGACTCGCCCGCCAAGCAGCCTCTAACACAAATCCTCCAGGGAGAAAAGTTGGGGGTAGGTTGCGCGCTGGAGGGAAACCCTCAGACTGCAGCTGAGGAGCCAACTTGGCGATCTGGAAGGCAGAGGATTGAGGGTCTCTAAAGAGCTGTCCTGGCGGGACTCCAGCCTGGCCTTGGGGTGGGGAGGCGGCTGCAATGGAGTCTGCACACCCTAGCGCTCAGCCAGCTCGCTCTTGGGTTGTCTTCCTGGAGGGCTGTCTCCCTCTTCTTGCTGGTAGTTAGAGCCAAGTATCCAGAGCTATCTTTGGTGGCACAACTGCTCCTGGACACGGGCGAAGCTGTTTGCCTTCAGCTTCCTAGGGGACTGCCCAGGTCAGGGATAGGTTTCTTTTCCCAAAACCTGGCCTTGGAAGTGCAGGGTGGGAGCACAGTTCCACCCACAAGTGTCCTCTCCCAGAGCTTTGAACTCCAATGCCCTTCCATGCGCCGTCTAGCATCCAGGAATTAGACTTCCCCCGCTTTTCCTGGCATTTGTGGTAGAGGGCACCGATGGGCTGTGTGAAATTGACCCACTAGACCCTTTCCCATCACCAGAGTTCAATCCACACCTCAAAGAGAAAATATGGCATTTCTCTTTCCTCAAACAACCAACCAAATTTATTTAGCACGTGCCACTCTGAACAATTAATAGCTATTCTTTCCTAATTTCTGCTTGTTTCTTTTTCTCTTCTCACCATTCATTTTGTTTGAGCCTGGGAAACACGCTGTTTAGACTTTGTCCGGTTCTCACGCAGGATACCTCGATGCTGATTGGAACAGAGTTGGACCGAAAATGTTTTGACTGGCATCCTTATGACATGGTCATCTGTCATCCCTGCATAGATTGATAGCACCCAAGTCTAAGGCAAACACCACCAGGGAAAACCCACTCGCTGTGGACCTCCAGGCTAACCAGGCAGTCTTCATAGACTTTGGACAACTCCTTCAGGAGAAGATGATGAAGTTCCAGGCCAACTTTAAACTAATCGGCTTGAAGAGTGGCTTGTAGGCCACGGAAGGAGAAAACTCTCTCATTCTCACATTCTTCCAGTTCATTGCTGAAAAACCAGGACGTTTCTCTGTTTCTCTGTTCACGGGGAGAGGCAGGAAGCTCTAAAGATGGAAGTCCCAACGCAAAGGCAGCGACCCCCGTCCACCTTCTTGTTTCTTCCTCAAACTGGCTATTTCCAAGCTCTTGGCTGCAGGACTTCAAGTCCCAAAGAATCCTTTCCCGCATCCTCTCCCGCTACAAAGTCTCAGGATTTTGAGATGCTAGTTCTACAACTGCTTCAGAGGCCTTCTGACCACACTCTAGGAAGCTGCTGTTGGTGGTGGTGTGGTGTGGTGTATGTTTTCATCGTAGTAAGATTAGCTGACCGGTTAATGAGAGCTTTGAAAGTGCCAGCGCGGTGGGCGCTTCACGTACATTTAGTTCGCCTAGCAGCCATGCCAGGAAAGGCATTGTCATTACCCCCTATTACAGATGGGGACCAAGGAGGTTCAGAAAGGCCAGGTAGGTTGCCTGAGGTCAGCCACTAATGAGTGATGGAGGCAGATTCAAATCCGGGTCAGTGAGGGTGTCAAGTGCATTCCGGTCACCCTCCTCAAATCTCTAGCCACTCCATCCGAAATGACGACAGAGGGAGGGTACCTTAGGAAGTGTTTGACTTGCTTCGGGACTGGGGACAAACAGAGAAGTTAGCAAAGGTTTTCTATCACTTTGCCTATAAATGGAATATCTGACCTGTCAAATTCCTATCACTATGTTCATGCCCGTCTCTCCCTAGCCCCAGCAGCCCTGGGCACACCTGAGCAGCAAGACAACCTGAGTCTAGGTCCCAGTGGTCGTAGGGACCTCTAATGAAGGAGGCAAGCAGAATTCCGAGGGCTTGGGAACAAACGAAAAGGCCTGGGATTGCGGGGGAGTGTTTCGGGAGTCTGGACATCCCGGGCTTGGGGCTGGCTGAGACAGAGGTCAGCGCGGTCCGGGCACTGGGAGCTCAGCCCTGTGAGCAGTGCCGGGAGCGAAACCACTGGGAGCTCCGCGGCGCGGCGTTACATGCTTTGCGGAGGTCGTTTCCTCCTCACGCAGCTGACCCTTGGGCCCACCTGGTCGCAGTCACCCCTGCACGTCTGGAGGCGGTCGGGTAGAAAGTGAGTCCACTGACCACAAAACATGCACCCCTCAAATTCGCTCCCCTCCTCTTCATTACTTACAAGACGGCGGAAACAAATCACTTCGACCACTTAGGAAGCGATCAAACCTTGATAAAAATCCATGCTCCCGAATCGATGGGTGAATATTTGCTGGGAATTTGTTCCAGAGGAATAAATAAGGAGCGTGAGTGTATTAAATGCAAACGGGGGACACGATGGTGTTTTTCTTCATTGATTAATGACCTCTAAAATAAAACAAGTGGGAAGAGGAGTCGGGATCGATAAATTAACTACCCAAATTCATCATTTTCTCGGGCATTTTCCCCCCGAAAATTATCCTTAGAAAGCCTATTGTATACTTAGCTGGAAGGGGAAGAATGGAGCCAGAAGCCAGAGCAGGGAAAGAGTAGCAGGAAGGGGCAGAAAAACAAGAAGATCTGTCCGGGAGACCCTCTATCTGATTTCGTTTGACATACAATTAAAAAGTTTGCCTTTTATATTAATTATTTTTCCCGATGGGGGAAGGGAACAAATGGTTGTTGCCTTTGACAGGACTCCAATAAAGGATTCAGCAGCCCTCCTCTCTGCCCTGGGTGCTCCCGTTTCTAGGTTTAAGGTCACGGGTGGCTGAGTTAATAATTCATTAATATAGACATTTATTCAGAAGGGTTCTCTGAATTCACTCTCCCTTCCTCCTCCTAGAGATTTATTTTCCTGGAAATGGATGGGGAGGGGGGCAGGATTGGGCTGCAGGTGAAAGGAGGTGGTTAAGAAGAAAAGGGAAAATGAAGATTCTGATTCAGCTAGGAGGAATCTTTGCTTAGCCATGAGAGTGAATAGGTCCCTTTAGCCTGCCATCCAAAACTTAGCTGAAAATGTGGCAAACAACACAGGGATGTTGACCTCCAGTGCTTCTTTCTCCTGCTTCTACAGATGTTCATTCACTTGTCCAGAAAGCTCCTTTCCACCAAGATTTAGGATCTAGGAAAAGTCATCTAACTGAAGACCTAGGAATGCAAGCAAAGGATGGAAAGCTCTAGAAAGAGAACACCTCACTCCAGCCCCTATGAAGTTTCCAAAGAAGGAGCATCAAAACTTGCCCTGACCTAGAAGGAACTTCCTCAGCTAAACGCATAGGTAACCTCTAGTGAGCACTTTACCCCTCAGAAGTGGGACAAAACATTCAGCTCCTCAAGTTCACACTATTGTTAAATAGTAATAAATTATATGGAAGACAATTTTAAAAGGAAAGGAGGAAAAGACAGTGTACCTGGTGGGAGGGTGATACTATTGTACATATATTAGTCAGGGAAGGATTCTCCTTGAAGAAATTTGAATACAGACTTAAAGCAAGAGGAAGGCAGTTTTGTGCCCAGAGAGAGGCATCCCTTCCTAACCTATGGCAAAGGGGCTAAAGCAGTAAAAGGGGCCTCTACTGAAGGACTGTCAAGGCCCTGGCTCTGTAAGGATTCTGCCTCTCCAGCTATTGGCCTCACCTGCTTCCCTTAGGATGCTGTGAGTTATCTGATATCCTTTCAATACATCCATTCACCATTCACATCAGTTGGAGTCACCTCTATTGCTAGTGACTTAGACTCTGACACCATGACCCACCTAAAACTGTTTGAGATTCAGTTTCTTCAAAGGTCAAACAAAGGAATAGGACAAATGATGGTTTTCTATCCTTAGCTTTGTATAAAGTGGCTACCAAATTTTTACTTCCCTCTCTACTGTACACTTTATACCCCACCTCCAGCATGCTGTGTGTTTAAGATGTGAGATGTGTAAAATATATTGAAAATGGGAAATTCCACACCATTTATTTTAATCACTACAGGCTTCCCATTGATCTCTTTGCATCTTCACTTCTTACTCAGTGACAGAAACAGTGCCAGCCACTGCCGGGAAAGAAAGGGCTTGAGGAGTGAGGTGCTTGGTGCGGAAGGCACTTTCCAGCTCAGCACATGGAAGCAGCTCTTGCCCCAGATGATGCAGCAGGAGCCTCCCTGTTCAGTTCAACTGACACACCCTCCTCTTCAGGGGCATTGGCAGTTTGTGTTCCCACAGTTCTCCTCCTTTCACACCCTACTGGAAGGGCAAGCTCCTTGCTTGGCCTGGTCAAAGATGGCCTCTGGAATGGCGAGACCAAGCTTAGCCTATTTCTGAGCACTATCTTTCATCCTCTGCCAGGACTGCGGCAGACAGCACCTGTTCACTTCACTTGAAATATGGCAGAACCCTCGAGTTCCTTTCACCTTGGTCACCCAACAGCTGTCACTTATACAATGCTTCTCAGCCACCCCAGGCCTGATTTGGATTTGACCTACTGACCTTGAGGTGAAAGGTTCCACAGTCCATTACCAATCCCTGGGGACAGCTCATTCTCCCAGGAAAGCCTCTCTAAATATATCCTGTCCATTTGCAGGGAAATCAGCTATTATAATTCGCAAAGGTCTCCAGAGTATAAACCATATCTGCAGCAGTTCAGTCCCATAAAGGTTTAATGAATAGCCATTGGGTGAAAAAACAGCTGCTCTTTTTTTTTTTTTTTTTTAATTCTTTAAAAAAAAAAGTCTTGAAAAGACATGAAAAAGCAAGATAATTAGACAAGTAGAATTATCTCTTCAAAAATTCGTGTATTCCCTTCACTATCATCTTCCTACCCACCCTTTCCCCAGGAATTTAATCTTCCATTTTTCTCAGATTCTGTAAGAATGGACAAACCCAACCAAAGTAATTTGCAGATAAACAGCAATACATAATATTTAATAAGCACCTATGATGTGAGAAGAGATTATTGATAGGAATATTGGGGACAATCTCCTTTGAAGCTCTTCTAGCAAATGATACCTGGTTCAAAGATAGTCTTCTTTTGGTCACCAGATTGTTGCCTAAATTAGCTGAAGCCTATAGGCCTTAAGTTATAATCAGAATGAGGCAAGCATGTTATAGTGCATCTGTTTTAACTTAGGAACATATGCTAAGGTTGATTCGCATTCTGAAGACTGGTGGCTCTTGGTGCACAGTGGGTTCTGAGTGAGTGCTGACAATAGTCTCCAGGAGCCAAGGTGGTTTCCAATGACCCTCATCAACTAGAGACCCTTGAGGCTTTCCCTGCCAGGGAAGCCTGAGCAAACAAGACCCTTACTCTCACAGGAGCTCTTACATATATATATCTGCAGGAACCCTGAGAGCTTGTCTTCCTGCTCATCATATACTCTCCTGGTTGGAATGATGTCCTCATTCTCCTCTAATCTAGAATGACAATAAGGATTATTTTTTAGGTCCATTTCTGGTGAGTGTGTGTTCTCTGTGTAAGAGCCTCTCAGTAAAAGAACTTATTCTCAGTTTCCTTGTTGGAACTGGAAAACTTGTCTCTAGACCTAAATAAAGACACTGTGCAGGTTGCTGTGTGAGATGCCAAAAGAGTGTAAATTGTGTGGCCCTGCGTCCAATGATTTCACACTGTGGAAGCACTTCAGAGACCTAGCCTTCTCTCTCCAACTGCCAGGCTACAGAGCCCATAAGCGGCACGAAGTTTCAAAAAAGGAAGTCATCACTTTAGGAGATGGTCAAGCAAAGCTTCATAAATGAAGATGGGTCACAAGGATTTTCAGCATTCAGGTGGGTAGAGAGGAAGACAAAGGCTTTCTAGCACAGGGGAACTGACTGAGCAAAGAACCAAGGACAGGACTCTACACAAATAATCTGGGACTCCAGGTGAATTTTTCTTCCTTTATTATTCCTTTATTTGTGAGACTAACAGATGGCTGACTACTCTAAGAGCTAGGACTCCATCTCTTGGGGGACTCTGAAATCATATTCTACAAATTCAGAAAAGATGCTTTCTTGGACTTTATATATACAGGTTTAAGCTTGAGAATCAATTCATGATTAAGACAATCAGAAAATAGCTGAGGGGTTCAGGATGAAACCGTCAGCACAGCAGAAATCACGCTGGACTGTGATTTGGTAAGCGTGGCAATGCCTCTTCCTGGCTCTGTGTGGTACAAGCTATGATTCTCTGACCTGCTCTTTTTAAACTGTAAAGAACTGTGAAAAAAAAATAGTGCAATTGAGAATTTCAAATGATTAGGAATTCAAATCCTTCTGAAGTAAAAAAAAATCATATAAGAAAATATTCTAGAATAGGCAAATATAATTCTCAAAAATCCTTATAGACTATTGCTATTCTCCTTTCAAAAAAAAAATGACAGAACAATGACTTAACATTCTTGAGACTCAAAGAAAATAAATCATCTTTTTTTGCATTAATAAGACATCCAGATTGTTAAAAAGAACTAAGATAAAGGTGATGTGCAATCATATAATACATTCTTAGTTTTTTTTTATAATACAATAATTGACAAATACAAATGACACTGGAATATTAATTGAAAAATTTAGCATTTTAAAATTTCAGTGATTATCAATTTGACTCTTTAAAATATTGCTATGTTTGACCATATTTTTAGCATTTCCTGCTTGTCTGTCTACACTGGCAAAAATTTTTAGTTGAAGCATATGTTTGCATGGACAAGTATTTCACTTGGCAGTAATCTAGTAGTTTAAGCATAGATTTTCAAATCAAAGGTTTTCAAACAGAAGCATTTCTCACAATTGTTTCCTCAAAACAAATGTTTGTGTCGGAGCCAGCAAGGAATATCAAGTGTTTCAGTAAACTTGTCCTTAGGACTATCACTACTATTCTGTCACCTTCAAGATTTTTCTGTTGGTCACATTTTCTTACAGATCTTCATGAATTAGTCCAAAGGAGTGCTTTGGTAAAACGAGTGCAAGAATTTTCAAAATGATTTTTCTTAGTAAAAAATTAATTGGAAGTACATGTGCATATAGCAATGTTGTATTTCATTTGTGTATATGCCATGTTATTTGTGACATAATTTTGCACTATTTGCATTTTCATTTCCAGGTGCAGAGTTGTGAAACGGATGATTTGGGTCCCCCAACTACCTTCTGACAAAAAAAGAGAGAACCAAGTTGGTGTTTTTTCTGTGTGTGAATGTGTGTGTGTGTGTGTGTGTGTGTGTGTAAATATGGAGGGTCACTGTGGTTTTCTGAGAAGGGTATTGAGAAGAAACAGGGCTGATGTAGTCTCCCTGTATTACTGAGGATTCTTTCAACTGTAGGTGACTGAAATTAACTTAAACTTGTCTCAACTTTAAAAAAAAATTGATAATACATATATGAAAAAACAGGTTAGGTCTCAGGTATAAATGGATTCAGGGGTTCAAACAATGTAATGAAGTCTCAGTATTTCCCTTCACCTCTTGGTTCTGCTTTCTCTGTTCTGAATTTAATCTCAAGCAGATTTCTATGTGTTCTATGTGGTTGTCCCCACCTTATTCTTCTAGATTGTAACCCCAGGGGGAAAAAGATGCTTCCCAAAAGTTCCAGAATTGATAAGGAGTGAAAGTATATATATACATATATATATATATATATATGTGTGTGTGTGTGTGTGTGTGTGTGTACACACACACACATATACACACATACTTACAAATATAAATATATACATAATATATATACATATGTATATGTGTGTTAACAGACTAACAAGAGTCACTCACCTATATTCCTGGACAAATCATTATAATGAAGGTAATAGAGGATATTGACTGGATAGACATGGGCCTTACTCCTAACCAGGCCACATAAATTTAGATTAGGGGCTGGGGATATAGCTCAGTTGGTAGAATGCTTGCCTTGCATGCACAAGGCCTTGGGTTTGATCCCCAGCACCACAAAAAAAAAAAAAAAAAAAAAAAAAAAAAAAAAGATTAGGACAGGAATCATTCTCCAAAAGAAAAACAGGGTGCTATAACAGAAGAGTGGAAATGACTGTTGACCACATAAATAGAAGATGTTCTCTTCCCTAGGAAGGTTGTGCATGCTGATAACTAAAGGCCCTTTTTTGTAGGGTTTATTGCTATTGATAAAACCCAGGCTGGTCACAGAGTATCTCAATTCACTTCTTGGATAATGGGCTGAAGTTCTTGGTCTTTCCCTCTGAACCAACATACGTGTTTCCTAGAGTAGAACCTTAACTAGTAATTTTGGCTACTAGGGCAGATCATCCTGCGGCACATATCAGGAGTAAACTGGCCCAGTTCCCATCTGGAAACCCCTCTTCCAGATTCACTTTCTGGGATTGATTTAGAAATAGTCAATGAGATATAAGTAGAAGTCTTGGGTGAAATTTCTAAGAAAGATTTGAGAAAGATAGCTTCAGGGCATGCCCTTTAGACCTCTGGCTTTTGTTATTTGCTCCTCCCCTCTTCTCCCATCTGGAACACAAACGTGTTTGGAGGTGCAGAAATCATCTTGAAAAGCTGAGGAAGAAGGGTACAGGCTAAAGATGGAAGAACCACATTGTAGAAGTTCCAGTCCTTTGTAGAATATCACTGAGCTACAAGGCTAGCCTTGAACTCCTTATCCTAAGTCTCCTTGAGCAAGACAAATAAACCCTTTTCTTGTAGCCAAATACAATCTTAATCATTACACAAAGCTCCAAATCACTTATGTAATTCATGATGTGGTTTACAGAAAGGTTTATTAATTAGGCACACCACTTGGTGGCTCCCTATTTTAATTATTCTTCCTAACAGGTGTTAAACTGATGGTTTCTGTTCTTTGGGGAGGCATATACTGTCCACACAGGCAGTATAGACACACAATAATCAATGGGTACAAGTCTAAAATTCAGGGTATTTGGGTTTAAATCTGACTCCAACATTTAAATTAATAGCTGAGTGACCTTAGATAAGTTACTAATATTTCTGTGCTTCAAGGAGTTCAGCTATAAATCCCTACTATTGTTATGAGCATTCAATGTGATAGAACTGAAAAGGTATTCAGAACATTAAATGCTGTTTATATGTTCCTAATTTTGGTATCCTGGAGATAATCCAGTTAACAAATATGGCACTGTAAGAAACATATGGTATGTTTACCCAGTTAGTTAATTGCTCCAGGACCTTGCCTTGTCTTCTTCTTTCTTCATAATGTGGGGACAACTGGCTCCAAGGATGGCTGGCATTTATAAAGTTATGCCACCAGTTTCCTTATTTACCTATGGCTCAAAAACAAGGTTGATTATATTTTCACCTCTAAATGGTTATACATCACAATTCTATGCATATATATAGACTGGAATTGTAAGGACAATTCATGTACCATCTCCAAGTTCTCATTGTCCATATACCCTAATCCTCTGCCTTGCAACTTGACTTCAGTATCTATTTATAAATGAAATAATCATGTATGGAAAATCCTAGGGAACAACAAAACACCTATTAGAACTAATAAAATAAAAAAAATAATAGAGTTAACCAAGTTCAGAAAGGTTGCGGATACAAGATCAGCATACAAAAATCAATTGCTTATTCTGGTTTTCCATTTTAAGGTTTCTTCTCCTATCTCATACCTCCCACTGGCCCCCACCTTTCAATATCCCACCCCCTCCAAGTCCTGCTTCCTCCAGGTAGCCCCTACTGCCCACATCTTTACAGTAACTCTATAGCTCATACTACCTGGGTCACATTTGTGGCACTAACATTCTAACCTGTCATGTACTATACTAAATTCTAAAATATGTGCTATATCTGCCTCTCAAATAAAAATCATGAAGTTTTGGAGGACAGGGATATGACTTGCCTTTATTTTCATATATTATTCAGAATCCAAAATTCTATTAGGCACATAAAGGCTTCACACAGATACTTGTTGAATTATTGCTGAATGAATAAGTACATTAGTGAGTGAATGAATGAATGAATGAGGGTATACATAAATAAATGTATGAATAAATGAATGAATTAGCTGTAAACCCTTATCACATGGAGGCTTATCAGAGACAAAGCCCAAAGAGCCAGCTGGTGGCTTGTGATACTCAGAAACCATGGCAGAAGTAGAGGATGGGGCTGATAACGCAGAAGGTTTGAGTCCACCTCATTCCTGTTTCTGGAATCCTTTCTTGTGCCCTGCCTAATATTCAGAGCTTACTCTCTTTTATGATGCCCATCATAAATAGCTACCAACTGAATTATGTCCATAATTAGGACCTATTTGTACTCCTAAATCCATGTTGAAGTGGGGGGTCTTTGCCTCTGAGCCCCTACATGGCTCTCACACAGCCCTCTGACTACACTTTTATAAACAGTTCTTCCAATGAGAGAAGGAAAATTAAGAGATTCCTCCTTTCAATGGAATACCTGATAAAATTACCACATTACCATTATCTCTTACAAGCCTTCCCTATGGTCTAATAATTCCCATTAAGATCTCGTAAGCACAAGCCCAAAGTGTTCTCTTTAATAGGAAATGCCAGCACACATCTGTGGATTGGCAGAACGCACTCATATCTCACATAGGAGCAGTGCTGAGACATTCTAAATGAGCCCCATTGAGTGTAATCATGGGGCTACGAAATCTAAGTTTAAAACATTTTGATCTAATCCACACAGGAAAGAACCAGGAACTTGGCTGGTCCTAGCAAAGCCCCAAATAATCTGAGAAATCAATCAAATTAATTTTGAACTACAGGGCTTTCATAAATTCTACATGAACTACAGAATTTGGAAATAACATAACATCAGCCCTTGGCAAAATGGAAGAAACCTCATTTATTAAATACATTCAGTTTCTAGATTTCTGAGTCAAAAGTGAGCACATATGGGGCTGGGGCTATAGCTTAGTAAGAGAGCACTTGCCCGGCATGTGTGAGGTACTGGGTTCGATCCTCAGCACCACATAAAAATAAATAAAGATATTGTAAAAAGAGTGAGCACACATGGAAGAGCAACCTTTCACAGCTGGATGTTATGGTGTTGGGGTGGGTGAGGAATGTGGTAGGTCAGGGGAGACAGAGTCTAATGAGGAAAGGAAAAAAAAAACATGAGAAAGAATAGAGAATTCCTCTCACTTCTCAGAGGAAACAAGGAATGTCAGGAGCAAGGAAATTTTCCCTGTCCTGTCATTTCCATAGCTGCCCTTATGAGGGCTCAGTTATCACTAGCAGTATGTATCATGTGAAACCAGTACACTGGCCACAACTAATTTGACCAGGAATGTGAGCCTGACCCAGTATAGCTACCTATACTTAACTAGGTGGCCTCGTCCATGATCTCTGCCTGGAGGTAAACTCTGTGCTGGATCAGGATGGGCTGACAAATCACGTTTCTTCCTTTGAATATTATGATTTTGAGATAGAGCCTTTGGGTCCATAAGAGCAGGTTCTCAGGAGAGAGCAAGAAGCTGAGTCACTTCCCGGTGGCACAGCAGAGAAAAGGAATCAAAGGTGCTAGCTGTCTGGGAAACACAGCCATGATGGTCAGTCTCTAGTGTTGTGTTGTTTCTTAAAAGACATCACAGCCTTGGTGGGGCTGGGCTGTTAACTGAGTCATCCTAGAAAGTGGTCCTTTTTTTTTTTTTTCATCCAAAGTACCAACAAATATACTACAGTACATAATGATTCCCCACTTAGGGTCTTTAGGGTATACAGAGGCCATCCAAGCATGTACTCATGTAGGATAGAAGAGACTGGACACCCAAGGAATTTCCAGGAAGCAGGCTTATTAGCTACAGGGTCCAGAGGGGCTATTGCTTAAAAAAATTCTCTGGACCGTGAGTCTGGAAATTCTTTGCACTTCATACCCAGTGGGAGGAGGGGTTTGAAGATTTACATGGCAAGTGCTTTTCCATTTTTTAGATTAATCAGAGGTTTTACAAGTTTTGCCACAAAAGCAGATGTAACATCATCAAGTCTGTGGCCAAACTTAGCTTTTGTGAGACAGAGCAACTTAAAAATAAGGAAGTCCTATCCCACATTGAGTTTTTTTTTTTTTTTTCTTTTCAGAAATGTTTGCTGATATTCTGGTAATCAGAACAAGAACAATTATGGTGAGGGTCTCTGGAAAAACTTACTTAAGATTTTTTAGTGGAGGAGGGGGCACCACTATAGTACAAGCTTGAAAGAAATTCTTTAATGGCTTATCCAGCATTTTCTTGCTTTTATTTCAGCCTCAGATGAAAAAAATGAAATTAATTATCCAATTCCCCTTCAGTTTTTTAAAACATTTATTTACTTTAGTTGTACACAATGCATTTGTTTTTATGTAATGCTGAGGATCGAACCCAGGCTGCGTATGTGCTAGGTGAGCGCTCTACCGCTGAGCCACAATCCCAGCCCCTCCCCTTCACTCTTGATCTGAATTGGAATGCAATGTGTTATACAATGTTCTGAGTATACCACTGTCCTCAAAATTAATGTTGGGCAAAATGAGAGAGATTTGAGAAAAGAGAATCACTGCTTCCTTAGCCTAGAATTCTAGTAAAGTTAGAGGGAGTTTTCTATGAACAATTTCCCCCAAGGAACTAGGTACTCAAGGTGCACCTGCTCAAAACAGACAGACCAGTATTTGTGATGCCAAAGTTGTGATCACTGAAAACTTAGGTTGAGGCATGCTGGTTTTAATGATCCATATTTTGTCCTAGTCTTGGGTCATGAATTCCCCACAATTTCTCTTCATGGAAAACATTTGTACTTTTATGGAGCATGAACTTCAATAGACTATTTTCTTACTATAAAAACCGGTATAGTTTTATAAGACAACAGGGCAGTGTGCCTATTCTGCATGAAATCTAGGTAGTAATCTCATCTGGCATCTCCTTTCCACATTTATGAAGTGCTTCTACATCTGAATATGTACCTAGCATCTAGAAGCTGGCATTCATCCTTAACTTGAAGCTCATACTCTTTGTTGTATAGTCCTCAGGGAAGCAATGACTATCAGATAGAGGGAGGAATCTCATGCTAACATATTCACAGAGGTGCTCAGAGGCCACCAAGCAGTAGCAGTCCCAAATTTCCATTAGAACCTCCTACCCTAAGGGGGCCATATTTATCATAAAGGAAATGGACTTGTCTCCAATCTCATAAAAGGATCTATGCAAACACAGCTTCAAGTGAAGTACTTCTGCATGGTAGCTTAGAGAGAACAAGGAAACATTCTAAAGGAGATTAGTACATTCAATCAGCAAAGGAAGTGAGGCTTGTCTCTTTCTCACAAATAGCGTTCTCTCATTCCACAAACCTGTGGCACCATCTCTGTGCCAGACACACTGTAAGATACACAGGAGAGACCAAGATGAATCCGGGCAGTACTTGCTGTCAAGGCACACACAGCCCAGGGGCTGTGGGCAGTACATAGCACAAAAGAACCAGGCTGATTTCTTCAGCAAGTCAAGAAAACTAAGTGATGAGCAAGGTATTTGCCCCATGTGGGTTTTCCCATGGTTTTATTGAGGTATAATTGATGAATAAAAATTGTATATATTTAAGATATACAACATGATGATTAGCTATATACATATATATTAAAATAATTACCACAATATCAAGCTAATTAATATTTCTGTTATCTCACATTGTGTGTGTGTGTGTGTGTGTGTGTGTGTGGTATGAACAAAGCTGTGGCTTTTTAAAATGCCAAGACTGTCATATCTTCAAAAATATAAAATAAAAAAGTGAAGGAAAAGGAACAAGACTCGACTCCACCATCCAAGGATCTGAGGTAAACAAGGTCAGAGCCAAACATAAAGAAAGATTAGTCTTTCAAATTCCTTTGCATGAGAAACAAAATCGTTCAGTTATATATATTCAATTTATCCATTCATTTAAAGGTTGATTTTTTTTTTTTTAAATGAGGTGGCTATGGAAAAGAATGTATTTATTTTTGCAAAACCCTCCGTGTAGTGGTGATGGCAAAAGTGTCTCAAAAAATTTATCAGTCACAAATTTCCATCAGAACCTCCCACCCGTTAACGTGTATTCATCATAAAGGAAATGGACTTGTCTCTAATCTCATAAAAGGATCTATGCAAACACAGCTTCAAGTGAAGTTTCTGGCCCTTCTCACACCCCACCTTGTACTGTCAGACTGGCACCCAAGGCTCTCCTCATGTGGGTATTCTAGCATGTCTGAATCTTGATCATGCATTGACAAACACACAGAAGTTGTGATTTTGTGAAAGTAGAGGAGAGTTGCGCTGGATCAAAAAGTGCCTCCCTAAAATTCATGTCCACCTGGAACTCTGGAATGTGGTCTTATTTGGAAATAGGCTCTTGACAGATGTATTTAAGACAAGGACATTTTGAATTAGCAGGCCCTGGCCTTTAATCCAATGACTGGTGTCCTGATTAGAAGACCCTGTGGAAAGTCTCTCTCTCTCTCTCTCTCTCTCTCTCTCTCTCTCTCTCTTTCTCACTCTCTCTCTCTCTCTCTCTCTCTCTCACACACACACACACACACACACACACACACACACTAGAAGATAGAGGCAGATTTCAGAGCTATGCTGCCACAAGCCATCAGAAGCTGAAAGAGACAAGGAAGAATTAAAAATTCCTCCCTAGAGTCTTAAAAATGAGAATGACGCTATTCCTGCTGACCTCTCCACTTCAGATTTCTCGCCCCCTAAACTATAAGAGAATAAATTTCTGTTGTTTTAGGTCACCTAGTTTGTGACGATTTGTTACACTAAAGAAATGAATACAGGGACATGAAAAGAATCATGGTTATAAACAAATTTCAGTATATATTAGTTAAAAGAATGAATGGCTCTTCATCAGTGGAATGACACTGGGTGCTGGGGCCTGGTTTTGGGGCATGCCAAGGTGGCATGCACTGGGGGGAAGTGGGCTGCCTGGAAGACTCAATCGTTGTCATTTGCCACAGTTCTAGAAGGCCTGGCATTTGCAACTTCACTTCTGTTTGACTTAGGGATAGGACCTGGAGTTGCTATTCTGCTGCCCCAGAATAGACCCAGCACTCAAGAAGGATCATTCAAATTAGCCCCTAAGAATCAGCACTGATGGTGGTGAACTCAGAGCCTAGAAAGAGAAATTATCCTATTCCCTCCCTCTGCCCCCCGACTGCCTTTTGTGGGGCTAGAACAAGTTTTCTGGAATCTCATAAAAGAGGTCCAAGTCTTTGATCACATGTGCATGTGCATGTGCGCGCACACACACACACAAACAGTGTGCAGCATGCAGACCTGATTTTGAATTCCCACTCTACTGAGGAAATTACTGTGTGACCCTGGTCAAGTGCTTATTCTCTTTGATCTTGTTTTCTCTTGTTTGAAAAACAGGAACAAGAAAACACTACACTCAAGCTGGGGCTGTAGCTCAGTGGTGCAGCACTTGCCTAGCATGTGTGAGGCACTGGGTTTGATCCTCAGCACTACATAAAAATAAATAAATAAAATAAAGGTATTGTATTAAAAAAAAATCTGAACTCTCACCATCCAAACATTTGCCATAACACTTGCAAAGACTTTTGCCCAAAATTCATTCTTCAAATTGCAGAACTGCTCAAAGTAAAATGATCATATATCCCGCTTTGCCCCAGATAGTTCCAGTTTCAACTATTAGTCCAATATAATTATTAATAGTTCCACTCCCTCATAAAAACTTCCTCACTTTGATCATGAATTACATGACCACCCAACTTTTGAGGAATTCACATAGGCACAACAGAGAAAAAGTTTATGGTGCACACCTGAGGCAAAATCTATAGAGAGCACAGTAGTCGAAACTTATCCATTCTCCCTAGAGGACTGCACTGTTACTTAAATTTGTCATGTATCTTTCACAAATATACATGTTATTTATTTTCATTAAAATTCATTTCCATGTAAGAAAATGTGGTTGGTATGTAATACTATATTGTATTGTGTCTCAGACACAAAATACCCACTGATATATTCAATAATTAGATGATTGGTATTCTCAGTGTTTATATGATGCAGAAATCTCCAGGGGATTGTCACATAGATGTCTAAGCTGTTCAGTGGAATTTGGAACAAATTGATCGCAATTTTTGGATAAGCCTGGAATTCACTATAATTTTTTTAAATTTAAAATAATGGAATATAGTCTTTCTCATTCTGAAAATCCACTTAGTGGCATATTTTCAGAAACAAATTAAATTGATGATGAGGGGTGCTTGCCTCAATTGGATTGTGAAGAAGCTTACATAGAGCATGTGGCCCTTCTCCTAAATTGAAGTGAAACATTTTTATGTAGAGAGTAGAAATTTCAGCCCTCAAGCTCAGTGTGCAAGAATGATCACCTTCTTTATATTTTAAGTGCCCATTTAGCCTGGGTGACAGAAATTTAATCTCACTTGGAGGGAACTTTCAGCCTTCCCTAGAATTGTGATGGGAAATTCTGGGGTGTGCCTGTTTTACAGGACACTGGATGTGGGAGTCTGCTGGGCCGGTGGTCACCACTGCACATGAGTAGCACTGTCAAGAGTGTTTCTTCAGGTCTCTGCTAGCTCTGCTGCTGCTGGACTCCTTCTGGGGTGCAGAAGATATGCTGCACAACCTTCCCTGGCCTTCCCTGCCCACACTAGCTGTATTAGTTTTCTAGTGCTGCTGTGACAGATTTTACCAGAAATTTGGAAACTTAAAAGCCACAAATACATTATCTTGCAGTTCTAGAGGTCAGAAGACTCACGTGAGTCTTATGGGTTAAAATCAAAGTTGTCAGCAGGACTTGTTCCTTCTGGAAATTCTGGAGAAGAATTGGCTTATTTGCTTTTTCCACCTTCTAGTGGCCACCTGCATTTCTTGATTCATGGCCCTGTCCTCCATCTTCACAATGTTTTCCTATTTGCAGTGCTGGGTATTGGACCCAGGGCAAGTGCTCTACTACTGAGCTATATCTCCAGTCCTCCTTCCTCTATCTTCAGAGACAACATGAATGCACCATTACATCTCCTTCGCTGATTGTGTTGAACTGCCTCCCTTGGAGACCTTGGGATTACACTGAGTCCCTAGGTGGACACATTGTAATCCCAAGGGACTCATTTTCTTCGAGATTCCTCTCTCATTCATACCTGCAGTTGTTTTTGATATGTAAAGTAACTTATTCGTAGGTTCCAAGAATTGGAACATGGACATTTTGGGTGGGCTTAAGTCCATCTTGCACATCTTGCTGTTGCCTCCCTGGGGCCTCCCTGCCACCACTCTCCACTGGCAATCAGGACATAGCCCATTCCCATTCTGGGACGTGCACTCCAAACATTGGAAACAACCCAAATGTTCATCAGTAGATAAATAAATTGTGATATATGCATAAAATAAAATTTAATGATCCATAATGAAGTATGGAGTACTAATATATGCATAATGTGAATGAATCTTGAAAACACTGGCTGTTTGGGGATTGGCTTGACTTGACTATGACCCGATCATTTCGGCCAAGTCATACGGGTGGCGACAAAGGCCAAATCTCCACGGCTCATAGTCAACCGCAATTCAAGCCAATCCCCAAACAGGGCTCCTGCACTATGCTAAATGAAAGAATCCAGACAAAGCAGGTCACATCTTTTATGATTCCATTTATATGAAGGATCTAGAAATAGGAAAACCCACAGAAACAGAATGCAGATTGGTGGTTGCCAGGAGCTGGGGAAGGGAGAACTGACTGCTTCAGGGTTTAGAGTTTTCTTTTGGAGTGATGAGAATGTTTCGGAATTAGCTAGAGATGGCAATTAAATAATATTGTGAAAGTATCAAATGCCACTGTAATTGTACACTTGAAAGTGTTTAATTTCATATTATGTAAGTTTCACCTCAATTTTTAACAAGAGAAATATGTAACTAGGAGTAAAAGGACCAGAGACTGAGTCCTGATTTTAGTACTTATTCACTATGGACAGCAACTTAAATTACCTCTAAGCCTCAGTTTGTCCATTTATAAAGCAAGACAATATTTTTACCACCTACTTTATAGAATTATTATAGGAATAAAATGAGATATTATATGACATATGGGGTATCCATATCATGAAAAAGTGATATAAAGTGCTATACTTAATTGTTATTGAGATAATAGTCACTGAAACATATGCTCAGAAAATTGAGAGCTTCCTTTCACACTTTTCAAGGTCCGAGCTGTGATAAATGTACTCACTGCTTTCTATTTTTACTCTATATATTGTAAGCAAAGGAATAGAAGATAATTTTAAAATGTACTCTAGAATATCAAGTTTCATTATTAAAGTGACCTTGAGGAAGGAAGATAAAACACACATCATACCTTTATGGACAAGTGACAGAAATGTAAGTCACTTTATGAGCCTAAGAGGCACAAGTGACACCTGGATATTTGTGCTATATCAGTCTTCCTTGAAGCAGGTTTTTTAAAAAAATATTTATTTATTTGCTTTAGCTGTACACAATGGGTTTATTTGTACGTGGTGCTGAGGATCGAACCCGGGCCACGCACGTGCTAGCGAGCGCTCTACCGCTGAGCCACAACCCCAGCCCATGAAGCAGGTTTTGACATCATCATTTCATACCATTATTTTAACAGAATAAAGATAAAAATGTGAAGGAGGAGATCTAAAACATCTTAATTTAAGAAATTACAAGTAGCACTTACTTCATGATTGTGATGGCTTAATGTTTAATTACCCTGTTAAACATGTCCTCTCCATAAACGAGGATAATGAGAAATTTTGCAGGAGCCCTGTTTGGGGAGATAGCTAAGATTGCGGTTGACTATTGGGCCATAGACATTTTGGGCATTTCCGCCTCCCGTAGTCTCACGGGACTTGGTCTGGGATCTCGCGGGACTTGGTCGAGGATCTCGAGAGATTTGAACGGTGACTCAGCAGATCAGATATTGTATAGATATATTGTAGTTTCTTGTAAGATTAAAGAATATTTTCGTAGCCGGGCGCGGTGGCGCACGCCTGTAATCCCAGCACTTTGGGAGGCTGAGGCAGGAGGATCGCGAGTTCAAAGCCAGCCTCAGCAATGGCGAGGCACTTAGCAACTCAGTGAGACCCTGTCTCTAAATAAAATACAAAAAAGGGCTGGGGATGTGACCCAGTGGACGAGTGCCTCTGACTTCAATCCCTGGTACCACAAAAAAAAAAAAAAAGAATATTTTCGTCTCCATCCTGTCTCCGGACTCCTTCCCGCGGTGCTGCCGTTCCAGGCTGCAATCCCTTTCCGGCGACTACAGTTGGTGGCCCGTACGGGGAATTCAGCACGGCAGGTAAGAACTGAGAAACCTCGCAGGAGTCTCTAGTCAGAGCGGTTAAAATGGGTTCGAAAATATCTAAGACCCAAGTGTACGAGGCTCTTGATGAATTCTTTGATATAGATGAGTCTGTCATTAGTGAGGAGGATTTAGAAAACAGTGAAGGCGATCATGAAAGCGTAGATTCCGCTGAGTCAACTAAGACCAGTAAGGAGAGTATTAGAAGCGTCCCCAAAAATGACAAAGATCCGAGCTGCTAAAGCTATTCAAGATTTATTAGAGATACTTCAAGGATACATGGTCTCAATTGAACCTGGGACTCAGGATGTTACTGAGTCAGTTTAGGACCAATGAGAGTAGTAGTAGTGAGGAGGAATTAACTAAAGGTGATTTTGAGAAAATGAACAAAAGGAAATTAAGGAAGACCAAGATAAGGGATCATCAAGTGGAGGAACTTGTGTCCTCTACTCCCCCATGGGTGAAATCGATTACAGAAAATATGAAGGGTATCACTAGGCGTTTGCATATCCTAGAAACAGAAATAAAAAGTCTTTCTGAGCGCTTATGTGCTCTCGAGGGTAACTCACAGATACGTTGGGAACTGCCAGTATTTGAACATGAAAATGGACAGAGGGTCCACCAGCCAGTAGATTTCAAAACAATAAAAAATCTCAAAGAGGCAGTAATGACTTATGGACCCCAAGCTCCTTTCACGTTGAGTATACTGGAGTCCCTTAACACCTTTAGCTTAGCCCCCGCAGACTGGAAACGTCTATGTAAAGCAACATTAAGTGGGGGACAATACTTGGTTTGGCGATCGCAATTTCAAGAACTTTGTATAGAAACAGCTAAAAGAAATGCAGATGCAGGGTTTGGAGACCATAATATAGAAATGCTCACAGGAGAAGGGCAATTCGCAGACGTACAGGATCAAAAATATTATACCCCAGGAGTATATGCTCAGATAAACGCAGCTGCCTTAAAGGCATGGAAAACTGTACAAGGACCTGGGGATCTACAAGGTAGCTTGTCCAAAGTAATTCAAGGACCTAATGAACCATATGCTGAATTTGCTGATCGACTTTTGAGAACTGCAGGTAGAGTTTTTGGAGACATTGATCAAGTTATGCCATTAGTTGTCCAATTAGCGTACGAAAATGCTAATAAGTATTGCCAGGAAGCCATCAGGCCATGGAAAAATAAAAAGGATCTTTCCATATATATACAATTATGTAAAGATATAAATGATGCCTTTGTCACAGGGAATATGATTGCAGCAGCTGTGAGAGATGCTGCCCCTCAAAATTTTACAAGACCTCAACATAGACATTATAATCAATCAGGATATTCTAGGCAAAATTATCATAATCAATCAGGCTATTCTAGGCAAAATCCTAAAAGAGAAATAAGACCAAATTCATACCGTGCTCCAGGTTGCTGCCCCAGGTGTAAAAAAGGAAATCATTGGGCCAATAAATGCTATTCAAAATTTGACATCCATGGAAATCCTTTGTTCAGGAATTCAAAAAACGGGGCAAGGGGCCCAATGCCCCGGGGCCCACAAATGTACGAGGCATTGGAGGAGGAGTATCCTCAAGCATCCACTCAGATGCTTCCCCGACACAATCCCTATTACCCATCCACTCCCTCACCAGAGGAACAGGAGGAAATGCAGGATTAGACCTCTGTTCCACCGCCCGAATAGTGTTAACACCTGAAATGGGGGTTCAACTGATTCCCACAGGAGTCAGGGGACCTCTTCCCTCAGGGACTGTAGGACTTGTTATCGGGCGAAGTCCTGAGAGCTTATTAGGTTTGCAAGTGACCCCAGGCGTAATAAACTCAGACTATAAAAGGGAAATAAAAATAATGCTTAGCTCACCCCAAAGTATAAGTTCTATTAATCAGGGAGATAGAATTGCTCAGCTGCTCCTCCTTCCAAATTTACATAATTCATTTAAAATGAATATGCCTCTAAATAGGAACAATAGAAAATTTTGTTCCACTGATTCAAAACCCATGGTTTGCTGGGTTCGGGACTGTACAAGGAGGCCTATGTGTAAAATAAGAATCCAAGGAATAGAAATGGAGGGTCTTATAGATACTGGAGCTGATTCTTCCATCATTAACTTACGTCAATGGCCCAAACACTGGCCTCTGCAAAAAGCTTCAACCAGTTTAAGAGGCTTGGGATATAATAACCTCCCAGAAAAAAGTGCGGTAATTTTAAAATGGGAGGATGATGAAGGACATAAAGGCAGGTTTCAGCCTTATGTTTTACCTAATCTACCGGTTACTTTATGGGGAAGAGATATTTTACAACAAATGGGCGTACACCTTGCAACCAAACCTGCAGGTGTTAAATGTAAAAATCTACAGAGTAATCTTAACCCTATAAGAAATCATCAAAAAGTACAGGGTAAGCTTAACCCTAAAAGAAATCATTATCATATAGGAAAAAGACATTTTTCTTCGGGGCCACTGAGAAAATAATTTTGAAAATACCATGGCTTTCTGATAAGCCAGTGTGGGTCCCTCAGTGGCCCCTATCTAAAGAGAAATTACAAGCGGCCCACCTACTAGTTCAGGAACAATTAGAAGCAGGACATATAGAACCTTCCACCTCTCCCTGGAATTCCCCCATATTTGTGATCAAGAAAAAATCAGGAAAAAATGGCGATTATTACATGATCTTAGACAAATTAATAAAACCATGCAAGTCATGGGCCCTACTCAACCTGGACTTCTGAATCCTCTAGCTCTTCCAAAAAATTTCCATGTTATTAGTCTTGATATAAAGGATTGCTTCTTTTCTATTCCCCTACATCCTCTGGATGCCCCCAGGTTTGCCTTTTCAGTTCCTTCTATTAACAATAATGGCCCTGATCAGAGATATCAATGGAAGGTTTTGCCACAGGGAATGGCTAATAGCCCCACCATATGCCAAATGTATGTGGACAAGGCCATCCAACCCATTAAAAATAAATATCCAAACCTCATGTGTCTACATTACATGGATGATATTTTATTGGCCCACCCTAATCAAAAAATCTTATTTAATATATTCAGTGATGTGGTAGAAAATTTTAAAAAATACGGATTATATATAGCAGAAGAAAAAGTTCAAACCAGATCTCCCATATTATATTTAGGATTTAAAATCATGGATACTTTTGTTAGACCCCCCAAAATTTTAATAAATAAAGAACATTTAACCACCCTCAATGATTTCCAAAAACTACTGGGAGACATTAATTGGCTTCGCCCTACACTAAACCTCACTACTGGCCAATTAAAACCTTTATTTGATATCCTTCGAGGGGACCCTGATCCATCCTCACCGCGAACATTGACTCCTGATGCTAGGAAAGCTTTAAAGGTAGTAGAAAAAAGCCACCGAAGGAGCTCATTGTGACAGATTTGATTTAACTCAACCGCTGATATTGATTATTATTTCTTCACAATATACACCCACAGGAGTATTTTGGCAACAAGGGCCTTTATTATGGATACATTTGCCTGTCTCTCCTAAAAGCATAATTGAGTCTTATACCTCCATGGTGGCTAAACTTATTCTTCAAGGACTTAAAACTTCTACTAAAATATTTGGCATACACCCTGCTACTATTATTACTCCCTATTCATCATCACAGATTGAATATTTATGCTTCAACGATAATGACTGGGCTATAGCTAGATGCTCTACCTCTGCAAATTTTGATAATCACCTTCCTAAGTCTCCTATATTGTCTTTTTGTATTAATCATCCTATTATATTTCCACAGGTAATAAAAAATCAACCTATTCCTAAGGCATTTAATGTATTTACAGATGGGTCCTCAAATGGTACTGCTGCAGTAGTCACTACAAAAGAAAATATGACTTACATAACTGCACACAAATCAGCTCAACTAGTGGAATTGGAAGCTGTGGTAAGAGCTCTGGAAAATTTTAGAGACCAGCCCATAAACATTTTTTTCAGATAGCCACTATATTGTACAAGCTGTCCCAAAATTAGAGTTAGCAGGACCAATAGCACCTCATACTCCAGCTTTTAAATTGTTTTATCAAATACAAAAACTTTTGTGGGCAAGAAAAGAACCTCTATTCATAGGCCATATTAGAGCACATACTAATTTGCCTGGCCCCCTCCATGAAAGTAATCAAAAGGCTGATGAACTTACAAAAACAATATTTATACTTTCAGCGCTACAACAAGCTACTTTATTTCATTCCCAGTTTCATGTCAACAGCACCACCTTGCAACGTAGGTTTAAAATCACAAAGGAGCAAGCCAGAACAATTGTAAAAGATTGTAAATCTTGTATGACACATTTGCCCAATCCTCATTTTGGTTTTAACCCTAGAGGCTTAATGCCCAATCATTTGTGGCAGATGGATGTTACTCATGAGCCAAGTTTTGGAAAATTGCGATTTATTCATGTAACCATAGATACATGCTCAGGCATGATTTTTGCTTCCTTACATTCCGGAGAAAAAGTTAAAGATGTCACATCTCATTGTTTACAAGCTTTTGCTGCATTGGGCATCCCCAAAATGCTTAAAACAGATAATGGCCCCGCATATACGTCCTCATCTTTCAAAGAGTTTTGCGCAAAATTCAACATATCCCATAAAAACAGGCATCCCATACAATCCTCAGGGTCAGGGCATTATCGAAAGAGCAAACCGCACACTAAAAGTTATGTTGTTAAAACAGAAAGAAGGAAACTGGAAAAATCCTAAGGACAGATTGGCAGTTGCCCTGTTTACCTTAAATTTTTTAACTTTAGACTCTGATGGCTATTCTGCTGGAGACAGACATTGGAACCCACATCAACAACATAAACCTTTGGTTTACTGGAAGGATGTTCTTTCAGGTACATGGAAAGGTCCAGATCCAGTGTTAATTTGGGGGAGAGGATCTGTTTGTGTTTTTCCAAAGCATGAATCCTCTCCAATATGGATACCATCTAGATTAATAAAGCAAGTACCAAATCAAAAGGATCAAAGGATCAAGATGAAGTTGTTGAGGAATCAAGATTAATAAAAAAGGTACAAAATCAAGAGGACCATGATGAAGATATGGAATGATTCCCTTAAAAGAGTCCTTCAAAATACGTCACAACTTAAGTGTCATTCCTCCCGGCTGGAACGAAGAGATCTCTCTTTAGTGTGCACACAATTGTATTTTTTTTTTCTTTTTATATATGTGTTTATGTCTGTGTATTTGTCTAAATTTCATGTTAATGTGACGTCACAAATATATGTTTGTATGTGCGTCTGTCTGTCCAGTCTGACATCAAAAAATAACAAAGCGCTTGTGAATATAATATATATATATGGATCCAAATAACTCTAATTCATTTAAGTTTAAGAGTATTCTAATTGGGTAAATAATTTAATAAGTGAAGGGACCTTCAATATTGTTTTATAGGTGTCCCAGGGATTTCTCTTAAGCGAAAAATATGACTAGGGCTGTATAACCTGATATTTTTTGGTGTTTTGACATAAGGTTGCTTATTTGTTATTAACTTCATTTGTTTAATAAATGATTAATTTCAATCATTTCAACAGGTAAAGGACTGCTGTGTATGCAGAAACTCGAGAGTTCCAGCTAACAAATTATTTCTCCAAAGTGCTTTTAGTTTTTCTTTAATCTATCTTTAATACAGTAAATACCCTCAGTCTTTCTTTGTTTTGTTCTAAATATGATGTTTTACCAGCTTATGTTTGTGGGAGCTCAGGCTGCAATGTGTGTGAGCAGAAATCAACTTTAATTTTCTAATCTAATAATTCTATTTTTTAGTTTGACAACTCGCCTCTTGACTCAGTGCTGGAATAGCACTGCCTTTCCTTTAATAATTGATGCTTGAGTCTCTAGGGAGCGGGCCCTGAAGATTTGCCGGTGGCATTGTCTAGACATAAAAAAAGACGGCTGCTGCTACAGATGCAGGGATCGCGGTCGCTGCAAGCATCCCTGCTGCTCAAATGTCAAACAACCTCACCAGCAGTGTGGCCTCTGCTCTGCATGCATGGGGCCTCCTAGATCTACGTGTTATAACAAGTGGACATTTTGATCTTTCATTGTTTGGGACTTCATGGGACAGTACCTTGGGGGTATTTGTTTAGACAACTCAGTGTGTTACTTGATAGAACTTAAGGCAGCTGATTTGTTTAAAGAATTTGATATGCTATGCAATTTGGCTCGTCACCAAAAGGCTTGTTGCCTTAAAGCCGCAGCATCTCCCCACAATTGGACGGCTGTTAGTCATCTTACACAGTCGATCCTAAAGGGATCCTAAATTGGATGGCTGGTTAGCCAATGACGGGTAAGATCCCCAGAGGGGGACAACCTAAGACAGGCACAGTCGCACGGGATAGTCTCATGTGGCCGACATATCAACCTAAGACAGGAGTCAAGGGCACAGCCTTGATTATCCGATGACGGGTAAGAATGTTGGTTGCACATAGACGTCCTAGAGCATCCCCTCTTTTAAAACAAAAGGGGGAAATGCAGGAGCCCTGTTTGGGGAGATAGCTAAGATTGCGGTTGACTATTGGGCCATAGACATTTTTGGGCATTTCCGCCTTCCGTAGTCTCACGGGACTTGGTCTGGGATCTCGCGGGACTTGGTCGAGGATCTCGAGAGATTTGAACGGTGACTCAGCAGATCGAGCGAGCGCCATTGCTGCTTGGGCGCATGGGAAGAGACCAGAGAGAGAAAAGACAGGGTTATCGCTATTGTATAGATATATTGTAGTTTCTTGTAAGATTAAAGAATATTTTCGTCTCCATCCTGTCTCCGGTCTCCTTCCCGCGGCGCTGCCGTTCCAGGCTGCAATCCCTTTCTGGCGACTACAAAATTTCATTAAAAAAAAAAAAAACAGAAATTTTACCTACACATTAAAGGACTTAGGAAATACTACCAAAAGCCCCCCCCCCACCACCACCACCACACATGAATAACATAAGCAGTGCAGTTCCAAAGGAATCCGGTAATGAACAAGTCAGGTCTGATGGGACAATTAAGATTTTTAAGGCATATTTATTAGGCTAGCAAGTAGTTACTCTTCTTTGGCTTTATTGCTCTACACTATTTCCCCAAAGCATCCTAGCTAATAATTTCTTGAAATATATTAAGAGTAAAATACAAGAAAATTGAGGATTTTATAGGTTTTCACAAATAATATAGACTACTTAAATATAGGTTTTTTATTCTTTAGAATGCCAGTGTCATTTCCTGCCACTGTGAGATTCTGGCCTAAAATTACTCATTTGCACTCTTTTGTAATTAGAAATAAAACTCTTCAACATAAACTAGACATATGTACTTGCTATGAGTTTCATGTGAAATTATAATAGCTCAACCTGGCTGGAATGCGTATGAGTGTTGTGATACTGGTTCAGTGTTTTCTCAAAACACACTCTAAGTATCTGGCAGCAAACACATCAGTCCTCAAATTTCTGTAAGCCCATCATGATGCTCAAGTTGAGAGCCAGATCCCAAAGAGTTGGTTTGGAATAAGCAAGGACCTTTTGGATTTCCAAATAACCAAGGACACCTCATAACCTCCATATTTTGAGCTTTTATGTTAAGTTACACATATGAATAGTTCATTTTTCCATTTTTAATTAATCTGTATGTGTACCTGGAAATATGCTGATGAACACAGATAAGTTGATTATAGTTCCCAACGGAACTTAATATTTTAGTTAAGATCATTATAAGAAATATAGTGATTCTACTAGTATTTTTGAACTATTAAAATAGTTTATAGCCCCTTGCAAACTATGTGCAAGAAATTCTATGCATCAGTAACTTGGACTGAAAACAGAAAAAATCTAATGTTATTGAATACTAATGTGTTAGATTTTTCATATACACCATAGCATTATATGTATATGATTTGGGCATATGTGTGTATGTATATGCTCACTTAACTCTCACCAAAATCTTGAAAAGAAGCTGTCATCCTCTTGTTTTGAGAGGTAAAGACACTATGGCTCAGAGAGTTTCAGTACATTGAGGTCCCACATAACTAGTAGACCAAATTGGGGCTCAAGCACAGGGCATTTTGACTCCAAGGACAGGGCTTAAACACCCAGGTTAATGGGTTAGCAAGGGAGCTAGCATGCCAACCTTAAAACAGCCTCCTAGATGTTGAGAAAAGAAAACCAGAACCAAGCCTGGATTTCAGGAATGGTGAATAATCTTCTAGCAAGAATTTTCCAAGCACTTATTAAATGCCTCAAGTGATGTGATATGAAGGGGACAGACTTGATTCACCCTGCCTTTATCGAATTTACACTTTAGAAGTTGGTGAAGACATCGAGTCAGTGATCAAGTGGCCCTAAAGAGCTATGGAAGTGGCAACGAGAACACACCACAGGAGAAGGGCCTTCTGGCTCACGCAGGCTCTCAAGATAAGGGAGAAGAAGGTGAAAATGAATCTTGAAAGAGTGGTAAATGTAATCAGTTTAATAAGAGGCCTTTGATTTATTTCACAAGCATTGACAGGACACAAACTAAATGCAAGACACAAGGCTGAACCCTCTCTTCTCATAAGATATTCCAATTCTTCATGCATCTCCTGTTTCATACATAAACGCATCTCCAAGAAGAAAGTCGCTTTTTTGTTTAGAGATCAAAGATATTTAAAGATTTCATTGATTATCCTACAAGTGGTAAGAGATAAGAGGCTTTTCCATGTGGGTAGCCTGGCAGGACTTGAGGACACAAGGGCGGGGTGTTCCAGACCAGATTACATGCAGGCAGTGACCACAGAATTGGAGCATTCAGGTCGTGTCTCCCTCCAATGCACCTAACTGTGGAAACTCAATCAGGTCCAGAAATGAATCAATTTCCTTTGCCTGTGTCCTTAAATTTGATGAATAGAGCCTTTGCTTAGAGTTACTGAAGCTTCTATTCATCTCGGTTAGTTGCTAAATAAAACGTTGTTCTTGGATGTAATTCTGGCGAATATGACTTTGGAGATTTTTCGTTTAACTATGCAAACCTAAATTATTCCCCAAGTGATGCTACGTTTGAGCTATTTTTGTTCCACATGCTCCATGTTTTTTTCCATGTTAGACTAGGAACCGAGAAGAACACGTTTTTCTTGTTGACTGTGAGGAAGAAAAGTCTGAGCACAAGTGCAAAATTTTTTGACAAAACAGCTAAAGTCAATCTCACATAGAACTACTTTTCTAGTCAATGTGGTTGATCATCTGGAAATAGTTTTGAATCTTCTGATAGAGAAAATTTAAGATAATGAAGAAAGATAAAGCTTAAAGAAATAAATAAGCTTGTTTTTGATCAGAGGATTAGTAATTTTGACTTGGAACAGAGGGCTTAGTGGAACTTTCTCTACATAATAATCCAGATCCTGCTGTCTTCCATGATTCAGGACCTATCCAGGGTTATGAACCTAGTTAATGGTGGCATATAACTGGACCATGAGTCCTTTATCCCCCCATTTACAAAAGTTTTAAATAAACTTTGATTTTTAGTCTAAGTGAGACATGCTTACAGTTTAGAAAGTCCAATAAAACTAAAAGTCTTCTCACAGAAAAGACTTGTCCCAGACCCACTGCTCACTGTACCCCTACCTTCTGTCTTCAGGAGAGCACTGCTTTTGACCTGTTGTTTCTGACACTTACTCTTCCTAGTTTTTCTAAATCATATGCTGTTAGTCATAATTGTTATTATGAAAAAAGTTAAACTTATGTATACATATATAATTACACATACTTTTGCCTTAAATTTTCTAAAATGTAAGTTGCAAGCATCATGACGCTTCACTCCTAAATACTATATAGTGAAACTAAATTTAAAAATATGGTATTTTTGCTTTCTCTCTTTTAGATATTATCACTCGACTTTCTATTATGGGAGAAGAAGATTTCGTTTTCTTCTACCACCATCCATCTGCTTTACATCTGCCATCCTCCCAGTATAGCTATAGTATAATTTTAGATGAATATATTCAACATCATATACCCTTTTTTGCAGAAATTAATAATTGCTTTCAATTTTCACTTGCTTAGCTCATTTATTTTTTCTAAAAAAGAAAAAGTGCTCAGGAACAGTGCTCAGGATCAAATCCAGGGCCTTGTACATGCCAAACACATACTTTACCACTGAACTACACCTTCAGACCCAAAAAGTCTTTTAAAACATTCCACTCACAGACCAATCTCCATAAAGCATATACTCCAGTGTCCAAGCATCTTAGTACTGTATATCATGTCTTCCTCTTTCATGGTGTATTTACTCCCTTGCTTTGGCAGGAGAGAGCCTTTAGGAGCTTCCTGAGAAAGGGAACATGGAAGGTAAAATTTTTTAGAACTTCCATGTCTGAAAATGCCTTTTCCTACACTTGATCCGTATCTTGGCTAGTAATGCATTATAGGCGGGGATAAATTCTCTTCAGAATTTGGAGTCATTCCTCCATTGTCTCTTGGCTTTTGGTGATGCAGTTGAAGTCTAAAACCGTTGTGATTCCTGATCCTTTGTATGTCTCCCGTTCTGTTTTTTCCTCTATTGTACCTTACACAATCTTCTTATTTTGAAAATCTAAGATGATGTACTTTGTAATTACCTAATCATATTACATTTTATATCCTACTCTCCATTTCCATTTTCATCTATTTTCTGAAAGATTTATTCAACTTTCTTTTTTGGCATTTCTAATTCCAACTCTAGTAACATTTCTGCTGGTAAGCTTTTTAATTTCTAAATATTGTGTTTTTTGTTCTTTGCAAGTACTTGAGTTTGTATTGTTTTCTTTCCATCTCTCATTTCTTTCTTCTGCATTGCTTCTGATTTCTCCAAGTAGCTTTTTTTTCCTGTTGGCCTCTAACCTCTGGGTTAGTAACATCCCTCATAATGCCTGGCAATCCTTGGCAGTCTGCTTATGTTTAATATGGGGAACTAGAAAGCTGACTAGAAGTTTTGAGATATTTGCGTTGGGTTTATCCATGTTCAACTTCATTATAGAATGTGCTGGCTGAGGCAACTATTTGAATCATTAGGGGGTTTATCCCTGTCTTTCCTGCTTCAAAAGAAGAGGTTGGTTGAAGGAGCCCTAATTAGGAAGGGCTGTTGCATTAAGCCATAAGACCTGATGTGCTGACGCACCTGTAGGTTGTTTTAACCGGGTGAAAGCGGTCCGAGTTAGGAGAACGGAGAATTCAGTCAGCCGGGCAGTTAGAATCATTAGGTAGGCAGATCTAGAAGAAGTAATGACTAGGGTTGGAAGTAAGGCCGAGGCTCCCGAGGAAGACAGAAGACCAGAAGAAGGAAGAAAGAAGAGAGAAGAAAGAAGCTCTAGTCTTTCTCTAAGCTAAGCTCTATCTTTTTACCTGCTTAAGCAAAACTCTAAGAAGAAGGCTCTAAGAAAGGAAGTAAAAGTTAAAAGCCTGTCCGAGATTTTTTCATTTACGAAGGCAGCTCAGTTGGTTTCGTGGTGGAAGAACAAGCTGGGAGGACTCAACATTGAGCGCACAAACGTATTCATTTAACTTGTATTGTAACTTGCCCTGCCTGGTATTCCCCTGTCCAGAAACCCTCAGCTTCCCCTCTGCAGGGAACAACTGACCAGGAGAGGGGCTAGTTCCTAGAGCAGGGGTGTAGCCAGCAGAGGGGCCTGCTAACTTCCTCAACAGTGCTCAGTTAGGTCTCCTTACTCAGCTTCCCCCTCCAAGCTTCCTCCTTCTAGTCCAGAAGCCCCTGTGCTGCCAGTTCCAGAGACTTTGAGGACCTTGCTTGTCAATCAGGCTGGTTTCCAGCTTTTCCCACAGCAGGTTTAGAATTTGGTTTCTTGCTTGAGCTAAGATTCCTCCTGTCCATCTGCTTTCCAATTTACAAAAGTACTGCTCTTTCTCCTGTTGTGGCCACTCAGCCCTAGTGGTTTTACCTTTAATTTAAATCTCTTTACTATAGTTTTCATAAGATTTCAGGAGAGAGCAAAATTAGGCAAGTGTGTTCAACTTGTCATTTTATCTAGGACATTCCATTATGTTTTTTTTCTACACTATTACAAATATTTATGTTAACTGACTTATAAGCTATACAATCCAAGATTATAAGATAAGTAATTATGATACTTATATAACTACCTTAATCAACTAAAGTAACCTTGAAGTAATTATCAGAAGTTTTGAGTTTTAAAGGGATGAAAAAGTTGAAAAAAAGGGAAAGGAAGAAAAAATTTTAATTTATTGTGTATGATATTGTCCAACTTACTTGTAGGACAAAAACATTTATGTAACACATAAGTGGCCTGCAGAAGCCTACTGTTGATTGACAGATGGGCAGTTACTTGATATTTACTATCCATGCAGGTGAGTGGTCCAAGATTAAGGGAAGCCAAGAGAGGACTAGGGAGCAGGAGCTGGGTGCTTTTACCAAGTCTGAGAACTGAGAGGAAGGAGTACTCAGAGCCTTGGGCCAATATGCTAATAAAAGAGAGAAATTGGTTTAGGAAGGTTCCTGTGAGTAGGAGGAGGCTAATACACCCCCCAATGCCCAGGAAGCCACCAGCCTTCTAAACTCAAAAATCCCCAACTGAGGACCCAATGCTCAATATAGGATTGAAAAAGGAAAGCAAGAAATGAGAGAACAAGGAAAAGGAAAAAACAACAACAACAAAAATAAACCAGGGGATTTCAGATTGAACTAAAGCAAAGAATGACCTTGAAAATTAAGTAGATTTTTGAAATACACAGGCAGTTCTAACTACTACATTAGTTCATTTCAAGATGGATGTAATAAATACTTTGTGTGCCCACAAATCACCCTCCTGAGGTATCTTCTCTTTCTCTTAAAACGGTTTGAATTTTACACAAGCAAGGAAGGCAGTGTTGTACAGTGGAGGGTAACAATCCAGGGGCAAGAGGCATTGTCTTCCGTGGTGGACTATGGAGAAGAAATTCCTGGTCCTACTGACAAATGAAAGGAGTCCTCTGTTTGGAGGGCTCTGATCTATTCCATTTGACAGAGTGTATGTTGTCCAGCCCTTAGAATAAAAGTTGCTTTGGACATCCAACTACTCCCACCTCCCCTGACATTGTCTTTTCATTCACTTATTGTACAAACAATCATGGAATGCCTACTTTGTGGCATGGAAACTAGGTGCTGAAGGTGCAAAGATGAGTCTGATATGGCTTCTGCCGATAAGGAGACAGCAGGAAAGACATTTTGATGGCTTTCTAGCTGAACCCCGAAATGGGTCTGACAATCTGGAGACTCTCTGGCTGTTCTTTGAACAGGGAACACATTGAGCCCCTAGTATTTTAAATTTCCACCCTTCCCTGTTTTTACTTCCTTTTGTTTCTTGCCAAATACAGAAGCACAAGGCATTTTACATCATTACATTCACACACACTTTCATTTGCTCCAGTGTTAACACTCTTAGCAGGAAAAAAGGCTTCTCTCTGTGTTAGCCTGTGCTCTCTTCTAAGATGGGAAGACTACATTTGAGATATACTCAGAAAGCTTTCTGAGTTTTACCCTTAAGGAACTGGAGAAGCCAGGGATGGTCACTGCTGGGACTGTGTCTTTTAGAGTGTGCACAACTTCCCAATGAGTGGTCAGTTGAGAAAGGATGTGAGCACCCTGTGTACACATTTCACTTTTCTGTCTCTCAGTAACTCTGTGACAATCAACAGCCCTTGCAGGAAGGATGCCACACTAACAAAGAAGCAAATAAACACCACACCACCCAAGGCCTCCTTGACTCCAAGCTTTACAGTTCCATTGGAACAGGATGTGACCGAAGCTGCCCTCTGCATCAGTTGGAGCTTATACACAAGGCCCATTTCTCTTTAGGTAGATCATATAGCCATTGGCCATCAAGGATGAAGACCTGATTCTGCTAGTGGCTCTGTTAAAACAAAGTGGAACACACAAGAGAAAGTCAGTGTCAGAGAAAGAAAGAGTGCAGAATCCCTGTTAGTTTAAGCAGAGAAGCTACCAGAAGTCTAGAGAACTAGACTTTAGACTCCAAAATCCTAGCACAGCTGCCCCCAGAGATTTAGATGTCAGGCAGCTGACAGACAGCCATGGTTTGCTGATGCTGCCCAGAAACTTGAAGAGAGTACCATATCTACACATCACTTAGCCTAGCCTAGGAAAAGCTCAAAAGTAAAAATTCAAGGTAGAATGCCTATCACTTTCACACCATCATAAAATTTTAAAAATTGTCCATCAAACCAATATAATGATTAATTAACATGTCAATGTAAGTGGGGTATCCAGATTAACATCTTTTGGGAGTGGATCTACAAGGGTGTTTCTGGATGACAATCATATTTGAATCCGTGGACTCAGTAGATTTTCTCCCCTGTGTGGGTGGGGCATCTTTGAACCTGTTGACAGTTGCAATAGAGCAAAAAAAGTGGAGGAGGAAAGAATATGCCCTTTATTTTCTGACTCTCTGCTGCACCTGGGACATCTCATCTCATTTTCTCCTACCCTGGACCTCCAGCAAGTAGATGGTAGATCCTGGGGCTCTCAGCCACCATAATCACATGAACAGATCCTAATAATAAATCTCTCTCTCTCAGTCTCCTTTCTCTCTCTCTCTCTCTCTCTCTCTCTCTCTCTCTCTCTCTCTCTCTCCCTCCCTCCCCCCCCCCCCAGACAGTTGTTAAACCCAAACTCTTGATACTGAGGGATATTTGAAATGAAAGGGCTTATTGAGTCATCACAGATGCTATCCAGAATAGGACCAGATCCTGGACAAGTTTCCATAACTACCAGCAAAAGAGTTAGAGAGCAGTTGGAAATACTTCTGCTGGATCAGAGCTAAGAGCACTTTTTTTTTTCTTTTTTCTTTTTTGTGGTGCTGGGGATTGAACCCAGGGCCTTGTGCATGTGAGGCAAGCACTCTACCAACTGATCTATATTCCCAGCCCATAAGAGCATTTTTAAATAATTAAAATTTAGAGAAGAAAGGCATACATTGTTTACACTGAACCTACATTAGCCATAGCTAAGAGGGGTGGGAATATGCAACATAAGGAAAGCTTTGGGGTAGGAGGGAAGTCTATAGGGAGAAGTGGTTTTTGTTTCTGTATTGGGTGGGGAGTGGGAAGCAGGATGCAGTGATGCCTAGGGATTTTAGGAAGGAGTGTAACATACATTTAACATACATTCAAGAACATGAAATTGCTAAAAAAACTTAACACCACAAAAACAAATAACCGGATCAATAAAGGGGCAAAGGAACAGAACAGACACTTCACAGAAGAAGAAACATGATTGGTCAACAAATATGTGAAAAAATGTTCAACATCTCTAGCAATTAGAAAAATGCAAATTAAAACCACACTGAGATTCCATCTCACTCCAGTCAAAATGGCAATTTTCAAGAATACAAGTAACAATAAATGTTGATGAGGATGTGGGGAAAAGGTACACTCACACATTGCTGGTGGGACTGAAAATTGGTGCAACCACTATGGAAAGCAGTACAGAGATTCTTCAGAAAACTTGGAATGGAACCACCATTTGACCCAGTTATCCCACTCCTCAGCAAATGCCCAAAGGAGTTAAAATCAGCATACTACAGTGACTCAGCCACATCAATGTTTATAGCAGCTCAATAAACAATAGTTAAGCTACAGAACCAACCTAGGTGCCCTTCAACAGATGAATGGAAAAGAAAATGTGGTCTATACACACAATGGACTAGTAGTAACCATAAAGAAGAATGAAATTATGGCATTTTCCAGTAAATGGATGGATCTGGAGACTATCACACTAAATGAAATAAGCCAATTCCCAAAACAATGGTTGAATGTTTTCTGTGATATGTGTATGCTAACACACAATAAGGAAGGGAGAGGGAAAAATAGAAGTTCACCAGATTAGACAAAAGGGAATGAAAGGAAGGGGGGGATGGAAATAGGAAAGACAGTAGAATGAATCAGATATAAGTTTCCTATGTTCCTATATGAATACATGACCAGTGTAACCTCACATCATGTTCAACAACTGGATCCTAATTAGGATAAGTTATACAATTGGATCCTAATTAGGATAAGTTATACTTCGTGTATGTATAATATGTCAGAATACACTCAGCTGTTATGATATCTAAAAAGAACAAACTAAAATAATAAATAAAATCAGCATACTATAGTGACTCAGCCACATCAATGTTTATAGCAGCTCAATTAGCAATAGTTAAGCTACAGAACCAACATAGGTGCCCTTCAACAGATGAATGAATATAGAAAATGTGGTATATACACACAATGAAGTATTACTTGGCCATAAAAAATAATGACTTTATGACATTTGCCAGTAAATGGATAGATCTGGAGACTATCATTCTAAGTGAAATAAGCCAATCCTAAAAAACCAAAGATTGAATGTTTTCTCTGATAAGTGGAATCTAACCCCTAATAAGGTGGAGTGAGGGATAGAATTTCAGTAAATTAGACAAAGGGGAATGAAGGAAAAGGAGGGGGGATAGGAAAAGGAAGACAATGCAATGAATTTGACATAACTTTCCTATGTACATATGTGAATACATCAGTGAATCTCACCATCATGTACATCCACAAGAACAAGGTCCTGATTGGAGTAATATATATTCTATGCTTGTATAATTATATCAAAATAGAATTTACTGTCATGTATAACTAAAAAGAACCAATAAAAATTTTTTTAAAAGAATGTGAAATGGCCTTTTGTTCTTGGTCTGTAGCTTGTTAACAGATTAATGTCTCACATCTCTCCTCCTCTCTGTCCTTCAACGTTTGTAACTAAATTCAGGAAAACCCAGATTTTTTTTTCTCTTATCACAGTCATGTGTCACATGACCTTTCAGTAAATGATGGTGGTCCCATGAGATTATATCACCCAGTGATGTCATAGCCATCTTAAGTTTGTGTAAGCACGATCTATGACGTTTGCACCACTCTGAAACTGCCTAACGATGCATTTCTCAGAACATATTACCATTTTTAAGTGACATCTCTTCTTCCTATCTATCCATCTATCTATCTACACCTCCAACTGGTTCTGCTTCTCTGGAGAACCCTGATGGATACAGTGGTGTGTGTGTGTGTGTGTGTGTGTGTGTGCGCGCGCGTATGTGTGTGTGTGTGTATTTCCCCTCTTTCACTTATTCCCAAGTCTTTGGCAGGCCCAAGTTTGAGTGGGGATGGGTCAGTCTTACACCACATGGTGGTGATGATGACAGAAGGAGGAGCAGCCCTCCCAAGCTGAGATTCTCCTGACACTCCTTAGCTTAGAATGTCAGGGTGTCCTTTTGAGAACGTGAGCATCTCCCCTTGGAGTGTCTCCATACCAGGAACAATGGAACAATGCAAAGAGAAATCCTAAAGGGTTCTCTCTCTCTCTCTCTCTCTTTTTTTTTTTTTTTTTTAGACATTGGTGGACCTTTATTTTATTCATTTATTCATATGTGGTGCTGAGAATCGAACCCAGAGCCTCACACATGCTAGGTAAGTGCTCTTACCACTGAGCCACAACTCCAGCCCCCATAAAGGATTCTCTTAACAAATAAAATCCCATAACACGATTGCAGATTGAAAGATTATGGCAGGGTCTAGCAGTTGTCCATTATTTTGTTGCATATACCTCCACATTTAGTGTCTAAAAAACCACTTGTTCATTATTTCTCACACTTTCTGGAGTTGGCTGGGCAGTTTCCACTGGCTGCATGTGATGAAGGGCTTTCTGAGCTGGCAGTTGAAGCTGGCCTCACCCGCCTGCTGGCCAGCGTGCCTCTGTTCTCCTTCCTGTTTGTCCTCTCACTCCCCTGTAGGACAAACCAGCTTCCTGACCCTGTAGCCTGGGAGTAGGGCTCCAAGACATGAAGGTGACCTTTCAGGGCTACTTAAGGCCTGTCATCTGGAACCCAAACCAACTCCTTTCTACCAGATTCTATTAAAGTGAACGAAGCCAGCCAAAATTCAAAGGGGGCAGGGAAATGGCTACCACCTCCAGATGGAAGGAGAAGCACAGTCACATTACAGAGGGAGTGCATGCTGGGATTAGGGAGGTGAAAGCCAGGCTCAAGGGTCACAAACCACCTGCCACACGGGTAAGTTCAGAGCAGACAAAATTAAACCCTTAGTGATTGTTATGGTCTGAACGTGACTCTGCAATTTCACATGTGGAATCGTGACCACCAGTGTGATAGTATTAAAAGGTACAGACTTTAGGAAGTGATCAAGCCATGAGGGCAAAGCCCTCATGAGCGGGATTTAATGACCTTATAAAAGAGATGCAAGGGAGCTGTTGCCCACTTTCCCCCTTCTACCATGTGAGGAGGCAGCAAGAAGGTACAAGCCCTCATCAGACACCAAATCTGTTGGCACCTTGATCTTGGACTACCCATTCTTCAGAACTATGAGAAATAAATTTCTTATTATTTATAAATTACCCAGTATCATGTATTTTGTTACAGTAACAGAAATGGACTAAGACAGTGATGATACAGAAATTGGGTAAGTGGGCAATGTTCAATACCCATCTTCTCAATAAGGCAAATACAAAAAAGTGAAAAAGTATTTCTGTAATAATTGTAGTTGAAGACAGGGATTTTTAGTAATCTTTTGGTGATGGAATTAATAACCTCCTTGTTTTTTTTTTTTTTTTTTTTTTTTTTTTTTTTTTTTTTGTACCAGGGATTGAACTCAGGGACACTCCACCACTGGGCCACATCCCCATCCCCCTTTTTTTTTTTTTGTATTTTTTTTAGAGACAGGGTCTCACTGAGTTGCTAAGTGCTTCACCATTGCTGAGGCTGGCTTTGAACTCGCGATCCTCCTGCCTCAGCCTCCCAAGTGCTAGGATTACAGGCGTGTACCACCGCGCCTGGCTCTCCTCCTTGTTTTTTTTTTTTTTTTTTTTTTTTTTTTTTTTTTTTTTTTAACTGTAGCTTAATATCACCTTTGAAAGTTCTTTCCAGCACTATGGGTTGAGAATTCCAGGATTTATGTTAAGCTTGAAGGTACAGCAGGACTTTATTGAGTCCTGTTATTGAAAACTTTACAGTTTTCCAGTTTCCCTGGCATGTTTCTTCACTGAATGGAAAACTTAGAGGCTTTTCAAAATCATTTCACTGGGTTATTATGTACTGTGAATTGAAAGTGAAATAGAAATCCTTTTCTATTTAAAAGTTTTTTTTTTGTACCAGGGATTGAACTCAGGGACACTCCACCACTGGGCCACATCCCCATCCCCCTTTTTTTTTTTTTTTTTTTTTTTTTGTATTTTCTTAGAGACAGGGTCTCACTGAGTTGCTAAGTGCTTCACCATTGCTGAGGCTGGCTTTGAACTCGCGATCCTCCTGCCTCAGCCTCCCAAGTGCTAGGATTACAGGCGTGTACCACCGCGCCTGGCTCTCCTCCTTGTTTTTTTTTTTTTTTTTTTTTTTTTGTTTTTTTTTTTTTAACTGTAGCTTAATATCACCTTTGAAAGTTCTTTCCAGCACTATGGGTTGAGAATTCCAGGATTTATGTTAAGCTTGAAGGTACAGCAGGACTTTATTGAGTCCTGTTATTGAAAACTTTACAGTTTTCCAGTTTCCCTGGCATGTTTCTTCACTGAATGGAAAACTTAGAGGCTTTTCAAAATCATTTCACTGGGTTATTATGTACTGTGAATTGAAAGTGAAATAGAAATCCTTTTCTATTTAAAAGCTTAGGCCGGGCATGGTGGCACATGCCTGTAATACCAGCACTTGGGAGGCTGAGACAGGAGGATAGAGAGTTCAAAGCCAGCCTCAGCAATGGCGAGACACTTAGCAACTCAGTGAGACCCTGTCTCTAATAAAATACAAAAAAGGACTGGGGATGTGGCCCAGTGGTCAAGTGCCCCTGAGTTCAATCCCTGGTACCAAAAAAAAAAAAAAAAAAAAAATGCTTAGGTCCAGGTCTATGCTTGAGCTCAGGCTGACTTCAACCCACCACTGCCAGGCAATCCTCTGCAAGCAGCTGGAGACAGCAGAACCACCCGTGAAGGGAGGTAAAGTGGCCCCTGTCTGGTGACAGAGCCCTGCCTGGAGTTATTTCACTTCCCTGGACTTCAGCTTTCTTATATATTAATGAGAGGCAGGGGATTGAAGCCTCCTGTTCTGGACTCTAGTAGCAAGTGGATGGGACAGGGCACCCCTGCCACATTCCTGTCTGGGCCTGGCTGACTGCAGCAGTGCTCTGTCCACTCATGGAAGAGCTATGCTGAGGTGCACAGGGAGCTCATGTGACCTCAGGAGCAGTTGCAGGACACAGGTGCTCATCTGAGAAGTGAGTCTCCAGGCCCTTTCCCATCAAGGATGAGATGCTTTCTACTTCTCTCTGATATCTTTTCAAGCTCAATTTTTAGTTCTGACACCTGAAAACCACTGTGTGGTGTTTGTGAGACATGAAAATCTTTTCTTTTGAACAGATTTGTTATTCTTGTGGGAGAGATGATACTTAAAAAAATTTCATTTCTGTAATTTATCTTACATCTTCCAAAAACATGTTTTAAAATCTTTTTTTTTGTACCAGGGGTTGAACTCAGGGGCACTTGACCAATGGGCCACACCCCCAGCCCTTTTTTGTATTTTATTAGAGACAGGGTCTCACTGAGTTTCTAAGTGCCTCGCCATTGCTGAGGCTGGCTTTGAACTCGTGATCCTCCTGCCTCAGCCTCCCAAGTGCTGGGATTACAGGCGTACGCCACCATGCCTGGCTTTTAAAATCTTAATTTATACTTTACCACAAAAGACATCCTGGAGCATTATATTAATTGAATTCAATGAAAAGATAAAATACCAAGTCGAATGAGCAGAATAATAGAAAAATAGGAGGAAAAAAACCCATAGAAACATTAATAGTATTTACTTTGGAGGATGAGGACATAGAACATTTTTTCCTTGTTTTTCTACATTGTACCTTTTATTTTTTTTTTTAATTACATACAGTTAAAAATGTTTACTCAAAAATATTTAGTATAAAAATATTTAGCATAATAGGCCCATACCTAGCGTAACATGTTTAATAAGCAATCAAAAATTTTATTTTCACTCCTAAAATAATATATTAGCTTGTTTGAAAAGATTGATGTAAAAACAGTGGCTTGCAGTTTATCTTATATTTGACTCTAATTTTATGACCATGGATTAGCCCTATGATAGTGAATACAGGTAGATTTACAATACCAATATCTTTTCTCTCCAAGGAAAGCACATTAAACTGCCACTCGAATGCCTATGTCATCTTAACCTGGAAGGTCAGTACTGTTTCAACAATCCTTCAAATGGGGGGGGGGGAGGAGGGAAAAAGAAAAAGAAAAGCAAGCAACAATTAGCAAAAAATCAAGCAGAGAAGGAATATTTTCTGCAACAATTTCAAATATGTACTTTCAGCTTGCTTTTTTAAGCAGAAATCCTAGGAGCGACTCACTTATCAGTTACTGGAGAAAAGATATTCAAAGAGAAATCCTTACAGACCCTGTTGGCCAGTGACAGCACACAGCACACAAAATGATAAGAATGTCAATGTTTAAAAGAACTGGAACTTTTTGAAACAGAGGAGTACATGGACTTTGTCAATCTGATGTTTTAACGAGGAGATAGATGCCACCATTTTGCTTTGCCAACTTTTTTCTTGAGGATGGGGGTGGGGTGTTTGTTTCTGAGGATACTAATTATATCCAAAGTTGCAGTTAAGAAAAAAAAATTGCCCTCTAGACTACTGTTGCTCCTAGCAATTGGGCTCAGATTTGGTTATTTTTGTAAAACGATACTGCTGAAAAGTATTTTATCGCCACTTAAAACAATTGATAACCTGAACTTTCCTGAATTTCCAACTTTTAAAGAAAAAAAATTTATGGAGGAAATTTCTCTTAACAAGAATGTGAAGGACACAGATTGTTTAAAGTAGAATTTCTCCCCTCTTCTACAACAGTAGGTTTTCTCTAACACAATGAGAAGTCATTACCAGTAAGAGTCGGTTTGTATTTTGCCTTTTAAACATAATATATAGTATAATTCAGTCCCACAAAACAGGTTTTGAAGTAAATAAATCTGCTCACAGTAACTTTGCAAATGTTCCTTTGACTTTGGATTTATTATTTCAACTGTCTCTGGTAAGGGCATTTCATATGCTTATAAATCTCTTTAGTTTCTTTTTGTGTTTTAGTGCTTCATGTTAATGGACTCTATAACTGTTACATAAAACACATCTATCAGCAAAGGTTTAGGAACAAACATTTATACCAAGACTGTTTAAAAGTTGGCAGCCTTGGTGAATAGTAAATAACAGTGAATAGGACAGAACATAAATATACAGATCAATTTAATAACAGATTGTCTCCAAAGAATTAGAAACAGGGTTGCCTGAACCGTCAAGGAAGACATATCAGACACTCAGATCAATGCAGCATGGTGTATGGATTATCATGGTTTTGTAGCATTAAATTTCAGTTCCCTTGCATAAACAAAATTCCCTTAATTTTTGGATCAAAATCAATGTTTAATTAATCTCCTATTTCATTTTAAGTTGCAAGAACCATATTTACCTGCTCTCAACTTCTCAACACTTCCTATTTATCACTCTCAAATCCAATTATGCTTCTGTATTCCCTAAATTAACCATTTGACCACTTAGTTTTTGTAAGTTAGATATTTGTGAGATCTCTCTCACAGTAGAACTTCATAGAAGCAAGCAGATGAAAGTTTTTGATGAACTTCAATTCTCTCTCTCTTTTTTTTTTTTTTTTTTTTTGTAACAGGGATTGAACCCAGGGGCTCTTAACCACTGAGTCACATCCCCAGCCTTTTTTACTTTTTGTTTTGAGACGGAGTCTCATTAAGTTGCTTATTAATTCCTCATTTGTATAGGTTTCTAACAATCTCTTTCTCCCCCGACCCCTCTCAGTTATAGGGGCCACTACATCCAAGATGCCTTGTATGTAGAGATACTCCATAAGGTCAGATTTCCCTTTTGCGATGTTGTTCTGTGGGTTCAGTTTTCCACATTATGCTCTTTGGATTATTCACTTGCTGTGCAACAAATGTTCCTTCACATGGTTTTAAATTCTCTTCATGTACATAGTCTACCTCTGAAACTCCACGAAGTCTTCTTTGAAGTGTCACTGCTGCTTCTGTTCTGGCTGGTGGTAAGGGAGCTCAGGGAGGTGATGTTCAGACCAGCAAATAAAAGCAACATTGGTTTTTAATCTCTCTAAGAATTTGTTATGGAAAGTTTGACATGGGCAGCTCTTGAAAGGGAGAACATTTGGGTAAATGACTAGCTCCAGAAAATGTGCTATGTGTGATAAAGACAAGGACAATACAAGAGCCCCAATAATGTCACCCTAATCCCAGGTCCTGGCCAGTAGACCCTAGTTCCTCCTGATGATCTTAGGTGACTGCAGCTTCCCTTGTTGTAAGACTTGAAAGATTTTCCTAAGCAAAAACTCATCAGACAGCCAGCAACTAACAAACACCTTGGACATTTATTTGCTAAAAGTAAATTTAATGAATGTAATGTTTGAATTAACTAAGATGTTATTTCCATAGATGAGGGAAAAAGTTAATGTAGTGGACAAAAAATAAAAAATAGGTAAGTATCTTGAAAGACTTTGAAACTTAGACTTGAAAGCCACATTTTTTTTTTAATAGGTAGCAGAAATCTAAAATTTGTGACTGCTGGGGAAAACACTAGTATATAAGTGACTATGATAAGCATAAATAAACTATATATTCTGTTGAAGATAAAGATGATCAAACTTCATTTAAAAACCAATTTATGGAGCTGAGGATGTTGCTTAATGACAGGGCACTTGCCTAGAACCAGCAAAACCCTGTACTTGGCACTTTAAAAAAATCCAAACAACCAGCCAAAAAACTCAATGTATGTTATTTACAAGACATGCATTAAAACAGAAAATGAAAGAGCAAAAGTAGAGCCAGGACTGGTGGCACATGCCCATAATCCCAGCCACTTGAGAGGCTTAGGCAGGAGGATAGCAAGTTTGAAGCCAGCCTCAGCAATTTAGCAAGACCCTGTCTCAAAATAAAAAAATAGGGCTGGGGATGTGGCTCAGAGGTTAAGCCCCACTGGGCTAAAACAAGTAAAAGTAGTATTATATTAAAAAAAAATCACCATTCAGTAATCAAAGGAAAGATTAGTATCATTGTATTAATATCAAACTTTAAGACAAAAAAAGGATTTCTAGAAACAAAAAATGACATTTCACAATGACACTTAATTCATTAAAAGATAATTCTAGATTTGTTTATACTCAGTAAAACTGCCTCAAAATATATAATGAAAAATGCATAAAGAAAAAATGTACAGATTTATAAGAATAAATAGACAATCTGGAGTCAAAATGAGGTAGGTTTTTGTTTGTTTGTTTGTTTTGGTACTGGGGTTTTAACCCAGGGGTGCTTTATCACTGAGTATATCCCCAGCTCTTTTTTTAAATTTTATTTTGAGACAGTGTCTCACAAAGTTGCAAAGGTTGGCTTCAAACTTGGAGCCCTCCTGCCTCAACCTCCGGAGTCATTGGGATTACAGTCATGCACCACTGCACCTGGCGTGAGAGAAATTTTAACACACTTTTCTCAGCAACTCTTATAACAAGCCCATTAAAACATCACTAAGTGGGCTGGGGTTGTGGCTCAGCGGCAGAGCAGCTCACCTCGCACGTGCGCGGCCCGGGATCGATCCTCAGCACCACGTAAACATAAATGCATTCCATTGTGTACAACTAAAGCAAATAAATATTAAAAAAAAAACATCAGTAAGGTAGAGATATGAATGCAGAGCTGACAAATTTGAGCTACTAAACACACAGAGAATGGTGAACCCAACAAGGGCAGAACAAAAAAAGTTGTTCAGATTTCATGTGATAAAGCAAGTCTCTACATATTTTAAAAGAATCAAATTACAGAGTATGTCTCTGGCCACAATACAGCTGTTAGACATCACTAACAAAGTGTGATTTTTTTCCCCCCAAAGTCAATTTTTTAAAATAAAGTACTATATTTTTACATAATACATGGATCAAAAAAGAAATAAGAATGTAAATTACAAAATATTTTTAACTGAGTGATAATGAAAATACTACATATCAAAATTTGTAGGAAATAGCTAAAGCTGAGTGTATCTTGGGTAACTTTATCATTTTAATTGTATATAGTGCATTATAAAAAAAGAAAAACTAAAATAGATGAATTTAGAGCCTATCTCAACTAAATAGAAATATAGCAATAAATTGAACTCCAAGAAAGTGGAAAGAAGAATAAAATGCAAATTAAGTATACTGTATGAAATATACTGTATTCACCAGCTTCCTTGGTGGAGCTGTTCAAGGAAAGCAAGACAAGACACAAATAACCAATGTCAGGAATGAAAAAGGAGACATTATTATAGGTCATGCTGACCTATAAAATCATAAAAAGATATTTTACACAATTTTATGTAAGTAAAATTTAAATATAAATGAAATAGATACATTTCTTGAAAATTCCTCCATGTAAAAATTGACCAGAGGATAGAAAATTTTAATAATCTTTCTATTGTTTTAGAAATTAAATATATAATTGGAACTTTATGATAAGGAAAACTATAGGCTCAAACAACTTCTAACAAACATTCAAGTGAGAAATAACAATCTTACACTGATGCTTTAGAAAGCACAGGAAAGGCTACCATTAGCCAGCTCATGGGGCAAATAACCCTGATACAAAAACCAAAAGGAAATTCCAAAAAAGGAAATTTTCAGTCTAGTCTCATTTATGATTTTAGATGGAAAAATCATAAAAATGAGATTAGCAAATTTACCCACTAACATCAAAATGGCATGTGGGTGATCCTTAACTTCATTTGAACTAGAAAGCCAGAGCCACACCCTCAGCTACCATTCTCCTGAACTTCAGGAAAAATTCCTTTTTGTTTGTTTGCTTTGGTTAATTGTATTAATATGATAAACTTTAGAAAACCACATCCAGTAATACATAAAAAGGCAGATACGTGTTAGATATATTCCAGAAAGTAAGGCTTTGTTAAGATTTGAAAATCAATGTAATTCTTCACATTAACAGAATAAAGGAAAATCATATGATTATTTCAGTTGATATCAACAGATGATGTTGATAAAATTCAAATCAATAGAATGGCCAATGGGAAGGGAGGGGAAGGGAGGGGGCAAAAGGGAGAAGAAAAAAAAAAAGATGGTAGAATGAGATGGATATCATTACCCTAAGTGCATGTATGAAGTCATGAATGGTGTGAATATACTTTGCATACAACCAGAGATTTGTAAAAAAGTGCTCTATATGTGTAATATGAAATGTAATACATTCTGATGTCATTTGTAACATCTTAGAATAAAAAATAATTAAAAAATTCAAATCAAGTTCATGATTAAAACTCTTAGCAAACTAGAATTAGAAAAGAATTGTCTCAATCTGAAAAAAAAAGACATAGTCAAACAGAATCTTCAGTGAATATCATATTTAATGGTGAAACTTTGAAAGCTTTTTTAAAAATTTATTTATTTACTTTAGTTGTACACAATGCAATAATGCATTTATGTTTACTTGGTGCTGAGGATCGAACCCGGGCCGCGCACGTGCGAGGCGAACGCTCTGCCACTGAGCCACAACCCCAGCCCTGAAAACTTTTTCTCAGGGTTGGATTAAGATAAGGTGTACAAGCTTCCTAAAGATGCAATGGAACAGTGCCCCAAATTGGGTCACTTAAAACAATAAAACATTTATTATCTCACAGTTCCAGAGGTCAGCAGTCTGAATCAAGACGTTGTTCTCCTTGAGGGCTCAGACAAGATCTAGTGGTTGCCAGTAATATTTGGTATCTCTTAACATATAGACTTATCACTCAAATCTCTGCCTCCATTATCACATGGTGTTCTACTTTGTGTGTCTGTGTCTTTTTTTCTGAGGACACCAATCATATTAGACTAGGTACACCCTACTCCAATATGACCTCATCTTAATTTGATTACATCTGAAAAAATTCTATTTCCACATAAGGTCACATTCACAAACACTGGGGTTTAGGACTTCGCTATGTCTTTTTCAGGGACAAATTAACCCACAACAGAACAACAGAAGGACTCACTTTTGCCACTTCCTTTTATAGTATAGGTCCTAGCCAGTGTAATAAGTAAAAAAAAAGAAATAAAAGGTATAAAAACTGGGAAAGAAGAAATAAAATTACTTTTTATTTGTTACTTTTTGTTATTTGTTACTTTTCATGGAAGATATGATTTTCTGTGAGTAAGATCACACATAATTCAAATAAATTACAAATAAGTAAGTGTAACAAGTTTGGGATATACAAGGTTAATATATAAAATTAACTTTCTGCCAGTATGCCAACAAATAGAAAAATAAATGTTGAAAAAAGTATAATTGACAATAGCATGAAGAAACAACACTTGGAAATCAATCTAATAAAATAGGTATATGACTGCTGGCAGAAAGCTATAAGATATTATTGATAGAAATTAAGAAATGGCCACAGGCACTGGAGGTCTTTTCTCAGGGCTTGGCTGCCACTACCTCTGAGGCCGCTGCTGCTGCAGCCTGCACTGCTACCGCCTACGCCACTGCCACTGCCGCTGCCACCGCTGCTGCTGCTGCCCTGAGGTTGAGGTCACCTGGAGGTCTTCTCTCTGGGTGCTGTTGCCCACGCAGCTGCAGCCATGACTGCTCTCTGCCTCCGCCAACACCATTGCCCCAACACAGCTGCTGCCCCTCAGAGGTCACATGGGTGATGCAGCCCTTACAGCTGCAGCTGCAGCTGCTGCTGCCACTGTCCCGTTGCAGCTGTCGTCAACCCCGCCACTACTACTGCCACCACTGCCCTGAGGTCTGTTGCCAGGGAGACTACACATTTGGTTGCATGTGGCTGCATCCATCTTGGGATGCTAGGCAGGGCCATGGTACCAGCAGATTTGCCGTCAGCAGCCACCTCTGTCTGGGGACTCGGATTAGGACCTGGAGGTCTAGTGTTTGGGGGGTGTCTGCAGATTTGGCTACACATGGGGTCTTTCTGTGGGGATGCTGGCAGCCCTTGTCTTGCTGCTTCTCAGGGTCACTCCTTTGTGTGAGTGTATCTCTTGTGGTCTCTTTGCAACTTGGAGCAGTGTTGAGATCTTGGGACTGCAGCATGGCTGAGCCTGGGGTATCTGAAACCCAGATGGGAGGCTAGTGACTGGGTCTGTGAGGGCTGATCTGGGCCTGGTGGTCCCGTGAGACCTCAAAGACAGGGCTAAGAAACTTTTGAACACTGACAGAGACAGTTCAATTTCCCATAGAGGTTTATTTTATTTTATTTTATATTTTTATTCTCTAACATCTCTACCATATTTGGAGCAGGGTGTTTTTTATGCATCAGTGTAGGGGAGGATGGTGATCTATGACCGATGTTTTGCAGTTTTGTTGTATTCTTATATTTTTAATTTTTTCTTTGTTTGTATTCCTTATCTCACTTGTCTATTTTCCTAGATTCTCTTTCCACCCTTTCTCCAACCAACAACCAATATCTGTTGGTTCCTCTTCCACTCTTCCTGTGAATTTTGCTTCTAGCTTCTCTCTACCTCTCTCATGAACATCTCATACTATGCTACTTCTGTCTTCTCATCCATCATTTGAAATTGTAAACCATTTTAGCAAATTTTCTGTTTCATACTATAGACAGTTATTGCATTCATCATTTTGGTTTATTGCAAGAAAGAAGTAGAAGCCTTAGTGGCAGTCATTATGTTTAAGGCTATATATTGTTTACAGTGGGTGGGTTCTATTGATATTGATGACACCCTTAAAGGTGAGGTACTGGAAACCTTCAGGAACAATATAAGTCTACAGGGTAGACTCTGTACTACCTCAGATCCATACTTCCAGATGGGAAAACACAAACAACATGAAAAAACAAGGGAACAAAACCCCCCAAACTATGATGCTCCAATAATAGAATCCTCTAACAACACAGAAGAAATGTCCAAGAAGGAATTTAGCTTGTACGTAGTTAAACTGATCTGTGAAGTAAATGATGGCATAAAGAGTGAACTCAAAGAGAAAATACAGGAAGTGAAAGATCAATTCAATAAAGAATTAGAGATTCTAAAAAAAAAAAATCTTTGAAGTGAAGGCATCAATAAACCAAATTATTAATTCAATGGAAAGCTCACCAACAGACTAGACCACTTGGAAGACACAACCTCAGGCAATGAAGACAAAATATATAATCTTGAAAATAAAGTGGACCATCCAGAGAAGATGATAAGAATCCATGAACAGAACTTCCAAGAATTATTGGATAACATGAAAAGACCAAACTTAAAGAGTTATTGGGATAAATGAAGGAGCAGAGATACAAACCAAAGGAATGCACACTCTTTTCAATGACATAATATCAGAAAATCTCCTGGACCTAAAAAACAAAATGGAAAATCAAATACAAGAGGCTTATAGGACCACAAATGTACAAAATTACAGCAGACTCACACCAAGACATATTATAATGAGAATCACTGAAATACCAAATAAGGATAAAATCTTAAAGGCCATGAGAGAAACAGTAACAACAACAAATTACATATAGGGGGAAAACACTTTGGATCTCAGCTTTGTTCCCTTGTTTTTTCATCTCTGATTTCTCAACCCAAACCTTCAAAGCTAGGAGGTCCTGGAATATTATATTTCAAACTCTGAAAGAAAATGGATGCCAAACAAGAATTTTATATCCAGCAAAATTAAGTTTCAGATTTGAAGATGAAATAAAAACCTTTCATGATAAACAAAAGTTAAAAGAATTCACAACTAGCAAGTGTGTACTACAGAACATTCTCAACAAAATATGCCATGAGGATGAAGTGAAGAAAAAGTGAAAACCAGCAAAGGCAGGAACTACACTAAAGGAATAGTCAACCAAAGGAGAAACTAAGTCAAATTAAAAACTGGAAATAAATCAAAATGACAGGGAATATAAATCATATCTCAATAATAACCTTGAATGTTTAATGGCCTAAGCTCATCAATCAAAAGACAGACTAGCAGGTTGGATTAAAACACAAGACCCAACAGTATGCTATCTCCAAGAGACTCACCTCATAGGCAAAGACATCCACAGACTGAAGAAGAAAGGATGAGAAAAAACATATCATTCATATGGACTGCATAAGAGGGGTTTACATCCTCATTTCAGATAAAGTGGACTTCAAGCCAAAGTTAATCAGAAGGGACAAAGAAGGACATTTCATACTACTTTAGGGAATTATATATCATCAAGACATAACAATTGTAAATACTTATGACCAAACAATGGAGTACCTATGTACATCTAACAAACCCTTTTCAATTTCAAGAATCAAATAGACCACAACACAATAATACTTGGTGACTTTAACAAATCTCTCTCACTACTGGACAGATCTTCCAACAAAACTAAATAAAGAAACTATAGAAACTAAATAACACAATCAATAATTTAGACTTAACAGACATATATAGAATATTTCATCCATCAATGAGCGAATATACTTTCTTCTCAGCAGCACACGGCTACTTCTCTAAAACAGACCATGTATTATGCCAGAAAGCAGCTCTTAGTAAATAAACAAACAAACAAACAAAAACCCAGAGATAATACCCTGCCTTCAATCAGATCATAATGGAACAAAATTAGAAATCAAGAAATTAGAATCTCTAATTCTTTATTGAAGTGATCTTTCACTTCCTGTATTTTCTCTTTGAGTTCACTCTTTATACCATCATTTACTTCACAGATCAGTTTAACTATGTACAATAGTCTCCTCTAATAAATGGAGACTAAATACTACACTATTGAACGATGGATGGATAGTAGAAGAAATCAAGGATGAAATTTAAAAAAAATTTAGAGGTAAATGAAAATACTGATACAACACATCAAAATCTCTGGGACACTATGAAGGTAGTAGTAATAGGAAAGTTTATTGCATTGAGCTCATTCATTAAAAGAGTAAAAAGTCAACAAATAAATGACCTAAGATTACATATCAAAACCCTCTAAAAAGAAGAACAAATCAACACCCAAATCAATAGAAGACAGGAAATAATTCAAATCAGAGCTGAAATCAATGAAATTGAAACAAAAGAAACAACTGAAAAAATTGACGAAACAAAAAGTTGGTTCTTTGAAAAAATAAATAAAATAGATAAACCCCTAGCCAAGCTAACAAAGAGAAAAAGAGAGAAAACTCTCTAAAGTATGTGATGCAAAAGGAAATATCACAATGAACACATTTGAAATACAGAAGATAATTAGAAACTATTTGAAAATTTATACTCCAATAAAATTGAAAATATTGAAGACACTGACACGTTTCTAGAGACATATGACCTACCCAAACTGAATGAGGAGGTCATACATGATTTGAACAGTTGAATTGCAAGCAATAAAATAGAAAATGCCATAAAAAGTCTACCAACCAAGAAAAGCCCAGGACCAGATGGATTCTCAGCTGAGTTCTACAAGACCTTCAAAGAAGAACTAACACCAATACTCCTCAAAGTAGTCCATGAAATAGATAAGGAGGGAACGCTTCCAAAGTCATTCTATGAGGCTAAAACCACCCTGATACTAAAACCAAACAAAGACACATCAAGGAAAGAAAATTTCAGACCAATGCACAAGGCCTTGGGTTTAATCCCCAGCAAAACTAAAAAAAAAAAAAAACTTCAGACCAATATTCCTGATGAACACAGATGCAAAAATTCTCAATAAAATTCTGGCAAATTGAATACAAAAACATATTTAAAAGATAGTGACTACCATCAATTGGGGTTCATCCCAGGGATGCAGGGTTGGTTCAACATATGGAAATCAATAATCATAATTCATCATGTCAATAGACTTAAAAACAAAAATCATATGATCATCTTAATAGATGCAGAAAAAGCATTTGACAAAATACAGCACCTCTTCATGTTCAAAACACTAGAAAAAACTAAGGATAGTAGGAACATACCTTAACATCATAAAAACCATACATGTTAAATCCAAAACCAGCATGATTCTAAACAGAGAAAAATTGAAAATATTCCCTCTAAAATCTGGAACAAGACAAGGGTGCCCTCTTTTACCACTTTGATTCAACATTGTCCTTGAAACTCTAGCTAGAGCAATTAGAAGAAATTAAAGAGATACAAATACGTAACGAAAAACTCAAACTATCACTATTTGATAATGACATGATTCTATATTTAGAAGATCAAAAAAGAATTCTACCAGAAAACTTCTAGAACTAATAAATTAATTCAGCAAAATAGCATAATATAAAATAAACACCCATAAATCAAATGTGTTCCTCTACATCAGCAGTGAATCCACTGAAAGAGAAATTAGGAAAACTACCCCATTCACAATAGCCTCAATAAAATAAAATCAAAGAAAATACTTGGGAATCAATCTAACAAAAGAGGTGAAAGACTTCTACGATAAAAACTACAGAACACTAAAGAAAGAAATTGAAGAAGACCTTAGAAGATGGAAAGATCTCCCAGGCTCCTGGATAGGCATAATTAATATTGTCAAAAAGGCCATACTATCAAAAGCATTATACAGATTTAATGTAATTCTTATTAAAATCCCAATGACATTCTTCATAGAAATAGATAAAGCAATCATGAAATTCATTTGGAAATATAAGAGACCCAGAACAGGCAAAGCAATCCTTAGCAAGAAAAACAAAAACAAACAAGCAAAAAAAAAAAACCAAAACAAAACAAAACAAAAAAAAAAAAACCTCAAATGTTCATGAATTGAAAGACTCAATATTGTAAATTTGTCAAGTTCTACCTAGATGATCTATAGATGCAATGCAATCCCAATCAAAATCCCAGTATGTGGAAACTGACAAGCTGATTCTTAAATTTATATGGACATGGAAAAGGTCAAAGGTAGCCAATAATTTATCGACCAAAGTTGAGGGGACATGTACCACTGATTATGAAGATTTATTATAATGCTATTCTAATTATTACAATGTGGTATTGGCACAAAGATAGACAAAAAGGCCAATGGGACAGAACTGGGTGCCCACAAATGGACCAATGCATATCTGCTCCAAGACAGAAGCATAACTATGGGGCAGTGAATAAAAAGAAACTCTTCAATAAGTTGTGTGGGGATAAGCGGGTACCCATAGGGAAAAAGTGAATTCGCCTCTACCTTGTGCTGTGCACCAAATAGCCACAGACAAAAACATGGAGAAATTTCACAAAAATTTAAACAAAAACGAAACAACAACAACAAAAACCTATAAGGTTCCATTCATACAAAGTTGAAAGAAAAGAAGGCAGAAGTCATCATTGAAGTTAAGTTGGGAAGAAAACAGTATTAGTAAATGGGAAGAGGAGGAAGAGGAGTTTCTAGAGAGCTGGTGAATATTTCATTTCTGTATCTTTGGATGGTGAGGTGGTAGTATAAAAAGTAGTTAGACAGTAGTTAGCTTATCAATATTTATCACTATATACCAGACATTGCAATAAGTCGGAGTCATCAAAAGGCATAAAAAACAGGCACGATCCCTGCTCTGGTGGTGCTTGTCTCTGATAGCAGAGACAGACAAAAGCAATTACAGTGATGAGCAGCTCAGATAAATATATACAATCACCCAGTAGGATAAGTGCTCTGAGAGATACCCTTAGCTTACTGCACAAGGGGGATTTCTTTCTTCACTGGGGGTGGAGTTGAGGAGGAAGCCATCAGGTCCTTACTGGGCTGAATCATAAAAATAGTTCCTATGTGTTTTACCCATTCCTAAAAAGCAGTGGTTACTCTTTTATCTATAATAAATGGTTCCAATGTCATTTTAGATATACTCTTAGGAATCCCATCTGCTTATCTAGGAAAAATGTTGACTTGAAAGTCAGAGCACCAGCCCCTAAAACATCCAGAGAACACTATTAATTTTTTACTTAATTTTAGAGATGTTACTCTAGAACAAAAAAGTTCTTTTGAATTTATAATTTAAAAAGCAATGAGTTTACTGTCTTTAATAAAATATAAAAAAGGGCTGGGGCCAGGCACGGTGGAGCACGCCTGTAATCCCAGCACTTTGGGAGGCTGAGGCAGGAGGATCGCGAGTTCAAAGACAGCCTCAGCAATGGCGAGGCACTTAGCAACTCAGTGAGACCCTGTCTCTAAATAAAATACAAAAAAGGGCTGGGGATATGACCCAGTGGACGAGTGCCCCTGAGTTCAATCCCCGGTAACACACGCACACACACACAAAAGTGGCACACACACACAGAAAAACAAGGGCTGGGGATGTGGCTCGGGGTTTAAGCACCCCCTGGGTTCAATCCTGGTACCAAACAAAGCAATGAGTTTTAAAGTAATCTTCTCCTGGTTACAAAATACTTATGTGCTTCACTGTAGAACGTCTGAGAAATCAGAAAATTACAAAGAAAGCAAAAATTCATAATTCTATCGCTTTAGCTACTGCAAATGTTTTGATGTGTCTCTTTTAGTTTTTAAAATGCCTGTAAGCATTTATTTATACAGTTGAAATCAGATTCTTATGTGGTTTTGCAACCTGAATTTTACTTTTAAAAAATAAAATGGGAATTTCTCTATGGTATTCGATAACCTTCCTAAGCATAATTTTGTAAAAATTTCATACTACAGATATACCTAAAAGTCAGCTTGACACTTTGTTTTCACAGTAAAGAATTTTACTTGGCCCTGCTTCCAGGCCTACTCGGTAAACAGTGTAGATAAGACCACACAATCAGTCCCCCAAATAAAATACTCAAACCTAGTTGGACGTTTTTCCAGGGCAAAGGGACTATGAATCCAGCGATTTCCAATTTGCTCCAAAAGTGATCATTTCAGTAAGAAGCTATTCATCATGTGAAACAGCTCGATCCTCCCAGAAGTCCCCAAAGTTTTGAGAGGCGTCTAAAGCTTTAAGATTCTCAGAACACAGAACTCGGAAGCTGCATCGCCCACAGGGATCAATCCGCAGTTTCCTGCCCCGTGGCGGCATTCAAACTGCGGGGAAGACCGGGAGAACTGAGCGTCCTCGACTTTCCGCCTGGGTCTAACACGCGATGTGGTTAAGTTCGCAGAGATGGCCCGGCGCGCGACCTCCAGCTTGCAGGTTCCCCTGGCGGAGCCTGCAGCGCGGAACGCTAAGGACCAGCGCCTCCCCAGGTGCCAGGCGCGCTCGGCGCGCGTCCCTGCGAGTCCCAAATTCAGGTCGCAGGAATGAACTTGGGAGGAGCGCGCCCCCGGTCCCCGCCCTGCACCGTCTACAACCTCCCCCTCCCACCCAGCCCCGCTCCAACCGGGAGCGCGCAGGCGCAGCCGACCAGGAGTCCCGCCAACTGTCCAGGAGCCTGAGGTCGTCTGTGCAATCCCTGCCACTTCCACGCTCGCCATGGGCCCGGGTTTCCGGCTGCTGCTACCGCTTCTGTTTTGCCTGGGGCTCGGCACGCTTGTGTCTTCTTCGGGCTCCTCGCGCGAACGCAAGCGAGGCCCTTTGGTGACGACCAAGGTGACCGAGCGGCGGGCAGCCACTTCCCCTCCTGTGGGCCGGGGGTTGGTGGTGCTTTGGGTACTGGGACTTCTGTGTCCCGGCCGGGAGGAGGGGGCTTCCAGGGCGGGGCCACTGGAGGTGGCGGTGGGCTAGGTGGTAGAGGGCTGCTCTCCTGGGAGGAGCGGCCCTCTTCCGGGACACACGGGACTCTGGGACCAGGCAGCCTCTGTCGCCCGCGGCTTGTACTCAGTCTCTGGGATCTGCCGTTACCAGCGCTGGAGTTGGGAGTCCGGAGGCTTCCGGAGTCGGAAGCGTAGTTCTCCTGGGAGGAGACAGCGCCAGTACTTCCTTCGGCGTGGCCTGGACTTGGGAACGAAGCTGGAAGAATGAGGAGGGAGGGGACGGGGCGGAAGAGGCACTCTCGCAACAGAGTGACCGCAGCCCGGCCGCCCGCCACGCACGTCACTGGGTCGGGAAGAGCCGAACTCCAAGCTGGCCTTGAACGCCCTCCTCCTCTCCTTCCTTCCTTGTCCCCTCCTACCTCCCTCCACTTAGGAACTGTCATCTTCCCCTCGGAGAGAGAGGTGCACTTTTAAACTTTGTGCCCAGCCCTGGGTTTAGGATGATGCTAAGGTGCGGCAGAGGTGGTACCTCTAGTGTCGGGGCTGACCTTTTCATCTCTGTTAGGGGCACGTTTGGGGAATCTGCCTGGAATTGCGTCCTCAAGGCTTAGATACTTACAATACTTGACGCCGCTTTAGTTTTATTTTCAGCTTGTTTTACCTAAGGTTAGAAGATAATGGGAAGGTGCAAAGAGAGGGAGGGAATAGTGCGGTACCCATGATCACCACTTCTAGAAAATCCACCGCAGTCGTGTCTTGGAATCTGGAGGGCGGTGTGGGCAGATTAAAGTGGTCTTAACAAGCAGTCGGGGGTAGTCAGTGAAAATGATACCTTTGAACTAGAAGAATCCTTAAATCCTCCATGGCAGACCCCACCCAAAGAGCAGGGAGGACACCGTGTGTGGGAGAGGGAGGTTCAGCCCAACGTCTGAAGTAAGGGAAGAGAACTGAAAGCCCAGGCCATGCTGCAGGCAGGGTTGATAAACAGCCTGGTTGCTCTGAGAAGCACCGATTCTACTCTCAGCCACCTGATGGATGAGAAAAACCAGCTTGGGAAAGACTTAGGTGACAAAGGACAGGTACAAAGAACTCCAGGCAGGAAAGCCATCAGTGTGTTCAGAGGATGCAGAGTACTCTGTGGCTTTGGGGCAGGGCTAAGAGCAGAGTGGCCTGACATGAAGTGGGGGAGGGGAGCTCATCAGCAAAATCATTTCAGGGGTTTGACAGCCATAAGGACTGTGGGCATGGAGGTAATTATTCTTATAATTTGAGGTCTTATTCTAAGTATAGAGTTGCTGAAGGGTTTTATACATGGGAATGACATCATTTCATATTTGCTTTTAAGAAATCCCTGTGGCCAGTCAGTGGAGAGTGAACTAGAGTCCAGATAGTGGCTTGGATTAGGATGGAAATCTTGGGAATGGGGAGCAGAGGAGGAACTTGGAATAGGTTTTAGAGATATAACTAATCGGAGATGCTGACAGTGTAGACAGTGAGAGAGAGAGGGTAGAATTGTCAGATAAAATGCAGGACACCCAATGAGATGTGAATTTCAGATTAACAATGAATAATTTTTTAGTGCACATCCAGTGGAATATTTGGGAACAAGTTTCAACTGGGAAACTTTTTAGACATACTGATGGAGAGCAAGCCAATCACAATCTTAGGGGAAGGAGCCCAGTCATTTACCTTTTAACAACATTCTGGTGAATTCTGAGGTGCAGCCTGGGCTGGAACCCACTAGAATAAAGCTGAGCAAGGAGAAAGCTGCAGGATGGCAAGAATTGGGGCACACTGAGCCCAGGTCTAGGGCACTGCACTGAGGGAGAGTTTTCATGTGCTCCACTCTTGCTTGGAATTGTAACTTAACAAATCTTTTATTTTTTTCCCACCAAATTTATCAAGTTCTGAAAGCTTATTCAGATTGGACTCTGTTGAATCACTTTTTCAGTGAACATGTTTAAACAACTAAATATATTGGAAAATGAAGACATTAAAAATAATTTATCTGAGTGCAGAAAATTAGATTAATTGGCCACTGCTCTAGTGCATTGTTTTTCTCAGCAGTGTTTTATAAGAATCTGTAAATAAAAGATAGGAGGTGCTGGTTTCACCCATAGGGACTCTTAGTGGCACTAATGTCATCCATGGATCCAGCTGCTGGGCCAAACTGGCAGCATCCTGCTGCCCTGAGGGGGTGCAGGTGGGGATATGAAGCACTGGACTCAGAATCCACTGAATTTTGATTATCTGCATTTTCCAGTAAATGTTATGAATTATGTGCAGGATCCAGCACACCAAACAACACTGCCATTTTTCTAGCTGCACAGCTTGCAAACACGTTAGCAGGTAGTGGCTAAGAGGCAACATCTAGGGGACCTTGGGCAAGTTATCTAAAATCTGGGGTTCAGCTTTCTCCGCTGCAAAAAGGAGATAGAAATAATACCTACCTGGAAGGTTTTTGTGTATTAAATGTGATAAAGCAGGTAAAGTGCTTAGCCCATGGTCCCTGGTTTAAAAGGTCACTTCTTGATGTTAGAAGTGTTCATCTTATTAATCCTGTTATGCTAGCACAGCCATGCAAGGAATCATCATCAGTTTTGCAGATGAGGAATAAGGGCTCAGAGTTTAATGTGCTGAGGGCCCATGGCCATTTAGTGGTGGATCTGGGTTTAACAGTTTCCTTGACGTCACTGCTCATGTGCGTGGGTTCTTTGCTAGTTACTTTGGAAGGATTTTGGCAGTATTAATCCCATAGGGATTTGGATCAGGCTGTGTGAGTGTCTCTTCTCTGCTTCCCTACCTCCTCTAGCCTTCAGTGCCCCCAAATTTTCAAATGACCTTCAAGGTTGGCTTGAGGGGAAAAAGTGATAAGTTGCCCACCCACAAAGTACAGCATGATGTCTAAGTCCCAGCTTTTCAGGAATCCTACCTTGATCCCCACAGATCACATAAAGTCCTTCCCAGGACTTTGTCTGACTTGTCTTATAAAAACCCAGTTTCCCATTATATCATAGCATCTATGTGTATATATTTTCTTCTACTGAACTTTAGACTCCAGGAGGGTAAAAAACTTGGTAGCTCACCCTTGTCCAGCACTGGACCTTGTTCCCAAGGGCACTCAGCAAAGTTAGAGTTGTCTGGCAGCCCCCTTACCTCCTGTCTAGGAGTGTGCACCCCTATTTCATTTCACTTGGCATTAAACATTTCTTGACTGTCTGCTTGTGCTGACATTATATTGGGATTGGGGGAGCTAAAAACACTTTGTATCCTTTTGGGGTTCCTTTGCCGTACCTGCAAGGGCTGGACTGGTGATAAGTCACAGTTTAACTACAGGTAGCTTGGGTTGAAATTCTGGTTCTAACACTCAACCTTGGTAAATCACTTAACTTCCCTCACCCCCACTTTCCTCATTTATAAACTAGTGATAATAGTCCTCCCTTCCCAGGATGTGGTGAGGATTCATCATATAAGAGGATGTGTATAAAGCACAGGGAGACACCACTACTGTGTTTCTTTCCCTTTTCCTTTTTCCTCCCCCTTCCTTATCCCCTTTATATAAAGGTGTCCCCCTGTCAACCATCCTTACATTCTCTCGGGCACCACCCCAGTGCATCACATTATGGCCTCATTCTTGAACTGGTGCATAAACTTTCAGGTTCTCTTTCTCCTCCATTTGAATATTATTTCCATTGCCTCATTTGGGACAAATTTTTTTTTTTTTTTTTTGTACCAGGGATTGAACTTGGAGGCACTTAACCACTGAGCCTCCTGTGTTTTATTTAGAAACAGGGTCTCACTGAGTTGCTTAGGGTCTTGCTAAGTTGCTGAGGCTGGCTTTGAACTCATGATCCTCCTTTTCAAGCCTCCCAAGACACTGGGATTACAGGCATGTGCCACTGCACCTGGCTGGGCCCAATTCTTTCCATCCTGTTGTCTTACAAAACTTGAACCTCCAAGTCCAGCATCTTTCCTCTGTCTTTTGGATCTGGTAGGCAGCTCTCTCCCAGGGCCCTGTCCTCAACTGTGGTCACAGGGCTGCATTGCCTTTCTGCAAACAGAACACATTTCCTGCTTATTTCCAGTAAGTGGCAGGTAAGCCCACCCTGTGTCTGGAGACTGCTCCCGTCCTCCAGGCCTGCTTCCCAGGATGTCCTTTCCCAACCTTTAACATCCCTCCAGGCCTTGATGTACAGGATTCCTGGGGCATCTGTCACATACTGCTTTGTTCTTATCCTGTTCTTTTAAACTACCTAAGACAGGAGTTCTCTCATACACCTTGTGACTTCACACTGCCTTTCACATAGATCATTAATAAATACTTGTCAACTAAATAAGATTTGATTTTCTCACTTCTGTTAGAGTTGGGAAAACTACTATAGTTTCTTGTACTCCTTCATGAAGTTGACAGATACTGCAATTTTGGAGAAGAATTATATCAATAGGTGAACTAGGCTGTATGATTTTTATTGGAGCATTGTGCTAGGACAGTCAATTTTTCTTCATCTTTTCAGGCTGCCCTCCCAGATCTTATTTTATTTATTTTGCTTTCTAAATATTCACAGGAGTAATTTTCTCCTTTATTTTGCAAGTCTGGAAGGCCTTTCAAGTGTCTTATACGATGTTTCTGTAAGATTACATCCCTGATTCTTTTCCAGAGGCTGCTTCATTATTGTCCACATTGCATTTACTCCTCAGCTTGAAAATTCTTTGGAGAAACTGCTCTGTCTGCCACCAGCTCTGCACTGATCAGGCTCCCGTGGATGCTGTCCCCAGCCCACTGATTGCAGATGAGATCCTTCTGTACTGCCTCACCTCGAGGGCAGGGTCTTTCTGTAAGCTCTTCTATATAAATAATAATAAAACTTTTGCTGCTTCAGCCATGTAAAGATTGTAAAATGCCACATGGAACACTAAATATCACATCACCCTGTGACAGACGTGCTGATGTATTGGCAGAAGCCCTTGTCTTGAACTAAAGCTTGACAGTCTTTACTTAGTGATTTTTCTAAACTGCAAGACATCTTTTTTCTTTGACAACCCTTCTTATATTTTTTAAAGCCATCTCTTGAATGTCTTTTTTTAACCATTTAAACAGTAAATTGGTTCATATAATCTAAACTCGCTAATAGAATGCCCTTTGACTCCGTGGCCTTTTCAAGCCTCTCTTTCGGTGGTTTGAGAAGCAAAATGTGTATAATTTTGTTTCAGAACAAACAGTTTTTTTAAAAAAGTCTAAAAGAACTTTTAAGACTTAATCTGCAAAAAGGCGACTCATCCTCACTTTTGGATATGTTTTATTTTAAGCTATGACAGAGAAAGAACAAATTCTACTTGGGTGAATTTGGAACATGACAATAGAATCCAGTGTCTAAGTTTAAAGGGTAAATGACTTTGTCAGGCCTGGAGTGTTGTGCTTGCTGACTTTTGGATGAGGCTGGGGACCTGGTGTTTGTTGTGCTTGGACCTGAGTGGCAGGCCTTTTGAAGGACTGCTGTACGTTTTAATCATCTTTTGTGGGCCCCTTAATAGCAGACATCTATTGAGAACTCATTGGGAGTTTGACAGTATTTGAAGTGAAAAAAAAAAAAAAAATCTTGGGCCCCTTGATAGCAGACATCTATTGAGAACTCATTGGGAGTGTGACAGTATTTGAAGTGAAAAAAAAAAAAAAAATCTGGATGGTTAGCCTCTTTCTCTCCTCACTAGTTTTTCCCCTGTCAAGATTAGAGAGCACTACCTTGGAAAAGAACAACATATTCCACTCTAATCTTCATCCCAAAGCTGGGGAACAGGAAGTAGCAGAAGGGTTTGTCTGGGGCATGAGTGGGCAATAGAATTCTTGAAGACTTTATTTGGTTGATTCTTGCAGTATTTGTAGAACTGACTTTAAACTCAGTACCTAATACAAAACTCAGTACCTAGTACAGTGCCTAGCCCATAGAGGGTGTTCGTTAAATATTTGTTGAATATTTCAAGTGAACCATACCCACACAGACGTTTTTAGAGCACCTTTCACTAATAGCCTCTTCATAACTCCTTTATAAAATACTGATGGGCAGGCTTTCCTCAGATTTTAATTTTGATTTAGCGTGTATTTTTGTCTTTTCCATGTTACAGCCTTCTATTTTGTGTTTCAATTATACACAGGTCTTCTTTGATATAAGGATTGGAGACAGAGATATGGGCAGAATAGTGATTGGCCTCTTCGAAAAAATTGCACCCAAGACGGTGGAAAATTTTGTCACTCTGGCAACAGGAGAGGTCTGTCTCCATCTTATTTCCTTCAACTGTGCACAAAAATGTATTTTATTTCTTTTAAGTAAAATACAAAATGCTGCTGGGAGAAAAGTATTAACTTAATGTCAGATGGATCTGTGACATTTAATCATATTTCACTTTATTTTCCTATGAAATCTTTTTTATTCAGGTACTCAGCACCTGTAGGCTTCTAGAAATTGAAAGAAAACAAGCAAAAATGCTTTTTTTTTTTTTTTTTTTTTTTTTTTTTACTTATTCACATCAATACTCTGTTTCCATAGTTTGTTTGTTTTTTGTTTTGTTCAGCCAGTGATAAGTCTCTCTCAGTAAAACATTGCTGTCACTGGGTGTGGTGGCACACACCTGTCGTCCTAGCTACTTGGGAGGCGAAGGCTGGAGGATCACCTAGTTCTAGGCCAGCCTGGGCAACTTAATGAAATCTGTCTCAAAATTAAAAAAAAATATTAAAAAGGGATGGGGGTGTGGCTCAGTGGTAGAACACCACTGGGTTAAATCTCCAGTACCACCAAAAAAAAAAAAACAGAGAGAGAGAAATCATTGTTGAGACCTAATCAAGTTCTGTAGATATTTTAATTTTCTTACTTTATCATTTTCAAATAAACACTGGGGTTTAAGGTTTATCTTTCAGTATGGATTTTTTTTCTACTTGTGTAGTTATTGAAATAATCTCTTTAGAAAGGATATGGATATAAAGGAAGCATCTTTCATCGGGTCATCAAGGATTTCATGATTCAAGGAGGAGACTTCACTGCGGGAGACGGCACTGGTGGTAACGTCATCTTCTGCCTTTTTCCTTTCCTACTTCCCAAGCTGAAACCTAAGAGTCAGCCAGTATATGAACCCAAGTTAGCCAGATCCCCCATTTAAGAAACAAGGCCGCAAAGACAGCTCAAATTCTTTCAGAAGGATAGAGTTTGGGGGACATTATTTACTAGAATCTTATTGGGTATGAATGAGTGAGTCTTCCTAATTCTAAATAGGATTGTTTTGGTGTTCATTGTCTTTGCATAGTGGAGATGTATTCATTTGGCAGAATATCTCACAGTTACTAGAAATGCTAGACTGCTAGTATGTAGCAATATAAAGCAGTGCAGGCCATAGGAAGGAAGAGGTAAACTATAAGGCTGCGTACCTTGGGATGGCAGCTACACAGTCGTGGTGGGGGTAGAGGATGGGGCATGTGCCAGAAGGACAGGACTGGAGTTTAGGTGGCAGGATCGTGGTGAATTTTTCCCCTTCTTTCAAAAGTGTTTCCTTTTATTGTCAGCTTTTTTAATAATAATAATAATAATAATAATAAAAAAGTCATAGCTGAGTCATCAAATTTATAACCTGATTCTTACGAACAAAGTTGAAGTGAAATAAAAGACAAATATTTGATGTTATTGAGTTTCAAATCTCCCTCAGCTTATTGTTTCTCATTGAGGATCACAACTACCCAGCTCTGTGGACTATTTTCCTTCTGAAATGTAGGGAGAAGCTTTTCCTTTCCTTTTTCCCTCCTGAACACCCATTACAGGTGTAACTACACAAAATTTAAGATTTTAAGCTCAGAAAATACTGGTTAGGGTGGATATTAGTTGCTTACTTTTTAAAGAAGAACCACTTTCAATCATTATTTCTATTTGTGTTTATTATAATGTTTTATTTCTTTTTTAAACATATATATGATATATATGTATGTACATATATATACATATATATTTAGCTGTAGTTGGACACAATACCTTTATTTTATTTATTTATTTTTTACATGGTGCTGAGGAATCGAACCTAGGGCCGCACACGTGCTAAGCGAGTGCTCTACCGCTGAGCCACAACCCCAGCCCCTGGTTTATTTCTTTGTAATAAAAAATAGTTGCCATTAAATGCTTTGATTTACCAGGTACTTTATGAAGATTACTTTTAGTTCTTGCAAAAATGCTATAGGGTGTGAGGATAGAGAATGGAGCAGAGAAGCTGGTTCAGGTTCTTCCAGGTTACAGGGTTTGCTGAGAATGCTTGTGGAAGCAGCCCTAGCTGCTGAGGTGCCAGATCTCACTGGAAAACCTGGTAGCTCTAGTACCTGCCCTCGTGGTGCCCACATCCACCATCCTACCATATGATCCAGCAGGAAGAGTGGCTGAGCTTTACTTTGTTATCTTATCTATTTTTATTCTCTCTCTACTTTCCCTCCCCAACACATGTGGGTCTGGGGTTAAAATTCTCTGAGAGGGGGACTGAGGTTGTGGCTCAGTGGTAGACCGCTTGCCTAGCATGTGTGAGGCACTGGGTTCGATTCTCAGCACCACATATAAATAAATAAAAGTCCATCAACAACCAATAAAATATTTTTGAAAAAATTCCCTGAGAGGAAATTTTGAACCATTTAAATTTAACCTGGACCCCTCTGGGCAGAGCTCTCTGGCTAGGTCACCCACATGTCCTTGCCCAAAGAACTATAAATTGCTTGACTCTGATATCCACTTCTGGTCTTTTTAATGGAGCCAGGATTTTGAGGTTGGCAGCCACTGGAAAAGGAGATCAGTAATAGGAAGGCACAAGAGGCCCTCAAGGTGTTGGGAATGGGGCAGGTGCTTCTTATGGTCCACACTGATGTTATGGGAAAGGGCTTCTACTGTACCTGCTGCTTTGCTAGAACTCCAGATCACATGCCTCCTGCTGGTCCTTCAGCAGGGCTGATCTCCAGGTGGTCCCAATTGTTGTCACACTCTGTGCCCTAGTGCATCCTGAGAGCATTGCACTTAGTGGCTTTCATACTAGCTGCTACTGCCTCAGTGCTGAGGTAAGAAAAACACCAGCTTTAGAGTCAGAAAGTCAAATGTTCCAGTTCTGATCTGCTGTTTTCAAGTTTTATACCTCTGTTTCCCAGTGTGAAAAGGGAACTGAGAATACCAACTACACAGGGCTGTTGTGGGAATAAGCTCAGGGTGTCCACTCAGTGACTGGTTGGGTGCCAAGGTAGGAGTGACCTGGGACAAGTCACTTGAATACAGGACTGAGGTGGAGCCACTAGAATGGCTCACCCACCTTTCCATCTGGCTTTGGGATACCACCCAGCCCCACTGTTCCTTCTCCTTTCAGAGTGAAATCATTGACCTGTATGATCCAGATTTGGCCTTGGTTTGAGGCCAGAGGGAACCTGCCATCCTGTGCCATATCATAGGCATTTTTGCTTGTTTCAGGCCCTAGGGCCCTGCTTCCTTAAAGAGTTAATTTTATCCTCTTTTTCATTTCTCCATAGCTTTGACCATCTATTCCCCATTCTCATCTTCTGTAGGGCTCTATGAACTGATTACACTAAAGCCATTTATTTCCTTTGAAGAATTTACTTTTGGTTGATGGCTGTTCATTCTCCTCCCTTTTCTTTTGTCTTAATTCAGGTTTTAGTATTTTCGGTGACACATTTCCTGATGAGAACTTCAAGCTGAAGCACTATGGCATTGGGTGGGTCAGCATGGCCAATATGGGGCCTAATACCAATGGCTCCCAGTTCTTTATCACCTTGACCAAGCCCACCTGGTTGGATGGCAAACATGTGGTATTTGGAAAAGTCCTCGATGGGATGGTAACTTGATATATTACTTTTTCCTCTTTCAAAGTTTTATATTTATGAGAGGACCTTCAGTGATTCATTTTAATCTTAAATGAGTTGTTAGAGATCCATTATTATATGCTGACTGGCCTCTTCAAAGGTGAATAAATTATATATGGCATGACATTTTAATTGTTAGGGGCATTAGGATAGAAGCTGAAGACTTAACATGGAGAAGCTAAGTACTTAATTTATTTTGCTTCTGGCTATAAATGGAAAGCCATTTATAATATGACAAAATAAAACCGGGCCCCATATATACATAAAATGGAATATTGTTCAGTATTACAAAGAAAGACATTCTGACACATGCTATCACATGGATAAACCTGGAGGATCTTATCCTAGGTGAAATAAGCCTGTCACAAAAAATAATATAACTCAAAATATAATATAACAAAAAAATATAACAAAAGATAGAGTCCACTTATATGAGACACCTAAAGTAGTCAAATCTATAAAGACAGAAAGTAGAATGGTGGTTTCCAGGAGCTTGGGGAAAGGCATTTAATTAGAATGGAGTTTCAGTTTTGCAAGATTAAAAAAGTTCTGGAGACCAGTTGCAAGACAGTGTGAATAAACTTAAATACTACTGAACTATGCACTTAAAAAATGAATCAGATAGCAAATTCTATGTTATATGTTTCTTACAGTTAAAATATTAAAAAGCCCTAAACCCATGTGGTTTAGTCCAGACATCAAGTCATATTCACAGACATAAAGTACAGCAACCAACAGTCATTAAGAGAATTCAAATCTATGTTGTTATTCTCAAAGAACAGCAAAGGATCCAATTCATAACCCATAGGCCTGCTTCTTAAAATTCTCATTCTCTTTATCTCTCACCATGTCTCCTTAGCAGCTGCCCAGAATAACTTTCTCAACTTCTAAACTGGCCATAGTGAAGTCTGTCCAACACAGCCCTGGATACCCTTGACTCCCATACCCTCTTCCGTGTTCCATTATGCTTTATTTTCATGTGAGTTGTTTCCCCTTCCTCATCCCAACAAATGAACCAGTTTCATCACTGTAGATTTTCCACATCTTCTACCTGCTATTCTGATTCTATGCAACTGAAGTCCAGGAATTATATTTGGAAAATCCATCAAAATCCTGCCTTTTTGGTCTGTGACATCTTCCCTCCTTCACTGGGAAATATAAGTGGTGCATGTGCTTATGAGGCCTTCTAGAGCAAAGAAAGGGGTCTTTATACCACTGTAGTTTTGAACGAGTTATATTTGTATCAGACTCAAGATTAATGGCTTGGGTCACCCGAAAGGTACAAACCCAGGGGCTGGGGATATAGCTCAGTTGATAGAGTGCTTGCTTTGCATGCACAAGGCCCTGGGTTCAATCCCCAGCACCACCAAAAAAAAAAAAAAAAAGGCAAACCCAAAAGTAGGTCTACTTTTAAATCTGCTTTCTGGACCATTTTATTGTGCCTAAACCTAGTATAGGGTAGAGCTGAAACTGATTCAAACTCCATGTTAACCTTTACATTGGATTGTAGCTGATGAATACAGATACTTTTTTTAAAGCCAGGTATTTGCAAAAGTATCTAATTTTTTTTGGGGGGGGGGTACCAGGGATTGAACTCAGGGGCACTGGACCACTGGGCCACATCCCCAGCCCTTTTTTGTATTTTATTAGAGACAGGGTCTCACTGAGTTGCTAAGCGCCTCGCCATTGCTGAGGCTGGCTTTGAACTCGTGATCCTCCTGCCTCAGCCTCCCAAGTGCTGGGATTACAGGCGTGTGCCACCGCACCCGGCTCTAATTTTTTAAGACTATAAAAATGTTTATCAAGAAAGAAGTAAGGAAATAGACCAATATGTTCTCGGACAAACAAGGTAGTAGGTGAATTTTATTCCTTGATATATATATGCTGAAATAAAATAATTTTCTGAATCTTTTAAGTTTTTCATGCTTAGTGTGCATGGTTTTTGTAGTGATACGACTTACTTTCCCACTGGGGCTTTTTTGTTGTTGTTGTTTACTTTAGTTGTACACAATGCAATGCATTTATGTTTATGTGGTGCTAAGGATTGAACCCAGGCCACGCACGTGTGAGGCAAGTGCTCTGCTGCTGAGCCACAATCCCAGCCCTCCCACTGGGGCTTTTGATTATACTGATTGTAGATGCCAGAGCTGCCTGTTTGATTTTCTCTCTCCAGAGCGTGGTGCACTCCATAGAACTTCAAGCAACTGATAAGGACGACCGTCCTCTCACTAACTGCACCATCGTCAACAGTGGCAAGATAGAAGTGAAAACGCCCTTCGTGGTTGAGGTCCCAGACTGGTGACACGGTCAGCAAAAAACAAGGAACTCACCTGGCAGGATTTGTGTGTGTGTGTGTGTGTGTGTGTGTGTGTGTGTATCTCTAGTACGCGTGTGCACGCATTGTCTGCCCATCTGCCTTTAATTCTTCAGTTATTGTTTTCCTTTGCTTTTTACTTTCTTTTAATTCCCACTCCAGATCACAGGAAAGATTTAAAAACCAACCACTCTTAAGTTTAGTTTGTATGAATCTGCGGTAAATCACCTATTTAGGAACTTTGAACTGAAAAGACATATCCTCTTCATTCCATGGTGCTGTTTTTAAATTAGAAAACTTTGTATTGGGTATTTATTTTTAAGAACACAGTCATTTGTTTGTTTGTTTTTGTTAAATTCATTGTTATCTCTATGTTAGGTGAAACTGAAGATTTATTTGAAAAAGATGAAGACATGAAGTTTATTTTTCTGCATTCAAATAATTCTTTTCTGATAAAAGGAAACTTAATTAGTATAATCTGATATATGTCTTAGGGATTTTTGCCTGAAAAAAGGTGCTTTTGTGTTCTCTATATTAAATACTTTTTATATGCATTAGTTCTTTTTGCAAGACTCTTTAAAATTTAAAATTCTTAAATGGACGGGGACTGGGTTGTGGCTCAGTGGTAGAACACTTGGCTAGCATGTGTGAGGCACTGGGTTCTATTCTTCACACTACATATAAATAAATGAATAAAATAAAGGTCCATCAACAACTAAAAATATATGTAAAAATAACTAAATAAATGTATGAAAACACACACACTCTAATAGTAACAATGAACACATTAGAGAGAGTTCTGAAAATCAGAATACTAACACAACTGGATAATTTGGGATGGGAAGCACAGAAGTTATGCCCATCTACATATCAAATATATAAACTGATTATTCACTAATTTTTATTTAGCAACATTTTAGAAAGTTCCCCTGAGTCCGGTTAGTTGAAAGGAATCTTCTGGTCACCTACATAATGGAGGGTAAGTTTCAGGCTGTATTTAAACTAGATGGGAAAATACAATCCTTCTGGGGCCTTGTGACATCCTTTGTTGCACAAAGTGACAAGCTCTGTTCAGATGGAAGAAAACGGTGCTAGCACCTCTCCCCCAGCTCACATGCAGTAAGAAGCTAAAGGAATCCATCTCTAGCTGTATTTTAAGAAAATTGCCTCAATATGAAATGAAAATGGGCATTCTTGCTGCTGCTGCTGAGGGGTATAAATTTGTATAAATTATTTGGAGAGTAATTTGTTCATTTTTTTCCAACAAATATTTATTGAAGGTCTTTAATATACCAGATACCAGTTTGATTTTTGGCAATACCAAAATGAAGAGGAGAAAAGGGCCTCATGGAGCTGACACTGTAGTGGGGAAGATGGAGGATAAACAAGTAAATAAAAAGAGCAGTGAAAGCTATGAAGAAAACACACAGGATGTTTGTGGAGAAGTTAGGTGGGGAGTAAGTTTGGAGAGGCCAAGGAGGGCCTCTTGAGGGACCTAAGCTTGAAGGAAGAGTGGGAGGTAGCCAAGCAAGATCTCTGAGAAGGACCTTCCAGGCAGAAGAAGCATGAGAAAAATGCAAGAGTCATGAGGTGAGAATGAGTGGATTCCAAGGCAGCAAAGAAAGCTGGTATACAGGGGCCTGGTATGAGAAGGGAGTGTGAAGACCAAGGTCAGGGAAGAAATGCTGAGCCTAGCCAGCTGGGGCTGGAACACCAGGGGTATGTACAACGGGAGCTGTCAATTTCTAGTTGGGAAGGGACATGATGTGATCTGCATTATTTTGTCTGCTACAAGGAGAATTTTTTATAGGGGGCTATAGTGGAAGCAGAACTTATCTGGAAACCCAAACATAATATCGTTTGTGTTCCCACTCCTGGGATTTGCCTTAGAAAGTGATCAGAGCTGTAATGGACACCATAGTTTCAGTATTCTGGCTCCTTGTTCTGGTGGTGGCTGCCCAGTTATTTTTTTTTTTTTTTTTTCCTTTGGGAATCACACCATTTCTTGACCTGAGGATAGACTGACCTACAGATGGGTGCACACGTGGCCTGGCAAAGTCTTTCATTAATTCACTTGATAAATACTTCTTGAGTTCAAGGACAGAGCCACAGTGTCAGCTCTTATACTTCCTGTAAAGCACACAAATCATTCAGACACTCCACATGAGTATATTACAACACTGGGTAGTAATGAGTCTGAGAAGAAAAACATAGAGGATAGAGAGTGAAGAGAGGTTGGGCAGGTCTCTGAGTGGGAACTGAAGGGATGAGGGAGAAGCCAGCCATGGGAACACTGTAAGAAGAGTGGGGGCAGAGGGGACACGAGCAGTGGCCCTCAGTGAAAGGCAGCCTGGGTGGGTCCAAGAAACAGTAAAGAGGTCACTTGTGCAGAACCAGGTGGTTGGGAGAAGGAGCAGAACATTTTCTTTCCCTGGCCCCAGTGACGAGCTCAGGCCTGGGTGTTTGATCTCAGTTGGGTTAATGGACTTCAATCATGCGACTTCTGCTGGAATTATTAGGTAAGAGCAGATGAGAGGATGTAAAGGTGCAGAAATAAGAGTGAAATCACCAAAGAAGGAAGCTGGTCCAGAAGACAAAAAGATTCCTGAAGACATGGTTTAACCTTTATGTCTATTTGTGTCTGAGACTAATTCACCCCTGGCTTTTCACTATACAAGCCGATACATCTCCTTTTTTGCTTAAGCCAGGGCAAATTGATTTCCTTTGACTCGCAACCTGAAGTCTTTGTCTAATACAGCAATATTGAAAAAGTTTTATGTATAGGATGTGAAGTGTAGAATTTATGGAAGCAACTTGAATCCCAATGTGGGTTATAAAGAATACATCCCAGAATAGAATACTATACATTAAGACTAATGTTATGAAATGGTTGTTCTAAAGAAAAGAGTAGAAATAATACATTCTCACAAAGCAAATACAACAAAATGTAAACTTGCATAAAGTAAACACAAAGGGTAGGATCTTTTTACTCTTATATTTTCACTTTATACTTTTTTTTTTTTTTTCTGTAGCACTGGGGATTGAACCCAGGGTGTTCCATCACTGAGCTATATCCCCAGTTCTTTTTATTTATTTTTTTATTTTGAGACAGGGCCTTGCAAATTTTGCCCAGGCTGGCCTGGATTTGTGATCTGCCCCTCCCCAACTTCCCAAGTCGCTAGGATTACAGGTGTCAATACCATGCCCAGTTTGTATTTTTTTCAGTCTTTCAGTTTTTATCTAGAGTATGTTTCACTTTAAGAATAAGAAGAAAGGGGCTGGGGTTGTGGCTCAGCAGTAGACTGTTCGCCTAGCACGTGCGCAACCCGGGTTCAATCCTCAGCACCACGTAAACATAAATGCATTGCATTATGTACAACTAAAGCAAATAAATAAATATTTTTTAAAAATTAAAAAATAAAAAATAAAAATAAGAAGAAAAATAAAACTTAAATTTTATTTAAAATAAAGGTAGCATAGGATAGGAGGAATTGAAAACAAATGACCTCTTACATATGCAAAATCTCCAATGTCAGAAAGCACATAAGCTACTGTGACCTCGCATACATAAGGACATGCCCTGCACACCACATTTACTATCTAGGTTTTGATTAGTGTGAGCATTAAGTGACAGCTCACCAGTGACAAAACAATAAGAGTTTATTTTGGAAGTGCCTAAATTCTGAGACCACAAGTACGCAGGTGGTAAATTTTCATTGTTGTGCATTATACCAGAGGACCATGAGCTAATGACACCCCCCAATCCCCATTGGCAAGCCTCATACTGAAATATCAGCAAACTAATGACTATGAAAGTAGGAACCGTTGATTTTTATAGTCTAATGTTGGTGCAGAAGCTTTTGAAATAAACAGCTCACTATTTTGCTGATCATGTTATTGAAAAGGTCACATGGGTAGCTGTGGGTAGGTGTGGAATCAGAGGAAAAATTTTCAGTGGACACCATCACCAAGCCCAAATTGCAACAAGTTAGTCTTGAATCATCCTAATAAATGATTTAAAACATTTTGGCATCCTTAGCCATACCTATTTTATTCTCTTACAAGCACTATTTAGCAATTTTCTGGATCATAAGCTAAGAATCTACAAACTTGTTCATGAGTCAGATTAGTTAGAATGACCCTTTTGGAATTATCAATTACTTCATTTCTGATGCATTTTTAGATTTTGAACAAAACTCACCAGTTTTGTTTCTCAGTTCAGCCGTTTTGAGTTACATAAAGATAAAAACATGGCAAGGATTTTATAGTAGGAAAAGGATTTGTTTTTTGTTTTTCAACATTCTTATAATTCAGACAGCTAAAGAAATCTTTCATCCTAGAAGACCCCTCAAGGCACTTTTTTTTTTTTTTTTTAATTAAGGAAAAGTAAAAACAGTATTTGTAATGGAAAATTTTGGTGCCATTAAGTACATAATGACTTTTGCTTAAATCTATAATTCATCCCATGGATTTAAGATTTTAGCCAAGAGTATAAATTTTACCTACTAGTGTTACTGATATGCTAAAATGGTGGAAAAACAGCAGGTTCTATTAGAGAATTAGAGTGACTATTCATAAGAATTGTATCAGAGGAAAAAAGGTCTATGTACAAATAATTAAGAGACAAAACAAAATACATTTTACAATCCATTAATGGAACTTTTACCCCAGCATTAGTTAAATCGGAATTATTGGGGAATCACAAATTTGGAGGATTTGGAGGACTCCATATACCCAAACCCCTTCCATTAGATACTTTTAATGTTTCATTAGGAGTCATGTAAGTTTCCACACCCTCTAACTTTTCAGAGTGCGAAAAAAAGTTGCTCATCATAGAACAACCTGGATACTACAACTAGGGCCACAGGAAATATTATGCCCTATTATCTGGGTAGGCAACTCTGTTTGAAAACTTGAATATTTTTCTTCCACCTGGTCTTGAAAGATGAATCTGCTTCTGGTGACTGCGGGTGCTATACTGTGTTGGACTGTCATGAGGAGTACGGACTGGTCAGCCTGCAGCTGAGAAACCAAAACTTAATTTAACCCTATCAGCCTTAAAGTATAGCTCTTTTGGGAACTCCTGAAATGGCCTCATGCCTTGTGCAAGCGGCTCTTCAGGGATGTGTGTGGCCCCTCAGGAAGCCCTCATTGAGAGATTTCTTACGCTGAGTCCCATACTTCCCTGGGTGTCTCCCATGTTCTCCCTGGACTGCGAGCTCTTCTAGGGCAAGGAGTAGATTTCATTCCTAATCTATTCCTAACCAATAAGTATGTTCAAAATCAGTGACCAGAAAGAATAAGCCTAAATTTATACTATGAAGTGCTTATGATATCTCAAGACCATGAAGGTTGATAAACTTTGGCATTAGTCATCAACTGTTTCTACTATTTTTCAAATATTGTTATCATTCTCTAAAAGCATAAACTTCCTCTTTGCTTTCTGAATTGAAGCTTGATGGGCAGGCCAGAAGTTGCCTGGCAAAAGTGAGGGGAGTGGCCAACAGTAAGAGGGCAGACCCTGGTGCTGTGAGTGGCAGCATCCGAGGCCGATGGCAGTTTGTGGAGGCCCAGTTCTGAGCTAAGCATTTCAATGTGACCTGAAGATGTAACAAAAAACCATCCCCTCTGGAGTCCTAGGTACTGTGGACTTAGGTGTCCACTCTGGCCACTTTTACATTTGAATCCTCATTTGCTGGCTGATCCACGTGGCCCTCCTGGGGCTCCATGAGGAAATCATGTACAATCATGGCATTTATTATTTGTAAATTCACGTGGCAATATGTGATTTGACTGAGGTACTTTGTTTGGTTTGATCTCTGTGCTTTGTTTTGTTCCTGGCTACAGAGCATGTTCCTGACCCTAGTGAACAGGGAAGAAATTTGGATATGATTCAGCACAAATCTGTCACCACAGTGGGAAAAATTCAAGCTCATTCCCTTCTGCTGGCGGGGCAGTCTTGTTCTAGGTTTGCACATCTGCAGATATACTAGCAAGTGGGGAGTCAGAGTATCTGAACTGGAGGAGGGAACAAGGCCTAGGAGAGTATTCACCAACTCTGGAGCTCCCTGAAGACAGGGCTCCCAACCTCCCTCTCAGCCCCCATCAATGAATGGCACCAGATCCACCCAAACTAGGGGAAACCCCTTACTGACCTCTTCCTGCCTTCCCTTTACCTTCCACACCTGAGACCATCAGCAGGCTGACTAATAGCTCTACAATATCCATACAGCACCTGCAATATCCATACCTCATCCTCTCCACTGCTGCCACCTGTACCAGCAGGTCACCACTCACCCAGATTATTCAAGTGGCCTCCTAGCAGTCTCTGCTTCACATCCTGCACCAGTGCACTCTTCAAAAGCAGCCAGAATGATCTTTTAAAAATAAATCAGGTCAAATGTGATACATAATATACATTATCCTAAATTACAGATTGTTTTCTGATGCCTGTTAGTTGTTTGCAGGGCTTTTCTTTTTCTTTTAAAATTTTATTTTTATTTTTTTAAGTTGTAGTTGGACACAATGCCTTTATTTTATTTTTATGTGGTGCTGAGGATCAAACCCAGTGCCTCATGCATGCTAGGCGAGCACTCTACTGCTCACAACCCCAGCCCCTGCAGGGTTTTTCTTAACCATTCAGGGCTGTTTTTTTTTCCCTTATTTTTTAAAAAATATTTTTCAGTTGTTGATGGACTTTTATTTTTTATTTATTTATATGTGGTGCTGAGAATCAAACCCAGTGCCTCATGCATGCTAGGCGAGCACTCTACTGCTCACAACCCCAGCCCCTGCATGGTTTTTCTTAACCATTCAGGGTTTGTTTGTTTGTTTTTCCCTTATTTTTTAAAAAATATTTTTCAGTTGTTGATGGACCTTTATTTTTTATTTATTTGTGGTGCCGAGGATCGAACCCAGTGCCTCACACATGCTACACAAGTGCTCTACCACTGAGCCACAACTCCAGCCCCTATTCAGGTTTTAAAATTTTTCATGCCTAGTAAATAAATGCATATTAGAAAATAGATCATATCCCACACGTGAAAAACCTGTCAGTGGTTTTCCAGGGTACACAGACTACAAGTCAAACTCTTGAATGCCACCTTCTGTGGAGGCCCCATAGAACCCAGTCCCTGCCCTCCTTACCACCCTGGTCCCTCACTGTCCTCCACACTCACCAGCTTTCTTTCAGGGCCTTAACTGAAGCTCTCTGCTGATTCAGGGCTCTAGAAACTCCTGATGTCCCACACTTCCCCTTCCCCCATGCCTTTCATGGTCAATTCCACCAACATCCTGTAGATCTTAATTTCTGTGTCACTACCTTGGAGAAGTTTCTTAACCTGCCCATCTAAATTTAGTATCTTCCCTGCATATTAAAAAACTGTCTTAGTTTTCCTTCATAACATTTAACATTCTTCATAATCACAAATTGGGTATTCATCCAGCCAATATCATATTATTCTGTAAGTTCCATTAACACAGGGATTCAAAATCAGAAGTTAAAAACTAGAGATGCAAAATTAGAGCAAAAATATAAAGACACCATGTTATTATCTGTGGATGAGGAAAAATAGCCATGATGACCATTTCTAAGGGTATGGTATCTCTTATCTTTTACCCCATTTAAAATACCTTGTTGGTTTTTCCCAATCATCCTAATTCTCACTTGTTTTTCTGATGGGCTAGACTTCTGCTATAAAGGCCTTCTGTAGTAGCCATTCTGGCATCCTTTTTGATTTTGTGCCTTCTCCTCCTAGAAGTATTGACGTGTTTTGTGTGTGTGTGTGTGTGTGTGTGTGTGTGTTTTAAAAGAGAATTTAAAACTTTAAAAAATGAGCAACATGAAAATACTCTGACATGCCCTAGGATTGTTTGTAGTACATCAGAATTGCCTGAGGGGCTTGTCAGATCTGTGGTCCCCACTCTCAGTTGTGCCTGATTCGGTAATCCTGACAGGGTGACCATTTTTAGCAAGGTTTGTGTTTCTAGCAAGTAACCTGGTGATGCTAATGCTGCTAAGGGACTACACTTCAAAACCACTGCCCAAAGTGTCACCATGCCGGGGGGGGGGGGGGGGAACCACCGAATTAGCTCAGTTACTCTATGTAGAAAAGAATAGATACTGGAGTAACCAAGGTTGGCACATCTGGGAACTGAGAGGCCACTGTTGCCCGTGACAGGAGTACTGACAAAAGCTGTGCTAATGAACTTGGAGAGGGCAGTTTAAATTTTATTCCAAGCCGTATTGAAAGCTATTGGAGGATCGTGAACAAGAGAGTGACATGGCCTGATAGGCATTTTAAAAAGATCATTCTGGCTTTCATGTCAGCGAGCTGGAGGAAGGGTCTGCTAGCAGAGAGCATGGTTTCATCAAGGGCAATGGGGAAGTATTTGGTATTTCATAATGTAGTGTGGTGAAGGAGCCCCAATTAGGGAGATGGCTATTGCAGTTAGCTGGAAGCCATAAGTTCCACCTGATAATAAGTATGCACGTGACGCACCCGCAAAGCTAAAGGTATATAACCGGGTGAAAGCGGTCACAACGAATTCATTTAGTCAGTCGTGCAGTCACTCAGTCGGTCGGAAGAAGAGTTCGGGTTGGAGAAGAAGAAAAGAGAGCGGCCAGAACGTAGTCAGAAGAAGAAATAAGAGTCAGAGCAGTTAAGAGTTTGGTCAGAAGAGAAGGCTGGTCAGAGTCAGGCCGAGGCTGCCGAAGAAGAAAGAAGAAAGAAGAATCTCTCTCTCTTTCTCTTTCTCTCTCTCTCTAAGCTCTCTCTAAGAAAGAAGTAAAGAGTCAGTAGTCAGAAGAAGTAGAGAGTCAGAGAGATTGTTGAAAGAGCCAGTGTTAGAGTTTTGAGAGATAGTTAAAGCCGAAGAATAAAAAAACCTTCTTTCATCTTCATTCTGCCTCCGAGTTTTTCTCCTGCGGCGTTGTGGCTGGACGTCAGGCAGCTACAGTGTGGAAATGTGAGCAGCTATTATAACACAAAAGTTCTTTCTGATTTGAATATTCACATCTGATTAAAATGCACATAAATTCAAATACCTCTTATAGTTCTGATGTGAAGCTCATTGGGAAGCAGATTAGCCCAAGCTTTGTAGAAAAAAGGTTCAGATCCTGATCACTTTATTAACTGATGGCCTTGGTCAAGCTATAGTTTTTTCTCACTGTAGCATAAGAAAGTCACCAAAAATCTGTGAGGCTTCAATGACATAATCTGTGAATAGGATTTAGCCCAGGGCATTTTTTTGGGGGGTGGGGGTGTACTGGGATTGAACCCAGGGATGCTTTACCACTGAGCCACATCCCCAGCCCTTTTTTATATTTTATTTAGAGACAGGGTCTCACTGAGTTGCTTAGGGCTTTGCTAAGTTGCTGAGGCTGGCCTTAAATTCATGATCCTCCTCCCTCGGCCTCTTGAGTCACTGGGATTAAAGGTGTGTGCCACTGTGCCTGGCAGCCCAAGGCATCTTGGCCCAAACTAGTGCTCTATCACATTAGCTACTTTTTATTACTATGAACCTCTGATCTTTGAATTCTTCTCTAATAAAATTGGAACACTAAAAACTACTTCATAAAGCACCCAATGGAATAAAATATGCAAAACCCTATTTCAACAACATCTGACTCCAGGAAAGGCTCAGTACACAGGAGGAGCTAACTGACACAGAATATTATAGCCAGGGACATCACTGATGTCACTGTAACTGCAGTTAGACATGAAGACAGAAAATGGTTCACATTTTATAGGTTAGATTTACAATCACACTCTTAGACCACAAAGCAATTTTTTTTTTCTCTAGTGAATAACATACACTCCAATGACTTAACACAGTTACCCTTTCCTCCTCCACTTTACACGAAAATAAATGCTGCTTCACCTTCTTCAGAATCCAATCTATCTGCATGGACAGAAAACAAATGATGTAGATTATTGGAGTTAGTGGCTGCTACCTCCCTGGGTTTCTGTTGCTGAATTAAAAATCTATAATCATCATCAAGGATGAAAACCAAAGCAAAGCCAAGATGATTAAGATCACTTCCAAGAAGAGGAGACAGATTAAACTGAATTTTATATCCAATTCAGTAAAATGGGGAAAAAATGGAAGACACTCCTAGTTAATGGCTGAAAAATTCCAGAAAAATAAGGATTATGTCTTTTTTTTTTTTTTTTTTTTTTTTTTTTTTTTTGGTACTAGGGATTGAACTCAGAGGCACTCAACCACTGGGCCACATCCCCAGTCCTTTTTTTGTATTTTACTAGAGACAGGGTCTCATTGAGTTGCTAAGTGCCTAGCCATTGCTGAGGCTGGCTTTGAACTCACAATCCTCCTGCCTCAGCCTCCCAAGTGCAGGGATTACAGGCGTGCGTCATGACATGCCCGTCATGTCTCTATTCTTTACATCACTACCTTCACTGCCTTAATCCAGTGAAGGAACTCAAATGTGTTTCATTGAATGAGTAAATGAAAATACAACTTTCCCACTGTGTATGGCATGCTGAATGAGATTGATTCTCAAATTTGTCGGCCTTCCTGCTTTTTTCAGAGTCCATTCCTGTGACTACATGTAATATCCCAAGAATGAAGAGGTATTCTTTTGGTAATGGATTCTGAGGAATTATAAAAGTTGATAATTATTCAGGAGCTGGACACAGTGGTGTTCACCTGTAATACCAGTTACTCAGGAGACTTAAGTGGAGAGAATGCCTTGAGTCCATGAGGCAGAGGCCAGCCTGGACAACTCAGCAAGACCTTGCCTCCAAAAAAGGTAGGAGAAGAAGGAGAGGAAAAGGAAGAAGGCATAAATCACTCAAGGAGATGCTAAAGGGTAGATCATAAACTGTCTTGTCTCAGATGGTGGTTTCTAACATAACTGTGTGTCAGAATCAATTGAGCAGTGTTTCTAACTACCTAAGCACAGGCCCCAGCCCAGATTTATTGATTCAGAATCCTAAATGATTCTGAGGCACAATTCTAGTTTAGAACTGCTGTTTTAGAGCCTTAGAAGTTGCCAGAGACGTGGGATTAACAATTGGTATGAGTGCCAAGACTCTTCTGCACCCAGGTTAGAAAACACGAATCTATTACTGGGCCCTTACTCACCAAGCCTGTACTCAATCAAAATCCTACTTCATTTTTTTTTTAATTGAAGTAAAGCATACATAATCAAACTTTATCATTTTAATCATTTTTAATGGATAGCACTGTGGTATAAAGTCATTTGCATCTTATATAACCATTATAACTCTCCATCTATAGAACTTGGTCATCCTCTCCAACTGAAACCTGTTAAATACAAATTCTCTATTTCTCTCTTCCTGCAGCCCCCACAACCACCATTCCTCTTTCTGACTCTTCTAGGTAGCTCATGTAAATGGAATTGTGTAGTATTTGTCCTCTTATGATGGCGTATTTCACTTGGTGTATGTCTTTTTTTTAAATATTTATTTTATTTGCTTTAGTTGTACACAATCCGTTTTTATGCGGTGCTGAGGATCGAACCTGGGCCGCGCACGTGGGAGGCGAGTGCTCTGCCGCTGAGCCACAACCCCAGCCCAGGTGTATGTCTTTAAGATTCATCCACCCAGCATGTTATCAGAATTTATTTTCTCTTTATTCATTCTTTCATCGATAAGTTGTTTACAACTTTTGATTACTGTGAATGCTGCTGCTATGAATATGGACGCACAAACATCTTTTAATTCCTGCTTTCACTTCCTTTTTTAAAAAAATTTTTTTTAGTTGTAGATGGACACAATATCTTTATTTACTTATTCTTATGTGGTGCTGAGGGTCGAACCCAGCGTCTTACATGTGCAAGGTAGGCGCTCTACCACTGAGTTACAGCCCCAGCCCCCTACTGCTTTCACTTCTTTGGGGCATATATCCAGAAGTGGAATTACTGGATCATATGATAATTCTTTGTTTAATGTTTTGAAGAAGCCAGGTGTGGTGGTGCATGCCTGTGATTCCAGCAACTCAGGAGGCTGAGGTGGGAGGATCTCAAGTTCTAGGTTAGCCTCAGCAACTAAGTGAGGCCCTAAGCAACTTAGTGAGACCCCTTCTCAAAATAAAAAATAAGAAAAGGGGTGGGGATGTGGATCAGTGTTAAAGTGCCTCTGGGTTCCATCCCAGTACCCAAAATAAATTTTTTTGAAGATGCAACCATTTTACATTACCACTGGCAAAATAAAAGGGCTCTAATTTCTCCACATCCTTGTAAACATTTGCTATTTTCTGCTTTTTCGATAGCAGCCATCCCAAGGAGCATACCAGAGTCCCTTCTTAACTCAGTGTACAGTCTGCACGGTGACATGGGACAGCCATGTCCAGTTAAGCCCAAGACTGAGATATTATGAAGTATAAATGTGCATTTACACATCTGATAGTCTGATTTTTAAAGTTTTTGTTGTTTAACTTTATGATTGTTTAATTAAAATTATTAATCCATGTATATACATATATGTTTACATACATATACATAAAGTTAGTTTATGACATTTTTTAAATATATATTTTTTAGTTGTTGATAGACCTTTATTTATTTACATGAGGTGCTGAGAATCAAACCCAGTGCCCCACACATGCCAGGCAAGTGCACTACCATTGAGCCATGGCCCCAGCCCAGTTTATGACTTTTTAAAATAAAACATTAAAACATATCCATTAATATGGTACTGGTTATATCAACTGTAGCAGATCCATGCAACTGTAAAAAGAAGAGAGAAGCACTTTAGGTACTGACATGAAAGATTGCCAAGATATATCAGATGAAAATAGATATTATATGATGTCATTGTTGTAAAAGTAGGGGAGATAGAATATAGAAATATATAATATTTGCTTGCATGTGGATGAAATATCCCTTAAACTTTTAAGTATAGTAGTGCTTTGAAGGAGCCTATAATCAAGGAGATAGCTAAAGATTGCGGTTAGCTGAGAGCCATAAAAGATGTTCTAGTTTCCACCTGATATTAATACATTATTCAAAGAATCTTTGTATGCCCGTGAACACTGCGTGACGCACCTGTAAGCTTGAGCTGTAAGCACGTGTCCTTGTTAAAGCTATATGTATATAACTGGGTGAGGTTCATTAGTGTGTGTGGGGAAGAAGAAGGTGGTGGTTGGAGTTAGAGCATTTGGAGTGATTGTTGGAGCTGGAGAGAGAAGAAGAATAAAAGACCTTTTTTCATTTTCATCCTGCCTCCGAATTTTCCTGTGGCGTTCGCTGCTCCAAGTGACTTCCGCTTCAGGCAGCGACAGGTGGTGGCCTGTACGGGGAATTCGGCGGCAAGGTAAGAAAAAAGAAAATTTAAAAAGATGGGAGCAAATATAACAAAAACTCGGTTTATAAAAGCCATGAATGAAATTTTTGATATTGAGAACTCAGATAGTGAGAAAAGTGAACAAGAAAGCATATCCTCTGATTCAGTTGAGACCAGCAAGGAGAGTAGGAATGTAAATTCAAAAGTAAGATCTGCAAAAGCCATCAGAAGCTTAATAAAATTAGCTGAGGAGTATGTACTCTCCTTAGAAACTGAAACTCAGGATACTAGTGAAAGTAATAATAGTAACAAGGAGCCAAACCATGAAAGTACGGTCTCCTCTACTGAGCCGGTTAGGAATTATGAAGCTAGTAGTGAAGAGGAATCAAAAAGCGATTTGGAGAACACAGTCTCCAATAAAAAGAACAAAAAGAAATTAAAAAAGAGAAAAGACCGTCAAATAGAGGAACCACTAGTGCCCTCTGCTCCTTCATGGATAGAATCCCTAACAGAAACAATAAAGAGTATTGATCAGAGTGTACGTGCCCTTGAGGTAGAAATTGGCGGTCTTTCTGAGCGCTTATATGCTCTCGAACAACATAGACCGCAGGAGCACCTAGAACTGCCAGTATTTCAAAATGAACAGGGACAAAGATATCACGAGTCCCTAGACTTTAAAACAATAAAGAATTTTAAAGAGGCGGTAATGACCTATGGGCCTCAAGCTCCGTTCACATTAAGTATGATAGAGTCACTTAACACCCTAACCTTAGCCCCCTCAGATTGGAAAAGTCTATGCAGAGCGGTACTAAGTGGGGGACAATACCTAATCTGGAAAACTCAATTCCAGGAACTTTGTTCAGAAATAGCAAAGAGAAATGCTGCAGCAGGTTTCCCTCAACGCAATATAGATATGCTCACAGGGGAGGGTCAGTTCGCCGAACTACAAAATCAGCTACAATACGATCCAGGTGTGTATGCCCAGATACACACTGCAGCTGTGAAAGCCTGGAAGACAATCTCAGGCACAGGGGATCTGCAAGGCAGCCTATCAAAAGTTATACAAGGGCCTAACGAACCTTACGCTGATTTTGTAGATAGGCTCTTAAAAACAACATCTAGAGTTTTTGGAGAAGTTGAGCAAGCTATGCCCCTAGTTATCCAATTAGCATACGAGAACGCTAATAAATATTGCCAGGATGCAATAAGGCCGTGGAGAAGTAAAAAAGACTTATCAATTTATATCAGACTGTGCAAAGACATTAACGAGGCTGTTATCACAGGCAACATAATTGCTGCAGTGATGAAAAATTCCTCCCCTCAAAATTCCCAAAGGATTCAACCTAGAACAGGATATTCCAGACAAAATTATTATAATCAACCAAGATATGCTAAGCAATATCCCCCAAGGGTAATAAAATCAAATTCATACCGTGCTCTAGGCCGATGCCCCAGGTGCAAAAAGGGTATACATTGGGCCAATCAATGCCATTCTAGATATGATATATATGGAAATGATTTATCAAGGATTTCAAAAAACGGGGCACGGGGCCCAATGCCCCGGGGCCCACAAATGTACGAGGCACTAGAGGAGGAAGGCCCTCAGATTCAAATGATTCCTCGTCACAGTCCCTCCTACCCATTAACTCCCTTATCAGAGGGACAAGAGGAAGTGCAGGATTAGATCTCTGTTCTACTGCCCGGATGGTCCTGACACCTGAAATGGGGGTTCAGCTGATTCCTACGGGAATCAGGGGACCTCTCCCTTCAGGAACTGTGGGACTAATCCTTGGGCGTAGTTCCAAAAGTTTATTAGGCTTTAATGTTATACCAGGGGTTATTGATTCAGATTATAATGGAGAGATTAAAATAATGCTAAGTACACACAGGGGCATCATCTCCGTAAATCAAGGAGACAGAATCGCACAGCTGCTCCTCATTCCCAGTCTCCATAATTCTTTTAAAAGCATGCCACAAAATAGAAATAGCAGAGCATTCGGTTCCACTGGTTCAGGACCTATGGCTTTCTGGGTCCAGGACTGTTCACGGAGGCCTATGTGCAAATTAAAAATTCAAGGTATAGAGATGGAGGGGCTGATTGATACAGGAGCTGACTCTTCCATCATAAATCTACAACAATGGCCTAAGCACTGGCCTCTACAGAAAGCCTCAACCAGTTTAAGAGGCTTGGGATACAGTAATACCCCAGCTCAAAGTGCTGTAATCTTAAATTGGCAAGACAATGAAGGCCATACAGGAACATTCAAACCCTATGTTTTAAACAGCTTGCCAGTTACCCTATGGGGAAGAGATATCTTACATCAAATGGGGCTACACCTAGCGACCAAGCCTGCAGGTGTTAAGAATAAAAATCCTAATCATAATAAAAAAGGCAAAGGGCATTTTTTCTAGGGGCCACTGAGAAAACAATTTTAAAAATACCATGGCTCTCTAATAAGCCAGTTTGGGTCCCTCAGTGGCCCCTATCCAAAGAAAAATTGCAAGCGGCCCATCAATTAGTTAAAGAACAATTAGAAGCAGGACACATAGAGCCTTCCACCTCTCCCTGGAATTCTCCCATATTTGTAATTAAGAAAAAATCAGGAAAATGGAGACTATTACAAGATCTAAGACAAATTAACAAAACAATGCAAATTATGGGCCCTACTCAACCTGGACTTCCTAATCCTGTAGCTATTCCAAAAAACTATTACCTTATAACCCTTGATATAAAGGACTGTTTCTTTTCCATTCCCCTACATCCTCTGGATGCCCCCAGGTTTGCTTTTTCAATTCCTTCTATTAATAATAATGGCCCTGATAAAAGATATCAATGGAAAGTATTGCCGCAGGGAATGGCAAATAGCCCTACACTGTGCCAACTATATGTGGACAGAGCTATACAGCCCATTAAAAACAAATATCAAGACCTCATGTGTCTACACTACATGGACGATGTTTTATTAGCTCACCCTAATCAACAAATCTTATTTAATATATTTAGTGAAATAACAAAAAATCTAAAAAAATATGGATTATATATAGCAGAAGAAAAAGTTCAAAACAGATCACCTATACTATATTTAGGCTTTAAAATCATGGATACTTTTGTTAAACCCCCCAAAATTCTAATAAGTAAAGAACATTTGACCACCCTCAATGATTTCCAAAAATTACTGGGTGACATTAATTGGCTTCGCCCTACACTAAGCCTCACTACTGGACAATTAAAACCCTTATTTGACATCCTTCGTGGGAACCCTGACCCATCCTCACCTCGAACATTAACTCCTGAGGCCAGGAGAGCTCTAAAATTAGTAGAAGAGGCCATTGAAAGATCCCATTGCGATAGATTTGATTTTGCACAACCACTAATATTGATTATCATTCCTTCACAATATACTCCAACAGGAGTATTTTGGCAACAGGGACCTATATTATGGATACATTTGCCTGTCTCTCCTAAAAGTACAATTGAGTCTTATACCTCCATGGTGGCTAAACTTATTCTTCAAGGACTTAAAACCTCTACTAAAATATTTGGAATTCATCCCGCTACTATTATTACTCCTTATTCATCATCACAGGTTGAATATTTGTGCTTCAATGATAATGATTGGGCTATAGCTAGATGCTCTACTTCTGCAAATTTTGACAATCATATTCCTAAATCTCCTATACTGTCCTTTTGTATCAATCATCCTATCATATTCCCACAGGTAATAAAAAATCAACCCATTCCTAAAGCATTTAATGTATTTACAGATGGATCCTCTAATGGTACTGCTGCAGTAGTCACTCAAAATGAAAAAATGATTCATATCACTAATCAAAAATCAGCTCAATTAGTGGAACTCGAAGCTATAATAATAGCTCTGGAAAATTTTAAAGAACAGCCTATGAATATTTTTTCAGACAGCCATTATATTGTACATGCTGTCCCAAAATTGGAGCTAGCAGGTCCAATAGCACCACATACTCCAGCTTTTAAATTGTTTTCTCAAATCCAAAATCTCCTATGGCAACGAAAAGAACCTTTATTTATAGGTCACATAAGAGCTCACACTAATCTGCCTGGTCCTCTCCATGAAGGTAATCAAAAAGCTGACGCCCTCACTAAAACAATATTTATATTTACTACAGTACAACAAGCTACTTTATTTCATTCCCAGTTCCACGTTAACAGCACTACCTTAAGACAAAAATTTAAAATCACAAAAGAACACGCTCGTAGAATTGTAAAAGAATGTCCATCTTGTGTAACACTTTTGCCCAATCCACATTATGGGGTTAATCCACGAGGTTTGATGCCCAATCATTTGTGGCAGATGGATGTCACACATGAGCCAAGTTTTGGAAAATTACGATTTATTCATGTCACCATAGATACATGCTCAGGCATGATTTTTGCTTCTTTACATTCCGGAGAAAAAGTTAAAGATACTATATCTCATTGTCTGCAAGCTTTTGCTGCATTGGGCATCCCCAAAATGCTTAAAACAGATAATGGCCCTGCATATACATCCACATCCTTCAAACAATTTTGTACAAAGTTCAATATTATCCACAAAACAGGTATCGCTTATAATCCTCAGGGACAAGGAATAATTGAAAGAGCAAATCGGACACTTAAAAATATGTTACTAAAGCAAAAAGATGGAAACTGGAAAAATCCTAAGGACAGATTGGCAGTTGCCCTGTTTACCCTAAATTTCTTAACTTTAGATTCTAATGGACATTCGGCTGGAGATAGACACTGGAACCCACACCAACAACATAAACCTTTGGTTTACTGGAAGGATGTTCTCTCAGGTACATGGAAGGGTCCAGACCCAGTATTAATTTGGGGGAGAGGATCTGTTTGTGTTTTTCCAAAGCACGAATCCTCTCCAATATGTATACCATCTAGATTGATAAAGCAGGTACAAAGTCAAAAGGATCAAGACGAAGTTATTGAGGAGTCTAGATTGAATAAACAAGTACAAAATCAAGAGGACCAAAATGAAGGTATGGAGTGATTCCCTTAAAAGAGTCCTCCATTAAATTTACAACTTAAATTTCATTCTTCCCGGCCGGGACAAGAAGATCTCTCTTCAGTGTATACACAATTGTAATTTTTTTTTTCTCTTTTATATATGTCTTTATGTCTGTGCATTTGTCTAAATTTCATGTTAATGTGATGTCACAAATATGTTTATATGTGCGTCTGTCTAGTGTGACGTCACAAATAATTAAGCGCTTAAAAAAAAAAAAAAAGTAGATAGATATAGATCCAAATAACAAATAACGTTAATTTATTTAAGCTTAGAATATTCTAATTTGATAATCAATAGATAGATAGATAAATAGATATTTATATAAGTTCAGAATATTTTAATTAGATAATCAATTATAATGATAATCAATTTTGATTTATAGTTGTCTCCGGGACTTCTCTTCAGCTGTGAATATGTTTAATGTTGTATAACCTGATATTTTGGTGTTCCGACAGAGGATCATTTATTTGTTATTAACTTCATTTGTTTAATAGCTGATTAATTTGAATTATTTCAACAGGTATAGGATTGCTGTGTATATAGAGACTCGAGGATTCCAGCTAACAAATTATTTTTCCAAAATGCCTTTAGCTTTTCTTTATCTTTAATGCAGTAAACACCCTCAGTTTCTCTTTGATTATTTCTGAATGTGATATTTTGCCAGCTTATGTTTGTGGGAGCTTAAGCAGCAATGTGTGTGAGCAGAGATCAACTTTTATTTTCTACTCTAATAATTCTTTTTTTAGTTTGACAGCTCACCTTTTGATCTCAGTGCTGGAATAGCACTGCCTTTCCCTTAATAATGGATGCTTGAGTTTTTAGGTAGCGGGCCTTGAAGATTTGCCGGTGGAAATGTCTAGACATAAAAAAGACGGCTGCTGCTACAACTGCAGGGACCTCGGTCGCTGCAAGCATCCCTGCTGCTCAAGCATCAACAACCTAACCAGCAGTGTGGCCTCTGCTCTGCATGCATGGGGCCTCCTGAATCTATGTGTTATAACTTATGGACATTTTGATTTTCCATTATTTTGGGACATTACGGGACAATGCCTTGCGGGTATTTGTCTAAGAGAACTCAGTGCGTTACTTGATGAAACTAAGGGCAGCTGATTCGCTTAAAGAACTTGATACAATATGGAAACTTGGCTCGTCAGCAGTAGGCTTACCGCCTTAAAGCCGCAGCATCTCCTAAAAATTGGACGGCTGTTAGTCAACACACAGTCGATCCTGAAGGGCTCTATTGGATGGCTGGTTAGCCTATGACGGGTAAGATCCCCAGAAGGGGACAACCTAAGACACGGCACAGTCGCACGGGACAGTCTAATGTGGCCGGCATGTCAACCTAAGCCAGGAGTCAGGACAGCCTAGACTCCCATGACGGGTAAGAATGTCGGTTGCACATGGACGTCCTAGAACATCCCCTCTTTTAAAACTAAAAGGGGGAAATGAAGGAGCCTATAATCAAGGAGATAGCTAAAGATTGCGGTTAGCTGAGAGCCATAAAAGATGTTCTAGTTTCCACCTGATATTAATACATTATTCAAAGAATCTTTGTATGCCCGTGGTGAACACTGCGTGACGCACCTGTAAGCTTGAGCTGTAAGCACGTGTCCTTGTTAAAGCTATATGTATATAACTGGGTGAGGTTCGTTAGTGTGTGTGGGGAAGAAGAAGGTGGTGGTTGGAGTTAGAGCATTTGGAGTGATTGTTGGAGCTGGAGAGAGAAGAAGAATAAAAGACCTTTTTTCATTTTCATCCTGCCTCCGAATTTTCCTGTGGCGTTCGCTGCTCCAAGCGACTTCCGCTTCAGGCAGCGACAGTGCTTAGGTAAGGGAACTTAGATATGAGAGCTGGGATGGGAGAGTAATTTCTGTTTTATCTATCCTTTATATTTTTCATTAAAATTTCAACCATGGAAATACATTCAATCATCTTTCCAATATGCCTTCCTGAGCTGAATTGTCCAGAAGGCTGCCAGCGCTTTCCCAGACTCTGTTGGAGTTGGGAGTGAGAATAATGTTCTGCACACTGGATGTACTCTGATGAGAAATGGAGTGGAATATGGAGGTGGGTGAGTACCATCTTCCTGCTGCACAGCCAGCAAGAGTTTGAGAAGCAACTGCTGTGTGGGTATGGCAGCTGGACTCCTTGTGCCAGTGTCCAGTGCCCAGCCTCCTGGGTGCTGCTGTGAGGCAGTAATGGTGGTTACAGTTACTTCCTAATTGGACTTGCTGATCCCTGGGTTGTAGCACTAGTGCTGTTTTTCGTCTCAGTTGCTCCCCCAGCAGACTCCGTACTCCCGGAGTTTCTGCTTAAGGTACAGGTTATAGCTCCCCTGGCAGGTTGGTGCTGGAGGTTGCTAGGACTTTCTGGAAGGCGTTCCTGGACACCCACCAGGAGAGTCCACACCTCTCATCCTTCCAAAAGATTCTGCAAGCATTCAGTTTCTTATATACAGCCCTGTTTGCTTAAAAGACATACAGTGGTTTCTAGTTCCTGCAAGGACTCTACTAAAATTATATACTAAAAATTTAAATATAAAATGAATGTCATCCCTAAGAAAAACTTTAATTCTCATAAAAGATTTCTTGAGTAGTGCATACATGTTTGGTCTGTATTTTTTTTTTGTTTGTTTTTGTTTTTTGGTACTGGGGATTGAACTCAGGGGCACTTGACCACTGGGCCACATCTCCAGCCCTTTTTTGTATTTTATTAGAGACAGGGTCTCACTGAGTTACGTGCCTCGCCATTGCTGAGGCTGGCTTTGAACTTGCGATCCTCCTGCCTCAGCCTCCCAAAGTGCTGGGATTACAGGCGTGCGCCACCGCGCCCGGCTTGGTCTGTATTTTTAAAATTCTTATTATCTTGGTAAATCATCAATGAGTACATATTGGCTTAACAATAGATGAGGTAATTTAATACGTTATCAGATTAGAAATAAATGCCTATGTGAATGAGAAGTTTTGTTTGTGTACATGTGCATATGTGTAGAGACAGACACAATCTGTTTCTAATAAAGTGCTAGAAGCAGAAGAAAAGTAGAATATTTCTTATTCTTTGTTTTTATTTAACTCAAAATAGCTAGTAACATAAAAACATTTAAAAATATCTCCAATACTTGACAATCCAGTTATTTTTGGTTGATGACACTTGATTACTTAGTTTTTGCTTATTTCCAACATGTAATAACATAATTTACCACAAAACATTTTAAAAGCCCTTGCTGGCTTTAAACTTGTATATTTAGATCCTAATCAAAAACCATGATGTAGTTATTAGTTTTGATCTTGAATATTTTTATCCCACACAGAAATTTATTAACGCTAATAACCACAACTAGGCTAGCTATTAATTAGTTTTCAATAAATGCCCATATACAGCACATACATACAGGTAGCACATATGCTTTTATCCTTTGCTACTCAAAATATGAATGTACGATGTACAGTGGAGTTATGTCAGGAACACATTTAACTGACTACAGGAGGTCAGTGAAGAGGAACCCGCACGGAAAATAACAGGAAGACCTGTGACAATGCCACTAACTGGAATGCATGCCCCCAAGTGAAGCTGGACCAGTACTGTACTTCTGCTCTTGCTTTAGTCACTGTTCACATCTGCCTCTTACCCAGCAAGCATCTTGTAGGGCTCAGTGTGATTCTAGTGTTTAAAAAGAATATGCTTTCTATACACAATTGCCCCCAAACCACCACCATCAATGAAATTTTGTCTTCAAAGGAACACACTTTTTTTTTTTTTTTTTTTTTTTTTTTTTTTTTTTTTGTGCTACCGAGGATTGAACTCAGGGGCACTCAACCACTGGGTCACATCCCTAGCCCTTTTTTGTATTTTTATTAGAGACAGGGTCTCACTGAGTTGCTAAGTGCCTCGCCATTGCTGAGGCTGGCTTTGAACTCATGATCCTCCTGCCTCAGCCTCCCAAAGTGCTGGGATTACAGGTGTGCGCCACCGCGCCCGGCTTCAAAGGAACACTCTTATCTTCCAACACTGGAGAAGAGACTTGATGGGGTGGGTGTACAGACTTCCAATATGGTACCTTTCTAAAGGGCTTTCAAGGGTAGTCCTAACATGCCATTTCCTCTTATGCACTGCTGTAGAAGTTCGCTCCTGGGACAGGATGTAACTCCACTGTAATATAAATTAAGATGCCATGATTTTCAAATGTCATAACACTGTCAATAAAACTTAATTTCCAGTTTGGTTCCTTCTTCACAGCGCAGTGTGTTTCTGTGACGCTCTACGGGTGCCAGCACTTCAGAATGTACAGTCACTGGCCAAGAAAATTGCAGGGTGAAAAGATTAGTGTGTCATGAGATCTGAACAAAAATCCACCAAAGCTGATCAGTCTCAGGATGATTCAGGATATGATGTTCAATTAGTAAATGGTGCGACTGAAGCAGAGAGTAACTTCCGCAACACTCTGTGCTCCCAGGAATCTACCATGACCTCCTTTTCATGGGTTTCTAAGTTGGCAGCTACTTCTACTTCTTAAAACACTCAGCCTCAACCTGACCACCACCCTGGTTCAGTTTCTATTTTTAAAAGCACCATTCTAATGGAAACGTCCCTGCCCTGAATTAAGCTGGGACTGTGGATTTTACCACTAGCTAGAGCTGTTATGCCACAGAGTTTAGGTTAATTTGGTAGATATCGATTTCCTTGACTATGACTTTGAAAACTTGCTTCAGTTTCTTTGAGCCATGTAGTATTTCTACCTGGGCTGCAGATGAGGATAAAATATCCCATGGAGAACTCCTTCAATAACCACATTTGGAAAATCTGAAAAACAAAAGGAAAACGGCTTTTCTTATGTGCATCAATAAAATATAATTGCATTTGCAGAACTTAGCAAGGGAAGGCCACCACAACCCAGGAGTCTGCAGCATCATGCACTTTGCGCTGGTTCAGGATGTGCTATCACTCATGCTGCTTCAGCCGGAAGCCACTTTCGCGTACCACCAGACGCTGCAGGAATGTGCGGCCAGATTTGTAGCTTATTGATTTAAGGGATGTTCTAATGGTTAATGCTGCTAGGCCCCAGCTCTTTATCTGAATGTTTTCTCACAAGGAAGATGGATTACTCTGGCAATTCAATTTCTAACAAAATCTCAATATACTTGAAGGAATTCCAAGATTTCTACTGGGAATACTTCGCTACAGTTTTTCCATTGTGGTTTACAGCAGCATTTAGTCCAAGTTGTCTTGAGTGTGCTTGTTCTATTACACAAGTTTCTAGAGAGCAGCAAGATGGGGGCTTTCTTATCAACCCAAGAAGGCAAATATCTGACAATAGCCATCCTGTCAAACTTGAAAAATCAGCCACTCTTTTTTGTATGATATATAAAGGAGACCTAGAGGCACACTGTATGGTGTACCAAATTCCAGTTATCATTGCAGGTGAAACACGAATGGGTTGCTTGAGAGGAAATCAATCTGTCTTATGCTTTAGATGCTTAAGTTCTAAATTTCAATCTGTACATAATTATATCCAGAAACTATGCTATAACCCTGCACTTGAACTGTAAAGAAGTTAAGTGGACTGAGACAAAGAAATAATGTCTATTTATTAATACATAATTAATGTTTACTGACTAATGCTCTATAGAGTGCCTATTACCTAAAGCTATGTACCAGGAGACTGGGCTTCATCAGGGAAGGAAGACTCTCAGGCAAGGACGAGACAGAGGAAGTTGAGGCAGAGAAAATTAATGGGTAAGTCTGCAGCAGGAGTGGGCCTGAAGGTTCAGAGATCTAAAGGAAAGACAGGCAGGAAGGGGAGCTGGCATGAGGAGGCCAGATGGCAGAGAGTGCCAAGTCATGTCTGGGAAGAATTGACAGCAATTCTGCCGTTATCTGAAATATAATGAGAAGCTATTGAGGGATTTTAAGCAGAGTGAGACAAGATCAAATTGTGTTTTGAAAAAATGACTTTGGCTGCCCCTCAGAGAATGAACTGAAGCTAGTTCAAAGCAGACATAAGGAGATCAGCTCAGTTTCTGGAGGATCATGGTGTATGATACAGGAAAGTGGCTGGATTCTAGAGAATGAAGGAAATGACCTGGTGATGAATTAGATGTGAGCAGTGAGCAAAAGAGAGAAAGAAGTCAGGGATATGTCTGGGTTTCTGGCTTGTGTAACCAGAGGGTGGTGGGAGACCAGAGAGAGTGTGGCTGATCATAAGTAAATAATTGTCCCTGCCCATGCAATGGAATTTATATGCTAGATGCAGAGGCAAGCAAATGAACAAATAAAATACATTTTAAAATGTATCTCTAATATAAAAATATTAGAAATACTAATAGCAAAAACAGAGCTACTGATTAATTTTCAATAAAATGCCCAAATGGCACATACACATACAAATGGCACATGTGCCTTTATCCTTTGCCGTTCCAAATCTAAAAGTTTACTTGAAGATCCATGAAGATACATCATACATATATTTAGCTTAAATACATTCAACTAAGTTCATCAAAAAGACAAAAAAAAAAAAAAAAAGAGAGAGAGAGAGAGAGAAAAACAACACTAAATACTATGAGTAGTCTTTAGCATCATTAATATGCCAGGCAGTAGCTCAAAGACAAGGAGAAAGCACAGCAGGGCAGCTGATGAAGCTGGGGATGGAGAGAGGGGAAGGTTTCATGTGAAGGGGCCCTCTGAGGACAGACCTGGATGAAGTGGCAGGAGCCAGCCATCAGGGTGTGCAGGAGCCAGCATTCCCAGCAAAGGGAACAGCAAGGGCTAAGGTCTTGTACTTAAACTTACTGTCAACCCACAGCTGAAAATGTGTGAGACACTGGGGACTTAGAAGGTGAATGTGGGTGGTGGTGGTGGTGGGAGAGGCAGGATAGGTGGTTTGTGACTATTACTCAAGGATGCAAATGGGATACTCTGATAAAAAGTGAATGGTGGTGGCGCACGCCTATAATCCCAGCGGTTTGGGAGGTTGAGGCAGAAGGATCGCGAGTTCAAAGCCAGCCTCAGCAAAAGCAAGGTGCTAAGCAACTCATTGAGACCCTGTCTCTAAATAAAATACAAAATAGGGCTGGGGATGTGGCTCAGGGGTTGAGTGCCCTGAGTTCAATCCCTGTACTACCCAAAACCCCAAGTGAATGGGATGGAGGTATTTTATAACAAGGTTGAGTATACCAACTTGTGATCCGTGGCCCTCTTTCTTTTTCATTTGTTCTACTCTACTTCAACTCTGGGTTTTGGCTTCACCATACACATGATAAAATGTCTGTTGATTTGTTTGCCACCCCAATGGCATATAAGATCCATGGCATAGGCAGAGTTGTTACTTACTTTTATGTCAGTAATTTGAGAGTACACAGCATGTAGTAATAGCTGGTACTTATTGTGTGCCAAACACAGGTCTGTGTACTTTGTTTCATCCATCAGTATTAATACAATATCCATTATTGCTTAAAGTACTCAGAAAACTGTCCTAATCCTTGATTCCCACTGAGAAGCAATGAGAAGAAATATAATTTGGGGTAAGGTTTGTTGTTATTTTTGTTGGCTTTCATTTACTTGATAAACATTTACTGTGAACTAAAAATAAAAGAAGATGAAAGAGTGGAGGAAGGACTCCAGCAGGCAACTTTAGAGAGCATACTGCCAAAGGCCTCTGAAGCTATGATGTTCATCAAAAGGCCTGGGAGATAAGGGGGAACAGGCATGTGAGCAGACCAGAAGACTGAAGGAGGAGGCGGCATCAGGTGCTCTGTCGGGGAAAGGTTAGCACATTTGATGCCCAGAAGCATTTCCAGGATGGAGGAGACAGAGTGTGTAACAAGGTCTCAGGAGACCCATAGACTAGGGCAGACTACAGGGGCCTTGCAAAGCAGAGCCAGAGTCTGTGTTGGATGTAAATACAGTATCATGCCTCAGTTGCACACATGGGGTAAACAAGGCCATGAGCAAAGAGAAGATTACTCAAAAGAAAGCATAGTGAGAAGAAAAGCCCATTACAGCCTCCATCGAGCTGCCAGAGGTCTGAAGAAAAGCAGAAAGCCGAGGGGAGACAGTGTTTGATGGAAAGAACATGGAACATCTAAAGCTGATGAAAAGCCAAGCAAGATGAAGAATGAAAATTGTCCAGAGAGTTTGGCCACACTCAGGTCACAAGGGACCTTGGAAAGAGTTGTTTAGAATTTCCTAGAAAAATCAAATGAAGACCAATAGGCATATGTTTTTCAATCTGTTATAGAGGGCACTCTTTTGGCTTCTGATGTTGAAAGCTATTAGCATGTTATGAGAAGATAATGTTCAAATATCAGACGCTCCTCTGGCTTTTTTGAGGGTCAGTGTATCTCCAAAGATATTTTCATATTCAGCGTGCTCTGGAATAACCTCAACATCTTGCTAAGAGGCATTATAATACAAGAATGTGATGCAAAGTAAAGTTTCTCTCCAAGTTAAGTGCGAAAGATTTGCAAGAACATGTCATGAGTATGACACCTTCTAAGGTAACAGGAATCTGATTTATGAAACTAAGTTGGCTAAAATCCAAGAAAATAAATGTGATGACTGACCCTCCCATACCTGGTTCCATCTAACCACTAAACCTATTCTTTCCATTTACTCTTCCAGAAGGTCCTTCCTATTCTTGGTTGTCAAGCCAGGTGTACAGCATATAGTAGGTGCTGCTTAATAACGAGAGGGTCATGAAGTAGCTTCCCTCTTCCATTAAGTATCCTGGCTTTTCTTGTCCCCAGTGATCATTCCATTCTCAATACTTATGCAGGAATTTCGGTCAGATGCATGCAATATATGAACATAAACAATACCTACAAAAAATACTTGCATGGTCATTTTTAAGATAATAATACTTTACAAAACACTCTCTATTTAATGTAGACTAGTTACATTACAAATATTTGCTGGGGATGGGGCCGTAGCTCAGTGGCTGGGTGCTTGCCTAGCATTTGTGAGGCACTGGATCCTCAACACCACGTAAAAATAAATAAATAAAATAAAGGTATTGTGTCCATCTACAACTAAAAATATATATAAAATAACATTTACTAAATATAACATTTAGCAGAACATCTACTAATATAACATGCATATTTGTTAAACATGGGAAGCAAGAACTTAAGAGAAGCAATATTTCTCACTGAAAAGATTTTGGAAAAAACAACAACAACAAAATATCACTGTGAGACTATTCTTTACATCAAAAGCAGATCTGACCAAGGTGCTGAGGGGTCACTCAACAGAGCAGGGCTATGTTCGGCCACCTTTCCTTCAGCTGACAGCCAAGTGGGTGATCTGAGGATAGGCTCCCTTGTTACAGACAGCAGTCCCCTTTCTCTTGCTGGCGATAAGGTTTTCTTGTCAGAAACAAGGGCTGCTTTCAATAGATCATTTATCTACTGCTATCTAGTTGGTGTGCTATCTAGTGACTGTCAGAAACAATGGCTGAAAATTCACTTTATGCAAAAAGTGCAGAAGGTGAACTCAGACAACAAGGGATACGCCCATCCACCCTCTGATACGGGGCAAGTCAAGACTTCCCTGAGTTCTAATTTTCTTGTTGGGCCAATGATACTACCTGCCCTGCCGATTCTGTAAGGATGCTAAGAAAATTAAATGAGTTAACGTCTCAGAAGGTACTCCTAGGGATCTGTGTAAGAGAACACTTTGAGAGGGACTCTGGGGAATTTGAATTTCATAGTACAGAGAAAGGATTTAGGCTAAAAGATTGATTACTGTTATACTTAAACCAATTAATTGCATTCAAAATTCAAAATTACAACTTTAAAAAATATATACTCAACCACCAAAGACGCTTCAATCTAAATGGGAATAGAGATACACACACACACACACACACACACACACACACACACACACAGCTTTTGGGAAGCATTTTTAAAAAGGGTGACAGCCTTGAATTTGAACCACCCATTGCATCTGGATAAAAACAAGCAGACACCCAAATAACACCACCAAAAATAAAAAAAAAAAATTAAAGACAATAAATATCTTTCCTCCTCATGCCTTCTTGTTCCAATTCAAAATAGCCTGGTAAGAAAGAAAAATTACGTTTCCTCCTAAAAGGCCGGCCCCAATTAAAATTCTAAATGTCTCTTACACCAAGAGCACTGGTTTATTGGCAGATTATTAAGCCCTGGACCAATGTCACTCTGTTAGACCTGTATTAAAAACGTGGTTTATGTGGCGCAGGGTCAGATCAGTAAAGAGCTGTTAGCAGATGACAGGTTTGATTACCGCTGGCTGCAGGCAAGACGTATGGATCCCTGAGGAACAGCAGCACCGGCTGGTGGGACAGTTTGCTGGAAAGGTCAAGAACAGGCATGTCAGCATCAGGGGACGACGGTAAACAGAAAACACTACAAACTAGCTTTGAGGGGATCAAACTGCTGTGTGGGGATGGCTCAGGGTTTATGTATCTTACGGTGTGGGTGAATAATAGCAAACAGAGAGAACGACCTGGCACCGCGCTCATCTGTTAAACATTTCTTTGTGGAGCCAGAAGCAGATACACAATCTACACAATGCATCATTGCTGAAAATTACATTCTTAAAAATCTTGTAACATGGTCACAGATAAAACAGTATTCTTATTACTTGTACAAAACAATGTAGGTCTTGCAATCCTTCACTCCTAATTATAACCGGTCACTTCTGTAACTCCCTATCAAATATTTATAATCTTAAAATCAACAAAGGCTTTCAAGAAAAACACACTTTAAACAATTATACCATGTGTAATTAGACATTTAACAAGACCACAGTCTTGTTCTTCCCCTGAATAACTCCTGCTTGACTCGTATGAGTTCTTACCTTGACTCGTCAGATTCTGTCTCATCAAAAGATCTAAATTTTTTTGTAAAATAAAAAGGAAAAGACCAAAGAAGCTGGGTTAGTGTTTATACCAACAAAGACAAAAGTGGCCAGTATTTTTAGATCACTAAATTGGGAGACATAAAAAAGTTGTGAGTTTGGAGTTTATACTGAGACACAGCATGGTTGATGACTCATCCTAAAGAATCCTAAGATCAGAGGATTCTTGGATTTCCCTTTTCCTGAAGATCCCTTGTGAAATCCCAAGGTTTTATAACTACTTTTGGGCTTGTGTAATGATGAGAAGATTTCACTGACTGTCATTGCTAATGTCACACACATATGAGCTTAACCTCCAATAAACACAGGCACACAGGTTGGACCTGAACACACCAATGACAGGTGATTTGATATGTGCGGTATATAATTCTGGTGCTGGGGCAAGGTGGCCCTGAGGAAGCAGTTCTGGTGAGGAGCTATGACAGGCATGTGCAGCTCCCACCCAGCAGACAGCTGGGGCTTACCAACACTTGGGGTGTGGTAGCTTGATCGTCATGCAATTGGTGTGGCTCCTTTCAGGTGGGCCTGGAGGCAGTGAAAAATGGGTAAAGCCCTTTCCCTGCTGACTCATTTCTCTGTAAATGCATTTGCTCTGATGGCCTTCTGAGGTTAGCTCAGGCCCATTCATGTGTCCACAAAGGGGCAAGTGGCTTGTTTCAAAATTAAATTCTGCAGGACAGCTTTTCTAAACTACTGGTGATATCAAGCTTCTTGTTCCTTGGGGGATATGGTTAAGGGTCTGCAACCCAGCCATTAGAAGTTCCCAAGGGAGAGGGAGCATTGAAGAAAGAACAGTGGAGAAAAAGGGTGTGGGCTGGAAGTCCTGGGCTCTACCAGTACAAAGCAAGATCTTGGGAAAGGCACTTAATTCCTGCATTTGTGTTGTACAACTGTAAAATTACAAATCATATCTTTAGAGCTTTAAAATGATATGAAGATGCACGCCAGGTGGATATGGGCTTGGTTCAAGCATCCACAAATTTATAATAAACTGTCCCTAAATGGCCCATCTGTATTTATAATTCCCATCATGTACCATCCCTCTATGCAACAGCATAATTTAAAAGGTCAATTTCTCACATCTAAAAGTGAGTTCCTAAGCCTTGGCCATCCGGCAGCAAGATGGGGATGAGGACTTGGAGGGAATTCCTCTGACTACAAGCAGGGGGCGAGCAAGTGCTGTCCCAACCAAAAGATTGGGTACAGCCAGTCTTCCCTTTGGGCACCACTCTGGGATTTTTGTTAGGCCAATCAATTACTGAAGAGTAACTTGAAGTATAAACCTTATATGTACACAACAGTTCTTACCCACAACTTTCTGCCTTTGGTAGAGAGGGCAAGTGTCTCACGTTTAGGAAATCAAGAAAGAGTTTGGGAAGTTCTTCATTTTCTAAAATGACAGCCTGTGAAAGCAGAAAACAGAATTAGAAACTGAAGTGAAGTTTGCTAGGCAATCAATCAAAGGAACTATATCAAAAAGTCATAACCGTCCATCAAAGTCCTTACCAGCAACATCCTCACAATCAATAGGAAGAGTGGTCCCCATTTTGCCCACCAAGAATTCAGGCTGACACATGTGCTATGCAGCACTGACAAATGCTGTAATTTATTCATTCAGCTGACATTCACAGAGCCCCTCCTGTGCTTCAGACATTGATCAAGGGACAAGGCAACCAACTGATCAAGGGACAATGCTACATATAGTCCCTGGCTTCATGGAGATTCTAATCTGGAGTGAATATTTCAAACCCTAAGCACATCAATAATCCTACCAAGAGATGTCATTAAATATTCCCTACTGAATGATAAGTGGTCTGATGTACACACACACACACACACACACACACACACACACACATATATATTTTCCACAAGAGATCACTACTATTTAGGAATATTGCAAATAGTTTTTCTAACTGGAAGATTTAGTCAAAACCCTCAGCCATCACCTGTTTTGCACTAGGATCAACTGACATTTATTGTCACATGGAGAGCTCCACTTAAAGAGTCAGTAACAACTTTACCCGCTAAGTGTAAATCAGTGTATATATTGGAAAAAAATCTATAGAGTTCTATCATTTAAAGAGCTCTGTTAAATAGCTGGCATAATGGCATAAGCATGTCAGTGTTCAGGTCTGAATTATGCAATTTCAAGGAGAACTCTGATGGAGAACTATACAGTACATTTTCATATTTATGTATTTTTAAAAAATAATCTTCCAAGAGTGTGTAAACTGAATGCAAAATTGTGACCTCACCCTCCATTTTTTCCCTAAAAAAAAATGGAAGGAAACAGAAAATATAATAACTTCTGAAATTAAAATAGCTATTGATAAGAGTCCTTTTTTATAAATTACATGGGAAAATTTTTTCCCAATAAGCACATGTTGTTTAAAGACCAATTAAAATTGATGGTGAAATATCATCCACACAGCTAATCAGGAACAACTAGGTAAGATGATAAATAAGATACACAGCAAAAAAAAAAAGGTCAAATTCTGTGTATCTCACATATACACAATTCTTTGTAATATCTTGATTTTTATCCATAATTTACATCTTAAGTTGCCCCATTTCTCATAAGGCTTTGAAATTGTTGCCCAGTTCAGGACACATAGATGAGTTGAGGGACTCTATCAGTTGCCAGTCCTGCTGGGCTGAGCTACTAGTAGTGCCCAATCCTCTTGCTGTCCAGTCCCAGAGAGGGCTGGTTCATGTGGAGAGCCAGCATGTCAGAAGGTAAGAGCTGTCACTATTTCTCACACAGTCTGCTGTAGCCACGGAAGCTTAAGGAATAAAAGAGAAGAAAAGTGGAAATTCTACTTTATTCATTAAGTATTTGCTGGGTGTCTCTTACATAAGGGCCTGGAACACAGCAGTGACTTCTATGGGTTCAAAGGAGTGTGGCCTAGTCGAGAAGCCTAGTGATAAACAAGTACGTACACACACACACACAATTCAAACTTAGAGTATAATAATAGAATCAAAATGCTTAAGTGTTTTCCCATGTATCCATATATATGTAAATATCTATGTATATATATCACATATATGTATATAATACTCTTTCCCTGATTATAAAATAGAAAAATGGAAAGTTCAGAAATAAAAAAATAAATAAACCTCTGCTCAGAAGCATAATTCCATTACTCTTGTAATTAATTTCCTCCAAATCATTTGACCTTCATCTAAATTTTTACCTACCCAAGGGGATTTTTGGGATGCCCAGAGGTCATTATTTCAGTGCCTGGTACTCAGAAGCTCTGGGAATTATCACACATACGAAACTCCAAGGAATTTTTGCCAGGATACAAGTTGCAATGGTTATCAAGTTGTTAGTGATATCTGTTTAAGAGGATGATATACTACCTATTTAAATAATAAAGCTTAATGTTGTAACAAATACAGAGCTGTTCACTGGGGCAATAGCTTTAATTATCTATACAAGTGGTAGCTTTTAGATTAAAAAAACGGGGGTATAACATTCTTATCTCCACCCCCACCTTTTTAAAATAAATTAAATCAATAACAAGTGTGGGACACTTTTAATGACCTGAACTACTTAATTTCCAGGATCTTTAGACATGTCATCCATCACCGCTGTATGGAGGAAGACATCTCTTGAGTGTTCAGGGGGTTACTTCGGTTTTATTAATGCAAGATTTAGGGAATTTTAACAAGGTGAATTGTTTATTTGCCTTGACAGATTGGCTTACAATGCACTGGCTACATCTACAGCATGATCATTAATGACAAAAGACAGGCAAAAAGCTGTTTACACTGCAACACAGGGACAGGAATTAATCCTGCTCAGCCTCCCCAGAGTTCTCCAAATAGATGATCACATTGTTTTAGGTAACATACACTGGCAAAAAAAGAATACAGAAAACTCCAGAAACTTGTATTTATTTTTGTTCCCTGAATATTGCCAATTGATATTTCCCAGAAAACAATGACCAAAATGTTCTTTAGGACTCACAGTCAAAAAGAAGGAAGCCCTGGAAGGGGAGGGGGCTGGTTAAGCAATCAGTTATGTGGGCAGGAATATTTCCTTAACTCTGTTAAGAAAGCTTGTATGAAAAGAATTAATACTTGAGTCCAAACAGAGATGAAAGGTAATATAGCAGAATCTACCTAATTTAATATAAAATGTACAAGTGAAACGACTGTCATTAATTAGTACAGAGATGCAAAAGAGGAATTAAATTAGTTCAACCAAATCTGTCTGTTCATAAACATATGATCTCACTCAGGAGAGACTGAACAGTGAAGTGGGGCCTCACAACTGTTCCATTGACATCGTCTTCATTTCTTGAAAGGCTGTTGTTGGGGAGGAGTTGCCCCTTCTCAAGGCTGCACCCTGGCTCATCCCATGGACTCGGGACCCTCATCTGGTTTGGATCACCTATCTCTATTCCACAAATAAACTCTTAATCTTTTTCTTAAAAAATCACATTTTTGAATAACAAATCCCATTTCCCCATTGTTTTAGATTGCTTATCTTCATTTTTGACTAATCTTCAATGGTTATTTTCATTCTTTACAGAGGCATGTGGGCTTTAGAGCAAGACTTGGGTTCATATTCTTCCTCTGTTACCTTAAAGGGAGAGGTCTCCAAGAGTCCCTGGTATACAATTAGCATTTAAGAGGTGTTAATTCTCTTTCCTTTGAGCATTTTTGTTGAATCAATGCCCAACCACATATTTTATCCATTTTGAAAGTTTGGATTATTGTCCATCTAGTGAAAAGGTCTTCTTAGCCTTCTATGATTCATAGATCTTTTTGAAAACTGGTAAAAGTTGAACAGTTTGCTTAATTAAAAAAAATACACAGACATTTATAACAGTGCTTTCAGAGGAGGCAGCTCTCAGATCACTGGCAGCCCAGCCAAGGACACCTGCTTCTAGCTCAACTGTGGCATCACACTGCTGGGTGCACTTATTTGGCTGGGCGCCTGACACCCAGGCAGGCCTGTGCTGTATGCCAGCTCCCCAAAGACACCCTGGCCTTCCTGCTGCCATTTTCTGCTCTGTCAATTAGAACCCTGCTGGAGTGAGTGCTGCCTGGCTATTAGAACTCATCAATGTTTCCAACCCTGGGATGAGTTGAAAATATTTGTCTTGCAGTAAGACTACCATGGCAAAGGATTCTTTCTAATAGATCAAAATCTACTACTTCACCAGTTCTAGAAAGTAGTTTATATTTGTGGCTTCTGAGTCTTCTACATACAACTAAGAAATGAAAGGATCAGCAGTGGGAAGGGTTCCCAAACTTGGAAAAATGTTATGGAAAATGACTTTAAACTCTCCTGCTGCTGGGCCAGGGTATACTAGTCTACCAATCCTGTCAGGAGAGGGGCATTTTGTACTGCAGGGCAGTGAAGGGTCCTGGGTCCAGGGCTGTCTAATCCATTACCTAATGACTGTGCTGCTCGAGTTCTGGTGCTATTCGTTCCATTCCTAGGGGCAAGCTGGCATTCATGGCCCAGCAACGAAATCAGGCAGTAAGACATCAGAAATAAAAATGAACATGAGAAGTTGGAGAAAAGGCTAAAATAAAACCTACTGTAAGCACTGAGTAAAATACTTCAAGAGATAGAATTAATTACCCAGAGGCAGGACAGAACGGCTGTACGTGGGCAAGTGCTGTCTCAAATGGTAGATCACCAAGAAGTGCTGCATTCACAAGGTGTCAAATGAGCTGAATCATCTTCTCCTCCACTTTAGTGCAATAAGATCAAGCCCCCAAACAGGGAGAAATAAGAATAAATTTAGGAAGAAACTCAGACTCGGTGAGGTCACCCAATAGTGGGTACTGCTGGACTAGTGGAATGAGGCATGGAGGGCCAAGGGGAAAATGATCTTTAAGTTGGCTAATTAGGTGCCACCTGGTTCTCCAGCATGTTCAAAGCTGTTGGAACAAGAACAAAAGTATGTCCCAAAAAACAGGGAAGAAGTCTACCTCTAAGCCTATGCAATACAACTCACAAAAGTAGCACACGTATGGGTAGAAAAGGCTTCAAAGAACATCTAAATAACTTGGGCCCTTAATACACATGCAGATGGAAGATGCTACAGGATTAACAGAAAGAAATTTCCAAGCAATTTATAGGAATATATTTAGACTAAAAATCAGATAATTAAGATGGCACAAGAAATGAGGTTAAATCAAAGAACTGTAATAAGTGTATGATATCCTACTTGACACATTTTGATACTACTGCATCCAACTGATAAATATTAAAACTAGGTAATTGAGTATAATTTCTAAGAAGCAAAAAAAAAAAAAATTTTCTTTATACAGTGTTATTCACTTTCATAAGAATACACCATTTCCCTTAAAACAGACCAGATGATCCTTTAGAAATATCACTTGAAAAGGTAAATTATAATAAAAAAAATCATAATCTACACAAGCATTAACAAAAAAAGTTGCCTGAATGGGGCAAAAAACCAACATCATTGCTACCAGAGCCCCTGCAAGCTCGGTGTTTACTTCAGGAGAAATGTCTTTTTTATTGAAAAGGTACAATTATCATCATGTAACACGAATCACAAAATCCCGATTTTTCTACCTTATCAGCTTTATAAAATCATGTTCCCAAAGGAAACCATTGATTAGTTGCACATGTTCTTTCTGTGACATCCCAAATACTTAATTGTCAGTTATCTTTTCTTCTTCAGTGCATAAAATGTAGTCACAAAATTACAGAGGGACTTGTTCTGCCTTAACCTTCGCGAGATGCCATCATACAGCAGAAAACACTGGTAAAATATCACAGGATAACGCCATCCAACGAGGGAGACATATAAACACTGTAATGATTTCCCACGAGTTTCCATTTTAGAAAATTGTCACTAAAGCGAGCATAAATGGTGACACATCTCCACCGAGGACACGGTGAAATCGAACGCTGGCATTCTAGTTAGGTCCAAACCTACCCAGCAGCCAATTATAACAGGAACGGAACATCTTGTTGAAAACTTGGACAAGACCACTTTGCTAACCTTCCACAATCACTGCACAAAGCTGTGTTGTTTTCACCAGTTTGATCCTTTTATTCTCTTTTCAAAATGTGAAACACACACACACACCTTTCCCCATTGTCTATCAATGTTGCTATAAACTGTAGGGAACCTCCCTGTCACAAAAGCCAGGGTACTGAATCAAGTCAGAAGGTTTGCAAGAGTCTTTTAAACCCCTTTCCCATTCCATCGAAATGTCTGATTTGGGGGGGAGTGACAAAGTTCACCTCGACAATTTTTCCTTTCTTCACCATGAAAGTTGCTTCAAACCATACCTATTTCAGAGGTGCTGCTAAGAACAGGGAGAGGGAAAAATCAATACCTTCTCACTGCAGTAAGTGGGCTATAGTGTCACTGTCCTCTGGGACCCAAACCTACTAGCTCACAGAGGCTTTGCAGTCCTCAGTCTTTAAAAATGGACATACATCCTAGCATTTGCTCACCATTTCACAAAACGAGCCTCAGTAAGGTTAGCAAAGAACACTTTGAAAAAAGTCACCCAGTAAACAGATATAAGAAGGATGATGACCATCTGAAAAACAAAAATCAGGTGGTGCCACTGCACCCTGCACCTGTTTTGTTTTGTTTTGTTTTTTTAACATGTGACACCATTCCCAAGATGTGTCTACCCTGTCTTGGTAAAAACTGTACCAGTCATGAAATTTAAACAGATATCTACTAGGGTTTCACAGGGCTTTACAGATGATGGTGCAATAAATATGTGGACCTGTGCTAAAAACTGAATGCTAGGAAGGGCCTATTTAATGAGTAATGAATCTGTGCAAAGAAATAATGTAATATGGCTTAAGAAAATTTGAAAAAAAATATAATACGTATGATAAAAGTGGCTAAAAAGACAAAACTAACCACAGAAGAGTAGAAACTGGAAAATCTTTTTTTTTTTTTTTTGGTGGTACTGGGGATTGAACTCAGGAGCACTCGTCCACTGGGTCACATCCCCAGCCCTTTTTTGTATTTTATTTAGAGACAGGGTCTCACCGAGTTGTTAAGTGCCTCGCCATTGCTGAGGCTGGCTTTGAACTCTCGATCCTCCTACCTCAGCCTCCCAAAGTGCTGGGATTACAGGCGTGCACCACCATGCCCGGCATCTATTATCTTTTTGAACTATTTTAAGATCAAAGCTTATGTTGTGTATTTCTGAATTATCTTTTCCTATAAAAACGCTATCCTCTACAAAGTACAAGCATGATGTTGACGATACAATATTTAGCCAAACAAACATGGTCTTGCCTCGATGATGTTCAAATAATCATAATAAATGAATGTGAAATTGCAAACAGTATTGAATGAAAGTTCCTTGATCATTAGTTACAAAGCATCTTTATTAACCTGTGGAGTGAAGGAAAGTCCCCCCCCCCCCCCCCCCCAAGTGACCTTTGAACTGAGAGTTAAATGCCTCCAAGAGGGTCAAGGGAATGTAAAATTCCAAACACAAAGCATAGCTTGTTCAAAGGTCTGTGAAGGTAGAAGAATGACATTAGAAAAACTGAAAGGCCACTACAGAAAACAATGAAGTTGAGGAATAAAATGGGAGAACTGGAGCTGAAGAGGTTGGATGGGGTTTCTAGGTCATGGGAAGGAATTTGCTTTTCCTGCTCAATTTGGAGGCCACCAAATGATCTTACATGGATCGATGGTGGGTGGGGTATCTAGGTATACATGACATGATCTGCATTCCTCATATAAAACTGACTTACATTCAATCCTTTTTATTTTGGCTATCTCTAAAATGCTTCTTAATCAATCCACTGAATTAATTTTAATAATTATATTGGTTCATTTTCAAATTCATCTGCTCTGTTTTTCTTAGATTCTTGATCTTTTCTTAGGTCTTCTATTATATTAAACATGTTTGGGTATCCATTAAATTGTTGTTTTACTTCAAGTTCTTGAGATCTAATCTTGCTGGTGTATGTGTGTGTCTTGACTCTCATCCAGAGCTGCTGATTTTCTTCTGTGTTTTGTAGTTTTGGTACATGAGCTGAAGAATCCACTGCAGACCAAGTTCAAGGTATTTCCTCTCTAAAAGGTTTTGTTTCTGTTCTTAGTAATCCTAAGGATACAATCAGTTTTGAGCAATGATTACATTCATTTTCTAAGCTGGGGCTTCTGCAGGTACTGAAAATATAAGCTCTAACCTTTCAAGAAACATTATTAAGAAACATTAGGAAAACTTTTGTCCATGCTCAGTGAATTTTTCATAGGTCAATATTCTCAAAAGTGGGTTATGGACATAACGAGAGTTAATTCTTACCTTTAATTGTTATTGAGGAGAAAAGTATCAGAACTTTTATTTCTACTTGTATTAATTACAAAATAAAGAAATTGGTCTATTCTAATTTTAACATGTAGATTTATAATAGTATATGTAAAAATCTTTAATTAAAATACATAAATTGGAGTGCTATGTTCAAATATTATTTTATTGAAAAAGATGTATAGTGCTAGGTCAGTAGACTGTGCCTTTCAATATAGCTTGGTAAAGGGTTTTATAATAGCCAATGAACCAAATCTAGCCAACCAACACCACTTGAAACAGTCTCTTATGCTAGCTCACCCTTAGGCAAGCTAGGTGGCAGCTCTACTATTGAAAAAGTCCTTCCCACCTCTTTTCAACTGGCCAATACTACCTCATCTTTTAAACTCTCAGGTCAAGTCATATCTCCCTTAGGAAACTTTCCTCAAACCTCTGGTTGGATTAAGTTATCTTTTGGGGGATTTCTTTTTTTTTTTGGTAAAAGAATCAGTTTATGTCATATGATGATTAATGCTGGGTTGAATCATATTAACTTTCAACAATTTTAACCTAAAAAATATGGAAATTTTCATGTGGTTTATAATAATAATATTTACTTAATGTCTCTTCTCTGCCAAGCTCTTTATCATATTTAATTCTTACAATGTGATAAGATATTATCATTACCCAAATTCTACATATGAGAAGTTTGGGGCTCAAAAAGGCTGAATCACCTATGTAGTTTCTCAAAACATAAGGGACAATCACAATTTAAACCCAGATCTCTCTAGTTCCAAACTACTATTCAAATGGGTGTAGTGATTCACAGATTTATTAATTTCACAAATATTTATCAGCACTTACTGCATATACAAATGTTCCATGCTACATAGTTTAGCTTCTTTTTCTTGAAATCTTTTACCTTTCCCGATATGTATTTTTCTATTGATATTTATAAACTTAATTTATACCATATATAAATTTAAGGAAGCCATTGAAATTGGCTCCTTTATACCCATGTTTATAGCAGTACAAGTCACAATAGCCAAACTCTGGAATCAGCCTTAGTGTCTGTTAGTGGATGAATGGATAAAGAAAATGTGGTATACATATACAATGGACTTTTATGCAGCCATAAAGAATGAAATTAGTCATTTGCAGAAGAATGGATGGAACTTGAGAACATTGTGTTAAGCAAAATAAAACAAACTCAGAAGGCCAAAGGTTATGTTTTCTCTCATATGTTTAAGTTAGAGAGGAAAAAGGAAAAGAAAGGTGATGGTGGTAGGGTGTCATTAAAATCAAAGGGAGAACAGTAAAGGAGAAGAACCAGGGGAAGGGAAGAGGGTAGGGAGAAGGAAAATATATAAAAAGAAATTGGCTTCTTTAAATACATTCTTGATTTTCCTTTATTTTATATTTATCTTAACATCTCAACTAATTCTTACAAGTATATAAAGGCTTCCAGAATAAGAAAGGCAATAAATTCTACTCATCCCTCATATAAAAATTTTAAAAATTGGGGCTAGGGTTATTGCTCAGTGGTAGAGTGCTTGCTTAGGATGCATGAGGCACTGGATTTGATCCCTGGCACCACATTAAAAAAAAAAAAAAAAAAGACAAATAAAATAAAGGTATTGTGTCCATCTACAACTAAAAAAATATTTTTAAAAAATTTTAAAAATTGAAAACAAAGCAAAAGAAAAACAAAAGGATCTGAATTCATAACATTTCAAAACTTTTTTGACAACTTCTGGCCAAATAAATTTTTTTTCCACAAATGATTGGGTCAAATTACTTCAAATTCATATATTTAGACTAGGATGTTTTACAGTGGTAGAGCACTTGCTTACCATGCTCAAGGAACTGGGTTCAATCCCCAGCACTGCACAAAGTAAAATCAAGTCATATATTAAACACATTTGATCCATTTAAATTGCCCATGTCTAATAAAAATGTGCCTCAGACTATACATTATATATAACATCAGAATTTATGAGACATTTTATTGATGCAACAGAAAAAAAATTCTAAAAGAAATTATAAACTAGCTACTTACCTGAAAGTCAAAACTAAGATCAGGGGACTTTTGAATAAAACAGTATGTTACCAAGCAAACCAAAGCTGATTCAGTAATTAAATAATGTAGTAAGGCACTAATTTAAATACGAATTATAGAATATGCTTATGGAAGTGCGGTCCTATTACTTTAAAGAAGAAATGGTAATCACAGGTAGGCTTATAAGATGTTGCCTCAAGGTAGCCTCAGGAGACCAGATTTTAATGAAAAGATTTATAATTAGCATAGCCATGGGTGTTGATGAATTGATGTTTTTAAAGTGCTTAAAGTGCTTGAAAACAATCTGCTCTCTCAAGTCCCCTACATGTTCCTCCAAGTACCTAGTTTATTCCTCTGATTTATTTAACATTCTTTTTCTTTATATACTGCACACTTTGACCCAGCTCCAGCACAGCTGGGTTTCAAGTGGTATAATTTAAATGGATTAGGCCTTTCTAGGTACACACATTCCTATTGCACTGTAGTTAAGACATAGTGTACTAGGTTAACATCATTTTTTTTCTTTTTAACTAAGAACTTCAACACCATTTTATATTTATCCCATTATAAACACTGCATTGAGTCACCTACTTAAATGCTACAGTATGCGATTAATGCTTTACATGAATTTAGCAACCCTTGGCAAAGCTCACAGTGCACAGCACTTAGTATGAACAAAGTGGGAAATGGCTAAATGGCTAGAGAGTGTGACAAGATACTTATTTCAAGATATGTAGAAAATCCTCAGAGAAACAATACAAAGAATGAAAAGTGGACTTTGTGGAGGTGGCTCAGAGGCCTAAAGTTAAAAACAAATCTACACAGAAGAAATGGTAAAGAAAAGTGGGAGGAGGTGCTTGGCCTGTTCACTGCAACAAAAAAATGCAATGACCTTGTTCACACAAACACATAGGAAGGCCAACAGTAGCCCAAAAGGACAACACCAAGGGAGACAGAGCACAATCACAGAAAGAGGAGAAATGAGGCCTGTATGTACATGGTTGGTAATCACTGCATGCTACGTCCAAGCTGGAACCCATTTCTGAGGGCATGGAGAGAATGCTCCAACCCTTATCTCAAACCCAGCACCCAAATACATCCTCCAGTAACTTGGAGTTGAATTAAGGTATTTATTGAGGACCTATACCTAACGATGACCATGAACCCTTTCCTGGGAGGTGTACAGACTGTACCAACCTTTTTCTGACAGGACCCAGGTATCCCCAGGAAGTAGGCACAGAGTGCATGAAAAGCTGCTCTACCTGGATTCTCTGCCTGCTGTCTGCCACTGGAGGTGTGGCACCAGCTGACAGTGTATGCCTGTGATCCAGTCTCCCTCTTCCTTATTAATAAAACACCAATTTTGTTGGGGTGCGTGGCAAGTTGTCAAGCCAAAAGAGCAAGTATCAAAAATGAATGAATATAACAACTCCTCCCACAGTGTTTCCCAGCTCCCCTTGGCTTATGATTCGGATCTGGTCAGTAAGATGTCTGTTGGCAGTCACTGGCTGGGAAAGATCAACCAACTTCCTTAAAGGGAATGCACCCAGACCCCACTGGCCCTCATCGTCTTTGCTCATTTGTTTACCCATTTCTTCCCTCCTCTCGCTGGACTATGGACATGATCTTTGAGCTTAGCTGCTATTTTGTGATTATGAAGGAAAGGAGAAAAGAATCAAAGATTCCTAATCCCTGCTCATCTTGAACCAAAGAACCAAAAAAAAAAAAACAAAAACAAAACAAAAAAAACATGAAATCATGACTACTTACACTATACTTCTCAAATAAACTTCAATCTTAGTTAAGTCCTTTTACTTGAGTTGTTATCTGTGATATAACACTAACACAGGCCTCTTGCCTATGTGTGTGCATGCGCACGGTGTGTGTGTGCGGGGGGGGGGGGGGGGAGGGAGACACCAATTCTGTTTATTTTTAATGTACCACCTTAGTATTAGATAGAATACTTAGAAAAAAAAGAAAAACAACCTTGATATGCTATTTTTAATTTATTGTTTTAAAAAGTCTATGACAGGCCGGGTGCGGTGGCGCACGCCTGTAATCCCAGCACTTTGGGAGGCTGAGACAGGAGGATCGCGAGTTCAAAGCCAGTCTCAGCAATGGCGAGGCACTTAGCAACTCAGTGAGACCCTGTCTCTAAATAAAATACAAAAAAGGGCTGGGGATGTGGCCCAGTGGTCGAGTACCCCTGAGGTCAATCCCCGGTACCAAAAAAAAAAAAAAAAAAAAAAAAAAAAGTCTATGACACAGGAATAGCAAATGTAAAAGGAACAAGAAATGAGGTTCACATATCCATTGTACTGTCCATAAAAACCAAGGGAAGACCAATGCATGAAAAACTTGCATGACTAACTCAGCAGCTGCCAAGAACATGTTATAAGACAGTAAAGCAACCAAGTTTATAGTTAATGAGATGAGACTAAACAAAGAAAAATGTAAGCTGATTATTTAGAAAAATGTCCTCCCAAATTACATCTTTTAAACAAATCATAGATAGTATCCCTATGGAAATGGCTTGTTTTATTAAACTTATTCTATGAAGGATCATCCGAATCACTGTGGAATGAGCCATAGGGAGTAATTCAGCATTATCTGGTGGAAAAAAATGTCATTTTACTTTAATAAGTCTTTTTAAAAATATTTTATTTATTTGCTTTAGTTGTACACAATGCGTTTATTTGTATGTGGTGCTGAGGATCAAACCCAGGCCGCGCACGTGCTAGGCGAGCGCTCTACCTCTGAGCCACAACCCCAGCCCTTTAATAAGTCTTTTTTAATCACAAATTTTATGATCTTTTAACAGTTTCCTATTAAGAACAATTCAAGAGAGACAGCAAGGATTTACTAGTAGGTTAAAATGACTATCTTCAAGCAGAAGTTTTATAACTTGAAGATCTTAGATAAGTTTGAGGGAGAAACACATTTATTAAAGAAGAAGAAGAAGAAGAAGAAGAAGAAGAAGAGGAAGAAGAAGAAGCAGCAGCATTAGCATTAGTAGTCATAGGACATGCCTCTTATATCTCAAGATAACCTTTATGGGTTTGCTTCTATCTCCTGCCCATGGCTGTCCCAGGACAGGGGGGCTAAAGGGCCAGGCATCACCTGGGATGGGTAGAGGTTCAGGAGATAATCAAGGGGACCACCAAATACCACAGAGAGGTCAGCACCTGACAGTCCACACAACCTGGCCAGACCCTACTCAGCCACCCTCACCCCCAGTCTGTCCCAACTATGCCCAAAAGAGGAGCTGGGCAGCATGGGATCTCCTGGCAATTTCCTGTCAACACTTCTTTATGTACATTTCCGTAGCTGGGTGTGATCAACCCAGAGCAGCCAATAATGAAGGAAAAATGACATTTATTATTTTATAGTTACTTAGAAGTGAAGGGTAGGTGATTTTGGTTTATAAGAACTATGTAAATTATAAGCACGTCTAAACATCTATTTACTTGAATTGTTTGAAATTAATATTTGGTTAGTTTTTAGGCCCTCTGTGCTTCAATTTCCTCATCTGTAATTTTTTTTTTTTTTGTGTGTGTGTGTGTGTGTGTGTGGTGCTGGGGGATTGAACCCAGGGCCTCCTGTATGTGAGGCAAGCACTCTACCAACTGAGCTATATCCTCAGCCCCCTCATCTGTAAATAGGCTCAGTAATAACATCTATCTCATAGGCTGTAGTCATGATGAGCTAAAACCCATGCCTATAAACTTGCTACAGTGCCTGGTACATAATAATAATCTAGCAAATGTAGATTATTAAAAATAAACAAAAATAATGGATGCCTGGCACATCTAATAATATGTCATTATTATTATTATTAGTTGAACAAAAATAAGCTACTATAGAAGCCATATAATTTGAATAGCTGATTTAAAGAAAGGGAACATTTTCCAGTATGGTTTTACTTATATTATTATTAACTTTTCTTTAAAAACCTTGTGTGTCATCCAACTATGTTGTAACTTCCTGGCCCCTTAATGCATACATGCGTACAGGCCAAAGAAAGCATTTGTTGTACAGACTTTTTTCACAGGACTCATTTAGTCAGCTCTTGAAAGCACTATCTCCATCGACTCAGCTCTGCTATATAAAACCCTTCTGTGCACTGGTGTGGCCCTTCTGCCATTGTGAGACCTTCAACTCACCCACCACTATTTCTCCTTCCCACCAGCCCCCTCTGAGTTTTCTGCCCTCCTTGTCTGGTTTAAGACTTCATGGCCCATCATTGGATGATACCACTGAAACACTCCAATGTCATCAGTCCCTTTCTCTTTGCTGTCCTCAGGACACCCCTGCTCAGGCTAAATCCCAGCAATCCCTCATCCTTGCCTTAAGCCAAGCTACCAGACACTGTGAGAAAATCACACAATAGGAACGTACTTGCAACATGTCATTTTGTTTACTTGGTTTTTGTCCACTCAACTCCAGGTCCAAGAGAGTAGGATTGAGTGTGTCTCACTGACCACATTCACTTTATTTAAGCTCTTATCCTTAAAATATTGTCCAGCAACATTGACACTTTCCCCTAGAGCTGTGGTGCTCGAATCTTGGCCAGCATCAGAATCGACTAAAGAGTTCCTTAAAGCCATTTTCTGGGTCCTACCTTGATAGTTTCTGACCTAGCTGGTCTTTGATTGCATTTCACAGGAGTCATCAAGTTTCCAGGTGATGCTGATGCTACTGGCCCAGGAACCACACTTTGAAATTCACTGCTCTAAAAGAAATCAATTTCTACCCATTTTCATACCTCCTCCTTTCTGCTTCATCTATCCTCCCTCTCAGCTGATAATGACTCTTTACACTTCAGTGAGAGATCACAGAAGCCACCTGACTTGATCTTTCCCATCTTCTCCCCACCAACTTGACCTCCCCTATACTTCCATCAACCTTCTCCTCCTTCCTGTGCTACAGTGAAGGAAAGGCCCCTCCTTTCAGAAGCCAGTTTCTGTAATCTAGCACTTAGCCCACTCCTTGGCTTTCTCAAATATTTCTTTAGTTATTTCTACCTTCCCCTGCCTACTTACTATCTAACTGTATCCATCCACCCACATTGTCCTAGCAGTCTATCCATCCAAGCTCATCATCTCTACTGAATCGTTCCTATTAGCAAATAAACACATGGTAATATCTCATGTAAAACAACACATCAAAACAAAACAAGCGGGGCTAGGGTTGTGGCTCAGCGGCAGAGCACTCACCTGGCATATGTGAGCACTGGGTTCAATCCTCAGCACCTCATAAAAATAAATAAATAAATATTGTGTCCATCTACAACTAAAAAATAAATTAAATAAAAAAGCCAACTTAACCCCCTTCTTTGCTCTTCATGGCAAAGTTCTCAGATGCTGATTCCCTTCCTTATTCCCAGTTCATTCATTTCTCCATCCTTAGCTTGGCAAGGTCACAGACCTCTTCCATGTCACTAGTCAGTGGCCATTTCTGTCCTCACTTTACCCAACTCTGAGCAGCCCCAGGCAACCACCACTTTCCCGTTTCCTGAAATACTTTTTTCCTGCTGACTCTTCTGGCTTTTGTCCCATCACATTCTCATTGTCCTGTTGCCTCTTCCTTTTCTTTTTAAATAGTTTTTTAGTTGTAGGTGGACACAATACCTTTATTTTATTTATGTGGTGCTGAGGATCAAACCCAGGGCCTCACACATGCAAGACGAGTGTTCTACTGCTGAACCATAGCCCCAGCCTCTGACTCTTCCTTTTCTACCTGACCTCAAGGTGTTGGCATTTTTTTTAAGGCTTAGTTTGTGCCCTCTTTTTCTCCACACTTTCTCCTCTAACTATATGTACCAATTGCCATGGATTTTAAAATCTTAATGTTGATAATGTGCAAATTCACATCTTTAGGCTAGGTCTTTTCCTGGGTTCCATCTCCACCTGAATTTCTTAAACACCTTTCCATTTAAAATATCCAAACTAGTACTAGATATTTAAAACCAAAAACAAATGAAACAAAAAACAACAAAAAACCCCACTGCCACTCCACTCCCATCACCTTCTTCTCCATCCACCCAGCTGCCAAAGTTTGGAAGCTTCCCTCACCTTTCCATTGCCTGGAGCTCCTCTTCCTCTCCCTCAAGAAGCTACAGTCAGCCGGGCGCAGTGGCGCACGCCTGTAATCCCAGCACTTTGGGAGGCTGAGGCAGGAGGATCACGAGTTCAAAGCCAGCCTCAGCAATGGCGAGGCACTTAGCAACTCAGTGAGACCCTGTCTCTAAATAAAATACAAAAAAGGGCTGGGGATTTGACCCAGTGGACGAGTGCCCCTGAGTTCAATCCCCGGTACCAAAAAAAAAAAAAAAAAAAAAAGCTACAGTCACAGTTCCTTATGTTCCCCTCACCTGGGCCCTTGCATGTGAGGTTCCCTTGGCTGCCTTCTCATGCCTGACAAGGTTAATGCTCTTCATTCTTAGGTCTCAACCTAAATGTCATATTACAGGTCACATTTTAGGTGACATGTTACATTCATTTACCGCCTGAACTCAAGCACTCATTCTCACTATCTGATCACCTCTTCCCCGCTTCCTTCTGTGTTTCCTTCCTAGCATTGCAGTTATTTTATCATGTGTTCCCTTGGGTTATGTTCACTCAACTCCAGCTCCAAGAGGGCCTGGTGGATGTGCCTCACTCCGCACTGCTCCCTTGAATCCCAGACACGGCTGTGAACACATGGGTGTTCTTCCAGAGACAGAACTGAGGCCGACAACAGGAAATACTGAAAGGGTCAATTTGGATTGATTTGTACAGTTTTTGATGGAATGTTCCTGTTTTAGAAGGTAACAAGCAGCACTGCAGCAAGAATCTGACCAAAACCAGCCAGAGGCTCAGCTCATAGGAACGCTATCAGCAAAGGATTTGCTAACAAAAATAATAACATCTGATATCTGCAGAATGTTTGTAACTTGCTAAGTGGTGTTAGAGATACAGGGTCAATCCTCACAACCACCTTTGAGGTAGATCATCTCAAGAGCATTTCATGGATGAGAAAACTGATGTGGAGACGTGAAGTGATCTGGCATCCTTAGTAAAGCCAACCCTGGATGCTCCAGGGTGGACAGGGTCTTCCCCTTGGAGTAGAACGCTGAGGATCCAGGTCTTGTACTCCCTCTCTGAAGTGTTCTTAGGGTCCTTCTTTTGTCACCTTCTGGTCCTTCAAGGGTCAGCTGTTCCAGTTCACCCTGGCCAGAGGGGGACCTGCAGCCCTTTTCTTGCGCTCTGGAGCACAGAGAAGCCATTGCTGATTGTATAAGCAAGACTCAAGCACAAAATAAACAAAGAGGGTCCTGAGACTTGATGATGTGGCTTACAAGTACCAACAAAATAAGCCATTGCTCATCTAAGTCTCAGGGAAAATAAACTAAACAGAACAGCTGTGCTTTTACTTGGTGTCAGGCTTGCCTTGCTACCAAAAGAAGCCCTTTTTGACCCCTTTATTACAGCTCATTATAATCTGAATTGCAGGATAAAAAAGGAAATTGGAAATAGTCTCATTCAGTACAATTTTTAATTCATTTGAACAAATCCAGGTTGAAAAATCAGCTATTTTAATTTGTCTTCGATTTTTAAATCTTATTATCATAATAATTGCTAAAAACTAGGGTTAAACTTCCAAACATTTTGTAATTCTTTTAATTATAGTCAAATATGTCTTCATTTCTGGAAAATAGCAACTTGCTAGAGCCATCTGTCTCAAGCATGCTTTTGCAACTAGAAAATAACTGAGTCAGACAGCAAATTGAACTTTTTAAAAATACACCCCCAAATAATTCAGTGAGAGGAAGCTTCCCAACTGTGATAACTTTTCTTGTTTTGTATCACTGATATTTCCTTATGAGGGTTTTTGGGTCAGAGCAAACTCCCAAGGACTGATCTGACATTCCCTTTGAAACTAATTACATTAAACAGCAGGTGCCCACTGCAAGTCTGAGCAGGAGAATACAGGATGTTCAGGGAATTCAGTGAGGGTTGGGGTTAATGCTCTCTTTGAGGAGCTTCTTCAAGCTTAGATATCAGCTGTTCCACTAACTGTGTCATTTGTGTAGAGATAAAAGAAGAACCAGTCTTGATAATTTGAAATGAAAAATTATAAAATATAATTAGCTGCTCTAAGAATACACTCTGAAATGTTTGGGTGACCCAAAATGAATCGGAAAAGGTGCTATTCAAGTTACAACTTTTAACAGATTGCTGTGATGATCCTACAAAGTATAAGCAGGGAACACAGGCTGCAGAGAAAGGTGATGGATCTGCGTCTGTGTTTGAACTCTACTGATGACCCTTCCTCTCTTTTTTCATTTGGTTCATTTTTGCTGTTGATTTTTGTGGTGCTGGGCATCAAATCCGGGGCCTCAAGCATGTTAGGCAAGTACTCTAGCAGGAACCACATCGCCAGGTCTTAAATCTGGTTTGGACAGAACAGGCATTTCCTTACTGATTGATACTAGGGGGAATTACTCTGGAAAATACATTGATATTGATGCTATACCAAACCAATTGATCTCCATGATTTTTCAGTGGTCTTCTATTATATAATGTGATGAATGGCTATCACATCATGAACATTGAGCAAATCCAAAGTACACCTTTTCAAATATACCAACCTCACTCTATGAAATATAAACAGAAACAATACAATCATAGTTTGAAATAACTGCTGATTACCTCTTATATGCTAAAATAGATTTTTAAATTTTTTATTTATTTATTTATTTATTGGTATTGGCAGAGGATTGAACCCAGGAGCTCTTTACCATTGAGCAACATCCTGAGCCCTTTGTATTTTAATTTTTTTTTTCTTATTCTGAGACAGTCTTGCTAAACACTAAGTTGTTGAGGCTGACTTAGCACTTGTGAACTTCCTGTCTCAGTCTTCTGAGTCACTGGAATTACAGGTGTACATCACCACACCTGCCCTATCCTAAGGATCTTGATGAAGTTTGAGTTGCCAGTCATTTTAACACTATAAGCTAACTCCTAGTCTCAGCCTAGATGTCTACCCTGATTAGGACTCCAATGGATATAATTCTGAGACACACAGAGGCTAAGCTAAATAATTTATACAGACAGTATATGGTACACTAAATATTCAATAATGCTTAAAAAACACAGGTTCTAATTGCCTTAAGACAGTAAAGTACAGTGAGGATAAACTATAAGATACCTTCTTAGTTGAGAAAAATCAACAAGAAAATGCAAAACTTAAATATTATTTCACGTAAGAGAAAAAAGAAAGGAATAAAAGTGAGAGAATAATTAAAATATACTCTAAATTGATGCACTTGTAAACAATGTCAGAAAAGCTCTCTTGAGAATGACCATGAGTCTTATACCTTGTCTTTGGGACTAATTTATAACTTATTTTAAATCCCGAGAAGAAAATATTACTTGTTGAAAATAGAACCTCAAGCTGTTTCCTCAATTTCTTATTGGAGCAGGCAGGTGAGTTTTGGAAGCAAATATTGAAAATCTTCTTTGGAGAAGTAGATAATTACCAATGCCTTGCATTATCATTGTCACTACAGCTATTATTAATGAAATTGCTTTTTAAAAAAGAATTGAGGTTTTTCTAATAAAACTTAGGCAATATTAATGATTTTTTTTCACCATGGCAGATAACACAAGTAAATATCCTATGAATGAACTTAATTTCATTATTCTTATACTAAAACTTCATGTCTGTTTTGATTTAGTACAGCACTTTGGTAAAAGCTAAGTAATTTTTATAACTACCCATATGATAAACCAAGTTGATCCCCCTTTAGTATTACATCTGGCTGTCCACATTTCTTTGAAACATACATGTTACATGGTACTAATTTGTTTAGATCTCTGAATGGCCAATGTAAACTCCTCAAAGGCAAGGATTATATGTTAATAATGTGCTCCCATGCTCAGCAACTCACACAGCAGATTTCTAAGTATCTACTGAACACTGTCATATTTCTCCTACCTTGAGGACAGCATGCTCCATATTCTGATAACTATGAAATTTCCTTCTAAGAGAAATGCTTTTGTTATCAATTCTCACTGTTGCTTTCTCACAGGTCCCTTCTTTGCACAGTAACACAAATAACTAAGTTGCCTACAATTCTAAATTTGTATTTAATTTGCCACAACATGCTTCATTTAATAAGCTAAATGGGGCCTGGGGACATAGCTCAGTTTGCAGAGTGCTTATCTTGCATGCACAAGGCCCTGGGTTCAATCCCCAGCACACAAAACAAAACAAAACATGCTAAGTGAACATGATTAAACCCATTAAAAGAATGGTTCAAAACAAAGGGTGAATAAGTAGTAGTGGAATATTACACAACAGGTCTTCAGTTTAATTCTCCTACAGATCTCCCCCTGGCAGATCCCTGAGGCACAGCAAGTGCTTCACAAATCCCTTTCTTCCTGGCACTTACTACCATTGGGGAGTCAGGGAAGAATTTCCTACTGAAAAGATTTTTATTATCTACCAGCCATTGTTCCCTGAAAAACAAAAGTGTCTGCCAAAGGAAGGGGCTAAGGCACAAACAGAATGAAAGTTAAATTACTTTCTTCTAGCCTTTTCCTTTTTTCCACTTCTTGCCTTCTTTCTTTTTCTTGACTATCTGTGAGTATAGCTTCCAAAAGTCACATTTTAAAACGCAGACTTTCAATGTGGTCTGAATTTGGGGGACAAGTCATCTTCCAAATCTGAAGTGGACTAGTAAGTAGACAATCAAGGACTGATGGATAAGAAAAGACAGGCACCAAACTGTTAACATGCATTTGATTTTTAAAAATGTTTGAGTTTAGGGCTGGGGTTGTGGCTCAGCGGTAGAGCGCTCGCCTAGCATGTGCATGGCCCAGGGTTCAATCCTTAGCACCATGTAAAAAACAAAGGCATTGTGTACAACTAAAGCAAATATATAAATATTATTTATTTATAATATAAATAATATAATATATAAATATTATTTATTTATATATTTGCTTTAGTTGTACACAATTTATATATCTGCTTTAGTTGTACACGATTTGTTTATTTGTACGTGGTGCTGAGGATCGAACCCGGGCAGCGCACGTTCTAGGTGAGCGCTCTACCGCTGAGCCACAACCCCATCCCTATAAATATTTTTTAAAACATGTTTGAGTTTATAATATAAATCACTCAAACTGTAAGGCAAAAAGTAGGCCTTATGGGCATGAGGCCAATCTTGAGGGTGAGATAAATGTTCTAAAACTGGATTGAGCCAAGGATCACACAATTATAAATTTATTAAAAGTTTGAATTGTATACTCTGTGTATTTTATGGTATGTAAATTAAGCCTCAATAAAGAGCATGTTGCATCTTTCCATTCTCCTGTAGTTGATATTTACTGCCAAATAATTAGGCTAAATACTAACCCATCATTTGTTGGGTCAGCAAAAAGTTTGTTGAACACAGCTGATGCTCAGTGCCATGAAAATGGGGAGACATTTTTTTGTGAGTGAAGAAAGACTAATTAAGCATATCACCTTTTGTTTATTTAATTGTAAATCAAGGTAGAAATACTATTTATCTTCCAAAAACATATTAAATTGTTACAAATGATATGTTTTGCCAGAAATAGGGCAAGTTCAAAATAAGGAATTTAAAGATTTCAATCACAACCTCTAACTGCCTAAATGAACCAATCCTAATATTCATAATTTTGTTTAATTTTTTTCACAGTCAACACATTAGTGCAAATGGAGTGCTGGTAGCTTGGTTTCAAAGCATTCAGATATCTTCCCTGCAGTATCATCTGCACCTTTAGCTTGCTGATTGCCTTTTGACCTCAAGGACACAGCTCATTTGAAACAAGGCATGAGGGGGTTGCCTGTATCAGAGGCCCTATTCCTACCTGAAGCAGTAACCAGTGAAGCAAATGATTTCTCTCTTTTCAACTTCCTTTTGAGTCTAACTTGATGCTAACTATTCTTATCTTTCTATCTTAGAAATGAGGGCTTGCAGAATAAAATCATGGCATTTGCAGGCAAATGGATGGAGTTGAAGAAAACAATGCTAAGTGAAGTTAGCCAATCCCAAAAAACCAAAGGTCAAATGATCTCTTTGTTATGAAAATACTGACTTATAAAGACAAGGGAGTGGGGATGAGAGGAATGAAAGAACTTTAAATAGAACAAAGAGGGGAGAGGGCAGGGAAGGGGCAAGGGGATAGGAATAATGGTAGTAGCTGGCTCGGTCGGTGGTCCACGCCTGTAATCCCAGCACTTGGGAGGCTGAGGCAGGAGGATCTCGAGTTCAAAGCTAGCCTCAGCAATGGCGAGGCACTTAGCAACTCAATGAGACCCTGTCTCTAAATAAAATACAAAAAAGGGCTGGGGGTGTGGCCCAGTGGTTGAGTGCCCCTGAGTTCAATCCCTGGTACCAAAAAAAAAAAAAAAAAAAAAAAAAAAAAGGAATAATGGTAGAATGAGTTGGCCATCATTGCCTTAAGTGCATATACGAAGACACAATTGTTGTGAAAATACTTTATATAAAACCAGCAACTTGAAAAATTGTGCTCATTATATGTAATATGAAATGAGCTGCACTCTGCAAACATGTATAACAAATTACAATTAAAAAAAGAAAGAAATGAGGGCTTGCATTTCGTGGAAAATACATTGAGTAGGTATTTCCTGAATCATACTAGATATTGGAAGGGACACAGAACACATGAACCACAGCAACTGGTTTGAGAAATTAGTTGGGTTTTCTAGTACTAGAAGAAAAGAAAAAGAAATATGAAGTACAGCTGCCATTTGTTACAGAATCAAAGAAATTAAATTTCATCTGCAAAACCTGTATTGCCAGGGTCGGGTGGAGGGAAGAAGAGACAGCCACCATTCACCTGAGACCAAGCAATGTGAACTTGACTGTCTCCTCCACTAACAAGTAAAATTGCATATAACAAAGTGCTTCACTGTAAGAAATAAATATAGAAATGTTTTTAGGACAATCATTTTTATAATAGTTTATGAGAAAGAACCAAGTGATGACCTGCAAAGTTCTAAGATTATGGGCAAGTGGCTTTATTATGAAGTTTTTACTGGGTATGTAACATATTTAAAATTACAAATTGCAAAGGAAGTTTAAGTTGGATATGTATGACTAACATGTGTATTACTGCATAATGTATACATGTTCTATTGTGTAACTATATTTGCTATTTGTTCTCATTGTTTTTGACAAGAGGTTCGGGTATTTTATGAGTCTAGAAGGGGTAAAGAAGGGTGATCCACTACCTGGAGGTGAGCTTATCCTTGTATAATGTCATTGTTGAGATGTAAAGTCACTGTTGGACACAGTTTCAAGGAAAATGTTTATAAATTCAACATCTGTAACTACCTATTGTGAAAAGACATTTCAAAACTAAATGTGATTGCTGACAAAGGACATGGGTGGACTGTTGTATAAGCAGAGATGGCACAACTAGTAAATAAGAGGTGGGCTGTCAGTACAACTTGCGTGTGCACTTTCGTTTAAAACCAGAAGGTTCAATAGTGGGCACTGCATGGTTTATATGAAGATTACCTAATTTTACCCTAAAGGCAGGAACAAAGGTTTTATTTAGTTTTCTTCAAATATCACATGCTTAAAATTAGTATTCTGTGATTATTACTCTATTTGTTATTCACTGGAGACATCTGCTCAAGTGATGACCACAAATGTTCTTTCTTTAAAAGCACCAGTGCATAAAGCAGCCTATCACATTTGATTACATTAGTTCATGTTTTCATTGTAGTAAATATGCCTGGTTTCCAAATGAGATTTTTTTTCCTTAGGATTTGGGGACAGGTTGGACAGTCCTTCTTGGCTTCCACCCTGGTCCCCAAATCTACACCCCTTTTCACAATGCAGTGGGCATGCTGGGTTGCAGGCTGCTCCCTTAACTATGGAAGCAAATCAATAGCAGCTGAATGCCATCTGCTTCGGGCCGCAGAACAGAACCAAAGTGTAAGCCATGCATCTTCCCTTATTGAAAGGTTATTTTATGCAAGTAAACAATTCATCGTCTTCTTGCACGCTTGATGCTCATTTACCACTTTGATCAATAAAATATGCAAAACAACAAAAAAATTGAATCCTAAGAGTAGTTCTGATGCCAGTGTGATAGTTAATCAATACCCGGCCTCTGTTCACTAGGGCAAGTGGTGGGGGTACTCCTATTGTAACCTGTAAAATCCAGAATGGTAGATATGGCTCCTTCAGAAAAGACTGTTTTAGAAGGGAGAGACATTACATTTGCCCTGTAGATTAAACAGGATACATTCTCACTGAATTAAATCAAAATGCTAACATCAACAGGCTTGAATGTTACTGATTCAGGCTGGTCCTTCCCAAAGCTCAAGAAAAAGTAATTTGGGTTCATATGCCTTTTAGAATCTCAAAGACAAACATTGGACGAGATCACTGACAGGGAGCTTTGGACAGCAATCCTTTCGGCTTTGCCTTATTAAGTCTTGGTTTCCAATGTATTCATGTTTCAGGTGAACTCAGTTTTTCTTCTAAAAACAAACTGCTGTGGGAATTTCTTGTGCAGTGTTTCTTTAGTCATACCACAAGCTGCCCTATTATATTAAACCTCTTGACAATTGATTCAGGCAGAATACTTTTCTCCCAACAAAGAAAACTATATCATCTCACATATGCCACTGGATAAAAGCCCTCAATTCAAGACTGTTCTCTAGCAAAATGCAAAGCACTAAAAAAGCTGGAATTTTCCCCATTTTAACTGGCTCTCTCCTGCTGAATTGTGAATTTTAGTGTAGCACAAGGAAAAAAAAAGATGAAATAAATTAGGTATCATCCTAGAAAGTTGAACACGCAGTTTGATAGAAAGAAAAACACTGCCATGTGAAATAAGAAGTGCCTTGCAAAGACAGCTTTTCTTTCAGCAGGTTTTCAGATTTTCTGCATACTATAAAAGTGACAAATTACCTATTAATCAAATACTCTTTAGTTTTCCTAATAAATATTATAATGCAGTTTAAAAATCTATTTCTTTTTACTCTGATCTGTTGAATTCATCACACTTGTAAACACTTCTCTAATCATTAGGTATAGTTTGTGTTATTCAATAAACACATTTTGCCCTATTTTTCTACATGTATACCAAAGTGCACTGTTAAAGATCTAAATGATATATGGGGGGAATGAGCAATGCTATTTATTATGTAAAAGAAGGGGAAATAAGTATTAAAATATTAACAGGATACCTTTGAATAAAAATGATGAAAAAATCCCACCAAATTGCCCATAATACATGTTTGAATGTTATTTCACCTCAAATACTACATTATAGGTACTCTTTACAACATATTTAACTAAGACTAAAACCTCCCTAAAATTGCCCACTGTGAATCAAGCTACCTTTTATAGCACTGATTGTGTGGAAGTAATCTCTTTGATATTCCTAGCTTCCTAAGAAGTCTGATAATAGAATTTTCTGTCTAGCTATTATTTTAAAATCTCCATTCTAGAACTGACCTGCTTCATCCACTCATAATTTAAAAACCCTACATATAAATAACAATTTAAATATTTATTTAAGTCAAATAATTGTGATAAAATTAACAACAGCAGGTCTGTAGAAGTGCAGTAGCTTTGAGTCAATGACCCAACCAGCGGCAAGGGTATAATTTAAAGGCAGAAATTTCCAGTGCATGCACCGTTAGCCACAGTGAACCTGTTACTGCTCTAAAGGGAATTGTTTGCCTCTTATTAGATTTTCTACAGCACAGCCATAAGTGATAAATGTACTGCTGTACTCACTGTCAAGTTAATCAATGCTGCCAAAGTTTTGTTGACCTAACAGTAATCCATAAAGTGAGCAGCATTTTCTCTATCCCGATGACATCTCAGTCCACAGAAGGGCTACGAATTCAAAAGTAGCTTCGTACAAGAAAAAAATGTATATGTGTGGGTGGGGGGAGGAATGATGGGAGCAAGAGAGGGTTGATAGGATGGATAAGATGGTGATTTTCAAAATTAGCATGTATTATAGTTTTCTTGTCTTGATGAAACAGTATTTAAAATCACAGCAACAAATAAAAATCCACATTTGATGTTCAAAACCCTAATGAATACCTGTCCTAATGAAAGATGATTCCTTCCACAACCCCACTTCCTCACTTCCAAGCAAAAGAGACAGAATACACTGTCCCAAACCTTCAAGAATCTCAAAGCAAAATAGCCGCATCTAGTGCATGGCCTGTGCTTGTCTACAGTTCAATGCACTGATCAAATCCAGTACAGGGCACCAGTAATAAGAATGGTAATGCGGATGAGAAAAAAAAAAAAAAAAAGAAAGAAAGAAAAAAAAAAAAGTCCAAATTCTGCTTCACTATAAATCAGAGCATTGTGAAAGACACAACCATTAAAATGAGAAAAGAAAGGAAACAACAGGAGAGGAAAATCTGCCCTGCAAATAAACCACTGCCAGGCTTTCACAAGCAATTATAGACATATGAAATATGAATCGCAATTGATTTTTCTTCCTGGGGTCACTGTGCTCTGTGTTTTACGCACCCTAGGCATTTATTTGGGCAGCAAACTGACAAGTTTTTGTAGAGTGACCCGAGCAGTGTAATCTTTGCTCAATCACGGCTACTTCATTGTGGCTTCTCTTCCTTGACACTTGTCCCTCCCCAAAACTCACTGGCAAGGGATTCCTCGATAAAGACATGGAACAATGCAATTACTGGTATAAAGGGCTGGCAGAACCTGACCAGGGGATGCTCAGCAACCTTTTGTGTGCCAATGAAAAATAAATAGCATCAATCTGGAAGAGTGACTTTCATCCTTGTACCTCTACAGCAAATTTTCTTATTTGGCGGTAAGAATAGAACAGGATTACCAAACTCATGTGATTTTTCTTACCAATAAGCAAATAAAAACAATAGAAAGTTGTGGTTTTGAGAATAAGTGATATAGATATCTTATACTTAAGGCTTTTAAAAACTCCATCCATAAAAGATAAGATCTTTTATTTGCCTATCTTTGATGGCTACTGGGTTACAAGACCTTGCATTTTGGTCTTCACAGAGTTCTAAACTGTGAATGTTACTGGTCAGAAGCCAAAGGTGTTAATTTATTTTTTAAACTCATCTCTGGAGAACTTCCCAAATTTTTTTCTGTATCAGTTCAAAGGTGTTGTACATCTTTTCCTATCAGAATACGTAGATGTACAGCATTTCAAACTGCTGTGGAGTATTTTGTAAATCTTTTCCATTGATTGAATACTGCAATACATTTTTAACAAATCCCTTTCTCATTGGACAATTTTAATGATTATATTGCAATGAAAATGCCATACACACAGCATAGCCAAATTATGAAAGAAAAATTATAAGACAGATTTATGGAGAGGGAATTGTCAAACCACTTTCCCAAAAGGTTACTGCAATTTGCAGTCCCCTTAAGGGTATGTGGAAATGCTTATTTCTTTGTTCCCTTACCAATGATGGGTACAAATATTCTGTTTTAATCTTTGCAGATCTAGAAGTAAATGTAATCTCAATTTACCATTTTCTGTTTAATGAGTTATCTTTTTTCTTGTTTGCTGACCATTTATAATTATTTTTGAATGTATTAATTTTGCCAATTTTCTTATTGTGTTGTCTTCCTCCCAGTCATATGTAAAAGCTCTTTGAATATCATGGGACTCAAACCTTTGTCATGTGTATTGCACATTTTCTTACAGGCTATTTGTTTATATTTTGAATTTGTTGTGGCATATTTTGTTCCATAGAATTTAAAAATCCTTGTGTAGCTAAATTTTGCATATACCAACTAATATAGAAATACCTCATCAATTCAGAGACTATGACACAATGAAATACTGCATAATGAAATCATATAGACATGACTCATTATATATAAAGACATTTTCAGCAAACCAAAGAGAGGGTTAAAAAATATCAAAAATCATTATGAACAAACTACCTGGCACCCCTAAGGCAGCAATCAGGATGGGCTGAGCTAAATTTAGGAGACACTGGGGTGGGGCGTGCAAATGGGTGGTATGCAATACTGGTAACCTGGTATAGAGAAGTAAAATCAAAACTCAAGAGCTATAACCGAGGGAGAACAGTCCATTAAAGCGCATTAGTATTTAAGAATATCACATCTGGGTGTGACAATCGAGAAAGGTCTCATGAAAGAGGGAATACTGGAAATGGGTCTTGAAGGGGTGCTTTGACAAACAGAAATGAGAAAAAGAGATATGGGACATGCATAGGGTATGGGGAAATGCAAGGGTCAAGGCATGGGGACAGGAAGTTAATGTTAGTGGGGCTGACACATAACATCCATGCAGAATAAGGCTAGAATTTAGAACACCTAGCCTGAGAATATTACAATTTGGTACTTGACAAGGAGCCAGGAAAGAGTTTTTTGGTAGATATCATGATTGAAGATGGGAGTTGGAATGAAGTACCCATCCAAACACTGTGAGGGTGAGCTAGAGCAGCCAGAGCTAGTGAGGACACTGCCACAGCAATCATGAACAAGGGACAAAACATTAATCAGTGGTGTTGGTAGTGGAGACAACATACAAGAATTCACTCCTCTAACCAGATATGAATAGCTTCCAGGGCACCGTTGTGATTTATACTGAAGACATGACTTTTATAAAGGAACCAGATTTTTTTTCAAAATACGTACAGCGAAGAGGCATGTCTAACAGGAATGCCTGAAATAACTGATTACAAGGACCAGCAGCCTGAGCAGAAAGATGCTGAATTTCGTTATATATGTGGAACATCAAGAAGGTCTCAGTGGGGCCTGAGGTATCCAGGTTAGTCTGCTATGATGAATGGTTAAAATAACAACAGACAGATTATCAGAGCTCCAACACTGTGTCCACAAGGTTCTGATGTGGATGCCCTAACCTCCTGCCCAGGTGGGATAGAAAGGGAAAAGTTAATTTGTTTATGTTTTTTAAAAGGCACTTTAGGAACAGAGACAAGGACACCTCATCACAAATCACTGCAGGAGTCAGGGAACACAGCACAAGTCAACATGCCACTGGGTTTTTTTTAAAAAACAAAAACAATAACTACTTTTATAAATGGGGCAAGAAAAATCAGAGGAGGCAAAACCCGGGAACCTTTTAGAAAATATTATTAGACTTTCTTAAGACATTAACTCCATTGCCACAACTAGAATTCACTTTGGATTCATGGGTGTGGAAATCAGGCCCATCACCTGCCTGAAAATAACCTACCACTTACATCCCACAAGCAAGAGTTCAACAAATTCCAAGTGGGAAAGGACTTCCAAAATAAGGATTTTTGGGAATAGAGCACCTTGTTTAATAAATTGTAAGTACCACAGGAAGAATATCTTTTTATAAAAAGTTATAAATACACTACCACTAAATGATTTTACTCATTTAAAACCCATCAGCATGAACAGAATGGGTGATTTCACTCAAGATAGAACAATCTTAGCTGGGAGATGGGGCACAGGCCTGTAATCCCAGAAGCTTAGGAGGCTGAGGTAGAAGGATTGCGAGTTCAAAGCCACCCTCAGCAACTTAGTGAGGTCCTAAGCAACTTAGTGAGATCCTGTCTGAAAAGAAAATATAAAAAGTGCTGGGGCTGTGACTCAGTGAGTAAGTGCCCCTGCGTTCAATCCCTGGTATGAAAAAAAAAGAAAGAAAAAATATGATAGAGAAATCTTACATCAGTGTTTCCAAACATTTTTTATCATCCATCTCTCAAACAAAAAAAGGCCGAATCCTTACACTAAGAGATGCACATTTATTTATTTAGAACTGATATAAAGGTACTATTGTACCAATCATGTACCATACAAAATATACACATGAAGCATTTTGAAATAACATAAAGATGAAATATTCTAAATTTTATTTTATTGCATTTACTAGTAGTACAAATAACCTTGCCATTCTCATTTAAAAATGACAAATAGTGATATTTTCATACATGAATAATGTGTCTGAATATGCTGTTAGGTTGGTAAACAGCAACTGTTCTTCATTTGTGTTCAAGAGTGACTGAAACTTCAGTTTATTTCATGAAGACTTGGCTCCAATGGCTGTCGTTGCAAAAAACAATCATACAAGTAGATCTGACAGCTATACTTATTGAATCGTAATACTAATTTTTTTAAATTTCCATTCACCAAAAATGCAAACCTTCTGATGAGATTCTGCCAGATAATTCTCTCGTTTCTTTATGTCACACAGTTATAAAACAACTAGAAAATGCTGCATTTAATAAATTTTTGGTCAAAGACCAATTGAGACTCTTCCTGTGGAAGTTTCCTGAACAGGCTCAAGAATTCTGCTTCTAAGTTTCAAGTGAGGTAGAAAGTTTTATAGGTGCATACATTCAACTCCAGCAACAAAATTGCAGAACAACAGCAACTTTTTAAAACATTCATGTTCAAGATGTTCCCTCCAAGCCTTGCTGTCTTTTAAAAGCCACTCATTTTCTCATTTGGTATTGGAGGACCTTTTCTCTGCAGGAGGGCTGACAAAGAATTTGCTGGAAGACCAGGGGCAGCATCTGTACTCCCACATACCTGCTCTTGCTTTTTCTCCTCTTATCTCCAGTGCCTGGTTCCATGGCAGAGCTGCTGTCAAGCAGCATGTGCCTTCTGTGAGGATTAGTCCAACACAGGAAATACAGGCCTTAAATCCACCTACTCAGGCTCCACAAACTGCAATTTGCTACAATGAACAAACGGGTCAGGCCCCTGGTTATGGGGATACATGGCCCCAAGCTGTCTGACCTTTGGACTGGTGAAAGTGCCAAGGTCAGTCTGAACAGTAATATTAGCAGACCTTACTTCACTTCTTTATCAGATAAAAATCAAAGAGAACTGTTGAATTTCCTGGCTCCCTCCTGTGCCTTGGCAGATGGCAGTACACACACCACCTGGGAGACTGGCCAGCAGAAGGGCCACAGTCGCAGTCCCTCAGGTATGAGATTCCCACACAGGCACTCTTTAGATCAGTTCCCTTGACACCAGGGTCTTAAGGAAGTTGAAAAGGATTCATATGCTGGTTGCTAGTTTGCTGTCTAGTGAGAAAACCAAGGTTCTTGACAGACATGGTCTTAAACTTAGGCAGAATGACTTCAAGTATCAGAGGATGCTGGGGTGGTGTATCAGTGTCAGAGGGAGCCAAGGTGGTGGTAGGGACTATGAGATAACAAAGGTGAAGCATATGGGGAGATCTGGCCCAGAAGGCATCCTCAAGAGACTTTTATTTGTGAATTAATTAATAAGTGAATGAATGGATAAAAAAATTTCATCAGACCTTTACGCTCACAACATTCTGCACCATCTTTAAAATTTCTGCCTTGTCTAGTCCCAAACGGTATTTTTAATTTGTCATGGTTTCAGCTGAATTGCTGAGATGGTTCTTGAAAGAACATTTTCTAATTTAATTTTCATGGTTAAATAATTAAGATTAGGCATTAATCCCTGTGACTCTGTGGAGTGTTAGAGATATCTTTGGATTCAGAGAAAATATGGAGAAGACATACATGCCAAATATGGACCACATTTAAGGAAAAATAATAGCTACTCTTTACTCTATGCGTGATGTGTTCCAGGAACTGGATGATGCTTCGTGTATGCTGGCTCATTTAGTCATCATGAACAACTCTGTGAGGTATGTCTTTTTATTCTCCATTTACTGAAAGATGACCAGTGCTTAGAGAGTTTACATAAGTACCCTAGCATATATAGCAGAGTGATGCTCAGGGCTCTGATCCCACACCCTCCCTGTGCCCGACCATGTTCTTCCATCTCGGTCCTCCACTGTTGCCACCCATCCACTTGCCACCAGCCTCTAGTCCAAGGTCAACCACAGCCCAAGGACCAAGTCTGCCCACTGCTGCCTTTGTAAATAAAATTTTAGTGCAAAGCAACCCCTCTCCTTTGTTTACATATAATCTGTGGCAGCTGTCACACTATAATGGCAGATTGAGTAGTTCCAACAGAGCCATGTGACTGGTATAGCCTAAAGTATTTACCATCTGATCTCTTACAGAAAGTCTGCCAGAAGCCAGGCGTGGTGGCGCACGCCTATAATCCCTGCACTTGGGAGGCTGAGGCAGGATGATAGCAAGTTCAAAGCCAGCCTCAGCAATGGCAAGGCACTTAGCAACTCAGTGAGAAGACCCTGTCTCTAATAAAATACAAAAAAGGGCTGGGGATGTAGCCCAGTGGTCCAGTGCCCCTGAATTCAATCCCCAGTACAAAAAAAAAAAAAAAAAAAGAGAGAGAGAGAAAGTCTGCCAAATCCTGCCTAGTCTAGACATTCTTGTATTTATTTGCAAGTCCACCCTGTCCTGTCAGAGGGACAATATATGTTTCTTTTTTAATTTGATCAATTTCTCTTTTCCAAATTCAAAGATCAACTTTGATTCAAAATAATTAAATATTCTTTTCATATAAATGGAGATTCTGGGGAAAATTGGTCTTGGTACTAAAAAATCATAAGCAACATAATATTTAAATTGATTTTTTTTTATTAACCAGAGGTACAAGTGACACAGTTACTATGCCAAAATTTGTACCATATCCATTAATAATGTTGGTTCACATTACCTATTATAAGAAATCTGGAACTAATTGCTCTCAATTAATCTGCTCCACTCTTTGATAGCTTATTTATCAGATTGGGAAAGATAGATTTAATAGTGCCTGTTGGAAACAGGTTCTTTAATTGGAAACATCACAGCATTTAGCTCACTTTGTACTCAAGCAATTAAGAACAATTTGGAAAAGTGTTGTTGATTTTTTTTTTTATGCTATTGTCTCCTTGATTAGATTTCCGAAGATCCAGACAAAACAAATGACGATACTAGCTAGCACAATTGGTACAAATAAAAGCCCAACAGCCAGATTACTTACTATGAGAAATGTGAGCCATCCCCATCCATTTCGTCAGTGTCTTACATTTATTTCCCCATATCCTTGTCTCTTGTGTAGGTAAATGGCAATACCTCTTATAGAAGGCATTTCACACCTACCTTTACACAATTATCTTTTCTCCAAATAAGCCAAATCAACAGAAGAAATTATTTTTCTTGATTAAGCACCCCCATTTCTCTTGGGAGGGAACAAAACAAACAATTAATCTTTCCTTATTTGTTCTCAGAAGTCCCTGCCTCTTTAAACGCAGCCTATCCAGGTACCTGTGGCAGCTAGTCGGCAGCAATTAGGCCTGAGCAGAAAATGAATGGACTCCAGGCTGAGGGTCTAATCTGCTAAGAGCCCGTGAGAGAGGGCAAGGTTACACCAGGAAAATTCCCTTGTTGTCAGAACACTGTTCAAAATTACTACCTGACTTCAGCATAATTAACCAGGCTTGGGAATTTATATGAACAAGGTAATTGGAAAGAATTAGCAAGAGATATGTACATTAATCTTTACCAGTTACACAGTGTTTAATGAAATTAAGGGTCTCATGCTCATTCTTGCCTTGCTTAGTTTGCACACTTTCTACTTCACCTGTAGAACAAGGATAATATGTCACGTGAAGATCACAATAAAAGAAAACAAAAACCCTAACAAATCAAGACCAAAATTCCAAAGTAAAAATTTGAAACAACCCCAAAACTCAACAGGCCAGAATGTGATAGAGTTTTATTAAAATTGTTTTTTGACGAACCTTATCTGTTAGGGATACATGCGGAAATGTTTATGAGTGAAAACATAATAACAGGAAGTTTCCTCAAAATAGTGTGTGGGTGGGAAAGTGTGGGCATGGAGGATATAAGATTTCCTCTAATTTTTCAAGCTTCATGATGCAACTATATTATTTTGTACTTTGTATATATTGAAATTTTCATAATAAAAGTTAAGAAAATTTTTAAATCCTTGCCTTAGAGAAATAGTAATACGTGATAAATTCTTTTTTTATAACTGTATTTTGTTTATTTTCTTTTTTTATGTGGTGCTGAGGATGGAACGCAGCGTCTCACACATGCTAGGCAAGCACTCTGCCACTGAGCCACAACCCCAGCCTCATGATAAATTCTTATGACACATTTTTTAATTAAAGTAGGTGTTTATAAAGCATTATTGAGGACATAATAAACATTTAAGATATATAATTAGAAATATGCACAAGACAAAAAAAAAGTACCCTGTAAGCTGCCTGGTACCGAAAACCGGGAGGAAAACTCGGAGGCAGAGTTAGCTTTTACTACTTTTACTTCTACTTTCTTAGAGCTTAGAGAGGGAAAGAAAGATTTTTAGAGAGAAAGATTAAAGCGAGCTTTTCTTCTTGTAGAGAGAAAGAAAGATAGAGCTTAGCTTCTTCTTAGAGAGAACTTAGAGAGAAAGAAAGATAGAGCTTAGCTTAGAGAAATATTAGAGCTTCTTTCTTCTCTCTTCTTTCTTCCTTCTTCTTTCTTCTGTCTTCTGTCTTCCTCAGGAGTCTCGGCCTAACTCTGACCAGTCATTACTTCTTCTATCTGGTTTCTCTTCTGTCTTCTATCTGGTTTCTCTTCTGTAACCGCTCTGCCTACGTTCTGGCCGCTCTGATTCTTCTGACCGACCGAGTGACTGCCCGGCTGACTGAATTCTCCGTTCTCCTAACTCGGACCGCTTTCACCCGGTTATATACCTTCAGGTTTGCGGGTGCCTACAGGTGCGTCACATACATATCAGGTGGAACTTATGGCTTCCAGCTAGCTACAACAGCCCTTCCTAATTAGGGCTCCTTCAGTACCCAACAATTTTGAGGTCTCTATGTCAAGAGTGTCTGGACCTTGCCAGACTGATATTTTTAGTCAAATAGCTGCTAGAGGCCGGCCTGCACACTGCTGAGTTTTAGCAGCACACCTCTACCTACCAGATGCCAGTAGTCCCCATTCTCAGTTGTTACACCAAAAATGTCTCCAGACATCACCAAATGTCCCCTATGAAGCAAAAATCACTCCTGGTTCAGAACCATTGGTCTAAGAGGATGCACTGCAGAAAATTATTTTTGCTCTTTATTTTTAAAAGTTGTTTAATGCGCATATACACATGCATAAAATCCGAACAATAACAAAATGCACTATTAAAAATATATTTTAACCTGGAAGAAGAGCTCTTGATATCTGTGAAAAAACCAGACTGCTTATGTCAGAAAATAAATGGCCATGAAATAGACATGCTCTGATCGTCCCTTGGTTACTCTGGAGTCATCAAGCTAAGAGCAAACCTCGCTTGAAAAGCTAGTTCTTTTAAAACTCGTGATTCCATCACATGAATCTGATAAAATACTAATCAAATGCAACTCAAAAATAATGTCTGCTTTGCTAAAATCTTCTCTGAATGAAAAACTGCAGTACCGAAAAGAGATTAAAGCCCACTACACCCACTTTTAAAGGACAAATATGCATAGACATATAATGCTAGCTCTGGGCATTAAATTTTGTTAGACAAAACCACCCAGTTTTTAAAAGAAGTTTGAACTTGAAGAAAAAGCAACATCTGGTCTTTTTTTTTTTTTTTTTCTTTCTCCCTCTCCATATATATGGAACCATCAACCACCTGTTTCAGGAAGTGGCTCTGATCTGACTTTCCATGTGAGTGCAGATCTGTACCATGCGTCCCACATGCGCTCTTCCCAGAAATACCATGAAGGCCTGAGCATGTTCAACAGCACTACCAGCTTTACAGACAAGTTTTAACACAAAATACTCATTAACACAGGCTCCAGGTTAGGACAAGGAACTTTAACAATAGATTATTGAGGTTGTTTTTTTTTTTTGGTTTTTAATTGGTACATATTGCCAAACCAAGTAGTCAACATTTGTTATTACATAGGCTCAAAATCCTCAAAGTTTTAAGCTGTATAACCAATCAAGGCTTCAAGGCCACAATGCACTGGAGTTCGTATTTCCATTACGTTTCCATCTCATGTAAATTGCTATCCATGAGATCATAAACATTTTTGAGATTCCTAAAGCTTTTCTAATTGCCATTATTGATGCCACAGACACGGACCTATATCACCTCTGAACGCTTATTACCCATAGCTCTGTAGGCTTCTTTGCCGCTAGGCTTGTCCACTCCAGTGGGCAGGACGGCACTATCCGAATTTTTAAAATACTGGTTTATTTACTTGAAAGGAGACTATACTGTTTTCCTTTGAAAGACAATATACGGTGGGTTTCAGACATTTAAAAAGCTGTTCTGCAATAAAAATCATATTAAATGGAATATATACCATTTTCAGAAAAATGGAAAACTTGCAAATCAATGGAAAAATAAAATGTATTTTGAATTAAGCAAAATAATTTTTCATAGTTAGGTCAATGTCTACATCAAAATTAAATTTAAGAAACACAGGTTTTTGTTTTGTATTTTGTCAATCATTTCACCAATTATGCCGACTTACTTTTATGTCAAATCCTACACTAGTGGTTAGGGTTTTCCTATATGAAAAACTAACCACTGAAACAAGGTTGTAAGATTTCTAACAAGGCACTACAGAAACAAGTATACACAACAGACTCTGAAAACACTTGCTAGCAGTGATGGATTTAAGTTATTAACAGATCAACAAGAGACGGATGGTGGTTTGCTTTCCTTAATCTACATCATCATCTAGATCTATTTAAAGATATGTGGTGCACTAACAAACTTGGTTAACGTTTCGATAAAATCAGTAAAAATAATCTGTCCCTGTTACGTTGAGTCTGTATCCATCAATAAAATCACTTGTACAAGGAAGGTACTGTTAAGTACTGACAATCCCAGCCATTAATATTATTTAACACACTGTTCACAATCTTTAACAAGAACAAAGAGCAGTTTGTCTCATGTTATAAGCAGAACCTTCATGGACACTGTTATTTCTACAGGTTTTATGATGATTTTCTGAAGTTCAAACTACACCTCCCTCTTCTACCAACAGTTCCCTTACCCCATTACATAAAGTCTTGCTCTTGATTTCAATTGCAGTTTAAAGGAAATCCTTGGTAAGAACTGAAGCTGCCATTAGGAATCACTGCTTCATCCATGAGTTGAACTCAAATTTCTAGGAACCTGGGCTGTAAGGGTTAGGGTGGTAACAGGGACACCATAGGACCTCCCTGCTGTATTCAGACTTGACCTCATCAATGCCTTTACTTTGTCAGGGATGAATTAAAAGAGAAAATTTCAATGAATCCTCAGCCAGAGTTGAATGGTCAGGAACTGATATATGCTTGTTGCACTTGAGATTACAAAAATGGAAGGTGGAGAAAAAGAGAGGATAAAAATATATTGCACAAGAAACACTTCTTCTTACATGGACATCTGTGGTGATGTGACTGATAATAATAATGACAAAACTTTAAGAAGTAAAACTAACTTAAGCTAGGCTTGGTGGCCCATCCCAGCAACTCAGGAAGCTGAGGCTAGAGGATTAATGCTAGAAGCCAGGTTGGGTAGCTTAGTGGTGTCCCGTCTCAAAATAAAAAAGAATTTTAAAGGCGGGGGACTGGTGGTGTGGCCCAGTGGTAGAGACCATTGAGTTAAATCCCCAGTACATACACCCCCACACATAGGTAAAACTAACTCAGAAATAATCATAATTCTAAGATATTAATCAGAAACCTGTTCCAAGCTTAACCTTTGAAACCTTGACTACTCAAAATCCTAGCAGCCTATGCTAGGTAGTGGTTTGCTATTCTGCTGAGATAAGCAAGTAAGTGCCCCTACTCTGATAAGTGGTTCTTAGAGACAATAAAGACCCGAATCTCCATTCTGTTGTTCTCAGCTCAATTATGCCCACCCACTCCACAATTCTCATGAAGTGCTTTATACAAACAAAAACTTTGGAAGTTGCACAGGACTTAGAGAAAAGAACACTAATTCTAGTACTATTTTTAAAATGAGGAAAAGGCAAAAATATATACTAAAAAAATGACTGTTGGCCATAAAATACACATTTTTAGTAATTCCAGAATGAAGCATCAAAATTATAAGTGATTTGTGAAAAGTCCATAAATACACTCTAGTGTGAAAGATAAATAAAATAGCTTAAGGACATGTTTCTACTAGTACAGAGACTGCTCATCAAGGGAAGCACACTCCAGAGGAATGGCAGGGAGGCACAAGACGCACTGGCCTGACTCTGAGACCACAGCCTCTGCAGGCAGACAGGCCTTGTTCAAGCATTTTCATGAAGCAACATGTGATACTAGCAGCAGGGCAGTACTGACTCAACCATGTTCAAAATAAAGCACTGATTTCAGCATTTTAGAAGCAGTTTTCAGGGCATGGTGGGAAAGGAAATCAAGGTACTTCAGAATATTTTCTTTAGGAGAGTGAAGGAGCTCATAGAAACAAAAACTAATAGGTGGAAAATACATCCAGTGTTAGGGAAGGCAGACTATTTTGGAAGATAGACTGGAAGCAGTTGGAAAGGGTCCAAGGCAGACAGGGACCCTCCATTATTCACAAACCCCATGATGTTAGGCCTGCATATAAGCTGTGTAAACAATAAAAACAAGAAAACTTTTAGGTCAAGATGCAGCCTTTGTTGGGACTGTCCAGTGTGAATGCTGAAGGTCTGTACAGCAGGCTCTACTTAGCAAAGCATGATCCATTTTGGCGTGAGTTGAAATGCATCATCTGTACAATCAGCCACTTGCTGCCACAGGTGGACATCCCTCAGAGTTACCTGGATAACAATTACCCCTCCTCCTATATTCTTATTCCTGAATGAACAGGATATGAAATCTATTTCAAGTGGTGGTACAAAGGATCTCTTGGAATTTTGATTTGGGAAATAAATATTGACAAATAAAATCTTAAAGTCATAAAAGTAGGTGCAGGGTCTTTGGTCTAATTCCTAATGAAACCTGTTTTCTTATTTGTATAAAACTTTCCATGTTTGAAAATATAGTATAGGAAAGTATGTTTGCCATTGCTCAGAGAAGTCTTCTGTATAGCTCCCCATAATATTTAACTAATCATGAAGCATGACATAGCACTCAAATGCTCACTAGTGCTCAAATTTTCTTGGAAAGGAATCATTTCCATCCTAAAAATGCTCAATATTATAAAAAGAAAGACAGAAAAAGAAGAAAAGGAAATATATTATTGAGTTGGTAAGCAACTAAGGAATCTGGAACACTTTTCAACTGACTATAAACAGAAATTCTGTACATAAGTACCAACTCCTAGAACTTTGAGCATCCATGTTGGGGCTGCATAGGCAGAGGGACCATGGATAATTCCTAATGACTGCTTGAGTTAGGTGGGACGGAGATCTAAAAGGCAATCTTCAAATGAAGTTGGTGTCTCAAAAGGACACATTGCCAGGGGAAGGAAAAATGAGAAATCCACTGTGAGGAACAGTCCTGAGCTTAGCACTACAAGGGGAAGAAGACACATGTCCTTTGAGGACTCACAACCACATGCTAGTTCCTTCATAGGTTTATAGCCAAATTAATACTATCATTATGGTTAAAAAGTTTTTTGTTTTTTAATCTCAAACTAAAAAGTCCCAGTTGACAGTGTTTGCAGGTGGTCTGCAAAGCAAATAAAAATTTTCTTTGTGAATATTCAGTTCAACCCTGGCCATCAAAGAATCCCAAAAATAAAGATCCAGAAAACTGGATCACTTAGTCAAATATACAAAAAACAAAACCAAAAAACTTATGTACACAAAACGAGGAAATAAAAAACCATGAACAAGAACCTGCAGAAACAAGAGTAGTCAACTTAGACCCAAGACATCAGTCCTTACAGTATCTGACTCAAAACAGAAAACAGAATAGAAAACGGGGACAATATGATACCTTAATGTTTCCAGAAACATTAAGGACTTGGATTGAAACTTAGTGGTAGAGCTTATTATACATGAGGCCTTGAGTTCAATTCTCAGCAACACACACACACACACACACACACACACACACACACACACATTTATCAATATCTAGATACAGAACAATTATAACAATGACTTTTCATAGGAGAATTGAAGAAAACCAAGATTCTAAAAGAAAATGACATATTTCTTTGAAAAGTCAGAAAATTAAGCAGTTCTGATATTTCATGATTTTTACCTTTTCTTGAACACAATCCCAGAACTAATAAAATGATCTTTTAAAAACAGAAGATGGAGACCAATCCTGGCCCCACACGCAGAGGAGGAGACCAATCGTGCTGTGGCCCCCCCATATACCAATGCCAATGCATGGCTCTCCCAGCCCGCTTCTACCTAGAGACAACAACCAGGATGGGGAAGACCATCACCAGAAGTGAGGTATTAGTAACCTGCAGGGACACTACAAGATTATAGGGTAGAAACTATAATACCTCAGATCTGCACTGCCAGAGAGGAAGACAAATGAACAACATGAAAAACAAGGGAAGAAAGTGCCCCAAACAAACCAAGATGCTACAATAATAGAATCCATTGGCAATACAGTAGATAAAATATCAGAGAAGGAGTTCAAAATGTACATAATTAAAATGATCTGGGAATCACAGAATAAGATAAGAGAGCAATTAGAGGCAACAGTTGATCACTCCAACAAAGAGATAAGAGATCAAATACAGGTAGCAAAAGATTACTTAAAGAGAAAGAGACTCTGAAAAAAAAAAACATAAATCCTTGAAATGAAGGAAACAATAAACCAAATAAAAAATTCAATAGAAAGCATCACCAACAGACTAGATCACTTGGAAGACAGAACCTCACGCAATAAAGACAAAATATATAATCTTGAAAATAAAGTTGATCACACAATGACGATGTAAGAAACCATGAATAGAATATTCAAGAATTATGGGATAACATGAAAAGACCAAATCTAAGAATTATTGGGATAGAGGAAGACACAGAGATACAAACCAAAGGAATGCACAATCTCTTTGATGAAATAATATCAGAAAATTTCCCAAACATGAATAATGAATTGGAAAATCAAATATGAGGCTTCCAGGACACCAAATGTACAAAACTACAACAGATCCAGACCAAGGCACATTATAATGAAAATGCTAGCATACAGAATAAGGATAGAATTTTTAAAGCTGCAACAGAAAAGTTTCAGATTACATACAGGAATAAACCAATTCAGATCTCCACAGATTTCTTGACCCAGACCCTCAAAGCTAGGAGATCTTGGAACAACATATACCAAGCTCTGAAAGAAAATCCAAGAATCTTATATCTGGGAAAATTAAGATTTGAAAATTAAGCTTCAGATTTGACAAAGAAATAAAACCTTCCAAGATAAACAAAAGTTAAAAGAATTTACAGCGAGAAAGCCTGTACTGTAGAACATTCTCAGCAAAATATTTCATGAGGAGGAAATGAAAAACAACAAGGAAAATCAGCAAAGGGAGGAACTACACTAAACGAAAAGCCAATCAAAGGAGAAACCAAGTCAAGTTCAAAACCAATAATAAACCAAAATGACTGGGAATATAAACCATATTTCAATAATAACCCTGAATGTTAATGGTCTAAACTCATCAATTAAAAGACACAGACTGGCAGATTGGATTTTTAAAAAGACCCAACAATATGCTGCCTTCAAGAGACTCATATCATAGGAAAAGAGATCCACAGACCCAAAGTGAAAGAATGGGGAAAAACATACCACTCACATGGACTGCATAAACAAACAGGGGTTTCTATCCTCATACCAGATAAAGTGGACTTCAAACCAAAGTTAGTCAGAAGAGATAAAGAAGATCATTTCATAAGGGAATCATACATCAACAAGACATAACAATCATAAATATCTATGCCCCAAACAATGGAGCATCCACAAATATTAAACAAACTCTTCTCAATTTCAAGAATCAAATAGACCACAACACACAAAAAAATGTTCATCATCTCTAGCAATTAGATAAATGCAAATCAAAACTACTCTAAGATTTCATCTCACTCCAGTCAGAATGGCAATTATCAAGAATATAAGCAACAATAAGTGTTGGTGAGGATGTGGGGCAAAAGGTACACTCATACATTGTTGGCGGGACTACAAATTGGTGCGACCACTATGGAAAGCAGTATGGAGATATTTCAAAAAACTTGGGATAAATCTACCATTTTACCCAGTTATCCCACTTCTTGGTTCATACCCAAAGAACTTAAAATCAGCATACCACAGTGACGCACCCATATCAATGTTTACAGCAGCTCAATTCACAATAGCTAAACTATGGAACAAACCTAGATGCCCTTCAACAGATGAATGGATAAAGAAGATGTGGTACATATACACAATGAAATATTACTCAGCCTTAAAGAAGAATGAAATTATGGCATTTGCAGGTAAATGGATGAAACTAGAGAATATGGGCTGGGGTTGTAGCTCAGTGGTAGGGCGCTCGCCTAAGTATGTGCATAGCCCGGGTTCAATCCTCAGCACCATGTAAAAATAAAAAGGCATGTGTACAACTAAAATAAATAAATATTAAAAAAAAGAAACTAGCGAATATCATGTTAATTGAAATAAGCCAATTCCAAAAAACCAAAAGCCAAATGTTTTCTCTGATAAACAGATGTTGATCCATAGTGGGGTTGGGGGATAGGGAAGAATGAAGGAACTTGGTTTGTGTAGAGGGGAGTGGGAACGGTGGTAGAAAGAGACAGATATTATTACCCTATACACTTGTATGATTACACTAGTGGAGTGAGTCTGAACCATGTACAGCCAGAGGAATGAGAAATCGTGCTCCATTTGTGTTCTACATGTCAAAATGCATTCTGCTGTAAAATAAATAAATAAGAAAAACAAAAATAGAAGTCATCATATCTTACAATTACCATGTATTTAGAGCCATTAAAATCTCTCTAAAACATAGTATGAAATCTTAGTGATTTTATTTTACCTTGAAATATTTCACTACTTCCTCATCCTAAACATCATTTCATTATTACTTACCAATTAGTCTTAACTATGTTAAGAAACTAGTAATATAATTTAAAAATTGAAGAATTATGGAATTATCTAGAATAATAATGAAATAAAGCATAATTATTACAACCACCTTTCAGTTCTCCTATTTTGTTGTCAAAGTACTCAACCATCTTTCAAAGAGATTAGGGGATGCACAAAACTCAACTCAAAATGGATCAAGGAACTAGGCATTAAACCAGAGACCCTGCAGCTACTAGAAGAAAAAGTGGGCCCAAATCTCCATCATATCAGCTTAGGAACTGACTTCCTCAATAAGACTCCTAAAGTGCAAGAAGTAAAATCAAGAATCAATAAACAGGATGGCATCAAACTAAAAAGCTTCTTCACAACAAAGGAAACAAGAACATGAAGAGAGAGCCTACAGAATAGGAGAAAATCTTTACCATCTGCACCTCAGATAGAGCATTAAACTCTAGGATATATGCACAAAATGCTAAAGAAAAAATTGATAGAGTAAAATGTTTTACAACTATCAGAAGGCTCAGGAGGTGACTGCAGGCATGGACGGTAATACTCTAGACCAACATTGTCTAACAGAAATAGAATGCAAGCCACAAGTACTTTTCAATAACTGAAATGCAAATGTAACATGTAAATTTTCTAGTAGGCACACTAACAAAATAAAAAGAAGGGGCTGGGGCTATGGCTCAGTGGTAGAGCGCTTGTCTTGCTTGTCTCGCATGTGTGAGGCCCTGGGTTCGATCTCAGTACCACATAAATAAAATAAAGGTATTGTGTCTGTCTACAACTAAAAAACGAAAAAAAAAAAAAAAAAGTAAAAAGAAATAGGCAAAATAATTTTAGTAATATATTTTGTTAAACAAATATATTAATTAATATATACCCAATGTATATATTATTTAAACATTTAATCAATTAAACATTGAGACACTTTACATTCTTTTTTGGGGGGTGGTGGTACAAGGTTTGAAATCTGTATAAATTTTATATTATAGAACATCTTGATTCAAACTAGCCATATTGCCGGGTGTGGTGGCACACACCTATAATCCCAGCACTTGGGAGGCTGAGGAGGAGGATCTCGAGTTCAAAGCCAGCCTCAGCAATGGCGAGGCACTTAGCAACTCAGTGAGACCCTGTCTCTAATAAAATACAAAAAAGGTCTGGGGATGTGACCCAGTGATCCAATGCCCCTGAGTTCAATCCCTGGTACCAAACCAAACCAAACCAAACCACAACAAAAAAACACTAGCCATATTTTAAGTACTCAATAATCATATGTAACTAGTAGCTGCCATGATGTACAGCAAAATTGCAAAATGTCAGGTCATGAGACTTCAGATAATGATATTCTAGATGAATGATCAACGGGGAAAAGAATATGTGGCATTCTCTTGAAGCTAAGCATTCAATAAGAAGAACTTTATTTCAAATTATTTTGTAGGAAGAACTTGACCCACCTCATTTTGCAAAAAATTATGGAATGATATTCTTTCACTTTTTGCAAATTTGTGCACCAGAATTTACTTGACAAATGCATTGCTTTCCTTTACTTTATAAAAATGTGTACAAATGTGATTAGAAAGAAACAGTAATGTAGACATAAAAAAAATCATTGAGGGGCTGGGGTTGTGGCTCAGCGGTGGAGCGCTCGCCTGGCACGTGCATGGCCCGGGTTCAATCCTCAGCACCACGTAAAAACGCATTGTGTACAACTAAAAGCAAATAAATAAATATTTTTAAAAAATCATTGAGTTAATCATTTTAGTTGGTGTTTGTAAATCTAAAAATGAGAATATTTATAATTATGCTATCATTTCTTCAATAAAATGATTAATCATAATATTTTTAAAAAGTATTAAGTTTTATCAATATAAGCTCAAGAAAATAAACTAGAGGCAATGATGAGCTAGAATGTATTAGCAACGTACCAAATATTAGGCCACAAACTAAGTTCAATAGATTTTAAAAGGTAAATCACATACAAACTATCTTCTCCAAGAGAAGATACTACTAAGAGAACTAATTAAGAAATCAACGCTAAAAGGAAAACTGGAAAAAATTTTTAAAAATTGTACAAAGTAAAAAACACTCATAAAACAAATGGATCTAAAAAGAAATCACAAAAGAAATTAAGAAATACTAAAAGACAAATGAAAATGAAAACACAACGTATCAAAGCTAAAGAAGTACTATAGGGGAAATTTATAGCTTTAAATGTTTACAATAAAAATCAGGAAAGAAGTCAACAACTTAACTTTACAACTTAAGAAATTAGAAAAAGAATAAAAAATTAGCCCAAAGCTAGCAGAAAGAAGGAAATAATAAAGACTGGAGCAGAGATAAATGGAATAGAAAACTACAAGAGAAAAATCAAAGAAACCAAAAGTTGATTCTTTGAAAAGACCAACAAAATTGACAAAACTTTAGTCAGATGAGCTAAAAAAAAAAGAAAGAAGACTCAAATTACTAAAATGAGAAATGAAAGTGGGGAACATCACTAACAATTTTACAGAAATAAAAAGAATTAAGAATTTATGATGAGAAATTCTATATAAACAAATTGCATAACCTAAATGAAATAGACAAATTCCTAGGAACACAAAACCTACAAAAAACAAACCATGAAGAGACAGAAAAATCTGAATAGACATATAACTAATAAGGAGACTAAACTGACTACCAAAAATTTTCCACCAGTCAATCTCTGTAGTTGATGGCTTTACTGATGAGTTCTATCTAATATTTACAGAAATAAACTAACACCAATTCTTCTCAAGATTTTCCAAAAATCTGAAGAGGAGGGAACATTCTCTAACTCATTCCATGAGGCCCACATTATCTTGATATCAGACTCAGGGAATGAACACAATACAAAAAAACTAGACCAATATCCCTAATGAAATCCTCATTTTAATACTAGAAACCAAATTCAGCTGCAAATTTAAAAGATATTTAAACTGGGGCTGGAGCTGGGGCTCAGCTGTAGTGTACTTGCCTAGTATGTGTGCAGCACTGGGTTTGATTCTCAGCACCACATATAAATAAAAAAATGTCTATCAACAACAACAAAAAAAATTTTAAAAAAGATATTTAAACCACAACCAAGTAGAACTTATTGCTGAAATGCAAAGATGGTTCAACATGCAAACATTAATCAATCTAATGTCCAAAATAACAGAATGAAGAAGGGAAATCCACAGCATTATTTCAATTAAGCAGAAAAGGCCTCTGATAAAATTCAACATCCCTTCTTAATAACAACATTCAATTGAATTGCAGTAGAAGGAAATAACCTTGGCATGATAAAAGGGATATATGAAAACCCACAGCAAAAATCACATTCAATAGTGAAAGACTATTGATCAGGAACAAAGTATGGATGCTTGCTTTCCCTACTTCTCTTCAACATACAGGAAGTATGTTATAGCAATGGGGCAAGCAAGAGAAATAAAAGGCATCCTAATTGGAAAAGAAGTAAAATGATCTCTGTTTACACATGCTATGATAGTATATGTAGAAAACTCTATAAAGATTCCACAAAACCTGTTGCTACACAAAAATTCAGCTAAGTAGCAAGATACAAAGTGCCCCCAAATCAGTTGTATTTCAATACACTAACAATGCCAAATACAAAAGGGAAATTAAGAAAACATTTCCATTTATAATAGCATCTAAAAGAGCAAAATACTTAGAAAAGTTAAGTCAGATTCCTTCCACTGTATTTCTATTCCTGTCCCCCCCACTTCCCTCCATTCCTCTTTATCTAACCCACTAAACTCCTATTCTCACCGCACCCCCCTTGTTGTGTGTTAGTATCCATATATCAGAGAGAACATTCATGTACAACCACAAGACTGGGGTCCTGGGGCTGGGGTTGTGGCTCAGTGGCAGAGCGCTTGCCTAGCACGTGCGTGGCCCAGGTTCAATCCTCAGCACCACGTGAAAATTAAAAAACGCATTATGTACAACTAAAGCAAATAAATAGATATTTAAAAAAAATAAAGACAGACTGGGGTCCTACTTAGAATAAGATGTACTCCATGTTTGTATAAATATGTCAAAATATACTCTACTGTCATATATAACTAAAAAGAACAAATAATAAATACTGTCATGTATAAATAAAAAGAACAAATAATAAAAAAGGAGCTAAACAAACAAACAAAAAAGGAGTAAAATACTTAGGAATAATCTTAACCAAGATGTTAAAAGATTTGAGGCATTTCTGAAAGAAACTGGACACAAATAAATGGAAAGATATCCCATGTTCATTGATGGAGACTTAAAATTGTTAAATGTCATATTACCCAAATTGATCTATGGATTTAATGCAATCCCTATCAATATTCAATCACCTTTTTGCAGAAAAAAAAACCCTAAAATTCATATAAAATCTCAAGGTACTCCCAAATAGCCAAAAGCATCTTGAAAAAGAAAAAGCTGAAAATTTCATAATTCCTAATTTTCAAACTTACTACAAAGCTACAACAATCACAACAGTGTGATACTGACACGAAGACAGACATTTAGAGCACTAGAGTAGAATTCAGATTGAAACACTCATTTATATGGTCAAATGATTTTAACAAAGGTGCCAAGTCCATTCAATAAGGAAAAAGCCTTTTAAACAAATGGTGCTAAGTAAACCAGATATCCATATGCAAAAGAATGAAGTTGGACCCTTACATAACACAATATACAAAAATTAACCCCATTCCTTACATAATACAATACAGAAAAATTAATTAATACACAGTGGCAAAGTCTTATAATCTTAGTGACTCCGGAGGCTGAGAAAGGAGAATCACAAATTTGAGGACAGCCACAGCAACTTTGTGAGGCACTAAGGAACATAATGAGACCTTGTCTCAAGAAAAAAAAAGCTGGGTGCTCAGTGGTAAAGCACCTCTAGGTTCCAGCCCCAGTCTGTGTGTGTGTGTGTGTGTGTGTGTGTGTGTGTGTGTGTGTGTATCTCAAAATGGATTCACGGCCTAAATGTAAGATCTAAAACTATAAAACTCTCAAAAGAAAACAGGGGAAAAAATCATGATACTGAATTTGGCAATGATTTCATGAATATGACACCAAAGACACAGAAAACAAAAGAAAAAACAAATGGGACTTTATGAATATGTAAAAAATATTCTGTATCAAAAGACATTGCCAACATAAAAGGGTAAGACACGGAATGGGAGAATATATTTGCAAATTATATTATATGATACGGGATTAATATCCAGAATACACAAAAGTTTCCAAAATTCAACAAAGTAAAAACAAACTACTAACTTTTTTGGGTGACAGATACTAGGGATTGAATCCAGAGGTGCTCTACTACCGAACCACATCCTCAACCCTTTTTAAATTTTGAGACAGGGTCTCACTGAGTTGCTTAGGGCCTTGCTTAATTTGCTGAGGCTGGCTTTGAACTCACAATCCTCCTAGCTCTGTCTTATGCTGCTGGGATTACAGGTGTGTGCCACTGCACCCGGCAAACTACTGATTCTTAATGTGGCAAAATATTTTAAAAGACATCTTCAAAAAGCAATATACAAATGGGCAATAAAAACATGAAAAAAAGAATAAAGTTTGAGAACAGTATGTTAAGCAAAATAAGTCAAATTGAGAAAGTCAAGGGTCATATTTTTTTTCCCTTATATGTGGAAGGTAGAGAGGAAAAAAGGAAAAGAAATGTATGCGAGGGGATTTCTCATGAAAATCAAAGGGAGATCAGTAGAAGAAAGGGAACCGGGGAAGGAAGGATGTAAGGGAAAGGGGAAACACTAGGGAACAATATTGAACTGTTATATGATGTGGATATATGAATATGTAACTATGAATTCTACTATTATGCATAATTATAACGGACCAATAAAAATTAGGGGTTGGCAACATGGAAAGATGCTCAACATACATGATCATTAGGGAAACAAGACAAAATTGTAATGAGGTAACACCTCACATCCATTAGGATAGCAACTGTCAAAAAAATAAAAATAAAAAGTGTTAGTAGGGATAGGGAGAAAATGGAAGCTTTGTACATTGCTGGTGAGAATCTAAAATGGTATAGCCACGGTGGAAAATAGTATGACAGTGCCTCAAAAGCTAAAAATAGAATTACCACAAAAGTCAGCTATTCTACTTCTGGGTATACATCTAAAGGAATTAAAAGCAGGGTCTCAAGAGCTGTTGTACACACATGTTCAAAATAGCACTGTTTATAGGATCTAAAATGTGGGAGCAATTCAAGTGTTAATCAACAGATGGATGGATCAGCAAAATGTGGTGTATACATACAATGAAATATTGTGTGATCTTAGAAAGGAAGGGAATCCTAACACATACTACAACACAGATGAACCTAGAGGACTTTATGCTAAGTGGAATAATCTGGTCACAAAGACAAATACTCTCTGAGTAGACAAAATCAGAGTCAGAAAGTAGAATGGTGGTGGTCCATCAGGCACTGGGGTAAAGGGGGATGGGGAAATGGTTCAGGGAGGACAAAGTTTAAATTGTGCAAGATGAAAAGACTTTGGGGGATGGATGTTGACGGTGGTTGTGCAAAAATATAAATGCATGTGAAGTCATTGCACTTAAAAGAACTGTGCACTTAAAAATGGTTAAGACAAATGGATTGAAGACTTAAACATACAACCTGAAAGTATGAAACTACTAAAAGAAACACAGAGCAAATGCTTCAGGATGTTGGAAAAAGCAAAAAAATCTTTGAGTAAGTCTCCAAAGCACAGTCACAAAAGCAAAAATAAGACAAATAGGATTACATAAAACTAAACAGCTTCTGCATAGCAAAGGAAACAATTGACAGAGTTGAGACAACCTACAGAATGAGAGAAAATATTTGTGAACAACTTATCTAACACGAGAGTGAAATCCAGACCACATAAGCAACACCAAAAACTCAACAGCAGAAACCAAAGAGCCCACTTAAAAATGGGCAATAGCTCTAATTAGACACTTATCAAAAGAAGATATATGAATGGCCAAAAGATAAAAATACATGAAAAATGCTCAACATCACTAATCATTAGCACAAATCAAAACCACAATGAGATCACCTCACTCCAGTTAGAATGGCTATCATTAAAAAAAAAAAAAAAAAAAAAAAACAAAAGACAAAACGTGCTGGTGAAGAAACAGAATCCTTACATAGTGTTTATAGGAATGTAAATTAGGACAGTCATCATGGAAAATAGTAGAGAGAATACTCAAAAAGTTAAAAATAGAACAATCATATGATTCAGTTCTCTCTCTCCTGTGTATATATCTGAAGGAAATAAAATGAGTACGTCCAAGATATCTGCAATTGTAGTACTGTTTATAATAGTTAACAAATAAGAACAAAGGGTCTATCAACTGATGAATGGATAAAGAAAATGTGGTATATGAAATGGAATATTATTCAGCCACAAAAAGTATGAATTTCTGGGGCTGGAGTTGTGGCTCAGAGGCAGAGCACTTGCCTAGCATGTGTGAGGCACTGGGTTCGATCCTCAGAACCACATATAAATAAATAAATAATGAAGGTACATCAACAACTAAAGAATATTTTTAAAAAGTATGACTTTCTATCATTTGCAACAACATGGATGGACCTGAAAGATATTTCTTAAGTGAGATGATCCAGGCACAGAAAAATACCAAAAGATCTCATTCATATGTGGGATCTTAAAAAGTTGATGTCATGGAAATTAAGAGTAGAACGGTGGTTACCAGAGGATAGGAGGTTTACATGCAGAGAGGCTGATCGATAAGTACTGAGTTATCTGAGCATCACTGTTTTCTGGAGTGGGCAGGGGGCCTCTGCTTCTCTATTCACACCCAGGACACTCCTTTTTCTTTTTACCCCAAACACCCTAGTTATTTCTTATGGAAATAACCCAACCTCACCCCTAACTTCAGGAGTAGAATCTGAATAGCCACAGTGAGGTTCAGAGGTAGGCACGTGTGCAAAGCTAAGCCAATGAGATCAGAGAAGACTTCTAGGGAAAGGCACTTCCTCCTTCTTCCATTGTATCTACTAGAAGAGACCCTATTCTTCTAGGGCTCTGGTGTATTTGGTAAGAGTAGGTGAGGTCTGGAACTGCTGCAGCCCTTTTGCATCATAGAGAGGCCCAATGACGCTTACACCGTGGAAAATAGAAAAGAGAAATGGATGAAATAACTATGGTTACTTAACTGGGATATGGTTCAAGGCTCCTCTAAAGCTAAATCTACTCTTCTGCCTCAAATACCACAAGTGCCTGACAAATGCTTATCATTAAGCAAAACTCTGTATATGCATATAACATTTCTTGTTAAATTAGTGTAAAATATTAACTTGTTTTTATCTTCCAATTAAAACACCTCCCAAAGTAGATGAATTTCCAGTACAAATGGACTTCAATTACAATGATTCAGCTTAAGAGTTTTCAACTTAACAATGGTGCAAAGGTAATATGCCTTCTGTAGAAATCGTACCTCTAATTTTGAATTTTGGTCTTTTCCTCAGGCTAGAAATATGTGGTATGATACCTTCGTGATGCTGGCCAGCAGCAGTGAGCTGAGGCTCCCAGCCAGCAGTGTGACTTTGAGTGTATATACCAATACTCTACAGTGTACTCCTGTGTTGGTAAGTTGTGATGTTTGCAGCTCAAATGTATTAAATGCATTTCAACTTATAAAATTTTCAACTTACAATGGGTTTATCAGGGACATAATCCTATCATAAATTGAAGCACATCTGTATACATAATTTGGAAAACAAAAATTTGTTACTTAGTAAAATATTTATTTGGCATGAATTTTTTTATTGGGATTAAAACTAATTAGTGTTCTTCCATTCATGTAGAAAGATCTTGTTTTACTTAATTCCACTTTTACATGGATCAATTCCCTCATTTGTTAAACCTCAGGGAGTTTTTCTGGGGTGCGGTATTTTTAAGGGGAAGAAGATGAACACAACCAAGAACTAGATTTTCTAGGATAGATTTCCTATTCAATACATAGAAAATTATCCTAGAAAATAAAATTAATATTCATTGTTTATCAGATAGAATGTCATACTTCAAATCACTCATATATCCCATATATCCAATGTAACTTTTAACGTCTTATCGGCTTACCTAGTTTTTTATTCTAAGATACTATATGTTCTTGGATATTTAATTTTTTAAAATAATTTGTTTCTAACCAAATGATTTTAAAATGTTAAGTAGGAAAGTGTTCATGGTTCAAAAATATACTTACAAATTTTTTTTAAAAACCTCACTATAGAGCATTGTATTATTTCTTTTTTTTTAATTCCTAAGTAAGCAATACAAAATAGCCATAGCTGTCATTGTTACATTGTGGAAATAACCATTTCCAAATCTAGCAGAAGTTTCTGAAAGTAAACAGCACTGATTAGAGCCCATCTACATGCTACAAGATAATTATTTAGGTATTGTGGAGATTGCATGATACTTTTATTTGTTATGCTTCCTTTGTTCCCCCTTAAGACATAAGATTTCTACTTGAGAAAAAAAGTAGCTTTGGGGCTGGGGTTGTGGCTTAGTGGTAGAGTGCTTGCCTAGCACATGTGAGGCACTGGGTTCAATTCTCAGCACCGCATATAAAAAAATAAAAAATATAAAGGTCTATTGACATACATGTATGAAGATACGAATGGTGTGAATATATTTTGTATATAACCAGAGATATGAAAAATTGTGCTCTCTGTGTAATATGAATTGTAATGCATTCTGTTGTCATATATAACAACATAGAATAGAATAAAAAATTAAGAAAAAACAAAGCAGCTTTTTTTTTTTTTTTTTTTTTCCCCCTGGATACTGAGTCTTGCTATGTTGCCCAGGCTGGCCTTGAACTCCTGGACTTGACTGATCCTCCTATCTCAGCCTCCCAAGTAGCTAAGACAATGGGCACATGCCACCACACCCAGAATAAGGTGGCTTTTAAAATGCAATGTAAAATATTAAGAAACCTACACTCTAAACCATAATAAAGGAGGGGATGAGAAAAAGATTAGACAAGGGCAATGAAAGGAAGGGAGGGGAGATAGGAATAGGAAAGATAGAAAAATAATCTAACATAATTTTCCTATGTTAAACATACGAAATTATCTAAGTGAACCCCACCATCATGCCCACCCCAAGAATGGGGTCTTAATTAGAATAAGATATATGCCACACTTGTGTAATTTTATGCAAATGGATTCTACTGTCATGTATAACTAAGAAGAACCAATAGATTTTTAAAAATTAAAAAAATAATAATTTAAAAAAAGAAACCCAATCCCAAAAATATGCATTTGGAAAAGTTCCTAAATCCCAATTTTCTGCCAAAATAATTTTTAAATATTAAAATCAAATTAAATAAATGCTAAAATATAAAAGGGAAAATATTTATTTACAAATTACATCTTGAAAATGAATATGCAGGTTTTTCTAAACTGAAGAAAAACCAAATGAATGCTTGCCTCTCATTTTCACACTATCGGTAAGCAGCAAAGGAATAAAAAAGAATTTTAAAAGTATAACTATAAAACAGGTTGTGCTTGTTTTGTTTAAAAACCTCATATAGAACAAACTAATGTTGAAACTGGGTTATTCGATCTTTTTAAGTCAGCCTGTTAAATATGGCAGAGTGTCTGGATAAACTCCTTTCTAAATTGCCCACAGTGGCACATGCTATGGACCTGGCTACTCAGAAGGCTGAGGCAGGAGGATTTCTTGAGCCCATGGGTTCAGGATCAACCTGTGCAATATAGTGAGAACCTGTCTCGAACAACAAATAAACAAATGAACAAACAAAACCCTCCTCTCTGTGCCCAATGACAACACAGAAAATACAAGCATGTGCAGTTTTTCATAGGATTTTAAATATGCAAGTTACAGATTTAAAAAATCATCTGTTGGGCTGGGGTTGTGGCTCAGTGGTAGAGTGCTTGCCTAGCATACGTGAGGCACTGGGTTCAATCCTCAGCACCACATAAAAATAAAATAAAGGTATCGTGTCTACCTACAACTAAAAAATAAATGTTTTAAAAAATTATTTAAAAAATAATCTATCAAGAGAGTTGGGGTAGCAGTCAATTAAATTATAATAGTTTATGATTACAAGGTCTTTGTTTTTAACCTACTACTATAGTCTTACGTAAAGACAAATGTCAAGGCTGAAAATTTTCTCATAATTTAGAAAAATCTACAATATACAATGAAAAGAGACTAAACTGGTCATTAGAAAACTAAAATTCCAGTCCAAATCTTTTAAATAATAACTGCAGGAGAAGGCAAGTTTCTGAGCAGCACTGGACCTAGCTAGTTTCTCCCTCTCTAACATGAAAGAGCAGCTGGGGCTCTCTCAGGAGTGCTGAGGGTTGCCCTCTCAGGAAGAGAAGGAGGTTTTTCTCTGACCCTCACAAGAGCTGATCTGCCTGTTTTATGGGTAGGAAATCAAGGTCAGAGGGGTGATCCTGAACTACCTGATGGGCAGGAGGCAAGCCAGAGAAAACCTAACAGCTAAGCTCCTGTTGGGCTTATGACACCAGGGCTTGGGGGTATTAGTACTTTCTGAGGTTCATGGGCCAAATCAGGAGCACTCTCTTCAGATGGACTAACAGCAAGATGGTGCCTGCTGAGGAGGGCTAAGGGGACACCCACTCCCTGGGGTTCAGACTAATATGTAACTGGAGTTAGACAGGCAAGCAAAAGAAACAGTAATATTATCTTATTAAAACACCTTAATACTAAAAATCAAGAAATGACCCCTAGCTAGGGTTTGCTTTTCACCTGGGATTAATAAAGCATTTACATTCATCTCTGCAACTTCCATCTAGCTCCACAGATAGAATCAGGTAGAAAAGGAAGAAGAACTCCCTTGAACTCCTCCAGGGAATTAAGTGAGAACAAACTGAATATTAAAAGCACAACAGGAAACAAGCCCTCTCAGCCCTTCAACCACATCTTTCAAGCCCTATTTCTGAGAATAGAAAATTCTAAGCTCAATTTGAGTATCACTATAAACTCCTCTCTGTGCCAGATGATTTTATCCACATATTTATATCCAAAGTACAAACAACTTAAAATGTTTACACTGAGTAGTAATGGAAGTCATGTGTCAAATACAATGGGGGGAAAGAATAAAGCTTTCTTTGGAACTAAAGCTTGAAGATATACAATATCTGTGGAAAATCTGGCTTACAAATGAAAATGCATTGTTTACCTATTCTATTTAATTATAGAGAACATGCATTTTTACCCTTTGCATACAATTTCTAAAGTCTTGTTTTTTAGGTTTGGTTTGTTTTTTTGCTCTGAAGTGTTGCCTGGAGCTATGGGAGTCACATTGCTCTGGTATAGAGTCTTGGGGAACATGGCCACACACATTCCTGTGACTGGTGATCCCTGGTTCCTTTAAGCTTTCACCCTCAGGGACAGATGGTGAAGAATCTCTCCACCAAGGCCAAAAACAAAGAGCAAGAACAGTGAAGAAAGTCCTCCTCAGACATCCCAGCTGCCTCTAACATGCCAGTTTGAAAAGACCAGGCCAACACAGGAGGCCAGGAACAGACTTCTCATCTTTCCACTGAGAGAAGTCCTCTGACTTTATCACCAAGCACAAGTAGAGACAGCCTCTCTTCAGCATCTAATCACCAGTAATTCAGGCACGACCATCCACAAGAAAGCTCTGTGGAGGGAAGAGCACAGTGGCTTTACACACTCCCTACTTTCCCTATGATATGAAAGGAAGAACACAGTTGTGGCTGCTTATTTCCCTGATGGAACATGTCTTAGAAGAATCAGTAACTCTTAGTGAAGTCCAGCTCTTCTTTTTTGAGAGGTGAGATTCCTCTGCTCCTGCCCTGTCTGCCTCAGTCATTCCCACACATTGATTCTCTCTGGCTCAGGTGAGGAGCACTAGATGAACTTAGGTGGCCCAGCCTGCCCCTGCCCTGACCAGTGCCTTGGACTTGGTGTGGCCTTCACTGAACATTCACCACAGGCCTCTGGGGCTTTTTGTTTTAAAATTCAGAGAATCTGAAATTGTTCAGCCTTTTGCCTTTGCCTTTCATCCGCCGGTGAAGAGTGCCTTGGTCTTACTCAGGTAGTTCTGTTTCTCCTCTCTGCTGCAGAAGACCTCCTAATGCGTTCTTCCCACACACAGACTCTAATTTTCAAAGAAGGTAGTGCTTCATTAGAGTTGATTTTTATACCCCCATTCTCAGTGTGATTTCACAGGTATATTAGTGGGGTCCACTGAAAATTCACTTCTTATTACTAAACCAATCCACCCCCAAACACTCAAAACCTGAAGGCTGGGCCTGCTATGAGGAAGCAATAAATCTTGGGAGGAAAACAAAACACAAAAACAAAGTGCTTGTAGAGGTGAATTAAAAAATGGACAGGTCCTCGTTATATCAGTTTTCCCCCTTTGTACCAGATTTTCACTTCCCCATTGCAAAAACCAATTTTAAATAGAAACTAATTAAAGTTAATGAACCAACAACATGTTTATGATTTTAAAACTTCCTTTATTTTAATTAAGAATATTTGGCTTCTTGATATATTCTGTATCACTCTCATATACTCTGAAAAAATAGTTTAAGACATACAATTACTTAAGTTACATTATTTTGAGGATCTAAACATATCTTACCTGTAAATATGTTTCCAAACCTTGTCGTCGCTGTTCCAAAACTTTTGGGACCCAGTTTCTAACATGTTTAGAAGGGATTTCTGGAGTTTTTATACATTTCTTAAGCTATAAAGACAAAAATAGGAGGAAAAAAAAGGTGTCTGTTAATTATAATGACATTATGTGGGGGAGCCAATAAAAGAAAGTAAAACACTGTTATATCCAATAAAATAAAAAGGTGGGGAGAATATAATTATGCTGGAATTTTTTCAAAAAATTCTTTACTTAGTTGTCCTGACTGTTCAGATTTTAAAACAAGAGTTTTGTATTCTGGTAGTTGTTACTATTGATATTTCACATTGAAATTACTTTTCCTGAAAAAAGCGAAAGTTAAGTAAATGAGGTAAAAAGAAAGTAAAAAAAAAACAAAAACAGTTAAATAGTTTTAAAAATCTATTTATTTTGTAAAAATCAATGTAACAACATCTTATTTCAAGTAATTTTCTGATAAAAAGTCTTTCCACATATTTTTCACATAAGAAAGCAAAACTGGATGCAATTGTTTATAACCACTGTCCCTAGAAATGCCACATGAACTAGACTATATCACTTGCAGAGGTTCTTGAAAATTCTATAATGGAATAGAGGATAATTTTTCCAACATCCCTAATAATTAAGTTCATATTCTGTTCATGAAAACTGAATGATAGTTTTTAGCTATGTCTTCCTAGGCAGCAATTTCAGAAAACAATATAAAGAAAGTTCTGTTGAAGCTGGGTGCGGTGGCGCATGCTCGTAATCCCAGCACTTGGGAGGCTGAGGCAGGAGGATCACAAGTTCAAAGCCAGCCTCAGCAAGAGCGAGGTGCTAAGCAACTCAGTGAGACCCTGTCTCTAAATAAAATACAAAAAAGGGCTGGGGATGTGGCCCAGTGGTCAAGTGCCCCTGAGTTCAATCCCCGGTACAAAAAAAAAAAAAGAAAAGAAAGTTTTGTTGAAAGTTGAGTTACAGTTACCTATAGTAGGCAGAATAATTTCCTTCTCCCAAAGATGACCAAATCCTAAACCTGAGAATGTTACCTTATATGGCAAAAGGGATTTTGGAGATATGGTTAAATTAATGACTTTAAAACAGGTAGACTATCCTGGATTATCAGGGCAGGCTCAATGCAATCACAAGGATCCTTACAAAAGGGAGGCAGGAGGGTTGAAGTCAGAAAAAGACTGAAAGATGCCAGGGGACTGGCTTTGAAATGAGAGACCTCAAAGCCAGGCAACCTCTAGAAGCTGGAACAGATGTTGCCCTATGGCCACCAGAAGGAACACAGTCCTGTTGACCACCTTGATATTAGTTAGCCAGGTACAACTCACTTTGGACTTCTGAGCTCAAGAAGGGCGAGATCATAAATTTGTGTTGTCTTAAGTCACTACATGTATGGTACTTTGTTATATTACCAATAGGAAACTAACACGCTGCCTCTAAAAATAAAATGAATCTCAATGGCCCAATTCAAGATTTGGAAAAACCTGCAAAGGTTCCTCCTTCCCAGCACATGGAAAGAAAAAAGCATCATAATAAATAAGAAAATGCATATAATTAAATATGGGCCGATAAGCCTATAATAAAAATTCTTCCCCTATTAAGGATACATTCAACATTAACCATTCCAAGCATGAAGAGGGTGTCTCTGCATTTCAAAGATCAGCACTCCCATTTCAAGCTATGAGGCTGAGCCTGCGTGGTGGCCTCCTCCCTCCTTCCTTAGAGTGCCACTGAAATCACAGTGTGAAGGCAATGGCTGCAAATGCAAAATCTATTCTTCCTTGCCAACAGAACTCCTTTATTATTGAGGAAAATTATGTATTTCATTATTAGCTAAAAAACTAAATTTCCCAATGCCCCTTGAGGATAGTGGAAGCCAGTAGAATATAATCAGAAGCCACAGCAAAAGACTTTCCATAAAAACACTTTCCACATGAAACAGACTCAACTGGCTGTACCTTCAGTCCCATGCCCCCTTTCACCCTTTTCCTGCCTAGCATAGAGCAACTGTAAACATCTATTTCCATGAGGGAGTTCTAAAGACAGAGGACAGATGCTCTAAACGACTAAGCAGAAAGAAAAGGCCAGGGTATGGGACAGTCTCCTGGAACTGTCATATCAGTTCTGCATTGCCCATTGCCAGGCTTTTCTAAGAGGAAAAAAAAAAAATCCCCCTTTAAAAAAGGTTACTGATGTTTGGACTTTTTATGTACCTGAGTTTAATCTTGATAGTGTTTTTAAAAAAGTAAGGAGCCATAGGTAATGGGACACAGAAAAATGATGAGACTAAGACAGAAAGGAAGCCCTCTATTCTACACACGCAGTAGAAGGATCAGACTTACATATTAAAGGTAGAGAATACCTGGAATAATTAATCTAGTTGGATGGGCAATCAAGGTTCAGTTTCATAGGAAAACCAGCACTATGGGGAAAAAAAAAAGGACAAGAAAACAAAAGGAACAACTAATCCCAAAAGAAACAGATACATCAAATAACAGGAGAGATCTTCAACAATTTGTTTTATTATCTGCAGAAAGAGGTTAGAAGATATTGCTTCTATAAAAAAAGAACAGGGGGCTGGGGTTGTGGCTCAGCGGCAGAGCACTCGCCTCGCACGTGTGCGGCCCAGGTTTGATCCTCAGCACCACATAAACATAAATGCATTGCATTGTGTACAACTAAAGTAAATAAATAAATATTAAAAAAAATTTAAAAAAAAAGAACAGGTTACTATGAAAGAAGAAACAATCAGAAAAGACAAAAGAGCTTTTGAAAATTTAAAAAATGACACATAAATTTTAAAAAGCAGAATAAAAAATCATGGAAATCTTCCAGAATGTAGAACAAGGGAGAGAACAGGTCAATGAAAGGATAAAACATAAAGAGATGGCCGGGCGCGGTGGCGCACGCCTGTAATCCCAGCACTTGGGAGGCTGAGGCAGGAGGATCGCGAGTTCAAAGCCAGCCTCAGCAATGGTGAGGCACTTAGAAACTCAGTGAGACCCTGTCTCTAATAAAATACAAAAAAGGGCTGGGGATGTGGCCCAGGGGTCGAGTGCTCCTGAGTTCAATCCCTGGTACCAAAAAAAAAAAAAAAAAAAAAAAAAAAAACCATAAAGAGAATAAATTCAGGATGTTTGAAATTAGATTTAATAATCCATTAAGAATAGAATGTAACCCAGACATAAAAATCACTTTCCTATGACCTAAAAAAAGATTATGTCTTCAGATTGAGAATTCATTGGGAGTCACCATAATATATATATATATATATATTTTTTTTTTAATATTTATTTATTTGCTTTAGTTGTACACACAATGTGTTTATTTGTACGTGGTGCTGAGGATCGAACCCGGGCCGTGCACGCGCTAGGCGAGCGCTCTACCGCTGAGCCACAATCCCAGCCCACCATAATATATTTTTTAAAACCACTTACCTATATGTCTGTTAGGATTTCAGAACATCAATGATAGAGAGAGGACAGAGGAAAACAGAGGTCAAAAACAAGGGAAACACATCTCTGGTGGCAACTGATGCCTCAATAGCAACAATGGATGCAGGAAGATACCCCAAAGATCTCACCTGAAAACATACTTCCACACCCAACCACACAACCAATGAAGTGTGAGAGAATGAAGACATTTTCAGACATGCAGAGACTCAGAACATTCATCTCTGGTGCCTTCTTTTACTCTTAAGAATTGACAACTTAATTCCAGAAAACAGAGATTAAAGCAAAGAGGAGAAGAAATGGGATTAGAACTCATAGTTCTGCCCCTTTGGAGTGGGAAATCCAAAGATGGCAGAACAGGCCTAAAGAACAAGCAGTCTGGGATGCAGCAGAAAGTCCGTGGATCTGGGGAGGGGAGCTATCCAAAGTGAGGTTAGTTCCATGAAGTAAATAGCACAGAGATGCTGAATAAGTTCTAGAATTCATTAAAACACATTATTCTTTCACCAGTCAGAAAAAAGTTCCAGAGAAAACGAAACCCCTGAAGGTAGTCATGGAATATTCAAGAGATTGAGCTCTTTCATGCTCCTGGGTGCTGGGGACATTTCTGCTACATGCAGCTTACATAAACAGTAACAATTAACAATAAATGTGACAAATAAACAGTAAGTAAGTTGAGAAAACAGGGCAAAAACAGCCGGCATCAGAAAGCGGGTAGCAGCTGGGAAGGCCTGTGTGAGGCGGGAAAGACTCGGAGCAACCTGAATCATGTCTGCAAAGGACCCAGGTGTGGAGCTGGAAGAACGTTACAGGAGTGACAGGCTTGGGGTGTTCAGAACCAGAAAGCAGGAGGTGGACTGGATGAGAGATGGCAGTGCCAGGTACTACAAGGCCTTGGGAGTCAAGGGGGAATCTGGTATCATTTTAAATGGGAAGCAAACTGAGTGGTTTAAGCAAGGGAGTGATGTGATACAATTTTGACCTTAAGGAAAACATGCTGGGCTCCAGGAGCAATATGGACGACCCGGGCCTGGAGAAAGAGCAGGGAGAATAATCAGAAGTTCCTACAGAAACCCAGGCAAAAGGTGATGGTGCTTACAACTGTGTGCTGGCCATGGAGATGGCAGATGGAAGGCCATGGGGTGTGTGTGTGCAAAGTAGAAGCAATCAGGAGAGCTCTAAGACAGACCTTCCCTCTTAGGTTTTTTTTTTTTGTTGTTGTTGTTGTTGTTGTTTTTGTTTATATATATTTTTTTTTTAAAAAAAGTTTTGTAGTTGAAGGTGGACAGAATGCCTTTATTTTGTTTGTTTATTTTCATGTGGTGCTAAGGTTCAAACCCCAGTGCCTCACACATGCTAGGCAAGTACTCTGCCACTGAGCTATAGTCCCAGCCCCTTTCTTAGGTTTTTTAAATTTCCCTGGCAGCCATTCTGTGAGTGACCTGGCTGTCACTTACTGAAAAGTAGTAGAGTGCTAGGTTGGGATAAGTGGCTCATGGACTAGTTTTCCCCCCAAATCCACTGTCCCTGTGTTCTACAGAATATAACTCCTGATCCTCAGGTGAGTATGTGGCCATTCAGAATAAGGAACACAGTTCCCAAACCCTCCTGCCCCTCAAGCTATATGTGGCTAAGTGACAAAATTCTGGTCACAGGTAGGTAAACAAACATATATATGCAACTTCCACAAAGGGAAGGCAGGGCTACTGCCTTCTTTCCTTCATTCCCTTCTGCTGCTGAACTACCTGCACAACAGCAGCCACCTTTGATGATGAGGCAAAAGCTGCATGTTGAGAATGGACAGCAACAAAAGCCCAGGTCCCTGACATCAACAGCCCCAGCGTGTATGTGAGAGAGGAACAAAGCGGGATTTGCTCATGTCACCATTATTTTGGTTTTAGAGTCACTTTGGCCAAATCTGATCCCACATGAATAGGGGATGTGGCTACCATTGCTAGTTGCCTGTCCCAATACTCATTCCCTCTCTATAAACCAAAAACCGAAAACTCACCACTACCATCAACAATTAAAAAAAAAAAAAAAAAATCATTTAGAGTGCCAACATGCTGAGCTAAAAATCTTGATTTTCTAAGTTCCCTTGTAATTATACTGGCATGTGACAGAGTTGTGAATGAAATGCAGCACAAGTCTACCGGGGTGTGCTCCTATTTTCCCGTTAGAAGCAGTCAGTATTTCTTTCTGCCAGGAATGCAGAAGCAATGCCTGGAAGGATGGCAGCTATGTTGTAACCAGAAGGGTAAAAATCATCTGTGAAGGTAAGGCTGGTGAAGCAGGTTTATAGGAGGAGTCTGGATTGTGATGTTGTGGGGTTGCTCCGTCACCTTGTATTGCTTACTTTTAATTTTCTTGTGTGCAAGAATAATAAAACTTTCTTGCTTAAGAAACCTAGTTAAGTTTCTATCATATGCAACCAAAGATACTCCTAACATATCCTTTGTTCTGTTTGGAGATGTTAAATCAGAGGTGCCCAGCAGGCACCCAGATTAGGGTGATGGGTAAGCAGTTGTAGAAGATCTGTGAACCTGGGAATCAGAATGTGTAAGTGTATTTACAGCCTTGGAACTATGGGAGATGAAAGCAGGAGTTAGGTCCAAATGAAGGAAAAGGGCCCATGGTACAGATGCCCTGCACAGCCCCCTCCCCCTGGCCATGGGCAGGACTGTGAAGACCTCAAGGCAGTCACCTCCATGATCACCCTGTGTTATGTAAGCCTCAGTCACAGCAGGCTGCCATGCATCACTTGGCTGGGGCCCAAGGGTGGTCACTGCGAGCCAAGAGCTACCTCTGGCCAACAGACACCCCAAAAAAAGAAAAGAAAGGTGTGGGGGACCCAGTGTTGCAACTACAAGGTATGGAAGTCCACCTGAATGACCTCAGAAGAAGACCCCCGAGCCTCAGAGTCCACAGCCTTGGTCGGTACCTTGATTTCAGCCAGGTGGGATGCTCAGCAAAGAATCTAGGACACCTGTGCCCAGCCTCCTGACCTATGGAAGCTTAGAGATAATTTCTGTTACTTTAAGCTTATATGCTGTGGTTGGAAAACTACTACGTGGGCCAAGGCTGAGAGACTCAACTCTGAGGGGAGGGCAGTAAGTGGGGGAGGGTGAAAAGCAAATTCTCTAGGAAAGTGTTTCAAGAAGAGGGTGCAGGGCACGAGCAGACCGCACCATGACCATGTGTACTCAGAATGTAGGGGTACCAAGGGAAGCACGGGCTCCCCCTAGAAGGACTCCTGAGAGGGAGAGTGCGGTTGGATGGACATGGAGGGGGTGTGTAGCCCAGGGTGGGCTTTGTTCTGTAAAACAGACCAACTGTTACCTGTTCACCTACTGAGGAGACTGATCCAGGGCTGGGGGAAGAGGACAGTGCCAGAGAGGAGGAGGGGAGGAATTCACGACTGCCTGCAAGGGAACAGATGTCTGCTCATCTCTCTACTATCTGAGGGATTTCCCAACAAGAACAAGGTCAAGATGCTCAATTTTTCTGTGGTCATAAGCTTAACTAAGTTTCAATTTACACATACAGAGATTTCCTTTGAAATCATTCAATCACAATTTGTCTTCTATTTCAGAAAATCAACTCCATTATCTGTCTCCTCTCCTTTTTTATTTTTTATTTTTTTGAATCCCAAAGATACAGCGCTGAAAACATTTTTCCTTTTTATTTATGTGAGCAGTGCTGAGGAAGCCGATCGTCTCGCGGCTGGCCCTTTGACACTGGCGGGTGAGTAATGGATTGCTTTAGATGAGAGACAAACCCGGGACAATGCGTTTCCAGTAGGGCTCAGCTGCTTACAAGATGAATACTCCTCTGCCACTTCCTGCGATGATTAACTGTCCGGCCCTGCTGCGTCCAGGCAAACGGCCTTTCTGATCCACGCAGATAAGTACCAGATCCCACGATAGCACAAACACAATCCGCTCTTCCTGGTGTCACTGCTTCCTTTTCCTTCCTATCCTGTTAGGATCTACATAGAACGTATTCCGTATAGACTTGCTGGCATACACACTGGTTAGAAAAATCAACCATTTTCCACAGAAAGGGTGGGAAATATTTTTACCAAAGCACATGAACAAAAGCAATGGAAAAGAAAAGAATTTACAGCATCAGGAACACTGGGGGTAAAGACGATACCGTCACCCCCATTCTTTCAGGGTTCCCTTCAGAGACAGTGCATGACGTGGCACTCTTGGTCTGAACCTATGCAGCAGTTTTCTGGTTCTTCTGAAATGTGTACTTCATTAAATTAAATAGAAGAGAATGCACTATTTGACTCAAGCCCAATGTAGGCAATAACAAAAATGAGGACAGTTAATGTTAAAACGAACCAGCACCATGTTTCACTGAAGACTTTGGTGAATAAAAGGGTGGGCTGGAACTGACAGAAAACAGCTGGGAAGGCAGGAAAAATAAAATATGCTTAACAGTTTGCAGTGCAGGGAATGTTTTCCTGCCTATGCATGAGATCTGGGGTCTACAAAGGTAAAAATCAAGCACCAACACTGAAAATGGTAAATTAATTGGCTATCGGGGGTCATGGACAAGGGCAGCTGGGGCATAGGGGAAGGCATTTTCAACCTTGAGGACTCACAGAAGACTGTGCCTGTGCTATAGAAAGCATACCTGCTACAAAGAATGAGGGGGCCTTGCTTTGTTTCAGGGTGGCAGTGGGTTTTTCCCATACTATGCTAGCACAGTAGGAGCTATGAAAGGAACCAAGTCTATTGGGACCAACAATCAAACTTAAATGGAATAAACTTCCACGTGAGAACATGCAGGGTGTTCTCCAAATATCCCATTTGCCAAATATTCATTCAATGCCTAATATGTGCCCAACACTCTTAACAGCAGGAAAGATACAAAAGATAAGGCTTGGTTTCTCCTTTAAAACAAAAAGTATCTTCTAAATTAGACAAAATTTAGGGATGGCTAAGTTTTAATTTAAACTCAGATGTTTTGAGTGTTTAAGCAGAAATTTCTATTCTAAATGGAACAAGAGATCCCAGAATAAAGAGATTAGGGAACAAAGAAAGCTGGCATGGAAGAAGGAGAAAGTGACACATCTTGGATTGGTTTGAATGATCAGAACGCAGAAGGATGTTCAGCCTGACAAGACAGAAAGGTGGTGATTTTCACAGCAGATACCTGGGTATAGGGAGAGACAGAGTGGCTGGGCTGACATTAAGTTTTCTTAGGAGGAGCAGTGAGAAAGAAGGCCAGCCCAGCAAAGGGTTTGAGGAAGACAGAATAATGGTTTCCTCAATGATGCCCTACGATCTAAAAATATAAACCCTAAACCCTACGATCTAAAAATATATTCCCTTATCTGGAAAAGGGAGCTTTACAGATGAGATTTAAATGAAGGATCTTGAAATAGGATGCCTTTCCTGGATTATTAGGCTCGGCGTTACCACAGGGGGAGGCAGGTACGTCAAAGTCAGAGAGAGGAGATGTGATGGCAGATGTTACGGTGGAAGCAGAAGTTGGAGGAACGCGATTGCTGGCTTTGAAGATGAAAGACGACCATGAACCAAGCAAGGTAGGCAGCTTCTCCAAGCTGGAAAAGGAAAAACTGATTCTCTCCTAAAGCCCCCCACCCCCCACCCAGAAGGAATGTAGTCCTGCCAACCCATTTGGAGTGAAATAATAAAGGCATGTTGTTTTAAGCCACTAAGTGTTTGGTGACACTTAGTGTTATAGCAACACTAGGACACAATTCGAGGTTTAAGAATATGGGCCTTGAGAGTCAATGTCTATGGTGTGGTAGAAAATACAGGCCCATTTCAGAGTGAGTCGGAGAATGGAGATGAAGATGGTACTTTAGGAAAACTGGCATGCAGCAAAGAATGGAAAAGAAGACAGGAATCAGAAATGGGTAAAGCAACACAACACAATAGCTATGGACTGGGATGGCAGGAGTACAAAATGAAAAATTAAATGGCATATGTTATAGATATTTGGAAGAATTAATCAACAGGACTTAGTTACATTCTGGATAATGCAGGCAAGAGAATGTAGGAAAGCACGTCAAGGCTTAAAACCTTGAGTGGCATGGCTCTACACCTTGTGGGTGTATGTATGTGATGGGGTAGGGTGAGAGGGGCTGTGTCTAAGTAATTTCTTTAAAAATATAACCCACAATAGAAATTATCCAACGTAAATCAGCATTAAGATCCTCTGGGGGGCTGGTTTAACATGCAGATTCCTGAGATCCATCACAGAGTCTGATTGGAGTCCTGAAATCTGCACTTAGGTGATCCAGAATTCACACTTAAAAAAATAACACAGAAACTAAGCAAAAAACGGAATCAAATATTCATCATAGTTCTAAAAGAAATGACAAATCTGAAAGAGTAAAAATGGACATATTATAAAAGATAAAATATAAAACTTTTTCAAATTAAAATAACTTCATAATCAAAATTAAATAGGCACTAGGTAAAATATACTTTCAGTAAATGGCTGATATTTTATTTCAAGGCCACACAAACTAATAAGCAAAACAATGAGACCAGGTAGATAAATGAGAATGCATATAAATAGACAATTTGAAAAAGAACTACAACTATTAAGTAAACTTAAGAGATACCAATTAAACAACAAGGTATATATGCTGCGAAATAAACAAACACAATTTTTGAAGGAATAATGTTCAAGTTAATGGGATGTTGTAAGCCTTACATTCTCATGCTTGCCAGTTGCATTAAAAATTTGCTATGGGGCCGGGTGCGGTGGCACACACCTGTAATCCCAGCACTTGGGAGGCTGAGGCAAGAGGATCACAAGTTCAAAGCCAGCCTCAGCAATGGAGAGGCACTTAGCAACTCAGTGAGACCCTGTCTCTAAATAAAATACAAAAAAGGGCTGGGGATGTGGCCCAGTGGTGGAGTGCCCCTGAGTTCAATCCCTGGTACCCCCCACCAAAAAAAAATTTTTTTTGCTATGGGGCTGGGGCTGTAGCTCAGTGGTAGAGCACTTGCCTAGCAAGTGTGAGGCACTAGGTTCAATCCTCAGCACCATATAAAAATAAATAAATAAATAAAAGGTATTGTGCCTATCTACAACTGAAAAAAAATCTGCTATAACCATTTTGGAGAGTAATTTATTAATATATATCGGGAGATATAAAAACATTATATCCATTGACAAAGGAATGCTTCTTTTATAATCTAGTTTAAGGAAACAGTCTTGAATATGGAAACATACATACACATATAAACATATATATATAGTGTATGTGTGTATATGTATGTATATACATACATATATGATATTCACTATTAAAAGTTTACCATATGATGCATGCAATCTCTTTTAGTCCATAAAACAATCATATGAGGTTACTACTATATTTTCATACTACAAATGAGAAGCCTGAAATTGAAAAACTGAGAGAAGACCAAGTCCTAGAAAGATCCTATAACTTACTCCAAAAACTCAGAGCTGGGAAGAGGTGAAGCAGGCTTAGGAACATTCTGCTCCAGAGCCTTTATACTTACACTTAAATATCTAAACCACAGTTGCCACTGTGTGAGAACATGGCTAGCAGAACAGGATTTATTTTTAAAAATTCAAGAAAATAAATGATAGGAAAAAAAAGAACTTTATTGGGATAGTATAACTTGTATTAAGATGTATAGGAACAGTGGGTTATTTTCCTTGCCCTCAAACATCCTATGAAGTTTACCTTTAGGGGGATGGACTTGTAGCTCAGTGATAGAGGACTTGCCTAGCACCTGTGAGGCACTGGGTTCAATCCTCAGTATTGCATAAAACTAAATAAATAAAATAAAGGTATTGTGTCCATCTACAAATACAAAAAAGTTTTTTTAAAGATTTAGCTTTATAATTTAAAAGCAGCTTGAAAGGAGAAAAACAATGCACATATAGAAAGAAGTTCTTACATTTTTCCAAAAGTCAGAAAAAAAAAAATTCTAAGAAAGATGTAAACAGTACTTAATAAGCTCAATTACAAAAGCTCAGGAGAAGTAATAATCATTAAGGGCTTTCTTTAACACTATCCAAACTGCCAAATAGATAATGGTTTTAATTTCTGCCTTTAAATCAGCAATGACAATCAGCTAGGCAGCATTTTGTGTGTATGTATGGCTGTGGTGCATGGACAGAAGCTATTTATTCATCCGTTATCTTTTTTGTTGTTGTTGTTTAACCCTTTACTGTATAAACTTATTTGATCATGAAGTCCCCCAATCCTGCCTCTTTCTTTTTCTTTTTTTCTAGGTTGTTCATTCATATTTCTAAAAATTTTTTTATTCCATGTTGTTGTATATATAACAGTAGCATGCTTTACAATTCATAATACACATAAAGAGCACCTTTTTACATATCACTGTTAGTATACAAAGTATATTCATATCTTTCATGTCTTCAAATGTGTATTTAGGGTTATGATAACCCTCTCATTCTACCGTCCTTTTTTTTTTCCTCTCTTTATACCCCCTTGCTCCCTCCCTTGCTGTCCCTCCCCATTATCTTAAAGGTGCAAACTACTTGCAAATAGCTCATATGTTATTTTAGAGTCAACTTGGGGACACTGGCTAAACACTTTAAGTAAAAGTGAAATGTAATGTAAAAGATAAGAAAAATCAGTCCAGGTAACAGAATAAATTACATACACTGTAGAAATAGTTGAATATTTCAAGAAAATTAAATGACAATAGATTCAACTATATTTAAGGGAACATAATTTTTGGTAAACATGTAACATTCAGAACCTGTTACAAAATTCAAAAATGGAAAACTGTAATAAGAGAATGAGGCCACACATGGGCAACAGAATCAATAAAGCTGTGTACAGTATCCAGATTAATGTTTTGTTTTTGTTTTTGTTTTTGTTTTACCCATTTAATCCTACTTAGCACACATTTTTACAATCAAGATTATAGAATAGTGGTTTTTTTTACATCTTACTATTACTTGTATTCAATTACCTTTATAGTTAGCATTTTATGAAATCTAATACAGTCAAATGGGGCAAGTAGAGGGAACTTTACCTCTTTAATAGAAGTAAGGGTGAATTCTAGCAGTGGCTATCATCTCTATAATGCACAAGATTAGATAGTGCATCCCAACTAAAACTCTGCCCCACAAAGTTATTTTTATCTCTATGTCCCTGTAATGATGTCACAAATACTTTAACAAGTCTGCTAAAAATATGCAAAATTGAGGGATTTGAGAATTTGTACTCTATTAACTCTAGCAGACTTCGTTATAGAATTATGAGACTAGCTAAAATTATTAATAGGACTGTAGAAATTGAGAGAAGAGAAAAATCCTAGTAAATCTAGGAATTTTTTTCTGACTTCAAATACCTAAGAATTGCCTAGATCACTGGGTAGGTCCTCTGCTGCAAAAGAAAACAAATTGAATTAGAGAAAAGGGTGAGTGAGCCTCCACTCCAGCAGCCTGGGCAGCCTTGTGCTCAGAGCTGGCCTAATTGGCAATCACCCAGCTGTGCTTCCTGTGAGCCACTCCCCAGTATCTGGAGAGAAGAGCTGGGCTTTGTCAGGTCATGCAGTCCTGGGTGCTGACCCAGGCAGTTAGGAAGGAACCTACACATGACAGGTTTCCCAGTCCAGACTAGTTGGCAGAAGGTGAGTGGGGTGTGGGGGGAGAGCTGGTCTTACTCTCTCTCCCTGGAGAGACTAAGTTCATTAGGTACCTAGCAGAACGTCTCCAGAACCTGTTTCCTCCAAAAAATGAATGAAAACAGAATTCCATGAGAAGGAAGCGAGACCTAGATTTCAGGTTTATTTCTCTTTGCGGCCTCTGGAGTTAGTGCTTTTGAAAATTTGCTGGCAATACCTGGCCTAAATAGGTATTCACCTGTAATTTTTGTTGTTGTTGTTGTTGGAAGTGAACCTGAGCTTAACAAAATTTGAACTGGAGAATTCATTGTGAATTATCCCTTGCTGTCCTAACAGAGAAGCACACAGACAACCTAGAGCTCCCCTTAAAAGAAAACAGAGAGCAACAGGCTCACTAACCTCTCAACAATATTCTGTTAAAGTTTATATTCAATTCTCTATTCTCCTGATTAAACACAGTGGGAAAACTTAATTTGAAAAAATGTTAAACAACTTTAAATACAGAGTTAATACACCATCACATTATTTATGCAACTATATTTCCCAGAAAATTGAAGAGGTCATTAATGAAATCTTTTAAAAAATGACTCTCTTTCTTAATATATTTCACATAACATACTAACTATCTAATCATCTAACTTCTCACCTACCAAATGAAGAGACTGAATTATGCCATACATTGTATGTGTATATATATATTTTATATATACATACCATGTGGGTGGGTAAGCATATATACACATGCTCACACGTACATATATATTTTATACATGTGAAAGAAATAGTAAAATTGCACTGACTCATACATGTTTAGTTTTCTTAGCAATTTCACAAGGTATTTCTAGTTATTAAGATAATTTCAGCACCCCAATAATAATTTGTAACCTGCAAAAAATTTAAATTTGGTTAAAAGATAAAAAGTATTCACTTTTCTACTCATTGCTGATCATTTTTCCCTACAACTCAGTTATTATTTTTACATTCTGTTTCTTCTATCTAAGACTTTAGTGAAATAGATTCTAGAACTGAAACATCAGTCTTTTACAGTGGCCCTTTACAATTCAAAAGAAGGTGAGGATCTATGATCCTCATTTGCATGTGCTCCCGAGTCTTGAAAATGCACATACATGTATATTATCTTATCCAGGTACATATAAGTTTTAATAGTTTAATAAAATTTTTCCCATAAAATGATAGTTTACTTTGTTTTTCCCTTTTTGCACAGAACATTAAGTATATTTCATGGATAAAAACAGGGTCTCTGGGTCTTATTCTTTCTGAAGCTATAACATCCACTGCAATATACTACAAATGGTTTGCAGCCTCGGATTTGTATATGCAAATGATCTTAAGAGAAACCCCACCTACAAAGGAAGCACACCTTTAAGAGACTGAATAATCCATTTTAAAATGAAATTCACATCATGATAATAGAAACCAGGTATACACAAGAAATATTAATGCTCCTAGAGCCACAGAAAGGAGTCTTTAACATTATACCATCTACCATATAGAGAAAAGGAGGCAAAGAACAAAAACCAAAGGTTACCTTTTTGTGCAAGGCATGAAATTCGCTGTACCTTTTTTCAACAAAATGTTTTTCTTCCATTCATTAGCACTTCTATCTTAAACACCTAAGGAAAAAAATTAAAGAGATTAATTCCACTAGTATAAAACCCTCAATTGTCTGATGTGGTAAGTTTGTGACCATGATATATTTCATCCCTTTAATTACAGGAGCTGATTCCCCCCCAAACCCAGAAGGCTCAGGAGACCCTGGCCCAACAGCACTGATTAATGAGCACTCAAACCAAATATGCTCACAAACAAACTACAGCGTTTTCCAAAAATGTGTCTTAGAACAAGGGAAACTTCAATGTACTGAAATGCTACTCAATTTTTTAACTGTTTTATTTTTGCCTTAAAATAATTCCACCAAATGATTATGATAATATTGAAATGAAAGCGTGAGGCAACAGCAATACTCAGGTAAAAAAAAAAAAAAAAAACTCAGGCTTGTGGCAGTCCATTAGGGGTATTTCAATGAAGCAGTACTGTGTCATCTGTAAGACAGTCATGCAAACACTAGTGCATTTTAGGTTAATTTCTTCCTAACCTGCATATTCATCTCTAGCTCAGCTGGGCTTATTCGGGTGTTTGCAAAACAGGGAAAATGTAGTAAAGGCTCATTTTCCCTGCATGATGCAAGTGACAGCTTGTGCTCCTTCCTCCAGAGGGTTGAAAGGCCAGATGAAAAGGCTCTCTGGGTGCACTAATTAGTAGGCACTAACATGACATTTTCTTGATTCTTGGGTCAGTGGGTCAAGACTGGGAACAGGGATGAGAAATATTGTGAAATGCTCATGAAAATACAATGTTCAGGTTGAGTGGGGAGGGATGCTTGGCAGAAACTCAAGATCAGGTACTCTGTTATTCCAAGAGTTTGCACATGACCCTTGTTTTGCTAAGTGAGAGTTTGTAAATACCAAGATGAAAGAATATTGTTCAAGTACTTGGTAAGCCTCATTTCCTGTTTTAACTGGCTTTTGGAAAGAAAAATAAGCTGTAGTTAAAATCACATGGCACTAAAGACTATTAAAAGCACACTTATTTTAAGCCTAAAAATAAGAACTATTCAAATTTAACATGTAAGATACAACATCACACGCTTTCATTCCAAACATAGATCCCTATGGTTCTATATTTCTGCCTTATATGTAAACATGATTATTTTAGAAAGCCAGAAATTATGTCATGAAACATGAAGCATTTTGGTGCTTCCTTGAACCAGAAGCAAAATATTCTATTGCCCAATTTGATTTACATAACCTGTTTTTAAATACATGGGATTTTTAAAAATCAATTTAAAGAATATTTTATCTTAACATTTTGTTTTTCCAAGAAATCTCCCTAAACAAATACTTTCTTTAGTAAATTAATGAAAATATTTTCTTCTAAAAGCATATGCATATACTTCAAACTCTCAAATATGCATCCATTATTTTTTAGAAAAAGAAATTCCATTTACAAATTCAACAAAAGAAAATTATTCTTCTTCAAAGACTCTGCCAGAAATAGAATCGGGAAAACACCCTGAGAAACACAAACAAGAGCAACACAGTTTTAACTTGGGGCTTGGTTAATCGGATACAGAGTTCCCTTTTCAGTGTCAGGTCCCTGATTTAAATCAGGACAATGTGGTAGCAATGAAAGTAGTTTCCATCTTCCAAGCCATGTGAAGTAAATGAAGATACGTTCTGGGTCTCGTTACTTGAGGCTTCATCACAAAGCCCACTTTAATTGGCACATTTGTCACAGAATCCATACAGCAAGGAGAAGGTTGAAGACTCAGCCAGGCTCTACATACTAGGTCAGCCCTTCAAGCGCCTTCTTGAAGGTGAAATACAAGACACACCACAATGGCTGCCCCAGGGAAGGCCACCCCTCCTCCTGACCAGAGGGGTCCAACACCAAGTTCCACACTTCCCTTCCACCAGCACCAAATTCACACTGGAGGCAGAGGGGTGGAGGATGTTTACAGACACGAAGGAAAGTACACAATAAACTTCAATGCTTTATTATGCTGCCATTGGGGAAAATATGCAGTACACCAATACTGTTAAGACTTTTTTCTTCTAAATTCTGGGAAAACATCTTTAAAAGGAGTGGGCCAAGAGAAGCAAAACGTGGAATCACTTTCATAAACCCTACTTTCCTGAATACCAGACCTTTCTTTTTAGTTGTTCTGATTGTTGAACATCTGTTCTCCCTGCTTCGTAGAAAAGCTTTTTCTCACTTTGCTCTCCTGACAGACTTCTAGAGTTACTACCTTGGGAGGCAGTGGCATCACAGGATGGTGTTGAATGGCACCCAGCATAGTATCTGGTATTTATTTGTTTATTTACTCAACAAACATTTGCTGAGGGTCTAAACCGTGCCTGAGAGTTATTCTAGGCTCTGGGAGGCAGCAGTGAATAAAATAGACAAGAGCAAAGCCCTCACAGAGCTCCTGTCCTATGCAGTTGGGAGGCTGACAACACACACACAGACAAATATCACAATACCGCGATGGGATGAGGGTCTGAAGAGCGGCACAGCAAGGTAAGAGACCGAGCTTGACAAGTGCAGCTCAGAGAGCGTGGTCAGGGAAGGCAGAGAGAGGCACAGAACCCTGAGGTGAACACCAGGAAACAGGGTGCACCAGAGTTAACGTTGTTAGAAATGTGATGATATCCAGCACCCAATCAGATAAAAGTCACAAAATCAGACATCTCCCAATCAAAAAGAAGTAGGAAACTACATCTTATAAGAAGAAGAAAACCCAATCAATTGAAACCAATTCAGAAATGACATGCAATAAAATTAAGTAGACAAAAGCACTAACATCATTGTTACGTGGGAATATCTTTTGTACAAAAACCGAGAAGAAATGCTGACTACGTTCAGTGGAGATGGAAAAGGGAACAAGAAAAGACCCAAACAACAGGTTTGGGCCAGCTGATGAAGTCACCAATGGATTAATAACAGATCAGACGTCATGAATGTGAAGATTAGTGATGAAGACCTGGTAATAAGAACTCTCCAAAATGAAACAGAAGAGGAAAAGCCTAAGAAGTAGATAAATAAACAGTCTAAGTGAACTATGAGACGACTCTAAACAGCAAAATGTGGAAGTGGAATCCCTAAAGGAGAAGACAGAGGAGGGTGGCAGAGGTGGTGAAGATTAGGGCAAAAGACAAATACGTTTGAAGAAATCATGGCCAAAAATTTCCCCAATTTGATGGAAACTATAACTTACAGATCCAAGATTAAGATCAATGGATCATGCACAAGAAACACGACAGAAAAAACCCAAGATATTTCATAATCAAATTGTTATAAACCAGGAATAAAGAGAAAATCTGAAATGCAGGCAGGAAAAAAAAGACCTTACACAGAAAGAAAAAGAATAAGTCTGATAGCAATTTTCTCCATGATTACTATAAATAACCAAGATTCAATGTATACATATGTGTGTGTGTGTGTGTGTGTGTGTGTATTTAAATTATATGTTTTTTTGGGGGGGCAGGAAAACCCACTCTACTGTAAGGACTAATGGCATGGGGGGCCAAATTATATTTTTAGAAACTATTTTTATAGAACTTACTATATGCAGTCCTGTTACAATCATGTTACTCATAGTAAAAATTCATTCAATTCTCACAACTTTATAAAATAGGCACTATTGTCCCTATTTCTCAGGTAAGGAAACAGATTAAGGAGATGGAGAGAATGAGCAACTGACCATGGTACAGCTACATTTTGAAGCCTGCAATTTGGCTCAATCTGTCTTAATCAGTGCACAACACTGACTCCTGACACACAGACTCCCTAATAGAGTCCTCGCCTAGGAAAAAGCAAACACTCGAAAGTAGGGGAAGCCCTGAAACATTTCTGGAGAGAAGACAGTATCTTCTTTCCATGCTCCTTCCAAGTTTCTGAGTTTTTGAGGGGACTTTGCAGAACACAGAACACTTGGGGAGAATGGGAGGGTGGCATGAGGTCTTTACTCCTGGAGGATGTTTATTTGTTTGCTTTTAGGTTTCTTCCTTTTGAATTCTTTTTTTTAGATACATATGACAGTAGAGTGTATTTTGATATATTACACATACATCAAGTATAGCTTATTCTAAGTAGGATCCCATTCTTGTGGTTGTACATGATGTGGAGTTACACTGGTCATGTATTCATATATGAACATAGGAAAGTGACGTTTGATTCGTTCCACTGTCTTTCCTATTCCTATCCCCATCCCTTCCCAGCATTCCCCTTTGTCTAATCCACTGAACTTCTATTCTCCATCCCCCCTTGTTGTGTGTTAACATCTGCATATCAGAGAGAATATTTAACCTTTGGTTTTGGGGGAATTGGCCTGTTTCACTTAGCATGATAGTCTCCACTTCCATATATTTGCCGGCAAAAGTCATAAAAATCATTCTTTTGTAAAGCTAAGTAATACTCCACTGTGTATATACTGTGTGTATATATACCACATTTTTTTTTATCCATTCATCTGTTGAAGGGCACCTAGGTTGGTTCCATAGCTTAGCTCTTGTGAATGAGCTGCTATAAACATTGATGTGGCTGTGTTATTGTAGCATGCTGATTTTAACTCCTTTGGATATATACCAAGGAGTGGTATAAATGGGTCAAATGGTGGTTCCATTCCTAGTTGTTTGAGGAGCCTCTATACTGTAAGAGCCCTAATAAGGAGACAGCTAAGATGGCGGCTAGCTGAGAGCCATAAGAGGTGTTTAAGTATTTTCACCTGATATTCATGCATTTATCTAAGAATCTTTCTATGCCCGTGAACACTATGTGACGCACCTGTAAGTTTGAGCTGTTAACACGTGTATACTTGTTAAGGCAAAAAGTATATAACCAGGTGAGGTTGGCTAGAGGAGTGGTGGGAGTTGGAGAGGTTGTTGGAGCCTGAGAGAGAAGTTAGAAGAAGGAAGAATAAAGAACCTATTCATTTCCAGTCTGCCTCCGAATTCTTTCCCGCGGTATCGTTGCTGCAGGTGTCAATAGCTGCAGGCGGCAACACTATACTGCTTTCCAGAGTGGTTGCACCAATGTACAATCCCACCAGCAATATATGTGTACCCTTTCCCCCACATTCTCACCAATATTTATTGTTGCTTGTATTTTAATATTTATTTATTTACTTTAGTTGTACACAATGCAATGCATTTATGTTTATGTGGTGCTGAGGATGGAACCCGGGTCGTGCACGTGCGAGGCGAGCGCTCTGCCGCTGAGCCACAACCCCAGCCCCTTGTTGCTTGTATTCTTGATAATTGCCATTCTGACTGGAGTGAGATGGAATCTCAGTGTGGTTTTAATTTGCATTTCTCTAATTGCTAGTGATGTTGAACATTTTTTTATATATTTGTTGACCAATTGTATTTCTTCTTCTAGGAAGTGTCTGTTCAGTTCCTTTGCCCATTTATTGATGATTTGTTCTTTTTGGTGTTAACATTTTTTGAGTTTTTTATATATCCAGATAGAGATTAATGCTCTATCTGAGGTGCAGGTGGTAAAGATTTTCTCCCATTCTATAGGCTCTCTCTTCACATTCTTGATTGTTTCCTTTGTTGTGAAGAAGCTTTTTAGTTTGATACCGTCCCATTTATTGATTCTTGATTTTACTTCTTGTGCTTTAGGAGTCTTGTTGAGGAAGCTGGTTTATAAGCCAATATGATGAAGAGTTAGGCCTGTATTTTCTTCTAGTAGACACAGGGTCTCTCATCTAATGCCTAGGTCCTTGATCCACTTTGAGGTGAGTTTTGTGCAGGTGAGAGATAGGGATTAAATTTCATTCTGCTACCTATGGATTTCCAGTTTTCCCAGAACCATTTGTTGAAGAGGCTATCATTTCTCCAATGTATGTTTATGACTCCTTTGTCTAGTATGAGGCAACTGTATTTATGTAAGTTTAAGAGGACATTTAAAATCAGGACATTGGTCAATATAAAAAGCATGCAATTCTGTAGGGCAGAGGTACTTCTTTTTACTATAAAAATAGTATGAGCTCTTGGAAAAAAATTAAAAATTACAAAAGGATATAAACTGAAAAGTATAAGACATTCAGATAAGGGACTTGTCCAAGTCCTTGCCAACTCAAGAAGTTTCTTAAATATCCTTTCAACAACTGTCCATATACATGTAAGCTATATATGTATACTTATCTGTAGAAGGGTTTTTTTTCTTACACACCTGGATACATACTATATAGTTAAACCACTTTACTTTTTCATGTAATACATCTTAGACATCTTTATTCGTGTATTTTGACATACCTCATTCTTCAATTGCTACACAGTACTCCTATACATAATTATATATAATATTCCTATGTATGATATTATTGTATCATAATTTATTTAACTAAGATTTTAAGGTGGACATTAAATTTTTTGTACTCTTGTTGGAGAAAGAGAAAGAATATCCTTATCCTTGTACATACATGTTTACATATACATAAATACACAGGATGAATTATAAAACATTTTGGCGAATTTCCCTCCTCCAATGTCCTATACTGTCACCAAAAGGCTATGGAATGTCTGGCCCATCCTGACCAACACACACCACGAGTCACTCTGCCTAATCTGATGAGTAAAATGAGAACTGTTTGACATATTTCAACAAAGTGTATGGCATGGTGGCACAAGGTGCCATTCAAACCATTTCACATAAAGCAGCCTGGGGCCCAACCTACCCATTTAGCTCTCCACTCCTGGGGACATCTTTCCCTCAGAGGTTTACAGAAATCCGTCTGAACAAAGCAAGAGAAACCACATGCAGTTAAATAAATGTGTTAAGGTTTCCACTTGGAAACGTGAATTATTTTGTTCATTTGACTAAATGTTTGCCATAGTGTCCGCAAACATTATTAAGTCAACAGAACTAAAATAAAAAAGAAAAGTAAATGCCATTACTTTAAAGGGAAGATTCTGAAATGTGGCTTTTAGTACATATCAGAGCCATTTTTTCCCCCTTGTGATAACACCTCTGAAATTATACTGGAAACAATAATAAAATATTTCAAAGTGTCAGTTTATACTCAATGTTTCAGGAACATATCTAAGAAATAAATGTAAGTCAAGGAAGTACTTAACCCAATTTCTTCTTCCAGAAGCTGACACCTTACAAAATTACTTGCAATCAAAGCCAAACAAAAACAAAGTTTTCCCTAGAACAAATTAGAAGCATCTAATAAATAATTCAAGCACAGGTTGCAGTTCTATATAAAAATACAATTTTAAGTTCAATGTTCCATGTAGTTTAAGTCAGCATATCCTGAGATAGACATGAAGGACGACTATCTGCTTAGGACATGGCTTTTCTTATACTTATGTGTAAGTACACACATGTGCTTGTAAACATGTGTTTATTTAATACTTATTCAATCAGAGCAAGATGTGCCAAATATTGACTACAGGCCTGAAGTCAACAGATCTCTTTCTTGAGTAGGAATAAGCAATAAAGAAGGTAGTTACTTCACTATAAAAAAAGTTAAATCTCTAATGGAACCGTTTATTATGTGCCTGTTGTAAGCCAGGTTCTCAACAAGGTATTAGTTCAAAATACACACAGTTTTTATGAGAGGGTGAAGGGAATAAAAAACCCTCTAATGTTAAAGAATTAATATTCAATTATTAAGTAAGTTTACAGTTTAAAAATCTATTGTAAAATTTGGTTTGTTCCTGTACTGAGCCTTAAATAATATTTCCTCTATTCTAAGATGTCACATGGAAAGTGAGAGACATTACTAATTTAATCATACTTTTTTGGTTGGAGCAGCTACTTTTTCCCCCTCAATTAAAAAAAATCTATATTTCAGAAAATTTCAATTGTTTTTAAGAAAGACATATTGCTAAAAACAAAACACTGCTAAAAAATGTTCTTTAAATAACTGCCACAACAGAATATCTGTGTAACAGATGTGATTGAATTTATGTATGTGTGTGGGCAGGTAGGTAGCTGGAGGTGTGCATCAATATGATTCTTCTTTTCAAAGAAAACTTATGTTAGCAAATAGCCCCCCCCCAAAAAAATGCTGATCAGGAAGATTAAGATTGAAGGAAAATTGAATATTCAACCTAAAATTAGAAGACTCCCTAATGAAAAAGCAAACATATTAGAAGAAAAGCAAAACTCAAAGACAAAAGAAACCAAGTTTCTTACACTGAAAAGATGAAAAGCATTTACCAAATTCCTAGGGAAAAATAAGCCAAGAATATCCATACATATACAACTTTTTCCTTTTTTTAATTGTAAGAATAATGAAACAAGCATTGCCAATATACAGATGGAAAAAAAATTAGGATGACCCTAAATTTTTCTCTGCCACACTAAATGCCAAAATCTATTGAAAAGCTGGTTTAAATTTTTAGCTTTAAAAGCCTTAAAAAGTTTGTAGCGAATGATCTTAAGAATTCCACATCCTGCCAAATCTTCCATCCTGTGCAAAGTAAAGTGCTATTTTCAGACATGCAGGAGCACAAAACTTCTATTCATTACGTATACTTTCAGGAATCTTCTTTGGAAATTTTAAATTATAAAAAGAAATTCGAGGGGCTGGGTTATGGCTCAGTGGTAGAGCGCTCGCCTAGCACGTGCGCGGCCCGGGTTCGATCCTCAGCGCCAAGTAAAAATAAATAAAGGCCTTGTGTACAACTAAAATAAATAAATAAATATTCGAAAAAAAAAAAAAAAAGAAATTTGAAAGAGGTCAAGACTAGAGACATAACCTAGAAATAAATTGGAGGTTTTCTCTGCTGTGATTTGTGTGTGTATGTGTGTGTGTGTGTGGTGCTGGAGATTGAACCCAGATGATATACAATCAATCAACAAATATATGAAAAAATGTTCAACATCTCTAGCAATTAGGGAAATGCAAATCAAAATTACTGTAAGATTTCATCTCACTCCAGTCAGAATGGAAGCTATTAAGAATGCAAACAACGCCGGGCGCGGTGGCACATGCCTGTAATCCCAGCACTTTGGGAGGCTGAGGCAGGAGGATCGCGAGTTCAAAGCCAGCCTCAGCAATGGGGAGGCACTTAGCAACTCAGTGAGACCCTGTCTCTAAACAAAATACAAAAAAGGTCTGGGGATGTGACCCAGTGGTCGAGTGCCCCTGAGTTCAATCCCCGGTACCACAAAAAAAAAAAAAAAAAAAAAAAAAAAAAAAAGAATGCAAACAACAATAAGTGTTGGTGAGGAATGTAGGGAAAAAGGCACACTCATACATTGCTTATAGGACTACAAATTGGTGCAGCCAATATGGAAAGCAGTATGGAGATTGCTTGGAAAACTGGGAATGGAACCACTATTTGACCCAGCTATCCCACTTCTCAGTCTATACCCAAAGGACTTAAAAACAGCATACTACAGGGACACAGCCACATCCATGTTTATAGCAGCACAATTCACAATAGCTAAACTGTGGAACCAACTAGATGCCTTTAAGTAGATGAATGGATAAAGAAAATGTGGTATATATACACAATGGAGTATTACTCAGCATTAAAAGAATAAAATCATGGCATTTGCAGGTAAATGTATGAAGTTGGAGAATATAATGCTAAATGAAGTTAGCCAATATAAAAAAAAATGCTGAATGTTTTCTCTGATATAAGGATGCTGATTCATAATGGGGATGGGCGGGGACCTTAAGAGGAATTGACTAACGCTAGATAGAGCAGAGGGAAGGGAAAGAAAGGGGGTATGGGGATAGGAAAGACAGTGAAATGAGATGGACATCATTACCCTAAGTGCATGTATGAAGACACAAATGATGTGACTATGTTGTGTACAACCAGAGATATGGAAAATTGTGCTATATATGTATAATATGAATTGAAATGCATTCTGCTATTATATATAACAAATTAGAATAAATTTTTTAAAAGAAGTAAATAAAATTGAAGGGACAGTAATTCCTAAAATGACAACTTTGAAGACTAAGAAAGCATTCAAATCAGAATAAGAAGCCGGAAAGCTCCAAAAAGATTGCCTCCAAGGCAAAACAGACATGACTAATACCAATTATAATTTATAAGATTTTAGCAATAATGTCAAAGCATGTTCCCTTCAAGGGAGAAGGGTGCAAGTCAGATTTGGTGGTGCACACCTGCAATCCCAGCAACTAGGGAGGCTGAAGCAGGAGAATCATAAGTTTGAGTCCAACCTGGGCAACTTAGCAAGAACTTGTCTCAAAATAAAAAAAACATAAGACAAGCTGGGTGTGTAGCTCCCTGCACTCACCAAAAAGGGGCTTAAAAACTTCAAGAAAAAGGAACAAAAATGTATTTACAATGTAAAGGTTCAACTACAAAGTAAACTCAATATAACATGATTTGGTACAGTTTATAGAATAAGAAAAGAGTGCCTGTTCCACATAATGCTTGAATTGTTTGCATGCAACAGTATAGATTTAGCAATTTATAAAGCAACATTTCCTTCCCTATAATTCCAAACACATTTTTCTCTCTTTCTTTATAATTTTAGTGTCTTGCTAAATTATCCAGGCTGGCCTCAAATTTGTGATCCTCCTGCCTCAGTTTCCCACATCCCTGGGATTACAGGCATGTACAAACACGTTTCTTGACTGTATAATGATACACACATATATGATTATTATAACACTGGAAATGTTTACTAGTGTTCTCACTTTATAGAATGAATCTATACAACATGGAAGATAATTATTTTTACACAACAGATTGTAAGCATTTTAAAACCTTATCACTACAAAAATAGTGTTATATCCAGCCAAAGAAAGCTGATGAATCAGGAAGAGACTGGGGTACAAGGCAGTAATGGGGTACAAATTAATTGGTAGAGTGTACTGCTAAAGGTCGATGGATGTAGAAAAGAGTTCAAGTTGCAAAGTAGCACACAGAAAAAAAACAATCACAATGTTAATTAAAAAAAAAACTTCATGAACTTACAATCATATACACAGGGAAAATTAAGTGTTGAGCGAAATACATGGTTAGGGTGAGCTAAGTTCATCGTTCAAAGTGGAAGAACAATAGATATTTTCAAAGAGTCAGACATCAAAAGATGGAGATTACACATACGTCATACAGAGTACTTTAAACAAACTAACTGCTTTTCAGCTAACTTCTGGTTCTGGAAAGTTCTTGACATATCGTTGTTTTCCTTTTACATATTTAAATAGTGTTGATTTTTTTCCATGCACACATGTTAACTTCAGACATCCTAATAAGGATGTAATCCCTGTTAAATGTTTTAAATCTCTCTGGAAAGGTTATGAGAAAAGCTTTTCTTGTGTTTATTATTTGTAGGATTAGAGGATTACAGACATTTGTATAACTCCAGGTTTTCCTTTTAAACCCTAGTACTGAGTAATTTTAGCAGCAGCTCCTTGACTGATTATTTGATTGTGAAATTCTTCATTTTTCTTCTCTTCTTAAGCTGCGTCAATATGACACAAAACCAATCAATCAATTCAGTGTGAGAGAAAAAATGTATTCAAATATATCGGGTCACACATGCTGACTAGCTAAATAATTTTTCATTAGTTTCAATATAACTTTGACTTAATAAAATGTGAATACTGCTAGCTCTTTGCTTAGCTGAGTTGTTGTAATAATAAACCTCATATGTTAAACAATGAAATATTCTAGAGGATAGTGGCTATATTAGTTTTATGATTATCCTTTACAACCTACTTTGAGAGAACAAAAATAGGTAAATTTTATATCTACTACATACCAACATGAGCTAATCTCTAAATATCTTTGATTCATAGCATCTTCATTAATAAAATAAGAATGATACAACAATACCTTCTGAACCAATTTACTGGATAATCACTGCCTTGGTGCTTTGTAAGATGCTTTGATGAAAGGAATAATTATTACTAATTACAGGAAGCAGAGGATGGTTTTCATGAGCATTCAAAAACAGCCTTTCTCACAGGTTGTTTATTTGTAGTTGAAAAAGCTTGTCATACAGAGGAACAAAAGAATCCAAACTCCTTAGCACCTCTTTATCACAAATTCCTAGCTTCTGCACAAAAGACCAATTTTTCTACCTGCTTCCAAAATTCCCCAGAATATGCTCTAATTCTTCACCCCATCTTGTTTTCTAACCAGAGCCAACTCTTTCTTGAGTCCTCTCTACTCTGGCCAAGACCTGTACAGAACTGGCTCATCTACTTCTGCTCGTGGGTGACCCTCTCTAGGGCCCAAGGCTGACTGCTATCCTGTCCTCTCAGCATACAAGTGAAATCCCTCCTTTCCAGAGACTTCTGGAACTTTAGGCATCGTTATCTACCATATCTTGAACAAGAGCATGCAAATGCCACAATCACATCATTTAAAGTGTAGCCACAGTCTCTAATTTTCAGCATTGTATTTTTATTGACTACTTCATATTAATATGTACTATATGTCCCAAATAAATGGTACTATTTTTTTTTTCTTTTTGTGGTACCGGGGATTGAACTCAGGGGCACTTGACCACTGGGCCACATCCCCAGCCCTTTTTTGTGTTTTTATTAGAGAACGGGTCTCACTGAGTTGCTAAGTGCCTCACCATTGCTGAGGCTGGCTTTGAACTCGCGATCTTCCTGCCTCAGCCTCCCAAAGTGCTGGGATTACAGGCGTGCGCCTCCGCGCCCAGAAAATGGTACTATTTTGACTAGTTTTTTTAGGAAAAAATAATCAAGAGGAGCCTATCATGATGTTTTCATAAAGTATTTGTAATATAGTGCTTCACCATGCAATTTTCGCAGATTTTATGCCAAATAGTTTTCAAAAAGTATGATGCAATCGACATGTAGAACTTTTAAAAACAATGTGCTGGTATTATTAAAATATTATTTATCACTAAATCATCTTTGGTGCAAGGTCAGGATGCATAGAATATTCACAAATCTATGTTAATGCAGTGGTGATGCTTATGTGGCAAACTACGATATAGCAGCCAACAATATAGCAGTCAACAGACAAAAATTCCCTATCAGAACTGACTTATATATTAGTGGGGGAGGAAGGACAAAGATTATCACACAAATTAATGACTTATGATTAGTGCCCCAGAGGGGAAAAAAAAATCAGGGTAACAGGAAAAAGAGGGCCTGGATGAGATGGTGGATGGCTATTATATGAGGTGGTCAGAGAAGATCTTGCTGATAAAGTAATATTGGAATGAAGATCTTGCATGGTTTTCTGATCCTACTATAAAAACAACAACACCCATTCACTGTCTCACAGCAGCACAGGTCAGAACTCCAGTGGGCTTGGCTGCTTTCTCTGTTCAAATCTCACTGGGCTAAAATCAAGGTGCTGGTTGTTTCCTTTTGGGGTTCTGGGAGAGAACAGAGCCCTGTAACCTTGCAGTTTTAAGATGGCTGTCTTGGTTTTCTTGCTGGCTGTTTGCCGCTCCTAGAGGCCACCTCCATTCCTTGGCTCAGCTCTTTTTTCCAACTTCAAGAGCAGCAACAGCAAGCTCAAGTCCTTCTCATGTCCCATTTCTCTAATCCACTCTTCTGCCCTCTTCATCTTCTTCTAAGGACTCATGTGATTACACGGGCTCCCTGATAATTCAGGATAATCTTCCTTATCTCGACGTCCTTTACTTTAATCACATCTACAAAGTCCCTTCTGCCAGTAAGGTAACCTACTACAGGTTTGGGGAATTAGAGTGTGGACATGATTGGGGGGTGGGGGGGTCCGGGCAGATGGAAGAGAAAGTGCTTATGTGTTCACTGGCAAGGATGCCCAGAGATAAGGTCGGAGTGGTAATGGGGGTGAGGAAAGTAGAACCAACTGGACAGGGTGGTGACTGGATGTGGAGTTTGTGAAAAATAAATAAAAGACAGAGAGAGGGGAATCCCATGCAATGGTGAGGATTTTGGTCTGAGCAACATGAGGAATGGTGGTGCCATTATAGAGCTGGGGCAGAGGCCTCGATCAGTTCATGGGGGCAAACAGCAGCTCAATGCTGGCCGTGTTATGTTGAGATGCACATTAGACATCCAGTAGAGATGCTGAGTAAGACTAAATTTCCTGGGGACTAGTGGGGTGGTCTTAGAGATATCAGTTTGGGAGTCATCAGTGTTTTAAGGCCAGAAGACTGTTTCTGATTACCTAGACATTTATTTAGGGACATTTAGATTATATCAAGCTTACAGTTTCACCATGTCAGCTTATGCATCATTTTATGAGCTTTCCTTTTCCAAATTATTCTTCTCTAGCTCCCACAGCTATCCTTCAGATAACTGGTTTTCCTATCTTGCACTACTAACCACCTTCTGGATAAATACACTTGTCAACATTCTCCTTAAAGTTTTGAATCCAGGACTCAATAAAATAGTGGCATTCCCCAATTAACAAATGCATGATGAGCCCAAAATTCAGTTCTAAGGTAGCTTAAAACTCAGCACAAATTTCTTAGTTTAAAAACATTTCTTAGGTAGTTTAAAAGTCATCCGAATCAGTAGAAAGGGTAGTGAGGTTTAATGCCTACCTAGAAAAAAATTTAACCCCAAATATATATAAGTTATAAAATTAATGTTATTATTTCATGCATAAGATTTGCAGTTAGCACAGTGGTGAAATTCTAGCTCTTGAATTGAACTGCCAGGGTTTAGTCTTGTGTCTGCCACTGCTCTCCTTTGGGCTCTGTTAACACACTATAATTTGGGGCAGGTTGTTTAACCTTTATAGTCCTGTTTTCTCACTTACTAACATGAAACCTACAATGGTGTTTATTACATAGGTTTGTTGCAGGGATTAAATATGATTATCCAGGGAAATCATTTACCACATTGTCTGGCTTTTAGCAAGAGCCCCAGACAACATTACCTATTCATATAATTATTAACTTCTAATGGTTGTGACAACTGTTTCTTTGGGGGAAGAGGGCTAGTGGTTGATGGAGAGGGAAAAAGACGAGTGTCACTAACCACACTTACTCATCTTTACAGCTTGGAAGGTGCTGGCCCTGCCATGCATATGTGCTAGGGGGCCTCTGCACTCACCTGTGTCAACATGAATTCAAATTACCAGACTCCTGACCAGCACAGGGTGCAGTGGAATGCTGATATCCTTTGATTTTAGCCTAGAATTCTATATCTGCAACCTGCATTTGCCTACATGTTTTTGGAGACTATATGTTATATATGTTATCATTGGTTCATGATACCTTTGAGGCCAAATAAAACCCCACAAAATTCTTGAACAGGTGATTTTCAGACCTGAGATCAGGCTTTATAAAAATGACCATTAAATACTGTAATGTTACCAATAACTCAAACAGCACATGGCAACAAAGCAGGTTCAGTCCATGAAATAAAGAAGGAAAGAGGGGAAGAAAAGGTGAGGAGGAATGGGTCCACTTTACCATGGACTGACACCTTTAAAACTGTGAGCCAAAATAAACACCCCACCCCCCTGTAATGGTGATTGAACCCAAGGGCACTCTACCACTGGCGTACATCACCAGCCCTTTTTATTTTTTATTTTGCAACAGGGTCTCTGTAAGTTGCCCAGGCTGGCCTCCAACTTGTGATCCTCCTGCCTCAACCTCCTGAGTAGTTGGGATTAGTTTTGTGTCACTGCACCAAACTAAATCTGTCCTCTTTATGAATGAGGATCTCATGTTTTCTGTTACAATGACAGAAAGCTGATGAACACAGAAGGATAACAAACTGGGAAGAATGAGATGACACCTCAGTTCAGCTTAGCAATTTTATAGTGAAAAAGATAAGATGAGTTATTTTTGTTAGAAAGAAAAGCCAGTAAGTTAGACATAATAAAGGCAGATTGTGCAGTGTACGATGTTTCCTGGTAGGAAGAAGGTGCCTCTTAGTGGGGCAAAATACTACAACTCATAAGGCCTGAAAGCTATGAGAATAGCTTTGTAATAAAGACCTTTTATTAAAAAGACACTATCCATCTTCACTAATACTATTCTGGGGACAGCTACATGATATGGTATCATGATATCCAAATCTGCCACTTCCTAGCTGTACTTCCTTACAGGTGCTACTCGTCCCCTTGATGCTTCAGTGGCCTCTTCTGCAAAACAGGGATGAAAATACCTCTTTGGTAAGACTAAAAGTGGAGTGAAAAAAATAAGACAAGGTAGATAAAATGCTCAGCACCCAACCTGGCACATGGTTGGTGTTCAACACATTCTAGCATCTTCTTGAATATTATCAGGCTTCTCACAAATCTAAATGGAATAATTAACTCTTATTTCTCCAGTATGCTATGAAGTACTATGATGTGCTATGCCTATTTCTGAAAAACAATTATTTTCATGAAGACCAATTCAATTCCAAGGATCAAAACCTTTAAGGTGTTTCTCCCTCTACACACACACACACACACACACACACACACACACACACACCCTTAATAAACAAACATACATATATATGTTAAAATAGAAAAAAAATTAACCCAAAGAAATGGCAAGTGTAAGCTTGAATGGCTGGGAATTACTTGTCTCATTGTGACTTGGGCTCCTTTCTATGGGCATCATGGAGAAGAGATCCAAGATCCTCCTGTGTCCTCTCAAGGCTGATCTCATGGTCTTTACTGAGGCCTGGAAAGGGAAGGCTGCTTGCATACACCAGTATGCAGCAGGACTGTCAGCCTTCAAGCTCTGAAAGATAGACAGAGAGCAGGTGGAGAGGCAAGCCCTGTGCCCAGGAAAGAATGCAAGCCAGTGCCTGACATCTACAAAGGAGACCCCTGCTCCTGTCAAGGGGAAAGAAGCTTCTCCTGTTCCATGGACAGGTGATAGAAAGCATGCATCTGTTGTTTTAAAATGCCCTCTTAGGTAGGGTATGGTGGTACACACCTGTAATCCCAGTGACTCAGAGGCTCAAGCAAGAGGATTGCAAGTTCCAGGCCAACCTGGGCAACAGCAAGACCCTGTCTCAAAATAAAAAGGGTTAGGGATGTAGCTCAGTGGTAGAGCACCCCTGGGTTCAATCCCAAGTACTGAAAAAATAGGGAAAAATTAAAAGTCCTCTTGCAAGAAAAGAATAAGATTTTAATGATCATATAATGTCCAGTCTTCCTTCAGAGATCAGAAATTTCAATTCTTAAGAAAAAAAAAGCTTTTTACTCTCCCATGATATGCTTGGTTTAATGACTGTTACACTATAAAAATGATCATAAATTTTATCCAAATATTTTTGAATACCTATCATGTGCAAGATATAATTAAATCCCAACCAACATCAAGTCTAGGGACTCACGTGTGAGGCAAGCGCACAACCTCTGAGCTCCATCCCTGGCCCTTTCAATTTTGAGACAGGTTCTCACTAACTTGCCTAGGCTGGCTTCAAACTTGTGATCCTCCTGCCTCAGCCTCCGGAATAGCTGGGATCACAGGGTATATGCACCACTGTGCCCAGCATGTTCAAGGTTCCTGAAGTCTACCATTGAAGCATACTGGCAAAGATCTCTGTCTTTAATATTCCTATAGTCTACTAGAGGAAATAGGAAACAAACAATGAATATAAAAATAAGAAAATTATACAGTAAGTTTTAGAAAGTGGTATGTATTGGGGGTGGTGATAGAAATGGGAATAGAGTCAGGTAAAAGAAATCAGTGTTGCTGGGGCAAGGTGGCAACTTACAATAGAATGATTGTTGTAAGTTGTAAACTGCATTGAGAAGGTGTAATTACAGAATATGGTATCACAGAGCTTAATTTAGGAAGAGTCTTCACTGTTTTAAATTTAAGTCAACCTAATTTAAAAAAAAATCTGCACTGCTACACAATTTTAAATACTGTTTACTTAATGAAGAATTTACAACTAAATTTCTGAATTAAACCAATTGCTAGCTCTTCTAGATCTATATATCCCATATCAGTGTCAAAGACTCTGTGAGAAAAGTTAGGAGTCTAACAAGGCTGGGCCTCAGCATGAATCACTGTCATTCTTCATGTAGAATCAGCATTTCTAAACTCATATATAAGGAGCTGCTAAAGAGAGAGAGAGAAAGGCCATTGCTAGAGCTTCATGTATTGATTTCTTTTACCCCAAACAAAGAGATTCTCCTAGTTACATGATATATCATAATCACTTAATTTGTCTGATTCCTTTAAAGAAAGAACAATGGATTCAAGAAAAGCTGTTGACTTGCAAAAATATAATGATTTGGCAGCAGTTTTGTTGTTCGTATGGGTTGCTTTCCCTTAGTAATATGACATGTGTACTCTCTATAGAGAAACTGAAAATGCAAAGCTATAATTCATGCCATTCCCAGGAGCCTGTACTAAATCTAAAGTGACTAATATCTGAGAACTCTTACATTGCTCTGAGAGGAAGGATGAACCTTTTTTTTACCCCTCACTTTAATGTATTAGACATTCACAATTCAATCACCTATATCACCTGGATATAAACTTTTTTCTTTCTATCCATAGTATTTCTGTACAGAGTACGACTGTGAAACTCCTTCCAAATATTTACCCGCAGGCCAGTGCACACAGATTTAAAGGAAACTATTTTTAAAAAATATTTTTTATAGTAAATGGACACAACACCTTTATTTTATTTTCATGTGGTGCTGAGGATCAAACCCAGTGTCTCACACATACTAGGCAAGCGCTCTACCACTGAGCTAGCTAAAACCCCAGCCCCAAAGGAAATTTTCTGATAAGTCCTTTTCTGGGCAAAAATAGTTCACAAGGCAGGGAACAAATACTCCCAAACATGACGAGTTCTTTCATTTGCTCATAACAGTCCAAACACTCCCCCTCACCGCGGCTTTGCCAAGCCTACCCTTCTTCAGACTAAAATTCACAATATCAACCCAATACATAAAAACATTTCCAGGGAGTTAAGCTGCTCAGCTCTCAGGGATAAACAGTCCATCCTATTTAAATACAGTAGCTACTCAGGTGGTGGCTGAGGCAGGAGGTTGGCAAGTTTGAGGCCAGCCAAGACATCTTATAGCAAGATCCTGTCTCAAAACAAAAAGGGCTGGGAATATTGCTTAGTGGCAAAACACTCCTGGGTTCAATCCCCCGTACCAAAAACAAAGGGGCAGAAAGGAAATGCCAAATATTTAGGAAGGATTGTGAATTGTTTTCCTTCTTTTTTTTTTTTTTTTTTTTTTTGGGTACCGGGGATTGAACTCAGGGGCACTCGTCCACTGGGTCACATCCCCAGCCCTTTTTTGTATTTTATTTAGAGACAGGGTCTCACTGAGTTGCTAAGTGCCTCGCCACTGCTGAGGCTGGCTTTGAACTCGCGATCCTCCTGCCTCAGCCTCCCAAAGTGCTGGGATTACAGGCGTGAGCCACCGCGCCCGGCTTTGTTTTCCTTCTTTGCAAAACTTTTCAGGTTTTTTTCTTTCAGTTGTTCTACATTGAACATATATAGTTCATTTTGATTTTTTAAATTTTGGGGCAAAAGTGATCTTTTTAAAAATATTTTTTAGTTGTTGATGGACCTTTTCTTTTTTAATTCATTTGTATGTGGTGCTGAGAATCGAACCCAGTGCCTCACGCATGCTAGGCAAGCACTCTACCACTGAGCCACAACCCCAGCCCTAAAAGTGGTCTTCAATAATGAAAAAATGTAGCTATGAATTGGAAATCCTGAGTTCTACATGTCTCTTTGACACTTGCTTATTAGCCATAAAGACAGGAAAATTGCTTCTTTATAACTTTTTTTCGGTACCAGGGATTGAATTGAGGCATTCAACCTCTAAGCCACATCCCCAGCCCTATTTGTATTTTATTTAGAGACAGGGTCTCACTGAGTTGCTTAGCACCTTGCCGCTGCCAAGGCTGGCTTCGAACTTCCAATCCTCCTGTCTCAGCCTCCCAAGCCGCTAGGTCAGCCTCTCAAGAGTTGACCGCTTTTTCAGGTCTTAATATTTCACTTACATATAACAACTGCATATTGTTTTGTCACATCTATTTCTTTCTAGGTCTGTTCTAAGGTAGAGACTGCAACATGTACATTTTCTGTGCTACGCTTCACACACAGGCCCAAGGCAATCAAATGCCAACTCATTTACTGCATGCTACCTACTGTTCAAATCGCTCTCCTCAGGAGCAGGTTTCACTCAGTTAGCTGTCTTAGTTTGTAACTCTCTAGCTAAACAGAAAATTTAGTTCTTAAAATGAGACAACCGTACTCTGTACTCTACCTACCCTGCCCTACTTCTCTACCCTGTGTGCAACTTCTGATTGTGAAATCAGGAGGATCTATCAAATGTAGCCTCAGGTTTATCTTAATCATTCTCCAAAAGGCTCCACCACATGCTTCTCATTGCACTGGCTTCTTTTCCGAAATCCTCATTCCTCTCTTCCTTGGCCCAAAATGGAATGCAATAAAGCCTGTCTCTAGTCTCTAGACATTTCCTCTTGTCTTGGAGGGACACACAAAATATTCCACTGCCAAAGACTAAGCAAAAAATTGTGCTCATTCTCTGGAAGGAATGGACTCAGTCACTATTTAGATTCAGCTAGGATATCCATGGTGATTTGACACATAAAACCAGGTCTTTTAAAAGGCATTTTTTCTGAAGTTTTTTAACCTTGTGTATGGGAAGGATTCGTTGGGCCCTAATGCGTGTGATGAACTGTGGAACCAGAGTCTGATTTGGGAGGAATGCTGATTCATTAGCAGGCTGCTTGCCCTGTCTCTTGGCTATTGTGCAAAAACACACTCCTTCTGATAGATGAAGAAGATGTATCAGTGTTTTGGTTTTGCTTGATTACGATTATTACATCAACTACTTTCTGAATATCTAAACAACTCCGAGTTAACCTACTATTAGATCTCTTTCATATGCTTTCTGAAATACAATAAAACTAAAATGACTAATTATTCTGGCTGTGAAAAAGCACTACACCAAAGCCCACAGAAGCAAATCTTGCCATTTTCCTACTAAGGTCTCTTTCTGATTGCAAGATATGACCCCCAAATGAGTTTTGTACTTTTTCTTATTCAAAGATATTCCCACTTCATTAACACAATTCTTTATTTTCTACTTCTTTGTTAGTACCAAGGAGAAATTCCAGGCTTTAAAAGATTCAAATGACTTGTATCTAAATCAGACCTGGACTCTCTCCTCTCCACATGCCGATTTACATGAAATCTCTTAGAGTTTCTCTGCTTCCATAAAATGTGGATGCCACTGCCCATCAGGTCCAGGTTTGCCTCTTTGCACAAACAGTCCAAAACAGTTTTCCTGATCTGTTTCAACTTGAAGTGTTGTCAATATATGGATTGTCTTGCTTTCTAATTCAGTGAAAAATCTAGTTTTCCATTAGTCTCTGCCTTTCTAATTTTCGATACAGCTTTACTAAATGTAATTATTAAAGGCAGATTCAAGAAAGCAATTACTGAGCTACTGGTTTGTATCTCTGAAGTCTTAATAAGTGGCAAAAAGTTGTAATTGCACTAAGAATATAAAATAAATTTTTTATAGATTAGACATATACACCCTTGAATTTGTATATTGGGAGATGTATTTAAAATGGTATATAAAGCATCCCCTTTTAAATCACAAGTTTTAACCTCACTTAAACTTTATTCAAAGGCAGTGCAGTACCTTATACACAGTAGAAGACTACATTTCAGAAAACCACATCCTGCTCTTTTTCCAGGACTCAGTGACTTTGGTAAACATTTAACTCCTCTGGATCTCCTTTTCCCTTCCTTCTATAAATATGTGACAATGCTAAACTAGATGATCACCACATATTCTTCTAGCTCTAAAAGTCTATGAAATATTTAGTAAATCCCGAATCAATGCTAGGCTTTACTAAACACAGGACAAAGTAAGATGTTGTAATGTATACCAATTCTAATTCATAGCTTCAAGAACCTTAAAATGTAGTAGACACATGTACATATAATTAATTATAAAGCAATATATCAAATGCTACCCCAATGATATATAAACCAGATTATCTTTCCAAAACATCTCAAGGGATAGCTGTACATGCAAATGGGAGATACAACTTCTTTGGCAGTGATTCAAATAATACAATTTGGTCTTCTAACTGTAGGCAAATAGAAGTGTATTCATCAGATGATCACTTAATGAAGCCGGGCGTGGGTGGCACACACCTGTAATCCCAGCACTTGGGAGGCTGAGGCAGGAGGATCAAGAGTTCAAAGCCAGCCTCAGCAATGGCGAGGCTGTCTCTAATAAAATACAAAAAGGGCTGGGGATGTGGCCCAGTGGTTGAGTGCCCCTGAGTTCAATCCCCAGTACCAAAAACAAAACAAAACAAAAAAGATGATCATTTAATGAAACCACAAACTTTGTGAATGAAGCCCCTGTCAGTGAATGGATTGTCTCTCTCTCTCTCTCTCTCTCTCTCTCTCTCTCTCTCTCACACACACACACACACACACACACACACACACACACACAATTCACGTGTTATAAAGCCCTAATTCTCAATGTGACTATATTTACAGTTGGGTATGAAAAGAGGAAACTGATATTTTAAAAGGCAATAAGGGTGAGTCCACATTCTGATAGGACAGGCCTCCTTAAAAGTAAAAGAAAAGAGACCAGAGATCCAGCTTTTTCTGAGTGCAAACAGAAGAAAAACCATGTGAAGACAGAAAGAAGGCTGTTCTCTACAAGCTACAAAGAAAGACCTCACCAGAAAGCAACCCTGGGAACACCTCGATCTTGAACTTCCAGCCTCCAAAACACTGAGAAAATAAATTCCCATTGTTTAAGCCACCTGGTCTGTGGTATCCTGTTAGGCAGCCTGAGCTGACTAGTACAGTCCCCAAACCAAGGTGCCTCTGAAACATTTATAGTCATGTTACAATCATCTAATCATCCTTATTTCAATATCGTGACATTACTTAATAGCTCATGCAAGGCACAAAGGGCAATCTATCATCATCATTTTAGATGAGAAGATCAAAGGAGGGTGTGAAAAGTAAATGATTTTTCAAAGCCTCACTGTGGAGGAGTGGTCTGTCTTCCAGGATATGATTGTGGCTGCCTTTCTTACTGGTTTTTTTTTTTTTTTGGGGGGGGGGGGATACCAGCGAATGAACTTAGGGGCAGTTGACCACTGAGCCACATCCCCAGCCCTATTTTGTATTTTATTTAGAGATAGGTTCTCACTGAGCTTAGTGCTTCGTTAAATTGCTGAGGCTGGCTTTGAACTTGAGATCCTCCTGCCTCCGCCTCCCAAGCTACTGGGATTACAGGCATGCATCATGATGCACAGCTGCCTTTCTTTAAATGTAATTTTTTTTCTTTTTATTTGCGGTGCCAGAGGTGAAACCCAGGGCTTCATGCATACTAGGCAAGTGCTCTACTACTGGGCTATACTCCCACCCCCTAAAATTAATCACTGAATAAGGCTGAGGGGCCTTTGTCCCTGCTACCTCTTCTCAACCAGACAAATCCTTATTGCCCTCAATGTCATCTCCTGCTATGTCAGCATCATTCACAACAGTACCTACTATTTGCCTTGAACACCATGAAGTTACAGCACTTCTATCTTACATATGTTTAGCTAATATGTAAAGAACACAGCTCCATGATTTGTAGGCTCTATGCTAATGGCTTTGGGGCAGGGTCCTTATACCAAGGTTTAAAATTTTATGATGAGCATATCACCAATATAATTTGAAGACACAGATGCAAACGTAAAAATATACCACCATGGTTTTCTTCAAACCCTCCTTCTTAAATGTCTGGTAACCAAATTTGAAGCCAAGGAAAGAAAGGGGAACTGAACCAAGTAAGCAAACAAACAATATCCTTATTCTTTAGTAGTAAAAAAGAAGTTAAAAACCTATATGCTAGGTCCACACCAAATTACCTCCTAAAGGTTTACTGAGCTCAGTTTTGGATGCTGCATTTTAAGGACTTTATCAAATGAAATAGTCCATTCCATGGACAAGCCACAGCAGGAGCAGGACTCTTCCTCTATGGCATTTGAAGAGTAGGAAAGACATTTATATCAAGGGAGCAATCTTCAAGTACTTTCAGGAAAAAAAATGAGTAAAGGAATTGTAGTTAAGTTTTATAGATCCCAATAACAGAATTAAGGCCAGCTAGTAAATTTTCTGTACAGTCTAGAGCTGAGAAAAAAGATCATGACGGAGTATGCTATGCAAGCATAATGAGCTCACATCCCAAATCACCCACCAGATAAGGCCAACCTGACAGCTTCCAGGCATCTTATGTGAGGAGGGATTACTACTCAACCCAGTCTCTGGGAAGAGGCTGCATTGTGGGGAAACAGACTACATGCCACTGTTTAGACAAACAGCTTCTTTCTTTAAAGTGGGCCAGTAAGGGCAGAGGTGTCATTAAGCCATAGAAATAACTACACAGAATTTGAGAAGCAGATGTTAAAGATAAAGCCCCCAGCGAGACTTTTCAAAGATAAAAACCTTTGGTAAGAAAGCAGCAAGATCAAGACTCAGAATAAAAGCTTCTACAATCCAAAAGCACGACATAAAATAAACACAAAATCTGAAAGAAAGAGTCACTTTAAAGAATTAAGAAAAGTTAGAAACATTCAACTTCTAGCTTTATGATGCCAAGAGAACAGAGAAGGTCCTCAGTGATGTTTCCCAAGGGGGGCCAGAGGAAAAGCACCAGCAGAGGCCAACTCCAGGAGGGCTACAACAACAGAGACCCTGCTCCCTGGAAACGGAGTCAAGATGCACATTTTCCTTTTGCAGTCAGAATGAACAAGTCACATGTGTGGACCCAGACTACTAACAAAGAGACAAAAACCAGACACAGTGGAAAGTGCTGTGGGTTTTGTCCTCATTCTGATATTAAGTGGCCATGCCATCTTGGGTAAATCACTCACTCTTACTTCAGGCTGTAGTTATTTTATTTATTTGTTTGTTTACTTAGTAAAAATGTATCAATCACTTCTATCTGTAAACATGTCCCAGATACTGGGATTACAGTCAATTAAGGGCATGCCAATGCTGAAAGGGGACAGAGAGCAACTGAGAGCATGGAAAGGGAGAGGCTCATCAGGGCAAACCCTGGGAGGTGATGCTGGCACTGAGGCCGGAAGCCAGCAGGGGAGTTGAGGGTGGAGGCCAGGACCAGGCAAAGACAAATGCTAAGTTTAACAAAAAATTTATTTGAGGAACTAAGACTGTGAGACTGGAGCTGAGGGGCTAGGAGAGATCAAGAGCAGCTGCTCTGGCAGGCAGCAGCCAGACCAAGCTGGACCTCAAAAGCTGCACTAGGGACTGGCCATTGCACAAGCAATGAGAGCTATGCAGTGACTGTACACAGGAAACGACTTGATCAGAGGTGCCTTGTGAAAAACCTTCTGATTTTAGAAGATTCTAGAAAGCTCAGAGTGGATGGGAGGACTGGGAAGGAAGTTGCTACAATACTTTAGGGCAAAGATGATGGGACACAAGGCCAGGAGAATGAAGATGGTAAGGAGTAGATGAAAGTGGGCAAATTTTAAAAGATGATTAGGAGGGAGAATCTACGGACTTTCTGTTGGAGATCAGACAGAGAGGGAAGAGACGGGTGGCTCCTCTGTCTGGGGCTTGAAATCTGGGTGCATAGTAGCAGCTGAAAGAGAAGGGATATAAGACAGAAGACAAAAATGGAGAATCTGAACCCCCCAAAGTCTTCTCCAGAACTTTTCCACCTCAAATTTTTATGTTTCAAATGTTTCATTTAAGCATTTTGTAATTATATTACATTAGTTTAAAAGTGAACTCAATCAGGAGGGTGCGGTGGCACATGCCTATAATCCCAGCACTCAGGAGGCTGAGGCAGGAGGATCGCGAGTTCAAAGCCAGCCTCAGCAACAGTGAGGCACTTAGCAACTCAGTGAGACCCTTTAGTAAAATACAAAAAAGGACTGGGGATGTGGCCGAGTGGTCAAGTGCCCGGAGTTCAATTTCCAGTACCAAAAAAAAAAAAAAAAAAAAAAAAAAACCCAAAAAACCCAGTGAACTCAATTATATAACAGAAAGATGGGTCTTTAAACATTCAAAAAGATTTAGCATTGGTTGGCATTTTTAAAATGGAATCACAAGTTCCTTTGAAGAACCTTTTTGTCAAAGGTTATTCTCCCCTCCCTACCCAGGCAAGACCCAGAGAAGGCTGCTCTGTGGGTTGAGAGGAGGTAGAAACCCCAGCAGGTCTGTGGGGCACTGTCCAAGGAGGGAAGGAGCCAGCCAGTGGTCCTGGGCCTCACCTATAGTATGTGGAGCGCCCTCCAGGGCAGCGAAGGCAGTGCAGTTCCAGGAGTTGTCTGTGATCCCAGATGAAAGGAAACAAATCAAGAAAGACTAAGGGTGGGAAAGAGGGACAGGGGAGTGAGTGGCAGGGGGATCCTATACAGCTGGCTTTAAGGAGGAAGGTGCAAGGCAGAGGGTATCCCAGGGCTCCTTAGTCCTGGACTAAGCCTGCTTACAGCAAGCGGAAAAGAGAACAAAGTAAAGTAGTAAAGGAGTACCAGAATCTCCATTGAGGTAATCAAACCACCAAGGAAAATGAATTTCAAGAGAAGAAAAACTGGAGTTGTCCTATGAAGAAAGGATACTGCAAGAGAGAACTGTGAGGTTCCCAGATTAACTCTACACGCTAAGTGCCCTTATGATAGGGATCCATAAAAATATGGGCCACAACCTACAATATTCAGGTTAGCATGCATCAGTGTGAAGCAATGTATTCTATTTATGCCTGGGATTATCTGTGACAATGATCAACTTTAGGTTCCAGCAAAAATTATGTCATGATTTGGGTTGTGACATCGTTTTAAAGTATAAGAATGAAGTACCAACCAAGTACTGGTTTCCTATCCAGAATGTTACTGGGTGAAGGTAAGATGGTATATATAGGCACACGTATCTACAGCCTATTTCTGTATTGTAGGAAGCCCCTGGAAGGTGTGAGGCTAGAGAATATTCTTCAGGGCAATTTCAGAGAAAGACAAAGGTGGAGAATGGACTGATAATATCCAAAGCACAGTTTTCCATCTATCTCCTACCAGCATCATTCCCTCCCATCTCCTCAAGCTGAACAAAGGGGAGGTGGCCAGGAATCATCCACGCTGGAGCTTCCAGCCTCCACAGTCACACCTTACCTAAACTTCTTCTCCCCACTCACTCCCTCATTCACTCTTCAAAGCCTTCTCCCCCAGGATGGGCCCTAGAGAAGGTGTAGCGATGGCAGTAATTTTGAATTACTCCCAGATTCTTATAACCTTGGTCCTGGAGTAAACAGGAAAAGAACATCACAAGAAAAAGTGAAAATATAAAGAATGGTAGAGATGGGGTGCTGTGAACAGGGAAGGGAGCTGGACTGCAGCCCAGGAGCTTAGCTTGGGAGAGGGGTGGTCTGAAGACACACACGAGGCCAAGAGACCTCGCCCTGCACACCACAATGTGCGTATTAAAGTTTTCCAGGACCTCTGTTCTGTTAGATTGTTTCAATTAAGTTTCCCACTCTCAAAGCAAACTTGATTGCTGGTGATTTTCTTAACGTTCTTTCTCTCTTTATAGCTCTTACTCCTAAGAGTACCACATTGGGGCTGGGGTTGTGGCTCAGTGGTAGAGCACTTGCCTTGCATGCATGAGGCCCTGGGGTTTGATCCTCAGCACCATATGAAAATAAATGAATAAAAATAAAGATATTATGTCCATCTACTGTTGCCGCCTGAAGCGCTCGGAGCACCGGATCAGAAGCAAACTGGAGAAAACAGCTTTTTATTCTGATGAAAACGATAACACACGCCAAAAACACACCCTAAAATGGCGCTGATCGTCAGCAATTTCGGCCAAGTCACTCGAGATCACGCAACAAAATCCCGTGACAACAATGGCCAAAAAAGTCAACTGCAATTCAAGCCAATTTTTGCAATCTAAAAAAAAATATTTTTTAAAAAAGAGTACAGCTATGGTTTACTATTTACAGAATAAACTGGTATCTTTCCACATAAGCGTAGAACACTTGAACAATCCTCATGAGTGAAAAATGTGCACTAGAAAGAATTATTCCCTTAGGCCATTTGTGGAAGATGCCCAGTGTAATGTACTCTTGTCATTGCTTACAAGATCTGCCTATAGTATTTGCATCATTCCTTTAGCAATATTTATTAAGTACTTTTCCTGGGCCAGGGAGTACAGTAAGCAGCAAGGGAAATGTGATCTCTCCCCACTGAATTCAGAGAAGAGACAGAGTTTAACCAGCCATAAGCACATCATTATGACTAAAATGGGAGCTGGAAGGAAATGCAAATGATGCCAGAAAGTCATCTCAATGGGGAAGACTGGCAATTAAGGGCCACTCAGCGATGTCACCCTATGCACTACCCTTGATGGCGTGGTCAGGCTAATGCAACTGTCCTCAAGATACACACAGGCTCAGACACCTGTGCCTGGCATTTGTAGTTCTTCCCACTGTTACTCACTCTAGACTTATCTCTGGAGACCCAAAACCTGGGTTGGAATTCTAGCTTTCTAACTGGCTATATGACCTACAGGAAGTTCTCTGAGCACTGTTGTTTTTCATCTATTAAATAGAGATGATAATACTTTCCCTGCAGAAATTTAAATCAGTTAATATTTATGAGGCACAGAGTATGGTGTCTAGTATACGGTAAGCACTCAATAATTGATTGGTATTGTATTTTTCATAATTCAAGTATCCCTGAATTTTAGCCAATGACACTAAAATCATTTAAAAGTATTTAATAAGCTGAAAGTGGTAGTGCACACCTGTAATCCCAGTTACTTGGGAAGTACAGGCCAGAGAATTGCAAAATTGAGGACAGCCTGAGAAACTTAGCGATATCCTGTTTGGAAAAATAAAAAGGATGTATCTCAATGGTATAGCACCCCTGGGTTCAACACCTAGTATGATGCAAGCAAAAATAATAATAATAAAATAAAGTAGCATTTAATGACTAACCCTCATTCCAATATGTCCAAATGCTTTTTCTAACTTTTGTAGTGAAGAATCTAACCCAAGTGCTCTTGGAATACATATCCTTTGGTAACATCATAATCAGATTTCAAGTATTTAAGGGAACTTCTTATATGAAATAAATCTTTTAATAGTTTAACACTCTGAATGTAAAATATATTCACATGGTTTAAAAAAAGCAAAATATAAAACGAAAATAGATGCATATGGAAACCTCCTCAGCCCCGACTGCTCTGACCAGGTCCCATGCTCAGTCCTCCTCCAGGTGCTCACAGGTAACTGATGCTTCTGCCTGTGCTTTGTGCACATCTGAGCAGAGCCGGTCTCAGGCCCTTCCTGCTGCACAGCAGGAGGCACGCGCACTGCTCCACCTCTGGCTCTTTCACTTAGCTGGGGACCTGTATGCTACTGCCGTGGCAGGACATAAACCTTTCCTTTCTTCCTTTTGTTGAATAACTGCTTTTCGTCTTCTTGGCTACATCTCTTTCTGGACTGACACACTTTTCTCATTATAGTTTTGGCAGAGTGTGACAGAGAAAATGGGTAGAAATAGAATATTTTCATTTGCCTTAATTGTTCTTTGTCAAAAACTAACATCAAGTATTTTGGGTACAGTTTATGCAAATACCCTACACGATGACTACATTATAACTTAGAAGAATAATTTTTTCCCTTAAATAATTTTAAAACATCTGCTGTGTCTTTTATACATAACAGTATCATTTTCCTTAGGGTTTATATGGGAAAAGAGAGGCTGCTACAGTATCCAATCAGTTACCCTGAGGAGATGTCAGCTGTGGACCATGTCTATTGCAGCGATTTCCCTCACCTCTCTCCCTTCCCACTCTCTGGGTGAGCTGTCAAGTTTCTAGTTTCTGACGTGCATTTACATCACTCAATGACATCTGACAACAGTGAAAGGCCACAGAAAACTGCTTATTGATCAGAGCAAAACCAGTTGACGGAACAGATGAGGTTGTATCACAGAAATGCAGCCACATTCAGGTGATGACATTTTGCTCCCCGTACACGAGAGCTTAATGGAATACAACTTCATTATATCATGCCACTTGTGCTTACAGCACCAAACCCATCTCCTAACTGTTTTGTGTATGTGGTGATGAGGACAATCTACTTGAGTTGGTATCAATGTATCACTAACCTGATTTGTTCATGAACACTTGCAAACTACTTGTGAATCTGTCCTGACAAATATAGGAAGAGACACTGAAGTCTCAATCTTACCAAAATCTAATTGTGCTGTCCTTTAAAAAAAAAAAAATAGAATTACCATTTAGTGAGCTCTAACTGCTCAGTTGAAAACTTTTATAGCACTGTGTAAAGAATTTTAAATGAATATTTCTTTGCTTTTTGTGGCACTATTAGGAAAACAAACAAAAAAATTGGTAACTTTAGATAACAGCAGAAGTTTACTTACAAATGGGAGAATTTAGTTGGTTTTAAGAACCAAGATACCAGATTAAAGACCTCTGCATACAAATTGCTCCTTTCGGTTTTAAAGATAACACTGTCAACCTCTTCCCACTTACATTGCCACTGCAGATAGATGACCATTGAGTTATAAATCAGTACATGCCGAGAATAGGATCTTAAATCAGGCAGACAATATTCCGCCACGCGACTCCTCAAACATAAGAAAAGGAAAAGGCAGCAAGTGGGACAGGATTACCACCAGCCCTCTGACTCCTAGGTGAAAGAATGCTGAAGCCCTATCCTGAGGGTTGTCTGGATCTTATCTTTACTCCTTAATTCCTCCCTTGGGGAAGTATTTTCCCAAATTACAAATTCCCACACTACTTTCACAACTTGGCAACATCTGCATCCTATCTGGACTGAAGTTTTGTTTTGTTTTTAAATAGATTTTTTTTTTTTACTTTGCTAGGATTTAAAGAAAACGATGTCATAACCAGATATGAGAAGCCTATATCACTTGCCATAAGTAGAAGATAAGTACTGAATTTTTTCCCCCAAATTGTGTTTCTTACTGAAGGCTCTGAGCTTGAAGTGGCTCTCTCTTGCTTAGAAAGAGAGATTAGCAAAGTCAAGTTAAAGCTTTTGGAGAATTTCTTAGGGGCGTAGGGGAAATGACATAGGATTAAAAGATAAGTGCAAAGAGAATAACTTTCTCCCTTGTGAATCACTGTTATTCTATGTCTAGGCACCACTTAAATTATTTCCTACAGCACTGGTGGCTGGTATCCAAACCCAGGGAACCTGGCGTGGTACACAGGACAAGGAGCTGCAGTCACACTGCTGGTGTTCAAATCACGTCCCCCACCCCCACATACAGTGTGACCCAGCAAGTTATTAACCTCTGCGGGACTCACTCTCCTCTCATCTCTATAAAAAGATACTAACAGCACATGAACCTTAAAGGCTTTCTCTGAGAGGTGAACAAACTGTACATGTAAACTGCTTAGCACAGTATCCGACACTAAGAATATGTTTAATAAACATTAGTGGTTTTCATTCATTTTTTCCCATTTCCTTATATAGACCTCAGTTTAAAAAAAAAAAAAAAAAAGAAAGAAAAGAAAGGCCCCAATTCCAACTCTTAAGTCCTATGTAATCCTTGCATTCTCTAATAAAGCCACTTCATCCAAGCCAAAAAAAAAAAAAAAAAAAAAAAGGAAAAAGAAAAGGACAGGGCTGAAGAAACTCAGAGCCACTTGAGCACTCTCTTTGTTAGTAAAGTTCTCTTCCTTTTCATTAAGTTCTGTTCCTTTCCTTTGGGAATAAAACCACTGCTGTCCTCCCAGATCCCCTAACACCATTCAAGCACAGTGTCACACCATCACTACTCCCTCAGACTCTTGAAGAAGGAGGCCAACCTCCTTGTGTGTTGTAGATATGAATAAGGGACTGTCTGTTTTGGCTTCTGACCTTTAACTTATCATACCAGCTTGAATAATAAAGACAAGTAAAAAAAAAAGATAACAACATGGAAATGCTCAGTGTATTTACTTCCAACACGTTAGATTTTTCAAGACATACTTTAGGTTCTGCTGTTTCATGAATCATACCATATAAAATGCTTCAGCTTCAATTTTTGTAACTCGAGATCACTAGAATAAATCTTCCTTTTCAATCACACAGAACAAAATGTATGCCTTAGCACACTTAATTCAGTGCTCCTGAATCGCAGGTCCATATGTTGTTTTCCAAATACTTTTGTTTCACATTCTTTGTGTTGTACATCTAGATGGATACAAAATACTGACTTGAATCAGACTCACTCTGTCTTAACATTAATTAGGCATGTAACAACGATTAAATATAATTTTTTAAAGTGTGCAATCAAAGGAGACCAGTGGTGGAACCCAGAGTGAGCCAGGTGCTGGGTGATAAGTGGAGAGACTGTCCCTAGAGAGTGTGGGTTTAATGCTATTATCCTGGCACAATTATCAATACTGGCACCCTTCACTTTCAAAAGGATATTAGTTTGGGCAAGTTATATGGTCACCATAGGAATGCAGAAGGTATATTCCACTCCATGCAGATTCTGCAGTCTTAGAGCTCTTAGTATGTACCTAAAGTGTTTGTGGCCCATTGTTTTATATGTGATTCTATATACATATTCTTGCTTGACTCTGAGCTGTTACTCTAATTCTATCTCCAGTGCCCAAGACTTTACCAGATAGTATATACTTAATTGTGGTTGAATGATTAATCCTGAGACATCCACAACACAATGGATTAGAATTTACCTGATAGGACTGAGTTTAAGCAGGAAAAGTAGTGAATGGTTAGGTGAAATTCATTAATATTCAAGTTCCTAAGTATTATGTCCAAATACGAAAATCATAATTACAAATGTAATCTTATAAATTATGAGTTGGAATATGAGAAGGACCTTAAAATTGGGGTGTTTTTTAAAATTCTAAGTTATTATAAATGACAGCAGAATGCATCACATTTCATATTATACTTATAGAGCACATTTTTACATATCTCTGGTTGTATACAAAGTATAGTCACACCATTCTTTTTTTTTTTTTTTTTTTTCCCTCAGGGATTGAACTCAGGGGCACTCGATCACTGGGCCACATCCCCAGAACATTTTTGTATTTTATTAGAGACAGGGTCTCACTAAGTTGCTAAGTGCCTTGCCATTGCTGAGGCTGGCTTTGAACTCGCGATCCTCCTGCCTCAGCCTCCCAAGTGCTGGGATTACAGGCGTGCGCCACCGCACCCGGCTAGTCACACCATTCTTGACTTCATACGTGCACTTAGGATAATGATATCCATCTCATTCTACCATCTTTTTTTTTTTCACCCTTTTGCCTCCTCCCTTCCCCTCCCTCCCCATTGGCCATTCTAGTGTTCCTCTAAGCCTCCTATGCTCCCCATCCCAACCCCACTGTGAATCGGCCTCCTTATATCAGAGAAAACATTTAGCATTTGGATTTTTGGGATTGGCTAACTTCACTTAGCATTATATTCTCCAACTATATCCATTTACCTGCAAATGATTTTATTCTCTTTTATTGCTGAATAATACTCCATTGTGTATATATACCACATTTTCTTTATCCATTCATCTACTGAAGGGCATCTAGGTTGGTTCCACAGTTTAGCTACTGTGAATTGTGCTGCTATAAACATGGATGTGGCTGTGTTCCTGTAGTATGCTGTTTTTAAGTTATTTGGGTATTGACTGAGGAGTGGGATAGCTGGGTCATAAGGTGGTTCCATTCCCAGTTTTCCAAGGAATCTCCATACTGTTTTCCATATTGGCTGCACCATCTTGCAGTCCCACCAGCAATGTATGAGTGTGCCTTTCCCCCCCACATCCTCTCCAACATTTATTGTTGTTTGTGTTCTTAATAGCTGCCATTCTGAATGGTGTGAGATGAAATATTAGAGTGGTTTTGATTTGCATTTCTCTAATAGCCAGAGATGTTGAACATTTTTTCATGTATTTGTTGATTGATTACATATCTTCTTCTGAGAAGTGTCTTTTCAGTTCATTGGCCCATTTATTGATTGGGTTATTTGTTTTTTTGTTGTTAAGATTTTTGTGTTTTTTGTATATTCTAGAGATTAGTGCTTTATCTGATGTGCATGTGGTAAAACTTTGTTCCCAATTAGTAGGCTCTCTATTCACCTCACTGATTGTTTCTTTTGCTGTTCTAGAACTCATAAATGAATTCAGCAAAGTAGCAGGATACAAAATCAACACCCATAAATCTAAGGCATTTCTATATATCAGTGACAAATCCTCTGAAAGGGAAATGAGGAAAACTACCCTGTTTACAATAGCATCAAAAAAAAATAAAATAAAATAAAATACTTAGGAATCAACTTAACGAAAGATGTGAAAGACCTCTATAGCGAAAGCTACAGAACACTAAAGAAAGAAATTATAGAAGACCTTAGAAGATTGAAAGATCTACCTTGCTCTTGGATAGACAAAATTAATATTGTCAAAATGACCACACTACTAAAAGCACTATACAGATTTAACGCAATTCCAATCAAAATCCCAATGACATTTCTCATAGGAATAGAAAAAGCAGTCATGAAATTCATCTTGAAAAATAAGAGACCCAGAATAGCAAAAGCAATCCTTAACAAGAAGAGTGAAGCAGGTGGCATCACTATACCAGACCTTAAATTATACTACAGAGCAATAGTAACAAAAACAGCATGGTATTGGCACCAAAATAGACTGGTAGACCAATGGTACAGAATAGAGGACATAGAGATTAACACATATAATTTCAGTTATCTTATATTAGACAAAGGTGCCAAAAATGTACATTGGAGAAAAGATAGCCTCTTCAACAAATGGTTCTGGGAAAACTGGAAATTCCTATGCAGCAAAATGAAATTAAGCCCCTTTCTCTCACCATGCACAAAACTCAACTCAAAGTGGATCAAGGACCTAGGAATTAGACCAGAGACACTACACCTAATAGAAGAAAAAGTAAGCTCTAATCTCTAACATGTCGGATTAGGCCCCAAATCCCTTAATAAGACTCCTGTAGTGCAAGAATTAATATCAAGAATCAATAAATGGGATAGATTAAAGCTAAAATTGGGGTGTTCTAAGGGTAAGTATGATTTTTTAATTTTAATTTTAATTAATTTATTTTTTTGGTACCAGAGATTGAACCCAGGGATACTTAACCACTGAGCAACATCCCTAGCCCTTTTAAACAATATTTTATCTAAAAATAGGGTCTCACTTAGTTGCTTAGTGCCTCACTAAGTTGCTGAGGCTGGCTTTGAACTCGAGATCCTCCTGCCTCAGCCTCCTGAGTTGCTGGGATCACAGGCATGCGCCACCATGGCACCTGGCAAGTGTGATGTTTTATTAGGACTACTTTGGGATGAGTTAAGCTGTGGTACCTGCTTAACTCTGAGTGGCCTTCTGAGTGAGTGGCTGTGGCTGACTATCCCCATCTATACAGTGAAGATCCAGAAACGCAGCCTTCTTCAAAAGCTGTTAGGAGCTTTCCCTGTGCACCCGAGTGTCAGGATTAACCATTTTACACAAATTCTCACCCCAATGCCCCACCTCCCTCAACTTTCCACAGGTTGGTGTTGACCTCAGGATGAAATTAGGACCCTTATCTACAAACAAACAACAACAAACTACCAAGAAAACAAACAAAAACCAAGAAAACCTCGTAAGGTCAAATATACTTACTGCGGTCCTATTTCACATCTACACTGCTGGAGTGTGGACTATACACACAATTTATTAAGAACTTGGAAGAATTTCTCTGAACAGAAACATCTGTGTTCTTATACACTGACTTCAATAACTCCTGGGGGCCACCACCCAAACCAGGCCTCCTAAAGGTTGGCTGTGTGTGACGGGTCACGAGAGGGAAGTGCCCACCAGGCTCTTTGGGCATGCTTGGAGTGCCAGCCAGTCTTCCTTCCATGTGTATACATGACCTACAGCAGTGGCATTTTTTCCAGTTAAACTCCATGGAATTTAAGTCAAAGTCAAAAGGAAAATTAGTCTTGGACTTATTATCAATGAAAAACTTTTGGCTTTCTTAGTTGAAGTTTTCTGTTGATCACAAAGTTAACTTTATAGAGCATAATGAACACAATTAAATACATTAAATCAAATTATCTGATGACTATATAAATTACTGATATATCTATAAAATATAGAAGAAAGCTGTAACTATAAAACAATATTTTAGATTCATAGAAAAGGCAGTTAGGCATTTGATAAACTTAAAATCATTAACTTTTTTAAAAAGAAGGTATTCTATTGAGTGTTTTACTGCAACAACCTATTGTTCTCAAGCTTATCTTGCTCTAGTGTTTAAAACTATGTTATGAAAACAACCTAAGTGTCCATCAACTAATGAATGGATAAAGAAAATGTGGTATAGACACACAGTGGAATGCTACAGAGCCATAAAGAAGGAGGAAATATGGTCATTTGCAAAAACATGGATGAAACAGGAGATCATTATTACGTTAAGTGAAACAAGCCAGGCACAGAAATAGAAGACCGTATCATCTCATTCATACATGGAACATCATGCAGCTGCTCTCAGAGTTGGGGGTGTGGCTCAGTGGCAGAGGGCTTTCCTAGTATGCACAGGCCCTAGGTTTGAGCCTCAGCACTGGGGGAAAACAAAGAGATCGCATATAAGTTGAGAGTAGAATGGTGGTTTCCAGAGCAGTAGGGAGGGAGGGCCAGGGAACAGTCTGTCAATCAATTGCTATTAATCTACAGTTACATAGGAGTAAGGAATGCTGCTGTACTATTGACAGGTACAAAAAAAATGGTTTTTTTGTTTGTTTGTTTTTTTTTTTTTTTTTTTTTTGGTACCAGGGATTGAACTCAGGGGCACTCGACCGACCACTGAGCCACATCCCCAGCCCCTTTTTCTTTTTTTGTATTTTATTAGAGACAGGGTCTCACTGAGTTGCTAAGTGCCTCACCATTGCTGAGGCTGGCTTTGAACTCGTGATCCTCCTGCCTCAGCCTCTCAAGTGCTGGGATTACAGGCATGTGCCACCGCGCCTGGCAAAAATGTATATTTTGAAAAAAAAAAATATACAGGAAAGGCTTTTGAATGTTCTCACCACAAAGAAATAATATATGTTTGAAGAGATCAATGTTCTTACCCTGATTTTAGCATTACACAATGTACACATGAATCAAAACATCAGATGGACTCCTATAAATATATACAATTGTTATGTTTAAGCTTTAAAAAAAATTTTTTTTTTGGTGGTACTAGGGATTGAACCCAGGTGTTTTAGTTGGTTTTTTGTTGCTATGACCAAAAGAACTAACAATTAGAGGAAGAAAAGTCTATATGGGGGCTCATGGCTTCAGAGGTCTCAGTCCACAGATGGCCTACTCCTTTGCTCTGGGATGGAGGGGAGGCAGAATATCATGGTGGAAGGATGTGGTAGAAGAAAGCAACAGGGAACATGGTACCAGAAAGCAGGGTGGGAGGTGCGGGGGGCAAGCACACATTCTGCTCAATCAGGACAAAATATATACCCCAAAGCATGTCCCCAGGGACCCATCTCCTCCATTCACACCCTACCTGCCTACAGTTACCACCTAGTTGATCCCTACCAGGGATTAATACACTGATTGATTAAGGTACTCATAACCCAATTATTTTACCTCTAAGCTTCCTTGCATTGTTTTCCACATGAGCTTTTGGGGCACACTTAATATATAACCATAATATCAGAAGTGTTTTACCACTGTGCTACATCCCTCAGCCCTTTCATTTTTTTTTTTTTTTTAAATATTGAGATAGGGTTTCACTAAATTGCAAAGCTGGCCTTGAACTTGTACTCTTCCTGCCTTAGCCTCCTGAGTTGCTGGGATTATATAGGTGTGCACCTTTTAATTTAAAAAAATGTTAAATTTAACCCACATAACCCAGAAATTTATTAGGGCTACCAAAAAAAAAAAATCTCCTATTCCTATTGTTCCATTTAATTCTAGGACCAATTCAATGCAACACTCATAAATTTATGTTTTTAATTTTAATATGTGTTATATTTATATATCTTTTTATGTGCTTACTAGAAAAGCAGTAGGATAAGAATTTAGAACATATTTGTATAGTAGATAGAGTATTTTAATTAGAAACAGTAGTCCACAATGGAAGAACACCATACACATAGCAAGACAGGACCTTAACAAAAGTATAGATTGTCTCAGATTCACTTAGTAACAATGCTTTAAATTTTAAAAAAATTATAGGAACATGGGGGCAGATACACTAAATTCAATGAAAATTCAAGAATAATTAAGAAACAAAGTTCAACATAAAACATACAGGAAAAACTTTTAAAACTTGATTCAGTATGGACTTTCACTCAGAAAGATGAAGATGTGTGGGTGTCAGCACCTAAGAGGTACCTGCATGTATAAAGCATGATCTGCAGGTCTGAGATCAAAGATTAACGGAGGGAAAGACAGCTGGCCAGGATGATACAGCACAGACATTGGTATAAAAGAGCCATAAAAATGCAGAGGGGAATGCAATCAACTCTGGGGCAGATGAGCAACGATTCACAGATGATCAAGTTTCTGAGTTGTGGTTCTTTGTTTGTAGGGTGGACCTAAGACCACAGGTTGGGGACGGCTCAGGTCTATGGAACAGTGAGTAGGAAGGCACAGATCCACATTGTCATGAAACATCTGTGCAACACGGAGAAATTGGTGTGAGCTGAAACTTGGTCAAGTCAGGTAAGGGAGGGGATCTGTAGTTAAAAAGAGGAAAACCTGCCGGGCGCGGGGGCGCACGCCTGTAATCCCAGCACTTTGGGAGGCTGAGGCAGGAGGATCGCGAGTTCAAAGCCAGCCTCAGCAATGGCAAGGCACTTAGCAACTTAGTGAGACCCTGTCTCTAATTAAAAAAAAAAAGAACACAAAAAAGGGCTGGGGATGTGGCCCAGTGGTCGAGTGCCCCTGAGTTCAATCCCCGGTACCACAAAAAAATAAATAAATAAATAAGAGGAAAACCTGCTAAGAGGAGGTCACAGAGGCAGGCTGGGACAGGACTGAGAAGGGCCTTTTACAACTGTGCCCACAAGACTGACATTCAGACTGTAGATCCCAGAGGCAGCAAAATTACTCAGAAAGGCAAATTCAAAAGTGGAGAGATATACAGCAGGGTGGAGCCACTTACAGACACACAGGATGGCACTGCTACCATGAGTACACAGGAAAGTGGAAGGCAAAGGAGGAGACAAGTGTAGGCACCAAGGCCAAAGAGGTATCTGGTAAACAGCGGCATATCCAGAAGAGAGAGAGTGATTCTACTCATGTTTTATGTTGGGATTATGGTGTGGATTTGGAATGTCCCCCAAAGGTTTATGTATTGGTGGCTTTGTCCCCAATGTAGCAGTGTTTGGAGACAGAGCCTTCAGAACTGATTGGATCACAGGCTCTAACTTCATAAGTAGATTACTAATTCACTGATGGTTTCAAAATTTGAATGGACTACTGGGAGGTGTGGAAACTATAGAAGGAGTGACCTAATTGAAGAGGGGAGATCCTTGGGGGTGTGCCCTTGGGGAACATTTCTCTCCCCCTCCCTCCCTCCCTCCTCCCCTCCCCTCCCTCCTCCCCTCCCCTCCCCTCTCTCTCCCCCTGTCCTGCTCTGCTGCCATGAGCTAAGCAAATTTGCTTCATCATATCCTTCTACCATGATGCTCTATTTCACCTCAGGCCCAAAGCAATAGAGCCAGCTGATCATGGACTGAAGCACTGGAAACCATGAGCCAAAATAAATCTTTCCTCCTCCAAGTTGTTTTTCTCAGGTATACTGTCATAACAACAGAAAGCTGACTAATACAATGTTAATGTCCAGACTCAAACCTATAAAAATAAGACAAAAGAATTGTGTGTTTATGGAAGCAAGAAAAATAGAATACAGATAGCAAAATTAGGTTTGGACATTTTGAATTAAGGTGTCTACAGAATGTTCTGAGTTAAGAAGCAAGACAGGGCAGAATGATTCCACTAGGGCCACTGTGGAGGAGCACCCTACAGCCAACCATCTACTGGGCATTGTGTTTACTCCCAGAGGCCAAGGTCAGAAAGAACAAGAACATGTGTGCAAGGTATGTCCAAAGGAGAGAGGATGGAGGATCAAGATCCTGGAAGATAGGACTGGGGGTGTAGTCCTGTGGTAGAGAACTTTGCAAGGCCATGGGTTTGATCCCTAGTAACTCATACACGCACACAAAAGGTTCTATTAGACAAAGATAAATTTTTAAAGTTCAAGGGCAATGACAGGAGACAAAAAAAATCAAAGGGCCAGGTAAGCCTGGGATGAGAGCAGGAGTATGGAACAAGGCAGCAGTGGAGCAACCAGGTTAAGACTGGGGCCGGTAAACCCACGTACCCATGCATGTCAGCCCTCTGCACCAGTCTGTGGTCCCTACGTCTCTAGAACATTTATCATCTCTTTATATTCTGTCCCTAAGAATATACTTATTTTCATTATTGTAATCTCTTCAAATAGTCTGTGAATTCCTATGGGAAAGATATTGCATTTTATAAATCTATGATCTCCTTATTGTCCCCCACGGTAAAAAGCATAAAGGTAGGGACACAATAAACACTTGCCAAATGAAAGAAAATGAGCTATATCAGGAGGTCCAAAAGGTCTTCATCATAAACATGAGCACATTTTGTCTTTCTAAAACAAATTAATCATATATCCCTCTCAAAAAGGAGTATTACTTGTATTGGTTAAAAAATAAAATTTTGACTTTTGGGTTTTAACAAGAACTCATCCCTCCCCAGTTATGTTTTCTGTACCATACCATATCCATTTCCATATGGCCACACAGAACTGAAATTTGAGCATCCTTTCTAATGTACAGACTTGCATGTTCCCTGTCCCCAATTTTTAAAAGAAGGTTTTATATTTCACATTTTGAAAATTACTTACATACACACACACACAATAGTAACTATGTGAGGTGATGGAAATGCTAATTTGCTTGGTTGTGGTATTCAGTTCACAATTTGTATATTAAAAACATCATATTACACACAATACATACCATTTTTACTTGTCATTTATACTTCAATGAAGATGGAAAAAAAGGGGGGAGATCAAGATTTTAAAAATACATTTACAAAGGCCCTTGGTTTTTCTACTTGTGAGTTAATCAGTCTTAATAGGAAAATCTTTCCCCTGCTCTCCACACAAACATATGTTGCCCTTGAAGATTAGGAGCTCACTGAATACCTCCATCATCATTCACACCAAGCAAAGAGGCAACCCTCAAGTATGCGTTGACAGAACGTATATTGTTCAACAGAAACATTACAATAGACTATATGTTAAAGTACTTTTTCCTGATACACATGGTAAATATCTATTGATTTCAAGAAGCTGAGGAAATGAGTTTATCCAATCTACTACTGCAAACAGTAGTATGATGAACCAGCATGAACCCTCCCCTTAGAACATCTGGGTCAGAACCCTACTGACAGCAAGGATTTACTACTCCAGCTCCAAAGCACCATCACTCCCAGCCAGGTGTGTGCTGAGGCCTGTAGGAGTAAGAGCAGAGGACACATGTTGGAGGCTGGCAGACAGGCAGGAAAGTTATTCCAACAGGAATGGCAGAGAGCAAAGCTTCCAACATCAAGGAGCTGTCAAAAATGGCCAGGAAGACCCACCAACAATGCACACACACTGTAAGCCTGTAGCCACCCTCCACACACACCAAAAGACTTAAGAAAGAGAAAAAGAATATAAAGCAACAGGTAGAAGGTTAACTGGCAAATCTGAATGAATATGTACTCCTTGTACTATGCTTTCAATGTTCCTTTAGGTTTAATCCTTTCTAAATGTACAAGGTTATCTGACTTCAATTCTTGCAAACTTGCCCCATCAGACATATGTGTCCTGCCCACTTAGTAATAAGACACCTGGGGCTGGGTTGTGGCTCGGCGGTAGAGTGCTCGCCTAGCATGTGCACGGCCCGGGTTCGATCCTCAGCACCACATAAAAACACATTGTGTACAACTAAAAGCAAATAAATAAACATTTAAAAAAAATAAGACACCTGGTAGACCAATTTATTTCTTGATCCTGATTGAACATTAGTTACCTGTGGAACACTTCTTGTTTTTTGTTGTTTTGGTACTGGGGATTGAACACAGGGTCACTTAACCACTGTGCTGCATCCCCAGCCCTTATGTTTTTGTTTTATTTTTTTGGTACCAGGGATTGAACACAGGGTCACTTAACCACTGAGCCACATCCCCAGCCCTTTTTGCATTTTATTTAGAGATAGGATCTCGCTGATTTGCTTAGCACCTCACTTTTGCTGAGGTCAAAACTGGAAAAAAATGTGAGTTTGCACCCATCAGCACACAACCTGGTGTGCTATGGAGCACTGGAGCCCCATCATCTGACCCCAAAGCATGTGGCTTGCTGCAGTTCCATGTTTCCTGCAGGGACTTGGATTTCAGCAAGGGTTTTTAACTACTATTACTTTAAAAGTTGCAAGTGAAAGGAATTTTGAGTAAACCCCTCTCTCATTTTAACTGCTATCTGTGCATTTCTTGAAGACAATTTTGTTCTTACCATCTGAATTCATCTCCATTTTCATTATGTATATCAGGGAAAATAGAGTCAGAGTGATTTAACACCGGCTCTGCTGGAGTGCACTTATATCCTAAAGCTTCACACCTGTACACTGGGTCCCAGGAATTTTCCCTAAGTCACTCTTCACAAAAGAAACAGCAACTTTCTTCTGAATGGAAAAAAACCACACATAAGTATTTCAGATTACAGATCCCAATTCCATTGCCCCTCCCCTGCAAAATACCACACACAACACAGCTTTCCAAAACACTGGTATAACTGACTGGTGTTACTTAACTGAAGAAAGCATCCTACAGTGCTACTGGTCTTAACAGCAAAGACTTATACATGACCATGTCACTAGCTGCAAAAAGACATAAAGTTCAATACTTGCACTTCTTTAAGGGAGCAAAGAAGATAGTAAACCCACATAAAAAGACTGAGATACTCAAACAATTAATGTCTACTAGTATTATAGAGAATATGTTCAGTTAGACTCATGAAACATGATTAAGAAACAGTTCTTTTGTTACAGAGGTATCTGGAACAGAACTGAGTTTCTTGTGTTACAGAGAAACTGAACAGTAGCCTAATGAATATGTAGAGGGCCTAAAAATACTCATTTAAAAAAACCTTCAAGTGACAAAAACACATGTGCAGCACATACACGTATTCACTGCATGTGGGCAGATTTTTTAAAATGCCCTTGCACTGTCACAAATAAATATTGGCAGTGAAGAAGTCTAACCCTTTCAAAAGAAAGATTTATAACAATAAAACTCTGTACCAGGAGCCTGATATTCACAAGTGAAAAATGATCAATTCCTTCAGCTTAACATGTTCATATACTGCCTTCTGATTCTTTTGAACACACCGAAAACAAATATCTTCATGTGAAAGCTCACAGAAGGTGGTAAGGTAGCAGGATCGGGGGAAAAGGAACACCACCAGGTTTTCTTAAAATAGTTGAAGAAGATACTGTTAAGAATATTTTTTTAAAAAAAAGGAAAGGGTATAAATATTCTTTCTAACTGTTGGGAATTGTTTTTGTAAAAACATGTAATGATACTTATTGTCGGAAATTCCTTTAATGACATTTTTTATTTCCACTTAATGCATACAGTGACACCTACTGGCATACTGATGAGGCCATGAAGACAACATGAGAAAATTCATGCATAGGCAGAAGCCTCCATGTGTCCTGTGAAATGACAGTTCAGTTAAGCCCAGTATTCTCAAATGCTGTTATCAATCTCATACTAGAAAGAATCAAAAGGAAAGCCCACATCAGCTTTTCAATTCTGAGTTATGGTACGGTGAGCCTGACCCACACAGGAGTCTGGAAGCTCCTCCAGAACCCGCAGTTCAAAGTTTCCAAAAGCCATAGGCATTTTTATTTGGTGGTAAGAGTCAAACCTCAAGCCTCACTCAGATCAATATGTTTGGTTGAGGGCAGTCACATAATGTGATAATTTCTAAAAATCATATAAACCAGGAAAAGAGTAGTAGGGAGAAGTTAGCTGCTTTGTAAACAAAGCTGTGGCCTATTATAAATAAACTGTGGTCTATCACAGAAACAAGGCAAGACTTAAGACCTGTTTTTTTTCTGACTGCACATATGCTATTGCTGAATTTGGTCAGAGGGAAAGAAATAAATTCAAGATGAAACAGCTGGAAAAAATATGGGTAAGTGGGTACAGCATCCATCAGAATTTGGTAAACTAGAGATAATCTAATTTCAAAATAGAAGGGTGTAGGGCTCAAGAGGACAGGAGGTTCCAGAGATGACAGGAATGGTGGCTGCCACCAGAGTGTGAAAGCCTGAGAGCCTTAGCCAGAAGCAATTAAATCTGCCTCAGTCAAGCTGGACCAAACAGTGCATGAATGTGTGCAGAACAAGTTCTGTCTATGAAGCCAACTTGTTGGCAAAATTTAATTACCTTAAGAACAGGATGTACAACTCACACGCCAAATCTGATTGACCAGTAGGGCTATCCTGCTAAGGGTTCCAAGACAGAGTCAATGGAAAAGAGTGCTGGGATCAATTAGCAGTGGCTGCCATGGATCTGGAAAAGGGAAATTATAACACATGTGCCAACGATCTGCAACTTCATTGCCCTAAGATTAAAAACAAAAAATCTCTACTTCATAAAATCACATGGTATGTACTGCTACTTTTTTGTTTGGGTATTTAGTCTTTCTCTTTGTCCCAAGTGAAATCTATTTTGAAAACAGATCTTCATATATTGGCTCAAACAAACTAGGGGAGATTTTTCTTTGGATACTTGGAGAAGCAGGATGGGGGCAGCAGGGACCACTGCTGAAGCAGGACACACTGGCTTGGGAAGGGCTGGCTGATGGCATTTATGGTGGTTCTTTGCAGAAGTCTTCCCTTGACTGTTTATTCCCCCATCTGAGGACCTTGAGCACAAACTCACCCTCCCACTAGGAAGAACACAGCCCAAGTGTGGGCTCTACATCAGATCACCAAGGCCCAATACTGCCTATACCTTTGTCTCAAGATGCTGAATATAAGATGGTGTAAATTATCTCAGGAATGCTGACTTCTAAAGCTGAACAGCAATGAACTCTCCACAAGTATGACATGACTTATAAACTTTGCTCTGATGTACTCCATTGGAAATTGCATCACATTAAAAGTAAGACATGTTTTCCCTAAAATAGTAAAAATGGATAAGCTAATCATGGATAAAAGTTAAACCTAACCCCTAGGTTTATTTTTTCCTCTACACTTTTCTGCTTTATAACTTTTCTATTACAAACATAGACTAAAGTTTTTTAAATTAAGGTAATCCATGTATAAAGTAACACAATTAAATGTGTAGACATTATTAGCCAAATCAACAGTTCCCTGCTCCATCCCAAAGGCAACACCTTTAAAATGTTTCCTTTATTAGGTATTCTGATATTTACCTTGAGAACTGGATTAATATGCATATTCTTCTGCTTTTAATGACCCCTGTAATGAAGATGAGGATGTGGGTTGTTGTATCACTCCCCACTCTTCTTACCCCTCCCTAAATTGAGTTATTTTACTTCTATTTCTTCTGCTACTCAATTTTTGTAACTTTAAATAACTCTATGCAATATCCTCATTAGTATTTTAAACTACTTCCTGTCCCATTTCTTACCTTCTTTCACCTCCATTCACTTTGCTTCTACACTGTCAAAAATTTCTGGGCTGGGGGTATAGCTCAGATGTAGAGCTCTTGGCTAGCATGCAAGAGGCCCTGGTTCCATCCCTAGCGTTTCCACACACACACACACACACACACACACAAAAAAAAAAAAAAAAAAAAAAAAAAAAAAAAAAAAACCTGACATATATACTTTTTTAACCTACCTAGTATTTACCTATTGTCTACAAATTGATTCTAAAAGCTGAAAACCAACAAACAGGATTTACACTGTTTTAAATAGCATGTGTAGAAAGCCAAGCTACCAGAAAGGCAAGACACTAACATGAAAAGAATTATGAGAAAGCCATTCAGGGTAAAAACATTGAGACACAATGAAACAAAAGATCACCACTTCTTGCACAGGTCTTAAAAATTGTATAGTTTTCAAGCTTTTCATTATTTGGACTTTTTTTGGCCTCATTAATATAAAATGTAAACTATCTTTGCAATATGTTATCAAGATTTACAAACTGCCTTTCAGACAGAGGAGGCATTTATTAAAATGTTTTCTGAAAACAGGTACTGTAGGTAGGGGGCGGGGGGGGGGGGGGGGGGGTGTTCCCCATTACAGAATGAATGTCAAGCTGGGAAGGACAATGGGCAAACTTGCAAGAGCAGGATCAACCAACACAGTGAGGCAGGAGAACTTGGACAAATCTACTGCCAATCAACCAGAAAATTGAAACCAAGGAATCCAAGAGCTTAATTGCTAAATTCCCTAAGCCAATATGTATAGTCCAGGTGTAACCAAAAACCAAAAACCAAAATGGTAATTCTGTGTGGATAATACACTGCACATCTTCTCCAATGTATGGACTAATGACACCACATTCAGAATTACCTTCTACATCCATGTGAAAATTCCACAGTGCCATGCAATGAATTTTGAAGCACTGAACATTCAACATGTGGTAAAATACAGTATTTCAAAACCAAACAAATTTCCTGAAAGTGAAGACCATCAGTCACCCAAAGCTATAAATAGGTTGAACAACCATGTTGATTTTTATATTGTAGGAATGTAAGTTTGATATGAAGTTTTAAAAAAGGAAGATTAAATAAAAACATTATTTTATCTTAATAATACTAATAAGAGAAAATTTTTTCTATATTTTCCCCTTAGAAAGTACTATTAAACTAAAATGAAGAGATTTATTGCAACATAGCACTTATTGTTCAATAAATTTATGAAACATTGATTTACTGAAGAGTATTTAACATGCACATAGGATGGAAGGACCATGAGACTTGTACAAAATACATTTTTATACAGTTTTGAGTTTTTAATCAAATAAATACTCTATACATTCACAAATTTAGTTTTTAAATTTTTAATTTTTGGGGTGCTCAGGATTGAACCTGAGACCTAATCCTAAGCTTGTGCTCTACCATTATGCCACACCTCCAGTACCCCTAAATTTAAATCAAAAGAAAAAAATCCCCGCAAATAGAATAAAAACAGAAAAAGAACCTAACTGTATATTAAGTTGATTATATGACAATACAGAGCAAATACTTCAGGTAAAAACCTAAAAGGATATATTCTAAGGCAAAAAGAACTCCATGAAAAGTTTATATGTTATTTAGTAGATTTACTAGTAAATTTTTTTTTTTAAATACTGGAAGTATTAAGTATGAGTATAAAAAGATACAACATGAAATATCATTTAAAATACATGTATAGTTAGTTATATACACACCTTGTATACAGTTATATATAGTTCATATTTATAACTATTTATAGTTATTATGTAAATATGGATATACCAGTTGCATATACCTAATTCAAAAATTAAAAATCTGAAACTCTCTGAATACTGACATGATGCCACCAGCAGAAAACTTCACACCTAACTTCAAGTGACAGATCCCAGTGAAAATGCAGGTGCACTGCCAGGCATGGTAGCACATGCCTGTAATCCCAGTGGCTCCAGAGGCAAAGGCAGGAGGATCACAAGTTCAAAGCTAGCCTCAGCAACCTATGAGGTCCTAAGCAACTTAGTGAGGCCCTGTCTCTAAATACAATATTAAAAGGGTCGGGGACGTGGCTCAGTGGTTAAGTACCCCTGGGTTCAGTCCCTGGTGAAAGAAAAAGGTGGGGGGAATGCAGGTGCATTACAAATATTGTTTTAAATTTCCTTTAACTGAAAAAACAAATTGCCATCAGGATATATGTATAAGATGTACATGAAACAGATGAACTCAAGTGTTTAGACCTGGGTTTTATTCCCAAGGTATCTCATATTCCAAATATTCCAAAATCTGAAAAAGTCCAATATCCAAAACAGTTCTGGTCTGAGGAAGTTCAAATAAGGGATATTAAAATTCTATACCACACACACACACACACACACACACACACACACACAGAGAGAGAGAGTACATGACTTAGTTCTAACTACAGAAAGAGTTTAAAAACAATGTCAAACCATGGAAAACCTACCATCCAGATTTTAGTCTCTATAGACCATGCCCCACTAACAGGAAGCCAGGGTCCTTGGAAAAATCCAGAACTGGGAAATACAAGGTGAAGCTGCATAACGTGATGGACAAAAAGCAAGAAATGGCAATAATAAAACCAAATGTGGTCATGTCAAAAGGACATAAAAGTCAACTTGAAAGAGAACCCATGAAACAAATATAGAAAAATTTGGGCAATAAGAAGAATAATGGGGCTGTAGCTCAGTGGCAGAGTGCTTGCCTAGCAAATATGAGGCACTGGGCTTAATCTTTATCACCACATAATAAATAAGTAAAGCCATGCTGTCCATCTACAACTGTAAAATTAAAAAATAATAATAATAAAATATACTTTTAATTTTTAAAAAGTCATGAGTCTACAGAGAAATGGGGGGGGTGGTCAGGGAGGGAAAAGGAAAATTAACTCCTTTGTGGAGAAATGTCAGCTTATAAATGTAGAAGAAATGACAATTAGAAAAATCACCCTGTGGCAATTATAAATATAATAACCTATTCAGACAAAGACCATTACTTTAGTTAACCACTGAGTCAAAGGGGTGAAATGTTGTAATTTAGGGTTGAAAGTAAGAGCACAACTTACTTTTAAAGGTTTCATCCAAAATTTATAAATAAACAAAATTGGGGGAGAGCAATGTGTGTGTGTGTGTGTGTGTGTGTGTGTGTGTGTGTGTGTGTGTACAGACAAACAATGAGATTAAGAAAGAGAAAAGAAATATAAAGCAACAGGTAGAAGGTTAACTGGTAAATCTGAATGAGTATGTACTCCTTAAACTAGGCTTTCAATGTTCCTTTAGGTTTAATTTTTTTCAATATTCACTGCTGATAGAAATAACAAACAAAAAGAAGTCTTTTTCAGGACTTTGAATCATAGTATGAAAGTCCTCACTATATCAGACTTGTACCTCTGATGCTACAACACTCCCATGTTCTTACTCTAAATTTCACTAAGAGCAGCACCATTTTGGTCATTGGGCAATATCCAACTAACACATGTACTTTATTCCTATGTTTGCCCATAAGTCAATATCTAACACATTTCTTCTTCAAAGAAACATAAATTTTCCTGGCCAGCCCCAAATATCTATTTCAAAGAATAATACAGTGAACCTAACAAGGGTTTGAAAAAGATTAATCTATAAATAAATAAGACCAGAGTCAATTTAATTTTTAATAAAACTTGAAGATCTAGTGACACTTCTCCAGAAAAATGAGAGGCCTTCTTTGGGAGCATGCATTACTGCTGGACTAGAAATAAGTGTGGGAAGAGACAAGTAAAAATGGTGTGAGGAAATAATATTAAAAAACTTTAAAAAATTCAATCACATTTTATTTTGAAAATGAATACATCATCACTGTAAAAAATACAAATAAACATACTTTAAAAAATTCAATCACATTTTATTTTGAAAGTGAATACATCATCACTGTAAAAAATACAAATAAAATAAAGTTAAAATTCCCCCACTTTGGGCTGAGTGGGTAGCTCAATGGTAGAGTGCTTTGCTAGCACACAAAAGACCCTGGCTTCAATCCTCAGCAAAACAAAAAAATTAAAAATTCCATCACTTTCTCTCTCATAAAATGGCATCTTGGGGCTGGGGTTGTGGCTCAGCGGCAGAGCGCTCACCTAGAATGTGCGCGGCCCAGGTTCAATCCTCAGCACCACGTACAAATAAATGAATTGTGTGCAACTAAAGCAAATAAATAAATAAATATTTAAAATGAAATAAAATAAAATGGCATCTTCCCTAGGAAAACATGATTATCAACATGGTGTGTATGTGATGAAAGAAACAAAATTGGTTTGATACTTTTCCCCATAAATAGTCTCAGATTGTATATTCCATTAGGCAACTTGCTTTTCTTATTTAACACTTAGCCAAAAAATGTTCTAAAAGTAACCACCAATGAGAATTTTTAAAAATGGAGTATTTTAATAATGGAATAATATAAAATAAAAATATTTTAGAATCAACATTTAAGTAATTTCAAATAGGAAGATATCCTTAGGCAAAAAAAAAAAAAAAAAGTTAGGTAAGATTTCATAAAGTCAGAAATATTTCATGCATAAATTCTTAATTTTCCAAAGCAATTTGCAGAATGCATTACATTATGATTTGCCTTTTAACTGGAAGACTATATAACAAACCTTTGAGAGGTGAGATGGAGAAAAAAGAAGCTTTTAGTTTTTACTTCATACACTTATGAAGTAAAATTTTAATAAGTTAATAATTTAATGTTATTTAAGTAAGTAAAATTTAAATAATAAGTAAAATTTCAATAAGTTAATAAAATTTAAATAAAAACTTATTTATTTAAATTTTATTTTATTATTGAAATTTTACTTTATAATCTTTGCAGAAAGCTCCTAGAAGATGAAAGTTTTATTGATAAAGTTTCTGAAAAGATAGAAAAAAGAGGGCTGGGGCTATAGGTCACTTGATAAAGTGCTTGCCTCACATGCACAAGGCCCTGGGTTCAATCCCTGGCACCACCACAAAAAAAAAAAAAAAAGATAGCAATTAAACTGTCTAACTATAGCTTATTTCCTTAAAAATAATCATTTTCAGGACAGGGCTCTAAGTTGATGCTTTAAAAATCCCTTCAAGCCAGGTACAGTGGCACAAACCTATAATCTCAGTGGCTGGGGAGGCTGAGGCAGCTTCAGCAATAGTGAGGCACTGAGCAACTCAGTGAGACCCTGTCTCTAAATAAAATACAAAATAGGGCTAGGGATGTGTCTCAGTGATTGAATGCCCCTGAGTTCAACCCATAGTACCCCCTCCCCCCCCAAAAAAAATCCCTTAGAAAGGAATGATGGAGTTGGATTTGAGTTAAAAACTTATTTTTAGGTAAGAATCATTAATTTTTGCTGAATCAAGAAAAAAACATTTGAGGAGGAACAGAATATTGGTACAATCTCAAAACATCTTCCCAATGTAACTTATAATTACAGAAGGGAAAAGGTAAATATACAGTAGAGAAAAATCAATAAAGCCCAACCAGGTGGTCAAAATAAGCATCACCAGTCAGAGGCAACAGATGCCATGTGCCTCTGGATGTGCTATCTTAAGAAACACACAGTATCACTCACGAGGTTTTTCAGTCCTGTCACTTAAATCTACCTATCAGAAGCCATCAGAAGAGGCCAAACTAAAGGACAGTCTACAAAATAACTGATCTGTCTTTTATAAAAATGACAACATCATGGAAGAAAGGCTGAGAGACAGTTCCAAGTTGAAGGGGACTAAAACAACATGACAACAAAAGAGAATGCATTGTGTGGGTCCTGTACCAGGGAAAAATGCAATAACGGACATTTTTGGGACAATTGACAAGTTTGCAATGTAAACTACAAAGTATTATGCTAATGTTAAATTTCTTGACTTGGCAATTTTATTGGGGTTAAGGGAATAACCTTGTTCTTAGGAATAATGAGGGACGTAGAGACATAATATATACAACATATTCTCAAATGATTCAGGAAAAAAATGTGTGTGTGTGTGTGTGTGTGTGTGTGTGTGTATGTGTAACAGAGAGGAGTCAAGGGGAAAATGATAAAGCAAAAGCGGCAAGACTTCCAAGTGCAGGAGCATATGCCTGTCATCCCAGCAATTTAGGAGACCCAGGCAGGAGGATTGCAAGTTTGAGGCCAGCCTGAGTGAGACCTCTGTCTCCAAATTTAAAGCAGGGGTGACAGGAGCTGGGTACATGGCTTAGTGGTGGAGTGCTTGCTAGCATGCATAAGGTCCTGGGTTTAATCCCCAGTACTGTAACAACAACAAAAAAGAGGCAAGATGTCAAGATTGGTGAGGCTCGGTATACTGAAATGAGAATTCTTTGTATTAATCTTGCCGATTTTTTATACATTTGAAATTATTTCAGAATAATAACAAAAATATATCCCTCCTTACCCCATTAAATCTATAACCCACTGAACTCCAAGCCCAGAAGCAGGCAGAAGAGGCTAATAGATCATTTTATGAGGTGTAATTGGGATCAAAAGTCCATTTTGAGAATAGAATTGGAGGAGCCAGGATACCCACTTCCTCAGGTTGGACATTCTATGGCCACACAGAGGCATGGCTTAAATAAAGCTGCATGTTTGAGGCAGGAGGAAATGGGTAGCTGGTATAGCCAAGGAACAAGCAAAGTCTGGTTGGCTCACTCTGGATCAACCAAGAGAACTGACAAAATTAAAACTCTGCTTATCACCAAGAGATCCTCACCTAAAATTAAATGAACTCTAGTTTGGCAAATAAAATGTGAGGCTAGAGGGAAAGAAAGGATGAAACAAAAAACAATGAGTACAGGTACTAGTATGTTGTTTATTGAAATAACTTTATGGTTAAAAAATAAATAAAAATGAACAAAGCCAGGTACAGTGGTGCACACCTGCAATCCCAGAGACTCAGAAGGCTGAGGCAAGAGGATCACAAGTTCAAGGTTAGCCTTGGTAACTTCGGAAGATCCTGTCTCAAAATTAAAAAAGAAAGACAGGGAATGTGGCTCAGTGATAAAGCAACCCTGGGTTCCATACCCAGTACCAAAAAGAAAAAGGAACAAAATTCTATTCTTCCTATAAAAAAGAAAAATGGGGTGGGAGAGAAAGTCATTAAAGTTCCTCCTTGCTCAGGAGAAGGATAAAAATAATGAATAATTTAAAATCTTATCAGAAGCATATACAAAAGAGAATAAATGTTAAAAATTTAACACTATATATTATAAAGTTTACAGTCTCCAACATAGCTGGCAAAAAACATTGTAAGGAGAGATAAAGAAAACAATCCGGGCGGGGTTGTGGCTCAGCGGCAGAGCACTCACCTCACATGTGCGAGGCCCGGGTTCGATCCTCAGCACCACATAAACATAAATGCATTGCATTGTGTTCAACTAAAGTAAACAAATAAATATTTTAAAAAGAAAAGAAAACAATCTATGAAATATAAGGCAGAGAGGATAGGAAAAAGTAGGAATTAAGCCTGATAAACAGAAAACACAAATTAAGATGACAGACATGTATTAAATTATCAAAATAAAGGACAACTTTATAAAAATTCATATTTTCTTCCACAAAGTAAAGTATTGCTTAGATATCTTCAAAGTAATGACTGAAAAAGAATGCTTGCCCACTCTCAAGAATCAATTAAAATAGCTTTAGTCTTTTACCTTAAATAAAGTCTAAGCTAATTCCATACAGCTCCAGCATCTCCCCCAGCTGCCACCATGTTCCTGACACTTTAGAGGTCAACCACTTGCTCTGGACCACCTGTCCAGTAGCACACACAGCACTCAGTTCTGTTTCAGCTTCTTCACTCTAATTTTTTCCCAAATCCAGGATCCCCAAAATCTCTATCCTTATTCAAAACTGCCTGATTCTTTTACTGCCTGATCTTCCATGAAAGCCAAACCCAAAGGAAAGGATGTGAGGCTTGACACAAGGTTAAGCAGGTGGGCTTAAAAGGCTGTAGGCTCCCCTCCTGCCCCAAATTCAACATCAGAGATATACTGTAGAATAATATTCACGGCCACACTTTAAACAAGAATGGGCACTCTGAGTACACCAGAAACTGTCACAGATAAGGTATTAAAAGGGAGTGAGGGAAGAAGCCACCATCCTCAAACCACATTCAAAAGAGGCTGAGGCCAAAGGTGGGAGGTGCTGCAGGGAGTTCCACCCCAGGAGGAGCCAGCCTTGGAAGGTGCATCCCTGCCCACCCAGGGTCAGGCTGTGGGCAACAGGTGCCAGTCTAGATGAAACATGCAGAGCTTGAACTTATGAGCTTGAGGAGGAGAGGTGGGAAGGAAGGAAGGAACACCCAAGAAAAATGGGGGCCCTCCACTCAGAGGACTGGCTTCTTAAAGACCCATACCCTGCCTTGAACACCAGCCCCATTTCTTTTTCCATCTCAGAGGAAGGGGCCCCTCCCCTTATCCAAGGCCAGTCCCTTCACCTGGGCTTTTTTATAAAACTGTTCAGTGTGTTTATTTCTAAACTATATATACCATTTTCATTTCAAATATATCCCTTTCCACAAAAACATACCTCTGAAATGGCCCGTGGGTCTCTAAGAACTTATGCACCAACCTGGTCCACATCAGAGAATCAAGTGTTTGTGCAAATGTATTTTGTTTTCTACAGTTGATGTCTTTTTTCTGAGAAGCTGTATGCACATGTTCAGCTCTCCATTCAGAGGAACCAGCTACTTTCCAGTAGAACAGAGAGCCCTTTAAAAAGGGATACTCTGCACTAGGCATCACATGGCACCCCCACTCCTTGACACCCACTATCCCACCCCCATCCCCACTCTTCTGTCAAAAATGCTCTTGTAATCCTCACCTGACATACGCTACAGTCTGTATTGCTTATTCTTTATTATTAAAGTTTAAGGTGCATCAACTGCAGTTGAAGCTGTAATTATTGAGGATAGAATTTACTGAGAGAAACTAATCATCTGACATATCTGTCAGAGAAAGAAATGAAGGCACACAATAGACCAGAGAGAGGAGGGAAGATCCAACACTCAAGAAGACCAACTCTCTCTTACAGGAACCCAAGGAAAAGTTAGAAAACACATTTCACATCTGACACTTTCAAATCCTAAACTCATAAGTTAAAATGGACATTTATATATTCAGTTGAATAAATCAGTGTTCATTAACTCTTGACACTAACTCTGCTTCCCCTGTGGAACCAATGAGAGTATTACAGAAAATATTTATCAATCCACCTGAAATTTTAACATAAGAATCAATGAAGTGACATTTCTGAGTAATAAATTCTCTGAGAGTTTTGAATGCTTACTGGTTGCATTAACATCTTAATGTACAAGCATTAATAGAATTTCAGAGAGTTATGGAAGAAAGTAACCATCACTAAAGCAACTACTTAAGTCAGTCTAAATTTCAGAAGGAAAGGAAATGTAATGGTGATATGAAGGAAGATATATCATTAGTTCATTTAAGGTACACCAAGAGATTTAACTAAATATAACTATATACGAACAAATATAGAATGATGCCATTATATTAATAATAGTGATTAATAATAAGGAAGTCCACGAACAGAAACACAACTCAGAGAACAGTTTCAGCTTTGAAAGGAATTTCATTTGGACTAGTGATCTGCATTGATTCTCAATCGTTGCTGGGGTCACAGAACCCAAAAATCTCTGTGGGAAAGTATATACACTGCACATAGTATCCACAAGATTTTGCCTGCATTTTCAAGATTAAGAACCTGTGAAAACAGCTACCTTGTTCCCTGATTAACTGACATGGAACAAACCAACCTTTGTGGCCAGGTTGATTCCTTCTGCTGGTCTCCACACTCACTTGCTCCTTCCACTTTGGATTTCTTTGTTTCTCATTCCCTTAATCTGCCTCATTCATTCCTATACCCCATCTACTCTGTCTCTCTGCCTGGCATCCCCCAAATCTTCAACCATCCACATTTCTCCCTGCATGCCTCTTCACCCCATTCATTCATTGACTGGTCCAGATATGGAAATAAATTATATATTTAGTTGACCTAATTTTTATGTCACTGTTCATAATTTTAAAAGCCAGTGAGCTAAAAACTCGACATTAACTGACAGATTAAGAGACTGTGAGGTAAACAAGAGGAAAAGATGGAAAATAGTGTTTTCAAAGGAAGGAAATTAGTTATTTTTATATCTGGCTCTTAATTTTTAAATTAAATTTATTTTAACTGATGCATAAAAACAGGATGGCACATATTTATAGAGGTACCACGTGATGTTTTGGTACATATGTATATATTATAACACTTAAATCAGGGTAAACGTCTATCTTCTCAAACACATTATTTATTTAAGGCAAAAAATTTCAAAACCCTTTCTTCTACTTTGTGCAATGTACAGTACATTATCATTATCTATTGCCCCCTGCTGTGTAACAACACACAGAACTTTTTATTTCTATCTAACTGAAACTTAGCACCCATCGATCATCCTCTCCCCATCCTCACTGTCCGCTACTCTCTGCAGACTGGAAACCACCATTCTACCCTCCATGGCCCTTAATTTCTTTAAAAATGTGTTATTTATTTTAACTGACACACAGTAATTGTACATATTTATGGGGTAGAGTGACCCATTTCAGTACATGTATATAATGTTTAATGATCAGATCAGGGTGACTGGCATAACTATCACCTCAGACATTCATCTCTTCTTTGTCTTGGGAACATTCAGAATCCTAATAACTATTTCAAAACATTCAACTAACTGCTGCGTCAACCACAGTTCCTCTACTGTGTTATAGGACATCAGAAGTTATTCCTCCTAAGCACACCCCTTAGCCCTTAATTTTTGTCTCTATATTTTTTTTTCCTACATGTCCTGCATTCCTGCGTGGGACCATCAGAAGGTTTCAGGGACACAGCCCCAAGTATCCATACTGGGTCCATAATGCAGAGCACAGAGACTAGGGCAGGAGCTCTGCCCAAGCTTGGCCAAGGCCAAGAGGCCCAGAGAGCTGTGGATACAAAACCCAGCTAATGCTGAGATGGTGCCAAGCCCAATCTCCAAGAGTGACACTTCACAAACAGCATTGTCCATAACATGACCATTCACTCTAAATTATAATGAAGTTAATAAGATACCTGATTTGAGGGGCAGGGAGTGGAGACATCCTAACCCTAAATTCAGCTACAGTTGGCTAAAGTTCATCTATAAAATTCACAACCTGTGTATCACAGAAATTATTTGCAGGTGAATTATTTCATAATTAGATAAATTTTAAGGCTCTTAAGGCAAAGTCCATAACATCTTTCATTTATTGTATGGTTTCTCTCCATTAGGCACTGTATGTACTGATAAAGGCATGCATAATTAAATCTGCAAAATAACCATGCGATGTAGTTATTATAACTTCCACTCTGTACGTGGGAAATCTGAAGCTTAGCACAATTGATCAAACTGTCCAAACTCAAGAAGACCAAGTCAGAAATATGGAATTTCAACACAGATTACTCTGACCTCAAAGCCTGTGCTCTTAAGCCCTGGGTTCTCAACTTCTCAAACCTGAATATGCATGTAAATCCCCTTGGGATCTGGTGAGAAAGCAGACAGATTCTTCAGGGTGGGACCTGAGAGCCTGCATTTCTAACACACTCCTATCAACGCTGCTGACCCATGGGCCACATTAATGGTTTACATTACATTAGACTGACTCTTCTTACAGCTGTGACTTCTAAAAGTCAAATCTTATTGCCAATAACACATTTCTAAGAAGCAACTAAGGGGGAAAAAAAACACTGCTTTTATAGATATTAAATTGTACAGCAAAGTTTCAATCAGAAAACACAACTCTATATCCTAAAACTAATTTTTAATGAAACCAAAATGAATCTCCAATTTTTCTACACTGTCCTGTTGTCTTTGGCCAAAAGTCTTTCCCATGTCCTATGTCCAAACCAGATGCATCCTGTGTTTCTACAAGGAAACTATCAGAATCTATTAAAATTACTGTACACTGATAGCAGCAGGGACATGACAAATCACAGGCCAAGAGTCAGATACCACAGAATGTGTTTCAGGGCTTTGGGGCCAGGCCTATTTGCAACCAAATGATATTGTGTGAGGCTGGCATGCTCAGTGCATGACAAACTGATGCAATTTCAGTGCTGTCTGTAGGCCAGAGGAGATTTCTCTGATGCTGGTTGTGGTTAGTTTACAGAATTGTGCAGAGTTCCCAGATTTGAATCACTTGGGGCTTGAAAGGGCTTCACTTGACAAGCTACAAATAATTACACTCCACTCTTTCCATTGTACTCTATTATTTTGCCCCCCTTATCTCTAGGATTTGAGCTTTTGTGAACAAGCAAGGTCGGCTTCTATTTTGACCACAACAACAAAACATTGTTCTTTTCTGATATGATAAATAAAACGAGGTCTTGCAGACTAAACATTTTTATCAGGTCCATTTTCCACTCCTACACGCAAAAAGCAACTCCGGGCTCTATTAGAAGGACTGAGCTGGATGTACGCAGGCCGGCAGGTGCGTGCATCCTCTCTCAGTGATGTGAGCCAACAATCTGGTTTTTGTAAAAGTTGATTTGAAAAATGGGGCACTGACCAACAGATAAAGGGCATATGGGCAATCGCTTTCACAGGGTTTCTACTTTCCTTGGCCCCTGCTCTCCAGCTCATCCTAACAGTCTCTTCTTTCAGATACTCTTAAAAAATTTTTTTTGGTGGTACTAGGAATTTAATATAGGGGGCACTCTACCACTGAAGCAACATTCCCATCCCCTTTTATTTATTTATTTGTTTATTTTATTTTTTAATATATATATATATTTTAGTTGTTGATTGACCTTTATGTTATTTATATGTGGTGCTGAGAATTGAACCCAGTGCCTCATACATGCCAGGCTACCGCTGAGCCCCAGCCCCAGCCCCTCCTACCCCCTTTTAAATTATACATAATAGTGAGATTTGTTGATATACTTTTGTATATATACACAATATAACAATATAATTTGGCCAATATTATTTCTCAGTATTTTTTCTTTTTCTTCCCTCCTCCCTTCCCCTGGTCTCTTTCCTCTACTGATCTCCCTTCGATTTTCCTGAGATTCCTCCTATCACTTTTCTTATTTTCTTTTTTTTTGTTTGTTTGTTATTTTTAGATATACATGAGAGTAGAGTGTATTTTGACCTCTTATACATACATGGAGTATAACTTATTCTAATTAGGATCCATTCTTGTGGTTGTACATGATATGGAGTTCCCCTGGTCGTGTATTCATAAATAAGGATAGGAAAGTTATGTCTGGTTCATTCTACTGTCTTTCCTGTTCTCATCTCTTCTTCCTTCCCTTCATTCCCCCTTGTCTAATCCAATCCTTTTCCATTTTCCTCTCTAACTTCCACATAAGAGAGAACACATACGACCTTTGACCTTCTGAGTTGGGCTTATTTCACTTAATACAATGTTCTCAAGTTTCATCCATTTTTCTGCAAATGACATAATTCCATTCTTCTTTATGGCTGAATAAAACTCCATTGTGTATTTATACCACATTTTCTTTATCCATTCTTTCATTGGTGGACACACAGGCTGGTTCCATAGTTTGGCTTATTGTGGATTGTGCTGCCAGAAACATGAATATGCCTGCATTGCTATAGTATGGAGACTTTAATTCTTTAGGATAAATACTGAGGAGTGGTATAGCTGGGTATATGATAGATTCATCCCTAGTTTTTTCAGGAACCTCAACACTGATTTCCATAGTGATTGTACTAATTTACAATCATACCAACAATGTAAAGTTATTTCTTAACCTTTTTTATTATTGTTCATATTCTTGAGGGATGCCATTGTGACTAGAGTAAGATAAAATCTCAGTATAGTTTTAATTTATGTTTCCCTAATTGCTAATGATGTTGAATGTTTTTCCATCTCTTTGTTGGCCATTTGTATTTCTTTTGAGAAGTGTCTGTTTTAGTTCATTTGCCCATTTATTAATTGGATAATTTGGAAAAATACTAAATTCCAAAGAATTACTACAAATATAATATAAGCAATCTCATTAATATTGTTCATACTGGTTAATTTTAAATAATATTTTGGATTTACTGAATGAAATAATATATACTATTAAAATTCATTTCACCTCCCTCTTTTTACTTTTTTAGCATAACTACGAGAAAATCCCTATATGGCTCATATTTTTGGTTCAGATTATATTTCTACTGGACAATGCTGTGATAAATGCCTCCTTTAACTGTGAATTTTGTATGTCTGAATCATCAGAATAAATCTGAAACCCTGACAGGAAAAGCAACACCAACAAATGAACAACAGAGTTTGTGCACCCACCCTCCACCACCAACACCTTCACTCCTACTTACACTTCCTTCCTCTTCAAATCCCTCAGGGTCTCACATCACTGCCTCCTCTCCTTGACTTCAAAGTAGTCACTGTCTCTAGGTTCATTTAGAAAAATGATTTTCCTGATCCACTTTGCCTTCTTGCTGCTATGACTTCTCCTTCGCTCATAGTCAAAGCATCTGGCAGGGTTCTTGCTCTCTCCCCAACTTCCTTAAACCTCCACAATCCTTCCATCCCCCCACTGTCTCTTTCCCCATGAAGTCCTCCTGACCTCTCTGCTGCCCTGTCTAGAGAGGTCACTGGGTCCCCAGAATCACCACAATGGGCCTCAACTGAACACCAACCAGACACTTGGAAAAGAAGAAAGAAATAATAATTCTGTGAACAAAAAGGAAGCAGCACCAACCAGAAAGGATATTCTCTCATGACCTAGGAATTCTTTCACCAAGGCAGATGCACTGGTTATGGACCCGCTGAGTCAGCCATCAGGGGGCCCCTCCACCCTTCCTTTTCTGGCCAGGAAGAGCCAGAATCAGGGTGGGTCTCAAGGATCATCTCAACAGACTGGACATCCAAGTACATGAAGCAGCCACTCTTCAAAGCATGGCCTGAGAGCTCTTGTCCACTGAAAAAGGGCCACCAAGAGAGGGGTTCAGCAGGGATCCTCACTCATTGGCTTATAGGCTGGAACACACAATGAAGTAAGGAGGAAAATCTGGGGCAAAAGTGAAAATCTCACTATTGGCTATAAGGAAGAAGTGAAACTGGAACAAGTTCAGACATGGAAAACCCAAGTTAACCAACTTCAGAGAGAGAAAGGGATAGACTTTGTAGACAGAGATCATGAGACTCAAGAGCATGAGTGTGCAGCTTTTAGCAACTGGGATTGGGTGGGAGTGGGCAGTTTAGAAATGCAGGGCAGAAGTGCTGGATGCAGAGGTTAAGTAGAGATGAGATAGACAATGGAGATTTTTTAAGTTTATCTTTTCCTTTTAGCTACCAATTACAGTTTCTAAAGGCCACTGATATTCTCTTTAGAACTCTAATGTTCATCCCATGCTACTGTCCTGTCCAGACTGTCATCCTGGGCCCTGCAATGTTGTATAGCTGACTCCAATCAACCCTCTTTGGAAATGTTCTATACACCAAGGTGAGTTTAATCAGCATGATCTCCTTGTCTCCTCGTCACTATGTTGTTCAGAAACATTTTACACAGACTTAATTATTACTGCACAAAGAGTTTGGATTTCAGGGTTTCTGGTCCTACCCTTACCTGATTTGCAGGTTCCAGAAACACTCCTGGTAGTCCTACTGATACTGTTCAAATAGTTCCAGTGATGGGGTATTCCCTCCTCCCCTCCACTTCTCCCAAAGCAACTCATACATTCTCTTCACTTGAATATGCCTTCCTCCCCACAACCCACACCAAAAGTAGAATGTACTGTGACAACTCCAATACTGGTCATTGCCCATCCTCCAGTAGTACACGGAACACAGGCAATCCTCCTCAGGGACCTCTGCAATATGGCTCTGCTCCATGTATCCAAAATATTTCCATCCTGTATATACCGCTGACTTCCTGTACCTACAACACTGCTCTCTTCCCATCCTTTGTGATATAATGTTCATTTAAATCTTTTTTTTTTTAATTGTAATACTGGAATTGAACCCAGAGCATCACACATGCTAGACAAGTGCTCTACCACTGAGCTATATCTCCTGCCTTTTTTTTGGGGGGTGGGGGGTCCCAGGGATTGAACTCAGGGGCACTCGATCACTGAGCCACATCCCCAGCCCTATTTCATATTTCATTTAGAGACAGGGTCTCACTGAATTGCTTAGCACCTCGATTTTGCCGAGGCTGGCTTTGAACACATGATCCTCCTACCTCAGCCTTCTGAGCAGCTGGAATTACAGGTGTATGCCACCGCGCCCAGCTCCCCTGCCCTTTTTATGTTTAATTTTGATACAAGGTCTCACTAAGTTGCCCAGGATCAAACTGAACTTGAGATTCTTCTGTCTCAGCTTCCTGAGTAGCTGGGATTTCAAGTGGGCACCACTATGACTAACTCGTTTGTATCTTAATATCTTTACTGGTGACACATTGCTTCATTAGTCCTATCTTTTCCATTCACATAACTAAATCCTACCTAGCCTTCCAAATGCAGCTTAAGCACCATCTCTTGGAAATCTTCCAGGTACTCTACTCCTCACTGATTCCATTCTGAAAATCTCCATTAAATATAATTTATTACCATAAAGCATTCATTAGTGCTTCATGGGTACTGTGTAATTTTGTGCAGAGCTAAACTACAAACTCCTAGAATCATGCCTTATAGTTGTCAACTGCCTGTAGCTGTCACTAAGCAGGACTCAAATACTTGATTTACTGTATGACACTGATTGATTATGCAGCTTTATAACAGATAAATGCATTGCCTCTATTGTAGATAGAGGATTAGAAACATAGGAGGATAAAATATACTAATCTTTAATGATCCATATCTATCTTTTATGTAACTACCTATTAAAATTAACTGTTTTACAATGCTACATATATATTAATTAAGCAATTAATCAGTTCAAAATGTTAAGATACTTGCAAAGACTAATATTCCTCACTTTTATAAATTGATGTTATAAATGGCCAAGAAAACAAACATACCTCTAACATAAAGCAAATTCTGCTTTTAAAAAACACTCCAAATTTTAAAAATCGTAAAATACTTTCAAAATGAAGTACTATGACCAATCCCAGAACCAAGTGCTTACCCACATTCCTTAAGAACAGTCTAAGCCAGGTGCAGTGATGCACACCTGTAACCTCACCTGCTCAGGAGGCTGAGACAGAATGATCAAAAGTTGGAGACCAGCCTCAGCAACTTGGTGAGACCTTGTCTCAAAATATAAAATAAAAAGGGCTGGGATGTTGCTCAGTGGTGGAGATCCCCTGGGTTCAATCCCTGGTGTAGACAAACACACACACAAACTTTTCCAATCATTTTTCACCATCACTATTTAATAGACCAGTCCTGGCACTTCTGGTTCTATACTCAGTTTTATAAGAAAATGTTTGCTATTTCCTAACTCTACATATCATGAGACATTTAAGCCTTTTAAACACTTCCTCAAATTACCACAACTCACTGAACCATAGACCATCCCTAGTGCTGAGTTTCTATTTTAAGTTCCTCTCCCCGGTTTCGTAAAAACATTAGAAGTCTCTTTTGTTGCCTCAGTTAACCCCTAAGGAACTGGTGCATGTTTCAAATCTGACCTCTGATTTCTTTGCATGACCAGGAACATCCCCACAGGACTAGCATGATCCTCTCAGGGGAGCCACTCTGGAAGCAGCCAAGCCAGGGTTCTCGGGACCGTGGTTCAGGTGGAATCCCAGTGACCAAGGCTGCTGACATTTTGGGCCAGTTGAGAATAACTCCATCCAGCAGAAAGGACCCTCACAGCACCAGTAACACAGAAATCTACCCCCACAGGCTAAAGGTACCTACTTTTATCTTCCTTCTACAAAGCGCAAATCCCAAGGTTTGGGATGAATGGATGCCTCAGGCCTAATGTAGGGATGGCACAATGAAAGGTAGAGGATATGAGTGCCTCCCATATCCTGGTTGTCACAAACAGAACTTCCCCCTCATTCTACCCCTGCTTCTTAGTATTGGCCTCCAACTCTACAAGATGTCTTTCATCTATCATCTCAAGAGGTTTTTAATCCTGACAATTCTTGGTGATACTGTTCTCCATCTCCACAGATGCTCCCCATCTCTGTGGCCTCGCCCAGCCCTCAATGTCTGCCAGCTCTTACAGCTCCTGTCTGGTACTTCTGCCTGGCTATTCCTACAAGCCCCCTCTTCAGGCCCTACCAAGCATCCAGCATGTAAAGACGCTCACAGCAAAGCCTACAAACCTTTGAGCTACACTCCCAATAAAACAGGGCCAGCCTCCGCCCCTAGGAATTTAAATTTTCTGAGCTACAGAATAATGAGCTTCATGGAACTTTTCTAGAGCCAGAACTCACTGAAGAAGCAAACTGCTTCAAAAACAAAACTCTAGGTTAAAATGACAGTCACTGAAACTGGTCTCATCTGAACCTGGCTGAGCCTAAACAATGATGAGTCAGGAGTCAAAAGTTCTACTTCTGCTCAGAGCAAAACACACAGGAATGGGTCACAGGAATGGATAGTGACCCATTCCTCCACCACCAGGCTACAGTCATATACAGTCACATTTAGGATTGGCTGTCTGGCCTCTTCCAAAAAGACTGTCCTAAACTGGAAAAGGTAGGAAACCAATGAATGCAAGATTTCACCTGATATATCACTTTATGATACTGTCAGGATCATAAAGGAAAAAAAAAGTAGTTGGAATTTCATTGAAATAGTCAGTGATAAATAAATAGCTTTTGTTTGCAATTTTGACTACAGAACCCCCATTCTTCATTTCTTCTTACATATGAAGTGACTGGGACACTTCAGATGTCATTCAATAACTTGAAAGCACTGGAAAAATCTTGTGACATTGCTTCTACAAAATTTATTTAAGCAGTGAATTAACTATGGAATTACTCAAAGATGAGGGAAAAAATTATCACCCAAGATGACAGGAAGGTAAAATATGTGATAATCCCACCTGTAAAAATTCTATTAGAGGCATTAGAAATAACAATTGCCACCCCACATAGCAAGTTGACCATTATGAGAAAGATGAGATGACATTTTTGGGAAATGAGGCTCAGGGAAGTTAAATGACTTGCAGAAGTTCCCTCACTTGAACCAAGTCCATCTGGCTCCAGTTTAATGACATTCCATAGTAGTTCTGCAAACAGGCTGAGGTCAGAAAAAAACTTTTTTTAAGTTCATTTGCTTATAAGCAGGTCTCAGATGCACTTTTGCTGAATCAGAAAGTAACCAATCCTTTAAAGTCTTAAAAGTAAAGCTGATGTTCCTCCTTTGTGCTAATATACATTATATGGACATCTTTTTCTAAACAGAGTAAGTTGCCCACCCCGTAGTGTGCATATTTAGCTATCAATTAAAATCACCTGCTTTTAAACAGCCTGGGCCTCAATTACATGAGATTCTCTGAGCACAAAGCCTTAAAAAAAGTCTGTATTTTTAAATGTTTCCCCAAAATCACTGACCTATCTTAATAAAATGTATCTAGGCAAGTAACCCACCTCCATGAGTTCCACAGCATCTTGGGACATCTTAGTGCAGTAGTTCTCACCTTTGCTTATTAGAATTACCCAGGGACTGCTTTTAAAAAGTATGATGCAGAGGGCTGGAGCTGTAGCTCAGTGACAGAGCACTTGCCTAGCATGTGTAAGGCACTGGGTTTGATCCTTAGCACCACATAAAAATAAACAAATAAAATAAAGGCATTCTGTCCACCTACAACTACAATTATTTTTTTTTTAAAGTATGATGCAGGACTGGGGATGCAGTTCAATGGTAGAGTATTTGGCAACCATGTGCAAGGCCCTGGATTCAATCCCCATCATAGCCAAAAATAAAACAAAACCTGATGTTCAACCCACACCCCAGAACCCTCAGAATCTCTGAGGTAGGACCCAGGCATTGGCAGTTTGTATCACTCTCCAGGTGACTCTAATATGCAGCTGACTCTGTACACAAGAAGCCCTAGCCCTCCTCACGATGGTGTTCCAATGCAGCATCCAACAGCAGCCCCACCATACTGACAACGAGCCTTTTCCTCATGCTCCCCACCTTCTCCCTTGACATCAGGCACCAGAAGTTGGTGCTCACACCCAAAAGGTTTTCCATTTGTCAGCCATTTCCCCCAATTCTTGCATGTCCACTTAAGAGAAAGGCTGCATGACTCTGTCCCTCTGAATTGTTCGTTCCACTGAGTGATTCATCCCATATGCATAGGCTATGTTTGTCATTCTCCTGCCACTTTCAATTTTACTATCCCCACTTCCTTTTCTCTCTTGTGAGTATTTTCACTAACACTATCATTGTCACTTATTTTGCCATCATGGACAATATGGGGTTAATACTGTTGTGGACACATTAAACCTTGGAACAAAGCTATAGGCTAAGGAACAACAGTGTGGCCTAAATTGGCATTGCAGGACTGCTGTCAGGGGTAGGGGCATGAAGAGTTGTCCTTTCTGCTCTGGAGGATAGCTGTTTATGTCTCTAAAAGTTTAAAATGAAGAACTTTGAAGTAGAGGACTCTGTGCTGCTTTCTGATTATAGGCAGCTCCTAAAATGCAAAACTCGGGCTCTCCTGAATTCCCAGAGCACACTTTGTGGTTAACAACAAAGATCTTCATGGTTGAAAAGAAGAAAAGCCATTGTACCTTTTCATTCTAAACTTTTGAATTATGTAAACATTCCTCCATGGGGCATGAATGAAAAATATTCTACATTGGAAATAAGACACTTTTTATTCAACAATATTTAGATGCAAAAATACAGCAGTGTTCAGTGTGAAGATATTCTCTCAAAGGGCAAATCAGGTGTTGATTAAAGCTTCCCTAAACATATACTACTTTGGACTACTAATGAATGGCTGACAAAATTAATCCACATCCTCACCCTGCAAACAATCTTCCTCCACATTCACACAACAACATCAATGAAAAGTTCGTGGCACTAAGAAAATGCATTTGCTTGATAAAGTACTTCCTGTAGTAGGTAAGACTTGGTCCATTACATTGCTTTTTTCAATGCTAACTCAGATTATTTCTGTAAAACATAAATTGAAAAGGTACAGACAATGAATTCAGAGTCTGATGTAGAAAACATCTTATTTCCATACAAACTAGGAGATAAAATAAGGCAATAATATACTTTAACAATTTTTATGGGAAAGATCAGTATCATTGACTTTTAAAATATGGTCTACACTAATAATCCTAAGTTAATTCCAATCCTATCCTAATAATTGGTACTTGAGAAGGAATTTAAGATAATATTTAAAAGTTAATTAAAAACAGTGTAAGCATTCGTGTCAGTCAAGTGTGACCTTTGCTCTACAATGCATTTAAATGCATGTCACCTTGACCTGTAACACAGCAATGTAAAAAATTTTGGTCAATATAAATCAAATGCACACTAATTTATTCAGCAGGTTTCCTGGTATCTGAATCAACATCAGAAATCTAACCAGTATTTGTTATTCTGTTATTGACAAAAGGAAGCATATTTAAATGATAACAAGTACTCATGGGTGTCATTTGGAAGTTAAATTGTTCCCCAAGGACAGCTTCCATAAATGGTTTCACTTAAAGGTCATTTACCACCAAATTATGAACAACTGTTGCATTTATTAGTGCAGGCTCAATAGTTTGGAAGCTGCAGTCATCAATTTTTACTGACAATAAGATCTAATTGTTCACTGATAATAAACATGAAAAATAGACCCTTTCTCTAACTTTTATTCCCTGCACTGTGATCACATTTTAAAAACTGGGATGCAAACTTTAGTAGGTATGCATTTGATGAAAAGCCTTCCAACTGCAAGAAAAACACAACATAGTTTAAAAGAAACATCAGATATTAAAATACGAAAACTTGTTTTCTAATGTTATATTCATCTGAACTAAAACAAAAGGGAAAGAAATAAAATGAAAAGTATATTTCACTTTAAGAAAGGGGTTGATGGTTAATTTGATGTGTCAACTTGACTGGACCATGGAGTGCCCAGATATCTACTCAAACATTATTCCAGGTTTTCCTGTAAGTGTGTGTTTGAAGAATAGTTACATTTAAATCTGTAGACAAGGTAGATAGCCCTCCATAATGTGGGTGGGCCTCTTTAAATTCCAGAGGCAAAATATTCCTCATTAAGGTATATTACTCCAGGCCATTTACCAAATGACCTGAAAAGGTCCCAGTTTTGAGTGGGGTCCAGAATAAGGGAAGCCTCAGCATCAGATCCAGGCTGCCATGCAAGAGGCTCTTCTACTTGGGCCAGATGATACAGCATACACAATGGTACTTGACGTGTCAGTGGTGACTAGGGAGGTTGTCTGGAGCCTCCAGGAGGCTGCCAATAGGTGAACTGCAGCCCAGGCCCTCAGAATTTTGGAGCAAATCTCTACATCTTCTGTGAATAATTACTTTCCCTTTGAGTAACAGCTCTTAGCCTTCTACTAGGACTTAGTGGAGACTGAAAGCTTAACCAAGAGCTAGTAAATTACCATGAGATCTGAGCTATCCATCATGGACAGGGTGTTACCTGACCCACTAAACCGTCCAGTGGGGCATGGACAGCAACTTTCCACCATCAAATAAAAGTGGTATACATAAGAGATCAGCACAAGCAGACCCTAAAAGTACAAGTTACACAAAGAAGTGGCCCAAATGGCCAAGGTTCCCCCTCTGGCTACACTGCCTTCTCTCAGGCAGCAATCCTGGCCTCATGGGTAGTTCCCCACAATCAGCTGACAAAGGAATAGAAGACTCAGGCCTGGTCTACAGATGGCTCTACCCAGTATGCAGGTACCTTCTGAAAGTGGAGAGCTACAGCACTACAGAGCCTCCTCAGGACATCTATGAAGAACTGTAGTACACAGAAATCTTCTCAATGGATAGGACTTTGGGTAGTACACCTATTTTGCACTTTTCTTGGAAGGAGACAAAGCCAGACATGTGATTACACACTAACTTAGGAGCTGTGGCCAGATGGTTAGAATGGATGGTCAGGGACTCAGAAGAAACATGGTTAGAAAAGTGGGGACAAAAAAATTGGGGGAAAAGTATGTGGATATACCTTCTGGAGTGGATAAAGGACATGAAGATACGTGTCCCATGTGAATGCTCACCAAGGAGGATTCTACTAAACAAGTAGATAAAAAGAGCTGTTCATGAACACCAGCCCCCCTTTTGCTGTAATCACACCTAGTAGACTCATGAACAAGGTGGTCATGGTGGCGGGGATGGAAGTTATGACAACAGAGCCAACACTGAGGCCCCAGTAGGGTATCGTTCTCCTGGTGTGCAGCCAGCTACCTAGTGGCAGGTTGATTACACTAAACCACTTCTACCACGAAAGGGGTGACTTTTTTTTTTGGCACCTGGGATTGAACTCAAGGGCACTCAACCACTGTGCCACATCCCCAGTGTTATGTTTTGTATTTTATTTAGAGATAGGTTCTTACTGAGTTGCTTAGCACCTCACGATTGCTGAGGCTGGCTTTGAACTCATGATTCTCCTGCCTCAGCCTCCAGAGCTACTGGGATTACAGGTGTGTGCCACCATGCCCAGGGAAGGGATGACCTTTTGACCTTACTGAAATACATATGGTACACAATGCCTCATTGTGAGACTTACATTGCCTTATTTACTGTCGCAGTGTTTCATACAGCACTGCTTCTGAAATAGAAATTCACTTCACAGTACATTAAGTAATCAATGGGGTATATGCTCACAGAATTCACTGGGCTACCATATTCTCCAACATCACCAAGCATCAGGCTTACCAGAATGGCAGCACAGCCTTCTGAAAGCTCTGCAGGGCAGGGGCAAGATTCTCCAGAAGACTATACATACTCTGAATCAGCATCTAATATATGGTACTGTTTCTCTCACAGCTGGCAATCACAGGTCCAGGAATCAATGGGTGGAAATGGAAGTGGCACCACTCACCCTCATTATTATGCTAGTGACCCACTAGCAAAACTTTTCCTTCCTGTCCCCATGCCTTCATGCTGGACTGGCCACATTCCAAAGAAAGGAATACTTCCACTAAGGGGCCCAACACTGATCCTACTGAACTAGAAGCTAGGGTTGCTGCTTGCCACTTAACATTCCTCACATCTCTGAATCAACAAAGAAGAAGTCACTATATGCTGGCTGGGGTGACTGATCCTGACTACCAAGGGGAAATTGGCTACTACTCCACCGGGGAGGTAAGGAAGAATACGTTTGTAACACAGGAGATCCCTATGGTACAGTATTACCAGGCCTTGTGATTAAAGCCAATGAAAAACTACAGCAACATAATTCAGGCATGATGACTACTGGCCTAGAGCCTTTGGGGATGAAGGTTTGGGTCACCCCACCAAATAAAGAAACATGGCCAGCTGGTGTTTGCTGACAGTACAAGAAGTAGAGAACAGGGAGTGGTAAAAGGTGGTTACAAGTACCAGTTACAGCCACAAGAGTTATAGAAATGAGGACTGTAATCATCACGAGTGTTTCCTCCCTATTTTGTTCTGAATATGTTTGTTGGTGCATACTTTAAGCAAATGTCTTGTTTTCTTCCCTCTGCCCTTTATCATGTAACATAGGATATATTAATTTCATACCTTAGTAGATTAAGTATTGTTAATTTTCCACCATAGTACTTAAGTTACAGGTTATCAAGAAGAAGTGTAAAATCACTGAAGACTCTACCTCCTGTTCTTGAGGAGAGATTAGTACATTTTTGGTTTTATGTAGGATAGCCGTTTCATCTCAAGCAGAACAATGACCTTGTTATTATCTTCATCTGGAGATTAAGTATAGTGTAGGGATTTTCATATGGGGTGCCAAATAGACAAGGGGTGGATCTGTGATGATTAATTCTATGTGTCAATGTCATTGAACCACAGGGTACATTCAAAATACCACAGATATTCATTCAAATATTTCAAATTCAGCATGTCCCCAAATGGAACTTCTGATCTTTCCTCTAAAATTGTCTCTGCCCACATTCTTCCTCTTCTCAGGATATGGTGCCAACATTCTCCCACTTGCTCAGACAAAAAAAAAAAAAAAAAAAAGTCACCCTTATCTGTCACTTTTTCTTATACTTCAAATCCAATTCCTTAGGGGATCCCCTTGACTCCAACACCAAATCTATCTAGAACCCCACCATCTTCTACCTACAGAACTGTTCTAAACCATCATCATCTTTCACGTGGGCTATTAAAATAGCTTCCTACCTGAGCTTCCTGTGAAAGTCTATTGTCCACACCAAAATGAGAGTGATGCTTTAAAAACATAACTCACATAACCAACAGGTAGGTGACCTCCAGGAGGACAGGGAATTTTATATGCTTTCTTCTCTACTGTGGCCTCAGCCTCTAGAACAGTGTCTGGCACTCGGTTGTTGATCAGTAAGAACTTGCTGAATCACATCACTCCTCTGTTCTGTGATGACCCTGACATTGCCACCTGTTCTAGTAACTATGCCTCCCCCTTCTATCACTCCCTTCACATTATACCCTCCCCATGCTACTTATGATCTCATGTCCTATGCCCCTCTATTCTCTTCCTCCATTACAACCCCAGTGGTTCTAATCCTAAAACACACTGAGTATACTCGTACCTCCTGTTCTCTGCACATGCTGTTCTACCTAGAACTTTCTTCCCTAGATAACTCCAAGACTCACCCCCTCACCTCCTTCACAACGTCACGTTCCCAGTAAGGGGATCTCTGATGACCCCCAGCACTCTGTATCTCCCTTTCTTAATTTTTCTTCACAGTGCTTATCACTGAGACAGTATATGCAATTTAATTATTATGTTTATTTCTGCACCCCCACACACAACTGAAATGAAAGTTCTTTGAAAAAGAGCTGTTTAAACAGACATTAATTGTTGTGTTCACTGCCATATTCCAAGCAAGCAGATTAATTGCCTGTCAATAGGTCATCAATAAATATTTATTAAAAAACTGAATGACTTTTGACATTTTTTTCTTGACATTGTAAATGATGCTACAATAAACAACTTTATATGTATATTCTCGTATATTTGTGAATACATAACAAAAAGTGGGAAGGTTGGGTCAAAGGGTAAATATCTTACTTAATAAATATTGCCAAATTAATTTCCAAATCAGCCTCATCAACAGTGTTTCAGAACCAGCCCCTGCTCACCTCTATTCTCATCTGTACTGATGTTCTATTTGTTTTTGTTTTTGTTTTGTTTTGTTTTCAGTACTGGGAATTGAATCTGGGGTGTTCTACCACTCAGCTCTACCCCTAGCCTTTTTTATTTTGAGACAGGGTCTCACTAAGTTGCCCAGAATGGCTTGAACTTGCAAATCCTCTTGCCTCAGCTTCCCCAGTCACTGAGATTACAGGCATGTGCAATCATGCCTGACACAAAATTAATTTTTAAAAATCCCTTAAAAATACAGCATGGGAATGACTAATTAGTTGGTATCATGAGCAGAAAGGAATAACCTAAATGATTTTAAAATATTGCCATTTATATAGTAGGATAGACCTGAGAACAAAATATTTTGTTTAAAAAATAGTGTTAAGCTGTATTCAATAATCATGCATTGATAGTTGTGCTGGTATTATAAATAAGACACATTTATGTGTATAATGAAGGATAAAGTAAATTGTTAATCATGTAATATTCTATTGGTCTCAGCAATTAAAGAACTAAGACCAGTATAGGAGAAAAGAAGACATAGTTGACAACTGAAAAAACTCTGGGGGGAAAAAATCTGTGATCCTCAATTTATCCTGTATTTTATCTTAAAAAAAAAAATGAAATTCTGGCTTTGACCACTGAAAAGATCTAGAAACTTCATAAACTCAGTACATACCTGGTGTCCAGACTGTGGTTTCTAAGTATCATTTCCCAGTAAAAGCAACCAAAGATCTTTGAAAAAAAATAGCTAATTCCAGGTCTGGGGTGGGAACGTAAAAGAAGGGCCAGGGATACCTTGTTATCAAAAACTACAAAAGCTTGCATCAATGACACGACTCTCAATTGAAAAAGGACAAACTTGAAATTGGAAAAGATAAATGAAACCGTATGTAAAATGATAAATGTAAATAGGTTGATCAATATGCCACATCCATACTTTTATAACATATCTAGGTAAAAATAGATTGATATTTGTGATACCAATGAATTACTCCTCATTTTTAAATGACTGTGATAATGACACTGTGGCTATATTTTAAAGGGGAATCCGTGTGTTATGGTTTGTATATAAGGTGTTCTCCCCAAACTCTTGCGTTAATGCAGGAATGTTCAGAGTTGAAATAATTGTACTGTGAAAGCTGTAATCAGTCCATCCTACTTTGAATGAACTGACTGGGTGGTAACTGTAGGCAGGGACTGTAGGGGAGTGGCTGGAGGAGGGGGGTCACAGAGGGTGTGCCCTAGAAGGGTACATCTGCCCTGTGTCCCCTTCCCCTCTCTCCCTGCTTCCTGGCCACCATGAATGGAGCTGTGCTCTCCACCAAGCCCTTCTGCCATGACGTTCTGTCTCACATTGGGCCCAGAGCAGTGGAGTCAGTCCACCTTGAATTAAACCTCTGAAACTGTAAGCCAAAATAAACCTTCCCCCTTAAGTTGTTCTTGTTGGGTATTTTGGTCACCAAGATTAAAAGCTAACACACTTTGGGTTTTAGATATATAAACATCTAAAAATATTTGCAGATAGTTGCTTCAAACTAAAAGAGGGAGGTTGTGCAAGAGGTAGTAGGAAAGAGTAAGAAACAAAACTGAGTTCATAATTTTGAAACCTGAGTGAAGGGTCATTATTCTCTACTGCTGTAAATGTTTAAATGTTCTATAATAAACAGCCACTTTTCAAGGGAAGGGGTGAAGCAACGACAAAAAATAACTAAGTAAAGAAATGTACAGGGCTGGGGTTGTGGCTCAGTGACAGAGCACTTGCCTAGCATGTGTGAGGCACTGGGTTTGATTCTCAGTACCACATAATAAATAAATAAAGATATTGTGTCCTTCTACAGCTAAAAATATTTTTAAAAAGAAATATACAAAGCAAAATAACGAGGAATTCCATCAAAATCCTAAAAACCTACATAAGAATGCAAGGCCTTGACAGCATGACAGAGACCTTGACAGCTTCTCTGTCCTGAAGGAATATGATAGAGATGGAAAAAAAAAGGAGAGCTATGTCTTCCTATGGCCTCTACAACATAGCCTAATTATTTATATAATATTTTAGCTTTTATGGCCATGAAGAAAAAAAAGCATATGTGGCAACTAAGACTAGAAAAATGAACCTTACCTGAACACACAGTTTGAAAGTTTTATCAAGAATACCAGTTGGTTACATTAACTATCCTCTCTGAAGTACTTCCAAGTTTTTGCACAGGGTTTATTATTTTAGAACATAAATATTTCTCCTGGAGTTTTGTTAATATTATTAATTTACATTAAAGAGCTTTTTTTAAAAAAAAAAAAAAAAGTAAACTTCAAGGCAGTCCCTTCTTTAACAGTAGAAATAAATCACAAACACGGCTAGAGACACTTTCTAGCACTTTGCAAACACTGCCCTAATTTAATCCTCAAACCAGTCCTATAAGTAAAGTAAGTACTACAGTATTAACCTCTTTTACTGATATAAGAAACTTGGAAATTAAGCAGTTTGCCCAAAGTCAGATGTGGACTAAATGGAGGAGGCAAGATTTGAACACAGACAGCTTGACCCCAGCCTAGACTTTTCATCATATTATAAATAAGTTTTTCCCAAATAGCAAAAATTATCCAGGAAGCATCTGAAATAACCAAAATTTAATTTGATCTCTACAGGTTCTTCTCTAGTAATATGTCTGGATCATTTTTGAGACAGAGTGCTACAATTTGGAACACTAACTTAGTATCAGATCACCGCAGACTAAAGTAAATGCAATGTGGTATTCTGGATTGGATCCCGAATCAGAAAAAAGACAATAATAGAAAAACTGGCAAAACCCAAATAAAGTCTGGAGTTTAGTTTTAGTTATAAACCAGTGCTAGTTTCCTTGTTTTGACAAATGTACCACAGTAACACAGTATGCTAACAATGGGAGAAACTGGGTGAGGGGCATAAAGGAACTCTATTAATGTTCAACTTCTCTGCAAATCTAAATTTATTTCTAAATGAAAGTTTAGGGTAAGCAGAAAATAACAACTAAAAAATAACAGATTAAAATGCATTTCTACCTCAGTCAAATAAACGGTGCCCTCATATTTCTAAGCACCAAATTTGAAAATATTGATTCTCTTGTACCAATTTTGATTATTATTATTATTTGTTATTTATTTATTTTTTATTTGCTGGGGATTAAACCCAGGGCCTCATGCATGCTAGGCAAGTGCTCTTCCACTGAGTTACATCTCCAGTATTATTTTGATTTTTAGATGTAGGCACAATCACTCTATATTTGTTAGTGTTCAAACTATATTTTTGTCCTCAAGGGTAAAGGAGATATCTGATCCAATCATTCAACAAATATTTAATGTGTGTTTCTGCTATGCCCTTACCACATATTAGGCACTGTGCCAACTGTGTCCCTGTTGTACAAAGGCCTCCTTTATTATATATGTTTATAATAGGTGATGGGAAGACTTCATTGTGGACATTGTGGTCTTATTGACATCCTCTGCCCTTCTCCCACAGAAGTGCCCACGGGGATGGGTGGCAAGAATGGACAGAGCCATTCCCAGCTCCAGAGAGGCTCCCTATTTTAACTCCATCTGGTTAACTTATTCTCCTTGCCCTAGTGATTGGTTCAGTTAATGCTGGCCTTGGCCAATCAGCACAAAGAATTCCCCTGGCAACAGGATTGACTGAGAAACAGGACTAATAATGAGATATGAAAGGAGATTTGCTCAGAGCTTATGGTGGGGGGGAGCCCTTATCATTAGGAAATGCCCTCTCTGTGTATGATCAAAAAATTAATGACTGCAACTTTTATCAGGTAGAAGTTACTCTGAGAATGAAAACAGAGACTTGGTCAAGGGGCCAGGTTCCCTCACTCGGCCTTATTTGTAAAATTATAAAATGGCAATAACAATAAAAGGTAAATCACTGTTAATTCTAAGCAACATTTACAGTATGTTAAAAAACAACCGAGAATTGAATGATATTAAGTATTGCCAATTTTACAGTAACATTTACATGTTAGTTATGTTTTAAAAAGTCTGTACCTGTCAGGTATTCATAGTGAAATATTTACAGGTGAAATTATGCCTTAGATTTGTTTTAAAATACTTCAGAATTGCCATGTATGGTGGTGCACATCTGTAATCCCAGCGATCTGGGAGGCGGAGGCAGGAATATTGGAAATTCAAGGCTAACCTGGAAACTTAATGAGACCTGTCTCAAAGTAAAATAATAAAAAGTATTGAGGATGTAGCTCAATGGTAGAATGTCCCCAGGTTGTATCCCCAGTACAGGGGTGGGGTGCAGGGACTGGGGGAGCTTTAGAATTAAAAAAAAAAAAAATAGAGAACAAGGGATGCTGAGTGAAATAAAAATTGTAAAATAATGAAGGTGAGTAATGGGTATATAATGGTTTATTATATTTTTCAATTTTTGCATTTTAATAAAAAAAACTTTAAAACAATAATCATCCCTGCATGCATCACAAGATTATGATAATGTGTATATGAAGTTGCCTTATGTAATGAAGATCATATTTTAAAGTATATGTTAAGTAAACAATTGATAGATCCCAGATCCCAAGAAAAGGATGTATTTGTACAAGGACAACTAGTGCTAATCATAATCCTGAATATCAAAATCTCAAATGTTAAAATCCCCAAAGACCAAAACCCCTAGAGGCAAAAAAAAAAAAAAAAAAAAAAAAAAAAAAAAAAAAAAAAAAAAAAAAAATCCCCAAATCACAATCCCCAAAGATTAATCCCAAATGCTGAAACCCTGAAAGCTAAAATTCCCAAAATTGCAATTCCCATTGGGGAGGGGAAAGTTATGGAAGAGGGGTAGAAAGCTGAATTCTGGAGGAGTTGGTCCATTTTTAGTTATAGGAGGAGAGGTGCAGCACATTACATGGAATGAATACCTAGTAAAGAATTATTTAGGGTTTATCTGTTAGGGGTTTCAGAGGGTATTAGTGAAAGATAAACTGTATTTATGAAAGATAAAATTTTTCAAAACCTCAGCTCTGTGTGACTGTCTACGTGGTAGTGACCCACATGGTTTTTAATCAGTCTTGTCAAGACTTATGTTTTCTGTCTCAGTATTTCAGATGATCACAGATAAAAAGCTGGGTGCACATAAAAGCTGGGTGTACCAATCATACTGAATTGCATTTATAGATTTCTCTTGACCCATTTCTTTATGAGTCTGCTCATAACTGTTATACTTGTACAACACTCCAATACTGGAGTGTTTATGCTCGCAAAAATATGTATTTTTTAAAATAAATGCTAATCATATATTCTACATTTTTAACCCTTTATTTTATTTATTTATTTTTTTTATGTGGTGCTGAGGATTGAACCCAGTGCCTTGCACGTGCTAGGCAAGCACTCTACTGCTGAGCCACAACCCCAGCCCACAAAAAATATGTATTTTTTATCTTTTTTTTTTTTTTTTTTTTTTTTTTTTGGTACCAGGGATTGAACTCAGGGGCACATGACCACCGGGCCACATCCCCAGCCCTTTTTTGTATTTTATTAGAGACAGGGTCTCACTGAGTTGCTAAGTGCCTTGACATTGCTGAGGCTGGCTTTGAACTCGCGATCCTCCTTCCTCAGCCTCCCAAAGTGCTGGGATTACAGGCGTGCGCCACCGCGCCCGGCTTGTATTTTTTATCTATTTAATTGCATTACTTGGCTTTTGAAGTGTTCTGTCATGTCTATATATTTCTTAAATAAATTCATTTTTATAAATGTAAATAAATTTCTTTAAAAGGAATTTTAAATTATTTTTTCCAGAACTGTATTTAGAAATTTGGGTCTTTGGGTATTTATTTTAGATTTTGGGGCTTTTGATCATTTGGGATTTCATCTTTGGGTATTATTGTATTCAGGACTATGCCTGCCCAGGTTACGGCCCAAACACAAGCACAGCATATGCAGACAGTCACAGATATTTAAAATGGAATTGAAAGACTTCCTAAATCAATGTTTTGATTTTGTATCTTTGAAAACTGAAATCTAGTAATTTTGAATTTCTTGTTGTTACCTAATTCAAGTTTTGTTGTAATTCTAGTTTTGAGTTTTGTTGTTCTTACAAATGATGCATTTTAAAATGGAAAATATTTGCCTAAACTGGCATTCAAGTCCTGCTTATTCTCAGGTCCACTAGATTGTTCTCCTCACCTTGCAAGAGTACCTCAGCAGCACTTGGCACTTTCCCCCTGTGAAGCACACCCACACCTTCTCTTCCAGCCTCACACATCGGGATTTCTTTCTTCCTATAGATGCTACGCTAGGACTTCTTTGCTCACACAAGTTCCAAGATTTACCCTTGGCTCTTCCTCTTTCCTTAAAGCTTTGCATGTGTTTTTTCATTTCCTGTAATGAATGATCCCTTAGAGCCATTTTTTAGCCCAGACCTCTAAATACTTGGAACTACACCTATTACCAAAAAACCCAGCTGGTTTCCAAATGAAATATACCCCTGCTTCCATTCTTATACTGGTATCTGTATCTATGGGAATCACTCTGCTGCCTCATATCCAGTCACTAGGCACTGGAGATTCTTATAGTCATCCTGTCCTTTCCATGTTCAAAGCTAAAGTCTTAGTTCAGGCCTTCATCCTCTCCATCCTGGTTATCTATAAGTGTCTCTCACTGTTGAGAGCTCCAGGTCACTGCCATGGTCTAAATGTTTCTGTCTCCCCCAAATTCATACATTGAAAGCCTAACTCCAAGGTGACAGTGTTAGGAGGGAAGGCCTTTGGGAGATGACTAGGTCATGATGGTAGAGGCCTTTAAGTGGAATCAGTGCCCTTACAAAACAGGTCCAAGGGAGCTCTTTACTCCATCCCCCACAGGAGGACTCAGCAAGCAAGCATCATCTATGAATCAGGGAATGGGCCTCCACCAGATAATGAATCAACCAGCACCATCATTTTATATTTCCTAGCCTCTCACAGTACTGTGAGAAATGAATTTCTGTTATGTGTAAACTACCCAGCTTATGGTATTTTGTCATTACAGCCCAAATTGGTTAAGACAGTCATTCAAAAGCAAAGCTAGTCAGTCATGTTACTTCCTTCCTTAAAACTCGAGGAAGACTAACTGCCTGAGATCAAAGTCCATACTCCCTTTCTAGCAAAGTTCATTCTCCCTTTAGAGCTCTCCAGGCTCCCGACCTGATTTCCCCACCCCTTTCTGGAATCACTTTGCACAATTCCTGCTACTTACTTGAGATTTGTCTGCACCTGCCTCTCACCTAATCCACTGAGCTGCTTCATGCCCCAAGATCATTGCTCTTCTGATTTTCTTCTGCCATTAGAAGATTCAATTATTCATTATTCAAGAGTTACATGCTGGGGCTGGGGATGTGGCTCAGCAGTTTAGCGCTCGCCTAGCACGTAAGGCATTGTGTACAACTAAAACCAATAAATAAATATTTTTTTAAAAAAAAAAAGAGTTACATGCTGAATCCTCACTATGAGATACAGTCTAGCAGGGAAACAGTAAACAAGTAAACTACTGGGGAGGAGGAAGGCATGAAAGACTAGTCTCCCAGAAAGTAACATTTGAATTTAGTTGTAGTAACATTTTGCTACTATAGTATCTGCAGTATCCTTTCATATTTCTTTCATCTGGCAGTTTAAAATTCCTTTTCCCTGAGATGAGATTTTTGCCCTGCATTTCCTATTTCTAAAATTCATGATCTTAGCAAAATGCTGATTAGATTTCAAAGTCAGCATTCCTAAGCACCCCACCCCCAAGTACTCCACTCTGCAGAGCAGAATTGACCTCTCCCTCCCTCAGGCCCCTAACAGAAAGCTCCAGCAGGTAACTTGGTATCCTAACCCTGCCCTAGGGTTGGTGCTCCAAGGCATTCCTGGGTGGAGTGAGAACCCTTAAGGGAAGGAACAACACCCATCTACCTCACCAATACAGCGCAGGTTCACAGTAAATGTTTAAATAATTGCAAAAAACCACTCTTAAAAAGGCAAATTACTTTGTACATTCAGTAGAAATTTCTATACACTTTTTGAATGATAACTGAGCAAAATCTGTAAAAATATTAAAGGGCCTGAAAGTACCACTTTTAGTTAATGTTTTACAGAAATCCTAGTAGTGGGCATTAAAAAGCATGTACATAAATACCATTATTTTAAAAAGCATGTACATAAATACCATTATTAAAATGATAATGCTTAGAAAAATAAGCAGATATAAGGATGTCCTATTCTTTTTTTAATATTTATTTATTTACTTTTAGTTGTACACAATGCAATGCATTTATGTTTACGTGGTGCTGAGGATCGAACCCGGGCCGCACACGTACGATGCGATGAGAGCGCTCTGCCGCCGAGCCACAACCCCAGCCCCAGGATGTCCTATTCTAACATAAATACAATTACTAAAAATCAGCAATGTCAATGGCCAGAAATAGTCATCCAGCTAAACAAATTATAGTATATTCCTTCTGTGGAAGATTCCTTCATTAATAGTCACAAAGAGAAGGCTGGAGGTCAACTCATCTATGTTAACAGTAAAAGATGTCTGTTCATATATTATGGGATAAAGGCTGTAGTAAAAATTAGTCATTTATTCATTAAAAAGATGTTTTCATAGTGTGGGGGAAAACATTTAAGAACACCCTCCAACACTTTATCGCTTGGGGCATGGAACTCTCATGAGACAAGAAGAACCATCCGTTTCTACTCTACACTTCCTAACACTGAATTTGTTAGAATTTGTTGTAATATTTTAAAATTTTAAAATACAAACATAATCGCTAAGTTTAAAAAGCACACTAGTTGCCTATTTAATAAACATGATATATTTTAATTCTGTTTTTTTTTTTAAGCTGAAATATTATTCACAGCTCTGCTCCCAGTACCTGGATTAGGGACAAGAGCAGGCACTCAATTAATATTTAATGAATGAATCATGGTTCTACAATTATAAAACCTGTTACTCATAAGGAACAAAGTATCTAACATCCACTTCACAAACACACACAAAAGAAACACTTTTAAAGGTATCTTAACAGTTTGGCTACCAATCTGGGTTATATATTTTTTGTTAAAGTAAACTGTTAAAGAGCACACAAACTCTCATCAGATAAGCAGTCTTCAAACTCTTTCAAGTTTACCCCCCCCCCCAAAAAAAGGGAGGGGGCTCCTTCAAATCAGTTTAATTCACAACATGCCTGGTCACACATACGGGCAAATTTTCACAGCATGGAGGGAAAAAAAAATCTCTCAGTACCTACACAACTACCACCACCACCTCTCAGGTCTTATCTCTAGGGGTATGGGACACCCAGCAGGGAAGAGGAGACATGTATTTCTACTTTAAACTTTTCTCTCAAGGAATTTGTAAATTTGTTACAATTTGACTTAAATTTTTAATATTTAAAACAGAAACATAATTGCTAAGTAATAAGTATAGGAAAACTTTGAGAGGTGGACATAGATCTTCTATTAAAATTAAATCAGGGGACTGGGATTGTGGCTCAGCGGTGGAGCGATAGCCTAGCATGTGAGTGGCCCGGGTTTGATCCTCAGCACCACGTAAAAATAAACATTGTGTACAACTAAAGCAAATAAATAAATATTTAAAAATATTAAATCAGTAAGGAGCAATGAATCTTCCCAGTTTTTTATCTTCAAGTCCTAAAACAATGTTCCCAAAATGATAGGCCCCGTTGTTGCTGTTGGTGAGAGGCAAGATACTTGGAAGAATCAAAGATAACCAAGATTGTAAGCCTAAGAGACTTGGACAAAACCTCCAAGTAAAAGCCTTGAATGGGTTCAAGTCCAATTGTTTTTAGGGAATATATGGAATATTTAACCAGATACTAGCCCACTCGAATGGATTTATATAAATAATGGCCCCTATTGAACATAGCTTCTTCACTGAAATTTCCTCCCCATGAAAAGCACTTTGAGTTTTTGTTTGAGGAAAGTTGGATCCAGAAATCTACTGAATTCTAAAAACTAACATACACTCTAATTTTTCCCCCAATCACTGCTCTTAATTCTAAAATCATCCTTTGTGAGGGTGATTTCGTTTTCACTAGGAAAGCATAAGGACTTAAATGAGCTGTTACCAAACACCAACAATATTTAGAGAAGGGGAGAGACCTTAAAATACTTTACCAAATTAATATCACTTGCACTTAGCAAGTGAGTGAATTAGCTGTGAATAAAATTAATAATCCTCTCAGCATGCCCGCTGCAATCTTCCTCTAACCCTAAATATCTCCAACAGATCCCAACAGGTCCTGAAAAGAACATTATAAAAAAGTACATTTATGCCTGCTAGTTCTTAGGCTAGAAACGTCAAGATACATCTTCGATTTTATAAAGATTCACTACCATATCCTATTCAACATCATAAAAGGAAGCATCATTTTGCAGGAGGCCCTAACCAGTGTAATAAGATGAATAAAGGAAATAAAAAGTACACGTTTCAAATAGGAAAAGAGAAAACTAAGTTAATGTAAGTTAAATGAACAAGTAGAACTGAACTGGAAATGAACTCTTTCAAGGTTTACCCACCCTGATATGTTTCCCCCACTAGCAATGCCTCTCTGCATACAGATGTTTAAATTCACTGGGAAATCAACCAACAGTTCACCCATCAAACGTGTTACTGAAAGGGTGCATGCCCTGGTCCCTGCCCTTTCCTGCACTCTTTGAGATCAGTCACCCCGTTTCCCATTTCCTGGTGACCACAGACCTACGTTATGGAACAGGTGCTCAGTAAGTACTTGATTTTGCCATCTCATGTCACTGCCTAACTAAAAGAAGAAGAGGAAGAAAACTTTGGAAACCATCTAAAATCAACACATGTTGTTTACTCTGGCTAATAAGCAGCTACCAAAGGTGGTTTTAAACAAGTAACATGTTTTTCATCGGAACGAATCCTACAGAACTTGAAAGCCACCATGAACCTGCCGCGAAGCTACTTCTGCCTGGACAGAGGGAGTAGCTGTGCCAGAAAAGAACGCAGCCCATCCTGGGCTCCAGAGGGCAGGCGGCTGGGAGAAGGGCGAGCGCCGCGGCGGAGCACTCCATCCCAGCGCCGCTGCCCGGAGGCCGGGAGCCGGGCCAGGAGGGGGAAGGGACGGACCCCTAGGGTCGCGGGGCGCCCACAGCAGTCGCATCAGGGAGGGGCGCCCGTTTCCTTGACGACCGCGCCGGGGCGCAGCCCTTCTGGGCCGGGGGAGGGGAGAGGGGAGCGAGGGGACCCCTGCGCGGGGGCGGCGGCGGCCCGAGGCGCCTCCGGGGCAGCAGCCACGAGCAGGGTTCGCTTGGTCCCGTCCGGGCGCAGCCCGCGCCTACCGTGTATCCCCGCTCCAGGTCACTCTCCTCGTAGCGAAAGGACGGGATGTAGACCTCCATGGCCGCGCCAGCCGGCCGGCGGAGGGCGAGCGGGGGGCGGGCTCACGGCTGCGGCCGCCGCCCCGCCCCCGCCCGGCCGCCCCGCCCCGCCCCCGCCTCCCGCCGCCCTCGCCCGCGTGGCCCCGAGGCTGAGCCGCCGCGACCCTGGTCTGCGCGCTGACTCGCGGCCCGCTGCGCTCTGGGCGCGCCGGGGGCCGCAGCCGGGACCCGGGAAAGTGGGCGCCGAGCTCCGGGCGCCTGGGTTTCGGGCCTAATGGGCGGCAGAGATCAGCTGGGCCCGAAGGAGGCGGGGCCTGAAAACCTGAGTCTGCAGAAAAGGGGTGTGCGCGCCGCCGCGCCGGGCGCCGGGACAGGGCCGCACCCCGGCACTCCCTGCCCTTGGGGCTTCCAAGAGAGCGTGGTTTGCAATTTGCCAGACGCCACCCCTAGCAGATTAAAGACAGCAAAGTAGAAAATGATGGCATTTTAAAAATTTTGTTTTGGTTGGCTGAATTTTCGTTTTTGCTCTTTGCTGGCATCAACAGCAATGAACCCTCCAACTTTTACTAAGGTTCCTATTTCTCTTGGACTCAAGGGTCTGCGTCCCATTCTGAGTTAGCCCGAGTTAGCCGCTGAACCTGGGACTAGTATTGTACTGAAGAATATGAAAGTAGACCTGCCACTGACCTAAATGCTCCGGCTTCTAGCTCCAGTTCTAAAGTGTTGCCTCCAAGTAACTGTAAGGGTTGAGAAAATAGAAGAGCAAACATAAGTAAATAAATAAGGGGACCTGACTGTTCCGTTAGACCCGAACTTATCCTGAAAATACCTAAAAGATAAGTGGCCCAGTTGAGGACACTTGATTATCAAGTTTCCTCTAGGAAACACTGAGCTTTTTTCCTTAGTGAGAGCATGGAGCAAAATAGAAACTTGGAGATCACTTGTGGGTCACTGAGAAGTGATTTCAGCCAGTCTCTGGGGTTGGTTGGGGGAGCTACAAAATTGACCTGCCATTGAGCTTTTTGGGCTACAGGGGAGCAGCTGCACTTAACAGTTTGAGGACCAGGGGCTTTTCTACTTGACAAACTCTATAGAGTTTACAGGGATCCTAAGTCATGGAGTAGAGGACTAACCCAGCTGCTTGGTCTAAGAATTTCCTAGATGTGGATCCTGCAAAGTCCTGTAAGTTAGTTTTATCCGAAAACCCATTTTCATAGCCCAGACCTATGTACTTGTAGTTCCAGGATGTAGGTGGCTTCTTCTCTAAACTCCATGATTTTGCTGTGCAGTGCAACTAAGCCACCTTTCTTCTCTTTTCTTTCTTTTTTGTAAACAGGTTTGATTCACTTTATTTTTCTTATACAAAAACTCTATGTTGTATCCATAGCTGGAACCTGGGACTTCTTCTGCACAGAGAGACTCTGGTGTGGTTTTTCACAAGATGGTGAATTCCTGACAGAGAGACTCGGTGAACATAGTCTCTTTCCAAAGGTCCAGAGTCAGATAACTGTAGGTCTCTGAGATGGCATCAAAGATGGCCTTGGCAAAATTGCCCAAGGCGGCAGTGCAGCCCTGGCAGAAATGTAGCAGTCAATAATACTGCCATCAGCATCAGCTTCTTGGGCACAGGGGCTGAGGTGATGCCAGTGCCCCTGTAGGAGGGATGAGGTGCACCAGTACAGAACCACAGCATCCTGCCTCCTTGCAAGGGACAGTATGGGGTTTTCAAATCTTGTTCCCCCAGTTTGGCCAGCATCGTCGTCCCTAAGATAGTGGCTACATTCTTGGTGCCTTAATTCCTGGATTGATATGACCATTGTAGTCTATGAAAAGGACTAATTCTCTTGAACCTGGTACACTGGCCAGAGTGAGTCTGCTTCTTCAAAGGCATTATCTTCAAAACTTCATCCTTGAGTGATGCTCCCATGAAAGTCAATGACCTTAGACTCCTTGATGGGCAGGGAGAACTAGATCTCCTCCAGGGATTTGATCTTCATGTCCTGGACCAGGCAGCACAGCTTGGTGACAGGGATCACTTCTTGTAATCTCCCTGACCCTGTGGGCCCCAGGGCCACCAACCCTGCTCAGACCACAGCTATAACCTTGGTCCTGGAGGCTGCTGCTAAAGCCTAGGTGGAAGCTCCTGCACCCTGATATCCAGGGCCTCCATATGCCATTTGCTGTTTTTCCAGAGATCTTTTCTTCTACTGGCCCAGCACCTCCTGATGAAACTAAACAGCTCGGTGGACTCTGTCTGTCTTGATTTCAGAGCTCACCTGGTAGGTCACCATAACTCTCTGGCGACTACTACCCTGCATTGTGATTTATCTGCCTTCCACATCATGTTTTAAGGCAAGTGTCCTCGAAAACCTCATTATTTCCTGCTTGGCATAGTACTCAGCACATTTTTCTCAAAAGTCTTAAATAACATTTAAATACTTATCTTTACAAAACCAAAGGAATGCAGCAGGTACTATGCTAGATAGTATCATATACTTCGCCTTATTTAAACCTTTTTTTTTTGATACCAGGGTTTGAACCCAGGGCCACTATCCTACTGAGCTTCTCCAGCCCTTTCCATATTTTGCCTTATATTTTGAGACATGGCCTCATTGTCGTCACACTGTGATCCTCCTGCCCCAGCCTCCCCAGGTACTGGGATTACAGGTGTGCACCACTGCACCTGGCTTACTTATGCTTCATAAAAACCCATAAGGAAGTGTTATGTGTGATAGGATGCAATAGTACTGTCAACAGCTTGGAAGTGATGTTTCTGTTTTTTATTTTCAAAATAATAACAGTTGATGATGGCAAAAACTGAAGTTTCAAGATTCGTTAAAGCAGGTACTATAATCCAGGACTATGTACTGATGAAATTTGAGAGCCACAGATGCTGATCAAATTGCTGCTGCTGCTGCTCCTCCTCCTCCTGCTCCTCCTTCTACCTCTTCCTCATGTTCTTTTTTCTTTTCAGTTTTCAAAGTGTCATGATGTTACTTTACCTAGGCTGGCCTGGAATTCCTGGGCTCAAAACAATCTTCCTGCCTCAGCCTCCTGAGTAGCTAGAACTATAGACATGCACCGTGGCACTCAGCTTGATCAAGGTTTTCATTTGCTTTCTTTCTTTTTTTTTAATATATATATATATTTTTAGTTGTAGGTGGACACAATAACTTTATTTTATTTATGTGGTGCTGAGGATCGAACCCAGGGCCTCACACACGTGAGACGAGCGCTCTACCGCTGAGCCATAGCCCCAGCCCCTCATTTGCTTTCTACACTATACTTCTACAACAGTCTGCCAATAGCCTGGCATATATTTTTTGAAATGAAATGGCTCAACCATTTGCCTACTGGACTTAGGAGACAGAAATGTGGGGGTCCATGAAGATCTGACAGATGGTACAAATGAAATGTTTTCTGTATTCCACTAATGGCTGTGTATAATTTACTTTTACTTTTCTGAAAATTTATACAGTTTATCAAAGTGCTGGTCTGTTCTTGGGGATCTATTAGCCCAGCCATCAGTGATATTATTATAGATGACACAATAAAGGCTCAGAGATAATGAGTAACTATGAAATTATGGGCTGATAACTGGCCAAATTTCTAACCAATTTCTGTTGAGTCCACCAGGAAAGAACCAGAGAAAGGTATAGCACCAAAGTAAAAAAATCATGGTAACCCCTGTTGTTCATATGTATCTTTTAGTCTGACTCTACAATTTATGACAGTCCAGCTAAATAACTTTATCTCAAAACATTAATAAAAAATAAATGGCAGCTGGGAGTGGTGGTGCACACCTATAATCCCAGCTACTTGGGGAGGCTGATATAAAAGGATCAAAGTTGAAGGCCAGTGATGGCATCTTAACAAGACCCCATCTCAAAATAAAAAATACAGAGCTGGGGATATAGCTCCATGGTAAAGTACTTGCCTGGCATATGTGAGGCTGGTAGGTTCTATCCCCAGTGTTACAGGTGTTTCTGAGCACGTGTACACACGTGAGTGCGTGCGCGCGCACACACACACACAAATTTAAAGGCAAAATTTGTATAAAAGGCAATACAAAACATTGACCAGTTAATATCTGCTAATAAAAGCAAATAGTTTGAGTAAGTAAAATAATATAATTCTGCTGGAATGTATATATAAAATATTACACTAAAAGTACCACATTATCTAGTATTGGGTAGAAATATACTTGAGCAAACTGAATGATAAGCTACTTTAAATACCAAATTATACTAGAAATTTTGACTGAAATCTAATATTAGAAATTTGGGCTAAACTGACTTAATCTCAATATTTTATATTCAACATTCAATTATCAGTTTAACACATTAGGGTTTAACCAAGTGGGGTTTATCCCAGAAATGTGAAGATGGTTAAAAATTAGGAACCCATGTTCCCTAAACATTCAAGAATGTAGTATAAAAACTAACCATGCTATTTTAAATCCATAGGGGTTAAAAATGAACAATTTAATAAACGATATAGGGATAACTGGCTTTCCATTTGGAAAGAAAGTAAAACTGATTTTTAAAATGAGTTCTCTATATAGTAAACAGCTCTGTGAAAAACCAGGTGTAAAATATAGGGAAATATTTTCACAACCTTAAGGTGGACAAAGTCTTATTATATAATATAAAAAATGTCAAAGAAAATAAAAGATTATATTTTAGACAAAGATTTTAAATTAATGTAAACAAAGACCATAAAGTTTAAAAATATTTGCAATTTACATAACAAAGGATTAATATATGTTTTATATTTTAAAAATAGGTACAAGCTGTTGTGGTAGTGCATACCTATAATCCCAGTGGTTTGGGACGTCAAGGTAGGAGGATTATAAATTGTAGGCCAGCCTGGGCAACTTAAAGAGACCATGTCTTAAGATGAAAAATAAAAAGGGCTTGGTTATGTATTCAGTGGTAGAGGTCCATGGGTTATTGAACCCCATGGTTCAATATTAAAAAAAAAAAAAAAAAAAACCCATATAAAAAAAAATAAAAATCGCTACTTATTTTTTAAATTCCCCAACAAGAAAATGGACACAATACAATCAAGCAAGTCCCAGAAGAATGCATGCAAATGAACCAAAAAAATCTGTACTAGTTATCTATATGTAACTATATATGTATACATACCTATACATAAAAAAATCACCCTAAACTTAGCTGCTTAGAGCAATAAATGCTTATCTCCCACGGGCCAGGAGTCTTGAGAGAAGCTTAGTTAGCAGTCAAGAGATCAGCCACAGCTATGGTCATCCCAGACTGGATTTGGTGGCAGGATTCACTTTCAAGGTGGTATACTTCCAGGCCTGGCAAGTTAATTGTGGTTATTGACAGGAGACCTGCAGGGCTACTTGAATATCCTAAACAGATGGAGACTGGTTTCCCCAAAGTGAGTGATCAAAAAACAAACAACCCTCAGCTCACAAGGTACAATGACTTTTATCACATGGTCTCGGAAGTCAGTCCATCATTTCTGCAATACCCTATACAAGTTAGCACTAATCAGTGCAGGAGGGGGCTACAAAATGGCTTAAATCTAAGGAGGAAAGAATTAATTAGGGTCATTGTGGAGGCTAACTGCAATAATCATGAAAAAGATGCTCATATCCAGTTAATGATCATGAAATGCAAATTAAACAATGAGACATAATTTTTTTTACCTTTTAGATTGGCAAAAATTTCAACTTATTCCATTGTTAGTAAGGATGTGGAGAACTGCACAGTACTTCAGTAAACTGAGATAACATTTCTGAATAATAAATTGGCAGTAGCTATTCACTTTAAATGCAAATATTCAATCATGCATTTCACTTCTTGAAATGGTTTCATACATTCAGAGAAGGAAAAGTGTGTGCAAGAATGCTGTATTGTTTGTGATAGCAAAATTGGGAAGCAAAGCTTATCAATGATGGTTGGATAAAAATAAGTTGGTATATCTGTACTATGTTGTAGTTAAACAGACTGAGAAAGAGATTTTGGGGTTAACATAGCAAAAAATTGAACACACATAACTAATTTTAAGACTACAATTAAATTTTCCCTATATTTACTTTTAAATATTTATTTTTTAGTGTTAGGTGGACACAATATCTTTATTTTATTTGTATGTGGTGCCGAGGATCGAACCCAGTGCCTCATGCAAGCACTCTACCACCGAGCCACAACCCCAGTCCTCCTCTTTTATTTTTAAACTTAAAAATTTAGGAAAAGCAGGAGAGGAGAGGAAAAAAAAATATTTGTACACAATGCATTTTTTTTTTTAAGTGGTGCTGAGGATCGAACCCGGGCTGCGCACGTGCTAGGGGAGTGCTCTGCCGCTGAGCCACCACCCCAGCACCCGTGGAAAAATTTTTTTTTTTTTTTTGTAAACTGGTGACGAGAAGTAATTCTTTCAGGGGCTGGGGTGGTGGCTCAGCACTAGAGCGCTGGCCTACCATGTGCGCAGCCCGGTTGGATCCTCAGCACCACGTAAAAATACAAACGCGTTGTATACAACTAAAGAAAAAAAAAAAAGTAACTCTTTCCACAAATGAGAAATCAAAGTCTTACACCAGCAGTGGGAAAGCTGAACAGGAATCGGATACACACGGCACAATACTCAAAAGACATCACAACAGGGTTCTCCTAGAATGGGAAGGAAAGTGGCTAAAATAGGGAGTATTGCTGAAAGCTGAACATCAGAAGCATCCTTTGTTTTCTTCCCTACTTTTGGAGAATTCTGGAAATATTTCCTCTAGAGAATGTAAAGGAGACAATCCTTTACAGCTGACCACAAGAATACTTTTACCAAAAAATAATTGGGGTCTGGGATGAGTGGTTATACTGAATGATGAATGCTGAAACCCTATAGGGTGGCAACCACACCTTTACCTGCTAAGCAGAAAACACTGCTAATAGTGAGGAGACAGCCACAGATTAACTTGCCTTAGGAAAGCATCTAGCATGAAAGATAGCCCAAAACAGAAAAATAATTTGAAGAAAAGAGAAACTAGGAAGGAAAAAAAAAAACATAAAAAATGAAATACCCTTAATATTTTCATAGAGGAAGATATTGAAACTATGAAACAAGAACAGGAAGCTACTAAAAATAGGGACAACAGGAAAAGAACTCTTAAAAAGTAAAGTAAAATGACAAAAATGAGAAATTGGAGTGAAAAGTTAGTCCAGGACATCCAATATTCAAACAATGGGAAAGAGAAGATAGATGATAAAGGGAAGGAATTATAAGTGAAATAAGTCAAGAAATTTCCAGAAATGAATGTTTTATTTCTAGATCAAAATGCTCCCAACATAGGGTGAAAGCAGATAACAAATCTTCATGATATTTCACAACACTGGGGTTAAAAGAAAATCCTGTCTCCAAAGATCAAACAGGAATCTGAATGTTTTGGCATTCTCAACAGGAACAGTGACTTGGAATCAAGAAGAAAATGGAGCAATGTCTTCAAAAATTTTACTATCTATCAGGGATGGTGGCACTATCTGTCATCCTAGCTACTCAGGAGGCTGAGATAGGAGGATTGATTGCTTGAGTGCACGAGTTAGAGATCAGCCTTGGCAACATAGCAAGACTATTTCCAAAAAAGTAAACTGTATATACTTTCTATGCATTCTTTCTCAGAAATCTGTTCTCTGTATCCACCTAAATGCAGGAATAAATCAAGAAAGAGGAAAGCATGGGGTATAGAAAGCATATATAACCCCAGGGTGGAAAAGGAAAGCTCATCCTCGGGATCTCCACTGTGCCACAAGGCATAAAATAGTTACCAGTCCAGACAAGAGTGATGTGACTCAAGATGGGCATTCTGAATGCTATTTTCACAACACTTTCCACCATACCTGCTTTTTAGTATAAAGAAACTACTAGAGAATATGCTTCACCAACACAAGAAACTAAATAAAGAAAGAGACCCAGAATACAGGGAAAACATGCCAGGAGAAGGGTTCAGGCAATTTCAGAGCTGAGAGCAAGGGGACACTAGGGCAAGTCCAGGGTGCACCAGCCCAAGGGAGTTGGAACAGGAGGCCCAGGGGAAGTCTAGGGAAAACCATGCAGTGGCTGGATTTTCCATGAGTGGTCTAGGGGACTGTGTACTGAGACACCATGGGAATACATGGGGAAAAAATAGCAACCAACAAGAGGAAAAACACTAACCAAATGAAAAAAAAAAAAATCAAGGCATGTTTTACCTGGGGTGGGGGGTAGGTCATTAAATACAAAGTCTGAGAAACTATTATAAGCAGGAGGAGGAGGATACAAAATGTGTGTTGGATGTGTTATCCTGGGAAGGATCCTGAACAGAAAAAGGACATGAATCAATAGGAAGCAAATCTGAATAAAGTATAGACTTTTGTTTATTAAAATAATAATGTGCTGGGCATGATGGTACACACCTGTAATCCCAGTGACTTGGAAGGCTGAGGCAGGGGAACTGCAAATTCAAAGCTAGCCTCAGAAACTTAGCTAGGCCCTAAGCAACTTAGTGAGACCCTGTCTCAAAAAATAAAAAAGGGTTGGGTATGTGACTCAGTGGATTCAGTGAACCCCTGGATTCAGTCCCTTGTAACTAAATAAATGAATGAAGTATCAATATGGGTTCATCAATTGTAACAAATGTACAAATGTAAGCTGCTAATATGAGAAAAGGTGCAGGGCATAGAAAAGATATATATACTACTTTCACTGTAAACCCAAAACTGCTCTAAAAGCTAATGTTTGCTTTTTTAAAATGGAAGAAAATGATGATGAAATACATTCTAACTTTCAGCTATGAACAATGGTCATATAGGCACACTAATGCAAACATTGAATACTGATTTAACCAAAAATCCTAACTACATTTGAAGGGTGGGGGACATGTGTATAAAAGAAGAGAGATGGCAGAGAAGGAAAACTAAACTCATTTATGATTAAGAAAATAAAATGTGGAGGTGGATAATGGCAGAAGAAATGACTTAAGAGTAAAAAGACATTTCCTCTGAGAAAAAGGACTGGAGCAAAACTGGGGACATAGAACCATCACATTGCTTCTTAGCCTCTACAAATGGTAGCTTACTTTTCACATTATGTGCACATATTGATTAAACAAAAATTAATTTTAAAAAATCAGATGACCGAAGTAGATTTTTATGTACTGACAAGTAAAAATCTTCTAAAATATTGGCAAACCATGAAGCAATCTCCAGAAGTAACCCTAAGGATATTACTAAAAGCATAAGCAGTTGTTGCACGTTTAAGTTATTCTTTTTTTTAAAAAAAAGTTCCAGTACACTAAAAGTTTTGTTACTATTTCTGAAATTTATTTGCTCCTTTGTCTACTTTCTCCTTTTTCTTCTCCTGTTTTCATTACCAGAAACTCTGCTTTTGGCCCATCCCATCGAAATCCTCCAAAATATGCTATCACTCCCAAATATGCCCTTCCTTTCTCTCAATGGTCTTTTCAATTCTCATCTCAAAATCTCTTCCTCCTTGATGTTCTCTTAACGTCTACCAACAGTCCCTAATACTGAATAAATCCACTGTTTTAATCTGGTGGCTGAAAAAAATTTTTCTCCTTTGTTTGCTTCATTGTAAATTCATGATTTCCAAACTCATTTGAAAATCAGTACTTAACTGAATTTTTTTCTGAACATGTGTCTTTTTTAGGGTGGGGAGGAGGGGTAGGAAGCAATCCTTTGGCCCTCCTCCTGATGTCCCTATAGTGGCTTAATTTCTTACCTTGCCAAGAAAATAAAAACTTGCAGGCTTTAACTTCTATAACTTTTTTTTTTGGTGGTGCTGGGAGTTGAACTCAGGGTCCCATGCATGACAATAAACCAGCACTCTACTGCAAAGCTATCCCCAGCTCTCCTTACAACTTTTTCATCGACAAATAGGCATGTTTTCCCTTTCCTCTCATGTAGAGGGAGAAGTAACATTTCTTTTAGAGGCTATTTGTGACTATTTCCATCACAACTTTGGTTGTCCCCAGGATTCTTTAAAGATCACTGATATTGACTGACAACATTCCTTTACACACAGTAGGGCTATCGCTGTAGTCTGTAATCTAACAGAAGTTCTAAACTTCTGTTGGCTGAATTCTTAAGTGACTTTGATCTCAGGCATTCTTCCACTGCACCTCAGATCCTTAGCCAGGGATTCCAGAGCAGACCTCCTGGGAAGGCTGTTCTCAGAGAAAACCTTTTGAGTAAGTGCAGGAGCCCTGTTTGGGGATTGGCTTGAATTGCAGTTGACTATGAGCCGTGGAGATTTGGGCATTGTCTCCTCCCGTAGTCTCACGAGACTTGTTGCGGGATCTCGAGTGACTTGGCCGAAATTGCTGATCGGGTCAGCGCCATTTTAGTGTTTGTGTTTGGCGTGTGTTAGTTGTTGTTAGAACCAGAGAGAAAAGTTATCAGAATAAAAAGCTGTTTGTCTCCAGTTTGCTTCTGAAGTTCTTCCCGCGGCTCCGTTGCTCCAAGCGCTTCAGGCGGCAACAGGTGGCGGCCCGTACGGGGAACTTCGGAGCGGACAGGTAATAACTGAAAGGTCTCTAAAGATGGGTTCGAATATAACTGAATCCCAAGTGATAGAGGCTATGCAAAGACTCCTTGATATACCTGACTCTGTTCTCAGTGAGGAGTATATAGACAAAAGTGAAAGTGATCAAAAAAGTGTAGATTCCACTGGGCCAACTGAGACCAGTAAAGAGAGTATTAGAAGAGACCCAAAAATGACAAAAATCCAAGCTATTAAAGCTATTCAGGAGTTATTGGCGAAAGCTGAAGGATACTTGCTCTCACTGGAACCTGGGCCTCAGGATATTGCTGTCAGTGAAATTAGCAGTGGTGAGGAATCTAGTAAAAGTGATCCTGAGAAAATGAGGAAAAAGAAATTAAAAAAGACCAAGAAAAAGGTCCGTCAGGCAGAGGAGTCACTTGTGTCCTCTACTCCCCCATGGGTGGAATCCATTACAGAAAATATGAAGGGTATTACTAGGCATTTGCATACCCTAGAAACAGAAATAAAAAGTCTTTCTGATCGCTTATGCGCTCTCGAGGACAACTCACAGATACATTGGGAACCGCCAGCATTTGAAAAGAAAAATGGACAGAGTGTCCATCAGTCAGTAGATTTCAAAACAATAAAAAATCTCAAAGAGGCAGTAATGACTTATGGGCCCCAAGCTCCTTTCACGTTGAGTATGCTGGAGTCCCTTAACACCTTTAGCTTAACCCCCTCAGACTGGAAAAGTCTATGTAAAGCAACATTAAGCGGGGGGCAATTCTTGGTTTGGCGATCGCAATTCCAAGAACTTTGTATAGAAACGGCTAAAAGAAACGCGGCTGCAGGGTTTGAAAACTATAATATAGACATGCTCACAGGAGAAGGGCAATTCGCAGACTTACAGGCTCAAACAGATTATGACCCAGATATATATGCTCAGATAAATGCAGCTGCCTTAGAGGCATGGAAAACTGTACAAGGACCTGGGGATCTACAAGGTAGCTTGTCAAAAGTGATTCAAGGACCTAATGAGCCGTATGCCGACTTTGCTGATCGACTTTTGAGAACTGCAGGTAGTGTGTTTGCAGATGTTGACCAAGCTATGCCATTAGTTGTTCAATTAGCTTATGAAAATGCAAATAAATGGTGCCAAGCAGCCATCAGGCCATGGAGAACTAAAAAGGATCTTTCCGTATATATACAACTATGTAAAGATATAAATGACGCCTTTGTCACAGGAAATGTGATTGCAGCCTCAATGAGAGGTGCTTCCTCTCGAAATTTCACAAAGGCTTAAACGTAGATATTATAATCAATCAGGATATTCCAGGCAAAATTATCATAATCAATCAGGCAATTCTAGGCAAAATCCCAAAAGAGAAATAAGACCAAGCTCATATCGTGCCCCAGGCCGCTGCCCCAGGTGTAAAAAGGGAAATCATTGGGCCAATAAATGCCATTCAAAATTTGACATCCATGGAAATCCTTTGTTCAGGAATTCAAAAAACGGGGCACGGGGCCCAATACCCCGGGGCCCACAAATGTACGGGGCATTGCAGAAGGAGTATCCTCAAGCATCCACTCAGATGCTTCCCCGACACAATCCCTACTACCCATCCACTCCCTCGCCAGAGGAACAAGAGGAAATGCAGGATTAGACCTCTGTTCCACCGCCCGAATAGTGTTAACACCTGAAATGGGGGTTCAACTGATTCCCACAGGAGTCAGGGGACCTCTTCCCTCAGGGACTGTAGGACTTATTATCGGGCGTAGTCCTAAAAGCTTATTAGGTTTGCAAGTGACCCCAGGAGTAATAAACTCAGACTACAAAGGGGAAATAAAAATAATGCTTAGCTCACCCCAAAGTATAACTTCTGTTAATCAAGGAGATAGAATTGCTCAGTTGCTTCTCCTTCCCAATTTACATAATTCATTTAAAATGGGTATGCCTCAAGAAGGGAACAATAGAGGATTTTGTTCCACTGACTCAAGTCCCATGGCTTGCTGGGTTCGAGACTGTTCAAGGAGGCCTATGTGTAAAATAAAAATCCAAGGAATAGAAATGGAGGGATTAATAGATACTGGAGCTGACTCTTCCATTATTAATTTACGCCAATGGCCCAAGCACTGGCCTCTGCAAAAAGCTTCAACCAGTTTAAGAGGCTTGGGATATAATAACCTCCCAGATAAAAGTGCAGTAATTTTAAAATGGGAGGATGATGAAGGCCATAAAGGAACATTTCAGCCTTATGTTTTACCTAATCTACCGGTTACTTTATGGGGAAGAGATATTTTGCAACAAATGGGAGTACACCTTGCAACCAAGCCTGCAGATGTTAAATGTGAAAACCTACAGGGTAATCTTAACCATAAAAGAACTCATTATCAAAAAAGTACAGAGTAATCTTAACCCTAAAAGTAATCATTGTCATAAAGGAAAAAGATATTTTTTTTTCGGGGCCACTGAGAAAATAATTTTGAAAATACCATGGCTTTCTGATAAGCCAGTGTGGGTCCCTCAGTGGCCCCTATCTAAAGAGAAATTACAAGCGGCCCACCAATTAGTTCAGGAACAATTAGAAGCAGGTCATATAGAACCTTCCACCTCTCCCTGGAATTCCCCCATATTTGTGATCAAGAAAAAGTCAGGAAAATGGCGATTGTTACATGATCTTAGACAAATCAATAAAACCATGCAAGTTATGGGGCCTACTCAACCTGGACTTCCTAGTCCCGTAGCTATTCCAAAAAAAAAAAGTAAAGTAAAATGACAAAAATGAGAAATTGGAGTGAAAAGTTAGTCCAGGACATCCAATATTCAAACAATGGGAAAGAGAAGATAGATGATAAAGGGAAGGAATTATAAGTGAAATAAGTCAAGAAATTTCCAGAAATGAATGTTTTATTTCTAGATCAAAATGCTCCCAACATAGGGTGAAAGCAGATAACAAATCTTCATGATATTTCACAACACTGGGGTTAAAAGAAAATCCTGTCTCCAAAGATCAAACAGGAATCTGAATGTTTTGGCATTCTCAACAGGAACAGTGACTTGGAATCAAGAAGAAAATGGAGCAATGTCTTCAAAAATTTTACTATCTATCAGGGATGTGGCACTATCTGTCATCCTAGCTACTCAGGAGGCTGAGATAGGAGGATTGATTGCTTGAGTGCACGAGTTAGAGATCAGCCTTGGCAACATAGCAAGACTATTTCCAAAAAAGTAAACTGTAATATACTTTTCTATGCATTCTTTCTCAGAAATCTGTTCTCTGTATCCACCTAAATGCAGGAATAAATCAAGAAAGAGGAAAGCATGGGGTATAGAAAGCATATATAACCCCAGGGTGGAAAAGGAAAGCTCATCCTCAGGATCTCCACTGTGCCACAAGGCTTAAATAGAGTTTACCAGTCCAGACAAGAGATGATGTGACTCAAGATGGGCATTCTGAATGCTATTTTCACAACACTTTCCACCATACCTGCTTTTTAGTATAAAGAAACTACTAGAGAATATGCTTCACCAACACAAGAAACTAAATTAAAGAAAGAGACCCAGAATACAGGGAAACATGCCAGGAGAAGGGTTCAGGCAATTTCAGAGCTGAGAGCAAGGGGACACTAGGGCAAGTCCAGGGTGCACCAGCCCAGGGGGAGTTGGAACAGGAGGCCCAGGGGAAGTCTAGGGAAAACCATGCAGTGGCTGGATTTTCCATGAGTGGTCTAGGGGACTGTGTACTGAGACACCATGGGAATACATGGGGAAAAATAGCAACCAACAAGAGGAAAAACACTAACCAAATGAAAAAAAAAAAAATCAAGGCATGTTTTACCTGGGGTGGGGGGTAGGTCATTAAATACAAAGTCTGAGAAACTATTATAAGCAGGAGGAGGAGGATACAAAATGTGTGTTGGATGTGTTATCCTGGGAAGGATCCTGAACAGAAAAAGGACATGAATCAATAGGAAGCAAATCTGAATAAAGTATAGACTTTTGTTTATTAAAATAATAATGTGCTGGGCATGATGGTACACACCTGTAATCCAGTGACTTGGAAGGCTGAGGCAGGGGAACTGCAAATTCAAAGCTAGCCTCAGAAACTTAGCTAGGCCCTAAGCAACTTAGTGAGACCCTGTCTCAAAAAATAAAAAAGGGTTTGGGTATGTGACTCAGTGGATTCAGTGAACCCCTGGATTCAGTCCCTTGTAACTAAATAAATGAATGAAGTATCAATATGGGTTCATCAATTGTAACAAATGTACAAATGTAAGCTGCTAATATGAGAAAAGGTGCAGGGCATAGAAAAGATATATATACTACTTTCACTGTAAACCCAAAACTGCTCTAAAAGCTAATGTTTGCTTTTTAAAAATGGAAGAAAATGATGATGAAATACATTCTAACTTTCAGCTATGAACAATGGTCATATAGGCACACTAATGCAAACATTGAATACTGATTTAACCAAAAATCCTAACTACATTTGAAGGGTGGGGGACATGTGTATAAAAGAAGAGAGATGGCAGAGAAGGAAAACTAAACTCATTTAATGATTAAGAAAATAAAATGTGGAGGTGGATAATGGCAGAAGAAATGACTTAAGAGTAAAAAGACATTTCCTCTGAGAAAAAGGACTGGAGCAAAACTGGGGACATAGAACCATCACATTGCATCTTAGCCTCTATCACAGGTACTTTACTTTTCACATTATGTGCACATATTGAATTAAACAAAAATTAATTATACAAAAATCAGATGACCGAAGTAGAGTTTAAAGTACTTGACAAGTAAAAATCTTCCTAAAATATTGCAACCCCATGAAGCAAATCTCCAAGAAGTAACCCTAAGGATAATACTAAAAGCATAAAGCAGTTGTTGCACATTAAGTATTCTTTTTTTAAAAAAGTTCCAGTACACATAAAAGTTTAGTTACTAATTTCTGAAATTTAATTTGCTCACCTTTGTCTACTTTCTCCTTTTTCTTCTCCTGTTTCATTACCAGAATTCTCTGCTTTTGGCCCATCCCATCGAAATCCTCCAAAATATGCATCACGCCCAAATATCCCTACCTTTCTCTCTGAATGGTCATATTCAATTCTCATCTCATAAATCTCTTCCTCCTTGATGTTCCTCTTAACGTCTAACCAACAAGTCCCTAATACTCCGAATAAATCCACGGGGGGGGAGGGGGGGGGGGGGGGGGGGGGGGGGGGGGGGGGGGGGGGGGGGGGGGGGGGGGGGGGGGGGCTGTTTAATCTGGTGGCTGAAAAAAAATTTTTCTCCTTTGTTTTGCTTCATTGTCAAATTACATGATTATCCAAACTCATTTGTAAAATCAGGTTACTTAACTGAATTTTTTTCTGAACATGTGTCTTTTTTAGGGTGGGGAGGAAGGGTAGGAAGCAATCCTTTGGGCCCTCCTCCCTGATGTCCCTATAAGTGGCTTAATTTCTTACCTTGCCAAAAAATAAAAACTTGCAGGCTTTAACTTCTATAACTTTTTTTTTTATGAGTGGTGCTGGGAGTTGAACTCAGGGTCCCATGCATGACCAATAAACCAGCACTCTATACTGCAAAGCAATCCCCAGCTCTCCTTACAACTTTTTTCATCGACAAATAGGCATGTTTTCCCTTTCCTCCTCATGTAGATTGCAGGAGCCCTGTTTGGGGATTGGCTTGAATTGCAGTTGACTATGAGCCGTGGAGATTTGGCCATTGTCGCCCTCCCGTAGTCTCACGGGATTTGTTGCGGGATCTCGAGTGACTTGGCCGAAATTGCTGATCGGGTCAGCGCCATTTTAGGTGTGTTTTTGGCGTGTGTTAGTCGTTGTTAGAACCAGAGAGAAAAGTTATCAGAATAAAAAGCTGTTTGTCTCCAGTTTGCTTCTGAAGTTCTTCCCGCGGCTCCGTTGCTCCAAGCGCTTCAGGCGGCAACAGGTGGCGGCCCGTACGGGGAACTTCGGAGCGGACAGGTAAGAACTGAAAGGTCTCTAAAGATGGGTTCGAATATAACTGAATCCCAAGTGATAGAGGCTATGCAAAGACTCCTTGATATACCTGACTCTGTTCTCAGTGAGGAGTATATAGACAAAAGTGAAAGTGATCAAAAAAGTGTAGATTCCACTGGGCCAACTGAGACCAGTAAAGAGAGTATTAGAAGAGACCCAAAAATGACAAAAATCCAAGCTATTAAAGCTATTCGGGAGTTATTGGCGAAAGCTGAAGGATACTTGCTCTCACTGGAACCTGGGCCTCAGGATATTGCTGTCAGTGAAATTAGCAGTGGTGAGGAATCTAGTAAAAGTGATCCTGAGAAAATGAGGAAAAAGAAATTAAAAAAGACCGAGAAAAAGGTCCGTCAGGCAGAGGAGTCACTTGTGTCCTCTACTCCCCCATGGGTGGAATCCATTACAGAAAATATGAAGGGTATTACTAGGCATTTGCATACCCTAGAAAACAGAAATAAAAAGTCTTTCTGATCGCTTATGCGCTCTCGAGGACAACTCACAGATACATTGGAACCGCCAGCATTTGAAAAGAAAAATGGACAGAGTGTCCATCAGTCAGTAGATTTCAAAACAATAAAAAATCTCAAAGAGGCAGTAATGACTTATGGGCCCCAAGCTCCTTTCACGTTGAGTATGCTGGAGTCCCTTAACACCTTTAGCTTAACCCCCTCAGACTGGAAAAGTCTATGTAAAGCAACATTAAGCGGGGGGCAATTCTTGGTTTGGCGATCGCAATTCCAAGAACTTTGTATAGAAACGGCTAAAAGAAACGCGGCTGCAGGGTTTGAAAACTATAATATAGACATGCTCACAGGAGAAGGGCAATTCGCAGACTTACAGGCTCAAACAGATTATGACCCAGATATATATATGCTCAGATAAATGCAGCTGCCTTAGAGGCATGGAAAACTGTACAAGGACCTGGGGATCTACAAGGTAGCTTGTCAAAAGTGATTCAAGGACCTAATGAGCCGTATGCCGACTTTGCTGATCGACTTTTGAGAACTGCAGGTAGTGTGTTTGCAGATGTTGACCAAGCTATGCCATTAGTTGTTCAATTAGCTTATGAAAATGCAAATAAATGGTGCCAAGCAGCCATCAGGCCATGGAGAACTAAAAAGGATCTTTCCGTATATATACAACTATGTAAAGATATAAATGACGCCTTTGTCACAGGAAATGTGATTGCAGCCTCAATGAGAGGTGCTTCCTCTCGAAATTTCACAAAGGCTAAACGTAGATATTATAATCAATCAGGATATTCCAGGCAAAATTATCATAATCAATCAGGCAATTCTAGGCAAAATCCCAAAAGAGAAATAAGACCAAGCTCATACCGTGCCCCAGGCCGCTGCCCCAGGTGTAAAAAAGGGAAATCATTGGGCCAATAAATGCCATTCAAAATTTGACATCCATGGAAATCCTTTGTTCAGGAATTCAAAAAACGGGGCACGGGGCCCAATACCCCGGGGCCCACAAATGTACGGGCATTGCAGAAGGAGTATCCTCAAGCATCCACTCAGATGCTTCCCCGACACAATCCCTACTACCCATCCACTCCCTCGCCAGAGGAACAAGAGGAAATGCAGGATTAGACCTCTGTTCCACCGCCCGAATAGTGTTAACACCTGAAATGGGGGTTCAACTGATTCCCACAGGAGTCAGGGACCTCTTCCCTCAGGGACTGTAGGACTTATTATCGGGCGTAGTCCTAAAAGCTATATTAGGTTTGCAAGTGACCCCAGGTGTAATAAACTCAGACTACAAAGGGGAAATAAAAATAATGCTTAGCTCACCCCAAAGTATAACTTCTGTTAATCAAGGAGATAGAATTGCTCAGTTGCTTCTCCTTCCCAATTTACATAATTCATTTAAAATGGGTATGCCTCAAGAAGGGAACAATAGAGGATTTTGTTCCACTGACTCAAGTCCCATGGCTTGCTGGGTTCGAGACTGTTCAAGGAGGCCTATGTGTAAAATAAAAATCCAAGGAATAGAAATGGAGGGATTAATAGATACTGGAGCTGACTCTTCCATTATTAATTTACGCCAATGGCCCAAGCACTGGCCTCTGCAAAAAGCTTCAACCAGTTTAAGAGGCTTGGGATATAATAACCTCCCAGATAAAAGTGCAGTAATTTTAAAATGGGAGGATGATGAAGGCCATAAAGGAACATTTCAGCCTTATGTTTTACCTAATCTACCGGTTACTTTATGGGGAAGAGATATTTTGCAACAAATGGGAGTACACCTTGCAACCAAGCCTGCAGATGTTAAATGTGAAAACCTACAGGGTAATCTTAACCATAAAAGAACTCATTATCAAAAAGTACAGAGTAATCTTAACCCTAAAAGTAATCATTGTCATAAAGGAAAAAGATATTTTTTTTCGGGGCCACTGAGAAAATAATTTTGAAAATACCATGGCTTTCTGATAAGCCAGTGTGGGTCCCTCAGTGGCCCCTATCTAAAGAGAAATTACAAGCGGCCCACCAATTAGTTCAGGAACAATTAGAAGCAGGTCATATAGAACCTTCCACCTCTCCCTGGAATTCCCCCATATTTGTGATCAAGAAAAAGTCAGGAAAATGGCGATTGTTACATGATCTTAGACAAATCAATAAAACCATGCAAGTTATGGGCCTACTCAACCTGGACTTCCTAGTCCCGTAGCTATTCCAAAAAATTTCCATCTTATTACTCTTGATATAAAGGATTGCTTCTTTTCTATTCCCCTACATCCTCTGGATGCCCCCAGGTTTGCTTTTTCCGTTCCTTCTATGAACAATAATGGCCCTGATCAGAGATATCAATGGAAGGTTTTACCACAGGGAATGGCTAATAGCCCCACCATATGCCAAATATATGTGGACAAGGCTATCCAACCCATTAAAAATAAATATCCAAACCTCATGTGTCTACATTACATGGATGATATTTTATTGGCCCACCCTAATCAAAAAATCTTATTTAATATATTCAGTGATGTGGTAGAAAATTTAAAAAAATATGGATTATATATAGCAGAAGAAAAAGTTCAAACCAGATCTCCCATATTATATTTAGGATTTAAAATCATGGATACTTTTGTTAGACCCCAAAAAAATTTAATAAATAAAGAACATTTGACCACCCTCAATGATTTCCAAAAACTACTGGGAGACATTAATTGGCTTCGCCCTACACTAAATCTCACTACTGGCCAACTAAAACCTTTATTTGACATCCTTCGTGGAGATCCTGATCCATCTTCACCACGAACATTGACTCCTGATGCTAGGAAAGCTTTAAAGTTAGTAGAAAAAGCCATCGAAGGAGCTCATTGTGATAGATTTGATTTAACTCAACCGCTGATGTTGATTATTATTTCTTCACAATATACACCCACAGGAGTATTTTGGCAACAAGGGCCTTTATTATGGATACATTTGCCCGTCTCTCCTAAAAGTATAATTGAATCTTATACCTCCATGGTGGCTAAACTTATTCTTCAAGGACTTAAGACTTCTACTAAAATATTTGGCATTCACCCTGCTACTATTATTACTCCCCTATTCATCATCACAGATTGAATACTTATGCTTCAATGATAATGATTGGGCTATAGCTAAATGCTCTACTTCTGCAAATTTTGATAATCATCTTCCTAAGTCCCCTATATTATCTTTTTGTATTAATCATCCTATTATATTTCCACAGGTAATAAAAAATCAACCTATTCCTAAGGCATTTAATGTATTTACAGATGGGTCCTCAAATGGTACTGCTACAGTAGTCACTAAAAAAGAAAATATGACTTACATAACTGCACACAAATCAGCTCAACTAGTGGAACTGGAAGCTGTGGTAAGAGCTCTGGAAAATTTTAGGGACCAGCCCGTAAACATTTTTTCAGATAGCCACTATATTGTACAAGCCGTCCCAAAATTAGAGTTAGCAGGACCAATAGCACCTCATACTCCAGCCTTTAAATTGTTTTATCAAATACAAAAACTTTTGTGGGCAAGAAAAGAACCTCTATTCGTAGGCCATATTAGAGCACATACTAATTTGCCTGGTCCCCTCCATGAAGGTAATCAAAAGGCTGATGAACTTACAAAAACAGTATTTATACTTTCAGCGCTACAACAAGCTACTTTATTTCATTCCCAGTTTCATGTCAACAGCACCACCTTGCAACGTAGGTTTAAAATCACAAAGGAGCAAGCCAGAACAATTGTAAAAGATTGTAAATCTTGTATGACACATTTGCCCAATCCTCATTTCGGAGTTAACCCTAGAGGATTAATGCCCAATCATTTGTGGCAGATGGATGTTACTCATGAGCCAAGTTTTGGAAAATTGCGATTTATTCATGTGACCATAGATACATGCTCAGGCATGATTTTTGCTTCCTTACATTCTGGAGAAAAAGTTAAAGATGTTACATCTCATTGTTTGCAAGCTTTGCTGCATTGGGCATCCCCAAAATGCTTAAAACAGATAATGGCCCCGCATATACGTCCTCATCTTTCAAACAGTTTTGCGCAAAATTCAATATATCCCATAAAACAGGCATCCCATACAATCCTCAGGGTCAGGGCATTATTGAAAGAGCAAACCGAACACTGAAAATTATGTTATTAAAACAAAAAGAAGGAAATTGGAAAAGTCCTAAGGACAGATTGGCAGTTGCCCTGTTTACCTTAAATTTTTAACTTTAGACTCTAATGGTTATTCTGCTGGAGACAGACATTGGAATCCACACCAACAACATAAACCTTTGGTTTACTGGAAGGATGTTCTTTCAGGTACATGGAAGGGTCCAGATCCAGTATTAATTTGGGGAAGAGGATCTGTTTGTGTTTTTCCAAAAGACGAATCCTCTCCAATATGGATACCATCTAGATTAATAAAACAGGTACCACATCAAAATGATCAAGATGAAGTTATTGAAGAATCAAGATTAATAAAAAAGGTACAAAATCAAGAGGACCAAGATGAAGGTACAGAATGATTCCCTCAAAAGAGTCCTTCAAAATATTTCACAACTTAAGTGTCATTCCTCCCGGCCGGGACAAGGAGATCTCTCTTTAGTGTGCACACAATTGTATTTTTTTTTCTTTTATACATGTCTTTATGTCTGTACATTTGTCTACATTTCATGTTAATGTGACGTCACAAATATATGTTTGTATGTTTGTTCGTCTGTCCAGTGTGACGTCACAAAGAACAAAGCGCTTATGAAAAAGAAAATATATATATATATATATATATGGATCCAAATAACTTTAATTCATTTTAGGTTAAGAGTATTCAATTTAGGTAAATAATTTTATAAATGAAGGTACTTTCAATTTTGATTTATAGGTGTCCCTGGGACTTCTCTTTAGCAAACAATATGACTAGTGCTATATAACCTGATATTTTGGTGTTTTGACTTAAGATTGTTTATTTGTTATTAACTTCATTTGTTTAATAGCTCATTAATTTCAATTATCTCAACAGGTAAAAAATTGCTCTGTATACAGAGACTCAAGGGTTCCAGCTAACAAATTATTTCTCTCAAGTGCCTTTACCTTTTCTTTAATCTATCTTTAATGCAGTAATTACCCTCAGTCTTTCTTTGTTTTTTGTTCTAAATATGACATTTTTTCCAACTTATGTTTGTAGAAGCTCAACCAGCGATGTATGTGAACAAAAATCAACTTTAATTTTCTAATCTAATTATTCTATTTTGTAGTTTGACAACTCGCCTCTTGACTGCAGGAGCCCTGTTTGGGGATTGGCTTGAATTGCAGTTGACTATGAGCCGTGGAGATTTGGGCATTGTCTCCTCCCGTAGTCTCACGAGACTTGTTGCGGGATCTCGAGTGACTTGGCCGAAATTGCTGATCGGGTCAGCGCCATTTTAGTGTTTGTGTTTGGCGTGTGTTAGTTGTTGTTAGAACCAGAGAGAAAAGTTATCAGAATAAAAAGCTGTTTGTCTCCAGTTTGCTTCTGAAGTTCTTCCCGCGGCTCCGTTGCTCCAAGCGCTTCAGGCGGCAACAGGTGGCGGCCCGTACGGGGAACTTCGGAGCGGACAGGTAATAACTGAAAGGTCTCTAAAGATGGGTTCGAATATAACTGAATCCCAAGTGATAGAGGCTATGCAAAGACTCCTTGATATACCTGACTCTGTTCTCAGTGAGGAGTATATAGACAAAAGTGAAAGTGATCAAAAAAGTGTAGATTCCACTGGGCCAACTGAGACCAGCAAAGAGAGTATTAGAAGAGACCCAAAAATGACAAAAATCCAAGCTATTAAAGCTATTCAGGAGTTATTGGCGAAAGCTGAAGGATACTTGCTCTCACTGGAACCTGGGCCTCAGGATATTGCTGTCAGTGAAATTAGCAGTGGTGAGGAATCTAGTAAAAGTGATCCTGAGAAAATGAGGAAAAAGAAATTAAAAAAGACCGAGAAAAAGGTCCGTCAGGCAGAGGAGTCACTTGTGTCCTCTACTCCCCCATGGGTGGAATCCATTACAGAAAATATGAAGGGTATTACTAGGCATTTGCATACCCTAGAAACAGAAATAAAAAGTCTTTCTGATCGCTTATGCGCTCTCGAGGACAACTCACAGATACATTGGGAACCGCCAGCATTTGAAAAGAAAAATGGACAGAGTGTCCATCAGTCAGTAGATTTCAAAACAATAAAAAAATCTCAAAGAGGCAGTAATGACTTATGGGCCCCAAGCTCCTTTCACGTTGAGTATGCTGGAGTCCCTTAACACCTTTAGCTTAACCCCCTCAGACTGGAAAAGTCTATGTAAAGCAACATTAAGCGGGGGGCAATTCTTGGTTTGGCGATCGCAATTCCAAGAACTTTGTATAGAAACGGCTAAAAGAAACGCGGCTGCAGGGTTTGAAAACTATAATATAGACATGCTCACAGGAGAAGGGCAATTCGCAGACTTACAGGCTCAAACAGATTATGACCCAGATATATATGCTCAGATAAATGCAGCTGCCTTAGAGGCATGGAAAACTGTACAAGGACCTGGGGATCTACAAGGTAGCTTGTCAAAAGTGATTCAAGGACCTAATGAGCCGTATGCCGACTTTGCTGATCGACTTTTGAGAACTGCAGGTAGTGTGTTTGCAGATGTTGACCAAGCTATGCCATTAGTTGTTCAATTAGCTTATGAAAATGCAAATAAATGGTGCCAAGCAGCCATCAGGCCATGGAGAACTAAAAAGGATCTTTCCGTATATATACAACTATGTAAAGATATAAATGACGCCTTTGTCACAGGAAATGTGATTGCAGCCTCAATGAGAGGTGCTTCCTCTCGAAATTTCACAAAGGCTTAAACGTAGATATTATAATCAATCAGGATATTCCAGGCAAAATTATCATAATCAATCAGGCAATTCTAGGCAAAATCCAAAAGAGAAATAAGACCAAGCTCATATCGTGCCCCAGGCCGCTGCCCCAGGTGTAAAAAGGGAAATCATTGGGCCAATAAATGCCATTCAAAATTTGACATCCATGGAAATCCTTTGTTCAGGAATTCAAAAAACGGGGCACGGGGCCCAATACCCCGGGGCCCACAAATGTACGGGGCATTGCAGAAGGAGTATCCTCAAGCATCCACTCAGATGCTTCCCCGACACAATCCCTACTACCCATCCACTCCCTCGCCAGAGGAACAAGAGGAAATGCAGGATTAGACCTCTGTTCCACCGCCCGAATAGTGTTAACACCTGAAATGGGGGTTCAACTGATTCCCACAGGAGTCAGGGGACCTCTTCCCTCAGGGACTGTAGGACTTATTATCGGGCGTAGTCCTAAAAGCTTATTAGGTTTGCAAGTGACCCCAGGAGTAATAAACTCAGACTACAAAGGGGAAATAAAAATAATGCTTAGCTCACCCCAAAGTATAACTTCTGTTAATCAAGGAGATAGAATTGCTCAGTTGCTTCTCCTTCCCAATTTACATAATTCATTTAAAATGGGTATGCCTCAAGAAGGGAACAATAGAGGATTTTGTTCCACTGACTCAAGTCCCATGGCTTGCTGGGTTCGAGACTGTTCAAGGAGGCCTATGTGTAAAATAAAAATCCAAGGAATAGAAATGGAGGGATTAATAGATACTGGAGCTGACTCTTCCATTATTAATTTACGCCAATGGCCCAAGCACTGGCCTCTGCAAAAAGCTTCAACCAGTTTAAGAGGCTTGGGATATAATAACCTCCCAGATAAAAGTGCAGTAATTTTAAAATGGGAGGATGATGAAGGCCATAAAGGAACATTTCAGCCTTATGTTTTACCTAATCTACCGGTTACTTTATGGGGAAGAGATATTTTGCAACAAATGGGAGTACACCTTGCAACCAAGCCTGCAGATGTTAAATGTGAAAACCTACAGGGTAATCTTAACCATAAAAGAACTCATTATCAAAAAAGTACAGAGTAATCTTAACCCTAAAAGTAATCATTGTCATAAAGGAAAAAGATATTTTTTTTCGGGGCCACTGAGAAAATAATTTTGAAAATACCATGGCTTTCTGATAAGCCAGTGTGGGTCCCTCAGTGGCCCCTATCTAAAGAGAAATTACAAGCGGCCCACCAATTAGTTCAGGAACAATTAGAAGCAGGTCATATAGAACCTTCCACCTCTCCCTGGAATTCCCCCATATTTGTGATCAAGAAAAAGTCAGGAAAATGGCGATTGTTACATGATCTTAGACAAATCAATAAAACCATGCAAGTTATGGGGCCTACTCAACCTGGACTTCCTAGTCCCGTAGCTATTCCAAAAAATTTCCATCTTATTACTCTTGATATAAAGGATTGCTTCTTTTCTATTCCCCTACATCCTCTGGATGCCCCCAGGTTTGCTTTTTCCATTCCTTCTATGAACAATAATGGCCCTGATCAGAGATATCAATGGAAGGTTTTACCACAGGGAATGGCTAATAGCCCCACCATATGCCAAATATATGTGGACAAGGCTATCCAACCCATTAAAAATAAATATCCAAACCTCATGTGTCTACATTACATGGATGATATTTTATTGGCCCACCCTAATCAAAAAAAATCTTATTTAATATATTCAGTGATGTGGTAGAAAATTTAAAAAAATATGGATTATATATAGCAGAAGAAAAAGTTCAAACCAGATATCCCATATTATATTTAGGATTTAAAATCATGGATACTTTTGTTAGACCCCAAAAAATTTTAATAAATAAAGAACATTTGACCACCCTCAATGATTTCCAAAAACTACTGGGAGACATTAATTGGCTTCGCCCTACACTAAATCTCACTACTGGCCAACTAAAACCTTTATTTGACATCCTTCGTGGAGATCCTGATCCATCTTCACCACGAACATTGACTCCTGATGCTAGGAAAGCTTTAAAGTTAGTAGAAAAAGCCATCGAAGGAGCTCATTGTGATAGATTTGATTTAACTCAACCGCTGATGTTGATTATTATTTCTTCACAATATACACCCACAGGAGTATTTTGGCAACAAGGGCCTTTATTATGGATACATTTGCCCGTCTCTCCTAAAAGTATAATTGAATCTTATACCTCCATGGTGGCTAAACTTATTCTTCAAGGACTTAAGACTTCTACTAAAATATTTGGCATTCACCCTGCTACTATTATTACTCCCTATTCATCATCACAGATTGAATACTTATGCTTCAATGATAATGATTGGGCTATAGCTAAATGCTCTACTTCTGCAAATTTTGATAATCATCTTCCTAAGTCCCCTATATTATCTTTTTGTATTAATCATCCTATTATATTTCCAAAGGTAATAAAAAATCAACCTATTCCTAAGGCATTTAATGTATTTACAGATGGGTCCTCAAATGGTACTGCTACAGTAGTCACTAAAAAAGAAAATATGACTTACATAACTGCACACAAATCAGCTCAACTAGTGGAACTGGAAGCTGTGGTAAGAGCTCTGGAAAATTTTAGGGACCAGCCCGTAAACATTTTTTCAGATAGCCACTATATTGTACAAGCCGTCCCAAAATTAGAGTTAGCAGGACCAATAGCACCTCATACTCCAGCCTTTAAATTGTTTTATCAAATACAAAAACTTTTGTGGGCAAGAAAAGAACCTCTATTCGTAGGCCATATTAGAGCACATACTAATTTGCCTGGTCCCCTCCATGAAGGTAATCAAAAGGCTGATGAACTTACAAAAACAGTATTTATACTTTCAGCGCTACAACAAGCTACTTTATTTCACTCCCAGTTTCATGTCAACAGCACCACCTTGCAACGTAGGTTTAAAATCACAAAGGAGCAAGCCAGAACAATTGTAAAAGATTGTAAATCTTGTATGACACATTTGCCCAATCCTCATTTCGGAGTTAACCCTAGAGGATTAATGCCCAATCATTTGTGGCAGATGGATGTTACTCATGAGCCAAGTTTTGGAAAATTGCGATTTATTCATGTGACCATAGATACATGTTCAGGCATGATTTTTGCTTCCTTACATTCTGGAGAAAAAGTTAAAGATGTTACATCTCATTGTTTGCAAGCTTTTGCTGCATTGGGCATCCCCAAAATGCTTAAAACAGATAATGGCCCCGCATATACGTCCTCATCTTTCAAGCAGTTTTGCGCAAAATTCAATATATCCCATAAAACAGGCATCCCATACAATCCTCAGGGTCAGGGCATTATTGAAAGAGCAAACCGAACACTGAAAATTATGTTATTAAAACAAAAAGAAGGAAATTGGAAAAGTCCTAAGGACAGATTGGCAGTTGCCCTGTTTACCTTAAATTTTTAACTTTAGACTCTAATGGTTATTCTGCTGGAGACAGACATTGGAATCCACACCAACAACATAAACCTTTGGTTTACTGGAAGGATGTTCTTTCAGGTACATGGAAGGGTCCAGATCCAGTATTAATTTGGGAAGAGGATCTGTTTGTGTTTTTCCAAAAGACGAATCCTCTCCAATATGGATACCATCTAGATTAATAAAACAGGTACCACATCAAAATGATCAAGATGAAGTTATTGAAGAATCAAGATTAATAAAAAAGGTACAAAATCAAGAGGACCAAGATGAAGGTACAGAATGATTCCCTCAAAAGAGTCCTTCAAAATATTTCACAACTTAAGTGTCATTTCTCCCGTCCGGGACAAGGAGATCTCTCTTTAGTGTGCACACAATTGTATTTTTTTTTTCTTTTTATACATGTCTTTATGTCTGTACATTTGTCTACATTTCATGTTAATGTGACGTCACAAATATATGTTTGTATGCTTGTTCATCTGTCCAGTGTGACGTCACAAAGAACAAAGCGCTTATGAAAAAGAAAATATATATATATATATGGATCCAAATAACTTTAATTCATTTTAGGTTAAGAGTATTCAATTTAGGTAAATAATTTTATAAATGAAGGTACTTTCAATTTTGATTTATAGGTGTCCCTGGGACTTCTCTTTAGCAAACAATATGACTAGTGCTATATAACCTGATATTTTGGTGTTTTGACATAAGATTGTTTATTTGTTATTAACTTCATTTGTTTAATAGCTCATTAATTTCAATTATCTCAACAGGTAAAAGATTGCTCTGTATACAGAGACTCAAGGGTTCCAGCTAACAAATTATTTCTCTAAAGTGCCTTTACCTTTTCTTTAATCTATCTTTAATGCAGTAATTACCCTCAGTCTTTCTTTGTTTTGTTCTAAATATGATATTTTTCCAACTTATGTTTGTAGAAGCTCAACCAGCGATGTGTGTGAACAAAAATCAACTTTAATTTTCTAATCTAATTATTCTATTTTGTAGTTTGACAACTCGCCTCTTGACTCAGTGCTGCAATAGCACTGCCTTTCCTTTAATAATTGATGCTTGAGTTTCTAGGTAGCGGGCCCTGAAGATTTGCCGGTGGCATTGTCTAAACATAAAAAAGACGTCTGCTGCTACAGCTGCAGGGATCGCGGCCGCCGCAAGCATTCCTGCTGCTCAAACATCAAACAACCTCACCAACAGTGTGGCCTCTGCTCTACATGCATGGGGCCTCCTACATCAACATGTTACAACAAATGGACATTTTGATCTTTCATTGTTTGGGACTTTACGGGACAATGCCTTGCGGGTATTTGTCTAGTGAATTCAGTGTGTTACTTGATGGAACTTAGGGCAGCTGATTTGTTTAAACAATTTGATATGCTATGCAATTTGGCTCATCACCAAAAGGCTTGTCGCCTTAAAGCCGCAACATCTCCTCACAATTGGACGGCTGTTAGTCATCATATATAGTCGATCCTAAAGGGCTCCATTGGATGGCTGGTTAGCCAATGACGGGTAAGATCCCCAGAGGGGGACAACCTAAGACAGGCACAGTCGCACGGGACAGTCTCATGTGGCCGACATATCAACCTAAGACAGGAGTCAAGGGCACAGCCTTGATTATCCGATGACGGGTAAGAATGTTGGTTGCACATAGACGTCCTAGAGCATTACCTCTTTTAAAACAAAAAGGGGGAAATGCAGGAGCCCTGTTTGGGGATTGGCTTGAATTGCAGTTGACTATGAGCCGTGGAGATTTGGGCATTGTCTCCTCCCGTAGTCTCACGAGACTTGTTGCGGGATCTCGAGTGACTTGGCCGAAATTGCTGATCGGGTCAGCGCCATTTTAGTGTTTGTGTTTGGCGTGTGTTAGTTGTTGTTAGAACCAGAGAGAAAAGTTATCAGAATAAAAAGCTGTTTGTCTCCAGTTTGCTTCTGAAGTTCTTCCCGCGGCTCCGTTGCTCCAAGCGCTTCAGGCGACTACAAGTAAGCCCATTTTCATCCTAATCAAGCATAAACCCATTGTTTTGAAGAAGTCCTCAAGATTGGTAAATAATCAAAATGCAGGTGTGCTTTGTTCAGACTATTTTAAGTGCTCAATAAACGATTGGATGTATAATTGCTAGTATTTATTAAGTACTTGCTATTGCTTAGAAATCTGTATCAGGTAAGAAGCACTTTCCATTTTACAGGTAAGGAAACTAAGTTTTAGAGAAAAATAATTTGCTTAAAGTCAATATTGTAGGTTCTTGATCCAGGATTCAACAGGGTAGCCCTATTACTTGTCTTGGCTGTAAACATACTTAGTTCTACAAGAAATAAGGGCCTAGTCAATCCTCAAGAAATATACTGATTAGTAGCCGGGCGCGGTGGCGCATGCCTGTAATCCCAGCACTTTGGGAGGCTGAGGCAGGAGGATCGAGAGTTCAAAGCCAGCCTCAGCAATGGTGAGGCACTTAGCAACTTAGTGAGACCCTGTCTCTAAATAAAATACAAAAAAAGGGCTGGGGATGTGACCCAGTGGTCGAGTGCCCCTGAGTTCAATCCCCGGTACCACAAAAATAAAATAAAATGAAATATACTGACTAGTCAAGGCAGTTAGGCCACACAACTAAAATGCAAGATAGATTACAATCTAAAAGAAACTTAAGTGTTATTACAGTCCTATTTAAAGATCAAGCTGGGGGACTTAAAAACAAATATTTGAGATGTGGACTTGAAATTTGGTCTTAAAGTTTAAAGGATGGGTAAAATGTATTACTTTAAAAGGCAGAACTAACATTACTAATGATAAATCCACTAAAAATAGTAAATCAGGAATGGATAGAACTTGTTCACAAGACAGTGGCTTCATTTGACTAACTACCTTGCTTGTTTCCAAAGACAGGAAAAGTAACCTGAAACCAGATTTTGAAGCATCTGGACTCTATCTGTAGTATATTTTTTTGTGTGTACCTGCACATGCATAGGGTACTGGGGGTTGAACCCAGGGTCCTCTATAACTTGAGCTACACTCTAGCCCCTTTTCATTCTTAGTTTTGAGACAGGGTCTTGCAAAGTTGCCAGGCTGGACTCAAATGTGTGATCCTCCTGCTTCAGTCTCCAAGGTTTGGGATTATAGGCATGCACCACTGCACCTACTTTACAGGAAGTCTATTTGATTTCTGAGCAATTTAGCAGTAGGGTAGTAGGACTGGCAGAGAAGAGACTATAAAGAATAGTATTGCATAGGAGATTTAAGCTAATTCTGGTAAACAGTCACAAGATCTTTATGCAGGGAGAGAAAGGAAGATATTTCAGAAATAGAATCAACTCACATTGGTCTTGGTAAAATGTGTCACACTTCAACAACGTAACTCTGAATATGTAAGCATTTGGCCCTATGTCTCAGTTTCAAGAGAATGGGAAACATTTTTAACTGAAATTTAGAAGCTGAAAGTCTACTGTCATATATGCACACATACATATGTATACCCATGTATGTTGATGTTATGTAATGAGAACATTTGAAATAAAGATCTAGAAAATAAAATTTGGGTTAAAATCAAGATAACTTGAGGCTTGACTATGGAAACAAGAAGGTAATTTATTGTTTAGTTTTGCTAAATGTTATCTGAATTTAGTTTAAGTTACAGATATATAAATTTAAAATAGAACTTTCCCCCTCAAAGTGCTGCATTTGAACAGTTTATCCCATTAACTAGTCAATAAAAAAATGTTTTTCTGTGTTAACAAGTGGGTAGCTTCACCTTGATAAATTTTTACAAAGTTTCCATTTCACCCAGTTAAGAAAAATATTAAAAGCACTCAATCTCCAGAGAATGTTTTAAAAGTAGATGACAGGAAGAGAAAGATGAACACTTATTAAATTTGTTCATGTGCATTAAAAAATTAGACAGGGCTGGGATTGTGGCTCAGCAGTAGAGCGCTCACCTAGCACGTGCGCAGCCCGGGCTCGATCCTCAGCACCACGTAAAAATAAATGCATTGTGTACAACTAAAGCAAATAAATAAATATTAAAAATAAAATAAAATAAAAAATTAGACAGCAAGTCACAACTTCTGTGTTTTCTACAATCTTTTCTTTGCAAGTTCTGAAGCAACAGTTTGAAGAAATAGGTTCTTTGTGTCCTAAAGGACTTTCTAGAATTCTATGTTAGAATAGGTATCTTGAAAAGCTTATCGTACATCAAGGAAGCATGTTCACAGGTGGTAATTGAAGAGAAAAAATAATTTGAATAATGATTTAAGACCTGGATCTGCTTGTTAAATCTGTCTTAAATAAGGAAACTGAACTAGACTGTATAAGAGTTCCCCATCCAGCAATACAGTGCTATAATTTATTCTTAGTAGATAACCCAATATACATTTCTTGCCAATAACTATGCTACAAAGTCTTAAACCTAACTTATACCTGACTTGAAACACCCTGGAATCCTTTACTCAGGATTGAGGATGGAAATAAACCAGTTGTTGGACTTACTCTCCTGTCTATTTTTACAGGCATTGTCTTAACTTACTTTGTCCAATATTGTAACAGCCATGTGATAGCAGATCACTAAATGGGGCTAGATTGGAGATGTGATAAAAGTGTGAAATACACAAGAGATATTGAAGTCATTACAAAAGACAATATAAAATATCTCAATGACATTTAATACACTGCATTACTTGTTAAAATAATATTTTGGAGTTGCTGGGTTAAATATTAAAATAGTTCCTTTTAAAATAATTTCTCTATAAAAAAGTAATTGTATGCAACTCACATTATATTTGTTTATCTAAATTCTAAGGACCACATCCACAGATTACCATGACCTTCCTTCATGACTCTGATCACAAAGGTAAGTTAATTAATAATTACATATTTTCTGTATTTCCCTTTTCTTGCTATTTCCATGTTCAGGCAATTACCTACCTTATCACTTAAAACCATATCATTCAGTGTAAGGGTTAGGAATAATTTTATTCTGAATTTTGGGCAAGGGAAAGGATTCTACTCAGTATTTTTAAAAATATTGTGAAGATGGTCACACAGATACCATATAGATGAGACTATGATATGAAATATCTTCAAAGTTCTTAAGCCAATGATTGGATTTTCCTTTCAAGAGTATCATTGCCCTTAACAGTGACCCTCTTCCTTTGAAACAGGGCAACCTTGCTCAGCCTGTCTGTAGTTACTGTTACCAAGTATCTGCTATCTCTCCCATTAATCACATGACTGCTTGCACAAGCAACCAAATCAAAAACAAAACAACCCCCCCCAAAAAAACAAAAACAAAAACAAAAAAAACCTCTGAAGTCTCCATTTAGCTTACTCACATTTCATTTTTAAATCAGAAATACGAAAGTTTTCATAATTCCCTTAGATATTAAGTTTAAAAAGTTTTTAAAGGAATATAAATTTCCTTCTCATCTGACTTCCTTCCTTTTAAGAAAGCTGATTAGAGACAAGACTTCCTTATTATACATGTAAAATAGTATGAAACACTTCATACAAAGAACTTGTGAAACTGTAAGATCCTGGGAATAAAAAAAGTTTAAGGAGTAGCAACAATGAAACAGGTATTTTGATTAATATAAATATGTATAAAATAAGCTGAACAGTTGAAAATAATTCACTAAAAAATGAAATCAAAACATACTCTTTAAATGTTAGAAATTATATTTTCACATACATTTTGTTCTGGTCTTTATTGATAGAAAGTGGTCTTTGATTAGAATTTTGTTTCTAATAGAATGTTTATATTGAAGTGTGGTATATTATATTTTTGGTGGTGCTGAGGAACTACTCTGCCACTGAACTACCTCCCCAGGTTGGATTTTTTTTTTTTTTTTTTTTTTTTCCAATACGGGGGATGGAACCCAGGGCCTTGTGCATGCAATTGTTTTTTGATATTTTAAACAGAATATTTAGAGTAGAAAGGCACTTGAAGGAACCAAGAATTTTAAATTGATATAAGCCCCAAAGACATATTATTAAGTGACAGAAGCAAACAAAACAGGTTCAGTTTGTTATACTATGCTGCTAAAGTCCTTCTTTAAACTTTCCATCTGACGAAGGGGCACTTTACCATGAATTACATTCCAGCCTTTATTTTTTTAACTTTGAGATAGGGTCTCAGTAAGTTGCCCAGGTTGGCCTAGAACTTGGAATCCTTCTGCCTGAACTTCCCAGACTGGGACTACAGGCATACACTTCTTCATCTAGCCCCCCACCCCCACCCCAAAGAAATATTTCAAACCTATATATTTATCTGGAATGAAAGCATTTTAGCAATATGAACAGGAAGCATGAAGACTGATGGGTGAAGTGCTAAAATAATTAAATCATGTTAAAATAATGGTAGATATCAATAAGAACCTCATATAATTTACTTGAAATTTCTGACACACTCTTTAATTACTGTTGGTCAGAGGAATAAAGTCTTGGTCTGTTACCTTCTTCAGACCCAGCTTTAACCAAGACTAAAACTAGCAGTATTTATTTGGAGATATTAAGTATTCTAATTAACGTGCCACAGCTGAATGATAATTTTTGGCTTAAATAACTAAGTGATTTGACATGCATAAAATATATCTTTGGAAGTAACATAACCATGGATATAATACTAGAGATATAATTCTATGGATATAATTCCAGTGAAACTCTGTTCCTCAAAAGCCATTTTCTGCTCAATATCAATGAGGCAATAAGATAGTATCTGATATGTACTACTATGAATTACTCAAAAACATTTGTTTCCAGTAGAAGCAACAATAGAAAATTATACTGTTTCTGCTTCCATTTATTATAAGAGCAAACATTGTTTTGCATCTTCTTGGATTTTTTTTTCATGTTACATTCACCAAGCCTTTATTATTAACTATATGTCAGGTATTCTCTTGGTTCTAAGAGTATAAATGTAAATAATAACTAGAGCTCTCTAACATTTCAAGTAAAACACACACTGAGGACACTGTGATTCATTAATTGTATCCTGTAAACTACTTGAAGAAATTAAGTCACACATATCTTATTCCTGTGAAAGAGAGATGTGGTCAGTGAATTTAAGAAAAGGAATGTTCTTTAAAATGTTTTTTCAAAACTGCAAATAACTGATGCTAGTCATAACTTAAAATTTTCATCAGCATTAAGGATTGGATAATAGTCATTTAAGTAGGATACAAAAGGGATATGAAGAGTGCCAAAGACAAAGCAATATTTCATTTTACTTCAAATTTGTTTATGTCATCCTTGGTTATTCATCATATCATGGTGTATTTAAACATGATACCATTCTGTGTCATTACAACCAAAAATGAATTAATTTTAGCTTAAAATAAAAAGCAAAGAACAAAATATATATCTTAAATTTTGAAGATAATAGAAGAGCAAAATCCATGGAACTTGTATCAGAAGCTCATAAATACTTTTCCTAATTCTTTGTTTTCTTTTTGGTACCAGGGATTGAACTCAGGGGCACTACGACCACTGGGCCACATCCCCAGCCCTTTTTTGTATTTTATTAGAGACAGGGTCTCACCGCGTTGCCCTCGCCATTGCTGAGGCTGGCTTTGAACTCGCGATCCTCCTGCCTCAGCCTCCCAAAGTGCTGGGATTACAGGCGTGCGCCACCGCCCGGCCTTTTCCTAATTCTTAAATTGGGCACTTAAAGACAGGGATAGTTAAAATAAGCAAAGACAATTATTCTCTTTACCTAAAACAACTAAGAGATAATTGTTCTTTGATTTGTGATGATCTCATAAGAAAATTTATAGCTTCATTTAGTCATTTAATCATGAAGGAGTTTAGCTTTTTCTGTCAATTAAAATATTTAAAGTATTACAGCATCATCTATACATATTTAGAAGAAAATATTCATTTCTATCCAAAAGATCCCTAATATGTGTACATACCCAAATAATTTGTTACTAATACTTCACAAGGAATATCATTTTATTACTGTACTCACAAAATCATAATTTCTGTACAGGAATGTATAAGTGAACAATAATCAATGCATTGATAATTCACTTCATAAAGAGGGTAAGGTACTACAGAACATATTATAAAGAAAAAATATTGTAAAATTTTCTGGCCTTGCAGTGCACTTTTTAGTGCAAGTATTTAAGACACAATAGTGTTCAATTCAGCAAAATATTGCAGAATGTCATGCCACAGTCCACTTTAATTCAAAGAGGGTCAGGACATGCAGCTTGTAATAAAATGTCAGAGTGTATTTATATATATATATGTGTGTGTGTGTGTATGTATACACATACACATATATACATATATGTGTATATATGTAAAAAACCACATGTAATTCATAAAATATATAGTGGTTTATTTATATGGTTTTAAATGATTTCACTGTGGAATTCGGCATGACTGGAACAAACATCCAATGTCTTCTTAACAGGAATAATCTTATTGCTAAGCAATGGCTTTGGCTTCAGGTAGGAATGCTTCCCAGTATTTTATCAGCTGTAGATGATAATAAAAGATAAACTCATTATTTTTATGCAAACATCCAGTATAGCATTTTTTAAAAAAATCTACATAAGTAACTAACAACATTTACTAATGTCTCTTTCTATGTTTTGTGGTGCTGGGGACTGAACGAACCAGGGCCTTGTGCATGTGAAGCAAGCATTCTGCCAACTGAGCTATATCCCTAAGCCCAAGGTGTTTTGGTTTTTTTTAATTGTCAATGGACCTTTATTTTATTTATTTATATGTGGTGCTAAGAATCGAACCCAGTGCCTCACACGTGCTAGTCAAGCACTCTACCACTGAGTCACAACCCCAGCCCTGTCTGGTTCCTATTTTAAAAACTGACACATAATTGTACATATTTGGGCTGGGGAAGCAACTTCAGTGTTACGGTGCTTCCCTAGCATGTGCAAGGCCCTGGGTTCAATTCCCAGTGTCACAAAAAGAGAAAGGAAAAAAAAAAAAAGGAAAACAGAAAAATCACATTGTGGGGAATGTCTGGTTCATTTAAAGGGATCAATTTAATTTCTTTACCTAAAGTCCATTAAAATAATTCACATATAAATTATTTAAAACATAACTCCTAATTTCAGTTTTTGATATAATTTTTAAAAACCTAATACCTTACGGTTTGATTTATGCAAAATTGTACATAAAAACATTCGTACAAGCCGGGCGTGGTGGCGCACGCCTGTAATCCCAGCACTTTGGGAGGCTGAGACAGGAGGATCGCGAGTTCAAAGCCAGCCTCAGCAATGGCGAGGCACTTAGCAACTCAGTGAGACCCTGTCTCTAAATAAAATACAAAAAAAAAAGGGCTGGGGATGTGGCCCAGTGGTTAAGTGCCCCTGAGTTCAATCCCCGGTACCACAAAAAAAAAAAAAAAAAAAAAACATTCGTACAATATACTTAAAAATACTACCCTTAAATAATAAAATTATAACAACCTTTTCCAACAGAAAAGTGGTAACATCTCCCAATTCACTGGATATTCACATTTTATATATATTTTTTTAAATCTGAGTCTTTTTTTTTAATATTTATTTATTTGCTTTAGTTGTACAAAATGCAATGCATTTATGTTTATGTGGTGCTGAGGATTGAACCCGGGCTGCGCATGTGCTAGGTGAGTGCTCTACCGCTGAGCCACAACCCCAGCCCCACATTTTATATTATTGTCAGATAAAAGGGATAGGATAAAAGGATGAAGAAAATATTGAGCAATAAAGATAAAAAAAAAAAAAAAGAGGACTAAAGTTATATAAAACAAACCCTTTAAAAACAAGCTTGAAGGGCTGGGGTTGTGGCTCAGTGGCAGAGCGCTTGCCTCGCACATGTGAGGCACTGGGTTTGATCCTCAGCGACACATAAAAATGAATAAATAAAAATAAGCTTGAGCTTGTTTTCATATTTTTTAAAAATCTAATTTCGTGAACTACTTTTTAAAAAACTCAATATAATTTGAAGGCATTTCACTGAATTTAAAAATATTACCATTATATTTTATACAGATAAATTTTTAGATCTACATATTTTAACACCTGCAATCCTAGTGACTTTGCATGCTGAGATAGAAGGATCACAAGTTCAAGGCCAGCCTCATCAATTTAGCAAGGCCTTTGGTGACTTAGTGAAACTCTGTCTCAAAAATAAAAAGGGCTAGGGATGTAGCTCAGTGGCAAAGCACCCTTGGGTAATCTCTAGTAACAAAACAAAACAGAAAACACTAAAAACTCCTGGAGAAAGAAATTATTCTCTTTTTAAAAATATACATATTTTTAGTGTAGGTGAACATAATATCTTTATTTTATTTCTATGTGGTGCTGAGGATTGAACCCAGTGCCTAATGTATGCTAGGCGAGTGCTCCAGCACTGAGCCACAACCCTCGCCTTCAGAAATTCTTCTGTTTGACATTAATTTATGTTAAAATAAAATACACCAGAAAATCTGCTATTTTCTTATCTTTTTCTAGATTTTTATTTAATGTAACACTAAAACCAAATCTTTTCTAGTTAAGGACACAAATGCCACTGCAGCATTAAACCACCAATAACCCCAAACCAAATAAAAAACAAAACAGTAAAAATTAAAACAAAACAAAAAACCCTAAAAAATTAATTAGTTTTGATTTCTATTATAGAAGAGAACAATTTACTATGAACATTTACTCACAACAGGTCTGATCAATAAAAAAACAGAACTAGGAAGACAGAAAGGGAAAGCTGTCCCTGAGGTTTCTTATGGCCTAACACTGGGAAGTTTATCTCTGAGATACCCTGAGATACCTATAATTACTTTACCATTTTTTCCCTTTTATTGTCAATGGCTAGAATATTTCTTATAATTTTTTGAGCTTAAAAGCCTATTTCACTAATTGTCATCTTAAAAATGAAAAATATAGTGAAAACAAATTATAGAGGTTATTTAAAAAAAAAAAAAGAAGCTTACCTGTTGCTGTGTTTGCACTAAGGATTCTAAGTACTTGATGATAACAGTTTTAAAATCCTTCACCCGTTCTTTCTGTTAAATAAAGTATATTGCATGGGGAAAAAAAGTCCATTAGTAGAAAATTAAATTTAACCTTTCCATAAAACACAGCAAAATGTGACCATATTATTAAGAAAAATATAAAACCATTACACATACCTCAAATCTTCCTACTTCTTTTCGAATTGTTTTAGAGATCTGTTCAAAATCTCTTTCCCCTTGTTGCACTTTTGCCTCCCACTAAAAATTAAAACAAAAGAATATTTCATTTTTGTCTGGAAAAAATTATATTATTACCTACAAGTTTGATGATGATCATTCACTGAACTTTAAACATGTCTAAAAATTACACCGAAAAAGCTCAATATTGGCAAAAATCAATTTAGCAATTGTATCTCACCTTTCTAGTGCAGAAACATAGGTTAATTATTTTCATAAACATTTCCCTGCTAAATTTATTCAAAATTAGAATATTGCAATATGTAATGAACCATAATGTCCACAGCTTAGTAAGATATGAATTCAGGAAAGATTTTGAGTATAAAATTCACTGCCAAATAAATTAGCAATAAACAGTGTAATTTTCTCATTTTTTGCATCATCAATTATTTCAGAATACACTGACAATATATATTTCAAGAATACATGTTCATCACAATTTATATGCCATGAAAATATTTTTAAAATAGGAAAATCATATGACAAACATTTAAAAAACACTTTGTAATGGTAAAATGACTGGATTAAAATAAAAAAGTGGAATTAAGGTCTACTGAAGACCCATTAAAAACATTAAATTCAGTATGAAAACAAAACAGAATGTTGTGATTTGTGACCAATGGAACACATAAAATAAAGTAACTAAAAATTTAAGCAATGAAACAATATTTTCCCCACTATGTAACCAGAACATTGGTACATACTCTTCAAAGAGCAGGTTTATTTATTTTTTTAGTAATATAAAGATTGTCCTACCTCTTCAATTTCCTTATTGAAGCATGGCAAAAAAAGTGTATAAATTATAATAAACTTATACAAATTTATTAAAATACCATATATAATACATATATATGGGGGATAATGTTGCCTATACAGCTAAATGTGGGATAGATCTATCTCTAAAGTCATTTTGGACACAAAATAATCATCTGAAAGTTAATATTAACCATTTAAAAAAGAAATATATAATTATTAATGAAAAGGTTAATTTCAGATTGTTTCCTTGTATGCTTCTTTATTTCATAATCATGTGTAGGTAACAGAAGGGCTCTGGAAATTTTAATGATGATCACAATGTTAAAATAATTCTAACACAGTTTATAAAAATATGGAGATAGTTAAGTGCTGAATGGTTCAGAAAAAAATTTTATGAAAAATTATGCATATATGAATGACATGAAAAATCTGAGTAAAGAAATAAAGCATTTAGCAATCACCTCTCGTATTTCATTTTTAGCTTGCTGTATTTTATCTGGTTTGTTAGCAACCATCATTTTTGCTTCAGTTTCACGTTTTTTGAGCAAAGTAATCTGAGCATCTTCCCATTTTTGCCAGCACTTCATTCGATGGTCAAACACACCCTATAAACAAATGACACAATGGTATTAAGTAGCACTGTAAAGTACTATGATATTACACTGTAAGTACTATGACATTAAAAGCAATAAAACCAACTATCTATTTATTTATTTATTTAGGTACTTGGGATTAAACTCAGGGCACTCGACCACTGTGCCACATTCCCAGGCCTTTTTTGTATTTTATTAGAGACAGGGTTTCATTGCTGAGGCTGGCTTTGAACTCTCGATCCTCCTGCCTCAGCCTCCCAAGTGCTGGGATTACAGGCATGCGCCATCGCTCCCGGCTCAAATATTTAGATACTATCTTAAAATACTTAGTGAAAGTAAGCATGCTGATCTCAAAGAATAATGTTCCATATTCATTTGTTTAAAACAAAAAATTCACTGGATGAAAAATAAGAGCTCCAAATAAAAAAGCAAAACACAAAATCAATTTTACTAGCCTTCAAGGTTTTAAATGTAATATGTAATAAAAATTTTTTTCTAACAGAATTTTATGCATTGAAAAAAATCTCTTTAGTAGGAAAATGCTAGTGTTATATCTACACTTGAAGTTTTCCTACTAAATATTATCAAAAACAAATTTAAGGCAGGCAAGGTGGTGCACGCATGCCTGTATTCTGAGCAGCTTGAGCTGAGGCAGGAGGATTGCAAGTTCAAAGCCAGCCTCAGCAACTCAGTGAGGCCCTAAGCAATTCAGCAAAATCCTGTCTCTAAATAAAACACAAAAAAGGGATGAGAATATAGCTCAATGGTTAAGTGCCCCTGGGTTCAATTCCTGGTACAAAAAATAAAAAAAGAATAAAATAAAAATAAAATTTAACTGTTGAAAATAGGCCATGGGCTGGGGTTGTGGCTCAGTGGTAGAGCGCTCGCCTCACACGTGCGCAGCCTGGGTTTCGATCCTCAGCACCATGTAAAAATAAACACATTGTGTACAACTAAAGCAAATAAATAAATATTAAAAAAAAAAAAAAAGAAAATAGGCCAGAAATTTAAAAATAAAATGGGAAAAACTCAGGAACAGGAAACATAAGTAAAACAAGAAGCTAAGTAAAAATGTGGTAGAGGAGAATCCAGTAGCAACAAATACAAGTGGATCAAAAGTAAAGGTTTAGCCAGGTGTATTAGCAAATGCCTGTAATCCCTTGGGAGGCTAAGGTAGGAGGATTCAAATTTTGAGGCCAGTCTGCGAAACTTAGTGAGACACCCTGTCTCAAAAAAAAAAAAAAAAAAAAAAAAAAGGGTTGGGGATATAGCTAGATGGTAGAGTACCCCTGGGTTCAAAATCTAATATTGTAATGAATGAATGAATGAACAACAGGGCTGGGGATGTAGCTCAGTGATAGGCACCGTGGTTCAATCCCCAATACCTCAAAAGAAAAAAAAGTTTAAAAATAAGTTTTAATAAAATGGAGTTGGGTCAGTAATACACAAGATGAAAAAGCCAAAACCATACAGCTATCTATATGTTTAGTCTGCAGAACTAAATGAAGTTGATAAAGAAACTCTTGTAAGTCAACTAAATCTACAAATTGTTTCGATGGATCTGGGAGAGCAAGAACAAGTGAATGGAGGAAATAAGGGAAATGTAGAGTTATGAGAGTAATTAGAAATCTCAGGAAAAAACTGATTATGTGGGGTTGGGGATGTAGTTCAGTGGCAGAGCATTTGCCTAGCAGGCACAAGGTTGTGGGTTTGATCCCCATCACTGAAGGAAAAAGGAAAAAAAAAAAAAAAAAAAGAGGCAATAGATAGGATGGGATCTACTAAGAATTTATTTTTTAGTTTGATGGTTGTGTTTTTTTTTTTTTGTACTGGGGATTGAACCCAGAGGCACTCAACTACTGGGCCACATCCCCAGCCTTTTTTTGTAGAGACAGGGTCTCACTGAGTTGCTAAGTGCCTTGCCATTGCTGAGGAGGGCTTTGAACTCATGATCCTCCTGCCTCAGGCTCCCAAGTGCTGGGATTACAGAATTATATTTTAGTATTTTCTAATTGAACAAATGAAATAAACATTAATAAATTAGATAAAAGTTATTTTAATTTATTAACAGTAAAAGAAACCTTTTTGTATGAAGAAACAGAAAAGTACTTTATTTACAGGTACTTAAGACCATTAAGAATTAATTTCATGGAGCTGGGGCTGTAGCTCAGTGGTATAGCGCTTGCCTAGCACCTATGAGGCACTGGGTTCGATCCTCAGCACCACATAAAAATAAATAAATAAAATAAAGGCATTGTGTCTATCTATAACTAAAAATTATTTAAAAAAAAAAAAAAGAAAAACAAGAATTAACTTCGTTTTGGCCAAATTATTTTGAGCCCAAATCACAAAAGTAACACATTAATTTTTTTTAAAGTCAATATGATTTAAAAGAAATAATCCCTGCCCCTCATCTCTTACAAAGAGACACATACACAAACACGTGTACAATAAAAGAAGTAATACTAATATTTTAGGCCCAGCTTTTCTCTAGGGGAATATAAGCTCTGCATTTATTTATTTATTTATTTACTTTTTTTGGTACAGAGGATTGAACTCAGGGGCACCTGACCACTCAGCCACATCCCCAGCCCTATCTTGTATTTTATTAGAGACAGGGTCTCACTGAGTTGCTTAGCACCTCGCTTTTCCTGAGGCTGGCTTTGAACTTGTGATCCTCCTTCTTCAACCTCCCAAGTCACTAGGATTACAGGTGTGCACCACCTTGCCTAGCCATAAACTCTTCACTTATAAACTCCTCTATTCAGTAGCAATTTGATTACTTTAAATATATACCAATCTAGACCAGGTGTGGCAGTACATGCTTATAATCCCAGTGACTCAGGAGATTGAGGTAGGAGGATCATAAATTCTAGGCTAGACTCATAAACTTATCGAGACCCAGTCTCAAAATAAAAAATAAAAAGGGCAGGGCTGGGGCTCTGGCTCAGTGGCAGAGCGCTTGCCTAGCATGCATGAGGCACTGGGTTCGATTCTCAGCACCACATAAAAATAAACAAATAAAATAAAGGCATTCTGTTCATCTACAACTACAAATAAATTTTTTTTTTTTTTTTTTTTTTTTTTTTTTTTTTGTGGTACAGGGGATTGAACTCAGGGGCACTCGACCACTGGGCCACATCCCCAGCCCTTTTTTTGTATTTTATTTAGAGACAGGGTCTCACTGAGTTGCTAAGTGCCTCGCCATTGCTGAGGCTGGCTTTGAACTCGCGATCCTCCTGCCTCAGCCTCCCAAAGTGCTGGGATTACAGGCGTGCGCCACCACGCCCGGCTTAAATAAAAATTTTAAAAGGGCTGGAAATGTACCTCAATGGTAAAGCATCCTTGGGTTCATTCACCAGTACCAGAGGGAAAAAATATACAACATAATATAAAGAAAAAGATTATTTTTTAAAAATTCCCTTCATTTTAACAGCTATTTTAAGTGTTTAGGATGTATATACTAGCTTCTTCACTGATATACTAAATTTAAACTAATTTGGTCCCTGCCCAATTTATTATCTCAAAATACTTCAGAGCCATCAGATGTTTACTGTAGTACAAATGCAGGCACTTTATAAGGTAAGAATACTAAAGTCAGGTTATTTCAGGAAAGATAGAAAAAGAATCCTAATGACATAAATTAACCTTTTCTTCATTTTTATATTCTTGTTTATAAAAGGACAGACAATAAAAAAGAATCATAAAATGAAACGGGATGAGGATGTAACTCAGTGGTAGAGCACTTGTCTAGCAGGTGCAACCCCTGGCTTCAATCCTCAGTGCTGCAAAAAGAAAATAAAAAAGAAGAAAAAAAGTAAAAAGGATTGTTGTATTATAAAGATGCTTACATTCACACTAATTAAGAAATTACAACTTATACCAAAAAACAAAAACAACAAACAAAAAAACCCTTCATCATTGGGTAGGAGAAAAAGGAAAACATATGTTGGCGGTAGTTTGAAATGAGTAACATTTTTCTCTTTATGTTCTTGGCAATATATTCTAACCCCCAAAGTACTCCTACTTTCAAAATTATCAGAGTAAAGCACTTTTTTTTTTTTTTTTTTTTTTGTACCATGGATTGAACCCAGAGGCACTCATCCACTAAGACACATCTCCAGCCCTTTTTAATTTTTTGAAATTTTGAGTTTGAGACAGGGCCTCAAGAAACTAATGCACTCCAGTAAAACTAACCTTTTCCATAAGAGTGGTTAGATTTACATCTATCCTTCATTTTGGGCCTCCATTCCTTGCCATTTTATGGAATATATTTGTTTGAAAGGTAGTCTAGGTCAGTCAAGGCTGGAGATGTGACACAGTATTCTGAACTCACCAAGAAATTTGGTGCTGCAATTCTGATTAATTATTATAATATTTTAATTCATTGACTTTGAAAAGTATGCTATCATGTTTCCTAGAGTTCTAAAAGGTTGCAGAGTATTTATAGTCAAACAATAAATCTTTTAAATTTCTTGGGAAAACAATAGTTTTGTACTTATATACACTATTATAAATATTTACATATTTTGTAACTTAGGATCTCCTATAAAAACTAAGAAGTGCTCTTGTGCTAAAAGCATTGAAAACCATTGTCTGCAATCTCTGGCCCTACTCTAATGGCTTTCAGAAGTCCAATACAACAATGCTTGTAATAATGGTAACTAAAATATGTAGTCATAAATATCAGAAGTCATGTATTGTACAATAGTGGAAAAGAGGAGCTTCCTGAAAATTTTTTTTTTTTTTTTGGTACCAGGGTGAGCCACATCCCCAGGCCTATTTCGTATTTTATTTAGAGACAGGGCCTCACTGAGTTGCTTAGCACCTCACCACTGCTGAAGTTAGCTTTGAACTTGCGATCCTCCTGCTTCAGCCTCCCAAGCTGCTGGCTTTTTTTTTTTTTTTTTTTTTAAAGGCAGTGTTTCACTAAGATGTAGAGGAGCTAACTAAGTTGTGAGGCTGGCCTCAAATCAAAGATCCTCCTACCTCAGCCTCCTGACTGACTGGGATCATGGGTGTATATCACAATATCTGGCAGAAAAAGAATTCTCATTCATATTAATTTTAAAGCCTCTGGATCAAACAGTTAAATGACTAATTTTCTTTTCATTACTATACAGTTCTAAACTTTTTATATATACTCTAAATTTCCTTACAGAGATACTACTATTTTCCAAGCTCAGCTGACTATAGTACTTCTTTTCTCGCCAGTGTTCTGTAGAAAATATTTTGAAAAATATGAATATAATTAATTTTATGAAATTTAACACAAGACTTAGGCAGTATGTGGAAAGCTGTTTTTGAGAAAAGAACACAGGCAGGCCATCCCTACCAAGGGTCTTTTCCCAGATTACCCTTAGCAGGTATTCCTCACAGACAACCCTTTTGGACCCACAGGGTTTTTTTTTGACCTACATACTTTTTTTTACAATCACTCTTCATGCTACTGGGAGGTGAGAGTTGGAGGTTCAGAAATAGGAGTCATCATCTGTAAATTGACTTGTATATCAAAAGTTGTCTACACATAATAAAGCATGCTCTGAAAACTGCTAAACATCTCTAAATAACTAAAAAGAAAGAATTATTACCAGAACCATACAGAGCAATATTTAATGGGGTAAATACAAGTAAAACTGGCAATTTAATTAAATCTAAGCAATCACCATTCTGAACTGCTAAGAGCCTTCTAATAATAATTGTCATTGTTATCTTGAAAACAAAATACTCAATGAATAGGCAATGTATCAATATTCTTATCGTAGATTAATTATTATTTAATCACAGACTTTAGCTGAAAAAATATTGCATTAAAAAACAAAAAACAAGCTGGGCATGGTGGCACATGCCTATACTATAATCCCAGTGGCTCAGGAGGCTGAGGCAGGAGGATCGCAAGTTCAAAGCCAGCCTCAGGAAAAGCGAGGCGCTAAGCAACTTAGTGAGACCCTGTCTCTAAATAAAATACGAAATAGGGCTGGGGATTTGGCTCAGTGGTTGAGTACCCCCGAGTTCAACCTCCAGTTACTCCCACCCCCAAAACAGAAAACAAAGAACAAGGTCTTCTTAAAGTTTTTAGAATGTTTGCATTCAAGGTAAAGGGTAAATACCTAGATTCCCGCCCCCCCCCAAAAAAAAAAACCATAACTAAAGTTCATAAACTAATTCCAAGATACCATAACATTATTATGAAAATCATTTGCAATACACAAAAGACTGAATTATGTTCAGTTTAAGTATACAAGTACTAGAAATATGTATACAATAGTACTTTGTTAAACTGGATTACTTTCCCAAGTATTCAGAAAGTTTATTATTTATATTTAAATATTATCATTAGTTAACATAATCCATGATCTAATTTAGACCCATCTCATGTATAGATATATGGTGACTACACATTTGAATAAACAGACAGAAAGTCTGACTGCAATCTGGATCATGCTAAAGACATCATGAAATATACACTTCAACAATCATTTTTGGCTTTACCTTGTTTCTTATTATATGCTCAAATTTACTAATGATTATAATAGAGTCTAGTAGGTAGTTTTAGTTACTGCAGAATGATCAAATGCTAATAGTTAGTTGCAAACTTGTATATATGAATATGTAATAAATGTATAATACTTTCTCTTATCTGACATTCCTTAGATCTCTTAAAAAATATTAACTCTGTTAAAAAAAACTAAGTTACAAGAATATAAACAATGATAAGTGTTGGTGAGGATGTGTGGAAAAAGGCACACTCATATACTGCTGGTAGGACTGCAAATTGGTGCAACTAGTATGGAGATTCCTTGGAAAACTTGGAATGGAACCACCATTTGACCCAGGTATCCCATTCCTCAGTTTATACACAAAGGACTTAAAAACAGTATACTATAGTGACTCAGCCACATCAATGTTTATAGCAGCACAATTCACAATAGCTAAATTGTGGAACCAACCTAGATGCCCTTCAATAGATGAATGGATAAAGAAACTGTGGTGTATATACACAATGGAATATTACTCAGCATTAAAAGAGAATAAAATTATGGCATTTGCAGGTAAATGGATGGAGTTGGAGGATATTATGCTAAGTGAAGTGAGCCAATCCCCCCCCCAAAAAAATGCCAAATGTTTTCTCTGATATGTGGATGCTGATCCATAATGGGGATGGGTGGGGAGCATGGGAGGAATGCAGGAACTTTTAGATAGGGCAAAGGAGAGGAAGGGGGATAGCAGTAAGAAAGACAGTGGAATGAGACAGACATCATTACCCCACGTACATGTATAAAGACACAAATGATGGGACTCTACTTTGTGTACAAGCAGAGATGTGAAAAACTGTGCTCTATATGTATACTATGAATTAAAATGCATTCTGCTGTCATATGTAACAAATTAGAATAAATAAATAAATTTTTAAAAACTAAGTTACAAGCCGGGCGCGGTGGCGCACGCCTGTAATCCCAGCACTTTGGGAGGCTGAGGCAGGAGGATCGCGAGTTCAAAGCCAGCCTCAGCAATGGCGAGGCACTTAGCAACTCAGTGAGACCCTGTCTCTAAATAAAATACAAAAAAGGCCTGGGGATGTGACCCAGTGGTCGAGTGCCCCTGAGTTCAATCCCCAGTACCACAAAAAAAAAAAAAAAAAAACCTAAGTTACAAAACACTTTAAAGTCATTTTCTATGTAGTATTATGGACTGGAATTTATATACCTACATACATGCCTAATTGGAAACCACATTCTTTTTAAAGCAAACTACTGAAGAAAATGTAAGAAAGATTGAGAAACAGGGCTTACTTTCACTGCAGCAATAAGACGAATGTAGTCGCTAAGTAGTTCCGAAAACATGTAAAAGTCAGCAAAAGCTTGTTCTTGATGTAACTGGTCTATCTTCTCCTCAACCTCTGCAAGCTGAGACAAAGCTCTAGATAAAGCAGTATGATCCTCAGAATTACCTAACATGGCAGCACTTTTAGCAAAGGCAGCTGTGTTGGCTGAAAGTTCTGGGTGGGGGGGAAAAAGAAGGTTCACTTTAAGCATTTGTTAGTAAAATTATAAAATACTGTATTGATTTTCTACATTCTCTCCAAGTTTTATAATTAACAGAAATAGTTACTAAAATGCCTTAGGCAATAGTGTAAAATGCTCAGAAAGCTACTGAAAATTAATAATTATTGCTGGGGCTGGGAATGTAATTCACTGTTAGAGTGCTTGCTTAACATGCACAAGGCCCTGGGTTTGATTCCCAGCACTGCAAAAAAGGAAAAGAAAGAAAACAAAAGAAGAATTACTGCTTATGTTTTCAGGTTATACACTAAATTTAAATAAATAAATAATCTTTCTCCCTTTTCTCCCAAGTACTCATTCTTTGTCCATTCCTAAAAAAAATAGGAAATACATTTTTAATAAGAGAAGCATTAGGGTTATGATCGATTTATACTATGTTCTTTGGCCTTTAAACATTTGTCACTGAAAATAACGTATGCAATTATTAATGAGAATATTATTTAGCTAACCGGAGAAAAATAACGTAGAATTGTAAATACAATTCATGTCAACCTTAGTCTTTTTTTCTTTCTTGTGCAACAATTTTCAGTAAAATAGAATTTCTAAAAAGATTTTTCACATGACCATTTTGGATATTTCAAATAAAAAAAATGTTCACAGGCTAGATGCTACCAACAACAAGCAATTAATTGCCTGAAAGTTGCTGTTACTCTACATTGTACAAAATTTCTAAAAGAACCCACATAGCCCATTCCCTAAAACATATATGATACAATTGACAAAGCTGTGACAAACTACTTTCAATAATAAATGTATTAGTAGGTTTCTGTTAAGTATCTTAATGAAATGCATTACTAGTAATGTCACATACTAAATTACTTATTAAATATTTTGGAAACCTGATAAAGCCTTGGTGTCTTTAAAATTACCCCCCCCCCCCCAAAAAAAAATAAACCATCTCATTGTGGATTAAAAATTACAACTCAAAATTTCTGGGAAGTTTTATGCCCCCAGCCCACCAAAGAAACAAAAACAAAAACCCCCATATTTTAAAATACTGTAGTTTGAAAATGAAAAATACTTCAAAAGGTTTTCTAGGAAACAGAGGCACAAAACAAATCTTTCAAGAAAATTTTCATACCAATTTTGGAATCTCTCAAGTTTTTAAATATAATTGAAGTTACCAATAAGACAACTTCATCTGTTAAACTGTAAATACATCAACAAAGAATTAATCAAATGAATAATAATTTTCATTCAAAGTGCACACATACTTTTTATAAGCTTCTATATCTAAACCAGAAGTTAGATCAAAATAAAACAAAATTTTTAGTAATGAAATTAAAACAGAAGACACTCTTAAACTATTATTCCTCTCTTACTTAATAACTTCAGAATAATAATAATTTTTAGTCAAATTTAAATAAAATATTTTCATTAGTTTTATGATGCTAAACATATAAGTAACAAAGTAAACAAACCTTTTCTATGACAGACCAAGGCTTCAACACTGGCATGAAGTTTCCTAAGTTGCTGGTCTAGATTCTCAAATTGCTGCTGCTTTTCTTCAAACCACTAAGAAAAAATGAAAAATGGGGCTAATTTAGGAAGAACAAACCACTGTAAATTAGGTTACCAATACCAAGCTACATTCCTTGTTTTAAAGCAACAAATTAACCATGTATAACCATGGTGGTCATCTGATGTGGCTGAGAACTAAACTCAATAAGCAAATTAATATCCTATTTTCTACTTGTACAGCTTTAAAATGCAATTGTTGGGCTCATTAATTCATCTCATTATTCAAGTCGAAAAATCAGCTCTTACTGCATCCGATTCATTCATCTTGATTGTCATTTTGTTGACAGCGTCGGCAGCCTTGTTCACCATCCTCAATATTCCTGCTCCACTCAGAGCCTGTGTATTAACTGCTCTAGGCAGCTGGAATTGAATGACAAATAAGGGCAAACAAACCGGTTAAAAGCCTAGAGGTTTAACTGGGCACAAAAGGGATCCCTCCCTTCCTAAAATAAAAAAAGGGGGTGGGGGGAAGAGGCTGTATTTTCTTCACTCTCATACATTTCAATAGAGAGATCTAATTTCTCAAATATACTACTTGTACATTCTCAAAGGAAAACTTAAAAAATAGACTTTCCATTTGCTTTTCTTTTGCACGTTTACATTTAGATGGAACAAACACCATTTGTCAAAATATATTAAGAAATTGCCAAGTACCCTAACACTGGCCACCTGTTTGCTAGCACAAATAAACTGCTTATAAGGAAAGAACAAAGTCTTGAGAAAAATCTCCTTATGCTCAGTTAGGATCGTGTGATTTTGGGTTTTTAAAAAATTCTGAGACAATTTTTTTAAAAAACATCAAGCAGTAACAATTAGAATTCTTAACTGTTTTTAAAAGCCCAAAGTGTTTTACCAAACATCTCAAAATATAAAGAGTAGCATGGTTATAGTTTAGGCATTTTTCAAACCACATATTTGCATTTGGAACCCTTATTAGTAAAGATATTAGAATGTAGACACATATTCAACTTTGTCTGAAATGAAGTCTGAATAAATCTATTTCAACAAGATACCTAACCAACAACTTACAGCACTCAAAGTTAGTTTATAATTCATTCTCTTCAATCTTGTTTTAAATTTTCAAGAAAGGGATCAATCATCCTATAAATATCAACTTAAAGAAGCTATTTTGCTAGTAATTTAGTTAAGTAATTAATTCATTAGATAAAAAAAACCACTGCCTTATTTCATCTGTTAATCCGATTATTTACTGATTATTCTTATATAAATTATAATGACAAACATAAACCAGAAACTTCATGTACAAAAATTTAAAGTAGAAATAATACCTCTGAACTTTCCAAGAACTGCCTTAAATCAGGATCCTGTAGTAAAGTTGGATGTTTTACTGTTCTTTGAAGATACCTAGATTTAAGAGTAAAATTTCTCCCTTTATTAGTATTTTATTTTAAATTGTATTTCAACAAAATAAAAATTTTAAAATGACGTAAAAAGGTGTCCTCAGTCTGCCCCCATCAGTCTACCCTCACAATAATTAATTAGAATCTTATAACATTATACTAATTAAAAAGCTTTTTGTTAATCTTTTGAAAATGATATAATACCCTTTTTTCATAATTAAATAAGAAGAAATGGGAGAGGGTAAGGATAAAAGTGGGAAGTGATTAAATAATTTACCAAATTTCTTACTATAAAGTATTAGAATTTATAAAGGATATAAAGTATTAGAATATAAAAAAAGATATAAAGTATTAGAATATAAAAAAGGATATATGAGTTTAATAATTTTATATTTAGGTGGAGTTAATATTGTTCCCAGTTACAATTTTAAAGTCCTGAGATACACAATACTATATTTTATCACACACACACACAAACACTTTTAAACTTAGCAAGAGTAATTGCTATCATTAACAAAATGTGAAACAGTCTACTAACGTTTTGCTTGTCAACAGATTTAAATTACACAATCAACTTCGGCACACAACCAAATTTTCTTCAATAATTGCATTTTTAAGATTTTGCTATTTCTGATAAATATCTTATGTAAATATGACATCACATAAAGTAGAAGCGAAAAAGCAATAGAGAAACATTATTATCAAAATCACTATAGGCTCTGGGTGCAGTAACTCATACCTATAATCCTAGTTTAGTCACTTTCTCTATAGCCAAACTCTATACGATAATCATAACTATTTTATCAATGTTTAAATGTTAATCTGTCTTTACACACTTATGTAAAACATATACCGTATTAAATTAGTAGTTCACATAAGAAGTCATTATGCTAAAAACAGATCATTTAATATGTCTATGGTTTAAAAGAATTTTTTTGCTTATATAATAGAGCCAAAAGAGAAATGCAGTGAGAACACTAACCCTGTAAGTTTAAAATAAGTTGGTATCTTCCCACTAGAATTTGACTTATAATTTTAATAATGAAATTCCCCTAGATATTAAATAAATTATTTAATTGTTTATACTGTGTATTACTTGAAGGCAGTTTGCATAAGTTGTTCAATTTAGTGCTGACAAATACCAGGCACTCACATATTTGTAAAATGAACAAGCAGAAAGGAAGGCAAAACATCTGGTACTCAAAACTTTAAGAAACACTTAAATATTTCAAACCTAAATGGAAATATCTAATACTACTTATATCCTGAAACAGTTTTTCAAAGTGATTTTTTTTTGCAGATTAGTCCCATGCAATACTCCATCAAAAAGATTAATTCTAAAAATGTTTGAAATATATTACATACATATTCTTTTCTTTAAGATTCATATTGATTGGTATGATGTTAGTGCTCTAAGTCCAATAGGAAATAAACTTGGTATAACTGTTAAATCCTATGTTAATAAAACTCAGTTGACTATAGATCCCATTTTTCATCCTGCCACTTAATAGCTTTCTGAGGAATCAGTTTTGGAAAATTATATTCTAGAAAAGAACAGTAAAACTTTCCTTCTTTTTAAGGAAAGAGCAACTGACTAAAAAATGTATATAGCTTATATTATGTTATAATTGCAAACAGAAGTATAAACTGAATTTTAAAATAATGAGCATTCATACATATACACCAATTCAGAATTAATATCAGAGAAAGTTATTTATAAATATATAAAGAAAGGATGAAGTCAGGCCTTGAGTTCAATCTCTAGCACTCCCCTCCCCCAAACAAAACCAAAAACAAAAATCAAAAAATAGAAAGAAGGGAAAAGAGAAGAAGAAGAGGAGGAGGAGGAGGAGGAGGAGGAGGAGGAGACATGCTAACAATGAGAATAGAAAGGCAGAAAGAAAGAGTCTGGGTCATGAATGACATTCATTTGTTCATTCAACAAATATTTACAGAGCACTTACTACATGTTAGGTATTGTTCTGGGTACCTGCAATACATCGTTCAACAAGACACGTTAGGTTCTTTTCCCAGAGGAGCTTAAGAGTCTAGAAAAAGACAAACTATAAATATAACAAACATAAATTATGTAGGATTTGAAAAGGTGGCAAGTGCTATAAAACAGAAAGGATAAAACAGGGTACATAGAACCAAAGGTATAAGACATGGTGGTTGCAATTTAAATAGGTCAGAATGAAGCCAAAGATCAGAACAGACTTTATGGAGACTTACACTTGAAGGAGGGATGGGAGTAAGCATGCAGATGCTTAAGGAACAAAAGTATTCTAGGCAGAGTGAGCAGCTAGTGCAAAGACTCTACACAAGAAAATCCTGGAGTGCAAAAAAGATCCGTGTGGCCTAGAGCACAGTGAGTGATCAAGGAAGATATGAGATCAAATAGATAAAACAGAGTGGCAAAGTACAGGTGAGGAAGACTTGGAGTCTGTTATAAGGACTTTGGCTTATATACATTGAAATCAGAGGTTAATATGATCTGATTTATGTTTAGGATTCCCTGATGAATTAGATAATTTTGAACTTCTTCCTATCTCCGAATTTATTGATATGAAAGAGTGGATTAATTAATCTATACTAACTTCTTAGGCCTTGCCAATTGGGTTCTTGAATTAAACATAATTCTGATTCACTTATACTTTAAAGTTAAGGAAGGTTATATTTAAGTAATTTGCCCAAGGTCACACACTGTAGGACAGTACAGGCTTCGACTGAAAAAAGAATTCTACATCTTGATTGCTATTACCATGCTCCTCTAAATTTCTAAGCATATATTTGTCAAAGTGTATCCTTACCTATAAAATAAATTCGCTATATCTTAAGATAAGGTATGAAGTACTCTTAAGAAAAATCAAGCAAGGTATCTTAGGTATGCTTTTAATAAAGTAGTCTGCTTACTTTACTGAGTATGGCATAGGGTAGTACTTGGGTATTTTACTCTTCCTAGCTTTTAATACCAGATGTTTACTCTTTCATTAAAAATAGTCATCTGGATTCTCCAAATTGAATAAATAAAGTGAAACACAAAGAAATACTTCCCTGCTTACTAGAGTCCTGCTCTAATGTTAAAGAAATTTTTAAATGACACATGAAAATCACTTATGAAAGTCAGATACATAAAAGGGTAAGAAAAATGAAGTTTTAAAATCTTGTACACATTATAAAACAACTGTGTACAAGAACTGACTAAAACTGGCTATGACAAAAGAAGTAGGATTAGGGTAAAACTAAAGAAATTAATTCAGTTCCCTTGCTTCTGTACGTATATGCTTATATTTTTCCGCAGTAGTTTTTTTTCTAATGGAACAACTTTTCCTTATATATTATAGTACATGTTTTACACTACATGGAGCATATACATGGAGTGTTTTATACTATATGGAGGTATGGTAAGTACTATATCACGCCATCAAGTTAGAAGAAAGTAGAATGTAGAATCAAATTATATGTCCTTGGTACGATAAATCTTCATTAAGTTCCTTATCAAGCATGCCATCTGAAATATTTCAAATTTACTCATAGAAAAATAAGACTTGAAAGGTTTCTCAAAGGGTCATGGTTACACTTTCAGGAAGGACTAAGTGAAATCAAGGCAGAACATTATATACCTTTATTCTTAAAAATATTCTGTCTATATCCCCCACCTACAACACAATCAATTCTAATGCCCAACCTAAATTTCTGCAATTTCAATTCTTTTCAGGGGAATTGCTGATTTCATAGATAGAGACCTTCCTTCTAGTATTCTCTAACATAAGATTTTTAAGCTGCATATTCTTTAGTTTTTCTTACTGCATGTTGTTTAAACCTGACTTTACTGTGGCATTTTCTTAAAATGTAAACAATTTATTACTAAACACCAGAAACAAATTGCCTTGAAAACAGTTAAATAATTTGTACCCTGAGGGGTGGGTTGGGGGTTGTGGTATATGTGTGTATATCCTAAAACCTGTCCTACCTACCCCAATCACTGATTTTAAGCTAAAAGAAAAAATTAAGAGCAAACAAGCAAAATACCTAAGAAAGTAGAAAATGTCTAAAGCCTAAGTAATTACCATGGTATGTTCTGAAAATTGACCTTAAGGATAGTTTCAAATTTGTTTTCTCATTTTTAGCATAGCACAGAAGGAAAAAATGTTAAAATTCCTCCCATCCACTCCCTTTCTGTCTGCCACAATGAAGACAAGTTTTCAAAGCTATAGGAAATATACAGTCATGTTCTAAAGGAAAACAGGGCACATTAGTCTTTTAATCATACAGTCAACTGTAACAATGACCAATACTATTATATATTTAAAAGAAAATCTAACACACAAAATGAGGGGAACACGTTGCATTTTTCATTGTACTGAATAACATTCATACCAAATAAAAATTAATTTAAATGGGTTATAATTAGCTAAATTATTGAAATTAGTACATGAATATGGTATAGCTTCCTAAGAATCTAAATAATACCAAAGTGGGATTATTTTTACCCAAACCTTTTTTTTCCTGTGGTGTTGTGGATTTAAACCAGGGCCTCACCCATGCCAGGAAAGAACTCTATTACTGAGTTACATCACCAGCCTTATCCAACCATTTTATCAACTCTTTATCCCCAATCACAATTACCATGTTTTCATTTACAAGTCTAGCAGTTTCTTAGTGCCTTGGTATCTACATCTTTGATACAATTCTATCCTCAATTAACTCATACATTTATATTCCTGCTTATAGCATATGAAGCAGAACAGATTTTTAAAATTTGTTTTAATTAGTTATACATGACAGTAGAATGCATTTATGCACTTTGATAGATCATACATAGATAGGATATAATTTCTCATTTTTCAAAGTGTACAAGTTGCAGAATCATATTGGTCATGTAGTCACATATATACAATACTAATGTCTGTTTCATTCCACTGTCTCTTTCCTATCCCCATATTCCCTCCGTCACCCCCCCATCACTTCCCTCTACCTGATCTAAGGTAACGCTATTTTTCCCTAGTGCCCCCCCTCCCACATCAATGTTTATAGCGGCTCAATTCACAATAGCTAGACTATAAAACCAACCTAGGTGTCCCTCAATAGATGAATGGATAAAGAAAATGTGGTATATATACTCAATGGAATATTACTCAGCTTTAAAGAAGAGTGAAATTATGCCATTTGCCAGTAAATGGTTGGAGTTGGAGAATATCATGCTAAGTGAAATACGCCAATCCCACAAAATCAAAGGTGGAATGTTTTCTCTAATATGCGGAGGCAAATCGCATACACAAACATATTAAAAAGAGAATAAAATAATGGCATTTGCAGGTAAATAGATGAAGTTGGAGAATATAATGCTAAGTGAAATCAGTCAATCTCAAAAATCCAAATACCGAATGTTTTCTCTGATATAAGAAGGCTAGTTCACAGTGTTGTTGGATGGGGGTACATAGCAGGATTAAAGGAACACTAGAATGGTCAAAGTGAAGGGAGGGAGCAAGGGGGGAGGGAACAAGGGGGGAGGGAGGGGGAAAAAAGAAAAAAAGAAAAAAGAAAAGGTGGTTGAATGAGATGGATATCATTATCCTAAATGCATGATTGAGGACCTAAATGGTACAAATATACTTTGTGTACAAACAGTTGTATGTAAAAAGATGCTATATATGTGCACTATGAATTGTAATACATACTAGTATTATAAATAAAATCAAACACACACACACACACACACACACACACACACACACACACACACACACAAAAGATAGTGCACCATGATCAAGTGGGATTCATCCCAGGGATGCAGGGTTGGTTCAACATATGGAAATCAATAAACATAACTCATCATATTAATAGACTTAAAAACAAGAATCAAATGATCATCTCAATAGATGCAAAAAAAAAAAACATTTGGCAAAATACAGCACACCTTCATGTTCAAAACACTAGAAAAGCTAAGGACAGTAGGAATATACCTCAACATTGTAAAAGCTATATATGCTAAACCCTAGGCGAGCGTCATTCTAAATGGAGAAAAATTGAAAGCATTCCCACTACAAATTGGAACAAGACAAGGATGTCCTCTTTCATCACCACTTCTATTCAACATCATCCTTGAAACTCTAGCCAGAGCAATTAGACAGAAGATCTAAAAAATTCCGCCAGAAAACTTCTAAAATTAATAAATGAATTCAGCAAAGTATCAGGATATAAAATCAACATTCATAAATCAAATGAATTCTTATACATCAGCGATAAATCCACTGAAAGAGAAATTAGGAAAACGACTCCATTCACAATAGCTTAAAATAAACAAAACAAAACTGGGAATCAATCTAACAAAACAGGTGAAAGACCTCTACAATGAAAACTACAGAACACTAAAGAAAGAAATTGAAGAAAACCTCAGAAGATGGAAAGATCTTCCATGCTCCTGGATAGGCAGAATTATTATTGTCAAAATGGCCACACTACCAAAAGTGTTATACAGATTTAAGGCAATTCCTATTAAAATCCCAATGACATTCTTCATAGAAACAGAAAAAGCAATCATGAAATTTATTTGGAAAAATAAGAGACCCAGAATAGCTAAAGTAATCCTTAGCAAGAAAAGTAAAGCAGGAGGCATCACAATACCAGACCTTAAACTATACTACAGAGCTATAGTAACAAAATCGGCATGGTATTGGCACCAAAATAGACTTGTAGACCAATGGTACAGAACAGAGGACACAGAATACAGTTATCTCACATAAATACGGTTATCTCATAACAGATGTTATTTTGTTAGACTATAAATGAGGATTAATAGAATCACAACAAATACATTATTGTATTATTAAAAGAAGCAAAATCTTAAATAAGTTTAAAATACTTTTAAGAGCCATCAAGTGGTATTTTAAAAAATTAACCATTAAAATACAGTTGTGCCATATAATGTAATGAATTAGACTTATGAGAGTAATTAAGTATTGCTATCTAGAATTACCTTTCAAGAGCTGCTCTCCGTTTTTCTACAAACTCTGTGGATGATGAATCTTCTTTACCTACTTTAACCTTGGTCATACCTTTGAAGAAGTTGAAAGTTGAGATGATTTTATTGTGAAAAAGTCTTTATAATCATTTCTTCACAATTTAAAATATACTTTGAATTTGAACTTAACAAAAAAAGCTTCTAAGTTTGTAACTGCTATTTTACTTAAAAAGCAAAACATTTTGAAAAATTAAATCTCAATGATATGCTAACATCTCCAATTGGTAAATAAATAACTATAACACGAGAGAACAGAGAAAGCAGAAAATGAGCTGTTTGTAGTTTGTTGACCCGTACTGATTATTTATACAAAAACTTACATCAAAAAGTTCTTTATCTGCAGTACTTTACACTCCTGGTAAATTCAAAGTTTTTACATTACAATGTGCATAATGGAATCTTTAAACCTGTAAATTATGAGCAATAAATAAGGTTCTTTACTTTCAGGATGACAAAAATAAACATAACCCATAAATTTGCTACATGTTTTCCCTGATTCAGATTCTAAGAGCATGTTATTTATTTATCAAAACTTTTGTTTGTTTTTAGGCAGGATCTCACTGATATTGCTCAGGTTGACCTTGGACTTCTGAAGCTCAAGTTATTTTCCTACCTTAGCCTCTCGAGTAGCTGGGTCTATAGGCATGTGCCACCATGCTCAGCATGTGACAGGTTTCATAATAGTTCAAAGAATAAGCACATTCACAGAGACATTTAGAACACATCAAATTTTAATTTAAAAAATCAGGTTAATTAGGCTTGGGATGTAGCTAAGTGGCAGAGCATGTGCTTAGCATGTAGGAGGCACTTTGTTCAATTCCCAGCACCAAAAAGAAAAGAACAAAACAAAAAATGTTTATCATCTCTATATTGTCAATTTCAATACTAATATCAGGCTGCTGATTCCCCCCACCATTCTTTTTCCTTTCAAACATGTTTTCTGAAGAAATGAAGTATTGATACATGCTATAACATGGAAGAATCATGACAAAACAATAGTAAATAGATGAAGCCTATCACAAAGAACCATATATTGCATGATTCCATTTATATGAAAACTCCTGAACAGGCAAATCCACAGAGAAGTACAGTACATTAGAATCTTTAAAAATAGATTATAAAAAACTATGCAATTCTTCTTCAAGTTGGTATATTTGATGAATAATTAATAAATACCACCATTAATATTTTGTTTATAAAAATCTCATTAAAATATAAAGGTTTGAAAAGGAAAACTCAGACAATTGAAATTATGAACCTTGTCTACTGAATGTGGGATGTTAATTATTTCAGATATTTTATTTACCTGGGGGAAAAAAATCCCCCAACTATGTAATTCTTTGCTTCTGTTTTTTCTTCATTTATCCACTCATTCCTAAAGGTAACCATTATGGCACATTGTGGGGGAAATAAAACAACAATTTATACTAACTAGTTAACTCTTAAAATTTTCAACTTGTTTTTCTTTCTAATAGTTTACATAGAATGGTATTTTTTTGTCAAATGAGGTCCTATGAAGTGGCAATGGTTAGTGCTAATTACTTCTCGGCAAAAATAACCACTCTTATTCCACTATTTGTTACTTGAAAAACACTGTTTATGCTTTTAATTTTTCTTAACAATATATTCATTTTTATTTGAAAGTTAATAAATAACATGAAATTTATAAAATGACTGATACTGGGCTGGCTGGCTGCCAGGAAGTTCAAAGATTAATTTGTCACCCATCTTTAATAACTGTTCAAGATTTTTTGGAAAAACTGTTTTACTTGGATTCATCCTACATTATGTGACTATATTTTCCCTCCTAATTTCTTTTTTTTTTTTTTTTTTTTTTTTTTTTGGGTACCAGGGATTGAACTCAGGGGCACTCGACCACTGGGCCACATCCCCAGCCCTTTTTTGTATTTTATTAGAGACAGGGTCTCCCTGAGTTACTAAGTGCCTCGCCATTGCTGAGGCTGGCTTTGAACTCGCGATCCTCCTGCCTCAGCCTCCCAAAGTGCTGGGATTACAGGCGTGCGCCACCGCGCCCGGCTCTAATTTCTTTATTGATATGCATTTTCATTATTACATGTAGCTGCCTCAAATTTTTTTTTGAATGAAGGAGGATATAAATAATTTTTAAACAATTTTTATCTATTTTAAATGTTTTTTTAGACAATTCTACAATAATATAGTATTAAAAGTTACATAGCTGCATATATTCTGCTGTCATTTCTAACAACTTAGAATAAAAAATAAATTAATTAAAAAAAAAGAGCGAACTGCCCTCATGTAAACTATGGCCCTTGGGAATGGAAGTTCACAGACCATAGTAGAGGCACCAGGCTGGTGCAAGATGTGAATTGTGGGGAAGATTGTGCATGTGTGGGGATGTTGGGGACCCTGTGCTTTCCATTCAATTTTGTTGTGAGCCTAAAACTGCTCTAAAAAAATAGTTTATTAATAATAATTTTAAGTGCTTGGCACATAGAAGGAATTATAAAATAAATATTTTTAAATGGAAAAAAAGTTATATAGCTCAGTTGGTAGAGCACTTGCACAAGGCCCTGGGTTCAATCCCCAGCACCACAAAAAAAAAAAAAAAGTTATGTTTAAAAAACAGAAAAGTTGGGGCTAGGAGTATAGCTTAGTGGTAGAGTGCATGCCTAGCATGTACAAGGTCCTGGGTTTAATCTCCTGCCACAAAACATAAAAGTTTTCTTTTTTAGGTAAAAAACAAAAGAAAAAAATTAAAAAGAAATAATCGAACCATAATCCTATTGAAATAATCAAATTGAAAGTAGGAGGAAGAATAGAATTGTAGTTGAGAGTACAAGTTGAGAAATAAGAAGAGAGAAAACTCAGCTCTGCCATGTTGTATGACTTGTGCCATGTAGGATAACCTTGATTAACCTTAGTTTCTTAAGTTCCTTAGTTCAGAATATTTGGAGGGTTTCAAACACTACAAAGTCTCTATAATTAATAATATTAAACTGTCTTTTGTTATTCTTTTATTATGAGTGTTCAGAGTAAAGTTTTATAAAGGTTAGCTGATGTGTTATATCACAATAAATGAATGTAGAAGCAGATAGAAGAAAATAACTATTTTCTATTAAGGCAGAAATTAGGATTTGCAAAAAGTTTTTAAAAAATTTTGTCTTATTAAATGTTTTTGTCTTATAAAATTTATTTCAAAAATTTTATTTAACATACTGTAAGTTTATTACTTTTAAATGAATAAGATTAAATAATTTTTTCAAATACAGTAAACATCAACAGACATAGCCCACATAAGCAAAAGCTCTCTTAGACTCTTTCAATAAATTTTTAGAATGTAGAGGCTAGGAATGTAGCTCAGTGATAAAGTGCTTGCTTAATATATACAAGGCCCCAGGTTCAATCCCTAGCACTGAAGAGAGAAGAGAAAGGGAAAAAAAAGAAGAATGAGAAAGAAATAAAGAATGAGAAGGAAGGCAGGCAGGCAGGCAAGGCAGGGAGGGAAAACAAACATTCTTGAGACCAAAAAGTTGAAGAACTACTCAATAAAGTTTATTAATTTTAAAAAAGAGAAAATATATTACAAACTTAACAGGTTTCAAAATTATAAATGATATCAATAAAACTGCTTTTCAAATCAAATGTTTAAAAAAATAAAAAACAATAATTTAAAATTCAGCAAAATTTATTTTAAATATATTTCAGAATAATCATCTCAAGTATAAAGAAAAGTTAAAGCAAGAAAAAAAACAAGGACTAAAAAAAGACTAGAAATAATACTAAAAAAATTGTTCAAAAATTTTTTTTTGTCTTTTAATATTTTTTAGTTGTCAATGGACCTTTATTTTATTTATTTGTATGTAGTGCTAAGAATCAAACCCAGGGCCTCACACATGCTAGGCAAGTACTCCACCACTGAGCCACAACCCCAGACCAATACTAAAAAATTTTAAGAGATGATTCGTGGATGTCTTTTAGTGGTGGGATAATGGAGGTTTCCTCTTAACTAAATATTACTGGTTTAGGTAGAACAGTTTTTAAATATTAAATTGAGGTATAAAATAAACTAAGACAAGTTTAAATAGTTTTCATATAAGCAAGGCTAACTCAAATGTTTTTCTGGACAATATAACGCTAAGGTCCAAATACTTCCATCTCTCTGAAAAATGTTAATATATTAATAATATTAAGTATCCTGAGTTGTGACTGAAAATGTTGTGACTCAGTAAAATGATATTATACTTTCCCTAAAGGTTATAGTTTCTAACTGCTTTCAACTTGGTTGATTTTGACCCAACATTTAAAACCTGAACCCTTAGGTGTTAGAAAATAAAACTACTAGCTATATATTCTTAAAATAAATGTACAATTATCATAATAGAGCATTTAAATTCGTATCTCTACAAATGAGATGTTGGTAATGAATGATTCTGGAATGCACAAATGTATACAGTTAAAAGGGAATTAGTACCTTTTAACAAAAAACTTTTTTTTTTTTAAATTTTTGCTTACTCATGCTTACCTACTATGCTCTTCTCCGGAGCGGGTGGTACAATATAACCGACGTGTAAATATTTGCTTGCTAATTTGCTGTGCAAACCAAGAAAGTCACTGAATCTTCTTTTAACTGAAAATTCACTCTTACTGAACATGGAAAGAGAAGTCTATAAGTGAAGAAGAGGTATTTCAAATTTTGAACAGTACAGAATTATTCAGAACTTAATGCTATATAAAATTATGAACACACACACACATACATACACATAGCTCTAGCTCTGCTTTGCAAAAGAATGCAGAGTATCTAATGTGGTAAACAGACTTCTAGCAACTCAAAAAAACAAAACAAAACAAAAAAAAAACCCACACACAAAATAACAACAACAACAAAAAAAACCCCAAAACCCCAAATGATTGTTTGTTAATGAATTATAAATTTTTACCTCTGGCACAAATCTCCTTCTAAGCTTCAGTCCAAATATTTCCAAAATGCCTAAGGGACACCTCCACTTAAATCTTACTGACACCTCATACTCACTATATTTTCGACTACTCAAACACAAGTTCCATAAGAAAAGAGCACTTGACTATACTGTTAACTAATACTATATATACTTCTTGCTTGTGACAGAGGCTGACACCATAGTAAAGTACTTAATAAATATTTGTTTAATGAATTAACAAATCTTACTTCACACTCACTTTGTTCCTCCCTACCTGTCTTTTTACATAGATCATTTCCACAATTACAGAGTTCCTCTAGTTAGTAACTTAGGTATCCCTCTTCTCATTCCTTATATCTAGGTCTAAGAAGTCATTTATTTTTGTCACTTTCAGAACCATTTCCTTAGTATCAAGCATTGTTTCTGATACCTAGGACTGTTGCAAAACACTGTTCCTTTAATTATTATAGTGGCCTCTTAACTGGCAATCCTGACCTCTACCTTGACCCTTCCAATTCATATTGAGGCCACAGAGATCTTTCTAAAATAAAAATCTAACAGTGTTAAAGTCTTGCTTGAACTTTTTTTTAATGGCTTTCCATTATACTTAGGATGAAACCCAAATTCCTGAATGTGCTGCTCATAAAACATGAAGGCTGGGCTGGGGTTGTGGCTCAGTGGCAGAGCGCTCGCCTCGCACGTGCACGGCCCGGGTTCGATCCTCAGCACCACGTAAACATAAATGCATTGCATTGTGTACAACTAAAGTAAATAAATAAATATTTAAAAAAAAAAAAAAAACATGAAGGCTCATGGCCAAACAATTCAATCATGAACCACTTCTTACAGATCCTAGAAAACACAGTGCTTTCATGACTTAGATTTTTTACTGGCAAAATCCTCTGGCTGCAACAAATATTCTAGTATTTTTTTTTTCCATCTCCCCCAAATCACTCCCTCATATTTGTCTTGGTTTAGATATTACTTTGCTCAGAAGCTTTTCCTGACTCTTGGGTCTAGATTAATTCCCTTACTGCATACTCAAACAGAACACTCAACCTATGAAATTACTTACAACTTATAACAATTTCTTAGCAATCTTTATGAGATGGTAGCCTTTATAAAAAAGACAGGGTTCATGTCAACTGTAATCACTGTCATATCCTCTATTATACATAGTCAGAGCTCAATATTTTATTAAAGGAGTCAAAGGCTTACCTTTGTTGTTACTCTATATGCCATGTAAGCATTCATGCCATCACCTATAAGAAAAGTCAAATATATTTTTAAAAACCATGTGCTTAAAAAGTACCATTTTAATACTGTATTGATATATTTCGTAAAAAAAAAAAATGGGGGGGCGCATAACAGTCAAACTAATAAAAAAGAAGTACAAAATATAATAAATATTGACTCACCAACTTTTTCTGGATCTGAAACTCCAATTTCTATATCAAAAATATCTCCATTTGCTTCTTCTTCAATCTAGAAAAGAATAATTATTTTTGGTGTTAAAGAAGATTCCAATTTGTTTAATCGTCATAACACTAAGAACTATAATTTTTACCATATATGTTCTAGTAGGGTCACTGTCATAAAAATATTTTAAGTCACTGAAAAAACAATAAAACTTTCACGTTTCCTTACTATGTAAAGAAACAGAATAAAATACACAAATAACAGGATAAGGATTATTTGGAGAAGTAACGGAAAATCTCGTGTCCTCAAAATTCCTCAGATGTAGAAAAAATGTTTTCACTTTCTGTACAAATACTGTGGAATTTTTTTGTCCAATATACTGAATCTTTGGATTCATTATTAACTCCTTATTTTTAATACCAGCATTTCTTCAAGTTAGAGCTGTTTCTCAATAATTAGGACAGAGTCATTACTTTCACAGAATATTATATACTTGCAAAAATTATTATCTAAAAGCAACATTAGCATTATAATTTTTCTAAATACTAAGTGAAGACACATTCCTCCTGAAGCCAAAAATAGTATTATGAAGTTCAATTTTAAAAAGCAGTAAGTAGAAAAAAATTAAACTGTAGAACAGACCTTTTAAATGCTATTATAAAGCAACTGGATAGCAGTTCTGCAGGAAAGCTTTGTTATTATCAAGGAAGCTCAGAGATTATTAGCAAAATTTTCAAGGCAATAACTACCTATAAAAAAGTTTTTCTAACTGAAATCTTTTCTTCAATGGTTGCCTTCTTGTATACTTTTTTAATTTTTTTTTTTTTTTAGTTGTAGATGGAGACAATACCTTTATTTTATTTATTTATCTTTATGCAGTGCTAAGGATCAAACCCAGTGCTTCACATGTGCTAGGCAAGCACTCTACCACTGAGCCATAAACCCGGCTCCTCTTGTATAGTTTTTTAAGTAAAACTTTTTTGAATTATAACACATACAGTAAAGTATATAAATTGGTACAGCTCAATATACTTTCATAAGGTGAACACATCTTTGTAAACTCAACCAAGGTCAGAAAGAAATATTACTAATACAGTCCAGAAGGCCCTCTTGCACTTCCCTACAGTCATAATCTTTCCTTCACCCTACCAACATAGCCACTATCCTAACTTCTAACTCTGTTCACTAGTTTTTGGCTTTTTTTTTTTTTTTAAGTTCATTTCATGGAAACATGCACAAGTATTCATTTCTTACTTCCCTTAATATTATGCTTGTTAGATCATTCACATTTTTGTATGTGGGTATGTGGCTGTTACTTAATTGTGGTCATTTAAATGATCTATTTCTTTAAGAATGACCTCCCTTTTTTGTTGTTGTTGTTGTTGGGGACAGAATCAGGGGGCATTCTATCATTTAGCTACATCCCCAGTCCTTTTTAATTTTGTATTTTAAGACAGGATCTTGCTAGGTTGATGAGGCTGGCCTCAAAGTTGTGATCCTCCTTATTCAGTCTCCAGAGTAGGTGGGATTATAGGAGTCTGCCACCATGCCTGGCCTATGTAGATGACCTTTAAATATGTAATTTTGCTACTTAAATAACCTGCACTCCATGATTTTTTTCCTTTTCCAAATGCATCTTAACAAAAATTATTGCCAAAACATGAGAATGTATCCTCAATTGATTTATAGTCCTTCTTTTTAAAAATAAATGCTACAAAACTTTACGTGTGAACTGTATTTATATACATTATTTTACCAAATAAAATTACTCAAAATATCACGTTACTGTGATTAACATTTTTCAAAATACTTTCATATATTACCTGAACAAAGTAGGAACCCCCAGAGGCACACACTATCATCATTAAGATCAGAAATGACAGGACTGGGGTTGTAGCTCAGTGGTGAAGAACTTGCCTAGCATATGTGGGGCGCTGGGTTCGATCCTCAGCACCACATAGAAATAAATAAATAAAATAAAGGTAATTTTGTCCATCTACAAATAATTTTTTTTAAAAAAAATCACAAATGACAAACTACTTAAGAAGGTAAGTAATATGCCCAGGTTACTGAGTGAAAGAGTGGTAGAGATAAAATCAGAATCAAGATCTTCCAACTTCTTTAGTCCATATTCTTTTTCTAAAAGGTTTGAAAGGCTTTGATTAGAAATAACTGATAGTACGGTGGTGTTAAGTGAAGAACAACCAAAAAAAGTATAATTTACATATTAATTTAGAATATAAACACTTTTCTATACCTCTTCCCTGGATCTATCGAAGATCACAGGTGCAGATATGCTCTTTGTTTCAATTCTAGGAGCAATGAGTGCAGTAGGGGTGACAGGTGTGACTGCAGGAGAAGGTTCCGAGGAGAGTATTGGTTCCCTTTCTGGGCTGTCCAAAGAAACTTCTTCTGTGGCTTCTGAACACAATTTAAACAAGTTTAAGGAAACTGCAACAAACTTCCAAGACAGTTAATAGAATTCTATACTGCAGTTAATGAATCATGAAAAATTTTATAAACTACTAACAAATATCAAAATAATGTAATTTTTGAAATTGTTATGATGAAAGATTATTCTGAATTTAGTTGTTTATCATATTTTTAAAAACAAACAGGAATTGTGTTGGTTTCAGGAAGAATTGTTTTAAGTCAGCTTAAATTGACTATACTACTGGAAATTATACTAGAAGAAAAGCAAAGATGTGGACAATTCCACATTCATTTGTTTGATTTTGTAATATATCTTATACTTAACAGTAACTTACCTTCCAAACATTTTATTCAGACTAATATTATGATTATTTTATACATAGGAACACAAATTTTAGGGCATAAAGCTGCCCAGAACTATCCCAACTGGGATTAAAAATTTGTTATGGAAAAGCCACAAAGTTAGAAACCTAAAGCAATTAATTGCCAAAGATTACTGGGTATTAAATAAATACACAAATATGACACAAAGCAAACAGGTGTTTAGGTTTTAATTAAAAATGCTCATTCACTTGAAAAAAATCTAAAATTAAATATGTTTAAAATCAAACCATATCAATAAGCTGAATGTCTATAGGCTATGTAATATTGTGCTAAATGCAATGGAGAAACACAAAGAAATGGAAAATATCATACCTGCCCTCAGGGAGTTTATAATCTAGTTGGGAAAACAAGACATGTGGAATGTTAAATAATCATAAAAGACTTGAGAACAGTAAGAATGTTATAAGACATTTATTGCTATATCGACTATAGAACAAACACTATAATTTGAGTAGAAACAGAAGACAAAAATACTTCAGGCTAAGGAAATTTGGAAATAATTTGCAAAACTGATCTGAGGAAATTGAGATAGGCAGGGAGAAAACAAGGGAAAATACCAGGAAAATTGAATAACAACATAAGCAAAACGTAGAGTAAGGAAAGTAAAAAATTACAGTGACCATAATGTAAAACACAGTTTTGCTGGTCTGCAGAATTGATACCAGGAAAAGGAAAGCAAGACTGTAAGGGAACCTCCTGATCAGATCAGTGGTTTCTAACCTGAGATTCTTATATCCTACAGGTTTAGAAAGGTAGTAATTGTAGTCAATGGGCCATTTTAATTTTAATACCTCAAAAAGTATATTTGCCTGAAAAAAGGTTGTACAGGATGACACGTTATCAAGCTATTCTTATTGGCTATCTAATACTGACGAAACCCTTGTTATGGATCCCTTTGTATTTTTATATTAAAAGAAAAATGATAAATAACTAAAATTTTCCAAACTGTGGTAATGAGAGGAAGAACAATGGACTACACATGAAATAGACTATAGATGATTCAACATAACAAACAGAAAGCTTATATACAACTTCAGGTTATGAAGACTGCTGGCATTTATTACTTATTTTTAAAGAAATGAAAATAATGAGCAATATGAGAAAGTAAAAAAATCAGTACATTGAAGCTAGAGGGTGTTAAGATCTTTAGTCTACAAACAATGAGCAAAGCAACGAACACCAAAACAAACAGGAAACAAAACAAAAAACTCCAAAAATATCTGAAGAGAAACTGTCACTGCAACAGACCCAATACAGAAAACAAAACAAAAGACTCCCCCACTGGAGTCGCTATTTAAAAACCCCTGCCAGGTTGAAACTCGTCCCTCTTTCACCTTTCCTTTTTCGCCCTTTCACCCTTTCCGTCCCTTTTCATCTTCTCCATCGCCCCATCTCCATTCCTCCCCTCCCACTGGTTTTACTCACTCACTCCCCCTCCATGCGTCCTTGGTCCCCACAGGCCATTAGGGGCTGGTTAATAAATCCCTTTTACTACAAAACAAAACAAAAAACTCCCCCCAAAACCTCCATGAAATAGTAACTTTATTAGCTATCAGTACAGATAAAGTCATTTCAATTTTTTAATTACACTTTATTTCACTGACATCAGGTGTGGTATTCTTTGCACTAATAGGCTGCTTCATAAATGTTATCAGATTACAAAATAAATAAAGCTAAATATTTATTTAGGTAGGTGATATGGAAAGGGAAACAAAGTAAACAGATTTAGATTTAGCATAGTAATATAAAGTCTGCCTTAAATTGTTTTTATGACTGTTTTTTTAGATTTGACATTAATATACTAGGAATTCACAGGCTTAATTTAAACCAGACCTAAAGGTTCAAGATGTCCTATAGGCATTAAAGTTTGGCTTTTCCTCAGAGACACACTTTGAGGACAAATATAAACTGACTGTCAATGTCAGCTAATTAGTACTTCACTCTTACAGATTCCAGAGAATATTTTTTAAAAAGGAATATTCATTACCCTTATAATTGGCATGATCTGCTGAACAGCACAAGTGAAATAAGCTAGATCGTGTGGCAGAAACAAGTTCTAAAAGTCTAAGGCAATTTCAGTATTGGCAAGTTGTTCACCCTCATTTATTCCCCTAGGGCAGTTTCCTAAAGAATGTTCAAATAAGCACTGGTGTAGGATGTAACAAACGAAGGAAAAGCATTTGGTGAACACTGTTTACGAACACTAAAATCTTTAACATCCATTATATGAAATGCTACCTAAAACTTAGCACACAACTATATAATCTAATTTCTTTATGGCTTTAAAATCAAAATGGCTAGGTTGCTAGAGCAAGATCTATAATCTGTTCCCTGATAAAGGATAAACAAGTACATGTCCTCATTACTAGAAAAGTTTTCACCATCCTGATAACACATGCTACTCTCTATTCTGGTTCTAGAACCATTTCTCCATGAAAGAAGTGATATACCTGCTTAAATTGCATTATAAATAAGAACACAGTATAGTATTAAATCTTCAGGTTCGATCACATAATGATGTATGCAACATATGCGAGTTTAAAATAAAAGATGAAGCATAGAAAGTATATTTGCAGGTTAACAAAAATCACAGATGACTATATTTATTGATCTTTAGTTGTTTCTCCTTTTTCTTTTAAAACAAATATTGACAATGACTATATTTGAATCAAAGTATTTAGTATAGTCTTCAAGGTAGACTAAAACAGTGCAAACATTTTCCAAATTGAGCTAAGTAAGCAAATATCATTGTATAGTCCTCACACCTGATCAGTTAATGAACACTATTTAAAAAACAACAACTTTTTCTTGCATAGGTACACACAAAGTTGTTGTCATTCTCATATATTCTGAGACTGGTTAAAAACGTTTAATATAATGAAACTAAAGTAATACAAAACCTCCATGCATGACCCTACACTGTCAAGAGGAATACATTAAATTTTAGATTCAGAATTGTTTAGTAGAGAAAGGACTTTTGTCATCTCAAAATGCAAATGCCATGAAAGTGCTTTTGATGATTGTCTGAAAAAAATTCTACAAAAGGTAATAAAAAAGAACACTGAAATACTACAATTCTCATTAACTGTGATTGGACTCTAAGTTCTTAGAAGGCTTTGGGGTAAAAAAAAAAAAGATAGTTGGTATCAAAATTTTCTTTTTTCAATTTTTTAATTTGTTCTGATTAGTTATACATGACAGTAGAATGCATTTTGACACACTGCACACAAAGGGAGCACAACTTCTCATTCCTCTGGCTGTACAGGGTGCAGAGTCACACCAGTAGTGTAATCATACATGGATACAGGCACATATATAGGGTAATAATGTCTGTCTCTATTGTGGTATCATAATTTTCTAACATGGCAACCTATGCAAATTCATCTGTGGTAAAACTTTTCATTGAACTAATCAAGCTGGAAATTATATGGACCTGAGTAATGAACGATTGTGACTTCAAACATATTTGTACAATAAATAACGGTGGTTTGAATATGGGACCACTATAAAAGTTGAGGACACATTATTAAAGTTTAAAGGAAAGCCAGTTCAAGTATATTGTTGCAAAAAGGGTTAGTATTTTAATTTGTTTCATTAACCTTAAGACTTTGCTGTTTTAATATTAAAACACTAATTTTTAAGGCATAGTTGTTTTGAAGAGTCCAATGCTTCCCCCCCCCCAGTTAAGTACACCAAATCTTGCCTCCACATCTACAATAAATTCCTCCAACATCAATTTATTCACCTAAAAGTGAGTCAAAATAAAATAGGAAGTATAGCAACTTATTAAAAGAAAAAAATTCCAAATATTAATAAAATATAAAGTGACTTAGAAATCCACAGTTTGATTTTGCTTTGTGACAACCTGTTAATAAAAAAAATAGAATCAATGCTACTTTTTGAAATTTGAATACCACAACCATTAGTCTTTTGAGTTTAAGGACTAAAACAATAAGTTACAGCATGCAATTTATTTCCAAATGCTTAAAACTAAGAAAGGATATCAGTTTTGCTTCTCTTATCAGTCCATATTTTTCACAGAATAATCTAATAGGAAATTCTCCTTAAGCTGTTATAAGGAGAGCTAAAACTAATACACAGAGTTTATGTTTTGCTTTAGAGAATATTTTCTCATAGAACATATATCTAATTATTGTTAAACAAATAAAAAGATATGATAATTACCTGCAAAAAGATCTTCTCTGTCATCATCTAGTACAACTTCTGCAGGTTTTGGGCCATTGGAGTTTGCACTGATATCTTCTGCAGGAAGGCTAGCTGGTTCTGGAGATGATGGGCTGGACTATTAAAAAGAACAATAGTAGATAATGGATTGGGATGTTTATAACTATTGTAATTATGTCCTATACACTAGAGAAATAGAATGTCCTCTCATTAAGAATGACTATTTCCTCCTGCCAAGAATAAGCCCAAGGGCTGGGGTTGTAGCTCAGCGGTAGAGCGCTTGCCTAGCACATGCGCGTCCCAGGTTTGATCCTCAGCACCACGTAAAAACAACGACATTATGTACAACTAAAACAAATAAATAAATATTTTAAAAAAGAATAAACCTAAAACACACTTTTCAACTCTACTCCTTTCTTAACCAAAATTCACTTAAGATTTTAAAAAGAAACCTTTGTCAGTCATCCCCTTAGAGACACTAATTTATCACATTGAGTTATAATTAACAAAAACCAAATGTAATGTTCCATCATCATAGACAACGGAATCAAAATCAGGCAATTCCCTTGATTTTTAAAAAATTTTTAAATTAATTGATTTTATATTTTACACAAATAGAGCACAACTTTTCATATCTCTGGTTGTACATGATGTAGGGTCACACCATTCATGCAATCATACCCATACATGAGTAATACTGTCCATCTCATTCCACCATCTCCCTGCCACATAACACCCCCCCACTATGGATCAAAGTCCCTCTGTTCTTCCCCCCCCCCCCCCCGCCAATTATGGATCAGAATCCACTTATCAGAGAAAACAGTTGTCCCTTGATATTTAAGAATCATGCTTTTGTGCGGGGCGCCATGGCTCATGCCTATAATCCCAGCACTTGGGAGGCTGAGGTAGGAGGACTAGAGCCAGCCTCAGCAATGGCAATGTACTTAGCAACTCAGTGAGATCCTGTCTCTAAATAAAATATGAAAAAGGGCTGGGGATGTGGCCCAGTGGTCGAGTGCCCCTGAGTTCAATCCCCAGTACAAAAAAAAAAAAAAAAAATCCATGCTTTGAGCCAGGCAGGGTGGCACACCTGTAATTGCAGCAACTAGGGAGGCTGAGGCAGGAGGAACAGGAGTTCAAGCCAGACTAGCAATTTAGTGAGGCCCTAAGCAACTCAGCAAGACCCTGCCTCTAAATAACATTTAAAAAAAAGGGCTGGGGATGTGGTTCAGTGGTTAAGTGCCCCTGGGTTTAATTCCCCTGTACCCCTCACTTCAAAAAAAGAATCCATACTTCTGTTTCTGCTATGACCGTGTTTGTTTCTCTGGTGATGAAAGATGTACCAAACATTAATAGTCCATGCAACTCAACAGAAGTAAAAAAAAACATTGCATGGGCAGGGAGTTCAAAGCACTACTTACTCTAAGAGGAAGGCTTAATACTAGTTGAATTTAAATCCTATTTAAATTTAAATAGAACATTATTCTAAGGTTTCCATAACTTGGAACTAAAAAGTATGTCCTCCCCAAAACATTTACATTTCAATTAAGCTAAACACTACTTTTGTACTTCTTTTTTTTTTTTTTTTTTTGGTACCAGGAATTGAACCTGGGGGCACTTAACTATGGAACCATGCCTCCAGCCCCTTTTTGTATTTTATTAGAGACAGGGTCTCACTGAGTTGCTTACAGCCTCAATGAGTTGCTGAGACTGGCTTTAAATTCCCAATCCTCCTGCCTCATCCTCCAGAGCCCCTGGGATTATAGGAAAGAGCCACTGTGCCCAGCCTGTACTTCTTGATCTTAAGTATACCGATCAACATAATTATTACTGCACAACTTTTATCAGTTTTCCTTGTAATAGTTAAAACCAACAGTCTTTAATAAAATTAAAGCCTTAAAAAAACTTTATAAAAAGTGTTAACACGAAAGAGAAATTTTAATGTATCGAAGTGTTCAGCTTGAGATTTTCAAAATCTCAACACCAGAATTCAGATCAAGAAAGAACATTCCTCCCATCAAACTCAGAGGCTCTACTCACACTCCTTTTCCTATCTTTACCATGGAGGCTTCCACCAGCATGGATTATTTTTTCCTGTTTTTGCTCTTCATATAATGGAACCATATAGAATATACTACTATTTGGTTTTTGTTCTTAATGTTATTTCCTATATGAAATTCTTCTATATCATCCTGGATAACAGTAGAACAGTTATTCTCATTGTTGTATAAAATCCCTTTGTGTAAGTACTACAACTGACACACTCTACTACTAATGAAAACTTGGGTGGTTATCAGGTGTGTATGTATTTTAGTGAACATATAAACAAATTAATCTGGTACATACCTAGAAGGGAACAGTTGGATCAGTGTAGAACATTAAGTAGATGAATGTTCAGTGTTAGAAGCTATCACTAAACAATCCTTTAAAGTAGTAGTATAAATTTATACTCCCACCAGAGATATATGAAAAATTGTTGTTCCACATTCTTGTCAACACTTTGATATATCCTATCTTTATCAGTTTAGCTACTCTGGAGGGTACAGAGTATACACCATTGTGGTTTGAATTTGTATTTCCCTGATGAATAATGATGCTAAGCAATTCTTACGCGTCTAATGGCCATTTGGATATATTTGTTTTGAAGGTATTTTGGCAATTTTTCTATAGTTCTTGTTGATTTGTAGGAGTTCTTTATATATTCTGGAAACAAGTTTTTGTCAGATATGTTATCATAAATATTTTCATACAGTCTGTAGCTTACTCCCCACCTGTCCCCCCAAGTACCAGGGACTGTGCCCAGGAACGTTCTACCTCTGAGCTACATCTCCAGTCCCACCACTTGTTTAAATATTTTATTTTGAGACAGGATCTTGCTAAGTTGCTCAAACTTGCAATCCTACTGCCTCGGTGTACAAAGTACTGGGATTATAAGACTTTGCTGCCATGCCTGGATACTTTCCTATTTGCTTTTTTTTTTCTTTTTAACCCCCCCCCCATTTTCTTAATGATCAACTTTAAAACATAAGTTTTTAATTTATTAAGGGTGTATCATTAATTTAAAAAATATAATTAGTAAACTTTTGCAGGATCAATAAACATTTTTCTTCTTTATCTTCAGTGCTAGAAACTGAACCCAGCCCTTTATGCATGCTAGGCAAATGCTCTACCACTGAGCTACAACCACCAGCCTCCCAATTAATACGATTTCAACAACAACTTTTTAAGTAAAGAATGGAAGTGAAGGGTTGGGGATACATAGCTCAGTTGGTAGAGTGCTTGCCTCGCATGCACAAGGCCCTGGGTTCAATCCCCAGCACCATTAAAAACAAACAAACAAACAAAAAATTGGGGGCTGGAGTTGTGCCTCAGCAGTAGAGCACTTGCCTAACGTGGAAGGCGCTGAGTTCGATCCTCAGCACTACATAAAAATAAATAAATAAAATAAAGGTATTGTGTCCAACAATGACGACGACAACAACAACAAAAAACAACAACAACAACAAAATGAAGTGAAATAAGCCAGTTCCAAAAAACCAAAGGCCAAATGTTCTGTCTGATATGTGGATGCTAACATACAATGGGGGGTGGGGTTGAGGGGAATAAAAATTCATTGGATTAGACAAAGGGGAATGAAGGGAAGAAAGGCGGGGGATAGGAGCAGAAAAGGCAGAATGAATCGGACAGAACTTTCCTATGTTTGTATATGAATACATCACCAGTGAAACTCCACATAATGTACAACCACAATGGGATCCTATTTAGAATAAGTTGTACTTCATGTATGTATGTCAAAATACACTCCACTGTCATGTATATCTAAAAAGAACAAATTAAAAAAAAAAATCCCCTATGGCTTGAGGACATTTCTTTTTTCAGTACCAGGGATTGAACCCAGGGGTGCTTTACCACTGAGTTACATACCCAAACCTTTTTTATTTTGAAACAGAGTCTTGCTAAGTTTCTTGGAACCTCACTAAGTTGCTGAGGCAGGCCTTGAACTTGTGATTTTCCTGTCTAAGCCTCCAGAGCTACTGGGATTACAAGCATGCACCACTGTGCCCAGTGAGGACATTTCTTTACTGCTTTCAAAGGCAGTTTAAACTTTATAGGAAAATATAAAGACTCCTTTTCAGTTAGGAGCTCACTTTTACATATCTAAATTCTCACAAAAACGGCCTTTCATTTAACTTAGCATTTTCACTTGAAAGAATTTACAGAACAAATAAATATATTTATACTTTCTCTAGAAAATGTTCTTGACAACTTCAAGTATACCTCTAGCTGAGTCTGATTAGGTGAGTGGCCTATGTTCACACAATTATCTATTTTTGACATAATTTTTTCTATAACAGTAATTATTATGTTTACAGACTACAAGCCATATACAAAAAGAAAGAGTATCTAGTTTACTACTTCTTACTATTTGACAGCAAATACTCAATGACTGTTAACTGAATTTTATGAATGTAACTATGGACAAGCCAAAGAATTAGCCATAAGTTTATCAATCACATTATCTACAATACTGTAAAATTTTAAATGGCCTATAGTACATACACATAAAAATGTAATAGAGTGGCTCCAACACCCTTTCATGATAAAAATCCCCAGATAAACTAGAAATTGGCACTAACTTCCTCAACTCGATAAACGATATCTACAAAAAATATGGAGCTCTAACATCATACTTAATAGTGAGAAACTCAAAAACTTTCCCCCTGTGATTAGGAGCAAAACAAGGATGTTTCCTCACTACTCCTTTTCAACACCATAATGGGATTCCAATGTAATAACACAAGGAAAGGAAATAAAATAAATACACCTTCATAAGAACTGAAAATTGTCTTTGGCAATGACATGATCATCTATGTAGAAAAGTTAAATGAATTGAGAAAAACTCTCTTGGAATTAATAAGTGATTATAGTAAAATTGTAGGATTTCTTTTGCTACTCTTCTGTCTTAAAATTCACTACATAAAGGTTGTGATCTTGGCAAATGTAATGATTCATCTCCCCTCTTTGGCTTCCTGATCTTGAATCCCTCTGATTCTGTAACTACATCTACTTTCCACCTCTGTGGCCACTATTTGAACTTTACTAAACTATGCCTGAACTACTTTAAAGAGTTCTTGTGAAATTCTGTTTACATACCAGTCCATCCTTTAAAACTTGATTTACTAATGAAGAAAAAATTCAGTTGAAATCATTTGTATCAATGTTTTCTATTACTACTGTCCCACTTCATTCTACCTTATCTCAATTAAGAAATGTGTAGTGGATATTTGCCATTTTGGTCACCAGCATCCAAACAACTTTCCTATTTTGGAGGCTCTCAACATAGGTAATAAGACAGCAGAGCTGGATCAGCAAGAGACTATTCATAGTGGCTGCCAAAAGTAAAGAGCTCACTGCAACACGTCCAGGACTAGCAGAATTCTGAAGTACAGAATCAAGTGTCAGTGTACTATAATGACAGTACAAGTGGCATGCGGAGCAGATTACTCCTATGGAAGGATCTTGGCTACTTACCTTGATTTCTACACCTTATTTTCCAGGTTTCTTGTTTATTCTAGGAATGCCACAACATTTTTCTAACATATCCCTCTTCCTCTTTAATAAATTATCAAGAATCAGGCACAGTGGCACATGCCTGTAATACTAGCAAATCAGGAGGTGAAGGAAGGAGGATTAAGTTCAAGGCCAGCCTCAGCAACTTAGTGAGATCCTGTTTCAAAATAAATAATAAAGAGCTGGGAAGATGCTGAGGTAAAAGAAAGCTCCATCCCAAGCTGTGCTGTGGCATGGGATCAAAGCAGTGGGTGTACAGCTTCTCAGTGAGGTAGGTGAAAGAGGGGTTTTGCTAAAATACTGGACACTCAAAGCAGCTTAGGGATTCAGAAATGTAGGTACAGTAAACAAAGAAGAATTAATACACTGGAGCCAATCCAGCGGCCCCATTGCCGGTGCAAATTCACCACAGAGGGGGAACATAGCTTTGGTATGGAGAAACCTGAGATAAAAAATGCTGCCGAATCTTAGCTGATCCAGAGGCTACACCATGCACAGGTGCTTGAAAAGCATGCTGTATATCCCAACTGGCTGCTGAGAGCTGAGGCAGAAGCCATCTTGGGGCAAGTGTGCTCCTGCAATAGCAGAACCCAGGAAATGGGGAAGGGGTGGGGCACAGCCACAATATCCTGGCAGGGGCCTATCAAGTAACCTAGGCTGGGCCTGGTGGAATATAAGTGAAACAGGAGAGGAGGAGACTGCCCAAAGGGATTTGATACGGAAGGGTGAAAGGCAGCCCAACTCACTCCTTCCTTTGTGTCTGGAGGCTCGTATGACCAGGCCCAGCGTCTGAGTGAATGGAGTGAAAACACTCAGGGACTAAGTCCAGGAAGGCTGTGCTTCTGGGCAGTAGTGAGTGGAGAATCAGCCCCCTTATCCACAAGAGGATTTCTTGGAAGGTTCCAGAGAAAAAGACCCACACAAGTCAGCTATTGCCTAGCCCTAGGGGTGGGTTGATCTAGTCTCTCTAAAGCAAACACCACCCAACAAAGCCCCTGAGGCCTAATTAGACCTCCACCACACCTGCTGGAACTCCCCCCACAGAAAGCTGTAGAAGCAATACCTTGGCAGTGCTAAAAACTGGTCAGATAGACTGAATATCAACTGACAGTGCACCCTAACCCATCCCACCCCAAACTGGTGGTAAGGGCAGCTGAGTCTTATATCAAACATTCACTCTCTTAGATGGCTCCAACTGGCAGCTCAGAGAGCAACACATAACCAGAAAGGGGTTTAAAACCTCTACCCACTGCTCTATCAGTACATAACTGAAGAAGAATTAGACTCTTGGACATAGACAGTGACCACCCAAACTGGTCAACTAATTTGACCACCTCAGTGGATAAGTTTTGGACTTTAAAAAATTATTTTTTAATTCTTTCCATGGTGTGTGTGTGGGGGGGTGGGGAATGAATATGTGTGTGCATGTACCTGTGAATTCTGACTATGCTGACTGGTTCAGGGACATATATACATATACTTGTTTGTTTCTTTTTCTCTCATTTTTAGCATTTGAAAAAATAATTAGTTTTTACTAGCATCGTCTTTCGAGGGTTCAGGGTTTTGGAACTGTATATTTTGGTTTGGTTTTGTATTATTTTCATTTGTTTATTTCTCTTATTTCTCTTTCTCTCTTCTCCTGCTAACAGCCAAATTCTACTGTTCTCTTTCCCTTTTTCCCAATATCTTGCTTCTTCTGTGTTGTTGTCTGAAGCGATGGCTGCTTGGAGCAACGAAGTCGTGGGAAGAAGTTTAGAGGCAAACTGGAGACAAACAGCTTTTTATTCTGATAACTTTTCTCTCTGGCTCTAACAACGACTAACACGCGCCACACACACCACCAAAATGGCGCTGACCCGATCAACAATCTCGGCCAAGTCACTCGAGATCCCGGGCCAAGTCCCGTAAGACTACAAAAGACGACAATGCCCAAATCTCCATAGCCCATAGTCAACCACAATTTAAGCCATCTCCCCAAACAGGGCTCCTACACTTCTGTATTTTCCCTTCCTTCTGTATAACTATCACTTGCTACATCTCTTCTGAATTTTTTGAAATTGTAAAGTCTAACTTCCCAACACATTTCCTTTTCCCCTAAACAACTATATGTTTACCATCTTTCAGAACTAATTGGTCTATATGATCCTCCCACCATTAATGCTAATACAGTCATTAATGCTGTGGATAATATAGCTGACACCTCCTGTTAGCTTTAAAACCAGATCTAGTTCATCATTATTGTTCATATTGCTGAATGTACCATTCCTCTTTATTGGTGGCAATTAATGTTGAAGATGTCATAGTAGGAAAAGTATTTACTTTAACTCTGTGTATTATTTGTTGTCTGCAATGGTTATTACTATTGCTTATTTTGCCCCATTCTGTGAGGTGCTGAAAACCTACAAGGACGATAAAAGTTTGGAGGCTTGCAGGATCATCTAAAATGAGTCAGGAATTTGAATAGGCAGGTGTTATCCTGGGACTAAGCCCGGGAAGCCTAGAAAGGCAGGGTCCATGAGTAGGAGAAAGTGTTGAAGGATTGGCTACTCTGCCCCACCAGTGGATACCTAAGGAGACTCTGGGGTTACAATCTCCCAGTGAAGATCAGCAACTGCTAGGCTCTAGAAGTGCACTGATCTTATCTCTCCAGAGCAGTCACAACCCAGCGAAGGCCCTGGGACCTGACTAGACCTAAGTCCCAAGTTCAGGAACTCTACCTACAGGAACTCTACTCCCAGAACTCTGCAGAGGACCCATGCTGGGAGTACATCAAACTGGTGGTACAGACAAAACTCCAGCCAATAGCACTTCCCATCTTACCTCAATATGCTAAGAAGGGAAGCTGAGAATTTTTGAAATCCAAATGGCAACTTGGTGAGCAACACAAAAAAGAGGAAGGGCACAGCTCCTACTCTTGTGCTCAGTAAGAAACTTAAAGAAAGACAGCTGGACATAGACAGTAAACATATGTTCTCCTTGGCTATTTTGACCACCTCAATGGAAATGATTCCCAAAAGTTTCACCAAGAATCTCCTATTTTTTCATGTGTGTACTAAGAGGTTAATGGACATTTACACATATATATATTTGTTTCTTTTTTCTCATTTATAGCATTTTTTGAGTACATTTATTTCTCCTTGCCTTGTCTTATGAAGATTAGAGACTTTCATTAGTTTTAGCTTAGTATATTTTGGTTCTGTTTTATATTGTTTTTCATTTGTCTGTTTCTCTTTCTCCCTTTTCTTTTGCTAACATCCAAATTCTTTTGTTATATTTCACTCTCCTTTAATTGCTCCTTTTATTTTTCTCTCATCCCTCATAAACATCACAGCCTACATCTCTTCTGCATTATCTTTGTTCAACTTTTAAAATTGTAAATTCTTTCTACCCACCTATCTCACATTTTCTTTCCTCTAATAAACTCTATTCTTAACATCTTTTAGCACCAGTGGGTTTATATAATGTCTGTCCCCACTGTTAACACTGTTGCAAGTATTACTGTGGTAGATATCATACATGACACCTGTTGTTTGATTTAGTGCCAGATACAATACATGATTACTTACTATTTTTACTGATGGTAATTGCTGACCCTATCATTTCTATATATTGTGCCGATTAACATTCTATGTGTTACAGTAGGAACAAGTTCATAGGGTAGAAACTCTGCTGTTTCAGAACCACTGACAGATGGGTAGACACACAATCAATATGAAAAAGCAAGGGAACAAACCATACAAAACAACCCCAAATGCCTCAGTAACTGGGGCCAGTGGCACCACAGTAGTGGAAATGTCAGAGAAGGAATTTAGAAAATTCATAGTTAAAATGTTCTACAAAGTAAAGACAATGTAAGGACTGAAATCAGAGAGAAAATACAAGAAGTGAAAGCTCAATGCAATAATGACAAAAAGATTCTGAAAAAGAATCAGAAATCCTCAAAATGAAGAGCTCAATATTAAATTTAAAATTCCATGGAAAGCACCATCAATAGGCCACTTGGAAGACAGATTTTAAGGAATACAAGACAATGTAAATAATTTTGAAAATAAAGTTGACCATAGAGAAATGATATTAGGAGACCATGAACAGAATATTCATGAAATATGGGACAACATTGAAAGGTCAAATTTAAAATTCATTGGGATAAATGAAAGCTCTGAAATACAAACTAAAGGAATGCACCATCTTTTCAGTGAAGTAATTTCAGAAAAATTTTCAGACCTTAAGAATGAAATGGAAATTCAAATACAGAAGACACACAGGACTCCAAATATACAAAATTACAACAGATCCACGCCAAAACACATTATTATGAAAATGCCTAGCATACAGAATACAGATAGAATTTTAAAAGCTGCTAGTGAAATACAACAGGTCACATTTAGAGGTAAACCAAAAATGGATCTCAACTGACTTTTCAACCCAGACCCTAAAAGCTAGGAGGTCTTGGAATAATAAAGAGCAATGCTTGAAAGAAAATGGATGCCAATCAAGAATACCATACCAAGCAATATTAAGCTTCAGAATTAAAGATGAAATAAAAACCTTCCAGGAAGCCGGGCACGGTGGCGCAGGCCTGTAATCCCAGCACTTGGGAGGCTGAGGCAGAAGGATCGCCAGTTCAAAGCCAGCCTCAGCATGGCGAAGCACTTAGCAACTCAGTGAGACCCTGTCTCTAAATAAAATACAAAAAAGGGCTGGGGATGTGGCCCAGTGGTCGAGTGCCCCTGAGTTCAATCCCCAGTACAAAAAAAAAAAAAAAAAAAAAAAAAACCTGCCAGGATAATCAAAAGCCAAAAGAATTCACAACTAGAAAGCCTGCACTACAAAATATACTCAATAAAATATTTCAAGAAGAAATGAAAAATAAAAATGAAAACTAGCATAAGGAGGAACTACACTAGAAGAAGAATCAACCAAAGGAGAATTGAATTCAACTTAAAAAATAGAAATAAATCAAAATAAAAGGGAATAAAAATCATCTCTCAGTAATAACATTCAACATAAATGGTCTAAAGGAATAAATCAAAAGACACAGGCTAGCAGACTGTATTAAAAAAATTTGTGGCTCAGTGGTAGAGCACTTGCCTAGCATGTGTGAGGCACTGAATTTGACTCTTACCACCACATATAAATAAGTAAAATAAAGGTCCATCAACAACTAAAAAATATATATATGTGTGTGTGTGTGTGTGTGTGTGTGTGTGTGTTATTAAAAAAAAAAAAAGACCCAACAATATGTGGTCTCCAAGGCGAAGACAAGACCATCAAATTAGAGAACCTAGGAGAAATGAATAAATCCTTTAAATAAAATCTTACCAAGTCAAAATCACAAATAAATATAAGCTAAACACAAAAAACATAAAAAATGATTGAAACAGTAATCAAATCTTTCCAAAAAAGTAAAGTCCAGGAACACAAGGTATCATTGTTAAATTCTACCACACACTGGAAAAACAAAAAAGCAAACAACAACAACAACAAAACCAATAATGATACCAAGCCTTCTCAAATCCTTCAAAAAATTAAGAAACACATTTTACAAAGCCAGAACCACTCTTATACAAAGCTAGAGAACAACACTAGAAGAAAATAAAATTAAAAGCCAATATCCCTGATGAACATGGATTCGAATTCCTCAATGATATTCCTCAACTAGTAAACTAAATTCATGAGTATATTCAATAATTAAATACCTTGATAAGAGATAGTAAATAAGCCCCGAAAAGCAAGAAAGAGGCTGTCTCCATTTTGTCGGCGCTCGCAGTGCTTGCGACGCTGTGAAGATGGGCAGCGTACTGGGGCTGTGCTCCATGGTGAGCTGGATACCATGTCTGTGTGGTAGTGCCCCATGTTTGCTGTGCCGATGCTGTCCTAGTGGAAACAACTCCACAGTGACTAGATTGATCTATGCACTTTTTTGCTTGTTGGAGTATGTGTAGCTTGTGTAATGTTGATACCAGGAATGGAAGAACAACTAAATAAGATTCCTGGATTTTGTGAGAATGAGAAAGGTGTTGTTCCTTGTAATATTCTGGTTGGCTATAAAGCTGTATATCGTTTGTGCTTTGGCTTGGCTATGTTCTATCTTCTCCTCTCTTTGCTAATGATCAAAGTGAAGAGCAGCAGTGATCCTAGAGCTGCAATACACAATGGATTCTGGTTCTTTAAATTTGTGGGCAGCAATTGCAATTATTATTGGGGCATTCTTCATTCCAGAAGGAACTTTTACAACTGTGTGGTTTTATGTAGGCATGGCCGGGGCCTTTTGTTTCATCCTCATACAGCTAGTCTTACTTATTGATTTTGCTCATTCATGGAATGAATCATGGGTTGAAAAAATGGAAGAAGGGAACTCGAGATGTTGGTATGCAGCCTTATTATCAGCTACAGCTCTGAATTATCTGTCTTTGGTTGCCATCATTTTATTCTTTGTCTACTATACTCATCCAGCCAGTTGTTCAGAAAATAAGGCATTCATCAGTGTCAATATGCTCCTCTGCATTGGTGCTTCTATAATGCCTATTCTGCCAAAAATCCAGGAGTCACAGCCAAGATCTGGTTTGTTACAGTCTTCAGTAATTACAATCTATACAATGTATTTGACTTGGTCTGCTATGACCAATGAGCCAGAAACAGACTGTAACCCAAGTCTGCTAAGCATAATTGGCTTTAATATCATAAGCTCTATCCCAAAGGAAGGGCAGTCTGTCCAGTGGTGGCATGCTCAAGGAATTATAGGACTAATCCTCTTTTTATTGTGTGTGTTTTATTCAAGCATCCGTACCTCAAACAATAGTCAGGTTAATAAACTGACTCTAACAAGTGATGAATCCACATTAATAGAAGATGGTGGAGCCAGAAGTGATGGATCACTGGAAGATAGTGATGATGTTCACCGAGCTGTAGATAATGAAAGGGATGGTGTCACTTACAGTTATTCCTTCTTTCACTTCATGCTTTTCCTGGCTTCCCTTTATATCATGATGACCCTTACCAACTGGTACAGGTACGAGCCCTCTCATGAGATGAAAAGTCAGTGGACAGCCGTCTGGGTGAAAATAAAAATATCGTCCAGTTGGATTGGCATTGTGCTATATGTTTGGACACTAGTGGCACCACTTGTTCTTACAAATCGTGATTTTGATTGAATGGGACTTCTGGCATGAAAGTCCTACTTTGGCCATCATTTATTTGAAGTTAACAGTATTCCCAACTTTTATAAATTGTGTACGTGTGTGCTTCCTGTGTAACTTCTCTAGTATTGTTCTGGCATAAATTAGATTTTATTGCTTGCCATTTTATTCATTATATTTTTGCCAAGTGCATTGATCATGTGAATTAGAATGAGTTGCAAAGGGAGAGTTTTATGTACAATGGTGGTGAGTTTAAAAAGTGGACATTGGGGGGCTGGGGTTGTGGCTCAGCGGCAGAGCGCTCGCCTCGCACGTGCGCGGCCCGGGTTCGATCCTCAGCACCACGTAAACATAAATGCATTGCATTGTGTACAACTAAAGTAAATAAATAAATACTTTAAAAAAAAAAAGTGGACATTGGTAGGCTTATCCTCTCTGCTCTTAAGTATGAAATTAAAAGTAAAAACAAAACTGTCAGTTTGCTTTTAAAAATTTGCTAGACCTCCCTTAAGCTGTTTTAGAAAGCATAAAAGTAAATGTGTATGGCTGCCTTTTGAAATATTTTATGTGTTGCCTTATGGGAGACTATGAAGAACACAGCTATTCTAAAATTGTATAAACAAGTTAACTAACATGGCTAATTGTCTTAAAAATGCAGGTCACTCAAATTCATTTATGATTTACCATTAATATGAAAATAGAAAATTTACCGCAAGTAGGGTATGTTCAGTGGACAGTGGTATAGATTATGGATGGAGGTTGAGGCACAGAGCCTTCAAGGAAAAAGGCAGATTGTTGGTGGTGGTATTGAATACTCAATGAGATTGTTGTCTTCCTTGGGTAGATATCATGGTTATTCTTTCAACAAAATGAACTTCCTTTTGGTCATTATAAACTCACATAAAGTATAGGCTTAAACTGGAATGCTGTTTAGACAATATTTTAAAAACACTGAATTGGAAGTTGTTCAAAACTTTGGAAGTTTTGAAATTCAAAAGTGGGAAACTTTTGATAGGGTAGAAACTACAAAACACTAGGCTTCGGAAGGTATATAGGTAAAATCTAGTCCAGTTCTCATTTGAAAATTGAAGAAACGGAAAGACTTAAATAGCTCCAATAGATAATTAATGACAAAGCTGAGAAATTCTAAGTCTACCAAGATAGCTTAGCATCCTGACATTAAAAAAAATAATTTCTATTTAAAATACATGTATAATTGACTTTATACCACCAGTGTTGGATAATTTATGTGATATGTACTGCTGCTGTCTAGCATGCTTTCTATCCATAAACTAAGGCCAGAATGATGGACTATTATAAACTCCTGCTTACAGTATGTACTACACAGCTCAGCAGATGTTTAAAAATGCTTTTGTATTTACTGCCATGAAATTGAAATATATAATAGATTATAATCTTTCAATATGAAAATCAAGCAGTGTGACAGTTAATTTAGATTAAAAACTCTTTAGAAATTTGTGTAATTATCTAAGAGCTTTTAAAAATGTACTTTTGCTTCTTTAAATATATTTATTAATGCAAATGGAGCATAACAATTAAGTTTAATTCCCCAACTTAATTCTGTGTGTTAATATTTATTCCACAATTTTGAATGGCTGTGTTCTCCTAAATAAATGAATTTAGAGGGAAAAAATAAAATAAAATAAATACCTTGATAAAATGGGATTTATCCCTGTGGTCCAGATTGCTCAACATATGCAAGTCAATATTATGATACACCACACTAATAGAATGATGGACAATAATTATATGATCATCTTGATAAATGTTGAAAGTACACTTGACATAATTCATCATTCTTTTAGGATAAAAACTCACAATAAACTGGGTTTATAAGGAATATATATCAACATAATAAAAGTCATTTGTCACAGATAAGTCCACAGCTACTTTATTTTCAAAAAAGAAAACTTTTCCCAAAGACAAGGATACCCACTCTCACCATTCGTATTCAACATACTATTTGAAGGTCTTAGAGAATTTAGGCAAGAAAAAGAAATAAAAGGCAAACAAATTGAAAAGAAAGAAGTTAAAATATCTAAGATGGCATTATCTCATATATACAAAATTCTAAAACTATTAGAATATGTTAGAATAAACAAATTTAGTAAAGTTTCAGGGCACAAAATCAACATACAAAAGTAAGTAGCAGATATATGTTGAAAGATGGCAGACAGGAGTCACTGAGCACTTGTTCCACTTCTCCACAAGACAGAACCAAAACAACAGGAGTGTAGCTAGATGCTTGTTGAATTGGGTGGACTTAAGAGAGTACTAAAAGAGAATAGTAGAGAGAAAGAGACCTGGAGAAACACACAGAGTTGGGATAATATAAGAGTGGGAGGAAAAAGTGCCCCACCACTGAACACATGGTATCAAGGCAGGGGAAGGGGAATAACTCTCAGTGAAAAAAAGAGGATCCCAGAGAACTCCACTAGTGCAGAATTTGGCACCCTGCAGACACAGAGTTTAAACAAGAAAGAAACCTGGGAACTGCAGAGCAAACTGGCTCTAGAGAAGTTCTCTAAACTTATCAGAATATTCTCATGAAGCTATACTCAGGAGATAACTTGAGAGAGGTCTTATTGTCTGAATTTACTGCTCTGGGGATTGGAGACCCCTGAATTTTCTTATCTCTGGGACTCGACTCTACCAAAATTTCACTTCACTGACATAGTAGGTGGCTGCCTTGTAAGACAGTATGATCCAAAGGAGAGACTTCAACACAAAGCCATTGAAAATTCTATGCCATGGGAAAAGAGACTGTAACATGCAGGAGAGAAGAAGATGCTTCCCTTTGAAACTGGTGGTTCAGGGAACCAGCTAACAATCTTGGGGAGTGAAGAGTTCCATGTGAATTTTTTTGAGAATCAAGTATAAGGGTACTGATAATGTTGGCAGTGGACTGTATGTATGGAATCTGACACCCTGCCTCTCAGCACAGATCTTTGTGTCTCCAGAGCCTCTCACCACCTATAGAGGTGTCCGGGGATGTGCTGCCATTCTCTGGGTCCTTAAAACATATAGGTCAGAAATTTCCAGACAGAACTTTTACTTAGCATTCTGAGTTAGCTCATTAATGTGTCACAATGCCAATATTTGCCCTCCACTATGGAGAGAATCTTTGCCTACTGATCTCTGCATTCATGTTAGCACACTCTAGTGTACAATGCAGATGAGAGGAATTCCAGCTAGCTTTAGCCACAATTCAGTCCTGTTAAACAGAACAGAAAGAACTGTGGGGCGTGTGTGTGTATGACCAAAAGACATTACTGTCCACAGGGTACAAAGCTTAAGAAACCCAAAGAGAATATTTGATCAGCATAGGCTGCAATCATTCACTCTTCCCACCTCACTGAGGTACCATGATGGGGATAACAATTTTACGCTTTTATGTAAAAATGCTTTTTTTCCCTTAACTTTTAGAGTTTTTCTACTTCCTTCCATACATCTTTCCTTCCTTCCTTCCTCCCTCCCTCCTTCCTTCCTTTTCCCCCTTTTACTTTTCTCCTCTTTTCTTGTTTTGAGACAGCCAGGCAACACTTCTCCTGAGGATTTCAGATCCTCCTCCTGGCAAAGGGGGCACATCTATCTGCCTAAGACACTGGCAACATAATAATTTCCAGCTTGACCACTTTTCCCCACACTGACCTTCCCACCCAACATTTCTTCAGGCCACACAAATAGGCCAAAAACAAAAACAGAAGACAACCCAGCAAACAGGATGGACAGGAAAGAACATATGTAGGCTTCACAAGTATGGTGACAGGAATTGAATCCACATAGGCATCTCCACTACATGGTCAGAAAGCAAGCAGCAGGTTCCAGGGACAGCAGGGACCTTAGGAACCTGGCAGAGGCATCAATTGGCTTCTCACCCACCACCCCTCTACAGCATTCTCTGTGCTGACCTAACACTGTGTCTTGCCCTCTACACATTGTGCTATGATGTAAATCATGTTTCAATTAAGAACATAAAAGAAAACAATGCTGAAAGGTCAGGAGAGGAGACACACAGATGCTCAGGCACTCACATCCCAAGTCAGGAGGGTGGGGAGGACACTAGGGTCCCCTCACATCCTATGCACAGTGGCGCTCAGTGCCAAGATCTCACTGTGCACACTGAGGCCTGCTTCTGTTCAGATCTGTGAAGATGGTTATCACTTCTGGGTTGCTGGACTATTGCCCATAAACTCCTGTGTATTTTGAAATTGCACCGACACAAACATTCACACTCCAGGTTGGGGTTATGGCTCAGTGGTAGAGCGCTTGCCTAGCACGTGCACGGCCCGGGTTCGATCCTCAGCACCACATAAACAAAAATGCATTGCATAGTGTACAACTAAAGCAAATAAATAATTTTAAAAAAAAAAAAAAAAAAAAAAAACATCCACACTCCCGACACTACACTTGTTACTAGCAGCCAAAAAGAGGCTATAGGAAGTTGTGGACCACAGGAGACCTCAGGGAGAACAGGCATTTGGAGCCAAGAGTAGAAAAGGCAGTGTTGGCTGTAAGAATGGAGGCAATGGTTTGGGGGCTTCTTGATGGAAGGAAGCATGAAGGGGCTCAACCATCACACACCTAAATAATTAAGCAAAAGAACCCTTCTTTTTTACCTGGAGAGGGAACAACATTATCTTACACATTAACAGAAGGTCAGCTTCTGTTTCTAGGAGCAACAGAGAGAACACCTATCTGACAAGTCCCTTCTCTAACCAGTGGAAGGTAGAGAAGAAAAAGCCTAGGAAACCCCGTCTTTCCACTCCCCAAAGCCACACAAAATGCACAGAGGAATTCCTCTGTTATATGGCCTTCCTTTCCTCCTCCAGGATTTCTGAACATTTGCTGTGGCTATCAACCCTCGAACCTGTAGTTGTCCAGCTGGCCCTGAGCTTCCTCCTTGGGCCATGACCCTAACTATGCCTCTCCTGCCTCCCCAAATCTGCATATTGTAAGCTTTCAGGCAGCAAATAGACATCTAGTCCAAAGGGCAAGATTGTATCCAAAATCTTCCATTTCCTGGCTGCACACAGTGTGCCCCTACCTCATGCTGGGAAGTGGCTTTACCTCAGGGGGATTTACCATCCATGTCTTTTTGTTTTGAAAAATATTCAAAGACTTTTTTTCTTCTTTTTAAAAAACTTCTAAGCTTCTAGGAATTTCTCAACTGGGGCCCTCCCTAAAAATGGCAAACTATTCTTATGACAAATGGGACACATTTTTTATTTTTAAGGTATCACCTTCTAACCACTAACGGCAGGAAGAAGCTGCCAGAGCAGCTCTGGGAGTCCCAACCCCGTAGAGATGCCCAAAGCCTCCCATACTGACTGACCTGAGGGTTCCTTACTCTCTATTTGTGCACACTTCACTTTACAAAATTCAGTGTCAATAGAGCCCAAAGATCAGAGCAATTCCACGTGGGTAACACTTGGCTTTCATGTAAGCAGCATCTATAAGACATTTTGACATCTTCACTCCCCAAATCCCATGTGTTCTCTCTGCATGACTTTAGCAGGCAGAGATTCTGGGTGGGTAGGCTGCAAGGCATGTGATGAAGCACCCAGCCACTGCTGCAGGCAGGACCACCCCTGCCCACTAGCCCACCTCTCACTTCCCTGAGCATGGGATTATGGACATGATGCCACAGAACACTCTGGAGTTTCCAATGCCTTGTCAGATGTGTATTCTCCAATAGCTGTCGCCCACCCTACCCATACACCTCAGGGAGGGGACTGAATACCGGGAGAGGGATTCTTTCTCACCAAAGCAATCAGTTCAAACAGAATAAAGTCTACAGTGGCTCAAGGGGAGAATCATCACCAAGGGGAGCAAGTCCCCATCCACATTGGCTCAAGGCAAGTGAAATCTTGTCTCCACTGGCTCAAGGTGTCTGAGTCCCCATCTGCACTGGCTTAAGACAAGCGAGTCCCAAACTACATTAGATCAGTTGAACAAGTCTCCATCTACCCTGAAAAAAGAGGGAGGCACCGTGATCCAGGCCTCAGATGGGATTGCTACTGGGTTCCTGCCCTTGCCCAGAGGCTGCTCTAACCCTAACCCTTCTCCTTCTTTTTTTAACCTGTCCTTCAAAAACAAAATTTTTTTTTAATCTTTGGAACATTAATATTATTATACAGTTTGTGAGAAACAGAAATTTATTAAGAACCATCTCTGCTATTCCAGAAGCACAGGAGGAAGGACAGAGAAGAGCAGGGCAAGGGCAAGTGTCCCAGGGAAAAGAAGTCTCTGGTGTCTCTGGCAGGTGGAGGCAGAGGAGAGTCTTGGTGGATCCAGATGCACTTCCGACTGGAATCTGCAAGAAGCCTGAGCCACTTGGCACACCTCATTCCTGACCGATGGCTGGCACCACAACGTCAGGATCCTCAGAACTCGGAGTCTTCTGGCTGTCCATTAGTTTGTGTGTCTCATCTCTACATCCTCACTGGAGCCACTGTTTCAGAACCTAGGACATCTGCACCCTCCTTCCATTTGAGCCACTTTTCTTCTAAAGACCAGCCACAGAAGCACAGCATGCAACATGTTGAATGCAGGTGGTGAACCTCTGAAGGATGGCTTCTGTCTTTAGCAAGACTTTCACCACCACCTCTGCTCCAGTGAAGAGATGGCGGGCTAGTATCACCTGGCCGAAGCCCTCCTGCCCAATGTCCCTCAAGTCCTGATAATGGCCATAAGGACCATCTCATAGTAGGAGCTGAGAGAATCCATGGAACTCAGAGCCCGTCCCTGGGTTCTCTGGCACTGAAGTATCAGGTACGCAGCCATGGCTTCATCATTATATTCGATTTTCCAGGGACATACAGGCATTATAGGGGTCATAACCCATGTCAAACATGACTGTTATAATGGTGGGGGGGGGGGCGGTTGGGGCGTGGCTTGCTAGAATGACTGGGTGAAGATTCCTCACTCTGGCTCACACATGGATTGACATACTCAAAGTGATAAAGGATAATATGGAAGCTGAGTATATCAGAACCAGTGGAAGTGTTTTTCCCATCAGGGGAAGAAATGGGAGCATTCATAGACACTCAGGTCTTTTCCTGCTGTTATAAAAAAATACCTTAAATTGGTAATTATTAACAATAATAAATATTAATTTATTAACTATAGACTTCCCACAGTTCTGGAAAGTGGCAAGTCCAAGGTCAAAGCACCTTGAAGCTGTATCCTCACATGATGAATAGGGCAGAAGGACTGAACTCATTCCCTCAAGCCCCTCCCACCCCCACCTTTTTTTTCCTTCCTCTTTTGACATACTGGTAATTGAACCCTACATCTTCAGGCAAGTACTCTACCACTGAGGTACATCCCCAGTCCTTTTTATTTTGAGACAGTTGCTCAGTCTGGCCTTGAACATGTGATCCTCATGTTAGTAGAGAGGATTATAGCTTGTTATGGTTTGGATATAAGGTGTCCTCCCAAAAGCCCATGTGTTAATACAGGAATATGCAGAGGTAAAATGACTGGACTGTGAGAACTTTAATCTAATCAGTCCATCTTAGGTTGAATGGACTGATTGACTGGCAACAGTAGGCAAATGAGGCATGGCTGGAGGAGATGAGTCACTGGTGTCATCCCTTTGAAGGGTACTTTGTCCCTCTGACCCTTTCTACTCTCTTCTCTGTCTCTCCTTTTCTGCCCTGAGGTGAGTAGCCTTCCTCCATTGGGTCCTTCCCCTATGATGGACTGCCTCATCTTGGGCCCAGAGCAATAGAACCAGCCATTTATGCACTGAGACCTCAGAAACTATCTCCCAGATAAACTTTTCCTCCTATAAGTTGTTCCTGTCAGGTGTCTTGTCCACAGTGGTGAAAAAGCTAATTAAAACACAGCCATACACCATTGCACACATCTTGACAAATGTACTTCTCTGTGTATGCTGGGATGATAGTTCAGACAGGTCCTTGTGCCTGCCATGCATGGGATTGGAGCCTCAAGGCCTAACTACCTACTGAAGGCCCACCTCTCAACACTGTTACATTGAGGATAAAATGTCAACAGGAATTTTGGAGAGAAATACACATTCAAACCACCTGATAACAAAAGCTCAGATGCTGGTTTTCACTAGATGTGCCCTGCAGGAGTGGAGTTCTTCAGAATGAATGAACATTAGATAGGAATGAGATCTTGATAACGACATGAAGACATTCGATAAAGCAAATTTCATGAAAACTATAAAAGCTAGTGCTATTTTTATTTTCTAAAAGATGGAGGAGAATAATATAGTAGAAAAACCCAATTTTCTTGCATGGTATTGAACACACAATGCCTACACATGTTACACTGCAACATCAGTTAACTGAGGTGTGGGGTCAGAGAAGTAAGGCAACAGCATTCAATATAATACTGAAGTTATGTGGCTCTAGATTTACATCAGAGCGGTATCTTCTTATGTTAAATATAATTCCCAAATGGGAACCACAAAGAAATACCTATAGAACATACCCACTCAATCAAAGCTGGCCCTGCTCTCTCTATAAGGATGCAAACCACACTGAACCATGAGCTCACCCTATTCCCTATTGCCTCAGCTTAGGCAACAACATCATAATTATGCCATTTCTTGTGGGGGGGGGGGAGGCCTTATTCCTTCCTATGGAGTCAGAAGTTAAACATATCTTTTGGGGGAAATAATTTAATCCATATAATCCATATACTCTCCAGTTCTATTATTTATCTACATCAATCCATACATTCATGACTTCCTTAGCTTGTCAATAAAGAACTTTAGAACTTAAAGAGAGGTCTTTAGGCCTTGAAGAGAGGGCATATGAACTTAAATACTAAGCATGCAATAAAGGTAAAAAATAAAAGACCATGATCAGAAAATACACGATCTCTGAGAAAGCATCAAGAGAACAAACCTGAGAGTTAATGGCATAGAAGAGGATGTGGAGATAGAGGCTAAAGGCATTAAGAACATTTTAATAATGTAGTAACAAAACTTTTCCCATATCTAAAATGAGATACACATCCACATACAGGAGGTATATGGGACCCCACACAGACAAGATCAGAATAAAACCTCATCATAAAATAAGACACATCATAAACCAAAATGCTGAACATTGAAAATAATGTAAGAATACTCAAAGCTGCCAAAGAAAAACCTCAGGTCACATGTAGAGGCAAGCTACCAAACCAGCCCAACAAAGAATACTCAATGTTAAACTATGCACAGTTACCCAAAAATAAACCCCAAAGCTCCCAAATCAATGAAGATCACTAGAAGAGCATACAATTAAATGAAAAAAATTAAGACAGAATTTAATTAGCAAACAGCAACTACAAACATATATCCACAATAACACTGAATATAAATGGTCTCAACTTCCCAATTAAAAAAGATAGATAGCAGAATGTATTAAAAAATAAGATCCAATTGCATGCTGTTTGCAACAGACTCATCTTGTTGGCAAAGACACCCACAAGTTGAAGGTAAAAGAATGGAACAAATATTCTATGTAAATGTCCTCTCAAAACAAGCTAAGTTGCTAGTCTCTTTATCTGACAACACAGACTTTAAGCAAAAATTAACCTGAAGAGACAAAAAAGGTCACTATATCCTGGTAAAGGGAACACTCCAACAAGAAGATACAGTGATAATAAATATATATGCCCCAAATGTCAGTTTACCTAATCAGGTAAATTAAAAATAATTAATTTAACATTAAAAATAATTCTTGACAAAAATCCCACATAGACCCCAATACAATAGCACTGGGTGATTTTAACATACTCTTATCACCAATGGACAGGTCATCAAAGCATGTAATCAATAAGTATATTCAAACCTAAGTAATACTATAAATCAATTGGATCTCATAGGCATCTATGGAGTATCACACCCCCACACAGCTGAATTTACCTTCTCACCAACATGGAACCTTTTCTATAACACACCATATTCTAGGTCAGAATGTAAGTCTTATCAAATCCTCAAAAACTGATATAATCCCATGCATCATATTAAATCATAATGTAAGGAAACTAGAAATCAACAGAAAAAATTAACAGAACCCACATAAACACATGGAGATTGAACAATACTCTTTTTAAATGAAGAATGGATCCAAGTAGAAATGAGAGATTAAAAAAAAATTCTTAGAAACAAATAAAAACAGGGATTCAACATATCAAAACCTCTGGGACACTGTGAAAGCAGTTATAAGAGGAAAATTTATAGCATTGAGTACCTACATTAACAAACATAGATTCCCCCCAAATAAGCTTATGATTTACCTCAAGACCTTAAAAAGGAAGAACAAAGTAATTCTAAAAACCACACGAGGGGCTGGGGTTGTGGTTCAGTGGTAGAGTGCTTACCTAGCATGTGTGAGGCACTGAGTTTGATTTTCAGCACCACATAAAAAACAAGTTAAATAAAATAAAGTTATTATGTTCAACAACAAAATCAAAAATAAAAACCCATATGAGATAGGAAATTATTAAGATCAGAGTCAAAATTAATGAAATTGAGAATTTGGAAAAATACATAGGATACCTGAAACAAACTTGGTTCCTCAAAAAAGTAAGATTCACAAACTCTTAGCTAAACTAACCAGAGACACAGAGAGACCCAAATTAACAAAATTAGAGATGAAAAAGGAGCTATCACCACAGACACTTCTGAAATTCAAAGATCATTACAAAGTATTTTGAAAATTTATACTCTAATATGGAAAATCTAGAAGACACTGACAAATTTTTATACACATATGACCTGAGCAAATTGAACCAGGAAGATATATAAAACCCAGACAGATCAATATCAAGTAAAGAAACTGAACCATTAATTAAAAGCCTTCCAAAAAAGCAAAGGCCAGAACCTCATGGATTCAACTGAGTTCTACCAGACCTGTACAGAAGAACTAACCCCAGTCTGTCAAATTATTCCATGAAATTGAAAGGAACGGAACACAGCCAAATACATTTTATGAGGCCAGTTATTATGGCTTGTATGTAGTGTCCCCCAAAAGCTCACATGTGAGATAATGTAAGAAGGTTCAGAGAATAAATGTTTTTTTTAACTTTTATTTATTTTACATGGTGCTGAGGATAGAACACAGTGTCTCACACATGCTAGGAAAGCGCTCTACCACTGAGCCATCACCCCAGCCCCATGATTGGGTTTTGAGAGTCTTATACTAATCAGTCAATTAATCCCTGGTGGGATTAATAGAGTGGTAACTGGAGGCAAGTGGAGTGTGTTTGGAGAAAGCGGTTAATTGAGGGCTGTGGCTATAGGGTATATATTTTGGATCTGGAGAGTGGAGTCTCTGTCTCTCTGCTTCCTAATCATGATGTGAGCTGCTTCTCTCAGCCACACTCTTCCGCCATGATGTCCTGCCTCGCCTCCAGCCCCCAGGAATGGAGCCAGCCTTCTATGGACTAAAACCTCTGAAACCATGAGCCCGTAAACTCTTCCTCCTCTAAAATTGTGCTAGTTGGGTCTTTTAGTCACAGCAGCAAAAAAGCTGACTAAAACAGAAATTGGTATTAGGAAGTGAGGTTGTTAGTATGACTAAACTGACCATGTGGTTCAGACAATTTTGGAGCTTTATGAAACTGGTGGGAAGAATTTTGAGATGTGTAACAGTGCAGTCTCCCTTAAACTGTTATACACGAAGATTAATGGCCAATTTTGGTGTGAGGTCAAAAGACTAGAATGGCAGTAAGACTGTGGTCAGTGAAGACAGGGCTCAAGAGGGTTCAGAAGAGGAGGACGCTATTCAAAGTTGGAGTAGAGCCCATTTGTCTTATGTTCTGGCTGAGAAGTTATTTGCATTTTGTCATGTCCTGAAACTTTCTGTGAGGCTGATTTTAAAAGTGATGGACTTCTTAATCTGACAGAAGAAATTTCTAGGCAGGGAAGTATTCAGGGAGTAAAAGTGACAATTCTCTTGAGACCAGTGGGTAACCCTTCTTGCACAAGTGGGCCTAGAAAGTTTTTACAATGTGCTCAGGCACCCAGACATTCAGAGGCTGCTGTAGCAAGGGTCCTTGGAGGGTTGGCTAATACCTGAGATGGCAGCAGACCTTGGATGAACCATGTAGTACTGCTTCTGCAAGAATGCAGGATGCTGGAATTAGAGATTCATGGAGGCTTCCACCAGGATTTCAAAGGGAGGCCAGGCAAAGTACAGCAGGGTTCCTGCGTCCACTCCCTGATAAGTCGCTGCTGCCCCATCTCTGAATGCAGCCACTTCCATCTAGGGACACCAGCCAGGGCTTGGAAGACCATCCTAAGGTGCCTGCAGGTGTGCTAACAGCCACCATCTTGCTGCAGAGGCTGGAGAGAACTGGGCTTTTCCCAGATCTGTGAGTCCTGAAGTGCACAGGAACGAACAGGACTGGCTACTATGGGTAGGTAGGGTGGAAGAGGGTGTGAGGGCATCTTGCTCTTGGCCAACTGGTCTGGCACCCAGCAGGTTCCCAGGGCCCACTTAGGCTGGCACTCACTGGGACCCAACACCAGCCTGGTCCCCGACTCCCTCCCTAGTCCAGAATGATTCCTCTGGTCCCACAGGCTTGGAAACCAATAGGGGCCTCCATCCCCCAATTCCCAGTCTCCCAACCCCTCCCTAGACACTGACCCAGCCCAGCATTTGCAGCTATGTGACCGGCCCCCAGCTCTCAGTACCTGATCCTGATCCACACGATTCTGAATAGTTCTCCACAACAGGCACACAGGTCCCAGAAGTTGATTTCCTTGCATTTATGAACCCTACTACTATGTATAACTATAAAGCTCTAATTAAAATAAAAATGGCTGGGGACGTAGCTCAGTTATTGAGTATCCCCTGTGTTTGAACCCCAGTACCACCCCCACAAAAGTATTAAATATTACTAAAATTTAATATTTGTGATTTGATATTTTTAAACATTTGTTTAAGGAAATCCATTCAAATTACGCACTATCAAATCCCAGATTCTAACAGAGGAATAATGATGACTAGAAAAACAAGCCTACCTTAAATAATTTAAAATACTACTTTAGCCACTATAGTATTATTTGTAATATCATTTCAATTAACCCTGTCTCATCACAGCTAAAGAAAAGGTACTTAATATTTGTTTACCATTATTCAAGTTAATCACATAACCTTTTTTGGCAAGTGTGCACGCACACATGCACACCTGTTAATGTTTGGTGTGTAGATATGTCTCTACTTTCAAGATACTTTAATAGTTCAATGAGAAAATACATGTATATAAGTTTTAGAATATAACTGTTCAAACAAGCCACAAAAAGTACTTTTGGAATGCCAGGGAGAAGGTCCTAAGTCTCCCTGAATAAATCAGAGAGTTTAACTTCTGGAAAGAGATGGAGTTTCCTAGGTTGACAAATTGTGGGGTAGCAAGATGAAAAATGAGGGCCATCTGGCCTTTGTGACAAATACTCCTCTCCCCTAGCCATAAACAAATGTAAACAAATGGATGTGACTGTGTTCCAAGAAGACTTTATTTACAAAAATGGGCATCCAACCAGATTTAGCCTCTAGGCTACAGTTTGGTGACCCCCTGCCTTATAGCACCATTTTCCCCTTTTCACCCACTCTGGGAACCTGGGCATTATTTCAGAGTCCTTTATCTCCCTCATCACCTACATCTTCCATTATCTAGCCAATCACCCATTCCCTTTTTTTTTTTGTTAACCCGCACTGTCTCTCAGAAATTATAGTAGGTCACTTCTTCCATGTCGCACAGTACTGTAGGCTTCAGATGGCTGCAACCCTGGCTGAAATCTACCTCAAACCAGAATACTTGGGTAAACTGCTCCTGGATTTGTAACCCTGAGAAACTAAGTAAGATAAGTTGCTAAGTCACAGAAAGTTGTGTTACACTGCAATACATAATATATGTGGTAAGCCCACTATAGCCCCATTACAACTAAAGTCTAGAGGCAAAAAACAAAAACTACATGAGAAATCTAAGTAAACGGATGCAGACATTGTGAAAGAAAGTGAGTCTATTTTCACTTTTTCTCTAATAGTTTTGCCTGAAAATGGCCCTAGTCACAAATCTGGGCAATGGTAAATTCTAACAGAAATCTCACCTTTACAGCTAAACATGAAGAGTATGTGTGTGCATGAACAAATCTCTGGATTTTCTCTTTTCTCTTGAGGATTTGCCAAGAGCAGGCCCCATGCATGTAGCTGTACTATAGGAGCAACAGCACAGGTAGATAAAACTCCAAAAGAAACTCCATCTTCCTCACCAAAGAACTGAGAAAAATGAACTGTATAGCCTGAACAAACGTGGGGGGAAGAGCCCAGAGAAAAAACTGGAGAAGGGGATTCTATGATTCCGTGAATGAGTGTGCAGCAGTCTCAGGCTCAACCCTGAGGGGGTACATACATATACAGGAAGAAATGCAAATAGCACAGCACTTTTCAAAGACTTTTGAGAATCAAACAGATATTTAGAACAATGCCAAAAAGTCCCAGATAAAGCCTTAAGTGGTGCATGCATGGGACAGACACAAAGAAGCAAAGACTTTGAAAACTGAACTGAAATGAGAACCAATGCCCCCAGAAGGCAAAACAGAACTTGAACCTAAGCAAGTTCATTGTCTGACAAAATAAAAAACAAGTATCTCCAACATTCTCCAGAAAATTGTAACAGGATGCAGAGTCTATGCCCCCAAAACTCCTGTGTTAATGCAGGAATATTCAGAGGTGAAATAATTAAGACTATGAGGTATAAGTTAATCAGTCATTGTAGACTGAACAGACTGAGTGGTAACTGAGTGGGGTATGACTGGAGGAGGTGGGTCACGGGGGACCTGCCTTGGAAAGTCTCATCTTCCCTAGGATCCCTTCCCCTTTCCATCTCTCTGCTTCCTGACCTTGCCAAGAGGTAAGCAGCTTTCCCCTGCCACATTCCTCTGTCTTGGTGTTCTGCCTCACCTTTTCCCAGAGAAATGGAGTTGGCCGACCACAGACTATATCTCTGAAACCGGGAGCCAAAACAAACTTTCCCTTCTCTAAGTTGTCCTTGTCAGGTATTTTGGTCACAGTAAAACAAAACTAACACATTATGACACTTGGAACATCTATGATACAGTCCAAAATCATTTGTCATAAAAGGAACCCAGAAAATGTGACCAAATCTTAAGGGAAAAGACAATCAACAGATGCTAACACCAAAATAACAGAAACATTTAACATGTCAGTTTAAAACAACAACAAAAAAATAACTATTCCCTATGAGGCAAAGATAAATACATTTGAAATGAATGAAATGACAGCTCTCAGTAAAGGAATTAGGAGCTACAAAAAATAACTAAAATAAAAATTTTAGAACTAAAAAAATTATCTGAAAAAAAAATTCACAGGATGGACTCAACAGAAGGAACACAACAGAGGAAAAGTGTCGGTGAACTTTAAATTCATAGAAAATATTCAATCTGAGTAACAAAGACAACTTCTGAGAAAAGAAATATATAAAAAAAAAATGAACAAGGTCTCAGGGATTTGTGGAATAATATAAAGAATCTAAAATTCATACCACTTCAGTCCCAGATGGAAGAATTAAAAGACTGCTGCAGGGGTTGGGGTTGTAACTCAGTGGTATAGTGCTTGCCTAGGCGTGTGAGGCACTGGGTTCGATTCTTAGCACCACATAAAAATAAATTTTAAAAAGGTATAAAAATTTTTTAGAAAGACTGCTGCAGAAGTATTTAAATAAACAGTGGCTAAAACATCTTGAATTTAGAAAAGACAAATATATAGATAAGAAATTCAGTGAGCCTCAGTGAGGATAAAATCAAATAATACTACGCCTACACACATCATCAAACTGCTAAAAATGACAGACATAGTTAAAAAATTGAAAGGAGCTAGAGAAAAAGACACATTTTTACATGGGAACACCAATTCAAATTTATGTGGATTTCTCTTCAGAAATCACGAAAGCTAGAAAACAGTGGAAGAATACTTTTAAAGTGCTTAAAGAGTGCGATTGACCCAGAAGCCTTCAAACTGTGAAAATACCCTTCAGGAATAAAAGTGAAAGTTTTCAGATGAAGTAGAACTAAGAGAAATCATCTCCAACAGATCATCTTTATGAGAAATGCTAAAGGAAATTCTTTATGCTGAAGAAGAATGAAATAAGCAAACTGTAAATGGCAAAATCTTAATAACTGAGTGAACATTTTCTTCTTTAGTTCTTTAAAATAGATACGACATAAAGATTTTAATATAGTATGCAACTATAATACATGCAGATTATGAATGAATTCATATAATGATGAATGTTTATATTAAGCTAATATCTTGGATATTCGTAGTTTTATGACTTAAGTATTATAAAAACAAAAACTTAACATATTTATATAACACCAAAAGCAACCCTTTTGTCTCATAGTGTAGAGCCTAAGAGTGGTGTGTGGGATAGGAATGGTGTGGGTGGTGGGCTATGAGGCATACTTTCCCTTTAGGTGTCTATCCATTATTAATAGTGCAGAAGGCTGTTTTCTCTTGCTCAGGGTGCAGCCATGGACAGTAACTCAGTAAAAGCTCTGAAGACTTACTTATCTCTGTCCTTGCTTCTCCATGCCTTTCCTAGGTTCCTAGTGAGTGCAAGCAGAGCTATTCTCCAGTAGATGGATAGAACTGTGTGGGAGGAGAAAGCAATGATGAAAGTGAATACTGCCGGCTTCTTTGTCTAGAGCTGAGGTTCTCTTCTTAAGTAACCGGCAGTATTCTTAGTGAATATGTATATTTTCTTCCCTCACAGCATCACCTCGTAGTGTGCAGAAAGTTTTAATGCAAAATTTCAAGGTTTTTGCTAACATCTCTTAAACTAAAAAGTGATGCTGTGGATTCTAATCAAGATCAAAGAAACCCATTACAGTCTTTCTCTCCCTCACAGATTAACACTAAGAACTCTGAATAGAACACACAAAAAAAAACAATCATATAAAAATAAATTCCTGGGGAAGGAGCCAAAACATGATAAATGATTCTTAGAAGGGTCAGTTTTTAAATTTTTTCTTGATTTCTGTTTGGGATTTTCCTGAGGATACTGCCAATTGGAAAACTGTTATAGATGTGAGCAATAATAACTCCAAGAAAAACTCTTTGTATTTCTGGCCATAACACAAGGGCTCTGTAACCCTAGAGAATATGAATGGAAAACTCTTTTTATTTCTTCACCCCCATTTTCTTTCCTGGTACTGCCCTAAGTGTCTTAGCTTTGTGACATTAACAGTGACAATAGTGCTAACATAGAAAACTATAAGAGAGCCAGGCGCAGTGGCGCACACCTGTAATCCCAGCACTTGGGAGGCTGAGGCAGGAGGATTGCAAGTTCAAAGCCAGCCTCAGCAATGGCGAGGCACTTAGCAACTGAGTGATACCCTGTCTCTAAAAAAAAAAAAAAAAAAGGCTGGGGATGTGGCCCAGTGGTTGAGTGCCCCTGAGTTCAATCTCTGGTACCAAAAACAAAAAACAATAAACAAACAAACCACAAAAGTAATCTCGATAGAACAGCACTGACCTATACTCCTAGTGTAAGTTTTTATCAACTCAATTTTTAATAATGGCTGAGTTTTCTAAATTAATGCACCAAATTACTTAAAATTTAGCAATCAATTATTGCTAGCCAGTACAAACCAGATCTAGCTCACCACTGCCTAAAATAAAAACTAACAAGAAGTCCTGAGAAGAATGTGGAACAACTAGCATTCTCATTCATGGACAATGGCAATACAAAATGGTCCAGCCACTGTGGAAAAGAGTTTGGCTTTTTTTTTTTTTTTTTCCCCAAATAAAGTTAAGCTTGTATTTATCACATAATCCAACAATCCTACTTCAAAGCATTTACACAAAAGAGATAAAACTTCAGCCAGAGGAATGAGAAGTTTTGCTCCATTTGTGTACTATATGTCAAAATGAATTCTACTGTAAAATAAATTTTAAAAAAAGATAAAACGTGAGCTCACATAAAAGCCTGTAAGAAAAGTTTATATTGGATTTATTCATAAATGTCAAGAATTGGAAACAATCCAAAATGTCTTTCAACAAATGAATAGATAAACAGTGGTACATATATAAACCAGGAATACTAAATTCAGAAAAAGGAATGAACTATAGATACATGAAATAACATTGATGACTCTCAAGTGCTTTATGCTAAATTAAAGGAATCAGACTCAAAAAGCTTCATATTGTATGATTTCATTTGTATGAAATACTGAAAAAGACAAAACTGTAGGCAGAAAACAGATCAGTAGCTGCCAGATGCTGGGGGATGGGAGGGGTTAACTACAAAGAGCAACATGACAGAATTTATTGGGGTAACTGAACTGTTCTATATCTTAATTAAAATGACAGTGAACTTTACAAAATGGGAATAAACTTCATATCAACTAAAAATATCATCAGAGGAATGAAACACAATTGTTCAATTGTGTATGAACTGTTCAACTCTTCATAGTAAAGTGAGCATTTGTAAAACTAATGTTAAAGACAAGTCTTATTCTTTTCAGGAAAAAAAAATCTTCAAAAAAAATTTGACCATTGCTGTTTCAGGCAACTTCACAGAATAACTTTTTTTTAAAGCAGGCTCTAAAAATAATCCTTTTTAAAATTGTTAAAGGTAATGGTTTCTAGGGAAAGTAGTGAACTAGAGTTATGCTTCTTTATAAATTCCTTTCTAGTAATTTTTCATGCTTATTGCCTTTAAACATCTCTTCCTGGTCCCCCACCCCCCCCCAAAAAAAAACATAGGTAATTTATAATGATTTTTTGGAAATTCAGTACTTTCAAAAATGGAGGCTTGCCGGGCGCGGTGGCGCACGCCTGCAATCCCAGCACTTGGGAGGCTGAGGCAGGAGGATCGTGAGTTCAAAGCCAGCCTCAGCAATGGCGAGGCACTTAGCAACTCAGTGAGACCCTGTCTCTAATAAAATACAAAAAAGGGCTGGGGATGTGGCCCAGTGGTTGAGTGTCCCTGAGTTCAATCCCCGGTACCAAAAAAAAAAAAAAAAAAAAAAAAAGGCTTTATCATTGAACAAATTTCTGACAGACTCCCAAATCTACATTTCCAGCCCATCTAGTATTTTTGGCTACCTGTTATCATTTTTATTTATTGTAGTGCTGGGCATTGAACCCAGAGCCTAAGCATGTACAACATGCTAGGAAAGCATGCTTAACACTGAGCTACTCCACCAGCCTGATAATTATCTTTATTGGTCTAACATATCCAATGAAATAAATTTAGTAATTCTTTGCTCTAAAAATGATCCAAAGGGAGGGAACCATACAAATGTTACCTTTTAATCTGTTATTGCATCAAATCCCTTCTTTTATTACTTGTACCTTTCTCTATAAAAAAGCTTCCAATTTATCAGGGTTGGGGTTGTGGCTCAGTGGTAGTGCCCTTACCTAGCATGTGTGAAGCACTGGGTTCAATTCTTAGCACCACATATAAATAAATAAAATAAAGATCCATTGACAACTAAACAATATTTTTAAAAAATATTTTTTAAAAAGCTTCCAATTTATCACCCAACAATGGTACTTCCCATTCAAATTTATCCCTCAGGTGATTATATTAATCTTCCTAGGTAAAATGTTACAACCATGAAATCTTCCATAGCTTTCACTTGTCTACATAACAAACATGAGCACTCTTCACAATCTTACTACATAGTAAGCTTATAACACATCCTACATTCAGCTACTCAAAATTATTTATGGTTCCCTAGAATACGGACTGAATGTAAAGAGACCCTTGCCACTCCCCCTCTTTAAAATTTCATTCCACCCTTCAAGATCTCTAAACACTACCTCCTCAATTAGCTTTTCCAAGTCAATAGATATATTTATTGTTCATTCACTATGTGTTAAGGAATGTGATAGGAATTAGTTTCTCATTTCATTGGCATTTTATGTTTTCAGATCATATAATCATAATCTCTCTGTATCATAATCTTCTGTTCATCTTTTCCTTCTGTACTGGACACTTGTAGTGTTTTGCTGATCTTTGTACTCTTATTATAATATAAACATTATAGTAGAGACTGTAATCACAAAGGCTTGGGGGGGCTGAGGTGGGAGGAACACAAATTCAAAGCCAGCCTTAGCAACTTGGTGAGGTCCTAAGCAACTTAGTGAGACCCTGTCTCAAAATAAAAATAAAAAAAAAAAACAGGGGATGTGGCTCAGGGGTTAAGCATCCCTGGGTTCAATCCCTATTACAAAAAAAAAAAAAAAAAAAAAAAAAAACACTACAGCAGAGAGTAAATAAGCATTTACTGGAGTCAACCAAATATGTTATCTTCTGGGCACTTATAGCCTGGGTTACATGTTAGGAAAGGAATTCTAAGACCTGTGAATCCCTCATCTGGAAATTCTAGTTAAAATGCTCTATAAACATTTTGATAGGATAATGTTAGGAAAACTGTGGTATTCATCTTAAATTCAGCTGACTCAAATTTGAGGTTAGTAAAGAACCAGGTATAAACACCTATTTAGTCAACTGACTTGTTGACAAGTGTCTCAAGATCATCAATCAATGGGGGAAAGAACATTCTTTTTAACGTACAATGTAGGAACAACTGTACTGCCACACGCAAAATAATGAAGTTGGACCCTTACCTAATGCCAGCTACAAAAATTAACTCAAAATGGATCACGCCTGTTATGGTTTCGATCTGAAGTGTTCCCCAAAAATTTATATTGGCCCTGAACACAATAATATTCAGAAGAAAGGCTTTTGGGAAGTGATCGAATCATGAGGGTTCTGATTTCATCAATGGATTAATTCATTAATAACTGGATGAACTATTGGGAGGAGGCAGAGAACAGGAGAAGTAGGACCTAGTTGGAGAAATACGGTCACTACGAGCAAACCCTGGAAGAGTATTTTTTCTGCACTAACCCCTTTCTTTCTCCAGTGATCAAACACCCCCCAACCCTCCTGGCTATCAGAAGCTGAACAGCATTCCTACCCATGTCCTTCTGCCATGATGCTCTATCTCACTTCAGGCCCAAAGCAATAGAACCAGCCAATCACGGACTGATATTTCTGAAGCCCTAAGTCAAAATAAATCTGTCCTCCTCTAAGTTGTCTTTTTGTTTGTTTGTTTTGTTTTCCCCAGGTATTTGTCACAGTGATGAAAAAGCTAACTTAAAGACCTCAACATAAGAGCTAACTATAAAATGCTTAGAAGAAAACACAGGTATAAATCTCTATGACCTTGGATTTGGGGCAGAAGATTCTTGTGAAGACAATGAAAGCACAAACACCAAAAGAAAAAATAGATGAATTTGATTTCATCAAATGTAAAAGATTTGTTTTAGAGAACCCATTAATATCATGAAAAAAGCTGGGTACAGTGGTGGACACTTGTAATCCAAACATTCAGGGATGCTGAGGCAAGAGGATCACTTGAGCCCAGAAGTTGGAGACCAGCCATGGCAACACAGCAAGATGCCATCTTAAAGGGGGAAGAAAAAAAATATTGGGAGCCGGGCACGGTGGCGCACACCTGTAATCCCAGCACTTGGGAGGCTGAGGAAGGAGGATCGCGAGTTGAAAGCCAGCCTCAGCAATGGCGAGGCACTTTAGCAACTCAGTGAGACCCTGTCTCTAATAAAATACAAAAGAGGGCTGGGGATGTGGCCCGGTGGTCGAGTGCCCTGAGTTCAATCCCTAGTACCAAAAAAAGAAAAAAAATATTGGGGACTAAAGGCGGGGTGTATCTCAATGGAAGAGGTCTTGCTTAGTATGTGTGAGGCCCTGGATTCAATTTCCCAACACCAAAAAGCAAAAACAAACCAAACAAAATTTTTTTTAAAAAAACCTGAATGATGGATGGATATATACTACAGTACTACACATCTTGAAACCATCATGCTTAGTGAAAAAAAAAAATAACAGGAAAACAAATCAAAACAAAACTATGATTCCATTCCTACAAAATCCAGAACAGGATAATATAAAGAGAAACAAATCAGATGAGTGGCTATTTAGGATTTGAAGCAGGTGGCTTAGGGAAAGTGAAGAGAGATGACATCTAAACATCTTAAAGGGTACAAGATTCTTTTTGAAGTGATGAAAATACTTTTCAGGTATCAAAAAAAAAAAAAAAGAAAAAAAGAAATTTTGCCACGTTCTTTCTCTTCTCATTCGTTTCCCTGCCCCAAACCTACCCTCTCACCACTTTCTTGTCTTATAGTCACAATGGAAACATATAGCAGACATTTGAAACATCTTTTATTTACTTAATACAGTTTTATGTGACTTTCTAATTTTGAAAGAAAATGAGTTTTTATTCTTAAAGGAAATGAGCTTAAAATTGGATAAAAAATATATACACACAGGCATACAGATAAACTAATATGTAGGCGTTACAAACGGAACAATTATGGCATTGAAACTGTGTATGATTTTCACTTATGTGGATTTCAACTGATTCCCCACTCCAAATCAAATACCCTCAAATGAAAAAGTGTCTGTCTAAATGACATAATTTTAAAAACTGATTTACTTTTTCTTTTTAAATTAAAAGGCATTTGTTTTTAAGTCTTGCTTTCAATTTTCAGCTTAGGCAATACACATTTTCTAAGAAGGTAATAAGTATTGAAGGCAGAGGATTTGCATTAACATCACTTAGGGCCTGGCAATTTAGTGTTCTCTATGTATCAGAAGCACCACAAGGACAGCTTGCTAAAAATGTAGAATACTGGGCCCTACTGTAGCTTTACAGAATCATAATTTGCACTTCAACAATATCCCAAGGTAACTTACCTATAAAGTCTGAAAAGCTCTGATCTAGAGCACTTATTAAACATGGATATTCCAGTGAGGTGCAGGCATCTGCATTTTTAACGTAACTACTGTGGATTTTCCAATACACAAAAGTTTGAGAAGCACCATTTAATAGAAGAGTGAAGTACTGAAAGAGGATTCCCTTAAAGCAGTTTGGTATACTAAGAATACTGCTATATATCCTTGCCCAAACTTTTTTTTTTTTTTTTTGTACTGGAGATTGAACCCAGGGGCACTTAACCACTAAGTCACATCCCCTACCCTTTTTATTTTATATTTTGAGACAGGGTCTCACTAAGTTGTTGAGGCTGGCCTCAAACTTGCAATCCTCTCGCCTCAGCCTCCCAAGTCGCTGGGATTACAGGTGTGCACCACCAAACATTTTGAAGGCAAAAAATATCTTGAATTTACAAATCTCACAGCCATACTACTTTCTTAAAATTATTATAACCTGAATGAATTTGTGAAATATGGAATTTAAGATGAACTTAATATGAATTTAAGATGAATTTAATATCAACTTTATTTACAACTTTCACGTACTTTAACCAAGGTAAATTTAAGTTATTCCTAATCAAACTTTGTAGAGTATCACTGAAAAATGATCAAACATATTTTTAAAATTCCCATCTATGTGGGAAATACCATTCCTTTTACTTCACTCCAAACAAGGTTCACATTAGTTCAAACATGTCAATCAAGTTTGTTCTGATCCTTGCTGGAAAACCTTTCTATTCCCCAAGGGGAATACAGGTCTTTCAACATGTCAGTGTAGCTGTATAACATGCATAAAGGGGGGGGGGGAGCTAAGCCCCCAAAATATATCCAGCAAAATAATTTTCACATTCTTAGGAGATGCTGGTTTTGACAATCCAGTAAAAAAATCTACTAAATGCAAATGTTCAAGGTTTTGTGAGGAACACAAAGATGATCAAGGCACTATCCCTAGTCCCAGGGAACCTATAATCTGAGGGGAGGTGGGGTTTAGCTGGAACTTTGCACCTCCAATTAACAGAATGTGGTCAGTGCTGAAAATGGTTCCCGGAAGTTTCCAGTTTCAGGTAGCTAAAAATTCTGAAAATAGATATTTTACAGTAATTTCCAACTGATTTGGTGTAGAGGTGAACAGACCAGAAAATCACTTTATAAGTAAGTACAGCCTGTGATAAACAACCTTCATTTGCTTACATTTTAATAAACAATTTAAATTAGGATTTTAGGTGTGTATGTCTTCAGTAAATATAAAGCAATTAAAACATGAACTAGATATAGGCGGGTCCAAAACATATAAGTTCACAGAGGGTGTTTCCTTTGACAAAAACAGGAACACTCTGCTTCAGAGATCGCTGATCATGCGAGAAAAGAGGAAAAAGGAGTGGAGATCTGTTTCTATTTTTCCCCTGTTAACTTAAAAGAAAAAAAAAAAAAAAAAAAAAGAGCTGTTTCCTGAACTACTCCCTCCTTTCAACTTTAAAATTTTCTAAACACTACGGCCTCTCAAAGGTCTAGGAATGAAAGACAAACAAAAATGGGCAAATGCATTTACCTACTCAAAGGCCAAAACAGAGGCTTTTACCTCGAGGGGAACCAGCAGTCCACTAAGGACCACGACTGAAGAAAGTGCACCCAAATGCTCCCGGCTGACCCTCGCCCACTCTGAGCTCACTTCATTGCTCTTCCCTTTCAGGGCACACCCTCCCGTGGGAAGAGAAAAGCCAAGCACCTCTTCAAAGGGGCTAGGTAAGCCCCAGGGGAGCGCGAGCGGCGTGCTGGCACCCCAGACGAGACCATCTCTGGCCTGGAAGAAGAGGTGCAACGGACACCGAGAAGGGCCGGCAGAGTGGGAAAGGGCGCTGCGATGCTCGGTCCGCACGCCGCCGGCCCCCTAGAGAATTAGGTCGGTCCCCAAGGCCCGCAGGCTGCTCTCCTGAGGAGGCCCTGCCGCCCAGGCCTTCACCCAGCCTACTGACAGGTACCTGAGGTGGAGTCCGTCACAGGTGTCACCCACCTGGTCTTGCAAGCCCTGGGGGTGGGAAGGGACAAGCTGGGGTAGGGTAACGGCATGTAAAGGAGAGACACAGGGAGTAGAGCGGCGCGGAACCCACGGAGATGCAGTCTGACCTCTAGCGTGGAGACAGTGCTGGTGAACAAGTCTTCTCCGTCCTCCAGCTCCTCAAAGTCGGTGGGTTTCCCGTCCCCCAGCGGAGGTGGCTCCCTCTCGGCCGCCATCTTCGCTCGCCCGGACGACTGCGCGAGCTGGGCCTCGCGGACCTGTCACGTGAGCACGCACAGCCGGGCTGGCGCGCCGACCCGCCAGCTCCCCGCCTCCCAGGCCCGCCTCTCAGGCCCGCCTCTCATGGCCCCGCCCAGCGCGCGGCCCGGCCCCCGTCCTCGTGACGGTGACCGCCCCGAGCGCACCGCTGCGCTCGGCTCCGCCCCTTCGCGGCTTCTGCTCCTCCCCCTACCCCCGCACCTCCACCTCTGGGTCTTCGCCTGCTTCTTACCGTCCACTTGATGACTTGACCTCTGGGGAAAATTTCTGGACTTTTATTACCGTAGCACCTTCTTAGCAGGGGTACGCCAAATGATTTCTGTTGACAATACCACTTTTGAGAATCTCCTTTAGGAAGTAGAAGAGGTCGAGGAACCACTCTTTAGACTTGGATGTTGTACAGATTGAGGAAGCAAGGCACAAACTCTCAAATTTGCCTGGAACGGCCCCAAAGGACCTTCTGAAGTGATGGAAATGCTCTACATCTGGCTGTCCAAGACAGTGCCACTGGCCACGTGTGACCACAGAACACTTGAAATGTGCTGTGTGAGAAACTTGAGTTTTAATTTTATCTCATTTTAATTCATTTAAATTACCCATTGTGACCGATAGCTATTAGTGCAGCTTTTTGTTACGAAAAGCCACTGAATAATTTGTCATCTGTAGTTTATTGCAGATTCATCATGAACCTTACAATATTTTTTCTCTACAAGATTAGAAAGTATGAGGGATAAGGTGGTAGCTTAGTAGTAAAGCACTTGCATGGCATGATCCCCAGCACTACCACCAAAAAAAAAAGTGGGAAAATCAGCAGATGGTTGGTAAGAGCCTCATACTCACACTTCCTGGCTTCTGCTCCACCAGTTATGGACAGTCTGGATGGAGTCTGAATGTAGTCTGTCACAGCTTAGAACATAACTTCTATGAAGTTCACAGCCTGATTTGAGTGGCTCTTCTTGGTATCCTTCATTTTTACCTGTACCTTTACGCATTGCTTTCTGCTTTCTGTCTTCTGCTATAGTCATTTGTATTCCCAGTTTGTCTTTCTTAGTGGATATCTAAACTACTTGAAATATTGGTTCTGCTGCTTATAAAAGAGACCTACATTAATCTTGACTTGAAAAATGTACATGTTTACTTATTCCTTATGAGGATTGGGGTTGGTATGAAAACTCCATGAAATCATCCAAGGATATAAACTTTTAATGCTCTGCCCTCCCTAAGAATCATCTCTTCCTAATTGTTCAAGTTGTCTTACCTCTACAATTTCACTACAATCCAACTGGCAAAAATGTGAAACGAAAACAGAATGACATTGCTTTCCCTTTAAGAGCACAGAACAGAAATTTTATACACCTCTCTGTCTACATCTCATTGACTAACTTGTTAGTTACATGATCATCCCTAGCTACAAGAGAGACTAGGTATGTTAGTCAGCCGTGCACACTATGACCAAAATACCTGATAAGAACAACTTAGAGGAGGAAAAGTTTATTTTGGGTTCATGATTTCAGAGTTCTCATTTCATGGTTAGCTAACTCTGATGCTCTGGGCCTGAAGTAAGATAGAACTTTGTGGTGTGATGAAGGAAAGCTGCTCAGCTCATGGCCCCAGGAACCAGAAAGAGAGTGTGTGAAGATCCAGGCACAAGATATAATCCCCAAGGGCATGCCCCTAGTGACCTGTTTTCTTCAGCCACACTCAACCTGCCTACAGTGACCACCCAAAAGTCCATTAAAATTATAAATCCAACAAATGGATTAATCTGATGAGGTTGCAGCTCTCATAATTATCTATCTACTCATTTCACCTCAGAACATTCCTGTACAGCCTAACACATGGACGTTCTGGTGGACACATCATATCTGAACTATAGAACTAGGATGTGTAATTATTATTTTACTCCTAAAAAAAATAGGGGTTCATTTAGCCTGAAAGAATGACAAACTATGTAGAGAACCAATAGTCTTCTGCTATAGCAGCCTTTCACTATTTTTATGGTAGTATACCTGTATTTCCTTCTAGGTAATCACCTTCTCCTACACTTATCTCTAAGTCTCCAACTCAAGACTGGATTACATGAACTAGGCTTAAATCAAGACAGCAGCTGCCCCCTAAGCCCTCATGATTGGTAGAAGAATCAGCTACATTTTCCACAAATTTTCTGCAGTTTGGTTGTGGTTCTTTTCCCAATCAGCCTAAATTCTATTCTAGTCCCTATTTATTCAGAATTACAAGAGTTGTCTTACTATTTTCTCAATTCATCTTCTTTCTTTGTCCCTTGCTTTTCTGTTTCATCTTATCTGAAATCCCAATTTAGCCATCAGCTTCTCTAATCTTATATTCCAATTGCTAGAACCTTTTGCAAAGTAAACCCAATGTAAGATTGACCATCCTGTAGGTCGATGATTTTCAACCTCAACTCCATAATGCACACATATCATTATTTTGTTTCCTTTATAATGCCTTCAACTGTTCTTTTCAGCAGAGGTTCTAAAAATTCATTTTCTCTTCAAGTAACCTACCATGTTTTTCTCATTTTCATCAAATATCTTAGCCTCCTCACTTAATAAAAAAACAAAATCTGATGAATGAATTCAACTTTAATTATGAAACAAATTTTCTTCTCTCTGTTTTCCCATTGGTTGCTGTGTATGTTTTTCTAACACCTATCATATCATACTGTGATCACAGATGCTTTTCTATCACCTCTAATAGAATGAAAGACCATTGATCTCAGGGACCATTTCTTAGTTGATATTGAATCCTGAGTAGTTCTGTATTAGTTCCCTAATAAAACAAGTTATACAAAAACTTAGCAGCTTAAACCATAAATATTTATTTTATCTTGATATCCGTTGGTCAGGATTCCAGTTGCAACTTAGCTGGGTGCCTTTGATTCAGGCTTTCTCACAAGGCTACAATCAAGTTATTAGCTAGGATTGTGGTCATTTCAACACTTCGAGAGAAGTTGCTCCCAAGCTCGCTCACACAGGTGGTGGCAGGCCTCAAGTCCTTGCTGGCTGTTTGCTGGAAACCTGAGTTTCTTGCCACAGGAGCCTTTCCCTGAAAATTCTCGCACTGGGGTTGTGGCTCAGCAGTAGAGCAATAGCTCACCTAGCACATGTATGGCCTGGGTTCAACCCTCAGCACCACATAAAAATAAAAGGCAAGGCATTGTGTACAACTAAAACAAATAAATAAATATTAGAAAAAAAAAAGTTTTTTAAAAAAAAAAAAAGCTGGGCACGGTGGCGCACACCTGTAATCCCAGCACTTGGGAGGCTGAGGCAAGGAGGATTGTGAGTTCAAAGCCAGCCTCAGCAATGGTGAGGCACTTAGCAACACAGTGAGACCCTGTCTCTAATAAAATACAAAAAAGGGCTGGGGATGTGGCCCAGTGGCCGAGTGCCCCTGAGTTCAATCCCCGGACCAAAAAAAAAAAAGAAAATTCTCATGTCAACTTGCTTCCCTTAGAATGAAGAATCTAAGACAGAATGAAGACTATAAGTATAAAAAGACTGCTCCAAGAGAAAGTAAGAGAGGGTGAGCAAGACAAAAGTCAGCCTTTTGTAACCTAATCTTAGAAGTGACATCAAAATTGCTATATTCCATTAATTGGAAGTGCACATTTAGAGGGTGAAATAAGGTTGTGAATAACAGGAGGCAGGAATATAGGAGGCCATTTTAGAGGTCACCATAGTACTCAACAAAATAGATACCCTATTAATACCTCTAAATGAATCAAAGAAAGAAAGATGCTTCAAAGAGAGGGCTAACAGGAAGTTACAGATTTAGTAGTGAAAGACACTGGTACATTAGAAGGCTTAGGTAGTCTAGGAAGCACAATCCTAAAGATCATTTAAGAAGCAGGCAAAGGAAGAGGTACCATAAAGAAAACGGAAAGGCAGCAGAGACATAAGAAACAATCTAGGAGATAAGGCTATAAAGAAAGTCAAAAGACAAAGAAGAGATTATTTGTAGCATCAAATGCCTTAAATAAGTAAGATAATAACTGAAAAGGATGAATGGTTCATGAATTTTTAAAAAATGATGTAGCCAGCTGCGGTGGTTAATTTTATGTGTCAGTTTGCCTGAGCTATGGTGCCTAGATATTTGGTCAGACATTATTCTGAATGTTTTTGTGAAGATGTTTTTGGGGAAGGTGAGATTAACATTTTTGGTAGAATTTGAGTAAAGCAGATTACTCTCCAAAATGTGGGTGAACTTCATCTAATTAATTGAAGGTCATAATGGAACAAAGATTAACCTCCCTTGAGCAAGAAGGAAATCTGCCGGCAGATTGACTTTGGACTCCAACTTTAACTCTTCTCTGTTTCACTGCCTACCTACCTACCTGTGTTAGTTAGCTTTCCATTTGCTATGACAAAATACCTGAGAAAAACAACATAAAAGAAGGAAAGATTTATTTTGATTTATTTTGGATCACAGTTTTATAGGTTTCAGTTCATGGTTAATTGGCTGTCTTGTTTGGGGGCCTATCGTGAGGCAGAATATCTTGGTGGAGGGTGTGTAGTAGAGCAAAACTGGAGTTGGGGAGGGAGGGAAAGGGAGAGGGAGACAGAGACTAAGAGGCCTGAGGCCAGGGACAAGTTCTAACTTTCAATGGCATACCCTCAAAGACTTACTTCCTCAAACTAGGCCCTACCTCCCAAGTTTCCACAACCTCCCAAAAGTCCGTTAAACTATGAATCCAACAGTGAGTTTCTCTGAAAATGAGGTTAGATTCCTCATGATGCAATCACCTCCCAAAGGCTGCACCTCAGAACACTGCTGCTTCAGGGATCAAGCCTTCAACATCACATGAGCTTTGGGGGGGACATATCAGACCTAAACCATAACACTATCCCATAAGATTTTGGATTTTCAAAAACTCTACAATTGTGTAAACCAATTTCTTAAAATAAATCCCCATAGACACATACACACACACTCACACACACATTTCCAGCATTTCCAGACATCCTGATCAATCTCTTGCTGAAGACACAGGTTTCACCCAGCCTAGTTAATAACTTGCTGAAAACACTGTGCTCATTTTAGTGGGAAAGGTTGGAATATTTATATATAAGGGAAAGAGGTCAGAAAAGAGCAAGGAGTTGAAAATACCAGAGTGATAAAATCAGAGGGATGAGATCTGAAATAAAGGAATGAGATAAAGAGCAAGAAGAATTTACCCTTAAAAAGGGATGCCTCCACAAAGAATGGACAAATAAGGAGGAGGATTTTATTAGTTATCTAGTTTTCTAACAAACCTTCCCCAAACTTAGTCATTGAAAACAACTACCATTTATTATTTCTCATGAGTCTTCAGGTTATCTAGGTAGTTCCACTGGAGCAGATTAGCCAAATCTTTTCTTTAGGCTCAACCATGCTCTCTGGTCAGCTGATGGTCTGGCAGGGGCTGGCTAGACTAGGATGGTCTTGGCTAGGACAACTCAGTTCTGCTGAATTTGCTCTCATCTTTCAACAGGTTAGCTCAGGTTTCTTTTCAAAGCTTGGCAGGATTCCAAATAGAAGGTGGAAACACAAAAGTACTTTTTTAAGCCTTTTACATGGCTATACCTGGGATCAGAATGGGAAGTGAGGCCTTTAACTGGGGACATTGATGCAATTAGTTTACCAAAAATGGATCTACACATAAACTTGTTTATATAATGTATAGGTACAGGAAATGGAAAAAGTCCACATCAGAGAGCAATACTTTTTCCCCTACAAAGGAAGAAAGGTTAACTGCTAAGAGATAAGAGGTCATTGTCAGCATTTACAACATGAGGAATTTAAAGAATATGTTCATCTTGCATGATGGTACACACCTATAAACACAGCTACTCAGAAGCTGAGGCAGGAGGATCACAAGTTAGAGGGCAGCCTGTACAACTTAGCAAGATCCTGTCTTAAAAGAGAGTTATGGATATAGCTCAGTGGTAGAGTGCTTTCCTAGCACGGGTAAAGCTCTGGGTTTAATTCCCAATACAAAAAAGAAAAAAAAAATTTTTTTCTATGGGATGTAGGATTTCTGGAAGGCAGAATGAAGAGTGAAGAAGTAAATTAGCTATGTATAGAATGATATTATAGGCGGTTAGAAGAACAGGTCAGGGAGATCTGGAAGAGATCTTTTGTTTTCACATAGTTCCACAGGGCAGTGGTCATGAACAAACAAGACAATTCTTTGTGATCTTTGCAATTATAATGGGGAAAATAATCATTTGGTTGCTTAAATAAGTATGAGTGAGGGCTGGGGTATGGCTCAGTGGCAGAGTACTCACCTAGCACATGCAAGGCATTGGGTTCAATTCTCAGCACCCCATAAAAACAAATAAAGAAATAAAATAAAGATATTGTGTCTGACTGCAATTTAAAAAAATGTTTAAAAACAAGTATGAGTGATTATCATCAAGTGAAAATAGTTCCATTTCTAATTGGAAGGTAAAGAAGGGTTTCACATTTGTTAAAAAGAAAAGAAGGAAGGATATGAGGGAGGGAAGAAGGGAGAAAGTCAAGCATAGTGTTCTTTTACTCATAGGCCATGAATACAAATAAATAAATTATCATTACTATAAACCACTCATCAGCTACATACTAATGGCTGTAAAATGGTTATACAGTTTGACCCTAGACTAAAGCATCCTTTTATAATAACTATTACTTCACTAAAATTTATGGAACATCATAAAGGGGGACATGCAGATCACTTTGACATCTGAAAAAACAAATGAACATGAAAACTCCTATTCTTTCCCTTCCTGCCCTTGTACCTCTCTCACCCCAAAATACCCCTGAAATAAAAATCCCATCCTATGTCTCTGACCCATGTTTTCCTACTGGCCACCTACTCCCCACTCCCCTGGCCACAGGTGTATAGAGGTCTGCAACTGCAGTCACAGCTGGCTTTATGGGCATAAGACCTGTGCAGTCACATAGGACCTGCACTCAGGGGCATTCCATGCTGGTTTTAAGGCTCTGCTGTCACCATCTTGAAACTCTAATAAGTTTGAGCATGGGGTCCCACACTTTCATTTTTCATTGCACCCTGCAAATTTTATAGTCATTCTGATTGTGTTCTACCTGTTATGACATTGCTAGAGGACAGCTGCAGGGTTGGGTGACTCATTGCCCCTAGGGCAGGGAAAACTTGCTGTAGTTTACTCTCACTGTTTTTCCTAAGAGAATTGACTGGGTAACTTTGGTCTTCTTCATCCATAGCTCTCAATTCTCTACTTCTGGTACAAACACGGATGAATGTTATAGACACTTATATATGAATAATTTTTGTCCCAGACTATATCCTTTTGAAGATAATAAGTTCAGACACAATTTATGACGTATGTGTATATTGTTAATTTTATAAGGACTGGTGCGTGGAAAAAAGAAAGCTTAAAACAAATTTTCAGTAGAATAGAACATTAGCAATAAAATGAGAAAGAAAATAGTTGATATTTCCAAGAGATACATTATATGAATACAGAAATCTAGGGATAATGTTAATTATTTAAAGAAACTCAAATGGTAATAGAAACTATTAAATATTGAGAGAAGACCTAAGCAAATAAGATTTTTGTGGGCTGGGTTAAGAAAGTGGACCCAAAACTGAACAAAATGAAACATAACTAAAAAATAGTTACTGCAACCAAAAATTTTCAATTCTAGTCATGACCCTGTCTACCACATCAGAGACATTCTTGTTCCGATGAAAGATTATATCTTTCTGTCCTTCACTGCCCTTGACTGGTACCTTATACAATGTAGTCCTCAATCAATACTGGTTGTTTGATTGAAAATAATAAATCTAACAATGAAACAGGGCCAATTCTTTTAGATCAAAGGAAGCAAATTGTCAGCCTGTGGATTTGACACAGATGGGTTTTATTGGACCCACAGTAGTTTTGAATATTTTAATCAACTGCAATATTTAAAGAATCAGGAAATCTCACATAAAACCCCAGATTTCTGGTTCCTCTTTTAAAAATTAAAAGACCTGGCCACATATGTCCCAGACCTCTGTAGACATATGCTTTCCAGTTCTCCATAGTCTCCAGTCCACCTTGTTGTCAGTCCAACATGAATGCATTTTTTCTCTCCTATGGCAGAGACTGCAAGTTGGTCCTCCAAATCTATCCCTACCCCATTCTTCTGTTCCTGAAATTAGGGGGAGAGCTGTGGTCCCAGGGGATCCAACCCATTATATTTGGAGTCTTGTGAGAATCATTTAGTTTTTCAATGCATAGGGACATTATTTCCCCTAATTGAATTTGTTCTGCAGTTAGTCATCCAGTTCCATCATGTGCCTCAGAGCCCAACCAGGAGTGGCATTAGCTTGTTCTCACACTAAAGCAAACATATGTTGTTTTGTTAGAAATATTTTAGGTTCTTTTTGATTAGAGGAAGGGACGAGGTAATCTCCAAATTGGTAGGAAAAAAAATGTATTCACCAGAATATCTAGCCTATTTGGAGAATTTTTGCCATGCACAATGTTTTGTTTAAATTTGAAATGTCTCCCAAAGAGTTGTGCACTGAAGGCTTGGTCCCCAATGCAGCAATGTTCAGAAATGGGGTTTAAGGGAAGTGATTGGATACTGTGGGTTCTGACTTCATCAATGAATTAACCCATTGATGGTTTCATAGCCGATGGTATTGCTGGAAAGTGGTGGAAACTTCACAAGGTGAGGCCTAGTTGGAGGAAATAGGACATCAGGGGTGTTCCCTGGGAGGGTATATCTTGTCCCTGGCCTCTTTCTTTCTCTGCTTTCTGGCTGCCATGAGGTAAGCAGCTTTCTTCCTTCAAGCTCTTCTTCCATTATGTTCTGCTTTGCCTCAGGCCCAAAGTAATGAAGCTGGCCAGCAATGGACTTAAAACTCTGAAATCATGAGACAAAATAAAATTTTCCTCCTTTTAAGATCTTTTTCCTCAGGTATTTTGTCACAGCAATGAAAAGCTGACTAACACACACTCAGATACATTGGCTGCCTGAATTTTCCAGAGCAGTTCATTAGTGGCAGAGAAAGGGAGTTCTCCACATACAAAATATTGACTAATGATAGTCTTCAGAAATGGTAAGAGCCTAATTTGCAAATGGGTTAGAATAAATCTTATTTGGATAAAGAAAAGACAAAGAAAGCAAAGAATGACAGTAAAGCAATTCATGATTATCTAGTGTTTCTCACTTAAATTTTGCCTTTGAAGAGATATTTGAGGTCTTTCAGCAGGGTAATCACCCAGTGGAATGACTGTTGATCACAAAGAGAGTCAGGCAGGTCATTTTCTGATGATTCCCTTTGCATATGAGTGTGGTGGATTCATGGCTCGAATCTACAAATGAGTAGTTAGTAGTGCGTAATGAGAGCCTATTCATTTTTCCCTTAGCTGGTCTTCTGGTCCCTCTTTTTTTCATTTCTTTAATAAGACTTGATCTCCTGGTTCAAAGGGGTGTAGGAGGTCCTAAGGGTAGGATCTTGTCCTAGAGGAAGCAAACTCATGCATAGAGGCTAGAATCTGATTAAATAAATGTATGTAATGCTTGATTTTATTTTTATATTCTAAGCATGGGGAAAATATATCCCCTTTATGGAACTCTGAAAGGTTCTCAACATATAATTTCATAAGGGCTCAACTGTAGCCTACTTCCAGGAGTCACGCTAACGTGAATAAATGCAATACGCAATACCCTTTTCCATGTTTTATTGTACTGGTCTCCTCTTATATATTTTTTTTAGATATGATACATTTTTTTCATCTTACCTGATTATTGTGGTCTCTGGCAGTATGTAGTCTCTAGTGGATTCTTAAGGTTTTACTTGCCTGTTGTGCTACATCAGAAACAAAGGCAAGGCCATTGTAATTGTGTATGGAGTCAGATATGCCATACTTGGGGGTAATGGCCTTTAGTAGAGTCTGAACCACTTCTGAGGCTTTTTGTGACCTATTGGAATAGGCTTCAATCAACTGGGAAAAGTTGTCAACAAAAACTAGTATATATTTGAAGTTTCCAGCAACCGTAAGCATCTGGGTAAAATCCATGAGGCCAGATTTGAAGGGGTATGGCCCACAATATTGGGCTTTCCAAGATCATTACAGCTTTTCCATTGTGGGGTTGTTTGGGGCACAAAGCTGGCATCTCCAGGTTGCCTCTTTTATTGTCTTATGTAACCCTGGCCCTCTGAAGTATGGTCTAACAAATGAAATTAGCGTATCTAGAGTGAAATGAGAGCCTTGATTAATATAGTCATTTATAGCAAACACAAGCTTTTCAGGTAACAAGATGACTGTGAGAGTTCACTTTTCTGTAAGAGAAAGAGTATGTATCTTTGAAATCCCATTCTGGTGCTCTTCTTTCATCTGTCTCCAAATACTCCAGAGAGAAACAAGTCAAGTGAAATTCAGGTCTCAGAGGGGTCAAAAGCATGGTTTTATGCATAGCTGATTAGTGGTCTGATTGGTTAGGTGATTTTCTCAGGTGATTATGGAGTTTCCTTTTTAATGATTGGGGCAGTGTGTAACAGCCACCTCTTTTGGCATGAGGACAACTTCCAAGAGTTTGAATATCTTCTGAGGATGTTTTATGTTCTTCTTATTAGGGGCACAATGCCTATTCTCTTTCTACATGGTCCCATAGGTATGGATGATGAAGAAGATATATTTTGAATCAATCTAATGTTAGCCTTTTCCATTCTGAAAGCTCAGGAACCTGGATGAGGGCTATTAGTTTGGCCTTTTGGGTGGTCTTACCTGCCAGGAAGGAATTTGACTCAATGGCCTCTTATAAAGTCTCTATTGCATATTTAGCATGGCATTTTCCATGGTCTATGAATTTGCTTTCATCTGTGAAAAGTTTCCAGTCTGAATGGTCAAATGACTGGTCCATTAGGTTTGGTCAGCTGGAAGAGATAATGTCAAGAACTTCTACACAGTTATGTATGAGGTTGGAGGCTCAGGGCCTAAAAGGAGCAGGGTAGCTGAATTTAAAGTTGATATTGCTTTAAGAGTTTTGTTTGGGTCATCTAATGAGGTAGCCTGATATTTAACTAACCTTCCAGCAGTCAACCAGCGTCCACTCACTTTCCAACAAGTTCCAACAAGGTTAAGAGAATTGATGTGATGCATACACAGGAATTAACTGGCTAAGTATAAATTTCTCAATTTCCTTTAGCATGTCACTTGTGGCTACTCCTCAGAGAAAGGAGGCCATTCCTTGGGCAGGTGATGTAATTGCTCTGAGAAATAAGCTACAGGTCAGAAAAATTCTCTCTGTAGTTCAATAAGAACTCCTAGTCCAATTTCTTGCTGCTTATGCACATGTAGATTAAATGACTTTACTAAATTGGGCAGTCCCAAAGCAGGGGTGGACATCCATTGGTGGATATTCATGAGAATTTTAAAGGCATTTTGACATGCCATTGTCTAAATTAAGGGCATAATTAAAACCTCATACAGGAGCTTTGCTGCAAGCCTAAAATTAGGTTTCCATATTCTGCAATATCTTGCAATCTACAGGAATCCTAGTATCTCTTTGCAGAATTTGAGTGTTGGATGCTGAAAGTGGTCTTTTCTGGTCAGCCACTAGGATTCATTGTCCTTGTTGTAACTGGAAATCTATGTAGATAACTTGTTCCTTGCAAATTTGAGCCTTAGAAGAAGACTTATCAATGCATTTGGCCGGGTGATTAAGAATCCAAATGGTGTTTTCTAGGCAGTTATAAGTTGGACTGGTGATCTACAAGTCATCTACATACTGTAGCAATGTTCGGTGATTAATTGCAACATTCTCAGGTGCCTAGTTAATGTTTCCCCAGAGATGGTGGGCAAGTTTTTAGATCTTTGTGGAAGTACTGCCTGTTGCTGCCTGAAGTGATTGCCGCTTGGAGCAACAATGCCACGGGAATAAGTTCAGAGGCGGACTGGAAACAAACAGGCTCTTTATTCTACTAGTTTCTCTCTCTGGCTCCAACAACAACTCCAACACCATCCACACTCCTATAACCACCAACACGCCACACAAAATATGGCACCGACCCGATCCACAATGTCCGGGCCAAGTCTCACGAGACCAAGGAAGGTGGTAATGCTTATGGCTCACAGCTAACCGCAATCTTAGCTATCTCCTTAATTAGGGCTCCTGCATTTCCCCCCTTTTTGTTTTAAAAGAGGGGATGCTCTAGGATGTCCATGTGCAACCAACATTCTTACCTGTCATCCGATAATCAAGGCTGTGCCCTTGACTCCTGTCTTAGGTTGATATGTCGGCCACATGAGACTGTCCCGTGTGACTGTGCCTGTCTTGGTTGTCCCCCTCTGGGGATCTTACCCGTCATTGGCTAACCAGCCATCCAGTGGAGCCCTTTAGGATCGACTGTGTATGATGACTAACAGCCGTCCAATTGTGAGGAGATGCTGTGGGTTTAAGGCGATAAGCCTTCTGCTGACAAACCAAGTTGCATAGCATATCAAATTCTTTAAACAAATCAGCTGCCCTGAGTTCTATCAAGTAACACACTGAGTTCTCTAGACAAATACCCGCAAGGCATTGTCCCGTAAAGTCCCAAACAATGAAAGATCAAAATGTCCACTAGTTATAACACGTTGATCTAGGAGGCCCCATGCATGCAGAGCAGAGGCCACACTGCTGGTGAGGTTGTTTGATGCTTGAGCAGCAGGGATGTTTGCAGCAACCGCGATCCTTGCAGCTGTAGCAGCAGCCGTCTTTTTTATGTCTAGACAATGCCACCGGCAAATCTTCAGGGCCTGCTACCTAGAAACTCAAGCATCAATTATTAAAGGAAAGGCAGTGCTAATCCAGCACTGAGTCAAGAGGCGAGTTGTCAAACTAAAAAATAGAATTATTAGATTAGAAAATTAAAGTTGATTTCTGCTCACACACATTGCTGCTTGAGCTCCCACAAACATAAGCTGGCAAAATATCATATTCAGAACAAAACAAAGAAAGACTGAGGGTATTTACTGCATTAAAGATAGAATAAAGAAAAGCTAAAGGCACTTTGGAAAAATAATTTGTTAGCTGGAAGCCTCGAGTCTCTGTAAGCTTCCATGAAATTATCTGTTGAAATAACTCAAATTAATCAGCTATAAAACAAATAAAGTTAATTACAAATAAACATTATTATGTCAAAACACCAAAATATCAGGTTATACAGCATTAGTCATATTCTTTGTTAAAGAGAAATCACTGGAACACCTATAAATCAAAATTGAAGGTACCTTCATTTATTAAATTATTTACCCAAATTGAATATTGAATACTCTTAAACTTAAGTGAGTTAAAGTTATTTGGATCCATATATATATATACATATATATATATATATATATATATATATATATATATATATATTCATAAGCGCTTTGTTATTTGTGACATCACACTGGACAGACGTACAAACCTACAAACATATATTTGTGACATCACATTTACATGAAATTTAGACAAATGCACAGACATAATGACATATATAAAAAGAGAAAAAAGAAAAAATACAATTGTGTGCACACTAAAGAGAGATCTCCTCGTCCCGGCTGGGAGGAATGACACTTAAGTTGTAAAATATTTTGAAGGACTCTTTTTTTTTTTTGGTACCAGGGATTGAACTCAGCGGCACGTGACCACTGGGCCACATCCCCAGCCCTTTTTTGTATTTTATTTAGAGACAGGGTCTCACTGAGTTGCTAAGTGCCTCACCATTGCTGAGGCTGGCTTTGAACTCACGATCCTCCTGCCTCGGCCCCCCAAAGTGCTGGGATTACAGGCGTGCGCCACCATGCCCGTGTTGAAGGACTCTTTTAAGGGAATCATTCCATACCTTCATCTTGGTCCTCTTGATTTTGTACCTTTTTTATTAATCTTGATTCCTCAACAACTTCATCTTGATCCTTATGATTTGGTACCTGCTTTATTAATCTAGATGGTATCCATATTGGAGAGGATTCGTGCTTTGGAAAAACACAAACAGATCCTCTCTCCCAAATTAATACTGGATCTGGACCCTTCCATGTACCTGAAAGAACTTCCTTCCAGTAAACCAAAGGTTTATGTTGTTGGTGTGGGTTCCAATGTCTGTCTCCAGCAGAATAACCATTAGAGTCTAAAGTTAAAAAATTTAAGGTAAACAGGACAACTGCCAATCTGTCCCTAGGACTTTTCCAATTTCCTTCTTTTTGTTTTAATAACACAATTTTCAGTGTCGGTTTGCTCTTTCAATAATGCCCTGACCCTGAGGATTGTATGGGATGCCTGTTTTATGGAATATATTAAATTTTGCGCAAAACTGTTTGAAAGATGAGGACGTATATGCAGGGCCATTATCTGTTTTAAGCATTTTGGGGATGCCCAATGCAGCAAAAGCTTGCAAACAATGGGATGTAACATCTTTAACTTTTTCTCCAGAATGTAAGGAAGCAAAAATCATGCCTGAGCATGTATCTATGGTCACACAAATAAATCACAATTTTCCAAAACTTGGCTCATGAGTAACATCCATCTGCCACAAATGATTGGGAATTAATCCTCTAGGGTTAACACCATAATGAGGATTGGGCAAATGTGTCTTACAAAATTTGTAATCTTTTACAATTGTTCTGGCTTGCTCCTTTGTGATTTTAAATCTATGCTGCAAGGTGGTGCTATTGACGTGAAACTGGGAGTGAAATAAAGTAGCTTGCTGGAGTGCTGAAAGTATAAAGATTGTTTGGGTAAGGTCATCAGCCTTTTGATTACCTTCATGGAGAGGACCAGGCAAGTTGGTATGTGCTCTAATATGCCCTACGAATAGAGGTTCTTTTCTTGCCCACAAAAGTTTTTGTATTTGATAAAACAATTTAAAGGCTGGAGTATGAGGTGCTATTGGTCCTGCTAGCTCTAATTTTGGGACAGCATGTGCAATATTGTGGCTATCTGAAAAAAATGTTCATGGGCTGCTCTCTAAAATTTTCCAGAGCTCTTACCACAGTTTCCAGTTCCACTAGTTGAGCTGATTTGTGTGCAGTTATGTAAGTTATGTTTTCTTTTGTAGTGACTACTGCAGAAGTACCATTTGAGGACCCATCTGTGAATACATTTAATGCCTTAGGAATAGGTTAATTTTTTATTACCTGTGGAAATATAATAGGATGATTGATACAAAAAGATAATATAGGAGACTTAGGAAGATGATTATCAAAATTTGCAGAAGTAGAGCATCTAGCTATAGCCCAATCATTATCATTGAAGCATAAATATTCAATCTGTGATGATGAATAGGGAGTAATAATAGTAGCAGGGTGAATGCCAAATATTTTAGTAGAAGTCTTAAGTCCTTGAAGAATAAGTTTAGCCACCATGGAGGTATAAGACTCAATTATACTTTTAGGAGAGACAGGCAAATGTATCCATAATAAAGGCCCTTGTTGCCAAAATACTCCTGTGGGTGTATATTGTGAAGAAATAATAATCAATATCAGCGGTTGAGTTAAATCAAATCTATCACAATGAGCTCCTTCGATGGCTTTTTCTACTAACTTTAAAGCTTTCCTAGCATCAGGAGTCAATGTTCCCGGTGAAGATGGATCAGGGTCCCCGTGAAGGATGTCAAATAAATGTTTTAGTTGGCCAGTAGTGAGGTTTAGTGTTGGGCGAAGCCAATTAATGTATCCTAGCAATTTTTGAAAGTCATTGAGAGTGGCCAAATGCTCCTTATTAATTAATATTTTTTGAGGCCTAATAAAAGTGTCCATAATTTGGAATCCTAGATATAATATTGGAGATTTGAACCTTTTCCTTAGCAATGTTTAGTCCATATCGTTTCAAGTTTTCTGATATATCACTAAATATGGTGAATAAGACTTCTTGATTAAGATGAGCAAGCAAAACATCATCCATATCATGGAGGCACATAAGCTCTGGGTATTTATTTTTGATAGGCTGAATAACTTTATCTACATAGATTTGACACATAGTGGGGCTATTAGCCATTCCCTGCGGCAAAACTTTCCATTGATATCTCTGATCAGGGCCATTATTGTTAATAGAAGGAACTGAAAAAGCAAACCTGGGGGTATTCAGAGGGTGTAGAGGAATAGAAAAGAAACAATCCTTTATATCAAGAGTAATAAGATGGAAGTTTTTTGGAATAGCTACAGGATTAGGAAGTCCAGGTTGAGTAGTGCCCATGATTTGCATGGTTTTATTAATTTCTCTAAGATCATGTAACAATCGCCATTTTCCTGATTTTTTTCTTGATCACAAATATGGGGGAATTCCAGGGAGAGGTGGAAGGTTCTATATGTCCTGCTTCTAGTTGTTCCTGAACTAGTAGGTGGGCTGCTTGTAATTTCTCTTTAGATAGGGGCCACTGAGGGATCCACACTGGCTTATCAGAAAGACATGGTATTTTCAAAATTATTTTCTCAGTGGCCCCGAAAAAAAAATATCTTTTTCCTTTATGATAATGGTTTCTTTTATGTTTAAGATTACCCTGTACCTTTTGATAATGATTTCTTATAGGGTTAAGATTACCCTGTACTTTTTGATAATGATTTCTTTTAGGGTTAAGATTACCCTGTAGATTTTCACATTTAACACCTGCAGGCTTGGTTGCAAGGTGTACTCCCATTTGTTGCAAAATATCTCTTCCCCATAAAGTAACCAGTAGGTTAGGTAAAACATAAGGCTGAAATATTCCTTTATGCCCTTCATCATCCTCCCATTTTAAAATTACCGCACTTTTCTCTGGGAGGTTATTATATCCCAAGCCTCTTAAACTGGTTGAAGCTTTTTGCAGAGGTCAGTGCTTGGACCATTGCCATAGATTAATGATGGAAGAGTCAGCTCCAGTATCTATCAGTCCCTCCATCTCTAGTCCTTGGATTTTTATTTTATACATAGGCCTCCCTGAACAATCCCGAACCCAGCAAGCCATGGATCCTGAGTCAGTGGAACAAAATCCTCTATTGTTCCTTTTTTGAGGCATACTAATTTTAAATGAATTATGTAAATTTTGGAAGGAGAAGCAGCTGAACAATTCTATCTCCTTCATTAACAGAACTTATACTTTGGGGTGAGCTAAGCATTACTTTTATTTCCCCTTTGTAGTCTGAGTTTATTACACCCAGGGTCACTTGCAAACCTAATAAGCTTTCAGGACTTTGCTCGAGAATAAGTCCTACAGTCCCTGAGGGAAGAGGTCCCCTGACTCCTGTGGGAATCAGTTGAACCCCCATTTCAGTTGTTAACACTATTCGAGTGGTGGAACAGAGGTCTAATCCTGCATTTCTTCCTGATCCTCTGGTGAGGGAGTGGATGGGTAATAGGGGTTGTGTCGGGGAAGCATCTGAGTGGATGCTTGAGGATACTCCTCCTCCAATGCCTCGTACATTTGTGGGCCCCGGGTCATTGGGCCCCGTGCCCCATTTTTTGAATTCCTGGACAAATGATTTCCATAGATATCAAATGTTGAATGGCATTTATTGGCCCAATGATTTCCCTTTTTACACCTGGGGCAGCGGCCTGGGGCATGGTATGAGCTTGGTCTTATTTCTCTTTGGGGATTTTGTCTAGAATAGCCTGATTGATTATGATAATTTTGCCTGGAATATCCTGATTGATTATAATGTCTAGGTTGAGCCCTTGTGAAATTTTGAGGTGCAGCATCTCTCATAGCTGCTGCAATCATATTTCCTGTGACAAAGTTGTCATTTATATCTTTACATAGTTGTATATATATGGAAAGATCCTTTTTATTTCTCCATGGCCTGATGGCTTCCTGGCAGTATTTATTAGCATTTTCATATGCTAATTGAACAACTAATGGCATAGTTTGATCAACGTCTCCAATCTATCTTCAGTTCTCAAAAGTCGATCAGCAAAGTCAGCATAGGGCTCATTAGGTCCTTGAATCACTTTTGACAAGCTACCTTGTAGATCCCCAGGTCCTTGTAAAGTTTTCCATGCCTTTAAGGCAGCTGCATATATCTGAGCATATACACCTGGGACATAATATTTTTGAGCCTGTTGAGTCTGCGAACTGCCCCTCTCCTGTGACCATTTCTATATTGTGGTCTCCAAACCCTGCAGCTGTGTTTCTTTTAACTGTTTCTATACAAAGTTCTTGAAATTGCGATTGCCAAACCAAGTATTGGCCCCCACTTAATGCTGCTTTAAATAGACTTTCCAGTCTGAGGGGGTTAAGCTAAAGGTGTTAAGGGACTCCAGCATACTCAACATGAAAGCAGCTTGGGGTCCATACGTCATTACCGCCTCTTTGAGATTTTTTATTGTTTTGAAATCTACTGACTGGTGGACCCTCTGTCCATTTTCATTTTCAAATACTGGCAGTTCCCAATGTATCTGTGAGTTACCCTCGAGAGCGCATAAGAGCTCAGAAAGACTTTTTATTTCTGTTTCTAGGTTTGCAAACGCCTAGTAATACCCTTCATATTTTCTGTAATGGATTCCACCCATGGGGGAGTAGGGGACACAAGTGGTTCCTCTACTTGATGGTCCTTTTTCTTTTTTAATTTCTTTTTGTTCTTTTTACTGGAGACTCTGCTCCCAGAATCACCTTTTGATTCCTCTTCACTACTATCACTTTTACTGGTATCCTGAATTTCAGCTTCTAAGGAGAGTACATATTCTTTGGCTAATTTCAATAAGTTTCTGATAGCTTTTGCAGCTCTTACTTTTGAATTTACACCACTACTCTTCTCACTGGTATTAACTGACTCAGAGGCTATGCTTTCTTGATCACTTTCCTCACTATCCACTGAGTCCGCGATATCGAAAAACTCATCCATGGCTTTTATTATCCGACCTTTTGTTACTTTCACTCCCATTTTCAGTTCTTACCTGCCAGCCGAAGTCCCCATACGGGCCACCACCTGTTGCTGCCTGAAGCGATTGCCGCTTGGAGCAACAACGCCACGGGAATAAGTTCAGAGGTGGACTGGAAACAAACAGGCTCTTTATTCTGCTAGTTTCTCTCTCCGGCTCCAACAACAACTCCAACACCATCCACACTTCTACAACCACCACCATGCCACACAAAATATGGCACCGACCAATCCACAATTCCCCGGGCCAAGTCTCGCAAGATCAAGCAAATGGCTCCTACCCGAAAATGTCCCGGGCCAAGTCAGACCATGCAAATGGCGCCCCCAATCCACAATGTCCCAGGCCAAGTCTCGCGAGAACAAGGAAGGTGGTAATGCTTATGGCTCACAGCTAACCGCAATCTTAGCTATTTCCTTAATTAGGGCTCCTGCACGGCCTACCAGTATTGTGGAGCTATTTTTGACAGGGGCTTGTTATCCAAAGGCAAAAATAATTGTGATTCCCTTTCAAGTAGAATATAAAACAAGACTCTTTTAGATCAAGGAAAGCAAACCATCTACATCTATATTTTGCCAGAAAGGCATTTAGAGGAGTATAAGGATTAGGTACTGTGAGGTAAATGTCTTGGGCAATTTCATTATTAGCCCATAAATCTTGAACAAAATAATACTCAATGCAGGAGCCCTGTTTGGGGATTGACTTGAATTGCAGTTGACTAAGAGCCGTGGAGATTTGGCCATTGTCGCCTCTCGTAGTTGCACGGGACAGTCTCACGTGGCCGACATATCAACCTAAGACAAAAATCAAGGGCACAGCCTTGATTATCCGATGACGGGTAAGAATGTTGGTTGCACATGGACGTCCTAGAGCATTACCTCTTTTAAAACAAAAAGGGGGAAATGCAGGAGCCCTGTTTGGGGATTGACTTGAATTGCAGTTGACTAAGAGCCGTGGAGATTTGGCCATTGTCGCCTCCCGTAGTCTCACGGGACTTGTTGCGGGATCTCGAGTGACTTGGCCGAAATTGCTGATCGGGTCAGCGCCATTTTTAGGGTGTGTTTGGCGTGTGTTAGTCGTTGTTAGAACCAGGGAGAAAAGTTATCAGAATAAAAAGCTGTTTGTCTCCAGTTTGCTTCTGAAGTTTTTCCCGCAGCTCTGTTGCTCCAAGCGCTTCAGGCGGCAACAACTCTTCAGACCTGGGCTCCTTTACTGGCAGATTAGGAGTATTATAAGGTGGCTGGCAGGGCTGGATCAGGTTGTACTTTAAATATTTTCGAAGTATGGGTTGGATTCCTTGAGTGCTTTCCACTGGAAAAAGTATTGCTTTTGTGGAGCTAGTGCAACTTCTTTTAAAAGAACATTAACAGGCAAGGTGCTTTTAGCTTTTCCTGGAGTCCCCTTGGCTCACACTGCTTGGTTCACAAGTCAATAGATTTCAGAGAGTATTAACTCATTCTGTGTTGGTTTCTCCTAGATCAACATCAGCTGGAGATGAAGTGCTTATTCTGGTGGCACTTTTCTGATTTATAGCTTCTCTGGGAAGAAGATTACTTGAGCATTAACTTTGCATAGCAAGTGTCTCCCTAACAATGAAACTGGAAATTCTAAAGTACATAAAACTCTGAGCTAGGTGCAGATCACAGAGTCTGCATTCTAGGGGTTATAGGAAAGCTCTCTCTTGGGGCTTTCTTGATACTCCTGTAATAGGAACAGTCTATTCTGATTAGAAATTCTTGTCAAAGGCGTCATTAAAACTGAAAATGTTGGTCCCATGTGATCCAGGAAGAATGTGGGTTTGTTCCTCACTATCATTGAACCTATCTTCCTTTGAGAAAATAACAACTGGAGCCAAAAGGATCATGGGAACCTCTGAGCTTTTTCAGCCATTGGCAAAATTATTTCGGCAATACAATGCTTCTGTTTTTTGTTGAGTCAGTCCTTTTCGTTTAAGAGTTTGGAGTAGTGTTTCTCCCAATAATCATTCCAGTATTGTCGCTGCCTGAAGCGGAAGTCGCTTGGAGCAGCGAACGCCACAGGAAAATTCGGAGGCAGGATGAAAATGAAAAAAGGTCTTTTATTCTTCTCCTCTCTCCAGCTCCAGCAATCACTCCAAATGCTCTAACTCCAACCACCACCTTCTTCTTCCCACACACACTAACGAACCTCACCCAGTTATATACATATAGCTTTAACAAGGACACGTGCTTACAGCTCGAGCTTACAGGTGCGTCACGCAGTGTTCACGGGCATACAAAGATTCTTTGAATAATGTATTAATATCAGGTGGAAACTAGAACATCTTTTATGGCTCTCAGCTAACCGCAATCTTTAGCTATCTCCTTGATTATAGGCTCCTTCATTTCCCCCCTTTAGTTTTAAAAGAGGGGATGTTCTAGGACGTCCATGTGCAACCGACATTCTTACCCGTCATGGGAGTCTAGGCTGTCCTGACTCCTGGCTTAGGTTGACATGCTGGCCACATTAGACTGTCCCGTGCGACTATGCCGTGTCTTAGGTTGTCCCCTTCTGGGGATCTTACCCGTCATAGGCTAACCAGCCATCCAATAGAGCCCTTCAGGATCGACTGTGTGTGGACTAACAGCCGTCCAATTTTTAGGAGATGCTGCGGCTTTAAGGCGGCAAGCCTACTGCTGACGAGCCAAGTTTCCATAGCGTATCAAGTTCTTTAAGCGAATCAGCTGCCCTTAGTTTCATCAAGTAACGCACTGAGTTCTCTTAGACAAATACCTGCAAGGCATTGTCCCGTAATGTCCCAAAATAATGGAAAATCAAAATGTCCATAAGTTATAACACATAGATTCAGGAGGCCCCATGCATGCAGAGCAGAGGCCACACTGCTGGTGAGGTTGTTGATGCTTGAGCAGCAGGGATGCTTGCAGCGACCGAGGTCCCTGCAGTTGTAGCAGCAGCCGTCTTTTTTATGTCTAGACATTTCCACCAGCAAATCTTCAGGGCCCGCTACCTAAAAACTCAAGCATCCATTATTAAGGGAAAGGCAGTGCTATTCCAGCACTGAGATCAAAAGGTGAGCTGTCAAACTAAAAAAAAAAAAAAAAAAAACTATTAGAGTAGAAAATAAAAGTTGATCTCTGCTCACACACATTGCTGCTCAAGCTCCCACAAACATAAGCTGGCAAAATATCACATTCAGAAATAATCAAAGAGAAACTGAGGGTGTTTACTGCATTAAAGATAAAGAAAAGCTAAAGGCATTTTGGAAAAATAATTTGTTAGCTGGAATCCTCGAGTCTCTATATACACAGCAATCCTATACCTGTTGAAATAATTCAAATTAATCAGCTACTAAACAAATGAAGTCAATAACAAATAAATGATCCTCTGTCGGAACACCAAAATATCAGGTTATACAACATTAAACATATTCACAGCTGAAGAGAAGTCCCGGAGACAACTATAAATCAAAATTGATTATCATTATAATTGATTATCTAAAAATATTCTGAACTTATATAAATATCTATTTATCTATCTATCTATTGATTATCAAATTAGAATATTCTAAGCTTAAATGAATTAATGTTATTTGTTATTTGGATCTATATCTATCTACCTTTTTTTTTTTTTAAGCGCTTAATTATTTGTGACGTCACACTAGACAGACGCACATATAAACATATTTGTGACATCACATTAACATGAAATTTAGACAAATGCACAGACATAAAGACATATATAAAAGAGAAAAAAAAATTACAATTGTGTATACACTGAAGAGAGATCTTCTTGTCCCGGCCGGGAAGAATGAAATTTAAGTTGTAAATTTAATGGAGAACTCTTTTAAGGGAATCACTCCATACCTTCATTTTGGTCCTCTTGACCTTGCACTTGTTTATTCAATCTAGACTCCTCAATAACTTCGTCTTGATCCCTTTGACTTTGTACCTGCTTTATCAATCTAGATGGTATCCATATTGGAGAGGATTCGTGCTTTGGAAAAACACAAACAGATCCTCTCCCCCAAATTAATACTGGGTCTGGACCCTTCCATGTACCTGAGAGAACATCCTTCCAGTAAACCAAAGGTTTATGTTGTTGGTGTGGGTTCCAGTGTCTATCTCCAGCCGAATGTCCATTAGAATCTAAAGTTAAGAAATTTAGGGTAAACAGGGCAACTGCCAATCTGTCCTTAGGATTTTTCCAGTTTCCATCTTTTTGCTTTAGTAACATATTTTTAAGTGTCCGATTTGCTCTTTCAATTATTCCTTGTCCCTGAGGATTATAAGCGATACCTGTTTTGTGGATAATATTGAACTTTGTACAAAATTGTTTGAAGGATGTGGATGTATATGCAGGGCCATTATCTGTTTTAAGCATTTTGGGGATGCCCAATGCAGCAAAAGCTTGCAGACAATGAGATATAGTATCTTTAACTTTTTCTCCGGAATGTAAAGAAGCAAAAATCATGCCTGAGCATGTATCTATGGTGACATGAATAAATCGTAATTTTCCAAAACTTGGCTCATGTGTGACATCCATCTGCCACAAATGATTGGGCATCAAACCTCGTGGGTTAACCCCATAATGTAGATTGGGCAAGAGTGTTACACAAGATGGACATTCTTTTACAATTCTACGAGCTTGTTCTTTTGTGATTTTAAATTTTTGTCTTAAGGTAGTGCTGTTAACGTGGAACTGGGAATGAAATAAAGTAGCTTGTTGTACTGTAGTAAATATAAATATTGTTTTAGTGAGGGCGTCAGCTTTTTGATTACCTTCATGGAGAGGACCAGGCAGATTAGTGTGAGCTCTTATGTGACCTATAAATAAAGGTTCTTTTCGTTGCCATAGGAGATTTTGGATTTGAGAAAACAATTTAAAAGCTGGAGTATGTGGTGCTATTGGACCTGCTAGCTCCAATTTTGGGACAGCATGTACAATATAATGGCTGTCTGAAAAAATATTCATAGGCTGTTCTTTAAAATTTTCCAGAGCTATTATTATAGCTTCGAGTTCCACTAATTGAGCTGATTTTTGATTAGTGATATGAATCATTTTTTCATTTTGAGTGACTACTGCAGCAGTACCGTTAGAGGATCCATCTGTAAATACATTAAATGCTTTAGGAATGGGTTGATTTTTTATTACCTGTGGGAATATGATAGGATGATTGATACAAAAGGACAGTATAGGAGATTTAGGAATATGATTGTCAAAATTTGCAGAAGTAGAGCATCTAGCTATAGCCCAATCATTATCATTGAAGCACAAATATTCAACCTGTGACGATGAATAAGGAGTAATAATAGTAGCGGGATGAATTCCAAATATTTTAGTAGAGGTTTTAAGTCCTTGAAGAATAAGTTTAGCCACCATGGAGGTATAAGACTCAATTGTACTTTTAGGAGAGACAGGCAAATGTATCCATATTATAGGTCCCTGTTGCCAAAATACTCCTGTTGGAGTATATTGTGAAGGAATAATAATCAATATTAGTGGTTGTGCAAAATCAAATCTATCGCAATGGGATCTTTCAATGGCCTGTTCTACTAATTTTAGAGCTCTCCTGGCCTCAGGAGTTAATGTTTGAGGTAAGGATGGGTCAGGGTTCCCACGAAGGATGTCAAATAAGGGTTTTAATTGTCCAGTAGTGAGGCTTAGTGTAGGGCGAAGCCAATTAATGTCACCCAGTAATTTTTGGAAATCATTGAGGGTGGTCAAATGTTCTTTACTTATTAGAATTTTTTTGGGGTTTAACAAAAGTATCCATGATTTTAAAGCCTAAATATAGTATAGGTGATCTGCTTTGAACTTTTTCTTCTGCTATATATAATCCATATTTTTTTAGATTTTTTGTTATTTCACTAAATATATTAAATAAGATTTGTTGATTAGGGTGAGCTAACAAAACATCGTCCATGTAGTGTAGACACATAAGGTCTTGATATTTGTTTTTAATGGGCTGTATAGCTCTGTCCACATATAGTTGGCACAGTGTAGGGCTATTTGCCATTCCCTGCGGCAATACTTTCCATTGATATCTTTTATCAGGGCCATTATTATTAATAGAAGGAATTGAAAAAGCAAACCTGGGGGCATCCAGAGGATGTAGGGGAATGGAAAAGAAACAGTCCTTTATATCAAGGGTTATAAGGTAATAGTTTTTTGGAATAGCTACAGGATTAGGAAGTCCAGGTTGAGTAGGGCCCATAATTTGCATTGTTTTGTTAATTTGTCTTAGATCTTGTAATAGTCTCCATTTTCCTGATTTTTTCTTAATTACAAATATGGGAGAATTCCAGGGAGAGGTGGAAGGCTCTATGTGTCCTGCTTCTAATTGTTCTTTAATTAATTGATGGGCCGCTTGCAATTTTTCTTTGGATAGGGGCCACTGAGGGACCCAAACTGGCTTATTAGAGAGCCATGGTATTTTTAAAATTTTTTTCTCAGTGGCCCCTAGAAAAAATGTCCTTTGCCTTTTTTATTATGAGTAGGATTTTTATTCTTAACACCTGCAGGCTTGGTCGCTAGGTGTAGCCCCATTTGATGTAAGATATCTCTTCCCCATAGGGTAACTGGCAAGCTGTTTAAAACATAGGGTTTGAATGTTCCTGTATGGCCTTCATTGTCTTGCCAATTTAAGATTACAGCACTTTGAGCTGGGGTATTACTGTATCCCAAGCCTCTTAAACTGGTTGAGGCTTTCTGTAGAGGCCAGTGCTTAGGCCATTGTTGTAGATTTATGATGGAAGAGTCAGCTCCTGTATCAATCAGCCCCTCCATCTCTATACCTTGAATTTTTAATTTGCACATAGGCCTCCGTGAACAGTCCTGGACCCAGAAAGCCATAGGTCCTGAACCAGTGGAACCGAATGCTCTGCTATTTCTATTTTGTGGCATGCTTTTAAAAGAATTATGGAGACTGGGAATGAGGAGCAGCTGTGCGATTCTGTCTCCTTGATTTACGGAGATGATGCCCCTGTGTGTACTTAGCATTATTTTAATCTCTCCATTATAATCTGAATCAATAACCCCTGGTATAACATTAAAGCCTAATAAACTTTTGGAACTACGCCCAAGGATTAGTCCCACAGTTCCTGAAGGGAGAGGTCCCCTGATTCCCGTAGGAATCAGCTGAACCCCCATTTCAGGTGTCAGGACCATCCGGGCAGTAGAACAGAGATCTAATCCTGCACTTCCTCTTGTCCCTCTGATAAGGGAGTTAATGGGTAGGAGGGACTGTGACGAGGAATCATTTGAATCTGAGGGCCTTCCTCCTCTAGTGCCTCGTACATTTGTGGGCCCCGGGGCATTGGGCCCCGTGCCCCGTTTTTTGAAATCCTTGATAAATCATTTCAATATATATCATATCTAGAATGGCATTGATTGGCCCAATGTATACCTTTTTTGCATCTGGGGCATCGGCCTGGAGCACGGTATGAATTTGATTTTATTACCCTTGGGGGATATTGCTTAGCATATCTTGGTTGATTATAATAACTTTGTCTGGAATATCCTGTTCTAGGTTGAATCCTTTGGGAATTTTGAGGGGAGGAATTTTTCATCACTGCAGCAATTACGTTGCCTGTGATAACAGCCTCGTTAATGTCTTTGCACAGTCTGATATAAATTGATAAGTCTTTTTTACTTCTCCATGGCCTTATTGCATCCTGGCAATATTTATTAGCGTTCTCGTATGCTAATTGGATAACTAGGGGCATAGCTTGCTCGACTTCTCCAAAAACTCTAGATGTTGTTTTTAAGAGCCTATCTACAAAATCAGCGTAAGGTTCGTTAGGCCCTTGTATAACTTTTGATAGGCTGCCTTGCAGATCCCCTGTGCCTGAGATTGTCTTCCAGGCTTTCACAGCTGCAGTGTGTATCTGGGCATACACACCTGGATCGTATTGTAGCTGATTTTGTAGTTCGGCGAACTGACCCTCCCCTGTGAGCATATCTATATTGCGTTGAGGGAAACCTGCTGCAGCATTTCTCTTTGCTATTTCTGAACAAAGTTCCTGGAATTGAGTTTTCCAGATTAGGTATTGTCCCCCACTTAGTACCGCTCTGCATAGACTTTTCCAATCTGAGGGGGCTAAGGTTAGGGTGTTAAGTGACTCTATCATACTTAATGTGAACGGAGCTTGAGGCCCATAGGTCATTACCGCCTCTTTAAAATTCTTTATTGTTTTAAAGTCTAGGAACTCGTGATATCTTTGTCCCTGTTCATTTTGAAATACTGGCAGTTCTAGGTGCTCCTGCGGTCTATGTTGTTCGAAAGCGTATAAGCGCTCTGAAAGGCCGCCAATTTCTACCTCAAGGGCACGTACACTCTGATCAATACTCTTTATTGTTTCTGTTAGGGATTCTATCCATGAAGGAGCAGAGGGCGCTAGTGGTTCCTCTATTTGACGGTCTTTTCTCTTTTTTAATTTCTTTTTGTTCTTTTTATTGGAGACTGTGCTCTCCGAATCGCTTTTTGATTCCTCTTCACTACTAGCTTCATAATTCCTAACCGGCTCAGTAGAGGAGACTGTACTTTCATGGTTTGGCTCCTTGTTACTATTATTACTTTCACTAGTATCCTGAGTTTCAGTTTCTAAGGAGAGTACATACTCCTCAGCTAATTTTATTAAGCTTCTGATGGCTTTTGCAGATCTTACTTTTGAATTTACATTTCTACTCTCCTTGCTGGTCTCCACTGAGTCAGAGGATATGCTTTCTTGTTCACTTTTCTCACTATCCTCTGAGTTCTCAATATCAAAAATTTCATTCATGGCTTTTATAAACCGACTTTTTGTTATATTTGCTCCCATCTTTTTAAATTTTATTTTTTCTTACCTTGCCGCCGAATTCCCCGTACGGGCCGCCACCTGTCGCTGCCTGAAGCGGAAGTCGCTTGGAGCAGCGAATGCCACAGGAAAATTCGGAGGCAGGATGAAAATGAAAAAAGGTCTTTTATTCTTCTCCTCTCTCCAGCTCCAGCAATCACTCCAAATGCTCTAACTCCAACCACCACCTTCTTCTTCCCACACACACTAACGAACCTCACCCAGTTATATACATATAGCTTTAACAAGGACACGTGCTTACAGCTCGAGCTTACAGGTGCATCACGCAGTGTTCACGGGCATACAAAGATTCTTTGAATAATGTATTAATATCAGGTGGAAACTAGAACATCTTTTATGGCTCTCAGCTAACCGCAATCTTTAGCTATCTCCTTGATTATAGGCTCCTTCACAGTATGAACATTGAGCCTTCCTTCAGGGTCTTTTCCCTTTTGGGGAAGGGTTTGCAATCCTGGGTGCTTTAGATGAAGATGACCACTTTGGCTTTTTAAAAGTTTTTCCATCATTGTAGACCTCGTAAGCTATGTCCACCAACTGAGACGGGGTGATACCCACAATCCCCTCAATTTTCTGTAATTTTTGCATAAAGTTCGGGTACACTGTTTGATGAAAGTCATAGTGACCATTCATGTGTTTTCAGGGGCTTCTGGGTTTAAGACAGTATGTTGACTGTAAACATAATATACTCTTTCTAACCAATGTATGAAGTATTCTGTTGCCCCCTATTGTAATAACTATATTGTATTTAAGGTTTTTGAATTGTGTATTCATTGATGGAGCCTACCAGAAAACTCTTACAATAGTGGTTCAGTTGAAGCCCATTGCTATTGTTATTTGAGTTCCAATTCAGTTCCATCAGCAGTATTGCTACTGTTGGATTGGGCTGTTTGGGGGACTGGCCTGGAGAAGGATCTGAGACTCCTCACTAGTTTTATGTAAGATTAGGTGTCTCATCTGCAGTAAACATTATATTGAAGAAAGCTTGTATATTGGCCCAGGTGGGGCAGTGGGTGGCAAAAATGCTGGTAAAGAGTTCTACCATCTTTTGTGGATCATCACAATAATGGGGGTAAGAATTTTTCCAATCTAACAAGTCAGAAGTAAAAAATAGGGTATAAGACCCAAAGTAGTCTGGTGGCTAGCCTTGGGCATTTAGCCCTCCTATAGGCTATTGTCTTAATGGGAATTGCCCTGCCATATTTGGGTAAACATCCTAACCAAATTGGGTGCCCTGATGGGTCTTATGGTGAGAGGCCATTGCAGACTCACCAGCATATCAAGAGGCTAAGACTCCAGCCTCTAGAGATTCCAGTGCTCCAGAGGCTCCATCAACTGGGAAAGGAACTGGCTGAGGCATAGCCAAAGGGATTGGAGGTCCTGCTGGGAGCAGGGGAGTTGCAAAGATGAATACATCCTTTCTTTCCCTTCAGCATCCTTGTCATCATATGGTGAGGGTTTTAGCCTTGGTGTCTAGACCTTTGTACCATAAGTTTCATAACTTTCTTAGAATAACTTGATTGTGTAAAATCATAAAAGTTTGATGTTTCAGTCATATTTTTTGGTGCTGTGACCAAAAGACCTGACAAGAACATTGGAAGAGAAAAAGGTTATTTTAGGGCTCCTGGTTTCAAAGATCTTAAGTCTATAGACGACCAACTCCATCCTTTGGGGCCTGAGGTAAGGCAGAACATCATGGTGGAAGAGTGTGGCAGAGGAAAGCAGCTGGAAACATGGCACCAGGAAGGCTAGAGAGTGGGAGGAGAGAGAGAGAGAGGAGAGAGAGAGAGGGGGAGCCTCCCCTCACTGTGGACAAAATATATACCCCAAAGGCACACCTCCAATAACCTACCTCCTCCAGCTACTACCTATCTGCCTACAGTTACCACACAGTTAATCCCTATCAGAGGATTAATTCACTGATAATCTAGATTAAGACTCTCGTAACCCAATCATTTCATCTTTAAACTCTCATATTGTCTCACACATGAGCTTTGGGGGACACCTAATATTTAAAACTTAACAGTTGAATATGTGATAAGAGAACCAAAGGGACTCCATCTTGTCCTTCAGCAGCCATCTTATGAGTTCCAAGAAATAGTTCTGTTTCTCAGAAATAATAGAACATGAAAAGTCCTGCCTCTGTACCCATTAATCGTTATCTAGCATAATATACTTGGCAACACAAAAATAGCAACTCTTATACAATGTAAAATTGTTCTCTTTGATTTCCCATTTTTCTTGGGCAATGTACCTTGTCAGAGATTGATTATCTAGACATTAGTAACCATCCTCTGACATGTACTCAACTAGAGTCATTTTGACCCCCACCTTCTCTTCTACATGCTTGTTGCTATGCCAACCTGGAAAGTCTCATGGGAAATATCAATGTACCCATTGCATTGTCTTGCTAACTGCCCAAACTCAGCTTCTGTACCGTGACTTGCTTGCATTGACTGAACAACCAAATATAAACCCTTGAAAATAACTGCCGGTGCGCCATCTTGTCACACTGTGTGATGTGTGAGGATGGTGGCCGCTGATCAGCTTAATAAAGGCTTTTTTTTTGGCTCAAGTGTGACATGGCTTGGAGTTTTAATCCGTATTTCTCCAGGTACAACAAACATGTGGTATCTCATCACATTATCATGATCTTGGACAAAACAGTTCTCACTGTAAGACAGTATATTAATTTAGTGAGTCATTAGGGGGCCAACTTTCCTTTGAGTCTAGTATATACACAGGCCATATAGTATTACAATAAAGAATTATATTTTTATTAGTTATAGATTCATAGCTGTAAATAGACTAGTCATCTAAAATTCTTTCTAGGGGAATTCCTGATAATATGGACTCAGTATTTCCCATTGTTACACAAATTACAATAGAGATCACCCAAGCACCCTGGTTCCTCTATGTACCTTTTATCTCCTTTCACTATTTGGTACCCCAGTTCCTGCAGAATTTCAAATTTCTTTGCCAAAACAAATGGCCTATGCACAAAATAAAAGAACTCAAATCAACAAACAAGAAAAGAGCAAAGTCTGACATTCACTGTTGGAGAGGACTCATAAGGGATCTCAAGCTAAAAGCCTGCAAATCCCAAGGCTCTTTTCTCTGCTTTATCAAATTGTGAAAAACACAGACAATGCTGGCCTGAACTAGAAATAAAAGTCTTCAAAGTCAAAGCAATTTTGGCAGCTTTTGTGGGACTGTGCAATCCTTCCTTCTCTTTGATTTGGCTAATTGCAAATGACTATTTCCCAAGACCATGGGTGTGGCCTCCTGGCTGGCTTGCCAAAGTTTGTTATTGGAGTTAGGATGAGAGCCCTGGGTCTGTCTGGTGGATCTCAATGGACCAGGCTCAGTCAACATCCTAGAAAGCCAATTACATAGGTGAGTTGTGGAAAAGGCAGGAAAGGAGTTTTAGTCTCATTGAGGCTGTCCTGGAAAGGACAGAGGTCTAGAAACCTAAGGTCTATCTTTTGGGTAATGGACAAGAGCTTTGAGATTTTATAGAAAAGGGAATCAAAGGTAGGAATAAGGAATTTGTAGAGCTGGCAAAGAGAGCATTCTTGATCAGGCCACGTCTGGTTAATTATTGTTCTAGAGTATTATCTCAGGATTGGCCATGTGGAGCTTTGTTGGCACCAAAAAGATTGCTATTGCTTGAGGGGTAGTTTAATTCCTTTGTCATCCTGTGTATTAATTAGGCGTGTTGTTCCTAGAATCAGGAACAATCAGGAAAAAAACAAGTAAGAAGCAAGATGGAACCAGAGATAAAATGGAATCAGATAAACAAAATGGAGTTAGTTAAGTCAGTGACTGGGCCTTCCTCACTTCCTTAATAATAATCACCCTGGATTTAGCAGACATCACAGTTATTCAGAATGAAGAGAACTTTTCTTTCTCCTCCTCATAGCCAGGAATGCCATGTGACTAAATTCTAAATTCTGACCATTTTTTAAAAAAATATTTATTTACTTGCTTTAGTTGTACACAAGGAGTTCATTTTTACGTGATGCTGAGGATCGAACCCGGGCCGCGCGCATGCTAGGCGAGCGCTCTGCCGCTGAGCCACAATCCCAGCCCCCATTTTTTTTTTTAAAACTGGAAATAGAGTTGTGTTTAGTAAAAAATGACAGATGGCTATGGTAATCCCAGGAACTTGGGAGGCTGAGGTAGGAGGATTGAAAGTTAGAAGCCAGCCTCAGCAACTTTGTGAGAACCTGTCTCAAAAAAAAAAAAAAAAGGGGGCACCCCAGGTTCTGTCCCTAGCATTGCTAAATAAATAAATAAATAAATAAATATACTCACATTGAAGTTCCACCAAGCTGAAACTACATAGTTTAATCTGACCTTCAAAGAAATAAGGATTAGGGAGGTAACATGAAATAACCTGATGTTAATCAATCAATTATTTTTCTATTGTTCTGTCTCCCACCAACTTTGAAATGATCAATTTGCTTTTTGGTTTTTGTTTCTTCTTTATGCAGCCCTTTTCTGTCATAAAACCAATTTCCTCTGCTCAGCTCATTGGAATACTTATTGTATTTTATGGAATGAAGTATTTGTTGTCTGACTTTAAAATTGAAAATGAAGCTAATCAAGATCTTTAAATTGCTGTAATTTTGTTCTTTGTTGAGGAATAACAATTCTAAAATATGCATTCTCTTAGTCTTTCTCCTCTATCTATCTATCTATCTATCTTTTCTTTTCTTTTTTTCTCTTTCTAGTATGAGGGATTGAACCCAGAAGTGCTCTGAACTACATCCCTGGTTTTTAAATTTTTGAGGCAGGGTCTTGCTAAATTGCCCAGGTTGGCCTTGAACAGGCCATCCTCCTGATTCAGCTTCCTGAATGGCTGGGATTACAGGCATATGCCATTGTGTCTGGCTCTCTATTTTATTTTATTTATTATTTTTCTGTTCTAGCCTAGGGCCTAGGGCATGCCAAGCAAGCACTCTACCACTGAGCTCTACCTCTATCCCCTTATCTATCTATTTTAAATAGTATTCTACACATTTTATTGTATACTCTGTTTTTTTTAAATTTAAGAATATATTGTGAACATTTTTTCATCAATAGCTTTCTACAAATGAATACTATTTCATTTGTGCAGTTTTTCTTTCTTTCTTTCTTCTTCTTCTTCTTCTTCTTTCTTCTTCTTCTTCTTCTTCTTCTTTTCTTTTTAAATAAACATCTTATATTGTTTAAATCTCAGCAGTTTAATGAGGATGGAACCCACCAAACAGGTTTAGGAACTTACTTTAGGTAGGAGAAACATGCCTTTCACTTTCCACTGAAATACTAAGAAAGGGTATATATAGAGATGAAGGTAGATTGGAAAGGAATATATGCACATATATTGTTTTGTTTTTTATTCTTTTGCTTTGACTACAGAGTAAAAAGAAGCATAAGGATAGCAAAATTGTTCTTGTAGATGTGAAAGGAGAAAGTGGTCAAATCTCTTTCTACAGGCAAGCTCCAAAGAAAAAATACGACAGCAGCTTAAATGGAATTTTGTATATGAACCTAATGACTTTTGTTACCAAATGGCAAGTTGGAAAAAGACAAAACAAGGAGCCAGGTATGGTATTGAGTTCCTGTAGTCACAGCTACTTGAGAGTCTGAGGCAGGAGGATTGATGTTGCCCAGGAGTTTAGTACCAGGCCAGCCTGAGCAACATAGTGAGACCTTTCCTCAAAAAAAAAAAAAAAAAAAAAAAAAAAGATGTGAGGCCTTTATGTTGTGCTCCCTAATACTTCTGTGGAGATGACAGGATTGCTAAGCTTCCTTATGTTCAGGACTCTAGGATAGCCAATGTTCTCCTTCACCTTTCCCCAAAGGGGAAAATCACTTTGAATCTCAAATCCTACTAAACCAGCCTTCCTGCAGCCTTTCTCAAGGACTGGGCCCTGACTCACCTCTTTCACAGCTTATTTTTGCATGACTTGGCTTTAAATGATCTTCTACCACTCTCCCCTGAAAACCCCTGAAGCTGTACCTCTTCTGATCAGAGATCAGACCCTCCTGCTTCTTACTCTTCCATTAGCTAGCTTCCCATTACCTCCCTGCCTTGATGTTCTCTAACCATTCCCAAATCACTCTAGTATATTTGGCTAAATAAGGAAACTGTGCCTAAATTGCAGACCAAATACCCATTAAAAAATAATGCCTGGAGGATAAACTTAGAAATTCAAACTTACAAAAAACAAAAACACAAGACACACCAGTACAGTGAAAAGTCATACAACAAACTTGTACAATCTGGGAATCTACACAAATATGTTGAGAACAGTGGAGTGACTATGAAACACAAATTTCCTGAATAGCATCAGAGACAAAGACTAAAATGTTTATATTTATGCAAAATTCAGGCTGTTTAAGTTAATGTTGAAATAACAAAGGAAAATTTTCAGCCCAATGAAGAAAGCCTATAATAATGATGTGTACTCACCCTCTGCTTGGCTAACATCCTATATCCCAGGTGGATTCTTTCTGTAGATAATATCTATGTTATTTGCTCATTTGACTTTATAGTGACTTGTTTTCAAGTGTAAACATATGGGAAAAGCAGTCACATGGTTACAAGACCTGAACAATGTAATTCTTTAAAGATATTAGGTTTGTCACGTAAAACAAAAAAAATCAAAATCAACCAATAAACATAAATACAAAAGGTAAAACCAGTTTTCATGTTTTAACAGACCAGTCCTTAAATAAATGAATTTGTTTATTCTCTAACAAAAGAGTTTACTTTTAACAGAGGTGGGGAAAGAAATACAAATCAATATATTTACATATCATTAATTTAAAATGATATGATGTAAAAATAGATTAAAAAGGCTACTGTGCATAGTAATATGTATGGTTCTTGTCCTCAAGGAATTTACATTATGAAATTTACAATATAAAGAACAGCAGCATGAAAATGTTGAAAGTGCTGCAGAGTCACCTTCTTGAGATAACACCTTTCTTGAGATAACAGGTTTTGGGAGAAGAAATGACAGAGGATGGGAGGTGGGATAGTCAGCAAAGGCCTTAGGGTAACAGAGGAAAATGATGACTGTAAACTCACGTTAGTAGTAAAAGATGCTAGATAAGTAGGCTAAAGGAAGTTAATAAGAATTCATCTGAGTCACACAGCCCAGAGGTTTATGTCTAGGCAAGAACAGGAATTTTGACAGAGTTAAAGTCAAGTGTCAAGGCCAAAGAAAGGGACAGCTTCTCTGTGGCATTTCCCAGTATTTAAAAAAAAAAAATTGTTACATTTCTTTTCCTTTTTTTCCCCTTTTTTCATGATACAGGGGATTGAACCCAAGCCTACATCACCAGTGATAGATAGGTTACCCTCCCCCGCCCTCAGAGTTCTCCACATCCTGAGAGAAGCAACCTTGTTTCATTCTCGGCAGGATGTTTCTTCCCCGGACAGGATGTTTTTTCCCCAGGCAAGATGTTTCTTCCCCGGGGAAGGATGTTTCTTTTCCCCAGGCAAGAGCCAATAGGCTTAGAGGACACCCTGTTCTAGCCAATGGTGTTTGGGGTTGCTCTAGTGCACCCCCCCACCAGAAATCCCTATATAAGGCCCTGTTTGAGAGACTCAGATCAGACAGAGAGAGACACACAGACACACAACATCGGCTGGTTGCTGCTGAGAGGAGGAAGACAGATACATCGGCTCGTCTCTGCAGAGAGAAGGAAGCCACTGCAACAGCTCCAGACCCATCGCCTCCAGCCGACGGCAGCTGCCCCAGCCGACAGCTCCAGACCGACCACCTTCAGCCCGACGGCCGCTCCCAGCTGACAGCTCCAGCCTCCAGCCAGACAGCAGCTGCTTTAGCGATAGTTCCAGAGATCCCAGCCGGTGCAACCAAGCACCCACCTTCTGTCCAGAGCTTGCACACTCCCTTCTCCCTGACTCCCCTCTCCCACCTCTTCGACCTTCGACCAGAGCACCTCTTCTCCAGTTTTCGCTACCAGCCACGAAGGCTGTTGAATAAACCTTTTGGCTGCACGGCTGTCCCCGGTGTGATGCTTTGCCCTTCAACCAGTACCCCTCTACCCGCCACCCACTTTAATTTTATATTTTAAGACCGACTCTCACTAAGTTGCTGAGCCTGGCCTCAAACTTGTGATCTTCCTGAGTAGTAAGTAGGTCACCATACCTGGCTAAAATGGTCTGTTTCCTGTAATGTCACTACCTCATTAAGTTGGGTAACTAATTAGATGTCAGAAATGCAACTATGATTGATGAGATTATTCAGTCAGTATTTTATAATGATTATGTTGCTGATATAATTCTGAGGTTAAAAAAAGGAAGTACAGGACTGGGGTTGTAGCTCAGTGGTAGAGTGCTTGCCTAGCATGTGCAAGGCACTAGGTTCGATTCTCAGCCCACATATAAAAAAATAAATAAGTAAATAAATAAATAAAATAAAGGTCTACCAACAACTAAAAAAAAAAAATTTTTTTAAAGGAAGTACATCCTTCCAGATCGGTGGCTCAATATCTCAATTATTGTGAATAGTGGTACAATAAAGGTGGGAGCGCAAATGTCTCTGACATATTCATCTCATTTCTTTGTGATATATACCACTATTAAAATTGCTGGGTCACATGGTATGTCGGGGTTTTTTAAAGTTGCTGGGGTTTTTAACTCCCCCTAACTCGGGGTGAGCCTCCTCTGGCCAGCAGAGAAGGCTGGGGGAGCACGCCCAGACAGTAAGGCGAGACCGGGAACGGCAGGAGTCGGCTGGTAATCCACGCCCCCCTTCAGAAGACTCTCAGAATTACCAGGGAGCCCGGTCAAAGCTGGAACACGTTTATTGAGGAAGATGGATGGCATTTATAGAAGACATGGGCCAATCAGCAGAAAGATCATAGGAGCACATAGGGAGCATGAGCAAATCACATTGGCGGAGCTATTAGCCTATCTTAGTGGGGAACTGATTTCTCATCACACGTCAGGGGAACGCCTCTTTGGCTAGGCCAAGTTCCCCTATCAGGAAGTGGGAGTAAGCCAGAGAGTTTCTATCTACTGGCATGTTGTTAACGTCCCCAACAATGGTAGTTCTATTATTAGGTTTAGGGGAGCCTTCATACTGTTCTCCATTATGGTGGTACTAATCTACATGGCCACTAACAGTGTGTAAAAGTTTCTTTTCCTCCACATCCTCTCCAGTATTGGTTATTTTTTGTCTTTCTGATAATGTTTGTGGGTAGGTTGAGAGTAAAATGTACAAAATTTTAATCACACTCTGGTTTGTTGCATATAACCTCATTAGTTCAAAGGCTGTCTTTTTGTTTTATTTTATTTTCATTTCTTATACAGAGGAAGAATAAAGTATCCTCTTACTTTTCAGACCTGAACTGGCACTCATAGCTAGGATACGCTATTTTCTTGTTAAATCTAAGTAATTTTGTCTTTCTGGCAATGCAACTGTGTGGTAATGATAGATCAGAATAAATATAAGACCACCCCAGAATCATCTCTAAACACAAGAACAAACATCAACATCATCTAAAACACAAATATCATCAAACATTCCCTTTTCACGACTAAAATAAGTGGCTAAAATTCTTCATCTTGCATAGCTTTAGCTTGGATTCCTTTCTTACAGATCCTGTTAAGATGAACAACCTGGATTTTTACCTGATTTCTAAGAACATCCATCCCAAAATAATGCATCACTTCATTTAACTCTTCCTTTAAAATCACCTAAAATTTGCTCAAATGAATGCTATAATTATTTTATTTAATAATATCCTTTTACTATGACATCCATGGTTCCCTATGGTGGATGCCCTCCCTTGTCTCAAAGAGCAATAAACATAAATTATTCAATGACAAGTAAGTGTGTTCTTGGCAGCCTTTGACTGGAAGGTATTGACAATACCATGTCCTATCACTCTCACCAACCCATTCTAACCATTCATATACATACACTGCAATTTAGTTATTTAGGTTATTAACAAATATCTGCTTCTAACACTTTGCTGCCACAATCATTGTTGAAATGAGTACTCCAATACTAGAGATCCAATCCCAGCTCCATACGTAGCAGTGCAATGGCAGGATTGAAGGAAGCTTACTCCATTTCCTAGAGGAATAAGAAATTACTCATCAGATACTGACAGGAAGCCACACAGTAGTATGGAGATACTGTGTAGCAAATTACTGTATGTGCAACTTTATATTTTAAACAATATGATATATTCATAAAAAGTAATTCATTGTGATTTCTAATTTCTAATCTATAATTTTAATGAAATTATTAATTTCTAACAAGATTCCTTAACTATTCAGGCTCACCCAATTTGTATATTTCATTTGTATTGTATTTTTTGCCTTTGTTCTTATTAAATTTTAGGAATATTTCCTAAGAACAAGTTATTAAGCTCTGACTAGTTTAAACTGTGAAAACCATGATATTCTACCCATCAAAAATATAAAACTCTGTCTATGGAGTCCTATGATGAAATCAAGTATTAATTTCTTCTCCTCTTGCTTTTAGGTGTAAGCTTTTAAATGTCCTATCTAAAAATACTTGTGATAATCAAGGTCAAAAGAAAAATTTCCCATAGTATCATGTGTCTTTTGTGTTTTTAATTCTAAATCTGAATGTTTGGCTACTCTGAGTTTTCATTTGTTCATGTATGAGCTAGTGTTTCAATGTCATTCCCTATTCACTAAGAAAACTTTTACAACATCAACAATAAACAATGCATTTTTTACTCAAAAATTAAATAAATGAAAGGAAGTAAAAATTTTACTTAGAAGCCATTTTCTTACACCATCTCTTTTGCGGAAAGGGAATGAACATAAGGCAAACTGACACCTTAGCTATCAATATACATGCTTCTAAGTGAACCTGTTGTGGGAAATGAATACAGAGAAGGTAGCAAATACTTGCTAGATGTTACCTGCAAGGGGGTAACTGTTACCTCCCATTCATTGCTTACTGTGTGCTCTTCACACAGCTGTGAATTTGACTTAACTCAGTATTATGGTTTGAATATGGTTTGTCCCCACCAAAAGTCATATTGAAATTTAATTGCCATGATGAGATATTAAACAGTGAGACCAGATGGAAGTGTTAGAGATGATTAGAGCTCTGCCCTCATAAATGAATTAACCCATTAGCTCATTAATGGGTTAATGGTTAGTGAGGAATAATAAAGTGGGTCTACAATAAAAGCCAGTTTGGCTCCATCTGCTTTTTTCTCCCTGTCTTTCATTAGTGATTTCCTGGGCTGCCTGGAGACTAAGCCATCAGGAAGGCCATTACCAGATGTGGCCCCTTCATCTTAGGCCAAAGCAGTAAGACAAAATAAATTTCTTTTCTGGTATTATGTTATTAGCAAGAGAAAACAGACAAAGATACTCAAGTTTCTTTTTCTTTACTCCTCATGAATGAAGAGTGAAGGTTGGAACCATGCACTCTGATTCTCTAATAGAAGACAACTTTCTCCCTCTTCTATCATTTTCTCTTTTTGGTCAGGGCCAAGGAGAAGTAACCCATATGTGAAAAGCTTGTAATTTTCTCACCATTCTGTTATTACCTTTGTTAAGTTATAGCTGACCTCTTAAAGTGGTAAGGTCAGTGTGTACCTTCAAGATTGTTCTGGAGAAGGATGGTAGTAAGGGGAGGACACCTCAGTTATTTGCCAATTTTCACATTGTGGTGACATACTTCATTTCCATTGGTCCCATTTCATTGGCCAGAATTGCCTACGCGGCCCCAAATACATGCAAAGAGGCTTATAAATGAAGTTCCTGACTTCTTCTCAGACTTGGGATGTCCAGTGTTACATTGCCTCAAATGCCTTTAGGCTGTGGGCTGAATTGGGCATCAAACAGATTTTATGTGGCAACAAGGTTTTGGCCAGTGCAATATTTAAAATACATTTCAATTAATTGCTGCTAGTACTTAATAACCAGTTGAGGTGTTACGCAGCTGTAATCCCTGTTACTTGGGCGGATGAGGCATGAGGATTGCAAGTTTGAGACCAGCTTGGGCAATTTAGTGAAAGCCTGTCTCAAACAAAAAGAGCTGTTAATGTAACTCAGTTGCAGAATGCTTAACTAGCATGTAGAGGGCCTTGGATTCAATCCTCAGTTCCACAATGAATAAATACACATTTTTTAAAGAATTAGTTGTTAATATTTAAAAATGGGGAGATTGTAGCAGTTAAAGTCAGACTGTCTGTTAACATGAGAGCTGTTTTTTTAAGGTAGATGGCGAGGGTTGGATACTGATTATTTTCCCCTCCAATACTAGCAGTTAGTTTATACAGCTAACTTCACTCTTTTGGGTTACTTGGTTGGGAATTGTAGTATTTAAATTTGTCATTTTAGAGCAACATCTCAAATTATGGCCTGTCTACTGGGGCTGGGCATGGAGCAAAGCTTATTTTTCTTCTATATATGTTAGCTTGCTAGCACTGCTGTAGTAAAAGATCTACAAACTGGGTCCCTTAAATATCAGAAACTTTCTGATTTCACAGTTTGCAGGTTGGAAATCTTAAATCAAATTATTGGTGGCATTGGTTTCCTCTGAGGGCTCTGAAGGAAGGATCTATTCCAGGCCTTTATCCTTGGCTTATTGATGGTCATCTTCATGCTAACAAGGCATTCTTTCTGTATGTGTATCTCCATGTCTAATTTTTCCATTTTTTAAAAAATATTTATTTATTTGCTTTAGTTGTACATAATGCAATGCATTTATATTTACATGGTGCTGAGGATTGAACCCGGGCCGTGTACGTCCTAAGCGAGCGCTCTACCGCTGAGCCACAACCCATGTGTATCTCCATGCCTAATTTTTCCATTTTTAACAAGGACACCAGTCATGTTGAATTTAGGCCCATCTTTTCTTTTCTTCATCTTCTTTTTTTAATTAATTAGTTATATATGACAACAGTATGCATTACAATTCTTATTATACATATAGAGCACAATTTTTCATATCTCTGGTTGTACACAAAATATTTTCACACCTTTCATGTCTTCATACATGTACTCTGGGTAATGATGTCCATCTCATTCCACTGTCTTTCCTACCCCCATGTCCCCTCCCATCCCCTCCCTCCCCTTTGCTCTATCTAAAGTTCGTCTAATTCTCCCATGCTATCCCCTCCAACCCCATCATGAATCAGCATCCTCATATCAGAGAAAACATTAGCATTTGTTTTTTTGGGATTGGCTTATTTCACTTAGCATTATATTATCCAACTCCATCCATTTACCTACAAATGCTATGATTTTATTCTCTTTTAATGCTGAATAGTATCCCATTGCTCATATATATATATCACATTTTCATTATCCATTCATCAACTGATGGGCACCTAGGTTGGTTCCACAGTTTAGCTATTGTGAATTGTGCTGCTATAAACATTGATGTGGCTGTGTCCCTGTAGTATGCTGTTTTTAAGTCCTTTGGGTATAGACCAAGGAGTGGGATAGCTGGGTCAATTGGTGGTTCCATTCTCAGTTTTCCAAGGAATCTCCATACTGCTTTCCATATTGACTGCACCAATTTATAATCCCACCAGCAATGTATGAGTGTGCATTTTCCCCCACATCCTTGCCAACACTTATTGTTGTTTGTATTTTTAATAGCTGCCATTCTGACTGGAGTGAGACGAAATCTTCTTCTTCTTCTTTTCTTCTTCTTTTTTTTTTTTTTTGGTACTGGGGATTGAACTGAGGGGCACTTGACCACTGGGCCACATCCCCAGTCCTTTTTTTGTATTTTATTAAAGACAGGGTCTCACTGAGTTGCTAAGTGCCTTACCATTGCTGAGGCTGGCTTTGAACTCACGATCCTCCTGCCTCAGCCTCCCAAGTGCTGGGATTACAGGCATGCATCACCACGCCCGGCTTAGATGAAATCTTAGAGTAGTTTTGATTTGCATTTCTTTAATTGCTAGAGTGGGCCCATCTTAATGCGTTCACTTTACTAAGATTGAAAAAACCCTACAGCTTTCTAAAGAATTGAGGTTAGAATGTTAACATATGAATTTGAGGAGACATAATTCAACCAGTAACACCATACATGCATATATGTGTATGTGTGGGCACATGCATATATACGTATGTATGAAAAAAAGGTATATTTTACCTGAAAGTTGAGATGCAATTTCAAAATGAATCTCCTTTCTGTGCAAGGAAAGACATGTCCTTGTTTTTTATTGTGCAGCAGACGTGGCCAACATGGAGGCCCAGAACCTATTCTGTGGGGAAAGGCTTTCACATGAGAAGGGCCATGCAGAGGAGGCCGTGTTCTTTGGCCAAAGAATGAAGCACACTTGTCATACTACTTCTGCTCAGTCTTGCATGAGCTTTCCTTCTCTTCCAGGCAGAAATCCATGTAGTTGTCCATGGATACCTTCAATCTCCAGAGCAGTTGTGAAGCTACACACACACTCAGGGGACTGTCAAGTCTGTCAGTAGCTGGAATGGCCCCACAGAGCAAGCTATAAAACGTCACCAAAGTTTAAGTTGTGGTAAATGTAACTGTTTACTGAGGTTAAGTGGAACAGTTACCAGTGCTACTCACTTTTTTCATCTTCTCTCACCAAGCATTCACTGACTTTTGTGTGGGACACCAGATGTTTTTCTGGGTGGGGACATTAACTGGGGATATCCAGAACAGGCACTGGTGGTTGGAACGAAGGAGTTCCCAGTAGCAGCCAGGACACAATAACATGGAGCATGACATGCTTTCCTGGTTTGCATTCCTTTACTAATAAAACAGGTAGGCAGAGAGGAAAATAAAAATTAGAACCACCGTTTCTCAAACATCTGTTTGTATAAGTTGGGGCCTCAAAATGTCAAACTTAAATAGCTTAGATACAAAGGGCTAATGAATTAATTATTAAAAGTGATAAATAAAGCCCAATTTTGAGTCTTCATGATGGCAAGTAGTGGGTTTATTTCCTTTTTTTATTATTATTACTTTTTAAGTTAGTGATTTGACTGACTTCACCAGAAATCAGATATTTGGGACCACATGAAGGTAGCCCCTCCTAATATTATTTTAAAATCTTTAAATACAGTTAAATCAGAGGGTAATTAAGATAAACAGATAACCTTGATGAAAACTTAGCAAAACATTTTGCTGACTTAGAAAGACCAAAATTCAAAATTCTTGAGGCTACCAAGATATTTCATTGATGTGGTTGTGTCACTGTAGTATGCTGATTTTAAGTCCTTTGGGTATTAGCTGAGGAGTAGGATACTAGGGTTAAATGGTGGTTCCATTCCAAGTTTTCTAAGGAATCTCCATACTATTTTCCAGATAGCCATGCTATGGAACCAAGCTTTAACAGATGAATAGATAAAGAAAATGTGGCATATATACACAATTGAATATTACTCGGCCATAAAAAATGAAATTATGGCATTTGCCAGTAAATGGTTGGAACTGGAAAATATTGTGCTAAGTGAAATAAGTTAGTCCTAAAAAACCAAAGGTCGAATGTCCTTTCTTACATGTGGATGCTAACCCATAACAAGAGAGGGTAGGGAGAGGAAGTACAGACGTTCATTGGATTAGACCAAGGGGAATGAAGGGAATGGAGGGAGGATGGGAAGAGGAAAGACAGGGAATGAATCAGACATAGTTCCTATGCTCATAGGTGAATACATGACCAGTGGAACTCATGTACAACCACAAAAATAGGATCTTAATTGGAATGGGTTGCACTCCTTGTATGTACAATAAATATGTCAAAATATCCCCTACTGTCATGTATATTTAAAACCAAAAAACAAAACAAAACAAAAAGAATGTGAAGAAAAGGTAATCTTTATTTTTTTAATTTATTTTTTATTCTAAGTTCTTATAAATGACAGCAGAATGCATTACATTTCATATTACACATACAGAGCACATTTTTACATATCTCTGGTTGTATGCAAAGTATATTCACATCATTTGTGACTTCATACATGCACTTAGGGTGATGATAGCCATCTCATTCTACTGTCTTTTTTTTTTTTTCACCCTTTTACCCCCTCCCTTCCCCTCCCTCCCCATTGGCCATTCTAGTGTTCCTCTAACCCTCCTATGCTCCCCATCCCAACCCGACTGTGAATCGGCCTCCTTATATCAGAGAAACCATTTGGCATTTGGCTTTTTGGGATTGGCTAACTTCACTTAGCATTATATTCTCTAACTCCATCCACTTACCTGCAAATGCCATGATTTTATTCTCTCTTATTGCTGAGTAATACTCCATTGTGTGTATATACCACATTTTTTTTTTTATCCATTCATCTACTGAAGGGCATCTAGGTTGGTTCCACAGTTTAGCTATTGTGAATTGTGCTGCTATAAACATTGATGTGGCTGTGTCCCTGTAGTATGCTGTTTTCAAGTCTTTTGGGTAAAGACCAAGGAGTGGGATAGCTGGGTCATAAGGTGGTTCCATTCCAAGTTTTCCAAGGTATCTCCATACTGCTTAAAAACATGGAACGCTTCACGAATTTGCATGTGTCATCCTTGCGCAGGGGCCATGCTAATCTACTCTGTATCATTCCAATTTTAGTATATGTGCTGCTGAAGCGAGCACAAAAGGTAATCTTTATAGTTTGTTGTTAAGAATGTAAATTAATATAGCCATTATGGAAAACAATATGGAAAGATTTCAAAAAGTTAAAAATAGAACTATCATATGACCCAGAAATCTCATCCCTGAATCTAAAGGAATTGAAATTAAATTTACATCACACACCCATGATTATTATAGTACTATTCACAATAAGTAAGTAATGAAAAAAACCTAAGTGTCCATCAACTGATAAATGTATAAAAATGTTGTAAATATACCAAATTAAATACTCTTTAGTCATGTAATAGGATGAAAACCCATCATTGCAACAACATAGAAATAAAGGATACTATGCTAAATGAATTAAGGCAGGTACAGAAAGACAAATACCACATTATTTCATTCATGTGTGGAAGCTGAAATAGTTGATCTCATAGAAATTGAGAATAGAATCATGGTTATCAAAGGCTGGGAACAGTAGTGAGGACTGAGGAACGGGGAAAAGTTGACAATGGCTTTGCAATTATGTTTAGGAGCAAGAAGTTCTGTAGTGCTATTGCATAGTAGGGTGACAATTATTTATTGTATATCTTAAAATGCTGGAAGAAAGCATTTTCAATGTGGAAATGAGAAATATTTGATTAGATAGTTGTTTAATCCAGTTTAAATATTTCACACTTATACATGTATCAAAACATCACATGGGGGATGGGGCTGTAGGCACTGGGTGGGATCCTCAGCACTACATAAAATAAATAAATAAGTAAAAGATATTTTAAAAAATCACATGAAACTACATTAATAAGTATACATTTTATGTTCCAAAATAGCAGTTAAAATTAATTTAAATGAATAAGTAACATGAACTAAAGATATTTCAGTAGAATTTGGTGCTCGAGCAGCCAGATGATTCACTTCCTCCCTCATGATAAGAGAAGCCAAAACTTCATTTCATCAGCATTAGTTGAAAAAGAGGATCTAGAAATCCTGTGGTTGTTGAAGTGCTGAATAGCTGACTGTAATTGTGTGGAATTCTATAACTCAGCATACATTGGATACTCTGACTTGATCTTCTTAGAAACAGTGCTAGAAAGGAAGCCAGCGTTGCTTCTCCTGAGTAGACTTTTCCCTTCAATATGGCAGCATCCTTTCTTAACTTAATGTGGCAGCTTCCCCTGCGTGGGGGTTCCTAAGCCCTATCTTTCTGGAGTCACCTTTTCCATGAATATCCAAAAAACATGGCCCAAGCTGCCACCCTGCTCACTGGTCAGAGCCTTCTCTGATAAGCTCTCTCTGGACACTGTGGGGAGGGCAGTGTCCTGGCAGCTTCTGTAGCAGCTCACACTCTAGCCTTGTTCTTTACATCCTTTCTGGCTAACCCAGTTGTCCTAATTTTATGTTTCAAGCACAAAAGTGCAGAAGTCCTGCTATAGGTTGGGAGGCCTTGACATAGGGTAACTATAGCATAGAATGTTAGACATTTCTGTTCTAAAAATTCTCAGGTTTTTTCACCGCTTAAAATTTCTTCTTGTACAACATTCTGTCTAGGTCCTGCCTATGTCTATATTGCTTGGGCTTCTCTTATAGGTTTCACCAAACTCTCCTCCTATACCTGCCACTTAGGCACCAGTAGTCAGTTCTCTTCTAGATAGTATCTATAAAATTGTGAGCTTAAGGCCACGGTATAACTCGGTGGTATAGTGCTAACTCAATATATGGGAGAGTTAGGTTCCCAGCACCACAGAATGGAGAACAAAACAAACAAACAAAATAAAAAACTGGGTTTAGCTTGTCACTCATAATTACGAATTTTTCTGGGGTGTCTCTAGTTCTGAATCTCAAAACCTGGCCCAAATCCCTTGTTGATATGTAATTTCATCTAACTGAGAAAATATTTTTCCAAGCTAGCTCCACAAAGCAAATCCCAAATTATGTTGTAATATATTTTTTATTTAGTGGGAAGATGCATTTTTAACTCTTGGAAGATTTGGAATTCAATATAGAAATGATTAAGTTAGTTAATTCATGTTATTTTGTTAAGGAATAATCTGTGTTTAGATGTTTTAGAAAATTTGGTCTACTAGAAGGGCCCCAAGATTCCATTTTTTGTTGTTGTTGTTGTTGGTACTGGGGATTGAACCCAGGGGCACTTTGCTACTGAGCTATACCTCTGTCCTTTTTATTTTTTATTTTGAGACAGACTTTCTCTAAGGTGCACAGGCTGAACTTAAATTTGCAATCCCCCTGCCTCAGCCTCCCAAGTAGCTGGGAGATTACAGGTGTGTGCCAAAAACCCGGTTATAATTCCAATATAAAATTAGTAATTGAGTAATTATTTTATCTTTGTGATTTTAAATTAAAAACTTTACTAAAATGATGGAGTATTAGAATGGTTCAATTTGTTATTTATTATATCTGTAAATTTAATTTATTTGATTTGTAGAAACCACTTGATTAAAGAGAAGGATTTCTTTGTGACATGATGAAAATGTTCTACAATTGATTGCAATGGTGGTGGCATATTTTCTTAAGGATATTCAAGTCATTGAATTAAATACTTTAAATTGTATACTTCAATTTTATACTTTAAATAGATGAATTGTATGGCATGCTAATCATATCTCAACAAAGATGATGAAAAAAGGGTTTCTTGGGTATTAAGTTTGTGAGTCAATTCTAATACTCAAAAAAATAAAATATAGTACACTTACAAATTCAGTTTAAAAATATTTATTAGATGACATAAATTATACAAAATTCCTTTAAAATGAGTGTTAAATTTTGTTAAATAGAAAAAGAAGATTTATAAACTATGACTTTAAGACAAAAGTAGGTTTTAAAAATTTAAGTTCAATAAATTAAATAATAATAAAAATTGAACTATTTTTTGCATGTTTAGAATTGTCCTATGGAATAAGAGAATGAGATTTATACAGTATGGTTAATCATTACAATATCAATCAGTAGTATTGGGATTACTATACAATGGATTAACTAAAATTCTGGCAAAATTTGGGTAAAAAATCTAGAAGTTCTGAAATTAAAGCCAATACATTTAACCAGACCCAGCTCTGGACAGTTATATTTTACAGGATGAAAGCTGTCAAAATACTAACTTTATCTAACTTCTTCACTATAGAGAAATAAAAGTACTTATCTCCTGGGATGTTGTGAGGATTAAATAAGATAGGCCATATAAATTTCTGAGTTATTGGCACAGAGAAAATGTTAAATGAATGTTATCTATTATTATTAACCGGTCAGTGACAGTAAACATACTGTGTAAATGCATAAAGTGGACATTTTTTGATGTTCTTGTTGTTGCTATTTTGGGCCACTTATTATATATTCCCTCTTCCCAAACATTGGTTTATTTTTCCTTGAGTTACCTATTTCCTGGTGTGTAGTCCTTTGTACATCAAGATATTTGTCTCATGGATAGAAAAGCAATTCGAGTTAGACTGACCAAATCTCTATCCCATATCTCTGGGGAATTTGATTTTTGAGTAAGGTGGTACAAGAAGGGAAAATGCATTTCTCATCCAAGATACAGGCTGTGCTAGTCCACAGCCAAGTATTTCATGGTTGTCTGGGGGTTACACCTGGTCAGCAGTGCCAATAGTCCAGCAGATAAGCCAGAAGCAGCAGAGAAAGGACACACTGGGACCTCTGCAGTTCTCTGTCACTGTATCTGACAACCTCCCGAGAATCGTAATTGCTGGTTGCTCTGTCTTACAAATCTCAAACAAATTCTTCTTTGCCCAACTCTAGCTTGGAACAACACAAGAGAAAGTGATTCTGAGAAAGAGAGCTACCAAATAAATCAAGGTGACAACTGCACATTCTAGTACAGATTTAAGAAAATAAATGGAGAATGATACACATGAACACATTAGCACAGGGCCTGGCCTATAGTTTGTGTTTACTAAAAGCTCATTTATTTATCACAGCATTTGTAAATCAAGTGACCTGTGTTGATAGTATTTAGACTTGAAGTCATTGTTTATGACCATGTTAAATATGTGAATCCCTGACACACATTTTGTTAGCATGAATAGTTTTGTTGACCCACTGTGTCTCTTCTTACAGAATGTGTTTGGAAACTGTTCATAAATTGTTAATTTGGTTAAACACCAAAAACCATAATACAAGTTGTACATTTCTTGTATTTAGATTACTTTTCATTAGCCTTGTAATTATATCTTTATGTTTAAAAATGAGAACAATATTTTTTCTAATTTTCTTTTTTTAATTTGTTCTTTTTAGTTATACATGACAGTAGAGTATGTTTTTTTAAAATATTTATTTATTTGCTTAAGTTGTACACAATGCAATGCATTTATGTTTATGTGGTGCTGAGGATCGAACCCGGGCCGTGCACGCACTAGGCGAGCGCTCTACCGCTGAGTCACAACCCCAGCCCCAAGAGTATGTTTTGACATATCATACATCATGGAATATAATTTCCCATTCTTGTGGTTATATTCAATGTGGAGTTAGACTCGTCCTGTATTCATAGATGAATGTAGGAAAATTATGTCAGATTCATTCTACTATCTTCCCCATTTCCATTCCCTTTCCCTTTCCCCAATACTCCCCTGTCCAATCTGGTGAACCTCCACTCCTCCCTCATCCCTGCCTATTCTGAGTCAGCATCCAGATATCAGAGAGAACATTCAGCCTTTGGCTTTTTGGGATTGGCGTATTTCACTTAGCATGATAGCCTCCAGTTCTAACCATTTACTGGCAAATGCCATAATTTTTTTTTATCAAAATTTTGACTTGTATTATGAGGTTTTATTTGTTATTTGTTTTTTTTTTTTTTTAGGTGCTGGGGAGCTAAGTCAGGGCCTCACATATACTAGGCAATCATTCTACTACTCCAGTCCAAGATGTTTTTCTTGTGATATATTTTCTTCAACTTAATTTTTTTTAACTTTCTAGCATAGACTTCATTATTTATCAAATTATGCCAATTTACTGTATTATTTTTGCTTGTATTTTTTTTTTTTACAAAAGAGGTAGCTTATTAGTTTTTTTTATTCAGAATCTAAAAAGCTTTAATAAATGTTTAGTTATAGATGTAAAGGTACATTACTCAGAGTCAAGAAACTTGGGTCATATTGGAGAGAATAGTGACTGCATCTGCAGAAAATCATGTTCACACACAAGCTACAAAAAAATATCAACTGTGCTGTAAAAAAAAGAAGGCGAGGGAGTCCAGAAGGATGTGGAATGTTTGAACAAGAAATGGAAGAAGCTCATTTGATAGCCTGCACTAAAAGGGGAGCCTCAGATTGTAAAAGGCAGGGAAACAGTTCCAAATTCACCCTTGTCCCAAAAGAAGAAGGTGGCTGAACATCACAGAAATAATGGAGTACCGAGAAAGGGGGTCAGGGAGTCTATGACTCATGAGAAAAGTTCAGCACATAGTTTCTTGTTTTGATTGGTGTGAGAAGAATCTACAAAGAGGTCAAAGAAAGGCTGGTCTGAGGAGACACGGGGTTATTCAGTCTTGGCAGGGCCAACCTAGCTTATCTTACATCAACTGTGAAGAAACAACAAGTCTCATGGACCTACTTACTGTATAACCTTGGCAGGCATGGTGCCCTTTTTTTTTTTTTTTTTTTTTTTTTTTTTTGAGCACTGGGGATGAGACCCAGGCCTCATGCGCACTGGGCAGGTGCTCTACCATTTAAACAACATCCCCAGCCAGCATTGTCATTGTTTTTAAACCAGCCCAGCATTGTCATTGTTTTTAAATTGTCATTGTTTTTAAACCCAATGACATGCTACTAACTTATGTAATAAATAAAGTTTCCTTTATTTGTGAGGTGGTAATATGAGACTTCCATTAATTGCATTGTCGCTATAATTAAAAATTATTTCTGATTATACTTTCCTAATTAACATTCAGATGATATCTTTGTTTTGTAACTGAAGAACACATACTTAATGGAAAAGAGTGGCCCAGATGCCTGCAGGAAACCCTGGTGGCAATTTCAAGAGTGCTTTTCTGCCACTGTTCTCTGTTCCCTGATAAGACTTCCTCTCTACAGAGAAAGAAACATGGCATCACTCAGAGGCTCAAGTCCTTAACCCTTGAGAGTGCAGCTCAGAGACTAACAGTTCAGAAGGCCCCTGCATTGCTCCATGGAGGCGAGGCCTTGGATGTGCAGGAAGACTAAGCTCCCATTTCTACCCTTCCATGAAATTCCTCTCCCTGAGCATCCCACCGTGTCTCTGGAATGTCTCAGGTTGATGTCACAAATTGGCATCTGAGTTTTTCAGATCAATAGTTTTTGCTCACCTCTTCAAAAACAAAACAACAAAACACAAACCAAACTTGTAAGGAAGGATGGATATTTGCTTATAATGTAATGAAGAGGGTCTTCCATCCCCTGATTTACAGGTTATTCAAACAAAATTATAAAAAGTGACTAGCTCATATCCAAATAATCAAGTATTGATTATATTATTCTTGTATCCATTATTATAAATGTAAATGACAGTATGTCCTCTTAGTTGCTTTGGGTATAGGGAAAAATTAATCCTTGTGAAAATACTATTTATAATCACACCAATTTGAGTACTACTTAAGGCAATTAACCATAAGTCAAACTAAGCAATGTGGTAAAAAACTACTTATTATCTTTACATATGAACAAAAATAAATGAACTTCCTATAACAATATAGGCATACAGCTGGGCACGGTGGCACACGCCTGTAATCCCAGCACTTGGGAGGCTGAGGCAGTAGGATCGCCAGTTCAAAGCCAGCCTCAGCAATGGTGAGGCACTTAGCTACTCAGTGAGACCCTGTGACCCTGTCTCTAATAAAATACAGACAAGGGCTGGAGATGTGGCCCAGTGGTTGAGTGCCCCTGAGCTCAATCCCCGGTACCAAAAAAAAAAAAAAAAAAAAAAAAAAAAAATATAAAATATATATATATATATATATATATATAAATGTATAGGCATATAATTAAAAAAAATCATACTTTAAATTATTCTGTGGCTAGTAACATCATTATGTGCTTTTGAAAGTCCGAAATATTGTACTTTCTAGAAATACTCTAAATCGAAAAGGAATTAGTTGTAAATTTTATTCTCAAAATTGATCAATAAGGAGGAAAATAATAGTTAAGCAGACAAAAGTACCAAAACCAGGGTGTTACTCATATGTACAGAAGATATGAAAAGTATAGATTAATTTCTAGTTGATTCAATCCTATTTACACATTTAAAATACAAAATACATTTCAATCTGTCAAGAAGCTGACCACATTTAGCACCAGGAAAGGAACTTGACTTTAGCTTCTGATCATGACCTCAATATCCTGGAATAGGAAAATAAATTTCATGGAATCTAGATGCATTTATCAACATCAATTAATAAAAATTAATTCTGAAAGGTAATTCCTGCATGTCTTCCATTCACAAGTGGGTCAAAGGCATCAGGACCTCAACACTTGGTTGCTACTTGATGTTGCGACTACTCTCTTACAGTGGTTTGTTTTCATCTCCTGCAAGGCTTGTTCCAGTTGCTGAACTAAATGAAGCAGGGTGGCTGGGTCTGTCTGCAGAACTCTGGTGGTGTGGTCTCCATTCTGACTGAGGTGTAGTTTTATAGTCACTGCTGGTTTAATCTGCTGCCTGAGACTTTTGCTTACAAGCTGTACATCTAGTTGCCACTCAAGGCTGTGGTAGCTGGGAAGGCTGGGAGCCAATTCACCCAGAATAGTTCGGATTTCTTTTCTGTTGTCCAGGTAAAGCTGAAGCAATAATTTGTTCAGTTCTTCAGAGAATCCCAGAACAAAAACAGAGTCTTGGAAATCCAGTTAAGAAATCATGAGCTTGGAGCTCTCGGTGAGGAGGTAAGTCAACCCTTCCACACCATGCTGGATGGTGTCTGTCGCTACTCACGTTGAGTTTTCTGGCGGTGCCCTCGTAGACCTTCGGGTTGGTCCCTCGCCTCAGGAACTCCACCGCGATCCAACCGAACTCGGTCACCACCGTGCTGTCCACCTGCAGCAGGAAGGCCAGGTGCTCCCTGTGCTCCTCCAACAAGTCCAGCAGCATCTTCACTGCTCCCACGACTTCCACTTATTAGCTCTTGTATGAAACTCCATAAATGTAATTGTGTCTAAAGGGTTCTGGCAGAAAATAGAAAATACAAAAAATAAAAATACAAAAGAGGTAGCTTATCAATAGTAACAAAAACAACATGGTATTGGCATCAAAATAGACCAGTTGATCAGTGGTACAGAATAGAAGACAAAGAGACGAACCCACACACTTACAGTTATCTTATTTTAGACAAAGGTGCCAAAAAACGTTCACTGGAGAAAAGACAGCCTCTTCAACAAATGGTGTTGGGAAAACTGGAAATCCTCATGTAACAAAATGAAATTAAATCTCTTTCATCATGCACAAAACTTAACTCAAAGTGGATCAAGGACCTAGGAATTGAGACCTTGCACCTAATAGAAGAAAAAGTAGCCCCAAATCTCCATCATGTTGGTTTAGGCTCCAACTTCCTCAATAAGACCCCTATAGCACAAGAACTAAAACCAAGAATCAATAAATGGGATGGATTCAAACTAAAAAGCGTCTTCTCAGCAAAAGAAACAATCAGTGAGGTGAATAGAGGACCTACAGAATGGGAGCAAATCTTTACCACAAGCACATCAGATAGAACACTAATCTCAAGGATTTATAAAGCCCTTAAAAGCCTTAACACCAAAAAAAACAAAACAAAAAACAAAAAAACACAAATAACCCAATCAATAAATGGGCCAAGGAACTGAACAGACACTTCTCAGAAGATGATATACAAACAATCAACAAATATATGAAAAAATGTTCAACATCTCTAGCGATTAGAGAAATGCAAATCAAAACAACTCTAAGATTTTATCTTACTCCAGTCAGAATGGCAGCTATCAAAAAGCAAACAACAATAAATGCTGGCGAGGATGTGGGGGAAAAAGGCACCCTCTTACATTGCTGGTGGAACTGCAAATTGCCAATCTGGAAAGTAGTATGGAGATTTCTAGGAAATCTTGGAATGGAACCACCATTTGACCCAGCTATCCCACTCCTTGGCCTATTCCCAAAGGACTTAAAAACAGCTTATTACAGGGGACACAGCCACATCAATGTTTATAGCAGCACAATTCATAATAGCTAGATTGTGGAACCAACCTGATGCCCATCAGCAGATGAATGGATAGGGAAACTTTTGTATATACACACAATGGAACACTACTCAGTACTAAAAGAGAATAAAATCATGGCATTTGCAGGTAAATGGATGGAGTTGGAGAAAATAATGCTAAGTGAAGTTAGCCAATCCCAAAAAACCAAAGGTCGAATGATCTCTTTGATAGGAAGATACTAACTTATAAAGGCAAGAGAGAGAGGGGATGAAAGGAATGAAAGAACTTCAAATAGAACAAAGAGGGGGGAGGGAGAGGAGGGGGCAAGGGGATAGGAATAATGGCAGACTGAGTTACCCATGATTACCCTAAATACAAGTATGAAGACACAATTGTTGTAAAAATACTTTATATAAAACCAGCAACTTGAAAAATTGTGCTCTTTATATGTAATATGAAATGAAATGTACTCTGCAAACATGTATAACAAATTAGAATAATAAAAAAATTTTTAAAAAAAGATGTAGCTTATTAGCTCTTGTATGAATCTCCATAAATGTAATTGTGTCTGCAGGGTTCTGGCAGAAAATAGAAGGCATGCATGTCTGGGATTCTGAAGATAATTTAATGGAGAAGCTATTTACAGAGATGTATATTGGGCAACAGGAACCAATAAGGAATGTTGAGGCATCCAGGGGACTATCACGAATTGAAAGCTATTACTGCCTGTAGGCCCCTAGGGACCAGAGGAGGAAATGTCCTGGTAGGTGTGGGAGCCAAGCAAAAGCAGTTGCTCAGCAGGAGCTGTTCTTGTAAAGGGACAAAGTCTCCATTGGAGCCTTCTGCTGAAGCAGAGCAGCAGGGAAGTAAGACCTGGTTCACCTTTTCCTCTGGTCCACTGATCTCCTGCCAATGCCTCTCATTGTGTGAATACGGTTAGCAGCCAGAGAGCATGAGGCATGGGTGACAGTGTCTAGAGGGCAGCTGCTCTGCAGAGCAGAGGAGTCTCATGTGTGTAGGTGTGCATGTGCAAGCCTAAGTGAGTTCTGTGGGTGTCCCCTGAGATTGTCAGAGGAGCCACAGCTTAGGGAGCTGGAGGTACTTAAGTAAGTACTTTGGTGGAACTTACTACTGGTCACCAAAGCTGTGGTACCATTAAGAGGTGAGGTCAAGTGGCTAAGAGGTGGTGCACAGGAGGTGTCTGAAATACTTTGCAACTGCTATACTGATCCCATGCTATGGTCTTTCTTCCCGGTTAGACTTGTTATTGATAGTGTGAGTATTGAGCCTGTGTATGTTTTGTTTACCATCTGTCTTTCCGTGATTTTGCATTGAATGAAATCCACAAATAATTTTTAAAAATACTATTTTCTAATAGAATAATTTAAACTTCCACCCTATAAAATAATAATTATTAGTATAGTAGTCAATGGGAAACACAAATTTATTTCCCTTCTTTTCTAGTTATTAAGAGTTAACCTCACCAGCAGAAAGGAGGTAGAAGAAGCAAAGGTGGAAAAAATTTCTTCACAACTGAAGTTGAAAGTTATCTTTTTATAATTTTTAGCCAAATTAGTTGTGTTGTATGTATTTATTTATTAATCCAACAAGTGTTTATGGAATAGTTTTTAGATTTTTCTTTTTTTCTTTATCACCTTATTTTATTTGGATTAGTTTTTATGTCAACTTACCCTTTTATTTAGGCAGAGGTCTCACTATGTTGAGCAGATGGGTCCAGAAAGCCTCTACTCAAGTGATCCTTCCATCTCAGCCTCTTCGGAAATTGGCATGAACAGGTATGTGCCATAGTGCCTGGTTTCAACTTGCTTTTTGATAGAATTGTGTTTACACATTTATATTTTCCCCTAAGTTTTGTGACCTAATTCTTTGATTTCCTGTCATATTCAACCTTCTTTTAACTGTCTATATGTGTAGGTGGAATAGCATCAGTGGTTGGAAGACCAGAATGAGTCAGCCTACTTTGGATTAAATTCAGGGCGAACCACTTCCTTGTCTTGGGCAAGATATTTAACCTGATAAATGGTTACATGTGCTATAGCCTAAGGAGAAAATGGAGAGCTTATGCCTAACAGATAGACTCGTTGAAAGGATTGAGTGGGATAACAAATGAAAAGTACTTAGTGGCACACAGGAAACACCTGATAAATGGTTGAGACTGTTATGGTGAAACCGTAAAATCAGCATTGGTGACTTTCATTTCCACCCTTTTATTTACCAAATCAATAGATGTTTCAAAGGAAAACCTGGAAAGCAGAGGGGAAGAATTTTCAGTCCAAATCATACTACCCCAAGGAAATCATTAATAGTTTGGTGTTATTCATATGAAACAAAAGGTCATTATAGAACCTTGTCTGAAACAGCCTAACTGAGCAAAGATTTAAAGGAGGTTAGGGAGAACATTATGCAGATAGAGAACTGGAGTAAGAGACCCACTTATTTTATTTATTAATTTTTCTAAAATGATGGGGATGGAACCCAGCACCTCATGCATGCTAGGCAAGTGCTTTACCACTGAGCCACCTCTATAGCCCAAGGTCCACTTTTTCACTAGCGTTATATTATGAACATTTTTACAAATAAATAAATGTTATTTTTAACGTTTTAAATATTATTTTACATTTAAAAATTTTAAATTCTGTTTAATAGTTGTAAAATGCTTTAAATATTAATTAAACAGCATAATTATTTTTAATGATTACTTATATAGACACCTATTCTCTCCTACCTGGTCTCTGAATTTGGACATGTCGGCTATATACAATTGCCCTCTCTTATAGACTTGTAAACAACCACCTAATGAGCAAGTTTACACCCATGTTTGCCAATTTTTTTCAAGATAAGTTTCAAGAAAGTGGTTATTCTTTAAGATTCAAAAATTAAATTATATTTTTTAAAAATTATTAAATCTTGTTCAAATGCCATTCGTTTGAGGTATATGAAGATATACTAGGTGTATCTTTCTAGTAATAACATGCAAGTTCCATGAGGGCAGGAATTTTGGTCTGTCTTATTCATTGTGTACCCAAAGCACTTGGAACTATGTGAATTAAAAAAATGATTTTCAGTGAAGGAAAAAAAATATTGTGAGTCCTTATTAGTACAAACTAAGATCAATACACTTATGATATAATAGGCATTACCCTCAGTTTTGGAAACTCATAGCTAAGTAAAACAACCGTTTTCCTTTGGGAGAAAAAACATGATTGTTTCATAATAATTTGTATATATTTACTTTGCAGTGCTGGGGATCAAACCCAGGGCTCTGCACATGCTAAGCGAATGCTCTACCACTGAGCCATACCCCCAGTCCAATATTGTTTATCTTTATCACATGTATTCAGGCATGAAAAATAGATATTCACTTAATATTTTCTTATGCTGTTTCTTTCTTTTGAGATCTTTGAAGGATCATAAAAATGTTATGGTATTTTAAAATGCTAGAAAGAGAACTAAGCACACGTGAAAGAACCAAGGACAAATCCTTATTTATGGAAATTGTGATGCGTTTATTTTTCCCTGTAGTTCTACACTAGAATGCTACTTTTGATGTAAACCAAGTGAAATATATTGTTTTGAATCCATAGTTCATCCCACTAGAAAGGTAAACTTGTATATTAATGTCCTAATAAATTTTTAGCACATATTTTATAAGAAAGGTGAAATATTATAATATTTTTGACAGCTAATCAATAAGGGAGGCATTTAGTTTTACTACTTTCTGGGTTATTAGGCTGTTGAGTGAAAGCAATATAGCTAAAGGAGGTATCCATTTAATAAAAGGCATGTAGAATGCTAATTGGTCTTTAAGATATATGCCATGTTCCTAGTTGCCCTATCTGATTTCCTTAGCTTGACATTTAAAAAATTAAGTTCCAAAGTTTTCAGGCATCTTTTCCCTTCTTTTATTGATCTTCCTTTAAATCTGTCACTGACCAACATTTAAACAGAATACAAAAATGATACATATAAAGTTTTAAGGCTGAAGAATTGTGAGATAAGTAGTAAGGTAAACCTGGGAGGCCCTGGTTAAAGTCCTTTTTATTTGAGGGAGCTGTTTGCCAGGTGAGTGCTACACTGTATCAGGCCCAGCCCAGTCCAGGAATTCATACCCCCTAGCATTTTACCACAAGGCATTTTCCCAGGAATTGAGGGTTTTATTGTTCTCAGAGTTCAATGTACCATTGCCTTGCCTCCCACCAAGCCTCTCACTTATGGGATTGTATTGACACCTTCTAGCTACCAACTGACCAAAAACTTATTTCAGAGGCCGTTCTGGGTTTTACCCTTCAATCCTGCTCACTATTGTGTCATATATGATCCAGTGGAAGATTTTTGGCTTCCAGGCTTGTTCCTGCACTTTAGACACGGAACTCAGTGCTGTCCTTACAGTAAAATTATGGTTGCTTCCACAGAGATGACAGATCTGCCTCAGGTTCTGCCCAACTGTTTTGAGTTAGGGTAGTAGGGGTGTACTCTGTATATATACAATGTACATACTACACAATTTGTGAAAGGTACTCGGGCAATAAAAAAGAAGTAGGAGGAGACCTATTTCCTACTTTCAGTGGGGGTGGTGAATGGTTTTCACATGCCATTATAGGTTCACTTCACATTCTTCTCCAGCCTGTTATCTGTTTTAGGAATGAGTTCTTGTGAATTTTGGCTTCTGGTTAGGGTCAGTCAATGGGTTCTTCTGGAAAGAAACTAAAGGGAGAGATCCCTGGGTATTTATGACCCCAGATGACCTTCCTGGAAGAGCACCTTAAGCTGGCTGTTACAGAAGGTCACAGCATGTGTGGAGTGCAGCCTGTGTTCTGCTGAGTTACTCCAAGATGTATAGAATAGTAGTTTTCAGGCTGTGCCTAAACCTGAGTTACTCCATTTTGTAAAGCAGTAGTTTGCCATGAGTTACTCTCTTTTGAGTACAAGTGCCAAGGTAGAATGATTCCATACTTTGTACAAGTAAACAAGAAGCACCATTTTCTTGGTACCACCATAAAGCACAACTTGATAAATAACTTATACATGCCAACTTATCAAACTAACTCAGGGAGTACCTACCTGCACATGAGCCACCTCCCCAAGACTGAACATGTGGCATCCTGTCACCTGATTACTCATTGCAAGCCTTGCCCAGGAAAATTGGCACAGTGACAAACCTCCAATATCCTGTCCTCATTGGGCTACTGCAGAGCACAATTTCTTCTGCCCATGATGACTATGCATGGCCCACTCCAAACTGACATCTCAAGCTAAAACTCCAAGCTAGCACCTTAAGCTGACACTCTGAAACTGAAACTGCCATCCATCTGGACCCTCTGCTTTGACAACTCCTTGGAAGTGGTTTGTTAAAATCCTTATCTGACTACCTGCAGTGACTCTTTGATTCTCTGCTTTCATATCTCTCTCTGCCTATGCTTTTGGCTCTGCCTCCTGTAACCCTGCAGCCATCTTAACCCTTTCTTCATCTTTCTATATATCATTGTGTGAAGTATGATGTGTGACATGGGTGTGTTGCAGATATTAGGAATGAAGATCAGAATAAAAGAACTTATGTTTGCCCAGCATATGGCTATCAGATGACCCACCTCTATTCAGCGAACTGCCACTGATGAAAGTGGTGTAGCCTGTGTATTTATTGTCGTTCAATAAATTCTGACATTGTAGAAAGACACAAATGAATTTGGTCTACGTTAGTGATGGAGATTGCTCATGACAGCATGGAAGCCAGAGTGTGGGATTCCACTCAAGTTGGGGAGAGGGCATGGATGTGACTGGGTCCTTGCAAGCCATGGAATGCATTGACCTTTACTGTGAGTGAGATGGGAATCTACTAGAGGATTTTGGAGGAGAGGAGTGAATGATCTGTCTGACATTTTAGCAGGATGGTTCTGGCAGTTATGTGGAGAATGAACTGTAGGGGAGAAAGAACATTAGCGGGAAGAACTGCTAAAAGGCTATTGTAGGGTTTGGGCGAGAGAGGATGATGAGGAGCACTGGGAACATTGGTGATGGTAAGTGTTGAGTTTTGGCAATTATCAGAATGTGGAGTCAACAGAATTTGTTTGTAAGAGCCTTAATGAGGAAGTAGCTAAGATGGCGGCTGACTAAGAGCCAAAGAGGAGACGTTTAATTGCTTTTTTCCTGACCTTAATGTAATCTACTAAGAATCTTTCTGTGCCCTTGCACACTGTGTGACACACCTGTAAGTTGAGCTTGTGACACATGTATACTTGTTAAGGTGAAGGGTATTTAACCAGGTAGGGTTGGAGTTGTGTGGGGGTTGTTGTTGGAGTTGGAGAGAGAAGTCAGAAGAGAAAGCAGAATAAAGAACCTACTCGTTTCCAGTCTGCCTCCGAATTCTTTCCCGCGGTATTGTTGCTGCAGGGGCAGCAGCTGCAGGCGGCAACATTTGTTGATGAATTTTATGAAGCATATAAAGTAAAGAGAAGGACTAAAGATGATTCTGTGATTTTTAGCCTGAATAGCTAAGTGAACGACAAGATGGGGAAATGGTCATGGGGAAGTTTGTAGAAGAAAATTGAGGATTTAGTTTTAGATAAAATTTTGAAACATACTTTACATATAAATGAGTGGTCTGTTGTTCAGATGAGGAAAGATCTAGGCTGGATAACACATTTGTAGATGTTGTAATGAAGGCACACCCAGATTACCTAGGGAACTGGTGACCCTGACAAGAACTGCCTCAATGGAGTCATGAAGATCAAAGCCTGTCTGGCATGTATTCAAGGGAAGACTGGTGAAGAGAGCAAACCTAGATAATGCTCTTGAGTTTTCCTACCATCAATATTATTTTGTAACTATGGTCAAAGTATACTTGGACTACCACTGATCATTTCTATCTTGTAGATGTTTTCATTAGAGAATAAATCATGACATTTAATTTAAATTTGTTTACATGTATGTCATTCCCCTCAGCCTACTAGCTCCTGGAGAGAAGACTCTGTGCTTTTTCATCTTTCTATTCTTGCCAAACACAATGCATGAAATAAATGTTTATTGAATAACTTCTATTAAATGATTCTCTGAGTTAAATGCTTTGTCTCACTGTACAAAGTTCTCAGAAATATTTAAGCAATTAGTAATGCATAATGTTCATATGATTACATCAAAGAAGACATTTCTTTCTAAGGGTTAGGTGAAAAGAGAATTCATTTTCTTTATAAATGTTGCTAGTCATGGATAGGAAATAGGCAATGATGCTTTTAAAAATAATTATATGCTTTTGCATCAGAAAAAGGAGAAGAAGAATAGTCAGGAATGAATTCAAGAAAGTAAAGAGGGAGGCTATGTGTCATAATCTTTTGTAAGGTAAGTTATTCATTAAAATTTTTTTTTAGTTGTAGATGAACACAATATTTTATTTATTTCTTTATTTTTATGTGGTACTGAGGATCAAACCCAGTGCCTCACTCATGTGAGGCAAGCACTCTACCATTGAGCTACAACCCCAGCCCAAGTTATTCATTTTTGTAATTAAATATTTAACCTATTTCTATTCTGATGCAGTGTAAGAAAATGCTTACAAGTATCATTTGCATTTCTGACAGCTTATTTACTTCATCAAAAGTTGAAAGATCTAAGAAGCATAAAAACAGCGGAACTGTGTTCCTATAACTCTGAGGAATGCAGAAAAAAATGTTAATAGTTATTAAAAAAGAGATCCAAGTGAGACTCTGTTGGATAAATAGAGAACACTAAGGAAACACAAAATTTCAACAAGGGAAACATCAGGACATTAAAGGAATGAAGAAATAATAGCATTACTATGAACTAGATGTGGCTAATAGAAATATCTGTTAGAATTATGAGTGCTGCAGTGGTATATTTTGGGTGTGCTATGTACTGAACTGTGTCTCCCCCAATGTACGTGTTGAAGCCCTGACCCCCAAATAACTGTATTTAGATATAGAGCCATTAGGAGGTAATTAAAGTTAAATAAGATCATGAGGGTAGAGCTCTGTTTCCCTTGGTTTGGTGTCTTTATAAAAGGAGGCGGAGCTAGCAGAGAGCTTGCTCTTTATGCAATGTGAGGAGAAAATGATAAGAAAGCTGACTGCAAATCAGAAAGAAAGCCCTCATCAGAAACCCAAATACATTTCTGTTTAGGCCACACAGTTCATGGTATCTTGTTATGGCAGTCTTATGTAGAACAATAATTAAAACTCGGAAAATATTTTTTATTTTATCAACATTTTATTTTATCAATACATGAAAACATCTCAGAGACCTTGCAGCAGAATGTGTACATGATGCCAGTCTGTTTAGTTTCATTGAATCCTCTGAAGAATTTCCTGAGATAGCATTAATATTCTAATTTTAGTGAGGTTCAGAGAAACTGAGTCATTGTTCAAGGTCACATAGCCAATGAGTAGAGGAATCAGGCTTTGTGCCTATTTCTATTTGAAATTAAATGTTGTGTTCTTAGCTATTCATTTTATTCATTCTTCACAAAATATTTGAGTTTCTGCTATGTAGCAGATACCAGAATGAATCTGGACACCATTTCTACCTGTTCCTTGCCCTCAAGGGTTTCACATTCCGAGGTGCTAGGGTCTGGTCGAGGATTTGGCATCTTGAAAGCTAACACCAGATATGGAGGTAGCATCTATCGCACCTGCCTTGGGGCAGGAGAATGTGGAGCTGAGGAAGAAACTTCTCAGGGGACCAGATGGAAATACCAAATGGGTAAGATCAGAAGTGAAAGATGAGCCTTGGAATATGAAGCTTTATATATTATAGAGCAGTATTTTTCATGGTGTACGATTCATACAAATTATCTGGGAATCCTGTTGAAATACAGTTTCTGTTTTAACGATTTGGGATGGGGCCCGTGAGTTGGCATTTCTAACACACTTCTAGGTCCCATGAAAGCTATTGGTCTAGAGACCACACTTGAAGTGGCAAGAGATTAGCAAGCAGCAGCAGTACTTGTTTTATCAGATGACTCGTCCTTCAGCCCTGGAAGAATACAGATAAGACACTAGTCCTTTGTGGACATGCATAATCTGGCTCACTATGAGGTTAAGAAACGGCCCTTTGGTTAAAAAAAAATGTGTGTTCTTTTATTTTATTTATTTACTTATTTTTTTAATTTTTATTTTATTTATTTATTTTATTCATTTATTTATATGTGGTGCTGAGAATTGAACCCAGTGCCTCACATATGTGAGGCAAGCACTCTACCACTGAGCCATGATCCCAGCCCCCAAAATGTGTGTTCTTTTACAGGACTATTCCTTATTTAGCACCATTGTATCATTAATTCAGGTTTTATATTTTTATATAACCCCAAGTGATCAGTTTGACAGAATTTTAAGTTTCATAACATGTGCTTTTATTTTCAGAGAAGTTCAGATTTTAACCCCTTTATTGGAAATCACTGTGACATACCTATTGTAGAAGGTAGAGAAAAAAAAAAAATAAAACAAATTATCCCCCCACAAAGCAAAAGGCATCATATACACAAAGAAATATTTTTCTTTTTTATTTTGCAGTAGTGGCAATTGAATCCAAAGCCTTGTTCATGCTAGGCAAGTGTTTTACCACTGAATCTCATCCCCAGTCAAGAAATGTTTTTTTTATATTCTGAAGAGGTTGTCATGTAATTAACTTAAGGAAACTGAAGCTTGCTACCTTTCCTCTTTCTTAACTTCTATATTTTATGACAAATAATAAATCTGAAGCTGACCAACAAGATGGGTTTTTTTTCCCCTGAGCTATGAATAGCTAGGGGAGTTTTCTAATCGCTAATGATTCCATCTGGGAAAGCCTGAGACTATTTAGCTCCTTTTTTTCCCACATTGAGATGGAGTTTCTCTATGTCCAGGCAACTCTCAAACTTGTGGGCCCAAGTGATCTGCCTTAGCCTCTGAGTATCTGAGACTACAGGTGTACGCCAACACTCAGATAAGATTTAACATTTTTAATGACCGTTGAAGGTTGGCTCTATCTGAGCCCACAGAAAATATAAAAGTTTCTCAATGTGAGAATTAAAAATAATTATAAGAAATTAAAGTCTTTGCCTTTGTGACCCCTGATTTATTTTCAGTTTACTTATCACTTGATAGTCACACAGCAGTTTCCCTTATGTTCCTCAACATGTAAAGCACACTTTAAAATATTATCAAAATATTCTTTCAGAAATATAGATTGAAAGAAATAGTAAAAGTAATTTTTATTTTCTTGCCAAGCTCTGCTCTCTCCAGCACCCTTAAAAACAATTCTTAAACTCTAAACAGGACAAAAACTTTTGTAAATGTTAGGGAAATTTGAGTTGAAATGATAAGAGATTTTCTCAAAGGCAAAAATAAAGTGTGACCCTGGGAGGGAAGTTACACAGGAAACAGCAGCGATTTGAAAGGAAGCAACTGCAGATTATTGTAGGATGTGGCCACCCACCAGTTAAGGATTTTTACTTCCTTTCTAGGTTTGCTGCCACTTCCCTAGGAGAGACCGTAAGGAGGCTTTTGCAATTGACTCTAATTGAAAAAAAAAAAAATTAGGATTGGCTTATTTTGCTTAGCATGATATTCTCCAATTCCATAATTCCATTTATTTACCTGCAAATGCCATAATTTTATTCTTTTTTAATGCTGAGTAATAGTCCATTGTGTATATATATACCACAGTTTCTTTATCCATTCATCCATTGAAGGGCATCTAGGTTGGTCCCACAGTTTAGCTATTGTGAATTGAACTATTATAAACATTGATGTGACTGTGTCACTGTAATAGGCTGATATTAAGTCCTTTGGGTATAGTCAGAGGAGTGGGATAATAGGGTCAAATGGTGGTTCCAATTCAAGTTTTCTAAGGAATCTCCATATCGCTTTCCAAAGTGGTTGCTCCAATTTTCAGTCTCACCAGCAATGTATGAGAGTAAATTTTTTCCCACATCCTCACCAACACTTACTATTGCTTGTATTCTTGATAATTGCCATTCTTACTGGAGTAAGATGAAATTTAAATTTCTTTTAATCTGTAACTGTTCTCCATCTTTTACCCCACACCATTTATTGATGGAGGAAAGCAGCTCTTGTTCTTTGGATTGTCCCATTCTGCACTTGCTCTTAGCCAAAAGGCTGAGAAGTGATGGATTGTCCCATTCTGGAAGTGACTGATTTGTTTCCTGTGGTGCTGTTTAATTTGTTCCTCTGCCCATTCTTCAGCTCTCCCTTCTTTCCTACAAATTGGTAGTTAGATCTAGAGATTTGATTAGATTCCAGAGAGTAAGAATACTTCATAGGATTGCTTCCTACTTGTGGTAGATATTCTCCAAGATGGCACAGTGAGCTCCACTTTCTCACATTCATGCCGTTGTGTAATTCCCTCCAACAATGAGTAGGAGACTGACTTGTGTTCAATAGGACATACAGAGATAATGCATGACTTATGAGTCTAAATCATAAAAGACATTGTGACTTCTTCTCTGTCTGGATCAATTTGGAGGAAGCCAGATGTCAGGACAGCTGCAAACTCAAGTGTCCCTATGAAGAATGCCATGTGGTGGGGAACTGAGGTTTCCTGCCAACAGCCATGTGAATGAGCCATCTTGGAAATGGATCCTCCTGCCCAGTCAAGCCCTCAGATGACTGTAACCTTAGCTGATACCTTGACTGCAACCTCATGAGACTCCTTGAACTGGAACCACCAGCTAGCTATACCACTTCAGAATCCCAAAGTCAGAGAAACTGTGTGAGATGATAAATGTTAACTGTAGTTTAGGCAATTCTGTTTTGGAATAATTTTGTTATGCATCAAAAGATAAAAAATTTAACAGGGCCCCACATAGAGTTTGCCTTACACATTTTTAATAATGCTGATATTGATCAATATGCTCAGGTATTACCAATCTGATTCATTCTTTTTTTTTTTTTTTTTTTTTTTTTGGTATCAGGGATTAAATCCAGGGATACTTAACCACTGAACCACATTCCCAGCCCTTTTTTATGTGTGTTTTTTTGAGACAAGTTCTCGCTAAGTTGCTAAGTGCCTGCTAACTAACTTGCTAAAGCTGGCTTTGAACTTGTGATCCTCCTGCTTCAGCCTTCTAAGTTGCTTGGATTACAGCACGCACCACTGCACCCAGCTTGATTCAATTCTTTATAAAGTTCCCCATAAGCATTCACCTAGTGGTATTAGAAACCATTGATGTTCACTAACAGGTTTGTTATTTCATTGTTGGGTTACATTTCATTTCTTCTGCATTTATTAGTTGGGATTCTTCTCTAAAGAATAGTGTTCTCTCATCAATCACAAGGATATACTGAAATAACATTTGTATAGGAAAAGCATAATAAATGTTCTATTTAGAAGTTTCTTAATGACAAATGTACAAATATTACAAAGAACTAATGATTTGATATTGAAAAGTGCTTAAACACTTGAAAATTCCATGTAGCATACATATAAAATTATAAGGATGCTAAAATTTTTAATTTTATGTTGTTTTTACTTCACCATTGAACGGTCTACATGAATTAAAAATAGGTGTTTTCAAATCAGAACATTTTCAATTAAACGACATGGAGGTGGGGTCAAGAGGTGTTTGTGATATGATGCTAAATAACTAATCTGTATGGTTTTTTCAAGGATTAACTCATTTCTTTGATTCCAGTGGTGAATGAGATATAAGATTCAGAGTAATTTTGTGTTGCTGGATTGCAGTTGCCAGTAAGTGCTGACTTTTATTGGAGAAACAGGTCTGATATGACTACCAGCATTTTCTGTTCCATTCAGCTTTAAAGAGTCTCCTGGGCTAAGTGTTTTGCAGAGCAGCAAACATTACTGCCTATGTAGTTCTTGTTATAATCACCTTAACATGATTTTATGTAATCACCTCTGGGCTATAAAGCAGTGCAATTCCCAATACTATAAGTTCATCTAAAAGCATAGCTAAAAGTACACACAATAATTGTCCACAATTCTAGAAATTATTCCCCAACCAGACCTGGTTATGAGGATGGATTTTTCCTCCTTCTCCTCAAGTACATTGTCTACCTCAGATGGTATTTCCTAAATAATCGAATCTGTTAAAATATTTTATTTCTTAGGACCAGAAATAGTTAAGTGCCAGAAATTTACTTTAAATGATTTCCAACCATTTCCTCAAGGAAAGAAAGATTTTATGTACATTAAGATTTTATCTTTTTTTTTTTTTTTTGGTACAGGGGATTGAACTCAGGGGCACTTGACCACTGGGCCACATCCCCAGCCTTTTTTTTTTTTTTTTTTTTTTTTTTTTTTTTTGTATTTTATTAGAGAGAAGGTCTCACTGAATTGGTAAGTACCTCACCATTGCTGAAGCTGGCTTTGAACTCTTGGTCCTCCTGCCTCAGCCTCCCAAGTGCTGGGATTACAGGTGTGCGGTACCCTAAGTGCATATATGAAGACACAAATGGCGTGAATATACTTTATATACAACCAGAGATATGTAAAAATCTGCTTTATAAGTATAATATGAAATGTAATGCATTCTGCTGTCATTTATAACAACTTAGAATAAAAAAAATTAAAAATTAAAAAAAAGATTTTGTCTCACATTTGTGAAAACACGCTGTTTGGTGAAAGAAAACTCTTAACTTCTCAAAATTTAAGTGCTCTGGGCTGGGGTTGTGGTGCAGCGGCAGAGCGCTTGCCTCGCACGTGCACGGCCCGGGTTCGATCCTCAGCACCATGTAAACATAAATGCATTGCATTGTGTACAACTAAAGTAAATAAATAAATTTTAAAAAATCAAGTGCTCATCAAGTATATATCCTTAATTCATAACTAGCTTTGCACTACCTATCACTGTTGTTAACTTAAACTTTAACTTACTTAAAAATTTTCCTCCATTCAGTTAAATTTCATTTCCCAAACATTTATCAAATACTTTTCTAGAGGCAAAGCTTTATACCTATAAAATATAAGCTATTGGGGTTACAAATGTAAAAAGTGAGAATATAATGCCCAGTGTTCGAATGAACACTTTGAATAAAGCGGTCAATAAGTTTCATTTTATGTACAATTTTTCACTGATTGATAGAAACTGTATCAGGAGTGCTGCCTGGAGAAAAAAATCTAGGGCCATATTCAAAGTCAGTGGGCATAACTGTCCCCATAAAACTAATCTCCCATGGTTTAAAGAGTGAGAATAATGGTAAAATTGCAAATTTTAACCTAACAATTATGAGAAATTTTAGGAGAAAGGATTATTATTTTTTAATTACCATAGAGAAAGTAACTATGATTTAGACTTTCAAAAGAAAAATTTAGATGGGGCTGAGGTTGTGGCTCAGTGGTGGAGTGCTTGCCTAGCATGTGTGAGGCACTGAGTTCGATTCTCAGCACTGCATATAAATAAATAAAATAAAGGCCCATTGACAACTAAGGAAAAAAATATTAAAAAAAGAGAAAAAAATTTAGAAACCAAAGTATGAAGATGAGAAAGGACATTCTAGGCAGCAGGAGTTGGAAAGATCATGGCATAGAGGTATGAAATTCTGAATAGCCAATAGTTAAGGCTGGAGCAAAGTCTGCATGAACAGATTTTGTGGGAGGTGAGGTTGGAGAAAACACAGTCAATGAAATCATTACCTCATTTGTGTCGAAGAGGTTGGGCATGGATTTTTTAGGTACTTGTGTATCAGACCATAAGTGCTTGTGAATCTAAATGACATTTTAAAACATATAAAAATATTCAAAATATCTCTTATTGATCTCTCTTAATGGTATATCATAGTGGACACACGTTGCTGCCCAACACTTTTGTACTCTTTCTAGCATCTTAAATTTCCTTTGAGGAACTACTCACACTGGGTGTGGCAGCCCACACCTGTAATCCCAGCGACTCAAGAGGCTGAAGCAGGAGTATGGCAAGTTCCAGGCTATCCTCAGCAATTTAGGGACACCCTCAGCAACTTAGTAAGACTCTGTCTCAAAATAAAAACAACTGGGAATATAACTTAAAGGTAAAGCACTCTCACCCCTGGGTTTAATCCCCAGCACAATGAAAAGAGTGTTGACAACAGAGAAACAACCTTCCTATGCTCTGCCATACTTGTATTGGAGTGACTGTTTCCTATGTTCTGAGCAAAAATCAGGAAAACCAATTAGCATATTTCATTCCTCTGGTCAAGTGATAGGGTGAATATTGGGTATCTAATGCAATTGGAGCCAAGGAGGCATGAGGATACATTGGATTGCTTCTGAGAAAAAAGAGCATTTGCACTTCTACAAATTCTGATAATTTAAGGACAGGAGACTTGACATTACTGCAGCCATCTTGGTATCAGAATTGCAGATAGTGCCTGGATGAAACCAAAACAATGATGTGGATGTAGTCCAGATTTGGAGATTAACTGAGTGCACATAACATTGCATAAGCACTAGATCAAGTAATTTTGAAGCTTATGAAATAATACATTCATTTTATTAATTAGGAAAGTTTTGGTTGGATTTTTCCAACATTTACAACAGAAAGAGCCCTGATAGAAATATTTAACATCTTCCCAGTTTTCAGTTATTTTTTGGAGTCCAACAGAACTTCTTCCTTTGATTTGAATGTGCCCTTACTAACTTGCTCCTGAAACTAATTTTGATGTACAGCCTCTCTCAGGAAAAAGGCCAGTTATTCTGAAATATTGATTGTATATTGATGAATCCTACTTTTTCCTTTTTATTTCCCTAATTAAACCTGTGTTCAAATCCTCTTTTTGTTTTATTTTTGATGGACGCTGAATCAGTTTTCCTAGTTTATTAAAATTGCTATCAGTTCTCCTAATTTATTAAAATTGCCAAAAATTCAACAGAGAGTTCACAGTGAACTATGTTGATGTTCACTTCATATGTGAGCAATATAGTATTTATAAACAATCAAAAATCATGTATATCTCCAACAAAGCACCATGTGATGCATTGCATTTTACTTGCTTTCTTTTCTGACCCAGAAGCCAACTTTTGGGAGAATCACAGGAATTTGAGTTTGAAGGCCACTTGGTTGGTTGTATCCTAAAGTCAAACATGGCTCTACTTGATTTTGTTTGGATTGGTAGGCCAGAGCTTGCTCCTCTGGGGTCTGAATCTCTTCTCATTGGTTTTACTCAGAAAAAATTAATTTTCTTTATTCTTTCTTTCCTTCCTATTATGGTTTTGATGTGGTGTCCCTAAAAGCACGTAAGACAATGCAAGAAGGTTTGGAGGAGAAGTGATTGGGTTAGTAGCCTTAGCCTAATCAGTGAGTTAATCCTAGATGGGATTAACTAAAATGGTAGGATATGTTTGGAGGAGGTGAGAATTGGGGCATGGCTTTGGTGTATATATTTGTATCTGGAGAGTGGACTGTCTCTCTTTGTTTCCTGATCACTGTGATATGAGCTGTTTCCCTCTGCCACCCTCTCTTGCCATGATGTTCAACCTCACCTGAGCCCTGAGGAATGGAGCCGGATTCCATGGACTAAGACCTCTGAAACTGTGAGCCCTCAAATAAACTTTTTCTCCTCACAGTTGTTCTAGTCAGATTCTTTAGTCACAGCAGCAAAAAAGCTGACTAAAACACTTCCTTTGTTGTGTTGGGGACTGAACCCACGGCCCTGCACCTACTAGGCAAGCACTCTACCACTGAGATTTATCCTCAGCCTCTTTATTTATTTTGAGACAGGGTCTTGCTAAGTTTTCCAGGTTGGCCTCAAACTTGTGATCCTCCTGCCTCAGCCCTCCCAGTAGCTGGAATTACAGGCATGCATCAACATGCCTGGTTTAAAACATACTTTCTTAAAATTACATGTTATTTGAAACGTCAAGAGATGGTCTTCAACAAATGAAGAACAATGAAGAAAAATTATGTTTTCCAGTCAGTTGTCACTATACTTTGGACATTTGGAGGCAAGTTATACTCTAAAGTTTACTTCTGAAGAAATGAAGTGGTCTCATCCCTTGGCTGAAAAACTGAATTATTCTTATCTGATGGCATAGAGATCAGTGGAGAGTGTTATTTCAGCTGAATAAAATAGCTTTATTATAAATTTTTTAAAATTTATTTATTTACTTTAGTTGTACACAATGCAATGCATTTATGTTTATGTAGTGCTGAGGATTGAACCCTGGCAACGCACGTGCAAGGCGAGCGCTCTGCCGCTGAGCCACAACCCCAGCCCGTTTTATTATAAAATTTAATTGCTAAATAAAATTACCTCCAGGACAACTATTTTTACTACCAGTAATTTAAATTGGCATTTATAGCTCCACTAAACAAAGATACTTAAATACAGAAAAGTAAATACATGCAGCATCTTCAAACAGTTTAAAACAAGAGGCCTAGGCATTCATAAAAATGTTTCATCACCTACTAAAAAGTCATTAATTTTTCTCTCATGTACTATTCACTTTTTAAAAGTAATATGTTTGGAGATAAATGTGTTGTCCTTGCTGTAATGATGTATGTAAGAACTTCTTGAAGAAAGAAAGAGGAATGGTGGTCAACGTCACCACAGAGAAAGAGGGCAGAGAAAAGAACACATTAGGTTTGGCACAAGGAGACCCCTGGGCAAGCAGATTAAGAGAGTGGCAGGCGAGAAGTCACAACCTCTCAGGAGACCTGAGGAGGAACTGACTGGCGAAATCTTGGCAGTGGAGGCATTGGAATTTTCACAGTGAAAAATGCACTATCAGGGCCAAAGAACTGGACTTTTTTGGTCACTTGGAGAAATGATTTAATTGCTTTGAGCCTTAATTGTCTCACCCCAGATATCTACCACTGAGGAATGAATAAGACCCAAACATAGCGGTTTAAAATAACAATAATTTATTTTGCTTATAAATCTACAATTTGGGGAGGTCTCTGTATTAGTTTTCTATTGCTATTGTAACAAATTACTACAAATTCCAGGTCTTAAAACAACATTAAGTTATTGTCTTATAGTTCTGTAGGTTAGAAATTCAATTCAGTTCTAAATGGACCAAAATCAAGGTGTTAACAAGACTACTTATCTTTTAGGCAGCTCCAGGGGATAATTTATTTCCTAGCTTTTTCTAGGAAATAGTGGCCACCTGCATTCCTTTGTTCATGGCTGCTCCTTTCTCCATCTCCAAGGCCAGGAACAGATGGTCAAGCCATTCTCTCACTTACTCATTCTAACCTTCTTTGTTGCCTCTCTTTCTCACTTTTAAGAAACTTTTCATTACTTTGGGCCCTCCTGGATAACCCAGTATACTCTTCCTAGTTTGTTAGTTGATTATCAACCTCAATTTAATCAGCAATTTTATTTCTCCTTTGCCATATAATCTAATATATTCGTAGGTTCTGGGTATCTCTCTGTAATTCTGCCTCCACAGGCTCATTAGGCTCATATTCACTTCACAGCATTAGCTGGACAGTCCAATGGCTCATTCATGTGCCTGGCAGGTTGGTGCTGATTGTTGACTTGGGGCTTACTTCCTTTCTTTGTGGGTGTCTCTATGGGGCAGCTTTGGCTTCCTCACAACACTATGGCAGGCTTATAAGAGTTAGTATTCCAATGGACAGGAAAGGGAAGTTGCTCATCTATAAAGGCCCAGGCCTGGAAATGGATACTTCCATTGTATTCAATTGATCAAAGTAGTCACAGAGTCCATCTAGATTCAAGGGGAAGTGGTATAGAACCTCAACTCTTTTTTTTTTTTTTTTTTTTTTTTTTTGGTACCAGGGATTGAACTCAGGGGCACTCGCTCAGGGGCACTCGACCACTGGGCCACATCTCCAGCCCTTTTTTGTATTTTATTTAGAGACAGGGTCTCACTGAGTTGCTAAGTGCCTTGCCATTGCTGAGGCTGGCTTTGAACTCTCAATCCTCCTGCCTCAGCCTCCCAAAGTGCTGGGATTACAGGCGTGCGCCACCACGCCTGGCTAGAACCTCAACTCTTGATGGGAGGTGTTATGGTTTAGATGTGGTGTCCCCCAAAAGCTCATGTGTGAGACAATGCAAGAAGGTTTGGAGGAGAAATGATTGGGCTATAGCTTTTACCTGATGGGATGAATTGAGTGGTAACTGGAGGCAGGTGGGATGTGGCTGGAGGAAGTGGTTAATTGGGGGAGTGACTATGGAGCATATATTTTGGAAATGGAGAGTAGAGTCTCTGTCTCTCTGCTTCCTGATCATCGTGTAAGCTGCTTCTCTCTGCCACACTCTCCCACCTTGATGTCCTGCCTCACCTCGAGTCCCAAGATATGGAGCTGACTTTCTATGGACTAAGGCCTCTGAAACTGTGAGCCCTCAAACTTTTCCTTCTCTAAAATTGTTCTGGTTGAGTCTTTTAGTAACAGCAGGAAGAAAGCTGACTAAAACATGAGAAATGTCAAAAACTTGTAGCCACCTTTAATTTTCCATATTCTTCATTGGTAAAATAGAAATAATCTCTATTTGCTGTCAAAATTAGAGACAAATTCATATAAAATGCTACTAACCTTCTTACCACTTGAATAACAATGCATAGAGGAAAAACAAAGTTCAAGTGCCTGTTGAATATGTGGATATACAGGGATGCATGGATTCTGTGCTTCTGTAGAGATCGTATTTTGGGTATCAACCTTTGCATGGGGGTTTAGCTCATGGTTGAGTGCTTGCCTAGCATGGGCAAGGCCCTGGGTTTGATTCCCAACACTGCAAAAAAAAAAAAAAAAAAAAAAAAAAAAAAAATAAAAAAAAAAAAAAAAATAAATAAATTAAGAAATGATTATTTGCAAATTTGATGATGATTTTAGTTTCCCTGTCCAGAAAAATCTATACACATGCACTTGGTGCATTTCAGGGGATTGCCAGACTAGGTTTAGATTCTTAACACCAAGATACTGAGGTATATGCTACAAGGCCATTGTGCATGTGCTGTGGGGCATAATTTGGAATTATGTTCTTTTTGTTATGGGATTCTAGAATGTTTTCATATCTGCTTCCTACTTTCCTTTTTTTGTTAAGTCAGAGATGTGGGGAAATCATGTTCCATTAAAAGGGTTTTCCTCTATTTTATTCCTTTGTCTCCTTACTATCTTTCCTTCTTCTTCTTTTTTCCCATATAAAGAAAATGCTATTGGACAGCAATCATCATTAATAAAGGAAGGAGCTGTATATTTCCATAATTGTCAAAATTCTTAATAATTTCTAGTACTAATGTGTGCTTTTTTTCATTTCCCCTCCACCTTGATGTGTATCTGAATAATGGTGCTTTAATGAAATTAATTAATTTATTTATTTAAATTGTTTTTAGTTGTTGATGGATCTTTATTCATTTATCAATTTATATGTGGTGCCAAGAATCAAACCTAGTGCCTGACACATGCTAGGCTCTACTACTGAGCCACAGTCTCAGCCCTGCAATTTATTTATAATTGTTTCAATTTTTATTTTAAAATGCTCTTATTGCATATTTTCCCCTATGGCCAAAGTCTAAGAATTTAAATGATACAGAAATAAAGTAGAAGTGGAAAAGTCTTTGTAATGTGAAAGGACAACCACTGCTAATGGTGTATATCATGTATGTATATGTATATACATGATATATATATATATATATATATATATATATATGAATGCATAAAACAAAAAGGAGACCATACTGTAGATACTTTGAAGCAGTTCTCTTTTGTCTGTGCATATGCTGGGTCCATGCTAGTACTGTTAGTAATGTTTGATGGCTGGATATGATGTATCAGAGTTTATTTTTTCAAATGATAAAACATTAATTAGAAGATTGGAGTGGGGAGGAGGGCTTTAATAGTATGTTGAACACACAGGGAAAGAAACTTATTTGGTCTTTTCTTTCTTTTTCTACTCTTTAATTCGTCCTTATTCTGGTTTTACTGCAAGACATCACTGGGAAACCCACTTTCATTGTTTTGCAGTTAGTGGTAGAAAGACCCCTAAGATTCCAGAGACCTACAAGCCGAGCACAGTGGTGTACACCTGTAATCCCAGCACTTGAGAGGCTGAGGCAGGAAGATCAAGAGTTCAAAGCCAGCCTCAGCAATGGCGAGGCACTTAGCAACTCAGCGAGACCCTGTCTCTAATAAAATACAAAAAAGGGCTGGGGATGTGGCCCGGTGGTCCAGTGCCCCTGAGTTCAATCCCTGGTACCAAAAAAAAAAAAAAAAAAAAAAAAAAAAATTCCAGAGATCTGGGATTGAATCTAAATCTGTTAAATGTGTAATTGCACCATTTCATCACTTCTGTGGACTCCAGATTCCTCATCTGCAAAAGAGATTATTGGATCGATGATCTCGGATTGTTTTTGCCCATCTCTACTTGGGTTTATTGAGTTGACTATGTGCCACATATCATGCCAGGAGCATTCCAGGTTGTTCTTAGACCAGTTACACTGGGAAGAAAATATAATCCCTATTTTTCACACAAAGAGAGTGAAGATGGAAGATATGCAAGGACTCCAAAGGTAAGAAGGGAAACTAGCATTATTAGAATGGGGATGAGCAAGGAAAAGAGTTGGAGATGGAATTTGGAAACAGTTTACCTAAACTGAAAGCCTGGAGTTCGCCAGTGCTTGACAGTTCATGGTGCAGTTGTACATGTGTCCTTTCAGTTGTGCATTCTTATATAAGTGAAAAAATATTTGAATTTTCATTTTAAAACTGTTAGCACAGAAAAGTTAAAATACAGCTTATATAAGGCCATATAGATAGGAAATCATATCAGAATTAATTACTTTTGGTTAATAAATTTCAAAATTGAGCCTTCTGACTCAATTCTTGTAATCATTGTGAGAATTCATATATTATTTGAGTTCATTATGCTAATTTTATCTATATACATATATTATATTACAGTTGCATAGATCATTTCATTTTACATTCTTAAAATTAGATTAAAATTTTATAAGCTTTCTTTTCTTTTTTTTTTTTTTTTTTTTTTTTTTTTGTGGTACCAGGGATTGAACTCAGGGGCTCTCGACCACTGGGTCACATCCCCAGTCCTTTTTTGTATTTTTATTTAGAGACAGGGTCTCACTGAGTTGCTAAATGCCTTGCCATTGCTGAGGCTGGCTTTGAACTCGCGGTCCTCCTGCCTCAGCCTCCCAAAGTGCTGGGATTACAGGTGTGCGCCACCGTGCCCAGCTCTTTTTTTTGGTACTGGGGATTGAATTTAAGGACACTTGACCGCTGGGCCACATCCCCAGCCCTTTTCTTGTATTTTATTAGAGACAGGGTTTCACGGAGTTGCAAAGTGCCTCACCATTGCTGAGGCTGGCTTTGAACTCTTGATTCTCCTGCCTCAGCCTCCCAAGTGCTGGGATTACAGGCGTGCGACACCATGCCTGGCATAACCTTTCTTTTCACTTTTTTCCCCCCATCTTTTAATAATAGTATATTTAGGAAAACCAGCAATAAGAATATCTTTTAAAATGAGTATTGAACCCTGTCCAGCAGGCTACGATTTGTCAAGGGAATAAGAAGAAAGGGATATTTACCAATACTGTGAATATCTAGTTTTAGTTCTGTTTGTGGATAATTGACAGACATTAAGGGGATCTCTTGCTTCATGGACTTTTTAAAACTACCTAGTCAAGGTAGTTTTAATGTTTCTATTGCAAAACTTTAATCGTTGTTTCTCACCTTAATTTCATTTCCATAGTTGCATTTTGAAAAAAGCTTCAACATGTATAAAGCACATAGGATTTCCATCGGATAGAACTAAACAAATGGCAGTCTGCTTGCTCATTGTCCTATAGTCCCTTCTGTGTATTAGAGCTCTGAGCAGTGCTCAGAAAATAGGCAAGAGATCTCTGAAGTCTTTTAGGACCTATTCCATCTCTTGTATAAACACTGTGCCTACTTGGAATTGGTTTTATGATCTTACTTTTTAAATTTGTACTTTCATTCCAACTAGGTCTGTTTTCAATTACATGTTTGGCTCAACTCTGAATCAGCTTCCACCATGGCCATCTCTCTTAGGAGCAGTCCTGCTTGCCTTTTCTCGCTTCCCTTGGTTCATCAGTTATTTTAGGTACCACAGATTGAACCCAGGGGTGCTTACCAATGAGCAACATCCCTCCTCCTTTTTTTTTTTTTGAGAAATGGTCTTGCTAAGTTGCTTAGGGCCTCATTAAATTGCTGAGGTTGGCTTTGAACTTGTGATCATAGGACATAAGAATGAATTTCAACATTGCTTCTGCTCAAGTGCTGTTTGCTAATACTTAGTCCAAAGAGCCAAAACTGGCTGCATAGAAGACTGATAACCATGTGCCCAGCTACAATTTGGGGAGTCCATTTCTAAAGGAAGATGGGGAAAACAGATATTGGGGGACAATTAACTACCACTGCCACAGTCCACTCCTTTAACCACCTAACTATCTGCGCACATGCTTTATCTCCCAAATGAAGCATATTTATTTCCCTTTCTATCAAAGGGGAGATAACTTGAAAGCCCTATCTAATCACTGTATCTCGAGCAAAGTCCAGGATCTCTGGCTGATGTGTAATCCTCTTGTGTCTGGATATGGTTCCTTGTGACCTAGCAACCTGTGAACTGAAAGGCAAATTATCTCCAGCAACATAATAACCACAGTTAAAATTCCCCTTTAAAAAAGGAAGGAGGCTATCACTTGTCCAGATGAGCAAGAATTGCAAGGGCCCCTTCTCTGGGAGTAGATTCCAGGCCTTGCTGGGGGTCACATGACAGAAACTTGTTCTGTTTTCTGGGAGGAGCTCTGTTTTTCTGCCTGGCCTCATCTGGAGTGGACATGGGAGAATAAATCTGTTTTGGAGGCTCTATAGCTTTGCAACCCAATTTCCTACTGGTATAGTTTTGAAGACGTGTGGAACATTATTTGCTCCTCTAGATCATTGAATTTACTTTTTACCTACCCTTTATCTTTTTCTGGGAGACTGACTTTTATGGGATTAAATCATCAGCAGGGCTTCCTCATTCTCTGTTTTCTAATCCAGTGTAGTTGAAGAGCAGAAGAAGGGAAGAAGGAGAGAAATTGGGGCACGCCTTCCTCTACTCTCCTGGCAGGATTGCCCTAGGTTGGTGGTGTCCCTCAAGCAAGGGTCACATCTCCCTTCAGGCAGCTCTTTTTGTCTTCTGGTGTCAATAGGTCTAAGGGTGGTAGCAGCAGCCCACTCTTTCTAGCTGTGGGGATCTGCGACTCCCCTTATAGTCTACTTCTTTCCCATAATTTATAAAAAATCCCTTTATTAAACTTCAGATTACACAATTTGAGTATTTCCTGATACGAATGTAGGAGCAGAAGCAAAAAACAACAGGCTTATGTCCTTGGAAGTAAACTATCACCCACCACCCTGCAATTTGTTTTCTAGTTTACTTACTTGCTTCATATTTGTTTTGGGTACAAATACCCACAAGCAGACATTACTTTAACACAGCTTTTGAAACTGAAACATCTTCTGTTTATCAGCCTCTGTGCTAGTCCATTTGCCTCTCAAGTTTATGGTGGCTATCTTGAGGCCATTTGAAACAATGGATTGAATGGGGAGGCCATAGTCATAGTCTGATGTTTGGAGTAAGTTGGTTCCCGTTGTCTGTCAGTGACTTCTTTATCAGAAGTAATTAAGAAAGGTGTGGGGACTACTTCTAATTTTCTTCTACAGGTGCTCTCCAGAGGTACCTCTTTGTCACGAGCCATCCATGGGCTGTGTGTGTGAGCTATGCGCATTTGAGCGCATGAGGGGACTGGCCTGACATTACTGCCTGATTGGGCTGTGTGACTTATGTGTGTCTTTCCTCTTGCTCTGCCTGTGATCCCACATAGCACTTGAGATGGGTGTGGTTTTCAAGATGTCAATCTGCTGACCACAAGACATCATCAAGCAAGACTCCACCCTTCAAAATCCAATCCCTTGCCTTCTTTGGGTGGAACTTTCTCGAATGTCTTTCCCCTAAATAAAAACAGGGGCTTGGGGTGCACTTGCTCTCTTGCTCCTTCCAGTGCTGGAGCTGACCCTTGGGGTCACTGAGTCGTCTTGCCTTCGAAACTTATGCTCGTGTGCTGTGTGGTTTCTTCGACATTTTCATAGTTATTGATACAGCCAGCACCTTTGAACCCAGCTCATATCGCCAGTCCGGCCAGCTGGTAACACCTCTTACTATTGTTTCAGTGTTGGCTATAGAAGAGTTGGTGTTTTCAACCCTTTGAGCATCCAAATCATTATGCTTTGGTTCAATTTAGGTTTCAGATAAGATGGAGAAAGACTCTTTGAATGACACACTGAATTCTCCTTTCAGGGGAAACTATTTCTGACTTCTTTTTTATTTTTTAATATTCTTTTTTAGTTGTAGTTGGACACAATACCTTTATTTTATTTATTTATTTTTACATGGTGCTGAGGATCGAACCCAGTGCCTCACATGTGCTAGGCAAGTGCTCTACAGCTGAGCCACAACCCCCAGTCCCTGACTTCCTTTCTTTTGTAAGACTTTTCTTCAAGTAACAAGCATCAAGAACTCACATTATGAGAGTTTCCAACTAGTTCCCTTAAATTCAAAGGATCTGGTAGTTTATGGCTCAGTTGAACCAAATTTTGGTCATGACATAGCATGAGCCTCTGGTTTTCCACTCTTGGTTACTGAGTATTTACTGCTCCCTGACCAATTGCTACACTAACATCACATATATCTTTTGTTTCTGCAGTACTCTTTCCAGATACTAAGTCTCTATTAGTTACAGATAGGTTTAACTGCTGTAACAAAGACCCCCAAATAACTATCACTTAGGGAAAACAGAAATTAATTTCTTACTCATTTTTCAATATGAATGTTGGTTGACTTTATTTAATGTGGCAGCTTCACAGTGTCAAGGCTTAGGTCCCTTTTGTTTCCTTTAATGTGTAACTTAAGTGTGTGGTTGCTATGTTTCTGCCCAGGATGACTTCTGTGGCTCTTCCTAGAATGTACATGTCTCAGCTGTCAAGAAGAAGAAGAAAAGAGGGGAAAGTGGTAGACTGACCCATTTTTAAAAGTGTATAACTGGAGAGTTGTAAATGTCACTTTCGCTCATAACCCATTGGCCAGAACCTAATTGTGCTGTCACACCTAGTTTTTAAGGAGCTCGGAAAGTATAGTTTTACTCTAGGTGGCTATGTGCCCAGCTAAAATATTAGTACTCTACTAATTAAGAAGGAAGAAAAGAATAGATATTGAAAAGAGCTAGCAATCTTTGCCACATTAAACTGGAATCTGAATCTCATTTCTCTGCAAAGTCTGATGTCTATAACCCTGCAGTCATGAGTTATGTTGGCTCCTCCATTTTCTTTGGTAGGTCTGAAATACTTTACCCCCTCAAGTACTCAGACTAGAGATCTAGCTAGCTCTTTTGAACTCTCTGAATGTTGAAAATAATCCTTTAAAGACAGAGCTTTTGTTACTCTTTACCAAAAATCACATAATTCAATATTTTGTTGAAATGGTAGATGGAGTCCTCTGGTCTCTAAGGAATCTTTATTTCTTGATGTATGTGGAACTATAATAACAAGGAGGTTGGAAGTTAGCTAGGAAAATTACAACCAAGTTTTCTTCAGCCAAAGTTTTAAAATGGTCCTATAAGACATTTTATTTTATTTTTCAAATAACTCATTTTCTAGCAACTATCTCCAAGTAATCATATCAGAGAGACTTAAAAATATAAGAAAAATCTCTATACTGACTTTAGTTAGGATTTTCTGCACAAACAGCAAATGGTTATTTGGAAAAGTGGCTGACACCAGGGCTTTGGCAAGGAAAGTATAAGATATGTTTGAAACATCTTGCAGTGCCAGAAAGTAAGGAAGTGTTGAAAAGGTGATGTGGAATCATATCAAGAGGAAATCGAAACCCAATGGAAAGAGTTCCCAATGGCCAAATCAGGGACAGTTGAAGAAAAAAACAAGTAGATTATAACCTACAAAGTTAAAAAATATTCATGACTCTGTATTGATATAAATAATCAAATAATAAATGGAAAAGAGAGTTCTTCCTCCTAGTAAAATTCCAATGAATAAGTATAGAATCAATTGGAAAAATAGAAAATCATTTGACAAACACCCCAGTAATAGGTGTTATAGGCAAGAATCATTAATGGATGTTTAAAATTAGTGGATGAAAATTTGATTAGAAATAGAATATTTTCTGAGCCTCAAACTATTTTTCCATGGAAATCTTGTTGGTTACAGCAAGGAGTTATTACTGTGGGGAAACATGGTAGACCTGATCTTAATCAAGAAATCAAAGATATCATCAGATATAAGGTTATCAACATCATGTTCCTTTAGGACACACTAGAAAGGGCTCAACATAACTTTTGTGGTATTCTTGCCAAATATATAACCTGAATTTAATCATAAAGAAGCATCAGACAACAAAATTTAAACAAATTCTAGAAATAATTAACCAATACTATTAAAAAAGTCAATGTAAAAAACAACAACAAAAAAAAAACTCCCCAACCAACCAACCAAACAAACAAACAAACAAAAACAAAAAACAAAGGCTATAGACCTGTCCAAAACAGAGGAGACAAAAAAGACATGAAAACTAAGTGCAATGTGAGGTTCTGGACCAGAAAAAAAAAAAGTGTTAGTGGGAAAACTGGTGAAATTCCAATAAGTGCTATAGCTTAGTTAATAGTGTAATTTCAAAGTATAGTTTCCTCATGTTGATCATTTTACTATGGTTGATCATTTTACTATAGTTAAGAAAGGATTAATATTTGAGGAAGCTGGGTGGAGGGTATATATGAAGTCCTTGTACTATTTTTGCAACATTTTTCTTAGTATTGAGTTATTTTGAAATTAAAAAAAAGTTGTTAAAGTGAAAATAGTGTTTAGGCTTGAGAAGTGATCACAGACATTATGTAGATCCTTCTCCCTTCCCAGGTAACTCAGTTGGATTTCAACAGCATTTTTATTGTGTTCATATACTTTATTAGCAAAACTTACATATTATTAACTTCCTTTTCACGCTTCTCTGGGAGTTCATTTATTTCTCTTGACCCTATGTTATAGTTTAGCAATCAGAAATTGCATGTATTATTCCACATGTGGCAATACTGGTTTGAGATCCTGTTTTGTATTCCTTTCCTGACAAAGCCAGTTATTTTATTTACCTTTTGGCTATTGCCCTCTACTATAGGGTCTGTGCTTGCAGAGGTTTAAAAATGGTGATCTTAATATCCAGCCTCCAAATCATGATAGGATAGAGCTTTCAACTTTGTTAGGGCTTGGATTATCTGTGCTTCCATTCCCATATCCATGAATTCTTCTTCTCTTTTATTTTTTACCTTCCTCATCATTACCAGGATCATATAGTTGCTCTGCAGTGCAGGAAATGATTCTATCTTGGAGCTGTCTGGTCAATAATAGGGTGAAAGCTTATCTGCAGGTAGATTGAAGAGCTTCCTCACAAAGACTTTGTGTGAGTCCTTACTTGGAGTTCAGACAAATCTAAGTATTTCTGACTGTGTAGTTGAACAACCTTATAGAAGACTATTTGCCACATTCCATGAAGATTCTGCCAGAAAAGAGTTCCCATAGGCACTTTTCAGGTGTGTAAGCATTAACTGTTCTTTGTCGGGGAGGGTGAGATAAATCTGAGTACCAGATGATGTCAGTCATCAGGATTTTCCTTCATCAAAACCCCACTGGAAGATTTTGAGTAAAATAATTAAGAGCACTTTTACTGAATTGTGTCATAAATATTTAACACTATGACATTGGACTCCTTTCAACAATGTAACACAAAACTGTAGGAAGCCACTCTTCTGCAGTTTAGAAGCTGAGGGCTAGAAGGTCACTAGGGTAAAATTACATGATAGGTCCAAGAATGAGGGAGACTGTGACACCCAGGATGTCATCATGCACTGGAGGCTTATCTGTTTACATATTTAGAGATGGTTCCCAATTACTAAATAATGTGTTTCCTTCAGTCAGGTGTATGTTTAGTAATTCTATTAAAGTGTTGAGTTTAGATGTTAAATTTTATAAGGTATAACTTCCCTGTAGTCCTTACTAGAGCTTAAAAATAAACGATAAGACAATTTTGTTTTTATTGTAATACCTTTGTTATTTCCGTCTCCAAAGTTTTTTTCTGTCATTAAAAAACATTTTCCTTAAAGTCTTCCAAAATGTATGCCATCTCTAAAACATGCTAATATAATAAAATAGGATTAGACCTTCCTGTAGATTATTTACCATTTGATCCATTATCTCTATCTTCAAAATATTATATGAATAAAATTTTGCTTAGGTCTTTCTATGTGGCTTTTGTTATCTTCATTGTAGAGTGACTACTAAAGGCTATACATTTACAAATACTATCATGTATCTTTTGAGGCATTTGGATATCCATTTTTCAGGTGAGAAAATGAAGGTTCAAAGAAGTTTGCATGAACCTAAAAGATGCCACTTTGAACGTTGTTTATAGAATTTAGATGATAGCTATTGCATCATGCCCTGATTCCCCAAATCTTCAGATAATCACTGAAAACCTGTAATAGATTACAGCTGGCTTTTGCTCTTGGATGAATATAAGTAGCATAAATATCTACTTCTGGCAGATCGTGTAGGGGTTCTTCTATTCCCTACATGAATCAGATTTATTGAACACCAATCAAAAGGAAACAATGAGAAGTAACTATATTCAGAAGCTTTCTTTTTAAAAAAGATAATTGATTAATTTCCATTAGGCCTCTGGTTTAAGTTTTAGTTAGGCCTTTTTGAATTTGTTTAGGTTGGGGTACATGCTTATTTTCATGTTTTCTAAAGAAGTTCTGAGTAGCCACTTTGAAATTTCCATTGAACAACATTCAATCATCATTGATGTCCAACAAATACCACTTTCTCAATTTGCATATAATGTTTGAGAATGACATTTTAACCCATTGGAGATCAAACTTGAAAACAGTTAGCTTAAGTTACAACTGAACGAATTTTCCCTGTCTTACATGGAATTTTCATAGAAAGTTTGGCTTCTAAAGTCGGCATGATAATGTAAGGAATTAAGGAATTAAATAAATTACACCTGTGGGGAAAACATTTTCCATCAGGAAAGGGCCCTTTTCACTCTGAATTTGGTATTATTGAGACACAAGAAACATAGATGTTTAAGGAATTTATTTTTCAAATAATTGTTTTTCCCAGTTTTCATATAGTATCTTTTTGTTTTACTCAATCTCCATGCATTTCCCCCAAGGAAAATATAGCAGTAAGGTAAAAAGGGATCTCAAAATAATTTGGGATGGAAACTAATTCTCATCTAGAAGTTTTCAGTTATTAGCCACATAATCATTGTTTCACATTTTAAATGATACAATGTGATCATAAAATAGAGGGCAGAGTACATATACATTTACCAGTTTTCTCTCTTATCTCCTAGCTCATGATGAGAAGTTGGACTATACAATGTCTCTAAGGAATCAGGCAGTAAGAGAAATTATGCCCATTAATTTAATGTGATGTGTGTCTGGCGAGGAGGTCTCTGGGATCCTAGCTATGTGGTTTCTAAACCACTTTTCTGAACCCTGCTCAGAGTCATGTAAGAGCAAGGGGGAAGGGGGGAAAAAGTGGTTGAATAAGACGGATATCATTATTCTAAATGCATGATTGAAGACTTGAATGCTGCAAATATACTTTGTATACAAACTGTTTTGTGTAAAAAGATGCTATATATGTATAGTATGAACTGTAATAATACTACTATAAATAAAAATTAAAAAAAAGAAGTAAACAGTATTCCAATATAGTAGTAAATTCAGGACGTTTCACAGAATTAGCTGTTAACAATTCAGATGTTTTAAAAGAGCTAAGTAAATTTATTTTATTGATTGGTAATTTGTTACCAAAAGGAACATTTCATAAACTAGTACTACTCTTATATTCACCTTACCTGATTTTTCCAGCCTTGGCTTGGTTGCTACCATTAATCAAAACAATAAAGTTTGAAATAAAACTTGACTATGGATTCTAGAAGCTGGAGTTAGAATATTTTAGGTCTTTTGCAGAGGGGGGAGATACTGTGTAACACTTTTCTCATGCTATATTTTTTATTTATAGTTATAGTCTAAACTAGGAAAAATAAAGAAAATATCCAAAACAAAACAAACTGAAAAGTGACTTAATTCCAAAGAAAGTGATTTATATTTACCACAAAAGTTGTTAATTTCCTTTTAAGTTCTCACTAGTTTCTGTATCATTTAAGTAATTTCAGCTTTCCTTTAGAGAAATACATCTAATTCTTAGACCAAAAATATATATAAATTTGCTTTCCTATTTTCATTGCTAGAGTTTGTAATTAAGGCAATCTGTTCGTTTTCAGAGATTATTCAGGTGTCATTGTCTTTGGAACTCCTTTTAGAAAACTAAGAACAGTCGTTTGACATTGTATACAGCTAGAATTTTACTGTGATACATACAGTGTTAATACTTTTTGGATCAATACTATTTTTACAGTCCATCTAGTAGAAGTGAAAATGCTTTGCTTGCTCAATTATAATCCATTCTATTATGATAATTGTTATTTATGGAACCTTTATTACAGACTACAGTGTTACAACAAAGGTCTTATGTTTTATTTTCTACTTGTAATAGAATCTTATAATTGCAAATGGTTGCAAAGATCACCCCACCCTCCTTCTTAGTGTAGAATCTCTTCTGTGGAGTCCTTTGCAGGTTGCCATCGGTGACTTTACCAAATACCTCCTAAAGCACTTTCTAGAAGCTCCCTGTCACTACTGGAAAGTTCAGGAATATGCTGACCCCTACATCCCCTCTTCTTTTCCTCTCTACTGAAACACAGACAAAGCACCTCTTTGTCACATCTACTTACTGGTCTTCTTTTTGTCTTCTGGTCTAGATCTTTTGTGATGAACTCTAATCAAGACTAATACAATTTAAACTTTAACAGATTTTGCAAAAGTGTCTTGATGCCTTTTGAATTTTAAAGGAATTGTAGGTAGGTACGACATTGAGATTGTGTCCTTGGACAAAGAGCAAATCAAAGCTGTGCACATTCCTGTAATCCCAGCAGTTTGGGACTCTGAGGCAGGAAGATCATTAGTTCAAAACCAGCCTCAGCAACTGAGGCCCTAAGCAATTTAGCGATACCCTGTCTCTAACTAAAATATTAAAAGGAAAAAGAGCTGGGATGTGGTTCAGTGGTTAAGCGCCCCTGGGTTCAATCCCTGGTACCAAAAAAATAAAAAAAAGAGTCAATCAAAACATGAGAGGTTATCAAGAATGAGCTCTAAAGTTGAGTTCATTAATCTAACAACATCCTTCACTGTTTGCTGTAGGAATAGTTTTCCTTTAAATAAAACTAAATAAGTGGTATAGAGCTTTCAAGTTATAAATAACCTTGGGTTTGGAGTTCAAATTTTTCGTTCTATGGAATGTGTTATGGTTTGAATGAGAGGTCTCCCCAAAAGCTCATGTGTTAGGCAATGCTGAAATATCCAGAGGCAAAATGAGTAGATTATGAGAGCTATAACCTCATTAGTAGATGGATTAATAATTGGAATGGACTACTAGGTGATAACTATAATGAGGTGGGGTGTGGCTGGAGGAAGCAGGTCACTAAGAGTGTGATCTTGGACTACATCTTGTCCCTGTCTCCTCTCTTGTTCTTTGCTTTCTGGCTGCCATGAACCGAGCAGCTTTCCTTTGCTGTGCCCTTCCACCATGATTTTCTGCCTCACTCTGGCCCAGAGCAACAAAGTCAGCAGACCATAGACTGAATGTAAACCATGACCCCCTAGTGACCTTTTCCTCCTGTCAGTTGTTCTTGTCAGGTATTTTGGTCAGAGTGATGAAAAGCTGATAACACAGAACAACTGTAGCCTAAGTAGTTAATGTTTCCTAAGTACCCATGGAGCACTGGGTTCCTCAGTGGCCTATCAAAATAGTCCACAGCCAATATAAAAGCTTTAGGAAAAAAATAGAACAGTCTTATTCACATGCATTTTGCAGATTTTGAAATGTAACATTATTTAGTATTTTCATAGGTGTCTTCTTTATTTCACTGAGTATAATATTCTTAAAAGTGTGCATATATGAAAAGGATTCTTTGGTCAGTTCCAAGTAGGAAACAGTAACACACATTTTTTTTTTGTTATTTCCATGTATATATTTGTCTTTTTATACTTATTGTTTTATATTTTCGCATGCGCAATTTTCAGAGATGAACCAAGGAATCCAAAGTGACACATACAGTCCTATACAGGCTTCAACCCTTTGTAACCATAAAATATAATTCTCATGGCCTAAGGGGGGGAAAAATTGGTAACTGTGATTATTTCATATAAGCAGATGGAATAGAAAAGAATGAATCAGAAGTAAAAAAATTATATATATAATTATAATTATGTGTATAATTATATATATAATTTAAAAATATGCCTCATAATTCACACACACACATAAGTGTGTGTGTGTACATATATATATATTTAACTAGACCTGCAGTCCATTTGCCCCTAATTTTTGGTGCATCATCAGTTATGAAACTTTTATATAGTACATAAAGCTACTGAAGCATTTGTGTAATATTTCAAGGAAAACAGTGATTTTTCTGGTAAATCAATAGAGTTTTTCCAGAATAATGGTAAAGGAATGTTGTGTAGGGCTGGGGATTTAGCTCAGTTGGTAGAATGCTTGCCTCATATGCACAAGGCCCTGGGTTCAATCCTCAGCACCAAAAAAAAAAAAAAAAAAAAAAAAAAAAAAAAAAGAAAGCTTTGTAGGACAAAAGTCTAAGAGAACAGATAAACAAGGCTTTATCCAAATCTTCAACTCTTATAGAAAAATAAGTATAAATCACATTTGTGTTACAAAAATCAGCTACTATGGTCAAGATAATTACAATGATCAGGAGTAAAGCCAAAAAAAGCAATTGACAGAATTCCTGTTTTAAATGACAAGGTAGGATTGTATGATGTCAGTAGCATGTGGTATGGAAGGAATAATTAATGTTTGGAGAGTGCTAGAAGATATTTCACTTTATAATTGAGTGAAATTTCTTTCAGTGTAGGAGAGGGACATAAGGAAAGGGAGAGGTGTTTGAGATTTACCTGTTTGTTTATACTAAATATCAAGCTTCAGGAATAGATTTGTTTCACTTACATAACAATGAGTGTAAGTGTTATCATGGAGACAGATAACATTGTTTACTACTGATAGAACTTAATGTTCAGCAGGGAAGGGCATTGTAAAGTGAACAAAAGAACTCACACATGGATTTTGTCACAGAAAAGAGTAGTTGGTTCATTTAATAATGAGGAAAATTATAAAAAAAATATGCATGTAGCTAAACTGTGGTCGCTGAGATTATACAGTTTCAGAAGTGTACAAAGAAGTGCGCAAGCCGGGCGCGGTGGCGCATGCCTGTAATCCCAGCACTTTGGGAGGCTGAGGCAGGAGGATCGCAAGTTCAAAGCCAGCCTCAGCAATGGCAAGGCACTTAGCAACTCAGTGACACCCTGTCTCTAATAAAATACAAAAACGGGCTGGGGATGTGACCCAGTGGACGAGTGCCCCTGAGTTCAATCCCCAGTACCACACACACACACACACACACACACACAAAAAAAAAAGAAGTGGGCAGCAAGCAAAAGACTGATTGCTTTTCTGGGAAAGAATTTCACACATTTCCAAAATAAGGGATGATGTAAAACATCATTTCCACATAGGTAAGGAAAGATCATTCCTATGACTTCAAGTTGCTTGTTTAAGTGACGCACCTCAGAAACATTTCAGCATCTTGACTGACCTGAATTGATCACTATCAGATGGAAATACCATGGTTTCTAAGATTGAGGATAACATATCAAGATTTCTGCAGACCAAACTAAACTGTGTAGGGCTTGGTTGCTAAGAATTTGCTTCTTGGGAATGGGTGATTATCTTCACCCATCGGAAACAGAAACCAGTGATGCGTTATGAGGCATATTTTAAAACCACAGTCAGTAGCTGTGAGAAAGCACGAATGGAGTGGATTGCTGGAGGTGAGCTGGCTGGAAGCTTTGGATGGCCTGCCCTGCAGTGACTTTCTCCTTTCCCCCCTCACTTATGGAGCCACCATTTTGTTCAGTGTAGCCCCAGGGGATGAGCAGCAACTGTTCTCACACATAGTTGTGTGCAACACAACCCTCAGGGCCATTTGCACCAGCCTGGGGTCAGACAATGATAGTAATTCCATTCCCCTTTGCTTGCAGATAGGGGTGGCAAATGACATTGTCCTGAAATGAGACTTAAGGTCAGGTATTTGGGAACCAAGGTTATAGTAAGCTAACATACTAAGGATAGCAGAAGAAAGATCCAGACTCTGATTCTTGACAATATTGTTGAGCCACTGAACAGAGCCTAGAACACCTTAAGGTCTTCTATTTATATGAGGAAAATAGACCTCTCTGTTCATGCCAGGGTTATTGAGTATTCGTTACTTATAGCCAAAGTTCTTTTTAACAGACACAAAATATACCATTTCTTTAGGAGAAAAATACTCCTCCAGCTGTCTAAACACAGCATCTATTAACTATTAATATTTGAAGTTTTTACTCCTAGATGTTCCTGTACATGTCATGGTACATAAAATTAGGTTCATTCCATATTGACAAGGGATGGGAGGGATGCCTAGGGAGCAGAAACAAACAGTATGGCTGGCAATGCTACATTTTAAATGAAGAAAGTGAATCAACATGAAATTTTTCTTTTTTATGGCATTGGGGATTGCCATAAAAGGGGTGCTTACCCACTGAGCCACATCCCCATCCTTTTTAGTTTTTTATTTTGAGACAGGGTCTCCCTCAGCTGCTTAGGGCCTCACTAAATTGCTGAGTCTGGCCTTGAACTTTCGATCCTCTTGCCCCAGCCTCCCACATCACTGGAATTACAGGCATGCACTACCATACCCAGCAGAAGTAATTTTTTGTTGTGAGAAGAATTTGAGGGCTGGGGTTGTGGCTTAGCGGTAGAGCGCTCACCTAACGTGCACGGCCCGGGTTCGATCCTCAGCACCACGTAAAAATAAAGGCATTGTGTATAACTAAGACAAATAAATAAATATTTTAAAAAAGAATAATTTGAATAAGCTTTGTTATTTATTAAAAGACAAGATATTTACCTTGCTCTACCCAAAATCTATGAGCTAGACATTTTTTCTCTCTTAAAAAGTCTGTTTCTCTCCTAATAACTAGAATAGAGAGCATACGGAAGGAGTGTACTACTTTGGCTAAAGAGTTCAGAGACTTTCTGAGAGGGGGGTGAGGTATCAAGACCTTAATCTTTTTTGCCTGAGACTCAAGTTAGGGAAGACTATTGGATTTGCTGAGGTGGATCTGACCAAGTCCCAGTGGTAAGGAAAGGTAATGAAGTCACTAGAATAAAATGACCATGTGTTTAAAATGGACAGACGTGATGGTTGGGTCCATAATAAAGTTGAGAGGAAACTAAAGGGGATAATGATAATAATAAATAATAATGTAAGAGAAAATATTGGTCACTCCCTTATAATACCCATTCATTTTTTTTTTGTTGTTGTTCATTCTTCCATTCATCTATCCCAGGACCTGTTTCCCCTCCTTGTTCAGTAGTAGCTATGCAACTAAAGCAGAGTTTCTGTAACTTTAAGAGCCCTGCTTTTGTTGCTGTGGAACAATTATGGTGAAGCAAAACAATAAAGAAGGTTTTTTTTTTTTCCTGCAAGAACAATCACAAGCAGAGGCAGGAATAGGCACCTGGACAGCAGATAGCAGCAGGGGTGCCAGTCATATCAAATCAGGCAGGTCCCTTTTGATGAATGTTTCCTTACCAAGTGAAGTTCCTTCACAATGGAGAAACTTATTTGCTGTGTACCAGAGGTTTCAAATGTAAATGCCTGTGAGGTTCAAGCAAGTAACATAAGTGAGTTGGCTTGATGCGATCATTGATTAATTGATTGAGTCAGCTGCCATTTGTCAGGCTTTGTTCCAAGTACTTGGAATGTATCAGGGAGGAAACCTAACCTATCCCAACCCAACTCTACCGGAGAAAACAAAACGATTTATGTCTTTGTGGGGCTTAAATGCTAGGAGGGGATATTTGTACAGTCCTTCGGTATCCCTGGGAGATTGGTTTCAGCCTTGTCCCCCCCCCACCATGAGTACCAAAGTTTACAGATGCTCAGTCTTGTATAAAATGGCAAAATATGTGCCACAACTTCCCCTCTGCTTTAAATCATCTCTAGACTAGATTACTTATAATACCGAATGCTTATGTAAATGCTATGTAAATAGTTGTTAATGCTATATCATTGAGGGAATAATGACAAAAATCAAAGTCTTTATACATTCAGCATAGATGCACATTTTTTCTTAAGTATTTTTGATCTGCAGTTGGTAGAATCCATGGATGTGAAACCTCTGAATATGGAAGGCTAATTGAATATGGTTGGGTTGTATGAAGATAAATATTGATTAACAAACTCTGTGTTGGCAATAAAATAGAAAGTGGGGGTTGGGGATGTAGCTCAGTGGCAGAGTGCCTACCTAGTGTGTGAGGCCCTGGGTTCATTCCTAGCACTGCAAAAAAAAAAAAAAAAAAAAAAAAAAAGAAAGAAAAAAGGGAGTGGGGGTGGGGGGGGGGGTGGTATCTGTGCCAAACAGGATGCACATGACCTGCGGAAAGGAGGTACTGGGGTAAACACTAATCAGTGTCTAGAAGACTGTTGTTCAGGGCTGTGAGATAAGGACTCCAGAGAATGTGATAATGAAGGAAACTGGGAAGGGAAACTGGCTGCCTGCCTTGTCTCCAGTCTTTAGGTGGAGATTAAAGCAGAGCGAGTGTTGTAAAGTAAAAGAATGCACTCACAAAATGTCTGAAGAAATCTGTCCCTGCAGTGGACATCAGCCTGTCCTACATATTCCCTGCTTTGGGTGCAGGGTGGCCCTTCATTGGGCCCAGGAGTGTCTGTAATGAAATGTCTAAACCCTTTCCATGGAGTCCTCCAAGTTCTTTCATTGAGATCAGTAAACAGTGTGCTGGGGCTTTCACTGCATTGGGTTTAACAGGGAAACCATAGTCAGCCCCAGGTGACTGCTGGAAGCAGGGAGGTGGACCAGTGTCACTAGACCTAATGATTTTAAAGAGAAATTTTAGATCTATGTTTTCGTATTCAGTTTTCTGATTTTTAAATGTAAGAATGAATTCTGATTTAAAATACTGTGGGGATTATGTTTGTGTAAAGTGTGGAACTAGTTTTGAGGAGTGTTCAAATTCACTGCACTCTTATTAAAACTTCCTATGATCAAAAGTTACTACTAAATAATAATGTAAGAGAAAATATTGCAGAGAGTAAAACATGTGGTCTAGATTCAGGTTTTTATTTACACTGTTTGCTCTATAAGGTGATTCTTTGGTGCAGAAAATTTTAAAAAGTCATAATATCTACTCATTTTGTTTGTTCACTCCTCCAACCATCTATCCATTCAAAACTAATTACTGAGAATCTATTTTGTGTTGTTCTAGGTGCTGGGTTAGATCAGCTAACAAAGCTGATCCTGAAATATATTCAATGAGAATATTATATAGTAGTGTAAAAAGTGATAAATGCTGTAGGGGAAATTAAGTAAGAGGGTTTGGAGTGCTGGATAGAGGGAGGATAGCAATTTCTGGCAATTTAAAATTACTCCCAGTATGAAGGTGATACAGTTGTGCTTGGCGCTGTCCTGATAGAACATAATGCTGGGGACAAGGAGTGGGTATTTTCCTATTCTGAACAAACCACCTATGCCAGGACCAGTGACAAGTAGAATTTTCCTTGGGTTCCCCTTGTGGCAGCATGAAGCCCCTAGCCAGCTGGCAGTACAGCCACCTGACCTGAAGCCATTATTGCTGAGTGTGCTGGTGGTAGTGGTCTCCAGACATAGATGGGGAGGGTCAGTTATGATATTAGTAAAATTAGTGAGAAACAATCAGGTGGCAGCTGCTGGTGTCACCTTTTCTAGTTGCAAATAAAGGAATTTAAGTAGCTTATACATAGTCACCCAGAAAACCAAGAAGTTTAATGAGAAAATTATTTGGAGTTTCATTGCTAGAACTCTTTCCTCTCTCTCTCTACACACACACACACACACACACACACACACACACACACACACACACACACACACGATTCTGTATAAGTAACGTATTTTATTTTTTGCAGCTCTGGAGATGGAACCTAGGGCCTCACATATACTAGGCAAGTGCTTTACTACTGAGATATATCCCTGTTCCTGTAAATATTTTATTTTATACTGATCTTTTTTTTTTTTTTTGGTACCAGGGATTGAACTCAGGGGCACTTGACCACTGGGCCACATCCCCAGCCCTCTTTTTGTATTTTCTTAGAGACAGGGTCTCACTGAGTTGCTAAGTGCCTCGGCATTGCTGAGGCTGGCTTTGAAATTGTGATCCTCCTGCCTCAGCCTCCCAAGTGCTGGGATTACAGGCATGTGCCAATGCACCGGGCCTGAATGAAATTCTTTATGTTACTACATAATCTTTAGAATAATTATTTTTCATGACTACATAGAATGCCATCAATTGCACATACATTTTATGTTTAATTACTCCCTGATTGTTGGACATTTAGAAGGTTTCTCTTACTTCATTATTATATATAGTGCAGCACTGAACATGATTAAATATATCTTTATGTGAAAGTGTATGTTTTAAGACTTTTGGTTCTTCTTGCTAAATTGTTTTCCAAAAATATCACACTGGTTTATATGCCTTTCAAAATAGATAAGAAAGACCATTTTCTTGTGCTTTCCCCAATACTATATGTTATTATTTTTAAAACTCCAAACGTTTTCAGCCTTGAGTGGTAAAGAATTGAATTATCATTTCATTTTGATTTCTTTGAATGGACTAAATTCTAAGAAAACTTTGATGGTTGGTATCTTGCATAGGGAATCTGTTGAGTGACTCCTCTTGTTGATTGTTAAAATGTCTATGTAGACAGAATGTTTTCAGTACAGGTTTATCTGCTAGCTAGATGGTGACGTTGGATAATTTGATGAAGTCCTCTGGGACTGTTTTTCTTTGACTAAAGATTCTTCTGAAATTCTGAAATGAGAAATGTGATGCATTTAATATAGGACTTTTGATTGGAAAGTTCTAAAAATATAACACCAGGATTGGGCTATTGACTTCAGCATCTTAAGTTGCTTTTTAAGACTGAATAGAACAGAAGTGCAAATTCCTGCATTCAACATTTTAAAAAATTCACAGTGCCTGCATAAACTATGAGAAATAACTTGATTTTACATATTCTTCACAGCCTCTACCTTTAAAAAGTATTTATATATTTTTCAACAGAGAATAAATTATGCCCAGTCATGAGATTTACGATTGTCAATAAAACATTATAATGCAATTTTTATCCTATTTTATTTGTACCTGTACATACTCCCTCTAGTGGTTCAAATTATTTATATGTTGAGCATTCTAGACTGTCCTGTATTGATGCTTTAATTTGCTATCTCATAGCCTTTCCTCGTCTCTCCAGATCCACTACTGCTTTTTAATGCAGTACTTAAAAAGCAAGAGCTGAAAAAAAAAAAAAAAAAAAAGATGGGGGATGATTTTTGTGTCATTTCAATTTGACATAAAAGGAAACAAGGTAACCAATGAACTCAATTCAACAGAAATTTGTTGAGCAATATCTGTAAAGTACTAATGTATACAAAAAGAACAATAGGACAGTCTCTGCCCTCAGGGAGCTGACAATCTTGTGTGGGGGGGGGGGGTAAAGTAATTACCCACCTTTCTCTGCTCTCTGGTGCATAGCTTTTGGAGCACTTGGCGAGGCCTCTGATGGCCTGGTGGGGTTTTAAGCTGGCCCATGGTTCTGGTTTTTAGTTGCCAACTTCTTTCCTCACTAGCATATTTTGAGACATTCAGGATCCTGCTGGGTTTCTAGTCCCATGGTCTATGCTGCCCTCCACAGCCTTGTCCTTTCAACACACCACCAGACCTCTGTGGCTCTTCTGGTCTTCTCTTGGTACTTATTCCTCTGGAGGAGGGAGAAACAGGAGCAAAGAAAACCTCCCATTTTTTACTGTCCCACCTGTGAGTCTCATAGGGAACTTTGTTGGGGGGTTGTGTCAGCCTACCATGGCTTCATTTCCACGTCACTGCTATCTGTAGATTTAGCCTTGATGAGTGCAGACGGGGAACATGTTCCATGTCTCCCTCCAAAGGACTCTTGGTACCTACAATCTTGCATCTCCTTCTAGATTTCCTTCTCTCCCCAACTCTGAGGACCCAATCAGGCAAGGTGATTTGCATTTCTCTAATTACTAGAGATGCTGAACATTTTTCATATATTTGTTGATTGAATATATATCTTCTTCTAAGAAGTGTCTGTTCAGCTCCTTAGCCCATTTATATATTCGGTTGTTTATGTTTTGGTGTTAAGTTTTTTGAGTTCTTTATACATCTTGGAGATTAGTGCTCTCACGTGTGTGTGGCAAAATTTTGTTCCCAAAATGTAGGATCTCTTTTCACCTCCTTAATTGTTTCTTTTGCTGAGAAGAAGCTTTTTAGTTTGAATCTGTGCCATTTATTGATTCTTGGGTTTAATTCCTGCACTATAGGTGTCTTATTAAGAAAGTAGGGGCCTAATCTGATATGATGGAGATTTGGGCCTACTTTTTCTTCTATTAGATGCAAGGTCTCTGGTCTAATCCCTCGGTCCTTGATCCACTTTGAGTTGAGTTTTGTGCATGGTGAAAGGAGTTTATTTTCATTTTGCTGCATATGGACTTCTAGTTCTCCCAGCACCATTTGTTGAAGAGGCTATTTTTTCTCCAATGTATGTTTTTGGTGCCTTTGTCTAGTATGAGATAACTGTATTTATGTGGGTTTGTTTCTGTGTCTTCTATTCTGTACCATTTATCAAGAATACAGACAACAATAAATGTTGGCAAGGATGTGGGGGAAAAGGCACACTCATTCATTGCTGGCGGGATTGCAAATTGGTGCAACTAATCTGGAAAGTAGTATGGAGATTCCTTGGAAAACTGGCAATGGAACCACCATTTGACCCAGCTATCCCACTCCTTGGTCTATGCTCAAAGGACTTAAAATCAGCATACTATAGTAATGCAGCCACAACAATGTTTATAGCAGCTCAATTTACAATAGCTAAACTGTGGAACCAATCTAGATGCCTTTTAGTAGTTGAATGAATAAAGAAACTGTAGTATATATACACTATAGAATATTACTCAGTATTAAAAGAGAATAAAATTATGGCAAGGTGTTGGGAATCACATAGAATTTCTGCCAAGGTTTTTGATAGAAGAGCCAGAAATTAGAGTGTCTGACTCTAGTTCCTTCCTAATGCTTCCCTCCTGTCCCTTTGGAGCAGTGCTAGTCTCAAGTTTCATGGCCCAGATAAGAAAGGGTCACATTCTTTGAATTGTTTCCTTAGTCTCAATTTCATTAATTTCTGCTCTGATTTTAATTATTTCCTGTCTTCTGCTGCTCTTGGTGTTGATCTGTTCTTCTTTTTCTAGTGCTTGGAGGTGTGATGTTAAGTCGTTTATTTGTTGGTTTTTTTTCCTTTTAAAGAATGAACTCAGTGCAATGAATTTTCCTCTTACTACTGCCTTCATAGTGTCCCAGAGATTTCTATATGATGTATCTGTGTTCTCATTTACCTCTAGGAATTTTTTAATCTCCTCTTTGATGTCTTCTTCAACCCCTTGTTCGGGGGGGGGTTGGAAAAAAATTGGTGATTGAATGAGATGGATATCATTATCCTAAATGCATGATTGAAGATCTGAATGGTACTTATATACTTTGTATACAAGCAGTTGTATGTAAAAAGATACTATACTTGTGCATGATGAATAAGTAAATAAATAATAAAAAAATTAAAAAAAAAAAAAAAAAAAAGAAAGGGTCACAGTAAAAATGTGTTAGTTAATTCTTTCCTCATCCCAAGACAATGGATGCTCCAGGAGGAGGGATGTCAACTTTGTCAAGGCTGCACAAAATTTGAGAAGAAAGCAGGGGGTGGGGGTGGGGAATGAGATATGGCATTTCATTTAGAGATTAGGAGGCCATTAGTATCTTTTTTTTTTTTTTTTTTTTTTTTTGGTACCGGGGATTGAACTCAGGGGCACTGGACCACTGGGCCACATCCCCAGCCCTTTTTTGTATTTTATTAGAGACAGTGTCTCACTGAGTTGCTAAGTGCCTCGCCATTGCTGAGGCTGGCTTTGAACTCGTGATCCTCCTGCCTCAGCTTCCCAAGTGCTGGGATTACAGGCATGTGCCATTATGCCAGGCTCATTAGTATCTTTAAGACATAAATTTCAGGGCTTTGATAGAGTAGGGATGGAGGAAGAATGGAAAGAAGGTAAATGTTGCAAACAGTAGGTGAGGATGTTTAACATCTCACATTTATTGAGTGCTTACTATGTACTAAGCAATGTTTTTAGTGCTTAGAGGAATATTTTAGTCCCCAAAATGACACTTCACCCGCAACTCACACACAGATAAAGAATTTGTGGTACAGAGAGGTTTAATTTATTTGTCAGAGGATACACAGTTTGGAAGTGGAGAGGGCAGCATGGCTCCCAGGCCCATAAGCTATGCAGTGGGTGAGGGTATCACACTAGCTCAAGAGGAGAGAAGCACCCAGGGATTTGCTTTAAAATAAGGATACTTGAATTACTATAGAGGAGACAATCTGGTGGAATAGGAGGAAAGCTTACCTTTAACAAGTATTTGTTTAATCACTAACACAGAGGAGAGAAGGGGAAGAAGTGGAGGTAGTAAAGAAAGGCAGGTATAACACAAGACCACAGTGAGGAAGCAAGACCAGGGAAGGTGCAGTCAGAAAGACAGGTCTGAGAAAAGGTACCAAGCAACTCTGAGCCTAGAGCAGGGTCTAGGGACAGCTGGAGAGGGAGGAGTCAAGGAACTGTGAGTGGGGTGATTGATCTCAATGGATAGAGATGAAACTGGCTGCAAGTGAGGAGGCATCCTGGGAATCCTGGGGCTGCATAAGCTTTCTGGAGTCATGTCATGAGGAATGCAGTAAGTAGTCAAACAGAAAGAAAGGAAAAATTATTGAGTTAAGTTGAAATTTATTATTATTATTAACATGATTACCCTATTATGTACCAGACACTACGCTGCGTATACCATGTATACATTTTTTCATATTAGCCTTACCTAATAAAGATTATTACTCTGATTTAACCCAGGAGTAAAATAAGAAACAGAAAATTTTGGTAATTTGCTCATGATCAGTCAGTAAGTGGTAGGACTTAAGATTCAGGTGTGATGAAAGGGAGGGCACTTTTTAGCCCAGTACAGGTGGCTGTGACACAGGGTGCCAAGAGATGACATCTGAGGCTCTGAGCAGGAAGGGAAGGCCAGGGGAGACTATAGGGAAGATGGCCACGAGGGTGAGTCTGTCACCCTACCCCAGGTGTGTCTGCTCCCCAGGCGTGGAGTGAACCTATAGTAGACACCATCCAAGCACTTTGTACCTTTCTCATAGAATCTTTGAAATCTTTGAAAAAGATTTGAAAGCAGAAAAATAGATAAGAGATGATAGAGTTGGGGACTGATAAGGAGATAATGATCAAGTGAGTGAGGTATCCTGGAGAGGAATCTGGGCAACTTCAGGTCCTCTTGAAATGTAGGAATGTGATATATCATTTCAAGTAAATTTACCTCCTGTACCTTTGAAATGTAAACGCTTGGTCTAATTTTTTACATTGTGTAAAGGAAAGACTTGGCACTTTAGATTTCCTTCTCTGAGTTTTTTCATCTTTCTTTGAGATCACACAGGAGTGGGAGACCAGAGGTATTTAGTAGCCATGTCTGTTGTTGGTAAGGAAGCTTGCATCTTTAGAACTGATTGGGAGTTACGTTTTTTCTAAAAATTCTGTTGTTGATGTCTATTTTCTTTCTCACGGCCATGTAGATGAATACATTCTCACCCTTTATTTTACCTTTGTAAACAAAATAAAAGATGATATCTGTTCAAAAAATGTTTAATAAGGAAAAGCCAGTTTGAAAAAAAGGTCAGCAAGATACAAGGACGTGTGATATTTGCTGAATGCGCCTGTCAGAGGAGTCTGATCAATGCAGATGGGCCAACAGAAACAAGACACGATTAAGATGAAACTCTCTCCTCCAAGTTTGTTAAAATGTGAGTTTATGAATCCTGAGAGGTGGGAGGCCAAATGAGATCTAATTGTGTCTTATTTAACTTGGCTTTTTCAATAGATAATCCTTGGCTCTCTCCGCAAATATCACACTTTTGTCAAACTGACCTTACTCTAATGTTTTTCTTTTTATAAATGCAAAGTATTTTTGATCATCCAATGGTAACTCAACTAATAAATTTTCAACTATAAATATAGCCTATGCCTTAATGGAAACCATATTACCAGTGGAAAGAGTCCCATTCCTTATTATCATGTTCTTGCTTAAATAGTTCACACAGCGGGATCTCTAAAGGGGCCCAGAAAAATAGTTCGAGAAATATTCCTTTTGCAAGGATTCACACACTCAGTTTATATATAACTGTAAAAATAAGAGATCAGCTCATCCAGAGAAATAGATACTCATAATTAGGAAAGTTTGAAATATTGTCCATTCCAAACTGTCTTTACCAAAGAATGGGAAAGTATGACAAAGAGTTATACTGAAAAAAAAAAAAAAAAAATCCCCCAAACACTTAGTTCTTACACTAATTCTCTTAAGATTTATATTGAAACATGTAATATTTTCTGAAGGACATGTAGCTTCCTAATTTTATTTCTTTATCAAGTTCCCATAAACTCTTGAGACTTTGGATCAAGGTGACCAGAATTTTAGTCCAAACGTGGCCATCAGCTCACAGTGCACATTGAAGCAGATCACTCTCAGGGACTCCACTCCCCTTGTGGAAATGAGGGTTTGAACCACATGGTTGTCAGGTTCTCATCTAGCTCTAACCACATATAACTCTATTTGACTTTGAGCCTTTGTGAATAATCTGGAGTTGAATTGAAGTCGAAAGAAGGTGGTTTATCGATGTCTTTAGTTTTATTCAGTTTTTGACTTTAAAAAAAACTTTAGAAATGACCATCTCCTAAGAAACTAATGTGTCGTGTTCTGGAAAATCTGGAATCTGACCTGGATCCTTGTGGGAAATGCTTCAGTGCCCCATGGAAGCAGAGGGGAGGAGAGGACCCAAATGAAAGCAGGTGGGACAGAGATGGCTATAACTGGTACTGAGGATTCATAATTGTCCTGGATTCACAGAGACTGAATTCTCACCTGCCTGACTTCCTGGGGCTTTGTAAGAACATCCTGGAAAAAAAAAAAAAAAAAAGAAAAGAAAAAAGAAAAAAAAAAAAATGTTAACAGCATGAGTGACCTTCTCTGGGTTTAACGATTCATTGATTATAAAAGATGTTTTACCTGGGATAACAATGAGCGCGTATTCCTGGATTCTAAACCCACTGACCTGGAACGAGGCCCCCCTAGAAGTGTGCTAAGTGGCAAGGGAAGCCTGGCTAGAGTTCATATTTATCTAAGAGATAATTGAGTGAACTAAAAGGTCTTTTATTATCCTTATGTGGATTACGTACTTTGTAGGGTATCCACAGTCATTATTAAAACCATGTGTATCCCTGTTTCACTTTTGAGCACCTTCTCTGAAAATCAACCCACACATGCTCAGGAATGCAAGCCAGACTCATTTTAGAGTCAGTGTAAACAAATATAATTAAAAAGGCAAATTTACTTCATAAATTATCTAATGCCTCCTGCATTAAAATAGAAATGACTTTTGGCTGCTCCCATCTGCTCATGTATATAATTGTTAAGTTCAGATCTGGTTTTCCTGGAAGGACACGTTTTAATCTCAACAGGCTTGATCTAGTCTTCCATTTCCATGTTCTCCATTGTGACAGGTAATTTATGGAGATTACTGTCTCAGAATTTTAAATACAACATTCTTAAGACTGGAATTAAGATAATCTCATATAGATAGGATTGTAGGTAAAACTAATATTTACAGAAGTGATGCTGAAGTGGGCAGAAATGCACAGGATTTTTGAATCAAAATTGTTTTTGTTATGTAGAATAGAAAAAAAGGGACTTGCTGTTGAACTCTTAATTATAATGAGGAAGGAATCCAAACAGCCTTGAAAATTCCCTTTAAAATCTTATTTTAACATATTCTTGCCAAAACTTCAGAACTTAAACCAAGTCAACTTTCTTGATTCTCACAGAGTTGCACATTATGTCATCCTGTGTCTGTTGCTTTTCTGTTAAAGCTGGAAATGGGCTGATAGCCAATGCCCTAATCGTTTCATGCTACTACAAAATTTTGGTGCACAGTACTAATGCTTTTTTTTCTGGCCAAATACATTTTAGGTTGTAAATATTCTTTTAGAAAATATTAAGTTAATAAAATAAGAAAGTGAACTCATGAGAGTAATCTTATGAGATAGTATTTTAGGATAATTGAAGAATATCAAACACTTCCCTTTTGATTGTCATTCTTAGTTTTTTTTTTTTTTTTTTTTTTTTTTTTTTTTTTTTTTTTTTTTTAATGTGGTCCTGGCGATTGAACCCAGTGCCTCACACATGCTAGGCGAGTGCTCTACCACTGAGCCATAACCCCAGCCCTGTCATTCTTGTTTATTAACTCTTCTTGCTCATTCTATTGTAGACATAAAAAATTCAACCAATATGTCAGTGCCCTTGATATTTTACATTAAAGGTGTTCAAATATTTAAAGTTAATTTTAGATCATACAAGCAATAAATGAATACATTCTCCTGGTAAAAATGAAAACTCTGAAAATATGGATAAAGCACTTTTTGACAATCACCTAGAATCCAGGTTCCATCCTGTGAGCATTGCTCACTTCTTAGTATATATTTTCCCATATCACTGCTTATTGTGTACTTCCTTACAAAGTGTAGAGTGCTGTTACAGTTTAGGTCTGGAATGTCCCCTAAAGGCTCATTCGCTGAAGGTCCAGCAATGTCCCGAGGTGTGTCCTAGGGTAAGTGATTGGGTCATGAGGGCGTTGACCTCATCAATGAATTAATCTATTGTTTATTTCTTTAGAGCTTGGCACCCAGATGAACAAATAGTTGGTGTTTGACCAAATATTTTTGTTGAATGAATACATATATTTGGGGGGGAAAGTATTGCACTGGGAATGAGAGGGGCTAGGCTTCTGTGAATGGCTTTGTGCTCCTAGATAAGGGAAGAACTGTTTCCAGCTTTTATTTTCTCTTCAGGAATAGGTGTCAGTCCTCTAGGAGATGTAGAAGATCTTGCTCATGGGTTGTACTTTGTGGTTTTGATTTTTGACGGTGGAGGTGGGTAAGGAGATTTTCACAGTGCTGTACACACTTAGTAAATGCTAAAGAAATATCTGATCAGAACATAGTTTTACCTAATTTTCACAGTATGGAAATGTAGCAAAAATTTGAATATATGTTTATGAATTCACCTTCAAAGTGTGGATAAAATGAAAAAGTCAGAGGTTGAGGAGGTTTTTCACATTAAAAGAATGTGTTGATTAATCTTGGTATTAATCTTAAGTGTTAAAGGCAAAAACTTGTCTAAGGATCTAAGGAGAAAAATCATTCTGGTGATAATTTCTTAGAGAATTATTATATTTCTTTATAATAAGAACTCTTGATTAAATTCCTATTTTTTAAAAAACAGTGTATTACATTGTACCAAAGGCAATAAATTGTTTACTAGGTGCTTCCTTTGTTATATTAAACTCTTGATATTGACCTCTATTAAAAGGTTGGGTCTATTCTATCTTTTTAATCAGGTGTCCCTGTCTAACAACTATACCCCAAGAGAATCCCTAAAACTGTTTCAAGTAAGCAGAGATCTTTTAGAATTGCTATAAAATGCTCTTCAGACTTGGAGCAGGGGGGAGCAAATATACAATTACAAATCTTGAGGGGGGAAAAAGGAATATATATGAATATATATATATATATATATATATATATATATATTTAAATAATTTTTCTAAAGTTCCATCCTGCTTTTTGTGAGGGTAGAGGTCAAAACAGAGAGAGCAAGTCTTGCAAAAACTTTGTACTGAAAGAAATTCTTCCAAAATTTTAAAAAATGATAAGTAAAAGATGTACAAAGTCTCAAATTCTGATATCACTGTGTAGTTGAGTAATTTACTTTTATGACTTAAAATATTTGAACCTTGAACATGCTAAATATTTATACTACATGGAACTCAGTTTTGATTGCTTAAATTACTATTTTCTTAAAGTCAATATGTCTTTAATTAAATCACCAAAGTTTTATTTAAAACTGACTAGAGCTTCCCTAAATGTTTTATTCCTAAATTTTTCTTAGATTGATGTATTCCTATTATTTCTTTACTAATATACCCTTTGCTTAAGAATTATTTTATAAGAGTAATATGGTATCTGTGTAAATACTCATAATTATATAATTACTTTTCACTAAACTATTAGACTTTGGTCTTAGACTCTGAAGACTCTTTGAAAATGCTAATTTAATAAGCATCTCATAATCTCTGTAAAATGATAACTATTATTTAGGACGGAGAGACAGGAAATCTGTAACTTGGTTGTGTCAATGTCATGATTTCATTGCCAAAGAAAAAGCATATAATCATTTTTCTTTCTTTTTTAATTTTCTTCCTTTATTCTTTTTATTTTCAAGACAGGGTCTTGCTAGTTGCTGAGATTGACCTTGAATTTGTAATCCTCACGCCTCAGCCTCCCTAGTTGTTGGGATTAAAGGTGTGCACCACCATGCCCTACTGTCTTTCTTTTTGGTTATTTGAATAGAAGCTATAATTTATTGAAGTCTTACTATGTGCCAGTTAAAGTAGGTTAAGTTACTGTAACAGGAGACTGAACAATAATTAGTGGTTTAAGGAATGTAGAAATTTATTTCTTCTAGTAAGAGGCCTGAGTTAGATGTTCCAGTTATTTAGGGACTCAGCCTCATAGTGGTCTCAGTGGTCTGAGGTCACTCTGGTTGCCATTCCAGTGAGTAGGAAGTGAAAAGCGAGTGTGGAGGAGTGTGTGTGCAAGGTTTGTGGTCTCGGAAGTGTCAGTTTGCTAACTTTGGCCGGGGCTTCATCACATGGCCACACTTACCTGCGAAGTAGAATGGGAAATGGTCTCTGGCTGGGCAGCTATTTCCCATCTACAACTCTACCACTAGGAAAGAAGGTAAGCACAGCTGGGAGATTCTGTGATGGCATTTAATACAATTATCTGATCTAATTACTACTCTGAATGAATAGGATTTTGTAGAAAGGGTAACTGACCTGAGAGGCTAAGTAGTTTTACAAGGTCATATAGTTCTTAAGTGCCAGAGTCAAAATTTGATTCTCTGCCTGTTTGGCTTCAAGCACATGTTCTTAATCTTTATGACATGTTGTATTATAACAGGTAGAATATAGCCCAATCAATTGGGTTCAATAAATAAATATTCCTTTTTTTAAGACAGATTTCCCATGGATCTATAATAGCTACCCTGTGACATACATACATACATATATATATATATATATATATATATATATATATATATATATATATATATATATATAAAGTGATTCATTGTGTTGTTTGGCTTGGCATTTAATCTTTAGATCTCAGATGCTTCTCTAAAATAGTTAAGGACATTCTGGAAGTTTTCTAATTTAATGGTGTTACTTTCTTTTCAAATGCATTTGTTGTAACCCATTTTGCTATGTGGGTTGGTTGAATCTGCAATCGTTCCTGCATTTTTCCCCTGTTTTCCTTTAATTCAGAAGCTGGAAGCCTTGAAACTCTCTAACCCCCTTTCATCTAGTGGTGGGTCACCAGATACAGTTCTTCCAATGAGACTTAGAGAGGAGTCTCTGACACTGGCTTCCTTTCACAAAGAAAAAGACAAAGTCCCTCAAGGAGAATACTTTGTGCTTATACACCTCATTTTCTTCTAGAATACAGATGTGATTTCTGGAGGTGCATGGGCCACCTCAGGTCCCTGAGGATGAAGATACTTCAAGGAGAGCTTATCTCTTGTGATATTTTCTATTATCTACTGCTGAAAGCAATCCATATACACTCAATATCTTCTTATCTCCCTTTCCTTGCCTCCCTCTCTTCCTCTTCATTTACCCCACCACCCCAACCTTCTCATTCTCATTTTTTGATTCAGGCAGTGGTAACCTGAATCAATCATGAATTTGGCATTGGATTTGACTCTGGTGCGTTTCAGTGGGTGGGGAACAAGGTGGGGGAGTAAAGAAACCACTCTTATTCTCCTTTTGTTCTTTGAAATTCCTAGGGATTATCCTCCTTATTTATCCAGCCATGTTTGCATAATAATTTTAGCAGAAAGAGGAGATGACATTTTCTTCTAAGCTCTAGAAACAGGGATGAAAAATGAGTCTGTTTTATAGTTGGTAACATAGCTTCCTTTCCTCACTTGAGTTTTGTGAGTAGTGATTTGATTACCTTGTGGTAAACATGAAAAAGTAAACTTGCCTTCTGAAAGAATTTCTGTTAGCTGGAGTTCTAAAGGCCTTGGAATTCTCCATTTGAAAAGAAAGGTCATTTCGTTTGTAAAGTGAACTTGGTTCCTTTTTCATCTCTGTTTTCCTTTCCGTTTGTGAATCCATCCTTAAGCCAGGCAAGGATGCTTAGGTGAGGACCTAGAGGGAAGAAGTAGCTAGAACTCAGGGTGGGACTTGCTTCCTCCAAGCTCTTGAGGCCCTTGTCCTAGGGTGTTTCTGACAAGGGGAAAACCATGCTTGGTCAGAAGGGGATGGCGTAGGGCTTGGCTTCTCTGCATTAGTCTGTCATGTGAATAGAGCTTCTCAGTTTCTGGAGATGGAATCTGGATATTCAAGGCAGACTTCTGGGCAGTGAATTTCATATCTCTCACAACACTGTTGATTTCTTGCAGGTATCATAGAATACTGTTCAGGCTGGCAAGTGTGTAGGCTCCTTACCCCATTGTACTGATTTGGTCCTGGGCCAAGTGTATGATCAGCTACTGGAATGAAACTTCCTTCATTCTCTTAGTGAAGATGGCTTCTCCTTATGCTTTTCTTGGTTAAGGAAAATGTTTTTTTTTTTTTTTTCCTTAAAAAAAGTACAGTTCAGAAAATACTTTTGTTTTCTTATATATGTATAAAAGAATATTCCATATTTGGGACTCCATATAACATCTGCTCATGTGTCTTGGCATAACTTTTGGATATTGGAACAAAAAGGAATAAAAAAAGATGGGTCTACAGAGAGTGTAATAATAAAAATAGCAAAGAGGGTTATTATTTGGCCTTGTGGGTTGTACCCTGCACAACTCTAGGGTGTGTCATTCACACAGATTTTGATGTGGTAGAGGTATGCCACATGGTGGCCCTACAAACACTTTAATAGCATTTACTATGTGTCAAACATGCTCTAGGAATATCATACCCAGTAATCTTTACCACAATCTTATGAAGTACATCCTAATATCCTCATTTTATAAATAAGGAAATGGGGGTACCAAAAAAGTTCAAGGTCAAAGAAGTGGCAGAAGTGAGATTTGAGACCAAATCTGGTTTTAGAGCGGGACCCATAACCACTCTACCATACTGCCCCTCAGCTAGTGAGATCAGTCCAAGGTAAACATTCTGCACTGGCTCATTCATCATCCCAAAATGATTTTTGAGGGTTCTGGGCATGATATTTGGTTCTGGAGTAAAATGGTTCAATGACCCAGTTTTTGGCCCAGTTGAAAGTAAGAGTGTTGTAATATTGTCTTTTCCTGTGTGTTGTCATGAATTTCTGGGATGACCTGAAGGAAGGAGATGGTCTGGCTTCTAAGGCACAGGAGCCCTGCTGGGACATGACTCATGAACTCTAAATACTGTCTGCAGCAAGGCTATTACTCTCCTGGATTCCAAAGTGCAAAAGCATAAATCTTGCCTTCTTCCTTGTCCTACTCTCTCTTCTCCTTCTCTTCTTCTAATAGCACCTTTCTCTTCTCTTCTCCTCCCATCTCTGTTTGCCATTTGTTTTCATCTTGATGCCTGAATGGCAATTCAGAGAAATGGCCCAAATCTTTTCTACTGGAGAGAAATAAGTTAATTCAATAATCTCATTAAATGTGACATATATAAACATTTTACTTCTGAAGGTGGAGACTCAAATTGTGTTTTATTAAATAAATTGAGTGACCTAAACTCACTCTTTTATGGTCAGAGAAGTCAAGTATGAGCCAAATGAACTCACAGAGGACACAGTGTAGGAAAAGAACGGAAACATTTAAAGAGGCAAAAATCCATCGTAATTACCGTGTTTCTTGTGCATTATAATCCAGGCCAAAGAACTTCTCAGTGAACATATTTTTCCTCTTAGGTTGATCTATATTGACAACCACCCATGGACACTAATTTTTTAAGGGTAGACTGTGGCTTGAAGGAGGCAGGAGCAATTCTGTACTATATTTCACTGAGGCATATTTGCCATGAAAATAACACTTATTGCTGTTGCCACTCAATGGTCAATGCCTTTCAGTATGAATATGGGGTGTTACATAAATTATGTTTATACCAGGTTCCTTGAAACTGTGACAGGGTGGAGGTAGGGGTGTGGGGAAGCCCAGGTTGAATTATCCCCATGCTCTGTAGTTGTTCTTAGGGGAAAAAAGTTGAAATGGCAGGGCACACCAGGGTGCAAATATAAGCAATATTTAACCCAGTCTGTTAATAAAGAGCAAGATTTGCTTGCTGGTGCCCCAGTAAGCCATGCCTCATAAGCATTGTGGTTTTCAAAATTATTCCAAGTTAGGCACTGCTACAAGTAAAATATGCTGCTGGCTGTGAAATAATGAGAGGGATAATAAATATATAAAACTTGGAATCTCTTGATGAAAAATGAAAGAGATTTTATGAACCCAACCAGTCAACTCAGATGAAAAACCCCTAGTGTGCTCACCATGATTAATGTCCTGGCCTTCCATGTGAGAACCTCAGATTCAATTTCCTATTCTGATATCTTGTTCTGGAGGCAGTTATGGTTGGGATCATTACAGAGATAGTAAGTTCATGTAGCATTGGTGAAAGTGTGGCTCTAAGGCCCTGGTGGAGATTGAAAGGTCAGCCTGAGGTGTGTCAGCATGTGCCCTAGAAAAATGATCACGGGTCTCTACAGGATTGGGTGCAAATACTAGAGAGGACCTTAAATGGCAGTATTGTTGAATTTTATATATCAACACAGACTGCTCTCCTTCATTATCCTTCTGTTGCTCTCCACCCTGGGAATTATTTTAAACAGGTCTTATAAGATCATCTAACAGAGGAGAAAACAGAGGCTAAGGGATCTTGCCCAAGGTCACATGGTGGTAAGTAGTGGACCCCACAGGAAAAGCCCGATTCCACCGCTAATGCAGGGTTCTTTGTGCTAATCTCTTCAGTGTTATTGTTTCCCTAGCCTGATGTTAAATACACATGTGCAAACACACACACACACACACACACACACACACACACACACACACACAGGGGGGTATGAACAAACCAAGCATCCTGTCTAAACTAATTTATTTCATGAGATCATTTCTCCACACTCCATTTCACATTGCCTGTGGAGACATAAACCTAGTCTTGAGTAAAAGAATGAAGACTTTGGTCCCTCATTTGGCCCTAAATGTCATGCAGAAAATGTTTTCTTAACTCAATGTGAGCCCTGGAAGGCTTGTTTGTTTGAGTTTCAAACACTGCCAGCCAGAAAACACATCACTCTAAGAGGTTTTACAGAGAAATCCGAGTCCTGATGGAAAATTAAAGCTCTGGAGGATGTTACTATACAGGAAAGATTTGGGGGGTGCATAGGTTTGGTAAGAATTCTTCCTTGACTGAATATTCTGGCCCATGGATTCCTAAGCAGGCTTAATTTTGGAGACATTAGCTTTTATGAATTACCATAAGGGTTGGTACAGCCTTCTCTCCCATTCCTTAAGGAAGGGAATGTCTCTTAATTAATCATTAAGGAAAAAAATAGAATAAAGTAAGAGGAAAATTAGATGTTTTTCTTATCCTAGATAATGTTTTAAGCTCTTTGACCCTGCTAAGCCCACAGAAACCTGTCTGTGACACCAAGAAGTAAAATAAATTGCTGGGTCACCACACCTTGCCCATATCAGACCTCCTTTCACATTCAATAAATGATGTGTGGTTAGAGGTGGGCCATTAACATCCCAAGGGAGGATGTTTTAAGAGTGCTTTTTCTCTCGCTCTCCTGAACATCAGGGCCATGGCTGATTGCCACTCTATTCTAATCTACCTGCCGTCTTTCTTCAGGGAGATGTTTTGATGGCTTCTGAAGGTATATTCAGTGGCCCTTTTCTGAAACTGTCTTCCCTATCATCAGTGATGTTCTTGGAGTCAGTAGCCACTTGTCATCTGCTTTGTGGTGCATGATGGGCCGTCCTCTCGCCAAGGAGTGGTTCCTGCAATTTTCACATGATCGTTTTTAGAAAAAGTCTTCAAAGACCTCTTTAAAAGCAATTATATGACATCTGGAAGTGACAATCATCCATTGCCTTTCATGTATTCTTCACAAGAATATTCTCAAACTTTAGTGTGCACATGAGCCATCTGAAGGGTGTGCAAAGGCTCTTGTCATTAGGTTTGGGATGGGCAGAGAATGTACACTTTTGTAAGTTCCCATGTTATACAGATGATGTTGGTGCTACATGTTGAGTAGCACCGTTCTAGAATTAAAAATTCAAATTAGACTGTTATCTGATAGGGATTTGAAGGAATGGGAATAAGGTTAGTAAATTGTGATGCAGAAAGGTGAATGAGAAAAAAATTCAGAGTATGGGAATGGTATACAGAGGACAAATACAAGTGTGGGTTCCCCAGAAGAGCTCTGGGAAGCTTATGAGAAAAGAACAAAGAATGATAAAGGAAGGTAGATGGGGAGGACCTCATCTATGATGTCCTCTATTCATACACATAACCAAGGCCAACTATAGGATTGCTGCCTATGACCTTGCAGTTTCCCTCACTTTTAAATGGGAGCTTCTAAGGACACCAAGCACCATATCCTTTGATTGTGAAGGTAAAAATTGAGAGTAGCAAACCAATAAGCAAGATAGGAATCAAGTAAGGTATTGTTCTTGAATGACTAGGAAATTCTACTTGCACTTAAAACTGACTTTATTCAATTGAATGGTGGAATAATCTGGCAGGTGTGTGTGTTTTGAGGTGGGGGGTGTCTGTGGAGGAAGGGGAAAGAATAGAAGGGTGGGTGTGGTGTAGGCTGAGAGGTTGAAATGCTGTATACTGTTCCTTTGAATTCACCCAAAAGAACCCCAGACCTGGATCTGGCTAGCAGAGGTCCATGGTGAACTTGATCAACTATATTGACTAGACTGACAAAAGTTCAGTGCTGCTCTTTGTTGCTTCAGAATGGAAAGATTGAGAACAACTGCCAGGTCTTTGAAGTGCATTCCTGTAGGGCTGAGCCTCACAGCTGCTCCAACCTGAAAATAATTAAGTATTTCACCACTGCAATGACTCAGCTGGGGTTAGAACTTTACCAGATTGGAGCAGGACTATTTTTTAATTCAGGAATTTGAAAATAGTCTAGAGGTGTGGCTCAGAATAAACTTACACAGAAAATGTAGGTCCTCATGCAATTTGCAGCCACCCGAAGCCTCTGTGGTAACCCTCACATCCCTATCCTTGTTTCCCAAACAGCACCCAATTCTTTAGACTTTTCTTATTTCTTCCTTCTCAAAAATTGACTTCTGGGGCTGGGGATTCAGCTTTGTGGTAGAGTGCCTGCCTCGAATGCATGATTTTTGTTCATCCTCAGTACTGAACAAAAAATACTTGACTTCTATGCCCTAATCACACACTAAAATAGTGACTGTGACTAGGTAATTTGAAGAACACCATAGTTGGTGTTTTCTTACCTTTCATGACTCACTACCTTTTCTCCAACCATTCAATGTCACGAAGCCGCCTCTTTCTATCAACTCAGGCTATTTTATTTCCTCTCCATCATTTACTCCCCTTTGAAATGACCTCATTTGCTTATTTGTTTACTGGTTACTGGCACACTGTCAGTAAAAGCTCTGTGCAAACTGAGATCTTGTACTTTTTGTTCACTGTGCCATCTCCAGTGCTGAGACTCATGGATGACATATAACAGGTGCTCAAAAATGTTTATCAACCACAAGGATACATTCCAGCCCAGGCAAACTTTGATAAATGTCTCAGAGGTTAATCCTATGGGATGAAACACATTTTAAACAAGACCCTTAATTCTTTAACTTGAAGGAAGGGAAAATGTTGGGAGTTTTGGGTTTGTGGGAAACCCCCAGGGTATGTATGCATTGCTCAGTCGTGACATAGAAGTAAGTAGTGCAGGCCCTGCTCAGATGCGGGCATGCTCTATCACAGAAGGAGTTTCTGGCAAAAGGGCTAATTAGGGTCACATGAAGGTGGCAGAAAAAGCTTGTTGATCTGAATTCACCCTCTGTAGGGAGAGATTTTCTGACAATGGCTACCTATCATTAGGTAACAGGTTTTAGAGGAAAATGACACATCATTTCAAAGCTTTGTACTTAGGTAACAAAGTATAAAGTCATACATGAACTTTTCCCATCTTTGCCAAAAATGGGTCTGTTTAATGGATGAAGTTGGAGAATATAATGCTAAGTGAAATTAGTCAATCCAAATACCAAATGTTTTCTCTGATATAAGGAGGCTAGTTCACAGTGTTGTTGGATGGGGGTAATAGGAGGATTAGAGGAACACTAGAATGGTCAAAGGGAAGGAAGGGGAAGGGAGGGAGCAAGGGGGGAGGGAGGGGGGAAAAAAAAAAGAAAAGGTGGTTGAATGAGATGGATATCATTATCCTAAATGCATGATTGAAGACCTGAATGGTACGAATATACTTTGTATACAAACAGTTGTATGTAAAAAGATGCTATATATGTGCATTATGAATTGTAATACATACTAATATTATAAAAAAAAAAGACTGTCCTTTTGTCTTTCATGTTCTTTCTGTTCCAGAAAAGACCAACAACAGGAAATAATAGAAGCTAGTGATCATGATCTTTTGTAGGACTTGTGGTAATATCAAATTTTTGCTGTTTACCACAGTACTCTCCAATGAGTTTGAAAGGAAAAAATCCAAATTCTGGAAGATATTTTTCAATGACTGTACCTTAACAAGAATATGGGCTAGACTTATAATTTACAAAATCTGGTTCCAGGACCAGCAGCATTGGTCTCACCTATGACCCTGTTAGACATGCAAATTCTCAGCTACCACCCTGCATCAAGGTGTAGGGAAGGCTGGACTCCATCTGCAGGGGAGAATCTTGATTGTGCCTTTTCAAGGTCTTGGTACCTGCCAGCATTCCTTGGCTGGCAGCTGTGTTAGTCTATTCTTCTGCCTCTGTGGCCACACGAATCAGAAACCTGAGTGGGGGCAGCAATTTGCATATTGACCAGCCCTACAGGCGATACTGGTGCATGCTAAAGTTTGAGTACCAACGTCTAGAACCATGGTACTATGTGATTTGAAGTCTGACAGCATGAACATCACCTGGGAGCTTATTAGAACTGCAGAACCAGGGCCCTATCCCAGACCTATTGAATCAGAATCAGTTTAACAAGATCCCTAGGGGATTATTATGAACATCTGAGAAACACTTGCTCTAGAATGTACATAGATTTTCATGTCCTGGTAATAGGTTATATGAGAAAATATAGGATATTAAAATATTCTGTTTTGCTTTTGCACTACAGTTTTAGTAGCTCAGGTTTTACCTTTCTTTATTAATCTTAAATATGTTAAGAATAAGAGTAATCTAAATTTCTTTTTTCCATAACAGTTTTTCTTAAACTGTACTCTGCAGATGAATCCTCTGGAGTTTTAAAATTCATATTCCTCCACTTCTAATAAAGAAACTGACATGAAAATCAACAACAGTATTAGAAGAAAAACACTTGAGTAAATTTTATTATGCAATGATAATATGCTGCATAATAAGTGACTGCTACAGTCACTTTCCTTGATATTTCTGACATTAGCAGATCTAAAGTAAAAAATATAACTTTTCAGAGAAACATGGTAGCTGATAAAATTCTTAGAGAAAGGACTCCAATTTAGGTTGGATAGGATCCTTTTTTTCTCAGGCTACTATTTTCCCACCAAATTATTTTTCAGTCAAGCATATAAAATGTCATGAAGAATTAAAAATGAGATTTGGGAGAGCCCATCCCTTTATTCCTGCTCATGTCCACCCCCCATTCCCCCATTTTGTTGATGTTTCATGAGAGCTGCCAAGAAATCCACACTGGTTAACAAATGGCTAATTGACAGTCACCCATCTGTTGATGTGGTTTTGGCTGTTTTCAGATAGAGTCAATGATCATTAAGTTTTGTTTCCCCTCATGGGGGAAATCTGTGACATACTGATTACCTGACAGTGTTAGAAAGATTTCTGACTTATTATTTATGCAGCTTAACCAAATCTTTCTCTAGGCTAGTGGGCCTGTCCCACATCTAGCTTCTATCTAAATCAATACAGTTTAATTATTTTTATAATGATGAAGAGGTATTGCAATTTTTATTGGTAGCGGCATATAAATTGTGGTCCATCCTTTGAAATGTTGCAGAAATTAAGTAACTGGCAAATCATGAATTTAAGTGATTTTTACCCTTCTGCATTCTGTATTTTCTTATATGCCTTGTGATCTCCCTGGTATATAAAATATATGAAAGCATTTTCAGGGTGCTAGGGGAAAGGTGCAAGAGTGATGCTGTGATGTTTTCAAGGTTGAAAGCCTTCACCGGACATGGCCAGAAATTGGCCTTGCAGCAGAAAACAGTCAGTAGCAACTTGGCTTTGAAGTTTGCATGAACATAACATTTCCCGTTGGACACTATCTCTGCAGCATTAGTGTGGGATATTGGAGTGACTGTGTGGTTCTGCTCTTGTTCCTCTCCTCTACCTTCCTGTAGTTGACCAAGGACCACCCATTCTCCTTGTGAGGTTGATCTCTTGTTATAGCTGTGATCCATATGTAGAGATCAGTCTAGTTTCCAGTAACTTTCTGTGTTTAGGAATCCAAATATAGGTCTTTTCTAAGACTTTAGAGTTATCGGGGTTTACTGAAAACATTTAAGAGGATTAATTTGGACATGAAGTGGCCAAAATCTTCCATGTAAACATTAAACTATAAGAATAAACCATACATTCACTATGTTTATTGAGTACCTGCTACATAACAAGCAACTATAGAGCAAGTGCAGGGAATATCATGCTTAGCAAATCAGATACAATTTTTGTTTCCATGGAGCTTTGTTTATAATTAGATAGTTATATTTTAGATTGTGATTATAATCACAATTAGATTACATTTTCGTACAAATAAACGTGAAATTGTAATGTGATCATTATTAGGCTGGTTCAGGAAGGCTCCTTCAAAGAAGAGATGTTTGAATTGAGATTTCAAGGGAGGGTAGGAGTTAATTACGTGAAAGGATAAGACAGAGTGGCTCAGCCAGGATGAAGAGAAAGATGGTGCTTTTTAATTAGTAAAAGGGAATACTATGGAACACCTAGTTTTGGTGGTGGAGGATCATGAATTAAATTGTAAACACTTGGTATTTGAAACTCTTGGGGACACTTAAGAAATGATGTTACCCAGGCAGGTGTCTGGATTATGGATATAAATTTGTATATGGATGACCTTAAAAGCAATGAAAGACAAAAATCTTAGGGCAATTGCTAGCATGAAATGGAAAGGGAAATTACCAACATTTAATGGCAGAGCAGAGGATGAGCCAATAAAAGAATATAGGAATGTTACTAGCCAGAGAGGCAGAAAAAGCACCAAAAAAGTAGAATGTCTTGAGAGTGAAGGGTATGAAGTGTTTGGGGTCAATGACAATCATAAAAGTGTTCCCACTAAGATGAAGATTTGCACAGAAGATATTTGAACATGCATGTCAGTGAGAAGAACCGAAGGGCTCAATATCTAAGACAAAGAATAGTGAAAAGTTCCTGAGGAGATAAGAGGGGAAGAAATTGAAAGCTTAGATTGATGTTGATTTTGGAGAGAAAGAAGGACAGTTCTCCTGTAAGAGCAGTTCTCAAACTTTGGTTTATTACAGAATCACCTAGAAGGCTTGTTAAAACACAGATTGTGGCCTTCATTCCCAGAATTTCTGATTAGTAGGTTTAGAGTGTGACCTGACAACTCACCTGTTCAAAAGCCCTTAGATGATGCTAATGCTGTTGGTTCAGGTGCCTCATTTCGCCTTGCATCAACTGAAGATCAGGTTTAATGCAGAAACAGGTAGTTATTTTTCTTTGTTAAAGGTAGGCCATGGAGTTCTGAAAACTTCTGCAATTATTTTGGAGGAGGGGATGCCATCATTTGCAGATGGTAGAGGAGAGTAGGGAAGCTGGGGGCTTGAGGAGAGCAAAGAAATGTGAGATGTCCTTTGTGTAGAGTAGGAGAGTGACTGGGCCTGAGAAATATGACATAATTACCATGTACGGCTGAGAGTCTTCTTGAGATTGGTGATCAGAACTTATTTCCATGTGCCCTGTTTTGTGGTTTTCTGCAGCATAGTGTGGGCACTCAAGAGGCAGGCCTGGAGAATCATTGCTCACATTCAAGATTAGCATGTTGCAAGATATGTTTAATGAAAATAGGTAAAAGCTACATGGAAAAGGTTTTTACAAGAGTTATTGAAATGATAGACAATGCAGTCCACTCTGGATAGAGAGGAAAGTGAGAAGCAGAGAGGACTAGTGGGTTGGGTAAAAGGAGAGACATCAATTGAGTGGGGGCTCCAGTGAGGCTAAGAATTAGTGGGAAGTGTTGAACAAAGACACTGGAAGAATGGAAATTTTGAGTTTAGAAAGTGGCATATGTTGATTAGGGACTAGGGAGGTAGAATAGCTAGGGGTGATGGTAAAGTTATCTTTAAGAAATTTTTTTATTTGTTCTTCTTATATATATGACAGTAGAGTGTGTTTTGACATATTATACATTCATGTAGTATAACTTATTCTAATTAGGATCCCATTCTTGTGGTTGTATATGATATGGAGTTACACTGGTCGTGTATTCATATATGAATATAGGAATGTTATGTTTGATTCCTTCTACTGTTTTTCCTATTTCCATTTCCCCTTCCTTCCCTTTGTCTAATCCAATGAACTTCTATTCTTCCGTCCCCCACCCTTATTATGTGTTAGCATCCACATATCAGAGAGAACATTTAGCCTTTGATTTTTTGGGATTGGCTTATTTCACTTAGTATGATAATCCCCAGTTCCATCCATTTGCTAGCAAATGCCATAATTTCATTCTTCTTTATGGCTGAGTAATATTCTATACCACTGGTAAAATGATCTTGCAAGTGAGAAAGTGACCATAGATGCAGTTAAGGAACTATGATGACAGTATGCTTTTTTCTTTTTAGCTATACTGAAGTATAATTGATAGGTAAAAATTGTATATATTTACAGTATACAATTTGATGTTTTGATATATGCATACATTGTTAAATAATTAGCATGATCAACTTAACATATCCATCAATCTACATAGTTTTTATTATTTTGTAGTGAAAATATATAAGATCTACCCTCTTAGCAATTTTTAAGCATATAATGCACTACTATCAATTATTTTCACCAGGCTATACAATAGATCTTCAGAAGTAATTCATTCTAATGGAAACTTTGTACTATTTGACCAGCATCTCCCCATTTCTTCACTCCCTAACCCCTGCAGCCTCCATTTTACTCTCTGCTTTTATGAATTTGGCTCTTTTAGATTTCATACATAAGTGCACTTAGCATAGTGTCCCCCAGGTTCATTCACAGTTTTGCAAATGACAGGCTTTCCTTTTTTTTTTTTTTTTTTTTTTTTTTGGTACTGGAGATTGAACTCAGGGACACTCAACCACTGAACCACATTCCCAACCCTATTTTGTATGTTATTTAGAGACAGGATCTCACTGAGTTGCTTAGTGCCTCACTTTTGCTGAGGCTGGCTTAGGACTCTTGATCCTCCTGCGTTAGCCCCCAAAGCTGCTGGGATTATAGGCATGTGTCACCGCACCCAGCAGGATTTCCTTTTTTTGAAGGCTAAATTGTATTCCAGTGCATCTCTCTATATGTACCTCTTACATTTTCAAATCCATACATCCGTCAGTTTATACCTATGTTGATTTCATATCTTGGCTGTGAATAGTGCTGCAATGAACATGGAAGTACAATATCTCTTTGACATGCTGATTTCATTTCCTTTGAATATATATACTCAGACATGGGATTGCTAGATCATATGATAGTTCCATTTTAATTTTTCTAAGGATCTTCCATACATTTTCCACAAAAAGTGGTACTAATTTACATTCTACCGATAATATACAATGGTTCCTTTTCTCTATATCCTTAAAAACTTGTTTATTTTTTGTCTTCTTGATAATAGCCATTCTAATAGGTATGAGGTGATACCTGCATTTTAAATTTACATTTCCCTTATGATTAGTGATGTTGAATATTTTTTTCATATACTTTTGGCCATCTGTGTATCTTCTTTTGAGATATATTGAGATCCTTTAGCCATTTTTTAAATCAGGCTCTTTAATTTTTTGCTATTGAGTTGTTGGACTTTTTTATGTATTTTGGATATCAAAATATCTTATCAGATATATTGGTTGCAAATTTTTTCTCCTATTCCATAGGCTGACTCTTGATTCTTTCTATTATTTCCTTTGTTGTGCAGAAGTTTAATACAATTCCATTTATTTATTGTACTTTTGTTGCCTGTGCTTTTGAGGTCATATCCAAAAAAATCATTGTCTATATACCAATATCAAGAAGTTTTTCCCAAGCCAGGTAAGGTGGCATGCCCCTGCAATTCCAGCTACTCGGGTAACTGAGGCAGGAAGATTGTTAAGTTCAAGGCCAGTCTGAGCAGCTTAGTGAGACCCTGTCTCAAAATAAACTAAAAAATGACTAGGGATGTAGCTCAGTGGTAAAGCACTTTTCTCGTATGTCTGAGGACCTGAGTTCAATCCCCAATACCTTAAAAAAAAAAAAAAAAAAAAAAAAAAAAAGTTTTCCCCTAAGCCTCCAGTAATTTTGTAACTTCCAGCCTGACATTTAAGTCTTTTTTTTTTTTGGTACTGGGGATTGAATTCAGGGGCACTCGACCACTGGGCCACATCCCCAGTCCTTTTTTGTATTTTATTAGAGGAGACAGGGTCTCAGTGAGTTGCTAAGTGCCTCGCCATTGCTGAAGCTGGCTTTGAACTCGTGGTGATCCTCCGGCCTCAGCCTTCCAAGTGCTGGGATTACAGGCATACGCCACCATGCCTGGCCCTGACATTTAAGTCTTTACTCCATTTTGAGTGGATTAAAAACTTAAATGTAAAATGATGTGATATAATCCATGTATGTGGATATTTCAATTTTCTAGCTCCATTTATTGAAGAGACTGCCTTTACTCCATTGTATGTTCTTGAGACCTTTGTTGAAGATTGACTGCAAGCTCATGGATCTATTTTTGGGCTCTTTATTCTATTCTATTGGTCTATGTATCTGGTTTTATATGAGTACATGCTATTGTGATTATTATAGCTTTGGAGTATATTGTGAAATCAAGTAATGTAATTCTTCCTGATTTCTTTTTATTCAAGATTGCTTTTGTTACTTGGGGTCTTTCATGATTACATTTGAATTTTAGAATTTTTTTCTGTTTCTATGAAAAATTCCATTAAAAATTTGAAAAAAATTGCATTCAATCTGTAGAACACTTGGGTAATTTGGACATTTTAGCAATATTAACTCTCTCAATCCATGAACACAGGATGTCTTTCAATTTATTTGTATCTTTTTCAATTCCGTTTTATTTTTATTTAATTAAATTAATTTATTAATATTTACATATTTGAGGTGCTGAGGCTTAAACTCAGGGTATTACACATGCTGAGCAAGTATTCTAACCCTGAATAGACTCTTGAATATAACAGCTGAAGTCCTCACAACGATGGGAAGACTCGTGTCAGAGAGCAAGATGGTGCACTAGAGCCACGTCTTTAGTGATTGAAGGAGAATGTCAAGTGTTGTTGCTGATGAGAATAGTAAGACAGAAATCAAGGATGAAAGAGCCAAACCTTACTAAGCCTCAGGACAATTTTTTAAAACATGAGATTGGAGTAGTACTAGTTTGAGAGAAGTGGTCTCATCTGAGATCCAGGCTTCATGTAGGGTCAGTGGTCAGATGATATTGAGGACTTGTGAGTGTTTGCTTGTTCTGGCATGTCACTGACAGAGAGGAAAACAGAACAGGGAATATTGTCTCTACTTATTATCAAACAAATGAAGAAATAGAGGTTTATTTATTTATTTATACAAACATATTTTTGGCACTGGGGATTGAACCCAGGGATATTTAACACTTGAGCCCCATCCCCAGCCCTTTTTATTTTATTTTTATTATTTTGAGACAGGGTCTTGCCAATTTGCTTAGGGCCTTGCTAAATTGCTGAGGCTGGCTTTAAACTTGCGATCCTTCTGCCTCAGCCTCTGGAGCTGCTGGGATTACAAGTGCGCTCCACTGTGACCAGCAGAAATAGAGGTTTAGAAAGGCTGAATAACTTTCTCAAGCCTATTGAGTTCTTCTGATTTCTAACCTCTCTTTCTATTCCCTTATGAAGCTTCAAAAATGTTACTATGCAGCAAAGCCAAGTGTTCTGAGTAGTTGTGTCTTTGAGCCTGTCTAAAGGCATTTGTTCTTTCATTTATCTGATTAAACTGTGTGATGACAAAGTTTGTTTTGTTAACTGTAAACCCTTGTTATAAATGTTTTAGTTGCCCTAAACGATTCTCAGAGTTTTGGCATCATTTATCTCAAATGAGCAAATTGGAAACCAAGAATTATAATATCTATGAGGAATGTCTTGGACTAGGAAGGGAAAAGAGCAATGAGGATAATATTTTCCCACTGAAAGCTACTTAAATTCTCCTTATTCTCAGAGTTCATGTGAACATGTGCTTAATGAGTACTTTTGATGTGCCATAATTTCTTCCCCCGCCCTGGAAATTAATAATAAACCAAATTGCAGAGGAAACATGGGTAACAAATATGTTCTTAAAATAATTCATGACTTTTTTCCTGAAAGTGCTAGATTTAAAATCTGTGCTTTCATTAGCATCAACTTTATTTTACGAAAATGCATTTGGGAGAGACGTATCCATGTAAAGTTTGGCATTAGGCTTTTTTTTCCACACTAAATATCTGACAGGATTATAAAATTGGAAAATTTTAGAATAGATTTATTCCTGATTCAAGTCCTTAAGGCATGTGTGCATGTATGTGTCCCACAGTGTGTGTGTTAGTGAAAACCATCACTGGCAATGTCTTCTACCCATTGCTAATTAGTCATGAGTTACCTTCATCTTTGCATACTACGTTGATCTAGATCAGTTTGAAACACTATAGAACTCAGATCTCATTCACGGAAGCATTTGGTTGTTGGCACTATTTGAATGCTTCAACTGTAAATACATTACTATGTGATTATGTTTAATAGGCTCCTGACATCCATCAAACAACATAGCATGTCACACTTTGAGGCAGAATATTCCAGACAGTATTTCAAACTTAATTCTCCAACTGGAGTGGAAATAAGTCACTACATCTGATACAAAGGATGTATTGAGTTGGAAGGATTTCTGAAAAGTCCTCTTTATGGCTTGCTAGGCAACCTGGTATTCTAACCTTCTGGAAAAAGAATTAGGTAGCTCATTAGAGGTTCAATTATACAATCATTATTCACTCATAACTTGGAACATTAGAATCTTTGTTGTGTCCAGAATTACACATGAAACAGGTAAGAGAATCAGAACAAAACTTTTAATTAAAAAGCCCTCACTGCCAAGTTTTCTTTTAAAATGGTGATTTGGAAGCAATAAATATTTTAACGTTATACTTTGTAACAATTATAGTTCATTTCCTCTCTTTTAAATGCTAAACCAAAGGAATAATTGAAAAAACAGCAAGTTTGTAATTGGCAAGATGATGAGACATAAACAGAACAGAATCATGACTGTAAAAGATTTAAGAGGTACAACATGCAGAGTTAGAATTATGGGAATGTGACACCCAAGTGTATTTATAGAACTTGGTTTGGATTGATTTCATTATTTCTAAAACAAAATTTCTGCCCTTGCTGCTGAGAATTATTTAAAATGTATATATGTATATATGCATATTTACCACACAAGTATGTACTAATGCCTATGTTAACATGTATGCACATTATTATAAAAATCAAATACCCATGGTATTTTAAAATGACTTGGTTAAATGTGGTTATATGAGTGTGTGTGTGTGTTGATTTATCATTTATTTTTTTTTATCTATATTATATCAATGGACATAAAAATATCAGATAACCTCAATTATTTTTTATTTTAGTAACTTTTTAAAAGTAATTTTTAAAGTTCTTTTTTTGTCCTTTTTAGCAACATTATTAACTTTTAAGGAATTTTAAATTTTTTTCTTTTTTTTCTCCTTAGTATTTAAATTTTTCTTTTATAAACATTCATGCCATACTATTCTATTTTTTAAAAAATATTGTTTTAGTTGTAATTGGACATTTATTTATTTATTTTTATGTGGTGCTGAGGATCGAACCCAGTGCCTCACATGTGCTAGATGAGCTCTCTACCTACCGCTGAGCCACAACCCCAGCTCCTACCATACTATTCTTTTGTTGTCTGTAATTTGACTAGTTTTACATTCCTTTGACTCTAGTTTCCTAATTGAATTTTACAGAGGTTATAAAAGATGAGATTCACTCTGCTTACGACCCTTCACAAATGGAAATATTGTAACTTCCTTTAATAATTCATATTTTTGTTTAAAAATTCTTATTCTCAGTAAATTCTTCATGTCTTAACTAAATCCCAAGTGGGAATCAACCATTGTCTGCTAAGTCAATTATCTTTTCTAATTCTTCTTGTTTCTTTCTTTCTTTACTCCCTACCTCACACTCCCCCCTTTCTTTTTTTCTTTCTGTGTGGATTCTGTCCAAGGTTTTTCTTTAATTAAATGTGAAAGTAACACAAATGCAAACAGAAGAATCACCTTCCAATTCCTATGTTTCTTTTTCTCCTCCTTATATGGCAGATATGGAGTTTAAAAACAAAATATCTGTGGTCCAATAGACTGTATTTCCAATCCCAGCTTCACCTCTTAATAGGTAAGTGACCTTGATTTTGTTTAGTCTCAGTTTTTCATCTGAAAAATGGCAGGAATAATTACTACTCTCTCATTTGAATGTGGTAAGGATTATATGATGTAATGCTTAACATACTACTGGAACTATTTAAGTACTCATACTAAATGAGATAAAAATTCTAATCCAGGTGCTGAAATACAATATTGATTATGTAGTTTATAAATAAATATTTGAGAAGATAAATAAAAAATTCTTCATAAAGATACCTATGTGTAAATGAGTTGAATGGAGATTTTTTGTTAGCTTTTTTTTTCTTGTTAGCTTATTTTTGAATAAAGCATCTGCCAATAAATAACTAAACAGAATAAACAAAACACAAATGAAAAACTGTTCTCCATATAGAGGTTATATACTGTAGAAATCATCCAGAGTGATGTATATACTTTGTACCTGGTACCGAAACCCGGGAGGAAAACTCGGAGGCAGAGTAAATCTACTACTTTTACTTCTACTTTCTTAGAGAGAGCTTAGAGAGAGAAAGAAAGATTTTTCTTCTTCTTAGAAAGAGCTTAGAGAGAAAGATTAGAGAGAGCTTTCTTCTTTCTTCTTTTCTTCTTAGCTTAGAGAGAGAGAAAGAAAGATAGAGCTTTTCTTCTTAGAGCTTAGAAAGAGCTTAGAGAGAAAGATTAGAGAGAGCTTTCTTCTTTCTTCTTTTCTTCTTAGCTTAGAGAGAGAGAAAGAAAGATAGAGCTTTTCTTCTTAGAGCTTAGAAAGAGCTTAGAGAGAAAGATTAGAGAGAGCTTTCTTCTTTCTTCTTTTCTTCTTAGCTTAGAGAGAGAGAAAGAAAGATAGAGCTTTTCTTCTTAGAGCTTAGAGAGAAAGAGAGAGAGAGCTTGAAAGAGAGAGATTTCTTCTTTAGAGAGAGAGAGAGCTTAGCTTTTAGAGCTTCTTTCTTCTTTCTTCCTCGGGAGCCTCAGCTTGACTCTGACCAGGAATTACTTCTTCTATCTGGTTGCTCTTCTGTAACCGCTCTGATTCTTTTCTTCTTCTCCGACCCGAACTCTTCTTCCGACCGAGCGACTGCATGACTGACTGAATGAATTCATTCTTCTCCTCACTCCGACCGCTTTCACCCGGTTATATACCTTTAGCTTTGCAGGTGTCTCACGTGCATTTACAGGTGCTTCACATACATACTTATTATCAGGTGGAACTTATGGCTTCCAGCTGACCGCAATAGCCATCTCCCTAATTGGGGCTCCTTCAAGACTTAATTTTCTGGAGCTTATTCAACTACAACTGTGATGCTGTATAGAAGGTGAGTTCTCACTCTGCACAATCATACTTTCATTTGTACAGCATTTTAAAAGGCCTTTTTTACATACCTTAGCACATTTTATCTTCACAAAAATTTGCAAGACAGTTAGAGCATATGTTATTACTCTTGATTTTCAGGTGAGGAAAACCAGACTTGGAGAAGGTAAGTAACTTGTCTAAGGTCACAGCTTTATAGGGTGGTGGAACAAACTTTTTCTCACTGTTTCTGGGATTTCCTCCTTCATGGTGACTTTTCCAGCCTCATCAATGACAAGGTTCAGAGCTGAGTACAGAGATCAGAGAAAGGGAGGTGTTTGTACTTATACTTGCCATTTTAAGGCCCTGCGCTTGGCAGGAGTCAGGAGCCAGGCTCTTTCCCACCCTCACTGGTTTCCTTCCCCAACCTTACCTGTACAGAGAAATATCTTCAGGTGGCACCATGAGACTGAAAGGTAGACACTCAGAGGTAGGATGGTAGGGGCTGAATGCAGTTTCAACATGGAAGGATCAGCATTTGGAGATAGGGTCATGAGAAAGCAAGCACCGTGTCTGCCCTTGCTCTTCATAGCTATGAAAAAACTCCGTTGTCTGCCAATTCTAAAACATCTGTTATTTGCCAAGCCAGATATCAAGTAGTAATGTCCTGTTCCTGACCACCCCCCTAGGATTAGTGAGAGTGAACAAAATCTTATAAAATTTTTATCCAACTGAGCAATAAAAGCATAAATAATCCCAAACAATAGGCAAAGTTGTGGATAGATATTTCTTGTAAGAAAATACACAAATGGTCAATAATATGCCTGTGAAAATGTGCTTAACATCATCAGTCATTAAGTCCATGCAAATCAAAACCACAAAGATGAGATACCATTTCACACTCACCAGTGGGGCTTAAAAAAAAAAAAAAAAAGACAGTACCAAGTGTTGGTGAGAATGTGAAGAATTTGGAATCCTTGTGCTTTGCTGGTGGGAACTTACAATACTTCAAAAGCTTTGAGAGCCAGTTGGGGTGTTCCCCCAAAAGTTAATCATACAGTTACCATTTGATCCTGCAATTTTGCTCCTTGGCATAGATTCAAGAAATCTGTCCACACAATATATGTCCATACAAATACTTTCATATTAACATTCATAACTGTATCATTCACAATACTACAAACAGCAAACAAATCTCCATTAATTGATGAAAGGAAAAGCAAAATGCATGTTATATTCAGATAATGGAATACTATTCAGTCACATAAAGGAAAAATATTGACATATGCTACAATAGAGATGAACCTTAAAAATATGTTATTTATAAGATAGACACAAAAAGCTGCATATTATATGATTCAATTTACATGAAATGTCTAGAATAGGCCAATCCATAAAGCAGATTAATGGTTGCCATGCACAACATAAAAATAAATAAATTAAAAAATAAGGGCCCAACAACAACAAAAAAAGAATTTAAAATGAAGAGAGAAGGAGTATGGGAAGTGATCATTAATGGACATGGGGGTTCTCTTTGACATGACAAAATGTTCTGGAATTAGATAGTGGTTATGATTGTACAAATATATATATATATATATATATATATATGCTAAAAGCATTGAGTTGCATACTTTCAAAGAGTTAATTATACTCTATGTGAGTTCTATCTCAAAAGAAATCCTTACTCAAGATAATGGTAACTTATCAAGGGATAGTGCTACAAATTGTGCTGAGTTTTATGGAATATTTTATTTAACTCTCACAACAACCATAGGATTATATATTCTTCTTATTTTCAACTTACAGAGGAGGAGACAGACTTACAAAGACTCACTAATTTGTTCCAGGTCACGTGGGATTTGACACTTGGTTTTTTAACCACTGGGCTATAAGGCCTCTCTGATGGGCAGGACAGGACTTGAATAATCTCCTGCTCTCTTGCTATTGTTGTCAGTGGGTTCAGCATTATTGTTCTGGGAACTTTTTATATTTTACTCTTCAGGATTCTATAATTGGATGTTCTGGTGCCCATGAATAGGAGCAGGTGTGAGTTGTAGTCTCCCTCCACCACACCCACCTCCAGGTAGGGCTCTGTGGAAGGTTGGCTCCATCCCCTGTTTCTCAGAGGGGATTCTCTTGGTGTGACCCTCTTGATTTCCCCTTTACAGCTAAACAAAAACCCTCCACTGGATTGTGCATCTCCTTTTATAGCACCTATTACAGTCCAGTAGAGATTTGATTAATATCCATCTTTCTTGTTAGACTTTCAACTGCATCATGTCAGGGACCATGTCAGCTTTGTACACCATTGTATACTAAGCCTATAGCATGGGGTATTCAGTAGGTACTCAATACTGTCAATGAATGACTTAATACCAACCAGCACAGTAGAAATCCCTACAACTTTCACACTTCTTTACTGTTCCCTACTGTGCAAGGACCGACCCTTTTAAGAAACTTACATATTATTCCTCTGGCTTCTGGATCCAGCACTAAGCTGGCCTGGGAGCACCTCAGGACCACTGCTGGCTCGCCCTGTTGGAAAGTGACGCACTAGTGGAAAGCTTTGGCTTCAGTTCTAACCTCAGAGACTCTCGTAATGTTTCCTGTGTGCTGTGCTCACTCTGATTGGGATTTTAACTGTCACCTCATTTCTTGCCTCCATGAGTCCTTATGACTGTTCATAAGAACATTTCCCATGGACTCCCTCGTGATCTTTAAATATTTTACACCTGGAAAATCTAACCCCACTACCTAAGTGGTTGTACATGTACATTGCAGTATTCCCAGGATGTAAACAAGCTGAAAAACCCCCAAGAAATGTTAAATCAATTACTCTAGGTTGTACAGCAAATAAGTGACAGTATTGGAGTTTCTAGATTCTAAACTCCTTAAGTCCTCTGTCTGCATATTTAAGGTTTCCTGATCATGCCCAGCACAATGCCTGGTACATATGAAGAGCTCATAAAATGTTGAACAAGAACCCCAAATATTTTTTGGAGGGGACTCACACTTTATTCCACATCAGCTAACCCTCCTGCTCCATGCCGACCTGACCCACCCAATACATCTCTCATCAGTAAACCTTTTTAAACTTTATGAAATTTTGGATGTGGATCCAAGTGTTCAAATTCCCAAAGTACCAAACCAAACCCACCAAGACAGCCACACGGTATCATTGTTCATATCACTAATCTCAGTACCATTCCCCCTTTTTATCCAACTGGAATTGGACTCCACTGTTTTGATTCTTCAGTCTGTTCCACATGACCAGTGGTCAAGTCCTGTAGATTCTACTTGTGTAATTTCAATTCCCACTCCCACCACCCCAGTTCAGGCTCTCATTGTCTTCCAACTAGACTTATTATGGTATCAGCTTCTGACTTCCCCTACCTCTGGGTTCTCCAGACTGCAAGTGTCTAGATTATTTTTTTTTCTGACTCTGATATTATTTTTCTCAATAAGTTTCAATGACTCACTGCAATGTTTTATCCAAATACAAATCCCATGTTTAAAATTCTTCAGAAGTGACCCCAATTTACTCTAATTTCTATTCTTATCTTTCCTTTAAGTGAACATACTCTCCAGTAAACCTAAAGGGACTCTTCAGTATTCTCTGGACATCCCCACTTTCCCACTTTATGATCGTTGTGGCTTCTTCCTTATGCTTGGTGTCTAACATTTTGCCTGAACATCTCAAATAGAAGCTCTTTCTTGCAGGACTTTTTTTGATTTTTTGCTCCCAAATGAAGGCTTGCCATGTTTTGATGCTTCTAAAGTCCTCCTTTTTTTCGTTGTAGCTTTTGGTATGCATGTCATCTTCCCTGGACAGGTCATAGTCTATGACTTATACAACTCTGTACCTTGTAGTACCAAGGTAATGTTTTTAATATAGTGAGAAACTGAGGAATTTAAATAGCTTTCATTGACCATTTTTCATATTTACTCAACCAGAATAAACAATTTCCTTGTATTCAGCATCTTGTAAAACTAATGAACTCAACTCATGTACCTACAGTTCATGGCTCAGCTCATCCATGTACTCCATGCATATGAAACTGTTTACTGGTATCCTTTAATCAAATATTTAAAATTAGAAAATATTGTCTTTTGAAAAAGGTATAGCTTAAGATGACTAAAAACTTTAGTTATTCCCAGTTCCAATTAATTTTTAACAGTGAAATAGTGAAAGGAAAGCTTAAATACAACATTTAAAGGCACAATGGAAGAATTGGAAGAATAGTCTTATTCTGCCCCATGGAATGCAAGTTCTTGGCTCCTATGAATATTTACAGTTATCTATTTTGGCTGGTTTTGAGCGGCAGTGACTGGCATTAGTGGGATTCTCCTCTCTTGGGGATGAAAAATGAAGTTTGAAAGAATGTTTATTACTATCGGGGTACATGCTGACCGAACTGATTTTTCATCTGCCAAATGCACACACTGGCTTCTGTCTCATCTACAGACCTCTGAAACGAAAAGTAATTGATCAAATTAGCTCAGTTATAATCCCCCACTAGTTCTGTTATGATTGCAGCTTGTTAACCTTAGCACACTGTTTATTTAAAACCATATGGATAACATCATAAAAACCACCCCCATTTCATCCAAGCATGATACACACTGTGGAAAACTATTTGGTTTTAAACCACTCTGGGATATGGTCTTTTTTCCCCTTTACTTTCCTATATTAAATGATAAAATGTAAAACCTGAATTCTCAGCCATTTTGATTTTCACTTCATCTGCTTCTCCCCAGTGAGAGGGAAGGTTTTTCTTCCTATTTGGAATCAAATAAAATAAAAATATCAAACAAATTTTCTTCAGTCCTGGAACAGGAGAACTGATGACAGAAACTGTTCTTTTGATTTTTCCTCTTATCCTTCATTTGCCAAGTTCACTTTTCCATGCCGTACGATGGCTTCCTGAAGCACGAGCTGGCAGATACTGCCCAGTAAGGTCTGTAGGCTAGAACTAGCCACTAGACTAGCAAGCTGTTTCTCTGGGGCTGTGATTATTCTCCTTCTTGGTGCCCTCTGCATCCTGGTGTCAGCTCTGATCTGTTTTGATTAGAAAGACTGGCACATGTATGTGTCATTCGCACCTCCTGAGGCAGGATAAGTTCCTAGTCTCACTTGATGCTTCTGTCAAGGTTACATCACTCCATAGCTACAGATTTCTTCCTGGTGTAAACATTAGCATCTATGAAGCCTAAGTTGTGAATATTAGTAAGAAACAAGTTGATTGGCAATTCACAAGGGAGCTGTTGCTCTAGTGGTGACACCAGTTTGAGCTAACACTCCAGAAGGAGAAATGAAATACAAGTAAGTAATGGAAAAAATGACAGACTTGCTCCATGGGGAGCTGATAATTATTAGTATTTTAAAGCCTATATTTCCTTGACATATTGGATGATAATCCTACCTTTTAGATTATGAAAATTCATTTGATGACCTAAACTTATTTTATTTATTATTGTCTTGTTTTAGTACTATTAAGGGTTAAAAATGTATAAAATCATGGTCATTATCCACAAGAAATTGTTAATATAGTTCAGCATTTCTAACACTGTATTCTATTTTTTTCAGAGTTATAAGTAATGTTTAGTCATTTATTCATCATTCATTCAATGAATATACGCTGAGCCTGACTTTGTGAGTTAGACACAATTTCTGCCCTCCAGGAATTATGGTTGAATGAGGGAGACTAACATATGGGCAAACAGAAACACAAAGGTAAGCCCAGGATGCTTTAGAAAATTCTAAAACTGTATTGTTTAGAACTCTAGTTCTGAGACATGCTCTCTCTATAAAAAAGAATTCCATCTATCTATCTATCTATCTATCTATCTATCTATCTATCTGAAGTTTGACTTCTCCCCTGGAAAGTCACAACATCAAAGGCCCTGCAAAGTTCTGAAATGAAAAAATGTGTTAAATTTGTTTAACCTCAAGTTTACAGATTTTATTTGACCTGGAATCCCTTTTCTCATGTAAAACCTATAAATATCTTGGAGAATATATTTTGGGGAGTGCTGGTTCTGTGTGATTATTTAGAGATTATGAAATTTATTTCTTTTGTTATCACTCAGAGAAATATCCGTGATATGTTTTTAGAAATCCTTTGTTGAATGAATACACCATTGGACCCAGGAAGTAGGCAGGTACCTCCTGTCTATGTTAGGAGTTCTGCAGATGATGTTCTAAATATAGACGTATAGGCTCCAGTTTTTTTTTTTTAAGGTTTATTTTTTAGTTGTAGGTGGACACAACACCTTTATTTTATTTTTATGTGGTGCTGAGGATCAAACCCAGGGCCTCATGCCTGCTAGGCAAGTGCTCTACCTCTGAGCCACAACCCCAACTCTGGGGTCCAGTTTTGGAGTTTCTGATTGATAGATGTGAGATTGGGTCTGAGAATACAGTAAAAGTTTTCCAGGTGATTCTTTGTCATAACTAGCTTAGAAATTATTGGTAGGTATATGAAAAAATAAACAAGGCTAAAGTCAAGCATTTGGTATCTCTTAAGTAAGGTTCTCCATCCCATGGTCTCAAACTAACTTCTAGCTTTGAGGACCTGTCCAATAAAATCCATCAGCAATGTGGATGGGCCTGGTAGAGTGCATAGCACTGGGCCTGAAGGCAGGCCAATACAGTTGTTTCCACACTAGAGAAAAATAAAAGTATCATTTTCTTTTTCAAATTCAGCAAAACCCCATGATTTTGAAGAACAGGGACTGGACTGAGAGATGATGAAAAGTGGCTAAATAATAGGTTTATTTAAAATTTAACAAAAAGGAGACTTGAAATATTTCTGGAATTGAGAGAATGTTTGGATTGATGTTTAAGATTGTTGCAGTGATATTTCTGGCCATACAAATCCTTCCTGAACTCTGAGAAGGTGGCTTTAAAACTTGGAAGCTTGGTATGAAATTCTGAGACCACCAAGAACTCAAACCTTGCGTGCTAAGCCGAAGCAAATAAGACAAATTTTTTTCTATATCAGCGTTGTAAATACTTTACAACAGCTAAAAAAGTTTCTCAAATATCATAAACTTTATTTTCTCTTATGACAAAAGTTTCTATGTAGAAATATGTACTGAAATGATCTCTATATTTTATATCACAAATATCTGAGGTCAGTACTGATTTAGTTCTCTTATTAAAACTGAGTTATAAATAGTTTGTTTCATGGTTATTTTTCATATATTGATGATAATCAGGTTTAATTGGTAAATAGTTTAACCCCTGAAGTAATCCGAAGAATGCTCCTATATATGGTCAAATCAACCAAAACAAGTGGTACTACTTCCAATATTTTGGAGAGCCTTTGATATTTCCCAAGGCTAAATAACCAGATGTATTATAAAGATTTTTCATTAGTTTTTTTGTTTAAAACAAAAATAACCTTTAAAAACAATCACTCTGTGCTTCCTGCCTCTCTGTTTTCTTCTCTTCCTCTTTCTCCTTCTTCCTCTGACACTAGGTTATGAAGCCAATACATAATGTTAAAGATTTTGTAGCAGGTTATACTTTCACTTTTTGGGTTTAATTACCTAATTTGAACTTCACAATGAGGTTACATTATGGAATAGAGTCTTTAAAGCTTTTTCCTCTGATGGTTAAATAGTTTGGCACATTCATATAATGGAATGCTTTTAGCAATTAAAACTGATTTTATTTTAGTCATTACCCACTTTATATCAATTTACATGGAAAGATGTCTATTAAATGAAAGGAAAAGATGTTCAATGTACCTTATTAAGTAAAAAAGCAGGATGCCAAACAATACGATTTTCTGTGTTTAGATTGTATGTATTCAATGTGTAAATCTAAAAGGGAAATAATAGCTAAAGTTTATTAACCTGAGACCATATGCCAGGCACCATCCTAAACACTTAAGATGCATTAACCTATTTAATTCTCATAACCTCCCACTGAGGTTCTTTCTCATACTTTCTCTCCCCTTTGAGAATCCAAAGCACAGACACTTTATTAATTCACTTGTTCAAGTTCACAAAGCTAGTAACTGGAAGATCTAGGATTTGAATCCAGACTCTTGTTCCACAGCCTGGATTCTTAACCACGTGGCTATACCAAATGTACCAAAATAAATGTTATTTGAGGGTAGTGTAGTATGAATCATTTTAATTTTTATAGCTTTGTTTATAAATTTCTTCTTCAATCATTATGTGTTATTTTCACATTAGAAAATTTTAGATGAAATTTAAAAATTCCTCGTCCCTAAAGAACATAGTAGTAAATGCAACAGAACCTCAGGTAACAGCATGCTATTTAGGTTTCAGTCCAACAGTCTAAATCAAACTCTTTGAAGATTATTTATCTTGAGCTGGGGCTGTAGCTCAATGGTAGAGCACTTGCCTAGCATGTGTGAGGCACTGGGTTTGATTCTCAGCACTACATATAAATAAATGAATTAAATAAAAAAAGATTGTGTATCTTAACATTACAGATAAAGATATAAAAACTGCAATTTAGTGTGTTCTCTACTAAAAGATGTGTCGGTGGCAAAGCCATTATATCCATGACTTGTAAATCCTATAATCCAGTGTATCTAATGATTTATAGGTCCTATAATCCAATATATCCAAATGTAAATTTGGATAGCAATAAATGAATAATATGTGGTTTTTGTACTATGTTTTGTATTATGTTGAATTATGTATTATGTTGAAAGTCCCAGGGCTCAAGCCTACTGGATGAACATGTCCATGCTCTGCTCACTCCTGTACACCTAAAAACACTGCCTTGTATCTTGCCTGCTAGTATAAGATATGCCTGATGCTTCTCAACAGACAAGGAGAAAAAAGTCTTCAAGGGTATTCTATACACAGACCCTAAAGTCCTGACTGTGCCAACTCAAAAAAAGAGGTGCTTATAAAATGTCCAAAAATTCACATTGTTATGCTTCATGATTGTTAGATAACATAGAAAAATAACAGTCTTATCAGTTGGATGACCTGGCTGTTTTATAAATTGTCCTTTCAAATCGGAGAAACCCCCTTTTCCTGTATATTATAGTAGAACTCTGTTTTGTGTTAATCAATTACATCTAGAATAAATCTCAGAGAAACAATTTATTTCATTCTTTTAGATAACCCAAGAATTTAGCCCTTTAACTGATAACAGATTATTGTCTATAGTGCTGGAAAGTTTCCAGGGTCCTTGTGATACCACAATTGAAGCCGTGTTTGTTGAGTAAATACTACATGTGTTTCTGGATGAACTGTGCTAAAGTGTTGGGAAGGCAAAGAAATTTAAATATCTGTCGCTCACATTAATTTCTCATGTTTTAGGAATTAAGGAGATGTTAAAAATTCCAATTTAAAAAAATCAAGTATTTCCAATAGACAGAAGAATTGTTTAGACAATAAGCAATAAATTGGGGGGGTCAATATTAGATGGTTTAACCTCTAAGGCCATGTTATTTGCTATTCCTGAAATTGAGGAAGAGAATGTCAGTAAGATAAAGTTGAGTTGTTTTTCTAATTGTAAATCTAATATGTACACTGCAAAAAAGCTTGACTGTGTAGTTAACTTTCTGTGTAGAATGGTAGAAGAAAATCAATCACACAAAATCTCAATGCCCAGAGATAACTCAGGTTTTTATTTTTGCATACATAATACACACACACACACACACACACACACACACACACACATATATGGTGCTGAGGATGGAACCAAGCACCTTAAGCATGCTAGGCAAATGCTCTACCAGTGAGCTACATCCTCAACCCCTAGACTATTATTATGCATATTTTTTGTAAAAAACAGGGACAAAAACTGTTTTAAAAACTTGGCATATTACAGTGACACAGCCACTTCAATGTTTATAGCAGCATAATTCACAATAGGTAGGTTGTGGAACCAACCTAGATGTCCCTCAGTAGATGAGTGGATAATGAAAATGTGGTATATATACAAAATGGAATTTTACTCAGCAATAAGAGAGAATAAAATAATGGCATTTGCAGGTAAATGGATGAAGTTGGAGAATATAATGCTAAGTGAAATTAGTCAGTTTCAAAAATCCAAATACCAAATGTTTTCTCTGATATAAGGAGGCTAGTTCACAGTGTTGTTGGATGGGGGTACATAGGAGGATTAGAGGAACACTAGAATGGCCAAAGGAAAGGGAGGGGAAGGGAGGGAGCAAGGAGGGAGGGAGGGGGGAAAAAAGGAAAAAAAAATTGGTGGTTGAATGAGATGGATATCATTATTCTAAATGCATGATTAAAGACCTGAATAGTACTTATATACTTTGTATACAAACAGTTGTATGTAAAAAGATGCTATATATGTGCACTATGAATTGTAATACATACTACTATTATAAATAAAAAAAGAAAGGAAAAAAAACTTGGCTTCTAAATAATATAGCTTGGAATTTTCCCATTAATAAATTTTTTCTATGTTATCATTTTAATAGCTTCATTTCATCATATAGAAGTGTCTTAATTAATCAATCTTATCTTTTCGGAGATTCGGGTTATTTCATGTTTTGAGGCTCTTATATATACACACACATATATACATCTATACATGTATATGTTCATGAACATATTTATATAATATGTATACATATACTTTTTTGCTGAATAATTTATTATTTCCTTAGGATTAATTCCTGAAATTGAAATTGTTGCATCAAAGGTTAGGCACATTTACACCCTGACATGATATTGCTGAATTGCTCTCCAGAAGAGAATAGCCAGTGTTTACCTTGACCCTTGAAATAAGAGTACTTGTATTGCAACAAATCACCAATACTATGTGTTACCAGTTTTTAAATACTTGGAATTCGTAAAGTTGAATATTGTTTCATGATTAGTGGATGTTTAAATTCTATTTTTCACTTGCCTGCTCATGGAGATATCTTTTTTCTTATAGATTTTAAAGTAATCTCTCTATATTTGTTGTATTACTTTTTAATTTGTCATATATGGCACAATAATTTTCCAGTTTTATGTCTTTACTTATTATGTGTTTTTTCATTCTTTCTTTTTCATACAGAATTTTTTAAAAAAAATGGAAATAATTTTAACAGCATATTATAATCTGGCAAAGCTTAATTAAGATAGTGCCCAACTTGAAATTGTGTTCAACCAGTGTTAGCTGGGTCCCCATGGTTTTAGTAATGGGTTTCAGAGAGAGAGGAGATATTTCTGTCCAAGGTCAGAAAAGGTTATAGGGGAAAATTGAGTCAGGGTCTTAGACTTGTGCAGAGGGGCTGTGAAAGCTTCTGACCTCGGCCTCCAGAAGAGAAAGAAGAATGAGCTGATGATAATCTTCATATAGAACTTTCAAATCTCTAATTTAAAAAAAAAAATTATTTTTTAGTTGTAGTTGGACACAATACCTTTATTTTATTTATCTCTATGTGGTACTGAGGATCGAACCCAGGGCCTCATATATATAGCGCTCTACCACTGAGCCACAATCCCAGCCCCCAAATCTCTAATTTTTAAATAATTTAAGTAGATAAATGTTTTCCTAATAAGTCACTGTTCATTGTTATTTTTCTTCATTGATTTAATTTACAGAAAATAAATCTAATGTAAGACTATAAATAAAATATGGGAATACTTACCTAGGTTGAACAAATATATCCAGCTTATTCTGCAGGTAATATTTTCTAAAATTTTATCTATTATTTAAAGTTTGAACTAGAATGTTTTCTCCTTGTATAACAGGTATATTTTAAGTCACACAGTTTTATACTTTCCTAACTTTTTTTTTTAATTTTTATTTTTTTGTTGGTTCTTTTTAGTTATACATGACTTTTGATGTAATTATACAAGCATGAAGTATATCTTATATTAATTAGGACTCCATTCTTATGGATGTGCATATAGTGAGATTGTATGATATATTCATATATGTACATAGGAAAATTATTTCTGATTAATTCCACTATCTATTCTTTTCCTATTCACTCGTTTCCCTTCATTCCCCTTTGTCTACTACTTTCCTGTTTTGCAATTTAATATATATCTCTACATCTGTATCTATGTAGCACTATATTTGAGGCATTCATGAAATGTCACATTCATGTGGAAACACATAAGCAGATATGTAAAAACTTTGTTGTATATTTTTGCATATACTGATATACAAATACAGATACATGTAGCTCATTATTGTCAGAGATCATATACCCAGCTCACATAATGTATAAAGGAAACTATTACTGTCTTAATGTGGTTAATAGAAATGAAAGTTTGTTAACAACAATTACCGCTAACAGAACTTATATTTGCACTTTTATCCCCTGAATCTATCATGAATCAGACTTTTTATTTTGGGAGCTGAAAGGTAGCAGGAAGGACAATAATTTAGCTGTGGGCAATGTAAGGGGTTTTGCTGAATGCTTGCCAAATACCATTTTACATGCACCTACTTGCAAAGCAAATAGTGATCTTGTTGCACAGTCCAGTTCCATGTGTTTAGTCAAATTTCCTCTGAAGAAGTCTTGAAGTGAGCTGCCACCCACATTTCAAGTTGGTTAAATGTTACCTCTGGCTTTTAATGAAAATGTAAAACCCATGGGTCCAATTCTCTCTACTGGGCTCTGTATGTATAAAGGTTGAGTTGAATAGAAATAATTAAGGACAGATTGGGAACTTTTGAAAAAAATTAAACTAGTGATTAACTCAGATGCACTGAGTTGTTTAAGTTCTTTTGTGACCTTGACTTATAAACATAGTCTGTTTTAGTAACCCTGATTACTTTGCAAAGTTGACTGGTTGACATAGCATCTCCCTGTGAGGAAGGTTTCTAAGCAGTCAATCAAACAGGAGACTAAGAGATAGGAGTAATAGTATGTTTAATATTTGAATTATTACTTTAGGGCATGTTATATAGACTCTTTAAAAGAAAAAGGGTTTCATACTTACATTTCTGATCCAGTTGGGGGCCATACTTTTATTGCCACATGGACTTTCAGAGACTCCAAGCTCATTTCGATTGCTGGTGCAAGGGTATAATATATTTTGGTAATTTGGCATTTGTTTATTATTATTGTCACTGAATCTGCACATTTGAAATTTATTTTGAGTTAGTGAATACTGTTGTACATGAGTGGGCCTCTCAGACGCCAATAGGATATACTAAGACCCTAGTGTCAATTAATATTTGAGTAATGGTTTCAGTACTTTATCTGTTTTTTAAAGCAAATTTTATAGATCTTGGGCAAATGCTTTCAGTATTCAAAAAAAAAAAAATCTTTTTGTGGATATATGCAAGATATCAGCAACTGGTAAAAGGTAAAATATAAAATATAAATAAATAAATAATATATAAAATATAAATAAATTTTGGTACCGCTTCACTAGAGACTCAAGTAGCATGCTCTTTATATCTTACCATAAATTGCTGTTTTAAGATTTTAAGAACAAATTGTGGTTTGTCAGACAACAGAATCTGAATTTAAGGATTTGAATAATTTGACGATTCTGGATCAATTACCCCTTTAGTTGGTATGACATTAGGAAATGACATTAAGAAACTAAGTTTTCAAAAGTGCCTAGTAAAATTGTGCATATGAGGACTATCCATCTGGTTATTATGCTTGAATTGTACCATAAAGCTTTTGTGAGAATTTATTGAAATTACCAAAATATTCCTAGCATATGGACAAGCTAGGAAATAATGGACATAAGAAATGTTATCATTTTAAGTTTACAACCTACGTTTCCTTAATATTGGCTTCATCAGAATTATCCCCTATATAAATGAAGAAACTGGATTTAGTTATATTAGGAAACTTTCCCAGGTCATACAGTGATAGAACTAGGCTTCAAACCCAGGCTTATTGATACATGAACTTACTTGCTCTAATATTCTACAGTGTTCCCAAAACTTTGGCACCTTTACTTCTGCTCATATAAATAAAATTATTTTAGTTGAAACACAAACACATCTTTTAAGATGTAATTTGTATATTTTTTTATGTTAGCTTCTTAATTCTTCTGTTTTCTTTCAGTGGTATAGTATCTGGAAAATCCTTATTCACGAAAAAACATAGTTGCCTTACAAATCAAATAAAATACTTCCACTATTCCTGGAGTAACTTTAAAATATTCTCTCTAAATATGTCAAAATGACCCCTGCTATTTTGTATAATCAACAATGCACTAAAAATGTAAAAATGTTTTCTCTATTATTTTCTTTTTGAATATTTTTTGAGATATAATTCACATAATCCCTTTAAAATATGCATTTCAAGGTTTAGAGTATATTCATGAAGCTGAATATTGACCATTACTAGCTAATTCCAGAACATTTTTATTACCTCAAAAAGGAAATCCCTTATGCATTCAGCAGCCACTCCCCAGTCTTCCCTTCCTCCACCTCTTGACAGACTAATCTACCTGTCTCTCTAATGGATCTACCTGTTCTGTTCTATATGTATATATATTACATATATATATATACATATATATATATGTAATTAATTAATTAATTATTTTTTTCAGTGGCATTGTGTAATAATACATGGCTTTTCTAGTCTGGCTTCTTTTGCTCGGTATACTGTTTCCAAGGTTCATGCATTTTGTACACGTGTCAGCATTTAGTTCCTTTTTAAGGTCAAATAATATTCCATTTTGTGGATGTACCACATTTTGTTTATCCATTTGGAAGCTGATGGACTTTTGGCTTGTTCACCTTTTAATATGATAAAGTTATCAGAAATTGATAGCTATTATGAACTATGCTGCTATAAATGTCCATGTACAAGTATTTGCTTGAGTCCCTGTTTCAAATTTTTTTGAGTAGTAAGCCTAGAATTGCATTATTGGGTCATGTGATAACTCTATGCTTAACTTTTTGAGTGACTGCCAGAGTATTTTCCACTGTAGTCAGGCCATTATATAGTCCTATTAGTAGCATATGAGGATGCTATGTTCTCACTAACACTGTTTTCCACTTTTTGGATTATAACTATCCTAATGGATATGAAATAATATACACATTTATTTTACTATATATTAGAAAATATAATTATATTAAATGCAGGTAACATTGATTTTCCATTGATGGCAGTGATGCACTTTCTTAAATATACTCTTATTTAAGGAGAAAAAAAGAGAATCACTTAAAATCAGTAGGTAACTAATGTATGGATGAGGTGTGGATACAGCAAAATTAGTGAAGGCAAGGCTTTGGTGAGTTACTTCATTTCTTTGAGCCTCAGCTTCTTCATCTGTAATAATAAAAGGGAACTGAACTCTTGTAAAGATTAAATGGGCTAGTATTTATAAAGTACTTGGAATGGTGGCCGAATACGTGCATGCCAAGTAAGTAGAGGAGGTGGTGTTGAATGATTCAAGTTTTGAGAATCTCTTGCCTAAATCATAGTCCAGCTCTTTGTTAGGTATTAGAATGCCTTGATAGGAGGTATTTGGTTAATGTTTAATAAAAGGAGTGGCTGAGTGTCATTGTGGTGTTGAGTTTCCCTGTTCACCCTGGGATTAAAGGTGATAAAAGGTGCTGTGAAATGGAGAATTTTCCTGGGTTGAGATGACCTGGTGGCACAGGCACAGGCAAGTCACTCTGGTATTCTCTCACAGTAAAACCCAAGCTGTCAGTCTGTTCAATGTGGGAAGAATATTGTCTCTTTTCCTCCTGGATTTTTGGCTCCCTCCCTCCCTCCCTTCCTTCATTCCTTCCTTCCTCCCTCCCTCCCTCCCTCCCTTCCTTCCTTTTCCTTTCTTCCTTTCTTTTTTTCCTTTGATGATTTTTTTTAAATTAATGGGTGGGCTTAGACTTCGAATCTCCTTCCTTTTTGTCACGATAGAAAGGTAAGTCCACTAAAACACACACACACACACACACACACACACACACACACACACACAGAGTATTTCATGAATTCTGCCTAATGGGATTTGTCCCAGTTATTGTTCTCATGAAAAAATGATAGTTTCAGGCAACAGTAGTTACTTGACCTTTTGGGAAGTGAAGTATTATAAACAGCTCTCTTATCAAATTCATTGTCTCACACTTGGTGTTAGAGTTTAGACATTCATAAATTAAATGGCCAAATTTAAGTGGTTGTTTTATATTAGATCAAACAGAGAACTTACCTGAATAAAGCAAGAGAGTTAATGAAGAAAAACATTTTACTGAAATGAAAAAAAAAAACCACTTTAATTTTCATTTACAGAATTATGAGCAGTATAATGTTCTCTGCTCAGCAATGCCACTCTTTTATGCATCCCTACAGTTAATAACTTATTCTAGGTATTAAATCTGTCACATTCCTTTTACTTGGGTCTGCAATGAAGAATTTACAGCAGGAGACCTAGAACTGACCCAGCAATTTGAAAACATAACACAGATATGAATCCAATTATTCTCCATCCAAATGCTGACACTTGTGCCCTGCATTGAAGGTGACATCTGAACCAGTCATATTTAATATCTGACTCATCAAAGCCAATTCAGAAACAAAAGCAAAAGGATTATTTCACGCCCATTTTCATAATAGAGTTCATGAACGAAAGAAAAAGAGAGTGTGTCAGCCTGCCCTCTGTAATTTAGGTGCTGACATAAAACGTTTTTAAAAGTTGGTTAAGGAACAGAATATGTGCTCCCTCCTGGTGTGCTGGTCTTTCCCCCTTTTGTGACTACATTTGCCCTGAAGAAGAAAGAGTTGCTTGTACAAGTTCATAAAACAAAACAAATCACTTTTGCAGCAGGAATCTATCAGTGGCTTGCTGCTTAGGTCTGAGGTTCCTGCCAAATGCTCCCATCATTTCTGTTTTTATTCTTTGTAAAATCAGCAACTGGAGCTGCTTAAAATGTTTTCCATATAAAAAATGTAACTGGATCAAACAGTGACCTTGTGAAGAGAGGGGGAGGGGAGGCTCTAAAAAATACTTGAAAGTTTAATGATTGTGGCATAAATAAAAATTATTTTTTATATATATATCAGATGAGATATTAAAATTTTATCATTCTACAATGGAGAGGAAGGGAGATATATTCTAGACACAGCTGAAAAGTGATAGATTATTACGTGTTTTTCAGTCAATGAGGAGTCTTTTTCTTGTCCTTAATGTTGAAGAAAACAAACAAAAAAACCCAAATATTAAAACACACTCATTTCCTCTTGTAAAGATTAAAGTAAGACATGATTCCAAAAGTTTGTTGATCATAAGACCCACTTTCTTACATTTGATCAAATAAAAATAAAGGGAAAGATAAAATATTTAAAGGATATTTTTGAATTCTAATGGCTTATATAATATAAAGGGGCAGATTATCCAACAATACCCCCCCCCATCTAAGCAATTTGTTTTTACATTATATAAATTATCCTGGCTGCTTTTACTCTGTTATTTTTTATGTGATGAGAGACTATCTTGGTCACAAAAGGGAACAATATAAAGCAATACAACAAAGCAATAGAAGATCTCAAAAACTTGAAAACAAAGCCTCAATATCAAACTCAATGTGAGAGCAGGAATGACCCTCTTCCACAAACACACAAAACAATGTATGTATATGCATACCCATTTTTATCCATAGAAAAATACAGTTTGGAGGGCTGGGGTTGTGGCTCAGTAGTAGAGCTCTTACCTAGCATGTGTGAGGCACTGGGTTCCATCCCTAGCACCATATAAAACAACCTAAATAAACAAAGTAAAGGTATTGTGTCCATCTACAACTAAAAATATTAAAAAAGAAAAATACAGCTTGGAAAACACATACCATGATTTTAGAAGTGATTACTAAAATCACTAAACACAGTGGGGTTGGATGATAGGGAAGGTGAATATAAAATATTACTTTATATTTTCAAACATAGTGTGTCACAGCAGTTATGTACATGCAACCAAGTTTTAACAACTGTTAGTTTGGGGTCTTTCCTTTGATCCCCCCACCTCACCTTTTTTTTTTTTTTTTTTTAAGAGAATGGTACAGATATTACATGCAATGATCTGTATTTTCTTTCTTTTCTTTTTTATGATCTGTATTTTCTAAAAAATGACCCCGGAATTCACTCTAGATTGCTTGGGCAACAGTCCAGCTGAGATGAGGACATCCCCTCCTTCTTGTTTGAGGGGCCACATTTAGGTTCCATTTTTCATGACACTAGGGGTCTCTAACCCTGGTGCTGGGATGGCAAAGTTATACAGGCCCCCAAACCCTCAGGTGAAAGACAGCTGATTTTCCCAGACAACTCTCTGAACAGCTAATATCCTAAGTACTGGCTCTAGGCAGGCTGTGTATGCCTGAGTGACATGCAGTTTTCTCAGATTTGCCCTATACAAAAGTAGAAAACAGGAGGGCAATGCCCCTCTACTAGTACATGGACCTAGATGGAGACCCAGTGTCGTCTTTTCTCCCACTGATCTTAGCTATATATGCAAGAATTTGCCCCATAAAGCCCATCTCTTAAGCCATTCCAGGTGACACATGAATTCATTTTCAACCCTGGCACCCGTGGTCACCTAGATGTGATGCACCTGCCATGGAAGGTGACAACCAGGAAAGAACCTACTCTGCATAACAGCATTTTTCCTTTTTGTACTCTTCTCAGATCTCCAGAGGCAACCATCATCCTGAAGTAGATGTATGTTATGTTTTTGTACTTCTAGTACCTATTCTACACAAAATTTTTTATGGGTTTTAAAAATTTACATTAGGGTTAATTGTCTTTCTGCGACTTGCTCTTTTAATTCAGCATTAGAGGTTTGAGATCTATTTATGTTGGCTTTATATTTCATTAAATCTGGGAGTCTGTGTTTTAATAAGTAAATTTAATCTGTTGGCAGTTACTGAGATTATTGATTTTCAAATTGCTATTATGTTGGCACTTTCAAATCCCCTCTCCTTACTTTCCTTGCTTTATTTATTTAAGATTTTTATGTTTTAGTAATTTTTCTTTATTTGATTTTTTAGTCTACTCTTTTGAAGCAATCCAAAATTTATTTGTTTAATGTCCCCCATATTGGTCAATATTTATTTATATTGTTAGCATGCTAACAAGTTCTTTGCTCATTATTTCCTTTTGTAATCTGTCTCTTTCTTCTCAGTTGAATTTTTTTTCTTGTCAAAGTATAACTTTTACTAGATGAATTTTTAGTGTGGGTCTGTGTATTCGTCAGGTTCTTCAGAGAAACAGAACCAGTTGGATGGATTTCTCCATCTATCTATCGGCCTATCTGTCTATATAGCAAGAAAGAGGTAATTTATTTAAAGAAATTGACTATGTTTGTGTGGAAGCTGGCAAATCCCAAACCTGCATGGCAGGTTGGCTGCTGGAAACCCAGAGGAGGCCATCTACTTACTGTTGCGATTATCTCTCTTTTGGAAAGATTAGTTTTTTTTTTTTTGTTGTTGTTTTTATTTCTGTGAAGGCCTTCAACTAAGGCCTGCTCATTATGTAGCATAATCCACTTTATCAAAGTCTGTTGACTTAAAATTTGATCTTATCTAAAAAATACTTTCATAGAAACATCTAAAAATAATGTTTGACCAAATATGGGCACTATAACTTAGCCAAATCAACACATAAAATTCAGTGTCACAATCTGTTAGTAGTATAATCTCTAATGTTTGCCTGAAAATGATTTATTTCACTTTTTTCTTAAATAATAGATAAGCGCTTTATGTAATTCTAACTTAAGACCATTTGTTTCACCTCCAAAGATATTGTTCTTTTATTTTTATAGTTGCTAATGAGAATTCTGTCAATCTAATTTACCTTCTATTATAAATAATCTGCCTTCCCTTTTTGTCTTCAGATTTTCAATTTGTCTTTGATTTTCTATAATTCATTTATGAATGTAAAGGTATGTTTGTTTTTATATATTTCTTAGGACTTGTGCTTTTTTTTTTTTTTTTTTTTCAATCTGAGTGTATGTCTTTCTTAAACCTGGAATGTTCTCAGTCCTTATCTATCTAAATTTTGCCTTCATCATTCTTAATGTTCTTTCCTTTTGAGAATCCTCTTGAAATTTCAGTCTATGTCTCTTAATTTTTCTTTCATGTTTTCCATTCATTTATCTCTATGTGATGCATTATGGTGTTTTAAAAAACCCCATCCGTTAATATACTCTATTTCTATCTAATTATCTTTCTTTGGTTTTCTGAGTTAGCTTTGATTTTAATTTTTTAGATCTGCTTTTTTTTTCACTGAACTGCCCTATTTTTGTTTTATAATTTCTATTCCTTTCTTTATCTCCTTGAGTATATTAACATGTATATACACCTCTCTCAGAGTAAACTATTTTCATATTGGAGAATGTGTTAATCCCTTGGTTTATTATGTTTGCTGAATATCCCTCTTGGGGTTGTGTCTTTGTGTGATTTATAATACTTGATTAGGAATTCATCTTTACTTTGCATTTGCCTCTGCCAGACCAGAGACTAATGGGTTTCATTGATTCCAAACTGATTTTCATGTTAATGCTTGATATATAAATTAATCTGGGTTATATAAATGAGAACCTCAACACGTACAGTGCAGCTTTGGATTCTGATTTCTCAAGAGTAAATCCTTTTTCTCTCCTATCTTTTAGTGTATAGCAAGTTTCTTTACGGTTTCTCTAGACAGTGGTTTGAAATTTTCTGGTTCTTGCCAGGCTTGGGGTGTACACCTAAAGTCTTAGCTAGTTGGAAGGCTGAGGCTGAAGAATCACTTGAGCCATGAGTTTGAGACCAGACTCAGTAGTAAAATGAAATCCTTTTTCAACCACAGTGACAGTAACAGCAGCAGCATTAAACCAAAGCCCAAAACCAAAATCAAAAAGATAATTTTTGGTGTTTTCTTCTTAGACAAAGAAGTATACCTGCATTCCTGGCTTTAAGCAGGTATCTCGGTTTCAGCTTTCTGTTTGCATGGTCCTAAACCGTGAATGCTCTGCCACGTGTGGGCTTTAAAGTTCTAGGCCTCAATCAATAAGGCCTGTGAGTGGCTCAAATACTTCTACAACTTTGGCAACTACTTATTTTCTGACCCTGACTTCTCGATATCTATACTTGGAGTATTTTTTTGTTTATTTTAAAATTGGCCAACAAAAACCATTTTGCTATATTTTAGCCAGCTCAGTTTGCCAAATAGTTTAGAAGACCACACTGTATTTTTTAGTAAATGATTTAAAAACCACTGGAATCCAGTTAACGCATGCTATTAATTATGACCTGACCTCCTGTATATGGTGTAGAGGTTAGAAAAATAAGAGATTCCAGGTGTGAGTGGGCTCAGAGGGGGGTTAGGAAAACCTCAGCCTATAGTAGGTCAATTCCTTTCCATCACCTATTTCAAGGCTCAAGTCTTTATTTATCTGGAAAGTTGGACTATAATTTCTGCCCCCCCCTTTATTGCATTCTTTACACCTGAAGGACTCCTTCTCCCATCCCTCTGTTTCCTGCTAAAAACATGTGTTAATTTTTCCTTCTTCTTCCTTTTCCTCCTTTTCTTCTCCCCTTTCTCCTCCTTTGTGGTACTGGGGATCAAACCCAGGGCTTCATGCATGCTAGGCAATTGCTCTGTTTTTGATCTGCAAACATGCTTGTTAATTTTAATCATCAACAAACTAATATGTAACATTAGTCAAGTTTGGTGAAGAATATAGTGCCGACACATAGTATCTTTTGAAAATATATAAAAATTTAAGACAGTAGAGCAGAAACTTTGGTTTTCACGAAACTGAACAAAATTCTTGTCTGAAATTCCAAATGATCTCCTTTGAATTTTAAGCCTTTTTTTAAAGCAGAATTATATTTTACTCATGCTTATATTCCCAATAGCATTTAGTTCATATATTATGATCAGCATATTTGTTGATTTGAATATACAATGAAGGGACTTCCCATTAAAGTTGGTAAGTTTTTTTCCTCTTCATGGCTACAATCTTTATACAGGCAGCTGTTTTGGTCATGAATGTGTTACTACATATTTTTTTCTTCATCAGTGTCATTCCAGCTCTACATTATTCCACCCAAAACAGAAAAAAATAAGTTTTTGGAGGAGGAACCTGAAAAAATAGAATGAAATAAGTCAGAATAGAATAGATTAGAATAGAAAAGAAATATCCTTTGTGTTTGTATTTTGGCTACCTAACATCCATTTTCCTTTTCTTAATAGCTCTCTAAATTCTTTAGATATGATCTCTGTCCATTATTCTTATTACTGTGATTTGTGTAGGGCATAATTGACTTAAACTAGTCCCTGGGCCATAATGACTAGCTACAGATAGGTGTGTAACCCAGTCAGAGGCAGTGGGATGGCAATAAATATTTGTGGGGTTTATACTGGAACCTTTCCACATTGGAAGGACTAAGGATTCATCCAGGCTGGCTCTGACTTGCCTTTTCTATGGCACCACTATCTGGGGGCTCACCCTACTTGATTAGCTAGTGTGGAATCATATATAATATTGCATCAGATGGAGGTTCAGGTAGTAAACACTTGACAATGGGATCCACAGAACCCATCACATGCTATAGCACCTAGAAGCTGCTGGTTTGGTAGAGTGTTAGAATTGCCTGGTAAAAAAGGAGCCCTGAAAGGCCATACTTTACAAGGATCCAGTGTCATACCTCAGAACACATATATACTTAGAATTTTTGTGGTACTCCTCCACAGTAGGAAGATTACAAGGGTCTGGGTGCCAAAGAGGGAGAGAGGAGTGGTTTCACTTGCATTGTTCTCAGTGATATAAAATGAATATTTCAGTGATTTTATGAGATTCATGGTTTATAATCATTGCCCCTAGTTAGAAAAAAATTTCCTCATGCCATACCCATTAGTCACTCCCTAACTCCCCTCCCTGCGTCCATCCCCTGGCTATCACTAACATGCTTTCTATCTCTACAGATTTTGTGGATATTTTATATATATGGAATCATGCAATATGATATGTCTTCTTTCCTTTAACACAATGTTTCCAAACTGTATTCATGCTAAAGCATGTATCAGCACTTTGTTACTTTTCATGGTAGAATAATGCTCACTTATACAGTTACATCCCTGACCCAGTACTGTGGATTGAACCCAGGGCCTTGTGTATACTCAGCAAGTGCTCTACCATTGAGCTATATCCCAATTCATTTTAAATTTTTATTTTGAGAAAGGGTCTTTCTAAGTTGCTCAGGCTGCCCTTGAACTTGCAATCTTCCTGCCTCAGCCTCTCTAGTAGCTGGGATAACTAGCATGCATGAAAATGTCTGGCCAGATATAACACATTTAAATAAATCCATCCTTTGATGAACATTCAGATTGTTTCCATTTCTTGGCTATTTTAAATGAACATTACAGTATAAGTTTTATGAAGACATGTTTTAAATTTTTTTGGTATACACCTAGCAAGAGAATTACTGGATTATGAGGTAACTTTAACTTTTTGAGGAATTTCTAAACTGTTTTCAAAACAAATGTTACAAAACATTTTATTTTTTTTATGGCCTGTCAAATATTTACTCCACAGACATTATCTACAGAAGCACTTGGCTGATTTGTACACAGTGATTGCTTATGCATGCCAAAGGGTTTCTGTAAAAATGACACTATATACAAACCTGTACACTAATCCACCAGGATTCTCCATCTCCTGGGGGAGTTATTGACTTAAAGCAGGATACCTGTGGTTTCATGTCTTTAATTGCCTTATCATAATCCCAAACATACACTTTAGGGTTTTGTTTTCAAAGATATTTTCCTTGAATATATGCACTATGGTTAAAATTAAAAACAATTAAAAAAAAACCCCACCAATTGCTTAAAGGAGCTGGCCTTCCCTACCCCATGTGAGAGACTTCATCAGGCTGTGGCACAGCGAGGGCTAAGTGGCCGTGGATGGCATGGCCATGGAGGGATGGCCCTTCATGGCACACCCAGCAGAGTCAGAAAAGGCGCTCCTTGAGTTTTCCAAAAGGAGGTTGAAGAAGAAAAGAGGGAAAATAAAACCCCAAATGCCAAAGAAATTTCAGTGGGATGAAGTTCCTCCACCACTTAGAGAGTATCTCGGCAGCCGTTGCACCAGCTGGGCCACCATGGTGTTGGAGATCCTGGGACAGGCCTCCTCTGCCAGGTAGATGGCCCCTTGCATCTTCTCCATGAATTCTAGGTCCCCTCTGCATGCCTGGCTCCTCTTTAGCTCTGCAGAGGAGAGATAATTGTGGTTAAACACTGAGAGAAAGGCCTCCTTGGGATGTCTTTCATCTTATTTCTTTCCAAATCCGTTGGCTGAAGAGCTTCATTCTAAAGATTCTGGCATTCTTCTCTTGGAGTGTGAAGATCCAGTTCGCGGAGTCGCTACCCCCAGATGCCTGGCTGTCAGTTTCTGCTTCCGAGTCCTCAGGGCTGGAGTCTTGTGGCTCTGCTCGGCCTTCCACCTCTTGTACCTGTCAATGAGCTCCGTCAAGTAGGACGTTTGCTTTGCATTGAACATTATTAATTTGTGCTTCAGCAGCTCCTTAGCAGTGGATCTAAAGCTTAGCTCCTTGTTCAAACAGACCTCCACAAACTCCTTGAGGGGTTTGCTATAGTTTCCTTCCAGAGTTGGGGGATTATTCTTTAGAATGAGGAATAAAATGTTCATGGCATGCAGCTCAGAGTGGAGTGACTCCCTTTCGCCAGTTCTTTAGCTGTTATACCCTGTGACCTCCGCCTTTGAGTTGTATGCTGTTTAATGACCTCAGTGCCATCCAGAGGGGGGTGCCCACAAAGGTGTTCCGCTTTATCTGGGTATCTGTGAGCTGGCCAAAGCCAGCCAACTACACCTCTCCATGCTGAGAGCAGAACATTGGTGGCTTTGATGTTTCTGTGTATTTTCTCTGAATGCAGATAATAAAGTCCTTTCAGAATTTCTCTTATACTATAAAAAGCTATCATAACAAAACCAGCATGGTATTGGCACCAAAACAGGGCCAGGTTCTAATAGATCCAGTGTGGAGTCTCCACCAAGATATTCCATTATTATGCACAATTTAGTATTGGTTTCAGAGGTCTCAGTCCACAAGCAGCTGACTCCATTTCTCTGCTTGCAAGGTGAGGCAGAACATCATGGCAGAATGGGGAAGGGCATGGTGGAGGAAGGCAGCTCAAGGTATGGCAGTCAGGAAGCAGAGAGGACATTTCATTTTTTCTGTGATTGACTTAGGCCTTACTTATGTTCTGGTCAGACAATGTCATCTGTTCTTTGGATCTTGTTTTATGATATGATGAAGAAATTGTTTTTATAAATGTTAGGTGTCTATTTGAGAAGAATGCATATTTTCTAATTATGCATGTAAAAGTCTGTATATATTCATTATATCATAATTATATTCATTACTGATATTTCTTCTACTTAAATTGTCAGTAATTGGGAGAGGTTGTAGATTTTCCAGCTTTTCTCTAAGTTCTATCAATTTTACTTTACATAGTTGATATTTTTATTAATTACACATAAATTTAGAATGCAACATATTTCTGGTAAATTGAATCTTTTAGCAAGATCTTGTGTCTTGTAGAAAACATAGGGATAGAAGGAACATACCTCAAGTCAACTTAGTCCTTGAAACTCTCCAAAGCAATTAGGCAAAATAAAGAAATTAAAGAGATATGAATAGGAAAAGAAGAACTCAAATTATCTATGTTTGCTTATGAAAAGATTCTATATATATAAGACCCAAAAAACTCCATGAGAAAACTTGTAGAACTCAAAATGAATTCAGCAAAGTATCAGGATCCAAAATTAGCACCCAGAAATCAATTGTGTTCCTGTACTACAATGATGAATTAGCTGAAAGAGAAATTGGGAAAACCATCCCATTCACAATAGCCTCAAAAAAATAAATACTTGGGAATTCAATCTAACAAAAGAGGTGAAGGACCTCTATAATGAAAACTATAGAACCCTAAAGAAAGAAATTGAAGACCTTAGAAGATGGAAAGACCTCCCATATTCTTGGATAGGTAAAATTAATATTGTCAAAATGGCCACACTACCAAAAGTGCTGTACAGATTCAATGCAATTCCCATTGACATTCCAATGGCATTCTTTATAGACATAGAAAAAGCAGTCATGAAAGTCATCTGGAAAAATAAGAGGCTCAGAATAGCCAAGGCAATCCTTAGCAAGAAAAGTAAAGCAGGAGGCATCACGATACCAGACCTTAAATTATACTATAGAGCTATTGTAACAAAATCAGCATGATATATTGGCACCAAAACAGGCAAGAAGACCGATGGAACAGAATAGAAGACACAGAGACAAACCCACAAAAATTGAGGTAGCTCATACTAGACAAAGGTGCCAAAAACATACATTGGAGAAAAGATAGCTTATTCAACAAATGGTGCTGGGAAAACTGAAATCCATATGCAGCAGAATGAAATTTAACCCCTATCTCTCATCCTGCACAAAACTCAAAGTGGATCAAAGATCTAGAAATTAGACCAGAAACTCTGACATACTAGAAGAAAATATAGGCCCAAGCCTCCAACCTATTGGCTCAGAAACTGACTTCCTTAACAAGACTCTTAAAGCACAAAAAGTAAAATAAAAAAATGAACAAATGTGATGGGATAAAGCTTCTTCACAGCAAAGGAAACAATCAAGTGTGGAAGAGAGAGCCTACAGAATGGGAGAAAATCTTTACCACCTGAGATTCAGATGGAGTGTTAATCTCCAGGATACATAAAGAATGCAAAAAACTTAGCACTAAAACAAACAAACACCCCCCCCCCAATACCACAATCAATAAATGGACAAAGAACTGAATGGATACTTCTCAAAAGAAGAAATACAAAAGGTCAACAAATATATGAAAAAATATTCAGCATCTCTAGCAATTAGAGAAATGCAAATTAAAACTACACTGAGATTTTATCTCGCTGCAGTCAGAATGAAAACAAGAATACAGGCAACAAATGTTGGTGAAGATGTGGGGAAAAGGGTACACTCTTACATTCTGGTGGAACTGCGAATTGTATAACCACTCTGGAAATCAGTATGGAGATTCCTCAGAGAACTTTGAATGGAACCACTATTTGACCCAGTTATCCAAACCCTTGGTATATATCCAAAAGAGTTAAAATCATACTACAGTGACACAGCCACATCAAAGTTTATAGCAGCTCAATTCACAATGGCTAAGCTATGGAACCAACCTAGGTGCCCTTCAACAGATGAATGGCTAAAGAAAATGTAGTATATATACACAATGGAATATTACTCAGCCATAAAGAAGAATGACTTTATGACATTTGCAAATAAATGGATGGTTCTGGAAACTATTCTAAGTGAAATAAGCCAGTCCCCAAAAGCCAAATGTCAAACGTGTTTGCTGATATATGGATGCTAACCCACAATAAGGAGGCAGAGGGGAAGAATAGATATTCAATAGATCAGACAAAGGGGAATGAAGGGAAGGGAGGGGGGATAGGAAAAGAGAGAGAGTGGAATGAATCCAAAATAATTTTCCTGTGTACATATATGAATATACCATACTGAATCCCACTACCAGGTACATGCATAAGAATGGGATCCTATGCCAGGTACGGTGGCACATGCCTGTAATCCCAGCACTTGGGAGGCTAAGCCAGGAGGATTACAAGTTCAAATCCAGCCTCAGTGATGGCGAGGCACTTAGCACCTCACTGAGACCCTGTCTCTAATAAAATACAAAAAAGTGCTGGGGATGTGGCCAGTGGTTTAGTGTCCCTGAGTTCAGTCCCCAGTAGCAAAAAAAAAAAAAAAAAAAAAAAAAAGAATGGGGTCCTAATTAGTATAAAAGATATTCCATGCTTGTATAATTTTATCAAAATGAATTCTACTCTCATGTATAACTCAAAAAAAAAAAAAAAAAAAAAAAAAACGGAAAACAAAAGATTCTGTTTCATAAACCCCTAATTTATCTATCATTATTTATTATACACCTTTTGTTAGTAGTTGTCTGGGATAGTTTTCCATTCTTTTACTTTGGACCTTTCTGTGTTCTAAGTTTAGATGTTTTCTTCTCTGTAGGACATAACAGGGCTTTAAAAATGTTATAATTTCTATCTTTTCACCAATGAGTTTATTTACAATTTTGTCGAGTTTTTGTTTTATTTCACATATTTATCCTTCTTTGTTTTATTTTATTTTTTATTGGATTTTATAGTTATACATAGTAGTGGAGTTCATCCTGACAAACTAATACATTCATGGAAATCAATTTCAGTTCATGGTTTCCCTTCTACCTCCCCCTATCCTTCCTGTTCCTCTCCTCTCCCATTCTCCTTTCTCTACTCTACTTGATGTTCTTTCATTTGTCTATTAATTTATATTTGATTGGTTCTTTATATTATATTATACTTCCCTCCCACTTTTCCTCCTTTGTCTTATAAATTCCAATTATTTTCTATTTTTTGTGCTTACCCTTGAAATATTAGCATTCATGTTTTCCATAACAGTTTGAAGTTAAATATATTAACTTCTCTCCTAGAATATTTTAACTTTGATCTCTCCCCTTCTGGCATGTATGATATAAATTTTTAGTAAATTGTACCTTTATTATTATTATTATTATTGTTATGTAATAGGAGTTTGGAGTCTATACATTTACTTTTTTTTTTTTTTTTTTTTTTGTGGTACCGGGGATTGAACTCAGGGGCACTTGACCACTGGATCACATCCCCAGCCCTTTTTTGTGTTTTATTTAGAGACAGGGTCTTACTGAGTTGCTAAGTGCCTCGCCGTTGCTGAGGCTGGCTTTGAACTCACAATCCTCCTGCCTCAGCCTCCCAAGTGTTGGGATTACAGGCGTGCACCACTGCACCCGGCTAAGATATTTATTTATTTGTTTTTTAGTTGTACACAATGCCTTTGTTTTTACGTGGTGCTGAGGATCGAATCCAGGCCGTGAACATGCTAGGCGAGCGCTCTGCCGCTGCCCTACATTTTTATTTAGTTTTTGAGATGGGGTCTTGCCGTGTTGCCCAGGCTGACCTCCAACTCCTAGGCTCAAGTGATTCTCCCACCTCTGTCCCCCAAGTACCTGGGACTACAGGTGTGTGCCACCCTACTTCAGTACATTTTAAAAATATTATTTCTTTTTTTTATTTCAAAAGATCATTCTGAGATCATTATCCATCTTGAAGTGTATTTTTTAGAATTTCTTTCTGCTGGCTCCCTGATGGGAAACTTCTCGTTTATAAAAACAAATCTTTATTTCACCCCCATCTATATGTAGAAAGTTCTTGTGGGTGTACATTTCTTTCTTGGATTACTGTTGGGAGGTCTGCTGAAATTCTGATTGCATTGCCTTTGAAGAAACCGGTTGGATCTCATTTTGTTTCCTTTTCTGCATTTTCTTTATTCTCTTCTTTTGGGATTCTGATTAGATGTATGATAGACCTCCTCATTTTCTTTTTCACTTCATTTAATATTTATTTTATATTATTTCCTCTCATCTCTTTTTGTTATATAAGTAATTTTTTTCAGACATCTATTCTGGTTAATTATTTCTCTCTTACGATGTATAATCTGCTGTTTGTGGTTTGAGTTTTTAAAAAATTCAATAATTCTAAATTTTTTTTATTTCTAAAGCCTACATTTATTTCATTTTTGAGTTTGTTTGAATTGTTCCTAATATCTATTTATGGTATATATCCTTAGTTTTTCATATTATTACCTTGGTGGCAGGTCTATATTATATACCTTCTTATTTTAATCACTGCATTACTTGAGAAAAAAAAACAAACAACCGTTTTGGTTTTGTCACTGTCTCTCAGTCATAGTGAATTGCTTTCTTTGGTTAGAAAATTGAAGTGAGAGCTCATGACTCAATTTTATTCAGCAGGAGTCCTTTTTTTTCCAATTTGGTGACTGAGAAAGCTTTCCTTGAGATTTTTTTGCCTCTGTCAGTAGCTAGGGGTAGTCATCAACCTTGGTACCTTATCAAGCACCTTTGATGGTGCCACCCTACATTCCCTTGCCTACCTCCTTGCTAAAATCAAGATCACCTTTCCAAGTTTAATTTTCCAGATGGTACCACTACCTTTGATGATTGCTTGTAAGTAAGCTTATCTTTTCCCACTGTGTATTGTTTTGGCTCTGGCACTGGGTCTAGTTCATTTAATTTTTCTTTTTTGAAGGAGAGGTATCTTTGGAAAGAAGTAGCATCTCAAATCAGATATTACTTTTTCTGCAATTCAAGAGTCTCCCAAAAGTACCGAGACAGTTCTAATGTCAAAAGCAGAACTTCTAACATCCAGTTAACACACCTCTAATTGCCAACATCAGCTTCTGTTAATAATGCCTACCAAGTATGAAATGGGTATAGTTCACTCATTTTATACTGAGATCAAAGTAGTTCCACATTCATACTGTTTCATAAATATTGTTGGAATTTTTAAAAATACTCATAATCACAGAGGAATTCCAGCCCAATTGATTCCTTCCTTATGCATAACACTGACTAAGCTAAAACATTTTCTGTTGAATCCCTATAACTAGAAATTTGCTAGAAATTATCTATTTTATCTGGATATTGGGTAGCTTTTCAGTCAATGACAAGTATGTCCAAAAAGATAAGAGTTGCATTTTTGGTTAGCGGGATTGCAAATGTTCATCTTTCAGCTGTCTTGTCCTCTTTCAAACTTAGTTGTCTTTATATAATTGCAACCTTTACCTTTCTGAGGACTTTTTACCAACTTTTATAACATTATTATCAACTATTATATTTGATTAGGGCTGCCAACTTCCAGGATTTATGAAAAGTGGTTACTGGAAATGAAGAAGAAATATGGAAGTGTCTTTACTTAACATTAGTTCATTCAATATTTAGTAAGTACCCACTTCATACTGGAAAAGTACAAGTGAGTTGGTCCCTATGTTCTTGGAGCTTGCAGTTTATTATGATTATGGGGGGTAAGGAACAGATAAAACATTGACCAAATAATCACACAAATAAGTAAAAAGCTTTAGCTATGTTAGTTGAAAGAAGGGAGAGTGATAGGGAGCTATAAGTGTGTATGATGGTGAACTTGATCTAGGAAGGGAGGATGGGAAATTTTCCCTGTGGAAATGGCAACTGAGTTGGCAGCTGAAGGATGAACAGGAGCTTACCAAATGAAGTGAAAATGTGAGCAAATGTGGAACCATCAATAATCAGGAAGGAACATGGCTCATGTAAGAAACTGAAAGAACTTAAGTGTCAGGAGCCAAGAAGGCCATCATATGATGAGATGAGGCTGGAGAGTTAGTCAAGACCAGGCGGTGCAGAGTTTTGAATTTTTTCTTAAGAATACCAGGAAATTATGCAGATATGTAAGCCTTTAGTGTTTATATATTTGCATTTAGAAAACCCTGGAGAATAGATGGAAAAGAACAAAAGTGGATGTAGGTAGAGGAGTCAGGAGGCTATTGAAGTAGTGAAGGTGCTTGGCCTACTCACCCTAGACCAGGGTGTCCTGTAACTGTCAACTGGGTTTAAATAATCCATGTTTCCCAAATCAGATTTTTAGACTCTTTTAACTGGTCAGATGTTTTAAAGCATGGAAAGTTATCTACACAAGTTTTGTGAAAACACAAAGAGATATTATGCTGGTTCCGCTTCACGTGATCAGGTACACAAAGTATCCTTCATCTCTTTGTTTTCTAATTAGTCTGTCTCCAGTGGCCACATTCACTTCCAGCAACCATGCACCAGCCTTTTCATTGTCCTTTGCAGACCTCGCCTGTATGCCTGTTCCACATTGACCTTCACTGTGTCAGGAGAACATTCTCACCACCAGTTCACTTGTCAGTTGTTCTCAAAGACTAGGGATGTTTGATCTTCAACAAATGTACGAATTAAGTGTATAAACGGATAAGATCATATTTCTTTGACTTGAAGACACTATCGATACAGTATTCATCATCATTTCTTTAAAAAAAGAACTGCCTATTAAACTATTGTGCTGCTTTGTAATCACTTAAGATTTTTATTTCAGATTTATTGAAAGGACTGTTAGGCTTACTTCTGTTCTAAGGTCTTTTAGCACCTTCAGCATTGACATAATTCCAAAGCATGTTAAAGAGCCCTCAGTTTTTGTCAGCATTTCCTATTTGACTAGGTTTGTTTTTGTATTTTTATCCTTTGAGTTGCATGACACTCTCACACCATTTTTTTTTTCTCACTGCATACAGTTTCATGGATCTAGTCTCAGGGATTTGTTAATTTTCCTTATTTGTAATGTACACATTACTTGCCATATGGTAGTCCTTTTGTACTCACTTATATCAGGAATAAAATGTAGCATACTTGCTACATGCTCTTGTCACAATCCTTTGCTAGGCCTGTATTCTCAAGAAAAGAAAGAGTTGTGATCATTACTCCCATGGCAATTATCCACTGCATAAATATCAAATATGTACCTCATTGTTCTGTTTCTGTGCTATTGCACATCTATAATAACTTTTGAGTCAATTCTGATTCATGGTTATAATCTTTTTGAAGATATTTTACAGTTAATATGAGAAGTCTCAGTCCTGTGTATAACTTAATTGAAGGGCTGATAATATGAGCAGCAGTGACCATGTTTGTGCACCCACAGGTGAGGACCACTATACTGGTTGTTACCTGGCCAACAAGGATTTTAAGAACTCATTGATTTAAAAAAAATAATATACTTGGATTTTTAGAGCAGTTTTAGATTCACAGTTAATTTTAACAGCAAGTGAAAGTGCTCCCATCTATCCTCTGACCCCACATATTCAAAAACTCCCCCACTATTGATATCCTGCATGAGGGTGGTACTTTTGTTATAATCAATAAAGTTACATTGATATATCATTATCAGAGTCAATAATTTACATCAGGATTTACTCCTGGTATACATTCTGTAGGTTTGGACAAATGTATAAACTTGTACCTATCATTACAATATCATGCAGCATAACTTCTCTATCCCCAAAAGTTCTCTGTGCTCTGATCCACATTCCTCCTCACTTTTTTTTTTTTGTGTGTGTGTGGTACTTGGGATTGAATTCAGGGGTACTCGAACACTGGGTTACATCCCCAGCCCTTTTTTGTATTTTTTATTTAGGGACAGGGTCTCACTAAGTTGCTAAGTGCCTCGCCATTGCTGAGGCTGGCTTTGAACCCTCCTCACTTTTTAACATCTGGAAACCACTAATCCTTTTACTGTCTCTATGGTTCTGCCTTTTTAAGAATGTCATATAGTTGGGATAGCACAGGCTATAATATTAAATTGCTTTCTTGCATTCTTTCAGTAGTATGCATTTAAGATTCCACCATGTCTTCTTGAAGCAGCCCCAATCAGGGAGATGGCTATTGCGGCTAGCTGGAAGCCATAAGTTACACCTGATAATAATGCACTCGCAAAGCTAAAGGTATAACTGGGTGAAAGCTGTCAGAAGGGCATTCATTCAGTCAGTTGTTCAGTTGGTCTGAAGAAGAGTTCAGGTTGGAGAAGAAGAAAAGAGAGCGGCCAGAACACAGTCAGAAGAAGAAATAAGAGTCAGAGCGGTTAAGAGTTCGGTCAGAAGAAGCTAGAGAAAGAAATGAGAAACCAAAGAGATATAGAGAGAGAAGAAGTAATTGCTGGTCGGAGTCAGGCCGAGGCTGCCAAAGAAGAAAGAAGAAGCTCTCTCTCTTTCTCTCTCTCTCTCTCTCTAAGCTCTCTCTAAGAAAGTAAAAGTAAAAGAAAGTAAAGTAAGAAAGTAAAGAAGTAAAGAGTCAGTAGTCAGAAGAAGTAAAGAGTCAGAGAGGTTGCTGAAAGACCCGGTGTTAGAGTTTTGAGAGATTGCTAAAGCCGAAGAATAAAAAACCTTCTTTCATCTTCATTCTGCCTCCGAGTTTTTCTCCTGTGGAGTTGTTGCTCCAAGTCAGGAAGTAACATCTTCTCATGGCCCACTACCTCATTTCTCTTTAGCACTGCATAATATTCCATTGTCTGTATGTATGAGTTTATTTGTCATTCACCTACTGAAAGACATCTTGTCTAATTCCAAGTTTTGGCAATTATGAGCAAAGCTGCAATAAACATGCATGTACAGGTCTTTTTTGGACATAAATTTTCAACAATTTTGGGTAATATCAAGGAATGTAGTTGTTCGGTCATATGTTTTGTTTCCATGTATGCTTAGTTTGGTAAGAAACTGCCAGATTATGTTCCAAAATGGCCGAACCATTCTGCATTCACACCAGCAATGAATGACAGTTCTTGTTGCTGCATATTCTTGCTAGCATTTGATATTTCCAGTGTTGTGAATTTTGGCCATTTTAATGAGTATGTAGTAGTTTTTCATCACTGTTTTAATTTGCAATCTTCAGGTGTCTGTTCATGTCTTTTCTCCATTTTATTCTCTTCCTTCCTTTTCTCTCTCTTTTTTTTTTATGTTGGAGATTGAACCCTGGGCCTCACACATGCTAGGCACATGATCCACCACTGAGACACACTCCTAGCATTTTGTACATTTACTTATTGTTGCATTTTAAGAATTCTTCATATATTTTGGATTCTAACCCAAAACTATCTAAAAACTTCTATTCAGATATTTTGGAGAAAACATTTTCTTTCTTTTCTTTTCTTTTTTTTTGGTATGGGGGATTGAACTCAAAGGCACTCGACCACTGGACCACATCCCCAGCCTTTTTTTGTATTTTACTAGAGATAGGGTCTCACTGAGTTGCTTAGTGCCTCGTCATTGCTGAGGCTGGCTTTGAACTTGCAATCCTCCTGCCTCAGCTTCCCAAGTGCTGGGATTACACGCATGTGCCACTGCGCCCAGCTGAGAAAACATTTTCTTTAAGTCTATGTCTTATTTTCTCATTCTCTTGAAAATCCCAATGATTTTAAATATAATTTCAAATATATAATATTATATAATTCAAATATATATAATTTTATATTTTCTATAATTTTTATATTTTCATAGAAATATAAAAATGTTTGCATTTTAGAATAAGTAAAATAAGTTAATTTGTGCAAATGTCTTAATAAGAAAAGGTAACCAAGAGAGAAGATTTAGGATTTGTTTCATCAGGGAAACTAGGTGACACAAAACTGAATATAATAACAATTCAATCCCCAAATTGTTATTCTGGAATGATAAATAATATATAATAAGAAGAAATGTAATAGAAATAAACATAAAACCCTGCACAAACAAAACAAAAAAACTCTCAATGTATAAGATAGGGCAGAACTAATTTATCATGCATTTGTATAAAAAGTGTCATTAAAAATTGGCTATAAACCAACAACACGAAGAAACTGCCAAACAGAAAGGAAGACAGAAGTATTTCATATCATGTGATTGTCAAAGTCACAAAATGACAAAATTCTCATTGAATCAAAGTTATCCTGAGAATTGAACATTTGCCATAAGGAAAAACAATGCCCTTAGGGGTGAGAGACTAAACAAAACCCCACATATCTTTACACTCTCAAATCATATTTGGCCCTCACTATAACAAGTTTATGATCCACAAATGCCCAGATTCAGATTTCTCATTTCATGTTTACTGTGGGGCACATATTCACAGAGTGGACAGTATTTTTATTTTTGCTGAAATGTATAGTAGAATTATTATAATTTAACTTCACATATGATGTAGCTCCACTGTAATCTTAGACTTCATTGATAAGGGAAACAATTGGAAGCTCCTCCAATCTTCTATGCTAGTCACTCTATGTCTGGAACATCCTGTCTAGTCCTATATGACACATTTACAAAGAGTTGTTGACAAATGTATACAAGGCAGTGTTGCTCTCAAGGAATCGTTCTGGTCACACACCACTTTGTTCTATTAAGAAGAGGAATGCCTAGCTTGGAAAAGGCAGCTTGCAAGCTGTCTTCAAACATTTGAAAGGCTGTCCTGTTGAAGATGGATTAGATTTAAGATGTGTCCCCCTGAAGTCAATATAATACTCCACATGTGGTCAACTAGTACAGAGCTCAGTGGGAAGATAACCTTCCTTTTTCTTTGTGATTGGAAAACATAAACCAGAGACTGAAGTTGTTTTATGGCAGATACATCACATAATTGGCTCATGTCATATTTGAATCAACAAAAAGTCAAATTTTTCCCACAAAATCTCTTTTCAAGACAGAGCTTCCCGGTTCTGTGAAGGAAAAGTTAAATTTTGCACCTTAGTGAAAAGCTCTTATTTCTCCTTTCAATTTTACTTCGATGTAGGGTTTTTGCTTTGTAGTTGTAATTGTCTATATTGGTTTAGCCTTTTTTTTTAAAAAAAATGTTTTTTTAGTTGTAGTTGGACACAATTCCTTTATTTTATTTACTTTTTTATATGGTGCTTAGGATCGAACCCAACACCTTGCACGTGCTAGGTGAGTGCTCTACCACTGAGCCACAACCCCAGCCCATCTAGTTTAGCTTTTTGTAATGTACAAACAAGCTATATTGTTCTGTACTTCTCATCAAAGTGCTAAAGAGAAATGTTGGACAAGATGAGACTACATGCAAAATAATGAAGGACTTCATTGAAAGTGCCCTGTAATTTGATGCAACACATAAATTAATGTTATTCTCCATTTTTCTATTAAAGTACCACAGAATTAAGTTGCACTATTTTTATGCCATTTTCTTAAAAAAAAAAAAACACACAAATGAGTAGTCTGATAAAATTAAATTAGTCTTGTTTGTCATGAGTTATTCTTAGTACAACTGTGCTGGCTAATTTTAACTGTTTCCTAAATGCTTTCAAATTGCTTCAATATCCTAAAATTATTTTTTTATTTCTAGATAGCGTCAAATTAGTTTTATGGTTTTAAGTTTCTGGAATTTGTCTTTATCTTTCTTCAGATAATTGGTATGTTTTCCTATTTCCCATTCTCTGGCATCACTCCCAGTTTCTGTGATTCCTCAAGAATCTCCGACAGACTTTGCATGAATGCACCTGCAGGGCCTTTCAGTTACCACAGCTGTCTGAGTGTAGGCACCTAAACCTAATCAAAACAGCTTAATTATTACAGTGATCATGCATGGAGGTTAATTTGTAGAGTCAGTAGGAAAAGTGAAAATTGAGTAGAGCCAAAAGTATTCTTGAAATCCCTTCAGTTGCCCATATGGAACATGATTTTGGTGTTCAATTTTATATGCATATGATGTGAGTGGATATATAATGTACATAATAATATGCACTATGAAATAAAGGGTTTCTATTAAAAAAAAAAAAAAAACGCACCACAGTGAACCCACCATGTGAGCACACAGAGCCAAGACTCACCAAGGGGCAGCAGGCTCAAGCATTTCAAGTCAGGAAAACCGCTGAGCTTGAAGTGAATTGAATGAATGAATATGGGCAGGTCTGCCCACTTTTAATTTATCTGAGTTCACATAGCTGCATTCCCATGAATAATATACTGCCTAATGCAATTCCAGTGTAAGTTGCTTTCCATTTTGGGCTTTATTTCTTCCTCAAGCATACTTACATACTTTATTCTTCTCTGATGGAGTAGTGCACGCAACAAATCTCAAAGGGTAGAGAATCAGAATATTTGGTAACCTTGAGTCAAAAACAAACAACAGCAAAAAACCAAACCAAACCAAACAAACAAACAAACAAAAAAAAACCCCCAAAAACAAACCAAACAAATAAACAAAACTAACCAAATAAAAACCCTGCCTGCAATGTGTGGCTGATTTTATTTTCCATTGCATTCCCTTCATCCCCCTTAAATATGCTAAGAATTATGACATAAAGGCTTCATCTTTCTGGTATCATCTTCTTTGACATCTTCTACCTTGTTATTCACATTCCAAATCCTTTCTATTAAAAAGGTACTTCCTCCAGTTGGAAGGTAACACAAAAGAAGGACCTGTATCCCAGTCTCTTGTATTTCTTGGTGATGGGTTAAGTGGTGTAAAAGAAAAATCCAGAAATTTTTCTTAGAAGAAAGAACCTTATGCTAGAAACTTCCAAACAGATTCAGAATTAGAGAGCTCTGTATCAAATTCTCTTTCAGCAAAGTGAAACCTTGAGAGATTGAATAGATAAATTCAGATAAACTCTCTTTTTCCACACCCTTGTCCCCCAAGCTATTATAAGAATAGTATTTAAAACCAAATTGAACCTGAGAGGTTTAGATTTCCCCTCTTCACTGTTTAAGCTGCATGGGTGTGCACTCAATTCTCATGCAGGGATGAAACAAAGAATGCAGATTGTCTGTGGGAGCACTGTTTCTAACATGCAAAACAATGTTATATAAAGCAAACCCCAGACTGCATATTGAACACTACACCCAGCTCTGTGTGGATCCAGATGTATTTGATTGCCTTTGACAAATAAGATACAGTGAAATTAAAGCTGGTTGTATTTGAGGGTGGTGGAGAGGGTGGCCACAGAGGATGTGAGCAGAAACACGTACATAGGTAAAACATCACTTTTAAAGGGTCAGTACAGCAGGAAAGAGGCAATAGAGAAAAACCCGCTGTGAAGTATTTCATTTTTGTGATTCTTTAACAATTTACAGAAGCAATGACACATCAGGGAAGTTTCCTTCTCTTTGGGGAATCATAAATAAAATAGTGGTGTAATCAAAGGACAGAAGAAAAAAGAGACTTCAGGTATTTAATTCTTATTTGCCTCCTTTTCCATTATGTATGACTCCAGGGCCTAGCCCAGGAGTATAACTTAGCCTAGCCACGTCTGCCAGAGCCTTCCAAATTCTGAAACTGCTGCTCTATTTACTGCTTTCTACTCAGTAAATAGAAAAGGGGTTGGAAAGGTCTTCAGGAAAAAAAATGTGGTGAGGTTGCTGCTGGATTTGCTATAGGGGCTTGTTAATTTCTCTGATCTATTGTTCTCTCCCCAGGTTGGGTCTCCACCAGGGTCTCTAGACAGCCTGTGCTTCTGCTGGGATAACTTCCAGAAACTTCCGTCCAAGGGAGGGCTGGGAGTCTGGAATGGAGATACTTCAAATAGTCTCTCTGAATCTTGGAGGTGCTGGGGGCATCAAGACAACTCTTTGACTGTGGAGAGGTCTCATTTCTCCCATCCTTGTCCTGGAATCCTAGCTGTCACTAAAAATTTGAGTCTATAATCATTCAAGCCAGATCCAATGCAGAATGAATGCTATGTGTCGATGTTTTAGCAGCATTCCCTGAATGCCAGGAAAGGAAAGGCTAGCCAGGTAGTGTCTGCAGAAAAGAACAGATGATTGGAGACTCAGGGATACCCCAAACTAGAAACAAACACGCCTTCTGGGTGAGCTGACATGAGCAATCTTGTGAACTGCAATTCTAAATTCTTCCCTGTTGGAAACAAGCCATTACTTCCCAATTCAGTCTTTTTGAAATACTGCAGAAACAAACGTCCAAATATTTCTCTCCATGGGATCCTTGACTAATAAATATGTAGTGCAAAGAAAAAATAACTTACATTTGTGTCTAACTGGGCCTTCTGCTTTGAAAACCAATGATAACTTACTATAAAAGTAATCGCCAGAGGTCCCTTCTAGGACCTTACAATGATATTACCAATAAATTTTCAAACCATAATTTGATATGCATTATTAAAATATAATATTTTAGAATTTAGTTATATTTTCTAAATTCTCTGAATATGACTTGTTGTGGTTAGACCTGGAATGTCTTCTAGTCTTATGTGTTGAAGGCTTGGTTCCTAATGTAGCAATATTCAGAGGTGGAGCTTCTTGGAAGTGACTGGATCATGAGGGCTCTGACCTCATCAGTGGATTTAATCCATTGATAGCTGAATGGACTATTGGGAGGTTGTGGAAACTGTAGGGTGTAGGGCATAGTTAGAGAAAGTGGGTCACTGGGGGCATGCCCTAGGAGGATATGTTTTGTCCCTGGTCCCTTCCCACCCCTCCTGCTTCTCTGCCTCCATGAGGTGAGTGGCATCTTCTGACAGGCTTCTGTCACCACCATGATATTCTGTCTCACCTCAGGCCCATGGCAATGGAGCCAGCTGTTCATGGTCTAAAACCTCTGAAACGTGTGAGCAACAACAAATATTTTAAGTTATTTCTCAGTGATTTGTCCCAGTGACAAACTGATTAACAAACTACTTAACCTCTTGTTACATGCAATAGATTTTATTTTTTGTAGACTCATCACTATTTAACAAAAAGTGCAGGATTGTAATTGGCATAATTCAGTGGTAGGGACAGGTCTAAAGAATATGTTCCAGCATTGAAAGTAAGGCATGAGTATGAATCAATGAAATCATTTGTAAAACTTTGGAGGGCTTTGAAAGTCATGGTATTGTAATTTGTTTCAATTACTATCAGTAATGGGAAGAAGTGATTATTAATCTTGGGGTTGAAGTTTTAGTGTTTGGCATCACCATATATTTCCCTAAATCATTATGAAACAGGATCATCAAATCATTTACATTCAAGATATTTTCCATGCAAAAATTCAGAAGAAATTTCTTCTAGTAAAGTGGCATGAATTTTCTGTCATTATGAAATAGAGATTATTTCAATAAGTCTTGTATGGAATTAAAATTTGAAAAATAGAGTCATCAGTTATCATTATCCCTCAATTGGATGGAGACTTAGGAGGCATGTATGGCCAGACACTTGTGATTGGACAAAATAACAGCTATCTAAAAATGAATTTAGTGTAGGTCATTTTCATGTTAATTATTTAAAAGAACACTTGTAGAGTTGAGTTTTAAACCTAAAACATGCCATGCATCTCTCCTTTATAAACCCCTATTCAATATTTAATGCCAGTTGAGGAGCTCAGAATTTTTATAGGACGAGGGAATATATTCTGGCAGAGAGAATATTAGAGTTGGAATCTGAAGACTTGTGTTCAGGTCTGCCTACTCTCACTTGTTGATTAAGAGGGTGTAAGCATTTATAAATCTCAAGTGATACCTTTGATGTCCAAGACTTTAATTGTATTTGTTTGAAATGCCAAGATAGTCTTGGAAAATATTCATGTTATATTTGGCATGTGAATATGTTGTACTATATGTGGTAGTAAAAGAACTCTGGGCCTCTTAGCCAGCACTCCATGGCCAAGTCCTTCAATCTCTTTCTGTGCCTAGTAATAACAATCAATAAAGGACATTTTTATTTAAAAAAAAAAAATAAAAATAAAAAAATGAATTTAGAAGATTAGCTATTATTCTCATTTGATAGGGAGCAATAGGACCAGGGCAAGTGTGAGGCAAGAGAGGCACTAGGGGGTACAAGATTAAGTGAGTTCCTATGGCCTGAGAGAGACTGTCTCCTGAAGTTTTGCACCACTGGGATCCTTGTTGCCTCTCCTCAATCCTAGCCCTGTAAATTAAGATAAGTGATATAAGTATACTTTATATGTTAAAGGTTAATCTTATGTCAGAGGACTAAAATCTAAAACACAGTGCACTCTTGGAAGTTAATTAATTAATATTATCTCATACTTATGTTAATTTTTTCCCTACCATATGAAAAGGGTCTCTGGTTAAATAAATAAAATATATAAGAAAAATGAAGTAACACTGCTTTGGTAGAGTTGATGTAGACCCACCCTGGTAGAAAAATGACTTTATGACATGAATTCTTTTTTCCAAAGAGGTAATCTGCTAGAATTTCACGAATGGTCACATATTGTACGTAGTGTGATTTCAAGTCACACTTTCGTAGCCATAAATCTATTTAATTGGCTTCATAAATTCTTACCATAATAGTATAAGCAAGTGGTTGCTTAAGAAATCATTTTTAAGTGATTGAAAATTTCTTCCTTAATGTCATACAATGTTGGGTTATTTATGTTTTTTTTTTTTTTTTTTTTTTTTTGTGTGTGTGTGTGTGTGTGTGTAAATGTTTTTGAGTTCTTTAAATTTTTTTTAAAAATTATTTTTATTTCTCTTCCTCTTTTGGGGGGGTAACCAATGATTGAACTCGGGGGCATTTGACCACTGAGCCACATTCCGAGCCCTATTTTGTATTTTATTTAGAGGCAGGGTATCACTCAGTTGCTTAGTGCCTCACTTTTGCTGAGGCTGTCTGGAACTGAGGCGTTCCTCTTGTCCAGGTGCTGGGATTACAGGTGTGTACTACTGCACCCGCTTGAGTTCTTTTTATCTTCTGAATATTAATCCTTTGTCAGAAGAGTAGCTAACAAAGATTTTCTCCCATTCTTTAGGTTCTTTCATTACATTCTTAATTGTTTCCTTTGCTATGCAGAAGCTTTTTCATTTGATGCCATCCCATTTACTAGATCTCGTCATTTTCTGCGCTTTTAGAGTCCTATTGAGAAAGTCATTGCCTGTGCCTAGGTGTTGGAGTGTTGACCCTACATTTTCTTCTAGGAATTGCATAATTTATCATCTAATTCCTAGGTTGTTGATCCATTTTGAGTTGATTTTTTTGCAGAGTGAGAGATGAGAGTCCAGTCTCATTCTTCTACATATGGATAACCAGTTTTCCCTGCACCATTTTTTTAAAAGGCAGTCTTTTCTTCAGTGTATGTTTGTGGCACCTTTGTCAAGGATCAGATAACTGTATCTGTGTGGGTTTGTATCTGTGTCTTCTATTCTGTACCATTGGTCTATGTGTCTGTTTTTATGCCAGTGCCATGCAGTTTTAGTTACTATCTCTTCGTAGTATAATTTGAAGTCAGGTAATATGATACCTCCACCATTGTTCATTTGGCTTAGAATTGATTTGACTCTTCTGAGGCTTCTATTGTTCCAAGTGAATTTTAGGGCTATTTTTTGTAGTTCTGTGAAGAATACCATTGGTGTTTGGTAGTTATTTAATTGAATCTGTATATTGCTTTTGATTGCCATTTGAACAATATTAATTTTACCTATCCATGAACATGGAGGTCTTTCCATCTTCTTGTGTCTTTTTCAATTTCTTTCTCCAAAGTACTAGTTTTCATTGTAGAGGTCTTTAATTTCCTTGGATAGATTTATTCTTAGGTATTTTTTTTCAAGGCTATTGTGAATGGGATTGTTTTCTCGATTTCTTTTTCAGCAGATTCATTATTGGTTTATAGGAAAGCTCTTGATTTTGTAACTTGCTACTTTACTGAATTTGTTTATTAGCTCTAGTAATTTCTGGTGGAGATTTTTGGATCTTCTAAGTATAGGATCATATCACCTACAAACAGTGCTAATTTGACTTCTTCTTTTCCTATTTTTATCCCTTTTATTCCTTCTCTTACCTAATTACTATGGGTAGAATTTCTAATACTATGTTGAATAGGAGTGGCAAAAATGGACATCTTGATCTTGTTCCAGGTTTTAAAGAAAATGCTTTCAGTATTTCCCTATTTACTGTGATGTTGGCTTTGGATTTGTCATAGATGTCCATTATGATGTTGAGGTAATTTCCTTCCATTTCTACTTTCTTTAGTGTTTTTATCATGAATAGATGCTAAGTTTTGTCAAAGGCTTTCTCTATATCAATTGAGATGACTATGTGATTTCTGTACTTAATTCCATTTATGTGGTGAATTACACTTATTGATTTGTATATGTTAAAGCATCATTGATTCCCTGGAATAAAACCAACTTGGTCATGATGTACAATTTTAAAAATTGTTGTTGAATATGATCTGTGCAGGAACCCTGTTTGGGGAGATGGATGAGATTGCGGTTGGCTGCGGGCCATGGAGAAGTTTGGGCATTGCCACCTTCCGTGGTCTCACGGGACTTGGCCCGAGATCTCGCGAAACTTGGCCCAAGATCTCACGGGACTTGAGCCGAGAGCAGTGCGGGTCGGCGCCATTTTGGTTGTTGGTTGTTTGGTGGTGTGTGTGGTGCGAGTTAGAGTTGTTGTCAGAGCCGGAGAGAGAAGTTAACAAAATAAAAAGCCTGTTTGTTTCCAGTCTGCCTCTGAACTTGTTCCCGCGGCATCGTTGCTCCAAGTGGCAATCGCTTCAGGCGGCAACAGGTGGCGGCCCGTACGGGGAATTCGGAGCGGACAGGTAAGAACTGAAAGGTCTCTAAAGATGGGTTCGAATATAACTAAATCCCAAGGGATAGAGGCTATGGAAAGAATCTTTGATATACTTGACTCCGTTGTCAGTGAGGAAGATTTAGAAAAAGGTGAAGGCGATCATGAAAGCGTAGCTTCCGCTGAGTCAACTAAGACCAGTAAGGAGAGTATTCGAAGAGTCCCAAAAGTGACAAAAATCCAAGCTGTTAGAGCTATTCGGGATTTATTGGAGATAGCTGAAGGATACTTGCTCTCCATTGAACTTGGGACTCAGGATATTGCTGTCAGTGAAATTAGCAGTAGTGAGGAATCTAGTAAAAGTGATCCTGCGAAAATGAGGAAAAAGAAACTAAAAAAGACCAAGAAAGAGGACCATCAAGTAGAGGAACCACTTGTGTCCTCTACTCCCCCATGGGTGGAATCCATTACAGAAAATATGAAGGGTATTACTAGGCATTTGCATACCCTAGAAATAGAAATAAAAAGTCTTTCTGAGTGCTTATGTGCTCTTGAGGGTAACTCACAGATACATTGGGAACTGCCAGTATTTGAAAAGAAAAATGGACAGAGGGTCCACCAGTCAGTAGATTTCAAAACAATAAAAAATCTCAAAGAGGCAATAATGGCATATGGACCCCAAGCTCCTTTCACGTTGAGTATGCTGGAGTCCCTTAACACCTTTAGCTTAACCCCCTCAGACTGGAAAAGTCTATGTAAAGCAGCATTAAGCGGGGGGCAATATTTGGTTTGGCGATCGCAATTTCAAGACCTTTGTATAGAAACAGCTAAAAGAAATGCAGCTGAAGGTTTGGAGACCATAATATAGAAATGCTCACAGGAGAAGGGCAATTCGCAGACTTACAGGCTCAAAAACATTATGACCCAGGTGTATATGCTCAGATAAATGCAGCTGCCTTAAAGGCATGGAAAACTTTACAAGGACCTGGGGATCTACAAGGTAGTTTGTCAAAAGTGATTCAAGGACCTAATGAGCCATATGGTGACTCTGCTGATCGACTTTTGAGAACTGCAGGTAGAGTGTGTGCAGATGTTGATCAAGCTATGCCATTAGTTGTTCAATTAGCATATGAAAATGCTAATAAATACTGCCAGGAAGCATAAGGCCATGGAGAAATAAAAAGGATCTTTCCGTATATATACAACTATGTAAAGATGTAAATGACGCCTTTGACACAGGGAATGTGATTGCAGCAGCCATGAGAGGTGCTTCCCCTCAAAATTTCATAAGGGCTCAACCTAGACATCATAATCAATCAGGATATTCCAGGCAAAATTATCATAATCAATCAGGCTATTCCAGGCAAAATTATCATAATCAATTAGGCTATTCTAGGCAAAATCCCAAAAGAGAAATAAGACCAAGCTCATCCCATGCCCCAGGCCTCTGCCCCAGGGGTAAAAAGGGAAATCATTGGGCCAATAAATGCCATTCAAAATTTGACATCCATGGAAATCCTTTGTTCAGGAATTCAAAAAACGGGGCACGGGGCCCAATGCCCCAGGGCTCACAAATGTACGGGGCATTGGAGGATGAGTATCCTCATGCATCCACTCAGATGCTTCCCCAACACAATCCCTACTACCCATCCACTCCCTCGCCAGAGGAACAGGAGAAAATGCAGGATTAGACCTCTGTTCCACCACCCAAATAGTGTTAACACCTGAAATGGGGGTTCAACTGATTCTCACAGGAGTCAGGGGACCTCTTTCCTCAGGGACTGTAGGACTTATTCTCAGGCGAAGTCCTAAAAGCTTATTAGGTTTGCAAGTGACCCCAGGTGTAATAAACTCAGACTACAAAGGGGAAATAAAACTAATGCTTAGCTCACCCCAAAGTATAAGTTCTGTTAATCAAGGAGATAGAATTGCTCAGTTGCTTCTCCTTCCCAATTTACATAATTCATTTAAGATGACTATGCCTCAAAAAGGGAACAATAGAGGATTTTGTTCCACTGACTCAGAACCTATGGCTTGCTGGGTTCGGGATTGTACAAGGAGGCCTATGTGTAAAATAAAAATCCAAGGAATAGAGATAGAAGGACTGATAGATACTGGAGCTGACTCTTCCATCATTAATCTATGGCAATGGCCCAAGCACTGGCCTCTGCAAAAAGCTTCAACCAGTTTAAGAGGCTTGGGATATAATAACCTCCCAGAGAAAAGTGCGGTAATTTTAAAATGGGAGGATGATGAAGGGCATAAAGGAACATTTCAGCCTTATGTTTTACCTAACCTACCGGTTACTTTATGGGGAAGAGATATTTTGCAACAAATGGGAGTACACCTTGCAACCAAGCCTGCAGGTGTTAAATGTGAAAATCTACAGGGTAATCTTAACCCTAAAAGTAATCATTATCATAAAGGAAAAAGATATATTTTTCAGGGCCACTGAGAAAATAATTTTGAAAATACCATGGCTTTCTGATAAGCCAGTTTGGGTCCTTCAGTGGCCCCTATCTAAAGAAAAATTGCAAGTGGCCCACCTACTAGTTCAGGAACAACTAGAAGCAGGACATATAGAACCTTCCACCTCTCCCTGGAATTCCCCCATATTTGTGATCAAGAAAAAATCAGGAAAATAGCGATTGTTACATGATCTTAGAGAAATTAATAAAACCATGCAAATCATGGGCCCTACTCAACCTGGACTTCCTAATCCTGTAGCTATTCCAAAAAAATTTTCATCTTATTACTCTTGATATAAAGGATTGTTTCTTTTCCATTCCCCTACATCCTCTGGATGCCCCCAGGTTTGCTTTTTCAGTTCCTTCTATCAATAATAATGGCCCTGATAAAAGATATCAATGGAAAGTGCTACCGCAGGGAATGGCTAATAGCCCCACCATATGCCAAATATATGTGGACAAAGCAATCCAACCCATTAAAAATAAATACCCAAACCTCATGTGTTTACATTACATGGATGATGTTTTACTGGCCCACCCTAATCAAAAAATCTTATTTAATATATTCAGTGACATGGCAGAAAATTTTTAAAAATATGGATTATATATAGCAGAAGAAAAAGTTCAAACCAGATCACCCATATTGTATTTAGGATTTAAAATCATGGATACCTTTGTTAGGCCCCCCAAAATTTTAATAAATAAAGAACATTTGACCACCCTCAATGATTTCCAAAAACTACTGGGAGACATTAATTGGCTTCGTCCTACACTAAACCTCACTACTGGCCAACTAAAACCTTTATTTGACATCCTTTGCGGGGACCCTGATCCATCTTCACCGCGAACATTGACTCCTGATGCTAGGAAAGCTTTAAAGTTAGTAGAAAAAGCCATCGAAGGAGCTCATTGTGATAGATTTGATTTAACTCAACCGCTGATGTTGATTATTATTTCTTCACAATATACACCCACAGGAGTATTTTGGCAACAGGGCCTTTATTATGGATACATTTGCCCGTCTCTCCTAAAAGTATAATTGAGTCTTATACCTCCATGGTGGCTAAACTTATTCTTCAAGGACTTAAGACTTCTACTAAAATATTTGGCATTCACCCTGCTACTATTATTACTCCCTATTCATCATCACAGATTGAGTATTTATGCTTCAATGATAATGATTGGGCTATAGCTAAATGCTCTACTTCTGCAAATTTTGATAATCACCTTTCTAAGTCTCCTATATTATCTTTTTGTATTAATCATCCTATTATATTTCCACAGGTAATAAAAAATCAACCTATTCCTAAGGCATTTAATGTATTTACAGATGGGTCCTCAAATGGTATTGCTGCAGTAGTCACTAAAAAAGAAAATATGACTTACATAACCACACACAAATCAGCTCAATTAGTGGAACTGGAAGCTGCGGAAAATTTTAGAGAACAGCCCATGAACATTTTTTCAGATAGCCACTATATTGTACATGCCGTCCCAAAATTAGAGCTAGCAGGACCAATAGCACCTCATACTCCAGCCTTTAAATTGTTTTATCAAATACAAAAACTTTTGTGGGCAAGTAAAGAACCTCTATTCGTAGGGCATATTAGAGCACATACCAACTTGCCTGGTCCCCTCCATGAAGGTAATCAAAAGGCTGATGCTCTTACCCAAACAATCTTTATACTTTCAGCGCTCCAGCAAGCTACTTTATTTCACTCCCAGTTTCATGTCAATAGCACCACCTTGCAGCGTAGGTTTAAAATCACAAAGGAGCAAGCCAGAACAATTGTAAAAGATTGTAAATCTTGTATGACACATTTGCCCAATTTTCATTATGGTGTTAACCCTAGAGGATTAATGCCCAATCATTTGTGGCAGATGGATGTTACTCATGAGCTAAGTTTTGGAAAATTGTGATTTATTCATGTGACCATAGATACATGCTCAGGCATGATTTTTGCTTCCTTACATTCTGGAGAAAAAGTTAAAGATGTTACATCTCATTGTTTGCAAGCTTTTGCTGCATTGGGCATCCCCAAAATGCTTAAAACAGATAATGGCCCTGTATATATGTCCTCATATTTCAAACAGTTTTGCGCAAAATTCAATATATCCCATAAAACAGGCATCCCATACAATCTTCAGGGTCAGGGCATTATTGAAAGAGCAAACTGCACACTGAAAATTATGTTATTAAAACAAAAAGAAGGAAATTGGAAAAGTCCTAGGGACAGATTGGCAGTTGCCCTGTTTGCCTTAAATTTTTTAACTTTAGACTCTAGTGGTTATTCTGCTGGAGACAGACATTGGAACCCACACCAACAACATGAACCTTTGGTTTACTGGAAGGATGTTCTTTCAGGTACATGGAAGGGTCCAGATCCAGTATTAATTTTGGGGAGAGGATCTGTTTGTGTTTTTCCAAAGCACAAATTCTCTCCAATATGGATACCATCTAGATTAGTAAAGCAGGTACCACATCAAAAGGATCAAGATGAAGTTGTTGAAGAATCAAGATTAATAAAAAAAGTACAAAATCAAGAGGACCAAGATGAAGATATGGAATGATTCCCTCAAAAAAGTCCTTCAAAATATTTCACAACTTAAGTGTCATTCCTCCCGGCCGGGACGAGGAGATCTCTCTTTAGTGTGCACACAATTGTATATTTTTTTTCTTTTTATACATGTCTTTATGTCTGTGCATTTGTCTACATTTCATGTTACTGTGACGTCACAAATATATGTTTGTATGTTTGTTCGTCTGTCCAGTGTGATGTCACAAATAACAAAGCGCTTATGAAAAAATATATATATATGGATCCAAATAACTTTAATTCATTTTAGTTTAAGAGTATTCAATTTACGTAAATAATTTTATAAGTAAAGTTACTTTCAATTTGATTTATAGGTGTCCCTGGGACTTCTCCTTACCAAACAATATGACTAGTGCTGTATAACCTGATATTTTGTTGTTTTGACATAAAATTGTTTATTTGTTATTAACTTCATTTGTTTAATAGCTGATTAATTTAAATTATTTCAACAGGTAAAAGATTGATGTGTATGCAGAGACTTGAGGGTTCCAGCTAACAAATTATTTCTCCAATGTGCCTTTAGCTTTTCTTTAATCTATCTTTAATACAGTAAATACCCTCAGTCTTTCTTTGTTTTGTTCTAAATATGATATTTTGCCAGCTTATGTTTGTGGAACCTCAAGCACCAATGTGTGTGAGCAAAAATCAACTTTAATTTTCTAATCTAATAATTCTACTTTTTAGTTTGACAACTCGCCTCTTGACTCAGTGCTACAATACCACTGCCTTTCCTTTAATAATTGATGCTTGAATTTCTAGGTAGCGGGCCCTGAAGATTTGCTGGTGGCATTGTCTAGACATAAAATACGGCTGCTGCTACAGCTGCAGGGATCGCGGTTGCTGCAAGCATCCCTGCTACTCAAGCATCAAACAACCTCACCAACAGTGTGGCCTCTGCTCTGCATACATGTGGCCTCCTAGATCAACGTGTTATAATAAGTGGACTTTTTGATCTTTTATTGTTTGAGACTTTACGGGACAATGCCTTGCGGGTATTTGTCTAGAAAACTCAGTGTGTTACTTGTTACAACTTAGGGCCCCTGATTTGTTTAAAAAATTTGATATGCTATACAATTTGGCTTGTCAGCAAAAGGCTTGTCACCTTAAAGCCGCATCATCTCCTCACAATTGGACGGCTGTTAGTCATCATACACAGTCGATCCTGAAGGGCTCCATTGGATGGCTGGTTAGCCAATAACGGGTAAGATCCCCAGAGGGGGACAACCTAAGACAGGTACAGTCACACGGGACAGTCTCATGTGGCCGACATATCAACCTAAGACAGGAGTCAAGGGCACAGCCTTGATTATCGGATGACGGGTAAGAATGTTGGTTGCACATGGACGTCCTAGAGCATCCCCTCTTTTAAAACAAAAGGGTGGAAATGCAGGAGCCCTGTTTGGGGAGATGGATGAGATTGCGGTTGGCTGCGGGCCATGGAGAAGTTTGGGCATTGCCGCCTTCCGTGGTCTCACGGGACTTGGCCCGAGATCTCACGAAACTTGGCCCAAGATCTCACGGGACTTGAGCCGAGAGCAGTGCGGGTCGGCGCCATTTTGGTTGTTGGTTGTTTGGTGGTGTGTGTGGTGCGTGTTAGAGTTGTTGTCAGAGCCGGAGAGAGAAGTTAACAAAATAAAAATCCTGTTTGTTTCCAGTCTGCCTCTGAACTTGTTCCCGCGGCATCGTTGCTCCAAGCGGAAATCACTTCAGGCAGCAACAGATCTGTTAATATTTTATTAAATATTTTTGTATCTAAAGTCACCAGGGATATTGGTCTGTAGTTTTCTTTCCTATATGTGCCATTATCTGACCTTACCATATGAGTGTGATACTAGCTTCATAGAATATAGTTTTGTATTTGCTAAGACTTTCTTTGTGATCTAAAATATGGTGTATTTTTAGAGAAGGTTCCATGAGTGGCTGAGAGGAAAGTGTTTTTGGCTATTATTGGATGAAATATTCTAAGTCCATTTGATTCATAATATATTTTAGGATTAAGAGTCTTCACTGAATTTATGTCTGGATGACCTATCTGTTGGTGAAAGGGATGTGTTGAAATTGCCCAGTATTATTGCATTGGGGTCTATCTGAGTTTTCAATTAGGCTAGTATCTATTTTATATAATTAGGGCACTGACATTTTGGGCATAAATAATTACTATTTGTGTTGGTGAGGGTTCTCTAGAGGAACAGAGTCAACAGGAAGTATAATTATAGAAGGGGGACTTATTAGGTTGGCTTACATGACCAGAAGCTGGATAGTCCACAATAGCTGTCTGCAGGCTGTAGAGCTGGAAGAATCAGTAAGAGGCTGAAGCCCCAGAACAAGAGGAATCAATGGTGCTACCCTAGCCTGAGGACCAAAGAATTCTGAAAAATATGCTTTGGAAGAGTGAAGAGGCAAGAGTCTAATATCCTCAGAGGATTGCAGCAGCAATCAAGAACCTGTTCAAGACGAATCAGGCTTGCATCTGCTACTGCTTCCTTGTTCTTCCAACTTATATTCCATCCAAGCCATCATCCTATTGGTCTATGCTGACCATACTTAGGGAGGGTCTCCATTTCAGTTGGCTAAACCACATACCAATCATTCCTACACACACCCTTATCAACATATCCATAATCCTCCTAATCCTTGGTATCTCTTAAGCCAATCAAGTTGATAATCCAAATTAACTTATACTATTATCATATATCTCCTATTGGATTGTTCCCTTTGCTAGTATGAAGTGACCTTCTTTGTTTCTTCTGATTCATTTTGGCTTGAAGTCTTGCTTTGTTGGATATGAGAGTAACTACCTTAGCTTGCTTTCAGGTTCCATTTTCATGGTTTATCAATTTCCATCCTTTAGGTTTCAGCCTGTGCACATCTGCCTATAAGGTGAATTTCTTGCAAATAACATATACTTGGGTATTGTTTTTTAATCCATGTCTATGGATTTAATTGGGCTATGTCATTGAATTAGAGAGTTGAAACTACTTACATTGCATGCTATTATAGAGATATTTATTCTTACCACTTCAGTTTATTTCTAATGTTTAATTTGGTACTGTTTCTTATTTTCTTAGCTACTCTTTAAATGAAATTTGCCCATTTGTGAGCTCTGGGGTTTGTTTTTATTTCTTCTGTGTGAAGTCTAAGTATTTTCTGTAGTGCTAGCTTAGTAGTCCTGAATTCTTTGGTTCTGCTTATCTTTGAAGGTTGTTATTTCCTTTTAGTTTCTTAAGGATAGCTTTGCTGTGTATAGCAATTGTGGTTGACAGTTATTTTTTTCAGGGCTTGGAATAGCTCTGAAATTAGCCCAATCCCTCTTGGACTTGTTTGTGTTGAGAAATGGGAAGTAATTCTGACTTGCTTGCCTCTAAATATGAGATATTTTTCTTAAACACTTTTTTATCTTGAGGCTTTTTAAATTTTATCCTTGTTCTGTATGTTAGGCATTTTAATTATAATGGATTTTGGAGAGGTTCTTTATTGATCCTATTTGAGGTTCTGAATGCTTCCTGTATCTGAGTAGCCATTTGATTCTCAAGGTTTGGAAATTTTTCTTTTATTATTTCCTTGAAGAGGCTATCCATACCATTGGCCTGAATCTCATAGCACTCTTCAATTCCAATGATACTTATATTTGATCTCTTAATATGGTTCAAGAGTTCTTGAATATTTTGGTCATCTTTACTTATTTTATTTTCTTTAATCTGTCTAAATATTTGATGCTGGCCACTTTGTCTTCCAGCTCTGAGAGTCTGTTTTCAGCATGGTTTACTGTATTAGAAGACTTTCCACTGAACATTTTACTTGATTTATTGTTTTCTTTTTTTATTCCTAAGATTTTTATTTGGTTCTTTCTTCACTATCTCCATCTCCTTATTGAATTTCTCATTTATATTCTGTACTGACTTCCTTAGTTCATTCAGTTGTTTTTTCTATGTTCTATTGGAATTCATTGATCATTTTAATAATCATTCTTTGAATTCTTTATCTGACATTTTATCCATTTCAATACTTTGGGATCAGTTGCTATTGAATAATGAACAATATGAGGAGTTCTGTTACCTTGCTTCTTCCTGCGTTGGGCCTTATGCATCTGTCATAATGGATTTCTCTGCCACTCTTATATGGCACAAACTTCTCTTACCATTGTGTCCTATGGTGATCCATATCGAGACCCCCCCTCACACATATGTTATCCACAGCCTCGTGTTAATTCTCTTTGTTTTCCTGTAGGAACAGATGTTTGTGAATGGGACCTGAGTGCCCCTCCTAGCCATTCCTAGTTGGGGCCTGGTCATTTAGTTTGGAATTTTTGTCTCTTCTATTCTTTGTATTAAAGTATTGCTGAAGTTTGAGTGTAGTTAATTGTGTGTGGAACAAGTTGCATGTCTCTTGGCTGTGTTAAGTTCAGCAGCAGAGTCTCTGTCCTGTAAATTTGTAGTGTCCCTATAGATTCCCAACACCTTATAGAAAAGGGGAAAATGTTGGGACTTATGTCTGCCAAGGGGAAGGACTTTGGCTGCTTACCACGCCCTTTGGAGGACCGGGGCTAAGCAAAGGGGTGTGGCTATGACGTAGCGTGAGAGTCCGAACCGCTCTGCTGGTTGATTGGTTAGTTCTAGACCTATTTAAGTTCAGCACCTTGCCAATAAATTTGAGTTTTTTTGGCTTCTTGCTCTCTACAAAACTCCCTGGGTGTGGCGTGGTATCCGTCTATCAGGCGGAGGGAGGCACTCAGCTATTTTTGTCCGCTAAGCCCATCTTCTCCCGGTAAGTTACATTCTTTCTACGGGCAGAAAGAAACCCCTTTTAGGGCCCAAAAAGGGGGTAGCATTAGACCGCAGCCCCATTAATAACTCAACAGTCCCGGCAGGAAAATAAACTATAGCAACAGCCAAAGAAAACAATATATGGCTTAAAATAAATGCTTCATGCCCGATATGACATCTACAACATCAATTGCCACAAAAACAGGAATGGTGCAGTCAGCAATTGCCAATAGCAAAAACAATAAAAAGCCATGAAATAGATCTGGTATTAAAGTAAAAGGCGTCAGCTATGTCATTTACAGTACTAATAATTGCAACAATATGAATGATAGGGGCAGGAGTTATATATCCTAAATAATTCTAAAAGATGGTAAAAATACAGTTCATTAAAAGAAAAGAAAATGTGATGAAAAGGTAAAAATAAGTTTAGAATGTTCAAAATGTGAACATAGAGCACGCAGAACAGATGTAGCAAGTAAAGGGTATGAAGAAGGAGGGGAAAAAATAGAGAAAACCAAGTAAATGGAGAGAAAAAAGTGAATAAGAGAATTTGGCTGTTAGTAGGAGAAGAAAGGAGAGAAAGAAGTGAAACAACCAACCAAACACAACAAAAACAAACAAAGAGTCCTAATCTTCAAAAGATAAGACAAAAAGAAAAAGAAGAAAGAAAATGCTAAAAATGAGAAAAAAGAAATGTACATATATATTTCCACAAGCCATTCGGCACAGCAACACACACACACATGCATGGAAAAAAAATAGAAAAATGAAAGAATTATCACCACTGAGGTGGTCGAACTGTTGATGAGGATGGGTGGTCACTGCCTATGTCTGACTGTCCTCCTTCCTGGGCTATGCAAGAGAAGACAGCAAGGGTTTTGGTTTATTAGCCCCTTCCTTTTTTTTTTTGTGTTGCTCACTGAGCTGCCATCTGGAATGGCTTAAAACTGGAGCTGGTTGAAATTGCTCCCAGCTTCTCTTCTCACCAGTATAAGGTAGGATAAAATGGGAAATACTGTTGATTAGAATTTGTTTGGACAGACCAGATTGATGCTCTCCCAGGGTGGGGCTGCTGCAGAGTTCTAGGAGGAGAGTTCTTATGGCTGGGACTTAGGTCTAACCAGGCCTTAGGAGCTTTGTTGGGTGGTATCTGCTTTGGAGATTAAGTCAACACACCCTTAGGGTCAGGCAGATGCTGAACTCTTCCTGGAGTCTGGATTTCAGGAGTCTCTGAAGAACTCCACTTGTGGGGCAGGGGAGCCAAACTTCCAGATCTCTTATATTCCCCACAAATGCAGCCTTCCCAGACTTAGTCCCTGAATGTGTTCACACCTGCCTGTTGTTTCCAGACCCTCTTCAGCTGGTCATGTGAGCCACCAGAATCAAAGGGATGACAGTAGGACTCCTCTTCATTTTTCTGTCTTGCATCCCCCTGGGTATAATCTTTGTCCCTGTTTCACTCATGTTCTGGTAGGTGCGTCTCAGGCCAGAGTAGATTCTTGCCAGGACAGTATAGGATGGTTGTATAATCTGCTGGGGTCCCAGAACAGCAAGCTGACCTGTGACGCCTCCTCAAGATGGTTCCCACCTCAGCTCTCCACTGCCTGTAGACAGAGCAGTTTTAAAACACCAGTTTGCTGTGCAGTCTCTGGATGAGCTAAGTTCAGGCTGGTTTTCTGACCTGCAGGGTTTTTCCTGCCAAATTTATCCATGGTGTTTCTCTCTGTTGGTATTATCTCTCCCCTCTGTGGTGAAACAGTGCTGCTGCCACTGCACAGCCGGCTTGGCTCCATTGTACCCTTTCTTCTTTGTTCAACGCACCTGTATTTCTGAGTCTTTAAGAGACTGACTGATATTGAATTTCCGTGAACGCCCTCTTCTACCCACCTCTCTGAGAAGCAGTGCTCCCACTGCTTGGATCCTGAGCCGCATAGGAACTGGTCAGATATGAATTATTTAATAGTGAGTATTTGATGGAAAACCTTTGAGGAGTTTTGAAGGTGAAAAACTGTTTTCTTGCAAATAGCTGATTCTGTAATTAACATTTGCATCTATAGCCATAAGCCAGAACTATATTGGCACAAGTTATTTGCATCCATAAATTTCTCTTATCAGCACAATTTGCACAACAATCCCTGGAGTACAAAAAATGCAGGCCCAGGTTTACAGATGCTAATATTTCACTTACCGTTCCAATTCTTCTTTCTGTGGTGAGCAGACTATGTCTTACACTGAGGATTATCTGCTTTTCTTTTGAGCAGCAAAGATGTTTGCTTTATAAATTAAAAAAAAAAAATTTAGGCTCAGCCCAATTAGAATAGAAACCTCTGATGGTTCTCCCTCCCTCCCTCTCTCCATCTCTCTCTCTCTCTCTGTCGCGGATACAAGGTATTGAACTTAGGGCATTTTACCACTGAGCTACATCCCCAGCTTCCCCCCACCCCTGCACCTTTTTTTTTTTTTTTTTTTAAATATTTTTTTAGTTGTAGTTGGACACAATGCCTTTATTTTGTTTATTTATTTTTATATGGTGCTGAGGATCAAACCCAGCACCTCACATGTGCTAGGAGAGTGCTATACCCCTGAACCAAAACCCCAGGCCCTATCCCAGCCCTTTTTATTTTGAGACAGGGTCTCGCTAAATTGCCCAGGCTGGCTTTGAATTTATAATCTTCCTGCCTCAGCCTCCTGAATAACTGGAATTATCTCCCTCTTAAAACAAATTACCCTCTCTTAAAATAAATTGTAAATTGGCAATTGCAAAAGTTTCAAGGCAACTGCTTGGTTATTAGTTTGCTAATTTCTTTTTTTATTAAGTTTACAAAGAAAGATTGTCTGCTTCCTACGAATCCATGAACAACTAAGAATAAATCTTTATATTTCAGCAAATGCAGGCAAATTACAAATATTCTAAGTACATATAAGCAAACTGCCTCAAAGTCAAAGGTTCAGCACTGGGGATGAAAGCAATGTGCTGATGACAGCAATAATTCAAATTGCAAGTACGCTTGCCATCTCTTTTCTGCAGACAGATTTCTTTTGAGTCGCCGGTGGGAGCTTCCCAGGGAGATGCGACTCTATTCCCTCATGGCAGACAGGAGGAGGATGCTGCGAGGAATCCAGTGCCACCTGGCAGCAATGGTCGCACAGACTGCTGGAGAGGCATAGATTGGAACCCAAGCCTCATCAGACGGCAGCTGTGACAGTGGCATATTTCAAAAGTGTGTTGCAAATTTCACACACGGGGTCTTTAAAAATAATTTGAAAGTCTCCTTGGCTTTCACAGACTTTTAATTAAGCGAGGACACCTCCAAAAATCAAAGCATCATTTATGTATTTTTCATGAAGGTAGATAGAAACTTACAGCCACATTAAAAAATCTGCAGCTGATTATGGTGTTTCCAAATATAAGTGACTCTTAATAATGAATTCTCTCTAAAAAACAAAATGGCATTTTGGCACCTCACAACTAAAAGAATAAAAGTTAAGTGATGTAACCTTTGAAAACAATCCCTCTGAAATCAGTTTTCTTAAATGGCTTAAAGTCTTAGCAGTCAGTTTGAGTGTTCATCCTTTACCTGTAACATTACCAAATGCAAGTGTAGTGATAAGCAAGAAGTGCATGTTTTGAGATCTCACATTCAAATGTGAGCAATAGCTATCTTTCCCATTAACTGTGGAAGAAAAGTTCTTAGCTTATACTTCCTTACCTGTCTTCTCCCAGAGAGAGAGAGTTTCCAGATTCAGGTTGATCCACATTGAGAAGGATTGATGGGAACGGTTCTTCAGGCTGGTTTAGAGATGGAACAGAAACTTCTGAGAAGCATCCAGTCTCTCTTTTGATCTCCATGTAAATATTTCTGAAAGATGAACGTGAATTATGAATTCTGAGGCTGACTAGGAATGAGAACAGCCACCTCTTTGCTCCAAAGACTTTGTTTTTGCCATAGGTGGGTTTAAGTTTTGTAGAAGCTGAAGTTTCCTTCTTTAAGCAAAATAACTACAGAATTTCAAATAAAAAAAATCAAGTACAGGGCCTTTAGGTACTAAAGCTAATGCTTCATTTGCATCATAATAAATTCACCCAAGGTACTTACACAGAAGTGTAAGCCCAATTTCTGACAGGCAGTGCAATGGGCCATGGAGCCCAGGGTCTCACATTATGGAGACTGTGCAGAGGGTTTTGTCTTCATGTGATTGCTGTGGATGTCAGGAAGACAAGGTGGCTCCTTCACCCCAGGGGAGAGGTTTACAGCCCATGAAGCTGACTTTTAGGGAAATGTAGAGCAGTTGAGCAAGTATGAACAGACAACTTGACTTTTGTTTATTTTTATGCTATCTCTAGTTTCAAAAAGTCTGAAGTCGGAGAAACAGTTCTGAAAGGGTTTGACCCCTCCCTTTTTCAGCAGCTATATGACACATGTTTCATCTTCTTCTAGTGTACTAGCCAGCCATTCCAACCTGAAAGGATGATCCCAATTTTAACTCTAAGGTTGTGAATTAAATTTGAAGCAGATGGTTAAGTTTGATCATCACTGGTTGATCATGTGTCTACAGATTACTCCCATGGCCACTGCCTGAGTGCCTTCCCTGCTCAAGGACTACAGGGACTAGCCTCATGGAAGGGAGTCTCTTTCCCTGGGAGTAATGACAAGTTTGTTCAGGGCTGTCCTTAAATTTCGTTCTTACTGTTACACTGAGTTCTTCAAAGTTGATTGATGTGTGGATAGAACCAATTAGAAAATTTCTGCTGTGGTGAATTTTGGTGTTGAACAAGATGCTGGGTGAATGAGTTCTAAGATTAGCTTTGATGTGGATATTATTTGGATCTCACACAACTAATTCTTTGATTCATTTCAGGTACATATTAAGGGCTCAAGGCAGGTGTTTTTCTAGCACTCATTAAGCATGTAGTAGGGGCATAGTTATATTAGCTAAATGAATAAATTATATTTTATAGCTCTGTCTGTCTTACTCTACAAGTATGGAATAGTAACAAAGAAATCCAAATGATTAAAACTAAATAAAATAATTCCCCTTGAAGACAGATCTTTCCTCTATGAGACACTATCATATGATCCTCAGCTTTGTTTAGGTAAAGAACATACAGAGGGCTTTTGATGTCATTTATCTCCCCATACATTTATTCAATAGATATTTATTGAGCAACTGCTATGTTCCAGACTTTAAGCTATGAATGAGGCATGATTCTTACCTTTTGTTTCCCTCACAAAGTATGTATTTTTGTTGCAACCATTGCTGTCATTGTGATGAAGGCAGTAGGAAAGGAAGCTGCAAATTACCATGGGAATACCCAGTAAGCTGGCCTCACACAATGTCAAGCCTTATCAGAGCTGATAGCTAATGTCTAATTGGACAATGAACAAACTCAACAGTATGATTAATTAAAGGTTTTAGGTATGATGGGGGTTTGTCTTTGGATGCGATACAAGAGAAAACATGCTGGATTTGGGTACTCAACACACACACACACACACACACACACACACACACACACACACACAATGTGAGATAGGATGGGCACCCTGCTAAAAGAGATTAAGAACCTCAAATGCATACTGTCTTTCAACCAATGGGTATACAGTTGAGAGAGCTAGGGAGTGGTGCCTACACCTTTCCACTACTAATTATACATCTCTCATTAAAAATATCTTAAACTCTACTGATCATCTGGTCTATTTCTAAATGATCATATAAAGTTTCTCATGGGATAGGCATTTCATTGTTTATATCACAAGGCCTCACTCCATTCCATGGACTTAAGTGTATAGTCAGTAGTCCCAAAACTGTACAGAGCAAGCTAGGGGTATGTGTGACAGGTGGGGGAAGGGGTGTTTTTAAATTCTAATGGGTGAATCATTGGGTCTTGAAATCAACATCTGGGTAAAACCCAGAAATTTAGTAATCAAATAGAATAAACTGGAAACCAGCTGGAGGACAGTGCATATTTTAAGTATAATGACTATTTTTTGGTGAATCTTTTCTTTCATTTTTTTCATAATCTGTGTGTGTGTGTGTGTGTGTGTGTGTGTGTGTGTGTGTGTGTGCATGCACGCGTGCACCTGCACTGGAATGTGATGTTTAAGTATTTTCTACTGGGTCAAGGTAAAATCAAATCAGTGTCAATCCTCTGAGCCTGTTGGGGCTCTGCATGATGTCTGCCCTCATGGTCAGGTAATGCCACTTGTATGCCAAAATTGCTGCTGTAGGCTGTTGGCCAAGCATTATATGACAGGAAACCTGAGCTGAAAGTCATGTAACTGGGTACTAGGCAAAACATTCTAATGCCAACACTGTGAGCCCTTGAGAATTATGCCTCCAAATTCTAGTATTTTGCAAGGAGAGTAAGGTTGGTTTTACTGTTTTGAGAATTATATGTATATGCATTTTCATACTGGGGATTGAACCCAGACGTACTTTACCACTTAGCTCCATCCCCAGCTCTTTCTCATTCTTATTTTTTTTGTTGTTGTTGAATTTTCATGCAGGGTCTTGTTAAATTGCTGAGGCTGCTTTCAAATACGTGATCCTCCTGCCTCCATCTCCTGTGTACTTGATATTATAGGCATGTACCACTGGGTCTAGCTGAGAGTTACATTTTTAACAGGGACTGATGTGTGCGTAGAACTGTTTCATTATCTTTGCCCAGTTTCTTGTTTGCCATGTGGCAGTGGGAGAGTTGTTTCTGACAGCCTGGCTCCCAGCCTCACAGGAGGCCCTCAAGAGTCACTTAGTGGCAAAACCGTGAGGTGGCCCGTGTTCTCCACCCTATTCAGTCCTGTTATATATCCTTGGGTTAATACATTGGACTGAAGATGTGCTCTTATGAATGGGTTGGAGAGAAGCCAAGCAGGTTAATGATGTACACATTCTTTGCTGGACTTTTCCTGAGTTCCTGAGTTCAGATTCAGGCACCAGGCTATGAGTGAAGAATTGGGTATATTTAGAGGACCAAAAAAAAATTCTTTTTTTGCTAGCTTAGTGGTTACAACTGTGTGCTAAGATTCTTTTGTTGTTGTTGTTAGAGATGATAATAAATGATTTTATCCTAGTAGACATGATGAAATAGAGGGCACAAAGGTGAAAGAAGGAAGATAACCTAAGTCCCCCAACTCCACCCCTATTGTTTTTGCTCCCAAGAAGATAGAAATTCTCAACCACAGGCACCCACTTCCACATTCCTTTTAGTGTGATAATTCCATCAACAGTAAGAGGCTCTAATGTCTTGTATTATGTCATGTAAACACTTCAAACCTGCTGTAAAAAAAAAAATAATAATAAGATCGATAGATCTAAGAAAGAGTTTTTTTTCTCCTTAATTCCAGCCTCTTCCCAGCCACCTGGATAGTGCGTTGAATTAATTTACTACTCAGAAGTGCTGAGTCGAGTAGGGGTAGATTCAGATAGGAGGTCTCTGTAGAAATTATGGGAATATGAGATTCTACTAACAGAAATAGAATACCTTGTGAACGCTTTTGGTTGGGGTGTTTCTTTTCATAGCTGTGAAAGCAATTCGCACATTTTGGTGAACTGATCTGGTTCTTCATCTGTCTTGCTCCAGGCTCTTCCTTCCCAACAGAGGCAACACCTCTGTCTTACTTGACTTTATAATCCTGGCATAGTTCCTGACACTAAATCACTGTTTGGTGAATGAATGTTTCACCAACTCTAAGAGAAAAGAATAATATTTTCATGAGTCAATATGTTAAACCCAAAATGATTACAACCTAAGTGAGCCTCTGTGTAATTAGAAGATTAATAAGCTCTTCACTTGAAAATCTTCATTTTGGACCTATTTGTTGGGATATAATTAGATTTTCCCCCCTCAATTATAAAAGAATATGGCTTTTCAAGATGAAATTAAGGATAAAGAAAAATTAATAATCTCTCCAAAGAAAGAATGTTTTAATTTTTTAGTAATTATGCATGTGTAGGTGCCTGCATGTGAGTGTGTGTGGGTGAGGAAGGATGAGAAAAGAAAATCAACAAATGTCCTGAGAGGAGAGATGAATAAGGAGACAGACAATGTCTCATTTACATCAAGCTGTGAGACCAGATATTTGTTATTGAATCCTTGGAATCAGAGCACAGCTCTTGTTTATTTACATTTGTTCTCAGTTTGAAAGACAGCCCAAGAGGTAAAATAAAATGAGAGTGCCTCAAATGCCTTCTAAATTTCCCCTTAAATTGAATTTCTTGTTTTATCAGGGAACAATACTTGCACTGATGTTAGGCAGACAGCTAAAAGGTCAGCAAGTTCCCTTGGTTGCCTTTTGTCAAGGGTTTTTGACTTGTCTGTGAATAAAGATCTCCCAGGAGGAAGGCAGACCTGAATTTCCTGTCATCTAGAAGACAGCAATGAATTTGAAAATGTTACAAAAAGCATAAGGGACTTCAGGCACACCTTCGACCAGACCCTCTGCGGATGCCAATCGTTGCTTGTGTAAACATGTACACAGAAATGTTTTGGATTTGTTCTGTCAACTTTTGGTTGTGAAACAAATTGTTCCACAGCAGCCCACCTTGAATACAGAATGAGCCCCATGGTTTTTGTTGTTGTTGTAGCAGCCTCGAGCCTAATCAGAGACACCACGTTCTCCGCTCACTCAGGGTGTAAGACCATGCCCTGCATGATAGGAAGAGCTGGGGCTGCAGGACTGGCAGAACTCCATTTTCCTTATTCATTGCTGCTATTTGAACCTCTGCAAATCTTTTTGTATGTCTTTTTCAGTGTCTGAGATTTCTGTATGTGTGCTAATAGGAAAAGCTGTAGGACTAGCATTTAGACAATGAAAGGGGTCTCTCCTGATAAGTGTTAGCCACTTTTAAAAAATGAGTGGATTATTGTTTTTCTCCAAAACAGTCTCAACAAGAAACATTTTTCCTTAAAATTTCTTTATGGACGTTTCTTCTTAGAGAAAAAGTGGCCTTTAATCACCCTCTTTTAAGCTGGAAATTTTTTGTTGTCTGCCTTCAACCCCATTCAGGTAACTGGAAATAGGGAAGGCATGAAGAGGGTAGTACTTTTCCCTTTAGGCTCTCAAGAGAGCACATGGCTTATTTCTGCATTTTCCAGTATAAAGACCAATGGAATAAAGAGTGTTTAAATTTCTTATTTCAAATGTCACTGATCAAAACATGCATCTACATTCAATTGACAAATATTGATTTCCAGTAAAAAAGCTGAACAGGTGCTATAGAGAATAATTAGTAACAGCAACAATGGCAACTGGTATAATTTGAGTGTGAACCATATGCTTGCTAGGCAATGGGCTAAGTACTCTTTTTTACTTTTCAGAAAAAAAACATAAAACAGAATTTTCTATAGGAATCAAACTGTTCATGGCCACATAGCTAGTGAATGCTATAGCTGTGATTTGAGCCTAGGATTTTCTAAATTAAAATCCTGCATGAATTAGTAAACATCCTTATTACAAAGAAAGGTTTAATGATTTCAAGTTCATGTGTTAAAATGGCTCACACTGGGTTGCCAAGGAAAGAATGGTCCTGTGTATTACTGGATGGGAACATTTGTGGTAAATAAGTCTCAATTTCTCCCTCTTCAAGCTAAATGATAGGTTTTCATTGCAATTCCAGTAAAAATTCTATGAGTAGTTTGAGGGAGAGAGAACAATGAAATTCTAAAACTCATCTTAAAAAGAAGGCACATAGAAATGGGCAAGGAGAAAAATTCGGGAATGCAATTGTCTCTTTGGATAATTAAATGTATTATAAAGTCATGCTAAATAAAATTTATGGGAGGTTATTGTTTTGGACTGAGTTCCTATTCTAGGATCCAATAAAAAAACAAAATGAAGTCCTCATGTTGAATGCCATGTAACCAAATTGAAACATTAAAAAATAGGAAAATCCTCAAATAGGTGAGTTTTCACCAAAAAAACAGGAAATCCACAGTAACAAATTAGAAAAGGCCCAACCAACCTGACCTAGCATGATAAGAAAGTCCCTTCCAAGGAGAGCTACCAACCTGCCTTTTGGTATGTTGCTATTTCTTTGTTCCTGTTGATGCTACCTTTAAAAAATCTAACTGTTCTTCCATGCCCAATGCTGCCCTATTCATGAATTGCTAATAAATATCAATTAGTCTTTAAAACACATTTGCTGGAAATTTTGCTTCTTTTTTTTTTTTAATGGCACTGGGGATTGAATCCATGACCTCAAATATGCTAAGCATTGATCAGCATTCTCAGCCCTTTGTATTTTATTTTGAGATGAGGGTACTGGTGTCTTGCTAAGTTCCGGTTGGCCTGAACTTGTGATCTTCCTGCCTCAGCCTCTGAGTAGCTGGGATTACAGGCAGCTGTTTTTAACAGCTCTCATATTTAAACTAGCTTCATATGAGTTTATACCAATATGAAGATTAGACTAATCAATGAAAAAAAGCCCAGAAAGAACCCAAGAAAAAAAAAAAAAAACAAATTTTAGTGTATGCTCACATTTAATATTTATATCTTGGTGAGTTTGAAGATAAGCATATGCTTGAAAAACCATCACTATAGAGAATCCCATAAACATGGCCATCATCTCTGAGTTGCCTCCCACCCCTCTGATTTTCGGTGGTTGTTGTAAGATTATTTAACACAAGACCTTCCCTCTTAACTCATGTTTACATATACAACACATTACTGTTCACTCCCTGCGTGTCTCCTGTTCTGGGATCTCCTCCTAAGTGCCAGTTGTCCTAGCTCCTCTTCCTTTACTTTCCTCATTTTTGAGGACCCTGACAGTAGGAGGCTACTGGTCAGGCATTTTGTATAATGCCCTTCAATTATATTTTCTGATGTTTTTCTCGTGGTTAGACTGATGTTGGGAGGAAGATGAGAGAGAGAAAGTGCCATTAACAGTACTCATATTATGGGAACCTGTGGCCCTCTTCTATTTTAAAAAATATCTGCAGGCTCTATAATAATATAGAACTCATTTTTATCTCTAACACTGGTATTTTATTATTTATTGCCTTTCTCGTTTTTCTTGATGGTTTTGACAGGAAATTTTTAAAGTTCATGAGTCGTTTCAAAAAACTGATTTTGCCTTTTCTAAATCCCTCTGTTATATATTCATTTTATATTTCATTTATTTACCTCATCTTTATTATTTCTTTTCCCAGTCTGCTTTTAGGTCTAATTTCCTATTCTTTTTCTAACTTCTGGATTGATCTCTAGCTAATTGGTTTTCAGCTTTTTTTCTTTCTTAATATTTTTAACATTCTAAACTGAAGACTATAAATTTGTCTCTAGACAATGTTTTAGTTGCAAGTACATGTTTTGCTATATGAAATTTATTTCCAATTATTTAAAAATATTGTCCAATTTCTTTATTTTGTCTTTGACTATTCATAATTTAGAAGTCTTTTTCTTATTATCAAAAAATATGAGGATTCCTTAGGTGTTGTGTGTGTGTTTTATCATAGATTTCTAGTTTAATTCTGCTATATTCTGAAAATATATATTTTTAAGTTTTAAATACTTTGAGATTCATTGCAAGCTGTTTTATGGCCTAGCATATGGTCAATATTAGTTAATGTCCCACACACTTTAAAAAGAATGGGATCTCATCAGTAGCTATTTGCTTCATGTGGACTGCATGCCATCACTCCTGGCCTTTTTTGGTTGTTTAAATTCTAGCCTTCTCCTGGAGCCTCCTAGCCAAAGGACCTATGAGGGTCCTATTTCGTCCTGATGCCCTCCCTGGGCCTCCAGTGTCAATTAAAATTACTATATTCTCTTTTCATTTCTAGTATAGTGCGATTTCTCTTTTTATTCAACCTTGGCTATTGATGAAAAAAAAAATGTTTTGTTTTACTCTGCAGAATTCCTGCGTTCCTTTGGTGGGGAAGCTTCTTGCTAGATTGCCACCAACTCTAAGTCCTCCCCTCCAAAGAAAACATACTGTCTTTTATGCAAATATTGATTTAAACTGAATTCTGAAGTTTTGGGGTCAGACTGAATGATGTTTCACACTGCATATAAATGAAATGAATACCACTCTCTCTAAGATGCTTGGTGGTATCAAAAGGATCCTTATGTCAACACTTTCAGAAATTGACAGTTGAAAGTTTGAAGTGAAACTGGATCCCTTTTAAGTGAGAAAATGTTCTTCTTTTGTGTTTACAAGTATACTTCCCTGCAGGAGTCTAACTATGTAACAAAGAAAACCAAAAGGGAAGATGCCCAAAGAGATCTGTAGTTCAAATTAATGGTGATAACATTGTTACTCCTGAATGATTTGGTAAATACTTTGCTAAGTGCTTCAATGAATTATTTTATTAATTTCTCACAGAAACCCTGAAGTTCTTACTATATTAGGATATTAAATTAGAATTTATAACTGAAATGTCAAGATGTAAAGGGACTGCCTTCTATAGGAGAGGAAGGAAAGAAGAGAGAATTGGGGAGGCAGATTTCTTTGGAGGAGGTGGAGTTGTGATTCTTGGTCTCACTTCAAAGCAGAGTGAAGTTTATCTGTCCTTCACTTTCACCCCTGGTCAGAGGGACTGAGAGAACTACCCAAGAGCTTACTATCTATCTCTAGTAGTTGGGAGGGCACAGCAGAGTGTGCCCTACACAGCATGAGGAATTCTTTTGACCCTTTCCCTTCTTTAAAAAATTTTTTTAAACTGACACAGAAAAACATAAAATTAGACACACAAATATGAAAAGTATATATATTAATGTGATTCTATACAATGTTTCAATTCATGTATACATTGAGTTATGTTTAAATCAGGTTTAATATTTCTCTCCTCAAATATTGACCATTTTTATGTTGAAAAATTTTTAAATCCTTTCGTCTAGGTTTTTGGAATGTACAATATATTATTGTGATCTATAGCTACCCCCTGGGCAATAGTACAACAGTTTTTAGCTAACTGTAACCTGGTGCCCACTCATCAACCTTTTTCCATCCTTCCCTCCTGCATCTTGCTCTCCTGAGCCTCTGGTGACCACCTCTTCATTCTCAACTTCTATGAGATCAACTTGTTTGGATTCCACATATTGGTAAAATAATGTGGCACTTGTTTTCTGTGCTTGGTTTACTTCACTTAACATGATGATCTCCAGTTTCATTCATGTTGCCACAAATGACAGTATTTCACTTTTTTAAAAATGTCTGAATAGCATTTGTTTATATATATATATGCCACATTTTCTTTATGCATTTATCCGTTGATGCATGCTTAGGTTGTTTCTAGTTATTGGCTTTTGTGACTAGTGCTCAATGACCACAGGATTGCAGATGCCTCTTCAACATACTGATTTCATTTCTTTGGATACATACCCAGTGGTGGCATTACTGGATCATTTAGTGATTCTATTTTAACTTTTTTTTTTTTTTTTGAGGAGTCTCCATACTGCTTTCCATATTAACTATACAATTGTACATCCCCACTAAAAGCATGCAAGGGTTTGCTTTCTACATATCCTCACCTGTATTTGTTATCTTTAGTCTTTTTGATAGTAGCCATTCTTACTGGGGTAAGGTTATATGTCTCACTGTTGTTTTGATTTGCATTTCCCTGACGACTAGTGATGTTCAGCAATTTTTCATGTGCCTGTTGAGCATTTGTATGGCTACTTTTGAGAAATGTCTATTTAGATCTGTTGTTCACTTTTAAATCAGTATTTTTATTTTTACCATTGAATTTTAGAATTTCTTTCTGGATATCAAGCCCTTTTCAGATTTATAGTTTGCAAATATTTTCTCACATTCTATAGATTGTCTCTTCATGGTGTTGTTTCCTCTGCTGTGCAGACATTTTTTAGTTTGATATAATCTCATTTGTCTATTTTTGCTTTGTTTCCTATGTTTTTGTGAATCTTCATCAAAAAGTTCTTGCCCATTTCAATTCCTGAAGCATTCCCTCTGTTTTGTTCTAGTAGTTTCATAGTTTCAGGTTTTACATATAAGTAATTCATTTTGAGTTAACTTTTGTAACTGATGAGAGCTAAGCCTCTAGTTTCATTCTTCTGCATGAGGATATTCCAATTTTTCTAGCACTATTTATTGAGGAGACTGTCCTTTTTCCAATGTGTGTTCTTAGCACCTTTGTAAAATTCAATTGTCTATAGATGTGTGAATTGACTTCTAGGCTCTCTATTCTTTTCCATAAGTCTATGTGTCTGTTTTTATGCCAATGTCATGCTGTTTTGGTAACTACAACTTTGTAGTATCTTTTGGAGTCAGTAATACAACATCTCCTGCATTGTTCTTATTGATTAAGATGACTTTGATTGGGCTGGGGATGTAGCTCAGTGGTAGAATGCACACAAGAGGTACAGGGTTTAATCCTCAGTACTCTTCTACTCTCCTCCAGAAAAATATGTTTTTTTTCTCTTTGGGATTTGTGTGTGTGTTTCTATACAGATTTTAGAATTGCTTTCTCTAGTTCTGTGAAGAATGTCATTGGTATTTAATAGGGATTTTATTGAATATGTGAGTAACTTTGGGTAGTATAGAAAAATTAACAATATTGATTTTTTCAATACATGAACACAGGATGTCTTTCCACTTTTTTGTATCCTCTTCAGTATTTTTTTTAGAGCACACTTTTACATATCTCTGGTTGTATACAAAGTATATTCATACCATTCGTGACTTCATACATGCACTTAGGGCAATGATATCCATTTCATTCTACCATCTTTTTTTTTTTTTCTTCTTCACCCTTTTGCCCCCTCCCTTTCCCTTCTTCTTCAATTTTTTTTTTTATCAATATGTTATAACTTCCATTGTAGAGATCTTGCATCTTTTTGGTTAAATTTTTCCTAAGTATTTTTTTATTTGTAGTTATTGTACATGGGATAACTTTTTTGATTTCCATTTCAGATAATTTGCTATTGGCATATAGCCATGCTACTGTTTTTTTTTTTAATGTCAGTATTTTTTTTTTGGGGGGGGGGTACCAGGGATTGAACTCAGGGGCACTCAACCACTGAGCCACACCCCCAGCCCTATTTTGTATTTTCTTTAGAGACAGGGTCTCAACCAGTTGCTTAGCATCTCACCATTGATGATGCTGGCTTTTAACTCCTGATTCTCCTGTCTCAGCTTCCTGAGCCACTGGGATTATAAGCATGTGCCACTGTGCCTGGCTCATGTCAAATTTTTAAAAATTTATTTATTTATTCTAATTTGTTATATATGACAGCAGAATGCATTTTAATTCACAATACACATATAGAGCAAGATTTTTTATGTCTCTGGTTGTACACAAAGTAGAGTCACACCACTTGCGTCTTTATACATGTACTTGGGGTAATGATGTCCATATCATTCCATTGTCTTTCCTAGGTATATTTTTTTATACCCTACCCCTTCTCATTCCTCTCCCTCCCCTTTGCCCTATCTAAAATTCCTCCATTCCTCCCATGCTCTTCCCCATCCTTATTATGATCAGCTTCCTCATAATAAAGAAAACATTCAGCATTTGGTCTTTTAGGATTGGCCAACTTCACTTAGCATAATATTCTCCAACACCATCCATTTGCCTGCAAATGCCATGATTTTATTCTCTTTTAATGTTAATATTCCATTGTGTATATATATACCACATTTTCTTTATCCACTCATCTACTGAAGGGCATCTTCATTGATTCCACAATTTAGCTATTGTGAATTGTGCTGCTATAAACATTGATGTGGCTGCATTACTATAGTATGCTGTTTTTAAGTCCTTTGAGTATAAACCAAGGAGTGGGGTAGCTGGGCCAAATGGTGGATCCACTCCAAGTTTTGCAAGGAATCTCCATACTGCTTTCCAGATTTGTTGCACCAATTTGCAGTGCTACTGGCAATGCATGAATGTGCCTTTCCCCCCACATGTCAACACTTATTGCTGCCATTCTTACTGGTGTGAGATGAAATCTTAGTTTTGATTTGCATTTCTCTAATTACTAGAGATGTTGAACATGTTTTTGTATATTTGTTGATGGATTCTATATCATCTTATGAGAAGTGTCTGTTCAGTTCCTTGGCCAATTTATTGATTTTGTGTGTGTGTGTGTGTGTGTGTGTGTGTGTGTGTGTATGTTAAGAGTTTTAAGTTCTTTATATATCCTAGAGATTATTGCTCTATATGATGAGTGTGTGGCAAAAATTTGCTCCCATTCTGTAGGCTCTCTATTCACCTCACTGATTGTTTCTTTTGCTGAGAAGAACATTTTTACTTTGAATCCATCCCATTTATTGATTTTTTTTTTTTTTTTTTTTTTTGGTACTGGGGATTGAACTCAGGGGCACTGGACCACTGGACCACATTCCCAGCTTTTTGTTGTTGTTGTTGTTGTTTTATTTTATTAGAGACAGAGTCTCACTGAGTTGCTAAGTGCCTTGCCATTGCTGAGGCTGGCTTTGAACTTGCGATCCTCCTGCCTCAGCCTCCCAAGTGCTGGGATTACAGGCGTGGGCCACCATGCCTGGCCCATTTATTGATTCTTGATTTTTACTTTTATAGGAGTCTTATTTAAAAAGTTGGGGCATAATCCAACATGATGAAGATTTGGATCTACTTTTTCTTCTATTAGGCATAGGGTCTCTGGTTTAATTCCTAGGTCCTTAATCCACTTTGAGTTGAGTGTTGTGCATGGTGAGAGATAGCAACTTAAATTTCATTTTGTTGCATATGGATTTCCAGTTTTCCCTGCACAATTTGTTGAAGAGGCTATCTTTTCTCCAATATATGTTTTTTGCACCTTTGTCTAATATGACATAACTGAATTTGTGTGGGTTTGTCTCTGTGTCCTCTCTTCTGTAGCATTGGTCAACAAGTCTATTTTGGTGTTTTTGTTACTATTGCTCTGTAGTATAGTTTAAGGTCTGGTATAGTGATGCCACCTGTTTCACTCTTCTTGCTAAGGAGTTCTTTAGCTATTCTGGGTCTCTTATTTTTCCAGATGAATTTTATGACTGCTTTTTCTATTTCTATGAGGAATGCCATTGGGATTTTGATTGGAATTGCATTAAATCTGTGCAGTGCTTTTGGTAGTATGGTCATTTTGACAATATTAGTTCTGCTTATCCAAGTATAAGGGAGATCTTTCCATCTTCTAAGGTCTTCTTTAATTTCTTTATTTAGTGTTCTGTAATTTCCATTGTAGAGGTCTTTCACCTCTTTTGTTAAGTTGCTTCCCAAGGTTTTTTTTTTTTTTTTTTTTTTTTTTGAGGCTGTTGTAAATGGGGTAGTTTTTCTAATTTGACACTGATGTATAGAAATGCCTTTGATCTTTGATTTATGGGTGTTGATTTTATAGCCTGCTACTTTGCTGAATTTATTTATTAGTTCTAAAAGTTTGCTAGTGAAATTTTTGGATCTACTAGGTATTGAATCATATCACCAGCAAATAGTAATAACATAAGTTATTCTTTTCCTATCCATAACTCTTTAATTTCTTTCATCTGTCTAATTGCTCTGGTTAGAGTTTCAAGACTGTGTTAAATAGAAGTGGTGAAAGAGGGCATCCCTGTCTTGTTCCAGTTTTTAGAAGGAATGCTTTCAATTTTCCTCCATTCAGAATGATGTTGGCCTGGGGCTTAGCATAGATTTTATGATGTTGAGATATGTTCCTGTTATCCCTAGTTTTTCTAGTGTTTTGAACATGAAGGAGTGCTGCATTTGTCAAATGCTTTTTCTGCATCTATTGAGATGATCATATGATTTTTATCTTTAAAAGTCTATTGATGTGACGAATTACATTTATTGATTTCTGTATGTTGAACCAACCTTGCATCCCTGGGATGAACCTCACTTGATTGTGGTGCACTATCTTTCTTATATGTATTTGTATTTGATTTGCCATTATTTTATTGAGAATTTTTGCATTTATGTTCATTAGAGATATTGGTCTGAAGTTTTCTTTCTTTGATGTGTCTTTGTCTGGTTTTGGAATCAGGGTGATATTGGCTTCAGAGAATGAGTTTGGAAGTGTTCTCTCTTTTTATATTTCATGAAATAATTTGAGGAATATTGGTATTAGTTATTCTTTAGGTCTCATAGACTCAGGTGTATATCCATCTGTTCCTGGGCTTTTCTTGTTTGATAGGTTTTTGATGACATCTTCTATTTCATTGCTTGAAATTGATTTGTTTAACTTGTGTATATCATCCCGATTCAGTTTGGGCAAATTATATGACTCTAGATATTTGTCAATGCCTTTGATATTTTCTATTCTATTGGAGTAGAAATTTTCAAAATAATTTTTAATTATCTTCTGTATTTCTGTAGTGTCCATTGTGATATTTCCTTTTTCATCACAGATGTTAGTTTTCTCTATCCTTCTCTTCGTTAGCATGGCCAAAGGTTTATCAATTTCATTTATTTTTTCAAAGAACCAACTTTTTGTTTTGTCAATTTTTTCAATTGTTTCTTTTGTTTCAGTTTCATTGATTTCAGCTCTGATTTTAATTATTTCCTGTCTTCTACTGCTTTTGTTGTTGATTTGTTCTTATTTTTCTAGGGCTTTGAGATGTAATGTTAGATCATTTATTTGTTGACTTCTTATTCTTTTAAGGAATGAACTCCATGCAATGAACTTTCCTCTTAGTATTGCCTTCATAGTGTCCCAGAGATTTTGGTACGTTGTATCAATGTTCTCATTTACCTCTGGGAATTTTTTAACCTCCTTTTTGATGTCTTTTGCAACCCATTGTTCATTTAATAGCATATTGTTTAGTCTCCAGGTGTTGGAGTAGCTTCTATTTTTTATTTTATCATTGATTTCTAATTTCATTACATTATGATCTAATAGAATACTGGGCAATATTATTATTTTTTTGGTATTTGCTAAGACTTGCTTTGCAGTATGATATATGATCAATTTTAGAGAAGGATCCATGTGCTGCTGAGAAGAAAGTGTATTTCACTTATTGATGGATGAAATATTCTGTATCTATCTGTTAAGTCTAAGTCATTGATTGTATTATATAGTTCTATAGTTTCTTTGTTCAGCTTTTGTTTGGAAGATCTAACCAGTGGTGAAAGAAGGATGTTAATGTCACCCAGAGTTATTGTGTTGTGGTCTATTTGACTCTTGAACTTGAGAAGAGTTTGTTTGATGAATGTAGATGCTCCATTTTGGGGGGCATATATACATATAATCATTATGTCTTATTGATGTATTGTTCCCTTAAGCAGTATGAAATGTCCTTCTTTATCTCTTTTGATTAACTTTGGCTTGAGATCTACCCTATTTGATATGAGGATGGAAACCCCTGCTTGCTTCTGCAGTCCATGTAAGTGGTATGTTTTTTCCTAACCTTTCACCTTCAGGTGGACGTCTTTTCCTATGAGATGAATCTCTTGAAGGCAGCATATTTTTGGGTCTTTTCAAAAAATTCAATCTGCCAGTCTATGTCTTTTGATTGGTGAGTTTAGGCCATTAATATTCAGGGTTATTATTGAGACATGATGTGTATTCCCGGTCATATTTATTTATTTTTGGTATTTAGCTTGACTTGGTTTATCCTTTGATTAGTTTTTTCTTTAGTGTAATACCTCCCTCTGCTGATTTTCATTGTTGTTTTTTATTTCCTCCTCATGGAATATTTTGACAAGGATGTTCTGTAGTCAGGCTTTCTAGTTGTAAAATTTTTTAACTTTTGTTTTTCATGGAAGGTTTTATTTCATTACCAAATTTAAAACTTAATTTTGCTGGATATCAGATTCTTGGTTGGCGTCCATTTTCTTTCAGGGCTTGGTATATGCTGTTCCAGGATCTTCTAGCTTTCAGTCTGGGTTGAAAAAATCTGCAGATATCCTAATTGGTTTCCCCTCATATGTAATCTGATTCCTTTTATTTATTTATTTTTTTTGTGGCTTTTAAAATTCTCTCCTTATTCTGTATGCTAGACATTTTTATTATAATGTGCCTTGGTGTGGATCTTTTGTGATTTTGTACATTTGGTGTCTTGTAAGCCTCTTGTATATGATTTTCCAATTCATTCTTCATGTTTGGAAAATTTTCTGATATTATTTCATGAACAGATTGATCATTTCTTTGGTTTAAAACTCTATGCCTCCCTCTACCCTAATAATTCTTAAATTTGGTCTTTTTGTGTTATCCTATAATTTTTGAATGTTCTGCTCATGGTTTTTTACCATCTTCACTGTGTGGTCAACATTCTTTTTAAGATTAAATATTTTGTCTTCATTGTCTAAGGTCCTGTCTTCCAAGTGATCTAATTTGTTGATGATGCTTTCAATTGAGCTTTTTATTTGGTTTATTGTTTCTTTCATTTCAAGGATTTCTGTTTTTTTTTTTTTTTCAGAGCCTCTATTTCTTTATTGAAGTAATCTTTTCCTTCCTGTATTTGCTTACGTAGCTCTTTATCAAAATGATCTTTTGTTGCCTGTTTTTGCTCTCTTTTATCTTCCTTTAATTCACAGAACATTTTAATTATGTACATCCTGAACTCCTTCTCTGATACTTCTTCTGTTGTGCTGGCCATGGATTCTAATAATGTAATATCTTGGTTAGTAGAAAGACAATTTCTTCCCTTGTTTTTTCATGTTGTTCATGTGTCTTCCCTCTGGCACTGAGGATCCAAGGCATTACAGTTTTTACCCTATAGGCTTATAGTGTCTCTGCAGGTTTCCAATATCTCTCCTTAAAAAGGGGTGGGGGGTGTTAACAGATCCCAATACAAACAATATACAACCTTAAACCAAGTATCTGCTATGAAGATGTTTATGGTTTTGTCCCAACATACGGAAATGTTAAGTTCAATTATTATCTAGAATATAGACAATAGGTTTGCAAAAGGGTCTACATTTTCTGATGGTGGACAAAGACCCGGGGGTGAAGTGTAGGATGAGATGTTTAGGGGGCAGGAGGTGAGGATATAGAGTTATTAGATTTTAGAAAGTATGAAAGAGGAATCTAAAGAAATTCATTAATAGCAGGAGAAGAGAGAGAAAGTCATTTGTGAGAGACAAGTAAGTGGGAAGACAGTAAAGTACAGAAAACAAACAAAACATATATATTAAGAAAAGTAAAAAATGTAAAAATAGGAGATAAAAGAATATCCAACACAACTAAAATATACTATTCAGACATCCCAGTTCTCAGTAGCCTAATTCATGAAAAGTCCTTGGTTTCACAAATGTTGGGGATGTGATGGCAAGAGAAGGGGGGGTGGTGGTAAAGAAAGAAAAATAGAAAAGAAAAAAATCTCAAAGGAAGATACAAAGATTGTTTTTGTTGGAGATCAATCTTTCCAGCTTCCCTTCTCATCCAATAGGTGGAGTCATCTATTGTTTTTCTGGTGTCTCCACCCTCAGGGTGGTGAAGGTTATTAGGGTGGGAGGGTTGGTCCAAGAATCTCTTTTGGGGCCCGCTCATGTGATGTGGATGCCTGGTCTTGTCTACTTATATCGCCTGTAGACCTCACAATTCCTGGTCTCTAATTTAGTCTCTAAACTGTATCACACTTACCCCCTCCCTTCCTACTTCCCAATCAGAAATCTTTCTCTCAGAGGTCTTGTGGGCTGTGGTCTGGGAGCTGTGCACCTGTCGCAGAGAGCTGTTTTATATTGGGCAGACCCAGTTTGGGGGCCTGCGTAGCCACAGGCACTGTGCCTAGTTAGCGGCTGCCAGGGAGAGCAGGGAGATAGGGACTTTCAGTATCTTTTTTAAAATATTTTTTTAGTTACACATGGATACAATATCTTTATTTTGTTTATTTATTTTTATGTGGTGGTGCGGATCGAACCCAGTGCCCTATGTGCCAGGCAAGCGCTCTGCCACTGAGCCCCAGCCCCAGCCCACTTTCAGTATCTTGATAATGCTTCTAAGCCCTAGCTGGTGTTCCAAGCTGGGAGTTGCCCCAACTAAAGATGGCGACAATGGTGTCCCAAGATGGAGGCAGCTGCTTTCAGTGATGGGGTGTCAGGTGGGGCTGGGCGGTGGCGTTGAGCAGCGTGTTCAGAGATGCAGTTCTGTGGCATGTAGTGTTGTGGATTGTGGCTGTCTCTGGACCCAGTGCAGTGTCCCCAGGTGCAGGCTACCACATGTAGGGGACTGACAGTGGTTGCAGTATCCCAAGATGGAGGTGACTGGAGGAGCCCCATGTTGGTAGATGGGGTCCACATGGGAGAGGTGGCTGGAGTTCCTGCGTGTGGACAGCAGCCGGGTGTCCTGCGTGGGAGTGGTGGCCAGGGGTCCTGTGCGGGTGCTAATGTTGGTGGTCCTACTTGGGCACCCGGAGGAACTCTGTGGATGACTGGCTGACGCTGAGGCCTGGAGACCTACCTGGCACTGCTTGATAGATAGGTTACCCTCCCCTGCCCTCAGAGTTTTCCACACCCTAAGAGAAAGCAACCTTGTTTCATTCTCCGGACAAGATGTTCCAGACAGGATGTTCCTTCCCTGAGCAGAATGTTTCTTTTCCCCAGGCAAGAGCCAACAGGCTTAAAGATCGCCCTGTTCTATGGGCAAAGAGCCAATGGTGTTGGGGTTGCTCTAGTGCACCCCCCACCAGAAATCCCTATATAAGGCCCTGTTCGAGAGACTCAGATCAGACAGAGAGAGACACATGGACACAACATCAGCTCATCGCTGCTGAGAGGAGGAAGACAGATACATCGGCTCGGCTCGGCGCTGCAGAGAGGAGGAAGCCACTGCAACAGCTCCAGACCCATCGCCTCCAGCCGATGGCAGCTGCCCCAGCCGGCAGCTCCAGACCCATTGCCTCCAGCGGCCGCTTCCAGCTGACAGCTCCAGCCTCCAGCCAGACAGCAGCTGCTTTAGCCGACAGCTCCAGAGATCCCAGCCGGTGCAACCAAGCACCCACCTTCTGTCCAGAGCTTGCACACTCCCCTCTCCCTGACTCCCTTCTCCCACCAGAGCTTGCACACTCCCTTCTCCCTGACTCCCCTCTCCCACCTCTTCGACCTTCGACCAGAGCACCTCTTCTCCGGTTTTCGATACCAGCTACGAAGGCTGTTAAATAAATCTTTTGGCTGCACGGCTGTCCCCGGTGTGATGCTTTGCCCTTCACTGCTGCTGTGTTTCTTTCACAGGAGCAGCTGTTGGGGGTCCTCTAATCACTCGCAGAGAAACAATATCCCCACTACTTAAATCCTAGGTCCTGGAGCGACACAGAATGCAGCCTCCCTCTTGCCCGCCATCTTGGATGCCCCTTCTTCATGTCAATTTTGTATCCCACAATTTTTCTGAATTCATTTGCTAGTTCTAGTTCTTTTTGTGTGTGTGTGTGAAGTTTTTCAGATTTTCTACATATAAGATCATGTCATCTGCAAACAGTTACAAATTGAATTCTTTTTCCTTTTATTTCTTTTTCGTGCTTCATTTCTCTGACTGGGACTTGTAGCACTATTCTAAATAAAAAGAGTAAATAAATAAAAGAGTGCATCCTTGCCTTGTTCTGGATCTTAGAAATTTTCAGCTTTCTCTCATTCAGTATGATATTAGGTGTTGGATTATTATAAGTGCCCTTTGTTTTGTTCTTTACCTAATTTGTTTAGCATTTTTATCATAAGGGTAGGTTGAAGTTTTTCAAATGTCTTTATGCAGCTATTTCCTCTTCTTTCTGTTGATGTGGTGTATCGAATTTATTGATTTACATATACTGAATCATCACTGTGTTCCACTTAGGGTGAATCCCACTTGATCTTGTGAATCATCTTTGTAATGTGTTGTTGGATTTGGTTTATGAGTGTTTTGTTGAGGATTTTTTGTGTCTATGTTCATTAGGGAGATTAACCTGCAGTTTTCTTTTTGTTGTTGTTCTTGTATCCTTATTTGGTTTTGATATCAAGGTAATGCTGGCCTTGAAAAATATGTTCAGAAGAATTTCTTCCTCTTTCATTTTTTTGGAATGACTTAAAGAATAATGGTTATTAGTTTTCTCAATATTTGGTGGAATTTGGCAGGGAAATCATCTGTGTCTAGGCTTTTCTGTGGAGACTTTTTATTACCAGTTCAAGCTAGTTACTTGTTATTGGTTAAGGTTTTCTATTTCTTCATGATTCAGTCTTTCGTTTGTCTGGAAATGTCTTTTGCTTTTCTTCATTTCCAAAGACTAGCTTTGCCGGCGTGGTGGCACACGCCTGTAATCCCAGCACTTTGGGAGGCTGAGGCAGGAGGATCGCAAGTTCAAAGCCAGCCTCAGCAATGGCGAGGCACTTAGCAACTCAGTGAGACCCTGTCTCTAATAAAAATACAAAAATGGGCTGGGGATGTGGCCCGGTGGTCGAGTGCCCCTGAGTTCAATACCCCACCCCCCCCCAAAAAAAAGAAAAAACCAAAGACTAGCTTTGCTGGTTACAGTATTTGTGATGGACAGCTTTTTTCCTTCAGTACAGTGACAATCTCATGCCACTCTCCTGCCCTGTAAAGTTTCTGCTAAGAAGTCTGTTGTCAGGCAAACTGGGACATCTATATGTGTTACTTGTTTCTTTTCTCTTGCAGACTTCAGAATCTTCTCTATATTATTCAACTTTGAGAGACTGATTATAAGATGTCTTGGAGTATACTTGATTGAGTTGAATTTGACTAGTGATGTTTGACTTTTCTGAAGTTGAATATGTGTATCCTTCTTTCTAGTTGAAGAGTTTTTTGTTATTATTTCTTTGAACAAACTTTCTACTCCTTCAGCAATCTCAAGTTCTCCTTGAACCCCAACAAATTAAGTATTTGCTCTTTTGATACATCCCAGTGTTCATGCAGTCTTCTTCATTCCTTTTAATTCTTTTCCCTCTAAGTGTACATTTTCCAAACAGCCTGTTTGAGCTCGCTAATTCTTCCTTCTATTAGACCTATTGTGCTATTGATGCCTTATGTCACATTTTTAATTCTTCTGTTTCTTTAAATTTCTCTGCTAGAGTGTTGAAACATTTCTGTATGTTTCCCTCAGGTTCATTGAGTTTCCATAAGCAGATTTCTGTCCCCTCATCTGGTCATGATTTATTTTTTCCTTTTTCTTTTTCAAAAATATTTTTTTTAGTTGTTGATGGACCTTTATTTTACTTATTTGTATGTGGTGCTAAGAATCTAACCCAGTGCCTCATGCATGCTAGGTAAGTACTCCACCACTGAGCTACAACTCCAGCCCCTGGTCATAGTTTCTTGAAAGCTCTTGGAACTTGTTGATGTGAGACATCATCTGGGCATAGAAGGATTAGGTATTTATTCCAGTCTTCTAGCTTTAATTCTGATCGTCTTTCCAGAAATTCAGGCTGATTGCTTATTTTCTCTGAACCTATACTCACTCTCACATTTTTGGCACTGGATAGACCCAGGCTGACTTTCTGGGTGTTTTTTGATGGTGTGTTATTATTGTTTCAGTAGTAGAGGGAAATCCAAGCTCAGGTTTGTCCCAAATACACCATTGCTGTGTTATTCAGAAAAAAAGCTAGGCGAATACCTAGAAATCTACCTGGGGCTAGTGTAGGACCAGACACCTCATCCATAGTTAATAGCCTGTGGTCAGACACTGAAAGATTCTACCCAGCTCTGGGTGGATTCAGCATAGATGGCAATGCCTGAATTGCATCTCAAGAGAGATTTAAGATTTAGTCATGCAAAGCTCTGACAAATTTAAACTTTAGTGTCTAGGACTAATGAAAAGTAGCATTTTTTTTTTTCAGAATGAAAATTTAGGGATGAAGCTATGGCACATTAAAATAATAAGAATCATACTGCTGAACACAGTGGATCTTAAGAGGCAATCCTTATTACATAGAAATGATTATGGCTAGTGGAGCCCTTCTTTGAGCAAGTTGACTTCAGTTTACTCTTTAAAAGGTAAACAAACAACTAGTAGATAATCCTCATCAGTCTCACAGGCCTGATAAGACCTGGTCCATGTTGGTTCCTGTCAGAAGGAGCTCTATATTTTCTAGAGTCACATTACATTTGGCCCTACAGTGGCACCGTGTTAAAATCTAGTTTCGGTAGACTACCGAAGAGCACTATTTTAAAAAATATTAATGGTATGGCTCCTCAACCACCACTAATCCTGGCCAAGAAGTGGTGATGGAGCTGTGGAAGGATGGCCCAGGTGGGCTGGAGCACAGGCAGTGAGCATGGGTCATGGCTGCTCTGAGCCCATGATGTGGGTATGGGTTTGTGGTGTGGGGAACCAGGGATGAGCAAGCTACAGTGTGCTGACCTGTTGCACTGGCGGAGGCCTGGCCTGGGTGTGGTGCAGATGCCAGCTCTACACAGTGCTGCATACCAGAACCTTGATCTGACAACATTAACCACCAAATTCCCTAGAGCTGCTGGGAAAATGGAAGGAAGGCAGACTTGAATGGGATTGTAGGGCTAACCATTAGTGTTGGTACTTTTCCAAACCCTGATCAGCATAAATTTGGACCAAAAGCATTGACCCAAACTCCTATATAAACTCTTAGATTAACACACTGAATCAGCAACATCTATTGGGTCCCTTCTCACCCTGACAGCTCAGTCACTTCTCTTCCCACATGAATAAATCCTACTCCTTTGCACTTACTCTTCCTTGTCGGTGGATTTCATTCTTGAAATTTGAGAGAGAAGGTAGTGGAAAGAAGTGGGTAGTGAGCTTCTGGGGTCTGCTGCAACACTGGAGGGCATAGCTTGCCATTAAGAGCTGTAATAGTTCACTAATGGTAGTGGAGAAGAATCAGGCTTTGCTAGCTGTGACCCTCAGATGCCAGCAGGCATCCCCTGCCTTGACTGACTGTTAACACTACAATAGGCTTTCTTGACTGCAGAGGCCTACAGCTTATGCCGACCCCAACCTTCCAGCAGAAGTGGAGAATCTAGTTTCGTCTCAAACTCTGGTTTCATCAGCACATATTAATACAATAAATCTAGCTAACAGAGCAGATAAAATTGCATGTGGACAAGATTCTTTTTGTTGTTATCATTATTTACCAAAAAGCCAGAATTATTTTTTTAAATTTCTTTTTTTGTTGTTGATTTTTGAAGATGTTGTACTTAAGGAAATGCAGTTTTGCTCAAACCTCAAGAAAACAAGTGCGTACTATACTGATGCTAGATATTTTTTGAAGCATACATACCACACAAAACATTTGTCCTTTGGATGTTGCATTGCACTAAAGGAGCTCATTGCATCTGTATTTCTCATGCAGCCACTTAGAGCTAGTCTGTGGAAACAAGTTTTGAAAAATTATAAAGGTCTGTAAGTGCAGCAAGGTGGCGCACACCTGTAATCCCAGCTACTTGGGAGGCTGAGGCAGGACGATAGCAAGTTTCAGGCCAGCCTGGGCAACATAGTAAGATCCTGTCTCAATGAACAAACAAACAAAACCCTCAACCATCAACAGAATTCAATCGTACACTCAAGGTCTTGTACAGTCTGAGGTCTTCTGGATTGTCCCATAGCAGCTGCCCAATCTCTGTCAGACTGTGTATAAGATTCTGTTTGTTTGTTTTATAAGGTCTATGAGTTATACTTTGAAGTGCCAGACATACTTGTTAAAACAAATACCTTGCAAAATATACATACAAATTAAACTTAAGTTACAAAGTAATTCAGTAAGACACATAAAACAGTTTCCAATGGCTCATGGGTCTCAGGTAACAGGAAGGCAGTAATGTGAGATTAGACATTTTCTTTTCTAGTTTCTTCTCCATGTTGCTCATTTATGAGTCAAGTAATATGTTTTTGGAGATAGAAAAATTTAGTGATAATGAAATTAGAAAATAAAATTTGTGGGAGCTAGGATTGTCTTATACAAAGATGGTCCACAAGGCCAGCATTGATAGAAAATAGGAAAGGTTTCCCTCAGGAGCACCTCATCAGTAAGCAGCTTCTATTGCCACCTTAGCCACTGAGCTGACAGAAGACCAGTCTTCACTTGAGCATTCATTCAGAGTCATGGCTTTTCCTTGGAAGCCATTCTTTGCATCATGAGCCAAAGAGCTGGGAATGACCTGCTCACTGGGTGCTAGAGAGTGAAAGGATATATAATGGCTGCTGGGTGCCCTTTCATGGGTTGGGCACAGAATGCATAAGAGGGAGGGAGAGTGGTGGAGGTGGACTCATCCCCTCAGCATTGAGCAGTACTGGAGCAGAAGGAAAAAGGAAAAGGAAAAGGCTCAGGTAGGTTCTGGTTAAAGGAGTGGTCATTGTATCTACCATCTGGAGATTGCACCTGAAGAAAAGAATGTTCCAGAACATATTTCAGTCCCCCAGAAGCTTCCAGAAATGAGCCCAGGGAACCAGATCTGGGAGACTGACTTACTTTCCTCAGATATTAACCTAGGGAGGAAAACTTCATCCATGATGGAACCCATAAGAATTGTTTCCTGGTAGTAATTTCAAGAGAAAACTTCTGTCTAGAGTTGTTTCCCAAGGCTACAAAATTCCATTCAAAGGAATTTGGGCTGAGACATCAATGTAAATGCCTAGAAGTGGTAATGTTTAGACTGAAATTAACTTGGACTCAAAAGAATTCAGTTATTTATTCATTCTTCACAGAGCAGCAAGAATAATATCTTCAAAATATAACATATTTTATCACCTTACTACAAAAAGTCTTCCAGTGGCTTCTTACTACATTTAGAGTAAAACTCAATATCCAGACTCTTAATCCTGTACTATGCAGACCTGAGAGAAATGCCCTCATCTCTCCCTCCAGCCTTGTATCAATTCTTACCTGTGTGATTCTGCTTCCTTGAACCACCAGGTACTTCTTGGTCTCGAGCCTTGGCACTTGGTGCTTCTCAAGGTCTTTGAATGGCTGTGTCTTCCTTCACATTTCTGTTCAAATACTAATACTCAGAGAGACTCATTCCAACTAAAAGAATCTACTTTACCCTCCTTTACTCTTCACTCTTGTCATTTTGGTTCTACAACTTGTCTCTACCTATGATTTACCTTTTTCCTTTATTTACATATCCCTCTCCCCCACACTCCACACTGACTTAGAATTAAGTTCCATAAGAATGAGGGTTTTATTATCTTAGTTACCTAAGAGGACTTCAGGAATCTAGAAAATGTTTTGCACGTAGTAGGGACTCAATAAATATTGATTAAATAGATGAATGTTTATTATTATGAGGTTTTGGAAAATGCCTAACTCTTAAAATAAAGCCGAGGCATAGAAAAAGCAGGTAATTTAAGGATCATAAAACTGAAATACTAAAGGCAAACTTCATTTTATGAAGAAAATGTAAAATTATTGACTTTATTTGCCTTCTCAGAACACAGTGGAAGAGAAACTTTGTGTACAAATATCTTTTATCACTTTGTTGAAAAACTCAAGTTTCGTAGATCTTTTTCTCTAAATATATCCATGTTTGAATGCATTATTTATAATAATAACAAACATGAATGCTGCACACAGCATGAACACAGGGCTAAACACAGATTAAATTACATATATTCACAAGAACACTCTAAGGTAGGGAGTATTATTTCCCCCATTTGACAGAGGAGAAGACTGGGACACAGGTTAAACTATTTCCCAAGGTCGTACAGATTGGAATCAGCAGAGCTGGTATTTTAACACAGGAAGTCTGGTTCCGGAATCCAGGCTCTTTACTCATATCATTTGAAAATTTGGTCCTTTGATCAGACTTATGTGTTAAGAACTCTGAGAAACATTTATTTGCTACTCTTTCAGGCACATAGCATCTTCTTTCTAATTCATTTCTGTAGGTTTAATCAGTTATTTGAATTTTCAAGATATTTCTCAATGTCTGTGGATTTGAAAGTCTGTTCTCAAGGATGATGATAGCTTTTAGGTATATTCTTTCATTGGGGAATTAGCACAGCGTGTCCTCCTCATGTGCTCCCTCTGTCATTCACAGTGGCTGCTCATACAGATGAGTTGCTATTGGTGAGTTGCTTATGAAGATAGCAGGTTCACATAGTCTGGGGTTTTCATTGTGAAATAATATTTTGGTCCTGAGAACACAGCTCAGTGATAGAGCACTTGTTTAGTTTGCACAGACCCTGAGCTCAATCCCCAGCACTGGAAAAAAAAAAAAAAAGTTCCCTATGGAAATGTGCTGAGTGAAATCATTGGGAGGAAATAGAGTAATTGATACTTTCATCCTGAGAAAATTAAAACCTCTACACAATGAAGAAGAATGCCAGGTTTGGATAAAAATTCTGAACTCAGACCATATCAAGTGGCTTAATGTAGAAATGGATTCTTACTCTCTTAAAGAGCAGTATTATTTCGTATTAGCTGTACTTCAAATTTGACAATTCTTTTGTAGATAAACTATGGGTTCTCTGATCACCACCTGCAGTTCTCATTGTTGGAAGACCAGCTTATGGCATGAAATCAGACTCTACTACATACTCACTGTGTGACCTTAGACAAATGACTTAAATGGTCTGGTCCTTAGATTCTTCTGTTGTCAAAGAAGGGTCACATGGCCACTGGAGTGTGGCTCTGTAAAGACTGAGGTAATGTAGGAACATGTACAGAGCATGCTTATTTGGACAGCAGCTTTTATTACTGCCCATGTTTCCCCCATTCCTTTTATTGTATTTGATAGAAAGCACACATGTGGGCCCCTGAGTGCAGGCATATGCTTCTTCATTGGTTATGTAAGGTTTTATACCTTCCTCCAATCAAGAGCACAGTTTTTTAGATCCAACCTCAAGAATTTTACCAGAGTCCTGATTTTGTAGAAAAGTATATAAAAAAAATACCCATTTCCCCATGGGTTACAAAATAATAAGGCTTTTTTTTTCCTCCCTTTTGTTATCCTTTCAGTTAGTTATTTCAGCATATCACAGCATTAAAACACTCCCAAAGAAAAGGTCACTCTTTCTCCGATCAAAACATTTCTTTTCTGTTCTGTTCCCAGAGGTGCACATGGGAACAACAATCAATAAGAGAAGCTCATGAAAAGTTTCGACTTACCTTTGAGGAATAGCCATTAGGTCAACACATTTTGCTGTGGTTTTAGCAACAATAATTTCTCTCATAATGGTATTTTCTAATCATGGGGTAAAAATAACTTAAGATGCAATAATAGGGCTTGATCAAGATCTTTCAGATCTTTATCAGAACTTTGACCTTAACATTTTCCTTTCCTTTGGTCATTTTTTGATTAGGTAATGAAAACAATTTTCAAAATTTCAGACTGAAGGGATAAAATGTTTTCCTCTTGAGATCAGCTCCAAAATAATTAAGCATTGCCAATTCACATTTACTGTCCTTTTTTTTTTCACTTTATAATGTTAATGCATTTTCAAATAAAAATCTGAGGAATAGAGATGTGTTCACTATTACACTTCCTTATGACTTTGAATAGTGCCTTTATCAAGGGTTCAAAACCCAGAGTACATATAACCTCTACATGTTTCTCATCTCACAGAAAAATAAAAATAGGTTATAGTATCCTATTTTGAAGTAGGAAAAATTAGCAAAGATTTATCAAAATAGAGCTACTGTGAGAATTTAGCAACATGTAGACTATAGGGTGGTTACTGCAAATACCTCCTTCCTCCTGAACACATGCAAAACTCTACAGAATACCTTAGAAAAATGAAGAGCCTCCAAACAGGAACATGTACAATTTCATTTTGATATTTTAAGCATGACAATTTAAAGCAGTTCCTGGAAGCTTTATCAAGTAAATGTGACCCTTAGAAGTTCACTCATGAGCTATGACAGATGTGAAAAAGACCTATAAATAACATTGGCACATTTAAAACAAGACTTCTGATAAACTCTGAACCAGTACTGTGTGTCGTATCAAAATAGTATCTTCTCATGAATCTCCCCAGTCAGAGGCTCAGAAATTATCTATCAGGATTAGCCTTGTATATATGTAGCATGGCTTAAAGTATGCTGACCTTTATTTTAGGCGAGTTTCTTTTGAAATTAAAATTTAAAAAATCATGTGATATATGTTAAAAAATTATGCATAAACCATGAGGCATAGTAATAAAATAAACCTGCAGAGCATGAAAACTAGTAATACTCTTGTTACTTTTTAGGTATCACGTCCACCTACATCCTCTTACTCCTTGAAGCAAATACTGTCTTAATTTTAATTTTGCATTATTTTGAGCTTTATAGAAGTGGTGTCATTATATATATATATATATACCTATGTGTGTGTCTTCTTTTTTCATATTCCATTTGTTTTAATATTGTTATTACATGAAGAGATGATCCATTCATTTTCACTGCTTATAATAATCCATCATATCAAAGTACCACATTCTATTTATTTATTCATTCTCCTGATAATAGACACTTGTAACATTTTCAGGTTTTTTAAAAATTATAACAGTTCTGCTAAAATGGTTCTTGTACAGTTCTTTTAGTGTACATAGGCAACATTGTCTCTATGGCTTGCAAATATTCATGCAAATATGAATGATATGAAAATAATGCCAAATTGTACAAGAGGTTCTACCAACATGCCTTTTACAGCTGGAAACCTATTATGCCCCTGCGATGTGTTGGTGCTTTGGTAACCTGCTTTGTATTTTATTTGGAGTAGCTTCACTTTTACACTTCGCTCAGATCCTATGATTAAAATAAAATAATAAAACTTCTATCTTATGCTTCCTCCTGTAATAAGGGAGTAGAGGGAAGAAGATTTTTAGAGAAAGGATATACCACTGGCCCATTTATAATCCAGCCTATTACAAAGAAGGAAAGGCCCCTAAACATCCCAACATCCTTCACACAGCACTTGAATCAGAGAAACCATGCAGAATTCTCTGAGAAACACACATGGGGCCCAGTAGAGTGGTGTAGGAATCTCCTGTGCCTCTTTCTCTGATAAGTCTAGATACTTAAAGTGGGACAACTTAAAGTCACCTATTAAAAATATAATTGTCCTACCCCATATATACCCAACTTGAATATGCCCAGAGCAGGATCTTTAAATGTGCCTAGGTATCTAATCTAATTTCTTTTAATAAAAACTTCATTTCTTAAGCTGTCTTGTGGGGCTGTGTCTTCTCAATAAAGAAGTCAGGATGCTTGTGTTTAGTCTAGTCAAAACCTATTAGGACAGAGTTGATACTTTGATTGAAATTGAATTCACTTATGCTCATGTGAAACATGGCAAATAACAAGCCACAATAAATTTTCCTGTCCTTAACAGAATGAAAATAGCTTTTTATAATTGAATTCCTTTGATGTTTCTCACATTTGCATCTTGGGGAAAATGGAAAATTTATTATAGGCATGATATGAGTTGCTCATCTGTTAAAAAATATTTTAATAACAGAAGTTTCTACCATGATTGGAATGGATAGAGAAATAAGAGTGGGTCTGTTAGCCTTCCTTCATGGTGAATTCAATTAAGAAAGGGTACACCATTGGTTTTATGTAAAGATGCTATTGGTGGAAATTTATAGACATCTATAGGAATGGAATGAGCTTTTGAACCAAAATGTAGGAATGATTAGATTTGTGTAATTTCCCATGAAGGGTGGATTATAGAGGAATGAAACCCACAACTCTCCACCCCGTTGAAAAACCTATCAGGAGGTTTTGTAAAGCTCAAGGACTGTGATTTTTCAGTCGTGACTAAAACTCCCATGACTATTTAGGTAGAGTATTTATCTTGTAGGTTTTTTTTTTTTAAATAATACTAGTGCACAGTATTTCCCACAGTAATACTTGTGGGAAAAACGTAGTCAATTGTCCCACACTTATCCTGCCACAACCTTGACTATGATGGAAAGTTAGAGAAAGAGTGATAAAATGTCTGCAATATATTATATACAATCTTATCAAATTAAATATGAATCTGATAAAGAAAACAAAATAATAGTAGGTATTCATTTGTACCTATGAATATTCTAGTAACTGGATTAGACACTTCCTATTTAATCTTCATAGCAGGTACAAATGATATAAGTACATTATTTTCATTATACAGATGAATGAACTGAGATTGAGAGAAAATTTATAAAGAAAGCCATAAAATCCACATCCAATTAACTCTGCTATACCACCTCCTTGCAAAAACATTAAAAAAAATCCCTTCCAAAGTTTGGCTTAATATTGAATTTTAAAATTAATTTTTGAAAAATTAAATATGTGCTTTTGAGTCAAAGCAAATTACATGAAGTATTTAAAAGTTCAGGCAGTAAACCAGAAATAAACAGACATCAGAAATAAATATTACATTGTATTTACTGCCAGAAAAACTCAGAATACTCAGGGGAAAATATTACATTATGGCCATATGCTAGTCAAAACCACATTGTGTCTAGAAGATGTCCCTGAAATATATTTAAATTATTTAGTTTATGTCAGAGCTGGAAGAAAATCATGCTGTCTGGCTAACTACTCCCAGAACTGTGCACAGAGCCCAGGACTTTGCACATGGCAGGGACTGAGCACGCCAGGAGAGTTGGCCTTCTCTCTTTCTAGAACTCATTGCTCAGACATTTACTTCATGAAGTCTTTCCTCATTGAAAATGACAACAGAAACAAATTCCCACAATTCTCCTTTCATTGTGTGCCTTTACTCTTCATGTACGTTTTTGTACATTTTTGTCTTATTGAAACATAGTCAATTCCTTATTGGTTAGGCCAGTGTTTCATACTTCTTTAGTGTTAGGTGTGTGTGTTCTTTCAACATGGCTTATTTCTGTTGGAAGGGAAGCAGCTAGAGGTTCTGGCACTGTTCAGCTCTGTACAGGGCAACATTATCTCAAGATAATTGCCTAACACAATAATTTAACCAGCAGCCACTGGTTCTTATCTTTACCTACCCTAAGATGCCATACATTTGCACTTCTACCCCTAAATTGGTTCCATTCCTCATATCTGGGACAAATAAATGGAAAAATACAGGACAGATACAGGGTAATCCTATGCTGCAGCAAAATTTAGCTTGCTATCTTGAAAATAGTCATACTATTTTGGGATTTTACAGTAAACAAAATCCAGACAGCAGACCAGAGGGGCCATTTACGAGTTATAAAATTGCCTGGGTGAGATAAGGCAACTCATAAATGATTCAGTGAAGCTCACATGATAAATCTTATTTCTCATACACACGAATCCAAGAAAGATTCTGTGATGTTCTTAGCCCCTGATAATGTAAGAGAGGAGCACATGTCACATTAAGAACCTGACATGACATTAGAGAGCTATAAAATGTTCAATTAAACATGGCAACTGCAGGACAAATGGTACCCAGGATACAGTTCTTTGTTTGCCTTTAAGAACTTTAATGTGTCTTATTTATTGAGGGCAAAGAACATAAGGATAGTAAACTGACAGCCTCCAACCCATCTGAAAATATTTGTGTTAGTGTCAAGACAAATAATAAATGGGGCTGCCTCAGGATCTTAGCCTTTTCAAAAGATGGACAGAGTTGCGTTTGGTGGATTGCACCTTATGGAATTAGAGCCGACTTAAGGAAAACTGCTCCAGCATCTGTCTTCTTTCAAGCAGATTGTCAAGAGGAAAAACGACTGGGGGAGGGGGATAAGTGAGGTGGGGAGGAGGGGTGCAGGGGGGAGGGAGAAGCAAGCAGGGACAGCTTGCATGTTTTAAACCCTCAAGATAAGCTGTCGCTTAGAACCTTGATGGCTCCAGAACTTGACACATGCGTTTGCTCTCTGGGGGACCTTTCTTGCTGCTCTGTGGGCAGATCACGACCACCGAGCTGTGACGCCCCAGCACTTGCCTGACCTGACATAATGGGCAGCTATTTACTGCAAACAAGGTAGATGGAAGAACATAGGCTTAAATGATGCTCTGGTGTAAGCAGGAATCCACTGGGATCCCTTGCAAACCAGTCAATCTTCTGTTTTTTTTTTTTTTTATCCCCCTCCCTCCCTTCTAGGTTGGGACTATTTATTTCTTTCCCTTAGGACCAAACCACAGATGCCTGACTCTAAGTGATGCTCCTCTTCCATCCAACCCCCTCCACTTCCCACTCAAGATCAATAGAGTGGGTTAAAGAAGCAATTGCATGACAATAAATAAAAAAGAAAACCAAGTTTGGATACTACCACTTCCCAACTGACTGTTTTCTAGGCTTGTTTTTATCCATTACTAAGGGGGTGGGGAGAGAAGAGCCCCAGGAGGCCTCCTGGTTAGGCTGTCAGATCGCTTCAATGAGAAACCCAATCAGACTTGATTTGTGAAGAGTGTCAAAAGCTGTAGTGAATCATGTAAACATTGTGGTCTATTACATGAGGTGGTTGCTTTGCAAGCTGAAGGCTCCTCATGGGCGAAGCTAGTGGATGTTTATTTTTTCTGCATCTAACAACACACACTTGCATTCTACATTTTCTGGTCAAGGGGAACAATCAAATGCAAAGACTTGGGTAGCAAACGTGAGTAGACATACAACAAGGGGCACTTGCAGTTTTTCCTCTTACTATTCTCCAGACCTAAGCCCATCATGGTAGAAGAAATTAACTAAAAAAAAGTATTTCTTCCAGTGCACCTTGCTTTTCAAAGAACCAAAGGCATTTTATTTCTCTTATTGCATTTATTTTCGAAGTGCAGCAAAACAAGCAGATATTCAAACACGATCTATGGCTCAGCCATGTAGGATTCACTGTTCAGTTCATAGTGTCTGTAGCACTATGGTCTCCAAATTTTGTGACTTGCAAGTTTTTTTCCTTGTTTCCCACAAATTTAAAAGAGAAGGAAAATCCTTTTCCTTGAATCTTAAAAGACACAGGTAAGTTTAAGAATCCTTAGTTTGTTCTAGGCCTCTAGAGACTCAGCACATACTCTTCTATCTGCATTTCCTTAAATAATATAGAAGCTTCAAGCAAGAAGCTTAGATCCTTGAATGTCTGCTGTGAGTGGAAGCCAAGTTCCTATGGGAAACTGATATCAGGTCCTGCCTTCCCCCTTAACTGGGGAGCAAAGCCTACATTAACTATAAAGGAGAGAGACATACTATAATTTTCTTTTTATCAGATTGTGATAGTTTTGTTGGACCTTCATACCATGCTAAGTACAAAGCTACAGCAGATTTTCAAAAGTCCATAAACAAGAAATTCATCTTATAACCAGCACTCTCCTTATTCATTCTTCTAGACATTCTTATAAAACTTTCCTGCCAATAATTATTTGCAGTGAAGTGGAACAAGAGTGAAACAGACACTTGACATCATCAGGTGGCCTCTGTCTCTCCACTGAGATGATCTTTCCAACTCTTCTTTCCCCAGGACTATTCGCTGGCAGTGATATCACTCTGTCTCAGTATAACTACTATTCTTTGTCCTGTGGCCAGGCCACAGGAAGGGGATTGAATAGGTTATTCTTTTCTTCCTTTAAAAAATTTCTCTGTGTCTGGTTTCTTCTTGAGGTCTTCAGCTGAGCTCTGGGAAGGCTGACCATAGTTTTAGATGTTGGGGATACAATAGCCAATTCTGTTCCATGTTTTGGTCTGCCAAGAGTGATCTCATGTTCTGGGCTACTTTCATATTTTCACATAAATTATTTCCAAGGCTTGTATTCTTATATCTACTCTGAGAAACTCCACTCTTGACCCTGAGAGTGATATGTGTACACTGAACTGGTCAGAATACATTTTCACAGCTATAGTTTCTTTCTTTTTCTTGTTTTTGGTACCAGAGATTGAACGCAGGGGCACTTAGCCGCTGAGCCACATCCCCAGCTCTTTTTATTTATTTATTTTTTGAAACAGGGTTTTACTATATTGCTTAGGACCTCGTTAAGTTACTGAGGCTGGACTTGAACTTGTGATTCTTCTACCTCAGCCTTCCAAGCCACTCGGATTACAGGTGTGTGTCACCATGCCCAGCTAGTTTCAATCTGAAGAAATGAAATAAAGAAGGATGTTTAGATTGATGTAGGAAAGGAAAATAGGAGTTTCTTATCCCCATTCATAGCTACAACTTATTAAAAGTTACATTTTAAATTAGAAATAATAGCTCTGTGAAGAACATTGTGTGTGTGTTGTGTAAAAACGTACAGTTTTAGTCTACTTTCTTCCCTTCTGACAAAATAGTCCTTCCTCAACCCTGCTGTCAATGAGAATGAATCATGATACATAAATGTGTGTGGCATTTGGTCTTTATATTCTTTTTTTTTTTTTTTTTGTACTGGGGATTGAACTCAGGGGCACTTGACCACTGGGCCACATCTCCAGCCCTTTTTTGTATTTTATTAGAGACAGGGTCTCACTGAGTTGCTAAGTGCCTTACCATTGCTGAGGCTGGCTTTGAACTCATGATCCTCCTGCCTCAGCCTCCCAAGTGCTGGGATTACAGGCGTACACCACCGTGCCCAGCTAGTGGTCTTTGTATTCTTAATGTGAGATAAGAAATGAGCATGTGTGGAAGGTAGAATTTGGGTCAACAATGCCATCTGGCTGTGTAGTGCCACATGGTTGCTATCAGCTTCTATGGAGAAGCTTCTATGCTTACCTTTTCCACTGCTTTGTAGTCTTTGATACAGGAATAACTATATACATTCTTTGAAATATTGATATTTTGTCAATCTGATATAAAGCCAATTTCCTCAAACTGTGCATCACTGACATTTTAAGCCTGATTATTCCTTGTTCCTTATAGCAGAGGGTTTTCCTGTCCATCATAGACATATTTGGCTTCTATCAGTAGAGACCATTCATGCATCTCCTCCTTACCTCTTGCAAAGCCCTGCTAGATGTGACAGTCCACAATGTCTCCAGACATTGCCTAATATTGTTTGGAGGACAAAGTTGCCCCAGATGTGAAGTAGTGCATGACATTGACTTTAAGCTTCCCTCTTTCCAGCAGATTGGCATTTTGGGCTACTTTTACAAAGACATTCCAAAGCCACATGTCAGCTATGGAGGCCAGCTGCTCAACCCTCTCTTGGGTAGAGGCTGCTGGGAGGTATCTCCAGATGCCACAGCAGTCATGCTGAGAACTTGCCTCCCCCTAGGTGGCTCCTAGCCAATGGCTCAGCATAGCTGTGGTGCTGGTGCTGGTCTGCTTCTGACAACATGGGACCTCTGGGATGACAATCACCCTTTGGTTTCCCTGGAAGTTCCTCAGAGCTGCACTAACATCTGAGGCTTTCTACCTGATTCTCCTTCCTTCTCCTTTTCCAGGTGTGAGAATTGCATCCTGATCTGGGATCTCATAGCCTTTTCCTGCTTCCTCTTCCCTCATGGACATTTCCCCAATAATCTGTTATCTTTCTATTCCTGTCTCAGACGTCCTTCCTGGATTTCCCAGCATGAGGCAGCTGCCATTGTGCATGTGCTATTCTCTCTCTCTCTTTCCCCTGTCTCTGGTTTGTAACATACAGTTTAATAAAGAGAAATAGACTAAGCTAGGAATATGGTGTTGGTGAAGAGTGGTAGCAAATGAGGAGATTCTTGACCTGTTCTTCAAGTCTTGTTTGGGTGATAGAGAACTTCCAGAATTCAAAGGTGCCATATTGTTTGTGATCATCAGGGAGACAGGTTAAGGGAAGTAGAGAGAGTCCCACAGTAGTAGATGTAAAACAGTCAGGTAAAAATCTCTTTGGTGTTATATGTTAATAATGGTTTTTTTGTGTGTTTGTTTGTTTGTTTTTTTGGTACTGGGGATTGAACTCAGGGCACTTGACCACTGGGTCACATCCCCAGCCCTTTTTTGTATTTTATTTAGAGACAGGGTCTCATTGAGTTGCTAAGTGCCTCGCCATTGCTGAGGCTGGCTTTGAACTCGCTATCCTCCTGCCTTGGCCTCCCAGGTGCTGGGATTACAGGCGTGCGCCACCGTGCTAATGTTTACTTTAGTATTCTCCAAGTTTTGTCAAGGTTTAGCATAGATTAAGAAAAAAAATTCTTCACACAATTTCCTTCAATGTTTTTGTTTGGAAAAGTAGGCTTTCTTTTAAAGAAGGTTCTCTAAGTCAAAAAAACTTTTTCCATTTGAAAGATCAGGAAAGGGTTACATTGCAGGTGGCTCAGGGAAGCAGAAGTAGGAAGAGAGAAGTGAGAAAGTCAAAACTCTGGATTCTCTTCCACCAAGTTGTGAATTATTCCCCTCAGATCCCTTCCACTTACAACGTCACTATTATAGAGGAGGATGATTGCAGATGCCATAACTGTAAAGCCTATTTATGAGACAATAAATCATTGTTTTGAGAAAAGAATGAATTATTTTGTGAAGGCACTACATCATTTAAAAAAATTGTGAGCTATGTATATGCTGAATTCTGATAATTTTTGGTAAGAGAGGAATGAAGGAACAAACAGGGTATGTGCTTTTCTGGAATTTAAAGTCTAATAGAGAATAGAAACAAATAAAAAGAAACTACAATTCAGATTGATGTGATCTTCTTTTAAAATTTGTTTTTAACTGACACAATTATTGTACATACTTATGGGGACAGTGTGATCATTTGATACATGCATACCATGTATGCAAATCAGTATAGTTAGCACCTCCGTATCTCCTTATGATAATGGATTGTAAAGGCAACTATAGGAGTCAATAGAGTACGTACCAGCAATAGACATGTGGGATCCAGGAAGCAACCTCCAAACCTAGACTTGAAGAATAGGTTGTTGCAGAGGAAAGCAGTGAGGAAAGAGACTTCACAGAGAGAAAAATAGCATGTTCAAAGGTCTGAAAGCGGGAGTTCATGTTGATGAATGTGAAGATAATTACTGCAGCTAGGCTACATATGGTAGGGTAAGACATTCAGGAGAAAGATCTATGAAATCTGTATTAAATAGTTTGTACTTTATTTTGAAGGCAATGGAGAACTAATTTTTTGTTTTGAAAAACCACTCTAGGGCTAGGGTTGTGGCTCAGTGGTAGAGTGCTTGCCTGGCATGCATGAGGTGCTAGGTTCTATTCTCAGCACCACATAAATATAAATAAATGGAATGGAGACATTGTGTCCATCTATAACTAAACAAACAAACAAACAAACAAACAAAACCCACTCTAATTGCAATGCAGAAAGGGCCTGAAGGGGCCAGTAAAGGCAACAGGAAGGGCTCTGTTCCCCTAAGCCATGGAAGAGATGACAGTCTCCAAATGTGTCTGTGACTAGAAACACAGTGTTTACTGTGGGGAAGTAGTGTTGAGAATGTTGGTTGTAAGAGATACAGATAAGAAGATATAGAGGTTCTAGATGGGCAAATAACATCAAGAACATAAAAAGAGGAGACATTTTGGGAAAGATTGTGCATTCAATTTATGACAGGTTGGGATTTAAGGGACTCGTGGGAGTCCAAGCATACCTGGAGTTGAGTGGAGAGAGATAGCTGGAGACTTGGATTTGTGAGACATTAAAATGTAGATAGGGATGGAGGCTGGGCGTTTGTGTGTTGAAGGTGCAGAGTGTGGAGATAAGCTGTTCTGACAGTTAGTGGACTAAGAGGAGTGGACCTCTGGCCCACATCAACACTGAAGACCAGGTGGAAGAGAAGCTTGCATAAGAGACCCAAAGAAACAGCCAGAGAAAGTTGAGGACATCTTAGGAATGAGTCCTGGTAGGGAGCCAGGGGAAGTGGCTTCAGTAGGACTCCCCAAGGAGGCCAGGTAGGATGGGGCTGAAGAGAGCCTGTTGCCCTAGTAAGCAGCAGTAGAAGCAGTGGCAACTTCCATGAGACCTGGATAGAGAGCAGGAGTCAGGGACAGTGGGTAAATGGAGACAGAAAGGATAACTGAGAGAAAGAGCTGGGCTGAGGAGAGAGGTGATGTCAACGCAAAATTTTCTTACAAGGTAGGAGTGAACTGAATATGTTTAAACAGAGGTGGAAATAAATCAGGAAAGAGGAAACACTTAAAGACATGGGAAGGAGAAAGCAAGATTTTTGAGGTAGGTGGTCTTAAAATTCTAAATCAAATCATGCCACTCTTCAAATTAAAAAAGCAAAAGAACGAACAAACAAACAAAAAATCCAAACAAACAAAAATACTTCTTCCAATAGCTTTCATTTTTTTATGTAATATATGACTCCCAACTCCTTTCTCTGGCCAACAAAATCCTGTAGTTTCTCTCCCCTTCTTACTTCTCTCATTTTCTACTGCATTCTCTCCTTGCTCGTGGTAATTAGCAATCCTGGCTTTCTTGCTGTCTCCCAAACATTTTAAAATAGTATACACAGTTGTGCCTTTGCAAAAGTGGTTCTATTCTTCATAAAATGTGCTTCTCATGGCTATTCTGTCACTCTGTTCTCAGAGTAAATATTCTACCCTCAGGGGAGCCTTTTCTGACACATAAGCTTAAAACAACCTCTAGTCAGTCTCCAGCACTGTCTTGATTTTCATCATTGCATGTATTGTGTGTGTGTGTGTGTGTGGTTTTTTTTTTTTTTTTGTGTGTGTGTGTGTGTGTGTGTGTGTCTCTGTTTACCTCCTTTAGAATAAGCTCCTTAGGGGTAGGAATCAGTGTATCTTATTCTGGTGTCTACAACAGTGCCTGAAAAATGGGAGAAAATTGAATTCCAAAGCTCTGGGAGTGGGAGCTGGTGGGGAAACAGAGTTTTGAGGCAGTCTTGAGACCTGCTTAGTTAGGAGTAAAAATGTTGAATGTAATGAGAAACCATTCTTTAGGATTGTGTGATTTTTCTCTTGCCAGACCACTGCTCTCAGGAGGCACCAAGAAGTCTGATACTTAAGTCAGTACAGTATATGGGATTTTCCAGAGAAAGAAAACAGAAGGAAAATGGAACAAGGGAGTCGTGTTTGAAGTGATAGTCTAAGAACTTGAAGGTAAAAGTAGAGGTTCAGTAGGTTGGAGGTTTCTGGAAGTTGAAGAGTGGCTGCTATTAGAGCAACTGATGAGAGAATTTGGAGGAAAGGAGATTAAGATCAGAAAACAATGCATGAAGCTGGGCGCCATGGTGCACGCCTGTAATCCCAGCATTTGGGAGGCTGAGGCAGGAGGATCGCGAGTTCAAAGCCAGCCTCAGCAATGGCGAGGCACTTAGCAACTCAATGAGACCCTGTCTCTAAATAAAATACAAAAAAGGGCTGGGGATGTGGCCCAGCGGTCAAGTGCCCCGAGTTCAATTCCCGGTACCAAAAAAAAAAAAAAAAAAAAAAAAAAAAAAAAAGAAAACAATGCATGAACTTTTTAATTTCACAGGTAGAGAAGTTTCAGATGTGACTGCAGCCACAGAAGCAGATGGCAGAATGGACTGGCCTGTTGGCGGTAAGGTCATTGGAAATGAGAAAGTGCTGGAAGTGGTGAAGGAGAGCCTAAGCTTGACACCAAAATTTACAGTGAATAAGGAGGTAGGTCAGTACAAGACAGCAGAGAGGAGGGTATAGGTTTGCATAACCATGTTGCTATGTCAAAGATGCAGTGTCTTTTAAAATAAAGGGGGAAAGAATCATGAGAAATGAGCATGATAATCTCCTACATCTCGATCCTTAGGATACAGAGTACAGACAATTAGTGGCTCTTCCTTAGAGTCTTGAGTGTAGGAGGAAGTCAGCCTTCTGCTCAGATTAGGAGACAGGGCGTTCAGGAAGTGATTGAAGACAAAGGAGCACTTTGTTAACCATGGGATAGGGATTTCTGAGGTGCAATAGGACAACCAGATTTAGGACACAGAGGAAGGTCAAATGAAAAATAGGGCAGAGCAGAAGTGGCATGAAAATGCAGAAAAGGACAGATAACTGGAAGAACCTATGTTGTGGATAATGGAGATGTAGGCATGGCGTTTTTTTCTGAACAGGGTGGTTTATCTGGGAAAAGAGTCACACACTTCTCTACAGGATACTCAGAAGTCAGTTGAAATCTGGTAGGGTTGCCTTTCTGTAGGAGCATTTCTCTTTTGTGGAAAATCTTCATCTTTCCTGTGTTCGGGGAAAAGCATATTTTGGCTGGATCAATGGTATGAACTCTGGAAAGAGACTCCTGACCCCAGACTCTTGAAGCCAGGCTCCTGTGGGGCTGAAGGCCTGTGTCCCAAGGTTGGCTTAGCCAGAAGGCCCCATGGTCAAAGGGCTGGTCTCCAGGAGACTATGGTAGTACAAGCCTATTCTTGTCTTATAAGTCCACCTGCAGCCAGCTCCCACAATCTCCTCTGGGGGTGAGGTCACCTGGGGTCATATCATTGAGAGATGTGCAGCCCTGACCAGCAGGGTGGTGTAAGATGATTCCTGAAAGAATTAGCCCCTTCTACAAAATTTGTCATTCAACATTATCCTTAAACTTGTTAGTTCTTCCTGGTTTGAAGAAGATTCTTTACCAAATATTTGTATTTGGTTGTAAATGAATTGCATACTTACTGAGAATTCAAACTGTTTCACAGCACTGGACAAAGTGAGATATAAAACACTGTTCCTGCCAGAACATACATAGGAATTAAGAAGTTATGCAGCAGAACCCCAACGAAACAGCAAGTAGGCAATTTTAGCAACAGTATTGGAAAATGTGGCAGTGGAGAGGGGTATCTGAAGGTCAAACAGAGTATACATCAAGTAAGGAACTGATCATTCATGGTCAGTTCACTAATGGAACAGAACATTAATGGCAGCTCTGAGATCAGAATTTTTTCTTTAAAGTGAGGATGATCTACAAAACTTTGCTTCCAAATGGTGAGAAAATCAGATAAGTAGATGGTTCTTGGGCATTTCTGTAGAACCTGAGAGAAGCCACGCTTCTGGTGTTTTTTATTAGAACAGATTTTTTAAAGCAGTAGTGAGAAGGTCTTGCAGCTAATGAGAAGCTGAAGACCTCTTAATAGAGCTTGAACTTTAACTGCAGAGAAGTATAAAATTCTCAGCTGTTATAAGGAGGTGATCATTTTGATGAGGCTCATTACAAATCAACAAGTCCTGGATGGGCCTGAAACATAAAAGAGGATGGCAGATTATAGTGACAAAGGTTAGTGACAGAAAGGGACTCATAACATTTCCCTTCATCATATGTGAGAGAAGTTTGGAGTTCACAGAGATGACATACTGTATTATTCTATTTATTATTCATGTCCATTCTGCATATGTATGTGTGTACATACATGGCCAGTAGAATGAAATAGAAGTGACAGAGTTTAAGTCAAGCCACAAGAGGCCTTGCTGTCTTAAGTCCACTGCCTCCACCACGCCAGGAAACTGTCAACAAGAGGTTGAGAACCATGTGAACCAAAGTCCAATCAGCCATTGTCCCAACTAAGGACACAGAGATGTGAGAGAGCCAAGCCAATATCACTAGACCCATCTCTCTAGCCCACAGCTGACTATTAGTAGTGTAGCTGAAATAAACCAAACTTGGCCCAGATCAGCAGAAAAATCACACGCCTGACCTGCAGACTTGTGTAATGATGAGTGGTAAATGTTTAAGCCATCAAATTTTGGAGTGTTTTGTATACAGCAATAGATAACTAACCACTATTCATGCATGCTCCTTGTTAACCTTAATCTTACAGTTTTGTTGGTCAGATGAAGTGAACATATTACCTATCGCAATATGTAATTTTGACCAGAAAGGAGAAAATTAGAAGGGGCTTGGGGATAGTAAAAGGAAGGGAGAGAGGGAAAGAGGGAGAGAGAGAGGGTAGCAAGGAAGGAGGGAGGGGGAGAGAGAGAGAGAGAAAACAAAGGGATTTGGTGAACCCTCCTGGCCATGCATGCAGACTCTTAACTAGGCAGGAAAATGGCGGGGGCTGTGGATCTTTCTAGCCAAAGAGAAATCCCATGGAAATATGGTGAGGGGAATGAAAGCACAGTGTGGGGAGTGAACAGTGACATGATAGGTTTCCCTGGAATGTGTGACTGACTTTAGTATACCCTATGGCATGTAAGGTAGGGGGTATGTGTGTGTGTGTGTGTGTGTATGTGTGTGTGTAAATGACCAAACCTTGGCAATCATTTATCAAATCATATGACTTGTTGCTAAAACTGTACTGTAGGTCTAATCTGTTGAGAGTGTTTTATGATAATTCAATCTCTCCCTGAAATGTCTTACCAGAAGCAATTATGAATGGCCAGTTCTGTGATCTCCAGTTGGGTATATTTTCCCGGGGTGTGTAAGAGCTCAGGTTCAGTGCAGCATGCTCCATAGCCAAGTAGCTGTGGCCTTTCTGTTAGAATCATCTGTAACAGAAAGATTACATTCATGTTAAAATTTTTAGGCCCTAGTTGTAAGTCATAGATGACACTAATGCTTTGATGATATAAATTTCGGCAGGATTTCAGGGATGCAAATGGGCAAAGGGCTGCTGGTGCTACAAGCAGCTTCTCTGCAGGGCAATGGAACTGCATGCTGCACCTGCTCGGCTGTTGCCATGGCCAAGGTGCCAGGAATCTGTGAGGCCTAAGCCTTGTTCCTCTGACAGTGGATCTTCTCTAGTAGCATCTTAGTAGCAAGGATTCCAGAAGAAGCTTAACTATTCACATTATTCTTCAAAAACAAAGTCTTTTGTTCTCTAATGTTATCAAGAGCACAATCTAAGGTGGCTCTAATGCCACCATGGTATAAACCCATCACTGACAAATTCTTCATTTTCTAACTGAATTTTTTCCAATTTTATATTAAAATTTTATATTAAAATTTATAGTAAAATCAATATTTTTCAAGAGTAAGGATTCATTTTGCTCCAAATGTAAACAAAGAGAGCTGATAGACTTGCAAGGTAGAATTCTCCTAGCCACAAATGACCTACACCATTCCTTTTGCACTTTTCCTCCTGCTCTGCCTCTTGCTGCAGGTGTTTTTAAGCACCTAGGTCATTGCCATTATTTCATAATCTATTGCCACTGCCTGAAATCTCAAAAACAAAAATAGCAAAGGTTAATAAGGAAGTGAGTTTGGCAGAGGACAACATTCTCATGTGGCCCTTGTTTCAAAGCTTCTGCTCCAGTCTGCTCTGGTCCCCTCACTATTGCACTTGTGTCTCTGTTCCTCCCACACTCCCTGTCACTCTCTGAGTTTCACTCTGGCTTATTTGAATTCCTAGGACTGCACCAGTCCTTCCTGCTGTATGCGTACAACTGAAAGGTTCTCTCTTTCCTCTGTCTCCCCACCTCTTGTGAGTATCTCATTCTTTATTTTTTCACTTCTCAGCTTAGGTATTATTTCCTTGGTGAAGCTTCCCTTGGACCCTTAATTAGGGTAAAATTTCTCAATTATAAACTCTCATAGTAGCAGTTATCTCTCCTTTAGAATACTTAGTACACACACTTTTAGTTTTAAGTTGATTTGGGTTTATCATTTGATTAATGGCTTTCTCTTACATTAGGCTGAATGATTCATAAGAACAGAGATGCCATCATTTTTTGCTCTTTGTTACATCCACAGTGCCTGGAACACATAAATAGATGTGAATGAATGAATGAATGAATTCAAGGGTTTTCTCTGAGAAAGGGCATAAGATACCTACCTACCAACTCTGATGAGAACTTTTAGAGATTTCTCCTCTATACTTGCTATAACTGTTCCTAATTCCTGAAACATAACAAGGGTATCTGGATTTATGGAAAAATGGGTTTCATTTTTGCTCAGGATATACTGTGGAAATTCTATGATGAGGTTTATCAAATGCTTTCTTGAAATATTTGTGGAACAAAAATGAAGTCTGTGCTGCCACCTTCCTTGAATTGTATACTTAAGCTACGAGTTTTTCCCCCTGAGGATTTGGAAAATAGAAATTTTTCTTAAATCCCTGTGTTAGCTCTCTCTCTCTCAATTTTATAATGTTGAATGATGTGAGTCAAGATTTAAATGTCAAACAATAGAAAACACCTAATGTTAGAAAGAGGACGAAAGTTCCGTAAGTGTTTTTGGTCCAGGGATTAAACCCAGGGGCACTTAACCACTGAGCCACATCCTCAGCCCTTTTTATTTTTTATTGTGAAGCAAGGTCTCATCAAGTTGCTTAGGGCCTTGCTGAGTTGCTGAGCTGGCCTTGAACTTGTGATCCTCCTACCTCATCCTCCTGAGCTGCTGGGATTACAGGTATGAACCACCATGCCCAGCTTATTAAGCATTTTAATTAAGAGTTTTTCTAGTGTGATTGAAAACATGTTTGTGCTGTAAATTTAGGATAAGTTCAAACAACACAAGATTACTTAAACACCAAAGATGATCCTAGGAAGACTCAAGATTATTTTGCATGACTCTAGATAACCCAAATGATCCATTCAGGCCAACTTCAGACAAAAAAATGGATTCCTTACTCTGCATCCTCTCCTTTTAAGCAGTCGAGGTCTTTTTTGAATAGCTTTATTGCAAGTAGTCAAAGTCATTTCATCCTGGCACTGTCTTGGTAAGCCATGTGGCCTACTCTAACGCATCATTGCCACTGTCACTGACACTGAGAAATGAGCATTCTAAAACCTATAGCTCCCTTAGCCTGAATAATTTGGCTGATCTAGTTCCAGGATACTCTAATGCTGGTAGATTTTCCTCAGTTTTCTGCCCTGGCACTTAAGACTTAGGACTTTATGAAACTCTGAGAATTATTTGTAGATCTGAGCCAATGATTAAAAAACTGGGGCAGAGCCTCTTTTTGAGATCACAGGGCACGAGGAGAAAGGTTAAGTTCAAAGTTGGGAGCTGGTCCTTGTCTAAACGACCACCTCCAGCACTGCCTGGGCACCTTTACATGGTAAACCCTTTGCTCTTCTGTGCCAGGCACATAGCACAGGTAAACAGCTTTGTTATTTCTTCTTTTGTTCTGCTTGCTGTTCACTTCTTGTATAAACAAGTGCTTATGCTAATAGCAAGATATAACCCAACCTTAAAAAGGGTGTAGTGATCAGTATCCATCATCTTTCCAAGTGCCTTGTCACTACATCAATTAATACAATTGAGCAAAAAATGTCACGGGCCCGGTGGAAAAACCTTTTCACAGCTTTTCAGGGGGAAGTTTACTTCCAGCTTTTTTCCCTTGCATTAGCTCCTGTCATCTACAAAACAACAGAACCCAGTGGTGTCAATTATATTTGATTGACTGAGTAAAGCACACACACAAATAAGCCAAAACAATGGACACAAAAATCTATATATGACTCCTCTTGTCAGAGAGAATGCTTGTCTTCTCCATTTTCATGCGGCACGGTGTCCTGCTGCTCTTGCCTTAAATGTTTCCTTCAGCCCCCAAACTATCACCAATTAAGTTAGCAGGGTCTTCAAAGGTGTCAAACGACTCCCTAGGCAATCAGCTCTAACTGCTGTTCAATAAATGAGGTCTAATTTATCAGTTTAACTTCAGTTCTAAAAACCTAATGCTTCACAGTGCTGGGCTCCATTTACCTACAGTGGGAAGCGCTGCCTTGGACAGCATGGTGGGCGGAAGTTATGGCACATCTCTTAACAATGGCACATTTTTGGGGGGTGCTTTTCCCCCACCCTTTTCCTAATTTCAGTGTGCACTCTCCAACTTTGTACTTTTTTGCACTTACCTTGCACACATGCTTATACCAAATCTCCAGGGGCCAACAGAAAGCCAAGTAACCTGGAGTGCTGGTCAGTTTTAATAATGGCCTGGGAGAAGCAGAACCCTTCTCTCTTTGTCATGCTATGCCTTTGTGTTGTCATTACATGAAGACTCACATTTCAGAAAACTCCAGGAGGTTAACTTTGGCAGCAGAACAGGAGTTAATGTGTGCTCAGAGTCCGAATATAGAAATGAGTGTATAAACTTTTGTTCCTAAATAAATTTAACAGATACAGATTTGGCAAAAAGATTTAAGTAAATAGAAAGTCTTAGAAATAAATGGGCCAGAAATTTTAATGAACTATTCATGAGTGACAATCATTCAAATCCATTGATGAGTCATAAAAAGGCACTATAATTTAAAGTTTAAATAAATATGCTAACTAGATTAGACTTATTTATACTTGATACCTCTTAACATCAAATAAAGACCATGAATGAGATGCATAAAAATATTTCTTTATAGAATAGGACAGAGTTGAATGGAGGCTTAATGGGACAACAACCAAAACAAAAACAAACTAAAGCCAACGAAACAAACAAACAAACAAAAACAACCCTTGTAAGAATACCGATTCATTTGCAGAGTAAGGTTGTATGAAATTTGGCTGAGGGGAATGGGTAGTGTTTGTCTTAGGCAATGTATTGTATCTGCAGTGTGCCTGCATATATAGAGGGGAGATGTTTTTATTTTAATGGGAAGACATGACTTTTGCAAATATTCCCAAATTCGCAGCTGTATTTTGGCCAAAGGGTAATTGGAATTTGGATAAAAAATCACAGTTGTAAGAAAATTTCCATCATTTTGGAGTCTTAACATTTTCCCATGACTCCGAAACATTTCCAAAAGACACCCACACATGGGATGTACTAAAGGCAATATTTGATTTTTAATTTTTTTTTTTTTGTTGCCTCTGTGGGCACATTAACTTTGCCCTTATCCACCTGAGGAATTCATTTGCCTAGAGGAAAATTAGGATTTTTTTTTTTTTTTTTTTTTTTTTTTTTTTTTTTTTTTGTACTGGGGCTTGAACTCAGGGGCACTCGACCACTGGGCCACATCCCCAGCCCTTTTTTGTATTTTTATTTAGAGACAGGGTCTCACTGAGTTGCTAAGTGCCTCGCCATTGCTGAGGCTGGCTTTGAACTCGCGATCCTCCTGCCTCAGCCTCCGAAAGTGCTGGGATTACAGGCGTGCGCCACCGCGCCCGGCTGAAAATTAGGATTTTGTTTCAGAAAGAAATCCGGGAGAAAGACCATGTTCTTCAGCTCTTGGTATGTACAATAGAATTTTATACCAGGAAGAATAATCATATAAACCAGGCTTGGGATGGTATTTTACAGATTCCATTGTTTCTCCCTTAACCCCTATCAAACACCAAGATTCAGTTCAACATGTTCTCCCGTAATGTAGAGAGAAGATGACTGCTTTCCCCTAATAGTTAGAAACGTCCTATGGTAGTACACATAGCAAGGAAACTTCTGTTTGTCCTCTTCTCTCTCTAGTATAGAAACTGTGAGAGAAAGAGAAATTCTGAAGAGGAGTTGAGTTTCCCTCTCTATGGTTTGGCCAGAGCAGGGGGAGGTGTCTGAGATCAGAGCATGTGATAGGAAGAGGGGACAATTTGAACTGGGTGGGGCTGCATGGTCAGCTGCAGAGATTTAGCTGACATTAGCTAAATGACATTTAGTTTGCTCAAGTCCTCACTTTCCAACATTGGTCCCACACCTGACATTTAGACCTCTTTGGTTGCTCATAACCACAAACAGTTTTACTACCACCTCCCACCTTCAACTCCTCCCGCTCTTCTAGTTGATATGTATACTTGCTTTATCTGTGGTAGACCTGACTCTCCAGCTAGCTTGCTAACTTATTGATATTGGGGATCATATGGTATTCTTTAATGGAAAAGCATACTACAAACAGATCTCTGAGCAAGATAGATGAACATACTCCTTTACAGATTTGGACAGAATTAGATGGAGACTTAATGATGCAAAATAACAAATAGACAAAAAAAAAAAAAAGAAAAAAATAACCCAAGCCAAACTAAAACCCTTGTAAGAATGTTGATTTATTTGCAGAGTAAGGCTATATTTAAAATTTTTAAAATTTTAAAGTATTTACTACTTGTTAGTTGTGAAGGACTAAACTGGTTTCCTCACCTGGAAATTGGGATAATATTTATCCCACAAAAGCGTTTTGAGAATCAAGTGAATTAATGTAGGTAATGGCCTCAGTCTAGGAACTGATGCTTTTCCCAGTTTAAACAGAAAATAAATGTTTGCTAATTTCTCATTCACTCACAGAAAATAAGTCCAAATTCATTAACATGTGTGGTCTAGCCTCTGCCAACCTCTATATTTTCACATTCCTGTCCTCAAAAAACTCAACCCAGGACTGGGGTTGTAGCTCAATGGTAGAGCACTTGCGCAGCACGCATGAGGCACTGGGTTCAATCCTAGCACCACATAAAAACAAATAAAGGCATTTAGTCCATATACAACTAAAATAATAATAATAATAACAAATAACAACAACAACAACAACAACAATGTATTAAGCTTCCCAGAGGACTGTGAATGGACATACTGCTTCATGCCTTCATTCTTTTGCAGTTATTCTCCCCCATCTGGAAAAGCCTTTTAAGAATTGCCTCTATGAATGACAGGTGTAGTAACTCTTGCCTATCATCCCAGTGACTCAGGAGGCTGGGGCAAGGAAGATTGCAAGTTTGAGGCCAGCCTCAGCAATTCAGCAAGGCCCTCTCTCAAAGTAAAAAACAGAAAGGGTTGAGGACGTAATTCAGTGGTAAAGCTCAATCCCTACTACCCCTGGGCTCAATCCCTACTACCAAAAAAAAAAAAAAAAAAAAAAAAAAAGAATAGCCTCTATGAAACTGCAGCCTCCTCAAAACAGATCCAATTCTTCTCCTTTAGAGCATCCCTATAGCTAAGAAATGCTCCATAGAACTTAATTTTACATTTCAAATACATTTTTATTTACATATGTTGCTCTTGTAGGTTATAAACTCTTTCAGGGCAGGGACAATGTCTTACTCATCTTTGAATCTATAGTACACAATGTCTACCATATTTATAGGTTTTCATAAATATTGGGTAAAAAATGGTCAGTCTCCATAGCTATCACCCTCAAAACATAGTAAGATCTCAGTTAATATTTGATTGACAGGCAGACACTCATTTTATTTATTTATTCTAATTTATTATACACGTTTGCAGAGTACATTTCATTTCATATTACATATAAAGAGCACAATTTTTCAAGTTGCTGGTTTTATATAAAGTATTTTTACAACAATTGTGTTTTCATTTATGTACTTAGGGTAATGATGGCTAACTCAGTCTACCATTATTCCTATCCTCTTGCCTCCTCCCCTTACTCCCCCCTCTTTGTTCTGTTTAAATCTCTTTCTTTCCTCTCGTCCCCACTCCCTTTCCACTATAGTTCAGTATCATCATAGCAAAGGAATCAATAGACCTTTGGTTTTCTGGGATTGGCTGACTTCACTTAGCATTATGTTCTCCAACTCCATCCATTTACCTGCAAATGCCATAATTTTATTCTCTTTTAGTGCTGAGTAGTGTTCCATTGTGTATATATACCAAAGTTTCCCTATCCATTCATCTGCTGATGGGCATCGGGGTTGGTTCCACAATCTAGCTATTGTGAATTGTGCTGCTATAAACATTGATGTGTCTGCAGACTCTCATTTTTATTAAACTTAGAATCCAGCTGGTGGTGTAACCAGAGACATAACCTGACACTTTTATCATGTCAATTTAAATGTCTTAATTTTCATTTCTACCAGTATTTCAAGTACTTTAAGGAACTGTGCTTCACTAGTCCATATATTACATAGTGTTGTTTGAGCATGTCTTAAAAGAACCAGCTTGCTAACCAAACATGTTACTCATTTGGACTTATGATTTAATGTCAGCATTAATAATTTTTGGTGTATGGTTCTTTGCATCCTATCTCTATAGAGAGACTATTTGTTAGCATTGGACTATGAGCTACAAAGTATAATGACAAAGCTCTTATCAATTTCCATGCTTTTCATGAATGATTTGAAATCATGTCTTCCATTTCATAAAGGGGAGAGCAGATAACAGATGAAATTTCAGACTAATAGTGTCCTTATATATCTGCAAATTGAATACCATGTCCCTGCTGCAATGCCAGTGGAACCCAGCTGTAAATGATCCTGTTGGTTTTACAGTGTGGAGAAGGTCCATGCTGGTATTAAGGATTTTGCAGGCAGGCTGCAGGGCCCAATAGCTTAGCCTTAAGGTCAAGCCTTTATTTTTTTTCTCTGGTAGAAGAATTGGGCAAGACCAGAAACTGGAATGATCAAAAACTGGACAGGCAGATTTTCAGAGAAAGACTTTAGCTCAGAAGAAAATGGCTAGGATTGACTTAGAAAGATCAACCTGGAGACTATCAAAGTTGGCAAGATAGAGCAGAGCTCCCCAGACTTTAATGTATATACATATGCTGTGGCAACCTTGTTAAAATCAAGATTGGGATTCGGTGTAGTCTGGGGTACAAGATCTTGTATTTTTAACAAGTTACCAGAGATGCAGTTAAGACCAATGCTCTGTTGAGGAGTGAGAAGGTAGAAAACATTCTGCAGGTTTGGGAAATCTGATTTACCCAATTTGCCTTAACTCACAATGCAAGTTAAATATTAAAAGGTGAGGGAAGGATTGCTAGGAATCCTCAGTGAAAGAGACTCTTGCCAAATCTAGACTTGCTTAGGGATCCTGAAGTTATTTATTTATTTGTTTGTTTATTTGTTGGTGTGGAGAGTAGGGTTTGGTGGAGAGAGAACTTGCTGCAAGCTCTTTATGTATGTTGCTGCCAAGGTGAATTCTATCTGGAGCTTTACATAAGTATAGATTCTGCTAGACCAGAATCAGAATCTGTAGGGGTGGCTATTCTTATATAGCTCCATAGGTACCCGATGATCAACCAGATTGTACCAGCTGAGCCCTAGTTGATGAATACAGCTGAACACTTCTGACAAACAAGGGTGGATAAGGGCCAGAGAGTTAGAAGGAGCTAGCTGGGTACTTTCATGTGTACTTTGTAATTTTACTTTATGCATATGATTCCTCAATGTCTGTAAAATAATTATTGTAACATTCATTTTTTATTGGGTTTTAAGAATTAGTATTGCGGTTTTAGTTTCCTTGGCCCTTGGCTGTTGTGTGTATATGCCATTATCTCACCCATGTCCAATTTCAGGTCCCAGCAAAAAGACTGGAAGCTTCTGATTTATAGCTTAAGTGGACATTTTGAAAACTTAGAAGTCGCCTCATCAAAAGTCTTTAAAGAAGAAATGACTGGTTCAAAGAAGCCCAAGGCAACAGCGTGATGTGTCTTGTTTGTTTTTTTACCAGCAACTTGCTCCCAATTTAGCCCAGAGGCTGATTTCCTGGGTCATGATTGGGGCCTAATAGAATAAACATAGGTAAGCCCTTTACTGTGTGGGAGAAGATGATAGGAATTGAGGACAAGTGAGGATCCAGGAGGTGTTTTCTTGGGACTTTTATGAAGCTATTACTCAATTTTTCACATTAAAAGACATCCCCTAGACAGAATCAGCAGAGACAGGATAAGACGAAGAAAAATGACACCACAGTTCTCGAAGAAAACAAAACCCAATTCCAAATACTACCCATCAGCTCAAGCCATTCATCTTCACTGTAGTTCTGTGTCATCTTATTTTATTTCAATCGAACGTCCACCAGGCAGGGATATACCTTCTGAGTGATCTGGATAGCACTATGGATCTGACCGCTGCTCAGTGATTCTAAGCACTGAAGCTCTTAATAAAACTGAAGGAAAAGGAAGATCCAAAGGGGACTGGAATTAGGAGAAATGTCACCAGGTGGTTACTGGAGAAAAATAAAAATAGTAGTTGGGACAAGAAAAAGAAGTAGACAGAGGTTGCTTTACTTACTAGAAGACCCTGGTATTTATATTTTTATCTAAAGATATGACATGTTTCAGATATTCAAGTTTAGTTCTTCAGTTGGAGTTCAGGTGAAAACTAAATCATATTGACAAATATAAAATCCACATTCATCAATCAATACATAGAAAGAAACTCCAGTCTTTTTTCTCATAGTTAAAATTTAAGTGAGAACTTTGCAGGATTAAACTAGGTACATAACATCGTGGTGTCTGGCTCAGTTAGTTTTTTAATCAACACTATTTAAAAGACTGCTGCAGTGCACAAAGACAGCAAGATTTTAATTTAAATTGTGAACTTTCTCAGCACACTAATATGATATAAAATGGACTCTTGAATTTTTAGGATCTGGGGAGCTAAATTGTAAATTTCTAGACAATTATTCATTATTCAGTTTACATTTTGAGCAGCTGATATTTCATGTGTTTCCTACCCAAAATGTATTAAGAGAGGTGGGTTAGTCAACTAACGCCAGACTTATAGAGGGATAAAAGAAAGGATAGAGGCACACATAGGAATATACAGAATCATAGCGATGGGGCATCTTACTTAAATACTTCTTTGATGAAATAAAGTTTAAATAAAGACAAGTCTTGACAGGAAGAAAATTTACAGGCTGAAGGATCAGCATGTGGGAAAGACAGGAATGAATTGCAGGGTGCATTATAGAAAGCAGAGAAAGAGAGCCTGTGAAGAACGGCTTCATATGGGGCCAAACTGAAGGACCAAGCTGTGGGATCTTGATGTGGTGGAATTTCTGAACCTAGCTAAAGCACTAGAGGTCATCAGATTACAAAAATGACGCATTGTGGTTTACATTTTGTAAGATCACCCTGCGGTGGATGGGTTGCCGTTGCCACTCTCTGGCACAGGAATAAACAATTATATACGTGTGAATTGCCTTACATTTGTCTTGTTGTTCAGTGTATCAGAATGTACATTTCCAAGCTGATTCTTCAGCAATATGCATGAAGACATCCAGAAAATCTGAATTCATCTGGAGGCAAATACATGGTGTTTGGAGAAATTCTTACTCAATAGCCTCTATCCTAGATGTAGTTGGTGAGGTCATTAATTGAGAGTAGGGCAGGTGGAGTTTGGTTCTTGTTTCAGAGTTTAACAATATAGCTAAGTCACTGAATTAATCACACCAGGAAAGTGTTCTTTCCCCCATGGTAACTGAATTATCAAGGACTTCAGCAACCATCATGTCAGGCTTATCCTTGAGTTCACTGAGGATGGCCTGGCCTCTAAGACCTTTAGAAACACTCTGGATTCCCCATCCACCCATCAGTCAAATATTTACTGTGAGATGATGAAAATGCAAGGTGCCCAAGGAACCTATTCTTTACTTCAATATTAAGTTGAATCATAAGAAATCACCATTTCTGACAGATTTCTTTTAAACTTAAAAACTGGCAATTTGGGCTGGGGTTGTGGCACAGTGGTAGAGCACTTGCTTAGCGTGTGTGAGGCACTGGGTTCGATCCTCAGCACCACATAAAAATTAATAAAATAAAGGTCCATCAACAACTAAAAAAATAAATAAGATAAAAAAACTGGCAATTTTATGCAGCCCAATTCAATCATATCATACACACACACACACACACACACACACACACACATATTTCCATATGTATGGAGACAGAGAATCAAATATATGGAAAAATTAATTTGAAGGTGGAGTCATACTGAGAGGTAGCTGCAGACAGTCTCCTCAGGGGAGGGTTTCCATATTTCCTGCACCCCTCCCCCCTTTCTGAGACTGCTAACATGAAAGGCAGCCTAGCCCAGAGAGAAACTGCTGTGGATCCCCCAGCCCCCAGTGAAAAGCCTTTTGCTTCTTGATTGCTTCCTGATGTCCACTATTGCCCTCATCAGTGTGGATCTCACAGCCTTGTGCCTAATCTCAGCTGGATCTCAGGCCTGAGCATCTTCCCCATGATCAGGACTAAATCCCTTCTACCTCTCATCTCTATTCCCATCTTTGACCACAAGACTCTCATTTCCTATAATTTCTAAAAAAATTCAGCCCCTCACATCTCCCCTCCTTCCAAAAATCCTTCCAGAGTGCTCTCAAAGACACACTTTCAGATCAGCCACATTACAGGTGAGTGGACACGTTGGTTCAAGTCAGGACGCACAGTTTTGAGCAGCTTCAGTATGACCATGGGCCTGGAGTACATCTCCAAATCTAGCTTTTCTGACAGACAAGGTTTGTTTTTAGGTCTGGGTCCCTCTGTGGGGGAACAGTTATGACTGGTGCTTTGGTGACTCTAGTAAAAACAGCCAGTACATGGACATCTGCTCACCTCTTGCATGTTTTCTTCTCCTAAAACCCCCTCAGGCTTCACCTGAGGTGCTTAAAGTCAATAATACACCATTATATTCCTTGAAATATAATGTAATCAACACCTACTTTGGCAGCTTTGAAAAGCCTCCAGCTGTGCAAATCCCTCAACCCTGTCCTCATTCCTCTTTCTACAAAACCTCAAAAACATTGTCAGCCCCTTGAAGACAGGGCTAAAGGCCATGGGTCCCTTTGGCTTCCCAATGTGACTATACTGATTAAAGTCTCTTTCATGCTCCACACACACACACACACACACACACACACACACACACACACACACGGTGATCAAAATAACAAATCTGTTATTATCCATCTAAAGAAAGATTAAATCTAGGAATCCAATTTCTCCCTCATTTTGAGAAAGAAATAAGCAGACAGACAATTAAGGAACCAAATATTAGCTGAAAAGTAACTTTTCCTGCCAGTCTTGTATTTTTAGGTATTAGTCTCCATCTTCACACCATCTACTTAATGATGGGTGGTTTCACAATTTCCTGAAGTATTGCTTTTCAGTTAAACAGCAAGCCCGCGGCCAAGGCTTACTTTCTCCTTTCCCAATGGTTTCTCTACTTTCAAAGTTTGTGGGTAAGTCAGGGATCACCTTCCAGAAGGATGAGAAAAGTAGGAGCACAACTTAGATTGGTTTTGGGCCCAGGGGCTTCAATGTCTAGAGTTTCTAAAGATCTGTGGTTGAAAATCTTGCTAGTTGCAAATCATTGCCAAGGTGTATAAAGGTTCTCAAATGGAAAATTCTAGAAAGATTTTGGCTTACAGGGTATTATATAAGTCACAGGGAAGGGATCTGTTATATGCATGCCAAAGATTTTTCTCTAATGCTATTGCAAGGCCAGTGTGCTTTCAATTTGTCCCTTTTACTAATTAGTAAAGTATTAGACATAAAGGATTGGCCACAAAAGAGTGGTTCTCTGGCTTTTGTCCATATTCTCTGTCAGCTCTACAAGGAGTTAGGGATATTGCTGGGCACAGTACAGAGGAGAGGAAGCTATAAATGGAAGGTGGACATCTCTTCTGGACTTCTCTTCTTAATTGTACTTCTACTCCACTGCCAGTACTGGTACAGTAATCATGTAATTAAAATCTCATCTGCAGCAGAGAAAGCTGTTTATCATAACTCATGTTTTTCCTTTTTTTTCCACCCCCAGCTAGATTGCCATTCCCAGATGTACTTGGAGTTAGGAATGGCCATGAGCTTGTGTTCCAGCCAGTAACGTCAGAGGACATATGCTATTTCTGGTCCAGGGCTTTTTAAGAAGAACCTGTACTTCTCCATCTTTCTCCCTTTCACTTGCTGGATGAAAGTGTTAGTGAGGCCCCAGGGGAAAGCAGACTCACAGAAGGGAGTCCTGGGGCTCCTCCTGCATGCAGGAGAAACCCACTAGCCAGGACAGGAGAACCTGCTTGGATTTTTCCATGCACAAGCAAGTTATGTTTATCCATCCACATTTTTTGTTTCTTTGGCATAGCTTACCCTAAATCATTTAATAGGTTCACAGATGGACTTAGCAAGGTGTTTTTTAAACAAGACCTCTTCTATTTGCTCTACAATATTTGGTCCAGTTGCATAAATACTGGATCATACATGTAGGGGAATTTTTTTTTTTTTTTTTTTTTTGTGTGGTACCAGGGATTGAACTCAGGGGCACTCGACCACTGGGCCACATCCCCAGCCCTTTTTTGTATTTTATTAGAGACAGGGTCTCACTGAGTTGCTAAGTGCCTCGCCATTGCTGAGGCTGGCTTTGAACTTGCGATCCTCCTGCCTCAGCCTCCCAAAGTGCTGGGATTACAGGTGTGCGCCACCGTGCCCGGCTACATGTAGGGGAATTTTTAAGACTCTATAGTTTTTTCTATTTTGGTACTACCATTCACAGTACTCAGGCTGAACTGTGCTTCTCATTCTCAACGCTCTTGTTTCATTCTCAGTCTTATATCCCTCACTTTAGATTTGTTTGGTTGTTTTAATTGTTGCATCTGTTTAGGTCTATAGTAATCCAGTCCTGAAAGGAGAGACAATTATGTAACCATTATCTTTTCTAATATGGCTTCATAAGCCCAAACCAGAGTGCATATAGAACTCTGATTCTGTCAATTGCCTAATTATCATCTTTCAGTTGTATTTAATTTGGGATCAGAGGATGAAAAAAAATATGAGATCTACAAAACCCAAATGAGAAGCTCCTTCGTTCAACTCCAAAAGGCATAGAAACTTCTTGGCCATAATTTCATGGTAATGAATGTGTTACTAATAACTAAATTTTTGAAGCCCTTTATAGCTTCTACATTTTTATTTAATCTTCACAATAACCCTGGGAGATAGATATTTCTATTCTGAGATTCCATTTGAGGAAACCAAGGTGAAAAGGAAACAAGAGATGTACTAAGAAGCTGGGCTACAACACAGGTGGCCTGAGTCCCACGTTTTCTGCATTATATAGTACAGTGATTCTCAGCCTCCAAGTGCACTCACTTTTATGTGCTCTGGCATCATTTTCTCTAAGACAGGGAAATGTATGAGCTGACTTCCAAGGTCCCTTCAGTTTATATATGTTGTGACTGCATTCTGCTATCTGCTTTCATATAAAAAGTTTCTAGTCTTGCATTATACTGAAAGCCTAGGATTTTTGTCATTCTGTCTTCACAATGAGGAAAATGAATCAAGTTTTATTTATTGACATTTCCTTCTTTTTTTTTTCCACTCAAGATCTATTCCATGTCCTTAAGTACATTATGTTAGGAGCTGCATTTTTCCCCCCTGAAATCAAGCCAGGAATGAAGTTAATCTCAGCCCATTACACTGCTAATGCTTATCTTCACCTCAGGATGTTTTCCAAACTACTTAAAGTCATTACCCCTTCTAGGACCTAGCACTTTACTGAGTTTCCACTTTGTTTAAAATTAGCATGACCATATAATTTATTATTTTAATCAGGATATGTTCAGTGGGAAAGGAGGTTCTATTAATAATTACACCAGGATAACTGGCCTATATGTTCACCTGGTTAAAAGGCATCGTTTTCTGGGGAGCGGGATGTGCTCTGGTTCTACAACCTAACACTTTATACTCCCCCTGTTACTTTCTACCTTAGCATCCAATTATTGTCTTTCACTTCTCTTGGCACAATATATAAGAACACATTTATTTATGTACTTCTAAAATATCCATATCTCTCATTAGACTCTTTGTTCCATAATAGAGGATCTAACATCTAGCACAGCATGTACCATAGAGAAGGCACTCAATAAATGGCTGTTAGATGAAGGGATAAATAAACAAGCTGGCCCACTACTCAAAGGCATCTGATTATTCAAGAACATCTTCAAATAAATAAAGTTTCTGAAGGAAAGAAAGTGCTAGGGATCGTGCCTCTTTGGTGGATTTCAGGCCTACACACAGCCACTTTGTGTTTTGTGTATCTGGAGTAAGTCCCATGATTTTCCTCACCAAATGGCACGGCAGTAGGTTTTGTGCTGAGGACCACTCAAGTTGCAATGGCATGACAAAAGATGGATTAATAGGGACTGCAAAGGTGTCATGAAGTATTTCTTGTCTTCAGGTGAAATGTGGCCAAAGAGTGGTTTTCTGGCTACCCCTGGAGCAGTGGTTTGGGTGGGGCATGAAACTCCAGGGGCTGATTGGTATCTCCATGTGACCAGCAATGAAATTCTACTACATTGCTAAATTGGTCAGGGTTTGGAGGAAAGACTCACATGAATCAAACTCAAAAGAGAATAATTAGTGCACTGGAGCGCCAACTTAAAATTTATAAAATAATTAAGCCAAGCACACCAGAATGTTCATGTCTACTGGTCGGCACAATCTCTTTGGTTGAGAAAGGTGAATTAGTGCCAAAAGGTTGCTTAGGAATATACAGGGAAGTACTTACATAACCTTAATGCCATTGGGATCAAGGTTGTCCAGGGATGTAAATAATGCCAGGTACTGTGAGATTCACCTCAAGGAAGCACTCAGGTTGCTCTTAGGAAACCCTCCCCTGTACAGTGCTAGATAAACACAGATGTTCATAATTTAAATAAGTGATTTTAAATTATTTGCAATAAACACATCATAGTTCAGAATAAGGCTTTAAAAAATTTAAATGGGATCTGAGAAGGTAAAAGGGTCGGGGGTGGAATTCAGGTCCATGAGATCCTGTCTGCTTGACAGAAATGGGTCATAAATTTGAGCCTGAGCTTTTCAGTAGCCAGGATGGAAAGAGAAACTGATCAATTTTTCCTCTCCAGTTCCCATTTATCATCTCTTCATGGCTGACATGTTACCAAATAACAGGGTGATTAAGTTACATCCTGGTTTCAAACATTGCCCTGTATTGGAAGATGATGTAAGTTTTCCAGGTGCAATCTGCATATATCTTCTGGGGATGGCACTTCTACATATAGATGAGTTCATCTTCATTTGAGAGAGTTCTTGTGTCTTAGGCTAATATCCAATCTCTGTAAGGTACACCCTGCTTGTTGAAAACTATAGAGCCCTGTGTACTGACTCCAACAAAATCACTGAACAATGATAAAGACATGGTATATTCTTAAGTATAATCGGCTTTTGAATATGAAAATCACAGATTTTTTAAAGGAGATATGCTCCATACCACATGTATTTTCTAGTATAATTGAAGAAATATATTGACTCATTTTCCTTGTTTTATTTTATTTTATTTTATTTTTTAGCATGGGGATAGTGATCTTTCTTCCATGATTAGTTAGTAACTTAATTTCCTTCTTACATGATATGAACCAAAGGAAAATACCATTTTCTGTAGAGTAGTGATTTTCAATGTGATATCTCCACTATCTTCCACTATGTTCCACCAGATGAGGATCACTGCTGTGAAGTGTCATGGTAAGTGTCCTTCTCCTCAGGGGTGTTGGGGTTGCAACTAGGTTGAAAGTGACTGCCACAGAAAACATTATTTGGGTAAAGACTGAATATTTTAATAATAAATTTCACCTTATCTCCAACATTGGTTAGGACTTGGAATTACTTTTGTTTTAGTGAGTTTGCTGCTGGAACCATACTAATATTACTGTCATCTAAAAGACTATGTTTGATAAGTTCCCATTTGTCCAACCTTTAAGATACTGAGTTTTTATAGCTGTCCATTATATATACAGACACAGAACACAAGGAAAGTCTAGCAGCAAAACAAAGAAAACTCCATGGTATCAGCATATTTTATTTTTATTTTTTCTTATATCAAAATTTCAAGTTTAGTACTTAAAAAACAGCATATCAGAAAACTAGAATACTAAAAACATATTACATCCTTTACATCTAGGGTATATTTTGTTTCTTTTTTTAATTTTAATTTTAATTTTTTTATTTCTAAGTTGTTATAAATGACAGCAGAATACATTACATTTCATATTATACTTATAGAGCACATTTTTACATATCTCTGGTTGTATACAAAGTATATTCACACCATTCGTGACTTCATACATGCACTTAGGGTAATGATATCCATCTCATTCTACCATCTTTTTTTCTTCTTCTTCTTCACCCTTTTGCCCCCTCCCTTTCCCTCCCTCCCCATTGGCCATTCTAGTGTTCCTCTAAGCCTCCATGAGGATAAGCACATTTTAAAAGCATGAGAATGTCACATAGGTGACATAATTGCTCATTTCTCCCAGCAAGGATGGATGACAATCTTCATAATGTTCAGAGATTGCATTCAATTAGGCATCTGATAATTCCTTCCCTCATTAGAGATAATCAGTGTCTAGAAATTAGATTGATAGATGTTTCTAAAATTTTGGCTAGAATTACATAGAAGACATTATACCAGAATTACAGAAAAATCATGAAGAAATTATTTAGTACAATAGTTACAACCAAAATCATTTTTATGAATAAAAAATACATTATAGTTCCTCTTTAAGTCTTATTTATGAGGCCTTATTTTTGGACTCTGCAACATATTCTTACTTTGGACAAAACATTAAAAGCTCTTGTTCATGAAAACTGTAACCAAGTCATGAGCTTAAAGAGCTTCCCCCCACCCAAAGCTAATATCCTAATTTAGCAAACGACGTTTTAGTTCCTCAAGAATGGAGCTTGAAATTAAAATCTGTACAGCCCAAGTTCAGGATGTTCTATGATTGTATACAGACGTGTGTGTGTGTGTGTGTGTGTGTGTGTGTGTACGTGCATGCATATGCTTCCTAGGGCTACAGCCCTTGAATTCCATCAGATTCTTACACAGGGTTCATAACTTTCAAAAGGTAAAGATTTATTGTTTTACTGGCCAGTTTAGAAATTTGTATAGCCACCTGGTTGCTAGAGTAAGATCAGAAGAAAACAAACTAAAATTCAGAGGCTTAGTGTACTGTTATTAGAAGAGGATCTTTACTGTGTAAAAAAGAAAGCACAGGACAGACTCAGAAAGTAACACTTCACAGGTTGTCCTTGGTAAGTGTCATTAAGTCTAAACCAGAAATTAATGAGTAAGAATTACTTAGAGAATTTTCTAGATTGAGAGTAAGGAATTGTAGAGATTATTTGGGACTCCATATTGGCTATGTACCATGGTTTCATGTAGTTTGTAGAATTTCAGCTCATGGCATTACTCTTGTTTAGCTTGGGATTTGCTTGCACCTTGATAGTCTCTGGTAGATATTAGGAAAACCAAGACTCAGGAACCTATCATTCTTGTTTGTGTGTTTGTTTGTTTTGGTACTAGGGATTGAACGTGGGCACTTGACCACTGAGCCACATCCCCATCCCTGTTTTGTATTTTATTTAGAGACAGGGACTCCCTGAGTTGCTCAGCGCCTTGCCTTTGCTGAGGCTGGCTTTGAACTCACCCGGTAGAAGCAATTGTTTTAGTCAGCTTTTTCACTGCTGTGACCAAAAGGCCTGACAAGTACAGTTTTAGAGGAGGAAAAGTTTATTTGTCCCTCACGGTGTCAAGATGTTCAGTCCATAGTTAGCCAACACAATTTGGGCCCAAGTTGAGGAAGCACATCATGGCAGAGGAAAGCAACTCAGGATGTGGCCACCAGGGTCCAGAGAGAGCTCTCACTGACCAGGAACAAAACACATACCTCAAGTAGAATGAATTGGAAATAACTTTTCTATATAAGAATATAGCACCAGTTGCTGGGCATGGTGGTGCATGCCTGTAATCCCAGGAGCTTGGGAGACTCAGGCAGGAGGATTGCAAGTTCAAAGCCAGACTCAGCAACTTAGTGAGGCACTTAGTAACTCAACAAGACCCTGTCTTTAAAATTATAAAAAGGGCTGGGGATGTGGCTCAGTGGTTAAGCACACCTAGGTTCAATCCTCAGTACCAAAAGAAGAAAAGAAAGAAAGAAAAAGAATCTACTATCAAGCTGGGTATGGTGGCACATGCCTGTAATCCTAGCACTTGGGAGGCTGAGGCAGGAGGATTGCGAGTTCAAAGCCAGCCTCAGCAATGGTGAGGCACTTAGCAACTTAGTGAGATCTTGTCTCTAATAAAATACAAAAAAGGGCTGGGGATGTGGCCCAGTGGTCAAGTGTCCCTGAATTCAATCCCTGGTACAAAAAAGAAAAAAAAAAAAAAAAAAAGAATGAATACACTACCAGTGAAACTCCCCATCATGTACAACCACAAAAATGGGGTCCTAGATAGAATAAGTTATATTCCATGTATGTATAATATGTCCAAATATACTCTACTGTTATGTATATCTAAAAAGAACAAATTTTAAAAGCATATATGTATATATACATATATACATGTGTATATATACATACACACACACCCCAAAGGCCCACCCCCACAATGACCTACCTCCCCCCCACACCCTACAGCTACCACCAGTTAATCCTTATCAGCAGATGAGTGGAATAATTAGATTAAAGCTCCCCAAACCCAATCATTTCACCTCTGAATTTTCTTTTTTTTTTTTTTTTTTATATTTTTTAGTTTTTGTTGGACACAATACTTTTATTTTATTTATTTTTATGTGGTGCTGAGGATCAAATCCAGGGCCTCGCATATGTGTTAGGCAAGTGCGCTACCACTGAGCTACAACCCCTGCCCTCACTTCTGAACTTTCTTGCATTGTCTCACGCGTGATCTTTTGGGAGACACGTCATATCTAAACTATAATACCTATCAATTTATTATCTATTTAAGAATCTTATTCCAAATCATTTGGAACTCAAAATTTTGTCTGAAAGTCTGTATTGGCCTATAGTTTATGTACCACATATTAGAGCTAACATTTTCAGAACCATTTTTGTAAGAGTCATTGTGCATATGTTGTTCTGCATATGCAGCATTTGGCCTTGCTGAGGAAATAAGAAACTTTGGTGCTATAGAAATTAGGGCTAGAATATGGATTAAATATGTCTTTGATCAGTGGACTTATATCCCCAACCTGTGTTGATCTTAGATATGAATAGGATTAATTAGGAGCTAAGTGTGACTTGAGCAATAAATATTGATCTAATTACACTATGGGACAGGGACAGAGTTGAAACTAGAATTCCACACCTTTGTACTGGTTGCTCATCCTCCTGGTAGCCACATTCCTTCCTGTTCATAGACAAAAGCATTTCCAGAGTGACGGATGTATTATAGTTCACAGCAAAGAAAAAAGAAAGAAGTGGTCATCTGAGGCTGATGAGTGGGGCCAAGACAACAGCAATTTTTGGAGCATTTGGACACTGTATTAATTCAGCATCAATCCGTTTTCCTAACCGAGACTTCTCTTTCTAGCTCTTAGCAATTTTAAGAGTTTCATCTCCCTTCCCCTGCAGGGCATCTCTCTTTGGGTCTGAAAAGCAGACCTAGAGAAAAAAAGGTTGAGACTCATCATGGAAAATGAGACGTAGAGAAATAAAGGAAAAACAAAAGCGTGTGTGTGTGTGTGTGTGTGTGTGTGTGTGTGTGTGAGATGTGTGCGTAGGTATAAACTGTGTGAATCGTGTAACAATGGAAACAAAAATATGAGTACAAGTACATGAATTTATTTATACAATAATTTTTAAATGATAATGCTTCATTAAAATTGAAGACAATATTTTAACTCTAATATTTTTCTGAAGGTATTTTTTCCCTTTGTAGTTGTAAGTCTAGCATTTCTGAAGGATTTCTCTGTTCATTATTTGTGATAAAGGTGAGATTGAAAAATGGTATTTAGCCAAATATGTGCTTTATCAAACTCATTGTAATATCTGATATATTTTTAACAAGTATACTCAAGAGCTACAGCTATGCATAGCAATACACAAATTAAAATTTTAAACATCACTGTAGTAAAGAAAATGAAATCTCTTTTCTCTTCACTTGAACTTAATGTGGATGATGCCTTTGCCTCTGGCTGCAGTTGCTCCAACCCCAGGGGAAATATAGTTTAGTTTATGATTTTCTTTTCTCTTTCTCAAATGCTTTGGAATTTTTATGTGATTATTTTGTTCATCAAAGAATATTTTCCCTATTGATGTTAATACCTTTACCATGTTTGATCTTTCTATCCTGAAACATGGTTTTTGTTTTTAACTGACAAGTAAAAATTATATATGTCTTTATTATGTACAACCTGATGTTTTGAAATATGAAACATTGTGGAATGGCTTAATTGAGTTTATTAACATATGCACATACTTAACATTTTTCTTACATATGTGCATATGTTAGTATCTACCTTACTCTGTTTTCATCACCACACTGTGCAAGAGCTCTCCTGAACTTATTTGTTCTATGCAACTGTAACATCATGTCCTTTGAGTAACATCTCCCCAACCTCATCATGCCCCCCAAACCCTGCTGCCAGGCTCTGGTAACCACCATTCAGTTCTCAATTTCTATGAATTCTCCTTTTATGGATTCCATACAAGATCACATGGTATTTGTCTTTCTGTGCCTGGATTATTTCACTTAATATAATGCCACTGGAACATGCTTTATTATTCATTTTTTCAGGTCTTATTTTGACAATATCAGTAAACTTTAATAGGCTTATTTTGAGGTCTTTATGGGCTTGCTATCAGATATTTTGTTGTTGTTGTTGTTGATGTGGCATATATAATTTTTACTATTACATTTTCTAATAAATTATTATTAAATCATAGGAAATCTATTTTTTATGTATAGGTATTCTACAGAATCAATGAATTTACTGGAAAATGATGAGAATTTTATCATTAATCTTCCTTCACAAGAATCATATTCTTTACACAATGCATTTAAGACTACAAATTCACCTCTGAGTATAATCTTAGATGCATCTCACAGGTTTGATATGTAGTACTTGATGATTATTCATTTCTAAATATAGTAATCTTTTTATTGTGGTATAAACAAATAATGTGAGATCCAAACTCAAACATTTATAGTGTATAATACAGTATTGTTAATTATAAACACAATATTGTGTAGAAAATCTTTGGAATTTATTCATATTTCATAACTGAAACTTTATGCCTGTTGAACAGCAAAACCCCATTTATCCTTTTCCCCAGACCTTGGCAACCACCATTCTACTTTTTGCTTCCATAGTTTGACTATTTTAGATACCTCATGTGAGTATTTTAGGTACCTCATGGAGTATGTGTACTTCTGGGACTGGCATATTTCATTTAGCATAATTCTCTTTATAATGAGACTATTACATGCCCTATGTTGTCTCATATGGCAGGATTTCTTTTTTATGGCTGATTAATATTTCATTGTACGTATACACTGCATTTTCTTTATTCACTCATTCATGGACAGACACTTATATTGCTTCCATATCTAGGCTATTCTGAACATTGTTGCAATGAACACAGAAGTGTGTATATATCTTTGAGACCTGATTTCAGTTTTTTAGATGATACTAAGAAGTTGGATTGCTAGAAGATGTGGTATTTCTTTTTTAATTTTGCGAGGAACCTCCACAGTGACCATACTGTTTGGCATTTTCACCGACAATGTAAAATGTTGTGGTTTCTCCACATCCTTACCAATGTTTGTTATTTTATCTCACTTTTTGGGTAATAGCCATTCTAATAGACGTGAGATGATACCTCACTGTGGTTTTGATTTGCATTTCCCTGAAGAGTGATGTTGAACATTTTTTCATATACTTCCTGGTCATCTGTATGTCTTCTTTGGAGAAATGTCTATTCAAATACTTTGCTGATTTTTTAATTAGGTTATTTTTTTATAGTGAGTTGAAGGAGTCCCTCATGTATTTTGGATACATATCAGATATAGAGTTGGCATATATCTGAAGGAGCTCTAATCAAGGAGATAGCTAAAGATTGCGGTTAGCTGAGAGCCATAAAAGATGTTCAAGTTTCCACCTGATATTAATACATTATTCAAAGAATCTTTGTATGCCCGTGAACACTGTGTGACGCACCTGTAAGCTCGAGCTGTAAGCACTTGTCCTTGTTAAAGCAATATGTATATAACCGGGTGAGGTTGGTTAGAGGTTGTTGGAAGAAGAAGGTGGATGGTTGGAAGTAGTTGGAGCTGGTTGGAGTGGAGTGGAAGGAGTTTGTTGGAGTTTGTGGTTGGAGTTGGAGAGGTTGCTGAAGCTGGAGAGAGAAGAAAAATAAAAGACCCTTTATCATTTTCATCCTGCCTCCAAATTTTCTCCCCGCGGCGTCGTTGCTCCAAGCGGCAATCACTTCAGGCAGCAACATATATCTTCTCCAATTTCATCATTGCCTTTTACTTTGTTAATTGTTTCCTTTGCAGAATAGAAGAATTTAAGTTAGATATTGTCTATTTTTGCTTTTATTGCAGTATCTTCCTGGTACAACCAACCTGTGCTTTCTTCCATTCCCCAGAAGTGTCTCACACTTTTCATCCCCTGTACCAGTACTTCCACTATTGCCTTTACCTTAAATGGATTATTGGTACCTGTCAAAATCATACCCATCTTTTTTGAGATTTATCTTAGCTGCTACCTTATTGGTAACAGTGAGCAGTCCCTATCTTCTTCTGCCTGTCTGAGGACACATTAGAGCCTGCCTTTTGCTTAATCTGATATGTGTGTGTGTGTGTGTGTGTGTGTGTATATAATATATACATTTAATTTTACTTCTTACATTTTACTCTAGATTGTAATTTATCAAAGGGCAAAAAGTTTAAATTTTAAAACTCACTTGGCTATTCCCCTTATACAATGCAATTCAAGGATCAATGTTCAATAAAATATTTTGTACAAGTTTGGTTAGCTTCAAGATTCTTGAAATCCCAAAGAAAATCATGATAATCTTGCTTCTAATAATTATCTTAATTTCATATTTATTCTAGTTGTAAATGTACCTATATGTATATATGTAAATATATGTGTATACACACAAATGTATAGGTATGAGTGTGTGTGTGCATGTGTGTGTGTGTTTGTGTGTGTGTGTTTGAAATATATATATATATATATATATATATAGAGAGAGAGAGAGAGAGAGAGAGAGAGAGAGAGAGAGAAAGTCAGAGTATCTGCTAGGAATTTTTAGTGGCTTCACCTGGTTTTCTTTTTTGTGCTTCTGGGGATCAACCCCAGGGCCTTGCACATGCTAACTATGTGTTCTATCTTTGAGGCATACCCCCAGCCTCAAGGGCTCCTTTTTTGTCCAAGTAGTCAATTGGTCCTACATTTAAGGACCTATTGATGGTGCTTCTATTTGTTGAGTCAGCAATGCTGCATCCTATTCAAGCAGTACAATCATGGTCCTAATTTTCAAGGGTGTTGATGTTCCATAAGAACTCTCAGACTGTTTAGGGCATTCTGACTCTCTGTGGTCAGAGATTTCTTCAGAGAAGAAACTTAAAGGCTTATTAACCACTATATGAAAAATCACTTTCAGCAGAGTATTTGATTACATCTCTACCTTAGGAATTAAGTTTTGCCTTTAAAAAAAAATACAATCAATGTTGGTTGCTTTTAGTGCACAGCCCATAGTTATTTTAGCATAGTATAATAAAAAATAACTTGCCTTGACACCAAAAAATATTGCTTTTGAGGAACCCAAGGTACTCATCTTTGATTCTCTTGGGTTTTTTTTCTCCCCATATATAAATGAAAATAAGTTCAATGTGACTGCCTGGATCCCCAAAGTCTCAGAAAAAAATAAAATCTTCTTTTCCCAGACCACAGTGTAGTGAAATAAATTAGTATAATGATTTATGTTTACTGTTTTAGTCAATTCTGATAGAGATTATAGAGACAAAATGACAAACTGCCTTAGTGGTAAACTTAAATCATGTCAGCCAATCTTTAGTTTTTCCTTACCCTAATTGCTCCTCCTGTTCATTTATCTTCCCAGGCAATCTTTGGAAGAAATACTAGTTCAATCAGTGCATGTGCAAACCACCCGAGATAAAAAAGTTTAGTCTAATTTGTCTCACTAAATTGTAATGCCTCTAGTAAACAAATCTTGGTTTGAAAGGAGACTAAAGGAATCTGAATAATTATGGGTACAAAAATGCTCTCTTTTTGCATTTCTAAAGATGCCATTTGTATGCAGGTTTTACTGTCTCGGCTTACCTTGCCTCCCCACTTCTTTCCCTTATCTCTGAAGCTGTGCTCTATTTCCATATTAGATTCCAGCACCGCATGTGGTGTTTTTATTCACACCATTTAGGACCTATTCAATATGAAAGTGACAGATAAAGACTTTTTAAAGGTAAAAAAAAAAAAAAAAAAAAAAAAAATCCAGCAATGTTCTATTCTGAAATGGGGACTGTTGAGAAGCAACTTTTATGGGGATAACAGGAAATAGTGGTTGAAAATGAGATAAAACCTTTAGCCACAGGAAACACATATGCATTTAGGTGATGAGAACAGTGTTAAGAACATGTTCTTTGTTCCAACAGTAAAACTTTATGATGAGCCTACTGTATGCCAAAAACTCAGCTGAGTTCTGGTTACATCACTTTTCATTTGGGCGGGGGGGGGGGGGGGAGACCAGGAAATCCAGGGAAACCAGCTTTTATTAAGTTGCTTTGTGTTTTTATTGAAGAATCATGCAATATCATCGTCATGTTAGAAAGCTTATTAAGCTAGAGTGATTATGAGTAAAGCCTTTTAATTATTTTTTTTTTGGCCACACAAGCCTGAGTTCTCTGATTTCTTTCTGCAGCTAATAGAAGATTCTGAATCTCAGTTGGTAAGTGATGCCAGAGACAAACTGGGTGGCCTTGTCAACAATCATGGAGTGAAAATTAGTAGATGCGGCAGGCAGCCCCCATCACTCTTGCTTGCATAAGAGGAAGTCTCTGAAGCCCTTGGTGGTCTGTGGAAGTCCCAGCATTCATTTGCTGCCCACCATAGATGAGTTCCCAGGTAAGGGCTACTTGTCAGGCCATGCTTAGCAGGACTCCTCAAATGCACAGGCAGATTTTCATAGTCACAAAGTGTTTGAACAAAGTGATCTTAGTGATTGTATCTAAAGTGAGAGACTTGGGTACCAGGGAGACTCTAATCTAGAAAAGATAAGGGATGTTCTTTTAAATTTTTTTTATTTAATTTTTTTTTTTTTTTTTAGTTGTAGCTGGACACAATACCTTTGTTTTATTTATTTATGTTTGTGTGGTGCTAAGGATTAAACCCAGTGCCTCAAACATATGAGGCAAGTGCTTTACCAATGAGCTACACTCCCAGCCTCTAAGGGATGTTATTAAAGACATAATGGGAATAAGGATTGGGGTGGGGACTTGATACCTATAAAGTCAAGAGGATTGACTCTAGACTTGCAGACCAACCTTTAAGAAAGAATAAAAATGAAATATACCAGATACATGCATATAAAGAAAAGAGAAGCCTCAAAATGTTAATGCAAATTTTACTCTTTCCCTGTTGGAAGAGTTACTTTTTCTACCAACACACTTGGACTTGGGCAACCAACATTCTTGCTTTGACTCTTCCCTCTTTGAGGAGTGATGAAGCAATGAATTAATCATTGTACAAATCACTGTGCTGGGAGCTTCGGAGAAAATAGGAAGATCATGGCTTGACTTCCAGAAGCTTTCAGTCTAACCAAGGATGCTGATGTGTTCATGATTCCCCACAATGCACAGTCAGATATAGCAAGGAGCAACCACAGGGAGTTATTTATAGAGAAATATTTCTGAAAGGGAGATGGTTTGGACATTACATTTATATTCATTAGTGAATCTTAACTGTGCAGGGTTATATATTGGCAAGTAAGGCACCCCAGCTTAGATAATGTCATTCAGGTGAACTCAGGCTGTCAATTTACACAAGTGCTCGCTTTTATTAACTTTTTCCCCTAGTTCCAAAGAAATAAAGAATATGTATTTCATACAGACAACAAACAGATCCATTGTTTTCTTATATTTTACAATACATGTGGCCAATTTAGTAGGCATGCAATAGTTTTATTTGCCCTTTGTGGGAATTTGTTGCCAATGTAATATTTATGGGGAGGGGGGAGATCTAACATTGATCAAATGCTACTATGTACCAGGTACTGTTATGGTTACTTTGATATATTTTATCTCATCTACCCATCACACAAGTCCTATAAGAATTGCTACTATTCCCATTTTACAGATGGGAAAATTAGATTTTAGAGAGGTTTAGTGATATGCTCAAGAGCACATAGCTAGTCAGTAGTGGAGCCAGAATTTTCACTAGATCAGAAGACCCCTGTATCTATGCTCTCCTTCGTATTTTTGCTGAAGCATGATCCTACAGAGAAGGAAGTGACTAATTTCAACCAAAGAGAAGGGAAGACCTTCCACAAAGGAGGGAATGACACTCGAGTATGATTTTGGCAGGGAGTGAACAGAAGAAAGAAGAAATGACAGAATGCCATGGCACTCAGAGCCACAGACATTGACACCAACCACACTCTTGTCTTTTATCATTTTCTCTGCCAAGGCCCCGGTGCCAGAGAAGATTTGCTACCTGAACACAGTGGTGAGTTAAGGTGAATTTGAACCTTTTTCTCCTGCAAGATGGAGCAGGAGGAGAGGGCACGAGGGATAGTTTCCAGCTAGAATCCACGTTTGTGTGCAAGCTGAAGATTTAGCAGTGGAGCCAGAGGCTATAAACATCCTGTGATAAGCTGGGGTGGGGGGCATCTGGAAACTTTACATGTGTAAAATATGTTACAGAGGCCCACATTGATGACAATTTTTGCTTATTTGCTATTTCAGTAACAAAGCGTTTCTATTAAAGGAAAACAACTTCAATATTTAATAGGGAATGTTATCTTTTATTAAAAACTCCATCAACATAACAAGATGAACAAAATAATGAAAAACAAAACAAAACAAGGAAAAACTCTTAGAGCAAAGCACTTTGTTTCAGAAAATAGTCACAAAATGTGTTATAGACTGTTTTGTTAGGATTTTTTTTAATTAAGAAATTAAAGAACAAAGATAAAGGAATCTTCACTCCTGTATGAGTGAGGACCTCATGCCAACCCCCTGAATTCTTATCACTTTTCCATTGCATTCATTTGTCACATATCTGCTTATCAACCCTCTGTGGGGTAAAGTGTCAAAAAGCTCAAGCAATCTGGAGCCCTTGAAGGAACCAGGAATGTGGACCTGACCCTTCAAAGGCATCATCATCAAACAGAAGCTGTGTCAACCTTCTCACATGCAAGAGGTAATAAAGCCAAAGATTAAAGACTTGGTGTTACAGGGAAAACAGGAGAGGCTACATTTAAAATATGAGATGAATTCCCTCCTTTTACTGAGCTCTTTTCATGATGGTTCTCTGCAAACCACTTTATACAGAATTGGTTGGCAGCAGTTTTCTGAAGGAAAAAAGCTTAAGGGAAAAATATGTTGTTGAAAATTTAAAGGATTATTTATTTGTGTTATTTTAGCCAGGATCTCGTAGCCTATCTGCCTAGCTAGAATGTTAACCTTCAAAAACACTGGAATGAGGAAGGGCTGGTGAGTTGGCTTGCAGGAAAGGTGTAGACATAAAATGTAGACAGAGGGCATGACTGGACACATCATTATAAAATTTCAAAGCTTCAAACCGGTCCCACAAGTCAATGTATTTCATAGAAACCAATAGGTAATTAGTTGTTATTCTCAGCTTTTATTGCAGGGAATACTTATCTAAGGTTATCTGTGTTCAACCCAGATGGACAATGAGTAGAGAGTAAATCAACAGCCACATTTGTGTTCTTACTACCAAAAGAACATTCAGCAGCATTACACGGAAGAGCAATGGTAGCTACAATCCCTAGATGTAGCTACAGCTTTGCTCCAAGCACAGATTATCCCCTTCAGTGTAGCTACAAAATCCTCCCTCTTCTCCCTGGTCTTTGAGGAACTCTCCTACAGTAAAAGGTGGTAGACACAGTCTTGCAGGGGATTGGCAGCAGCGAAGCAGAGCTACATTTGCAGGGTATGTGGGAAGAACTCATAACCTTCTGGAGATAACTCCTGCTGAAGCTGAGTGCTTGAGAGAGGTGAAGGGTAAGAACAGGAGCTGGGGAGACCAAACACTGGAACTCATACAGGCGTATTTGAATTGAACCAGACTAACCCAAAACTATCCACTTAGTCACAATAGGTAAAGGTTAATCTGCTTAGTGTGGAGGGAAGAGAATCTGAAGCAGTGTGCTATGTCACTTTTTGACCAAGGGGTCCACTTCAGAGAGCTGGGAGCCCTGAAGTTTCTTGAAAGGCCTCATGGGGACCAAGAACCTGAGTTCTTGAGAACCAAATTCTTGAGTTTCAAGAATTTTTGAAATTGTTCAAAAGTTTTGTTATATTGTTGCATTTTTTTTTCCTCAAAAAAGATTCTCCAGTGTTTTCAGAACTCAAATAAGGTTGACCACTATGTGAATACCTACTGTAAATACCAGCAAATACATTGCTCTTCTGTAGGATAGGTTAGTCATAACTCAATAAATCATTCTTAGTACATGTTTTGTTGTTTCACTTTTCACAAAGTTCATAACTTTTCCTTGAATTTGAAGATTCTTCAGTATTCTGCCAGGTTGCTATGTAAAATAGGGCAGATCCTGCCTTATGATGGGCCCAACAATTTGATTCTGAGTGTGGACAAAGGTAGGTAAGCATCCTCTTTCCTGAACTATCTGGATGCACAATCTGTTACAGTCAAAGTTTGCAAATCAGATGGCTACAGGGGCCAGGTAACTCACAGAAGTGAATGAACCGGTCAAGGCACAGAATGATAAAGGGCAAGGAATGCTCCCCTCTCCCAAGGAGACTCTGAGGCACTGTGGCACATCTGCCCCCAGCTATCACTCTGCTCTAGCTCCAGTTTCCATGATGCAGAACATGTCCAACCTCACCAGATTGTCCAGATTTTCAACAAGATCCTGACATACAACTGTAGAGAGTCTAAGCTGATCTTTCCCTGAGGTGGAAAGACTTTGGTACGAGAAGTCAAGCAGACACACATAAGGAGCCGTGTCACCTGGAGAACAGAAAAGCAGGCAGCTCATTCTGGCAACAGAGGAACTTCTAAAGTTCAGAGTTGACTTTCTAGTTTTCCCTGGGACACATTCCAAACCCAGAGGCTCCAATGCCCAACCTGACTCAGCCACACCGAGAAGGCATAGATTCTCCCAAGCCCACTAGCTAACATTCAGAGTTATGGGAGAGGCCCAAGGGATCACGGGAGGTTTGGATTCAGTTCTTATAGAAATTCAATGCTTATAAAAGGAGCTGTTTTACAGTTGCCTAATTTGTACTCCCTTTGTCTTAGTTCCAACCAGAGGAGCCAACATGTGTTCAGAGTGTTCTAAAAAGCTTGATGTTTATGGAAAGAATATGGCAGTCCTTTGTATCCACTAGGCCTCTATTCTTCAAGCAGACAATGCCACTGTGGACCACTGTGAAACAACTAGTATATTTATTTTAAAAACTCTTTAAAAGTTCAGCCTCATCAATTTTGCTTTACAAGCAAAATGAACTTGAGATCTAGAAAACTTTATTAGTTTATCCCTATAAAATTGAGGTGTTTTAATTGCAATCTCCAAACTTGGTTTCAAGTTCTCCCACATTTCTTTCTGTGCCATTGAGAATGCCAAGAATTAATGAATGGATAGATTTAAACTAAAAAGCTTCTTCTCAGCAAAAGAAACAATCAGTGAGGTGAATAGAGAGCCAACTAATTGGGAACAAATATTTACTACATGCACATCAGATAGAGCACTAATTTCTAGAATATATAAAGAACTCAAAAAACTTAACACCAAAAAACCAAATAACCCAATCAATAAATCGGCTAAGGAATTGAGAAGACACCTCTCAGAAGAAGATACACAATTAATCAACAAATACATGAAAAAATGCTCAACATCGCTGGCAATTAGAGAAATGCAAATCAAAACTACTCTAAGATTTCATTTCACTCCAGTCAGAATGGCAGCTATCAAGAACACAAACAACAATAAATGTTGGAGAGGATGTGGGGAAAAAGGCACACTCATACATTGCTGGTGGGACTGCAAAATGGTGCAACCGTTATGGAAAGCAGTATGGAGATTCCTTGAAAAACTGGGAATGGAACCACCCTATGATCCAGCCATCCCACTCCTGGGTCTATTCCCAAAGGACTTAAAAACAGCATATTACAGTGACACAGCCACTTCAATGTTTATAGCAGCACAATTCACAATAGCTAGGTTGTGGAACCAACCTAGATGTCCCTCAATAGATGAGTGGATAAAGAAAATGTGGTATATATACAAAATGGAATTTTACTCAGCAATAAAAGAGAATAGAATAATGGCATTTGCAGGTAAATGGATGAAGTTGGAGAATATAATGCTAAGTGAAATTAGTCAATCTCAAAAATCCAAATACTGAATGTTTTCTCTGATATAAGGAGGCTAGTTCACGGTGTTGTTGGATGGGGGTACATAGGAGGATTAAAGGAACACTAGAATGGTCAAAGGGAAGGGAGGGTAAGGGAGGGAGCAAGGGGGAAGGGAGGGGGGGAAAAAGAAAAAAAAAGAATAGGTGGTTGAATGAGATGGATATCATTATCCTAAATGCATGATTGAAGTCCTGAATGGTACGAATATACTTTGTATACAAACAGTTGTATGTAAAAAGATGCTATATATGTGCACTATGAATTGTAATACATACTACTATTATAAATAAAGAAAAAAGAAATAACATTTCGGGGGTGGGGCTGGGGTTGTGGCTCAGAGGTAGAGCGCTCACCTAGCACGTGTGCAGCCTGGGTTCGATCCTCAGCACCAAGTAAAGATAAAACGCATGTGTACAACTAAAGCAAATAAATAAATATTTTTAAAAAAGAAATAACAACAACAACAACAACAACAACAACAAAATCTAAGAGTCAGTAAGGTCCAAGTCACATTTTATCTCCAATAGGTATTTGCTTAATAGTTTTACCTTCTTAGTAGTCCCAAGTTATTATGAAAAGAATTATCATTTACTTTGTGTCCATTAAATAGGGAAATCATTTGGAACACTTATTTCTTATCAACCTAAAATTAAGAATTTGTTTGCTTTCCCCCCCTTTTCTCCCCTGCATCTTATCAGATTAAATTTTAAAAAATTTCTTTTGTTTTTGTTTGCTAATTTGAAATCTGCAAAGAGCATCTATGTTCCTTTAGTGGTCACTATTTTTTACTAGTTATATTTTTTCATAACAACATATAAAGCTATTTAGGGTTTCTAGTCAGTTTCAAACATATTGTGGGACTTACCAGGTTTTGGATACCACCAAAACCCCCCAAAGAAAATGTTGATTTTTTCCCCCTAAAGTTTAGATTTACTTTTTCTATATACACCAAAATTAGTTTGACTTATTTTTATAATAAAAGGTAATAATTTTTCTACCATTGTACATGTCAGAGGCAAGAGAGGATGTGCGCTTAAGGAAACAGCTTGACTTGAATTTAACTTTTTATTATAGATTTTCAACATTTGATGTAATTCCAATTAAGTCAAGATTCTCAAGAGGTGTTGTAAACACTTTAATCCAGAAATATTCTAAACCCCACAACATATAACCAAACGGTGATGAAGAAACTAGAATTTTAAGGATAATTCATTGTGTTTCCAAGGGGGCATCCTATGCCTTTTCATGAATTTCTGGAATCTGTATCACAAAATCAGAAAAGCCTAATTAGGCACCCATAAATATCTTCAAAATATCTGGAAACAAAAGTTTAATTTTTAGTGATATTAGATAAATATGTAATGTAAATTAGAGTTACAGATCATGCAGTTTAAAATAGCATTGAATATTCAAAAAAGCTCCTTTTCCTTAAATTTTTTATAGATATAAAATTACTCCTTAATTAAGAGTCAAATTTTGAGCCACTACTAATTAAACCAATGCTGTTATTGAGAAAGACTGCAGATCCGATGCATTGATTCACACAAAGTAATCGCCATTATTACACAGAATTCAAACCTTCTGGGAAAGCAGAACACAAGCCCTGAACTTAAATAAGATTCAGAGATGTTCTAAAAATGGTGTAAGTCAATATTTAATCAATCAGAACAAATCCGTTTTTGTATAAAAATTTAAACACACAAAATGAACACCTTGAGACACTTTTGGAATATATAAAGCAAAGGAATTTCCAAATAAACAGTCTGAGCTTTTGAGTAAAGCCCTCGGTTGTTGTGGGCTGCAGAACAGCAGCGCAGTATAGACAAAGCATGATAGGGCCATAGATCACAGTAATAACATTTGCAATAAACAATAACAGAACAAAGCAGACATCTATAAGAATCCCACGAGGAATTTACGTTATCCATAATTTTTCTTTACATTTGAGAAACTATGGCAGGAAAGGCCATTACATTCAATGGCACCAATTAATTTCTGCAACTTTTAATGACATCTTTCTGAGTAAAAACCTCACATAATGCCCTGAGCACATGATTGATAGCAGCTTATGTTTGATTTGTACTGGATTCCAGGATTTTTTTTAGTATTTTTAAAGAGTCCCTCTGCAGCCAATCAAGCAATCAACATGAAATACTCAGATTCTGTCTTGAAAAGTACAAGAAAACAGAAAAGACGATGTGGCTGCCTTCCCTGACCAACAGACGATTGGTGATGCTATTTAAGTAGTTTTCTGGATGATGGATCACAGAGATGTTTATTCCTAGAGAAAATGACAGTCAAAGAAAACTGTCTAATTCTTGTTCTATTCAGAATGTCAGAGAACAACACTGCCCTAAATAGGGGTTTGTGATACACAATTTCCCTTTATTAACTTTCCTCGACTTTAGCAAAAAGAATTCCTCCACATCCAAGAAAATATCCCAAGTTTATAATATCAATGAAAAGATTTAAACTGAACAAGTGGGACCACACAGGAACTCACATATGTTTTTAGTGGGCATGCTCATGGGAAATGAGTCCTTGATTAACATGGGGTGTGGCTGGAGCTTCCCTTTTTAAACCACATGAACTCCAGTCAAAGTCTGGTTTGAGTAGTCTACGAAATAAGTCTGTAATCTAAAACAGTGAGTACTTAGGAGTGTGCTGGTAAGTACAAGGTTTCCACTTTCAAAGTATTTACTATTTAGAAGGGTCTCATGTGTGGAAGACATGGTACCTAGAAAAAAGCTATGCAGCAAAATTTGGTCTTTGTAGAGACCAAATTCTGCCTAGAACCATTTATCAGCAATGATCATGCGGAGAGTATAGTGTTGAGGATAGATAAAACATTCGCTCATTCCATAAATATTTATTGAATATCTGTTATAGTCCAGATACTGTGCTAAATTCTTGTTCATATGAAATTATGAGCTAGAGGGGGTAAGACCAATAGGCTTACACCAGGGCACAAAATGGGTAGTACAGTTGGGATAATCTAATTCACACTCAGACCTTAGTTTGTAAATAATATGTAAATAGCACAAATAAAAGGATATTGGATATTATGAATTAATGAATTATAGTGAAAATCCTATTAATTGGTGGTTTAGCTATTTATGAACTATTTTCATCACCGATTTTAATCAGATCAGATCAAAGTTCTTGTACAGAAGGACCCCATTTAACCGTTAGCAGTCTTGTGCTCATGGTTAAGGAAGAATAGTTGCCTAGATACTTGAAAATGAAATGTACCTGTACCTTTAATTTCTATAACTTTTCTAATATTATCCAGGGTGTTTGAAATATTAGCCAAGAATTCCAGATTACCCAGAAATTACTTAACCACCATAACCTCTGTTGACAAATAAGGTTTTGGATGATAGAGAGCTAGGTTAGAGATGATACAGTTCAGATATTTCCTTACTGTCAAAATTGTCACAAAACTATTGTGTGGTTTTATTTGTTCATTTTTTTTTTATGTGGTTTGGGGATTGAACCCAGTGTCTCATGTAAGCACTCTACCACTGATCTACAACCCTGATATTGTGTGGTTTTATAGAAGAGCAAGTCATGGGTTATGTTCTGATGTGTATATTTAATGTAATATCTCTTTCTATTCACAGAAAACTACCTTAAATAGAGCAATCTGGGCAGGGGATGAACATATCAATTTTCAACTTCTAAAATGTTATGCTTGTAGATAACTACTGAGGTTCATGGCATATTAAAGGGGATCCCTGATAGATAGGCTTGGGCCGATGGGCCACCGCCCCCATGGAAATTTCTATGAGAAGCAACCTGGTTTCATTTTCCCTGGGCAGGAGCCAATGGGCTTAAAGGTCACCCTATTCCCTGGGCAAAGAGCCAATAGCATTAAAGGTTGCTCTGGTACACCAGAAATCCCTACTTAAGTCCCTGCCTGACCAGAGCTCACACACAACAGCTCATCCCTGCTGAGAGGAAGCAGCTGCTGCACCAGCTCCAGACTCACTGTCTCCAGCCCAATGGCAGCTGCCCCAGCCAACAGCTCCAGAGACCACAGCCGACATGACCAGGCACCTACCTTCTGTTCAGAGCCTGCACACTCCCCTCTCCTTGACTCTTCTCTCCCACCAGAGCTTGCACACTCCCCTCTCCCTGACTCCTCTCTCCCCATACTTCTTCTACCTCCAACCAGCCATAAAGGCTGGTGAATAAATCTCTTGGCTGCACGGTTGTCTCCGGTGTGATTTTTGCCCTTCAATCCCAACCAGAAGTGATCTCGAAGACAATGAATTCAAATCTCCTCATTTTACAAACCCAGCAATCAATTCTTTGAAAGTTAAATAAATGCCCAAGAACACCAAGTTAGTGTGTGGCAAACCAGGATAGAGCCCTCGTGACCAGAATACCAGTGAAATCAGCCCTGTTCCCTGGTCTCTCTGTTTACAACATCAAAGTTAGAGTAAACAAGCGTTAGAGCATGGAGCTGTCTTCCTTAAAATATTCTGTGAGCCTGGTCAGAGACTTGAGTATTCTCTGCCTCCTCCTCTTAAGGAGTCCCAAACTAAACCTGCCCAGAAAGATCAAACTCCAATTTAAAACTATTTCCTAAAAGTGTGACTCCGAGCAGTCAACATTGGTGGTTGTCATTCCCCCAGCAGGGGCTGAAAACAGAATCACCCATTATATTTCAAAAGATCATCTATTTATTCAATTAAAGAAAGCAAAAGAAGCCAAGCATGGTAGTGCCGCCTGCAATCCCAGAGAATTGAGAGGCTGAGAAAGGAGGATCACAAGTTCAAAGCCAGTTTCAGCAACTTGGAGAGGCCCTAAGCAACTTAGACCCTGTCTCAGAATAAAAAATGAAAGGGCTGGGGATGTGGCTCGGCATCCCTGGGTTCAATCCCTGGTACCAAAAAAGAAGGGGAAAAAAAAGGAAATCATAAAAAGTCAGGAGAGAAGTGTTGAGAAGGACAAAGGAAAGAGGTGAAGTGGGGGGAAGAGGAGAACAGTGAGATGTTAACTTCAAAGGAATCATATTACGCCCTTTATTACAAAACCAACCCAAATGACAATACCAGTAAACAACAAGTTTTGTGGAGGATGTGGAGACATTGAATCACTTGTGCACTATTGGTAGGAAAGTAAAATGTTACAGCCACAGTAGAATAGGATATGATTCTGTAGATAACTAAATGTGGAATTACCATATGACTCAGCAATTCTGCTTCTGAAAGCACACCCAAAAGAATCAAAGTGAGGGATTCAAACATGTTTATGACCTTTGTTCATAGATGCCTTATTCACAACAGCTGCAAGGTGCAGGCAACCAAAGTGTTTACTGACAGAAGAATGGGATATATACCCAATGGAATATTCTTCAGCCGTGAAAAGGAAGGAAACGCTAACAGGTGCTACAACATGAATCAATCTTAGACATTATGCTAGTAAAATAAGCTAGTCACAGAAAGACACACTTATGATTCCACTTACATGAGTCATGCAGACTAGTCAAATTCATAGAGGCAGAAAGCATGGTGGTCAGGGGCTGGGCTGGGGAGGAAACAGGAAATCACTGCTTGATGGGTCCAGATTTTCATTTGGGGAAGAAGAAACATTTCTGGAGGGGGAAGGTGGTAATGGCCGCACAACGGTGAATGTACTTTTTGTTCCACTGAACTGTACTCTTAAAAATAGTTAAAATGAGGGCTGGGGTTGTGGCTCAGTGGTAGAGCGCTTGCCTAGCAAGTGTGCAGCACTGGGTTCGATCCTCTGCACCACATAAAAATAAATAAGCCGTGCGTGGTGGCGCTTGGGAGGCTGAGGCAGGAGGATCGCGAGTTCAAAGCCAGCCTCAGCAATGGCGAGGCACTTAGCAACTCAGTGAGACCCTGTCTCTAATAAAATATGAAAAAGGGCCGGGGATGTGGCCCAGTGGTCGAGTGCCCCTGAGTTCAATCCCCAGTACCTAAATAAATAAATAAATAAATAAATAAAATAAAGATATTGTGTCCATATACAACTTAAAAGTATTTTAAAAATAATTAAAATGATAAATTTATGCTGTATATACTTTATCATAATTTTAAAATTACTGGGAGAAATTTATAAAATGAAATATATATATATGTATACAAATGATCCTTATACTTTAATATTTGCCTCAAAGAAAAGCAACCTCTCTGAAGTAAATATTCATTATTTTCAGCAAAGGTGATTATTTTTGTTTCTAAAACAAGCAACTGTTTTTTCCAAGCAGGTGATTTGGGGATAATTCCACTCCCGCCACCCCCTCCCCCAGCAATACTTAGTAGCAGGTAAATTGGCTCATTTCTTTTAGCTTTAAAAAAGATATCAAGGATTTCAGAATTGCACACTTGATGAAGCTGAAATATTTTCCCCTTGTGCAGTACAAAGTTTGCTTTTATTATTTCTATTTGAAAATAAATAACCAAGTCTTTATTTTTGCAATATTCTTTCTGATCGATCCAAAGGCAGTAGGAATGAAATATTTGATCTTTCTACTCCTTTACAGTTAGTTTTTCTTTAATTACAGGAAACTCTCATTATAAATAGGCTCTGTGTTATCAAGCAGCATTGGCTATTGGATACTTAGCCTAGATGGCAAGTTTATTTTAGTTTTTACAGCTCCTACCTTGCAACGGCATTCCAATTTCTCCTATACCCTTTTAGAGATTTGGTAACGGCCAAGTTGCAAAGGGTCATTATTTATTAAATGATAAAATATCTTTCCAAAAGCATGTATAATATGAAGCAACTAACTTAAGATGTTTAAAGTAGTGCTCATTTTTATTGGAAAAATTAAAGTATTTTCAGGCCAGTGCTTGCTTAGTTCTATTACGAGGATGTCATATAACTACTTCTCTCAGCAATTTCAGGAACTGTGTTAGGTTAGGTACTATGTTGCTGACAGATATGCTCCTTGTCCTGAAGCATCTTATCATTTAATAGAGGCTCTATATGGGTAGATCTTGTTGAGTTTTTTGTTTGTTTCTTTGTTTGTTTGTTTTTTAACAGAATTTTGTTATTGGAATCGTCCAGGAGTAGTTCTACCCCTAATATTGCCAGAATATGCGTCTTTTCATGTCCATCTCCTATGAAACCACATCATCTCCCACAAAGCTTACTGTCTATGTTTACATGACCACTATTCCATTATCTTCAAGAGCATGATGTCACTATTTTAAGAGTCTCTTGTGTAGGTCAATAACTTGAGTGTTTATTATAGGAATTTCCCAAAGATTCTTCAATAGAAAATATCAATAGGCAATTCACACGCTAAGCCCTTGCCTCAAACACTTGCATTTCTACCCATTCTAAACTACTAAATCATGATCCTTACCCATTCTATTCTTCTCTGCTTGGGAAGACAGACCTTAAACCTGGACTTGAAAATCAGATCCTGCTCTTCCCTCAAGTCTGCAACATTCACAATAGCCCAAGGGGAAGACAAAACAAAAACAAAAACAAAAAGCAAAAAGCCAAACTTGAAACCCAAAATGTTCATCAATGAAAGAATGGATAAACAAAAGATGGTATATCCATCCAGGGAAATACTACTCAGCCATAAAAAAAAGCAATGAAGTACTGATACGTGCTATAACATAGGTGAACCTAAAAAACATTATGCTAAGTGAAAATATTCAGTTATAAATCATCATGTATTATATGGTTCCATTTATATAAAATATCCAGAATGGTTAGATCTATAGACTCAGAAAACAATTTGTGGTTTCCAGGGACTTCAAGTGGTAGTGATAGGGAAATGGGGGATAACTGCTTCATAGTTATGGGACTTCCTTTGGGGATGATGAAAATCCTTTGGAATTGGAGGTGATGGTTGCATATTGTAATATTTACAATGTATAGTTGTAAATATTTAAATGTATAGTTTAAAATGGTTAACTTTATTTTATACAAATTTCACATAAATTTAGAAAAAAAAATTTAGGAAGCCTGTGAAATTATTGTTCTCTTTTACCTTAATAAGCAATAATTTCAGGCTGGGGTTGTGGCTCAATGGTAGAATGCTCGCCTAGCATGCGCACGGTCCTGGGTTCGATCCTCAGTACCACGTAAAAATAAATAAATAAAATAAAGGTATTGTGTTCAACTACAACCAAAAAATAAATGTTAACAAAATAAGCAATAATTTCAGTTTTGTCTTTTTAATAAGTTGCTCTAGTGGTATTTGGGGAGCAACATTCAACAGGTGTCATTTAAGCCAGAGACCATAGTCCTATTAGGGTTTTGAAAATAGATCACAGTCCCTGAGTTGTGACTCTTGATTTCCAAAGCTAAATTTCAGTTTACTGTCCCCCACCTCTTCCCTCTGTGAATTTGCACCATTTTTATCCTAATGTTCCGTTTTCCTACACCTCAGAAATCTTCAAGCTATTGCTGACTCTGAGGCACTCTTTTACCAATAACCACAACCTCTGTTTGACCAGCTATACATTTCAATTTCACAGTCATCATTTTCATTATGATGCATCAGTCCTTAAAGAAAATCATAGTATTTATCCATATCCAGTCGTTTGCTTGTTTGTAACCCTTAATTATTTATTTTCTGTCTTTCTTTTTGGTACTGGGGATTGAAACCAGAGGTGGTTTGCCATTGAGCCACATTCCCAGTCCCTTTTCTTTTTTAAAATTTTATTTGTTCTATTAGTTATACATGACAGTAGAACGCATTTTGACACATCATACATAAATGGAGTATAACTTCTCATTCATCTGGTTGTACATGATGTAGAGTTTCACAGGTCATTAATCATATATGCATATAGGGCCCTTTTATTTTTTATTTCAAGACAGGATCTTGCTGCATTTCTGAGGGTCTTGCTAAGTTGCTGAGGCTGGCCTTGAACTTTTGATCCTCCTGTCTCAGCCTCTCAAGTTGCTGGAGTTATATGTGTGCACCACCACATCTGGTGTAACAAACACCCTTTTACTCCTTCCTTTTTTTTTTTTTTTTAATACACATAGAGAGCATCTTTTTACATAACACTGTTTGTATACAAAGTATATTTGTACTATTCAAGTCTTCAATCGTGCATTTAGGATAATGATATCCATCTTATTCTACCACCTGCTTTTTTTTCCCCCTCCATACCCCTTACTCCCTCCCCTCCCCTCCCTCCCCTTTGACCTTTCTAGTGTTCCTCTAATTCTCCTACGTACCCCGACCCAACACCGCTGTGAATCATCCTCCTTATATCAGAGAAAACATTCGGCATTTGGATTTTTGAGATTGACTAACTTCACTTAGCATTATATTCTCCAACTTCATCCATTTACCTGCGAATACCATTATTTTATTCTCTTTTATTGCTGAGTAAAATTCCATTGTGTATATATACCACATTTTCTTTATCCACTCATCTACTAGGTCCCAACTTCCTTAATAAGACTCCTGTAGTGCAAGAATTAATATCAAGAATTTATAAATTGGGTGGATTCAAACTAAAAAGCTTCTTCTCAGCAAAAGAAACAATAAGTGAGGTGAATAGAGAATCAACTAATTGGGAACAAATTTTTAACACATGCACATCGGATAGAGCACTAATCTCTAAAATATATAAAGAACTCAAAAATCTTAACATCAAAAAACCCAAATAACCCAATCATTAAATGGGCTAAGGAATTGAAAATAAACTTCTCAGAAGAAGAAGATACACAATCAATCAACAAATACATGAAAAAATTCTCAACATCGCTGGCAATTAGAGAAATGCAAATCAAAACTACTCTAAGATTTTATTTCACTCCAGTCAGAATGGCAGCTATTAAGGACACAAACAACAATAAACGTTGGCGAGGATGTGGGGAAAAAGGCACACTCATACATTGCTGGTGGGACTGTAAAATGGTGTAAACGTTATGGAAAGCAGTATGGAGATTCCTCGGAAAACTGAAATGGAACCACCTTATGACCCAGCCGTCCCACTCCTGGGTCTATTCCCAAAGGACTTAAAAGCAGCATACTACAGCGACACAGGCACTTCAATATTTATAGCAGCACAATTCACAATAGCTAGGTTGTGGAACCAACCTAGATGCTCCTCAATAGATGAGTGGATAAAGAAAATGTGGTATATATACATTCCTTCCTTTTTAAAAGTTAAGTTCAAACATGGAAAGTAAAAAGATGCCTCAAGTCACCTTGGACGAGGAGCGCTATTCAGGTAAGCTGGAGCAGGACTGGAATGGCAGCATCAAGCCTGGGCTAGTCTCTCTGTTTCCTTAAACGCAGTAAAGAAATGTGGGAGCGTGTCAAGAACTGATTCTCCTTCCTGTCTCATTTGTGCAAGTTGTTTTCAATTTTTTTTTTCCATGAAGATGTCTCGTCCTGACTGACCCCTATTCCAGTATTTTCCTGATGGCTTCTTGATTCGATCAAAGCTCAACATAGCCAGAAATGAGTTATTGGAGCAAGTGTAGTGTGAAGATACCTCACGCTTTGCCATTCTATTGCTCATTCCTTTTCACATTGCAAAATAACTCAGATCTAAACAGGTTCTAAGTCGTGGGTAATTCGTATAAGTATGTGTCTGCTTTGTTCAAAGACAACTGTTTCATCCTAAAGCCCAATTCAGTAGATTTATCTTCAGCAATTACAGAGCTTTGATCACCCTAGAATAGGTGGTGTCATGTGGCCGGTAGCTGTCCTCTTCCAATGCACTTCCCTTATCAGGATACATGTCTGTTGATTTGTGGGAAGCTGGCTGTTTTTCGTTCCTGACAAACTCCAGTGATTAAAATGTAGTGGCTTGCTCTTGTTCCCCTGATAAAGGTGACAGCTGCAGAGTTTCTAGTGGTGGTGGATATCGTCCATGCAGATTGCTTTTTAATGAAAGCAATATATTATCTTACCTAGAGACCCTGAAGCCTTACCTTGTTAATGTATTCTAGCCTGGCACCACATTTATCTATAAATTAGTTGTATTAAACACATTCCTTACTATTTATCCACCCTTTAAAGAGTTTTTCTAGTGAGAGGATTTTGCCTTCTTCCTCCATCTTAAATATTATTGTAGTTAATGACAACTTCAGCAATATTTTAAAGTGCAGTTTTGTATAAAACCTTCCTCAGCTATAAGTATATGACTCCAACTACCTCTCTACCCAATATCTTGATAATCCTTTGCCAACTGAGCCAATAAAATGAGAGCAAAAGGAGCCAATTAGAGAATGAGCCTTTCAGCCTTTCTCCTGAAAATTTGCACTAATTCAGAAACCAAAGCCCACTAAATAGTGTGCTTACATACATCAAAGACTAAAGAGATTTGAAAGTTAGGCTGTAAAGCTTAAACATTTGAGATTATAAGAAACTTTCTTTTTGTAAGTAGATAAAGAAAATCCTAACATAGTTTAAACCACAAATAATCTCCAACAAGCAACTTTTGATATTTCCTACTTCACGTAAGTGTGTATATGATAATGCCAGGTCTATGTGAATAGTCACAATTCTGCTGGGAGTGAATGGGATCTGTTGTCCTCTGGCAGGAAGACTCCACAGTGAGCAGCAAGCTTCATGCCATGGCTTTGGAAAGAACTATAACACCAAGGCCTTGTAATGACCCATGAACCAAAATTGGAAACAAACAACTATTTTGCTGAATGTGTCTTCTCTGACCTAAACTCAATATTAAACTTTTTACAGAACTATAAATCAAATCTATTAAAAACAAAAAAAACCCAGTGAACCAGTCTGAACTAAATCCAAACCTACATATTTTCTAAAACAACTGAACTGTAACAAAAATAAAACATCAAAATATTCTCCAACCTGAATCGATATTTCATTTGGTTCAAGTCTCTGAACCATATTTTCTATTTCAAGACAGGATTATTGTTAAGTGTTAACCATCACTTTATAAAAGAAGAAATACCAAAGGGAAGTTAATGCCATGCTTAGTACTGAGTATAAATAAGAAAAGTATGCAATGAACTGAAAAAAAAAAAAAAAAGAAAGAAACCTTCTATAAATGATTTAAGTAAACATACAGTCGTTCAAAGGGAAGCCAGAAAAAAATTGTCAGAGAGAAACAAATAGAAGAATCAAATTTGTGAACTATTGGGAAGTTACAGGGCATAGATTCCATGATAGATAAAATGACTAAGCAAATTCATATTAGGCATTAATGCCAACTTTTAACTTGGATTACAGAGAATGATATTCACTATTGCTACAATTTTCTTTATTTGCTGGTTTTTACTGGTTATCAATGGTGGACAGTAAGTAGTGAATAGAAAATAATTTGGGAATGACTTTTGGTCTCTATGAATAAGAAATTACAAAAATTAAGAAGTATATTTGGATTTTGCAGTTATTCTAGGCAAATTAAAATTTTTAAAGGCTTTAAAAAGAAATTTACATTTAAGGAAATGATTCTCTAACATCTAAATTTGTGTAAATTGTCTTGTTGTATAGAAATACAAATATGCCCCACAGAATAACAACTGAAATGCATTTACGTGCTACATTTAACTATGTCTTATGTATGTGTATGTGTGTGTGTATACATACATGTATACATACATTTGTCAAAAGAAATCTAAGTTCTCATCAATGGCATTATCCTTAGAGAAATGAGTAAAGGTCATGGCATCTTCCGATCCATGATTTTTTCAAACAACTTCAAGTAAAACAAGACTCCCCAATACTAACATTTTAGCTAGGCGCAGTGGTGCATGCCTGTAATTCCAGTAGGTTGGGAGGCTGAGGCAGAAGGATCATGAGTTCAAAGCCAGCCTCAGCAAAAGCAAAGTGCTAAGCAACTCAATGAGTCGCTAAATAAAATACAAAATAAGGTTGGGGATGTGGCTTAGTAGTCGAGTGCCCCTGAGTTCAATCCCTGGTACCCCTCACCCAAAAAAAGAATACTAACATTTTTAGTCTATTTCTTAGGGATATGATGAAAAGTTAGAAGTCAGATATGTACTTGTAAAATAATAAAACTAAAACGACAATGAAGAATGAAGAAAAATATCATTCTGGAAGAAATGAAGAAAATTGTAATTTTGTTTCTGAAATTTTTCTCTTGAAGAAATGTTCATGAATGTGAGAAGATTTACCTGTAAGGGTTGGTTATCTACGATTACACTTAGCAGGAACTGTTAGCTTAACCCCCATGCCGTCTCCTCCTCTTGCAGGATGCACAGCTAATGTGTGTCTTCCAGCCTCCCATGTACTTAGAGGTGGCTATCTGATCAAGTTCTATCCATGGAATGTGAGCAGAAGTGATGTGTGATGTGTGCCATGTCCAGTCTCACTGGGGATCGTTCATGTTTTTTCCTTGCCATGGAGGCCTTGGAAGCCACATGTTAAAGATGGTGAAATCACACTAAAGAAGGATCTTGCATCCCTGAATTACAACTTGAAAGAAAGCCACCTGGTGGTCAGAAAAACTGGTTTGGACTGTGAATGAACAATAAATAAAATTCTACTGTGTGAACTTGTTGAGATTTGTTTATCTGTTAAGTGTTACTTAACATACAACATATTTGTAAATAGCAAAAAATTAGAAACAACCTGAAAAACCTAACAAAGTTATAGTGACTATTCTGTTATAGCATAAATCATTGATAGTTTTAATTTTCTTCCTTGTATTGTTCTGGATAGTTTTCATTTTCTGCAACACATACATGTAACATTTGCAATTCATACATGTAATTTTATAAAAATCAAAGTAACCATACATCATTTAAAAAATTTTTAGTTGTAGATGGACACAATACTTTTATTTTATTTATTCATTTTTATGTTATGCTGAGGATTGAACCCAGTGCCTCAGATACACTAGGCGAGCACTCTACTGTGCAGCCACAACTCCAGTCCTAAACATGCATCATTTGATCATGTAGAGGAGTTGATGACATCCAGAAATAATGAAAACTTTTAATATTTTATGCTTATGATATATGGTAAGTATTTGGGCAGAAAAAAAACCACCAATTTTTATTTTTCTCACAACTTGATTTAATTATATTCAATAGGAAACTGATGATTTCATGCAGAATGCATGTTATAGGTCAACTATTCTGCATACACTTTTAAAAGTCTGCATGTGTGTGTGTGTGTGTGTGTGTGTGTGTTGTGATATCTGATAGGAATCAAATCTAGACTCGATCATGCAAATGACTGTGGTATGACTGGATTTTCAACACTCCTAAAAATCATACTGAATCACCTAATTTCCCTGGAAAATATAAAGAATCAACTATCATTTACAGACAAATCTAGGGCTAGACAAGCATATGCAATTTTCTTTCATATTTACTAACTTTTATTTTAGAACCAATTATGTAGTTATGACCACTTTTCATGATGTTCAGTATTTGTTTTATGTAATCAGCTTTAACTCATTTACTTTTATTAAAGCTAGATGAATATTGCCCTTTATTTGCATAATACAAGCTATCATACCTGACTTGTACATGACTAACTTAGCCAGGATAAACATGCCCTCCTTTCCACTGAAAAACCAATATTCTTATTGAACTCCATACTATATAGAATGCATGTAGTCAACAGGTTATATTCTAATACACTTATATATTTCCAGAGCTATGAAATGAGCTGTATGTCTAAGGAGGATTATTGGATCTGAGGTCTATTTTTTTCCTCCTTACAAGCTAATTTAGCCTGTTATTTCATAGATGCTGGCAGAAGACACAAGACTACTAGGTCAGAGATGAAGGACTTTATTACTCATGACATAGCAAGCAGCAGGAAAATCTGAATACTTGTGTCTGTTCTTTTTTTGGGAGGGCACCAAATTTCTTTATTTGAAGGAATGGTACAAATTAAAGAATGTAAGTGGACGTTTTGGTACAACTTATAGAAAAGGCAAAGGTAACCCCAACACTGCATGCACTTCCACGGCTATGGGGAAGTCAGCTCTCATTTTCACTGTCTCCCAGTGTGTGCTTGTCAAAGAGATACTCTGCCATGCCAGATTCTGGGGCTCCCACCTTGTGCAAGTTGGTTACGTGGTCACCCAATTCTTTGATGGATTTCACCTGCTCATTCGGGTAATGAGTCTCAGTGAACTCACACAAATAGGGGTCATTTTGTCAGTGGCTACTTTGTGCTGTTCCAGAAGTGACTGGTTCATACTTTTTTCCAAGTGTATCAGTTCTTGCTTCCCAGTCTCATGAGAGCGGTGTGGTGGGCCCAGATGGGTGGTATAAATGTATTTGGTTTGTATTATGGCCAATGATTGATTTAAGGACTCTCTTTTATAGCAAGCAGTAAGCAACCTCTTCTTTTCTTTACTTTTTTTTGGGAGGAAAAGTGAATCTGGGAAGATATGTTGTCATATCTCTCAAAGTTGCTGCATAATAAAACCTTGAGATACGGCCTGAATAAAAGAACAGTTAGGGTTTTTCAGTCTTGGCACACTGAATTGTCAAAAACATTACTCTCAAATATGGTATGGGGAAGATAATTATTAAAATCTAGGTAACTCTTGTAGTGAGATATATAACGAGTTCTTAAAGTTCTCACTGCCTTGTAGAGGAACTGGAAATAGAAATCACAGATGATTCCTTCTGGGCCTGGTATGTGAAATAAATTCCACAAAGAATTGCCTTTAGTAAATACACACTCAACATAAATTAATGTCATTAAATGAAAGACTGACAAATGAAAGTGTATTTATATGTCTTAAATTATAAATATTTAAGGAAAGTATACATAAGTGTATCTAACTTGTGTTTAAACCCCCTTTTCCCATTAACTGCAGTTCCAACTATTCTACTTTTCTTATTTTTAAGAGATACTTATTACCAAATAATAAATTTGAGGCTATTAATAGAGTCAGCAGTGGTACAGCGCTAAACTCTTCCTGTGGTTTCCAAAGAGTGTCTTTAGCATGATAGCTACACAACATCCAGCGCCACACTACTCAATTTTCTAAGGAATTTCTTTTCTTAGGCCCCTTCCCCTCTCTCAGAAAAAAGCATTTTCTTAGGTTGTTGCCGATAATAGCAAAGCTAGCTACCTTAAAAACAGGTGTCCAGGTTATAAATCACTCATAAGAAATTTATTGACAATATGACAATTTCTAATACAAATTAAGGAGAAAGAAAATGCTTTAGCAAATATGTATGAATGCTTTTTCCAGAGTTTTTCCCAAGCACCAGTTGCCTTCGACTGAGTTTTGTTTTTCTCTTGGATGGTTGATATCGAGGTTTCCACCTATGCTAGTACATAACTGGAAGCCTCCAATTGATGAAAGGGTGTGTGGATGACCTCATATGAAGAATTTTCAACTCTAGCCATCAATACTATTGTGTTTCTGAGCACCTCATCTGTGGCAAAGGGTACTTTTATCTTATAGGCCCAGAAGTTCTCTAACAAGGCAGTAGGCCCATAAACACAGTGCCACATTCACACTGATTAAGTTCAAAGATTTAAAAAACTTATCTAATATACCACGTGGAAATAGCTTGTTCTCAATTCTGTTTTAAAACAAATTGAGTTAGAAATTCTATAACCCAATCCTAGTTTGGCAAATTAATGCTTTTACTTGAATTAATATTTTATTAAGAAATATTAGGAAATAAAAGAACTTTGAGAGAAAAGAAATTGGTCATGGATTTTCCAACAATTACAGTTTCATAGAACACGTGTAAACAAACATTGGAAAGCCCTGACCAGCCCATTCATCCTGACCCTGTAACACCAGCTCTGCTTTGTAACCTCTTAACCTAATGGGACTCATTGTCCCTCACCACTTTTTTGGGCTCAGTTCCTGATGCATCCAGATAATTTGATTGACAAAAATGACCTCCTGAGGCAAAAAAAAAAAAAAAAAAAAAAAGTGAATATTTCCACAGTTAGATTACTAGGAAAAAAGAAGGAGATTATCAAAGATCTAAATAATGCAACCAATAGCAAAACATTCTAGTAAATCATACTAACCCAGCTAAATTAGATAGCACTGTCCATATACAATTACACTGTTTGGTTCCCATGACAGCCTTTAAATGTGACATGTTATTTGACATGTTTGCAATTAGGGTGTAGAAAAAATCAATTTTTTTCTATTCCACTTAAAATAAAAAATGTACTGTTTTCCAATGAAATGCACCTTTTTTAAAACTCAAGACAGACAAAAAGGTAGTAGCAGAACAAACATATCACAGCTGTATTATGAAGATAGACAGTTGAAGTCCAATTTTATTAGATTTTGTGAAAGGGCAGAACCTAGGAGTAATTACTAGCGTGTTGTATTTATGTTTGCATCATTATGTGTATTCTCTTTACCCCTAGACTTTGAACAGGCAGTGATGTGGCTACTACCTGGTGGGCCCAGGGTCTTCTGAGGACTCCCTGTGGGAATTGCATCTGTTCCCTCCTCATGTGGAAGGGCAAGCTCCCCCTAACTCAGCTCAAGACCCACCAGAGGACTAGTAAAAGGTGTTTTCCATCCGTCCACCTTCCACTTTACCTCAGTGTTGTTCATAAACTGCTCTGAATAATCCATACACACTAGATATGAATAAATAAAGGTGAAATTCTTAAGTGAATAAAGGGCTTTTCAACTTTGCCATTTCTCCTTTCTCATGACTCCTTATTGCTTCTTGTATCCCACCCCCCGCCTTTTTAAAAAAAATTTGGTACAGGGGATAGAACTCAGGGGCACTTTACCATTGAACCACATCCCCAACCCTTTTTAAAAAATATTTTATTTTGAGACAGGGTTTCGCTAGATTGCTGACGCTGGCTTTGAACTCGGAATCCTCCTGCCTCAGCTTCTAAAGCCACTGGAATTGTAGGCATGTGCCACCATGCCTGGCTCTTGTATTCTCTTAACATTTGTAAAGAACATCTTATTTTTTTTCTTTTTCATGAAACCATTTTGACCTTTACCACACTTTCCCCCATCCTAATATATAAGTGATATGTGACAGTAGAATAACAGTGATCATAACAATAAACGAACATTGTTTGAGTAGTTTGTATACCCCAGGCTGTGTTCTAAGTCATCAATATGAATGATCTCAGTGGATCTTCACAATGACCCCATAGTAGCTTCTTATTAATACATTGTTATCTCAATGATAATTCCTAAGTAAATGTTTATAATTCTCATTAGTTACTTTAATGCAAAGGTAGGTGTTTATGATACTTAAATAAACTGAGATCAATTTTAGATAAAACAAAGTATTACAGTGAACAGAATAAAGAACCCCCTGCCCCAGACATCCTTATCTTAATGCCCTAAAACTGCGAATATGTTACCTTACAAGGCAAAACAAACTTTGCAGATGCGGTCAATTTAAGAATCTTGAGATAGGAAGATTATCCTGGATTATCTGGTGGACTCAATGCAATTGCAAAGGTTCTTAAAGAGTGGTCAGAATAAGAGAGATTTAAAGATGCTATACTGTAGGCTTTGAAGATGGAAAAGTTCACAAAGAAAGCAAATGACCTCTAGATGCTAGAAAAGACAAAGGACAGATGGTCCCCTACAGCTTCTAGAAGGATCACAGCCCTACCAACACCTTAGTGAAACTCAGTTTGGGTTTTTAACCTCCAGAACTGTAAAATAGTAAATGTGTATTGCTTTGAGTCACTAAGTTTGTGATGATTTGTTACAGTAGCAATAGGAGACTAACACAAACATGAATATGATATAAGGTAGATGGCATGAAAAAGTATGGGGCCCCAGAAGGAGGGCCTGGAGGAATCAGGAGGGCTTCTTGAGAGGAGGTCACCCACAAAGGTTGGAGTCAGAGGGGCAGTGCCCACACAAGAGTACATTTACTTCCAACACAGACTGCACATTCAGGGGATGCTCAAAACCAGCCTTAGGCTGGATAATTGTCCAGAAAGACTTGCACAATTCTCCTTTCAGAACTCACTGAAAATGGTTACACTCACAGTTGCAATTTATTAGATGGAAAGGATCCAGATTAAAGCCAGCCAAGGGAAGAAGAACATGGGGGCGGTGTCTGGGGAGCATCAAACACAGGTCCTGTGTCCCCTCCCTGTTGAGTCCTGAACAGCCTCACTTTCCTGGCACTGATGTGTGACAATGTTAGTGTGTGGCATGGAGGATTGCAAACCAGGGAGCCTTGGCAGAATTTTTATTGGGGCTCCATCACATGGGCATGAGTGATTGATGGATTGCATGGTTGATCTCAGTTTCCAAGTCAACTGATACCATGTGATTCAAAACCTCCACTCTATATTGTATTTTTCCTGGTCAGTTCCCAATCTAAATACTATCTGCTATGGTCAGAATACACCTACCTTATGATGTTAGCCTATTTGGCATAATCCAAGGACCACAGGCAAAGAAAGAAACTCCTACCAAGCCTGGTACTCCAAGGTCTTAGAGATTATCTCCTGGAATTCACAGGCAAAGTCCAGATCTTCTCTGTGGGCAAGACTAAATTATTTATTACACATACACACACATACTCAGTTGAATTTAAAGAGTGTGTGGAATTTTTCCAATTGGAGCAAAGCAAAGGAAGAGAAGGGTATCCAAAATATAGAAAAGAGCATCATCAAAATCATAAACATTTGTGGAACTCCCAAAGAAAATGCTGGGAGTTGGTTGTAACTAGAATATAGGGTACTGAGTACTCAAAAATGGGAGCAGCTACAGATACACCTGATTGTACAGGCCCAGGTGCTACATCAAGGAATTATGAATCAAGTCCTTTTGTAATGTGAATAGTCACATTCCACTTCATTTTTCATGAGTCCATGCTTTGATGTATTAGATTTCCTTATTTATTTATTTATTTATTTTTGGATTTGTATTTTAGTAGGGCAAATTGTATTTATAAGAAAGGAGGAAATTCTCTTTTCTCTAATAATGCTGACAACAGAGTTAGACAATCTGCTCAGACCAGAACAGCCTGCACCCTGGGGTGCTAGACAGGAATTTTACAGGGGCTGGGGCTAGCAGGGTTGCTTCCCCAGACTTCTTCACCATCATCTGGAAAATGCAGGGTACCTGCTTAGAAAGCAAGGATGCTGGGACTGAGTTGGCTTGGCAGTGGATTTCTGGCAAACGGCCTAATCATCACGTGGCCAGAGTAAAAGCAACCTTACCCTATAGTTAGCTATTTAACCTTTATTTTACTCCTAACAAAGTTCCCATTCTACATTGTTGTGATGGTCAACAGAGGCAATCAAAGCTCACCATTTGTCTCTGTTCAGCTTACACATGCTCAGTGGTCTTCCCCCACAAAGCAACACCACTATATGCCATTTCATTTTAACCACAGGGTTGATTCTAAACAAAAACTAACTGAAGGACATTTTTTACTGGGGAAAATTATATCATGTGCTTCCTGGAGAGAGGAAGGACTATAGGATTTCAATGCCTAACAACATGGCATACATATTTTGGTTCACCTTTGTGTGATCTTCAGCATACTGTCTATCTAAATTTAACTTGTGAAACAATAAGAGCAATCTTCTCCACCACGGGGAATTTACTTTGTAGTTTTCTGAGGACCAAGGAATATTGAGGTAGTGGTAAACAATTGTGTACATGGAGTTTTCATCCTCGTGACAAAAGACCTTCATTTCCTGTGAAGTTTATGGACATGCTACAACTGTGTTAGTATCCCTCAGTTATAAAGCACTGCTCCCTGTAGCACCCATGGGGAAACAGAAGTCAAAGACTGGGTGCATATATTCTTGAGGACCTTATGACCTACTTGATGTGACAACTTACATGGACATAAAGATTCAGCTACATTCAACAGATAAAAATACAGAATTCTTCATTAAATTTGAGCTTCAGATAAACAATTAATGCTTTTATTTATTATAAGTATGTCCCAAATGTTGCATGAAACATACCTATACCTGAAGAAAAAAATCTGTTTATCAAAATTCAAACTTAACTGAGGGTTCTGTATTTTATCTGGCAACAATTCTCCTAAGCCAATTAAGAAACAGAGTTCTCCCTGTATTCAAAAGAGGGATGGTGTCAGTTTTCAAGGAAGCAAATGCTAAGGCAGAGTTCTGAGGGCAAAAGACTATTGGAAAAAAAAAAAAAAAAAAAGACTATTGCAAAGTCAGACTTATGAAAGGGAATGGAGGAGCCATCAGACATTGATGCTGACCTCATAAAGTCTCTGCCAGCCAAAGCAGGAGATATGAACAAATATTGCCTATAGAGCAGTGCACATTGGGTAGAAATGGCCAAACTCTTCTACCATTGGATTTCCAAGTCTCCTCCCAACCCACCCAAAGTGTCTTCCTTCTTGGCCAGCCATTGATGCTGAAAATTCTATCACTAAAAAGCCATTGGCACCCAAAAATGGAGAATTAAGTTCTCTTTTTATGCTATGTAAAACAGTACTTCTGTTATATATAACATATAAAAAATGCTTATTAAAATGGGTTAGATCTCATTTTGTATACATGTACTGAAATGTCACACAGCAACCCATACATATATATATAAGTATTATGCACCCATTAAAAATAAAAATATAAGCCAGGTGTGATGGTGTGCACCTGTATTCCCAGCTACTTGGGAGACTGGGGTGGGAGGATCATTTGAATCCAGGAGTTTGAGTTCAGCCTGGGTGGAAGAGCAAGACCACATCTTCAAAAATAAAATATAGTTTAAAAATGGATTAATGCTCAGGTTAGCAAGCAATATTTAGAGTATAATCTAATTTTATTAATACTTGTATTTGAGTCCCTGTTTTGCACAAGCATGCAGGTGTGCATGCATATAGATACAGGGGATGGATGGAAAAGAGAGAAAAAACTGAAGGGATCTACCCTGAATTTATCTCTGGGTGCTAGGAATTAAGGAAGGTTTTTATTCTATTAAACAATAGTTTCTTAATTTTCTACAGAAAATGTAATTTTTATTACAAAATAGAAGTTATTATTTTTAAAATGAACTGTTATATTTCTTGGACTATCCATCCCTTCTCAAAAGAATTAAATACTTTTCTATATCTTTAAAACATAGTTGGATCTCACCTTAAGAAAAGAAGTTACTTCCTATTTCATTCTTTTAGAGAAAGCGATCCAAGCAGTTTCCTGGGATTCTCCTTTTTAGCATCTTCTATATTGTTGTGGTGACAGCACGCAAACCTGATAAATGCTGGTGGTCACAGACAATCTTGTACCTTTTCTCTTCTACACTTGTAGGAGAGACAGAAGCAGAGGCTTCCTTGTCACCACTTTCTCTCCTCTGTTTTTAATATGTAATCTATTCTTTTTTTTCCATTGGGGGGGGGGGGGGGGGAATCACTTTGCTGTATCAACACCTTACCTCTGTTAACAAAGCTTTTAAATTAAAGAGGATTTAAGTGTGGGACTTAAAGTTCTGTAATAGTTTTCTTTATCAGGGATGTGGATGGCTTAGCTCATAAAAGATGAAAACATGTGCATTTGCCTTCAAGATGTGCTCTGGCATTCGTGGTCCATTCTGTTGTTCACAATATTATGAGAAGGAATGAAATACTCTTGAGAAGGGAGAAAACAAGTTCTTATTGAGGTTTTAAGATTTTGCAGTGAATTCCTTGTTACCACACACCTTGTGAAATTTTTTCAATTTTAGGAATAATATATAAAATAGAACTAAGTTGGAGGAAAAACATTAAGTGGGGCCAGAAAACACTTGAGTCATTCATGAATGATGTCTTCACTGGAGGAAAACTGGAGATCTTTTAACAAGGAAAGAATGCCTCTCTCCTATATTGCTGGCATGTCTTTCCAGGGGCCCAAAGGGAAAGTTTTTCACCTGCCTACTTCTGATCTCTACGCAAACCAGGTTGACAATCATATTATGGCTTTTAAAACCACAACATCCAGATTTTACTATAAAGTTTTGGGCATTTATTTCCTGAAATAATATACTATCATATACCAGGCACTAAGGTACTAAAGATATAGATTATAAAATGCTGCTTTGTAAGACAGTCAGATTATATGATTGCTGAAGTTCCTCCCACACTTAAAGTTCTATATAATGTAATTTCCACACAGCCATCAGAATCAAACGAGTGCTAAAATCAAATCAAGCTGATGGTTGAATTAAATGTGAAGAAAAAGTGAGGACTAGCATAGAGAAGGTCACCTATTCATGCTGGGGGAAAAGACAGAGAAGACTTCCTGAGAGAGCAAATTACTAAGTTGAGTCTTGCAGAACAAGGAGAGGTGGATAAAAGAGAGTAGAATAAAGAAGAGCTATGGAGAAGAGGCCTGCAGCAAGTGAAGAGTCCTCCATATGTTTGGAGAATAAAAGGGAGTCTAGCCGGGCGCGGTGGCGCACGCCTGTAATCCCAGCACTTTGGGAGGCTGAGGCAGGAGGATCGTGAGTTCAAAGCCAGCCTCAGCAATGGCGAGGCACTTAGCAACTCAGTGAGACCCTGTCTCTAATAAAATACAAAAAAAGGGCTGGGGATGTGGCCCACTGGTCGAGTGCCGCTGAGTTCAATCCCCAGTACCAAAAAAAAAAAAAAAAAAAAAAAAAAAAAAAGGAGTCTGCCAGAGCCACGAACATAGCATGGAGGTAGAGAAGGAGCTGATGTAGATAGTCTGACACAGCAAATCAGGAAATGTGGGGAGTCGGTGGAGGGTTTTCAGCAAAGAGGTAACTGGATCAGACTCAGATTTTAGAAAATGACCCTGATAGCTGCCCTTGGAATGGAATAGAGGTTGGCAGTTGGTGGAAGGCAGGAAGCCAGAAGGAAGGGGAGAGACAGGAGTCTAATTGTATGTTCTGAACTGAGGATATGGGATTAAAAGGAGAGGTGACATTCCAATTGTATTTAGAAGGCAAAATAGGAATAACTGGGTAGCAAATTCAGTGGACCTGGATAAGGTTTTATGTGTGGGGTAGCTTAGGACTTTGGCATGTCCTAGATGGGAGTCTATGCTCCTTTCTCTTGAGCCTGGGTGGCCTTTGTTTTGACTAATAAGAGTATGGTAGAATGGGTTCTATAACCTCCAAGTTTACATAAAATTTCCATGCACTTGTACCTTGTTCTCCAAGGATGCTTAATTTCAAACAGCTGCCATATTGTGAGGAAGTCCAAACTGGCCCATGTAGCGAGACCATGTGGAGACCCTGTGCATGTCTTTCAGCCAGCAGCCCAGCTGAGGTCCCAGCCAAAGGGTACATCAACTACCAGACATGTAAGCAAAAGTATATCCAGATGATTTCAGGCCCAAAATATCAAACTTGAATCTTGGATATTCTCAGCTAAGGTCTCAGACATAGTACATTACAGATCAGCCATCTCTCTTGTAGCCTCTTTGAAATGCTAACACACAGAATGTATTAGCTTATAATAAAATGGTTGTTTTGCACCAGTAAGTTTTGGGGATAATTTGCTATGCAGCAATAGTATCCGAAACAGATGCACATGCGATATTCACATGAACATGTCCAGCACAGACTTGGCTGTAGGAATTTGGAGTTAAAAGTAGACATCTGGACTGGAAATGTTGAGACATCAGCCTGTAGATGATTACTGAATTCATAGATGTAGGCGATAATCCCAGGAAGTATCTTAAGTAAGAAGACAAGAGGGTTGGATTAGGAATGTACTTATATTTAAGGAATTTATTTAAAGAAAACGAAGAGTGCAAAATTGAAGAATGTAGGAAGTTAAACAAACAAACAAAAAAAAAACTGGTCAGTATTCAGACAGGAAACCAGAAACTACTTGATGTATCTCAAGCAGAGATTTAGATGCTTAGAAAATTACTGGAACTTACTAGAAAGGCTAGGCATCTGGTACTAACTTTTAGGTTCATTTCCCAACTGTGATACTGAGTCACAGAGATTCTGCTACTACCCAGAGGGTAGAGATCTGCAGGAATCTGTTTGCAACCTCACAGACTGTCCTTGACATTGAGATGGTGGTCAGCAAGTGGCATGGAGGTTATTGCAAAGCTTCTGTAGGTAGCCCATGGCCATGTTACCAAGATTGAAAGTTAAAAGGATCACTTCCACTTTCCAATTCTAATACCATTCATCTCCTTGCATCCTGAATACAAATTTTATCCAGAACCTTGAAGGAAGGGAATATAAGGAAATGTATCCCAGGCTTCTTTCAGGAGAAAACATAACAAGAGAGTGAGAATGAATGCTGATTACAAAAATGTAACCTTATAATAAAACTAAAATGTAGTCTAAATATTTTCTAAAGAAATGGAGTATTTTGAGGTGCAAAATAGAGTCCTCCTCTCTGGTCAAGCCCAGAAGTTAAACTGAGGGGTGGAAGGGCAGTGTGTTTGGGAGTCCAACAATCTTGGGCTCAAATCGCCAATTTAGTGTCTAACTTAGAGGACTTATCGTTTTTCCAGGCTTCTGTCTCCTTAACTGCCAGTCAGGGATGTTAACATAGACACCACAGAGGGTTTTTTTTTTTTTTTTTTTGTAGATGGAAACAATATCTTTATTTTATTTAATTTATTTTTATGTGATGCTGAGGATCAAACCCAATGCTTCACATGTGCAAGGCAAGCACTCCACTACTGAGCTATAATCCCAGCCCCAGGTCAATATTTTATCAGACATAAGATGATAAAATGTACTCCTATAGGACAGTGGTGATTTTAATTATGGCAATTATAACTTTGGTTTTGGATATGTAAAATTAATTTATATCTCTAGGGAATGTTTTTACCATTAAAAATGTTTGAAGGAGATTGCTATTAAGTATCTTTTTGTGATGTTTATTTTTTAAAATTTTTTATTATTCTAATTTGTTACACACGTTTGCAGAGTACATTTCATTTCATATTACATATAAAGAGCACAATTTTTCAGGTTGCTGTTTTAATATAAAGTATTTTTACAACAATTGTGTCTTCATACATGTATTTAGGGTAATCATGTTGGGGAGAGTTGAAAACAATGTGTGGGATGCTGAGCATGGAGATCAGAACACAGAGACAAATAGAATGGTGGCTTCCAAGGTGGGAGGAGACAAGACTCAGTCCAGAGTGGAACAGGCCCTTTCCACAGGGGAGGTTCCATCTATATCACTGGATGATGAGCCAGAGTGGCAAATCCGTCGGTGGAGGAGGAACTTCCCAAATGGCCTTTATTTGTAGCCCTTGATGTGACATTGCTCCTTGAGAGTCTTCAGGTAATAGGTTGCTTCTTATATCCTCCTGGAGAGTTAGCTTCAACACAGTTTTGAAAGGAAAAAGAAAGTGGGCCACTTCCCAGGAAGAAAAAGATGTGAAAAGCTTGGTTTACATCAGCTTATTCCAAACTGCACTTTCCAAAGCCGACTCCACTCTTCCCTACAGCTTGTTCTGATCCTTTGGGAGCCTATTTCAAACATTTTGTGAATGCCAGTCTGTCTCCCTTTCCAACTGGGTAATTTCTATGAGGAGTTATAGACCAAAAGATGGAGCAGTTAAAAAAGCAGCGTGTTATATTTTTAAGAATGCTTAGCATGGGGGAAAGGGAGGTGGGTCACAGCTGGACTTGAAGCTACGTTATGCTTCTTCTGAGCTGGTTAAGTTCTCAACCTTTCTGAGCCTTAGTTTCCTTGTTTATATAGTGGAATAAAATGTACTAACTACCTTGAAGGATTGCTGTGAAGATGAAACAAAATTAGCCTGTGATGATAGCTGCCATTTATTGGCATGTTTGCAACTGGTGCTGGGCTGAGTGCTCTACATACATTTACTGAATTCAATTCTCAGAATAATTCTGTAAGGATGTATCATCTCTGATCTATAGAAAAGGAGAAACTAAGGTTCAAAGGGGTAGGTGATTTCTTTCAAATCAGGCAGATACTAAATGTGCTGCAGATGCAAGATTAGAACCCCTATTGATGGAAGGGCCTAGCACAGGGTTTGACATGCAAGAAGTAATCATCAATGGAAAATGCTTTTTAATAGTCCAACTCCCCTTCATATGATAGACCCAAACTGATTTGCAGAGAGTGACTTGCCAAGGATTAAAGCTGGGGTTAAAACCTCAATCTCCTGACCCTGTGCCTAGTGATTTTGACTTTCTCCTCCTGTCCTTTCACTCTCAGATCCCTTTCTAGGAAGAGTTGAGGTTCAGACAGGCTGGACATGAATGATTACATGTACATGACAACAACGCTCTCTGCTGGCAGAAGTGAAAGGGGCCATCTAGCAGTTGACTTCCTGGTTGGATTTGTTTACTATTGACCTTTCTATCTCAGCAGTCTTTAATCCCTCTCCCTCCCCCAGCTTTTATAAATAGACACTTAAGCGCCCTCAGATCTTTTTATTTCACTAGAAACTCAGTCTTTAAAAACCCTGTGACTAATCAGAGTGGGATGGACCCACGCCTATGGAGTTTCTCTGATGCTTCAGGACCTTTCCATTAAGATTCTAGCTCTACCCCGTACCCCACCCCACTGACAAAGCATACATCCCCTCAGGTGGAGTTGGAATCACAGTGTCCTCAGCTGAAAGCAAAAGTTTAAACTTAAATCCAACAGCTTGAACCACAAATTTAGAAAGAAATTTCTTATTGTTAATTGAATGTTAAATTAATTGCAGCTTCCAAAAGAATCTATTTCTTTTCTTTTTTGCTCCCCTCCCACAGTCTAGAGACTATGTATAGACAGTAGAAAAGTTTAAAGAGGTTTGTTTACATGTATTCATGGGTTAAAAGCAGCTTTTAGAAAAATACTTAGGAATGCATTCTATAGGGAAGAAATCCAGAATCTTTTGGCATTTTACTATAGAAGTCAAATAGACTAATATTCAGTGATCACTACACATTCAAGTACTAATATTTTGAGCAAACATTAATGTTTCTAAATGGCAAATACTTTTGTGTTAGTCCGTTTTTCATTGAGGTTGACCAAAATACCTGAGGAGAACAACTTAGAGGAGAAAATGTTTATTTTGAACTAATGGTTTCAGAGATTCAGTCCATGGTTGACCAACTTCATTGCCCTGGGCCTGAGGTGAGACAGAACATCATGGGGGAAGGGCCTGGCAGAGAAAAGCTGCTCAGTTCATGGCAACTTGGAAGCAGAGAGAGCAAGAGAGTAGGTAGGGACAGACGTAGTCCCCAAGGGCATGCCACTAGTGACCTACTTTCTCTAGGCAGGCCCTGTCTGCCTACAGTTACCACCCAGCAGTCCATTAAAATTATTAATCCATCAAATGGATTAATCACTGATGAGGTCAGAGCCCTCCTGATCCAGTCTTGTCACCTCTGAACATCACTGCATTGACAAACACATGAACTTTTGGGGGGATATTCCAGATTCAAACCATAACAACCTTGATTGTCCAATCCCTGTACTCACTGAGGATTTAGGAATGCAATGCATGATGCCTAGCACCCAGGAAATAACTCATAAAGAACTGATAGAACAAGACAAAACCATGCTGTTCCCATAACTGGCAAAAACTCTCTGATCTCCTAACTTCCTTCTACAGATTGGGCATTAGCCGGCTTTTGGAATGAGGAGCAATTTGCTAGCCCCTCCATTGCCAGTGACAATCACCTGACCTTGGGGATGTTGGAGCACATCAGCTCTCGCCTGGCTGGGGAACAAACTTGTTATTTTAAATATCTTCCCCTTCAATCCTCCTGCAGTTACCTAGAGAGTTTGCTTTTCTGCCCTTTATTTTCAAATTAGAGAAAATTCACCAAAACTTTTCCTTGATAGCTCACTTTCTGCAATACAGAGAAGATGAGGCTCCGGGGAGGCAAGGAACTCAATTATAGCACTGACAGAATCTGTCAATACGGGGCTGGAGGTGGTTTTCTATCTTATTTAGGTGGCATTTTCACCAGTAGGGACCAGACAAAGTCCTAGTGATATATGCAGTTTGACAGGAGTTTCTGTTACTACCTACAGGCTGACTGTATTTGTATAATCATTTCATTTAAAGAGGTCAATTGGTTAAAAACACAGAATAAGACCATCCTGGGCTGAAGATCCACATTAGGCAATCTTAGATAAGTTGTTCACTGCTTTGAGTTCTTCAACCCTGAGATAGGGACAATAATAAGTGAATCTCTCCTGGCAGCTCCTGTGAGGGTTATACATGATGATGTATGGAAACTGAGGGTCCCCGTGTCTGGTACAGAATAGCATCCGCCTCATTCATTTATTCAACATAAGTTGACTGAGTACCTACTATGTGTCAGGTGCTGACCCATGTTTTGGAGATTCAGCAGTAATGAAATAGTCAAACTTTCAGCTCTCAGAGGCCCCACAGTCTAGCTGGGGGAGACTAAGGATAGACTTGTAAGATATTATATATCTGGAGCTATGTGAACTATGTGCAGAAAGAAAAATAAAACAGAGTAAAGGATGGACAGTGTCTGCAGTGCTATTTTTGACACAGAGAATCCCTCTCTCTTTTCTTCTCTCTCTTTCTCAACAGGAAAGCTTCTCTGGGAAAATGGCATTGGGAAGGGTCCTAAGTGAAGTACAGTGAGATCAGTAAATTCCAGACTATGGAACAGGCACACACTTGGAATTTGGGGCAGCAGCAGGAGTTGGAGAGGGGTACAAGGCAGAGAAGTCGGAGTGGTGGCTGGGAGCTGCCTGTGTGTGGGAGGCCATGGAGGACAGGTCAATGGGTGGTTAAGGCATGTGGTTGTGCAGGCCGAACACTGCACGAATCAACACATTTCTTCTTCCTTGGCTCCTTCTCATTCTCTCTTCTTGCTACCTGGCATAATCATAGGCACATACCTGTATCTAGAACAAGTCTTGAAAATTGTTCCATTTTATGACCATCCTTTCACCTCTCCTCCATTCCAAGGAAGCTTAAAGCTTCTGAAAAGTATAACTAGGGATATCCTGGCCAGAGAAGGCATTTAACTAAACTCTAACCCAGCACTCACTCATTCTGCCTTCTCTATTCAGTGTTACAAAGATTATTTGTTGTTAATTATTGATATTAACATTAAGTGCTTCCTAGCAATAGACTGACTTTACTGCTCAGGAAGGTTTTATATTTGTACATTTGGAAAAAAAGAAAAAACCTGATTAGTCTACCTGAAAATTAACCCCGAATGCTTACTTATCTAACGATTATGAAGGTCACATTTACCTTTTCCGAGAACAAGAACTAAAGTTATTGATTGCCTGTTTCCTTCAGGGCACAGAGATAAGAATTTTGTTTTCAAACTTGGGAAATATCACAAAGCAGAAAATCTTCCTGAAAACATAAGCCTGTCTATCAAGAATGTGTTTGATGACATATTACAGACAGATGAAGCTACATGAACCATCTCTTATCAGAGGCAGAATCTTGTTTTGGTGGATGCTAAGCTGTGCCTGGATTTCTGACCCACAGAATCTGTGATAATTTTTGTTGTTTTAAGTCATTAAATTTGGAGATAATTTGTTCAGTAACAGAGAACTAAAACATAGGCCACATATGGAGTGTTTTCTTTTAGACTTTCTTTAATGTCCTGGTTCAAAAAACACTTTAGGAGCATAATGCTTACTAAAAGTACTAGGGTTACATTCACTAGGTTTATAAGATGGCTCTGGAAATGTAAGCTCAAAGACTGAAGATCGAGGTTCTCTTAGCATAGAAACTGAAAAACATTTAGGGAAAATAATAGTGAAAGCATCTAGAACTTATATAATAAAATGAATGCTCCAGAGCTCTTCCCATTATTACTCTCTGCTCTGGAATATATTAAAAACATAATTAAAGACTGCATTCCATTCTGCACACATAGGCTTCTACACTATGTGTTTGCCATGTGGTTGGGTACAGAGCATGTAGGTTGACAGCCTGTGGCCCAGCCTCTAGTAACTTGCAGTGACCTCACAGTTGTCTCTACCATCTGTTTTCATAGTGTTTACACCACTATTTTACATGTCTGACAAAAGTTCCTTATTCCCTGTAGGGAGCATCTTTTGCTTTAATATTCCTTTGGTTGAATATTTTTTTCTCTTCTGGTATTGCCATTTGTTCCTATAAAAATTCAGATCAGCAAATGATATACCAGGAATTTGGTCTAGAATATGGATCTGAAGCAAAACAAGAACATAGAAATCAACTCTCCTATTTACCTGAAAAATTCTACCAGGTGCAAAGGAATTATAACTGTTGCTTAAGATTCCAGAGCTAAGTAATTTCATGGGACTGTAGAGAATGGTTTGCTCCAGTGCAGGCACTTGCTTACTGACAAACAGCCGGAGGTAAACCAAAAATATCCCCTGAAACATTGAAGTGGCAGAAAAACAAATAGCTCTGTTTATGAAGGGAAGAAAGCCTCCAATAAGCATATAAATAAACCCAAATAAGAAGCACTGACATAATTATGAACACTTTCCACATAAAGAGAACTGGGTTTCTGCAAATTATACTTGCTTAGCTAAATGTGTATGCAATATTGCTAAGGCTAATCTAAATAGTCAGGAAATAAATGAGGCTAGAATCAAACCAGACGTGCTGGCTAGAATGTCTTTAAAACCCACTTTCAGAGTCATAAAATTTGTTTGGAAAACTAATGCTCATAATAAATATTTGTTTACCTCTCCTTCCAGCTCCTAGTCTGTGATACATGGACGCATTAAGTGTTTAGTTGCAGCATTAAGGGTTTCATCCGTAAGGGACCTCCATTATTTTCCTGCAGTATTTACCATGCTGTATGTGTTCTTATTCTTTTAACTATGAATGTCCTAAGAGCAGTCCAATTTTTTTAAGTCCCCAATTAGTCTAGTTCCTGGCACATAGTAGATGATCAAAAAGCTCCTAACTGAACAAATCAATGATAAAGCAAAGGAGCATGAAGAACTTGTGTGGATTTGTGTAACCTCAGTACCATAATCCATCAGAGGATGGTCTCATTGGATTTCCACTTCCTCCCAAAGAATCACCATCCACACTGTAAACTGAAGGGGGCTCTTTTTTGGATTGAGGACCCCATTCTAAGGATATTGTGAATCCCATCCTATGAACCTTATCCTATGAATCTAAACAAGTATTTTCATCAAGAAATCTTTTATAAGAAGTTCTAGATTCTTGACTTAGAGAATTTATGTGAAAACATAAAAGGACTAAAACTACAAAGAGAATCAACAATTTTGGAAATAGCTGAAAAAATATAGTCAAAATCCTCATAGGAGAAATCTTACCAAACAGATATTTTATAAACTATTTCAGTGCAAAAGAAAAATGGAAAACTTCCACTAGATTTCATGAGGCTAGAAAATTTCTGATACCAAACTGGAGATGCACACAAAATAAACCACCAACATCAACAACAACACTAAAATCAACAAAAGAGCTTCTACAACTTTCATCTTGCCACCTTCCTCATCTCCTGGTTTAGCAGTTCAAAATTTAGGGAAGTGGTGGATCTCACCAGTTGGAGGAGCTTGCTTTGGAATATGGTGATCTGTTTGCTGGAGCACCAGAGGTAACAGGAAGCGTGAGCAGAACTTGGTTGGCATTTCTGACCAGCATAGAAAATGAGTTATTATTTTAATGGGGAGTCTTACTTCTGCTAAAAAAATAATTCAATTGCTGATAGAGCCTCCTCTCCACAACAGTAATTAGCTCAAGAGAGCAGATAAGTGTAGCAAGAGCTGCATTTATTTACATAAGAACCAAATCTCCAGGCTAAGGAAGGCCTTGTCATTGTAGCAAGCTGATGACTAGAATGTCACATTAGATTTGTGGATTAGCAGCAAGAAATTAAACGAGGAAAGTCAGAAGGCCCAGTTGGAGTCCTAACTTCATCCCTTCCTGGCTCTCAAAGCCTTAGGATACCATTTAACATACTGCATTTCATCTTATTTTCTATAAACAGGAGATGAGGTCACCTGAGGCCAACCTCATGGGGGGTTGAGAATCTAACAGCATAACAGGAGAAGATTATAGAATTTGTAATATCATACCAAAGAGAACTCTTTTGGTAGGGGAACTCTTAAAAGATTAATAAATCACATTTGAATTCCATTATTTCTGAAGCTACTTACTTGTAACCTGTGGCATATTCCTTAACCTCTCAGGGTTTCAACTTTCTTTTCTGCTAGGTACTACTAATAGTACTACTCATCTAATAGGTACTGCTAATAGTACTACTCATCTAATAGCCCATCTAATAAGGCAGTTGTGATAACTCAGTCAGTCCTTTAAAAATGCTTAGAAATATATGCATTTATTAGATAAAATAAAAATTAATCACAGAAGCATATCAAAATTTGTTTTTTCATAAGATTATGGATTATTTTGTAATAAACAATAATGAAATGAGATTTCATGTAAATTCTAGCTCATCATTTTTGATGAGTATGAGTTACTTTGCTACAACCTGTTTTAATCTTGCGGCAGTAACTATTCTTGAAAGGCTTGTAAAAACCTATCTTGAAATACCATCCACATAAAGTGTGGCCACAGACAGCACACCACTGGCATAAAAATCAGAGGCATAAGATGAACCTCAGAAATTTGGCTCTTCTTTTATTCTGGAATTTTTACCCGAGTCAAATGTTCAGTGATCTAGGTCATTATCATTGGATGTGAATGTGTTTATGTTCATCAAATTGGGGTGACTTTTTTTTTGTACCAGGGATTGAACCCAGGGGCACTTAACTACTAAGCCACATCCCTAGCCCTTTTTATTTTGAGACAGGGTCTCACTAAGTTGCTGAAGCTGGCTTTGAACTTGGGATTCACCTGCCTAAGCCTCCTGAGCTGCTGGGTTACTATTCTTCAGGACTTCTATCTATGTGTTATCATTCTCTGGTGTTCATTGCAACTTTCCAGTATGACCATGCAGAGGAGGTTTGAAGCATAAGGCATGTTCAGTGTTAACCAAATATATACTATTAAGTTGGACCCAAAGCCATCTTATTGAACCACTGTTGAAGCACCATTCTGTTTAGCTTCAATCACACCTTTACCTTCAATTTCACATATTTTCCAATAGCTCCTTTCTCACTCAAGACTTTTTCTTCCCCAGAAAAAAATGAACACCTTCTTAAATTGCAATTTTGTAATTACACCTTCCGAATGCTACAGAAATGTAATATGGATAAAAGATCTATAGTCACAGGCAACTTAAAACAAGTCTCAAAGTGTTGTCAAATATGTTCACATGCAATTGGATTTTTACTTTGCAAAATCCTTATCAACCAAACTACCTGTTTACAGGAAAGAATTCTTGAGCCACCTTTGCAACTGTAAATACAGGGGCTTCAACTGGTCACACAATTATTGAATTCATTTTTTCAGTGTTTCAATCCTATCCCATCAAGAATGACCAGACCAAAGCAAATTGGGGTACCCTGCAAGCCCACCAACCAGGGCATCTACCAATGACAGACTTGTTTGCACAGATGGTTGTTCCTGAGGGTGAGTGGTGTCTGCTGACTGAATAGTAGAGGAAGTGAATTCTCTCCTCTGGCCACAAGTGTTTAGATGAGAGGTGAACGCTTAGATCTAACTAAGCCATATTCTTAGTTTGGGGAAAATGGATTCAGAACACAGTGACAGGCAGAACCTTTAGGTCAAAGGACACATAGGACAGTTGGAACAGCCATTTTCTACCACAGTCATGGTGAAGTAGATGGAGCTTATCTGCAGAAGGGGAGAAGCAGATGTGCAGGGGAAGGAGACAGGCCACTTAGCAAGGGAGTAAGTTGGGGGGACACTGAGGCTGTTTTAGTTTGACATTGTTTTTCTGTTCCTCTTTCCAGGTCTTCCAGGAGGCTGATGATGCTTCCTGTCCTTGATTCTGTGAAAGATCTTTGAGACCTTCCCATATAATCTCCTCTTCCTCCCCAACCTAGGTTGAGCGGGTTTTTATTATTTTTAACCAAATAACCCCTGAACATGACAAATACGTAGGCAACAAACAGTGAAGTGAAGAACTAGCAGAGCACTTACTCCTATTGTTCTTGATCTTGGTGTTCATTTGATGGGGTCCTGCCCTCTGAAACCTGTCCTCTTGGGTGAGATACCAGGTGGTTTGGCAGATGTTGGCTCCTATTCTTAGGTATAGGGTCTGTGTTGAGGAAACCAGATAATAAAAAAATCTGCCATTCATTAATCAACTTGATAAACATTTAGTGAGCATTTTGCGCATGCTAATGTACTCTGAGAGGCATCAGAGATGTCTACGTTAATAAAATCAAGTTCCTCTTCTCTAGGAGCTCAGTGTCAATGGCCTATATATTGTCTTTAATCAGATCTGTGGCTCAAGAGCATATTTTGTTTTAATTCTATCATTTTTAATTTTTTCTTCCTATTGTATAGCAAATATAATGAAAAACCTTGTTTAAACATTCAGATATTATATAATTAGTTCTTTAAAAAAAGACTTGTCATTGGTGTGACTATAGTTTAATTCATCTATTATACAGAATATTTTGATATTGAAAAATCCAACTTGGGGCTGGGGTTGTGGCTCAGCAGTAGAGCGCTCGCCTAGCACATGTGCGGCCTGGGTTCGATCCTCAGCACCACGTAAAAATAAAGGCATTGTGTACAACTAAAACAAACAAATAAATAAATATTTTTAAAAATCCAACCTAAATTTTGTGGTAGAAATCACACAAATTGACTTTCCTTTATTTTGGCAGTGTTCAATCCACCTGCTCCCCCCCCCCCCAATAAATGACATTGTTTTGCTCTTTCTGTCAAGAACTGCAAGATCTAACACAGTTGTTAAAGACACTCCACATATTAGTGCCTCCTAACTTTCTCTTTGGATTGCACACTTCAGTAAAGAAGGTCCTTACTACTTAGAAATAAGCAAAGAAAAAGGAAGAGTGAGGAGAGAGGAAGAAGAAGAAGAGGAAGAAGGAAGATAAAAGGAAGGAGAAGCAGCAGGAGAAGAAATTAAATCAAAGCAAAGAAACACATAGAAAGCTGCTCACCTCCAGTCTCGGCTTTGCTGCTAAACACAGAGAGGAAAGCGGGGATGTCTAGAGCTCTGTCTCCCTCTGGTGACCACTCTTACTATCTCTGGATTTCCCTGCAGGCTGTGACCATCCGTTTTTGTTTTTGTTTTTGTATTCAGAAGCTGAAGCCCCTATTGATAAAAACGCTCCCCTCTTCCCTTTGAGGACTCTAATGTGAGCCACAGTAAGAGACCATCTTAGGCCCACGTACTGGAGAGACTTCTGGGGCTGGAATGCCAGCGCCGGTTTCCTAGGAGGCATCCAGGGCACCACTGAAACTCTCTGGGTCTGTTTCCTCATCTATAATATGAGAAGGAGAGTAAGTCCCTCAGAGGTTGTTGTGAAGAAGGAACAAGATTCTCCATATCAGCACTTTGCTGGGGCCTGGCACAGACAGCACGCGGCTTGCTGCCTCGCTTTGTGCCCTGTCAGGGATGCACCATCCTCAGAGGGCTTTGGAGCAGGGATCTGTGGAGACACCTGGACATTAGGGAGCACAGCTTCTGAGACAGGAAAAAGGTACCTGGAAATGAGGCACTGGCTGGGAAGGGGTGGGATGTGTATTTTAGGAGTCAGTTTCCACATAGGAATTTCTAGTTTATGTTTTAAAATCAGAGTCCAGGAAGTACAAAACATAAGAAAAACATAAAAAAAATTAAATTCAGATTCTGGTCACTAGAAAAATTTAGATGTTTCTATCACAGGGAAACTCTAGAGTCTGACTCTTTGGGTCAAATCCTGGTTCTACCACTTTTCAGCTCTTTGAGTAAATTATTTGGCTATTCTGAGCCTTAGCCACTCACCTATAAATTGAAAATGAACTGCTTTCAATAGCCATAGTGTTCTTGTGATGATTTCCTCCATTAAGTCTCAAGATTTCAATTTTGCAAATATTTCAATGAAGTTGACACAGGTGTATTAAAACAGATCAGAAATCATAATCTAGAGATTATATTAATATATTATCTTTATAACTGTATTATTTATGTGATATATTATCTATTGTATGCTATATTTAAGTTTTTATAAGTGTTACATATCTGGGACAATGGAACACAATGGGGTAAAGAGACCATGCCCACCAAGAACTTAGTAAATGCTTGCTCAGAGGAAACGCTTCAAACATATGTTACGTATTATGAACTGCAGTCCAATTTGAGCCTCTCAGTCTCAGAGTAAAATAGCCCATTGTCAAGGGACAAAGCTTGCAAACAATAGAGCAATTTCTGAAGAAATGGGGCTAGCAGGAAAGAAATCTAATTCCTTTTAAAAAGTATTTTTCAGAATTGAGTACATACCGGAATTGCCTAGGAAGCTTTAAAAAATGTTAAAACCCAGGGTTCAACCTCCAAGGTTCTGCTGAAATTGATTCAGGGTATGGCCTGGCATTGAGATTTATAAAAGTTCTCCAGATGATGACAATGTGCAGCCAAGGTGGAGAACCACTTCCTTGAGAATACCTTTTGACACACTTGCATGATGTTGGATTTTTTCTTCTTCTCCATCTTATGCAAAATCTTCTAAGATGTGCAAGTTAAAAAGCAATTTAGGAACAGAAAATATTTGAAATCATATCAGTTTAATGGTTTTTCAAGGGTTGGGGAAACAATAGATAGGGGAATGTAAGTTACGTCAGGTATTTTTGTAAATTGTGATGGTCTTCAGAACTGTGAAGCTGCTTCCATTATCTTTGAAATCCCCTTCATTCACATAGAGAGCAGAAGGCCTCTGCCATCCCTGCAGAGATGTAAAACCTGGTCATCATACACAAAAATTCACATATAACCCAACAACCAACACTAAGCAAGGACTTTAAAGGGAAGATTATCTAGGTTTGAATCCCAGCTCTGGCACTTGCTATGTGCCCAGGCACGTCACTTACCTCTCACTGCCTGGTTGCTCTACCTGTAAAATGGTGACGATAACAGAAAACACCTAACACAGTGGCTGAAAGCTAAAATGTCAATCAATGTAATTAAATGCAATGGAATTCAATGGAATCAATGTCAAGTGCTCCATAGAGCACTTAGGATATATTGAAGGCCGTATTCAATATTGATATTTATGATCTAGTGCTGAAGAAAACATACTTAATTTACAAAAAAATGAAAGTTTTATTAAAAACAAAAGTGACAACAATGAAAGGACTATGAGAGAGGTCTTGGGCTTGGGAGCATTTTCATTCTCATGTGATGAGGACCCTTCCTTTAACTTTAGCATTGCAGTGTTAGAAAGAGTCGCTGGCTGAGATCAAGCTATGAAAAGAATGCCCTGTGAGGCCAAAGCCAGCAGCATCCTCTAAAGTAACAGCAGGGGATGCTACAGGAGGTGCAGTGGAAGCAGTGAACTTGACTTCGTGGAGAATGCCAGGCCACACTGCATCCCAGGGATAGGAATTAGTTGTTAGGATTTTTGTTGTAGGGGTGACTAAAAATAACTCTCTCCATAGTTAGGCCCTTTACCCTCCTTTTCCACTCAGGTGGACCCAAGTAATCGAACTGTTCATTCCTGAAGTGTGAGGCTCATCAAACCTGGAGGCAGACGGCTTCATTACAGCATCTTTGGGGGGCAATCCTGCTGCATTAAGAGGTTCTCATGAGCAATTACAGGGGTTTTGAGAGCTTCTGGAACGTGAGATAAGATGAACTCAATAAGAAGAGACCTAGGCCCTCATGATGTTCTGTGATAAACACACAGACCTTGTGGCTTTTTTCTTACTTCTGGGGAGAGTCAGCTCTAGGACCTATTGATTCTCCTGCTCAGGCAGGACAGCTAAATACTTGGTTAATAGTGTTAGAGTAACCAATTCTGGGAATGCTTAAGCCAATGCTTTTACCCATGACATATGAGTAAATAGCTCCACTTCAGAGAAGAGACCAGAAATGATGCAAAAGTGTAGCTAATAAAAGAAAAAGCTATTTCAGGGACTCGGTTGAGGACATTACCTAAAATTTTCCCAGAAAAGGTTTCTCAAAGGCTTTAAACTCTTAAAAATTAATTAACATTTTACATTCAGCATCCCACGAATTTCACATCTGCCGCTGATTTTCTTACTAATTAGAAAAGCTGTTGGTGGAGGAATTGTTAGATGTTTGCACAGTACAAATTAGGGCATAATTAGAAGGCAGGATGTATGCTAATGAGCAGCAAGGCTGATAAACCAGTGTTTACAGAAACAGAAGACTTCCTCCTCATAGTTCTTGGGGCTAATTTCTATTAGTCTGTGTGGGTGTAGGAACAAATCCTCTTTGATAGGGTAGTGGGAGTTACTTGAAATGATACAATCTTCAAAGAGAAGATGTCCTCTGAAATCCTTTAGCTGCAAAATCCAGTGGAGAATATAACAGCCACCCAATACCTACTGTGAGATGTAACCAGATGAGACCTAGTACTGGTTCCACTACTGCCCAACAGCTACATTTTGAAATGTTGTTGTATAATGCATCTTAAAGAGACTCCTCAGGCTGGGGATATAGCTCAGTAGACTGCTTGCCCATGCACAAGGCCCTGGGTTCAATCCCTGCCACCACACACACACACACACACACACACACACACACACACACACAAAGTCTCCTCTTTGGGGGAACTGGCAGGGGTAGTACCTGTCGTAGCTGATGATCCCAGTCTCAAGAGATATAAACAGAAAATGAGGAGATAATTTAGGGATGGGGGATTTGGGAGAAGAGTGGAGTCATAGAAGACTGTGAGAAGAACCATGGCAATTCTGTTTTGTACCACAGATATGATCGCTGGTGCTCTCTTTATTATTTATTCTTACCATTCAAAAATTGGTGATTTTTTAAAATTATGAAATGTTTTAAATTCTGATACATTTTGCTAATATGGTGCTATAAGAAGTCTATATGTCCCTAGAAAGCTGTTGCTGGCAATTCATGCATGCTATTTATAATGTAATATGCTAGGAGAGAGGTAAATAAATCCCTCAGGCAAAACAATTTCTAAAACTCAGGAATTCTAACACTTGCCATTTTTTAACTCTAATAGAGTGATATTCTGCTAAAAGAACATTTAATCTCTGAGGACATAGCTACAGCCAAATGTTGCCTGAGGGAATTGGAAGTGCTTCGTATTTTACCAATAACTTGTATATAAAATGATATTGACATTCTAAAGATAGTGAAGTGCTCCTTTTTGTGTGCTGGTGAGGTGATGCTTCTATAGTAACATATATTTTCTTTTGCATAGTATTGATAAGGAAGAAAGTTGCTTTAAAATTTTGCAGTGGGAGAAATTTGTTTTCCCCATTCTGTTTTTCAGGTGTTTTTTTTTTTTTTTTTTTTTTTTTTGACAGTTTTACACTTTAAAAAAGTTAATTTTCATGGGTTTGGATGATAATCCTGAAAGACATCCCCAAACACCATAATCCCAGATACTTAAATCCTGAAAGATCAAAGTCCTGAAAAGATAATTATGGAAAAAATAATCTTTAAAAATTTCTTAAAATTTTTATTTACAATTTTAAAAGGAGATTTATTTGAAACAAAAAACAAATGACCTATACTTGTAGGTTATTTTGTACAATAAAAGAGGCAATAATAGCATGCATATTTTTGCAGGCATAAAAGATTTATTAATGGCAGTTTCATGAGAATAAGTTATGAATGGATGAACCATATTCATAAAGAGAGAGGTTCAAAAAGCAAAATGTATGACACCATATCATTATGGTTGGTAACTGTGTGCACCCAGCTTTATAACTGCGGTCATCTGACAACATAAGTCTTTTGACCAGATCATTCAAAAACTGAGATGGGTCACCACCGCATATGCAGTCACCCAAAGAACTGAGATATTGGTAGGTTGTCTCAGTGCAAGTCCAAAGGCCTCAGAACCAGGAAGCCTAGGGTGTACTAAGTGTGAGACCTGAGTGAGGATCCAGGGAGCTGCTGGAGAAAGTCCTCTAGACTTTCTATCCAGAGGCCATTGAGCTCCCATGATCAAGGCAGCAGAAGAAAACTAACCCAGTTCTTAAGTTGCCTTCCATATTTGTTCTTTTCAGACCCCTGACCAGTTGGATGGTGCCCACCCACACCAAGAAAGGTTCTTTTCCACCTAGTCCACTCAGAATCAAATATTAACCTCCTCTGGAAACATTGTCACAGACACATCTAAAATAATGCTTTGCCAGATTTCTAGAGGTATTCATAATGCAACTATTCTGTGAACTACCCAAATGCACTAATCCCTTCCCCAGAATTTGACTTTCTACCCCTCTTACATAGCTTTTTTTTCTCCAATAGAAATTTCAGTTTGGGGAATTCCAGCTTTCAGAATTTCAACATTAAGGATTGTAATTTTTGAGATTTTAGACTTTAGGGATTTTGATCTTTCTGGATTTCAATATTTAGGTTTATGACATTCAGAATTGTATCTGATTATGATCAGCACTGAATTTGTATATAGCAAAGTTCACCCTGTTTAGTGTACAGTCTGTGACTTTTGATAAATGTGTAGAGTTGTGCTCAGTTTGGACATTGAAGGCAAAATATAGAGACAGTCTTAAGTCTATGTTCATTAATTGTTTCAGATTATTCTTTATACTCATTCAGTCATTTAAGCTCCAATCAACATCCAGGAATTGGAACTGCAGAGACGCAGACATGGCCCTGTCTGAATTCAAAGAGTTTGCTGGTTCATAGAGGAGCCAGACACCTAAAAGTGAGAATGAAGGACAATAATTGCTGTAAAGGATTTCTGCATGGATATTACTCCTGCCCATTCACTGAACCAATACTTTCAGATCCACCCATCAGTACCAGGCCTGCTGCTGCATTTTGGGAGTACAACTGTGGGCCAGAGAGCTCCCAGCAGAGTCATTGACAAGAGAGCTTCTGGCAAGTTCACAGCCCTGCTAGGGAAACAAGCCAGTGGGCAAGGAGACAGAGTGCAGAGAGGAAGGGGAAGGACGGAGATCATGAGGCCACAAGGGAGAAGCACATGTCCACTGGGAGTTGGGAGTGGTGGGGAGCTGGACAGGGTACACCTTAACTGAGGCAGGGGGAAGGTGTGCTGAGGAAGGGATGGAGGCTCCAGCACAGCCCAATTTTGGAAGGACTTGAAGAAAACTTCACAGAGGGGTGAAGAGGTTGCTTAGTAGATTGATTTATGACTGGTTAATGATGGAGAAAATGTGTGAGAGTACATTTACACAAAGCCACAATCCAAGAAAGCTTCTGTTTTTCATGTTCCAGTCAGGCATAGAAAAATGGCTAGCTTGCCGACAGGGAGTCTATGCTGCCACTGATCCATGTGGCAGCAGTGCCAGAAAAGCCATTTATTAGTAAGGGGAGGACAGAGAACAGGCCTGGGTGTCTGGTACCAGCTGCCCCTCCCTGGCCCTGCTGGCCCAGCTCCAGGTGCTGACAGCCAGAGAGGCTGGGCCTCTGATGAAGTCGATATTGGATGGGTTCATTCCCAGCCAGCCAGCCACTGGTGCTGAGATAAGTGGGCCCAATGGGCTGCCTTAGTTACCCATCAATCTCAAGGGAGGCAGACGATAGTCAGAAGGCAGCCAGGGGGAGAGGCTCCCTGGACTGGAATGCCTGGCTTTGTCTGGATCCTGGTCTTCTATATCCTTGACCACACTGAGCCTCCTATGTGATGTGGACTATCAAAGGGGACATTTAATTGAAACAATTGCAAATTTATTGGCTTATATTTATCCCTTGTTCCCTTGCTTTCCCTCCACTGCAAGCTATGGAAACCACCTCAAGCTAATGGCTTGCCTGTGGTCCTCTTTTACCTGCAGCCATCCTTTATGTCCTCATTTGTTTTCCTGTATATCTTAGACACTGGATGCAGAACACAAAGTCAGCCTCAGAATCAAAGAGACTCGGGAGTTCTTAAGTCCAGCACTAAAGCATGTTGGCCTGATTAATTCTGTATTGTGGGAGCTGTCCTGTGCATTGTAAGGTGTTCAGCAGCATCTCTGGCCTCTACCCACTAGATGCCAGTAATACTTCCTCTATTCATTGCTACCAAAAATGTTGCTAGACCTTAATAAATGTCCCCTAGGGGGCAAAATTGTCCCTTGTTGAGAAATACTGAGCTAGAACTGGATTCTAATTCTGACTTTGCCATTTACTAAGTTACTTAGCTTCTCTGGGCCCTAATTTCCTTGTTCATAATATATCTTCTCTGGGGCTGGGGTTGCATGCATGAGGCACTGGGTTTGATCCTCAGCACCACATAAAAATAAATAAAATAAAGATATTATATCCATCTACAACTAAAAAAATTTTTTAAAAATATCTTCTCTGAGCCGAGAGTGGTGGCACATGCCTGTAATCCCAGCACTTGGGAGGCTGAGGCAGGAAGATCATGAGTTCAAAGCCGGCCTCAGCAATGGCGAGGCACTTAGCAACTCAGTGAGACCTTGTCTCTAATAAAATACAAAAAAGGGCTGGGGATGTGGCCCAGTGGTCAAGTGCCCCTGAGTTCAATACCTGGTACCAAAAAAAGAATCGACCTCTATCTATCTATCTATCTATCTATCTATCTATCTATCTATCTATCTTATCTATCTCTTCTCTGCTTATTATAAAAATGAGGAAAAAGTATAGTTGGTCCATTCTTGACACGTGCAGCCTCCAGAATGCAGCTATTATTACTACTTCAGTCCTCTGTGTATTTTCCTAGATCGTTTTAATGTTTTGTAATTCCAGCTTTCTGGTGACAAAACAGTTCAAGACGATTGTGGAACTGAGAGAATTTCCTTGGCTTTGTAGTCTGCCACGGTAGGAAGCTTGAATTCCATGACATCAACTAAAAGTACAGTTTTGGGTCTCTGTCTGTGAAAACTGCTGTTTTCAACATTCCTGCAGAATGGAGTCAGCTTCTCCGGGAGCATAAAGAGACTTCTGCCTTGTTACTGTGGCTCTGTGGTTTAAAACAGCCTGTACTTCCCATTATGAGCAGGTAGATTGCTGATGATTCACAAGTCCATGTTTGAATTCTCCAGCCTTTGAAATTTAGGATTTTGAACTGATGTAGCAGTAGGCTTCCAATAGTTTGAAAGAGGGAGGCATTTTTTGAAATAAGTTGTGATTCTGGGAAAAAAAAAAAAAGTCTTACCAGTGCTGATCAGTGTTGAAAGAATGTCTTCTCTACCTCCACCATCCCATCACATACATTCCTCTTTCTCATTCTGAAATATGCACAGTTTTGTACAATTACACTGAAAAGTGCTCCTTGAGAAACCAGTGTTCTATTGGTTTGTTTATAAGAATGGAGAAGAGGAGGAAGGAAACATACCAAGAGGAGACGGACACATTTTGCAGTTTATCAGAAGTATGAGATAGCACATTCATCTGTTGAAGGGCACTTAGGTTGACTCCTTTTTATTTCTGTCCTCCTCCTGTCTTCCCTCCTTCTTTTGTTCTCATTTTTCCCCCTGCCTCCCTTCCATCCTTTCCCTCTCTCTCTCTATCCAAAACCCTTTGCTTTAGGACCTGCCATGAATGATGATGTTCCAGAACTAGGGCATAATAGTCGAATTGAATCGGAATGGAATTATGCTGGAAGGAGCCACATGTTAAACACAAGTATACATTTATTTTTTTCATTTGTGGGTAGACACAATACCTATATTTTTTTTATTTATGTGGTGCTAAGGATTGATCCCAGCGCCTCACACATGCGAGACGAGAGCTCTACTGCTGAGCCATAGCCCCAGTTCCGTAAGTACACATTTCAGTTGTCCAAAAGTTTTGGTCAAAGTCTTACTTCTTTGGTTGAATAAGGATTTCAGTTCCTAGGATCCAAAAAGAAGCAAGACGGTCTATATAGCTAAGATGGAGAGAATCAAATAGGGAGAGAAGAGATAACAGAATTGTGAAGATTAAATTATAAATTGAGTAAAATGAGATTAAGTTAGAAATTGTTCAGAACAGTACTCACACAGAGTAAGTGGTCAATACATTTTAGGAGAAGAGAAATGAGAGAAGGAAGTATTCTATAGTGTAGTATATGTTACATGAAAATGAGAAGACAAGACCGTTCTTTAGGAATTTAGAGAATATTATAGGACATGGGTTAGAGAAAAGTCCTCAAGGTAAATATGGAGAAACATAAAATGCCTAGTTTGGTAGAAACAGAGGCCTTAGTTTTAGCCAATAACTTAAATAGTTCTAAGAAATAAACACTCATCAGGCAACTTTCTTTCTTTTTTTTTTTTTTTTTTTTTTGGTACTGGGGATTGAACCCCAGGTACTCAACCACTGAGCCACATCCCTAGCCCTTTATTAAATTGATTCTTTTTAGTTATACATGACATTAGAGTCCATTTTTATGTAACTATACAAACATGGATAATTTTATATAATTATACAAACATAGGAAAGTTATGTCAGATTCATTCTACTGTCTTTCCTTTTCTTATATCCCCACCCTTCCTTCAATCGCCTTTGTCTAAATTACTGAACTTCTATTCACTTCCATTCTTCCCCTACCCCCTCCCTTATTGTGTGTTAGCTTCTGCATATAGAGAAAACGTTTGACCTTTGGTTTGGGGGATTGACTTATTTCACTTATTATGATAGTCTCCAGATCCATCTGATAATAAAGTCATTCTTCTTTATGGCTGAGTAATACTCCATTGTATATATACCACATTTTTTAAAAATCTATTCATCTGTTGAAGGGCACTTAGGTTGACTCCATAGCTTAGTTAGTGTGAACTGTGCTGCCATAAACACTGATGTGCCCCAGCCCTTTTTTTTTTTATTTTGAGACAGGGCCTCACTAGATTGCTTAGGGCTTGCTAAGTTGCTGGGGCTGACTTTGAATTTTAGATCCCCCTGCCTCATCCTCTCAAGCCTCTGGGGTTACAAGTGCACACCACCATACACTATCAAGATAATCTAGGAAAATAAAACTCATTGCCTCTTGGTATCTTAAACCATGTATTTTTAGAACATATGAACATAAGATTTGCTTATGTACTGGGTGTTCTGCGTCTCTAAGGCACGATGAGGAAAAGATGCAGCTGTTCCCTAAAGGCACCGGGAAGAGCCAAAGACGTGCCCCTATTCACCCACTGAGGGTTGTAGCCCTGTTTCTCAATGTGGGATTGTAAATTCTTTAAGTCACTCCTTGCTGTGTAAGTGGTAATTCCCTGTATTGGGCCTAAGAGTACCTCTTTTGGACTGTGAGATTCATGTCTGGATACCTAAACATTTCATTTGCCATAGGAGGAAAAATCCAACTCCATGTCTTTCATTTATTTACCTATTGGTCAAAGTACTGGCTCTTGACTGAATATGGATCAGGTCTTTATTTCCAGTTAGGGCTGGTGATTTCTAGATCTTGGCTCATTTGAGAAAGTGGGACCATAGCAGGTTTGTACTCAGAAATATGAGGCCCACACAAAGTAACTCAGTGTGCCTTCAAATTGATGAACTCATTGTGTATTGGTTTAACATTTACTTAGTAGAAGTGAGGAAATGCTGATTTTTAATGAGTTAAGTTTTACACCTCTTTTCCAATGCTCAAAATTAACTACATTACATGTAAAGTATTAAATTACTTTCTTTTTTAAAAATTTCTTTATAATTACCTAGGAATTTTCTTTTTCTGGACTAATTTCTTGGGCAGCATAAAGTATCTAAACTGTAGGCAATAAAATAATCATAATAATCATTTATTCTCAGTAAGTAGCACTCTACCCTGCTTTTTTTTTTTTTTTTTTTTTTTTTTTTTCCTCTCTCCCCAGAAAACTATTAACTGACTGGTTTCAAGATTTGTTCTGGGCAGGAAGCCCTTTGGGAGGAATGGTTTTATAGTTAAGTTTTACACCTTTAATAAGCAGGATCCATTCATATTTCAGCAGCATGATCTGTGATCTGTGGCCTGGATAGAAACCCAAGGCAACAGGTGCCATGTTTCTAACTTTTTATGCCCAGCTGTGCTGTGAGGGGGTCCGCTCTGGACTGCAAATCTGGGCCATGGCTGGGCCATGACTGGGCTGTGGCTCTGCAGGTCTCTGTGCCCTTTACCTAGGGCATGATTTGCAGTCCAGAGCAGACCCTGTCATTGCCTGAGGACTCACTGAATGAGAGTTATTCATGAGTGACTGAACATCCAGGGCTTCTCTTTTCAGATCTGTAACAATAACATTGACCCTACACTTCATAGAAAGATGTACTTAGGAGGAGGATAAAGATGATTCCATTTGGACCCTATCACATCTTCCATGGTTTAAATTTTTCCAGTTAAATCTCCCCACTTAAAACTTTCATTTCAAAATTTTATTAGTCATCCCATTCCTTCTGGGGATTATTCATCCCTCTTTCAATCTGCTCTTATTTTGTGGTCTACTTTATTATGCTTTACTATGTGATATCATAAGGATAGACTTTGACTTCAGGAACACGGCATGATTCTAAATTTCCTTTAGAACCCTCTGTGGAGTGTGATGCGGGTGGGACAATCATACCTCTGACGGCTGAGCACCTCCACACACTTGCTTGTCTCTGAGCGTCTCTCTCACTCTGCCTCATCCACTGTGTCTTAGCTGCTACAGGTTCCTTGCTGTTCCTTAAATATGCTAAACTCATTCCCACTTCAGGGATTTTATATTTGCTCTTTTTGTTTGTACTTTTTCCTCTGGCATACTGTTTCCAAATTTCTATCTCCCATCATTTAGATATCTATTCAAGTGTCACCTCCTCATAGAAGCCTTTTATAAACACCCCATCTAAATAAGTTGTCAGCCCTACCATTGGTCTCTATCACCTCACTTAACTTTTTTCGTCTCTTATCACTATTGTTATAGTATTTTTTTTTAATGTTTCTGTGTTGAGTACTTTCTTCACTAGAATGTAAACTCACCCAGGATAAGATTTTTATCTGTTTTACATACTACTATATCTTTGGCACCCTAAAGAGGTAAACTTAGACACAATAGGAGGAACTACTACATACAGAGCAGCTAGTGGCTTAGAGAATTTACAACCCAGAAATTCATGGCCACCAGCTCAGAGTGGGCAAACAGGGGAACTGTGGTATCAGAGGGTTTATCTCTAGCTCTTTCTGATTCATGGCCACTCAGTAGGGGGTTTAATAATATGTATTTTGCATAAATGATTTTAAGTAATTATGAGTTTCCATAATTTTCCAGTGTCTTCCTTAGTTTCTAAAATTTTGAAACTTAAAAATTCCTGGAAGTGTCATCAATTTAGTAAATAATAAGAAAATCATGCCTTTAGAATTCCTCTGGGACCCCAGACTAGGAAAATCCTGTCAATATCATGTTGCCAATGGGGAATGTTTAGGAAGTAATGAGCTTGTCTCTATCTTTTTTTTCCCCCCCTTTTCACTGGAAAGAACGTTTCACGAGTGGCAATTGAGCTGAATCATGACAGATGTGCTCTCTACTTTCCAAAGTAGCCTTGTTGGCAAAACTGTAGAGGAGTGTAGGAGTTAACAGCTGTCACCAGGCTCCCAGGCAAAGCAGCAGAGAAGGTCAAGCTTGCGTTGTGCATTCCAAACCACCGCGTTCTTTCTGAGTCTGATTTTCACCCCACTTACTGAACTCTAGCTATTGAATTTCCTCTGGCTGCCATCTACCTTCTAAACCGTCTCTTTTCCCTGACTGCTCCACCGGTCTGCACGGAGATTTATCTTGTTCCTTCCTCACCAAGCTGGTGTTCCAATCTCATGAGTTCTCATCAATTCTGATATAGCCAGACTAATTAAAACATTTATATTAAAGAGTAAATGAGGCCTAAAGAAAATTTGCAGTTGGAAGAATGGCCCAATATCTTACTTGGTCTTCTAGAACTTGCAATTCCCAGAATCAGGCTGGCCATCTCATGCACATGTAAAGTTCAGTCTATGAGCCAGGTGGTGGTAGGTAAAGTATTGCTTTGATGGAAGTCACAAGTGAGCAGTCCTGACTGTCCACGTGCCAAAGCCTCATGTGCCTCCTGACAGCCACGGGTTTGGAGTACAATCTTTGACATTTTTCTAATCAGACCAAACTAGAAAATAATGGTTTTCAGACAAAGGGATTTCCTAACCACTGAAATTTTTATGGTCTTGTGGCACAGACACCGAAAATGTACTCTGTGATTTAACAAAATAGTTAACCGGTAAGAATTCCTTAGAGTCATCTTAGGTGGAACCAGAGCAGGGATCCTCCTTCTCACTTTGTCATCAAAAGATTTTATTCTTAATCCTGGACCCGACTTCCCACTCCCCTTGACAAGCAGTGACAATGAGTGGGACTGATTCCTGTGCTGTGTAATCTTCCCTGGAGATTCTTGGGATTACTAAGGGGAGAAGCCCCTAGAAAAAGGCTGGAATTTCTGTTAATTTGTCTCAATGCCTTCATCATTTAGTATATAAATGAAAAGAATGACAACATTTGCTTCCTGAGTTGCTTAAACTTTTAAAAGGTAGTTAATTAAAAAAAAAAAAAAAATGACAGCCTCAGACACAGGGTGAGTTGAGTTTCCACAAATGGTCTGGCAAGAGTGGCTCCCAATCTGATGTGGCTAGGTGTGAACAATGACCACAGGACACTGTGCCCTTTCTTTGCTTTGAGTTTAAAGTAGAACTAAGATCAGAATTTCTACCACAGGGCCCAGGAATGTGTATTTTCACTGTCCACCCCAGGTGGTGATGATGCCATCCAGGTGTGTGACCTCTGCTTCTAAGTTCTTCTTTTAGTGGAGCAGCCGAGGACTGGGGCATCTGTGTGATGATCCCTAAAAGTAGGAAAGGTTTTGTGTGAGCTTGCAGATGGAAATTACAGTACGTAAGAGTTGTAGCACAGCGGTGGGGCAGGAGAGGGACAAGCTTTAGAAAATATTTTAGGAGATCGACTTCACTGAGGTAGAATTTACATGCAATAAACTGCATCAATTTTACTGTACATAAAATGTATGTCTAACAACCACCCCAGTCATAATACAGAACATTTCCAACACATGTTAAAGTTCCTGCATCCTACTTTGTGATCGGTCCCTCTACTACCCTCATCTACACACTTGGCAACCACTATTCTTGTTATTGTCAGTAGAGAGTCATCTTGTCTGTTCTTGTAGAAGGGAGTCACACAGTATATATTCTTTTGCAGCAGGCTCCTTTTGCTCAGCATAATGTTTTTGAGATGAATCTTGTTGCATATAAGTAGTTTGTTCCTTTATATTGGTGAGTAGTATTCCATTGTATGAATGAACCAAGATTTGTTCAACCACTTACCTATTGATGGACATTTGCGTTATTACGAATAAAGCTACTACATTGCATGTAATTTTTGTAGATATATGTTTTTACTTGTTTTGAATAAATACCTAACTATAGAAATACTGGATCATATGATAGGTATATATCCAACATTATAAGAAATGGTCAACTTTCTAAAGAGGCCATACCATTCTGTATTTCTGCCAGCAACATAAAGAGTTCCAGATGATTGAGTCCTTGACATCACTTGATTTTCAACTTCCACCATTCTAGTAACTATATAGTAGTATCTCATTTTATTTTAATTGGCATCCCCCTAATTATTAATGATATTGAACAGTTTTTCAAGTGTGTATTTGCCACATGTATGCTTTATTTTGTGAACTATTGGTTTAAACATTTTGCCCAGAATTTGGGGGGAGGTTGTTTCTCTTGAATTGAATAAATTTTTATATATCCAGAATATAAATACCTTCCCAGAAATTTGTGCTGCGATATTTTATGCTGTCTGTGGTTTGCTTTCATTTTCTTTATAGAGTCTTTTGAAAATCAAAAGTTTTAAATTTTTATTCTTTATTGTTAGGGCATTTTATATCATGTTCAAGATCTTTGCTTGCAATCCAAAGTCACAAATATTTTTCTCATGTTTCATTCTAGAAGTTTCATATATATTTGGCCTTTACATGTGTCTAGAATTCATTTTGAGCTAATTTTTAGTGTGATACAGCATTCAAGGTTTTCCTTCCCACTGTATTAGTGTTCTCTGAAAAAATAGAAACAGCATTTGTGGTTGTGTGTGTGTGTGTGTGTGTGTGTGTTTGTGTAGAGAAGAGGGGGAGAGAAAAAGGAAAGAAATGGAGAGATCTTAAAGATTGGTTCATACAATGTGATGGTAGCTTGGTGAGCCTAAAATCTGTGGGGCTAGGCTGGTTGGCTGTGTGCTCAGGGGAAAGTTGCAATTCAAGTCCAAGGAAAATTGCTGGCCCGATTCCTTTTTGCTTAGGGAAGTTCAATCTGTTATACTAAATTTGCTTTATTCATGAATTTAAACTTTAATGTCATTCCAAAAAAAAACCCTCACAGAAACATCTAGAGTAATATTGGAATAAACTCCTGGGCACTGTGGCTCAGTCAAATTGACACATAACATCAGTCATGGTAGGTGCACAGATGTCCAGTTGTTCTAGGGCTCCTTCTTGAAAAGGCACTGACCTCACTGACCTTGTGAACTGGCCAAAAATTAATTGACTGTGCGGGTCTGGGTCTATCATTGGACTCTATTCCATTGACCTATATCTCTATCATTGTACCAATGGCCAACACTAGCGTCCTGATTTCTATAGTTTTGTAGTAAATCTTGAATTCAAGGGGTAGAAATTCTTTCTTTTTTTCCAAAATTATTTTGGCTCTTCAATGCTCTTCGTATCTACATTTTAGAATTAGTATGTCAATTTATTAAAATATTCTTGTCAAGAATTTGACTGGGATTGTATTGAAGCTACAGATCAACTTGTAGTCAATTGACATCTTGACAATTAAAATTTCCAATCATTATTCACAGTTATTTCTCTGTTTTTTTTTAACCTCTTAGCAATGTTTTGTAGTTTTCAGTGTACAAATCTTACACATACATTTGTTAAATTTTCTTCTAAGTTTTTTAGATGCAATTATAAAATATCTTTTTAAGATTTTACTTTTTAAGTATTCATTGCTAATATATAGAAAAGCAATTTGTTTTTTATTAGTTTTGTGTATGGAGATCTTTCAAATCTGCCATTAGTTTCTAGTAGTTTATTTCTGTAGACTCTGGATTTTCCATGTACACAATCAGGCCATCTGTGAGTAAAGACAGTTTTACTACTACTTTTCAATATGCAGACCTTCTATTGTTTTCCCATATGACTAGTACTTTTTCTACAATTTGAATAGTGGTGGTGAGAATGGACATCTCTGCCTCGTTCCAAGCCTTATTCTCATGGTATAAGAGATTCACCATTAGGTAGGATATTAGCAGTGGGCATCCTTTATTATGTCAAGAATGTTTCCCTTTTTCCTAGTTGACTGAAAGTTTTTATTTCTAAATGGGCATTAAATTTTTTGAAGTGTATTTATTGAATCTGTGAATATAATCATATGGCTTTCTCTCTCTCTTTTGTTATTGTGGGGTGTTACATTGATTGTTTTACCAATGGTAAAAGCAACTTTGCTTTCCTGAAGTAAATTTCTCATGGTCACGATGTATTATTTTTTACATATTGCTAGCTTTTGTTTACTAAAATTTTGTTAAAGATTTTTGGCTTCTCTTTCACAAGAAATACTTATAATTTTCCTTTATTTATTTATTTTTAAATTTTTTTTAGTTGTAGGTGGACACACAATCCTTTTATTTTATTTATGTGGTGCTGAGGATCAACCCAGGGCCTCACACATGCGAGACTGAGTGCTCTGCTACTAAGCCATAGCCCCAGCCCCGTAATTTTCTTTTATTTTTAATGTATGTTTCTGGTTTTGATCTCAGGGTAATAAAGTAAGTTAGAAAATGTTCCCTACTGTTCTATTTTATGATTTTGTGTGGGACTGGTATTTCTTCCTTAAATATTTGATAGAGTTCTCCAGCCAAACCAACTTGACCCAAGGTTTTCTTAGAGGGAAGTTTTTTTTGTTTTGTTTTGTTTTGTTTTTTTAAATCATACCTTCTGTTTATTAGATGTAGGTCTCTATGTTTGACAAAATATGGCTTGATCAAATATATAGAGGGATATCTAGGTTGTCTATTTTTGTGTCAATTTGGTAATTCCTGACTTTGAAGGGATTTCTATTTCTTCTTCATTGTTGACTGTCATAGAATTGTTCATTATATTTTTATTACCTTTGTTAAGTGGCCATAGAATATATAATGATTATAATGATAATGGCAGTTTTGTTCCTGATATTGATGTCTTATGTCCTTGCTGTTTTTTGTTTGTTTGTTTTGTCTTCCCTTTGCTCAGCCTAGGGCTTACCACTTTTACAGAACTTTTTGAATAACTACCTTTTTTCATTTATTTTTCTCTATTTTTTACTATTTAAGCTCTCATATCTATTATGCCCTTGATTCTAGTTACTTTGGGTTTAAGTTGTTTTTTTTCTTTTATAGTTTCTTAATATGGATCATATATAATTGATCTTAAGCTTTCCTTATTTTTTCTTTCTTTCTTTTCTTTCTTTTTTTTTCTTTTATCTTTCTTTTTTTTTTTTTCTTTCTTTTTTTTTTTTTTTTTTTTGTGGTGTTGGTTCTTGAACCCAACATGCTTTCCAGGCAAACACTCTGCTTTGAGCTATATCCCTAGCCCACTCTTCTTTTTTTATATAAGTGTTAAGTTCTAAAAGTTCACTACTTAGTACTGCTTTAGCTACATCCCACAAGTTTTGATATATTTGTTTTCCACTATCATTCACTTCAAAGTATTTTCTAATTTCCTTTATAATTCTTCTTTGACCCAAAGAAATAAACTCAAAGATATAAACATGTAAGAAAATGGAAGCATACTTTATTCATCTTTGTAATATGCTTTTTAAACTAACAATAATATCAAGAACATCTGACTACTAATTTTCTACAGCACCATTTTAATAAATGTGTGGTTTTGCACATTGTGCATATATATCATACAAAATTTAAACCAAGCTCCCATTGTTGCATAACTTAGTTATTTCCAATTTTTAGTTAGAAATTATTATAACATATCCTTATATATTAACTTTTATGTAATTTAAGATTTTTTGTGTAATTTTCTATAAGCAAAATGGTTGGGTAAAAGTACTCTCAAGATAGTTTTCCACTTCATATTGACTTCTTGACCTGAGCCTACATTTTCTTTTTTAACGTGATGAATTGAATCAATTTAGTTGAGAAAATTGCTACTTGTTTTCCTATAAGCCTTTTTATTTTTTGGTGGATGGTTTTTGGAAAAAAAAATTCTTTCTACTGCATATTCATATAGAACCAGGTAAAAGGACCAAATATTTGTGTATTTTAATCTATTGCTTCTGGATGTGTTTTGTTGTTTTTTTTTCATTTATTTATTTATTTATTTTGTCAGAGGTGATGTGGTCTATGAGCTACAGCAACACATAGACATGATTATTTAATATTTTTATAGTGATGAAAAATATCGAACTGTCAACATGTAAAATTGGGGAACTATGGAACATATCGCCTTTGGATTTTCATTCTCTCTTGGAAAATTGAGGATCTGGCAGCACTGGGCCAGCATTCCTGTGTGATAAGAACTAGCAGGACTAGAGTAGTTACTCCTGTGTGGGTGGGGCACACCCTTTCCATTGGCCATGGTTCTCCCTCAACTGTGTCACTGAGTTAAAATACAGAAAGAGTCTTCCAGGTATTAGATTCCCAATCCCTGATTTTATAGGATAGTAATGATTAGAAGGCTAATGCTAGTCGGGAACAGGCATTCTCTAATGCACCATTCCAAACCACATGACAAGGGTTTCTATGTCCAGGCACTGAAATTTCCCAGTGTCTGTGAATGACATTCTATTGTGGCTCCTTCCCCTCCCTTCTGCAACAAATTCTAGCCCTCCATTTGATAACCTACCAGATTTATGCTTCCAAAAGGAAACTTGACTCTTTTGAGATACACAACAGAGATCTCCTTCTCCATGCTTTTATACACAAGAGTTTTTCTAGTCAAATATTTACTATCTCTGGAACTATGCAAACAGCATCCCTCCACGTAATGGCTCTCGGAGATTTTACGTCTCAGCTTGAATGGTACATCAAAGGGCTATCTCTTACGCCTCACTAGTTTTTAATAGCAGTTTTTATAGCACAGTTAAATAAATATATATGTGTGGGATCAAACTATTAATGCTGGATGTTTGCCATCTATTACAGGCAGGAGGATTGTGAGTTCAAAGCCAGCCTTAGCAAAAGTGAGGCTCTAAGCAACTCAGTGAGACCCTGTCTCTAAATAAAATACAAAACAGGGCTCAGATGTTTCTCAGTGGTTGAGTGCCCCTGAATTCAATCCCCAGTACCCTCCTTCCCAAAAGAAGAAGCATAAATAAAAAACTTGGGTTATTTTTAAATCAATTTGAGCCGTGGAAAGCTGTTTTTGACTGTGAACCTGCTCTGAGACCAAACAGTGTCTGTCCCAGCTTCACACACACTTGCGAATAGGTCTGCCTTGTTCGCATCTTTCTGTCTATGATTATGTTCTCTTGCTGTTCATGAGATAGAAAGTACTAAACACCTGTTTAAGAAGATTGAAGGTGGTTCCTTTTAGCCTAGGATTGTGGTGTGTAACCTCTTTACAAAAAGTCCAAAACCTAGACGCTTGAGACAGACATTTCTGTTCTCCTTTCCTGTTTATGTTTTTCATTCTATGGTTTTTCTGAGGTGGGGAGTCCACGTTAAAGGTCATGCTGGTTCTGGCTCTAGGATTTGATTTCTTAAACACATCCCAGGTCAACCAGAGTGCTAGAGTTTATTACTTTTCAAAAACCAAACCCCTGCCAAGTGAAAGGAGAGAAGGGCATGTTTAGATGAAAGTGCTTGATGTTCAAATTCTGCAGTTTGTTGACATTTTATTGCTCAATGCAATTTCTCCTACCCTTCTGGGCATTTAGCTTAATGGTTTTCCAAGAACAGTATGGTGAGGCTTCAAAGCAAGCCCAGGTTTTTAGCAACACGACTCTTATTCCAGTTTATATGAGTCACATGTCCAAAACCTTGAATAAATCTGAAGTTTTTCCCATAAACACTTATGCCCAAAAAATATGGTAAGCTATGTTAACAAGCCATATTAGATTTCACACACTAATATGAAAATAAACCAGGTAACTCCCATGTAATAGATCTTTGTGGGGGCCTGAGGGAGAAGAAAGGACCATAAAACTAGATTTTAAATGTGTAGTCCTAAATTCATTCAAAGATATCTGTTACTAGTGGACTGATAGTGCCATTGTTGGATATAATTTGTCATTCAGAGCTGGCTGTGTGGTACGATGCCTTGAACATTGAATTATTATAAATATACCAACAGAGTGATGCATAACCCTGAGAATTATGCCCTTCACGATGATTTATTCCACGGGTCAACGGGAATATGAGCTATTTATTAGCTTTAAAGTGGTTTTCACCTTATTGAACCACACACATACCAATAAAACATGGCTTTATGAGGGGATGTGTTTTAGTTCTTTTTATGGTTAAAAATTCAAGTGCCAATTCTTACACTTGAAGAGCTATTCAGTCCTTCTTTTACTATTCTTTGCTTCTAGAATGGACTCCCCCCGACTTCCATATTTGTACTGGACTGGGAACTTGACGTGGCCGAGTGAGTCAGTTCTGGAGATCGAGCCCATGGAAACGATCCACCTGGAGGAGGAACTGCCTGGCGTCAATGGCTGCAACAACCTACAAGAGTGAGTTGGTGAGAGAAGAGTGGAATATCATTTTTTTGGAAGTTTCTTGAACAAAGTATCTGCTTTCCTCTGTTTAGAATCATGGGACTGAGCTATTTCCAGAAAGTTGGGGGAGGCAGCTGCCCAATACCCCACACACTTTTCTTTTACAGTTTTTTTTTTTTTTTTTTTTTTTTTTTTTTTTTTTTTTTTTTTTTTTTTTTTTTAAACTAAGAAGCAGAGGAGGGGGCTCTTGACCTCACAACAAACAGAGTTGGTAGAGTCACTTCATGGCTCTGGTTTCTAACAGTGTAATCTCCCCAAAACTAACATCAGCCAAACCTGCCACGTGTAGAAGATTGTGGGGGAATGCCTAATGTTTAGGAAAGTGTTAATACTTACTTGAAACTTCATCTTACAGCCATTCTGCAATACTCATTGCACAACAGAGGAAATTTTCAGCCCTAGTTTTTAATTTTCTTCTCTTCTGTGGGCTGGGGGACAGACCTCAATGTTATTTTAACTTCATTTTCTCCAGGCGAAGAGATTTACTTAATTGGGTAGCCAATCAAGAAACCCAGTTGCTGAGCATTTTGTCTTGTGTAGCCCTGGGCTCCTTCTGGTGTGGCATGTGATGCATCTGGAAGACAAAAGAAGCCCAGGGAGGCAGCTCAGCCCATCAGATGTGCCTGGAAAGAGGCTGAAGGATATTCAAATACAGTGACTACTTTTAAGGGTACACTGGACCAAAATAAATTCCAGTGAACTGGTCCTAAAGTCAGAGGTGTGATTTTACTATTTTATTTCTCAGAATTTAAGCCAGGGAAAGAACAATAGCTAGGCATTTAGTTGGAATGCTGCTGCAGCACGTACAAGCAGAAAGAAGGGCTTTCCGTCCTCTTCTTATCTTTCTAAGCTTAACCATGGATTGCATTCTGCTGGAGACTTATCACAATCTGGCAATTGTTGGGAATGTGACTCACAGGAATTTTTCTCACAGATGTGTGTGCAGATCCAGATAAACATGGCAGTTTGCAGCAGAATTCTAGGGACCTTGTCAGACAAGCCACAAATAGAATGGTTCCCTTATTCCTGAAGTTTTCACAGGTTTTAGGAATTGCTGTGACAATAAATCCTGTATTCGGGCCAAAAAAGTAATCACCACCCATAACATAATGACAAAAACTTCTCACTCTAACTTCATTATTTACTCCCTGAACCTGTTATTTGCTGCCTCTAACAAGATTATTAAAATTTTTAAGTATGATTATATTTAAAAGTATATTTCTCAAAATAGATAAATGTAAGGGAAATAAATGCCACAAACAGGAGAAAGGAACTTTAGCACTTTGCTTACATGCTCTTTATACTAATTTCATATACATATGGAGAATAATAATGTGAAAAAGCAAATCAAGGAGAAAGAAGTGTGACTTGTTCATCTGTGAATAACAAAATTTTTTGAGGACAAATGATATACATATATATAGACAGAGTAAAAAAGAGAGAGAGAGAGAGAGAGAACATGCACACTAAAGGGGAAGCTCTCTTTCACCTCTTACTGAGCTTTCTGTACTTTGAATTCAGATAACATATTTTCCGTGTTGTGGAGTCAGCTTTCCTCAACACATACCACCTCCCCCACCTCCAGCTCCTTTCTTCATCCCACTAAGCCAAGATCTGGTCCTTGAGCCTGGAATTTATGGACCATAAGGGAACAGAATACGACTTTTTGTAATATAACTCAAGTTGGGGAAAGAAATAAAGACTCTTACCGTGTGTTACAGGGAACTCACATAGTAGCTCTGAGTTAATCTCTGCAGTGAGGAAGATGGCCTGTGTCCTTAGCACCCCAGCTGCAGAATCCTAAGCACCACACTCCCCCCACTGAGCAAGGGAGGGTCATGGAGTATGTCATGTCAGGCCATCTGAGAAGCAGCCATAAAAACAGGAATAATTGTGCAAGGGATTTACTGGGGGGACTTGCCTGAGAAGGAGCAGGAGTAGATGCACATCTGATACTGTGAGTTAGGAAGGAGGACTGGGCAGGAAGAACCTCAGACTGCAGCACATTTTGGAGAAAGTTTTGACCAGGTCAAGAGGAGTCCCAGGCCATAGTTGTGCCTTGGAAGATTCCCATGATGGGAAGATATGCCCTGGCTCTAATACCTCTGCTGTGCTCAGTCACTGGCTAAGAAAACCAGGGAGGGAGTACCTTGGGATGAGTGCATGAGCAGACTGTGTTCCCACAGCAGGGCCTCCTAAAGAAATCCCTGAGTGTGGCAATTCACAGTGGCCATGAGAGGAATGCACTGTGCTGAGCAAAGAAGTGGTCAGAAGAAGCCTCATAGGGTCTAGGACCCAGGTCCTAGATTTAAGTTACAGCAAGGAGACAAACGGAATAACAGAGAATTTCTAAAACTCTGCTTTCTGTGGTTTCAGAAATATTGCCTGATCCAGGAAAGAACTAACTGAACATTTTCCAAGGTTCTATGAGTTTGACAAGCTACTGGTAAGGTCATTTGACTATAGCTGTATTGTATGTATGATGCTTTTTATCTGCGATCCTCATTTTGATGTTTAATCACAGTACATGATTAAGATACATGGGTAAATAAAATTCATAGAAGGGTTTCAGGAAATTTTGTACTGTAACAAGTTTACCTGACACTAATAGTTTGTCCCTTGTACATCACTCTTCTTTCTCTCTGGGGTAGAATACAGCCTGTTTAGTCCTGAGGACAGAAGTCTCATGCCAAGAAATGGCTCTTTAGAGTGGTCCAGAGTTGGGTGAAGGGTGTGTGCTTCCATATTGACCAGTCATTGCATAGAGGTTGCCCTGGGAAGGGGTGTGTTCTTGGGCAAGGGTGTGTTCTCTTCAGCCAAGGGTGATTCTTAGAGAAGGTTAACACATGAGGGCTTTGGACTTTTGTTTTGGAAAGTGGTTTCACATTAAGATACCACCTTATCTGAGTATATTTGTCTGTTTCTGTTGAATACCAGTCTCACAAGGCATCTACTTGGTCTGGGCCAAATCTAGAGTGATTTCTTCTCCTCACAACAACATTGCCCTTTGAGTTACTGCTGCCCATGTGATTCCTTGTCTTTCCATGTATGAGTATGTGAGTTCTCCCATCCTTAGTAACAATGAGCATTTCGGAGGTAACAATTGTCTTAAGCTTAGAACCAGCATTGCCTGCACATGCAGTGTTGGTTTGAACAATCACCCTAATTAAATGAATGAGCAGGATTGGGTAGGTAGGAGGTAATGGAGACAAAATAATGAAAACATATATATTTATTTCAGTTGACTTATTTTCAGAAAGGCTAGGGTGGCTTGTAATAGAAGACACATATGTTTTAACCATTAAAAATAATTAAAAAAAAAATAAGAACAAGGGAAGGACATGGAGTTGGAGAGATAGGTGCTTTAGCAAAACCTAGGCTAAGGATTGCTACTGAGATTGAATGAAAATTTACTTTTGACCTTTTCTTGGCAGGCAAGTCAAAAAGGAAAATATAAGTTATATAAGGTTCTTATTAGCTAATAAAAAGAAACATGCCAGTTTATCTAGAGGCATATTTTCCCCTAGCACTAACTCTAAGAGGAATTTATTTTATGGCCCCTTATAGAGCCATTGGCTTTTCAAACATCTGATGGTTTCAATAACAGTTTTACATTAAAAAGGATACTTTTTTCTATATTGCTATTTCCTATATTGATTTTTGATAAATGCCATAGAACAGAGACGATATTTATGTGAAGACATGGGATACAGTTCACCCATCGGCAATGAAATGAGGTCGATGGATTACATCTGGGCCCAGAGCGTATGGAAGGACCCTGGGAATGGCACATTTCAATAATAATAACACAGGCTACTATATTATCAATTTGACATTGTTACCAAACAAATGAAATTATGCTCAAATAGAATACAATTTTGACTGCATTTCTTTGAAATTTGTCTAAATAGTTCTTCCCTAATGCACATATTTTGGTTTGACCCTGGACCTTTCTAATGAGAGAATGGTCTAAATTCCACATAGATATAATGATCTGAAATTGATTACAGTATGCCCTCAAAATATTAAGAAACCACTCTGAGGGATGTGTGAAGTGTTTTTAAAAAAGAATCCTCTGATGTACACATATGTTTAAGCACCAAACACAATTAAGCAAATTTCTGTTCTATTCTGGGACTTCTTCAAGACTTGAGCATGCTAAAATGCTGTCACAGATGAAATTTCCTGGTAAACAGATAATGACATTGAGATTAGTGTGCAGGAAGTTTGTTGCAGTGGCTCTAGGGATCAACATTTATGAAAGGAAAAGAGGAAAAAGGAAAGAAAATGGGGTTAGGCAGAGGAAGAAGCTAGGCCAAACCCATGGTTAGTTCTCAAGTTGAGATGGCTCTTTAGAGTGGTCCAGAGTTGGGTGAAAGGTGTGTGCTTCCATATTGACCAGTCATTGCATAGAGGTTGCCCTGGGAAGGGGTGTGTTCTTGGGCAAGGGTGTGTTCTCTTCAGCCAAGGGTGATTCTTAGAGAAGGTTAACACATGAGGGCTTTGGACTTTTGTTTTGGAAAGTGGTTTCACATGGTTGTATAGGATTTTGTATGCACTATTTAACTAAATAGCAAAACATATTTTAATCATAGAGCACAGCCAAATGTCCCCCAAACTTGGCAGTAAATAGAATACAATGAAAGCCAATGCTGCTTCATTCCAATGACGTGCATGTATACTCTATTCTGTCAACTGAGTACAAGTATTAGGTTTTATATTTGGCTGGTCCTACCCAAAGTCAGATATCAGTGATTTAGTCCATTAAAAGAGTTTATTTTTAGTCAACAAATAATATAGGGTACAGTTCAGAGCTTGTACAGATGCTCAAGGAAACAGATTCCTTCTTCGTTCTCTGTTTGGTTTGACCCTGGACCTTCCTAATGAGAGGATGGTCTAAATTCCACATAGATATAATGATCTGAAATTGATTACAGTATGTCCTCAAAATATTAAGAGATAAACCACTCCATTTCTTGGCATGAGACTTCTGTCCTCGGGACTAAACAGGCTGTATTCTACCCCAGAGAGAAAGAAGAGTGATGTACAAGGGACAAACTATTAGTGTTAGGTAAACTTGTTACGGTACAAAATTTCCTGAAACCCTTCTGTGAATTTTACTTACCTTTCATTGACCAAACTGAGTCACAAGGCCATTCCTAGTTTCCAGGGCATCTGGGAAGGTTGATAATCAAGGAGAGTACCTAGCACAGTGCCTTGTATGGGCTCAGTCACCATTTGCTGAATTCATCAGCATACAGAAAGATGCTGCTTCTACTTACATGCTTGGCCAGGAGGGAGAGGTGACTCACTTTTCTTTCTAAACCTGCGTCTGGCATAATTCTACTTCCTCTAATTTCTTTGCCAGGCTTCTTTCAAGGAAGATCCCATATGTGAGGTTTTGAAGTCTTATGAACAGAGGGAAGAGAAGAATGGGGGGGGGGGGAAGGAGGGAGGGAAGATGACAGCAAAGACCAAGGGAAGAACATAAGGGGGAGAATGGAAGTGGGAGAAAGAGACAAGGGAAGAAAAGTTGGGAGAGAAAGGGGAAAAAGAAAACTAAGGAAGAAATGAAAAGAAAAACAGATATATGGGTATTGAAAAAATAGTTAGCAGCTATTTACTAACCACCATCTATGAGAGGTCATGTTGAGATGCTGTTCAGATGAACAAACTTCTGATCCCACTAGGAGAGGGGAATCAAATGCTGGAAATGTTATGTAAAACTATGTAGTAAAGAAAAACAGGGAGCGTGGGTGGGTCCAGGACATCCCTGCTGACCTCCGCGGAGCGTGGGCTGGGCCAGGACATGCCCGCCAACCTCCAGCCAGTGTGGGCAGCACCACCGACATGACCTCTCATAGATGGTGGTTAGCACCAGGTCAGCACACCGACACCTGCTGAGCATGGGCAGGTCCAGGTCAGCCCCACAGACCTCTGCCCAGGATGGGCAGGCCCAGGTCAGCCCCGCTGACACCGTTTGAGTGTGGTCAGGCCCAGGTCAGCCCTGCTGATCTCTGTTCAGAGTGGGCCCTGATTCATCCCAACATGGGCAAACACCTGTCAGCTCAGGCTTTACCATTGGACTGCCTCTTCCAACCAGCAGACCACCACGGGAGCTCAGATTCACCTTGTTCTGCCCACACTAACCTGCGTGGGACCCAGGCCCAGGGTAGGTCCAGAGTCCACTACCCCACCCCCCCACCTGGGAGCACAAGCCTAACCCACTATCTTGAGACACTGCAGACATAGCCATAGCCTTCCCCACACAGTAGCCCCTACCTTTTGACAACAGACAGGGCCTAAAAAAAGCAGCCGCATCAAAGAGTAGGCATCCCAAAGATATTGTAAGGCCCACCCTTTCAGCTCCATCTCTGAAAGATGTTGCATCTATCTTGGGGCACCTTCACTGTTATCTCAAATTACCTCCGCTATTGCTGACACAACCATTAGTTGCAGTAGCATACACTGAGGGACACCTGCAGGGTCTGAAAGCCCAACATTAAGGTGAGGCACAGACAATCAGCGCAGAAACTAAAAGAATATAGGGTAGAAACTGTAATATCTCAGATCCACACTGCAAGAAAGGAAGACAAATAGACAACATGAAAAAAGGGAGGAAAGTACCCCAAACAAACCAGGATACTACAATAACAGAACCCATGCTCAGCAATGTTGATGAAATGTCAGAGAAGGAGTTCAGAAGGTTCATAATTAAATTGATCTGTGAATTAAAGAATGACCGAAATGAGCAAATACAGGCAAAAAATGACCACTACAACAAAGATAGAAGAGAACAAATACAGATAGCAAAAGATTATTTCAAAAAAGAGATAGAAACTCTGAAAAAAAAAAAAAAAAAACAACAGTCAGAAATCCTTGGAATGAAGGAAACAATAAACCAAATAAAAAACACAATAGAAAGCATCACCAACAGACTAGATCAATTGGAAGAAAGAACATCAGATAATAAAGACAAAGTATATAATCTTGAAAATAAAGTTGACCACACAGTGAAGATAGTAAGAAACCATGAACAGAACATCCAAGAATTATGGGACAGCAGCAAAATACCAAATCTAAGAGTAATTGGGATAGAAGAAGGCACAGAGTTTCAAACCAAAGGAATGCACAATCTCTTCAGTGAGATAATATCAGAAAATTTCCCAAGCATGAAGAAGGAATTGGAAAACTAAATATAAGAGGTTTACAGGACACCAAATGCAAAAAATTACAACAGATCTACACCAAGACACATTATAATGAAAATGCCTAGCATACAAAATAAGGATAGAATCTTAAAGGCCACAAGAGAGAGGAATCAGATCACGTATAGGGGGAAACCAATTTGTATCATAGCAGATTTTTCAACCCAGACACTGAAAGCAAGGAGATCATGGAACAACACATACCAAGCTCTGAAAGAAAATGGATGCCAACCAAGAATCTTATATCCAGCAAAATTAAGCTTTAGATTTGAGGATGAAATATAAGCCTTCCATGATAAACAAAAGTTAAAAGAATTTATAACTAGAAAGCCATCACTACAGAACATCCTTGGCAAAATATTCCATAAAGAGGAAATGAAAAACAATGATGAAAATCAGCAGAGTGAGGTATTACAATAAAGGAAAAACTTATCAGAGCAGAAACCATGTCAAGTTAAAGACCAAAAATAAACAAAAATGGCTGGGAATACAAATCATGTCTCAATAATAACTCTGAATGTTAATGGCCTAAACTCACCAATTGAAAGACATAGACTAGCAGATTGGATCAAAAAAAAAAAAAAATATATATATATATATATATATATGCAGCTTCCAAGAGACTCATCTCATGGGAAAAGACATCCACAGGCTGAAGGTGAAAGGTTGGGTGAAATCATACCACTCATATGGACTGCGGAAGCAAGCAGGGGTTTCCATCCTCAAATCAAATAAGGTAGACTTCAAGCTAAAGTTAATCAAAAGGGATAAAGAAGGACACTACATACTGCTCAAGGGAACCATACACCAACAAGACTTAAAATTATAAATATATATACTCCAAACAATGGAGCATCCATGTTCATCAAACAAACTCTTCACAAGTTCAAGAGTCAAATAGACCACAACACGATAATTTTGGGTGACTTTAACACACCTCTTTCACCACTGGATAGATCTTCCAAACAAAAGCTGAACAAAGAAACTATAGAACTCAAAAATACAATAAATAACTTAGACTTAACTGATTTATATAGAATATTTCATCCTTCAATGAGCGAATACACTTTCTTCTCAGCAGCATATGGATTCTTCTCTAAAATAGACCATATATTATGCCACAAAACAACTCTTAGCCAAAAAAAAAAAGAAAAAGAGAGATACTACCCTGCATTCTATGAGATTATAGAGGAATGAAATTAGAAATCAATGATAAAATAAGAAATAAAAGCTACTCCAACACCTGCAGATAAAATAATATGCTATTGAATGAATAATGGGGTGCAGAAGACATCAAGGAGGAGATTAAAAATTTCTTAGAGGTGAATGAGAACACAGACACAACATATCGAAATCTCTGGGACACTATGAGGGCAGTTCTAAGAGGAAAGTTCATTGCATGGAGTTCATTCCTCAAAAGAAGAAAAAGTCAACAAATAAATGACTTAAAATTACATCTCAAAGCCCTAGAAAAAGAAGAACCATCCAACACCAAAAGCAGTGGAAGACAGGAAAATAATTAAAATCAGAGCTGAAATCAATGAAATTGAAACAAAAGAAATAATTGACAAAACAAAAAGTTGGTTCTTTGAAAAAATAAATAAAAATTGACAGACCCTCAGCCAGGCTAACAAAGAGAAAGAGAAAACTCAAAATTACTAACATCTGCGATGAAAAAGGAAATATCACAACAGACACTTCAGAAATACAGAAGTGTAAGAGACCTAATTGAGGATAGCTAAGATGGTGGTTAGCTGAGAGCCATAAAAGTGTTCAAGTATTTTCACCTGATATTCATGCATTTATCTAAGAATCTTTTTATGCCTGTGAACACTGTGACGCACCTGTAAGCTCGAGCTGTAAGCACTTGTCCTTGTTAAGGCAAAATGTATTTAACAGGGTGAGGTTAGTTAGAGGATTGGTGGGTTGGAGTTGGGGTGGTTGGAGTTGGAGAGGTTGTTGAAGCCGGAGAGAGAAGTTAGAAGAAAGAACAATAAAAGAACCTTTTCATTTCCAGTCTGCCTCCGAGTTTTCTCCCGCAGTATTGTTGCTGCAAGCGGCAACTGCTGTAGGCAGCGACACAGAAGATAATTAGAAATTATTTTGAAAACTTGTACTTCAATAAAATACAAAATATCGAAGGCATGGGCAAATTTCTAGAGTCCTATAATTTGCCCAAATTGAATCAGGATGATATGCACAATTTAAACAGACCAATTTCAAGTGATGAAATAGAAGCCTACCAACCAAGAAAACCAAGAAAATCCCAGGACCAGATGGATACACAGCCGAGTTCTATAAGACCTTTAAAGAAGAACTAATACCAATACTCTTCAATTTATTTCAGAAAATAGAAAAAGAGGGAGCACTCCCAAACTCATTATATGAGGTCAATATCACTCTGATTCCAAAGCCAGGCAAAGACACATCAAAGAAAGAAACCTTCAGACCAATATCTCTAATGAACATAGATGCAAAAATTCTCAATAAAATTCTGACAAATCGAATACAAAAACATATCAAAAAGATAGTGTACCATGATCAAGTGGGTTCATTCCAGGGATGCAAGGTTGGTTAACATATGGAAATCAATAAATGTAATTCATCACAACAATAGACTTAAAGATAAGAACCATATTATTATCTCAATAGATGCAGAAAAAGCATTCGACAAAATACAGCACCCCTTCATGTTCAAAACACTAGAAAGACTAGGGATAACAGGAACATATCTCAACATCATCGAAGCTATCTATGCTAAGCCCCAGGCCAACATCATTCTAAATGGAGAAAAATTAAAAGTGTGCCTTCTAAAAATGGGAACAAGACAGGGATGCCCTCTTTCACCACTTCTATTTAAAATAGTTCTTGAAACACTGGCCAGAGCAATAAGACAGATGATATAAATTAAAGGGATATGGATAGGTAAAGTAGAACTCAAATTATCACTATTCACTGATGATATGATTCTATACTTAGAAGACCCAAAAAATTCCACCAGAAAACTTCTAGTACTCATAAATGAATTCAGCAAAGTAGCAGGATACAAAATCAACACACATAAATCAAAGGCATTTCTATATATCAGTGACAAATCCTCTGAAAGGGAAACGAGGAAAACTACCCCATTTACAATAGCATAAAAAAAAATACTTGGGAATCAACATAAAGAAAGATGTGAAAGATCTCTATAATGAAAACTAGAGAATACTAAAGAAATAAAGAAGACTTTAGAATATGGAAAGATCTCCCTTGTTCTTGGATAGGCAGAATTAATATTGTCAAAATGACCATACTACCAAAAGAACTATACAGATTTAATGCAATTCCAATCAAAATCACAATGACATTTCTCATAAAAATAGAAAAAGCAGTCATGACATTCATCTGGAAAAATAAGAGACCCAGAATAGCTAAAAGCAATCCTTAGCAAGAAGAGTGAAGCAGGTGACATCACTATACCAGACCTTCAGTTATACTACAGAGCAATAGTAATATTGCTTCAGTTATACTACAGAGCAATAGTAACAAGAACAGCATGGTATTGGCACCAAAATAGACTTGTAGACCAATGGTACAGAATAGAGGACACAGAGACTTGATAGATGGGCAGGAACCAATAGGCTTAAAGGTTGCCAAAAGTTCACCTTGTTCCACAGGCAAAGGGTCAAAAGTTTGCCCCATTCCATAGGCAGAGGGCCAAAAGGTTGCTCTGTTCTCCTGGCAGTATGTTTCATCTTCCCCGGGCAGGAGCCAATAGGCTTGAAGGCTGCCCTCACCCTATGGGCAGGAGCCAATAGGCTTTCAGGTCGCCAAAAGGTCACCCTGTTCCACAGGCAGAGGGTCAAAAGGTCACTCTGTTCTCTGGGCAGTATGTGTCATCATCCCCGGGCAGGAGCCAATAGGCTTGAAGGCTGCCCTCACCCCATGAGCAGGAGCCAATAGGCTTAAAGGTCGTCCTCACCCCACAGGCAAAGAGCCAATAATGTTAAAGTTTGCTCTGGTACACCCCCCCACCACTAATCCCTATATAAGCTCCCATCCATTTGAAGTTTGGGGGGAGACGACAAGACAGAAGACGTGGGAGATGAGGAAGAGGAAGACAGAGACAGAGGCAGACAGAGAGAGACACACACAACAGCTCATCCCTGCTGAGAGGAGGCAGCCACTGCACCAGCCTTAGATCCACTATCTCCAGCCCGATGGCAGCTGCCCCAGCCGATAGCTCCAGAGACCACAGCCAGTGTGACCAGACTCCCACCTCCATTTAGAGCTTGCACGCTCTCCCACCAGAGCTTGCACACTTTCCTCTCCCTGAGCTTGTACACTCCCCTCTCCCTGACTCCTTTCTCCCAACAGAGCTTGCACACTTCCCTCTCCCTGATTCCTCTCTCCCCATTCTTTTTTTCTACCTTTAACCAGCCATAAAGGCTGGTGAATAAATCCCTTGGCTGCACAGCCATTCCCGGTGTGATTTTTGCCCTTCAAGACTAACGCATATAATCACATTATATGCGTTATCTTATATTAGACAAAGGCACCAAAAATGTACATTGGAGAAAAGATAGCCTCTTCAACAAATGGTGCTGGGAAAACTGGAAATCCATATGCAACAAAATGAAATTAAGCTTCTATCTCTCACCATGCACAAAACTCAACTCAAAGTGGATCAAGGACCTAGGGATTACACCAGAGACTACACCTATTAGAAGAAAAAAAAAGCCCTTATCTCCAACATGTTGGATTAGGCCCCAACTTTCTTAATAAGACTCGTGTGGCACAAGAACCTTGGAAAACTTGGAATGGAACCACCTTATGACCCAGCTATCCCACTCCTTGGTCTTTACCCAAAAGACTTGAAAACAGCATACTACAGGGACACAGCCACATCAATGTTTATAGCAGCACAATTCACAATAGCTAAACTGTGGAACCAACCTAGATGCCCTTCAGTAGATGAATGGATAAAGAAAATGTGGTATATACACACAATGGAGTATTACTCAGCAATAAGAGAGAATAAAATCATGGCATTTGCAGGTAAATGGATGGAGTTAGAGAATATAATACTAAGTGAAGTTAGCCAATCTCAAAAAGCCAAATGCCAAATGTTTTCTCTGATATAAAGAGGCCAATTCACAGTCGGGTTGGGATGGGGAACATAGGAGGATTAGAGGAACACTAGAATGGCCAATGAGGAGAGGGAGGGGAAGGAAGAGGGCAAAAGGGTGGAAGAAAAAAAAAAAGATGGGTAGAATGAGATGGATACATTACCCAGAGTGCCCGAATGGTGTGAATCACCAAAAAGACTTAAAACCAGCATACTACAGGGACACAGCCACATCAATGTTTATAGCAGCACAATTCACAATAGCTAAACTGTGGAACCAACCTAGATGCCCTTCAGTAGATGAATGGATAAAGAAAATGTGGTATATACACACAATGGAGTATTACTCAGCAATAAGAGAGAATAAAATCATGGCATTTGCAGGTAAATGGATGGAGTTAGAGAATATAATACTAAGTGAAGTTAGCCAATCTCAAAAAGCCAAATGCCAAAATGTTTTCTCTGATATAAAGAGGCCAATTCACAGTCGGGTTGGGATGGGGAACATAGGAGGATTAGAGGAACACTAGAATGGCCAATGAGGAGGGAGGGGAAGGAAGAGGGCAAAAGGGTGAAGAAAAAAAAAAAGATGGTAGAATGAGATGGATATCATTACCCTAAGTGCATGTATGAAGTCACGAATGGTGTGAATATACTTTGCATACAACCAGAGATTTGTAAAAATGTGCTCTATATGTTTAATATGAAATGTAATGCATTCTGCTGTCATTTATAGCAACTTAGAATAAAAAATAAATTAATTAAAAAAAGAACTAATATCAAGAATCAATAAATGGGATAGATTCGAACTAAAAAGCTTCTTCTGAGCAAAAGAAACAATCAGTGAGGTGAATAGAGAACGTAATAATTGGGAACAAATTTTTACAACATGCACATCAGAGCACTAATCTCTAGAATATATAAAGAACTCAAAAATCTTAACACCAAAAAAACCAAATAACCCAATCAATAAATGGGCCAAGGAACTGAACAGACATTTCTCAGAAGAAGATATACAATCAATCAACACATACATGAAAAAATGTTCAACATCCCTGAAAATTATAGAAATGCAAATCAAAACTACTCTTAAGATTTCATTTCACTCCAGTCAGAATGGCAGCTAGTAAGAACACAAACAACAGTAAATGTTGGAGAGGATGTGGGGAAAAAGGCATACTCATACATTGCTGGTGGGACTGCAAAATGGTGTAGCCAATCTGGAAAGCAGATGGAGATTCCTTGGAAAACTGGGAATGGAACCACCTTATGACCCAGCTATCCCACTCCTGGGTCTATACCCACAGGACTTAAAAACAGCATACTACAGAGACACAGCCACATCAGTGTTTATAGCAGCACAATTCACAATAGCTAAACTGTGCAGCCAACCTAGATGCCCTTCAGTAGATGAGTGGATAAAGAAAATGTGGTGTATATACACAATGGAATATTACTCAGCAATAAAAGAGAATAAAATCATGGCATTCACAGGTAAATGGATGAAGTTTTAGAATATAATGCTGAGTGAAGTTAGCCAATCCCAAAAAGCCAAATGGTGATTGTTTTCTCTGATATAAGGAGGCTGATTCACAGTGGGGTTGGGACAGGGATCATAGGAGGATTAGAGGAACACTAGAAAAGCCAATAGGGAAATAGGGAGGGAGGGGAAGAGAGGGGGAAAAAGGGTTAAAAAAAAAAGATGGTAGAATGAGATGGATAACATTACCCTAAGTGCATGTATGAAGACACGAATGGTGTGAATATACTTTGTATACAACCAGAGATATGTAAAAATGTGCTCTATAATTGTTATGTGAATTGTAATGTATTCTGCTGAATATATAACAACTTAGAATAAAATAAAATAAGAAAGAAAAACAAAGAAGAAAAAGTTTCCAACATGTGAACATGGGAGACATATTCAAATCATAAACACTTAAAAATAATTTTCAACAAAGGAGAAAAAAAGAGAAAAGAAAAATGAGAAATAAAGGTAACACAGGACATAAAGTTTGACCCATCAAAAAATGGTGTTATGGGCAGTAGACAGGGAGGGTGAACTCCATTTTTATGCGGGAGGGGTGGAAATGGTACCAACTCTTAAAATAAATTTCTTATTCTTATTTACCTTTATCAACTGACCTCAGCCTCAAACATATATTGGGCATAGAAGAAAATACCTTAAACCCATTTTGTATCAAGGGAATTAAATATTTTTGTATCATAAGGAATTAATATTTTTATAGTTATTTTCTCCATCCTGTATCATCATGTTATTTATGATTATTCACTTTGGAAAAAATTTTCTTAAAATCTTACTTGAAGATATCCTTTGAGAGTCTCATTCCTACTCCCAACCCATGATGCACATCCAGAATTTTGTTAGGGTCAAAGTCTTGATACTAATGTTTAATGAGAATAAATAATGGAAATTCAATCTGTTCAAAGTAGTGATGTTTTGCTGTCTTGTTATCTTTTCTAAGAAACATTCTTAATTTGATGTGTTGAACTTTGGAAATCCCTTTAGAGACATTAAAGAAGCCAATCTTTAAAAGATGCTGACAGATGTTGTGATTTTTTTTTTTTTTTTTTTTTACACTGGAACTGAGTTTCCTGCTCTGCTGCATGTAATTAGGCATGCAGATAGAGCTTTACTCATTTTATTAGCCTAATGGGAGGGAGTTGGGCAGGAACCCCAAAGCTCTGCTTACTAAAAGGAAGCATACTCTTTTTCTTTAACATATAAGTGTGTTTCAATTCCTATAGAAAAATAAGTTTAGTTTTCATTTTTAAAATGCTACAGAAGAATGTTTGTGGCAAGAAAAACCTCATCTCTATTAATTTCAAGTAACCACAATTTATCCATTTCATGAGGAACTTGGACAGTAAAGATATGTACACGTGTAATTTAATGGCCAGCATTTTTAGTGTCCTAGCAACATCATTAAACATAGAAAGCCCTGTCTTGTAGTCTGGCCAATTTGAATCTGTTCAACTTTCTTATGTTACCTATTTTATTCTTTGCTCTTCTATACTTAATACTGTGGGGTTTAATATGTTATTAGCGTTAAACAGTTGAATTATCAGAGTTTTCTAGATCAAGGTAATGTCTTTTAAATTCTTAGAATTTTCTTTGCTATGTTTAATTGATCCATCTGTCTTGCTTAGGCAATCTCTGCAGAGTGCCCAGATCCCTTCATCTTTCACTTCTAAGAACACAGTTTCAGAACCAAACTGGGACCTCCAGGGGACAGAGTGAGAACGATTTGAGTCCCTTATCTTTGCAGGCCCCACCTGGGCCCAGACCTAAAAGTCACCTCATTATGTGATTCTTGTCACCTTTGAACCAGGCAAAAACCACAGGACATGCTATGGGCTTGCCACATATTCTCTTATTAGAATCTCGAGCAACAAGACAGAACCATGAAATATGAGGATTAATCGAAGAGGGCAGATGAAGCCAAAGGGCCAAAATCTGAGATATGGCTTCTCATTTGAGAACAAGACTGTGTGAGAAATGTAGAACTACACATGGCACCAGGCTCTAATAATAACAGCAATTCACAGGGCCCATACAAGGACAGAGCCAGCTGACTAAAATCCACAGACGTGTTGCTCTCTAAGTTGGAAGGAAACTACCTCCTAGATGTGTATGTAGGCCAATATTGCCCTTTTCCAGGTTTCTTGAGGAGGCCCTGTCCCTAGTCCAAGACCAAAGAGTCATCTGGAAGTAGAGCCAGCTCCAGAACTCATGCCCCTGTGTATCAGTCAATGCACTAGTGAGACAGCATAGTGTAGGATGGACAGGATAATGAAGTGGAGTCATGAGCAAAATCATACCAAAGCCTAACTATGCTATTTATTAGAAGTGTTACATTGGACACAGGACTTAAACTTGCTTAAGTTTAATTTTCAAATCTATAAAATACAAGTAGTGGCATTGCCACATAATAGTGTTTGGTACATCAAAGGCACTCAAATATTAAAAGCTCCTTTCATACCTCACTGCATCTCATCAAACCCAGGCTGACCCACATATGCAAGATTGCCTCTGGATTCAGTCTGCTCTGCATACCAGGTTCCAGAATGGTCCACATGAGACTACCTAACATTGCTAGCACAAAATGCTCCCTCCTACTAGTAAGAATACATTCTACTTTCAAACTAAAACTTGACAGACCTCTTATAGGCCATGCCAATGCTTTGAAAATAAGACTCTTGAAGTTTCAACAGAAATATATTTTTACATGATAAGATGAAACCTTCTGGAACTTACTGCTTACATGGATTGAAAGAGCTGTATCAACAATAAGCCTCTTATGAACTGGGGCTCCACACTGTCTCCTAAAGGGATTAGACAAGGCTTATAATGTGTTAGAGGCAAAAGAAAAAAGTGACCCAAGAAGGGACTAAATCCTTGGTTGTCATTTGTATTTTCCCATGTCAGCGCAAAGATTTGAGAAAGCAGAAGGATTGGCTTACTTTACTTTTACTTGTCGGCTCCTTTAGTACTTAATGAAATATAGAATGTTTTATTTGACCCCTATGGGAAAACAGTTAAACTGGGCAGTTTGTTCTTGAAATCAAATATCAGCAATCAAAATACTTTCAAAGTCCCTTAGAAATCAGAACATCACAGATTTATTAGAAAGTAGGTGCCCCAAGCTTATAGGTGGCTGTTAACATTGTTTTTTATTTCATTTATACAAAAAGTAGAAATGACAGACAAAAACACTCTTGACAGAAAACAATACCACTGACCTGGTCTCATTGAGGAATGGAGCCAAAAGCTGCCCATGTTAAGGGAGAAGGGAAGTTCAACCAACATTAGCAAATACTCATGCAACTGTTGAAACACAAGACAGTGTCAGTGGCTTGGTGAATGTCCTGTGTGCAGGGTGTCAATCCAATGTTAAAAACATACATTGGCCCACTCATGCTTTTAAACAGCATCTTGTAAAAAAACAAGATATATATACAGATATCACCCAAAAATGTATCTGACATAGTCTAATATTATAAATTTAAGGCATCCTGATATTCTGATCTTCGGCTGGTGAGGCATTGTTCTTGTGGTTCTGTTTCCACAGATGAAAGTCCAGTAATTTCCAATGGTGTCCAAAGGGCATCAGTGAGAGATAGTAGAAAAGGGATTTACAAAAAGAGTTCTTTTGACTCTGGCTCAGCAATGTGCTTTATGCTGTAGGATTTCTTCATCGTTCTATTGATGTCATCATGCCTAAGTAGAAGAGAAACCACAGGCCAAAATTAGATAAAACTATGGTCCAGTTACAAGACAATGCCACTGAACAGTTCACCAAAAATGGAAATTACCCACACACAAACCACACTGAAGAACACTTCATTCCAAAAGGCAAATTATTTTCTTTTCATATACACCACTCTTTCAACAATAAAAGCAAGAGTCATGTCACAACACACACTACTGAACACATTTGCATTTGACTCCAGAAGTAATTTCTCAATCACACTGATTGGAATCCAGGCATCCTAAAGTCAAGAGGATTTTATCAGATCAAGCGAGGTAGGATTGCTCTGATAGCTGAATGGAGGCAAGAGGTTTTCATACTTGATTAAAACAAGATCTCTGGTGACACATTTTATTTTCCAATTAGTTTAAAGAAAAATGCTTTTTATTTGGGCGATTACAGATTAGCATGTTGAAAGACCACAAGTAGGTAAATCTATGGGAAAAAGAAGGCAAATAGGAAGCAATAAGGCTGTTTTCCCCTCCATACATGATACCTCCCAAGTACATGGAAAAAAAGAACAAACTCGGGCTGGGGTTGTGGCTCTGTGGTAGAACGCTTGCCTGGCAAGTATGAGGCACTGGGTTCAATCCTCAGCACCATAGAAAAATAAATAAATAAAATAAAGGTATTGTGCCCACCCACCTACAAATATATATATATGTATATATATGTACATACATACATATATATATATATACACATACACACACACATACATACATACATATGAATAAAAGAACAAACCTAAGGCCTTGATTTTTAAATGAATTTTTCTCTAAATATGTTCATTCATTTTCACTTGAGTTAAAAAAGCTTTCAGAGAGGAGCTACCTCCTTATGGTTAGAAAGCCTACACACAGCTAAATTCCTTGGTGTTGCTACACAAGAGAAGACCAAACTGTTTCTGGTCATGGTTCTCACTGACATGAGGACGTACTTGGATGCATAAGAGCCCCAACTGTGGATTTCTGACCTCAAAATCATGCTTGCTTACTACTATATGGCTTGGATATGGTATGCAGGTTCATGTGTTCAACTTTAATCCCAATTGTGAGTTATCAAGAGGGTGAAAACAATTCAACTATGATACTTAGAAATGGGGCCTTTGGAGGTCATTAAGATTAGATAAGGTCATTAGGGTGGAGCCTCCATGATTCAGTGCTGATGGTTTTATAAGAAGAGGGGAACCAGAGGATATTCACATGTGTTCCCTATCTTCCACCATGTGATGCCCTGCACCTTGGGACTCTACCAGCTGGAAAGTCATCACTAGATGTGACCCCTCAAAATCGAATGTCCAGGGGCTGGGGATATAGCTCAGTTGGCAGAGTGCTTGCCTTGCATGCACAAGGCCCTGGGTTCAATCCCCAGCACCAAATAAATAAATAAATACAAATAAAAATTAAAATTAAAAATTGGATGTCCAAAAACATGAGCCAAAATAAGCCTGTTTTCTTTATAAAGTTACCAAGCTTCAGATATTTCGTATTAGTAATGCAAAACAGATTAATATACTCAGAAAGACCATTTAGTTTATTCACAATGTTCTATAAGCATTTGATCGTCATCATCTGAAAGTTATAATTCTTATTTCTATTTATTCCTCTGAATAAAACTTCAGAGAGTTATCAGTGGGCAAGAAATGAAAAGGAAAGAAGTCAAAATAAAAAACTTAATTGTTCAAAAAATGCTCTAGGGATTTCTAATTAAGTATAATAGATTAAATGCACACATTTATTACTTTTCTTGCAAACACTTAATTAAAGTAAGTAAAATTTAAAAAGGATAAGCCTGTATGGATAAGGGAAATGAGAGAAAAGAAGAGACAAAATACCTATATTTCAGAAATAAGGTGAACAGATATTTGGAAATAACAGAGAAGAAAAAGCAGAAACCTAGACCTGTCATCAGGGAACCCAACAAACTAATTTGCACTTCAAGATGCAGCAACTGGCAACATAACATTCTGTTAAAGACGCTGGTGATTATGTGAAAGAATGAGAAGCTCTCTTTCTAATACATAAAGACCTCCAACATGTTACCTGCAAAAACATAAGAAGCAAAAGTGTGTATGGTAAGCTACCTTTATTGTTAAAAAGAAGACAGAATACACATTTGTATTTGTTTATAAAAATTTAAATAAGATTTGTGCATATAATGCTATAAAAAAAGGAACCAAGAGAATACCAACAAAGTGTTATTGGAAATTAACACTATCACTGCAGAAGTTAAAAAAATTGGAAGGGAAATTTCAGTAAATGTCCTAGAAATTAGAACTAGAAAAAGCAGAAGTATGGATAAAGATAGATTAGAAAATGTGAGGATCAATCTAGTATATCCAACATTTTAGGATACTAGGATTTCCAAAAAGAAAGAACAGAGAATTGGAGGAGAGAAACTTTTCAAAGAAATAAGACATTTTGCAGAGTTGAAGCACATAGGGTTCCAGATTAGAAAAATACCTGATGTGTGCCCATGGCCCAGGAATGAAAGCAGATCCACATCATGGCAAAGTAAGAAGAAATCAAAACAGTGAGGATAAAGAGAAAATCACAAAAACCTTCAAGAGATCAGTGATCAGAGAGGAATGGAACTTCTCTACACACACACTGGAAGCAAAAGAATATGAAATAATGTGTTCAAGAATCTGAGAGAAAATAATGTATATACGATTATATAATATTCTATACCCAGCCAAACACTCTTAATCCAGTAAATTGAGACATATTCAAATATGCAAGTTCTCAAAAATTTTAGTATTTATTTATCTTCTTTAGATGGGAAGGTATATTTACTAAAATACAAGAGCTCGCCCCTCAAAAAGAGGAAAAGTCAGGTGAAGCACGTAGTCTACACTGGAGAGAAGTAGAAGCAAAAGGAATTCCTAGATGACAGAGCTGGGAGGTTCCAGGATGACACCTGTGCCAGAATGCAGCTGTAGACTCAGGCAGGAACACAGTGAGGGATCCACAGACACAGTGAGAGACACCTGAGTTTTCTGAAAGCAATGAAAGATGGCTTTTGTCCCAAGCAAAGTCTTTAGAAATAAATTGTAAACTAAGGGATCAAAATTATTTCCAGGGAAAACATAAAATTATTTGAGAAAGAATATGTAATATATCACATGGGTCTTTTGTGATTAATATTTATGTAGCCATGATAATAGTAAATGTGGAATACTGATTTAACTCCAATATGTAACTCTATTGATGGTGGGGGAGAGGAAGTGAATGTGTGTGGGGGTGACGAGAATTGGATACTAAGACAAATTTGGCTAATTGTTAAGAATATGGACTTTGGGGGCTGGGGGCTGTGGCTCAGCCATAGAGTGTTCACCTAGCATGTGCATAGTATTGGGTTCGATCCTCAGCACCACATTAAAATAAAATAAATAAAATAAAATAAAGGTAAATAAAAAAGAATATGGACTTCGGAGCCAGGCTGATTAAATTCAAACCTGGTTCCACAATTTATAACCATTGTTACTGTGTAATCTCAGGCAAAATACATAATCATCTGTGCCTGTTTCTAATATGTAAAATTTGGATAATAATAGTATCTGCCACATAGAGTCACTGTGAAGATTAAAACAGTATATGTATGTAAAGCATCTGGAATATTCTCTGGGATATTTTACTTTGTCTTATTTTTGCAGTGCTGGAGATTGAACCCAGGGCCTCACCCAAGCTAAGAATTAAGGTATATTCCCAGCCCTTTTCTGGGACATTTTATCATTATTTTTACTTTCTATGGTAAATGCTATCATTATTTTTACTTTCTTTCTATGGTAGGATGTCAGTAGATAACAGGGATAATATCTGAAACTAAAAATTTCATATGAGGATGTTTTAGAAAATAATACTAGAGAAGATATCTGAAGGAAAAGTGGTTGATTTAGAGGGGGTAGGAATAGGGAACGGGGTGAGTTGAGCACAAGGAACAGTAAATTTTTTGTTATAATGCTATTATTATTATTATTATATGTATTATATCATCTTAACAAAAAATAAAATTAATTAAAAGGTTTAAAAAGAAGGCTTAGGTTGTAGTCTAAAGATAATAAAGTTTACTTAGACTTTGATGGAACACTTCTGCTTTAAAATGGGGTGCTGTGTTCAAAACCCCTAAAAGAATAGTTTTTTATTTTTAAAGGACAAACCTCAGCATCTAAATCACATAAAATGCTATCCTGAGGCATTTATATGAATAATATAATAATGATTCAATTCTCCCAAACCCTTCAATTACCTAGTCCTGAATCACCAGTATTCAAAGAACAAAAAGTATTTGGGTAATTCTGGCACACATCATTTGGATAATTTGCTGCTCCTTGATTTCATTTTTGGATATGAAATCACATACTGGGTGACCAAAATTGGAAAGGAGGAAAGGCTTATATTTAAATAACAGTTTTGCAAGTAATCTAATGTGCCGACTCATCTAGGCACAAATTCCATATTTCCATAGCCCATGGTGACCAACAGGAGCTGACAGGATCAGTATGAAATAGTCCACAGCATGCAACACATCTCCACTGATAACAAGGAATGGTATTTTTGCTATTTCCCTTAAAGCTTTACTGAGAGCACAACTGTATACTCCATCTACTAAAAAAAATTGGGATTCTGGTTTAAAGTTTGAAAACTTGTACTTGAAAACCTCAAACTGAAACTCACTGTAGGAAGAAGAACTTGAGACCCAAAAGGATTGATACAAAGCACGTTTTCTTCTATGAGATAGACTTAGGTATTTTTCCTCTCGTTTCTCTTCCTCTTCCTGTCTCCCTTTCCTTTCCCTACCTCTGTTTCTCTGCAAATATCTATGAAGTCCCTCTCATGTGCCAGGCACCAACCTAGACACTGGGAGAAGCAAGGGAGGTACAATGGCGCCATCAAGGAGCACTGCTTTCATGAGCTCTTATACCTTTAACACAACTTCTGATGCTCTAATTGTAACTCTCAAGAGTTCAGAGACCATGCCTCATTCTGGTATAGCAAAATGTGTGGCTTAGTGGTAAAGATGGTGTTGAAATGAACGGCCAGGCAAGATTAGGGATGTGGCAGCCAGGAAAGTTTATAGATCTGTGTTCTGATCTCAGTGTAGCTAGGAAAAGCCCAATGACTGGCTAGGACAGTGATGCTTGGCAAAGGCACTGGAAGGTGTCCAGTTAGAGTCTCTCTTTGGTGTTTTCAAATCTCTATCAACCAACCACTTCTTTAAAACTCCAGCCTTAAGAGTTTGTGGACAGGCTCTGCTCTTTTAATGTACACAGATGCCCCTAGTGGTGGCAGACATGTAATATGAATATGACATGAATGGAACATCTCCCTCCTTTGGTGTGATGTAATTCACAGCTGGACCTCTGGGGAGTGTGAAGGGGAGGGTGGAAATGGAGAAAGGAGTTGTTCCTTCTTAGGTTTTCTGACTGCCATTAAACCAAAACTAGTGTGCTGAAAGGATGTGTCCTGGTGGGATGATTTTGATTTCCAAGGCAGGTTCCTCCTCTGCACCCTCTATGGGGCACAGCAGATGACCATTGTCATAGCAGATGTCACATTACCATGGGCTAAACAGTGAAGTGGCTTTTGAATAACCTTTTAATCTGTGCAAAATATTTGATGTTAGCTCTTGGCTCTGCATATATAAATCCCAGTGTGACTAATTTCTTGGCAGTAAAATCCACACTAATGGCGTTTATTGCTTAATGTCTTTTTAAGGAGTCTTTTCCCTAATGCTGGAGCTAGGATCAGGGTTTCCTGATGCTAACCCCTCAGGTGGCTGTGCCACCATGATCAGAGAAGGTGTCATTGGCTGTGGCCAGAGATCACCACCTTCTGCCTGTTGGTAATTAGAATCAACACAACTTCATGTGTTAGGGATCTCAGACAGACTTAAACTCTGGGGGAAAAAATGTTTCACTGGCATTTTAAGACCAGTAATTGCAAGAATTCCCTTTGAGTTGTAATAACGCACAACCAACTTATCCTTCATAAGAAAAAGTAAAGATAAATCTGCTTGTTTATAAACCAACTCATCCTCTGCAGTTGAAACACATTGGGAAAGCTGTTCAAAGTAATAAGGTTGAATCTAATTTTAAAGGGCATTGAAAAGAAATTTAGATTCTTTGCTATCAAACTGTGACCAATTTAGAAAAACAAATAGCAAACAGAACTCCCTTACAGAGCTGACATTCTTTAAAATGTTCTATTTATTGCTCCTATTTTTCCTTTACCAGGAAAAATAAAAATTTCTTAGGAACTGAAATGAGATTTTGTATATGTCTGGAATTGATATCCATTGCTCCACTCTTTTCCCCAGGCCTCTGGTGACAGGACAGTGACTTTTGGGCAATTCCTGAGACCTGAGAGGAGCCATCTGGTCTTCAAGTAAGTTCTTAAGCCAAGAACTGAAGCTGTTGATAAATACTTGGGCTCCTTCCTTCTTGCAGTTGGGTCCCACTGGTGAAATGAGGCAGGCACTAGAGTCAATCAGATATTTTCATGCCAGCATTTTACTCTAATCTTAATTTCTCCAAGGACTCTTTACTTGAAATAGAGAGACCCATCCTTGATTTATCTAAGGAATGAATCAGGCCAGTTCTCTCCACCTGTGTGTGATTATAAGTGAATCAGTGAAACCTTTTCTCCCCAATATGAAAAAAAACTAGTGTCTACTGTTTTATGGACATACTTGCCAAATTAAAACTATGATGGGGCTGGGGTTGTGGCTCAGTGGTAGAGCATTCACCTAGCACATGTGCGGCCCGGGTTCAATCCTCAGCATCCACGTAAAAATAAATGCATTGTGTACAACTAAAGTAAATAAATAAATGTTTAAAAAATAAAACTATGATAAATTGTAGGTTAGTTTATAGGTTAGTGAGGAGAAGGTGTCAGGATACTTATTTAATACATTATTTTTACTTCTGGGTTTCTAAGTGGTTAGTGCGGAAATCAAACTTTGCTAATACATAAAGCCAGAGAATCTGGAGTGTTCAGAACTGAGCCATTGGAGGGACTGTTCCTTAAGCTGAGTGGGAAAGTGCTAACCTGTTGTCAGATAGATCTGAGTAGCTCCATAAACTCATTTTGTGCTCTGATTTTTGTAATCCTATTATAGAAAACTGCTCAGCTTTGTTCCTTTGCTTGTAAAAAGACAGGATGAAATACTCCTGGCAGAAGAATCTATTGTGATACTAATTGTCTTGTTCCCAGTGCTGTAGAAGCCTGGAAGAAATGAGAGGTATTCATTCTCCTTCCTGCTCCCAGGGAGTTTGCCAAGTGTGCTTCCTTGCCTGGGGGGTGTTGCCAGTGACTTCTGATTAAGGATAAAAGAGAATTTCCCAGGCACCAGAAGACATTCAGCCCAACATGGGGACAGAGAAGAGTATAAAAGTGGGGAAACTATATTGAGAGAAACATAAGTGGGTTACTCCCTGTGTCTGGGTGGGGAGTATTTCTTCCTCTTCCCTTTCCACCCTGAGGATTTTCAGCAATGGCCAAGATTCTCTGCCCCAGGATGGATGGAAACAGTCCAGGTACCTGCTTTCAGGCCACATGTGAGTGGTACCCAAGCAGACCACTGGTGATGAGCAAACACTGAACCTTCAAGGCTCTTCCTTCAGTTTACTGATTCATGAGACCTCTAGGGCACCCCCATAGCATGACTGAGATTTAATTTCCCTCTAGCCTGAGTTCAGACCTAGAGCAGATGAAAGCTGATTTACAGATGGGGAAAAAAAAAGGAGAGTGACTTTTTTTGCACCTTAGTTTACTGAACTAAAATCCACATGAATAATAAATTCCCCCCCCCCCTCTCTCCCCCCGTCTCTCTCACACACACACACACACATTCTTCGGACAATTTTGGAAGAGTGCTGAATGGCATGTCATGGTTTAATTATTTACATGATTTAAAAGCAATAGTCTCCTTTTAAAATGGGTGTGGGGATTTAACTTTACTCAAATAAACGAGTCAAGAGACACTGAGCTCATTCCCCTTGGGCTGCTTACTTTTTACTCCTCCCGCTCTCCTCCTGGTCTGAAAATTGTGCATACTCCCAGCATGGGGATGAACACCATACTGCAGAAGGACTTTGCCCAAGGAGGTGCACTAGTCACTGGGGACCCGATCTTCTCTCTCTCATGTACAGAGTCCATGCATTTTGTGTTGGTTACTAATTTTGAGAAATTGTTTTATTGGTGGGCTTCTGTATTGGGATTGTGGTTCATAATGCTAAGCTAGAGAAGTTTCAGCCTGGCAAGGCTTTGCTTCTCCCAAGATTAGCAGGATGGTGACAAAAGAAGCTTTCCATTATAGTCGACCCTGAAATAAAACTCCAGCTCTGTTTCAAAGTTCTGATTCTGATTGGAGGCTGACTCTTTCTACCCACGACAGGAAATTTAATTTCAATACTTACTTGGTACTTGACTCCATTAAAACAAAGACTAGAAGCCAAAGTCAACTAAGAAACACAGTAAGTTTGTGAAGTGAATAGATTCTTCTGACTGATGCTGGAACACTAGCTACCTAAGTCCTAGTTACCAGCTGTGCCTGCTTCTGTTTTGGGGGAAGAGTTACAACTTTCTTCTTCCTTGGTGCCATCCCCCGCTGAAAGGTTTTACAGGTCCGTAATTCTCAAAGCTCATGCACTTCAAAGCAAAGCCACAGCAATGCTGCACAATGCATCTCCAGGCACCACGTACCGTGCATAGTTACGCAGATGCTCTTCGATCAGCGTGTTAGAGGAAAGATGGATGCAGCTGCCGTACATCTCCTAGAGAGGTGCAATTAAGATCATCTGAAAACATGCAACAAGCTCAGCACATGCACAAGCCCCAGTAACACGAAGCATGCTAGAGACAGAGCAGAGGACACAGCCAGGGAAACACTTTAGAGAGTAAGGAAACTATGCAGAGGATTCTCCATTTTCTTCTGATTAAGATAATTTATTAAGTTACTTGGAAAAGTTTTTATTTGAGCAATTTAAATCTTGACATATTTAACCCAAGAGGTCTGGTGTCTTGGCCATGAGTGAGCCTTTCCTAGATGGATCAATCACATATTAAAATCCATTATAACAAGGGCAATTTACAAAAGAAATTGGTCTATAATATGAAAATTGTTATTCAATCAATTGATTGGCTCAATCAATTGATTGATTTGGTAGCACAGAGAGAATGTGGACAGTTCTTAAGACTTTGGTGTGATTAGGATCTTACCACTATTGCCAAAAATATGTTATGAAGATCTGACATTCCACTGGGTGGTTTATCTAGATGGAAGGTGGATGATCTGGGTCACTCTTTAGTACAGAGAGTTGTGCATTTTGGTTGCTCTGCTATATTTTGATGGTGTGGCAAACACAGAGCATGCTGAAAACATTGCCTAAAAAAGACGCTAAAATCTCTTATTCACTGGATGCAAATCACAAATTATCATGCATGGGTTTCCAATAAAAGCAATTATCAGATGTAGTTCATGGCACACTCTGCCATCCCCTGTGTACTGGCAAGGACTTCAGACTCCTTCAGCCTCCAATCAACACTTAGGGGTCTATGTTTTAAAATGCCAATGTGGAGGCCCCATGGTGTATTCATTTCAAAGGTCATTCCAAAGTTGAGTAATTGAAAGTCTTTATAAATAGAGTTTCTACTTATCTGCCTTTAATTGGGCTTGTGAATAAACTATCCAGTCACAGGGAGAGAACAAGCTCTTCCTGAGGCAGAATCAGTGCCAACAAAGGACCTGGTTGTGCATCAATTGGAGGTTTCATCTTATAGAAATGCCTCCCAGACTAGGACCCCTACCATCCAAAGGTCAAGCCATTGAGGAAAACCAAGAGACCAGAATATAATCTCTTAAGATTTATTTATCTGTCTGTCTCTCTCTCCCTCTCTTTTTCCAAAGATAGAGCAAGGGGTAGGTACTCTCACATGATATGTTTCATTACAAACGTGAGTTTGGCTTTAGGAGTTTTTTTTTTTTTTTTTTTTGATTCCCTCACAGTGCTACAGGTCAGCAATCTGTAGGGTTAGGAATAACTGAACCAATATAAGGGTGAAAAAAGGATATTCTCCAAAGAGCACTCACTGCCTTATTCTTTCCTTTGCTAGCAGGGTTTCCCTTGGCATCTGTCATCTTCCTTCCAAGTGAGGTTAAGGGCAAGGTAGAGGTCTTCAGCTGGCTGGCTGCCTGATAGTTGTTGTTATTGTTCTGGTTGCCACTTAGTGTCTCCATGATGGACCGAAAGGTTCCAAAAGGCCTTTTCAGTTGTTCCCCTGATTCACTACTCGTGGAGGTCCGCTGGAAGGTCCGGCCCCTATCTTTGTCTTTTTCTCCATTTAGTTCAAGGTTAGTTTGCTCCATCTGCACCACAGGCTCCTCAAAGGTAACTCTGAGTTTCAAGTTCTGAGATGTCCGGCGTTTGGAAGAGGGAGACTTGAGGGCACTCTTGGGACTCATGGCCACCTTCTGGGCTGTGGTGCTGTCAGGGCTGCACTGAGTGGGCTCTCCAGAGGGCTGGTTCGGAGGAGTGTTCCCCGAGACTGGACACTGGGGTTCCAAGTCCGGTTCGCTGCTCTCTGAGGTGGGAGATGGGCTATGGCCATCTAGGGATTTGGAGGCCTTGGTACTAAAAGGAAACCTGCGTCCTGAGGCCAAGGAGTGCTTCTTTATCATCAGGTGTAAGCTTTCTGCACTGTCTATACTCTCCACGCTCTCCACAATGGGCTGTGGCCGTGGCCTGTCAGCTTTCCGCACAGGGGTGTTCTTGGGGTCCTCAGAGTTGTTGGAGTCCGTGTCAGACTCACTGAGCGACCTTTGCATCAGCTGCCTCAGCCTGGCTAACTTGAGTTCCCTCTTCTCTAGAGGAATCTTTTTCAAGTTTCTAGAGGATGTTTGAGCATCCTGGAATTCCAAAGACAGCTTTTCTTGGGTACAAACATTCTCTGAAATTTCTTTTCCCAATAACTGGCGCAGGATTTTATCAGAATCTTCATCTTTCGCTTTGGTCCTAGCCCGGCTGGATGCTGACAGGTTTCCAAGAACCTGAATCCCTTCTTGGACTCCTGCTTTGCTTTTGGCTATAGACTCATCTTCAGCATCTGAAGATTTCCACTGGGACTTTCTGGAAGCTGGTGAGGAGGGTGAGCTGAAAAGAGAATGAAGGACATATGACATGATTTCTTACTGGGCTAAGTGACTCAGCCACAAGTCCCTGTGTGGCCTTTACAACCTTTAAGAATTTACACATAAATAAGAAAGGAGTTAAAGAATAATCACTTAATGGCTTCTCAAAGCAATCTGCAAATACTCCATAGTTGCAACTATAGCTAAAGTACAGCATACCTTTTAACTTAAGTCTACCAAATTTGCCTTTCTTACTGTTTACACATCAATTTTGCATAATTTTTCCCAATTAATTCCAATTCCCACAACCTTACTAACCTAAATATCCTTATTCCTATTTCATAGGTCAAGAAATGAAAGAGACCAGACTAGGTGATTTGTTTATAGTTGTAGGAAAAAATCGCAGAGCGGGATGTGAGTCCAGGTCTTCGGACCCTAGGTTTATTGACTTTGTCACTATGACATCTTATTTTTTTGTTCCTGTTTATAAGAATAAAATGTTGTCTGTTGTCATTTTCTTAAAAGACTTTAAAAGGAAATCCAGAAGTCGGCTCGGCTCAGGCATTTAAGATATTTAAGAACTCCTTACAGCAGTGTGCCCCTGGTATTACCTGGGTGAGGAAGGGAGAGACTTGCCCTCTGATTTCTGGGCTTCTAGAAGTTGCTGGAGTTGGTTCTGTAGTGTGACTCGCTCCACTGTCTGTCTGCAGAAGACAAACAAAACATGCTCTCTGATACATGGCTCCCGCTATAAATTAGGAGCTTTTTCAGTGATTTGCAGTAAGTTGTACTAAATTAAAAAGCCTTTAAAAAGTGCATAATCTTTATCCTCATAGTTTAGAAATTTTCCTAAGAAAAGGAGGCTTATTATTCATATTAGTGAAAAAACTGTAACCTAAATGCTCATCGGTAAGACTAAGCAAATCAATTAAAATTACTTCTATAATGGCAGCTATTAAAATGATAATGTATTTGAATATCTATGGGCATACAGATGGCTAGTCTAATATATAATTAAAAGCAGGATGCAGGATATAAAATTCATTTAGAAAACACAAGTTATTACAGAAGTTGAAACAAGTAAGTCAAACTGAGTCTTACTTGGTAGAGATTAGCAGTGTTTACTGAGCCCTGTAGTAATAGAGTGGTACCCCCAAAGATGTCCATCCATGTCCTAATCCCTGAAAGGTGTGACTGTGTCACCTTATGTGACAAAAGGGAAAAGTTGTGTATCAGCTGATGTTCAAATAGGAATGTTTTACCAGTTCTACCAATGGCCTGGATAAGCAGGACAGGACTTAATCCTAGAGCCTCCAGAAAGGACCACAGCCACCAACACCTTGATTTTAGTCTGGGAAGAACCCTACTGGCTTTCTGACCTACCAAAGTATAAGATATTTTAAACCACTATTTTTGTGATAATTTGTTACAAACAATAGAAAATAAATAAAATTAGCATAAAAGATGGTAGCAGATCTCATGAGCCAGGGCATAGAACTGAGTAAATGAGTTACAAGTGCTAAAACAATACAATAGCACTTGAATACCATGAGATACCACATCTTCCAGTGCTCTCCTTGCAGGGTGTCACTGCACACAACAGCCAGTGGCTTCCTAACTCTAGTTCTGTGAAATCAGATTCTGACAATACCTTTCCATAAACCCCAAGCACTATCTTTGTTTTTCTGAGATGCAATCAGTTGTATTCTTAATATTTCATCCTTAAGCCTGTGACCTCATATTACCTCACTCATTCTGCCAGACTCACCTATTGAAAACTTAGTTGCCAAAAGCAGAAACTAGCTAACTTTCTTTAAAGGCCAAAAAGTGAACATTTAAGGTTTTGAGCTATACAGCTTCTGTCACAACTACTCAACTCTACCTTGTAGCAGGCTACATCCTTACATAACACATACACAAATGTGTGTGGCTGTGTGCCAATAAAACTTTTCTTATAAAAACAGGTGGTAGGCTGGATTTGGTCCAGTTCATTAACCCTGGATTAACCAAAAATACATTAGAATTTAGTGAAATTGGATAAAACAGATGAAGAAAGATTATTTTCTTTTTGTTTGTTTTTGTTACCAAGGGTACTTAACCACCGAGCCACACCCCCAGCCGGCCCTTTTAATTTTTTGAGACAGGGTCTCAATAAGTTGCTTAGGGCCTTACTAAGTTGCTGAGGCTAACTTTGAACTTGCAATCCTCCTGCCTCAGCCTCTTGAGCTGCTGGGATTACAGGTGTGTCACTGCAGTCAGCAGAAAAATTATATTCTGTTTGAAGGATTTATTAGGTGTCCTAAATGAATTATGACACAGTCAAAAAAATTATTAGGGCGTGGTTGGGTTGACTGCTGGCTGGAATCCCAGCTGTGAATGGGGAAGAAAGATTCTAAAGAAGACCTCAGAAAGGACCACTCAACTTTAATCATAGAAAATAGTCCTACCTTATGAGTTTGCTAGGACTTTTGTAACAAAGTACCACAAACCAGGTAACTTAAACAGAAATTTATTGTCTCATATTTCAGAAGGCCTAAGAAGTCCATGATGAAGGTGTTGGCCAGGTGGGTTTCTTCTGACGCTGTGACAGTATGGTCTATGCCTCTTTCCCACTTTTGGTGAGTTTGCTAAAAAACACTTTGGTGTTCCTTGGTTTGTAGATGCATCACCCTGATTGTTGCCTTCATGTTCTCCCTGTATGTATGTCCCTGTGTCTACATTTGCCACTTCTATAAGGATACCCATCATCTTGGATTAGGGCCTACCCATATGACCTCATTTTATCTTGACTACTTCTGGGAAGACCCTGTCTATCCACAAATAAGGTCACATTCTGAAGTACTAGGGGTCCAGACCCCCACATGCATTTTTGGTTGGGGCAGAATTCCACCCAAAATACTTAGACTTGTTGATTGGGACTTCACTAGAGCTGAAGGTTATCATTCTAAAGAGTAATTGTGTTAATTAACTATGCAGAGCTGGTGAAGGTATGATAGTAGGAAGACACATCGGTTCTCCCTCCTCAGAGTTTTGCATTGGGAAGACTAGTATTTTCTATCCTTGGAAAACATTTCTGTATCTGCCCCTTTCTGTTACAGGTACCCCACTGCATAAGGGTACAATATACTGTCACTCTATCGAGTGGATTTCTCTGTTCATTTCTAGTGTTGCCAACTTCACCAAGTACTCAGGAAGTGAAAGACTAGGGTCAACAAGAGAACCTCTCATGTTGTCACTGGCCTAACTGGAGACTACTGGAGGGATGCTGTCTCTTAGTGTATATGTGTGTTTTAACCCAGGGTCACCAACAGAGAGAGCAGCCAAGCCTCTAAATTGGAGCAGTTCAATAAAACAGCCACATAGCTCATGAAAGCGTGTCAGATTCCACAGGATGAAGACTGAGGAAAATGTTTTCTAATCTTTTCTCCATTTTAGAAAAAATATTCTACTGGATCATTGTAAAGTTCCCCTTTATGGATCTATCCATACACTGGAGGAAATGGACATTGACAAAGCATTTTAAAAAAGCACTAGGTGGGCTGGGGTTGTGGCTCAGCGGCAGAGCACTCGCCTAGCACATGCGCGGCCTGGGTTCGATCCTCAGCACCACGTAAAAATAAAGGCATTGTGTACAACTAAAACAAATAAATAAATATTTTTAAAAAAGCACTAGGCAACATATGTCCACATTTTCAAGATGTATGCTTTTTGTTCTAGCAATTCCCTTTCTAGGAACTTATTTTTAGGAATATCTATATAGGTACATAAAGACATAGGTATGTTCACTGTGGAAAATTACTTACTGAATTGTTCGTTAATTTGTGTACATTTTTTCTTCAATTATATTGAGACTTTTAAGCCTACTTAGCTAACCTCTCCTGGGAAGTTTTACTTACTAGACAGAGCATGCTTGGAAGTAACCCTTTATCTTTTAAGTTTTAAATTTTATTTTATGTTCTAGGCAAAGTCTAAACTCATTAAAGAGATTATTTTAGGTACCAGCAGGGGAAAGAGAATAGACTAGTACCTTTAAGGCAAAAGTGTGGGAGTAGAGAGATAGGGAGTATTCCCCAGGCTTAGAGAAGACAAGAAGGTCCAAGGCTTTGCCATTTTGTTGCATGATTTAGACCAATTAAGGCCTCTCACCTACCCTAGCCCTTTTATTCAAATGAGCTATATCCAGGGGGCATGTGCGCGCACGCGCGCGCACACACACACACACACACACTATATTTTTAAAAATATTATATATATATTTCACTATACTATAGATTTCACTACTTTATATAAATACTGAATTGAATACTGATTCCAATTTCCAGGGAACTCTCTCTAGTACAGTAACTGTAATTTATTGGTGCACTTTCCAAGGGCTGACCTCAGCCCTCTCAAGTGGCCTGAGCTCCTTAATCCTTCAGCTTGCTGGAGATCCACCTGATGGATGTTCATCTGACCCCCCTTTCCTCAAGCATATCATGTGACAACGCTTCCCCTGACCCCCAGATTTGTAATGTATACCATTTCATAATCACATCAAGGAAAGAACTGACTTTAGTCATAGAGTACATACTTTTTTAGTCCTAGGATTCATTAATTATCTGTTTATTTTTTATAGTAAATTTGCTGGTGATGGTGACCAGGTTACTTAGCTGTAATTTTATATATACATACACCTATATATGTATGTATATCCCTTTTTCTTTCTCTCTCATGGTCTTGATGATCTCCTAGAATATTAAGGACAGAAGGTTGAGAATGATACATGAGTGTGCCTTTAATGTCCTGCTACATAATCTGTCCCTGAGATGTGAACATGGAGGCTCTCTCTCTTTTTATCTACTGTGGCTTAAATTCCCAGCTTAGGGAGCTTGCTGTGCACTTTGTGGTTTAAATATCATTTTGCCGCTGCAGAGAGGGCATGTTTAGCATGAACACTGGATGTGAGCACTTAGGATGGAGGAAGAACAGAAGAAGAGGAGAATGCTGGAAATTCCCTCTTCCACTGGATAGAAAGGAGCCCACCACAGCCCTTGGCCTGAAACCTGTGCATGACAATGGCAAGTCATACTTTGTTCTCACAGAACCACCAGGCCACTTACTCCTTTAGTTGCTTGGTCAACTTTACCACCTGTGAGGCCAGTGACATGCAGGTCTCGACCACCACCAGGTACCGGGAACACAGGGTGTGCCCCTGCCGCTCAGCACTCTGGGAGGGCTTTTCTCCAGCGTGATTCTGCATGGTGACGTTTGCTCCATACTCCACCAGGGTCTGTCAAAAAATGCAGAAACATGGGCTTGTATCAGGTCCTCTGTCTAAACATTTTTTAATGACTGTATAGGATCAAGAAAGGACTCTTGTTATTCCAAAGCCAGTTACCAGAGCCCATGGAATTGGGGGTGGTGATACCAGCACCTAGAAAAGAGAGCCACTGGAGCCCATTCAGCATTGATGTCTGCCTCCTCCATTCAGAGCCTACAAAGATGGAGTTGGACCCATTCTGCTACCCAACCCATTGTAGCCTAAGAGGGAGGGATCTGGGAAAAGGAGGAAGCTGCTGCTGTCCATAGAGCCCTTTCATTCCTGAGATGTGTAATGTTTGTGGTGTTGCACTCCAAAAGAGTTGTTCATATATTTAGAGATACCTGTAAGATGGGGGGAATGGAGTTCTGCTTATCTATTCCTATTTGCTTGGGCTTTGATGGCTGGTTTTGTAATGACACTTCTTGATTTCTTACTGAGCCTACCTGACCAGAAATAAAAAGGACTGGAGAGATGGCATGGCAGAGACTGGGGAGGCTGTGAAGCATCCCAAACCCTTACCATGTGTTAAGGCAAGGATGTGTTTGTGGACTGAGCAGACTTTGTAGAAGGGCGATTGGTGGGAACTTGCTTTCAGCATCCCCCACTCAAACACAAAAGGAGACGGTTCTCCAGAAGCACTTGGCAGCGGGTCGCACCATACGTTGAAGAAATTTATAGAAGAAGAGGAGGCAAAGTTGGGGGCCAGGACTCCTATGTCAGGTAGAGGTGGGGAAGACCATACCACAGCATCCATCAGACAGATGTCATCTGAGGGTTGTCATAGGTGTGTCAGTGACCACAGCCAAAGAAGCAGTGACAACTTCCAGGGAAGACATGGCCTTTCTCAGTTACACAAAAAGACACTTGACTTTTTTCTCTCCATACCTTCTCTTTGTATTTAACAAAGGGGGGCAGGAGCTAAAGTGGTGTGTTAAAAACAGATCATGCCTCATTCCTCCTCCCACATCCCTAATCTGACTGAGGTGGGGCTGGGAGAATGCTTTGAATCAGAAATAAGATCAAGGTTTTAAGCTGGTTTGGAGTAAATTTTAATAGTCAAAGGCAAGCTTAAAGCTATGGACTCTGGTCAAAGTATCAAGAATAGAGGAGGAGATTTGATGGAGCAGGGCTGAAATCAATATTGTAAAAGCATCAAAACTGTTTTCTATTTATGCTGTGATGCCATTAAATTCCAAACAAAAAAGCTGTTACATCAATATTAATTAACCACCACAATCAGATATATTCTTTGACAATTCATGTTGAGATTGTAAACCTCTATATTTATTTTGGTAGTAATGGTTTTTCCCCACACACAATACTTCTATTTAAATTCTTAGGCTACTTAAGTCTCAAAAGAGCATTAAGGAGCTTCTTTTTCCTTTTGGTTTATGATCACTCACCATGAAAGGTCAAATCGCTATAAAGCCATTGCCACTTTCCTCACAGGGGTGTCCCAGAGACCCTGTCAGCATCGGATTCTCCAAGAGACTTTAGTATAAACACACACTGTTATTACTCCCCTGGACTCTGACCTGTGCAGTTTTCTTTCCACTGTTTTCCTTCCTCAGTCCCCTCCTCACTGCATAAGGTTCCTTGCTCACTCTCAGTCTCATTTTCTTTAAAATCTCACACCCAGCAGACAGACCAAGGTTATCCAAGTTTCCACATCCATTGTTTCTAGCGCCAAAAACATCATTTGTGTTAAGTGGAGTGATGAACGCTCTGGAAGGACTGACAGCCTCTCTTCACATGTTAAAAAAAAAAAAAAAAAAAATAGGCGAACACCTGTAATCCCAGCAGCTCAGAAGGCTGAGGCAGGAGGACTGTGAGTTCAAAGCCTGCCTCAGCAAAATCGAGGTGCTAAGCAACTCAGTGTCTCTAAATAAAATACAAAACAGGGCTGGGGATGTGGCTCAGTGAGTGATTGCCCCTGAGTTCAATCCCCAGTACCAAAACAAAACAAAACTAGAATCTTACCTAGAATTAGTGATAGCAGCTGTTTGTCTTTGTCTTTCAGTTATTAGTACTAGCTGATAAAAAGTTTATTCCAAGACTATTTAATATTAGAGTATTTTGTGAAATGGAAAAGTATGATTTTCAGTGTTCATTCAATTATCTTTTTGCCACACACACACAAAAATAATGCTACTCTCTAATCTTTTTGCACATGTTGGGAAAAATTTAAATTTCTCTCCTTTATATACTTTCCAATTTCTTACCACTCGTTTTGAAAACCGGTGCTTGGTGCCTTAAATTAGAAGATGTGTGCTTTGCCAACAATAATGAGAAAATGTTCAGACACTTTATTTCCTATCAAGTCAATTATTCAAAGAGCAGTTTAATGTGAGTACACACTATAGTAAGCTTTCTGCTGGATCTTTGATTTTGTTTTTTATTAATCCTTTTTTATATTCAAAGTTTGTCTGTATAGTCTCCTATTATTTCCTGAGTCCTCTCCACTTTTCTGAGTAAATGGTTCTCACTGCTTACTTTTCTGTTTCAAATACAGCTTAACCTGCACACAGTAGGACCTCAACAAGCACCTGTTGAATAAATAAATACTCAGGGTTTGTAATAAAGGAAATAACGCTTACATAATCCAAAAGGAGTGCTGCTTTGTAGAGGTGGAAAATGTGTTACATGTTACAAACACATCACATTTTGAACTGTATGAAATTGCTGAGGTGGAAATACTTTCTCCAGTCATGGCTTTCAACCATGTGTTGTCAATTTCCCTTTCCCTGAGATGTGGGGGGAAAAAAATCCATAAATGTTCAGGCATTTTCAATGATAAGAATGGTCTGATTGGCCTGATCCTGGTAACCACAATTTATTGTCAAAAATAAAATTTCAGGCCAAACCTAAACTTCAGCTTTGTCTGCCAAAGTTTTTGCTGTCCCTACACTGTTGCTCCTTGCCCACCTGTTCCTCCTCCTCCTTAGGCCACCCTCTCTCTTTCTTCTGTCCCCGAGGGCCTCCAACATTTTCTAGTTGGAAAGTTCTATCCGGTTTTCACATTCATTCTCCCCCAAACTTCTGTGACCCTGATGGGCTCTCACCGCCATGTGCTGTTCTGAGGAGACACAGAGTGTGCCTCAGCTTTGGGCAGCTATGCCTTCTACGGCATGGTGAGATACCATTGCCTCTTGCTGCAGGAACCCATGCTCTTGGAGGGCTCTTCACGTGGACTGGAGCAGGCAGAAGAGCCTCCCTCGTGTCTCCTGTGGCTCTGCTCTCCATTCTTTTAACATCATCCCACACATTGAACATGAAAACATTTGGAAGGCCCGTGGGGCTAAAAGCATGAGGTTGCCTGAGGCCATTGGGTGGAGTGGTTAGTCAACCAAAGCCCTGTCCAAGGTCCAAGAGGATCAGAACAAGGGGGAAACCCCTACAAGACTGACATTTCTTAGTCTCTCAAGTGGACTTCTGTTGTCCTCATTAGTTCATCTCTCCTCCCCAGGTATGTGAAAAATGGGACAGATTTTCCAGAAATGTATTAGAAGAATTCTTCATAGTAGGGAGCAGTAGTCTAGCAGGAGTGTGCTCTGTTTTCCCTCTTTCTCTAAAGTATGGCTGAACTTCTCAAATGCATTCAAAGAGGCTCAGGTTTAGTCAGGGGTACAAAAACATGAATTTTTTTTTATTTAGTCAACATTTGGGGCTTTACAATAATGTTACTTTGGACTATTGAGAACAATAAAAGTCCCTTTCCACACCCTCTGATGTTCAAGGAGAAACTCTTAGGGCTATTTGTGCCTACATCTGTGTGGCTTTTTAGAAATAAAAATATATATTATAATTATTTATTTCCATCATAAAACAAAAGGTAAACTAATCTAGACATTCTCCCAGTGAACAAAATTTCCATTTTTTTTTTTTTAAATTACTCAATAGCTCCTTTCTGTCTGCAGAGCAGCAGGGCTGTGTACCTGGATGCACCCAAGGTAGCCGTGCTGTGAGGCGACGTGAACAGCACTGTTGCCATCCTGGTCCACTTCATCCAACGAGATGCCTTGTTCTTGCATGAACTGAAGAAGCCACAACAGAATCTTCTCCTATCAATACAAAAACACTAGGAATCACTGGAATATCCTTCAGAGAAGCCACATACGAAGACAGAGGAAAACAGTACTCTAACTGGTGAAGAGTAAGTAAAGGAAGCTCACCTGTACCAAAAGAAAATTCCCATTCAGTACAAACTGAAAAATCCACAAATCTTGTACTGAAATGAATGAAAAGGAAGATTCTAAGAGCAGGAAGTTACCTTGGGAATGCTCTGGTTTTATCTACTTATTCTACCGATGGGAGAACAATTCACAGAAAGTTGAAGAACTTCCTCAAGTCACACAGCTAAACAGATCCAATATTGGAACTAGAATCAGGTCTTTTGATTCCAAGGCTCTCAAGGCAATGTTTTTACCATTGTATTAAACTGCCTGTGGGTTTCAAGTACATTGCCATAAAACCTTGGGACTAGTGAGATAGCTAGTTTTTACTTTTAAATTTATAATTCTTACACCATGCTTCCTAATCTCAAACCTGCTGCAATCAACAGACTTACAAAAAGAGATAACACCTTAAATTGTCTAGAACAAGATAACCCCACTGAAATACAACCAGAAACTGCCTGTTGGTGGGGTGTTAAAGGAAAAGTTTTTTTCTTCTTTCATGTTAAAGGAACGGGACCCAACGCTCTGAACATAAACCTTTCAAAGGCAAAATCGTAGAGCAGTCAGTCTGTTTCATCACCATCTGTTTGCATTTTACCCACCGAGTGTTTTGTGGTATTTTTGTGTTATGCTTGGCTTTCAGAGAAAGCAGGGGGATGGGATTTCACTGTTTTTAAAATAGAAAAATTAAATATAAAGTTAAAAAAATATAAGAGTGGTAAAAACAACAGCATGAAGTTTAGTGGGTGGAATTTGACATTTAAAAAGATGATCATGTGTTTGAAATAGCCTTGAACTTCTTTCTTCTTAGCCTTTTAAAGGATTTTTTTTTCCAGTTATTTGCTCAGACTGGTCATGAACTTTTATACTTTCCTGGATTAAATTTGCCTTTATCTTTCCAACATGCCAACTAATCTGCTAAAGGAATGTTGGACAAAAACAGCCAGTTCTTTTAATGTTTCACCCCTTATGCTGGGGGACAGGGTGCTGTTTATGAAGGTATCTGAGACATCAAGGACAGACTGAACATTTGCACCACACTTTTTTCCAAATGAGCAAGCAGGGAATAAGAGCCCTAAAGAACAAGATGAGAAAAATGTAATCAATGCTTGCAGCCTCCCAAGAATGCACCTGGGAAAGTAGGATGAGTGTTAGCTGCAAAAGCAGACAGATCTTATAGAAAGTGAAACCCTCAAGGATTCCCCACGAAGGAGCAGAGCCCTGAGGTGAAGGTGGGGAGTTATAGAGCTTGGATAAGGATATTATGATATGCTTATATTCTAATACGCTCACATATTCTATGCAAACCTGGAGAAAGTTTGAGCTGACATTTGGTCCAGAACAGGTAATGTTTCCACATACATGAGGTAAAACCACTTTCTTTACCTTTCCTAATTGGATAGGAGAAAAAATACTGGATTACTTTTACTTGGAAACAGATGATTGCACTATGTAATCTTAATTCCTTAAAAAAATCTCAGTGAGCCAGGTGAGTGGCACATGCCTATAATCCTAGCAACTTGGGAGGCTGGGGCAGAAAGATCTTAAGTTCAAGGCCAGCCTAGCAATTTAGCAAGTACCTAAGCAACTTAGTGAGACCCTGTCTCAAAATCTTAAAAAAAAAAAAAAAAAAAAAAAAAAAAAAGTAAAATGGACTGGGAATATGTCCCCAGGTTCAATATCCTGTGCCCCTCTCTAAAACAGAGGGGGGGGGGAGGAAGGAAGGAAGGAAGGAAGGAAGGAAGGAAGGAAGGAAGGAGGGAAGGAAGGAAGGAAGAAAGAAACTTTCAATGAGTGGGGGTGGGGGTGCATGATAGTAATTCCAGCTACTCAGAAGGCTGAGGCAGTAGAATTGCAAGTTTGAGGCCAACCTAGATGATTTGGTAAGACCCTATCTCAAAATAAAAAATAAAAGGGATTGGGATATAGCACAGTGGCCGAGTACTCCTGGGTTCAATTCCCTGGTATCATAGAACAAACAAACAAACAAACAAACAAATAAGAACCTCAATGAGTAGAAGTACCTTAGGATAAATGACATAACCAACCATTCTAAAGTCAATGGCTAAGATATATGGATACTGCATGAAGAGGGCAACCTGCTGTGTCCTCACTGGTGAAAAAGATGGCCCCACCATATGCAAAACAATCCTCTTCAGTGGGTCATTTTTAAGCCAGAGGGACTTGGTTTACTCCATGATATTAGATCATGGATTCTTAAAACTATAGATTGAAAGAAATTTTTAGGGAATCATCTAATTCAAACAGTCTTATTTTATAAATTAGAAAACTGAGGGAAAGGACATTTTTGTGTACTCTGATTTCTAGCATCTTGTTATTTAGCAAGTAAAGTGTAGAGGAAGTTTAAGGTATTTAGAAATGTATTATCTGTACCTTCTTTTCACGCAAATTTTTTAAATTTTATTTTCAGACCCAATTATATAGTATTGTGGATATGTCCAATCTACTTGCCCAAAACATCATTTACTAAAATCACAGTATTCTGACTTTTAGTAGTGGGGGTGATAGGCGGTGGAATACAGCATTTCATAAGACTAGGAATTTTTCTGTTGCAGAAATCTGGGGTGAATCTAGGGCTTTTTGCAGGGGCCTGGTTACCATGGAGAATGAGACATATGAGGTCCATGTGAGCCAGACAGAGTTGCCCTGCTCCAGAGTGCTCTTCTAGCCAGGATCAGTTTGTATAGTTATAATAAACTGCTTTATTTTCTTACAATGACAATTAGAGAGTTTACCCAATTCAAGACTCACATAAAGGAAGAACTATTTTTGATTGTTCAGAACAAGTCAGGTGTTTGCCCAGCAACTCCAATTTAGTTTGGTGTTTACACAGGACAATTTACTTTCTGAAGAAGATATGCAATTGGCTTGGCCAGTGTACAAAAATAAAAATCTTTCCCATTATACCACATAGAGCAGTACTACTAAAAGAAATTTGCTGATTATATGCCTGGTCTTCTAATGACCCCCATTTAGGATTTCTGAGATGGATGTAGAGGTGGTTTTGATAAAAGCAGAGAAATTATGCTTGGATTCTGGGGAACATACCTGTAGAGATGTACAATTTTTACTTATATGACAAATACCTCATGAGAAGGTCAAAACATATAATATGGTCACTTTCACCAACTAAAAAAGACCTTATTAAAGCACATGTGTATTTTATATATATGAAACTGTGTTCACCTCCACTTAGCCCTTTAACACCTCCCCCACCCCTTTCTCTCTCTGTGTCTATATGGAGGAGAAGTTAAAGGAATAATATAACTTCGATTTTCATTTCCCTGTATTACTTTCAGAGAACATCCAGTGCTGTCACATAGATGAAAAGGCCCTCTGCATTATTTCCATTTCACAGAATGCTTTTCCAACTTAACATTTCATCCCTGCACCCACACATGCATCTCTCTGTTCAACTTCATCTACTGACTGAAAACTTCCTTCATGTACCAATTTCCTTTTCTGGGGATTTTCTGATCTTTTGGTAACCTGGTATAGTGTTGTATTTTATGTGTTCCCAAAGGCAATGCAAGTTGTTTAAGGAGGCAATTAATACATGTAATTTATGAGACTTGCTGGACAAAGTCTAATAAAAATTTAATTGAAAGTATGTCACAGTTTTATTGCTGGTATCAATAAAATCTCAATAGTTTGTGGTGCGATCATAAGTTCTGAAAGAGTCAGCTTTGTTTGCAGCCATAGATCATCAAATTACCATGCCATTGATTTTAAGATTCATTCCAGTTTTTGACAAGTTAAAATGTAGGGGAAAATGGCCAAGCAATAATTTTATAATGTCATTTATTGAAGTAAATGTAGAATCCAGAGAGATGGTAAAATGTGGGGGGAAAGGTGCATGCAAAAATTGATTAAATAGGTTGAGGCCCAAATAATTCTTTGGCAAATTTCTCTTATTCCTCTAGTTATGGTGAAATAAGTAAATAAATAATACTGACAGCAATAAAACAACAAATTGTAACAGTCACAACTGTCAACATTTATCTAGTGCCTTCATTGTGTTGGGAGGTGTTTTTTTTTTCACTCAAGTCTTTTGAACAACATTATAAGGAAGGATCTATTATCTGCATGGAGTAGATGAGGAAAGTAAGGTCCAGGGAGACCTTTTCTTCTTTCCTTTATTTTCCGTAAATGAATATATCTAAGGCCATGCAGCTAGTAATTGGTGAACAGGATTAAAACCCAGACAGCTTGAGTTAGGGACCAATGCTCTTCATGACTCGACTTTCTGTGAGCATGAACATCCACAACTGCTCATTCCCCCACCACCCTTGAATCTAAATTACATTGTCTCTTTTTCAGCCCCATGGGTCAAAGAAATCACTGTTAACTGCCTGTCAGTCTGTGGGCTGTGGAGTTCTGGGTCAGTTGTGCTTTTTTTGAGATCAGTTATTTGCAGAGTAGATGGATGCCAATGCTAATCAAAGAATTTTCTATTTTTCTCTCATCTGCAATTGTAGACAGCACTTTCAGGTTGTTTACTTATTTTGGCACCACAACAGTGAAACAATAAAGTCAATGAAATAATAATGTCAAGGGAATAGTTCTCCTTTCTAATGTCAGTTGGGGAGAAACAAGAAGAACAGAGCCTGCAGGAGTATCCCCCTTGCAGGCGGGTCCACCACTGCTCACGCACTGAGCCTTCTCTTTTTCAGAAAGTGCTCTTTGAAAGTATCTGTGTCAGGGCAAACCTTTAAAATGGAGAATAAGTACAGCCTAGGCAAAGGTGCTCTTGGTAAATGCTTGATGTTAGGATGTAGTTTTTGTAGAAGGATGTCCTGACCAAATGGCACGTGAATGATTCAGAAACAAAAGGAATCACAGGCTTGATGTTGAAAGGCACAGGGAGCCAGTGACCAATGCAGAACAGGCTGATGCCCCAAGCAGCTGTAGGGTGGGAAGCTCTGCTGGGAGAGCCTGGATGGAAATTTCATGTTTGAATAAAACAGCCAGACTTTGAATGGGAGGCTTTGAATAGGAGCTTTGAATCAACACGATTGTGACTCAATTGTTTTGGCAGCAACATCCCTCTTCTGGGATGGCAAGGCAGGCCTGGCTAAGGATACCTTGCTTGTTCTTCCAGTCTCCCCAAGCTCACACCTTTGTGCTCCCCATGGTGCATTCTGCTAGGCACAATCAGGCAATGAAATAATTGTACCCTCTGAGACTTCAAGCATCAAGAAGAGGAAAATCAATTCCTATCACCCAAAGATCTATCACTCCAGGAGGCCACTAAAACTGCTGGCTACCCTATGGTCCATGTGGTACTGAAGTTTTGAAAGGTAATTTTTACAAGAAAAAGGACACAAATTGGGAGTCGAATGGAGCCCATTTTTAAGAATCTATACAAGGGGCAGAGGGCAACTAAAATAAACCAAGAGGAATTTTCCTTGGTGCTATCTTTTCCAGAAGTATTTACTGAAGAAATAAAATCAGAACACACTCAAGTGCCTGCTTGATGTAGAAAAACTTGCATGTGCTGAATTCATTAGAAAACGGTTCAATAACAGTCTTCCTTGTGAAAATATTAGCCTTGTCATGGTTCCAAGTTCAGGCGTCTCTGCAGGTTATCTGTTACATAAGAGGCTGTGGAGGATGTAGGACGGCTGGACAGAATTCACAGATCTAATGGGCTTCTACATTTTCTACTTGGGCAGAGATATGTTCTCCTAAGTGTGCTGCTGGGCTGCAACCCCACCCCCAGCTTTCAAAGTTCTATTTAAGGTCAATTTTAAAAAAATGCTTATCAGCTTGAAATAATAATGAACTAAAGCAAAAGACACAGCTCTTCCAACAAGTCAGTAACTTCCACAGTTTCCTCTACTTCAGCTACACTTTTACCCAGCCAGTCCCAGAAAGGACCCTTTCTTTGGTGGTATCCCAACAGATTCAAAATTATGAGGAACCTGCTGTGAATAAAGAAACTGGCATACATAAGCAACATTTCCCAATGTGAAGAATGCCAAATCTGAGATTCACTTAGAGGCTCAGAACAGCCCTGCGATCCTTTCCTCAAGGGCTCTGGCAAGCTTTGCCACAGGTTCAGGGAGCCTTCCCTTGGACATCTAACCATACTCATTAGGCTTTATGGGCAAATGGAATCAGGAACATGAAACAATTACCCACACAATTTAATAAAATTCTGTTTTCTACTGAAAGTGATTTATAAAGATTAACAGTGACCAAATCCTCCTGAGTATTTAAAATTTCTATTCTTCCCATTGCCATTATAAGCAAAATAGGGCCACCTAAGCAAATGCCTGTTAATTACTATTGGTTGCTTTTAGCAAGTAAAATGCACAAAGAAAACTGAGTAATTGCAATATATCAAAGACAGTGGCTTTAACATGTTTTAAATGTTCTTCCTGATCTTTTCTCCATTTCATAAATTAGCACAGTTGCTCACTTCAATGAGCTATGTGAAATACTCTGTATATCACAATGTAGTGTTAGACAAAGTGTAAAAAAGTCTTTTTCAGCTGTATGGATGCCACTGTTACAATCTGTACCAATTTTCTACACAAATGGGTACAAACAGAAACTGGCTCTGGAGTCTGAGGACCAAAGCAGAGATCTAGTCTTTTCTCTTTCTAGCCATTAGACCATGTATAAGTCATTCAACTTTCTTTCTTCAGTCCCTTCATCTATACAATGGGGATAAAAACATCTCATAAAGTTGTTTTAAGAACCAGATAATGTATACAAAACCCAATGGTATAGAGCCTGGCACATATAGGAAATATTATGTGTGTGTATGTTTCTGAATATATATTTATATACATATAGTTTATTTATATTGTTTGAAATGCTTTTGTATCTGTATTGATTGAAGTTACTAAGGTACAAAAGAAATGATCAGATTAAAAAAACAAAAATAAACTATCAGCCAGCATGTCTCCAACTAATGAAAAACTGGCCAGGCTCAGTGGTGCACACTTGTAATCCCAGCTACTCAGGAGGCTGAGGCAGGAAGATTGAAAGTTCAATAATACCAATGTGGGCAACTTAGCAAAACCCTGTCTCAAAATAAAATGAAAAACAAGCTGGGGCATAGTTCAGTGGTGGAGTACTTGCCTAGCAAATGCAAGGCTCTGGGTTCAATCATCCCCTTCTGTTAAAAAAAAAAAAAAAAAAGACTGTGACAATATTCTTCAGTCTATTTTTTTAATTTGGGACTGTTATGCCTGAAAATCATAATCTCTTGATGACAATACCATAATTTATTGCCACTGGGAAAATTTATGAAGTCAAAGGGAAATAGTTATATGCATGAAAGGCAATTTTCTTTGCCACAAATGTGATTAAATCTATTTTAATACAGTGCTGACTTTATTATTTTTTAAGACTGAAATTGGTATTTTGTGGTTCCAATGTTGTTACAAGATAATTTATACTCATCTCCCTCAAGGGAAGATAGTTAAAAAAAATTTTTTTTTCACTCTATATACTGGATTCTGATCTGGATATATCAATTAATCATGTTGGGATTTCCTAACATAGAAATTAGTTGTAACTAGTTATTGTGCTCATCTTTACTTGAGCGAAACTTCCTTGATTAATGTCTTACAAAGATTTTCCTTCTAACTGTGGGTTTAATAAAGTATATAGCATTTTTACTTTTGGTAAATGTTAAATCTACTTATTGTATTAATTTGAAAATATTGAAGTAAAAGTAGTTCCACCCTCTGCAATAATGACTACAACTATGTTGTAGTTTTTTTTTCCAGTTTTATTTTCTATTTCTCTTTCTGTCTCTCCTAATTTCAAAGTTAGTGTGAAATTACAGGAACAGTTCTGTATCATGCATTTTAATTAATGTTACATAATTAGTTATATGCTATGGATACAGTTTTATTATTTATTGACAGGTTGTTTAAAAGTTTTTTTTTTTTCATTTGAAAAAATGCTACAATTACTATCATTGCTTAAAAATCATTGAATATATTTTTGAATATTTTATGTTTGGATTTTGATGAACAAATAAAAAGAAAATGAGTCAATTATATGTTGCATAAAGGGAAGATAACTTAAAAACTCCTTACCTGGCCATAGCAGCCTGCATAATGAATAAGGCTTGGAAAATCCTTGGAACAGCTCAGTTCGGCAATGGCTTCTGTTTCACTCACCATCCAGCGTACACACTCCAACTGACCATTCTAGATTTAAAAGAAAGTCAAGGTGATTCAGGTTTTAAAAACATCTCTCTGCACTCTTTTGTGTTTGACTTCTTTCACTCTGCCTGGTACTTCTGAGATTCATCCAAGCTGCTGCTTATTGTCAGTAGTATACTCCTTTTTTTTTTTTTTTAAATATTTATTTATTTGCTTTAGTTGTACACAATGCGTTTATTTGTACGTGGTGCTGAGGATCGAACCCGGGCCGCTCACGTGCTAGGTGAGCGCTCTACCGCTGAGCCACGACCCCAGCCCGTATACTCCTTTTTTATTGCTGAAAGCAGTCCATTGTCTCACCAGATCACAATTTGTTTAAGCAATAACCTATTGGTAGACATTTGGATTGTTTCCATTTAGAGGATATTATAAATAAAGTTGATATAAATATTTTTTTGTGAATATGCCCTTTCATTCTGATGGGTAAATACTGAAATTTACCTAGCATAGGATAATTTCCAGTATAGGATTGGGATTTCTGGATCATGTGTGTATTTGACTTTATAAGTAACTGTCAGACTGGTTTCCAAACTGGTTGACTATTCTACCACTGGGAACGTGTGAGCATTCCACCATTTCATATACAAGCCAACACACAGTATGTCAATTATCTGTCATTATTCTATTAAAGTTTGTAAGCTAGAGCAACTATTTTCCAACACCCAAATAAAATAGTATCATATCTCTTAATGAAAAATTAACAATTCATATGTAAAATGCAAGAAGTAAACTGAATAATTGAGAAATGGGATGGAATCTAACTAAAAAGCTTCTTCACAGCAAAGGAAACAATCAAGATGAGAAGAGAAAGCCTACAGAACCTGAGAAAATGTTTGCCACCTGCACCTCAGAGATAGAGCACTAATCTCCAGGATATATAAAGAACTCAAAAACCTTAACACCAAAAAACCAAATAACTCAATCAATAAATGGGCAAAGGAACTGAACAGATACTTCACAGAAGAAATACAAATAGTCAACAAATATATGAAAAATTGTTCAACAACTCTAGCAATTAGAGAAAACAAATTAAAACTACACTGAGATTTCATTTCACTCTAGGCAGAATGGCAATTATCAAGAATAAAAGCAACAATAAATGTTGGTGAGGATGCAGGGAAAAAGGTATAGTCATACATTACTGGTGGGACTGCAAATTGGTGCAACCACTATGGAAAGCAGTTTTCCTTAGAACACTTGGAATGGAACCACCATTTGACCCAGTTATTCCACTCCTTGGTCTATACCCAAAGGACTTAAAATCGGCATACTACAGTGACACAGCCACATCAATGCTAAACTATGGAACCAACCCAGGTGCCCTTTAACAGATGAATGGATTAAGAAAATGTGGCATATATACACAATGGAATATTACTCAGACATAAAGAAGAATAAAATTATGGTATTTGCCAGTAAGTGGATGGAATTGGAGAATATTAAGCTAAGTGAAATAAGCCAATATCCCCCCAAAACAAAGGCTGAATGTTTTCTCTAATATGTGGATGCTAGTTCACAATAAGGGGTAGGATAGGGAAGAATAGAAGTATTTTGGATTAGACAAAGGGGAATGCAGGGAAGGGAGGGGGAATGGGAATAGGAAAGATAGTAGAATGAATTGAACATTACTATCCTATGTGTATATATGATTATACAACCAATGTAATCCTACATCATGTACAACCAGAAGAATGAAAAGATTCTCTCCATATATGTATAATATGTCAAAATACATTCTACTATCATGTAACTAATAAGAACAAATTAAAATATACATATACATACACACACACATATAAAGTAACCAAGTAAATATCTTGATTGGTCAAATATTAAAATTTTAAAAAGAAAATACTCTTATGAAAGAATCATTTGTCATTTATAAATGATAAAAACTACTGACACACAAGGTAAAACAGTCACAACTTGGTACATTTTTTAGGAAAACAAAATGATTCTCAGGATCAAGAGGCACAGGAAAGTAGAAGTAGGCAAGAAAAAAGAAAAAGAAGAATGTGATTTTCTTGGAGTCTTCATAAGGATTTTCTGAAACCAGATATTATTCTCATCATTTTTTAGAATTTAAATTTCTCTCTTATCTTTAAAACATTATTGGGTTTTATTCTCAGGTACTATGAGAATTTCAGAAAATTAACAAAACATTTAAACAATTACAACACAGTTCATATAGAGGAAAAAGAAGAAGAATGGTTGTGGGATCTCATGAAAATCATCTCATGAAAATCAAAGGGAGAAAAATAGAGTAGAGGAAAGGGATTAGAAGGAGGGAGGAGGGAAGGGAAAGAGGATATATTTTCAAATGACATTGGCCAATTATGTTTTTACATTCTGTGCATGTATGAATATGTAACAATGAATCCTGCTATTATGTAGAATTATAATGCATCAATAAAAATATGAAAAAATACAGTCCACACAAATTTGTTGAGGCTTTTTGGCACTACTTATAGCATGATAGGCATATCCTAATGATTAAGACAAACACAGACTCCGGATTGGATTTAAGTCCTTAATCTGCCACTTAATTACAAGATGTTGCACAAGTTACTTTACCTCTCTAATAAGCAATTGATTTATCTGTGAAACAGTGATAATAGTAACTACCTGCCTAACATCACTGTGAAGATTAAATGAAATAAAGCATGCAGGTTTACTAAGCACAGAATATTTTTACCTTCTACTATTAGAATGCTTCTTTGGACTCTGATAGTAACTCTGCAGACAAATGAGACATTTAATCAGCTTCCTAGTTTGCACACTGTGGGGTTTTAACACAGAAAGAGTTACTGTGGGTATAGAGTCAGGGAAGGATTCAAAGAGGGAAGCATTTAAGTTAGTATAATAGGATTATTGTCTTTTTATTTTAGAATCCTAACACTTATTTTCTCAAGGTGAAAAAGTCTATTCTAAAAGATAGAAGAGGTAATCTGCTCATTCTTCATCCTTGCCTATTTAGATAATAGAATTTCAGTTGGCATTTCCCATCTACTCGCATGCACATTCTGTTCTATCTTTTGGGGATACAGTCATACATAATGATGTTTCTGTCAACTGTGTCTACTACTGAGGTCCCATAAAATTACAAAGGAGCTGAAAAAGTATAGCACCTACAGTTATGTGCATTACATACTTGATAATGACAATAAACAACTGTTACTGGTTTATGTATTATTATACTTTCATCCTTAGAGGGTACTCCTTCTACTTACTAAAAATAGTTTACTATCAAAACACCATATCTTGATTACATTAGAAGGCCACTTTGACCTATGCCCTCTGTGTTTGTTAAGTACACTCTAAGGTGTTTGTACAAGGACAAGATTGTCTAACAACTCACTTCTCAGAACATACCTTCATCATTAAGTGACACATGCCTGTATTTGCATGATTAGGCGTGTGCTACTGTCTCCCTTCTCTGTGCTCCTTCTTACCCTGGGAGGTTGGGTTTGGCTGATGGAGATCAGGAAAGCAGAGTAAGTTTCAGGTATCCTCTGCTCTTGGCTTCCCTCTAGAAGGCTTCCATTGGCCAGATGAGTCCTTCCTCCTACTAATGGATTAGCTGACAGTACTAGGAGTACTTTGATGCATCCAAGATCAAAAGCCAGCCAGTCCTTTCTCATCAGTCCTCTCTAGTTGAGGTTCTTGCAACCATTCCTTTCCCAGATCTTCCAGGCTTTGGGGTGATAACTGTGTCCTGGCTGTTGCTGACCCCAGGATACTGCACTTTCCTATAGACTCCCTTTATCCACTCCACCCCCACTTTGGTGAGCAATAATCCTGTCATTTCAGACTTCTTCTTGCTTTGGATTAAGTTTGCTCTACTTTTTCTAATTTCCTAAGGTGGATAATTCAGTTATTGCTTTGAGGTCTTTGAGATCTTTCTCTTTCCCTTTCCCACATCTTTTACAAATTTCCCTTTAAACACAGCTTTAGCTGCATCTTGTAAGTGTTGCATGTTCATTGTCATATACTTTCTAATTTCCTTTATGGTTTCTTCTCTAACCTATTAATTATTTTAGCATACATTAATTCTATACACTTATGGATATTCCAGATTTCCTTTGGTTATTGATTTCTAATTAGATGCTACAGTGATTGGAGAGCATAATTTTGTATTTCGATACTTATAAATTTACTGAGATTTGTTTTATAGTCTAACACAGGATTTATCTTAGAGAATTCCATGTGCACTTGACAAGAATGTATATTCTGTTGTTGTTGGGTGTTCTTTTAGATGATTACTTGGTCTAGTTTTTCAAGGAGTCAACACTTAAGTAAAACACTGCTAAGAAGGCCGAAGAAAATATATTACTATGATGAGTTTGAATCCAGTATCACTTGCAATAAATACAAACACCAGGAAAACAAACAAATGAACCCAAACATTATCTAATTCTAGCAGGAGATTTTTGCCTACCAAATTCTCTGGGCCTGGGGTAACTCAGTGTGTTAAAAAGAAGTCAGTAAGGTTATGTATTTGAAGTCCTGTTATCACTAGACCAACACTGTGCTTTTGGGCTTAATCAGAATGACTGAACGAGAAATGACCAGGAAATTAAAGTCATTTCATTCCAGGTCTTTTTAGCTACTAAAATAATTTCTTATTAGTCTCATTTTAGAAAACAAGATTGCTTTAAAAATTAGACATTTTAAAAGTCCTTCTTTCCCATTTCTTTGCTTAACCATTCCCAGAGGATGCTTAATAATGTCCTGAACTCTCAAAATATCTACTGTTGGGTCTTTCAGAAAGCACTCAATAAATTCTGTGTGTAACTGGCATAATATATTATGTTCCCCTGAAGGAATTTAAGAGTGGGGGAGAGATGTTCTTAAGCTCTGGTATGACTTTAAAGCCCCTTTCTCAGGTTATCTATTCACATAATACCTTATCTCTGACTCTGCTTCCTGTCAGCCAAGTCATACTATCCAAGAAACTTCAGCCTGTTTGTACCAAGTGTGTTTGTCTTAATGACAGCTGGGCTCTGAGACCTGAGTGTCATGAGGTGAAACACCTGGGTACTGGTGTTCCAAATAAGGCCCCCAAATGGAAGAATGATGACTCTTGGGGCTCTCTCAGCTTCATCAGTGCCTACCAAAAGGCACTGAATGGAGTGAGGCAGGACATGCATCAGACTGATTTCTAAAGGGGGGTGGGTAACACTTATTATAAAATATATTTTTACTGATTTTACAAATTTTAGATTAAGTAATGGAGTGGAAGAGCACATCCATTTCTACAGTCATTGTCCAGAAATAAAAATGAGAAGCCCGTGACCCCAAGTCTGCAAAGGCTTTTGGGTCTAATGGATTTGGTATGTGTCTTTTATTCAAATTAAAACAAAACAATTGCTGTTTAAGTTTGCAGACTGCTTATGATATACGCATATCTTATCTTTTATGATAGCAATACTATACTGACTACAGGAGCTTGGGAATGATGAACACTCAATACAGGTATACAGTAGAAGGTGTTTATGCTGAGGATTGGCTTAATGACCTTAAGTTTCCTATGTACCTTTCTATGCAGAGATTTTAAATCTATCAAAACAAGCATGAAGGTGCATAACTTAAGAAAAACATTGGCTTTTGTCCAACTACAATCTACCATTAGTTAGGAAAAATAATGAAAGTTACATTTTATAAACAATAAAATAGCAAGGCAAATGTCAACATTCACTGGCATTCCAAAAATACTTTTTTTTAATCATTGACACATGCCTACTGATGATCACATGCAACCTATGTTTTCCTACAGGACTTCATCACAGGACTAGATTTCAAATTTACCAACTTGCACTGGTGTTACTGATGACACACCTGTCTTATCCACCAGGTTACCAGCTCTGTAAGAACAGGACTATTCCTTATTTAAATGTGTGTCTCCAGCATCTTACTTAAGTACTTGATAGACAGGGTACATTCTGTTGAACTCAACTAGACTGAACCCTGACTTCACAGTTAATTTCCATCTCTTCATGGTAGCTGTCGTAGTTGAGCTCTTGATTTGACGTAGCATTGTTTACAGCCAAAAGAAAGTTATATTCACCATGGTCATAAATTTCTTATTTTATTAAAGTTATTTTCTATACTATTTTTGAAGTCGTTCTTCACCCCTGAACAAAATTAAATAAAGTTGAACACATTTGCAAATATATAAAACCTTACTGAATGGTAAACAAGATACAAAAATTTAAATTAGCATAAAAGATATATCAGAGGTAGGACAACAATTGGTTGTTGTTCAAATGTAACATGTTCCATAGTGAATTCACAAGTAGGTTTCTTTAACTAGCAAGTTCTCCTTGTCAATATCAATATAATTCCATTTGTAAAAATCATCATTATTTGACTTTTAGAAGACACAACTATTATGAAAGCAAAGTACATATGCAGAAGTGTAAGATGTATTATATTTCCGTGAACTTCACTTCTGGCTTTTTAATAAATGTGACCAAATTCTACATTTATTTGCCAAAGATCTTAAAAGTAATTTTAGTTTAATAGCTAACCTTCTCATGATGTGTTATATTTTACAGAGCACTCACTGCAGTGCTATAAAAGTCCATGTTTTCTTGTATTGTGGTTTCTAAGTTTTAACTCTATCCTAGTTGGCATTAATTTGTGTAGTTTTTGACAGAATATTGTGCCCTGCAAGAGCTAAATGCAAAACCCATACTGATTTTCTAAACAACTCTTGATATCTGAAGACATTTAAACTTCAGATCTGATCCATTAAAAGTCTATTTTATTATCTGAAATACTCCTGAGTGCTATCATCCTGAAAACACACCTTTTCCTCATTTGTCTTGCTCATTATTCTCACGTTAGGAAAAAATGACACAGTGTCTGATAGAGCCAGGTGTGGTGAAGAATTTAGATTGCAATCACCATGAATTACACAAGTCCTTAGTGCTGCAATGGATCATTTTCCTCTCTATTGTCTGATTTGAAGCTTAACCTTATTAGACAACAAATTGGAACGTAGTCTCAAAATCTCAAAGCAGCTAGTGATGGAAATGAGTAATCTCTGACATGTGATGTGTTCATTGATGTTTGCTTGAAAAATCACTCTCCTCTCTCTCCTGCCCAATACTTTAGCTTCAAGGAATTTGAAAACACAGAAAACTGACTTTAGCTGTGGAGAGGCAAGCCCCCAACCAGTCACCTTGATGGCCAGGCCCGCCGGTGTCAATTTCTCGGTATTCCGCTCATTGAGGCAATCTTCTCCCATCAAAGAAGTGAGGTGCTGGAGACATTCTGCATGTCCCTGGGATGCAGCAATGTGTAACAGGTTGTTTCCATTTTCATCATGAATTTTGTCTAGATTGTCTGCAGCTAGATGTGGCTGTACAAACAGTAAGATTAGAAAACAAGTCAACACATCAGCATAAGATGCTGTGGGGTTTTTGCTCTGGGAACTGGGAAGAAGAAATAAGTTTAGTGAAGCCCTAATGGCAAGGTAGGGATGAGAAAGAGTTCCTAGCCATTACTCCTTGTGATAGTATGCCTTAGAACATGAATTCTCAAGAGACAGGTCTTCACATGAGTCATGGCAATATGGCTAGGGACAGTGAGCTGTGGAGGCTTCGAGTTGGCTTTGTAAACTGCAGTGACATTTATAGTAACTGGCAGGGTCCCTACATGTCTCCCCCTCTTGACTGCTAAGTCCTTGAGGCTGGGGCTGGTTTATTCCCTGCTGCAGATCCACCGAATTAATGAAGAGACTTCTGGTTTCCACCTGCCTGAATTGTGCAGAACTGGTTTTGACTACAAACTACATGATGTCCGCTGCTATTAGTGCTCTAGTGGGCACCTCCAAATACTGTCACCCCCTCATTGCTCCTGGGGGCACCTGGAAGCTACTCAGCCTTTGGTTTTCTCACCTCTAGTGAAACTGAGTTCCCTGAATATGAAACGGTTGATAGAGATTGTTAAGGAACTAAGTGGCGTTAGCATTTAGGAAATATGAAAACATGGTAAGAACAAAGAAGGGGAATGAACTGAAGAGAACAAAAGGGAGGAACCAGGAGAAATGGAAAATACATTTCCAGAAGAAAAATAATTACTTCTTTATTTGATAAAACTATACAATTGTATTGTCTATGGCAACAATGTTTGTGATAATAGACCAAGTGCATTATATTTTATCTACGTATGGCTTCACACTAAGTAGAATTACATTGCCAAGATGCAATGATTTTCTTGAATGAGACTTTAATCAGCATTGTAGTAGAAGCCCAGGCTTGCTACTGTTTTCTGGCCTGGAAGCCAGAAAAGAACAATGCAGGCAGATGGAGTGCTATTTGAGTTGAGCTCTGAGCCGAAGCAGAACAGACTTTTCTTACATCATGTTACTCTGTGTCTTGAGTCTTTGGAAACACTCCTCCAAGCTCCCTAGACATGCAGAGCTCGAGCTAAGTAAAAACTACATGTGGGTCAGGGGGCAGTCAAGCTCTAGGGTAAGCTTCTATCTGCAAATACTTTTCAAACATCCTGGCCCAAGTCTCCTGAATAATGATCAGGATAAAACAGACAAGTCTCTGTTCACATATTTGGCAGGCCCGTCATCAGCAAGGAACTGACATCTCCACAAATAACTGAATGAGAGCATTGGGAGCCATTTTAAAAGCAAAAAGAAAGACTTTTAGGATTCGAGTGAAAAAAAGTGCTGGGCTCTCTTTGTTTTGTTTTTGTTTTAGGTTAAATCTCTTTATTCCAGTTGAATTTAAGCAAAGTTAAAGTGAAATAACACTCCCTCTATAGCCTTTGTTTTCCCTGTACTAACTTCCTAACTTTCAATTTTAAAACTCAAGAGGTCACACCCCCACCCCAACCAAAGCTGAAAGAAAAGATTAAACAAGATGCAAAACACACATGCCATCATTGTTAGGAATGGAGTTGATAACAATGGCTCTCTAGAGTACTAATGTGTATACCAAGCTAGGTTATACTTACCAGGAGAGATATTTGTCCTTCTTTAACGATGTTCAAGATGCTTTTTACTTTTTTCAGATACTCACTCCTTTCTTCTGGGCCTTGGGAGCTGGTCCAGTTCATGCCCTTGACTGGCTCTTCCAGTTTGGATTCTGTTGCTGCAGACTGCAGGTGGAAGGCCCGGAGCTGGCAGTCCGGCATTGTCTTCTCAATCTTTCGACCATGTGGGTCACTAAAGGCCTTGTTTAAGAAGTCTTTGCTCTGGCTTTCTGGCTCATATGCAGAGCCACATGTAACCAGAGGAGGTGAGCTCTCAGATTCTTCGGTGGAGAGCTTGTGCTGGTCGCGGAGGACAGTTGAGGCTTTTCTCAAGTGAGGGCTTTTCACAGGAGAAAGAACACAAAATGGGGTCATACCGGACGGCGAGTTCTCAGTGCTTCCTGTAGAGGAGGCTTTGCCAGAAAGGCCATTGATGGTTGTACATAAACCCAAAATTCTTTTTTCTGAAGTCACCTTGGTAAAAGAGGCAAGCTGTTGACTGGATTTAATGTAAGGCACATCCAGAATCTCATCCATGTCGAGGTCATAATGTTCCAGTTCGCCCAGTGCTGTGCTGGGCTCGGAGCTCTTACTGGGCAAGCCCCCCACTCCATCTTCAGGGCTGAGCTCCTCAGGCTGGGGGCCCTGGTCAGACTCTCCCCCCTTCGGGTACTCCACTTTATGATTCTTCTGGTCATCACTCTCATTGTTCTCTAGAGTCTCTGGCTGATGTTTGAGTGGGGAAACTCGCTTCACTGGGCGGAAACTTACTGTATACCTCAGCGATTCCTGTGGGCTTTTGTGCGTTTGTAATAAGAGTTGAGACTCCACAATTCCAGCTAGAGCTAGAAACTGTTTTGAAAAAAAAGAGAAGATTATTACATTGGAATGCTGCACACATCTTGACCGTGCAGGCAGCCGTGGTCCACCCAAGTTATGCTCAAAATTAGGCCCCTGTGTTAAGGGGATGACTTCAAGAGGACATATGTCCCTAAAAGTAATAATTCATACTTACCATTGGAAAATAGTGAAAATCAAAGAGAGTTATGACACGCTAACTCAAAATTAACAAAAGTAGCGATGATGGTAAAACCAGACAGCTAAAGAAAATGAACTCAGACAGATATTTAGGTTTTTCAATGCATGGATCTAATCCATATGTCCATGTCAGGATTTCAATATTTGCCACCATGTTGGCCAACAGAATTAGAAGATGGGATCCTCTGTGTTAAATGAACTTTCAAACAAATTTATGGAGAAAAAGGGGTATATGCACACACACACACATCTCTAACATTTAAGAAGTCCCATATAAAGAAAGGGTAAATTACTTTAACATGGCACAAACTCAAACTGTGACCTACTGGCTGGGTGACTCATTAGTTTTCCATTAGGTGGTTAAGGAAAGAACAGAAAGGAATGAAGTGGTCAGGAGTTGAATGGACCATGGCACATAAACCATGGTTGAATTAACCTCTCCCTTAGCTAGGCATCCTAAGTCCCCTATCATGCAGGGGCATCTCATGGTGCTTTCTGGAATTTGACACCGCAATGTAATGCACTAATACCTCACAACAGAACATGCTTTCCAACATTTAAAACTGCCCTCCATTGTTGGGAAAGCTGGAAACGAACAGAAGGAATAGAAAGTTGTGAAGGGAGGATGGGGTAGGCAGACTACCTTTTTCTATGCAAAGTTTAGATAAAGATTTTCTGTTGGTTGACATTTGATAAATGTCTGGTTGAGATGGAATAGATGCAACAGTCAGACACATTTAGAGGTGAAAAGTAAGAACCACTACATTTCTTAGTTAGCCTCAATGCAAGATCACCCAGCACCTCCTCACTGGGGCAGGCAGATGAAGCAGCAACAGTGTCCTCAGCCGCCATGGTGCTGCTTCATCTCTGCTAGATGACAGGCATAGCACCCTTGGAAGGCCACTCATTTACAGATTTCTACTCTCTTGCCACTTAGTTTATAGCATTCTCCATCAAAGAGATGAGATTTTAGGACATGCCCAACTAGAGAACTCCCATGTATCTCTTCTCTGGAACAACAGCAGCTGGGAAGGGTTTAACCCTAAAGCAAGTATACAAGTGTGTCCTTGGCTAAGGCACAAAATAATAATAAAAGAACCTGAAACAGGTATGTGTGCTCAGCTCTGTAACAACTGCAATGACCCCGAACTAGCCCTGATTCTTGGGATGAATGAATTCATTATTGAAGTTCCCTAAATTTAGGCTACTAATCATCTTCTTTCTGCCAGAATGTGTTCCAAAAGGATTCAGAGAAGTTCTGGAACCAAGCAAGGGGATGAGAATGAGTGTTTTGAGTCTGAATGCTATATAATTGTGAGTTCCATTCCCCAAATGGACCACAATGTGGTGTGCAATTTCAGAGGGTCTTCACTACGTGGTCCACCCCTGGTGCCTTTCTAGCTCTGGCGTTGTAGAATCTAAGAAGAGAATACTACCAGCTGTAGAAGAAGGGCTGGTCTCTCTCCAATAAGTAACATGTAACAGAATTTGAAGAAGGGAAGGAAGGTATCAAGATGGCCTCAGACTGTGCTTCTCTTCTCCCTTCTTGGCTCCAGTTCTTCGTTATACACAGTGCTTACCCCAGAGCAGACAATTAACAAATGTGAGTATGTGAATTTGAATCTCACTTTGCACAACACATTAAATCTTTTAAAATGCACAAAAGTGCATCCTTCTGAGGGATTTACAGCTTAATTTCACAGGGGACAAAAGTCCTGTTAATAAACTCAGAGGAGCGATAATCACTAATAAGAGCTAGATTTTCTAAGGTTATTTATGAAATGTAAGTATGCAAAGGCAAAGACTGATTCCAGTTGGTCCCTTATAAATTTAAAAGTTTTCTATCATTTATATATCCTTTTCTCTCTAAAAATGTGAAGCTATGAAAAATTAACATCTGCCAGAAATTTCTGCCAAGCCTTTCTCTCTTCCTTAAGAACACATGGTTACTTATATAAAACAGCAGACAGATAGTGGACATAGAGTTTATAAGGTGTAAATATGCCTTTGATTTTATTCATTAGCTTTCTAAAAATGTTTTATTGGGAAAAATAAATATCCACAGACATTTATGAGATACATACTTCTTATGGTATAGTATTTGATAATATTTGCCTTAATTTCCTTGGAACTTCTAAAAAATGTTCATCTCAGAATGCATTAAAAAATTTAAAGTTATATGACTTAGTGGGTCAATACAATGAGAGCATTGTACTGATATATTTATATATTATATCAGGTCATGGGTTCAAAGGGCTACTCTTTTATGTTGGCTTTATTTACATGTGAAATTTTTTCCAAGTGATACAGGGAAATGGATACCATATGTTTCCCAGCTGTTTTGTTCTGACAGGAGCCATTAAGAACGCTCTATGGAAATGAATTCTGTCTGAGTCTTATGAAAACACTTCTTTCTACAGAATGGTCTAGAAACTGAAGAAGGAGCATCAATATTTAGGCTTGTTGTCCTTCTCCTTGTTCAAACCTATGACTCTTTTTTAGGCTCAGGGTGAAATCTGTGCTTTCTAGTCTTTATCTTGACTGCCAAGAAAAAGTCCCAGTCATAAAAAATGGATTATTTCATGGGTTTTCATGAGAATGCTCTAATGTATTGCTATATCACATACTTAGATGAGAAGAAAAGGCAATGCTATGCTATATGCAAAAGACAAAATTCAATTAGTTTATGTCTCCTAAGCTAGACAAATAGGTACTTAAATACAACAAAAGTAAAAGGGTAGTTAATGACTGGTAAGGTTTTTCACTTTCAATTCTTTAAGCCTATCAAAAATTTCACTTCATTTTTGTTCCACTCCAATGATACATGTTTCTTATCGTCTATGGAAACAAAGTTCAGAATAACTATGGTCACTGAGAAAATTTCTGAGGCTAAATTTACTTTCTGGATATTACGAAGAAATTCTTTACATGTGAACAAAATATAAATTCCTGAACACTTTATCTATCTTAGATCTTTACAAGCTCCATGAAAAGAAGTTCTGTGTCTAATTTCTCCCTCTATCCCTCAAAGCACCCAGAAAACTGCTTTACCTAAGTAGGTTTTTTAATGACTTTTTGGTTGGATTTTTTTTAAACATCTTATGAAAGTAAACATTGACTAGACCTATCTACCTGATTACATCACAAATTTTCAAAAATAGGTAAATGGATATGTATATTTGATGCTGATTTATAGGCCAAAATATCTTTTCTTCTCTAGCTGACGTTTGTAATGCTTCTTAGCATTAGCATTTAGAGTTGCTTGCTAACCACTTACATTTATTTTTCAGCCAGCATTAATGCAGGCTTAAGATATGTGAAGGTTTGTTAACAGGCAGCATGTTCCAACCTAGGGGTTTTATCTATCTGCACCGTTGTCTCCTTTCTACATACACACACCTTCTTCTCTTGATCCTGGCCTGAATAACCACAAGACCATTTATACAGTTTCTTAAGCAATCCATCTCCAAGGCATTGTTGATGTTTCTGTTTCCACGACCCCTGCCCCACATCCTTCAGGCACCATCTTTTGGCTTTCTTCTAAATCCCTCTTAAATCTGGACCCTCTTCATCCTTACTGCCCTGATTGGGCCAGAGTGGGACCCTTGCCCACAGCCTCCACAAAGTTTTCTCTGCTTTCATTTGTCTCCCTTTCCAGACCTGAGTTATCCCTGGTTCAGATAAGTTTGATTTTGTCATTCAAAATCAGCAAAGCAACAACAAAAAAAACACCTCAGGTGGACTGTCCTTCCTAAAACAGTACTTCCCCATATGTGGGATGAATTTCCCTTCAGTGTCTAAGATGGTGCACAGCAACCTTGCTAAATACCGCTGATTTACAGAATAGGAGTGCTGTTCAGCTCTCAATCCTTTTTGTTCTTTCTATTTCTTTTAAGGAGTCTTGGTTTAGTTCTAGAACAAATTTAATTTCTCTCAAAACTTAAAATCTCCCTGTAGAAAATGAGATTGCATGCCTCAGGTTGAGAGGCTTTCATAAACAAAGAATTAATAGGAATGTTATATGTTCATCATGTGGACTTTAATGATGATCTTGAATTGACTGCAAGTAACACTGGTTTACTTGTAAACATCTGTTTACAGCAATGACAAAGTTTCTTTTGAAAACAAATGTTTAAAAGCTGAGTTTTACATAAGAATGGGATCCTAAGTAGAACAAATTATACTCCATGTATGTATAATACATCAAAATACATCCTACTGTCATGTATATCTAAAATAAATAAATAAATAAATAAAAAAGTGAAAAAATAAAAAAGCAGTGTTCTGGAAAATCAAATAAATAATAGTGTAAGTGGTTTACAGGTAAAGCAAAAATAGCTGAGATAGACCTTGGATATGACACATATTATGGAACTGAGTTGTTTGGGAAATCCTGGCTTTTGGGTTAATATCTAAATTCTTCAGCATGATATGTAGTAGTTCTTTTATTCACTTTCTAATTTACCTTCTGATCTCAGCATTCATGATTCTCAAAATACTAGTTTTCCCTGCTTCTCTGTTGCTAAATTCACCCATTTTTGGATATACTATGTTCCTCTTTCATTGCTCCTTTCCTTGGGCTTCTTCTCTCTTGCAGTCTTCTCTGGCTGAGACTTGAGATCAGCACACAAGATTCCATTAGGTGTTACTTCCTCTGACTCTTGCAGGGAATAGCTGCTCCTTACTTCTCAGTGTTGATAATACCTGCACATACCTACAGTTGGGTATATCTGAAGGTGATGCACCTGTTTACTCATGCATCAGTCTTACTTCTCTCTTGAGAGTTCCTCAAGGGCAAAGGTTGCTCAAGAACCTACTTGTGTTTATAATTAGCCCTTTGTCTAACACAGTAACTTTAAGATATTGGTGCTCAGTGGCTAATTCTTTCAAAGAATGAATGAAGATAGGAGGGAAAAGGAAGGGAGAAAGAAAGGAATATGCCAGAGCAAAGATGCAAAATACAGCAAATAAATATGAGTTCTGGGATAACATCAGTTTTGCCACATGATAGGCACACTGTGCTGAATAGTTCAAAGGTAGTGTTAGTGCACCTTTGAAGATATTTGGTCATTTACAAGATGTGCTCTATATTGAAGTACTTTCATCTATTTCCTATGCTAAGTTCTTAGTCTCAGTTTCCTCATCTGTAAAATGAAGAAGCTAGCTATGATATAGCCCTAAATTCCTATGTCTGCATAGAATGTCTACAAATAACAGGGCTCTTTATTCTGAATGACTCACTGTGAAACACTATAATTCTTCTGGATTCATGTATTTTACCAGATCTTCACAAATTCATAATTATGAGGCTAAGCTGATTGCTGACACAGAACAACTCTTTGGTTGTTGGGCCTGATAAATTAGTATTTTCTTAAGAAGATAATGTACAGTTTTGCTGCTTCAGTGGTAGATCCAACTTTTCAGATTAAACATCAACACTGGCTCCTAAAATGCCTAATTATTTTACTGCCAGATTTGGAGTTATGTGGCCATATTGGAAAATTAGCTCAAGACATGAGGGAGGGGAAGAAAAAGGTTATGTTTTAGGGTAAAACAGTGTTCCACTACTGTTTTTTGTTAAATGGATTCTATTTTCCATGAGCAAGCAAGTGGTCAGTGTTAGCTTTAATTGCTTTGAAGTGGACATAACAACACAATATACATCTACAGCCTAAAAACCTAGGCTGCCTCGAGGACTTGCCCTCTCCTTCTCCAGCATTCAATTTCCTTTCATTTTTTACACCAAAGGGAGGAGCATTAGGAAATATTAGGGGTTTCACTATGAGAGTCATGGGTTTCCTTCATTCTATGTGAACTGAAATCTATATGGACCCACTTGATTGCAAGCACCCTAGGTTCTGTAAGAAGTGATGACAAGGAGGGATCCAAGATGGCGGATTAGAGGAAGCCGCACTTCAGGACAGTTCCGTAGAAAGAATCCAACAAAGCAGATAAATTGCCTTTCATTATATATATATGGACTGAAAATACCGATATCCTGGATGGTTTGATTACCACTACCAGAGAGAGAAAGAGACAAGCTGTCTGCAGCGGCTGGAGCCGCGAGGCTCCTGCAAAACCGCCTGGGCGGTGCACAGGCCGTGCGAAACAAGGTCAGGGTGAGGAGACCGCGCTACTGCTGCAACCCCAGCCAAACTCACTGCACACACAGCGTGAAACCGGCGATAAAAACCAGCGATAACAGCCGGCGGGATTGGTGCTGGGGAGCCACGGGAGACCGCGGGTCCACACACCAGTTCGAATCCACACTCCGCCTGACGTGACCCTCGGTGTGGCTTCCCGGTGCGATCGGCAAGGATACGGGAGTCTGGGAGTCTGCGGAGCTACTGTTGACTGGAAGGAGAGCGCCGCCATCTTTGAAAGCTGCAGGGGCTGGTCCTGACAAAGGGGAGGAGACGGAGAGCGACGGCTGCATCCACCCAGGGACTCTACAGCTCTCTGAAGACAACACACAATTGGGTGAGACTTGGTTGGTCAGCAGGGGAAGGCGTTTCTGAGGCTGGCACAGCAGCCACAGGGGACTGCAACTGTGGGTGGGCTTGGGGAGGTGGTGCCTTCTGGAAGATCCCCCTCCCGGCGCCATTCATCTGCTGACACACACACGGTCCCCCTGGGCCACTCCTTCACTGAACCGTGCAGCCGCTGGCCTAGGATGCAGCCTTGATTTCACTGACAGGATCACAGACTGTGATCCAATAGCAATTGGTTTGAACTGGAAAGGAAAAAAAGAGGGGGGCTTCCCAGGGCCCGTTTTGTCTGAGACTTGGGGTTTGACTTTTTTTTTTTGTTTTGTTTTGTTTCCCTTCCTTCCTTTTTATTGGTCTGCTTGATTTTCTGGATTGCAGGGAGGGGTTTTTTTTGTTGTTGTTGTTGTTGTTGTTTGTATGTTTGTGTGTTTATTTTTCTTTTTTCTTTTTTTGGCTTTGTTTTGTTCTGCTTTTTTTTTTTTTTTTTTTTTTTTTTTTTTTTTTTCCTTCCGCATTGATTGTTAGTGTGTTTATCTGCTTCCGCTCCCTTTTTTTCTTTCATTCTTTTACTCCTTCTCACCCTTGTATCTTTTCTTCCTCCTTCATCTTTCATGTTTACATGCTGCCAGTGCATACTAAACAGAGCCAAAAACAAGTTATACGCAAAACTTGGGATTTCTAGAACCGGCGTAATTGAATTGGGTAGCAAAGTGGTGTTATATACAGTTTACTCTCTATTTCCTTGATTCTCTCTCTCCTCTCTCTTACACCAATTCCTACTCTTTATCATTTTTTTTTTCTTTTCCAACTTACTATATATATAAATTGATCTTTTTACCTAATTGTCAACCCCATTCTCTTTCTTCCATTGTCTACTGATACTAAACCACTTCCACTAAACCATTTCAATAGATATCTCTTTTCATACTTTCCAAGAAAGAACAATTCAAGACACTTCCTTCTTCCCAAACATAACACCTCTGTATCCAACACTTGAAGCTATAAAACCCTATCAGAAACGTACAGAGTAAATTGGAAATAATATCTGGGATAACAAAATCTGTACATTGTGACCAAACTTGGATTTTCTGAATAGAAAGTGTTAGGTTTTAAAAGTATAAAGGAATTATAAGGTGATCTGATAGCATTGTACTACAGGAACAACATAAGGCTTTAAGGTAAAATCGAAACAGTCAAGGTCCCACAGTGCAGGAAGAATAGACACACAAGCAACATGAAAAAACAAGGAAAGAAAATGACACAAACAAATCAAGATACCTCATCGGCAGATGTCATGGCAAGCACAGTTGGTCAAATGCCAGAGATGGAATTTAGAAATTACATATGCCAAATGTTTATGGAACTTAAGAATGAACTCAAAAATGAGATGAGGGAGCAGGTACAGGAGGCAAAAGATCATTTTGACAAAGAACTCCAAAAACAAATACAGGAAGTAAAAGATTACTTCAATAGGGAAATAGAGGCTCTAAAGAGAATCCAAACAGAAATTCCAGAAATGAAAGAAGCAATAAACCAAAATAAAAGCTCAATTGAAAACATCTCCAACAGAATAGACCATCTGGAAGATAGAACCTCAGACAATGAAGACAAAATATATGTCTTAGAGAAGAATTTAAACCATACAGCAAAACTTGTTAATAATCATGAACATAACATCCAGGAATTATGGGACAGCATAAAAAGACCAAACTTAAGAGTGATTGGCGTAGAGGAAGGGGCAGAGTTTCAAGCCAAAGGAATGAGTAATCTATTTAATGAAATAATTACAGAAAATTTTCCAAGCTTGAGGAATGAAATGGAAAACCAAGTTCAAGAGGCATACCGAACACCAAACAAACAAAATCTCAACAGAGCCACACCTAGACACATTATAATGAAAATGCCTAATACACTGAGCAAGGAGAGAATACTAAAAGCCACAAGAGAAAGGAAGCAAATTACATATAGGGGGAAACCAATCAGATTATGTTCAGATTTTTCAACCCAGACCTTAAAAGCAAGAAGATCCTGGAATAGCATATTTCAAGCTCTGAAAGAAAAGGGATGTCAACCAAGAATCTTATATCCAGCAAAATTGAGCTTTAGATTCGAAGATGAAATAAAAACCTTCCACGACAAGCAAAAGTTAAAAGATTTCACAACTCGAAAGCCAGCACTTCTGAACATTCTGGGCAACATATTTCATGAAGAAGAAGAGAAAGATGATAACGAAAATCAACAAAGGGAGATATTAAACTAAAGGAAATACCAACCAGAAGAGAAACCAAATCAAGCTAAAGACCATAAGTCAAATAAAAATGGATGGGAATAAAAATCACATCTCAATAATAACCCTGAATGTTAATGGCCTAAACTCGCCAATCAAAAGACACAGATTATCAGAATGGATTAAAAGAAATGACCCAACAATTTGCTGTCTCCAAGAAACACACCTCATAGAAAAAGACATCAACAGACTGAAAGTGAAAGGCTGGGAAAAGTCTTATCACTCACATGGCCGGCGGAAGCAAGCAGGGGTTTCCATTCTCATATCAAATAAGGTAGACTTCAAACCAAAATTAATCAAGAGGGACAAAGATGGATATTTCTTATTACTTAAGGGAACCATCCATCAACAGGATATAACAATCATAAATCTGTATGCCCCAAATAATGGAGCACCTACATTCATCAAACAAACGCTTCTTAAGTTCAAGAGTAAAATAGACCACAACACAGTTATTCTAGGGGACTTCAACACACCTCTCTCACCAATGGATAGATCATCCAAACAAAAGCTAAACAAAGAAACTTTAAGCCTCCTCAAAACAATTAACAATTTAGACCTAACAGACATATATAGAATATTTCATCCCTCAGTAAACGAATACACATTTTTCTCAGCAGCACATGGCTCCTTCTCCAAAATAGACCATATATTATGTCACAAGGCAACTCTCAGCAAATATAAAAAAAATAGAGATACTACCCTGCATGCTATCGGACCATAAAGGGATAAAATTGGAAATCAACGACAAAACAAGGAATAAGAAAAACTACTCCATCAACTGGAAGCTAAACAACATGCTACTGAATGAACAAGGGGTTGAAGAAGACATCAAAGAGGAGATCAAAAAAATTCCTAGAGGTAAATGAGAACACAGATACATCATATAGAAATTTCTGGGACACTATGAAGGCAGTAGTAAGAGGAAAATTCATTGCACTGAGTTCATTCCTTAAGAGGAAAAAAAACCAACAAATAAATGACTTAACATCACACCTCAAAGCATTAGAAAAAGAAGAACAGACCAACACCAAGAGCAGTAGAAGACAGGAAATAATTAAAATCAGAGCAGAAATTAATGAAATTGAGACTAAGGAAACCATTCAAAGAATTGACAAAACTAAAAGTTGGTTCTTTGAAAAAATAAACAAAATTGACAGACCCTTAGCAATGCTAACGAAAAGAAGAAGAGAAAAAACTCAAATTACTAACATTCGTGATGAAAAAGGGAATATCACAACAAACACCTCAGATATACAGAATATAATTAGAAATTACTTTGAAAACTTGTACTCTAATAAAATAGAAAATACTGAATGCATTGACAGATTTCTAGAGTCATATGATTTGCCTAAACTGGATGTGGAGGCTATACATAATTTAAATAGATCAATTACAAGCGAAGAAATAGAAGATGTCATCAAAAAGCTACCAACAAGGAAAAGTCCAGGACCTGATGGGTTTACAGCCGAGTTCTATAAGACTTTCAAAGAAGAACTAATACCAATGCTCTTCAAACTATTTCAAGAAATAGAAAAAGAGGGAGCTCTTCCAGACTCTTTCTATGAGGCCAATATTACATTAATTCCAAAGCCTGGCAAAGACACATCCAAAAAAGAAAACTTCAGGCCCATATCTTTAATGAACATAGATGCAAAAATCCTCAACAAAATCCTGGCAAATCGGATACAAAAACATATCAAAAAGATAGTGCACCACGATCAAGTGGGGTTTATCCCGGGGATGCAAGGCTGGTTCAATATTCGGAAATCAATAAACATAATACATCACATCAATAGACTTAAAGACAAAAATCATATGATCATCTCAATTGACGCAGAAAAAGCATTTGACAAAATACAACACCCCTTTATGTTGAAAACACTAGAAAAACTAGGAATATCAGGAACATATCTTAACATAATAAAAGCTATTTATGCAAGGCCCCGAGCTAACATTATCTTAAATGGAGAAAAATTGAAAGCATTCCCTCTAAAAACTGGAACAAGACAGGGATGTCCCCTTTCACCACTGCTATTTAACATAGTACTGGAAACTCTGGCCAGAGCAATTAGACAGACGAAAGAAATTAAAGGGATTAAGATAGGAAAAGAAGAGCTCAAATTAGCACTATTTGCTGATGACATGATAATCTACCTAGAAGACCCAAAAAACTCTACCAGAAAACTTTTACAACTAGTAAACGAATTTGGCAAAGTTGCAGGATACAAAATCAATACACATAAGTCAAAGGCATTTGTGTACATCAGCGACAAAGACTCTGAAAGGGAAATGATGAAAAATACCCCATTTGCAATAGCATCAAAAAAAATAAAATACCTGGGAATCAACCTAACGAAAGAGGTGAAAGACCTGTATAACGAAAATTATAGAACACTAAAGAAAGAAATTATAGATGAACTCAGAAGATGGAAAGACCTACCTTGCTCTTGGATAGGTAGAATTAATATTGTCAAAATGTCCATACTACCAAAAGCATTATACAGATTTAATGCAATTCCTATCAAAATCCCAATGTCATTCTTCAAAGAAATAGAAATAGCAGTCATGAAATTCATCTGGAAAAATAAGAGACCCAGAATAGCCAAAGCAATCCTGAGCAAGAAAAGTGAAGCAGGGGGCATCACCATACCAGACTTTAAATTATACTATAGAGCAATAGTAACAAAAACAGCATGGTATTGGCACCAAAACAGACTGGTGGACCAATGGTACAGAATTGAGGATACAGAGACTAATACATTTAATTACAGCTACCTTATATTAGACAAAGGTGCCAAAAATGTACAGTGGAGAAAGGATAGCCTCTTCAACAAATGGTGCTGGGAAAACTGGAAATCCATATGCAACAAAATGAAATTAAACCTTTATCTCTCACCATGCACAAAACTCAATTCAAAGTGGATCAAAGACCTAGGAATTAGATCAGAGACAATACACCTAATAGAAGAAAAAGTAAGCTCCAATTTCCAACATGTTGGATTAGGCCCCAAGTTCCTTAATAAGAATCCTGTAGCGCAAGAATTACTACCAAGAATTAATGAATGGGATAGATTTAAACTAAAAAGCTTCTTTTCAGCAAAAGAAACAATCAGTGAGGTGAATAGAGAGCCAACTAATTGGGAACAAATATTTAATACATGCACATCAGATAGAGCACTAATCTCTAGAATATATAAAGAACTCAAAAAACTTTACACTAAAAAAACAAATAACCCAATCAATAAATGGGCTAAGGAATTGAGAAGACACCTCTCAGAAGAAGATACACGATTAATCAACAAATACATGAAAAAATGTTCAACATCGCTGGCAATTAGAGAAATGCAAATCAAAACTACTCTAAGATTTCACTTCACTCCAGTCAGAATGGCAGCCATCAAGAACACAAGCAACAATAAATGTTGGAGAGGATGTGGAGAAAAAGGCACACTCATACATTGCTGGTGGGACTGCAAAATGGTGCAACCGTTATGGAAAGCAGTATGGAGATTTCTTGGAAAACTGGGAATGGAACCATCCTATGACCCAGCCATCCCACTCTTGGGTCTATTCCCAAAGGACTTAAAAACAGCATATTACAGTGACACAGCTATCTCAATGTTTGTAGCTGCACAATTCACAATAGCTAGGTTGTGGAATCAACCTAGATGTCCCTCAGTAAATGAGTGGATTAAGAAAATGTGGTATATACGCACAATGGAATTTTACTCAGCAATAAAAGAAAATAAATTAATGGCATTTGCAGGTAAATGGATGAAGTTGGAAGACATAATGCTAAGTGAAGTTAGTCAGTCTCAAAAATCCAAGTACCAAATGTTCTCTCTTATATAAGGAGGCTATTTCAAAGTATTGTTGGATGGGGTACATAGGAGGATTAGAGGAACACTAGAATGGTCAAGGGAAGGGAGGGTAAGGGAGGGAGCAAGAGGGGAGGGAGGGGGGGAAAAAAAAAGGTGGTTGAATGAGACGGATATCATTTTCCTTAATGCATGATTGAAGACCTAAATTGCACGAATATACTTTGTATACAAACAGTTGTATGTAAAAAGATACTAAATATATGCACTATGAGTTGTACATATTAAAAATTATAAAAATAAAAATAAAAAAATACAATAAAAAAAAAAAAAAAAAAAAAAAAAAAAGAAAAGAAGTGATGACAAGTTCTGTAAGAAGTGACTGCTTCTAGCACCTCATGTCAATAGGAAAAAACGTCTGGGGTCTGAGTGAGCACTATTGCTGGATGCTTTTCTGTTCTATGGCCCTTAGAGATTCCAGTGTAATCTGATCCAAGAAAACGCTGAGCTAATTCTGGATTTGTAGAGTTATATCTGGACATTACATTGGGAAGAGTGAATGTGAGAAGAATACATGCTTCTAGAATGTTTCCATGGGGTTGCTTGCTCATCTCCTTAAATGAAGCCACACACCCTTTATTGAAAGTATCCTGAGGCTTCAATTCAAAGGACTTTGTTACTATTATTATTATTATTATTAATATAAAATACAGTCTGATCTAGTCACATTTCAATGTTGAAATACTGTGAAAAAGGATTCATTGATTTGGGTTCTAAATTTCCTGTCTTTAAGTGGCTACTGATATCAAGAAGTTAAGTAGGTCAGATTCATGATTTATTTTTCTCAGCTCTGTCCAGAATTGTAGAGACCTACCTGCTCAGGTAATTTTGTAGCCTCTCTGTGCCCATTTTTTCATTCTATAAAAACACACTGAAATACTTGAGCCCTATTATTCTGGATAGAAAGACATTCTATCATGAAGTCAGACTCAATATTTTGACAACTTTAAACCTTTGGGCTTCAAAAGTACAGTTTCCATAACTAGCGATTGGTGGGTCTAAAGAAAGTCCAAGCTTGCAGAGTTGTGTCATCTAAAAAGTATGCTGACCTTCACCTTGACATTAACAAAACCTCACGAGTGTTTTGTGTTCATTCCAGGCCCATTTACCAGATTTCCTTTCTTTCTTTCTCTCCCTCTCTGGGTGGAAACGTAGAGACACACATCTAGTAACAGTGAAAAGGCTCATCATGCCGAGAAGCCTGGAGCAAGACTGATCTTGTGAGCAGGCTCTGTCTGTGTGCTTTCTGGCTGCGCAGGCACACACTTGCCAGTTTTAACTGAAGGTGGCGGTGTTTTACAGTGCTGATCTACAGTCAAGGACAAAGAGCACCAGGTTACTGCTCCTTGGTAAGAAAAAACAAGAGGCAGATGAGCAGGCAGGTGGAAAGTTGGAAAATCCTTATTATCTACTTCCATCTCCCCACACTGATAGCTCCAAAATGCCTGTTTATTTCGCTTCTGAGTATGGAGCATTTATCCACGTTAAAAATTAGCATTAGATACCAAGAAGACAAAGAAAATGGGGTATGTCTTTTGGGTAGAAGAGTGTTCCCTGTCTTCTATTTTCCATGAGAAACAAAGTGGTAAGTCTGGGAAACCTGGTCTTATTTTGAGAGGGATGCACTTTAGGGTCTCAAGGGAAGGAGAAATACAAGAACTAGCTCTGGCCTGCAGCCTGCTCTTCCTCTTGGCAGGCCCCTGCATCCGCCTGGGCAAGCGCCTGCCTCTCAGTTACAAGGCTCTGAGAGAACAGGCAGGTGCAGAAGCACAAAGCAAAGTCGGGGAAGAGCAGACAGTGGCTCTTCTAGGATAAGCGAATGGCAAAGCTGCTGAGCGTGTGCTCAAGTGCAGTCAGTGCACACTTCATGGGCATTATTAGAAACCGTGGAAGAATGAGGCAAATGTGTATTAAGAATTCCACAAAATGATATCCTCAGTAGGAATTTTCCTAAGATTTAACACTTTAAAATCACCAATAAATTTGTGTAAAACTTTCTTATGTTTCTGAGTTTAAGGCAAGGGTATGATTTAATCAGAGACTCAGAAGACCGATGGGCAGTTCTCATGCATTCTCACTTGAAAATAAATGAGAACTCAGGGAATTTTAAGTCTGATGTGTAAAATTACATAGCATTCTTATTTTTCAACCAGGACTGAGGTTCCCTGACTCCAACTTTCCATAACTTTGGAGGACCACTTTATCAACATTAATTAGTCCCTAAACATTCACTTTACAATTTTTCTCTATTTGGGTCACATGCAGGCCATGGAATCCCAGAACCCAGGGACAAATCCTGGTCATACTCATTTCAAATTTACTTTAACCTAAATCCCAACTGCACCCTCTGCCTAAACTTTTATAACCATTTACTACATACCCTCAGTTTGGGAGTAAAGTTGGGGAAATGGCTTTTAATAATAATTTGTTAAAAGCAGTTAAGTGGAAGAATTTCTCTGCTTTATCTTCAGTAGTATTAGCACAAATTTAGATTCATTGTATCACTGAGAATCTGTTCTTTCCATTGTCAATTCCTTCTACTGATTGAATGTGGTGACTTCTATTTAATACAATCAAGAGAAGCAGGAATGTAATGAAGCATGTTCAGAAGTGTTAAGTCGCAGCAACAAGAAGAACACTAAAGTACTCTTACAAGATTCACTCAGTACACATTTGTTCACTGCCTTCTTTGCCCATAGTTCTAGGAGTGCAGAGGCAGATGGAATACACACAGACCTTCCAGACAATAATGCACATACACATATGAAGGAAAAGTAAAAAATGCAAAGTGCTTTGAAGGAAACAAAAAGGGCACTGGAATAGAGAAGAGCTGAGAAGCCTCATCAAAGGGGTGACATTTAAACTGAAACCTGGAGATGACAAGAAAACAGTCATCTGAGGATCAGAGGGAAAATAGAGAACAGATAATTTTGTGAAGAACTGGGTAGAGGGAAGCACCTTCACAAATGCCTACAGTAAAAGAGAATCTAGTACGTTCTGTGGATCTTGCTAGAGCGGAGGGAGCCAGAGTGAAGATGAAGATGTGGGAGGTTATCAGGGGCCAATCCACCTGGGGGTCTTACTGACCACACCAAAAAAATTTGGTTTTTGTTTTAGCTAAAATAGGGTAGCCCTGAGGGGGTTTCACAGAGGCACATGTGTTCCTTCCTGGGTCTCTTTCATAAAGGCACTGATCCCATTTGTAAGGGCTCTACCCCCATAATTTGATCACCTCCCACTTCTGAATCACCTTGTGGATTAGGTTTCAATGTTCTGATTTTGAGGGGACACAGTCTACACCATGGGCGTATACCTTGAGCACAGAAGACTCAGAACCTAGTGATGGATTCATAAGGAAGATAAGGGAGAGGGAGAATTCTAGATTCAGCAATGGAGTGGATATTTTGGAAAGCTGAGCTCTGTTCACTGAGTGGGGAATCTGGGGAGGAACATGTTGTGGGGGAGGATTGAAGAATTCCTTGAGAGAATTCCATGAGACATCCAATGTAGAGACAGAATGGGTTATCACAAAGGAAACTGGAGTGTGGACATGAGCAGCAGCAAGTAGATGGTATCTGACTCTGTGAGAATGGATGAGGGAGCCTGAGCAAGGGTGGACTCTATTGAATATCTAGTCTCGCTTCAGCTAAGAATGAATTGGGAGTTGTAAAGGAAAGTAAGGAGACATAAGCATGCCAGGAGGGCAGTGGGGAAAGAGGTGGTCTCACAAAGCCAAGAGAGGAGACTGTTTCCAGAAAGGAGTAGCCATTAGTCTTGAAGACTGCCAAGAGCCCAGGAAAGATGAGTTTATCAGAGTGTCAAAGGATCTGACAGTATGGAAGTGGTGACCTTCCTGGAGAGGTGAGTCAAACCCGAGATGCAAATAGAAGTAGAAGAAGGAACAGAAGTGGGGTTTCCATAACTCCTTAAGCAGCTTGGCTCTAAATGGGGTGGAGGGAGCAGAGAAACACCAGAATCTTAGAGCAGGTGTTTGTTTTTTAAGATGGGAGGTGAGAGTGAGTGATGAGGGTAATGGCCTCACAGAGAAAAGAGATTGATGGTGCAGATGGTCCACGTTCACACTGAATGTGCATAAACAAATTACTTAAGGACCAGGCTTGTTAAAATGCAGATTCTGATTCAAATAAAATGAAGAGAAGTGAACTTTCAATTATGATAAAACCTCAAAGTACAAGGCTTCCTCTTTTACCTCTTCACACATTCATGTGTCTATCCACGCCTAGGATACGGTTAGCAGCAATGCTCAGGAGGTACCATCATGAATAAAATTGCCCAAATAAGGTTTGAGTCTTTGAGAGAAAACTGATATTAAACTAGTATCATATTATTAATAAATTTTAAAACACAGATACTTAGAATAGGAAAAGTATAGGGAGCTAAGAACTAATATAATGAGTTGGCAGAGGTACTGATACAACCTAGGCTGCAATACCAATATAGAGGCCACTAGTAGCCTATGGGTATTAAGCACTTAAAATGTAGCTGTCATACATCAAAATGATAATAGTTTTTGACTTATTGGGTTAAATAAAATATGTTATGAAATTAACCCATCTGTTAAATAATGATGTGGCTATTGGGGAGTTTTTAAGTTATTATGTGGCTCATATTTTTATTGGATGGTACTGGTCTAGGGAGTCAGGTAAAGAGCCCTGATGAGTGACTTTGAAGGTGAAAGGAGTGAACGAAGCCATCTCCGGTGAAGGGGCACAAAACCTTTGAATAATAAAAGAGGTTCCTTGATGAACTAGCAAGCTAAAGGCAGGGGAAGTGGCAGGCAAGGGAGCCTACTGGTCCAGGGGAAGATCACTCAGGGCATCCACGGACATGGCCACAGAAGAGAATTTCCTGTTGCATATCTTGAGAAGGATTTGGGAAAACACCAGCTGGTTCTAAACAGGGGAAACATGGTTGGATTTGCATATTTGAGGTCACTGTGCCTCAACAAGAGCAATAGGTTAGACTGTAGGTAGCCTAAATCAGTGCGTCCTATACTTGAATGTGCATAAATGACTTACCTAGGGACGAGGCTTGTTAAAATGCAGATTCTGATTCAGGGTCTGGACTGGGGATTAAGGGTCTGCAAAAGCTACCCACAGCACTGTTGTTGGTCCTGACCACACTATGAGATGCAAGGGCTGGTGTGAGCAAATGCCACAGAAGGGTCTGGACTTGTGTAGATGACTCTATTTTCTCTTTCAGAGGATCCTTCAACTGCAAGGTTCTAGGATTTTGTTTGAATCACCTGAGTTTATTTTATGAGGTTTTCTTTTTTCTTTTCTTCTTAGGGAAGACTCAAAGCAAACAAGAGCCATTTGAAAGAGGAAGATAGAACCCATTTAATATTAAGAGACAAGAGAAGAAGAATATGCCTTCAGCAAGGAGTGGGATGCTGTCAGAGATACTCTGAAGCTCCCAAACTAGAACATCCCCCAACACACACTCATACTCTCACACTGGATCGGGAAGATGGGATGGGGGAAACCATTTCTCCCTATGACAGGGTGAGACTCCTGAGAAGGAAGTCACGGTGAGGTCTCACACAGGTAGAAGGCACTTTGCTTCTGTATCAGGTTTTCCTGTTCCTGTGCCTCCTTTTCCCTCCCTGCTCAGTGAGGATTCTCTCTGCACTTTTTTTTTTTTTTTTTTTTGCCAATTTTAAATACAGTTTTATTTAAGACATTGCATTTTCCACTTACAATACAGTGTTTATAAAGTGCAATGTTACTTTCCCTGTGTACATGTTCCATATTCAAGTATTGAGAATGCCCAGTAATTTACTATAGCAGCAACTGTACAACTGACACAGAATTTGCTACAAATTTGGGCCCTTCCATGTTTTACTGTGGAACAATGCTACATCTGTACTTGGGCTGGCTTAATCAACCTCTTCAATGGTGGGCCCAGAGGAAGCACCACCAGAGGGAGGAGCCTCCCCCACCAGGGAATCCCCCAGGCATTCCTCCTGGCATGCCTCCTGCACTCTGGTACAGCTTGGTAATGATGGGGTTGCAGACTTTCTCCAGCTCTTTCTGCTGGTGTTCAAATTCTTCCTTCTCTGCAGTCTGATTCTTATCCAGCCAGTTGATGGTTTACTTACATTTGTCAAGAATCTTCTGTTTGTCCTCATCATTTATCTTGCCTCGAAGTTTCTCATCTTCAACCGTTGCTTTTGTGTTGAAGGCATAGGACTCAAGGGAATTCTTGGATGATACCTGTCCCTCTGCTTTTCATCTGCACTTCTGATTTCTCATCTTTCCTTACCGCAAACTGCCCTGAGCTCACCTCTCCCAAGAGGACATTTCCAGAATGACCAGTTTGGGGGATGGGAGGTATGGTCCTTAGAGTTCAATACAAATAAACCAAGATGTGGAAGAGGAGACTGTGAGTCCCTTCCTCTTAAGTTTTGATTTTTTTCTTAAACATTTTCTTTTTTGATTATAACTTCGTTAACTCCACTGCTATTAACCTTTTAGAAAAACAGGCTGCTGTGGTGATTGTATTTATGGTTAAGCAAAGAGAAGAAATGTTCAAGTAGAGAGAAGGGGCAAAGATGCAATGTATTTAAGCTCTGCTACTTCTAGCCTCTCTCCTTATTTTGATACCATAATTGAGTTTTATTTAAACTTTTCCATCACTCCCTGTGCTATCTTTTCTACACCGATTTACATCTTTTCTCTCAGAAACATAAAGTGTTCATGGATTAAAGATGACAATCTCTTCCTTTGGATAGTAGGGGAAGTTCTACTTTCATAGGTAAGTTCTGTGGTCCATGCATAGTGCGGCCATGTGCATTGTGTAGTGAGAGAAGAAAGGCGGCCGATAAAACTGTCTTCACATTATGATTACAGCTGTACAAAAGATCATATGGCTTGGGAAAAAAAATACAGTAATTTTGTTTTGGTGGCAAGGTTAATAGTAGCTTTTAATGTTCTGTTTTTCAAATAATGGATGATATCATCTTTATAATTATAATACTGTGAACAAAAAAATAAAAATAACTATTCTACATGATAAACATTCTCATCAAGATGTTTTACCACTTGTAAATTTTCACTGTTGTTAAAATAACTGGGATCTTTGTCATAAATGTTAGATTCTTTGTAGCATAGTGTTGAAAAGTTTATTTTCTTGACTGAGATCTTAAAAAATGTGTTTCCTTATTCTTTGGAGTCCAGTTCATATTACCTCATGTGAAGTGGATTAATCAGCAGGCTTTTCCATTTAAACTGCCATACTTTCACTTTCATGCTTTGAGCATCCAACCTTAATACAAATTGGAAACAGGAGTTTTTATATATTTAGCATCATCAACTATGTCACAGCAATGTCTATAGGATAAATTTCATGCCAATTTATTATTTTAGGTGATGGCTGAAATCCTTGACAAGCTCAGAAAACCATATAAGTGTTTGTTTTAATAGGTTCTGTGTCTTGTCACAAAATTTGCATGCACTGGGTTTAAAAATACAACAAATCTAAATGTTTTAATATATACATTCTAAATGACTTTTGCGGAATACTAAAGTAAAAAATATGGTTTCCTTTACTCATCGTACAATTAACATTTTATATTACCTAAATGTAAAAGTCTTTTGAAGTCTATTCTCCAAAATGTCACAGGATCATTTATTACTATTATATAACTGATTTTTCTAACCTCAGTGCATCTGTTCTCAGACACAAAGCTGCATTAATATTTATTTGCCTTCTTTCATAAGAAAATTATACAATGAGCTTAGCAGATACATATTTTGAAAGAATCACAAGACATTTGAAGCATCATGAATTGAAACAAATGTGTATTTGACTATCTAATTAATTTTCAAAAATTCCAAGTCAATGAAATTGAATATGTTTTGATTTGAATACCATATGGTGCCATGATGCACTTTTATCCTCATTTGGAAAAAATAAAAACAAAAAACCACAGAGCAGAGTTAACACTCACTGCTGTGTGCTGTCCTCTTTTCCTACATGAGTAGCAGGTATTGACCAGAGAATGCATGCAAACATTTGACAAATAACTTCTCTCAGAGCCACTTTTTTTCACACATGAGTTCCTTTGCAGCTAATTCTAACCTATACTATTTGCTACACATTATTCCTTGGACTAAATTACTTCTTTTTGAATTTGTTCATTTTAGTTACAGGTGACAGTGGAATGTATTTTGACATATCATACATACATGGAGTATAACTTCCCATTTTTGTGGTTGTACATGATGTAGAATTATACTGGTCGTGTATTCATTTTGAACATAAGAAAGTTATGACTGATTGATTCTACTGTTTTTCCTATTCTCATCCCCCAGTCCCCTTTATTCTTCTTTGTCTAATCCAGTGAACTTCTATTCTTCCCTCCTCCCCGCTTATTGTGACCTGGCATTCGCCTATCAGAGAGAACATTTAGCTTTTGGTTGTTTGGGGACTTGGCTTATTATACTTAGCATGATAGTCTCCAGTTTTATCAATTTACTGGCAACTGCCATAATTTCATTCTTCTTTATGGCTGAGTAATATTCCCTTGTATATAAAGAAGAACACAATGGTCCTCCCTCAGAGAATTAAGTTGAGGATATGCATGCTGTTTACAGAGGACCTGGCATAATGCCTGGCACACTGAACACCTAAGAAATAACTCACATACTTCAGCAACACCTGTGCAGCTCCCAGCACAGCCTGTTTTCAGGCTTCTCGTTGTTCCTTTCCTGCCTCCCCCTCACCTGCCTGTGATTATCTCCAATTCCCTCACCCTTCCTTTCAAAATCTCCTTTCTCACAAAATTTTGAAGCCCAGTCATAGTAGTGTAATTAATAGAGAATAGCTTAAAACATGATTCTTTTCAGGGGAAAATATGGATGTCAATAGGAATCAAAGCCTCCGATTAAAGGAAGGGCACTCTTACAAAGAACTTCCAGGCCTCAGTGAGCTGGAGAGAGGCGAAAGAAGCCGATCCTAGGCCTCTAACACTCTCCCACTGCAGTGCCTAAGAACCCCCCACTGGAGCTGGCCCAGATGCAGAGAAGAAGGAGGTAAGCCCTGGCTGTATACCTTACACAGCGGCTTCCAAAGGCCACAACCAGGGCTCACTTGACACTCCTGCTCCTCTACACTCAGGAAGCAGGCAGAACTGATGAGCCCACCTGGGCAGGCAGGAAAGGTGTGGAATACATTCTAGGAGCTGTTCCATGGGACTCACAGGTTCTGATCAGAACATCCAGAGAGACCCCCTTGGGTTCTGTTCTGGGTGTTCGTTCGGCTTTAAGAAGGACCCTAGAAAACCACAGTCATCCACCAGAGAGCAAGAATGACCATAACGCACACAAAACTGGAGGGAAACATTAACCTGGAGAAGATAACACCAAGACTGATGGCTACCTCTACACACTCAGCAGCACTCCTGTCCTGGGAGATTGTTCTTCTCTATAGTTCTAAGGAAGAACTAGGGTCGATGGGTGGAAATTCAAGGGACACAGAGTTTGGCTGAATAACAACATTAATCTTTATGGTCAGGCTGCATCATAAGACTGGTCACTCCTTGTCACCAAGTGATGAAATACAGGGTGAGTGACCCCAGCGTTGGGATAGTAAGAATCACCTTCAGAGATGGCTTTGGAATACATATTTTTTTGTTTACCTTATAGAAAACCTTTTATTTATAAATAATTTAAAAATTTCCATTAAAAATTAATTCATACAATAGTTGCAAAATTAAGAACATTACCCCTAAACAGCCATATATCTTTCATCCATATTCACCCATTGTCAACATTTTACCCATTTTATCCTTAATTAGACTTTCTCACTTACTCTTTCTCTCAGACTTGATGATTTTTAAACTCCCTTACTTACTAAGAGCTCTGTTCTACATGCTGAGGCTTCTTTCTGGGTACAGGTTGAGCATCCCTAACTGACAAATCCAAAATCCAAAATGCTCCAAAATCTGAAACATTTTGGGTGCTGACATGATGCTCAACAAATTTTGTATTTCAGAACTTTTCAAATTTTGGATATTTGGTTTAAGAATGTTCAGTCACTTAAGACTATGCAGAAATCCCCAAATTCCCCAAAACTCTGAAATCTGAAGCATTTTGTACAAGGAATACTCAACCTGTGACAAGGTTTTAGAAAAACTGGGATCCTACTGGCAGTGCTTTTCCCTGCACTTAGTAGAAAACCTGAACTCCCTCCGGGAGTTTGGCCTGGGCCATCTCCCTGGTCTCACCTCGTATCACTCCTGTTCTGATCACCATGCAGCAACTACATAGGTTTCGCTTTCTTCCTCATATTTGCTAAGATCATTCCTGGCTCAGGAATTTTGCCTTTCCTAGTTCCTTTGCCTTAAATCCCAAATCCTCCTCATTGCCTTTCACATGGATGATTGTTCCAACATTCCCTGACCTTCTAAGCTGTCCCTCTCTCCCTAACACCTTTAAGTTATTCTTTCACATTCACTCCTGTGGCCTCTTATTACCCTCTGTAATGATCTCACTTGCTTTCTGACTTTATCATGTTGTGATTTCTTTCAAAGTCCACAGGTAACTAATTATATAGCAATGCTGTATACAGGTGAATTTTTCTTGTGCTCCTTTTTCTAGGATTACTTTTTATCTACATGGAAGCTGGAAACTGCTTCCAAGTGGTCCATCAGATTGGGGGTTGTATATGTGATTCCATCAAGAAATCTGAGCTTTTTCCTTATACATCAATTTCCTGTCAAATCTCATTCTTGCTGATTACCCTGAGCATGGGTCCTTGCTTTGGGTGAAGTTTAAAAGCTCCTGAATGTGAAGCTGGCCTCCTTCACCCCTGCAGAAGAGCATCTAGCATCCCACATGATGGGCATGGCTGGAAGTCCCAAAGCCTGGAGAGAATGGAATAAACCAGCCCCAGGAGAAACAACTGTTGAAAGGTTCTGTTTATTCACTTAACTTGGTAAGTAAGAGTAGTTATTTAACAGAGAAAAGAAACTCACCACTTAATGGGAGAAAGTGCTGATTTTAACAGCTTTAAAAGGATAGCATCCTACAGTTGCCACTAAGTCCATCTATCTGAGAGGTGGTATATGTAATGAATAAGAGAACAAAATTTAGAGGCAGGCTTTCTGGGGTCTGAATCTCAGTTCTATGACTTAATTGCTGTGTGACTCTGGGCAAGATGTTAATCTCTGTTCCTCAGTTTGCCCATCAATAGTATAAAGTACTGATAGTACTAAGTTCACAGGGCTATTAGGGTTAATTTGGTTAATGGAAGTAAAGTACTTACAGAAATACTGAGTACATTAACAGTGCCTACTTCTTTACAATAAAATATTTACTATTATGTTTTCTTATGTTCTACCTCCAATTAAAGAAGAAAGAAAATTTTATATCTGCAAAATGCCTTAATGTACAATCACCCAATTTTGATCCTAGAAATAGCCTGGTGTCTTTGGTAGAAAAACTTTCTTCTTTATTCTATAGATAGCCACAGGTTCAAGGTCATGTAGCTGTTAAATGGCTGATTCTAACAAGAACCCAAGTCTTTCGTCTCTGAGGGTGGTGACCTCTCTGTTGCAGTGTGCGGTCTCAGTCACTAACCACAGTCATTGGTTCAACTTTGAAACAAATGCTACCTTTTAAGGACATACCGCTTTATAAGACTTATAGCCAAAAGCCTCTGTTAAATCCTATAGGACATGAGAGTCTTTGAAATAAAAAGGTAGAACAAACTAAGGGCAAATGAAAAGTTTTATTTGAACTTTAAGCTATTTTCTGACCCAAACAAGGGTACATTGCTTTCATTCACACTCACAAAAACATGCAGATAAGCAAAGACCAATTATTTTTCCTGTCTCATCTAAGCAAAATGTCGAAAGAAAACAGTCCAGGGAAAAATTAGCTTTGCAAAAGTCCTTTCAGTTAGAAAGGCCTGGACTTCTGGTAGCTCTCTGGGTAGGGTACGTCTATTTATTTTTAAACATGATATACATAATTTGAGGATTATCTTAAGCCTTCACCAACCATGGTTCTCCGGACTCTCGTTACTATCAGAGGAGGTCCAGCCTTGGCAAGGTTAATGGTGATGCCTTATGGTAATTACTGGGAAAAAAACAATAAACATCATTTCATAGTTTAATACCATGATATCATTCCCATCAATATCCTTTTTATTTTCCTTTTTGCCCATCACAGAGAGAAAAGCAGAAAGCTTAATTTGATTTACAGAGTGAAAAACAACCCTAAATGTACTTTTTTGTTGGGGGAGGGGGCTGAAAGGAGAAAAGGTCAACCAGCTGGTTTTCATCTATATGCCATAATTCTCTGTTTAGTTTACACTATTAAACTCCAAAGCTTTTCTTTAATCTTAACTGTTACAGTATGCCTTATTGCAGATTCTATCATGTCACACTCCTGATAGGGTTTCAGACTTTGGCAAAGCACCATCCCCCAAGCTGGTCCTTGCCATATGGGTAGTAAATATATCCAACATTTTTTCATTGGCGCCTGCATCATTATGTTTTGTCACCAATGCCTTCTTGGGTTTTCAGTAAATTGCTGCATACACTGTGGTTTGGAGATGCTGAGATGATCTACGTTTATCTGTACACAGCCGGGCTTCTCTGTCCTGCTGTCCTTTTGTGGATGACCTTAACAATCATTTGTTGAAGGTGGCAGGGAGGGGGTGTGAGTGGAGAAATTGCAAAAGGAAAAGAAAACAGAAAGCAGGAACAGCCAGCAGGAGGGCAAACCATTTTGCAGGAGTCCTTAAGTCAGGATGGGGGAGAGAGGAGAGCAGCCCAACTTACCTGATCTGTCTTCGTTTTGTGAGTCACATCTTCGGCACAGCTCTGGGATGGTCTTGAGTGATGTGACCGAATACTGAATGGGAAGCCAAGGGAGAAAGGTGTAAAACAGAAAGTTAAAATGAGAATATTCATTCCAATAGGCCAGGGGGACACAAGAAGAGATACCTGGATACCTGGATGCTCTGGAAGTCTATCTCATTACACCCTTGTAGGTGGCAGCATCCTAAGCTCACCTACAAGCATCTAATCAGATGCAGATTAAAAAGAGGGCTGATAGAATTTAAAAAAAGAAAAAAAAAAGAAGGACTAAGTTGTTATATATGACAGCAGAATGCATTACAATTCGTATTACACTTATGGAGCACATTTTACATATCTCTGGTTGTATACAAAGTATATTCACACCATTCGTGTCTTCACATGACAAAGTGGAATATAGCCAGCAGATGCTCAATCTCTCCTCACTTCTGCTACTTGGGAGAGATGGAAGAATTATATGACCTTCAGCACTTCCAGAAGATAGCTATAACTTTTGCATTCTGAATTCTTAACTGTGTATCATTATGACAAACATAGGAATTATTATTATTATTATCATCATCATCATCATCATTATTATTATTTGTGGTGCTAGGGTATGAACCCAGGACCTTGATAATGCCAAGCAAGCTTGCATTCTGAGTCAGTTTTATGTAGGAAAAGCCAAGTGGAGGAGCACTTGGCTTCCAGGGCAGTCAGGGGACATGTCTGTGCTGGATGCTGACTGGACAATGCAAATGTCCTTAATGTTGTCACTTACCACAGATTTTACTGTGCAGCATCTGTGGTCTCTGTGGGAAATACCACAGTAATGTCATAAAAAATGAGAGGAGCATGGTTCTGTGTTTGAAAGCTCGTGTGTCTCACGTATAGATTAGTCTGAATTGAAAGAAACCACCTTTCAGGCTCAGTCTAAGCACTGACTCAGGGGCTGGCTATCAGGATAACAAATTATGACATAGGAGACACAAAATCGGAAGAGCTAAAACAAATGTAAAATCAATAGCTATGATTTATGGTGAGTACATTTGATGCAAATCAATCTTTCTTTAGAGAAGGGTGTTTTAAAACAAAATAAATAGGATGAACTCTTTCTTTAATCAAAGGCCAAGCAGGGACTGTCTTCAATTATGCACATACTTTAATTTGTAAAATGCAGCTTACTAAAAATATTTTGCTCTGTACCTCTAAGGACAATGTTCTGATGTAAATGAGAATGTATCATAAATTACTTCAGCAGTGCAAAATTTGGGGGACTTGAGAGAAAAACATTTATTCTAGAAGAAAAATGATCCCTGGAAGCTCATTAGGATTATTGTAGCATTGCAAGTGAGAAATGTGTAATTAGGACACATTTTTCGATATGGAGGTTCTTCAGTTAGTGTGATGTTGATGGATGAAGCAAAGAATCTTCATGGAGACCTCCAGTGCTTTCTGCAGGCTATCAGCACAGCAAGATGGAGGGGGGTGCAGTCATGCCTATTGTCAGTTTGCCAATTGCACTTCAAAAACAAATTAAATTTCCAGTATTTCCAAGTGAAAAAATGAAATCTCAAATGACTAATTAGAGAAATTATTCTGACCTGTCTGATGCAACAGCATCCTGTTTATGTTAGCCATTCCCCTAAGACTACAGGTGCTTTAGCAGGCTGACTAGATATGCAGAGGAGGGATGATGGTCTCATAAACCAAAATGGAATCCCAAAGTGTTTCCCCCTTTCATATAATATTCTTTTGGCGATGGCAGGGGAGGGTCAAGATTAATGTTGAGAAGACATTTTTCTTGGTACTAATAAAGTACCTTATGTTTCTGGCCAAGCACAAGCTCTTGAAGGAATATAGGAGCTTCATGGGACCAACAGGTACAGGTTAAATAATTACACAGTCTATAATCCAATTAAAATTGTTTTTTTTTTTTTGTTGTTGTTGTTGTTTGGTTAGTTGGTTTGCCAAATACCACCCTTCATCAAACACTCTTCCTCTCTCTCTCTCTCTTTCTCTCTCTGTCTTTGCTTTTCTTTCAAGGCAAAATTTTAGAAAGAGGAAATTTAAGATTGATTGTGTTTAAATATAGTTAATGACAAATTCAATAAGGTTTGTTCACTAAACTTAATGAAATACATCTTATTAAAATGGGTGACCTGCTATCTGCAATTCTAGACACATGCCTCCTAACTCCCATCCCACTGTCAGACACATTAGAATCTCTGATTTATTAGTTGTAATTTCAATTCTTCCTTTTTGACCACAAAAGCCCACGGGTGCAGTAAGTTTTAATTTGATGAGGTTTGAATTTGAACAGCACCAGGTGCCTGGCTGGTATGGGGATAGGGTCACAGGCAGAAACTAGCCTAAGGGAGCAGCCCACTGCCTCAACCTACATCCCTCTCCACCCACAGCTGTATAAAAAGTCACTATTGTGAAGGCATATGTTTGAATTCTTCACATCAAAACTTAACCACTTAAGGGGTAATGACCTTGAAGGAAAAGTCATGTGCAGCTCCTGGGAATGGACATAAAAAAGCATATCAATCTAAGGAAAGGTTGATGTGTTGGCCAGAAATTAAAGTTTGGGGTAATTTTAAGGATGTATGGAATGTCAAATCAGCACTGACCTGAACAAATCTGTCATTTTTTTTTTTTTACCAAAAAAAACAAAACCCACTAGAAAAAAAGTAATTTTATTTGGATAGAAGGTCAAACTTAAAGGAATGCTGTAAAGATGGTTAAGATGTGATGAGCAGAAATGCACTGGAAGCACAATTCACAAAATCAACATGCAAAAACATTTTCATATTTACAAATTTGGGAATGAGCACAAAACCAGGAAGTCTCCCTTGTGAGAGAACACTGTGCTACCATCTGGGAGCTGAAATGGAAGGCTTCCCAGGCCTTCATCCCAATTCATAAGACAGATGGCCTTTTATAAGCAGCTGTCAGATGGCCAACCTACCTCATTCTCAGGACAATGGCCAGCTCCCAGGGCAGTAACTATTGTCATTTTGGCCCCCTCAGAACCAAAGCCCAGTGCATTTTCCTTGCTTCCTGTCCACCAACCCAAGTTTTATAGCCTGTTCCCCTGATTCTTATTATCCTTGGGTGATAAGAAATGAGAGAGGGCTTGATGTTGTTGGAGAAACACTGTATTTCCTTTTACTAAGTTGTCCTAATGTATTCCTTTTCTAGAATTCTTCCAGAGGTTATTCACTGTGGGAAAAGTCTTTCTGATATAAACTTTTTTTCTACTTCTCTACCACGTCCCAAGAAGAGTCCCTGGCCAGAATTTAACCAGCTGCTCTAGCTTCCACAATGTCCTGTCCATCCAAAGTCTATTCTCCCTCTATTCCTTTACTCCAGGGTCCCTCTTGCCTGCAATGATTTCTTCTAGCCATGCAAATACCAGGTTCCGGAAGGCCACTTTGTGTCGTGACTTCTTCACAAAGCCCTGGCTAGTTGTTCTTGCCTTTGCTGGCCTTTCTCGAGTCTTCCCTTGGTAAATTTCTGTCTTGTCTTGTGTTTGGTTGTTTCCTCTGCATACGGGTTGGTTCCCATACATGCTTGAGGGAAAGGATGATGTCTTTGACTTTTATGTGTGCATGGCATACTGGGACTGATTAACTGAGGGAAATATCAGTATTTACAGACATTTTACTACTCTTGGGCACAATTCTATAGATGTTCAAAAGAGCTTTTTCGTGTTTAGGCACTAAGTGGGAATTTTCTCCAAGCCTTCATATTGGCACTAGAATTAGTTTCCTAAAATACAAATTTGACTTTAGTGTGTTTCCATTTCAAATCCTTCAGGGGCTCTGCACAGCCTATAGGACAAAGACCATGTGCCCTAGCACAGCATGAGCTCAGCCACATCTCTCACTATTGTTTGATTGTGGCAATAAAAACTCTTTTGTGGTCTACCTGTTGTTTTACATGTCTATACCTTTAATATATGCTATTCCATCTGCCTAAATGCCATTCTATCCAGATGCAAACTCCTTCTAATTCTTTAAGATTTACCTGGGTGTCATTTCTACAATATCTTTTCTGACTCTCCCAGGTGGAAGAAAATGTCAGCTTTCAAAGTGTAGTCTCTGGACCAGTGGTATGGATATGACCCAGGAATTCGTTAGGAACTCAAATTCTTGGGAGCCATCCCATACTGAGTTCACAACTCTGATTGTGGGGCCTAGAAATCTATTTTTCACAAGCCATTTGGGGGTTCTAAGGCTTACTGGGGTTTAAGAACTAATACTCTGTATTTTTCCTTATTTAGTCATTCATCCATTACAGAATCCATCACAAAACATTTCATCTATATATTTACATAAGTGCTTTCTCTACTTCTTGAGGATGTGGCCAACATTTTATTTATCTAAGATACTAAATATTTATTAAAGTGAATTAAAGATAGTTTGTGACTTCAGACTCAGTAATAATAACTACAATAGGAGTGTATATAGAAGTGACCTTAGAAAAACCTATAATTACAAATATAACAATAAAATCATGATACACTTAAAAGAAAAACACTCTCAAAATGCTAATAGTATGCCGGGCGCGGTGGTGCACGCCTGTAATCCCAGCACTTGGGAGGCTGAGGCAGGAGGATCGCGAGTTCAAAGCCAGCCTCAGTAATAGTGAGGCACTTAGCAACTCAGTGAGACCCTGTATCTAATAAAATATAAAAAAGGACTGGGGTTATGGCCCAGTGGTCAAATGCCCCTGAGTTCAAACCCTGGTACCACACACACACACACACACACACACAAAAAATGCTAATAGTATGAGGACTCACTGATGTCTAAACCTTTTATGTAAAAGACAGTGATTTGTATCCAGAAGATTTGGATTCAAGTGGTAGCTCTGACATTTATTTAAGTTTGTGGTTCTACACAAATAAATTATTTCATATCCTGGGGCTCAGTTTCCCTATCTGTAAAACACAAACAATTACACAACATAATATAGGTGAAATCATTTTGTAAACTTTCACGTGGTGTTAAAAGTTTGTCTCTTCTTTGTAGCCTGTTTTCTATGAGTGTCCACAGCCCTTTCCTCATTTTTTGTTCTTGATAGTTAAGATGATTTTAAGCTTAGAATCAGACATGAGAAATAATGATGCAGGAAGAGAGGGGATGAGCTGGGACTGCAAATTAAAGGAAAGATGGTTCAGTCCATCCCGGCATGTTATTTGACTTATCTTCATTCTTTCCTCACCCAAGAGAGTTTGGGGCTGATGGCTGGCACTGAAAATTCAACTTCAAACTACATAGTTGATATGACACAAGAAAATTCTACACACCCCAGTCTACACCAGTTTTGTCACTTGGCCATGCAAAACAGTTGGAGCATGCACGGGATTTATAACAACAGTGCATGATTTCTACATTGGGCTATGGGGATTTCTGACCACCCTAGATATTGTTTGGGACTGAAAAGCTTTGGCCCTTATTCCTGAAAATGAGAGCCAGTTGGGTGGACAAGCAGACATTACTCAAATGGTAATAAGCCACAGAAAATGAAAGAACAACACCCCAAGCACCTTTTCAAGCTAGTGACTTTTAAATAACTAAGGTCCCATTAGGTTTCCAAAAGAAACAATTAAGCCCTCCATCCAAACAACCATCACTAAGTTCATGATTTCTCATAGAGCCTTCCAAAATTTAGACAGGATCTTAACAGGCACACAATAAAAACAAGGACAGTAACGTGTACAAGCACAACTGGCAGTGAAGGCAAAGACACACAGCCAAAGAGATTTTCAGAGCATAGTATTTTTCCAAAATGTTGTCATCCTCTGCAAATTCTTGCCCTTCCAATTCAGGAAGAATGCCTGACTTCATGCACCTCTGAAGATGTGGCACTAAGTCCACCCCTGGCATTGCTGGCCTTCTGTGTACGCTCAGGTTTCCTCTTTTCCCACCTCTGGAGAATGATGCCCTGCCAGCCATCACTTCCGCCTCCTTCCCTCCTTAGCCTCTCTCTCGATATTAGCTTCCCTCTGGATCCTATAAAAATTAAGAAGCACCCCTGCCGCCTCAGGATGTTCTGCCACCTGACTGATCATGGGCTTTCCTGCCCCTGGGTTTATTAGCCATCTTTGTGAAGGAACGGACTCTGTTCTTATCTCTATTTCCTCATCTCTACATTTACTTCTCCAGTCACCCTGACATAGTTCTCACAGACATTGTTCTTGCTATGGCCACCAAGGGCCCTAACTGGAAAATCCAGTTGGTACTTTCACTCCTCACCTTGCCAATACTGACCTGCCCCAATTTAAGTTTCTTAAATCCTATTCCCCTTTTGGGATCCTTAGTTTTCTTTTTTCTTATCTCTGAAAATTTCTTTACAGTTTCTTTTATAGAAGCCCCGCCCCTGACACACACACACACCTTACAGGATATACTTCTATGGAGTTTCTTCCTCAGTACACTCTTCTCTTTCCACATTCCATGTTTCCACAGATGACTTAACTGCTCCCACAGTTCCCACCACCACCACAGAACAGATAAGGATGATCCACATGTTCATATTATCTAACGCACTCTGCTTTAAATACATTTATTTTCACCTATTGCCTAATTGCCAATAATGAAAAATATTATAGTCAATCCTATTTTTAAAGGCATTTGATTTTTTGCTCTGGCTCCTTATTTTTATACTTTCCATTTTCCAAGAGATTTAAAATTTTAATAATAATAACATGATTTTATGCTGAGTATTTGGGAAAACTCAGTAACTCTTTTTGACCATTTTAAGAGTAAACCAGGAACTGGCTATGGGACATCAACATATAATTTGCCTTTTCTCGATTAGATGATTCCAAATTTATTTCATGAAAAAGTGCTTAGAAAACAAATTTAAAAATAGCATATGATGTTAGAAGAAGGTGTGAGGTTTTTGATAATGTGGGGTTGAAGAAGAGGAAAGAGAGGGAAATTGTACTCAAGTGCAGGACATTGTAAAAACACTACAAAAAAGATGGGTCATTCTGAATCGTGGCTAAAATGAGATCATATTGGGAAGCGCTAAGAAAATTTTGAATATAAACAGATCAGGTCAAATGCTGGAAGGGCAGGGCTGATAGGACAGTGACACAGGGATGGAGGCAGCCAGCCTTGGTCACCTTCTAGGAAAGTGGAAAAACACAACAGGATTCATCTTTCTCTGGGAGAGCCTTGCTAGAGTGAAAGGGCAAGCCAGGTTGTTTGTATCTTGAATATCTTTATACTCTGTTCCATAGCTAAACTCACTGCTGATGTCCACTGGAGGGGCTCTCCATCCCCTTTCTCAAGGCCTCCCACTGCTGTGAAATGGGTCTTTGCTAGAATGTAACAAAATTTGGGCAAATGTCAGTACACTGAATTGAGTGAAAAGTGGTGTGCAAAAAATCAGAAGAGGGTCAGGTAGCTCAGTGACAATGACACCCAGAATGCAAGGAATCTTTTTTTTTTTTTTTTTTTTTTTTTTTTTTTTTTTTTTCCAAATGAGAATGTAAAAGCTCACTAAAATAAGATTAGTTTTGCCCTAAGAATTTTTATTTTCCCACCAGACAGTAATTCAAGCACCTCAGAAAATGAACCAGCATAATCTTGTGTGATTACTCTAGGTTACAGGGACTTGGACCAAAAGGGATAGTAAAGAGGAAGGACACACATTTATCTATCTTGATCTCACTTGGATTGAGCAAAAAATATTTTTGGCAATGACCAAAAAAAGATAAACTTTTACCAAATTTTCAGTCAGAGTGATGCAGAAAAGCAAAAAAAATTCCTGCAAAGAGGAAAAGAGTATTTCACTCACTTTTATTTGTATGTGTATTTATGTATGTGTATATATTAGCATGCACATATACATGTAGCTGTATGTATATGTGTATGCATATGTACAAGCATGTATACATATGTATATATGAGTGTGTTTATATAATACATATATAAATTTTCATGTTTCCCCTATAAAATCCAAGGCAATAAATAAGTAAAGATGATCATTATCGTTTTACAAAAAGGAAACTTGAAATACAGTAAAATTAAGAGATCTGCTTAAGTTCCCTTTAGCTGGTTTTATTTTATTTACTTTTAACATATACTAACTCCCTTACTACCCAGAAGCAATCTGTAGCCACTTCAGTGCCAAATGGGGATAGTGGTGGCTGAAGTGACTGGCCTTAGGGATACCTCCATTCAACCAAGTTGCTCAGAGGGAAAAGTAATGTGTCAACAGTTCTGTATTTAAGTCCTGACCTTGCCACTTGCCCATCTATAACCTGTGAAGGTCACACCACCTCTGTAAGCCTTGACTTTCTTATCTATAAAATGGGATGAAAGAAGATCCTGTCCCCCAGAGGGAATGTGAGGCCTGAAGAACATAATTGACCTAAAGAATTGAGCTCAGTGTGTGACATAGTGGACGAGTGATGATGGGTGGTGGCTGTGAGGGAAGCCCTTCAACAGATCTGCAGTGCAGTCTCTGCTGCATTCAGTCTTGGGCATGGTACTATTTTTAAGAACAGCAAGTTGGCCTTTCTTAATAAAATAAACACGCCATGGCTCCTAAGAATTCCAGAGGGTTTTTGTTTTTGTTTTAATTATAGAGGGCTCTGGCTCCCATAGAGAAAAAAAAAAGAAAAAAGAAAGAAAGAAATCTATAAACCCATTTGCAGTGGCAGAAAAGCCCTGCTTTGAACCTTGTGTTTATGTGTGTCATCACCTCTCCCTCACAGACTCGCATTTATTGCACAACGTTCTGCCCTTTTTGATGGCAGGGTTACAAGAATGTATAGTTTAAAGTCTGCATTTTGCAAAGGATGTGCATTATTTTTGAGTCTGGGAAACTTCAAAATAATTTGGTTGCCTTCTGTGTTTTGTCTCATTAGGTAAAGGCAAAAAAAAAAAAAAAAAACTAGTTGTTTTTTAAACTAATTAAAGCTTGTGCTTTAATTAAAACAAGAACCAGACTCATGACCAGAGGGAAAAACCATGAAACACAAAGCCTAAACTACGTAATAGGGCTATGGCTGGAGACTAAGAAGAGGCATTTTCAACTCCAACATGATTTTTGTAAACATCTTTTTCAAATGTAATGTGTGCTTTCCTCCCCACTCCTGCCATTTAAACAGGAAAGTGGCAAAAGGGCCCTGAGAGATGAAGGTTTATGGAATCCTAAAAATAAAAGCATGTTCATGGGAAATGACATTTCTTTTTATGCCAATAACTTAGCACACTGAAAATATTTTCATTGTTTTTTCAATTTTAGCATTTGAATAATTTCCATTTACCCTGAAAGCAGCTGTAACAGTCATTGCTCCTAGTTTACCTAAATAGGCTAACAATCATTTCAATTTTTATGAGATTATATCTGCTCTTTTTTCCATGAAATTACTGTATAAAACAGTACAATTCTGTCATACTTAAGGCATTAAACTTAGATCACACTGAATTATAATAAAATAATCTTCTGTGCTGTAAGTCAAAGTAAAGCTTCCTCACTTCCAAGGGGATTAACAGATCAGTATCTTCAGTACTACCAACATTTCTTTTTTTTTTTTTTTTTTTTTTACACATAGAACAAAATTTTTCATATCTCTGGTTGTATACAAAGTATATTCACACCATTCGTGTCTTCATACATGTACTTAGGGTAATGATGTCTATCTCATTCCACCATCTTTTTTACCCCCATGCTCCCTCCTCTCCCCTCCCATCCCTTTGCCCTATCTAGAGTTCGTCTCCCATGCTCCCCCTCCCAACCCCACTATGAATCAACCTCCTTAAATCAGAGAAAACATGTGACATTGGGTTTTTTGGGATTGGCTAACTTCACTTAGCATTATATTCTCCAACTCCATCCATTTACCTGCAAATTTTGAGTTGGGTAATTCTTCATTGTAGGGAATTGACCTGAACATTGTAGGATGTTTAGAAACCTCCCTGGTTTCCACCTACTAGATGCCAGTAGCACTTCCCCAGTATGACAATGAATAATGTCCCAGGTATTGCCAAATATTCTTGGGGTCATGTGGGGAGGGAAATAAAATCCCCTGATGTGAAACACTGTGTTAAACTACACTCATCTTGGAGAGCCAATCAAGTGTCATAACTGCAAGTGAATACTCTGGAGACAGATGCTCCTGACTAGGTTGGGGACATTCAACCAGGTATATAAGATCTTCGTGCTTCCATTTCCTCATCTGTCAGATGAGGATGATAACAGCACCTCCTTCACAGGATGGTTGTGAGGATTGAAGGAGATAATGCCTGTCCTACAGGAAACTCAATAAACATCAAGCATTATTATTGCTTCATCAATTCTATGCACTTGCAAACTTGACTCAAGCTTAACTGGAGGTTAAATATCCAAATGAAAGAAACATTTAAAGGGGGAAAGTCTGGGTGGGGTTACACTATTACAGATGGACATTTTTATTTATGTTTCAGAGTAGTTGAGTTATAGAAACTCGACTATTGCATAATCCTGTAGCCTAATTTGCTAAACAGTTTTAGTTATTGCTTAGCATATTTTATCTTTCAAGTAGAGCTTCCTAATTCATCAAAATTATGGGCTGCTGCCAGATGATTCCTCTGTAAATACAACTGCTCTGTTGTGTTTAAAAAAAAAATCTTGACAGCATGCCTGGTCTTTTCCCTTGAGTTCTTTCTTCACCATTGGTCATATAAATATTATTGTATTATTCACTGAAATAATAACAAAAGCTACCATTTTTAAGAGTAATTTGCTGTGTGCCAAGATAAGTGTTTCACATATATTATTACTTCACTGAATCCTTAAAACCATCTTAAAAGTTAGGTGAGAATCTCAGAGAGGTGAAGTTAATGTACCCCAAATCATCCAGCCAGCAAAAGTTAGAACAAGACAGGGACCCAGGCTGGCTGCCTTCAAAGCCTGTGTCCTCATTTTTCTTTCTTTCTTTTTTTTTTAGTACCAGAAATTGAACCCAGGGACATTTAACTACTGAGCCACATCCCCAGCTCTTTTTAGTTTTTATTTATTTTGAGACAGGATTTCACTAAGTTGCATAAGGCCTTGCTAAGTTGCTGGGGCTGGCCTCAAACTAGCAATTTTCCTGCCTCAGTCTCCCAAGTCACAGGCTTGCGCCACCACCACAATCTTATTATCCAACTCAGAAAGCAATTCTTAATTATAATACGTTTCCTTTTCTACAACACCTTCTGTTCTTCCCACATACACCCATACTTTCATTATTTTCCTTGCTTTTTCACCACTCAAATCAAAATACCTTGAGGGGAGTGGTCATAAACAACCATTCTCTGAACGCTTTTCTTTCAAGTAATTGAGAGACAGACCACAAAAACAGACAGACAGACAGACATCATGGGAAGAAGGAAGCTCACTTCACATTAAATTTGAATGAGGACCAACTAATGCTGTCTGAAAGCTAAACCAGGAAAGGTTGAGTTAACATTTTTCTGGTACAAAAATAAAAAGAATCATCAGATTGTATAAAACAGGTGATTCATCAGATTCATCTCAGGGATCTAAATCTGGTGTATAGTATGCATATTTTACTTCAAGGTAAGGAGTAAAGCAGAGGAATAAACTGCTGCAAGAGGTGTGGTAAAGTAAACTCATCATTTCCAAATAATTTCCAGTGGTGACCTAAAGTTCTGTGCCATGAGAGATTAATGGATGATGAAGTCAGAAATTGTGAGTTCCTGGAAAGAAAAATTTTATGTCTAGCTCAGAAACAGCAATGCCCCACCACATACTTGAGAGCCCAATGTTTCTGGGGCACTAGATGCCAAGATGTCTGTTGGTGTGGCAGAACTGACTGGATGGCCCAGGTTAAGTCACACACAGCTCTAAGCAAGGCACATGTAGACAATTCACTCAGAGCCGCCCTGAGTGAACCTGGAAGAAGCAGGAAGTTCGTGAGTATTATAGGAGCTTAAAGACTTATCAGCCACAGTATTACAGAATTAAGTAGAACCTCAAGGTCAGCTGGTCCAGTTCTTATCAATGCATGACTCTTCCTGAGAATTCCCAAACCAGTGTCCAGTTTGTGCTTTGATACCTACAGTGACTGGAAAAATTCCCTTTATGTTTTTATCAATTAATAAATGTCAATTTGGCTCCAGTCTGGAGAATGCTGGCATGGAATAGACATATATATAAGAAAATTGAGAATTAAAATTCATAAGGTTAATTATGTGCATACAATCAATAATTTTGACACCATTGGAACAGATTAGGAATAGGAGGCTCAATGTGTTAAATGCCTTGCTCTTCTAAGATTGCACATAATTAGGTGGGATTTACTTCTTGGTCCAGAGACCTTCAAACCACACTTTGTCTACCACACAGAGTTCCTGCTTTCAATTTCTAAATGTAATCCTAAGAGTTTCTAATAAACAGATAACAATAAAGTAACCTATGAATTTGAAGGCAGAAGATCTTGAAAGCATTGTTTACAAGAAGTAATACTTTTTAAAAGAAGTAATACTTACAGATATGTCATCACTAAAGTCAATTTCATCCAAATCAAGATATTCAGGGGCTTCCATTATTCTTCTTTGTACATTTTGAGTAAGGTCAAATACTTATGATTTCCTGGCCAAGACAGAAACAGAAAAGAAAGGCAAAAAAGTTAGCTGTTTATAGCTAAAAATGTTATCTATATTTAAACAAACATGAAAGTGAAAGGTAATCAGATTCTAGTATTACCTCAGAGTACATTTCCCCTCTCCAAAGCCCCTCACTGGCTTTCCAGAAGCAAGAGCACAGCTCATCCACAGACCCCAGCATGGCTCCCCAGAGAGCAGCCATAATTCTTTGCTTTACTTGATTTGTGCCTGCTTGCCTTTGCCAGAGCAGTAACTTGGGTCAGAATTTTCCCCTATGATCAATATTAGGATTGATCCCAACCCACATCCAGCTCTCACTACACCCTGGGTACAAGTATGGGATTCAAAGAAAAGGAACCAGCCTGGAAATCTTAGGAAAACCATATTCAAGTATTTCCTGTGGGCATATCCTTGGATTTTGTAGATAGAGCAATGGATACTAGAATCTCCACCGTAATCATAGAAGTATAAGATAACAGCAAAGATAAGTGAAATTAGTCAATCTCAAAAATCCAAGTACCGAATGTTTTCTCTGATATAAGGAGGCTGGTTCACAGAGTTGTTGGAAGGGGGTACATAGGATCAGAGGAACACTAGAATGGTCAACGGAAAGGGAGGGGAGGGAGGGAGTAAGGGGGGGGTTGGAAAAAAAATTGGTGGTTGAATGAGATGGATATCATTATCCTAAATGCATGATTGAAGATCTGAATGGTACTTATATACTTTGTATACAAGCAGTTGTATGTAAAAAGATACTATACTTGTGCATGATGAATAAGTAAATAAATAATAAAAAAAAATTAAAAAAAAAAGATAACAGCAAAGAGTAACAGATGTTTTAGAATTTGTAGTACAACATCCAATACAACCCTAAAAAGCTAATGGGGAGGGGAAAGGAAGAATAAATGAAGGAAAGAAAGGAAGGAAGACTTCTTCTAAGTCTAAATCAGATTGAAGCCACAATTATTGCATTGCCCTCTGCCTTAAACAGCTTTGTCTGTGCCAAAGTGACCTGACACAGGCACCAGAATGTCCTCAGTCAGCACTTGCTTCAGGGCTGCCTGTGGCAATCCTTTAAACCTGTCAAGGTAAGATGCATCACCTCTCACTTCATCTTCCCATCACTTATCATCATCACCGTCGGCAGTGGCAGTGGCACCTACAGATGTCAAGAGCAGAAATATAGATCTCCTGGCAGTGCCTTGGTGTGCAATTATCTTCTGCCAAACCAATTCTCAGATACAAAAAGAAAATTATATTTCCCACAACTTGTCTTTCTTATTATAAAAACTGTCTTATACACCCAGACTTGAGTATTTGAGATGATCTATTTGTCTCTCTTAGTTCTCTAATCAAGGTGTTCCTTGCTGAACAGTAAAGAGACATTACTGGAGAGTGAAAGTACATCTAAGGCTGATGAAAATGGGCTTCTGAATATAAGATCAAGTGCAAAAATGCCTGTTTTTTTAAAAAGGAAACTCTTTACTCTAAATGCATTACCTTCTTATTCTGAGCTATTCCTCTTTATTTGAAGCTACATAAATTTTATGATTACAATAAAGAGGGAATAAAATAATTCCTCAAATCTATCACCTAATTTTTCCTGTTTCCTCCTTTTCCTTTCTCATATGCATCATTTTTACATAGTTTTAATTATAATAGATAGAGTCCCAAGAAAAAATTTAGAATGCTATTTATTTTTACAGTTGAGTGAGATAACCTACTTATGACAGATGGATAAAGTTCTTCTGAAATCACAAGTTTTTTTTTTTTTTTTTTTTTTTTTTTTAGGTAGGAGGGTGTCCTGGGGATTGAACTCAGGGGCACTCAACCACTGAGCCACATCCTCAGCCTTTTTTTGTATTTAATTTAGAGACAGGGTCTCACTGAGTTGCTTAGTACCTCACTGTTGCTAAGGCTGGCTTTGAACTCACTATCTTCCTGCTTCAGCCTCCCAAGCTGCTGGGATTACAGGTATGTGCCACATGCCCAGATGAAATCACAAGTTTTTAAAGGAAAAGAAAATTAATTTGTATTTTTAAAACTAATTTTAAGCCAGAAATTTTGTTATTGACAGAAATCTTAAAATAGGTGCTCAAGCAAATAGTTGGGTATAAAAATACATTACTTTCCTTGTAATCTTTACAGAACTTTTCAGAGGAAAAAACACACATTCATACTTGTGAATTACTCAAAATAACTTTCTCTTTCACTCCAGTGGATTCTGAGACAATCCAGACTGTGTGGATTTCAGCTTATTAGCTAACAGACTTTCTTCCAATTCAATTTCTTTTCACTAAATCTGTCCTTCACAAAGACTAGCTGATCTACAGACTCTTACTGTGCCCTGGTGAACAACACAAAGATGATATGGTACAAACACAAAAAGCATGGAAGCTGCATGCTAATCCTTTCTTGCCTATCTAGTACAATTAAAACTACGGGAAAAATGGTAAATGCCTGCAGGAAGGGAAGGAGAAGAAACATGGGAAAATTAAACGAGGTAGTAAGTTGAAGGTACAATATTTTTTGTTTAATATAATCATGCCATTTGTGTAGCTTTAAAATAATAAATAGTTCAAAATGAGCAGGCAATGCATTCAGAACCACCAGCAACATGGAAAGATGAGAAAACAAAGCATAGAAACATATCAGATCTGAGGACCAAGTGGATCTTAAATAAATGGAAATATAAAACTAAATACAAGATGAATATGAATGTGCCTTAACTACTCAACTTAGCAAATACTCATCGAACACCTGTTTGAGATGCTCTGACAATAGAGAGGGCCATATCAACTTGAGAGTTGCCATTCTAGTGGGATGTAACCAGTGGGTAATAAAAATCATGACATCAAAGCAGAACGTCTTTGTACTTGGAGGAAGGTAGTGAAATCCTTCATTCTGTAGGTCATAAGATAAGAGTTAGAGCAGCTGCAGCCTATTATGGAAGATCTGGGCCTCTGCTCATGTTATTCTGGACTTAGGGTCCAAGACACCAGGAGCTTTCCTTTGCTTCCTAGCAGGCCTCCACATACAGCCATCCACTTGGTGATGTCTCATTCTGTTTGTGTCACAACTCCTTTAGTCTTGTTTTGATGCTTCTTTCAAAGTGTCACTTTGAGTGCATTTACATTGCCAGTTAAAATGTGCAGAAATACCCACAGATCACCAATCCTGATCATGTTTCCAATTGCTTCTTTACAGTCAGGGGTGAGTCCACAGTTGTCCCAAAGGTCATTACTGTCTCCCTCGTTCTCATCTGCCCTTTTACAGAGCATTGCCAGCTCTGGGCTCTTCTTCTGAGGTAGTAAGGTGAGGTCAGGTTATAGAGGCCAGTGAAGTGATGAAACGAGATGAAGAAATTGAGCTAACCCTGGTCGATTTTCTCATCCTTCTTTTCTGCCACCTCCCACCAATCTGCAGTGGAAACCCAGGAACCCCCTTTTCTGAGTGCTGACATGTGTGCTGTAATAGAAAGCTCAGCTACACAGGGCACATTAGAGGCACATGAGCCAAGTCTGGCACACAGATGTGATTTGTTTGGCCCTCACAGTATTTAAAAAAAAATCGAATCAGTTGCCAACTTGTAGACCTTGAGTGATTTCACATAAAATTCTGAATGTCTGGCTTTGCTTTAAAGTATCTGAATCTATTGCAACATAGGTCTACTTTCCCCATGATGCCAACAGTAGCTCCTCCCACCTGTGCTCCCCTGGTTACCAGATCCCCTCTGTGGCTGCCCTACTCAGCCACATGCCCTATCTAGTCTTGACTAAGCCTCACAAGGTCATGCACTCAAATGCCCTGGACTTGGGGGCATGAGGGTTTGACCTTCAGAGGGAATTCAGTATTAAACAATAAGTACCGCCACCATCACCACCACCACCCTTTTCAATTGCTGTCTCCTGCCAAGAATATTGACTTCATTTGTATTATAAGACTGAATTGGTATTTTTAAGATGGTTTTAAATTCTTATACCACAACAGCAACAAAACAAAATTTCTTACAAATAAACTACTGCTGGAGGGTCACAATTTGTACTTTCACTAAGTCTCTGTTTTCTTTCTTAGAAAACCTTCACAAACATAATGTTACAAGGTGGGGATTATGCTTCTAACTGGAAGATGGGAGGGTTCTTGCTTTGTTGTGGGTTTACATGGGTCCACTTTACTTCTGAGAGCAGAGAGGAAAGAGGAAGTCATGCCAAGGGCAAGCCCAGATAGACCCCAAGCCATCCTCCATCTAACCCACACCAGCAGCTCAGAGACAAGAGGGTGGCCCCTACTTAGGCTGGCAAGGATGAGTTTATGCCTAAGTGAAAAATAATTGTCAAGCTCCCCAGAAATGGGCAATTCAGCTTAAAATCCCTCACATGAGATTTTTATTGCTATGTATCATAGTTGGCCGTGGACTCCCTGCAGGATCTTAGGACCTAGTCATTTGTAAATTTGTACTGCACCCCCACACCATCAGCCCTGGTCCTACAACCTGCAGTCACTTATCCCAGATTCTCTCAGGTCTCCTGAGGGCTTTCTATTTTCTTGTAGTCCCTCGCCCCGCAACATATATCTCTCAAGATCTGTCGTAAGTACTGTCCACTGACTGAAATCATCCCATTTCAAGCTCAGTTGGTTTTAAATTTATCTTCACTACATTGGCAATTTTCAATTTGTTATTCTTGTAGGCAAGTGTGTTCTGTTTTTTTTTTTTTTTTTTTGTTTATTTATTTGTTTGTTTTTGTTTTTGAAGAGAGGAGAGAAGATGCTGGGCTGGGGATAGAGTAGGAGAGAAAGGTAAAGGAAACACTTTTCAATGGTTTTGTTTTCCTAATTTGAGTAGAAAATGCTAGGGAGGGAAAGACGAAAAATATTAGAACATGGGGACACAGAATCAGACACTGGAATAAATGCTGTGTGGAAGCTGCTGGTGACATCTTGGTCCCTTCTTTGAATGCACCCAAAGCACAGGGAGAAACTTACCCCAACTCCAAACTGATGCTAGGCTTGGAGAGATAAAGAACGAAGTAAAAATCATCAACCATGCATAGCATCTGTAGGCTTTTCCAGCTTCCACGGAACTTTGATAAACTGCCAAGAGCAGAAGTCCCTCAATGCCTATTAAAGTGTATGTTAGGGGCACATGCCCCTAATGGGTCTATCAACACCATGTCGCCTTCTCATGAGTGACCTCAGAGATGGCCCCATGGCTTCCCTCAAAGGAAGATTCCCCTGGGAAAGAACTCAAAGTAACAGAGTCAATGGGATCATAAAATGTAGCCAAGCCATTGAAAATAGTTGTCTCCTTGTTCCTCAGTGCTATGATTTTCAGGTGACATCTTGAATTTTTTTTTTGTTGTTGTTGTTGTTTTGTTTTGTTATTGTTGTTGTTTGGACAAGAAGACCTACTGAAAAATCACTTCAAATGAAGACTTCCAGAAAAATCTTTTGAGTAATGGCAGCATCACTGGAAAAAGCTTGGAGTGGCCAACAAAATTTCTTGGAGAAACCATACTCAATTTTAATGTATACATTCTAGTGTGCTTGGCTCATAAAAGGCTCATTGATTTGTGACCATAGTCACATATCACATAAATTGCTTTACTGAAATTCCTTTTAAAATGTATCGCCTCACTCCATTTTACAAGGAGTCAGTATGGACTCATTCTGAAGGCTCAAGTTACACACATTTCTCGTTTTCTGCCAAAGTCACTATTCTTACATTTACCAGTATACTATGAGTCTTGGTAATTAAAAGTAAGCTGGGCTTGTCAAAATAAATGAGCAGAGTATATTTGGCCATGAGGTAACTTCTACTGATTTGCATTACAACTTATTTCTTCACTCTTGAACCCACCAACACTTGGGAAAATATAGCCACTCCCTACCCCTGCACACACACCTGCCAAATTCACACTGGGATAAATTTTCAGTGTGAAAGGCGGCATATAGATATTCAGCTTATTTTTTTCAATGTAAGAGCTTTTTTAAAAAAATCACAAACTAAGAACTGGAAGGCTTGGGTGGAAATGTTGTCCCCGTTGGCTCAGTAACTTGGCCAGCAAGGAAGCAGCTCCTTCCAAATGCTGGATTCAGTTTCCTTCACTCTTTGATTCAACAGGGGCCAGAAGCATGGCAGTCGCTAAATGCCTAGTCTAGAAGCAGAAAAATGACAGAGGCAAGAAATTTCTACCAGAAAGAGGCAACTGAAAGAGAGCCAAGGAGTACACACAAGGAAAAAGTGGGAAAGCACAGCCCTGAGGCTTTTCCACTCTTCATGTGTGGAATATTCTAGTGCACATGCTTCACGGCTGTACAGTACACACAGTATAAAGTGAGAGGAACAAGAAAATACACCATTACAATGTAACATGGACTTGCTTAGACAAATAAACACACAGGAACCTAAGAAGCTGGTCTAGACCTTGGAGAGGAGGGGAGCCTTCCTGGGGTAGACTGAAAGCTGAAGGATGAGGAGTGGGGGCAGGAGGAGGAAACTCTAAGAGTGGTTCCAGCATGGGCAGAGCCTGGAGGTGAGAATACTGACAGAAGATTTCTAGAAATATGACCGATCTAGCACCTATTGCTATATTTTTCCTTCTAAAAAGGGATTTTGAAGGGTGACTACCAGGGTGGTGGGGTGATAAATAGAAATACTCAGGACCATATTTCTAAAGCTAGAGTGTAGACAGAGCACATCCTGGAATATCCTATTTTCTGGCTTGTTTGGAAAAATACAAGTGAATATTTGATATCAGAAAAAAGACTTCATTGTAATATAATGAGCCTGCTACAGCTCCTGGGGAAGGAATAATGCATTTCTTCCTTGCTGTCTTGGGGGTCATTTCATGATTTCTGAACTCTAACACCAAGAATGAACTAACTTTCACTAGAACTTCAGAGCTTAGATACACCTTAGTTTTTAAGCCTAGGGAAGAAATGCATGTTCATGTTCATAGTTATAATTTGTGTGTGTGTGTGTGTGTGTGTGTGTGTGTGTGTGTGAGAGAGAGAGAGAGAGAGAGAGAGAGAGAGAGAGAGAGAGAGAGAGAGAGAGATTTAAAATGAGTTTAACATTCCTTCTTGGAAGAGGGGAAGAATTCATCCTCACAGCAACTGTACAAGACAGAATAAAAAAATATACAATAGAAAAAAATACACAAGAACACACACACACACACACACACACACACACACACACACACACAAAAGTATATTGTGTTCAGTTCTGGAGGCCAGTTCTAAGGAAAGCCACATTCCAGGTTGACTGTAATGTACCAAGACAGAGTAAGGAAGCCAAGTCAGCCAGAATTGGGAAACTCTTGTCTTAGGAAGCAGGGCTAAGGAAATATCAACCTTGTAGAAGAAGAAAATTTTCTTCTTTCTCAAGAATTTAAAAAACTCAGCAGATAAAGGGGAGGATTTGATCTTGAGGGTAGATCTTAGAGGAAGTCTCAGAGATGTTGGTTTCAGCAAAGCCTTCATTATAATGACATTCTGAAGGGGCTATAAAGGAATAGGATGCTTTGCAAAATCAAAACTACCCAGAAAGAAATAGTTCAGACAAAAGTTTGGAGGGATTCACTGAGAAAGGAAGAAGGGAGGATGGAATGGGAGGATGAAGAAGGGGAAGAGGAGAAGGAGGAGCAGGAAGAGAAAGGAAAGAGACAATGAAGAAGGTGGAGAGGGAGAGGAGGAGATTCTGTGTGGTCTGAGAGGACATTGGGAAATGTCTCTGAAACCAAACCAGGTCCTTGCGGTCCTGGTTTGTCCTAACTGACTTCTATCCTTCTTCAGGTTGCTACTCATGACAATCTCTGTTGAATCTCACTCATCCTCTTTCATCTGCGGTCCTAATCCCACCAGGAGCTTGAATGAAATATGAGAGGAAAAGGGAGAGAGCAAAAAAGTTAAAATGAAAATAATTTAAAAAGAGAACTGGAATGTTGCTCATTCAGTGAGCACAGGACTTTCCGTTACAGATGAAAATTTATCAATTAATTCCATATGGATGAAACTCTGATCTAATGAGACCCAAACAAAAAGAGAATATTTGAGAAGAAAAATAAAACATTTCTACCACTGGGAAATTGAGCATGGGCCTAAGCCAACTGTGTCTTGCACTTGCTTCTGGAAAGGAACTATGGAATAATCTGGGAACTGGATTCTTAGTTATATACAGGAAACTATCCAAATCCAAGTTCCAAATTTTTGGCACACCTGAAGTGGTCATGCCTTATTCTTGATTTTGCAAAGATTACTTAATTTCTACAGTGGATTTGTTCGTTTGGCAATTATTGTCAAAATGTATGGAATACAAACGCAATCCTGGTTTCCACTTCAGAGAGAAGGAGAAATGACAGGAATATGCGTGGAGAGCACTGAAGATGACCTTTTGAGTCAGATATCTTGGCTTCCTTCTGATCATTTGTGGGGATGAAACTTTGAAGCAACCCTAGACTCGTGGCTCTCAAACATTAGCGTGCATGGGAATCATCCAGAAGGCTCATTAAAACAGATTTCTGGTCCAGAGTTTGATTCAATAGATCTGAGATGGGGTCTAAGAATCTGCGTTTCTGACAAGTTCCCAGGTAATGCTGATTCTTCTGGTCCCAGAACCACATTTAAGGATCACAACCTAAGATCAGCATCCATTCCCAGCTCTGGCTACATCTGCATTTAATTAGAGGATGGTGACCTCTTCCCCACATCCTCCAGCTCCCCAGATGTTAACTTCATTATACAGGATCCATGCCTAGTGCCCTTCTGATTAAACTGCCTCAGTGGACTCCACTGAGCATTTCCCATGAAGACCACCTGGAAATCTCAGAAGGTCTTACGTCTGTCTGTTTTGTTTTTAATTCCCAGTGCTGTATAAGGGACAGACGTTGGCCCACACAATCCTACAGAATTTAAGCCTTGGCTACTTTAAAATTTATTTTCTCTGTAGCACTTCATGAGAGCAAAGATGTTCTAAGTCTTTTTTTGTAAATGAGATCCAGATTTATAATTTTCAACACAGTCTTTTTAGAACAGGAATCACAATTACAAGATATTCATTCACCATGACTATCGCAGAATAAATCCCAAGTCTAGTCTTAAAAAAGGAAAACTTAAAAATATAACAGGAATAAGCTTAAAATTCAATGCTGACACAAATGTATGCACAGATATTTAAAATAACTATTCCCTGTATCTAAAGCACTCTAAATGACTACACTGAAAAATAAAAACTCAGCCATGTATTTTTAATTGGAGTTATAATGTGATTGCTTTTATTGATCAAGAAACTAAATTATTAGGAGCACTTTATCATTTTTTTTGTAATTTGTAAATGTATTAATTTAATAACAAAAAGAGGAAATAAATCATGTATAAAATAAATGTCCTTTTTTTCTGAAGAAAGAGTATAGTTTGATATATGTTTTCATGTTTAAGCAATGACAGTGGGCGACATGTCTGTAAGCAACCAAACAGTTGTGCATCTATATATACACACTGAGTATAATTTAGCAAGTTAATTGTTTAATTCAATGCTTTTATCTAGCCCTAATTTACTAACGATACTTAGGGTAAGACCAATGAATAAAATGTACTTCCAGCTTACATGAGGTACTATTACTAAAAGTGCAAAAACGGAACACCACACACCTACCTAATGTACTTCCAATATGTGTGGAGGCATTTCAAGAAAAACACAGATGAAAACATAAGATTACTCAGGAGTATCTTTGGGAATTCATCTAGGAAATGTTATTCTCAGTTTCAACAGTATTTTGTTTTTTTTATACAACACATTGCACAGAGTAAATACTTAATACAGTGTTTATTTTGAGTTCATTTCCAGACTGTGATTGTTGTTACTTTAGAATTGCTACATTAAAAGTCTTGGTATTATCCTAAATAACAAATGGTGTGATGACTATTTTTCTTCTATATGCAATAACTTAGCGATCTTAAGTTTTACTCTTGCAGTTTCCCTCATTAGTCTATTTTGGAGATGAGTCAATTCTCTAGCAGTCCTTTCAGAAACTGTTATTTAATAAGGGCTATGAAAATTTTAGCTGCACCCTCCAAAGACAAGGCCTGTTTTCTGGGGATTAAAATTGAGTTCTTGGCCATTAAGCATATGGAGAAAGAATAATATTCGCAGACTGTGGTGTGGGTTTTTCCTCCTTGTCATTACAGAGAGACACCAACTTCATTTTATAATTAACCAACATAAGCAGGAAAGGACTGAGAGCAGAGAAGCCCGAAGAGAGGGCTGTGAGAACAGCTGGAATAAAGACATAGGCTGCCAAGTCTTTCAAGAAATAGACTAAGATAAAGTGAGAAATCCAAAGTGGAGTGATCAGCAACATTAATAAAATACTGAACTTGGCCCCTCTAAGGATTTCAGTTTCTGAATCATCATCTCCAATCCAGATGTCACCGTATATCATCTTCTTTTTCTCTGAAAGGAGGAAAGTCATCCAGAAACAGACAAAGACTAAGATAGCTAAAGGAAGGATATCAATCAGAACTAAAAATATTTTCCCATAATAAAACTCTACCTGCTTGTTTCCAAAGCCAATTAAGCAATCCATGTAAATCCTGTTAGTAGACAAGGAGTCTGTATCATTTCCTGTGTTCAGGTATTCTGATTTTCTAGTATAAATTAAAACTGGGATGTACACTGCCACACCAGCCACCCAAAGTGCAGAGACCCGCTTCAGGGAATGTTTCTGTTGGTCCAGGTTTGCAGCCTCGCTCGAGGGGTAGACAATGTGGTAGAGCTTCCGGTGGTAGAACAATGCAAAATGTAACAGGAACCAGATGGCCAGTGAAGTTGTCAGGGCCGCGGTGAAATGGAGAACTTTGCAGCCAGCTGAATCCAGCACAATACCAGAAGAATAAACAATTTTCATGACATTGACCACCAAGTTTTTCATAAGGTGGACAAATACAAGACTGAAAATGAGAAGAAATGATGTCTGCAAATGTTCAGAGATACACTTCCTCGTAGAATAAAATAAACACGCATTTCCCACAAGGCTCACAAGGATCAGAATGGCACAAGCGATGATCTCAAGCACATCTGCAGAGAGCTTCATGGTAAATGCCAAATCAGTATTTCAAATACCTTTTCTCTTCAGCTTGACTCATTAGGCTTCCAGAACACTTTTGAGGGACCTTTAGGGAAAATATCTCATTTTTTAAAAAAATCCACTATATTGAAAAAATCGTCAGCTGGTATCACTTTAACAGTTCAAACATGGTCCATAATAGAATTCTGCTTGCTCGAGCAATGAGCTGCTGAAAACAGAATGGCTTCCCAAGAGAATTCTGTTATATCATCTCCAGGGGCTTAACTATGTTGAAAAAGTTCTAGGTATCATTGCTTAATTAAAAGTTCTCAGAAATGTATTTATGGTACTCTAATGCAATTTCCTAGACATAGTATGGTACAGCTTTCAACAACAATGAGGGGGAGAATAAAATTAAATTTATTACAGCAAAGGAAAGGTGGTCAGTGGTGAAATTACCAGGAAACATCACAAAATATGAAAATATTCAATATCACAAAATATCAAATTAAGATTGAGGGAAATAACATGACAGATTTATACAAGCACAGTACTTTGTACTTTACTATTTTTGTGAATTAGGAATACTGTTACCTGTTCTGATGATCTTATGGGGTTGTTAGGAATATAAAAGATGATAGAAAATAATTATGAAGAAAGTAGGGGAACAAATAAGGAAAAGAGAGAGGGACAGAAGGCAGATGAGGAAAGGGTAGGAAGAAAAGGAAGAAGACATTTTTATAAACCTGGGCATTATGCCCATGACCAGATCTCTAAACTGTTGGTTAACATAATATTTAACAACTGGGAAATGATTAGGGAGATTTTCCTGCTTGGAGAACAAGAGGCTGGGGAAAGACTTCTCTCCTAAGAATGATTGGAAAATACAGAGCAAGGGCAGAAAGTTGGCATTAAAATACACTGCTCAAGAAACCTGACATTAACTCACTTTCTGGATGAATCCTGTTGGCCAACTATATCTGAATGATCTTACTTATACTAAGGACAAACTACTGTCATACAGGGCTTAACAATAGGCATAGGTTCTGAAAAATGCTTTGACATCTGATCTTATCATTGTGTGAACATCACAGTGTGTGATTACACAAACTATGATGGCTATGACATCACTAGATGACCTAATTTTATGGAATCATCATCATCTATGCAGTCTGTTAAATGAAAATCGTATGAGGATCCTGGCTGTACTTTCCCTCTTGCATTTTCTTGTAAGTGTTGTTGTCAATCATCCTACTCTACACTGTCAAAACATAAACTTTTTCCTGACCCAGTGGTGCAGTGGAACTAGTTTGCACTGATGTGAGCAATTGTGCTCACCTCTTCACAGCTCTGTATTCAGTGACTTCATATTGAGAGCTTATAATTAGCAGTGTTGGGAATACATACACCATGGAAATTGACAATACTACAAATCAGGACATTTTTTGGAAGAAAGCTATTTTCTTAAGTACAACGTTGGTCTGAAAAAAACAGTATGGATTAGAGTGATAAAAAATTAGTTGATACTTTATCTGTATAACAAACTCAGTATTTGGTATCTGCCAACTCTTTCAGTAAGGAAATGAAAAACTCCATGTGTGCAGGTGGCAAGATATTTATCACAGTATAAGCAGGTAGAAAATCTACACCCCACAACTCCACTGCTGGGGCAGGTAGGGGTTAGGGGCTGACAATTTCCTATTAACTTCCTTTTCCCTAATTGTATAAAAAAATGGACAACCCACTCAAGAGTTGCCACACACCACATTTATCTTTCCTTAGAAACATCAATTCCAATTTCAATCAAGTAGGAAATCCTGTTTCTGATGATGATGGTGATAGTAATATGAAGGAGCCCTAATTAGGAAGGGCTGTTGTAGCTAGCTGGAAGCCATAAGTTCCACCTGATATGTATGTGACGCACCTGTAGGCACCCGCAAACCTGAAGGTATATAACCGGGTGAAAGCGGTCCGAGTTAGGAGAACGGAGAATTCAGTCAGCCGGGCAGTCACTCGGTCGGTCAGAAGAATCAGCGGTCAGAACGTAGGCAGAGCGGTTACAGAAGAGAAACCAGATAGAAGAAGTAATGACTGGTCAGAGTTAGGCTGAGACTCCTGAGGAAGACAGAAGACAGAAGAAGGAAGAAAGAAGAGAGAAGAAAGAAGCTCTAATTTTACTCTAAGCTAAGATCTTTCTATCTTTATCTTTCTATCTTTCAAAACTCTAAGCTAAGAAGACAAGAAGAAAAGCTCGCTTTAATCTTTCTCTCTAAAAATCTTTCTTTCCTTCTCTAAGCTCTCTCTAAGAAAGTAGAAGTAAAAGTAGCAAAAGCTTAACTCTGCCTCCGAGAGTTTTTATCCCGGTTTACGGTACCAGGCAGCTTACAGTAATATCACAAAAATAGTGATAGTATCACAAAAATAGATGATAGTGATAGTAATAACAAAAAAATAATGCTCATGTTGGCTATAATTTTTTTGACCCAGACACTGTGTTGGTGTTATGCTTTATAAATTAATATGATTTCATCTTTCATATCTTTCTCATTTCACTGATAAGAAAATAAAAGACCAGAGAGTGAACTGCTCTAAGTTATGGATGAATAAGATGAATAAGATAGGAATCCTAGCCAGTTATGACTGATTTTCAAACCACTGGCTCTTAGGCTGTCTTCACACATACTGTCAGACTATATATAGATTTTTTCACTAATTAGTCTCAATTTCTCACTAGTGATTTATAATTGGTATATCCAACAGATAGAGTCTATGAATATGTTTATTTTGAGAAGACTTTCCTTGAGTTTATAATATACAAGTCATGAATATTTTTGAATGGTAATTTGTCTTTCCCCTTATCTTCCAATAATAATAAATACTGATGTTTATACTTCTGTACCTCATGAAGTCCTACAAGCAATCTGTATGCCAATTCAAGATGCTTTACTTGAAATGGAAAAATACTCTATCCACAAAAGAACACACAAAAATCAATAGCTTTCTTATACACCAATAATGAACTGCTGACAAAGAAATCAAGAAAATTACTCCATTCCCAATAGCCCTCCAGAATACTTAGGAATAAATATAACTAAAGAGGTAAAAGAGCTCTACGATTAAAATTATAAATCACTGAAGAAAAAAGTGAAGAAAACCTTAGAAGATAGAAAAACCTACCATGTTCATGGATAGGTAAAATTAATATCACCAAAATGGCCATGATACCAAAAGCAATCTACAGATTCAATGCAATTGACATCAAAATACCAATGACATTCTTCACAGAACTAAAATAAACAGCCCTAAAATTTATGTGAAAGAATAAAAGATCCAGAAGAGCCAAATAAATCCTGTGCAACGAGAGTAAGGTGGGAGGCACCACAATACCTGATCTCAAATTATACTACAGAACTATAGTAACAAAAACAGCACGGTTTTGGCATAAAAAAACCATATATGAAGACTAATGGAATAAACTAGAAGACTCAAACAAATGCACACAAATACAGTTATTAGATCCTTGACAAAGGTACAATAGCCTTTTTAACAAACAGTGCATAGAAAAATGGATATTCATATATAGAAGAATGAAGCTAGATCCCTACTTCTCAACCTGAATAAAAATCAACTCACAGTGGATCAAGGACCTAGGAATCAAACCAGAAAATTTGCAACTGCTAGAAGAAAACATAGGGACAACACTCCAACACACTGGCACAGGCACCAACCTCCTTAAGAGTCCAATAGATCAAGAAATAAAACCGAGAATCTATAAATGGTATGTCATTAAATTTAAGATTCTGCACATCAAAGGAAACAAGAGTATGAAGAAAGAGCCTACAGAATGGGAGAAAATCATTGCTAAAAACTCTTCCAATAGGGGTTAATAATGAGAATATAAAAAGAACTTAAAAACTTTACACCAAAAAAAAAAAAAAAAAATCAAAAAACCAACCCTAATAATCCACATGATAAATGGGCAAAAGATCTAAAGAGACATTACTCAAAATAAGAAATACAAATGGCCAATCAACATATGAAAAATTATTTAACATTTTTAGCAATCACAAAGATGAAAATCAAACTACACTGAGATCTCCTCTCACCTCAGTTAGAATGGCAATCACCAACAATACAAATAATGATAATTGCTGATAAGGATATGGGGGGAAAGCTACATTTAAACATGGTTGGTGGGACTGTAAATTACTACAACCACTTTAGAAAGCAGTATAGAGATTCATCAAAAGACTAGTAATGAAACCACCATGTGACCCAGCTATCCTACTTCTTGATATTTATCCAAAAATAATTAAAATCAGCATACTATAGTGATACATGCATAGGAACAGACAGGCAAAAAGTAAATATTCCTAAATATAGGGCAGCACAATTCAAAATAGCCAAGTTATGGAACCAAGCTATGTGCCCATCAATAGACAAATGGATAAAGAAGAGTAGGATATATGCACAGTGTATTTCTACTCAGTCATAAAGAAGAGTGAAATGATGTTATTTGCTGGTAAACGGATGGAACTATAGAACATCAGGCTAAGTGAAATAAGCCAGACTCAGAAAGTCAAGAGTCAAATGTTTTCTCTCATATGAGGAAATTAGATAGAAAAATAGGCATCACATGAAAATAGAAGGGAGATCAGTAGAGTACAAATAAGAGACCAAAGGGAAGGGAGGACCAGTGGAAAAAGGGAAGAATTAGAGCAGGCTGTTAACCAAATTATGCTATGCACATGTATGAACCTATCATAATTCATTCCAATTTTGAATATAATTATGTTTTAGTCAGCTTTTTCTCTGCTATGACTAAAAGACCTGACCAGAATAACTGTAGAGGAGGAAAAGTTTATTTGAGGGCTCACAGTTTCAGAGGTCTCAATACATAGAGAGCTGGCTCCATTCCTCATGTCTCTAGGTAAGGCAGAACAACATGGTGGACAGTGTGGCAGAGGGAAGCAGCTCACAGGATGATTAGGCAGCAGAAAGAGAGACCTCCACTTGCCAGATACAAATATATACCCCAAAGCCAAGGAACACTTACTCCAGCCACACCCCACCTGCCTCCAGTTACCACTCAGTTAATCCCATCAGGTATTAAGATACTGATTAGGTTAAGGTTATAATCCAGTCATTTCTCCTATAAACCTTATTGCAATGTCTCACATGTGAACTTTTGGGGGACACCACATCTAAACCATAACAAAGTGTAATGGGCCAATTAAAAATAAGTCCATAACAAACTATAATGGGTCAATTAAAAAATAAGTAAACAAATAAACACAAAGAAGAAAGACTAATAAAGTAGAGGTAGGGTATCAGCAGGAAGGAAGAGGGAAGGGAAAGAGGAAATCCTAGAGACTAAATTGAAGAAAACTGTATTATATGCATTTATGAATATGTAAAAATGAACCCTACTGTTTCATATAAATATAATGCACTAATTTTTTTTCAAAAAGGCTGTAACCATAAATAGTGAATCCCCCACCCCATACAAAAGCACAAATGACTATCTGGGGTAAATTTGTAGAGTTGTGAAGAACAATCCTAAATGGCAAGCAACCTATGAGTCCACTTCTTAATCCATTTCTCATAGCTATATAAGAAAATACCTGACACTGGATAATGTATAAAGAAGTTTCTTTATCTCACAGGTTTGGAAGCTAAAATTCCAAGATCAGGCTTCCCTATTTGTTTGGTCCATGGTGAGGGCCCCTTGGCTTTGTTACATAATGGATGACATTATGTTAGAAGTGTATGTGAAAGGCAGAGACCACATGGTGAAAAAGGAAGGCAGGCAGACAGAGAGAGGAGGGAGAGAGAGAGAGAGAGAGAGAGAGAGAGAGAGAGAGAGAGAGAGAAGGGAGGGGTTAGTCTGACTTTTTTCTAATAACCCATTCCTGAGAACTAACCAGGATCTCATGGGAACTACATTAATTCCTTCCAAGGTCAGCAGATCTTATGATCCCATCACCTTCCACTTGGCTCCACATATTTAAGGTTATACCACCTTCAAATATGCACCCCTACTAAAGACCAAGCTTCCAACCTATGAACTTTGGGGGGACGCCCTCTAACCATATTCAAACCATAGCCTTCCCTTCCTAGCCTGCAGTGCTCAAGTGTGGTCTCACAATGCAACATGTATCTATCCATCCCCAGTAGTACCAAAGTCTTGACTGATTCCCCTGTCACTCAAGTCCAAAGTCTCATCTGAGAATCAAGACAACCTGCTTCCAGGAAGGAGCCTGTAAAGTCAAAACCAAGTTATACCCTTCTAAGCTACAAGGGACAGACCAACACAAAATAAATATTCCTAAATATATGTCTAAAGAAGAGGGAAGTGGCGGGGGGTGGGGGTGTCACTGGTCACCAGCAAGAATAAAATCCATCAGGGTAGACACTTAAGTCTGGCATCTTGTGTAACCTTCGGGGCAGTGGACCCCAGGACTTCAGGGAACCCTGTCCACTGGCTTTGCTGGTTACAAGTGACACAGTTATCTCTCTGGCTGTATGCTCAGGCCCATGGTTTTCCTAGGCTGGCTTTGCATACTGCTGGTTGCTCTGCTTTCCTGGGGTCTTTGCTGTGGATCCAATTCAGCAGCTCCACAAGGCATTTTCCCAGTGGAGAATCTCTACTGGCTCGGGCTCTGTAGCAGGTCTCTGCCTGGCTTCTCAGACTTTCCTTTGAAATTCTAATGGAAGCTCTCACAACCCGATCACTTTTGAGCTCTGTGCACCTCTAGAACTAGTGCCACAAGAACACTACCAAAGTGTGCTGCCGACATGAACTGTGTTTGATTGCATTTGAACTATAGCTTCAGCCGTGGAGTACATCACTAGTGACTAACAAGAGCAGACTCTTGTGGAGGATCCGGGCAGCAAGCCCATGGAGAGATCATTGGAGTTCCCTGAATATTTCTATTCTAGGACCTCTGGGTCAATAATGGGGGAAGTGGTCTGGAAGGTTTCTGAGATACCCTCAAGGCCCAATTATCTTGTCAATTAGCATATGGTTCCTTTTATCCCTCTTCAGCAAGCTGGGCTATGCCCTCATTTTGTTCTCCCAAAGATGCTTTTTCTCTTCTCCCCTGGCCAAACTATGAATTTTCCTTTTGGTCCCAAATCTCACTGTAAATATGACTAAAAGCAGGCAGTAGTAGTCATGTCATGACATGAAAATGCTTTGCTGTTTAGAATTTTTTTCCACCAAATATCCTAAGTCACCCCTCATAAATTCAACCTTCCATAAAGCTCTAAGGCATGGATACAACATAGCCAAGTTCTTTCAACAGTGTAAGAAGGACGACCTTTACTACAATTTCCCATAAAATCCTCATTTCCCTCTGAGAGTAGTTCCCTAGTCTTGTTTTCTCAGCCTTCATCAGAATCACCCTAATGTCTCACATATAGCATTCCAGGCTTTTTCCTAGCCAGCTCCTCCAAATTCTTCCAACTTCTGCTTGTTACTTAGGTCCAAAACCAGTTCCACGTTTTTAGATACAGTTATAGTAATGATTCCAGATCTTGGTACCAATCTTCTGTATTTGGTCCATTTTCTATTGCTTTGTAAATAACCTGAAGTTGAGTACTTTTTAAAGAAAAGAGGCTTATTTAGCTCAGTTTGGAGGGTTTAAGGGCATGACACCAACATCAGCTCAGCTCTGGTAAGGAGCTCAAAGATGGCATTACAGTGGCAGAAGTACATGTGGAAGGGAGAGATCACATAGTGAGAAAGAAAGCAAGGAAGGCCAGTCTTTCTGTTTTACAACAACCTTCTCATGAGAACCAGAGTTGTACAAGCACTACATTAATTTTTTCTGAGGACAGCACCTTAATGACCCACTCACCTCCCACTTAATGTTCCATCACCTCCCATCATCATCACACTGGTGAATAATTTTCCAATATATGAACCCCTGAGGAACATATTCTAACCATATTCAGACCATAGGACCCACCTTTATTTGAGATTTAACTATAGGATAATGAATTAAAAAGTTAACTATATGATACTATTTTTCAAATGTGCCCAAATAGTAACAAATAAGGCAAACAATAGATTTTCTTTTGCATCAGGGAAAAAGTGCCATGTTTTTCTTTCAAGGTGATCACTGAGATGGGACATTTTTAAATATAAGAGGAATACAATTAATTTTTGTGAATATTTGCTTATGTGATGAATACTTTCCTTTATTAAGTATGTGACAGTAGGATAAAGAGTGTTTATGGAGAACTTATTGTGTTCCACACTTAAGCATACTTAAGTCATTGTCCCTACCTAGAAGTATATGGTTTAGTTGTAAGAATATGTTAATGTCTATTATATGTATTATACTATATTCTGTATATATATGTATAATATGGAATATTATATTTGTATTTTAATATTTATCAATAACTAATAAAAGTGGATAAGTCAATGTAATAAGTTACTAGGTTGTGAATGCAAACATAAACCTTTTGGGGAAGAGAGGGGTCCATGTGGGTACTGTTTTAATCTCCAGTTCAAAAAAAAAAAAGGAAACTGAAGTCTGGAGAAAGTTAAGCCATTTACCTAAGCAGCATTAAGAAGTGGCATTGAACTCCACGCCATTTGCTTTCAACAGCTCTTTTTGAGAGAGACGGAAGAGGGAAAGGTTGTTGTTAAGCAGAGGTGCTGACAAACCTGGGCGCCAAGCCGGGGAATTGCCCTTGCAGTGCTATCTGCAGTGAGGTCCTTGCACCAAAGAGCTCTTCAAAGCCAAAGTCCCATTTCTCAGAGTGATATCCATGGCCCAGAGCCAAGAGCGCCCAGGAGGCGATCCTGCATCCTCCACCAAAGAAGGTAACTCTGATATGGACACTTCAAGAGGGAGTGAAAAAAAAAAATCTTTCTTTGAAAACCAAACATTGGCTCTGCCAATCCAACTTCACAGAGGTCACTTGAGAACTGAGGAGTTCAAAGGTTCTCTACAGCTTCCATTTACTTTGGCATAAGATTTAACAGAAAGAGAACTAAAGGAGAATTTATATGGCCTAGGCTATTTTCCAAATCTCAAACTGCTAAAAGTTATTCAGAATTTTCTTTAACTCCAAATCACATATAAAGTGGTTCAGATGTAAATGCTTTCCGTGTGGCATAAAGCAGTCTAGGTTTCCTTAAATGCACAGATGCAGTTCTAATATTAAAAATTTCAAGTGGAAATCCCTAAGTACCTCAGACTCTTCTTGATTAGAGACTGCCATTACTTTGTGTGAACTTGGGTCAGAAGGTAGTGAAATAAAACACACTGCCTTCATTTGGGCATTATGTTCTCACAGTAGCACTAAGATAAACAAACTTTAGAGGCTGAGGGAAAGGCATTTACTCCTTTAAATTAAGTATGTAATATAAATAAACGTCTTCTAAAAAGAGATGCCTGAAACTTGATTCAAAGTCTGAATCTATACAGGGGCACTAATGCATTCTAATGAAGATCAGGATGGAGTGGAGAAGGGGGACTTACATCTTGAGAGCAGAGCTGGTCTAACTGAGCAGGATTATTCACCGACTCACAGAAAGATGCTGCTGGAAACTGATTTGTTCACTGGCCAGGAACAAATTAATATTTGCATTTATATATAGAACCAAATGGAAGAAATTACCCAGTCTTCTACCATTCAATCAATGGTTGCCTGAAGTTATTTTCAATTCTGAGACAGTGATGTTGTGACCAGCTAGGGTAGAACTACAAACCCCTATCCCCAAATTAGAAGTGAGTGAATGGAGAAGAACTTCAGGCTGGCTGAGGCCAGAGCAATTAAATGGTAATTGCCTTTTAGATATACTAATGTTGCTAATTATATTACCATGCTAAGTGCTGGGAAATGTGAATAAGAGCTCCAGGCCACTCTGGTGGGAGAAGAGAGCAAAGATTTATTAAGCCTGGCACTGAGCTGGAGCCTTCACATACGTTATCTCCTGAAATCCTTACAATAACCCTACGAGGTATTATTAGATTCAATAAGGCTGAGAAACTTGATCAGTTCCAGTTGGTTCGGGACTGAGTCAAGAGTCCCATCAGATTTGTGTGGCTCCAAAATGCAGTGGGTTGGCAAGCCCTTGAGTAGAAACAGAAAGAAATTTGTGACTTCTGGATATACTGGTTTCAATAACTGGAAGCAATTGGTAGCAGAGAAAGATGAGAGAATTTGAGAACTAGGCCATGATGAAAAGTCTGCAAGTATGAGGCCCCCAGAAGTGCCTTTCGTTGTTGTGTGTGGAAAGGAAGAGCCCCAGATGGGAAAGCTTTGTGAGCAGAATCTGGGGCCCCCTCAGATCAGAATGCAGAGGGCTGGGAGGGAAGGAACTACCACCATACGCAGACTGAGCCTATGGTGCTCATGGAAACTACTCACTACCCTGGACACAGCAGGTGCCAGGAAAGAGGCCCTCAGAATGACTGAGGCTGAAAGGCCTGCTGAACCTGAAAGCAAAGTGGAGGAGGCAGTCAGTGCTTATACACCTGGCACTTTCCAGGCCAATCTATCAGAATGACAACATCTGCTAACGATGGCCCTAGGAATCTGAACCTAGAAGACCTAGGCTAAATCATGTATGGACTGTGGAAGATTTGGCCAGCCCTAGTTTCTCAGAGAAAATGAAACATAAATAGAAGTGTATAAGTTTGTATGGATATGCTTGTGTGTGTGTGTGTGTGTGTGTGTGTGTGTGTGTGTACTTACTCAGACACACAGCTATGAGATGATCATGGGACTCAAACAAAACTCTGAACCCAGATGGAAAATTGCAGAACCATAATGATTGCTAATTTTAACTAGTGTTTAGATCCTAATATAATACATATTATAGTATTAGAGGTGCTTTCTGCTCAAAATGAAAATATGGTATACAGGATCTCTGCCAAAGACTGGAATTCTAAATACACTGTCGTTGCAGCACAAGCTCAGTCCTTTGATAGCAATTGTGGAAAATCTCCCCAAGCTTCTTCAGGTCTGACTCTGGCCCTAAGCCCCTTGGTCTTGGTCTCTCTACTCTATCCTTTAAAGACCAACCTTATCTGTTTGTTTGTTTTTTTAATCTGAGTATGCACAACCTGAATTTCTACCAACCCTACAAAAATACCCACCCCAAATTCAGATTCCATCCCATAGTTTCTCCCTTTTCATCCAAACTTTCAAGAGAGGTATCTATCTATATTTATCATTGCATTGCCACTTTCTGATCTTCCTTTTACTTGTTAACCCAGCACAACTTAGTTTCTCCTCCTTTTTCCTCTGAAATGATCTAGAATATTATCATCTCCTACCAGTAAAATCAAATCCAACATTGATATTGCTTCTTTTTTTTCCCCCCCTTTTGCTCCATATGGCAAAAAATCTAGGTTCACTTTTCTTCTCACTCGTACACTGACCTCTAAGTAGACAGATTCTGTCTGCTCCTGGACTACCTGATGTCCCATAGGATTCTCCTCAAACTTAACTTGGCTGGAAACACCATCATCTTCTGCTCAGCTAATGTGAGAGACCTGGGTATCATCCTTGGGCCTTCTCTCTCCTTTATCTGCACATCTAGTCATCCCACCAATTAGATTTTATCCTTCCCATTCTTTCTTCCATTTTCTTACTGTTGCTTCTTAATTGGTTTTTGCTTGAATAAATCTGAGAACAAAAGACAAAGAAATTTGATTTTTACTTTCTCAAAATCATTCTCCAAGTCTACACAATTATTAAAGTGACCTAAAATACAAATATGGCCTTGCCAATTCCCTACTAAAAAACCACCGTTCTATAGGACAGCTCCTCTCTGGGTCCTACGAAGCCTCCCATGTTGGGAGTCTGCCTTCTCTGCAGCTCCAACCAGTCTCTGACTCACATGGGTAACTTCAGCAACAATGAGACTCTGGGCATATTCTATGCTGTTTTCTTATCCTGGTGTTTTGACTTATGTTGATCCCTCTGAATATATCCTCCTCCTCTCATGACCTCACCAAACCCAGGTTTTTGGCTTTTCACTTGCCAATGGTGCAATCATTTGCCTATGAACTCACAAAGTCACCCTCCTAGGAAACTGCATTTCCTAAGCTCCTTTGCCAACTGAATGGCTTTCAGGAGGTCTAGTTAATGGGAGGCTCAGGAAGATGACTGAAGGGATTGGAGGGCAAGGACATCTGAGTCTCTTTTTCCCCTCTGTCTCTCTCTGCCTTGCTTCTGCCCCACTGTCTGTCTGTCTGTCACTCTCTCTCTCTCTCTCTCTCTCTCTCTCTCTCACACACACACACACACACACACACACACACACAAGCTCTGCTTAGGCAGTGTCTTCACATATCATCAGCTCTGATAAGGCAGCTGCAACTCTACGTTTGCTGGAAGTCCTAACCTGTGGGTGATAACAGACCTCTTTCCTTTGTCCTTTCAGCCCTAGGCATGGCAGTGTCTTCCTTGCTTTTACTAATCTCAGAATTGCTTTATCTTGCTTAGTCTGGTGCCTTGGCTCTTTTAGCTTTGTAGTAACAAACACTCTATTTTTAATTTCCCTCTGTTTGAAATATTTAGAGTGGTTTCTGTTTATTCGAACTTTACCATGAATATGCAGTTGTTTACTCTTTGAATTTATTCTAAAGACTCGGCTTAGGGGTTTACTTAGGAAGTAACATTTAAGGAAGTTTTCAAGTTTACATTTGATTTCAAGTTTAGATTACATACCTGTCAATTCCTCTGTGCAGGAATTGCCATTCCTGTACAATGACATTCAATGCACTTTCCATAACTTAGTATCATTCTCTGTCCATGCATCCACATTCCACACGAGGAGATCCTTTGTCTTGTTCACCATAACCCACAGCACTCAGCATAGAATTTTAAAAGTATTGATGAAGAAAAATATGAAACTAAACAGGGATCTTTCTATAAAAAGCCAACTTTGGTTTAGCCACAGACGATGTCCCAAATTTTCTACACCAGTACTACAGAAAAAGTTACCACAAAACAAATCATAGCTTTATATCTTAAAATAAATATGACATGCTGCTTTTTGGAGAAAAGCATGTATCATAAAATTGGCCATAATTCAAAAAAAAAATTAAGGGTTCAAAATTCCCAAGAGTCTAGAAAGTGAACTGGGAGAGTAAGAAGATGATGATATCTCATAACAGTAAATGAACCAAACGAGACTGATCAAGGACCAGAAGAGAGCAACAGGGTAGTCAGGATGCCAAGTGGAAAAAAACATACTAATTAAAACAGAGGTTCTTTTGATATTCATTTTATGTTCAAACTCTAGTCCTCCTCAAAGGCTTTATATGTGCCTATTTTATGATTATTCTGTTCTGTGTTTCCTTGCATTGGGAAAGCCACTAGACATCACTATTTACAAAATCAGATTGTCTAGCACATTTATATCAGCTTGCCAATGAAGAAAATCAGATCTAGATGGGCCTGGTGGCTTGCTTAAGGCCACACAGCTTGCTAATGGAACTGTTAAGTAAAAGACACAGATCTCCTCAGTTGTTCTGCTCACTACTCTTTTAAAATTTATTGAAAACAAAGCAAAATAAAATTAACAAAATAAATATTTATCTTTTGACATGAGAGCAACTTGGTCTCAACTTGGTTGTTGCTCATGCCTTCCTAACAAAGCACTTGGTTCAAGTGACTTCATTAGCTTGACATCCATAAACACTGAACATCTCATTTTCATTATAACCAGGCAAAAGACATAGTGGTGTAAGCATCATCTGCCTAGAAGGCAATTTTTTTTTTTTTTTTTGGTACTGGGGATTTAACCCAGGGTACTTAACCACTTAACCATTCCCAGACCATTTTTATTTTTTATTTTGAGAGGGGGTTCTTGCTAAATTGCCTAGAGCCTCACTAAATTACTCAGGTTGGCCTCAAACTTGTGATCCTCCTGACTCAGCCTCTACAGTCACTGGGACTATAGGTATGCACCATTGCACCCAGCTCCCAAAAGTCAGTTTTTTGAATGTTCATCTGAAGGTCCTGCTATCTAATGTAAAATATCTGTACAACAAAGAGTTGAATATAAATGCCATGTCTTCACGTATATAACATTTCATTTATTTCTTTAAGAAAGTTTTCAATTTCAAACTATTTAAAAATCAATCAAGAGATGTTTTTGAACTCCTCACCAGCACTGTTCTAGGTGCTGTGGAAAACACAGATTTTCTTCTTTATCCTTGATACCTAAGTCATATTAGAGCTTCATATTATAAATGTATGTTTACTCCTAGTTTAACATCCATTTTCCCTTTTCTGGGGTGCAACTCTCCCAGGTAAGGTATGGCCAAGGTGGCCAATTTCAAAGCCCAGAGCCCTTGTCAATCCTGGCAAGCATATGCAGGGCCTCAGGAGAAGGAGCTCTGCCACCTTCAGGCTGAATCCCTTCCAGGGAGCACTGCCAACAACGGTGGAACAGCAAGAAAGCATGCATGTGTGACTAGCTGAACGGCTGGCATTGAACGCAACCAAGTCAGTGAGAAAAACAATGGAAGCCATGGTACCTGGAATTTAAGCATAGATTCTTTCCCTCTTGATGCTATCTTTTGTCTGGGGCTCAAATCCTTATCAAAATTTTCAGAGCCGGGCGCGGTGGCACACGCCTGTAATCCCAGCACTTTGGGAGGCTGAGGCAGGAGGATCGCGAGTTCAAAGCCAGCCTCAGCAATGGCGAGGCACTTAGCAACTCAGTGAGACCCTGTCTCTAAATAAAAATACAAAAAAAAAAAAAATTTTCAGGCAAGATCAGGCAGGTTCAGTGTGTTATTGCAGCATATACCTTCTGGAACTTTTCAGAATCTCCATCCCCAAAATGAAGCAAGCTGGAGCTCATGATGCTGCATTATTTCATCCACTTGCATATGTTTGTTATCATTGTATCATTATGAAGGGGACACTGCCAAAGCCATTGAGTGTGGTTCATACTCAGTTCAGTTTCATCGGACCCTCTGCTTCATTCCATCAAACTCCAACTAAGGTCTTGGCTCACTTCATTCTTGCTATCTAGTGAACCATGGACATTCTCCAGTTCCCCATCCCCTGGTTAATCTGATTCTGAACTTGGTAACTAGTACACATTCCTATGAGTTCTCAGACTTCAAACATTCAATTTCTACTGATAAGCCTTAAATTTCCCATTCAATATACTACAATTCTCTTCAAATCAGTACTGCTGTTCCTCTGAATAGCTCTGAGCTTAACAGAGATAAAACATGGTTTTCAACAATATTATTTGCACTTCCTCTATTCTCAGATTCTATGTTGCAGGGAGGGTATTGGGGATTGAATCTAGGTGTGCTTTACTACTGAGTTACAATCCCCAGTTCTTTTTTTTTTTTTTTTTTTTTTTTTTTTTTAATTTTAAGACAAGATCTTGCTAAGTTGCTGAGGGTCTTGCTAAGTTGATGAGGCTGGCTTGAATTTGCAATCCTCCTGCCTCAGCCTCCCACCTTACTGGGATAACAGGTGTGCACCACAATATCCAGCAGTGCTCAGATTCTTAAATCTCCAGTATACCCCAGTAGTGAGCTCTACTGACAATCTTTGTAGTTCTAGTTCTTTGTACCTTAACAGGCGACAGCATCCATATTCTGTGCCAGATTTCTACTCCATAACCATTCATTGACAGGCATTTAAATGATGGAGATTTGGTATCCTCACTGTAAAATAAGCCCTTGAGGGTATTGTGAAGATACTTTGACCTTGAACTATAAGGATTAAATGAGATAACACAGGCAAAGTCCTTAAAATAATGACTGGAATGAAGTGCTCAGTAGATGTTGTTATTGTTTTTACTATTCTCCATGTGATTCTAATATGCCCACTGAGAAGATAAGCAAAATTACTCAATGCATCCAGGTCAGCAATGATGAGGAAATCAGGACTCTGCAGCTGAAATTTAGAACACTCACACATATTATCATCTCTTTTTATTGTCCCCAACTGAATCTTCCCCTAGGAGCAGAAAACTTTCAGGATCATTTTTTCATTCTTTCATAAACATTACTAGCTAGGTTCTTTTGTTTGCTTTAATTTCTTTAATCACATTTATTTAGTTGGTTTTATAAATGATTAAAACTTGATTGTGCTGACTTGGGGCATGAACAATCTCCCCCACACACAAACCCTTTTTTTTTTTACACCTAGGGTGATGCTAGGAAATGATGATGTGAATGGAGAGAATCAAATGATGCTGACAAAAAAGCTATTCTGGAAAGCCCAGGGGACAGGATGAACAAACATGTTAAAAAGGATCGTGCTGGGGACCTTTAGGACATGATGTAGCTTTTCATCAGGGGATGACAATAATTCTACACAGGGAGTCCTGGTTATCCAACTTCCCACAGTTTCCAGGGTGCATAGGGATATAAAAGTCATCATAACATGAAAATATTCATGAATTGGCTGTTTTAATAAACATTCCCCAATCCCTGCTTCTCTCTGTATCTATTAAATCAACATCTTTGGAATCTCACTGATGTGGGAGATTTCAAACCCTTCTTTAATGCAACACAAATAAAATACAAGCAAGTTGGAAGTGAAATTGCAAAGCTTGCAAAAGATGCAAGATTAGCTAAGTCAGAGAAAGTGATATTGAATATCTGAAATACACACCAGGCCACTAGCAAACTTGGAACATTTAATTTCAGAAAGATATTAATAAAGAATGGTGGTGTGGTAGATGCTTCACAAAAGAATGATCTGACTACTAAAGGATACAGAGAGGACTCTGGATAAGTTGATGAAGCTCAAGAACATGTTTTGCAAAACTGACTCTCTCTTACTATGTACTATAAAGTCAAACAGAAAATGAAGGCTGTCATGTAGTATGAATATATAATTGTGTTGAAAGAAATGTGGGCCAATTCATCCCAAAGAGCTAACCTAAGTTTTATTAAGTATAGACATTCATGACTTGTTTTCATAATTTCATTTTGGTTTTTCAAGACAAATTCCAATTAGGTGATTTATTTCCTTTGATTTTTGTTTTTTTTTGCTATTTACTATGAAAACATGGTTCCAAGTTTTACTGGCTTCATTTTTTTCTTCATTCCTCTCCTGAATATTCATAGATAATGAGGCTTTCTGGTACATATAATCATACATTTCTCATGGAGTATACTTAGAGACATTACAAATTAAACTTAAGTGCTAACTGAATGTAGTCCAAAAAAACCAGAGTTCTCCTCTTTTCCAAGTTCAGCTAGTGAATTTCATGAACTAAAGAGACATTACTGCAGTCTGAGCAACTACCACATTCCAAGCAGTTGACGTGCCTAACTATTGAAACTTACAACAACCCTGCAAAGTTGGTACAATTATGCCCATTTTAGAGATAGGAAAATGGCTACATAGGTTAAGTAATATTCACTGATTCACAGAGCAAGTAACTGGTAGAGAAAGGACTATAATCCACAACCCTATTCGTCACCAACCTTCACAAGAAAGCAGCACAGTTTCTGGGGCTGGCTGCATGGCCTGTCAGGAAGATAGACAATCCCCAGCTCCAACACATGTCCAGGCATTCTGTTCAACTGGTGCTGCCACTTGTTGTGGGATATTCTTTCACTGGAAAGGTTGACCATGTTAAAAAACACTTAGATCTCAATGAGCCAAAAGCAATTCTAACATCAAAATATTCACAAAATCCAAAAATGAATGGTGGAAAAGTGGTTTCAGGTGCTCCCTGGAATAATGCTTTCCTACATCTGCGTAGATGAACCCCACCACAAGTGCAGATAACTAACACTGACTGCATAAAGAGTTCTTAAAATCCAGCAGATTCTCTAAGCTGTAGGGTGTTCCCTACACAGAAATCCTTACAGCATGAGATCTTCCTTTTCAGAAGTCGAAGGTGGCTGAAGGCACTATTATTTGTGTTCATGTTGGAGAACAAAATCTTTATCTCTAAGCCTACAGATCCATGGACTGCTCACCACTTAGCTTTTAAAGACCTATTACCCTCGATTTTTCCAATTAAAAATAAAACAAATACAACTCTGGACTAAGAGCTATTATATTGCTCTCAGGCTATCTTATAAAATGAAATTGTTCACTAAGTTCATTAAGCTTTCTGAAGAAAGGCATAACAGAGCTACCAAATATATTTGTTTTATTCAAGGTCTAAAAATTTCATGTTTCTTATGATATTAAGACATTAGACATGAAACCTACTCAAAAAGGTAAATGCTGTAACATTATTTTCATAGTTGAAATCTAGTATTTCTAGGATGTAGACTTAAGAACATGATTTAATAAATTATTTTGAGCTTAAATTATTCATCTGTCTTAAATATGACCAATTTTTGTTTTTGGAACTGTTTTTGAAAACAATTTTCATATTTACCATATGGAATTTTTTTTTTAAACTAGACCACTGTAAATGAACAATTGTTCTCTAGGAACCAGATAATTTTTAAAACATTAAATTATTACAAATCCAAGAATCAAACTTAAAAAAAAAAAACTATGTGATTTGTTTCAGGGAAGATATAAATTCTCAGCCTTAGATTACCTTACTTCTTATTACATATATTCAGAAGTTTCTCTGAGTTCAAAAGTTCACAGTAACAATTTATAAGGGTATTAGCTCTGAAGCAAGCCAGAGGGAAAGCACTGCTTTTAATCAACACGCAACAATCCTGACACAGCAGCAGATCTTGCCTATCCGGTATGATATAGGGTGCTGCGAATCCATACACTGTCAAGACACTTTCAGAAAATACAATTTTTCACAATTCAGAAAAATAGCACAAGTAACAACTCACAGGAAAAGGCATTCCATATTTCCAGCCTTGAGGAATTGTAGCCTCAGTGAGTGTTAGCAAAAATCTTGTGCATATGTTCTAGAGATAAAGGGAGAAAATGGTTTATTGTGCTAAACAGAGACAAGAGGGAAATGTGCCTTTCTCCTGGAAGCAAGATCAAAACTTTATTTGAAGGATGTAGTTCCCAAAGTGAGGCTCTAAGAAGACGAAGTGAAAGGTGGCATTACTAAGAGGGGATTACATTACAATTTAAACATTCTCCAAGTTTCCTGTTGTATATTTAGAAGCAAATTTTAATTCATTTAAAGCTAAAATTTTAGTCTATTTTAGGGATGTGGAAGAACTGACAACAAATATTAAAGGGGCGACAGTAATTCTTCTTGAAAAATATAAAGCTCCTCTTTCTTTCACTCATTCATTCACTCCATTCCATATCTATTGAGCACCACACGTCAGACGTGGCTGCTGGACTTTCAACAGCTAACAAACCAAACATGATCTCTGCCCCAGAGAACGCATGTTTCAATGCAGCCCTGCTCAACAGAACTCTCTGGCTTATGGAAACATTCTGTACCTGTGCTGTCCAATATAGTAGCAGCTAGCCATCCAACGACTGAGCAATTAAATGTGGGCTAGTGCAATCAAGGAACTGAATTTTAAATTTTATTTCACTTGAATTCATTACATTTTATTTATATTATTTTTACTTTTTTTTTTTTTTTTGGGTACTGGGGATTACTCTCAGGGGCACTTTACTGAGCTACATCCCCAGCTATTTCTACTTTTTATTTTGACACAGGGTCCCACTAAATTGCTTAGGTCCCACTAAGTTGCTGAGGCTGGGCTGGAATTGGCTATCCTCCTGCCTCAGCTTCCTGAGTCCCTGGGATTACAGGCATGTAATAGCTGTACCCAGCTATTTCATTACATTTAAGTTCAAGTAACCACATATGGATAGTGGCTGCCATACTGGATTAATTTTAGTGGATTAATTTTAGTGCATTAATCAGACAATAAATAAGACAGTAGATAAAGTCTTTTCAGGCTTGGATAAGTGCAATAAGGGGGGGAAAGCTTGAAGGAGACGGGAATCCTGGGTTCTTTTAAATATGGTAAGTCAAGAAAGGCCTTTATATAAAGAGTGGAGTTATAGAAGAAACCTAATTGATGAAATAGAACATTCTGTAAAATATATGGGGGAAGATTATTCCAGCTAGAGAGCACTGCAAGGTCAACAGCCCTAAGGTGGGAGTGAGCTCAGCAGAGAGACACAGCAAGAAAGCCACAGTGCAGGGGAATGGGAGAGGAAGGAAGAGATATGATTATGCAGGGCCTTATGGCCATAAGAGGGAGTTCGGAATTTATTCTTATGTAGAGAGAAGCCAGTGTATGGTTTAAAAACTGGAAAAGTGTCAAGTTTATTTATACTTAATACTATTGGACCCAACATGGGGTTAGGTAAAAACAAGCCTGGAAGACAGGAGGAATAGAAACAGTGGCCTACTGGGAGGGTACTACATTAGTTGGCCTGATGCTCCAGGGGCTTGTGTAGAGCAATACCAGTGGTCAGACTCTGAATGTGTTATCAGGGTAGAGCCAACAGGCTTTGGTGATGGATGACATGTGGTGAACATGTATGTGTAGTGAGGAAGAAAAGAAAGTAGTTGAGGATGAGTCCAAGTGAAGCTAGAATCTGACAGGCAGTCTGTTAGAAAAATGCTGAACATAGTTAATTTAGCCGGGAACACTGTTTTAGTGAAATAAAAGGGTTTATTGGGGTGACACGTGGGCAAGGGTAGGGAAAGGAAGGGAAGGGAAGGGGATTAGGGAAGGGGGAAAAGGGATGGACGGGATCAGGGACAGGCAGGAACAGAGGCAAGCGCGAACAGAGAGCGATTTCAGTCCAGGGCTGGCTTAAACAGAGTAGGGGTCATAAAACCCCCTTGGAGTGAGTCCTTGCCCTATAGGCTACCAGAGGTCAGGAGGTAGTGGACAGGGCACTTGCTGGTCAGGTTTGCTGGTCATGCTGAGGATCTCGGGAGGTGTAGTTTTTCACAAAGCACCTGGGGAGGTGTGGCCTTCTGCCTGGAATCCAACATTGTCAGTATAGATAGGTAAATCAAGTCAGGTAAATTGAGTCAGGTCGGATAAAGAAAGCCAATTTTGAATGAGTCCCAGGAAGTTGGAGACTGTCCCCTGAGGGATTGAAATGTTCATTCCTTCAGAGCCTTTCCTCCATCCTTATGAAGAACCAGCCCCTGCTCCAACTTGTTGCTAAGGTAACCTGTCCCAGGAACAGCCCCTCCCCACAGGGAGCTATAAAGTTGTTAATTAATGTGTCCAAGGCTGTACCATCCTGCCCTTCCCCCTTCAGCCCATCTGCTTCTTACCTTCTGACCAGCCCACCAGGCATGTGTGAGGCACTGGGTTCGATTCTCAGTACCACATATAATTTGAAAAAAAAAGTCTATTAACAACTAAAAAATAAATATATTTAAAAACAAAACAAACAAACAAAAAAACCTTCAACATCTGGGGGAGCAGACCTCATCACCAACAACTGGTGGTATCACAAGGTTAGCTGTAGAACTTATCCCCCATCACCACCACCAGATACTGGGGAGAGATTGACCTTGGAAGCAAGAGGGGAAAAAGTGCCCTAATTTCCAGAAGCAGTCTAATCATACAAGTCCTTATAAATATGTTAGGAAGCATGTCAGCATACATGTGTAAGGGTGTGTTTTGTAAGTAAACAAAGTTTTAAGTAAAATGTGCCCAATTACTTCAGTCTGATCAAAAAGAATTCTTTAACTTTGAGCACATAAACTATGTAATGACCCTTTAAAAAGGAAGTGGACTCTTGCAACACTGTATTGTTGCCAAGCTACCCTTCAGCATAGTATTGGACATGATCTACATGTGCATAAATGATATCCACCTTCAAAAACAGTTACTCTAAAAACCATAACCAAATGTATCTAAAAGCATTTGGATACAGACCACTTCATTCTCTCATTATAAATGTTGGTTTCTAGTGCTTAACCTTGGAGTTGACAACATATTTCCTGACAAATTCACTGGCAGAAAAGTCCTTCAAGGACTTCACAGGTACAGTATGTCACTGCATGTATGCATTTATCCTCAATTCAAATACATGGGGAAAAGGAGGAAGAAAGGAAAGCAAGCGACAGGTTGGGAAGCTTGACTTGCTATTCCCCACAAAGAGTCTAGGCCTGATACTGAACATGGGAGATGAGAAAGAAAATTAGCTGTTACCTACCTCTCTGTTGATTTGATTCTCATTTATTTTATGCTGAGGGTCTTCCCCTGCCAGGGGCTTTTCTAATGTTTAAAGAAATGTACTTTATCCTGCAACCTACCTGAGCCTATCTCATTTGATGCTCAAAGTGATGTTTCAAACATTAGGTCCAAACCTGACAGCACTGAGTTTATAGGAAGGTAGATTTTATGGGCAACGTAATAGGCTTTCAAGGATCATTTTGACTAAACATAATTTTTTGCCTCATGTATTGATCTTATAACCTAATCACCTTAAAAGTGGGAGTTACCTGTGCACCATTATTGGCACAGAGTTGCTTCTGCTTTACTTAGAAGGAAGATGATAAAAAAATCACTAATATTTCAGTTTGAAAAAAACTAAAATTCAAGCTATTTCATGTGGTTTTTTTTTTTTTTTTTTTTTGCGGGGGGGTGTCATCTTATATGGGAAGGACATTAACACAAGCAAAAGAGAATATGGAAATTTCAAGGGATCTTAACCTGCTTTAAATCTAAGTTGAGCTTGTTAGATGTTTGTTTATATAACCTGTAGATAAGAAACAGGAACGTCTTTACGTGGAATTTGCTTACCTCCCTAGAAATGTCCGTGGTATGAAGCTAAGCTCTTGAACAAAGAACATGTGCACCCTCACACATGAGCTTTTTTTTTTTCCTACGAAAGATTATATGATCTCAAAGCCTAAACATTCTTTTGGAACATAAAACCAGAATTTATATCCTGGCACTTGCAGATTTGGGAGTCATGCCTAGAAAAACAAACATGTTTTCTTTAATTAGTCCTAAAGGAAAAGAAATACAACTAGAAATTAATATTATAGGTTTAAAAATATATTAGAAAACATGGCTTATATATGTGAAGGAAATCTGAATTTGTATTAGGCAATCCAAATACATTATCTGAATAAAAAGTATAAAAATAAATAAAGGTTCAGTTGTTCTGCTTTTCAAGGGATGTTTCATTTACTGTTTTTGATTAGTTTGTGTTTTTTGCTCATGTTTAAACTCCTATTAGACTGATCATTGAAAATATCATATAACCCGAGTCCCATAATATTAACATGATGACTTCATGGAGATAGCTGCTCCAAGACAATCACCTCAGTCAGGGCAACTTTTCTTTCAATTGCCTTTGTTGAAAAGTTGCATAAACATCCCAAGTCAGTTAATTCTTTCCATGGGCTTTAAGCCTCATTGACATGCAGATGAGAGTCTGATCAAATGACAAGCCTGGGAGCCAAGTGATGTGGCTGAGTCTCCCTGCATAGAAATGATAGGCACTATAGCCTGCAAGCTCAGAGGAGCACTCAGCAAGGTCTCTGCTCTCATCACAGCCCCTCTGAAAGACCAAGGTCTCTCATAAAGCATATTGAACTACGCTCAATTCTCCAAACATTCTTCCTTGAACAAAATGAAGCATGCAAAAAGCAGAAAAAGAAAGGAAATCTTAGTCTGTGCCTTAATAAAATGAAATATTTGGCTTTCAGAATAGGAAGATCAATGTGAACCAAGGAAGTGCAACCTCATGTGTCTCCTGGGGAAAGATAGGTCATACAAATGAGTTGGTTGGAAGACCTGAATTATAAACTCTGTGAGCTCAGGATCTGACTGGGTCAGTCTAAATCCCAATATATTCTGGTGTGAGGCACCATGTCTGGGATGTGGTATGTGCTCAATATACATGTACTACATGAATTCATAAATGTTGTCATCAAGTAGCTGTGCAATTTTCAGCTAATCTCAGTCTCTGGGGAGCCCTCTTTTCCTCACTTCTGCAATGTGGTGGATAGGTTAGGCCTAGGGTTTTCAGACTTCTTTACCCTGACTCTGTCCCCATCTTGGACCCTGCCCATAAGCCCTGTTTCAACGACAGCAGCTGTCCCCCCCCCACCACACACACACTCTTATAACTGTTATTATTTTAAGCTGTCTGTTGAAAGGTATTCAGTCCATAATTGTATAGCTTAATGAATTTTCACAAACTGAAGTCGTCTCCTTCCTGCCCCATTTTAGTCACGATCCCCCATCTTCTGAACCATATGTAGGAAACACAATCCTGAACTCCAAAATGACTTTCCTTTCCTTGTTAACTTTATATAAACAGAATCACAGCGATGTACTCTCGTGCCTTCTTTCCCTTTTGTTCAACATCTTGGGAAGAATCATCCACACTGTTATATGTAATTGTTGTTCCCTCTAGCTCTAAATTCTGCTGATGCTAATTATTCAATAAATAAGAATAAATTAGAAAAAAAAGAAATAATAATTTCTTATCAAATAAGAAAAAAATACTTTTGAAAACATCCAAGGCAATATAATTGGTCACAGTGAAGCCAGATTTAAAGCTAGGTAGTGAGTGTAGTCAGGCAAATCAGGTCTAACATCGAGTTTCATAAAAGCATGGAGTCCATAAGGAAAATGGAGTCAGTCTGAGTCCTGGAAAGACAGAGCAACTCTAAGGGAGATAAGATGGTTAATATTCCCAAGTTTAGGGCCCATCTTACAGAATGTTAATGAAACAGCTCCCAGCAAATGGAGATGCTAATCAACTAGCCCTAAGCCCTTCCTGTGAATCTCACACCCACCATGGGCCCTCCAGTGTCACATCTTTTGACATTCCTGTCCTAGGCAGGACAGAGATAGAGAACATAAAAAGAACAAAAGAAAGATTTCAGATATAAAAGGGAGAAAGCCTCTTCCCCCTTTGGATTCCTGGTTTCCTGGTCCCCTTCTCCTTCTGGGAGAAGTCTTTTAACTGTCCTTTCAATAAAGCTTTCCACTTTCCACTCTACGCTTGCCTTGGAGTGCCTTGCTTTATTCTTCAGCGTTTGGGGAGCAAGAACTCCTCACAGGTAAAAAGCGGTTTCGACAGTAATAAAAAGAACCATACCTGTAATCCCAGCACTTTGGGAGGCTGAGGCAGGAGGATCGCGAGTTCAAAGCCAGCCTCAGCAATAGGGAGGCACTTAGTAACTCAGTGAGACCCTGTCTCTAATAAAATACAAAAAAGGTCTGGGGATGTGGCCCAGTGGTTGAGTGCCCCTGAGTTCAATCCCCGGTACCAAAAAAAAAAAAAAAAAAACCATAAAGCCGGGCGTGGTGGCGCATGCCTGTAATCCCAGCACTTGGGAGGCTGAGGCAGGAGGATCACGAGTTCAAAGCCAGCCTCAGCAATGGCGAGGCACTTAGCAACTCAGAGAGACCCTATCTCTAATAAAATACCAAAAAAAGGGCTGGGGATGTGGCCCAGTGGTCAAGTGCCTCTGAGTTCAATCCCCGGTACCAAAAAAAAAAAAAAGAACCATAAGAACCCTCCCTAGACTTGGTGAGATCATCTTCATCTATACGTGCAATAAAGATCTCCTAGGTAGACTGGGTTAAGTAGCCATTGGTGATGAGTAACCGGAAGCTCATGATGACTCCAGAACTGTTCTAAAAGTTTCTTTAAGAGTTCATGGTTTTAATGAAGTGCTTGGTTAAAGCCACGACATATCAACTGTGAATATCCAAAAATTTACCTGTGAAACAAGGTGATTTCAAGTAGCCTACAAGTCGTTTGCATGAAATAACAAAAAAATAAACATGTGTTCAACAAATAAACTAATAAAAGGAATCCAAAATTATCTTTCGATGTTGTTTGCCCACAAAATTAAAGTCCCCCTCCCTATGGCTTATAACTGTGAGGGTTAAAAAGTCTGTTTCTTTTTACAAGGTTCATAGAAGGCAAGCAATATCTGAAATTTTACATAAGTTTAAAAAAAAGCAGACAAACAAAAATTAGTATCCTCCAAGAACCTTTTTTGTAGTGGGGAACTATTTTCCCATGCCTATTTGAAACCATTTTTTTCTAATGAAGATTTATGATACAACAAAATTATGCAAATAAAAAATCACTGGAATCTCACATTTGCCACTTTTTCTTCAGTAAGAGATATAGAAAATACAGTAATCAGAGTAGATAACTTAGCCAAAGAAGGAAATTTCAACCCTGTGAATGAAAGTTCAATAGATATTCCAGTAATATATAAGTAGCTGTTAAATCTATTTCTTCAAAGAAGGTTTAATAATAAAACGTAAAGTTTCAAAAATCACCAGAAGTCTTGTAAAGACCTTTGAGATCATTATGCAAGGAGTGGTGTTATCTTTGATGACAATGTAGAACTGATACTATAAGGAACTAATATTCTGGGAGGGTCTGGATGAAATCTGATAAGAAGAGCAGAGATGATAAGTGACTTTCACTGAAAATACCACACTAACCAATATAATCCATTTGTGAAAATGCCATTTACAAACACTGAGCATCCAAGATTTTGGAAACTGCACTTTGCTGATCATTGCTAAGTCCTGTTGCTTTCAAGACAGCTATTAGATGAATCAGACATGGCCTGCCTCCTACAGGGCATCAGTGGGTGAGGTCAGAGCACCCTGCTTTGCCTGATTTTTAGAAGACCAGAGGTCATCATTGTCGCTGACAGAGCTCTCCTTCTGAAAAGGCCATCATCTGGTCTTCTGGTATACAGCTGACACACTGTATACAAACTCATTTGGTTTAGGTTTGAATTGGCCAAGTTTGCTAAGCAGCCAGCCTTCCCCCATGAGGTCAGCACAAACATCCCAGTTACAGCTGGAACCAAATACAGACTATGTTGCATGCTGTTGATTATTGCCCCTTATTAAGGCCTGTCTGGGTCCTAATGACATTAAATGTAAAACAAAAAAAAAAGCTGCTCACTGGCTATGCTTAGTATACAACCTCTAGAGAAGAAACATGTCTTTAATCAGTTCATAGTCTTAATATTCCTCTGCAAATTCCTTATTTATAAGCACATCAATTAGAGAAAGAAGACATAAAATGAGGAGAAAAAAATGTTACAAAAAATAATTTAGGGCAGAAAAAGGCTGAAAATGGGTAACAAGTTCATATATAACAGAACATAAACTAAATATGCTGAATCAATAGAAAAATGTTTGAAGTAATAGTAGAGATAGAGTAAGATTTAATCTAGATTATGTTAACCAATATACTAGACACAGTTCATGTTTCTAACAATGGTCTTTAGGACTAAAGAAAGCCATCAGCACTTTATCAAGTAAGAAAAAATACTGGAGATCTTAGTTGTCACATGGTCTTTGGTCTTGGCTTCTGTTAAGATTTTGTCTAAGGAAACCCTTTAGCCAGGCACAGTGGTGCACACCTGTAATCCCAGCCTCAGGAAACTGAGGCAGGAGGATTCCAAGTGCAAAGCGAGCCTCAGCAATTTAGCAAGACCCCAAGCAACTTAGTGACACCCTGTCTCAAAATAAAAAATAAAAAGGGCTAGGGATGAAGCTCAGTGGTTAAGTGTCCCTAGGTACTATCCCTGGTACAAAAAAAAAAAAAAAAAAAAAAGACAAGACAGCCTTTAGTACCCCACCACACCCTGCTCTATTCTCACTTCATCATGAACAAACACCCTGATCACTCACACCCCCTCTCTCCATCCCATCTCACCGTGGGAAGGCCTCCTCTGTCAGGCTCTGCTGTGAAGAAGCCTGGAGGTGATTTGGAGAGCTGTCTCATGATCTCACCATACACATTCTGTGACCTTTAGGTTTTGTTACACATGTAAGCACACAAAAAGCTAAAATAATATGCTTTTTGACCCCAAATCCTTGCAAGTGAGGTTGGTGAGCAATGAGCTGTGAGTCAGCCTCTGAGCTAAAAACCAGAGAAATGATTTATAATACTTTCCTGGTGATCAACATTGATTTACACAAAACTCTTTAATCCCTGTGAACCCTTTGTGAAACATTATTTGTCACAAAAGGAATGCACACATCTAGACCACAAAGTCTACTTAGTATGCATTGAAGTAAACTAATAATATTTTTTAAAAATTATATCATCCCAATTTTTGAAATGACCACTAGTTGAAACTAATTCTGGAGACTGAATTAAGGAAAAAAAAAAAAAAAAAAAAGCCAGGAACATAGTTACCTCTGAGGTGTCTTTCCTCTGAACATGAAGATCAGCAAACTTACTTAATGTATTTACAAATCTTTTCGGCTGGGGTGGATCCTTAAATTCAGATATCACTACATTTAACTTATTCCAAATGCAGAAATGCAGCATGACTAAGAAAATGTAAATTCTTGAAATAAATCTGCATAAACTTTGTTATATTTAAATGAAACTGAGATTCTTCCCATCATTATCCCCTTATCCATCATTTCCAAACTTAATAAGAAATTGCTGAGTGTCTATTTAATATTAGCAAATTATAATAGTTGGAAGGAATATAATACAGCTGTTCTTTCAAAGAGCATCAAGTTGATGGGGGAGGCAAGCCACACAAGTCCAGAGATGATCTTCTAACTGGCCAAGAGGCTCTGTGATAGGTAAATGAATAGGACAGCCAGGGCAGAGAAGAGCCCCAGCAACATCATTGTAGCCTTATAAAGCACTACTTACTTAAGAAATAAAGTGTACATTTGTGTGGAGAGGGTAGGATACACAGTAGAATGAAACAGCAGAAGAGAATAAAAAGCATGAAAAGTCACAATTTTGAAGAGGTCCTGTCAAGCCCTCAACCTCTCAGAACACACACACTCTAAAGACAGCAAATAATAGCTGGAAAAATAAGTTGAAAAAATATTTAGTTCCAAATTGAGAAATGAGTTATCTTGCTTAGGTTATCTCTTTCTTGTCAATAAAGATCTAATATATTGCTATTAAAAAATACTTGATTTATCAAAGGAAGAACCTTACAGGTTTTCAACATGTTAAAAGTGTAAGTAGGATGCAAATCATATCAGTTTTTTTTTTTTATTTTTAGTTGCAAAGCTTCATGCTAAAAGTTCTATTTGATGTAGTATTGGTTGGCACTCACTAGAATTTCATGGAACAACTGTTAAAAGTAGTTTGTTTTAAGTTCTATTTATCCCCCACCCCCTACCCCCTGAGATTCTGATTTAATTGTTCTGGAGCTGTGGCCTGGGCTTTAGTATTTTTAAAGACTCCTCAGTGAATTTTAATGTATGATCAGCATTGAGAATCACCGTGCTAAATAATTATTCTGAGAAGAGACAAATAAATACTGTGTGGTTTAAATGGAGGGGCCAACTGAGGCACATTCTATTCATAATTGATGGTAGTGGAAAATTCAGACCCATGGCTTTATTCTAGAGGTCTTTATTATTAGAGAATAACAGATAACAGAAAAGGGTCAATATACTTTTTCCTGAAAATAGTGAGAAAGATCACAGTTGGGTATTATCTTAAATAAGTTCACTAAAATTATATAATAAGAAACAAAGTTTAAGCTGTAATTGTAGCTATGAACTGAAGACTGAATCAAGTGTTAATTTTTTCAGTACATAATTTTTTCTTGTGCAATATTATAAAACATGGCCGGGCACTGTGGCACATGCCTGTAAACCCAGGGGGTCGGGAGGCTGAGGCAGAAGGATCACGAGTTCAAAGATAGCCTCAGCAACTTAGAGAGGCCCTAAGCAACTCAGTAAGACCCTGTCTCTAAATAAAATACAAAATAGGGCTGGGGAGTGGCTCAGTGGCCAAGTGCCCCTGAGTTCAATCCCCAGTACCAATATGTGTGAGTGTGTGTGTGTGTGTGTGTGTGTGTGTGTATATATATATATATATATATATATATATATATATATATATATATATATATATATATAAACAGGTCAGCCTAAACCATAGCTACTACTGCCAAATATTCAAAAAGTCATCAATTTTCCCAAGAGTTTCCCTTATCCTTTGAGTCTGAGATAATTCTCTTATGAAACATCTATTTATGTCCTCATCCATTTTTGTCCTCTCATTTTCAATTGTTCATTGGTATAACTTTGCTAGCCCTCATTTAGAAATGCATTTATATGTGATACAGGCAGTTTTTCAACATCAATTTCTTGAATTAAAGAATTCTTGCAATCAATTTGCTTTGTTATATGAACTGAATGTTCATTATACATTCAGCATTGTATTTTTTTGCATTAAATTGTTGTGAGCATCTTATAACAGCTCTAAACTGATAAACAGAAACATTAATCGGATGGGATTTTACTTATTTATCTTTCTTTTGTGATGCTGGAGATACAAGCCAGGGTGGCACTCTACCACTGAGCTACACCCCAGTTGGTGGGGTTTTAGAAGACTTCTTTTACAACTAATTATTTCATCAGTGAATACTTACATTCCTCTTAGGACAACTCACTTTGCAATTGAACTATGGAGATTCAGATGATGTGGGCAGGTTGCCTGTTACCCCAACACTTATTTAAGAATGTTAAGGTAATAAACAATAATAATTGCCTAGACCATAATGTTCCACAAAGTGAATGTGGGCTTATTCGTTTTTTTTTTTTTTTTTTTCAGTGTTGGGGTTTGAACCAAGTTCCTTGCTAGGCAAATGTTCTGCCATTGAGCTACATCTGCCAGCTCTCTATATCCTTTTCCTTTAATGAGCATAAATATCTTATCAAATGTGAAGGAATAAACTTTAGAAGTAGTTGTTTCTATAATTCCCATTTCTTTAAGCAGTATTGTAAAATATGCGGAATTTAAAATTTCAAGTTGCATATCAAATCATTAAATATTCTGATGAAAGGTAAATATCCCTTAAAATCTGAAATGATAGAGGAAATCCCAGTCATCTGAACAAAATTTAAGTATCACCAGTATCTGTAGCATTATTTAGACACTGAAAACCACTACTGATTTAAGAGCTCAGAATGAAATAGCTATAGCTTAGATTTCTGGTAACATGCTTGGAAATGTTGAGTATGCAAAAAACAAGAAAAAATGGGGACTAGAATGGAACACTTTTGTGTTTTTTGATCAACAATTTTTGATCAAAAAGGGCATCAGAGGAAAAAATCAGGATGTTTCTTAAATTCAACTTTGCCCCCTCCCTTCACAGCTTCACAGTGCTAATTTGGTTTTGTTTGTTTTTGTTTTGGGGGTGCTGGGGATTGAACCCAGTGGCACTTAACCACTGAGCCACATCCCCAGCCTTTTTTATTTAGAGATAAGGTCTCCCTAAATTGTTTAGGGCCTCACTAAGTGGTTGAGTCTGGCCTCAAACTTGTGATCCCTCCTGCATCAGCCAGCCTCCCAAGTCACTGGGATTATGGGTAATGTACCACCACACTCGGCTCTGTATGTGTGAAAAAATACAAGATACTTCTTCATTTCACAATATTCTATAAGTTCAACAAAGAATAGGGTGCTCATAGTTCAAATATGTCTTGATGAATGCATTCTTCTAATAAAAATTATGAAGAATTTCTAGAAAACTTAAAACTTAATTAGAAGAGAAACAAAGAAAAATCATCCCCTAGACACATGGTCACTGACTTTGAACTTACATGGGGCAACAGAACACACTCTCACATGGCTATGCTTATGGTTTTAGTGCAATCCACACACATGCACACATACCCCCACACACAAACACAAACATGCACACACAATTGTTATATGTAGTCTAGCCTCAAGCACAGAAGCCTGTCAAGAGAGAAAAAAAAGTCATTCCCTGTAGCACTCCCACAACCAGTCAAAGAAAGCAGAGCTGGTAAACAGATGTTCTTTGTGGTAAAGATGTAATGATGGCCACTTTATCCCAGGAAGCTTTGAAAAGCATTTCTCACATAGACCTTCCAGAAAGCTGCAACATATTATGAGTAACAAAGAATTCATAGTCTATCTTTTCAAGTTATTTGTGGGTAAAATGAAGAAAGACACATAACACTGACTTCTTGAAGGTTCTACTGGAGTGCATGCCTTTTGTTCCATCTGCATTAAAACATTGGGTTATCTCTAATCTAATGATAAAAATTAGCTCACTCACATCTGGGAATCATTCCTGCAAAGCTTGCCTCAAACTCTGTTTTAATTATTTGGTAATATAGTTACTGTGATTGAAAAAAGCCCTACACAATCCAGTGACAACTGCTTTCATTATATCTATAATTATATCCATATTATTAGTGTCTCATAACCTCACAGTTCAAATATCTCAGTAGTCAAAATTATTACTTTTATGTGGCTACTAAAAGGTTTTAAAATTGACTGCTTAGCTTTATACTAATGTGCACTGAACATGACAAAAGACTTGCAAATAGATCATTGCAACTCGACTTTCATTTATCCAAATTCCAGCAAGTCATTAGAAACAAATGTGAGAGCCCTTTTTCAATGATGAGAAGATAGACATGTACTAAGTGTTTACTGGTCCAGCTGTCTAGATTATCTCTAATTTTACAGTTCTAAAACTCTATTAGTCCATGATATATTCTATGCAACAGACATAATCCACTTGAATTTATTGGTTGAATTGCCTTCCACTTGAATGAAAAGAGGAAGTACTATTTTGACTTTGGAAAAAATAATCAGCCATCAGCAGCTCTATTCCCTTTAACACTGAAATTCTTCTTTTAGCCTCACTTAATTATGTTAATATACTTGTAAAATATAAAGCCATATAAAGAAAAATCTATGTGGGATAAATAAAAATTTTTTTTTTTTTTTGGTACCGGGGATTGAACTTAGGGGCACTCGACCACTAGGCCACATCCCCAGCCCTTTTTTGTATTTTATTAGAGACAGGGTCTCACTGAGTTGCTAAGTGCCTCGCCATTGCTGAGGCTGGCTTTGAACTCGCAATCCTCCTGCCTCAGCCTCCCAAGTTACTGGGATTACAGGCGTGCGCCACCGCGCCCGGCTTGAAAATAAATTTTTGAGTTAAAAAAAAAATCCCTGAGGGCTGGGGCTTTAGCTCAGTGGCAGAGCTCTTGCTTAGCATGTGTGAGGCACTGGGTTTGATCCTCAGTACCACATTAAAATAAATAAAGACATTCTGTCAATCTACAACTATAAAAATATTTTTTAAATCCCTGATAGGATGCATTCTACAGAATACAATAAAATGCTACTAGACATACCATTCAGGGTAAGCATTCTGTTGGATGTCCAAAAGTTAGGCATTCCATCAACCAGAACCATGATTTCCTTGACTTTCTATTACTTGAAAGAAGACCTGTAGCTATGGGCTACCCTGGTCCAAGGAGGAAAACCATCAGAGGGCAGCCTTCCTGCATTGTAGGACCATATAATATTCATCTTCAAGTCCCTCATATTACCTATTAAGATGTTTTATACTTAGGGCTGGGGCTGTAGCTCAGTGGCAGAGTGCTTGCCTAGCATGTGTAAGGCACTGGGTTCAATCTTTAGCACCACATTAAAAAAATAAATAAAACAAAGGCACACTGTCCATCTACAACTATAAATTTTTTTTTTAAAAAGATGTTTTATACTTAATGAAAACTGAGCATGTCTAATTACTGAACAAAACTATTTTATCTCAATTTCAGGCAGCCCTCTACTCCTTTCCTTTTTCTGTGCTCCCTGCCATCTCCACTCAGTCTACCATCATTATAAAACTATACCAAAAAAACTCCTTATTGTAGGTATTGAGCAGTGCTAGAATCTAGAAGGAGCAAGATGCCATCATGTTATAGCACGAATGGAGATGGAATAGTGGTGATCATGGGAGCTGAGTTTCAGGCAGGGATTTATCGTTAATGCACTGTGAAATTGGGGGATCAATTCCTTTCCAGACACAGTCAATAAAGAAATGGCATAGAATATTCACTTTTTTCTCCTAGTTCTATAACTAATCTGTAATAAGCAAGTGCCCATTCTATAGTCCTAACGCTGCCCTAAACTCTCCAGGACTTGTCATTTATCCCAGGAAGTAGTTATAGAGAAAGGAAAACAAATAAAGAAAAATCTAGTATTCCTATTAATTATTTTGACCCTATGTTTAAAAGTATTAAACAGTAGATTCTTTGAAAGAGCTAACTAGGGGTCTCAGGCTGTAGCTCAGTGGTAGAGTGCTTGCCTAGCATATGTGAGGCCCTGGGTTCAATCCTCAGTACCACATAAAAATAAATAAATAGAATAAAAGTATTGTGGAAAAATTTTTTTTTAAAAAAGAGCTAACTAGGCATTATAACTAAGAAACACACAGGTATGCCATCAACCAAGAACATGAAATTTGATATTAACATTTTTGAAAGATAATGATATTAGTGAATTCTGGCATCTGCCTGTGGCCAAGTTGGTCTTTCATGTCAGTAGGGTTCAGTACATAGCCTGAAGAGGCCACACTCTTTACCTTGCTGCACACATGTCCATCATGTTTAAGACAAAAACATTTGGTGGAATGTATATCTTTATTATTTACTGGCATTTTAGTCCAATCATTTTCAGGCCTTATAACTAAGCTAAGGATTTCGTGATTCATTTTTATGATAAGGTGTAAATTTCCTATTAAAGGCAACTACTTTGATTAAAAGGTTGAGTGTGAAGGTGCTTAAAAACATTTGTAATTGGTTAAATTTGGGAAGCTAAAAACATATGCATAAAATTAAAAAGTTTTGAAATAGATTAAAATTTTAAACTAATTAAAATATTTGCTTAAAATTCAAAACTCTTAGTTGTTCTCAACAAAACAGCATTCAAAGGAATGCTTGTCCTTATGAACCCTCCAGTGAGACCATGTAATGATAGCCCTTTGCTTAGTGATCTATTTGCAGTGATTATACAAGAAATGCTAGTATTTTTCCTGCTGTTTTCTCACTTCATGCATCATCTGGGCTTTTTCTCCTCATTTCCTTACAGCTAAAACCTTTTTCTTCTCTGAAGTCATTGTTTGCATGACATGAAAAATAGACTCTAGTAAAACCAATTATATAAAATGAGGGGAAATCCTAAATCTCAATTATGGAATAATTAATTATAAAAACACTAGGTGGAATGGCTGTATTGAAGCTGTGGCTTCTTCAATAAAAATTATCTTAACAATTTATTTTCAGCTACATTTGTGATTTTTAATATCTTTGCTCTCTACCTTTTTACATAAATTGTCTGTAAATAACTGACTCATTTAATCAACAATTACTTATGGATTGCAAATTATGTGCCAGGCCTTAATCTATGCTCTGGGATTATACCACTGAATTAAAAAAAAAAAATCTTACTCTCACAAAACTTGCATTCAAGTGGGGGAGGAAGACAAGCAATTAAATGCATAATTTCAGGAGGGGGCTGGGAGAACAAATACAGTGAAGTGGAGTAAGGGTGACAGTCACCGGATTCTGCTATTTTCTAATAGAGAGGTAGTAGAAGGCCTGGTAAGATGATGCATGGGCATAAGTGTCTGAAAAGAAAAAAGAAACCAGCTTAACGTTAGATGTTAGCCACATTCTCCACTTCAGCTTGGCCATCAACAGTGCTGATTTTTCCCCCTATGTTTTTGTTGGTGCATTATAGTTGTATATAGTACACCAACAAAAAATATGGAAAAAATCAGCACTGTACATGTGCACATGCATGCAATATAATGATATAATTTGGCCAATATCATTCCCCAGTATTCCCCTTTTCCCTCCCCTCCTATCTCCCCCTGGTCCCTTTCTTCTATTCTACTGATTTCCCTTCAATTTTTATGAAAGTCCACCCATCTTTCTTTTCCTTTTTCCTCCCTAGCTTCCACATATAAAAGGAAACATGACTTTTGACCTTTTGAGCTTGGCTTTTTTTGCTTAATATAATGTTCTAAAGTTCCATCCATTTTCCTGCAAATGACCTAATTTTCTTGTTTTTATGGCTCAATAAAACTCCATTATGTATATATACCACATTCTTTTTACTGCATTCATCCATTGAAAGACATCGAGGCTGGTTCCATAGTTTGGCTATTGTAAATTGTGCTATAAACATGGGTATGTACATATTGCTATAGAATGATGACTTTAATTCTTTGGGATAAATTTCCAGGAGTTGTATTGTTGAATCATATGATGATTACATTCTTAGTCTTTTGATGAACCTCCATACTTATTTCCATAGTGATTGTCCTAATTTACAACCCCATCAACAGTGCCAAGGTATTCCTTTTTCTCCACATCCTCTCCAACATTTATTATTGTTTGTATACTTGATGACTGCCATTCTGACTGGTGTGAGATGAAATCTCATTGTGGTTTTGATTTCATTTCCCTAATTGCTAAAAATGTTGAACATTTTTTCCATATATTTGTTGACCATTGTTATTTCTTCTGAGAAGTGTCATTTTAGCTCATTTGCTCATTTATTAATTGGGTTTTTTTGGTGTTGTTTTTTTTTAATTCTTTACATATTCTGGATATTAATCCTCCATTCCAAGAGTAGCTAGCAAAGATTTTCTCCCATTGGGTAGGTTCTGTCTTCACATTCTTGATTGTTTTCTTTGATGTACAAAAGCTTTTTAATTATTGGTGCCATCCCATTTACTAGATATTGGCATTATTTCCTGAGCTTTGGGGGTCCTAATGAGAAAGTTACCTATGCCTATATTTTCTCCCAAGAGTTGCAAAGTTTCTGGTCTAATTCCTAGATCTTTGATTCATTTTGAGTTTATTTTTGTGCAGGGTGAGAGAGAAGTGTCTAATTTCATTTTTCTACATATGGATAACCAGTTTTCCCAGCACTATTTTCCCCAATATATGTTTTTAGCACTTTTGTCAAGGATCAGATGACTGTATCTGTGTGGGTTTTTCTTTTTTTCTTTCTTTCTTTTTTTTTTTTTTTTTGTTCAAGCAGGAACTTGTTTATTGAGGAAGTCACACAGCATATATAGGGTGATTCAGCCAATCAGCTTTAAGATCAGCAAGCCATAGGAGGGGACACCAGCCGATCATGTTCGTGGGACTGGCGTGAGCCAATCAGGGTGTTACACTCTCGGCCTGGCCAAATTCCCTCAACAGCAAGTGAGCCATTGTGCTGAGGTGTCCTTTTTTCCCCCACACAACAGGCATGTGAGTAGGTGTCTATAGACATAAATATGTACTTCAATTTTCCAAATGGTGCATAATGGGTTACATCAGTTTGCCAGACGGCATTGGGCCGCAGGCCTCTAGGATTTACTCCAGGGGACTGGAGGGGTGGGAACTTTAAGAAGGGCATACAGGATTTACAGGTCCTTACAATCTTTTTCCTGATAGGGAGCTGGGATGGCGGCCTGTTGAAGGCCAGTGGAAAACTGGTCACTAGACCCCGACAACATCCCATAAGTAACATTTACCGGGAAGGCCATACACAGCGGAGGCAGGTTTCCGCATATACTATAAGATGGCTGTTCTAACGGCTTCCCGCCAGTTGGATATGATGGCGGTGGATGCTCCCCAGGCAGAGGGTGACAATATGGCAGAGGGCGCTCGCCACCTGCGGAGACTGTCCAAGGTTCAAGAGCAGGGGCAGTTGGCCACAGAGCGAGAGGGGGGGGGGGCTAGCCAGGAATCAAAGGGGTCGAAAGGGTCACCACTACAAAGGGTGTTAGGGTTCCCTTCTTTATTTGTGGGATGAGGACGCGCCCGATGGGACCCGAGTCATTCTTTATCAAAGGTCTCCCAATCTAGGCTGCCCGGAGCCTGTTTTAGCGGGTGTAGAGGTGGATGCCTGAGGTGTTCTGCCAGTGCCCCCGGACGCCCCCTTGGGGGGCCCAGGAGAGAAACAAGCCTTAAGGGCTGAAAGGGTAGGGTATACCCACAACGGTGGGCCCGCTCCCAAGTTAGTCTCTCTTTCTAACAGGTTGTTCCGTGCAGTCCCAAGTAGACCAATCAAAGAGGTTAGCAGCGGGGAGCCAGGGGGCCGCCCGCGTTAATGTGTCCCGGACCTTTTCTGCCTGGGCATCTGAGACCTCTAAGCCTCGGCTTTTAAGCATGAACCTCAATGCCTTAAGGGCGGGGTCATTGTATTTGGTATAAGTTTACCCCATCTCTTCAGGGATGCCCTTACCTCGATACTCACTTGGCCCAATCCACCAGTACTTCCATTTTGGTAGTTGCTCTTTTAATGTCCCTGTTTGGGCGCCAGAATGTTGGGGTTTTTAGCCCCCGGCTCCTCTCGACCCGCAAGAGAAAGGGGAGCACGCCCCGACAAGGACGGATCGGGAAAGGTAAGAGCCAACTGACCGCCCGCACCCAGCCCTCCTTTCGGAGGACAATCAGATGCGTCAGGGAGACCAGTCAATGCATGAGCTTCCTGTGTGGGTTTTTCTTTGTATATTCTATTCTGTACCATTAGTCTATGTGTTTGTTCTTAATGCCAGCGCCATACAGCTTTTGTTATAATAGCTCTGTAGTATAATTTGAAGTCAGGTATTGGATGCCTCCAGCAGTGCTTTTTGCCTTAGAATTACTTTGGCTATTCTGAGTCTTCTATACTTCCAAATGAACTTTAGGACTGCTTTTTCTAGTTCTGTGAAGAATGTCATTGGTATTTTAATGGAGATTGCATTAAATCTATATATTGCTTTTGGCAGTATGGACATTTGAACAAAGTTAATTCTGCCTATCCACGAACATGGGAGTTCTTTCTATCTTCTTATGTCTTCTTCAATTTCTTCACCTCCTTGGTTAGATTTATTCCTAGGTTTGGGTGTTTGGGGTGGGGCAGGGGGAGGCTACTGTGAATAGGATTGTTTTCCTGATTTCTTTCTCAGCAGATTAATTTACTGGTGTACAGGAAAACTTCTAATTTTTTCCTATGTTGATTTTGTAACCTGTTACTTTGCTGAATTTATTTATTATCACTAGTAGTCTTTTGGTAAAGTTTTTTTGGATCTTTTAATTATAGCATCATATCATCTGCAAACTGATAATTTGACTTCTTCCTTTCCTATTTTTGTCCCTTTTATTTTATTCTCTTGCCTAGTTGCAACAGATATGATATTTTTATGTCTATTTGTGGTTTCTCATCTGGTTAAGAGCCACAAAACAATGGTTCTCAACCTGGGGTGATCGTGCCTACCACTGGGCAAGATCTGGAGACATTTTTGATTGTGACACCTGGAAGAAGGTAGCTTGCTACACACAGCTAATGGATAGAAGTCAGAGACACTGTCAAATATTCTATAAGGCATAGGGACAGCTCCCCAGAACTAATGATCTGATCCAAAGACTCATTTGATTTGAATCAAGATTGAAAAACACTGTCACAGAGACTAAGGCAGAACTGCCTTTCCCCTAAACCCTCAACACCTAAGAGAAAGTATAAAAAGAAATTATTACAAAATATTCTTAGTTTTCAATTAAACCAAGACATAATTATCAATATTTCATGACTTCAGTTTAAAAAAAAAAACACACAATTGTTAAATACAAAAGCCATACTGGTCTTGTTTCAAATATTCAGTAACTAAAATTCACACTAATTTCTACAGTCTCCAATTCAAATTATTGAAATTTTAATGGTATATTCAAACTCAAATTATGTATTGCTTTGGAATAAAAGATTTCAAATAGTAAAAATTGTTGGGAAAAGACACAAAGAGTGAAAAAAAACAACTTTACAGTGAAGAGTTCAGTTCCACAAGCAGGCACTCAGCTATCCACAAGCGAGAGGTAAGTGAGAGGTAAGGAAAAGAGATGATCAAGTTAGTTTGAGAGTTAAGTACCTATGTTTCAACATTAAGGAGTTGTTTTTATTGTGTCATTGGAAAATCTGATTGGTATGAGGACTTCTATAATTTTAACTCATGAACATATTTGCTAAAACTATTTTAAGACACCATCTGTTCTAGCATCTCTGCCAATACAAGTGCAATCACATGTTTAAGAAGAAAGGAAGAAAAAAGACATTCTATTTTGTTTCTTATTCAAGGAAAATATGGAGATAGCAGTTCATATGTCAATTACAGAGATCCCTTACAAACCATCTCTAAGATAAGAACAATATATCTTAAACATTCTGCTACTGGATAAAAAGAGCAATGCCTGCTTATCATAGTCACCAATAAAAGGATAGAAAAAGGAAGCTAACATGGAATGCATCATACATACTAGTGAGTAGGCAGATAGCCTGGGGACTGGAGGCTGTATTAAGGACAGGAGATTGGGAATCAGAATTGAGTCCTTTTCCAAGAATTCACCTGAAATATAACCAAGGGCAAGTTTCTTAGCTTTTCTGTAAAGATGTTTTTTCATCTGTAAATTGGGGATGATGGTCCCCTAGGACTGTCATGAGGATTAAATGAGACAAGGTCTGGAAGCAATTCAAGAATCAATCATAACTGACAGCTATCAGCCATTATGATTAGCTGTCTGTGGACTGTTTGCTTTTTAGTATACAAATCCATATTCAATGATCTGAATCACTGTGAAGAGATGCCATATCTCTGCTTGTAAAGTTCCTAAGTACATGGGTACCAAAACAACAGTAGAAAGACCATCAAGGATAAAAGTAGAAGAGGAGGAAAGTTGAAATCAAGTATCGTAACTTCTGATATGTTAGTACTGATGTTTAGCAATTTGAAGCCTGATCAACACGAGAATGAACAGATGATGAATATAGCTGAAATTCAAGACATCCCATGTGTCACCATCCACAGAAGTCTCAGTTCCACTCTCATAGAAAGGAAGAAGGTGGCTTGAAGACAAAAAGTGTATATTTTTTAAATTCTCTACAGAGACTGTGTTTATTTTATACTTTAACTTCTGATTCTAGGACATAAACAAGAAGCAGATTTGTAAGAGACAAAGCATTTTGGAAGAAGCTAAATTCAGGATGAGGAACTGTTTATTTAATTTCTGCTTTTCTGACCACACCCTGAGTGTCTTCTCCTATCCTGTATTTCCAAGATATTAGGGGTGGATTTCACATGGTTGGAGCCCGCCCACAGACAGTGGAGTTTCCTATGAAACCTGTGGGACAAAGGCTTTACTGCTCTTTTGAGGAAACATTAGAGGGGCTATACTTTTCGTCCATGACCAGAAGCATGGAAAATCATACCATTTTCCAAATCAAAGCTGGAGGTTCACTGCATTTGTATGAATTTAGGCAGAGTTCATTAAAAACCTGGGATTAGGTTAATTTCCAAAGGTTTAGACCTGAGTCTTTAAAGGATTTTGCCTTTTCTAAGACATTAAAAGAGCTGATAGGTTAACTAAAGTTGAAAACAAATTGTTTCCTTTGGTAAAAGTAAAACTATAATAAGTGAACATTACATATATATATTACCTTTTAGAGTATGTACTTCCAATTTTTACGTATTAGCTAGAAAATATCAATGACTAAAGTAGCTGTTTCATTTAACTGGCCATGGTGTTTTACTCTGACATCTGAAAACAACTTAAATTTCAAAATCTTCCCAGAGGCCAGAGAATTGAGACTGCCCAACCTGTAAGCTCTGTATACCTCTCTTTCAACACGTTAAAAATGTACCCTTGTCAGTTTTAAGAGAGACAAGGTGCTGATTATCCTCACTGGTTAGCCAAGACATAAAGTAGAAATTTCTGGCACTAGAGAGAGTCTAACTTTAAATACGTCCTTCCTTACCGTCAAGCAGGCTCTTGAGGTTGAAATTGAGGGAGGAGTGGAGTGCCAGAAATGTATTAAAATACATTTTTCTTCCCTCTTAGTTCCATGACCACTTGATTCAATTTATGAATGCCTAATCCCTGTTTAAGCTTAAATTATAAGGTACTAAAGCTAATTTATGTAAGTTCTCCTGTAAACAGCTTAATAAACAGGTATTACTCACCGTCAGCAAGTGCCTAATAAATTTGTCTAGACGCAGGTGATGAGGTAGTAAAATTTTCCTTACATTTTCCATGGAATTGTTGTATAACCATATGCTTATTTCAAACACTTAAATATAAATGTTTGCATATTATTTTTTAAAAAGGGGGACAATGAAATAATTGTTTATGAATGAGACAAAGAAACTGTAAATACTGAGGATGCTGTGGATATTGACAAAGAGATTAAAGTCAGATTGACATTCTAAATTATTTTCATGGGTGCTGTGAATATTTTGAAAAATGTTACTTTGCTTTGAAGTGTTAGTAAACTTTTACCTGGAGATTCCTAATAGAATTAATAAAAGAGAGGAAGACTTGCTGGTGAGGGAAGAGAAAGGTTGGTGTTGGGAAGAATCTGGAATATTTTTGTCACTTCCTTCTATTTATTCCCATTCCCATGTACTATTCCATAATTTTTACAAGGTAACTTAGTATAAATTGTGGTGGGTGGGGGGGAATAGGATGGCTCTCTGTGTTCACATACAGTGAGGGGACAGTTCTGCAGAGTGTTAGTTACATTTGTCTCCTCATTATTCAAAATAATGCAATTGCATCTTGACTTCCTCATTCATCACACATTCAAGAAGGAGAGCGAAATTCCCATGTTCTTTACTGAACAACCAAAATGAAACTCAACACATGGAAATACTACCTCAGGAGCAACAGGGAAAAAGAATCTATTTACAGTTTCCAACTCTAAGTACGGTTCATACAGTGACTTTTTCTAAAATGCTTGTAAGGGCAATTTATGAACTCCTGATTACTATAACACATTGTGCTCCTAAAAAAGAAAAAGATAATAGTAGTTTGTCTTCTTGTTGGTATGCCATTTTTTATAGATTATTATATTGTCTTCAAGCTAAGTTGAGCCTGAAATTAATAAAATTAGTCCCCTGCTATATGCATCTATTTTCCATTCTCATTCATCTTTTCACTCTGCCCCTAAAGACAGACTTGGAAAGGAAGAAAACCTGTGTTCAGTGGTCGGACATTCACTGTTAGTTCCCAGACTTCTGTTCTAGAAGCCAGTATCAGTTGAACGTGAAAACAACTTGAGAAATCACAAGAGACCCTTCACAGCTGAACAGCTTGTGTTCCACAAATAGCACTTACATTTTATGTTAAAAATGTTATAAAAACATATCAAGGAGATCAGACAGACAAATGATCAGATAAAAACTGACCACAAAGGTTTGAATCAAGACAGGAAATTTCATACTGAGATATAAATGGGGAAGAGGAAATTTGGTATCCAATTTTGGGTCAATCAATAATAAAAGACTATGTGCCAAATGAAACAGATTCCAGCCTCTCCCTGTTTTTGGCTAAATATTATATACAGACAGCTTTGTATCCTATTGGAGAGTCACTATATTTTTCACACTTGAAGAAGAAAACGTTAACCTGTCCAAAGCTGGTTTTGATTCTGTTTAGAAGATTCTGTAAATATAATTTGTATCATACTCAAAATGTATTGGTATCTCATGTATATAAAACGAAAAATGACCCAGGACTCCAGTCTCTACTTGACTTAGATGGGAACATGAATAACGGAGGACTCTGGGCTGCATGTAGCCCAAGTAAGGGATTGATTTGACCTACTCTGTATTCTAAATATCTCAATACATACATATTTTTGTCTTCTTTTGGAAACCAGATGATGTGGAGAAATAGACACTGAATTCTCAAGTGACCACAAGTCCAAGAGCCTCCAGGCCTACACCATTCAATGTGACAGTCTCCATCAATCCCCAGTGCCTTCCTGTTGGGACCCAAAAGTAACTTCCTGGCCTTTGTAGGTATACAACTTTGGGATCCCTGCCCTAGAAGCAGAAGAGTGTGTGTGAATCCTGCTATACACTCTCATGTTTATATGATCTAGAGGTTTTAGGAAATGTGCATTCCTTTCAAGACTTGAATCAAAGACTTGAATGACAGAGAAAACTTCCTTCAAAATCTATGAGGGTTTAAAATAACAATGAAACCTAAAGGTCCTTATTAAATCACCATTCATTACATATGATTTCTTAAGGTATAATATTAGTACTTGATTTCTAATTTTGTTCTCGTGTATGATATAAATTGTCAGTATCAGCATAACATATGAATGTGTAGGTCCACAATGGTATTACTGTAGTTCTGTGACCATTTTTATACTAAGAATAATAAGAATAAACTCTTAGTCTTTACAGCACTATTAGTGATAATCTGATTTATATACCTTTAGATTAATGCTGATAAATTATGAATATGTATTTTTTGGGGGAACCAGGGATTGAACTCAGGGGCGCTCGACTATTGAGCCACATCCCGAGCCCTATTTTGTATTTTATTTAGAGACAGGGTCTCACTGAGTTCCTTAACATCTCGCTTTTGCTGAGGCTGTCTTTGAACTCGTGGATCCTTCTGCCTCAGCCTCCTGAGCCGCTGGGATTACAGGAGTGCACCACCACGCCCAACATGAATATGTATTTTTAAGTCAACTAACCTTAATAACATATGCAAGCCTATGTGTTTATGATGTATTAAAATCTCTATCTATATGTACCTAAATCCCTCTTTCTCTATTTAAAAAAGCAAATATGTCATGTTTTTAATACTAAAGTCCCAAATAATTTATGAGGCAAGTTATATAATATATATGGGACACTACAACTATCATGCAGAAATGTCTGTTCTTTCCAACTGTTCTCGAAATCCTCCGTTAAATTAAGATTTGAGCTGAACCAAAGACATGTGAATAAAGTAATAGTTGCTTAAAAAAATGTCAAATACCTCAGATTGAGATTGCTTTTACTTTTTTATATCAAGAAATATGTGACTGGAAATGTAATGACTCTCCTTATTCCTTCTTTTAATTATAGATGACGAAATATATGAAAATCTGACAAACACCTTTAAGTTCCCTTGAATTATTTGACACAATCAGTATCCTTTAAAAGTAAACAAAGGAACAAGAGAACCTTGTCTACTTTAATTGTGCCATCAAAAACAAACCAGAGGAAACCGACTGTCACAAAGCGATGGAAATTTTGTGTCATTTGTAACATAACTCAACTGTGGGCATCAGTCAACCATGGCCCCAGAAAGAGAGACACGCAGCTCAGGCATTTTAATAAAATGAGAAGCCCTTAGGAAGTTATGCAAATTTAAATGAGGTTTAAATTCATTTCAAAATTCACTTACATCACATACTTTAAGTGCATTTGTTTACATTTTTCCTAGTGGCCACTGAAATTATTCCTTTCTACTGACTCCAGAATATACTCATCATAAATTAGAGAATTATAATACCGGGTCATTTGAAGATGGATTTGTATATACTTATACGTATATGTTCATGTTTTTCCTTTCCCATGTTAATCCCATGGAGAAAGGGGATCTAGTATTGGATTTGGAATCCCAGACCCACAGCCACCTCTGAATCCCACCACAGTATGCACTGTGCATTTCCTTTACCTGCTGTATGTCTACTAAATGGGACAGGAGTACGGAGCAGAAGCCATTCCATTTTCATAAGATGCGGGGCCTCTGTCATCAGCACTACAGTCCTACCAAGGTGCGGGGGAAATGCTTCCTTGTTACTAACAGAGTTTGTGGCTAGAGCCAAATGAGATAAACACTCAGTTTAAAATGTCGAATTTTTTAGGTCTGTTAGGACAAAATGCCGGATAAGAAAACATTGTTAAAACTAAGGCAGAAAGTTATCTGTTGAGGCAGAAAATTTCTGGCTGAAGTTCAAATTCTAGAACTAACAACATAGGATGTGATCAAGAAAAAAAGACTTTGATTTGGGCAAATCTGGCTGAGTCACAACTCTACCACTGACTGACTGTATTGTCACAGACAAGTCCTTTAACCTCTCTGATTCTGTTTGCTTAGTAGTATTGGGACAACAGCACCTTCCTTGTAAGACAGTTGCAGACATTAAATGATAAAAAAAATGTTAAGTTCCTAGATAGTACTAGGACCAAAAGTGGCTCACACTGTTTATTACACACACACACACACACACACACACACACACAAACTTGATAACCTAAATGTAACTAAATATATGATCTCCCTTTTCTATGCAAAAAAAGTTTATTCAAATAACAAAATTTTTCTTAGGTTTATTTTCTTTGTAAAGAAAGTTACTATGATTACACTATACAACTTAATGTCAATAATAAAATGTAGATATTACTTTTGATTATTTCCATTCCTCCCTTAAAACTGCAAAATATTTTGGTCAATGACTCTGGAGAGCAGTGTTGTGTGGCACCCAGCCTCCTTCTCAAGACTGAAAGATTTATTCCTCCAGCTGCTTGACTGCCCTCAGCTGTCAGCTTTCCATGGGAATTGCCCCTTGACTGTCCAGGGGCAGCCTGGGTTCAATGACTGAATGGCATACAGTCCAGGCCCCATTGCTTCAACTTGGCACAAGGCAGAACAGCCCTGTGAGCCGACATCAGAGCCCAGCTTCTTTTCTGCCCATGCTGGCTCCTTCCCTTCCTCCCACAGGTGTTGAACCCAAGAGCACTCCCTAACTCACTTCCTGCATGGAGTCTGTTTCCTGGGGAGCCTTAAGCACAGCAGTGACAGGCCAGAGAAACCCTCTGCCAAAACTTTCAAAGTTAACAATGGTTGGGCTTCCTGTGCTATCCCAGCTAAGACACTTTTCACAAGAGCTGGCTTACCTGTTTGCTCTAAAATGACAAATGGGATACTTTTAGTTAAGGAAGATAAGAGGAAAAAATAAAGTTTAACTCAGCTTAAAAATTGTTTTGACTTATATGGTCACTGAATTGAATGGTTAATCAAACCGTGCAGTTATTTTGACTTTGTAGAGGCAAAAACTTAGACTTGCCATAGGAAGAAGTCTTAGCATTTTGAGTCACTGTCACTGTGCCTCTAGAACTTCTCTACAAAGCTGCCCCTGCCAAATAACTATATTCCATTAAAGATGAACACTAATACATCAGATTTTGTTTTTCTTTAAAATAAGATTATGTGGTATCTTGGTTATCAAGAAATACAAAGAGGGAAAAAATGCTTGAATATGTATTCAAAGTGCCTAAAATCTTCCTGCCACCCTTTCAACTGTTATTAAAAGTGAAGGCATTTTGTCAAATGCATTTTAGAGTATCTCCTAGCCCAAACTACATGGATTTAAAAACATCTCTGGCAATGTAATCATATTTCCTGAAAATTGCAGTCACTAAATTCATACCTATACAATCAAAATCACTTTTACCCAAGGGACCAAGATTGAGGGAATAATCCACAAATTACTGAACACTTTTCCAAAATTACTGGTTTATTCATTTGTATGTTGGTAACAATAAAATATTTCACATGCAATTTAAACTAACACTACTGCAAATTCTCAATTTTCTAACAAGATATTTTTCACCAACAGCATTGATTTCTAAAAGCATTTTTTTTTTCTACTATGAATCAACAGTTTCCAGATTTGGCTTTGTATTAAACTATTTTCTTTAATCCCCCCCGCCTTCCCTCCATTTCAGCACCTGATGTCCATTGGCTGAACTTGTGTGCTCCCTCCTTCATGCCTCACCTCTCTGCTGCGACTCCTTTGAATATGAATTATTTAGGAGTTGACCCTGATGAACAACCTGACTTGTCCCTTCATTCTTTTATGTATTAAACAGCTAAACTCTTAAAAAAAAATCTTATTTTATAGTCACCCACATCTGAAAGAGGCAATGCAGTGTAGTCATCTAGAGCATGAACTTATATCTCAGGTTTCCAGGGTTCAAATATCAGTTGGGCCTCATTAGCTGTGTGAATTGGGCAAGTCACTTTAGCACTTCCTAAGCTTCGTTATTCTTTCATCTTATTATAGATAACCTCACGGCTACCTCACAGCAATACAGAACAGAGTCTGCACATGATACCACATGCTATGCAAGTGGTAGCTATTATTAGTCACTCCATTTTCATTTTTCTTGAGTGCCTCTTCTTAGAGCCTCTCTGGGGAACTCAAGCCCCTGTACTATCCCCTCATGGTGTCACTCGACTCGTCCTCTTGATTCACTTCTCTTCACAAGCTTGGTCTTGCATACTGGTCTACTCTTTCTGGAGGCCTTTATTTCTACCAGTATGTATTCCATTTCCCAAAATTTCTGATGACTTCCCAGCCCACTTTGGCCTAACCATGCTATTACCTAAAATGCAATTTACTAACACTGATAGTAGATTGCAATTTATAATCTTTAAGGCACACAAAATAAAGGACCACTTCACTGTACAACTTGGTGCTATTTCTTATTTTAATATTTTGTTGTTGTGGTGGTGTTTCTTTAATACATTATAAAGTGAGCTTTATCTAAGCTCAACTTGACAGAGTGGCTATAGAGGCCATGTCTCTCTACTAAACAGATTAGGGACAAAGTCATGCTTTCAGTTCAACAAATTCAACATGATAGCTTAAGAGCTGAAGGGAAATGGTGGGTAGGACAATTAGAATATAAAATGCAGATTCGAGTTAAATATGAACTTGAATTTTAAAGAGCCCACTGCATTTCTGCAATTGAGGAATGATCTCCATCAACCAAGGGCCCTTATTTCTCCCTCATCTAATGCCATTAGCCACAATATCAGCTCTAGTTTAAGCTTTTGAGATTCCCAAAGCTGTGTGAAGTAGAAAGGGCAGCATCCTACTTTTATAATGGCTACTGTGTATTGGCTATGCAAGACAGGCAATAGTAAAACCTAGTGGGAGTCAATAAACTGTGCAGATAGGACTCGGAAAATACCTAACCAACAAATAGGTTCTATAATAAAGTGACATTTTTATAGTCACATTTTTTAACCATAACAGCACTTGAATGGTACCCATTATAGTATTTCAATTTAGTCATTTATCTAAAAATGAGTTTTATCTTGGCTCATAAATAAACAGTGACATTTCAGCAATTTGAAAAGCTCAGCTTCACCTTTTGCTGTGAAGCTCATTTTACAATTACAGAAACACGTGCCCTTTGTGCCATGTTACTTAATCTTTGATTTATGGCTCCTATCTTTGTGGTAACCTCTTTGTGTAAACTACACAAAGTTTGTACAAGCTCAGCTATTTCATTCTTATGTCTAATCTTAATGGGTTATTTTCTCTGTAGTGGCCATGTCTTTCTATCAAATAGATCAGGGAAGAAGTATTTACCATTTCAGTGCACAAATACTATTTAGTGACTTAGTGTGTTATGTCTGAAATAAGTAATGCAGTTCCCTACCAACCTAGCTAGCTCTAACAGAAAGCCCTTGCTTTTCTGTCCCCTGCTCTTGCTACAGCTAATATGCCTTATAACAAAGCCCTTAATAGCAATTGCTGCCTGCACTCCTTCTTTCCTTACTTCACTTTTAGCAGGTTCCCTCAGCCAGCAGGCTAAGGGAAAGAAAATTAAAATGGCACATCAGAATCATTTCTCCTCCAGACTCATCTCACCTGCCTTTCAATGGTGATACTTGGATATTTCCAGAGTCACTCCCAACTTCTCCCACAGCCTCCATACAGCTTTAGGTCTTGACACATAAATCAGGGAACACTGGAGATGTTTTTTTATGGCAGTGCACTTAATTCAAGGGAAATCTACATTTTACTTAAGGTCCAAGGAGATGAGATAAGTGTAGGTTCTTATAATCCTCATCACCTGTTTCCAAACATTACAGACTTGGCAGGTGGGCTACAAGGTTTGTACTCTGGGGTTGTTGCCAATGACTTATTTCATTACAGATGTGGATTTTCTTCTCTACATTTCACTATTTCTGTCATTTTGGAAAGAGGGAGAAATGTGCATTTATTCCATCATTTTTAAATAGAAGTCATTATAATTTTTTTATTAAAATATAGAAGGATGTGATGTTTGAATACTGAGTGAAAAAATGCAGGATATAAAATGAGATATCTAGAATGATATACAAAAGATGAAAACACAACAAAATGTTAAATTATTGTCTCAGAGTTGGAGAATGATTTTCAATTTTTCTACTGATACATCTTTACATTTTTCAAGTTTTGTTTTGTGTTTTTGATGAACAACTATTACATTATAATTACGAAACAATGTTTACAAAAACATATTCATGTGGAAACACAACCTGTTTAGGACATTCTACTAAGTCCAGGCCTACATCTATACACTTAAATCATTTAACAAATATTTACTCAATTTCTGCCATGCACAGCAACCATACCAGGTTTGATGAATACAGTAGCAAACAAAGGAAAGTGTTGCATTTATCAGTTAATATTCTGTTGGGGTAGACAGATCATAAACAAAGAAACATAGGATATGTTAAGTTGGGTTAAATGCTATGACAAAATAATAATTCAAGGTAAAGAAACAAGAATGACAGGGGCTTATTTATCAAAGAAACCAAGGAAGGCAAAGAAGATGAACAAAAGCAGACAGAGGAGCCTCACTATGTTAATATTGCAGGTGCTTATCATCCATCATTGTTCAGTTATCTGCTAGGCAATACTACAGTCTGGATGTTTGTGTCCCTGCCCCCCAATTCATACGCTGAAGTTAATCATCATTGTGATGGCATTAGGAGATGGGGGCCTTTGAGGGGTGATTAGGTTATGAAGGATTAGTGTCCTTCTAAGAGGCCTGGAGAGCTGCCTGGTTCCTTTCCACCATACAAAGACATGGTGGAAATGTGCCATTTATGAACCAGAAAGTGGGTCCTCACTAGACACTGAAAACTGCTGGTGCCTTGATTTTGAACTTCTGGGTCTCTGGATGTGTGAGAAATAAATTTCTGCTATTTATATGCACCTAGTTTATTTTGTTATAGCAGCATGAACAAAGTAAGGCATTCTGATTCCAGGATCCACACTTTATCCATTGCTGTCTGCTAACAACCGACAAATAAATCACTAAGCTTATGATTACTCCAACAGCAGTTTCATTTTCTACTAAGCGTTACTTGAACAGTTAGTTTTGAACCTAATTAATAATTTTACTTGCACCTTTATAATTTTAAATATCTATGTTTAAAAATCATGTCATTTTACCCTCTCATGATATATCTGCTTTTTTTCTGTTCAGGCTCTTGCCATATAAGCAGTTTATGTACTTGTACCAGTCTGTTGCTCCTCTAATTCTAATAAGTTTGTCATACCATGTTACTAAGTTAAATAAAACAAGTTCCCCAGTGAGATCTAGGATATAAGATGGGTTCCCTATTCATCCACCCATCCAATCTCACTAGGATTATTTATAATAAATCATCTCCATTTGATTTCTATTGCAGCTACCATAGAATAGAACTCTTGTAAATTCTCACTTGTTTTGCTGAAATGCCATCTCTACTGGAATCCCTAAAACAAATTTCATGCTCAATCTTCAAATGTTTTGCCAGATTACCTTATGATTGATACCTTGATTCTGTTTTTCTTCTTTAAAGGATATCATGTATACTAAATAAATTAGTCTAGTCTATAATTGCTTAGTAAATACTTGCATTTTTGCATAGCTATGTGCCAGACAGGAGGCTAAGCATGGGGAACATGACAAATATAACTGGAACATTATGTCTGGCACTGAGAGCCTGTGGTCTAGTGGAGACAGAGAAAGTAAATAATCTATCCCCACACACAGATGAACTGGGTGAAGGCAGAGGTCAGGAGAAATGAGTTGACAGGGCAAAGAGGCTAGGAACAGGAAGTGGAAAATAGTCAAGAGATTAACTGACTCTGGAAATTTGAGGAAGTTTCAAGTCATTCAATATTTGGAAGATAAGATATTGGTCCTGGAGCCCATGAAGCCGGACAGGTTGGCAAAACCAAAATCATAAGGGCTTAGCTGTTATGTTGAGGACTTTTTATTTTATCCTAGAGCCAATAAGGACTTATTAAAAGTTTACTACTGGGGGCTGGGGTTGTGGCTCAGCAGTAGAGCACTCGCCTAGCACGTGCGTGGCCAGGGTTTGATCCTCAGCACCACACCAAAATAAAGGTATTGTGTACAAGCATAACAAATAAATAAATATTTTTTAAAAAAGTTTACTACCAAAAACATAGGTAAAATCAATTTTAGAAGTGCTGTAGGAATAGGTAAGTATTCAAATTAAGAGGTTGCTGCAATAATCGAAAAGGAAAATGATGACAACTAAATAAAGACACTAGAAATAGTAGAAAGAAGACAAAAACAGTAAGAGTAATTTAAAAAATTAATAAGGCAAGGCTTGTTGAGTCTCTGATGCTGGAGTATGTAAGGGGTAGGGATCAAGAGAACAGAATGCTATAATTCTCTTGAAAACTAAACGAGGAAGTTGGGATAGAGCCAAGATTTGAAGGAAAAGTGATGAATTTACTTTGGATATAGACTTCATAAGAGCAGATGAAACATTAAAATACAGATGGTCAGAAGACAAAGAGGATCTCTAGTCCAAGACTAGAGATAAAAACTTGGAAATCACCAACAGAGGTGATAGGATAAGTCTTGAGAATGGATGACACAATCTATCTAGAATTATTCATTAATACTACTCATTGAAAAACATGCATAAACTCCCTCTTTCCACAGTGAGAAAGGATTAAGATTTGGCTCGAATCATCCTTTTAACTTCATCTCTTACCACTCCACACCATACATCTTATTGTGAAGTTACATCAAAATACAATTTCCCAAGGTCTATCAGGTCCCAATGCTCTCCCCTAAATTTCCTGCTGGTGAACCCTCACTTGGCCCTTAACTCTAAATCAAATGCTACTTTTTCCCGGAGAAGGCTTTGGGAATCTGACCATCTTCCTCTCCATTCTCAGGAGAGTTCATTGTTCTCTCCCCCATCTTCATACTATATTATGGGGTTCATGCCCCTACTATTGACATATACTGCCTTTGTCCACCACATAGAAAGTTCCTAAAAGAAAAAAAAAGAAAAACTGCATCCAAACAAGGAAAGGTACCAAAGCATGTTTACCAAACAACTGCGTAAAGTGATATGTCTTCCAAGTATAAATGCCTTCAATTAATCTACTCTAAAGAACCTATGACCACTATTTGGCAAGCAGCCGCAGAAAGTTCTCAGGTATAATATGATATCTGGAGTATGATCCATGAAGACCTTTATTCCCACACTCCTGGAATAGTCAACTACTCAACACAACTGATGTGAAAACTGTAATGTTGCCGCCTGAAGCGATGGCCGCTTGGAGCAACGAAGCCGCAGGAAGAAGTTCAGAGGCGAACTGGAAACAAACAGGCTTTTTATTTTGATAACTTCTCTCTCTGGCTCTAACAACGACTTTAACATGTATCACACACCACCAAAAACCCACACACCAAATGGCACCGACCCAATCAGCAATCTCGGCCCAAGTCTCGAGATCCCAGGCCAAGTCTCGTGAGACTACGGAAGGCGGCAATGCCCAAACATCTCTATGGCCGGTAGTCAACCACAACCTTAGCCATCTCCCCAAACAGGGCTCCTGCACTGTAATCATTTAGAACAATTACCATAAATATACAGGTCTTCTCAGTGAAAATGTGACTATATTTCATTCAAGGCAAAACATAAGAGGAGATGAAATCTAAACAGAACTAGAAGTTTGGACAAAGCAGTAGGAGGTTTCACTAGGATCAACTGGGAGATCATGATGGCATTTGATGTAATATCTCCTCCAGAAATGAGAGTTCGAAGACAATAAATAGTTGAGAAAGTTTATATTTGTTTAGCACCCAACATGTGAACGCATATTCTTTATAAGAGATAAAGAAATAAAACTACCTGGGATTGACCTTGAAGAAAATGATAGTGAAAAAATAAAGAGAGATCCACATGTTTAAATGACCATAATTCCTTCTAGAAACATCAGTTCCTCTGGCAATAGGGTATTTGTTTTTGCCTACTCAGCTCCTTGCTCAAAAGGGACAATATATAAATCTTTATTTGGACTGACATTAAAAGACCTTTAAAATTGCTATTTCTCCCTTGACTCTACTTAATTGTAGAAAAGAGACGCCTCTGAAATTTCCTTCTTCTCCTACAATGTTAGAGACTACTTGGACAATTTTCCTAAGACACTGAAAGATACATCTATATGGTCTGAAATTTTAATAACTGCTAACAAATTTATTATCAAATGGAAAGAATACTTTGTACTTTCAACTGATCTCTACTTCAAGAAATTTGTTAGTTTTTGCTCTGGATCAATAATGAATATACTATAAGTTATGGGTGAGATGCTGCTAAATATTACAAAGTGAACTATTTTATGTGGCTCAAGAACGCTCGAAGACAGAAGTCAGAAAAATGTATATAAGTAGGAAATCTACTACACAAATGATAATGCTGGTCTCCTATTCTGTGTGGACTATAAATAAACAGATCTAGCCCAGGAGCCTTTAAGAAACTCAGTCCTAAAGTACCAGGAGGACACAAATGTGAAATGCTTAGCCCCAGTAATTAAGTTGAAGCACTGAGTTGTCCATGATTCAGCCCCATGATTACTTAGAGGTCACAAGTAGGATTTTTTAACTTTAGGCATACCCAGTTATCTCAAGAAAGTTGTTTTAATTTACTAAATGCTTTGAAGTTGCAAGTTTCTTTTTCAGACATGTTGTGACTGTGTATTCTGTGCTAAAAGCAACAAAAATGAAAATCCTCTACTTTTCACTTCTGCCAACTAGAACACTATGTGACCTTACCCCTTGATCTGTTTGACTTTTCCCATTTTTAGCATTTGCAAGATAATAGTGGTTTCCCCATCACCTTAAAAAAATTGAAACTATGCAACAATAACATCGCAAACCCAATATTTTGCTTAAATAGAAAAAAGAAGTGAACAGGGAGTGTAGTACAGTGGTAGAGCATGCAGCCTTGGAATTAATACCAAGCACTGCCAAAAAAAAAAAAATCTAATGATCATAAGGCAGTCATGTGTTACACAATGTTTTAGTCAGTGACAGACTATGTATACTATAGTGATCCTACAACATTATGTTGCTTACTAGCCATCTAGTTTGTATTAAGTACATTCTATAATATTCACATAAGGATGAAATTATCTAATGATGCATTTATTAGTATGTGTCCCCAATATTAAGTGACAGGGAGCTAACTATTTTTAACTTTGTTGTATGCATACTACAAGCCAATCATTGTACTAAATTCTACCTAAACCATGTCGTTCTTACAATTCCTTTGACTTCTATCAGTCAGGTTCCTGATAGGACACAGGTAGCACACTCAAATGCAATTTGAGGGTACTTTATTGAAAAGATCATTTGCAGCTGGGTGCCGTGGCATACACCTGTAATCCCAGAAGCTCAGGAGGTCAAGCCAGGAGGATCACGAGTTCAAAGCCAGCCTTAGCAAGAGCAAGGTGCTAAGCAACTCAGTGAGACCCTGTCTCTAAATAAAATATAAAATAGGGCTGGGGATGTGGCTCAGTGGTAGAGTGCTCCCAAGTTCAATGTCCAGTACAAAAAAAAAAAAAAATCATTTGCAAAGATAGGGGCAGCAGAGTCTGAAGAAGCTACAAGAGACACTGCAGGCCCCTGAGCTAGTAAGACTCAGTGCAGGACCTAGAAGAGTGTGGGGGAGGGCACAGTCACTGAAGAGAAGAGCCCTGGAGAGACAATAGGGGGAGGTGGCCTAGGAAGGGGGAGTCCAGGAAATAAATAGCCCAAACTCCCCTCTTGTTTGCTATCTCCCAGTCATGCCTCCCTTTGGCCAAAACCCATCCACAGCCAGAGAACAAAGGAGCCTGCTAATTCATCTCCTTAGCAGATGTTTTAGTACATAGAGCAGATGGAAAAGGACAGAGTGGAACAAATATCCATTGTTCCCATTTTATCCCCAAGGAACAAAACTTACCTTGAATAAATGAGATGATCAACAAATATTTATTAATAAATAAATAATAAAAACCATGTCAAAATACTAAGAGGTTCAATAAGCCATCCCAAGTTACACACACAGCAAGCAGTTGAGTCAGGCCTTGCTCTGAGGGTCAAGCCCATACTCAGAACCAGTGCGTTTCTCTGCCTCCTTATCCCGTGCCATTCATATGCAGTTGGATATTTTGGGAGATGCTGAAAATGACTGCCCTCATGAAGCTTGTAATCTATGTGGCAGGTTTTATTATCTTACTTTTCCATCTCATTATTGTCAAAGCTCTAAATTTTCTCCTAGCATCAAAAATTCTATAAAAGCAGGCCTAAACCTCTTACAGTTCCATCACATATTCCAACTAGTGACTAAGCAGTGAAACTTTCACTCACCTGGCATTTTGCCTATGTGTCTGACAGCATCTCAATTCAGACGGACTGAGTATAAGTAACACAGGTAATGTGCTATATCTTTTACAAGATAAGCTCCTAACCTCGATTAACTGCAATGGAATAAGCCTTAGGTTTAGGTTTTAGATTATGAACACATTTACTCTGAAAGATATATAGAAAGATTAATTCATTCAATCTCTGACATATTTTGATAGAACCTACCAGACATTGTACTAGATACTTACACAGATAGAGAAAACAATTCTTACCAAAATTAACAATTGGCTTTCTACAGGATGGACTTAATTATTTTCAGAGGGTAGGGGAAAGTGTACTCCTTCCAAGAGAGGCCGTGAGCACACATGCTGGACTGCAGTCATGATCCTACCCCCCCAAAAGCATCCTTCCCTAATTTTATTTGGGTTTTTGAACTTGGATATAGGATATGATCCTGTAATAAGCATAAGTCATCCTAACCCTGTTCCTGAGACACTTAAGTACTCCACTAGTTTTCCATCTCCTAGGGAAGAACCCCTGCTTTGAAATACCAGTCCCTTTGCACAAGGGATTGCTTCAAATAGACATCAAATAGGAATTTATCTCTGTGGGTTTTTTCTTAGTTCTGTTTTTGGGGAGGACTCTTTCATGCCCAATCCAGACTAAAATAGCACATAGCAATCTTCCTCTTTCTCAGGGACAAGGCAAGTGAGCTGGCATAGCTCCTCCCTTTCATGCTGTGCAAGCATCAGCTTTGCATTTAAAAAAAAAAGAAAAACCAACTATTGTACACTGCATCATGCAGTGAGGTTTGCCAAAGGAGGGCAGAAAGAAAGAAAAGCAGAGTTGATTTCCTACATGCAAGTTTTAATGATTTTGGAAAACTGTCAACCCTGGACCAAATTTCTGTACTAATTTGACATTTTCCCACTAAGGCAAGAATTCAAAACCATCAATTAGGTTCATAATAATTAGATTTCAAACAGCTATCCATTTTCTTGACAATTCTAACAAATGGAAAATCCACTCCACTAGAAACCCAAATACTTCATGATACTTATTTCATGGAGGAACTCTAGATAAAAATCACGTTTTCAAATATCCCCATGACATTTACTTAGGTACAAATAAGTGTACATCCATTGCAAAAGAAAGCTTTAAGTGTACAGGACTCCACTGCATGAAATACATTTACATATATTACAAAAGGGAGAAGCAATGATCTCTTACTGGGAGAAATTTATGTCCTTCTTTTCACCAAATCAATCTGTAACTTTCAAGGAGCTCCCAGCTCCACTATATTTCCTAGCAACAGGAGTAAACATTGTACTACATCCAGTACCCAAGATTTGTAACCATGTTAATCTGTGAGTACTCAACGTAATTAGAGTTTTCAATTGTATTTTTAGTGCACAACAGTACTGCTAAATTATGATTATCAGTGGCTAAGTGTGCTTACGTCTGCAGAACTCAGGAATGAAAATGAATCATTTATTTCCATCTTGATATGACTGCTCTTCTCAGAGGCGCTATTCTCTGAGTTCATGGGCCTTGGAGTTCATTGGAATTCTATGGTTAAAACAGCTTGGAGACCTCATTTATGAAAATTCCTTTAAACCTTTCACCACTTTGACAAATCCAGTCCAAGTTCACTGAGCCAATTCAAAAGTAGCTTTCAGCCTTTTTATAGGTTTTCAATTACACCAACACAGCACACCAGAGTCGTCATGTTTGAAGAAGGCTATTTCAGTTGCAGAGAGACATGAATTCCTTTTTAAAAGGCTCAAATGAAAGCAGCATTCCACAAACTCGAGCAAATAGATGCAGAGCTTTGTCTATCTTGAACCATCCTTGTCTTACTAAAGACAAGATCATCAAGCTACTTAAATGTGGCTAATATTTAGTTATTTACTATATAATGTAGGATGATTTTTTTTAGTTTTTCAGAATCTCCTTTGAAGAATATTGACAAGCCACCTCATCCTCAAACTGTTCCAGATAGTTTTTTGAGGAATTGTTCAAAGCATTTTCTAACTTATTCATCCTCCTAATATATAACATGTAACAGTAGGATCTTCTTTTCCTGTATGAACTCAAAAACAAAATCCCAAGTAAGTCAATGAGCTCTCCAGGTTGAAACTGGTGATCAATGGTAAGACTCAAGTAGGCCCAATTCTACCTTCCATTCCAATGCCCTTTTTAAGTGGACCTGGGGAATTATTTTCTTTTCCCTTTTTGAGATATTTGTGTGACTTAACAGCTCAAACACTAATATTTTCCACATTTTTAAACTCTGAATTTATTTGAATATATAGGTAGTGTTATTTTATGGGAATACCAATATTTTAGACTTGGTCATATGGATTAATTTCAAATGACATTTATCATGAGGGGTAAAGCAGATAACCCAAAACATGCACATAAATTGTTTAGAAGCACAGACAAAATTTAAATACTATATGTGCAAAGGTAAATTTACTTGGGATATAAATCTCTGGTTCTCTCAGGGGGAGGAGTGATGACTCTAAAACGACTGGGAACATCCAGAAAGTCCATGGTGATGGCCCTAACAGGTCCCTTATGCTACCTTTTCCTGTGCAGTTTGTCAGTTGGTCCTTTGTAATCTCAGTAGGAGGATTATGCAATGGATCAGTTTTTGCATTTGGTCTGTGCTATTGTTCGTTTTCTCATCCTATTAAATAAAATTATTATGATTTAACATACTAGGGTGATTATATATTCCCTAGTATTTAATATTAAAGAGATAAAGCCATATGCTAAACAATTTGTGTATAGATAGATAAGGCTGAGGACAATTCTGGGGTAGGGGTAGAGACCTAGTTTGTGACTACAGAGGCCACCTGTACATTCAGTCTGACCCAAATGCTGTTCTGTGGTTCCTGGGAGATTCAGCTGGGAGCTCTGAGACAGGAGAGTAGTGAGCAGGGGCTGGATAGGTGGGCCTCCACAGACCAATCTCTTCAGCTTCTGGGGCGACAAATAATCCTCCCTGTGGCTGGGGTTATAGCTCAGTGGTAGAGCACTTGCCTAGCACATGTGAGGCACTGGGTTTGATCCTCAGCACTGTTAAACATTAATAAATAAAATAAAATACTGTGTTCATCTACAATCAAAAAAGTTAAAAAAAAAAAACCACCTCCCCTTCATTCATTAGTGTATTCGCCACATACTGAGTGCCAGATGTGGGCCCATCAAATACTGCACTCTGAATGGGGAATAAAAAGATGACAACAATGCTTCACCTACCCTCAAGCCCAGGGTGAAGAGCACAGACAGCTGTGTACACCTCCTGTAGAGGCAGCAGCAGAGGTTGGAACTGAGTGCTGAGGGAGACAGAGCAGGTGGCTGGTGAGTCTGCCTGGGTACTCACAGTCCAAGCCTATGGTCCACTATGGGGGCCTGTCACCACATGTGGCTACTGAGTATTGGAAATGTGGCTAGTCTGAGTTACATATAAAATATACAACAAATTCCAAAGACTTTGTTTGGAAAAAAAAAAAAGAACGTAAGGAATCTGGTTAATGATGTTTTATATTGACTGCATGTGGACATGCTGTTTTGAGTGTACTCGGTTAAGTAAAACTTAATGTCACCTGTTTTCTTTTACTTATAATGTGCCCACTGGAAAATGTTAAAGTACCTACGTGGCTCACATTCATGAAGTCTAACACATTTCTGTTGGGCAGTGCTGGGAATGGTCACAAAACAATACTTGCAGAGGAAACCTAGGAAGGCTACCCAGGGAGGCTATCCAGAGATCCAGAGAGGCTGCCTCAGAGGCAGAGGGGTGAGTGGGGAGAAATAACTATGGAATGAGGACAGAACACACAGGGGAACCCACCAGGGGATACAAAGAGGGAGCAGCGACTGGCCATGTGTTTGCTTTCTGAGCAGGATTTGTCTGCTGAATTCATTTGTAGCAAAGAGAGCCCAGAACATAAAGACCATGATAATAACATCTCGAGTAAATTAGAAGCAGCTTGTGGTTTATAGTGAGCAATGCTCTACTGGGGACCAGACCAACTAGTTATCCCTGTCTTCACCCCGTCTGTGGTTAAGTCATTTGGTCACTCTTGCCTTCTCATCTGCAACGGGGAGACTGAGATTAGCTACTCTCACTGTGTGTCCCCTGATTCTGTCAACCAGGAAACAGAGGCACTCTAAAATATCCTGGGGGGAGGAATGGCTAAAGAAATTGACAATGGTTTGTAACTGAAGTTCTAAAGGTGCAAAGAACAGACATTTGAGTAGAATAAATTATTTATGCTTTCTTTTACATAAAAATTATCACACTTTATTTAAATTATTTATGAGCCCATTTCCTGGCAAGATATAAGGTAAGTTTCACAAGCTCAGGATTCACTTCTGTCTGCTCACAGCTGTGAACGTAGCTTGGAGCAGGACAGGCTCCAGTGAATATCCCTGGAAGAGGTCACATGGGGAATTTGCAGTCATCTTTTGATGCTGAGAATCAACTCAGTTAAAATTTTCAGGTGTGAAAACTGTACCCTGCAATGTAGTAGGAATGTACCTAGAGATGATCAAGCCAGAAGTGCTGTCTTTAATGATGTCACCTGCTCTTTGTGTGAGACAGCTGTGGCAAGCGAAGGAGCAGAGTAAGGTACGACCTTCCTAGCCCTCTGGTGCTGGCTGTAATGGAGACACACCAGGAGGCTCTGGCTGCAGAAGCAGCCACTTAACCTATTTTTGACCAGGACATTGAAGTGTTAGAGAGGTCAGGACTAACAGAGGATCCAAATTTCTATGAACATGGAAGCAGCATGAAGTAAAAGAGATAGAGAACTGGGTTTTGTGTTCAATTCCATTTCTCCATTTGCCAGCCAGGAGACAAGTTCCTTCTTATAACCTCATCCTCCATAGCTTAAAACTAGGTTCGTGGAGCACATCTTAGAGGGTTGGTTAGCTATGATGTATTTTTCAAAAAGGGGCTGGCAAATGTTAAATACTCAATAAGTGGTCATGTGTGATACCCAGTAAACACTCAACAATGGCTGTTTTCTTTCTTTGGTTTTAAATAGTATTTTAGAATACCATGGAGTACCAGGAGTCCATAGAGTACCAGGAAATCCAAAGATAGAATTCAGTAGATCCTTGAAATCCCAGAAATTAAATATTAAGTGGTATACATGTGTGTGTTCACATTTCTTCTTCTCCAGGAAAATGATCCATAGCTTCATTAGAACCTCAAAGGCTCTCAGGCTGGAAACAGGTAAGAACCATTGAGTTTCTGTGCCTTCCAAAGTGTCTGGTTCCCTTTATGGAATGAGTCTGAATGACTCTCAAAGCCAAGCTTTTTCTGTGCCTGCTCAAGAGACCTGCATTTTATACACAGCAGCACGACCTCCCTCAGAGGTTCTTATTAACTGGAAGCAGCAGGGTCACAAGAATATGACTGGAATCGCAAAGGTAGAAATTCATCTTAATTTCAGCTATAGTACTGAAGTCCTTGCCTCTTTACAACTTTTCCTTTATCTTTCTTCCATAATTGATGCCCAACAGAGGCCACTAGAGTGTTTTACTCTTAAGGGGTAGTCACTTCATCTTAGAAGATCAACAACAATGAAAATCATCGCAGGTGATCCAGAAGAGCCTAGTTAACGCTTGATTCTCCTCCTCAGCAACCAGATGAGTGTTTGGCAGCTTAGAAGTCTCCAGAGAAAGGGAGTTTAGGGTCCATCAAGCCACCTTAACTCTATAGAACCCAGTTTCCTCTTACATGAAAAAAGGATGATAGATAACAACACCTCCTTCCTAGGGCTGCTGTGAGAATCAAATAAGAAAGTAATTTTAATTCATCTGGGGAGCACACAACACAGAGTATCTCATAAACATTAAGTCTCCTCTTTGATGTTGGGAAGGAAAATGACTCCTCATCTGGTCTCTAAAACAGCTTTGAACCTACAGAATCACTTTGGGCTGATGCTATTTTTCAGTCTCTTTCTTAAGGTAGTTGTTAATGATCAAGTAAAAAACAATTATAGGAACACTTGGGAAAACTTAAACTATCTGAGCAGCAACTTCAAAGAGATCCTGCCTTCATGTCCAATGTTCTAAGATGCAAACTTGAGAATCAAGTTAAAGGAAATGGAATAAACTCTAAACAGAAACTCGCCTGGAAAACCTGGAAACTAATAATTTAGCCCAGATTTTTTATTATTTTAAACATTACTGAGCACATATGGTGTGAGAAGCACTATATTAAGTCTGGGGATATGCAAAGACTAGAAAGTACCGTCCTATTTTTGCCATTTTGAGGAAGAGATAGATATGCGTATCCAAGGGTGTCCCACAGGAGATGGGTGTTCAGCAAAGGCTGGGGTTGAGTCTGGAAGGGTTATTATATGATTAATGGGTCAAGAAAGGAAAAACAATTCCCACTGAGACAACAGCACAAGAAAAAGCATGAGGATGAGGCAGAATATAGCCACTGGATGCTTTAAAGTTAAGCAGGTCAGTCAGCATGGCCAGAATATGGGCAGCAAGAAGAAACCTCTGCTGAACATAGCCCTCCTACCCATATCCTGCATCATGGAAGGCAGAGCCTGCATTATGGAAAACCTTAGAATTCACAGTTTGCAGCTTGGACTTTTCCCCAGGACAATGATGAGGTTTTGAATGGTTCTTAGCAGGAAGTTACAGGATTCAGTTTTATTTATCTGTTCTTTAGAAAGAGCACTCTGGCAGTGGTGAGTTGCGAGGTGAGACTGGGAGAGCATTCTCAAAAGTGTCCCATGAAGAGTGAAGCAGAGGGTCTGGAGCAGGTGGAGGAGGAGAGGGAGATCAGATCAAGAGCAGTCCCAGGTTTCTGGCCTGGGGATACAGAGAGGACACGTCCTTCAGGGAAGACAGTTGGGAAAGGCAGTATCTGCTATTTCTGCTTATGCTGCATTCACTCTTTCCTTTTCAAAAATTTTCTTTTTAAAAAACATCCTAAGTTAGTCAGTCTCAAAAATGCAAGTAGCAAATGTTTTCTCTGATATAAGGAGGCTATTTCAAAGTATTGTTGGATGGGGGTACATAGTAGGATTAGAGGATCACTAGAATGGTCAAGGGAAGGGAGGGTAAGGGAGGGAGCAAGAGGGGAGGGAGGGGGAGAAAAGGGAAAAAAAAAAGGTGGTTGAATGAGACGGATACCATTTTCCTCAATGCATGATTGAAGACCTGAATTGTATGAATATACTTTGTATGCAAACAGTTGTATGTAAAAAGATACTAAATATATGCACTATGAGTTGTACATATTAAAAATTATAAAAATAAAATTAACAAAAAAAAAAAATCCTTGCCAAGTGTGGTGGCTCATGCCTGTAATCTTAGCAACTAGGCAGGCTCAGACAGGAGGATCGCAAGTTCAAGGCCAGCCTCAGCAACTTAGTGAGGCCCTGTGCAACTTAGTGAGAAACTGTCTCAATATTAAAAATAACAAGGGCTCGGGATGTGGCTCTCAGTGTCAGTGTGCTTGTGTGGTATGTGTGAGGCCATGAGTTTGGTTCCCAAAGAGACAGATGGGGAGGGAAGAACAATAATAAAAATCCTCTCCCACTTTCAGGTCATAGGATTTAGGAGGGTTCTGCTGACCACTCTCCCATTCACCTAATCTATCCTCAAATTGCTACTTTCATGCATACCTCCAGCCCCTTCCAAAAGACTCCAGAACTGGGCACATGAAGAAAGCTGAGCCAAGTGGCAAGGTCTAAATTTTGGTCATAGGAACAGAATCCAGCCTGTGAATGTGATCAAAGTCATCTGATTAGAGTTAATCCTGAATTTTTCTCTTTTCTTGCAGGAGTTAAGACTAAAGTTGCTGATGGCCACTCTGCCACCAGGAAGAAGAGAGGAAATCAGAACTGGATCATTCCTGAACTTTTCCTTTACATGAACCAGATTTTGCCCTTCCTACTTAAGTAAACTGGATTTCTATCACAATCAAGAGTCCTAATACAAAAAAAAAGAAAGATAAGTTTATTTTTATGACTGGCAGATTAAAAAAAAATCTACATTACTATGACAAGAGTGCCTTAAAACATTTAAATCTACAAAAGGCACTTAGGGATTTTATAGCAAACTCTACCCTGAATAATGAAAAGCCAGACCAGACTGTTTTAGAAAATGTTACTGCACCAGATAATGGCACATTCACTCATTCAATTAACATTTATTGAGTATCTTCAGGGTTCTTAGGCTTGTGCAATAAAAACTATAAAAGTGTATGCTTGGTTTTAGCTGGTCCATCCAAGGGCCTTCTATAAAGAGCAGCTGTGTATGCTGTTCAGACTAATTGTGTGAAGTCACAGAGGCCAGGTGTTTCTGTCTGGCCCAACAGCTGCACTTGGTGGTAAGGACACCACCTGAATTTCAGTCTGGATGTCTATAAAATGAGGCTGATGAAGCAGCAACTCAAATGAGCCCTTAGGTGAAAGACAGAACAGAACATGTTTAGAATTCCTCTCCTCCTCTCCTCTCTAATAAAATGTCCACTAACTTTTATGGAGGAGCCTGGATAAGGCATCATGCCAGGCCATCTTTTCTTTCTTTGCTTTCCATGAGAAAATACCACTATTTGCATGAGCTTCACAGTTAACAATGCACCTACATATCTCCCCCCCCCATATATATATATGTATATATATATATGGTTGCCTCCTGCCCTGTCTGCTTTCTTGTGACTAAGTCCATATGTATCTCAAGTGTCCATCTTCAGTGAGCTTTTCTTGGTTTTGCCACAGTGTGTCCATCCCTATTTCTGATAGCAGCACCTCAGTGTGTGCCATCTTGATGGCACTAACTCCTCACTGTGTGCCATCTTGGTGGGGCCACAGTTCATGCATCTCAAGAGTTCATGCAACTCAAGAGTATGCATGCTCCTCAAACTAGGCCAAAGGTATGTTGCTAACTAGTCTGCTGAGTCCAAGTGCTAAATACTCCAAGGAAGACTTCCAGATGTGCCCCTGGAGAAAGAACACCAGTTCTCCTCCACAGATGGCCAGAGCAATTGTTTCCATCCTGAGAGTGGTTCTTCTGACTTCCCTTTGACATCTTAGGGCATCCTCAATGTCATGTTTTGTTTTCTCTTGCTTTACAACTAAAAATACTTACTTATACACAATAGTCTATGGCAATCTAAACACCAAACAATAGCTAACATTCATAGCATACTCTGTAGCTTATAAAGTACTTTCACCTTCAATTTATCTCTTTTAATCAACCTTTCTAGAACTGAATTTTCTCCTCCCCCCAAATAAATCACTTATTGATTTCTCTATGTCTCAGAACAGCACAATCATTCTTTCAGTCACTTAAGCTTTGTAAAATCTCAGAATGATTCTGACTTTGTGCTTTTACTAACCCCTATAATCAGTCACTGAACCCCAAATGTGGGATCTCCCAAATCAACCCCTTGCTTCCCGTTTTCTCTGCCTCCACCTTTGTCAGAGCCTTCCCTTCTACCCAACCTTGCTCTGTGAGAGGGCTACCAGCTTACAGTCTGCAATGCCACTGTCAGAAGGATATGGCTAAGATTTTATTATCATTGTGTCACTCCTCTTCTTCCTGTGGTTGAAAGAACGAAGATTATAGGACAATGATTTACGAGGCAATTCCTTAACCTAAGTTCTGGTTTGCCATAAACTAGCTCTACCTCTTCTCTAGCTTACATTCCACTATTCCTCAGCAGAATACTTTTGCTAGGAACAAGTTTACTCAAAGTCTACCACCCCCCCAAGCCCCCAAAAAGAAAAAGGCTGTAATTTGTGGAGTTCTTTCTATACTCTTTTAATTTGGGTTTATCTTATGATTTGATAAAGCCAGTGGGAGAATAGCTAATGGGATGCAAGCAGAGGATTAAAAGTCACTTTTTCCCTGGGAGTTGTTCTTTCACTGTTCATAGAATACTGTTTGGTTGCCATGTGAAAAAGCTCAGGCTAGCTGGCTGAAGAAAGAGAGGTACATGTGCCAGTCACTTGTGCACCTGATGGCCTGACAACTGCCAGACAAATCAGTGAGGCCATCCCAAGATCATTCACTTGCTAACTGATGATGCTTGAGGGAACCCAACCAGAATTAGCAGAAGCACCTGGCTGAAGTCAGATCAAACTGTTGACCAAAGGAATATGAACTATAGTAGTTGTTTTAAGCAACTAAATTCGGAGGCTATTTTATAACTCATTTTTATGATTTGGATATAAGGTGACCCCCAAAAGCTCCTATTACTATAAGAATATTCAGAGGTGAAATGATTAGATTATGAGAGCTATAACCTAAATCATTACTATCCTAGTTTGAATGGACTGACCAGGTGGGTAGTAACTATAGGCAGGTGGGGTGGGGTGGGGTGGGGCTGGAGGTGGTGGGTTCTTGGGCTCATGCCTGGAAGGGTTCTTCTTTCCTCTGGCTCCATCCCCCTTCCCTCCTTTCTCTCTTACTGCTTCCTGGCCCTGCCATGAACTGAGCATGGCCCTTCCCTTCATCTTGGGCCTAGAGTCAGCTGTCTATGGACCGAGACCTCTGAAACCATGAGCCCCAAAAGAACCTCCCCTCCTCTAAGTTGTTCTTGTTGGGTATTTTGGTCACAGTGATGAAAAGCTAACTAAAACACTGATCAATAGATAACTAATATGGTCACTTCATCCTCGAAATTCCATTTCAATTACTATTTATTATCTTGGGCATTCAATTATAAAATGTCTTCTTTAATGTTTGTATCATTATTTAAATTTCTGATGTGTACCATTTCCACCCTTTTAAGTTCCTTGTAAAGAGATTATTTCTTTATATTTCTACATTCCACACATGTGAGGAGAATACACAATAACTCTTTAGGAGTCAATTAGTACTTTTTAGGGACCAGCTATCAATCATATCAATTAACAATCAGCACTTCCACATATATTTAAGTCATTAATTTTGAAAGCTTAAAAAAGGAGCTGCCAAGATGCAAACCACAAAATATAAAATCTATTGATCTAATTGCAAAATAACACATAATGTATACTTATGGATTTATGAATTTATTTTCAGTAAATTTTGTACTGCAAGTGAACCTACATACCAATCAAAGGGACAGAAGGAAACAAATGTGTAAGGATGAGTGTTTCACAGAAGCGACTACTTGATTTTCACCAGGGTATTACTGTTTTCCCCAAGACACATATTTCTCTTATGTGGCTTACAACGGTAACCTGAAAAATTGCCAAAAACTAGGCTCTTATTCTAAGTGAGTCACTGATTCTCTTGTTGCTCTTCAATTAGATTTTGCATTTAAAAGAGAAATTCCCTTGTGTTTCTTATAATGATGCACCTGCTCCTTGGGAGAGTTCCTCTTTTGACAAGAAATGCCTTAAAACTGGCAAGAAAAATAGCTCCAGGCTTTCTCTGATAATATCAAAGAACATTTGTTTGTATTAGATGTTTGTGTGGGTTTCCCTCCTCTTAAAAGCAATAAAGCACTGCTACAATTCTTTCCAAAACAACAGCACACACAAAGTTTCTTGGCCTCTATTCTGTGTTTCCACTGTACACCTGCACCGGAACAAATGCCTGGAATTAGCAAAGCTGTGACATGGCAGAGCAATTCACTTGCTTTAGTCACTTCCTTTCAGACATCAACAAATGATGAATGTCAAATTCATGAATACAGCATCATTTCCACACTACTATCTTAAAAACTTTCTTCATGGAATGCTTGCTATAGGGTCAAGGGTGACATTCAATATTATATCCCTTCTTTCTAAATTTCCTTTATCATTTTCTGAGATGTTCAAAGATCCGTAAGAGAAGGCTGGTCTTATTCTGATTCTAGATTTGAAAATTCATTAGTATTTGATTATAGGTAATCCTCTACTAATACACCCTTCCAAAGAGATTTCTGTGACCAGTACCAAAATGTCACATCCTTTTCTAATGGTTTTAACTACATTTTAAAGGAGTCTCCCTGCACCCTACCATGTTGAAGATAATTTAATATTGAGTTGCTTTAGAAACTGTCAATAGACATTCTCTCCCAGGTGAGTACACATTAGCATACTGGTTTCCTTCACTTCCTTCTCTTCGCTTTTGAAAATTTCAATAGGTACAAATGAGATACAGACTTCAACCTATTCCCAACTGAGATGTCTGCTCCATAATAAGAGAAATAGGTTTTCGCCTTCCTGCAGATTCAGCAACGAAAGTGGTGCTTGAAAATTACGTGTTTAGAGAGACACCTTGGAGAACTGAGATACTCTGCACACATGTAATCCTCATAAACCTCCCAAGACAGCCCTTATTTCATTTTGCAAACTGCACCCTGGCTGGGCTCCATGGCACGTGGTGTGTGGCTAGATTGTCCAGCAGGGGTTCTCCCTTCCTCCGAGCTATTTGATGGGCACTTGTCAGTAATATCCAAGAGAAGTGGAGCCCAGCCTCCAACAAGTGAAAAGGGGGGTATAGACAGCAGTGCTTCCTTAATTAACTTTCCCAAGGAAAGCAATGTTCCCACAGGAAAAAACAACACGTTTCCACCCTCCTAGCGGTCCATTGAAAATGAGCAACAATGCTGTTGCCTTTTTGTTTCCTAAAGACTTTCTTTGCTGCAAGCAGTAGCGTGTTCCTCAAAGAATGCTAGTATTTCCTGTGGAAACTGTATGGCTGCCAGAAATGGCTCATAATTTTTCCTCTTTTCTTTCTGTAAAAAAAAAATGAAATAAACAAAACGTGGCACTTGACAATAGCCAAAATTGAATTCACCCACTTACCACCTGCAGATGAAAGTCATCACCACCGAGAAGGCCAAGAGAGAAACATTCCCGCTTAAATGGACTCGGATGAGCTCCGGGCGCAGGACAGCGCTGGAAGGCGGTCCGGTCCGAACCCGAGCTGGACGGGGCAGCCAGGGAGCCCTGGTGCTGATGGGAGAGAGGCTCCCCTTGGGCGGCGGCAACACCAGGTGTCCCTCTTTACGTTTATTGTTGTTATTACTACCTTTGCTATTACTATTACTTCACCCTCTTCTTTAATCAGCTCTTGGGAGCCACTGCACTGCCCATCTCTGCTTCCGATAAGATCTGAAGCGGCAGCAAAAATAATAACCACACGAAGAAGAGAGATAAAAAGAACAATCCTTTGGAAACCGAGGCGGGAGCTGTTTCCCCTTCTCCGGAGTAAAGCAACCGCTTAGCAGCCGCTGCCGCCGCCTCTGTTACTATAGAGACCTCCCCCAAACCCTTTCTGCAGAGGCGCCTCAGCTGCCCCGAGCAGCCGGGACTCGCCGCACAAAGGGGGCCCAAGGGCTAGGGAGAGCTGGGGCGACACCCGCCGGGGTCGCCCGGTGCAAAGTTGTAAAGGCATAGCCGCCGGTGCCGCCGCCCCTCGCCTCCCCGCGGCGCCCGCTCAGGATCTGGACTCACCCGGGGCGCCAAGCGCGCCGGCGATTCTGGACTGACAGACGGACAGACGGACAGACGGACAGATGGACGGCGGCGGCGGGAGCAGGAACAGCCACGGGGAGAACAGACGAGCGGCGGAGGCGCTGCCGCGGCCCCTCTACGTCACAATGCGGCCGGGCCTCTGGCGCCGCTCCCCGGGCCCCCCAACTGGCGCGCGCGGGCGCGGGTAGCCCCGGGGCGGCCGCGGCGCGAAGCCGGCGCCGAGGGATTCGGAGCGCCGCACGGGCGCGCGGTCGGAGACCCGGGTGCGGCCACCACCGCTGAGGCTGTCGGAGTCGCCGCGCCCTCGGCTGCCGTGCGCCCAAGCGCCCGCTCCCCAGGCCAGCGAGCCCTGCTCTGCCTGACTGACAGCGACCCTCCCCGCCCTCCCCGCGGCGCCCCCCGCCCGGCCCACGTCCCTCCCTCGCTGCTTCCTTCCCGGGGATCCCCGGCCAGCCCACCAGCTCCTGTGCGCGGACCTGCTCCTTTCTTCTTTACCTTTCGCTCTTTTACCTCTACTGCCTTTGCTTTTGCCCAGCTGGGTTTCGCCTCTCCTTCCCGCCTACTTTTGGCCCCCGCTTCCCACTTTTTCCCACCCCCACCCCGTTTGCTTCGCGGCCTCTCCTCTTCGAAATGAAATCGCCCCTCACCGTGATCCATGCATCAACCGCTGCCACCTCATTGGTCCCCAAACCATTCCAGGGTTCCAGCATAAACCGGGAAGAGACTCAGGGAGGGGGAAAACGGAAGGTGGGCATGGTCCTGGGAAACTGTTGTGTCTGAGAAGCGTTTTGGCAGAGTAAATTTGCGTTGGCACCGAGTCTTCAACCCTCAACCTTCCCCCTCCCCAGGCTCGCCCACCCTCTTCGCCAAGTAGGGAAGGGCAAGGGGCGGGGAGGGGGTTCCTTTGCCCAGAATGTTCTGTGCTTAAGTGTGGGTGGTGGTGAAGAGGCTCTTGGTCTGAAATAATGGCTTGTTAATTCAACAACATTTTAATGTACCCATGGCCCTATAGTGATATTAACTTTACTTTTAGTGTTTCTTAATTGTTTGGGGGCAGGATGAGGCGGCAGTAACGCCTGCAGTGGTGACTGCCTCTTTCCTTTTTTATTTCCGAAATGAAATCAGGAGGGAGTGGAAGCATTTATGGTAACATTGGCTCACGACAGTCTCGCTGTTGCCCTTTGGAAAGCTTTAAATGGTTTTAAAGAAATCTCTTTCCCAGGCGAGATGACTGTGAGACTTCACTCAGCAGAGCAATTGAGGACCACAGTTTTGTTTCAGTGTTTGTCTGCTTGCCTGAAGCTGCCCCAGAGAGGTGTGAGGACCTAAATCCTGGTCAGTTTCCGGGCATCCTTGTTCCCTTTGCCAGTTTCAGAGAAGCGCCAAGATCCAGAACTGTTTGGGTAGTGGCCATGGGGATGTGTGTCATATGTGATCCTGTCAATGAAAATATATTGCCAATAAAAAGAAAAGACCTGGTTGTTTAAACTGGTCTTCCCTGGGTAATTAGCATAAGTAATTACTATATGTGGTCCCTATGGAGTGCATAGGAAAGAGGCAATTATGGGTCTAAGAATGGCCAGAGCAATCCCTGACCTGGACCTATTTGGACTAGTATCTTAGTCACTGAAATGGGAATAGTTTGAATGCCAGCAGACTACATTTCAGGTGCTTTTAATTCCACTTCTTTCTTACTGAAAAGTTAAATTTGTTTCTCGGCTTGTGACTTAGCCAAGAGCATGTCCTGCAGTATAATTTGTTTACTGTAACTGATCATGTATGAGATTCTAAGTACATATATGGAAAGTGGCTTCACGATTTTGAAAATACACATTATCCCTCAGTAGAAAATATAAAATCAGATGACATCATATGGCACTAAAAATACTTGAAAATATTGGGTTTAATTTGTTCACATCTGGTTAAAATAAAACTGCTTTTTTTTTTCCTAGTGTAAAAAAGCACATCTTGCTTTCATCCAGTAGATACAAATGGAATTGGTGTCACCTTTAACATGATCTTCAAAGAACATACTTTTATTCTGTCTTTAAATATTTTGATGCTCTTTTTCTTTGAAAATCAAATTTTAACTTATCGGCAGAACCATTTATTGAAGAATTATAAATTTTTTCAACTGTCCTAAACATCCCCTAGCTCTAACAATGAGCCAGGTGTTAACTGAGTGTATATGATTCAACAATAAGGGACTTCTTTTATTGTATGTACAGAAAATGGATGGTCCTGGGAAAGAAGTTTTCTGTTTTTGTATAGCATACCATACTGTAAAAGAGCAATCTTTGAGATGTTGTTTCAGCTATTTCCTTTATTTTTTTGTAGTTCTTTTGTTCCTTTTTTCTGTTTCTAATATGTTTTTGATTACATACTTTCCATTGTTTCCATGTGATTATTTTTGCAATGTGATTTAGATCTATGCTTGTATACACTTTCCCACATAGGCTGTGAGATTGCTTTTGTTTGGATTGTTAGTTGGTTTGCTTCTTCTTTGCAAATCCTTGCCAAATGCAAACCACAAATTGATACACCAAAGTGTGGAAGTAGTTTGGTTGGAAGATTTGAGATTGGATGGCAAGAATGCTAGCTTCCTCAGCATAATGTTGACTTATTTACCAAGATAACAAACTGCTTCTTCCTAGTCCTTCAGGCACTTCTTACTGAAAGCCAGTCTCTGACATAGTTTTCTAATCAAATAGATGCCTCTAAAGGTACCTAGTACCAATGGAATAGTTTAGCAGCCACAGCCACTGGGCCACTTTCCCCTCTGAACAAACCTTGTGCCCATGTGTGCCACGGCATAGGGTGTATTTCTCCTAGAGCATTTGGCTTGATTCTGCTTCTTCCTGGTTTCTTATCCCCTACCATTCAATTGTCAGCTCCCATCACCATGACAAGGAATTCATATTACTCATATTTGGATCCTCAACACTGAGCACATTTTTACACTCAGAGTTAGCTACTGAAAATAACTAGTGCAGAAGTGCATTTCACTGTATATCATCTGCCAAAGAGCTGCCATGTAATTGTTCATTCAATTATTACAATTAAACATCTGCCTCCTCTATCCTTTTGCCCAATTTCCATAATATATCTTTATTGTGCTATAAAAATCGAATGAAACTACCATAACACTGTCAGTGATCAAACAGAAATGTATTCTCTATTTTTCTATATTTTTAAGTGTAGATTTTACTTAATAAAAAATCCAACTCTGGAGTAAAGGCTCAGTTTTTACTGAGTGATTCTGGATCATTGGAAAGAGTGTATTTGAGGTCCTTTTTAATTTGTGGTTGGGAACTATAATTCAGATGGGTCAGGCTACATTTTTTATTCTGGACCCAGGTTTGTTTCATTTGTTTTTCCCTCACCACATATAAGTAATTATAAGTTATTTATGTCAATAATCAGACCATATGTCTTATGCAAATATGATTATATCAGTCAGGATAAGTTAGGTTATGCTGTGGTAACAATCATACAACCATCACTCTAATCTTCCATACATTAATAAAAATGTATTCCTTGCTCTTACTATACCACAATTTTAGATCAGCTACATCTTGGCTTCACGTCTTTCTCACTCTAATACTCCCCTAGTGGAACAATATCACTGGCCACTCTTGTGAAGGAAAGAAATCTCTAGAGTGTCTTACACCAGGAATTAAATGCTTCAGTTCAGTCATTTCTGCTCACAACTCAGTGACCAGAACTAGTTGTGTGGCTCTACCCAATCATAAGAGCATGAGGAAGTGCAACTCTAAATATATACAGAATATTTTTAAATAAAAATATGAAGAAGTATGAACATATTACATTTCACTGTAGACATAAAACATGAGAGAATTCTCTGGGTGTTTTACATAAAAGCCATAGAAGTTAACCACGAAAACTGATGCTGAACAAAAGTATAAATTCTATACCCATGTTAGTTTCTGAACATGTTAGTTTCTGAAATAGCTACAGAATTATAAGACTAATGAAATGTGGCTTTGACAAAAGAATGGAACCCATATTTTGAACATTTTTGAATTTCACAGAGAAAGGAATGATTAGAGACAGATATGTTATTACCAGTTTTCTACTAAGTTCTAGAACATCCTTACATTTCCCTCATCTTCCTTTCCTGTATGCATGCCTCCCTATCCTCTACTTCTTTAGAGTCATGTGTCTTTTTGTGCCTGAGCTGAGCATAAACAGGAATTGGACATTCCTTACCTGACCTGTTTCTATGGCAATTTCTTCACTAATGTTTATTTTTTCCTTAAGTATCTCTTCCTTTCTCTCTTCTTGGGTCAAGTTTTAGCCTTTGAGTTTAGCACTTCTAATAAAGTTACAACTAGGAAGGAAGATGAAATTCAAACCTGGCAGCGTGGCTGCTTAAAATATAGCAGCTTTAGTTTAAAAACTTGGTGTAGAAGAAATTTTATGGATTATTAATCTGATTCCCCAAGATTATCCTGGGAATCCAATCATTCCTATTACTGTGCCTTACCCAGTATTATACATCATTAGAGGCTTTGTTGTTAGCATTTTTAAATGGAAACAATTAGACAATATACAAAATACAACTAGATGAATGAATGTCTTGTCACGTGTTAGGAGACAGCCTGGGGGAAAAATACAGAGAATATCTACAAGAGACTAAGGGGAGTTCCTGTAAATCCTCCAATTTGGAGGCAATGATCTTTCTTTCCCCTGTGTTCATCTTCCCACAGAGTGCACAGAGAATCTGTAAAGCTACTGGAAGAGAAACTATGGATTCCAAACTTTCTTCAGGCAATATATAAATTTCACTGCTGGATTTAACTGTACTTATTTTAGCCCAATAGCTGGATTCTTGAAAGTCAGCATTAAGATTGACTTGGGTTCATTGTTCAGGTTGGCCTTGAGACTCTCTGCCTATTCTCCTTAAGCTCCATCTGTAAATGTTCAGATTTGATTTGAAAGTGGTTTTTTTGCAGCTACCTGAGCCCCAGTTGACTGCTTCTTTTTTCCAGGTATTCTACCCACATTTCCCGGAAAGTTTTTTGCCTGTCAGGGTGACTTCTCATCTTCAGGTCTAATTGAATGGCTCCCCTTCGGACATATCACATAGCCCTATCTGTCGCCTGATGCCTCCAATCTGAGTCAGGTTGCCATTTATAAGACAGTGAATTGTCCCTGGGCACTATGCTCTCAAGAAACAGCAGTGGTTGAGAAACCTGTGTTTTTGTGTTCCAGAAAATGGCTTACCACAAGGAGCCACCCTTGACCATGGGACTTTGATAAAACTCAATCCACTCTTTCTCATGACTCCCATAGGACTCACAAATGACTCCCTTATTTTCCTATGACAAGGCCAACCCCAGGCCTTTCCTTTTTTTCCTGAATGTGCTGAGAAGACTAGTCACAGAGCTTCCAAATTCCTATTCTTTGTCTCATAAATGATTAGCTGAGATTAAAATTGTCCCTTTGAAACTTGTGAGTCACAGAGATAAACTTTTCCTGTTCAACTGAATGACCTAGATTTTTCCAATTGCAGAAAGATCCCAGCTGTAAATTCATCCACCTATAACTTGTCTACTCCTCTCCATAAAAGTCTAAGGCAAAATCAACACACCAAAACACTGATATTCAAATATAGGGTGTTTCCATGTTATACAAATCTGAATAAAATGAATCTTGTCTGGTTTTGCCCTTCATATAATCCTTTCACCCATTGCCTTTTACTCTTTTTCTACTTTTTTTAGTTTTATTAAAAATTTGTTCTAGTTAGTTATACATGACAGTAGAATGCATTTTGACACATCATACATAAATGGAGTATAACTTCTCATTCTTCTGCTTGTTCATGATGTAGAGTTACACCGGTCATGTAAATATATATGCACATAGGATAATAATGTCTGATTCATTCTACTATTCTTTGTACCCCCATACCCCCTCTCCTCCTTTCACTCCCCTCGGTCTAATCCGAAGTACCCCTATTCTTCCCTAGCCTTCCTTTTCTACTTTAATCACTGTTATGAATCAATGTCATGGATATGCTATTTAGCCATAAGTGATTATTTCTAAGCAAACTTTTGCAACAAATATTTTTATCTGTAAGGGAAATACCTGACATTCTACATCAATGACTGAGGAGTGTTTAAAAACCCTTCAAATTGTACAAATTTATTATTTAAGTTTTTCTTCATTCTTTTTTTTCAAAAAATCATTTTTATTTGTGTACCTCAATTACACAGAAGGGTGGGTTTCACTATGGTCATTTTTTTCTGTTGGAGAAATAATCTTCCTACATCAGAATATTCAACTTAGGGATAAATGTAAATGCTATATACATTTGCTAAATTGTCACTATATTTGCTCTTACAACATGACATGTATATAACAATATTTTATTTATTAAAGACTTAGATCTATTCTTTTGCTGTATCAGGGAATCAATATTTTCCAAAGCTTCCAAATCAGTAATTTGCCTTCTGAGTTACACTACTTTCCAACTTGGGTCAATAAGACAAATATTTTTTTAAGATGCAGGCTTAGGATTGGTGCCATCATCAACATATATCTCACAGATTAAAGACTACTTATCACAGTGAAGGAAAGAGAGAGATGGAAATGAGAGAGAGAGAGATCTTCAGGGAAGTGCCCTGTAGCTTCACTCCCAGAATGATTCCCTGATTACAGGCCAGTGTGCATAAAATAAGACATCATGTGGGGCAGTCTGACCCTGACTGGGGATTTCCATTTTCAGAGGAGAAAAAAAAAAGGGAGAGAGAGGTGGAGGTAGGGGTGGGGAGTGACGTTCATTTAAGATGAAAACTTAGGGCTGGATTACAAAATTCACTTTCGGTAAGTTTGCAGTATTCTTAAGCAAGGGCACGTTTAGACACTAGGGCTTTCACACGTGTGCATTAAAATCTCTAACTGGTTGTTTTGGTATTTGAAATTAATTTGAGTTTTTTTTTTTTTTTTTTTTTTTTTAAGGACTACAGATCATTTGAGTGTGTTTAAATGATCTGAAGAAGAATGGAAGTCAACCATGCCACATTCACTTGGATCTGCCGTGGTTGCAGATTATGAATGAAATCTATGAAAAGCATTCCATCAATTACTTATCAGTTGTAAGTGCACTATATATTTAATTGCAGCTGGTTCTATAGGCAACTACAATGTCTCCTTTCTAGATTCTGACAATAATTTTAGGACTGCTTATAATTTATGTTTTACAAGTTACTATGAGGTATGACCACCTTAGTTGGACCCAGGATTTCTGTTATACTTACAAATAATTCAGGACCCAGAATTTCTGTTATACTTACAAATAATTCACTTTTTTCCCTCACCTATTACACCTTGAGACCAAATAATGCATTTGGAAATGATTAGACAGATTCACAAGTGGTATTCACATGTATGAAATGTAAAGGGGGGGGGTTAGATCCTTTGGGGATTAAAACTATAACTGACTTTAGTCCATGGCTTTATCTTTAAGCAGCTTTTAGTGGGTTAATAGGACAGAAACCTCCCCCACCCTCCTATAAGCCATGCAAAGGAATTAGACTTGGTTACCACTAAGCAGCAGCAGAAAGATGTCAATGAGTAGAATGCTTAAGTAATTATAATCCCCACTGTTCCAAACCAGAATAAATCCTATTTCCAAGCAGTTTTGGGGAAAAAAAGACTATTTCTGAAAATTAATTGTTTTTCAGTCTTATCGTTCTTCCCCAAATTTATAGCTTTCAGTATCCAGCTCTCTGGCCTGGGGACATATGGTCCTCTTTAGAATGAAACAAGGAAAGAAACTAAATATATAGAAAGCTAGATGGAAAAAAAAAAAAAAAAAAAAAAAAAAAGAGCTGATGGCTGATTTAAAAACGAATGTTCCTTGTAAATCATGGGGAAATTTTTAAAGTTGGTTTATGGGGATAGAGAAAGATGGAATTGTTGATGGAACAAATATTTTTTTAAAATTCAAAGTCCAAGGTAGCCCTATAGTTTAGAAATTAAGTACACTGACCTAAGAGTTGGACTTCTTAGGATCAAAACTCACTGTCTTCACTTTCTGTCAGTGTCTTCAAAGTTATTTAATGCAAATAGGCTATAATTTCCTTAAGTACAAAATAGGTTGTTAATAGTTCCTACTTCAAAAAAATTGTTATGGGAATTAAATAAGCTAATATTTTTAAATAATTGAAAAAGTAAATAAGAGAATAAGTATTTTGTTAAGTAGGAAAACTCTATATAGCCTAAGGATCCTGGGCAAATCCACTGGCAATAAACTCTGGAGCTGAGGTCTGGCTAGCTGGCTATAAATCTATTTCTCTGCTTATATCATGACATAAATGGAACCAGAATTCTTTGTGCTTTAAGCTACAATGGTAGCACATCGTGGATACTTATGCAATAATATATCCTTGTTCACAACCCTATTTTTATTGTAATCACTCAGATTATATAAAAGTTATATACAAAATCTTTAAGTTCATGCTTAAGTATTGCTATTGGCTCTCTGTAAATTTAAGACTTTTTAAAATTTAAATTCTCTCATTTGATACTTAACTTTGGCCCATAAACAGCATTTAACATTCTACCCAGGTCTCTAATGGTAATTTGACTAGCAATTCAGAAATGGATGAAGAAAGAGGACAAATTATAGAAAATGAAATATCTTTGTTGTATATGGCCTCCATAAAAATAGAGGGGAGATCAGTGGAGTAGAAGAAGGAGGGTGGAGGGGAGGAAGAAAAGAGGAAGAATTATGGAATGAAATTAACCAAATTTTGTGACATACGTATAATACCACAGTGAATTCCACCTTTGTGTGTATCTATAAAGCACCAAAAAAAAAAAAAAAAAAAAAAAGTAATTAGAAGGAGGACCAATGGAGTAATGGAAGTGGAATGACTAAGGGAGGAAAAGAGGAAAAGAAGAAGTACCGGGGACTGAAATGGAGCAAATTATGTTCCATGCATTTATGATTATGTCATAATGAACCCCACTATCATGTACAAGTATAATACTATAATAAAAACATTTTTAAAAGTAAAAAAATATCTTTAATGAGAGAGAACTGAATGTTATATGATCTTGATATGTTTGCCATTAATATGATGTAAATGGAAAAATGCAGTTCTTGGGAAAATACAAAGTACTTCATTATGCATTATTCAACAAATTCTGAACAATTGTTATGTGCTTGGCCCTAGTGCCCTAGTATAGTTAATGAACAAGTATATTGAAGGGTTGTTACAGAAGCAAGAAACAGAAATAACTGTGGCAGAACACAAAGAGAGGACCTAATGTAACTTTGGATGGTCTGGGAAGGCCTCTGAGTGTAAGCTGCCTGTCATGGCTAGCCACAAACGCCGCGGGAGGAAAACTCTCGGAGGCAGAGTAAAGCTATTACTACTTTTACTTCTACTTTCTTAGAGAGAGCTTAGAGAGAGAAAGAAAGATTTTTCTTCTTCTTAGAAAGAGCTTAGAGAGAAAGATTAGAGATAGCTTTTTCTTCTTCTTCTTAGAGCTTAGAGAGAAAGATAAAGCTTTTTCTTCTTCATCTTCTTAGAGCTTAGAGAGAAAGAGAGAGAGCTTGAAAGAGAGAGATTTCTTCTTTAGAGAGAGAGAGAGCTTAGCTTTTAGAGCTTCTTTCTTCTTTGTTCTTTCTTCTTTCTTCCTCGGGAGCCTCGGCCTGACTCTGACCAGGAATTACTTCTTCTATCTGGTTTCTCTTCTGTAACCGCTCTGCCTACGTTCTGGCCGCTCTGATTCTTTTCTTCTTCTCCAACCCGAACTCTTCTTCCGACCGAGCGACTGCATGACTGACTGAATGAATTCATTCTTCTCCTGACTCCGACCGCTTTCACCCGGTTATATGCCTTTAGCTTTGCGGGTGCCTCACGTGCATTTACAGGTGCGTCACATACATACTTATTATCAGGTGGAACTTATGGCTTCCAGCTGACCGCAATAGCCATCTCCCTAATTGGGGCTCCTTCATCTGAGTATTGAAGAAGAACAAGCCAACACCATGAATAGTGAAGGCGCACATCCCAGGTTGATGCAGCTTGCACTGCTGAATGTCAATCCATAACCACTTGGAAGCCAAAATAATGTTCAGAGTAGCTTTCAAAAAGCTAAGTGATATAAGGAGGGGCATGTGCAATATACTTCTTGGACGGGTACACACATGTACATAAACAAAGCCAATCATCAACAACACCACTGTTGACCACAGATACAGGAAATGAGTGTGGGGATGTTGATGTATGGGAGTGCTTGCAAAGCTTCTGGGCATTCCATATCACTGCATGTTGCTCGTCCCTAGAAAGTATCTTCAGAGAAGATAGAAAGTCCCAAGGCCTCCTGCCTGGTGTAAGGATCAAGCCATGATATTAGAAATGTATAGCCAAGGTAGAGAGGAGATTGTCTCAAAACCTTGGAGAATTGAGATTAGAACATAAAATAAATTCAGGGCAGCATAAAATTATGAAAGTGATGGAAAAGTCTATAAGAATCATAAGTAATCAGAATGATACCTTTGAAAATTTGTATTATCTAATTTGGAATTTAGCTTGAGAAATATGAACTAGAAATTTGAAGAGCTCACCTTTAACTTTCCATATTTTCTGAAATCTATCATACTTCAGAAATAGCTTCTAATAGCTATATTGATAAGGGAAAATAACTTGGAATCTTGCTACAGATTTGAGGAAACGTGATTTTTTAAAATAAAACCAATTTTACGTTCATAGCATTCTAAACTACTTAGAATCTTCAGGGTCCTTCTATGGCTGCACTATTCTACAGCAGTCCCAAGCCACACTTGAAAGTTCAAATTGAGACACACCGTAATTATAACATACACACTGGATTTCAAAGCCTTAGTACACAAAAGAATGTAGAATATGTCATTACTAATTGTATGTGTTTGAATATATTGGATTAAATAAAATATTCAAAATTAATTTCACCTGTTATTTTTATTTTTTAAGTCTAGCTACTAAGAGCCTAAAAATCACATATTTCTATTGGACACCTCTATCCTAAAGGAATGTGAAAAATCATCCCTATCATACCTAATCCCTAAACATCCATCCCCAACTGTTCTGTCAAAATGGACAACAGTGTTGTCAGAGAGGGAACAATAGGCAGCTAACCAGCTACAAGTTTACATGGAAGGTAACGGATGTGACAGCTAGGCAGTATTGGAAAAATTGATACTGGGGAGCAAACTCATCAATAAATGTCAAAAGGAAACTACCAATGTGCTCTGTAGATGTTCCCAAAGATGGAAACTGGGAGCATTAAAAACAGAAGAAAAAAACAAAACACTATTTTATCCTTGTGCTCAGTGACTGAGGGGCTGCAGAATATATATTGTGCTCTAGATGTACTGGGCTTTTTCAAACAGGAGAACATGTTTGGTTCTGCAAAGTTATATGCAACCTCCCTTCCCTTGTCCCTCCAAAACAAGTGAACAGTTAGAAAATAAGTCTTCACAGTCATTGGGTTAAATATCCAAAGCACATTGCTCAAACTTCATGACAATAACCCCATTCCAAGTAGAGTATGAAACAGATGTTGCTGACACTTAATGTGAGCTAAACACAGAAAAACTATCATATCTTAACTATTTGGCTAAAGGAAAGTCTTTTCCCTCTAAGAGAGATGTGTAAATGCATGCCCTTAGCAAACTAATATGTCAGGCTTCAAAGTGACCAGACTGTACACTTACTGTTTTACTAATCCTCTGGCTTCCCCTGTTTTGAGATGGTTATAGAAAAGTCCATTTTGGAATATTTTTCCTTTGGCTTTAACACTTGGCAGAGAAGTTCTGTGTCCTCTGCTTTTCCTTGAGTTAGTTATAAGGCTGCTTGTCAACTCTAGCATCCGGAACACCTGCTTTTTAAAGGACTGTTGGCTCAGGAAAAAGAACATAAGTTATTTTTATGCAATAACTCTCTAGCTTAAGACTTTTTAAAGCCCTATCTGAACCAGTATATTTTCTTCCCTTATAATCAAATAAGGTATTTGAGATGGATATCACTATCCTAAATGCATGATTAAAGACCTGAATGGTATGAATATACTTTGTATACAAACAGTTATATGTAAAAAAAGATGCTATATATATGCATTATGAATGTAATACATACTAATATTATAAATAAAAATAAATAAAATATAAAAAAATCAGAAATTTTCATTTTACTAGAATTTCCTTTTGACATAAATCGTTGAGAGACAAATAAATGACAGAGCAGTTGGCAAACCAGAGAAAGAGAAAGCCTTTTGGTCATAACAGGATACCCAAGGGAAGAAAAACATACACAACCACATCTAACAATCCAGTGAGAAATTTTTAAAGAAATTATAAAAACCTAAGATAAGGAAACCTTCAAAAATTTATGAAGGGGCTGTGGCTGTGGCTCAGCAGTAGCACACTTGCCTGGCATGTGTGAGGCACTGGGTTTGATTCTCAGCACTGCATATAAATAAATAAAATAAAGGTCTATCAACAACTAAAAAAAAGTATTAAAAAAAACTTATGAAGACCAATAAGATGAGCGTGGCTCTGTTTGACCTTCATATGGAATCAACACATTTAAAAACCCATACTTAGGGTACAGCTGTCTTTCTTTCTTGCCACAGTTATCTTTTCATTCTGGGTACTCCCCTTTCCCTCCCATTGACAGCTTTGTTAAGCACTTGACCTACATCCCTCATCATAGGGATGAGCACTTGACTAAGACCATCCAATCAGAGGCTGTTATCCTCATGGCTGTCATGATTGCCCAGGAATGGAGACTGGTTGGAGCTATGGAAAAAAAGACGTTCTTTCATTTTCTTCTAGATTTTTTAGCTCAGAGGATGATGAAATTCTAGGGCAGCTGTGGTTTCCATCTTCACTACCCTGAGGGGATAGACTGGTTGAGATTGAAACCAATAAAGAAAAAAGTAGCTCAGAGAAGTGGAAAAAGAAAGACAATCTTGATGAAAAAATTTAAGTCCCTGGATTTCTTACTTATGTGATCATAAAATTTCCACCCAACTTCTTTTTTTTGGCATAAGCTAGTTTGAGTTGGGTTTTGTCTCTTGTAAATCAAAATGTTTATGACTAGTACATGATATTTGAGTGCAAATTAAAATTTGTGTAACAAAAGACAAAGGAAGGAAGAGGGAAAAAGAAAGATCAATAAGGACCTTCAAAACTCAAAATGGGAAACAAGAAGAAAAAAATAGAGGAGACTTGATTTCTCTTTCTGTCAATATGTTAGCAGAAACTATAGTCACTAGACTCTGATTCTCTCTCTCTCTCTCTCTCTCTCTCTCTCTCTCATACACACACACACACACACACACACACACACACAAACACAAAATTCTGAAGAGAAAATTTTGACTTATTCACTAGAATTGAACAAAAAATAATTGCAATAAAATTTATTACTTGTGGCAATGTAAATGGTCCATAAACCAAAATACAAAGTTTTGAGCCATATCTCTCATCTCTTTCCGTGTTATTTTTTCTATTTCACTGTTTTCCTTTGTTAAAGGTTAAAAAACTAATCATGTCTTTAAAAATTAGCGAACTAATGATAATACCTGAGTGTTATGATGTATGCCTATAATCCTAGCAACTTGGGAGGCTAACTAAGGAAAATCACAAGTTCAAGGTCAGGCTCAGCAACTTAGAAAGATCCTTTTTCAAAATTTAAAAATTTTAAAAAGTACTGGTGATGTAGCTCAGTGGTGAAGCACACCTAGTTTCAATGTCCAGTACCAGGAGACCAAAAAACAAAACATAACAAAAAAACCCTAAAGTATAATCATTAAAAAATTGAATAACAAAATAACATCTGTTCAGTAAAAATTAAAAATTGAAATCTTAGTTTTTTAAGACCTATTAAGTATATCCATATATACTTTCAGATTCTTCTTCACATATATAAATTTTTTTTTCAATAAAAACTGGAATCAAAGTATACATCTTATTCCCAATTTGTCTACTTTTTAAAAATTTAAGGCAATTTATGGTTATATTTTCATGTAAAAACCTACAGATCAACTTCATTTTATTTAGTAGCTGACTAACATTTTGATGTGTTAATGGGCATTTAGCTTGTCTCTAGTTTTTAGTTTACTTTTGTTCTTACTATTAGACCCCACAATACAATAAAGAACCTTCAATATATTCATACTCTTTTCTTTAATTATGATTTTGTATTATCATTGCAGCAGTTTCCTAATTGCAACTCACTAGCTAATCATCAGGATGAGGACCTAATGAAAACCCTCATCCTGCACACACCCTTATGTGCGCAGGGTCTGTGAGGCTCTATTTGAAGTGTAACGTGAGAAAAATCACCAATGTAAATGATCTGTCCCAGGACTGGTGAGTTCACACCCACAGTCACACACGCACAGTCACCTTCCCTTCTGTTTGTGTCTTAATATTCAAGTCATGCTTCCAGGCTTACTGGTCTTGCAGATGACTGACCTCTTAGCCTGTATCTCTGCCATTTTTATTGTCAGCTGCTGTCAATTACCACATGAGACAGTTAGTAAAACAGTTCTTCACCTTCAGGCAGATGTCTGTTGTCCATTCATCTAGATCAAGAGGCTTACAAGCATCTCTAATTCTGAATTCTGTTGGGGTGTTTGGATCCTGGCAGGACTGACAATACAATTGCTGCTCTTTAATCAGCCCTGTGGACAGATATCATTTATTTTACTTTCTTCTTTGAATTCCTTTCCAAAGGAGCTTCTAGAGTTTTACTCCAGTCCAGTTCTTTTTTATTTTCTTTGTATTATTATCAAGCCTGTAGACAGTACTAGCTCTTCTATGGAGGTAGTGGTGCTATATGATACTTAAGGTTACTGAAGCCTGACCCAATTACCTTTAATATTTTCCTCTACCTTCCTCAGGCAAGAAAACTTGAGAAAATGATCCCTTTTCATGGTGGTCTATTGCCTGGATTAATTTTCTTTACTCTGGCGTTTTTATGTGCAGCACTTGTTCCCTCTCCTTGTTTGTCTAGAGAACTCTTCTGGTATGGGATGTGCAGATGAATTGCCTGTGACCGTAGAGGGTCCACAGAACCCATGTTGGTTTTTATTTTATTGTCTTATTCAGTTCTATTGAAAGTAAGGAAATTACATGTGAAAAAAATGTAGTTAAATCTCTAATAGTGGCAATTATTTGGCCAAAAACTACTGGTTGACTAAGACAGCAAGCCCCACCTCGGTGGACAAGGAGATAAACTGATGGCAGATTCCTGTTCAACCACAAATTTCAGGAGTCTAAAGTCCTTGTCAGTCAGTGTGGCTTCTGTTTTTCTTCATTTGGCAATCATAAATGAGTCGTAAATGGCTTCCACCAAAGCAGACATTTCTGACTCAAGGCCAGGGACAGACTGCAAAATTGTGGGATAGGCAAAGTTTATATTGGGTACCAACCACCTTACTTTGCTTGTCATCCACCCTGTCCCTCTAAAAGTAGTCCCTAATTTTCCTCGCCTCCAGAATCTCATTGTTCTAACCCTCAACTGAGCTGCCCAGGTCCCCACTTTATTGTCTATTCTTGAAACTGGGCTGTGCACCATATCTTGGATTTTTCTGACTTCACACAACACTTGCCAAAAAAATATTCTTGGTTTGTGTCCCACTCCCCTAGATCCTAAAGGATGTGGAATCAAGTTCGTAAGCTCATGCAAGTTCAAGTCACTAGTGGGGACATGTCTTGGGTAAAACTATGTGCAGCTAAGAGGGTTCTCTTGACTGATTACGTTCTCTATGCAAAAGGAGAAAATACAATGGTGAAATTTTCAAGTACTTTCTATGGGAAGTGTTTGGTGACAGAGGTTCCTTCAGAAACTCCTCAAAACACATCCTAGACAGCTCCCTACCTCCCCAACCTAGATCTGGCTTTCTGCCATCTTGCAGGAAACCTGATGGGCTATCCTAACAGAGCTGCAGCTATAGCTCAGCAGTCATTAGGTCTCCTCCCCACAGCAGGGGAAGAGAGCTCTGCCAGGAAACATTCTCCAACATGAGGCAGACTCTTGAATGCTCAAGGGAGAGGGAGTGAAAGATCTTGTTATTTGAAACGTGTGGATTTCAATGGCTACTTTTTTCACACTCATATCTCACTTCCTCCATGGCTGAACTGCCCTTGTCTATTATGGAGCACACTGGTGAGTAGGTGTGCTAACTCCTGCTATATAACCTCATTTAAATGCCTCTCTTGCAATGTCCAACTAGTGAGCTGAAAAAAGACACATGTTCAGTCAAATTGGGACATAGGCAACAGCATTTTCCAACTGATAAGATGATTACTTTGGCCTCTTTTTACCTCAGTGTAATGTTTCTAACACTCAATTCCTTGTTTCATGATTATTTTTTTTAAACAGTATAGATTCCATGTAGTATTTCAATTGTGTGTTCCAAGCAGTTACTGAAACCATAATATGTGATGTAATTTTTAATTAAGGTAACAGAGGAGTTAGTTTAAGGTACTAATAAAGAAATTTGTCTATTTCTCTATACTTCTTAAATGCAAGTAAAATTTCATTTCACAGGTAGTAATAGACAAAATCCTCCAATATATTTCCCTACATTCAATCAATAACTAGTCCTCAGGCCGATCCCTCTAGTTCTATTGGTGTAAGGTGGTTTGAAAGAGCCATCCTATTACCAGAAGTAGATATTCCTGGCTACTTAACTATTTTGTGTATGACTCTATCTAAACATAGTGCTTTCTAATTTTTCCATAGATAAAGACCTTTTTCAATTTATTTATTTTTAGTACCACATAAACAAAATTTATAGGTACATTAGTTAATTTTATGTTCAATGAGATAGTGATTTGAGGGATTAAAGAATAATTGAAGACTTTGATTTTGATTGCTTTAGTACTCATAAATTAGCTATAAAAAGGAAAACTTATTTACTTTTCATTCACTGCATTAATATGTATTTCCCAATCATGTTCAAGAGAGAGGAATTACACAGCATGGGGAAACTTCACAGCTCAAGAAAAATAGTAAAAATGAGCTTGCAGTTATAAATCCCTAATCAGGAGATCTTAATGTTGGTGACAGGACATCAGGAATGAGCTAATTGGCAATGTAAGAAAGACCTGGGATAGGAAGGAGATTTTCAAATCAATAGGGTAAACAATTGGCTGACATTGGATAGATAAGAGAAACTTGTTTTATACAGCTGTCTGAAAACTATACTTTCCCTTGCTCTCAGTCTGGGAAAGGCTGAATATATAATGTAAAGTGGCAAATAGGGACAAATCCAGGGATTTCAGGTTTTCAGCTTGGGGCTTTGCCATAGTCCTAAATCATCCACATGGTCTCATCTCATCCTTTCCTCCTTTCTCCTCAAGCCATGTGTAAGGGTAATAAATATATCTGTCGTTTTCACATTTTGAGGTAAAGGTTTAGAAAGAAAGTGGAATTCCTGTGGGGATTTTTTTTTTTTTTTTTTTTTTAAGAAAATACCCTAATGGTCTGGGACTATTTGGCTATGAAAGTTGAACCCCTCCCTCTCCTTCCCCCACCAGGCCTAAAAAGTGTACCCCACCCTGTGATGTAATTGCTCCTTGTTAGCCACAATACCTTCTACAGACCCCTATCACATTTAGCTTTAGGTTAATAGCACTATGACAAGTGAAAAAAAGTTTTTTTTTTTTTTTTTTTTTTTTTTTCTTAGCTGCTATGTCACTTAGCTCCAGAGACACCATTCACTCCTGGAGGTGGTCTGGAAGTAGACTGCAATGTGAATGCTGCCCACTAGCCTTGTGCCATAAAATAACCCTCAGTGCTGTTCAGCGGCACAGGGGCCTATGGAAGGAGATAGGCTGCATAGACACAGGAATTCCTGGAAAAAGATAAGCCAGAATACCAATCCCCCAGGGAAATCTATAAAAATGTGGGGACAGACATTGGGGCTGAGATGTTGATTTAGTTTATTTGGATATTAAAGCAGTGGCCCCAGAAGGCTGGCAAGTTGGGGATAACTCCTGGGCCTCCATTTCCAACATGCCTTCATGAATACACAGCATTCTGAATTTCCTGTCAAAATGGGTCAGATCTGTGATTCTTGCAGAATGAGGGGCTTTGGTCGGCCTGAGCAGAGGAAGGGAGATCAGGAAGCTGTCCAAATGTAGTTACCAGTGAACCTAGTCTTCATAAGTTCTCTTTCCCTTTCATTAATAGCACAAAAATCTGGACAGTTGGTCCAAGAATTGATAACTCAGCATTGTACAGAATTAATTCAAATATGCATGCACTTAATTTTAGGTAAACAAACTCTGTTCTTAGAAAATGATTGCAGAATTAGTAAAAAAAATAGATTGTAAGATACTTGGGTTCTGGTTTTTTATAGACAATTGTTTTTTTGTTTCTTGTACAATTTTTCAAATACACTGTAGTTCTTTGTTTCATATGCATAATACTGCCTGCACCCTGGAAACATAAGGCAATCAGAAGAATCATTCAACAGTAAAGAGATGAACTTTGTATCAAACTGAGATTAAACATTTTGATATCTTCTGCCCTACAGGGTGTCTCTCACTATTTTAATAAAAGAAAACAAGTCTTTTATATTTTAACTTAAAAGATCAGAATTATGGTATTCTAAGCTATTAGGTATCTGATTTAAAATATTTTGCATGTAAAAGAGCCAAGTTAGGAGAAGGGCTGGTTCAGCTGCAAGAATCATGTGACACCAAAAAGCAGACACTTCAGAGGGGGAGTTGCTCCTGGTGAGGCAAATAAGAAGCAGCTGGGGCTCCACAATTTCTTCTCATCCCAGACACTCCCAAACTGGGAACCAAAGTGCCAACTTGATGTTCAGGCTGAAATGCTTATCTTTAAATAGTCCTCTTAAATTCATCTTTCATCTATTAATAGGAATGCACTGCCCCCCATTCCTGAACCCTAAACACACAGAAGTGGTCTAAGACTCAATGATGAAAGGAATGGTGGAGAATCCTTATTCTTTTATGGGTTGTTACTAGGTGTCAGGACACGCACAAATTGTCACAAAGTATAGATCCATAATCTTAGAGTACAAATCTGCCATACTATTGGATAAGAAACTTGGAAGTTCAAAAACAAATGCTTTTGAAACAGGCAGTGCACCTGGTGAAGGGATCTTATCTCAAACCAAACAATCTGGAAAATTACGTCAGGAGCTTGTCTCCACTAGCACTAGCATGTAACTAAAAGATCAAGCATACTTTGAACATAGGGAAAGCTTGCAGGTCTAAGAAAATGGGAAGGGCTGGGGTTATATTCTTTTTTTTTTTTTTTTTTTTTTTTTACCAGGGGTTGAACTCAGGGTCACTCGACTACTGGGCCACATCCCCAGCCCTTTTTTGTATTTTATTTAGAGACAGGGTCTCACTGAGTTGCTAAGTGCCTTGCCATTGCTGAGGCCGGCTTTGAACTCGCGATCCTCCTGCCTCAGCCTCCCAAAGTGCTGGGATTACAGGCGTGTGCCACCCCGCCCAGCTCTGGGGTGATAGCTCAGTGGTGGAGTGTCTGCCTCGCTTATGTGAGGCACTGGGTTCGAGCCTCAGCACCACATAAAATTAATTAATTAGTTAATTAATTAAAGGTATTGTGTCCATCTACAACTAAAATTAAAAAAAAAAAAGCAAATGGGAAGATGTTTTAGACACTGTCACATTCAATCCTGTTAATATTGTTCATTAGAGCACAGATGTATTAGCTGGTTAGTTATTAACTTTCTATATATGCTGTGTGGGGTTGAAATGAAAATCAGTGGGGAGATGGAAGACTTGGGGTTAAGTGCTTCAGTTCAAACCGGGAGTACTTTTTTTCCCCTACTGTTTGTTGTTATGCAGTAGTAGCAACATTGAAGTATCATGTGACTGCAAATTGTCTTTAGTCTTCCTAAAATGTTCCATCTGGCCTGGCTACCCCCTGCAACAGGAGGATTTTTCACATGTGTATGTAGATAGAGTCTGAATCTATGTAAGTTACAGTAGGCACACTCAAAGAACAACTTGGGGACTTTGCCATCTACACTGACTGAATACAAACAACCCCCAGAGGAAGATCTCTGCTCATTCATGACAGGAGTAAGGATGATCATCATCACCCACCCTCCCCCGACCAGCTCACAACTGCCACATGGCCAGAACTATTGTTTGCACTGTCATATATCACAAAAAAAGAATAGCCACTGAAAACTCCTTCATCTGAAGCATGAGGATGGTCAGCCCAGATCTCACTTTTGCAGGTGATTGTGGTCCTGTGTACTCTTCTCCCAGCACTAGGGAAGGTCTGGGTCACCCTACAATACAGATCTACACAGGGCTGGGTGAGGAAGGAGGAAAAGGGCTGCAGTTGCTATTTGTACTTAGGCCAGATGGTTCCACCCCAGATGCCTACTCATTTAAAGACTGCTCTTTGCTGCATATTCTGGGGATTCATTTTCTCTTGGAACTGCCAAACCGTCCTGACATTACCCCAGTGATGGATGGCCTGGGTCATGAGTCTACCTGACCAAAACACATCCTGCAAAGCCAAATATTTCTGTCAGTAGAAAATAATCATGCTTGCCAAAACCTACAAACACACAATTCCAATCTGTTAACACTTGTAAAAGACAGATACTTCCAGAACAATCAGTTTCCTTGAATTATTTAGTCTCCTATATTGCCTTTATGTTTTTTTTTTTTTTTAAACTGCATTTCAATTCCTGTTTGGACATCAAGGCAAATATGGACTTAGGGAGAATACACAAATGGAAGGACAAAGGATTACCAACCTGATCTCTAAGAGCAATGGTCAGGCATCTTGATATGGAGCTATTTGTCCAATGTGGCAAATCACAATTCAGAACCAGTGCTTTAAAATACTCAATTATACTCAAATAGCTTGAAATGCTTTAAAAGAATTATAATTGCAGCTGTTTAAAGAAATAGAGGCTTCACATGTTCCCACATTAAGTATTATCCAAGGAAGAAAATTCTGATTTCATGGGCTAATGTATATCAGAGGCCAGTTTATTCAGGTGAGTGAACTAGACTTATGCATGAAGCAGTTTTTAATGGTATCTGGTATTTTACATTACCATCCAAGCTTGTAACAGTTGTTTCTGTTGGGCATTCTTTGTCTTAGGACTGTTGCTTGAGCGTCGTTTTTGTTTTTTGTTTTCTAATTCTAAGCAGAAAGAGTTGAGACATTTTGTTTTTAATGTGAAATCCACCTATCAGAGTTGAGGGTAAACTGTATGGGGCAATGTAGTAATTAAACTTTCCTGTGAAGTTGTGGGTTCTTGGAAGGTGTATCTCCCAAGAAGTTCAGTCCTGCAATCTTTTCATTAGAAGAGTTTGCTATGTAATCATCAGATGGGAAGCAGGGTGTGTGTGTGTGTGTGAGTGTGTGTGCGTGTGTAAGCAAATGACACTTAAGCCTCCTATTTATATGGATGTTTGAAACACAGCTCATCAGACTAAATTAAAAACACTTTTTGTTGATCTGAATGTTCCTTTTTTTGAAATGTGCTGAGACAAACAGGTCTGTTTTGTAAATTCACTATATCTCTAAGGAATTAGAGAACAATAGGAGTAGGAGTGAATATGAAGGTCCTTTGTGTTCATGTTTCAAAACCTTACATATATGTTGTTTTTATTATGTCTCCCATTAGTTAAGTTAGAGGTGGGGCATGATAAAGGCCAACTGTTTTGATGTTTAAAATTTTTCAAGCTCAAAATGTAAGGTTTCAAAAATTATCTGAAGAAATTAATAATGCAATTATGTTTGGGACTTTAGTAGTAGCTCTCACAGTCAAACTGAACATTACTTTACAATTGTGGACTCATTAAATGTGATATAGCTACTTTTGAAGGTGAAAAATTGCTTTAAAGTTAACAGAAGTGGTTCTTGAAATTTCAAGGAAATTTCAGATTAGTTTTTCTATATAGGAAAATAGCTCAAATTTATGAGCAGACACTTTACCTGACATTAAGACTCTACTGAGTGACCAATATGAAAGTGTATGTATGAACACAAAATAGTGTCCAAAATTAACAAATGTTTATATATGTATATATATACACATATATATATTCTACAACATTCTATATATGTATATGCATATATGTACATATGTATATATATGCATATACATATATAGAATATGTATATATATATTCTACAACATTCTTTTTTTTTTTTTTTTTTTTTTTTGGTACCGGGGATTGAACTCAGGGGCACTCGACCACTGGGCCACATCCCCAGCCCTTTTTTGTATTTTATTAGAGACAGGGTCTCACTGAATTACTAAGTGCCTCGCCATTGCTGAGGCTGGCTTTGAACTCGCGATCCTCCTGCCTCAGCCTCCCAAAGTGCTGGGATTACAGGCATGCGCCACCTCGCCTGGCTCTACAACATTCTTTAACCTCTTTAAAGAATAATGATAGATAAGCATAAACACTTAGATTATTTGCCAGGCTGAGCTTCACCAGGTGCAAACCATCACAAATTGAGAGAAATTCACATTTGCAAATCCTCAAATGATGTTGGAAAAGATGGACTCTTTCTAACACACTGCCTTGTGATGATGAGTATTAATTTTTCTTTAAACACCACTATTGGATCCCAAACTTCCCTTGTACTTCAGTACTGACAAGTTTAATGGTCTGTCCCAGAAAATTTATCCTTACGGATGATTTCCTATTTGATTGCTACCCTTTGTGTCAACTTTCTCTTATGTCATCTTAATTGTCAATAAAAATTAAAAATATGTATTTAGAGACTTCAGATATTTGCAATTATTTATTTTCTGTAAGGTTTATTTAATTTTTAAAATGTGGGGGAGGGGGAATAGATAACCACTAAGAAATTTACTGATGGCTGAGGAATCTTTGCAAAGTCACTTCGAATCCAAGCAAGCTTGACTGACCTAGGTGAGAGATGGAAGAAAGGACATTCTTTCAACCTGGATGATCTTAGATCTTCCTGCGACTCCAAAGGACCCTTCCCCTGACTCTACCCCCTCCCTTCACTATCTCAGTCTCTTAAACCTAGACTTTGTAACAATCCCACCAGATATTATTCTTTCCATAAAGCTTTCCCAGTTTCTCTGGGTCAAAAAGACACTTCCTCTGAATGCTGATGGTTCTTTGCTTGTATGGACTGTATTTTGGGGCATTTAAAACTTTCTATTTTACATTGTTGGTATTTCTGGTTGTGTGCCACTTTTAAGCCTACTTGAAGACAGAGGCTTATTTACTTTTCTGCTCTACTTCAGTGCCTAGCATAATTTCACACACATATCATGTTTTCAATAAATGTTAGTTAACTATATAAATAAACAAAGTAAATAAATGAATGCATATCAGAATACAAACAGCATATCATTTATGTATCAAGGTTCAGGCACAATGGTGCAAAAAATAAAGACAGTCCTATGGCTTCAGGTTCTAATGGCAGACTTCAATTTCTAGATTGTAATTTTACAATTAGTTTCTTTGCATAGAGATTTTAATTTTGCATTATGGAATAATCCAATTAAGAATTTACTCACATAAGCTGTCATAATGTTAATAAGTGTGCCATCATCAGAGAATAAAACTCATTAATAAGCCTGAAGAGTCATGACAGAGAAAACACTATTGAAAGCTATAATTTGAATGAGATTAAGATACAAATTCCACTTTATTAACATTTTGTATGGAGAAAGATTGTATTTACATTCAGTATATTTTTATTTCTCATATGCCACCTTGGATCTAAATAATCAATGCCATTTTCTGTTTGTTTTGCAATAATCCTTATGGAATTTGGTGTTTACAATATAGATGGGTCAATATTTTAAAAATTACTTAATAATTACATATTGTCTCTCCATGGGTTTATATTTCATTTGACTCCTTTGTCTTGTTGTGATATTTATAAAGTTTTATGAAATAATTAGAAAATAAGAAAAAAATAGAATTGAGTTTCCTTTTTTTTTTTTTTTTTTTTTTGGTTCAGTACTTCAGTACTGGGGAGGGGTACTCTACCATTGAGCTACATTCCCCATCTTATACCACTGACTCCACTACATACCTCAGGGAATTTCAATGGGTCCTCCAAGCTTATAGCCTCATCTTCCATGATATATATATGATTTTGGCCAATACCCTCCTTCCTGAGGAGCATAGGTGAGTCTGGGAGCAGGCAAGGGCCTATGCTGATGAGAACAATAGATGCAACAGCTTGTCCTTGTGGAGAGGAGGAAGCCACTGCACCAGTCTTACACCCATCTCCTCCAACCCAATGGCAGCTGCCCAGCCGACAGTTCCAGCCTCCAGCCTGACAGCAGCTGCTTTAGTCGACAGCTCCAGAGATCCCAACTGGCACGACCAGGCACCCACCTTCTGTTCAGAGCTTGCACACTCCCCTCTCCCTGACTCCCCTCTTTCAGCATCTCTTCGACCTTTGACCAGAGCACCTCTTCGACCTCTGACTAGCCACAAAGGCTGTTGAATAAATCTCTTGGCTGCACAGTTGTCCCCGGGGTGATTTTTGCCCTTCACCCCACACTTTTTATTATTGTTATTTTAATTTTGAGACAGGGTCTCCCTAAGTTGCTTAGGGTTGCTACTAATTTGCTAAGGTTGACCTTGAACTTGTGATCCTCCTGCCTCAGCCTCCTGAGGCAGACTTTTATCTTTTTTCTTTTTTTCTCCTTGCCTCTCTTCCTTTATTAAAGCCCCAGCACCCAGCTCCTACAGCCTGGCAGAACTGATTATTTTTAATTAAACTTTTAATTTGAGATAATTGGAGTTTCACATAGTTGTAAGAAATAAAACAAAGATTATATGTACACTTTACCTAGTTTCTCTCAATGCATCTTCAAAACTATAGTACAATATCATAGCCAGGATGTCAGCCTTGCTGAAGGCAAGGACAGACAGCTTCACAAGGATCCTCCTGTTGCCTTTTTACAGCAAATCTCATCCAGCCTCATCCCAACACACTAGTAATCAGATCTTTATTTTCCATAATTATGCTATTTAAAGAAAGTTATATAAATTAAATTGTATGGTGTATGACCTTTAGGATTTGTTGCTGCCTACAGCAACGATGCTGCGGGAAAGAAATAGGAGGCAGACTGGGAATGAATGGTTTCTTTTTTTTTTTTTTTTCTTGTGGTACCAGGGATTAAACTCAGGGGCACTTGACCACTGGGTCACATCCCCAGCCCTTTTTTGTATTTTATTAGAGACAGGGTCTCACTGAGTTGCTAAGTGCCTCGCCATTGCTGAGGCTGGCTTTGAACTCGCGATCCTCCTGCCTCAGCCTCCCAAAGTGCTGGGATTACAGGCGTGCGCCACCGCGCCCGGCTATGAATGGTTTCTTTATTCTTGCTTCTTCTTCTCTCCTTTCTCTCTCTCTCTCTGACGCCCCCCGGCCTGGTTAAATACTCTTCACCCATTAAGCATACACATGTACAGGTGCAGCACAGAAAGATTCTTAGTCAAATTCATTAAGGTCAGGTGTAAACAAGTAAACGCCTCCTTATGGCTCTCAGTCAGCCACCATCTTAGCTACTTCCTCATTAAAGGCTCTTACAAGGATTGACTTTCTTTTGTTTTGTTGAATGTTTTATTGTAGTGCTTTTTATTTTATTTTTAAACTAATGGATTCACTTTTTTAGATCTTTAACTTTTAGAAAAATTAAGAGTCAAGTACAGTGATTTCTTACATATCTCTACCCCTACACGTGCATTGCATCCCCCACCAGCGTGATATTTTTGTTAAAACTGAAACTACATTGACCATCTTTTTTTTTTTTTTTTGGTTGCACCATTTAAAAATTTTTTTTATTTATTCTGATTTGTTATATATGACAGCAGAATGCATTACAATTCATGCTATATATATAGAGCACAATTTTCACATTTCTGGTTGTACACAAAGTAGAATTACACCATTTGTGTCTTCATACATGTACTTAGGGTAATGATGTCCGTCTCATTCCACCATCTTTCCTACTCCCATGACCTCTCCCTTCCCCTCCCACCCCTTTGCCCTATCTAGTGTTTGTCTAATCCTCCAATGCTCCCCACCCCAAGCCCATCATGAATCAACAACCTTATATCAGAGAAAACATTCAGCATTTTTTTGGGGGGATTGGCTAACTTCACTTAGCATTATGTTCTCCAACTCCATCCATTTTGCTGCAAGTGCCATGATTTTATTCTTTTTTAATGCTAAATAATATTCCATTGTGTATATATACCACATTTTCTTTATCCATTCATCTACTGAAGGGCATCTAGGTTGCTTCCACAGTTTAGCTATTGTGAATTGTGCTGCTATAAACATTGATGTGGCTGTGTCCCTGTAGTATGCTGTTTTTAAGTCCTTTAGGTATAGACCAAGGAGTGAGATAGCTGGGTCAAATGGTGGTTCCATTTCAAGTTTTCCAAGGAATCTCCATACTGCTTTCCATATTGGTTGCACCAATTTGCAGTCCCACCAGTAATATATGAGTGTGCCATTTTCCCCACATTCTCCCCAACACTTTACTGTTGTTCGTATTCTTAATAACTGCCATTCTGACTGGAGTAAAATAAAATCTTAGAGTAGTTTTGATTTGCATTTCTCTAATTGCTAGAGATATTGAACATTTTTCTTATATTTGTTGATATATTGTATATTGTTATCTGAGACGTGTCTGTTCAGTTAGGATTGACTCTTTTTACTTAATGTATAAATCCAGAGGTTCACCCAAGTTGTCATGAGTATCTTTTTTATAGCTGAGTAGTATTTTATGGATGTAATTATTTGTTTAACCATTCACCTTTTGAAGGATATGTAGGTTGTTTTCAGGTTTGGGGCTGTTATGAATAAAGCATCCATTACAAGTTCATGTGTGTACATAGTTTTTAATTTTCTGGAATTGCCCAACTGTGCAATTACTGTGTCATACGGTAGCTTCATGTTTCATTTTATAAGAAAGTACCCAGTTGCTTTCTATACTATTTTTTATTCCCATCAGCAATGCATGAATGATTCAGTTTCTTTGTTTTCCTGTCAGTGTTTGGTGTTGTTGCTATTTTTTGTTTTACTCATTCTAATTGATAAGTAGTGTTATCTTATTGGTGGTTATAATTTGAATTTACCTAGTGGATTATATCTTTTTATAGGCTTATTTGTCAACTAGATATCCTGTCTGGATAAACACCTATTCACAGGGCTGGGCTTGTGGCTCAATGGTAGAGTATCAGCCTAGTTTGTGCATGTACAGGGTCCTGGGTTCAATTTCCAGCTTTACAAAACAAAACAAAGCAAGAATTACCCTGTTCGTGACTTTCTCTATTTGTATTATTTGGTCACTGTTGAGTTTTTAGTGTTCTTAATACATTCTATATCCTGGTCCTCTGTCGGAAAGATAGTTTGAAAATGTTTTCTCCTATATAGCCCCTTGGTTTTTTCATCCCCTCTTTTTTTTGGGGGGGTGGGGTGGGGTGGGTGGGTACTGCAGATTGAACTCAGGGGCACTCAACCACTGAGCCACATCCCAGCCCTTTTCTGTATTTTATTTAGAGACAGGGTCTTACTGAGTTGCTTAGAGCCTTGCCATTGCTGAAGCTGGCTTTGAACTTGCTATCCTCCTGCCTCAGCTTCCCAAGCCCATGAGATTACAGGCCTATGCCATCATGCCCAGCTTTCATTTCCTTTTAAGGATTCTTTCATCAAGATTCAAAAATTTTTAACTTTTAGGAGATCCAATTTATTTATTTTACCTTTTATAAATAGCAATTTGGCATCAAGTCTAAGAACTCTTACCTGGCCCTTGATAGCAAAGATTTTCTCCTAGCTGTTTTAAAGTTTTAAGTTTTACATTTAAGTCTGTGACCCATTTTGTTAATATTTGGACACAGTAAAAGAGTTGTGTTAATGTTCACTTCCCCCGTGGTTCTTCCACTCCAGAACTGGAAAAGGTAGCCTTCCTTCATCAAATTAATTTTGTATGCTATCAAATATCAGTTGATCATATTTCATGTGAGTCTACTTAGGAGTTCTCTATACTATTCCATTGATCTGTAGGTCTATCTTTCCATCAATTTTATTATCTCAATTATGTTACGTCTACATAGTCAGCCTGAGTAGAGCAGAGGGATTCCTTCTACCATATTACTGTTTCAAGACTATTTTAGTTATGCTAGGGCCCATGCCTTTCCATATCAACATTAGAATAAGCTAGTCTTATCATTTCCTACAAAAAAACCTTACTGGAATTTTTAGAGGATAAGATAGTGTTAAACTTATAGATTTCTTTGGACAACCAACATTTTTATTATGTTGGATTTCTAATTTATGAATTCAGTGTCTCCCTATTTATTTATTTAGATCTTTGATTTCTTTCTTTTTGGGGGGTGGATTGAACTCAGGGGCACTCAACCACTGACCCACATCCAGCCCTATTTTGTATTTTATTTAGAGAGAGGGTCTCACTGAGTTGCTTAGCACCTCGCTTTTGCTGAGGCTGGCTTTGAACTTGTGATCTTCCTGTATCAGCCTCCTGAGCTGCTGGGATTACAGGCATGTGCCACTGTACCCAGCTAGGTCTTTGATTTCTTTAATCAGTATTTTTGGACTTTGAGTTTTTGTTTATAACTTTAAGTTTATACTGAAGCATTTCATTTTATTTGGAAAGACTGTTAACAGTATTGTGATTTTAATTTTGTTTTCCATATGATCCTTTGAATATAGAACTTATAATGGATTTTTGTGTTGATCTTTAACATATGGGCCTTTGGCGAATATTTCAGATCCAAATTATAGCAATAAATATAATTATGAATTAATGGATCCAATTTGCTAATGTTTCATTGTTAATTTGTTTAGATTGCTAATATTTACTTTTCAAAAAAATTTTAATTTTTATTTATATATTTTTATCTTTATTTATTTATTTTTATGTGGTGCTAAGGATTGAACCCAGTGCCCCAGATGTGCGAGGCAGGTGCTCTACCACTGGGCTCCAGCTCCAGCTCTAATATTTACTTTTTCATACAACTTTATAAGAGATATTGACCAGTGGGTTTCTTTTTCTGTATTGTCTTTGTCTGATCTTAATATCAGGTTAGTAGTACCTTTACACAATGAGCCAGGAAGTGTTCCTTCCTCTCTGTTTCCTTGAAGAGGTTCTGTAAAATTGGTTTTAATTCTTTAAATGTTGGTAGAATTCTCTTGTGAAACCATCTGTTAGAAAACTCTTTACAAGCAGCATTTAAGTTATTAATTTAATTTAATTTAATTTAGTGCTTGTAGAACTAGTTTACCTATTTCATCTTGGTTGAGTTTGGGCAGCTTGTGGATTTTCAAGACCATTTTGTCTGAATTGTGAAATTTATAAATGTAAAATTGTTTGTAATGTTCATTTTTCCCCTTTTTGATGTCTGCAGGCTCTGTAGTGACAGATTCTGGGCTTTTTTTCCTGATATTGGAAAATTGTGCTTTCTCCCCCCCCCCAGTGGTGTTAGAGATTTATCGAATTTATTGATTTGACAAAGAACCAGCTTTTTGTTCCATTGATTTTCTCTGTTGTTTTCCTGTTTTCAATTTCATTGAGTAAAGCTCTTTATTATTTTTTCCTTTGGCTCAATGATGTTAAAAATTCATTATTCTATATTTACATTTTCATTTTAGAAGCAGATGATTTTGGAATTGACATAATAGTCCACAAATATAATTTCAATTCTGTTAAACACTGAATAATCCTTGAATGGGTAACAATGTTCAACATTTAACTGTACATGTGACAAAATTGTTTAAATATAAAATGAGAGCCTGTTAATTTGTAGATAATAAATGAAAGTCCTATTCACATTTCCATATGAAGTAATTATGGGTATTTATAGTATTCATTCTCAATCAAAAAAGTCATATCTGGGGAAAAAATTGCAACACATCTATAAATCACTATGTTCTCATATGTTGAGAGTTGAGAAAGTTTTATAAGGAGTCTTTCTTCTAAGGAGGGGCAGGGAAACTGGAGAGTAGAAAATAAACTGGAGAGAAATGAATTATCCACACAGGAAAGAAGGGATCTTTCAGTTGAAATATAGATGGAAAATTTAGGTAGAGGTCATACAAGAGAGAGGGTGAAAGAAACGTCTGAGTCAGGGAAAGATCATTCCCTAAAGAGAAGTAGGCTGCCAAAAAGAGCTGGGGTTTGCAACTGAGCTATGTTAAGAGAGAAAAGAAGATCTTTCTTTAAAACAAATCTAAGTTTCTAAAGACAAGCAAGAATAGAAGTAAAAATACTAATTAATTTATCTTTAGGAGTTTATTAATTCAATTTATAGTCCTGCCCTCCTAACGCTTGCAATCTAGCTGAGTTAATTTCAGTGGTTTGCTTTAAAGTATATTATACTTAAATTTGATGTTTATATATTAGTCTACTTTGTATTAGCTTAAAATGGATAATGAATTTTTAATATAAAATTATAGCCTTTAAACAACTTATGAATTTATATGAACCCCTGAACTTTAGCACATGTATCTCTTTATTTTTTGCAGTGCTGGGGATTGAACCCAGGGCCACATGCATGCCAGGCAAGCATTCTACCACCAAGCCATGTCCTCAGCCCCAATGTATCGCTCTTAACAATGAGTCCCTTTGACCTACACTGAGTTTGGTTTTCTAAATACTAAAACATAAATAAGAACCTAGGTGTTCCATGTTTATGACTGCTGGAATACAAGAGCAACCTTTAGGTAATCCTATTCCATTTTTAAAGTTAGGTCTGGATAATAGTTTTTCCTGTTTCTGAAGATGCCCTATTTTGATTTCTGTTCTTCTTTCAGATCCCTAAATATAAACCTTTATCAATGTTTGTCTTCGGGTTGTTCCTCTTCTGGTCTAAAATTCCACAACATCTAGTCTAGAATGTCTGAAACTGCCCCCAAGTCCCCTCAAAATCTGTCGAACTGCCATGTGCACTTTCAAACTCAGTTCAAAAGTCACCTCCTCTGGAAAGTCGTCTCTATATCCTTTTTCTCCAGAGGTCTCTCCTGTATATACTGCTTCTGCTAACACCATCATTCCTCACCATACTTTATTTTACATTTGCCTTCCTAACTGGACTGGAAGGCAGAAGTTGGGCCCTATGTCTGTAGTATTCCAAGTCTCTAGCACAGAGAATGAGCTTGATAATAAATGCTGTTGAATGAATGGACACCTTTATATATACATAGTTACTTAATAACTTTTAATTAAAATTGCTATCACACTGGGGCTGGGGCTGTAGGTCAGTGGTAGAGCACTTGCCTCGCACATGTGAGGTACTGGATTCAATCCTCAGCCCCACATAAAAATAAATAAAGAAATATATTGTGTCCATCTACAACTAAAAAATTTTTTTTTTAAAAAAAACCTATCACACAGGCTGGGGTTGTGGCTCAGCGGTGGAGCACTCGCCTGGCGCGCGTGTGCGGCCCGGGTTCGATCCTCAGCACCACATAGAAATAAACGCATTGTATACAAAAAAAAAAAAAAAAAACCTATCACACATCCACAAAAATATTCCACATATTTAAAGTAATCTTCCTCTTCTAAAATGATGAAAAAATAGCTTAAAAGAGTAAAAAAAAAATCTATACTTCTATAACATAGATTCAGTGCTAACCAAGAAAACTTAACTTAATGAAAGAATGAATATAACCTTAAGCAAGAAATGATGTCTTTGGCTTTTTTAAATTTTATTTTTTTAAAGAATTTCTGCCAAGAGAATGAGAAGACTGGTCATAGCCTGGGTTAAAATATTTGCAAGACACATCTGATAAAGGACTTTTAGCCAAAAATATACAAAGAATCTCTTAAAACTCAACAATAAGATAAAGAACAATACTTCAATAGAACAATGGATTGAAGATCTGAACAGACATGCCACAGAGAAAATACACAGATTTCAAATAAGCATATGAAAAGATGCTTTACATCATAAGACATCAGGAAAATGCAAATTAAAACAACATTAAGGTACCACTTCACACCTATTAGGACTGCCAAAATCCAAAACAGCGACATCAAATGTTGGCCATGTGATGCCACAGGAATCCTCATTCATTGTTGGTAGGAATGCACAATGGAATATCTATTTAGGAAGATTGCCTAAAACAAAAACAAAAGTAAACATACTTTCATCATAAGATCCAGCAATCATGCCTGTTAGTGTTCACTTGAATGAATTGAAAAGCTATATTCACACAAAATCCTGTTCAGATCAGCTACATTCATTTAAAACTTGGAAGTCATCAAGACACCCTTTAGTAGGTGAATGGATAAACTGTTCTCTCCAAACAATGGAATATTATTCAGCACTGAAAAGAAGTGCACTACCAAGTGATGAAAAGACATGAAGGAATCTTAAAAACAGACTGCTGTTTGAAATGAAAGAAGTAAATCTGTGAAGGTTACATATAGTGTAGTTCTGACTGTATAACATTTTGGAAAAGGCAAAACTATGAAGACAATTAAAAGATCAGTGATTGCCAGTTCAGGGAAACAGAAGATGTGAAGAGGGAGAACCCAGAGGGATTTTAGGAGAGTGGAAATGAAATTGCTCCTGATACTGTAATGGTAGATATGTGACAAATATTTATCAAAGCCTGCAGAATGTACAAATCTTAATGCAAGCTCTGGACTTTGGGTGATGATGTGTCATTGTAGGTTCATTAGTTGTAACAAATGTACAACTCTGGTGGGGGATGTTGATAGCGGGGAAGGTCGTGAAATTGGGGGTGAGGGTCAAAGGGTATACAAGAAATCTTCAATTTCTGCTCAGTTTTGCTGTGAACTTAAAGCTTCTTTTTTAAAAAAAAAATGTTTGTTCAGAAAGAATACCCAGGGAGGGGAGAGGAGGAAGCATGGGGGCAGGAACGATGGTGGAATGAGATGGACATCATTACCCTAGGTACAGATATGACTGCACATGACTCTACATCATGTACAACCAGAGAAATGAAAAGTTGTGCTCCATTTGTGTACAATGAATCAAAATGCATTCTGCTGTCATGTATAACTAATTAGAAAAAAAAATTTTTAAAGAATATCAGTCCTACAATTTTTAGTGTAAATAGTTAAAATAAAAGTGACGACAGCATTGCATGCACAGAGCAGGACCTTGCTACCTGAAGTGTGTCTTTGCACCTGAGAGCATTTTGCAAAGGTAGATGCTCAGATCCTTCCCTTCACCTACTGAATCACTGCATTTTTAAAAGTTCCCCAGGTATGCAAGTATTTGTATGCATATCAAAATTTGAGAGGTACTGGTGTGGAAAATCAAGAGTAAAACTGGGAGAAAGAAGAACTAGGTTCTTTTCTTACCTCATCCACATAAAAGTCATTTAGCGTTGGACAATGTATTCATACTGAAGGTTTCTAGTCTATAAAACAAGAGGATTGGACTGGGTCACTCTTCACAGTATGGTCCCTGGGAGGAGCAACATCACTATCACCTGGGGCATGTTAGAAATGCAAACTCTTCTGACGGAAACTCTGGCAGTGAGCCCACAAACTTGGCTTTGACAAGCCCTGAAAGTGTTTCTTATGAGACCTAAATTTGAGAACCATCAGATGATCTAACATCTTCTTCAACCTTAGCATTTTATGAGCATTTGGAAGAATTTAAATGTCCCGTGATCTTGAAGTAATATACATATTGTCTTGAAATGTAATATTTACACACTTAAATAATTAACTGATATCCTTTGCAATCTGATTGTGTCCTTACCTATTTACATTTCTTATATATTTTTCAAAGCATAAATATGTATATGTAAGTATTTCTGTGAATATATAAATTTTTATTGGATTTTTCAAGTAACAGAAGCACATTCTATGAACACAAATGGAACAATTGATTTGAAAACATCCCTTAGACAAAAAAATTCAGAGTTTGCTGCCCATTAGGGGATGAAGATTTTAATCTAACATAATAGCTTTTTTCCCTCTTTCGTAATTAGCAAACCACATATATTTAAGTACTAGAATGACTGGCTAGGGTCATTTTCATTATCATATCATTCTGTGGGAATGTTAAGAGTGTTTCTTCCATCCAATAAGAAAATCTGAAAGAAAAAAAAAAAGCAGACAATGTAAACTTTAATTTGGGTTAAGCACAGACAGGAATGCTATGATAGAATTTGGTAAGAAAAAAATACAGGCGATAATTTCTTGTCTGACTCAGTAGAATGAGAGAATTTGCTTTCATTTGAAATTCTGTCAAGAACAACACAGATAAGCACTATTCTAAACCTCTACTTTTATCATCAGAGAATTCACAGTGTAAGAATCAAAGCTAGAACTTAGAATGAGCAGAACAGTGGGCACAGACTCCAGAAGATCAGTTTTCATTATCATACAGTTGTCAATATTATTGCGGGCACAAGTGTCCACATTCCAAGATTATGACTGCAGGAGGTCAATTTTCATTCACTCTGCAAGCAACATGCCACTGACACAGCTCCAAGGGCTTTTTCTCCTGGCCATCTGACTATGAGCTGTTTCCAAATATAATAAGACAGTAGTGGGAGATGATGCATTTACCTGCCTTAAGTATAATTGACTTTACCCATTTAATTTCTGGTAACCCATCAGTGCTACAAGTTGCTGGCTCTGGCATTTTCTATCTAAACCATTGCTAGCCACAGTACTGCCATTTTTGTTTGTTTGTTTTTTGGTTTTGGTTTTGTTTTCTCCAAAATATTTTTATTCTGCTGGTCTTTTAAGTCTCTATCAATAGAACATTTCCACCAACATTTTGGCCCAGAGTTTCAAAGGAAGAGTGTTCCATTTTATGAGAGTAAATTTGACATTTTTACCTCTCATTTTGCAGAAAACAATTTACTGTCTTTCAGCACAAATCAAAAAGGACATCTTAAAATCAGGAGACTCTGAAAATGAGAGCCCTTGATATTCTGGTCTAAGTGTCCTAAAGCAGCAGGTATTATGTTAGATTTCTCTAACATCCGACCTCTTCAAGGGGATGACATGTTTGGACGACAAAGGGTGCTTTTGGCCCCAGGATGAAGTATGCAGTAGGGAAAGGAGGCAACACTGAGGAGTCCTGATAAAATAGACTCTGCAGAGAATATGCTCAGAGAGGCACCCATTCCCCCAAATCACAAAAGATCCCCCAAACCAATTATAGACAAGAGAAGAAGAGAGAAGGGATGTTATGATAAAAGAAAGGCTGGTAGAGGAGGAATTGCAGAAGAAAAAGAGAAAAAAGGAAGAAACAATGGGGGAGGAGATAATTTAAAAAAAGAAAGAAAGAAAAGGGAGTTAGAGGAAAGAAATGCAGTTCTGAGGAAGAATCCCAGATGGAGAAGAGGCAGAGAAAAGGAAGTGGTAACAGGGAGCAGGCTGAGGTGGGTATTTATCTTGGAGGGGTCCTGGTGGGTGTGGTCCTAGCATCTTGTCTAGGGTAGCTCTGATAATTGCATGTCAGACAGCTGACAGCCTCTGTGCCTCCCCAGCATTTACCTGCAAATGCATCACTGGAGTGGATGAAATTAGCTGAGAACCAGGGCTAGTCTCCTGAGATACATCGTTTCCTAGAGTAGAAAAAGGCAGAAGGTGAAATTTCTCTCCTGTCATCATTGGAAAAGATTATGCATAGTTAGAAGGAGGATCACACTACAGTGTTGTCACATCCCAATTAGCCTAGATAAACGCCTCAGCCGCTATACAATTGTTTTCCCCATTATTTTTCCCATAATGGATTTTCAGTCACTGCTGGATGTGCATCAAGTTTTCCTTTGTTTAACATTTACAGCAGTCCCACTGTGGTGATGTGAAGAGGTCTAGTATAGCCTCATTCTCACCTTGCTTATAAATTAATTGTTAAATTCCTAAAAATTTAAATATTTAACTGATAAAGATGGTATATTTTTATCATGGTATATTTCACAATGTGATTTGCTATACTAACATGGTCATTAATGATCATCGAAATCAGCTGGGTATTTTTAGTCTGATATTCATACATTGTATTTTTCTAATACTTATTTTTAGACATAGGCCTAGTGGGAAATTTGAGGAAATAAGTCCAAATATTTTCTTATTTTTAACAGCAATGTAACAAAACTGAATTTATTTCTGTTCAACCTGATCAACCTGATCTGTTCACCATATTTATGTCATATATTTTTTTAGCTCCTGGTTATGTTTGGGCTATACATCAGTTTTCTGAAAATGATGGGTTTTGTCATTCACATATTTTATAATATTATCAAATTTCTTTTTTCCAGCTATTTAATATCTGTTTGCTCCAAAAGAAAGTCTTTTATTACATGAGCTATCGCTTTATGTAAGAAGCATTAAATATTCTTTTTTTTAATTTTTTAATTTGTTTTAATACATAACAATAGAATGCATTTATGCACTGTGATATATTATACATAGATGGGATATAATTTCTCATTTTTCAAAGTAATAAAAATATACCGTTTTTTCTTTTTCTTTACTGTTTTACAAACTCTAGGCTAATATTACTGATTCCTTTAAAATAATTTTATTATTTTATATTTTATTTTCAGGATACTCTCCTGGAATGCTAGACCAATAAATGACTCTCAATAAAACACCAGTTTAAAAAAATCCTCAATTTTTTTTGGAAAGAACTCCTACATAGACAATTTGGAATGTGTTCAACGCAAATGAGAATCATCAGTATGTATCGCTTTAGAATATGTTGAAAGGAAAAATCTTTGCAGAAGAGAAAGTACCTTAAAATAATCTTGTAGCATCTGGTTCACACCTGGAAAAGTAAATTTTATATTCTAGCACTGTGATCATTTTAGAAATCTAATATGAACTATCCTTGGATGTTATATTCTCTTATTTCAGAATATTTCCATAACCAAACCTATGTATGTTATTTTGGTCTTTTTATACCCATCTAAATACCTGAAGCAAAAAGTTGCAGAGAAGAATTAATTAAATTACACTGTGGTATTCTCTCAGATACCAGCCAGAGTCAGTGTGTGTGGAGGTGCTAGTATTTGTGTCATGGTGCTGCTCAAGTCTTTAGGGTAAAAGTACAGCCACATCCATACCCAAGACTTGTGTGTAAGGCCTATATATGCAGAGGGAGAACACATGTGGTGCTTCCTAAATAAAAAAATGTTACTGAAAGGCCTTCAGAGCTTCCTTTCTCCTTACTCCCCTGTCCTCTATTTTTTCTCTGTCTTTTCCCTTTTGGTAGCGGGGATTGAACCAGGGGTGCTTTACCATTGAGCTACATCCCTAGCCCTTTCATTTTTTTATTTTGAGACAGGGTCTCACTAAGTTGCTAAATCAGCCTCAAACTCTTGGTCCTCCTGCCTCAGCCTCCTGAGCTGCTGGGAATACAGACATGTACCACCACGTCTGGTTCTTTTTCCTTTTTCATATTGTCGTGGTGCCTGCATGTGATTCTAATACTTTATTTCATAATATCAACTAAGATAACATAGAAAGTCACTTAGCAGTCTCTCTCTTTTTTTTCATCTATTTTGCATTTCCATTTCCCATTTGTTTCATTGGTTCTTAAGTTTTACCTGTAATATTTTTTAAAGTGAAAAGTGTCTATAAAACAACTAAACCTTTCCAGATGATGGCACACAAACTTGTATATCTTTTCTTTCTAAATACCCTATTTATATTTGTCCTGTCCACTCAGTTCTCTCATGTGTGTTTGTTCATGTGACCTTATAAACAGATCTACATGCACGTTATCTACACACATATGACTAGGTAGCTTTCAACTAGCTTCAAATGCTTTCTTTTTTTATGATTTTTTTTTATTTTGGCCCTAATTCTACCACTTGGTATCGCCAATCAAACAAAGTGACATGGTAAGAAGGCCAAGAATGAATCAGATATTCCCCTTCCTTTCTTTGTCATCTCACCCATCTTTCCCTCCTCTTACTGAACCAGCGTCCTCAGGCTATACCTCATGCCTCTCTCTTTCCAGACTTATTTCCTTATACATGCACAGACTCTAGGCAGCATCTCTTATTTCTTATTTTAAATTAAAACATTATTTTTCATTGAATTATGGGTATTAGTTTTTGGATACCATATTTTTTCCTACTTAAATGTTTTCCTGTATATAAAAAAAGAACTTTATGTAAATAGTGTTTGATTAGATTTTATTAGTTTTAATTAGTTGTACTTTACTATTAGACACCTTGCAAAACTGGCACTATTCAAATTCTCACTCCATTTCTTAGCTGTAGGGACAAAAAATATAATTAATCCCATTTGTAATAGTTTTGTTATGTTTTAGCTGTTCTGTTTTGTAGCCTAGAGGTTTTATAACTCTGAATTAAAATAAGCAAGGCTGTCAATAGATCAAAATAGATAGTCTAGAAAAAAATCCAAACATCCAGTCAACTAATTTTTGACATGAGAACCAAGAGGACACAATGGAGAACGGACAGTCTCCTTAATGACTGCTACTTGGAAAACTGGATGTCCACAAGCAAAATAATGAAACTGAACTCTTGTTTTATGCCATACAAAAAAATCAACTCAAAATGGATTGAAGACCAAAATGTGAGATTTAAACCATGAAACTCCTAAAAGAAAACACAGAGGAAAAATTCTTTGACATTCACCTTGTCAATAAGTCTTTGGATATCACACAAGAAGCAAAAGCAAACAAGTGGAACAACATCAAACTACACCTCTTCTGCACAGAAAAACAAAACAAAACATAAAAACCAAAACAGAGAACCATCAAATGACCCAACTGTACCCTCTCATTATATATTCAACAAATGAAAATGCAGCCTACAAATATTTATCTGATAAGGAGTTAATCTCCAAAATATACAAGGAACTCACACAATTCAACAGCTAAAAGATTTTTTAAATGTAAAAATGGACAAAGGACCTGAATAAACATTTCTCTAAAGAAGACATAAAAATGGCTGACAGATATATGAGAAGTTATTCAACATCACTGATTATCAAGAAAATGCAAACCAAAACCACAGTGAGATTTCATCTCACACCTGTTAAGGTGTCTATTATTATAAAAAAAGACAAGGGATGGCAAATGTTGGGAGCCCTTTTATGCTATTGGTAGAAATATAAATTGGTATGGTCATATGGAAAACAGTATGGATCTTCCTCAAAACATTAAAAATGGAACTAACAGATGACCCACCGGCACCTCTTCTCATTGTGTATGCAAAGGAGATGAAATCAGCACCTGGCAGAGATATCTACACTCTCATGCTTATTGCAGTGTTATTCACAATAGCCAACAGAAGTGTCCATCAGCAGATGGATGTAAAAAGAAAATTAGTACACACACACACACACACACACACACACACACACACACACACATTATTGAACCCTAAAAAGAGAGATCTTTCCATTTGCACCAACAAGGATAAACCTGGAGGACATAATGCTAAGTGAAATACGCCAGATACAGAAAGAAAAATACTATGTGGAGTATGTGCATTTAAAACAGTCAAATATATAGAAACAGAGAATAGAACATGGTTGCCAGAGGCAGGACTGTGGGGAGATTTACAGCATGTCATACTTCTGAATCTTCCTTAGTTCCATGGTCCATCAAAATGCATCATATTTTTGTCATAGCATCCTGTTCTTCAATAAATAGATAACCAGAGCAGAATTAATCATAAAACTAATCCCCATCAGTGTGAAAGTGAGGTGATCCCTTTACTTTATCAGAGAGCATAAGTTTTTCCCCAGCTGCATGCCTTTTATTCTCTAGGTCTCCTTTCATGTGTCACTTCTTCAAAAAGATTTTCCCTGACCTCCCTCCTCTATTCTCTACCAATATGTATTTAAATATTTGAATCAAATCATTTCATTTTATGCATAAACCATAACTGCACAGCTTGATGGATTTCTACACAGTGACACGCCCCCATTACCCTAAGACAGATCCAGAAGTAGAACATCAGCAGGGGCCCAGAGACCCACCTCATGTCCTCTCTGGGTCATTCTTACTCTTCCACCTCAAAGGTAGCCACAATTCTGAAATCTGTATCATAACCTAGTCTGGACATTTTTGAACCTTATTAAGTAAAATGTGCTTTTTCTGTCTGAGTTTTCATGTGATATTATGTTTTGTTTATTACTCATGTTGTTGTATGTAGCTCATTCATTTTCATCACTAATTGACAGCAATACATTTAATTATATAAATAAATCACATTTATACATTTTACTGTTGAACAGCTTAATGTTTCTAACTTGGGACTATTACAAATAGTACTTCTATGAATATTTTTGTCCTTGTGTTGTATAACAAATTTTTTTTTAGTTGTAGATGGACACAATATCTTTATTTATTTTTATGTGGTGCTGAGGATTGAACCCAGGGCCCCACACATGCGAGGAAAGTACTCTACCACTGAGCTACAACCCCATCCCTGTATGCAATTTTATAGGCTATTTATCTAGACATGAAATTATTAGCTCATAGAATAAGAAATTTCAGGTTTAATATGTATGAAATATAAGTTTTCCAAAATGGTTATGTTGTAAGGACAGACAAGGCAAGGCACTGAAGATAGCAGGAAACAGTTTTATTTGGCTGCAGCCTGATTCAGACGGTACAGCTCTTGCTGTAATCAATTAATCCCCTGAAACCCGAGTTCAGGTAGTTTCAGAATTTTATACCCAGCATATAAGGGGAGGAGCTCAGAAGTTTACAGTTTACAGAAGTTCACATAAAATAAGATTTTTCTTTCACTGTTCTGGGCAAGTTAACCCTTCAAGGACAACACCTGAGAAGGGGAGAGCTTCTTCTCCCCTTTCTTTCCATTCCCTGCCAGATGTTACCATGGTTCCCAATTGGTAACTCCTCTTACCTTAGAAATGTAGACATCTCTGTGAAGCTCCAGCTCAAGGCCAGAGGCCTTATTAAAGAATTTGTCTTTTTATTATCACATTTTGCATTTGCAAAAACACTTCTACAAACTACTATACTGGATACATGTTTATGAAAAACAAGTAAAGGGGAGTCCAGCACCTGGAGTGCTGATTTCTTCCAGGCCAGTGGCCAAGTAATAGAGCAACAGGAAAATAGGAAGTTTATCTACATTGAACTCTCTGTAGAGACTCTTTTGCTGACAGTCCTAAAATCAGCCATGGTGAAGATTTCTGGAGAAGCTTAGTTAAGATTTTCTGTGGAGGAGGGGGTGGCACTAAAGTTAAACCAATCTACATTTGTTCCAACACATAATAATTGACAATCAACTTTAAATTAAAGCCATTCTGGTGGATGTGTGGTTCTATCTCATTGTGATTTTTGACTTGATTTTAATAACTAATAAAGTTTAGCACAACTTCATGTTTATTGCCCACTTAAATATTCTCTGTATGAAGTGCTTTCTCAAATTTCTTGCCCATTTTTATGTTGTGTAATTTGTCTTGACTTTCTTATCAATTTGTAGAGGTTCTTAACATATTCTGAATATGAATCCTTGCAAGATGTGCATCTTGCAAATCTGTTATATTCCAGCTGCACTTTTCTTTTGTTAATGTTCTGGATAAATGGATAAATGGAACTAAATTTTGATGCAGTTCAATTTATGGATATTTTCTTTATGCTTAGTGCTTTTTATGTTATGCTAAAAAATATCTGTTCAATCTTCAAAATTAGAAAGGTATGTTCTATGCTGCCTTCTAGAAACGCTGATATCTTGTCTTGTATATTTAGATCTAGAGTTCACCTGGAATTGATGTTTGGGTATGATGCAAGGCAAGAATCGAATTTCATTCATTTTAATATATAGGTGTCCAATTGACCCATCATCACTTATTGATAAGACTGCTCTTTCCCCACCTCTAAACAATACCATATTTGTTATAAATCAAAAGTCCTTTTGGGTGTGTGCCTGTTTTTGAATTCTCTACAATGTTCTCTTGATTTGTTTCTCCTTTTCTAAACTATCATATTAATTTAAGTACTGTAGATTTATGATATATCTTGATACTTACTAGTGTAAATCTTCCTACTTTGTTCTTCTGCAGCAATGCCCTGGCTATTGTTGGCTTTTGGCATTTCCACATACATTTTAGACTTAGCTCTTTTATTTATAAATGCATGCATGTATGTGCGTGTGCACACACATAGGCACACATATATGCTGCCAAGTTTTTTTTTTTATCAAGAATTCAAAACCTAACAAGAATATTATGATCATGAAAATATACCAATGCCTTCCATGAGCATATACTCTAAAAATCTAAAATAACATTTGATAAACCACTATGTCCAACAGAAATCTGAATAAAAATGTGATCTCTGACATTTATATACTTGAGTAAGCTACTGAATATTTCTATGCCTCTAGACTGTAGTTTGAAATATTCACTTATTATTGTGTTGTGAGGTTCAAATGAAATAATGCATACATACAAACCACTTATAAGAGTGGCTTGTAGGAGGCCAATAAAAGTAGGGTATTATAAGTAAGCTTCTCTTGTAGCATTCCTTCATTCAGTCTACTGCTGGAATTCCTTCTTTATAAGTCTATACATCCCTTTTAAAATTAAAATCACTGTGATTGTACCATCTTTGACTTAGGTGATAGGGTCCGTGATCCATGATCTATGCTTTCATGAGCTGCAAATATCACAAACACAAAACTGTACAATTTACTAAAGTACACATGTGTGCTTAGTCACGAGAAAGTCTACCCTGAACATTATCAGTGTACTCTGTCGTCCTAACTCTGAATACAGAAATAAACCATTCATGTCCTTTGGTCACACTTCTTGTCTGATGGCCCCAAACAATAATGGTTGCACTTCAGTGTTATGAGGTGTTGACTGTCCCCTGCCTATGTCAGAAGCAAATGGTCTTCTAAATCAAATCAGGCAGAGGTATATAGGGAAGACAAAAGACAAAATTTAACTATCAGATTTTTACACAGCATGAATGCAACAGAATTTTGCAGAAAGAATTTTGCTTTTCTTTGGGTTCTGTTTTGTGGTTCTAAAGATATGATATTTACAACAGCTGCACATAGTAGTAGCTGAAGTATATTCTGAAATATTAGGCAATTTTACTGTACGTAAGTCTAGCCATAACATACATGGAACATGTTACTAAACCTTTACATTGGCAATAAAAAAGGTATTTAACGCTAGAAATGCAGATAGTTTTATTTTCATAAAAGTACTTAGTGACTTCATTGTTTTCAAAACTTAAACATTTTCTGCTTTGCTTAAATAATTTTGGCTTTAAAAATCATTTATAGCTTTTAAATATTTAGACACTAGTATATGGGCTTTCATTTATACTCTTGACAGGACCTGGCAAATGTGAGGTGGGTCTCTCTCTGAATTCCAAGACCATGTCTCATTCATCCCTCTAACCATACATGAATTCCAAACACAAAACTTGCCTCTGCAAATATTCAATTAATAAGTTTTTTTTTTTTTAGGTTATCAAGTGTTTCAGAGCTGATAAGACTTTTGACACTTCTAATTATACCGTTAGAAGTAGAGACATTTAGACTCTGTCTACTCTGGCTTTGGGTAAGGTCACTGCTTTCTCAGACACTCTGCAAAGTGTGCTCCTTCCTTCTTAACCACTTCCTTCCCCAATAGCTCCGGAATTCCTTCATAGCCCATCTCTTGGGACTATCAGATTAAACTGAGCAGGAAAACTGGTAGAAAGGTTAATACGATTGGATCCAAAATTTAAATTCAAGGGTTTAGATGCTAATTCTAGTCCCAGGGTAGGATTTTTAAAAAGCAGACTATTCCTCTGTTTAAATAATCTTCCTTAATAATGATATAAAGTAAAATAAAGTAGCTTTAAAATGTCCTGGAGACAAATTTTTTCTTTAGATTTTTTGGCTTATGTTTCTGCCCACTCAGACTGGGTACAGAGGAACATAGTCACACAAAGTTGCCAGCTTAGGGAAAAAGACCAACATCATTTTGGATTTATTACAAAATGTAAAAAAAAAAATATGATTTAGACCTCCCGTTGTGTTGCTCTGAATCAATTTAACCAATTTTTGCTTAACCATTGTGGTGCTTCTTCTTTTTTTATATATATATTTGTTGTAGTTGGACACAATGCCTTTATTTTATTTATTTATTTTTACATGGTGCTGAGGATCGAACCCAGGGCTATGCATGTGCTAGGTGAGCGCTCTACCGGTGAGCCACAACCCCAGCCCCTGTGGTGCTTCTCTTTCTATAACTCTTTTTCTCCTTCCTCCTCCTTCCCCTCCAACATCCTTCACCCAGAACAAAAGCTTAAAACTATAAAAATAATAGTAAATTTATTCTAAATGCCTTAATGTGTTCCAGTGCTTTAGCCTGCATTCTTTTTTCATGTTCAACATATCACTGCCACCCTGGCACCTGGCATAGCATTCATTTTAGGTTGCCATCCTTAGCTAGTCAAACTCTTTCATGCCCGTGGTACCTTCTCTTCTGAAAGAACTGCAGATACCTCTCTGCATGTCTTCAACACTCAAGAGTATCTCCACTTCAGAGTTTAATGGTCTTTCTCTTTCCCAGCCCAGTACCTTGTGCTCAGCAAGATGTGCTTTAGAAACCAATAAATAAGAAAAATAATTGCCTCCATGTTTATCAACTCAGCCTGTCTTCATCATGCATTCTGCCAGTTAAGGACTTGCAGTTTGCTTATATTTATCTATTTCCTGCCAAATGATTCTCTGTTCAACTCTTCCACAAACTAGGATCGAGAAGAAGTTTTAAGTTGTTCTTATTTGATGACTTTATTTGGTTCTTTCATATTTCCAAGGCTCACTTTTCATCCATAAAATTAAAAATAGAAGTGAAAGTCATCTTTATTTTTATAATTGAACCCTCATTTAATTAAATTGGATTTCACTGGCAGGACTTAAAGGCATAACCTTCCACTTTCTATCATCATCCTTTGTGATTCTTGCAGCCATTACTTCTGTGGCAGATGATTGTGGTTTGTGCTTTTGTTGTTGTTTTTAAATATATGTCCCTTACTGTTCTTTGGAAAGTGGCCATTGTTAACATGGAGGTTCTTCCATATTTCCACGTTTATGTTTCCCAGATGCTCTAGAATAAATGATTATTCAAACCATATTTGAGTTCTTTTTCTTCCACAGCTTAAACTTTGTATCCCCAAATCAATGAACTTAAAGCATAATTTTCTTCTTTTACATTTAAAACATAATCACATGTGTATAAAAGATATTTTTCTGTTCATAGACAATGCGATAGGCATTAGCTCTACAATGCCAGTAAGGTCCCCAATATTCTGATGGGGAACTGATGTATCACTCAAACATCTGAGGCCAGGAGAAGAAAGTGGAAGGGGAATTGCCAAGCCACTGGAGGGTATCCTAAGGTCTCTTTCACCATCATCAACATGGCAAGGCTAATATCTACACTTACACTTTAGGGCTTTGGCTATCTCCACCAATGTTCGATCCAATATCAAACATCAAACAAATGTTATTATTTTACAGAAGAAAAAAAATTTTGTTTACTATGTAGATGTTTCTAAAAAGGGTATGTTTCTCATTACCAGAACTCTGTCTCTGACAAAATTAAATGTAAGCTATCACACTGCTTTTCTTCATCGACCGACATTTTTGTTTTTATAAATGTCCCTGCTATGATGCCACTCTGACTTCTTTGCAAGTGCCAGCAACTTTCACAGAGGTATAGCCAAACAAATAAGCATGTGAAAAATACCAACTAGTGGGCATATTTAGGAGCCATAGAAGTAGTTATAGGTACTGAATGCAGTCTGAAAGAAGAGTTGGGTACTTACAGATGCTGAGTGCAGTCTGAAAGTCCAGCTAAGTCTGCTCCTAAATATGAGGTAACCTGGGCATATAGTCAGGATACTAACAATAAGGGCTCAAGGGAGATGACATCATGGCTCACCCAGCAGGCATATCACATTCTATACACAGACAGAAACTGAAGGCAAGTGAGATGCTTGTACAAAGGTAAAAATGAGAACAGAGCTACCACTATGGAATTGCTGCTAGAGTCTCCAGAAACAATGTTGGCTCCTGGGGCAAGCAGAAAGAAAGGCACTCAAACAAATGGAGGCACAGAGGAATTTCTTTCTACTTGACACATGCTCCTGTGCACACACACACAACTTTCTTCTCTGCTCTCCCCACTTCTCCCTCTCCCTTCCCTTCTCCTCCTTTTCCTCCTCCTCCTCCTCCTCTCTGCTTCTCTCTTCCTCTCTCTCTCTTCCTCGTCCCCACCCCATTCACTTGAACAAAAGGAATTCTTGTTTTTAACCTTTGTTTCCAAATTCCATTCATTTTAGCAGAGCCAAGAGTGACTGGCAAAGGGCCTGGAGTTGGAGAGGGCATATGAAGCTTAAAAACATAAAAATCATTAAAAATGTTTGTAACCCAAAGTGAATTCATATGCAATCACAAAGGAAAAATAAGAAAGAAAGAAAAATGAAAAAGAAAAAGAGGCCTTTGACAGATTAAGTGACTTAGATCTTTAGACATTAGTGGTATTAAAAATTAGGGTTCAGCAGTGCCTACTGCCTAAGGTCCCAGACCCACAACAAGAAGGAAGAGTCAGTGTTTTGTCCAAGTGGGAATCTGGGGATCTAAATTTTAAGATGCTTTTTCTCCAAGAGAAGTTTTTACCACCTTGCTCCTTCTGCCCCACAAATCATACTGGTTGATAACAATAACAACATACTGGTTGTAACAAAACCCCCATGGTCTTGAGTTTGCCCTTGACAGAGCACCTTGTCAAAATCTCACATAGTAAAGGATTTCCCACACAATCCCACTGTAATTCAAAGTTGAATTGAGCCATCTTTGATTCTGGAACAAGAAAAACATCTGCTATAAACATCTGTGTGCAGGTTTTTACATGGACATGAAGTTTTCAGCTCATTTGGTTAAAAATTAAGGAGCATGGTTATTGGATCAGATGGTGAAATTTTATTTACTTGTCTAAAAAACTGAAAAACTGGGCTGGGGTTGTGATTCAGTGGTAGAGTGCTTGCCTAGCATTTTTGAGGCGCTGAGTTCTATCCTCAGCACCACATATAAATAAATAAGTAAATAAAGGGATTGTGTCCATGTATAGCTAAAAGGAAAAAAAAAAAAAAAAGAGCTGAGCTGACACGCTATCTTCCAAAGTGGCTGCTTCCTTACGCATTCTTACTTGCAATGAGTGAGAATTCCTGTTTCTCCATCTCCTCACCAGCATTTGGTGGTGTCAGTGGTCTGTATTTTGGTAGTTCTGGTAGGTGTGAAGTGATATCTTATTGTTGTTTTAATTTATGTTTTCCTAATGACATGATGTAGAACATCTTTTCATGGGTGGGAGAGATGTCTGTTAATGTCTTCAGCTCATTTTTAAATCAAGTTGTTTTCTGATTGTTGAGTTTTAAGTGTTCTTAACATATTTTAGGTAATCATTCTTTATTGCATGTCTTTTGCCAATATTTTCTTCCAGTCTGTAGCTCTTTACAGTGTTTTCCAAAAAGCAGAACTTTTTAATTCAATGAAGTCCAACTTATCAGTTCATATTTTCATGGATCATCCCTTATGTATCATAACTAAAAACTCATCACCATATCCAATGTCACCTAGATTTACTCTTATTGTACTGTATAGAATTTTTATAGTTTTACATTTTACATTTTGGTCTGTTATCCATTTTAAGTTGTTTTTTTTTTTTTTTTTTTTTTTTTTTTTTTGCCTGTGGATATTCTGTTGTTGCAGCACCACTGGTTGAAAAGATCATTTTTGCTCTATTATATTGCCTTTGAAGCTCTTTGTGAAAGATCAATTGATTACATTTACGTGGGCTACCACTAATTTTACTTACTTTCTTCAACCAAAATTTATGTCAAAAACATCTTTCTAATTATAATCAGATCTGTATTGTTACTTTATTAGTTATATGATGTTTCAATATTTGTACCATAATTTATTGACTCACTTTCATACTGAGGAACACTTACAGATTGTTAAAATATACTAAAAAAAAATCTCATACATATATTCATTTAACCTGTAAAAATAATTCCTCTGGTTAAATTTCTAGAAGTGGAGTTGTTAGGTCAAAAGTATCTAATTTAATATTTTACACAAATGCTATACTGCCTCCTGAAATATTTTACAGAACTGCATTCCCACTAATAAAAGACTTAGTGTTTTGTGATCCCTATAGTCACATAAATCTGTGCTAATTTCATAAGTGAAAAATAACTTATAAGGTCTTCCCATTGCTGAATTAGCAGGAGTAAACATCTTTTTTATATGTTTTTCGGTCCTTTTCTTTCCATTTTTTTTTTTAAATTCCAACCCTCATGTAATACCTTTATTTTTTTTTTCAAGTTGCTGGTTTTATATAAAGTATTTTTACAACAATTGTGCCTTCATACATGTATTTAGAGTAATCATGGATAACTCAGTCTGCTATTATTCCTATCCCCTTGCTCCCTCCCTCCTCCCCCCTCTTTGTTCTATTTAAAGTTCTTTCATTCCTCTTATCCCCACTCCCTTGCCTTTATAAGTTAGTATCTTCATATCAAAGAGATCATTCGACCTTTGGATTTTGGGATTGGCTAACTTCACTTAGCATTATTTTCTCCAGCTCCATCCATTTACCTGCAAATGCCATGATTTTATTCTCTTTTAGTGCTGAGTAGTGTTCCATTGTATATATATATACACCAAAGTTTCCCTAGGCATTCATCTGCTGATGGGCGTCAGGGTTGGTTCCACAATCTAGCTATTGTGAATTGTGCTGCTATAAATATTGAGGTGGCTGTGTCCCTGTAGTAAGCTGTTTTTTAAGTCCTTTGGGAATAGACCAAGGAGTGGGATAGCTGGGTCAAATGGTGGTTCCATTCCAAGTTTTCCTAGCAATCTCCATACTGCTTTTCAGAAAGTTTCACCAATTTGCAGTTCCACTAGCAATGTAAGAGTGTGCCTTTTTCTCCACATCCTCGACAGCATTTATTGTTCTTTGTTTTTTTGATAGCTGCCATTCTGATTGGAGTAAGATGAAATCGTTGAGTAGTTTTGATTTGCATTTCTCTAATTGCTAGAGATGTTAAATATTTTTTCATATATTTGTTGATTGTTTGCATATCATCTTCTGAGAAGTGTCTGTTTAGTACCTTGGCCCATTTATTGATTGGTTATTTGCTTTTTTGGTGTTAAGGCTTTTGAGAGCTTTATAAATCCTTGAGGTTAGTGTTCTATCTGATGTGCTTGTGATAAAGATTTGCTCCCATTCTGTAGGTTCTCTATTCACCTCACTGATTGTTTCTTTTGCTGAGAAGCTTTTTAGTTTGAATCCATCCCATTTATTGATTCTTGGTTTTAGTTCTTGCACTACAGCGGTCTTATTGAGGAAGTTGGGGCCTAAACCAACATGATGGAGATTTGGGCCTACTTTTCTTCTATTAGGTGCAAGGTCTCTGGTTTAATTCCTAGGTCCTTGATCCACTTTGAGTTAAATTTTGTGCATGGTAAGAGAAAGAGATTTAATTTCATTTTATTACATGAGGATTTCCAGTTTTCCCAACACCATTTTTGAAGAGGCTGTCTTTTCTCCAGTGAACATTTTTGGCATTTTTGTCTAATATAAGATAACTGTAGGTGTGTGGGTTCGTCTCTGTGTCTTCTATTCTGTACCATTGGTCAACTGGTCTATTTTGGTGTCAATTTGATCTGCCTGTTATTTTCTGCGTGCATTTCTCTGTTGGAGTGGTTGATGGTTGCCTTTGTCTCATTGATATGCCAGGAGTCTTTATATATAAGTATATAATGCTTTCTTAGACATATATCCCATATTCTTTTCGTTTGGGGGCTTACTTTGAAAGTTCATTTCATGATTTACAATTTTATATTATTGTGTAATAAGACTAATCAACATCTCATTATGGATCTTGAATTTCTTATACTACTCAGTAAGACTTACCCATTTTAAAATTATGAAGTTATTCACCCATATTTCCTTCTTGTTGATAGCTTCTTTCTTATGTCCCTTCCTTTTATTATTTTAGTCCTACACATTTAACTCTTTGATCAATCTGGAAGTTATTTTCCCATAAAGGATTCAGTTTTCTTTTTCCCAAATGTCTAGCCATCAATCCCAATGTCATTTATTGGAAACTAAATTTATCTTCTCACCAATTTGAAATGCCATCTTTGTCATATACTCAACTACCACACATCTTTGGGTCTATTTCTGACTACTTTATTCTGTTTTACTTCAAACTGTTCCTTTGCCTTGGGTAATTTATATGTTTAATATAAATTAGATACTATAATTTATATGTTTTAATACCTAGTAGGACAAGTATTGTGCATATTTCCTTTAAAGTTTTTTACAAAATTTTTTGATTTTTTTAATGATCTGTTTTAATTTTAGAATAATTGATAAGCTCAAAAAGAAATCTTACTGTAATCATGAATAAAGATGCATAGATAATATTGATTATTTTGAGGGAAGTTAATAAATAAATTGTCTAAACTGTTGAGGTTTTGGTAACCATGAATATGATTAAATATGAGCTTAATCACCTTTTAGCATCTTCTGTGATTCAATAAATAAATAAAAATCTAATGGATTTTCAAATATGAATTGGATATGTTCTCTGAGTTGGTTTTATAGTATTTCTTTTAAAGTACTATTAATTATCTTTGCTAGTCTATCATTTAGAACTTTTTAAGGGGGGAGAGAGAGAAGATGAAAGGAGAAAGATAAGGGAGGGAGAGGGAAAATCTGTTGGTTGTTACTATCACACATGTTAGTATTATAAAAGAATTTGAAGAAAATTCCTTATTTTGTGTTGCTCTGGAACAAATTTGAATCATATTGGAGTAATCTGTTTCTTGGAAGAATGAAATATACTGCTGAAGACACCTTCTAGATCAGAAGCTTTTGGAAAATTCTGGTAATATTTATAATTTCTCCCACAGTTTATATTCTACTTATTTCTTGAAAAAAAAATCTAAGTTTTAAAAGCAATTAAAATAAGTTGTGCACAGTATTTTCATATAATGATTTTCTCGTCACCTGCAATCATTCTTCCTTTTCATATTTATTTTATGCATCTATGTTTCCTTACTCCTTTTTCTCTTGTATTTAGTATTTGCAAATGATCTATTAGTTATGTCACGTTTATCCCCACAAAACTAGGTGTTTCATTCATTTATAATTTCTATAATTGTTCTTTTTTTGGAGTTCTGCTTCTTATTTTTTAAAAATCCTTTCTTCCATGTTTCTGAAGTTTATTTTGGTACTCATTTTTCTAGCTTAAAGAAGGGCATCTTATTTATTTATTTCTATTCTTTTTTTTTAATAATATAAATGTATAAGGTTGAAAATTTTCTCCCTTGCTATTATTTTTGAGTGATTCTCTAACTATGATTTTGGTTATTTATTTAACAAGATTTTGTTTAATAAAGAAATTTTCCGACTGGAGTTCTAACTCATATGTACAAGATTCTGGGTTCACCCCCAGCATTTCCCATACCCCAAAAAAGTGTTTCAAATTCTATTGTTTCCAGCATTTAATACATTTTGTCCAGCGAATACTACTTATAATATTTCAACTTTGTGGATCTTGTATTCTTATATTTAAAAAATATGAGAAATACCTGCAAATACCAATGGCTCCTTGAAAAAAATTTATTACTTTTTGTTTCTAGGTTTGATATTTGACATGTACATATCTGTTAATTACTATCATACACATTACTATTTAAATCTGTATTTTTGGCTAAATTTTGTCTTTTTAATTGAGAAGAATTTTGAAAGTGCAGTGTTGCTTTTCACTATTGTGATGCTCTTATATTTTATGTTCTGTAATTTATATTTTATTCATACTAATTTTTTACAATTTAATGAGGAGTTTTGTAATAATTTTATGAGATATTTTAACAATTATAATTTCTTTGTAGATTTTAACCTGCATCAGGTGACTTATGATGCTTGAATTCAACTCTGTCTGATAATATTATAAAGCTTCCTGCTGCCATTCTATTTATTTAGAAGATCATTATGTCATTTAGTTTATCATCAAGCCAACATTTTTAGTCTTTTGTCATAACTGGTTTCTTATTTTAATATTTCCTTTCTTTGCTGTTTTCTCTGACATTTGGAAAAATACTACAGACTGTATTAGGTTCAAAAATCAGTTGTGGTTATAGTTTAAAATGTGTTTAGACCTATGGTTCTTTTTAACAAATTTTATGTGTATATTTAAGGTATATATCATGATATTGTGAGATGTAGATAATAAAATTGTTAGTACAGTGAAGCAAATTAAAATATCTATCATCTCACAATTATACATTTTTTTATGTTTTTCTGGTAAGAGCAGCTAAGTGTATGCATTAGCATTAATCCTATCTATATACAGTATATTTTTGTTACCTGTGATACTCATGTTACATTTTAGATCTCTGGACTTGTTTATTTTACATATCTACTGCTTTATATTTCTAACCAATACCTCCCAATTCCCTCCCACCCTGGTAATTACTTTTTTGTTTTCTATTACAGTATATTTGATTAGTTGGTTGTTGTTGTTATTGCTGTTGTTGTTGTTTTGATTCTGCACTTAAGAGAGATCATGTGATGTTTTTTCCAGAGCCTGGCTTATTTTACTTACCACAGTTTCTTCCAGTCTCTCCATGTTGTACCAAATGGCAGGATATCATTTTTTTTCAAGGATGGAATAATATTCCATTGTATATATGTACCACAGTTTTGTTATCCATTCTTCAATTGTTGGATATTTCATTTCTTTCCTTATCTTGGTTACTGTGAAAAATGCTGCAAAGAATGTGGGAGTTCAGGTATCCTTCTAATGTGGTGATTTTATTTGGGCATATACCCCAAAACTTCATATTGTTTTTCATAATGGCTATACCAATCTGCATTCTACCAACAAAGTACTAGAGTTCTCTTTTCTCCATACTCTTTCTATTTGTCTTTTGACTTCCTAATAATAACCATCTTAATGTATGTGATGTGTTAATTCATAGTGGTTTTATTTTGCATTTCCCTGATGAGCCCCCTTTCAATAGCTGTTGGTAATTTTCATATCTTCTTTGGAAAAATGTCTGTTCACATCTTTTGCCCATTTTAAATTATTATTTGTTTTTCTACTATTGAGTTGTATGAGTTCTTCTTTATAAATTTGGATACTAATTACTTGCAAATATTTTCCCCAATCTGTAGGATACTATTTTATTTTAATTATTTATTTTACTATGCAGAAGCTTTTAGTTTAATGTAGTCCCATTACCTCATTTTTGCTTTTGTAGCCTGAGCTATTTGTGTTATGCTCCCCCCCAAAAAAAAATAATTGCAAAAGCAATATCCAGGAACTTTCCACCATACACTATTTTGAGAATTTTATACTTTGTGGTATTATGTATAGGCTTTTATTCATTATGAGTCAATTTGTGTATATAGTATAAGGGCCCAATTTCATTCTTTTTCATGTGTATATCCATTTCTCCTAGTACCATTTAATGAATATCTGAACTGTCTGCCACAATCTCTACACTTGCATTTTTTAAAATTTGTTTGAGTCTTTGATCATGTTTTTATTTGACTAATGGTTTGTCAAATTTATTTAAAATGACCCTTATTGATATTTTTTCCTTTGGTTCTTTTATTCTTTAATTAATTCATTTATTTTTATGTCTTTCTTCTGCTAGTCTTAAGTTTATTTTATCATTTTTTCAGTTCCTTGAGACACAATTGTTAGGCTATTTATTTGGAATCCCCCTTCCTTTTAAAATATTGGTGATTATTGCTATAAATGTCCATTTCACAACTGCTTTTGTCACATCCTCTTTTTATTTGTCTCATATTATCTTCAAATTTCTCTTTTGATTTCTTCTTTCACCCACTGGTTGCTCAGGAGCATGTTGTTTAATTTTCACATATTTGTGAATGTATCAAGGTTCCTCATGTTATTGATGTCTAGTTTCATACTATTGTGATCTGAAATAATACTAGATATAATTTCAACTTTCTTGAATTTGTTAAGACTTGTTTTGTGGCCCAACACATGATCTATCCTAGAGAATGTTCAGTGTGCTGGAGAAAAATGTGCTGTTGGAGAGTTCTGCAAAGGTCTGTTATGTACATTTGGTTAAATGTGTAATTTGAGCCCATTTTTAAAAATTAATTTTATGTCTGCTCAATCTATGTGCTATCTAGAGGGGAGATATTTAAGTTTTTTACTATTATTATATTGTTAGCTATTTCTCCTTTCTTGTCTGTTAATATGTCTTATCTCTTTAACTGACCCAATGTTGATATATATGTTTTGCAATGCTTATGTCCTCTTGATGAGTTTACCCCTTTATTGTAAAATATAACCTTCTTTGGCTCTTGTAACAGTTTTCTCTGTGAAGCCCATTTTATCAGATATAAATAGTAGTATAGCTACTACTGTTCTCTTTAAGTTGCCATTTGCCATAGATTATCTTTTTTCCATCCTTTCACTCTTAGCCTAAGTGGATCTTTTGTAGGCAGTATGTAATTGCATTTTTTCAAAAAAAACACTAACCCATTCATATACTCTATATTTTTAGTAGGAGAATTTAATACAGCTACATTCTTGTTTATTATTGATAGGTGTTATGGTTTGGATATAATGTGCCCCCCAAAAACTCCTGTTAATGCAAAAATATTCAGAGGTAAAATGATTAGATCATGAGAGATCAGCCTGTCCTTGTTTGAATGGACTGACCGGATAGTAACTGTAGGCAAGTGGGGTGTGGCTGGAGGATGTGGGACACTGGAGGCATGTCCTGGAAGGATGCATCTTCCATGTAGTCCTTCTCCTCTCCCTACCCCTCTCTTTCTCTTTCTGCTTTTTAACCCCATCATGAGAGGAGCAGCTTGCCTCCACTGGGCCTTTCCCCCATTGTTATTAGTCAGCTTTCTTGTTGCTGTGACTAAAAGATACTACCAGCACAATTGTAGAGAAGAAAAGGTTTATTCAGGGGCTCACAATTTCAGAGGTCTCCATCCATAGATAGCAGGCTCCATTCCTTGGGATTTGCAGTGAGGCTGAACATCATGGCGGAAGAGTGTGGCAGAGGGAAGCAGCTCACATGATGATCAGAAAGCAGAGAGAGAGGTCTCCATTTGCCAGATACAAAACGTATAGCTCAAAGCCATGTGCCCAATTCCCACCTCTTCCAGTCACACCCTACCATGTCAGTTACCACTTAGTTAATCCCTATCAGGGGATTAATTCACTGATTGAGTTAAGACTCTCACAACCCAATCATTCCTCCTCTGAACCTTCTTACATTGTCTCATATGTGAGCTTTTGGGAGACACCTCACATCCAAACCATAACACCCATGATGTGTTGCCTTACTTTGGTCCCAAAGCAATGGAATTGGTCATTTATGGACTGAGACCTCTTAAACCATGAGCCCCATATAAACTTTCCTCCTCCTAAGGTTTTTTTGTTGTTGTTGTTGTTGTTGTTTTGTTTTTGTCAGTTATTTTGATCACAAAGATGAAAAAGTAGCAGGGAAGAACTTACTACTGCTATTTTGTAATTTTTGTTTTTGTTTTTGGTTTGTTTTGTAGCTACTTTGTTTCTCTGTGCTTTATTGCCTCCCTTTGTGAACTTTCTCTACTGCTATTCTTTCCTCCCTTTCTCTCTCACTTTCTCTCTTACTGGAGGTTGAACCCAGAGGCACTTTATTGTGAAGCTATGTCCCCCACTCTTGCTATGTCCCCCACTCTTGCATTTCTAGTAAGGCAGGTCTAGTGGTAATGAATCCCCTTAGTTTTTGCTGTGAAAAGACTGAAATACTTTATTTCTGTTTCATTTCTGAAGGATGGTTTTGCTGACAGTTTTTTTTTGTTGTTGTTGTTGTTTTTTTTCCTTTTCTCACTTTGAATATACCATCCCATTCTCTGCTGAACAGCAAGTTTTTTTTCCCCTAAGAAATCTGTAGATATTTTAATGGGAATTCACTTATATATGATTTTTACACTTTTCAATTGTCAGGTTTAGAATCCTTTTTTTGATTTTTGAGAGTTTAATTGTAACATGCCTCAAAGAGGATCTCTTTAAGTTGAAGCAACTTGGGGACTTTTGGGCTTCATGATCTGAATGCTCATTTCTCTCCCAAGACTTGGGAAATTTTCAGGAATTATTTTATTTATTTATTTATTTATTTATTTATTTAGGTAACAGGGATTGAACTCAGGGGCACTAGACCACTGTGCCCCATCCCCAGCCCTTTTTTGTGTTTTATTTAGAGACAGGGTCTCACCGAGTTGCTAAGTGCCTCGCCATTGCTGAGGCTGGCTTTGAACTTGCGATCCTCCTGCCTCAGCCTCCCAAGTGCTGGGATTACAGGTATATGCCACCGCGCCCGGCAGGAATTATTTTATTAAAATAAGTTTTCTGATTTTTTTTGTGTCTCTTCTACTTCTGTAACTTCTGTATTGCAAATATTTATTTGTTCACTTAATGATATCCTTAGATCCTTTAGGCTGTCTTAACACAATTTTCCTTTCTTTTTTATTTTACTTTTTCCATCTGACTGAATTCCTTCAAAAAGATTTGTTTTTAAGTTCACAACTTTTTTCTTCTTTATCTAGTCTGCTGTTTAAATTCTCTATTGTACTTTTTATTTTGTTGATTGAATTTGTCAGCTCTAACATTTATTTTTGATTCTTTTTTATATCTATCTGTATTGAATTTCTAATTTAGATCATGAATCATTTTCACAATTTCATTACAGTGTCTACTTTTGTTCTCTTGTATCTGAGTTTCTGTAAGATCATTACTTTCAATTCCTCTCAGGCAATTTATAAATTTGTGTTTTCCAGGTCAGTTACTGGATTATTCTGTTCCTTTGGTGGTGCCATGCTTCCTTGCTTACTCATTTTCCTGTGCTGCTGTGTGGACGTCTATGCATCTGGTGGTAAAGTCATCTCTTCCTTTTATAGAGAAACTTTTTTTTTTTTTTTTTTACCTACAGTCTAGTTGTGCAGAATATTATGGCTCTAATTTTGTGTGGAAAGATTAGTGTAGAATCCATGCAGTGTCTTCACTTGTGATCAACGTGAAGCACTCGAGGTGCCTCAATGCTCTAAGTCGTAGGAGTTTGTGGCAGAGATGGTTGGTAGATGCATAGGTTATCAGGATAAGGGACTTAGGGAATCCTCTTGTTTTTGTCTTCCTTGCAGTAGGGAGTCTTAGCTGTGATCTTTCTCATGGTGTTGGATTTGTCATGACTCACAGGCAAGTACAGTAGCGCTGAAATCCAGGATACACGTTCTTAGAGTACTTATGAAACCATGTTTCTGGACTCAGAATCTTACAAAATGCCTATTACACCGGAGACTTGAGGCATAGGTTCACTCTTCAAGGTATGCATGGATATAGTTCTCTTATTAAGCTGAGGTCTATTGCTCTGTGTCATACCTCAGCAGCTTTAACCCATAGGGCTACGATGTAGTTTTGGTTCTGATCCTGAGGCAAAGGGTCAGGGCATAGCACAGAAATGGCCCTAAGGGAAGAAGGCATGTTCCAGAGGCTTGGGCCCCAGGTTGCAGAATACAACTGCAATTTGGAACCAGAACCAATAGGGCACAGTGGCAGCTCAGGCTCTAAAAAAGTGAGGTATCATCACTCTGTAACCTGGGATGGTGGGACATGGCAGTAGCCCAGGTTCTCTGAGGCCAACTGCATCAGCAGCAATGTCTGATAATGATGGCAAGATGCTGCTATGTTGGGGGCCTTGGTGGTGGGGGCTGGTGAGGAGCAGCACAGCAATTACTCCACTCCTTGGTCAGATGGGGTGCTTCAGAAGGTTAGGCTGTAAAGAGCTAGTCCAGTTCTAGGAAGGCAGAGCACTGTGGCTGTTCAGACTAGAGGACAGGGTGCCAACGCTCAGTCAAGGCTCTGATTCCCTGGGTCAAGAAGTTCCACATCTGTTGTGTCTCAGAAAACATGGCTACATGGGTCAGCAGAGCCCAGGGGGCAGGACACCACCTCTCCTTTGTCACAGGAAGGTAAGTACTTCAGTAGTTCAAGGCTCTGAATCCCCAAATGTGGGTCATCACTGCAGCTTGACTCCAAAGGTCACGGTGTAAAAGCAGCTCTGCTCTGGAGTGGCATGTTACTAGTGAGCAAGGCACAGTAGTGCCTGATGACAGGATGCAGCAGCTGCTCACTCCTAGAGCAGAGGCACTCTAGCAGTGACCCCAGCTCCAGGATGGCACAGCACAATGGCAGCACAAGCCATGGGGAGGAGGAGTCAGAGCACAACATTGGCTCTTTCTCTAGGGGTAACACAGCATGTAGACTCTGGGAAACTCCCTTAGCTGGGCTCAGAGCCTTTTTTTTTTTGAGCTGATCTTGACAGGAAGATGGGGTGGCAGAGTCAATGTGTTTCTTTACCTTCTCTATGTGGCCCTCTGGGTTTCTGTTGCTTCTTTGTTGCCCTTCAGTGTTCTCCTTTAATTATTTTTGTTGAGATACAGCTGTTTGCTATTTTGGCTTTTTGTGAGTGCATATTGCAGGGGAGTGCAAGGAGCTTGCAGTTGACTACCCTGCTGATGTCCTGTATGGCTCTTAATTTGTCAATTTTGATTTAAAATAGTTATTTTTATCAATCTTGATACACTAAGAAATAAATGCTAATTTTATTTAATTAACTGTTAGCATTTAGCACTTAATTTTAGTTTCTAATGGCTTACTTTTATCTCCGTTTTAAACCTAGAAAGACTGACGTACAAACTGTTTTGTTATTTTTGTGGAATGACTATAGCCCTAAGTTGGTGGTCTGAGGAACCATCTATTACATTGCTGAAAGTGCAAACCACAATAAATTTTAAAACTTAAAATTCTCATAGACCACTTTATTTTACTCATCTTCAATAACAGACTTTGTTTCAATACTGTAAAGTGTTAAAATGAATGACCTCCTTGCTCTACTTCAGACCTTTCAGTTACTTTAGCCTTAATATTTTAGTTTTCGTTCTCCTTTCTTATTGAAACACAAAAGAGAGACTAAATGTGGTCAGTCTAATTTCTGTGCAAAAAACAAAATAAATCCACTGGAGGATGATACCCCACTCCAGGCTGACAGTGGAAACTTATATTGATTAAGACATCATGTAACTTGATTGCTTTCTTATTTTTTGAATGATAACATTCTTTATGGCATTATATTAAAAATTAGCCCATGGCAAGGGAGTTAGGGAGGAGAAATGGGAACAAAGTATATTTTCCCACCCACTCAAATTGTGGCCAACTGGCAGAAAATACCAAACATGTCAGCATATCACCCTGCTCTGGCTTGAAGGAACATAATAGTCTCCATTCCCATCTATTCCCCAAGCACCGGAATGAATTCTGAGAATCACACCATTTCTCTGCAGGTTTGCCTTTGTGTGTGTGTGTGTGTGTGTGTGTGTGTGTACTCTGATGCACAATACAGTCTCCACCATGCACAGAAACTAGTGGAAATGGTTTGTTTCAATTTCTTCTTCAGCATATAATCACCAATCCCACTGTCTTACACTGAATTTTGCAAAGTGAACCTTTGCAGTACCCCATGCCTGCCGAAGAATTAGGAGAATCTAATTCTGCCAAGGGATTTTCAGGGTGGTGTGGCAAAGAGTTTTGCATGGCAACAGAGTGAACTTAGCAACAATGCCTTAGTTTTTCTCTCTGCTTTGGAAACTGAAAAGATTGTTTTTCTTTATTTTTTTTTTCTGTTACTGTTAAATTTTATTAACAATATATAAAGTATTAGTGCTCTTTTGGATCTGATTATGATTTGGGTCCAGAAAATGTGTAATCCCCAATGAAGAATATATTAAAAGAGCCAGCTCCTTTCCAAAACTATATTAATCAGATGTTAGTATATGAATAACTTTTGGCTTAGTTAAAAAACTTATCCCTTCACCCCATCTATTTTTACTTAAACCATACATTTTAAGAGTCATTTGTTTCCTTTATCAGTCAGGGTCCTTGCAAGAAACAGATGGCACATTCAAAGTGGATAATTTGAGGATTAATTTTTTAAAAAATATTTATTTATTTGTTTTAGTTGTACACAATGCCTTTATTTTTACGTGGTGCTGAGGATCGAACCCGGGCTGTGCCCGTACTAGGCGAGCACTCTACCTCTGAGCCACAACCCCAGCCCTGAGGATCAATTTTTAAAGGAGACCATTTACAAAGGTGTGGGCACAACGGATATAAAACACAGGTATGGTGCAGTACCTTGGGGTAAATAACAGTCAGGAACCACTTAGCCCAGGCTTGAGGGGGTAAACGGGAGAAGTTGTTACTGGAACCATGAGAGAGAACTGGGTGAAGAGGGCTCTTCCAGACACCTGGCGTTCTCAGGGAAGTCACATGGCCATGATGGAAGAACCAAGAAAGAGGAAATGAGGGGAGCAGACATCTGGGCCTCACTCTCTCTTCCTTGAGTCTCTGAATGGTGCTTCTATTGACCAACCCCACCAAATCTCACAGAGCAGAGAACCCCATGGCGCTATGTTTAAGTCAACCCTCTGATGTGGAAAAAGTGAATGGAGCAGCTGGAAGACATCTAGCACATTCCTAGTTAAAATCAACTAATATTTATTCAACAACTACATTTGAGAAATTCCTCATTTCCAAAAATTCATCACATGCATGAATTGGAACCCAAGGAGAATTTTCACATAGACATTGAGTCTCTAGACTGGAGGATGCTGCTATGATGAAGTTTGGATAACTCCAAAGTTGCTGTCATAATTTGTATTTTAATACTGTCTTCATCACATATGGATTGTATATCTTTGAGTAAGTTACATCTGATCCCTGGTACTCAGTGTATCTATCAGAATGAGAATGATAATTATGTCACTTTTACTTTTGTCACAACAGTGTTACTAGTATAAAATTATTTAGTATATATGAAAATACTCCATGAACTAAAATCAACTTCAATTTTAATTTGCTTTGGAGGTTATTTCTCTGAAGGCATGACATTTTCAACTTCTTTACAAGCCAAACTTTCTCCCTTGAAAGGGAGGTACTATTGTCAAAGTCATTTGGTCATTTAACAGTTCACAAATTTGTATCTTATGAAAGTAAGTGAATGCTCAGAGTATATACAGAGACTCTCCCCAGGGAATTAGCAAGTTTCCTCATCACATCAAGTGCATCTTACAAATAATGTCCTATAGACAGAGACTGCTTTGCTCTGCAGTTACCTCTACTCCAGAGAGAGGGTCTGGATTGCCAAGTGAACTGCTGGTCTGGTTTCAGTGAGGGAAGCAAAGAGATAATGCAACAGGCATTGCATTAAGGACCTTTGGGTATTGTCTTCCCCAGCTCTCTCCCTCTGGAAATCTGAGTTGCTTCCAGAGGTTATAGAAAGCCATGGAAAGTACACTCCGTAGGTACTTTGGGATATATGATCTGGGACCGGCCCAGCAACAAGAGAAGATTCTAACTTGGGAGATTTTAACAAACCTCTCTCATAAAGGCAGGTAGTCAAAAACCATGTATGATTTTACAGGGGTTTCGAAAAATAGCATACTTGAACAAACAGATAAGCACTTGCAAAAAGATTTTCTCAAATACATAAGATTCATTCACAATAGTAGATAATATATCCAGGTAAAAACAAAATTACAATAAACTCCCAATATCAAAAACCATAATGTACATCTTCTAATTAAAATACAACAAGAGAGCATACCATTTTACTTGAAATTTTAAAATCACACAAAACAATAAAATAATAAAAACTAGGTTAAAAGTACTTAATAAAATAAATATCAAATATAAAGGAACTAAATAATGCAAATGAGAGAAAGAATATAAAAACACACCCAAGGAACGTAGGGAAGGACTCAAAACATGTAAATAGAAATTAAATAAAAGCAGTAGAATATGTAAGTCAAGCATGGCCTCTTTGAAGCTGCTAATAAAATAAACATGTCTTTGATGACCTAATTAAGAATAAAACATTAGAATGACAAAAGAGATGATAAAATCCAAAAAACTGTAAAATAATAAGAGAATATTTCTACACAAGGTAACTTAAAAAATCAAAATGACTGAATTTCCTACAGAAATATGAGTGAGATTGCATCAGGAAATTAAAAAAAAAAAAAAAAAAAAACAGAATAGATCAGCATGACAGACCAAAAGGAATATTCAGTCAAAACCCAGGCCCAGAGTATTTTGCATGGATTTCTCAAAATCAGATCAAGATATTAAAAGAAGCGAGTGCCACAGACTTCTTATAAAGCTACATGTGAAAACACTAAATAAAATATTAGTACTTTGAGTGAATAACATCATTAATATAATAATACACATCATATTCAAAAAGAAGGTTTAACAGTCCAGCTAAATAATGGAAAAGTAATAGACAAATAGGTCAAAGGAACAGAATAAAGCATGTAAAAAAGTATGTGTGTGTGTGTGTATGCGCACGCACGTGTGTGTATAAAGCAAGTCTAACTTGATAAATAGATATAGTTTACATTAAAAGATACCATTTCTAATCAGTGAATATGTGATGAACTATGCAAAATATGGGTCAGAATAATCAGCCATTAAAAAGGGTTAGATTGCTGGGTGTGGTGGTGCAAGCCTGTAATCCCAGAGGCTCAGAAGGCAGAGGCAAGAGGATCATGAGTTCAAATCCAGCCTTAGCAAAAGTGAGGTGCTAAGCAATTCAGTGAGATCCTGTCTCTAAATAAAAATACAAAATTGGGCTGGTGATGTGGCTCAATGGCCAAATGCCCCTGAGTTCAATCCCTGGTACAAAAAAAAAAAAAAAAAAAAAAAAAAAAAAAAAAAAAAAAGGTGGGGGGTGGTTAGATTTCTTCTTCATTCAATATTTTTCTGACTTTCATTTTATGGTAGTAAGAACAGTTTATATAAAATCTACCCTCTTGAATTTTTAATGTGCAGTGCAATATTATCAACTATAGGCACAATGCTATACAGGAGATCTTTAGAATTTCTTCATCTTGCTTAACTGAAACTATGCCCATTGATTAGTAACTCCACATTCTTTCCCCAATCCCTAATCCTTTGGCAGTCTTTACTTTAGTATTTGATTCTATGAATTTGATTATTTTAAATATCTTATAGAAGTGGAATCATGCAGTATTTGTTTTTCTGTGACTTGCATTTCACATGACCTAATGTCCTCAAGACTCATCCACATTAAGGCATATTGCAGAATTTCCTTCTTTGTAAAGGCTGAGTAATGTTCTATTATGTGTACCTACCATGCTTTCGTTATCCATTTATCTAAGGACATTTAGTTTATTTCTATATAGGGATGTTAAGATCTCTTTGAGATCCTGATTTCTATGTTTTGGATAATGCTTAAAAGCACTGTTCTTGAATCATATGATAGTTACATTTTAAATTTTTTTTTGGTAATCTCCATGTTGTTTTCTATAACAACTTCCCCATTAAACTTTTCTACTAATAGTGTACAAAGGTTCTAGTTTTTCCACATACCCATCAACACTTGTTTTCTTCTTTTTGTAATAGTCACCCAGCAGATGTAAAATTTTAATTAAGGTTTTAGATCTTTGATTATTAGTGATGGTGAGGATTTTTTTTTTTATGCCTGTTGCCCATTTTACCATCTTCTTTGGAGAAATGTCTATATAAATCCTTTGGTCCATGTGTCTGATATTCTGCCACCACAAAACTGTTTTTATTATGGTAGCTTTGTAATATAACTTAAACTGGGAAGTGTAATCCTTCCAGTTTTGCTTTTTTGTTATGATTCCATAAGAATTATATGATTCCTGTAAAAAAATTCCATTAGGATTTGGATGAGGATAGCATTAAAATTATAGATCATCTTGAGTAGAATAGATATTTTAACAATATTAAATCTTCCAGTCCATTTGTTTATGTATTCTTTCTTTGTTAATGTTTACCACAGTAAAAATATTTAAAAATAAAATTTATGTTGATAAGTAAACTTAAGATAAAATGAATGACAAAAATTTCAAAAGTGCTAGAAGAAACAAAATAGAATATATATTTTCTGAGTATATAGACAATGGCTCTCTCTTATCTATGGGGTTACGTTCCAATACACCTAGTGGGTGCCTGAAGTCCAAATAATACTGAACTCTATGTATACTGTTTTCCCTATACTAATACACATATAATAAAGTTTAATTTACAAATTAGGCAAACAAAAGATTAACAACAACAACCAAAATAAAATAGAATAAAATTATAACAATATGTTTTAATAAAATTTCCAGCATTTCTACTTTATACTTTGGGGCATTGTTAAGTGAAATAAAGGTTGCTTGATCACAAGCACTACTAAACCATAACATTCTGTTTGATAACTGAGAGATGCTGTTATGGTTTGGATACAAAGTGTCCCCCAGAAGCTCCTGTGTTGATGCAGAAATGTTCAGATGTAAGATGATTAGTTTATCAGATCTGTAACCTAATCAGTACAACCAAGTTGGAGTGGACTAACTGGGTAGGCAGGTGAGGCAGGGCTGGAGGAGGTGGACCACTGGGGTCATGCCCTGGAAGTCTCATCTTCCCTGTAAGCTCCTTCCTCTCTTCCTTCTTCTTCTCCCTCTCCTTTTCCTTCTTTTTCTTCTTGGCTGCCATGAGGTGAGTAGTGGTACTCTTCAAAGTTCTTCCATCATGATGTTTTGCCTCATCTTGGGCTCAGAGCAATGGAATTGACTGACCATGAATTAAACCTCTAAAACCATGAACTAAGAACAAAAATTTCCCTCATCTAAGTTGTTCTTGTCAGTTATTTTCATCACAGCTATGAAGAGCTGATAAGAGAGATACTAAGTGGCTTATGAATGGGTAATGAATATAGTGAATATAATATGGAAATGTTATACAAAGGGATATTTCACTGGGCTCAATCTTAGACTGTTTCTTATTTCTATTTCCACTTATTTCCTAAAACATCTCATTCACCTTTTGGCTCCACAATTTCTAAATCTGTCCCAGACTCTCCCCTGTACTCCATATTCATATACCCAATATTGGTTGTATGTGGGTATCTTAAACTTACCTGAAAACTAACTTTTCATTTTCCCCTAGTTCTTCTCCATGATCTCAACTCAGTAAATGGACTTCCATTCACTCAGTTGCTCAGGCCAACCTCTTAGGAGTTTTCCCTGTCTCTTCTCTTCTCTTGAAACTGACATCCAACCCATCTGTAAATTCATCAAGCTGAGTAAATGTCCTCATAATGACTACAGCTTGCCATTTTCAACTGCCATCAACATAATCAAAGCCACCAGCATCTTTCTCTTTAATGACCTGCATTTGTCTCCTGGCTTGTCATCCTTTTCCATTATTCTTTCTTTAAGGAGTTTATATTCAAACAGAAGGTGGAAAGATTTCCTTAAATGAAAACATGATGATGTCCCTTCCTAGCTCAAAATCCTCCAATTATTTCCCATCTTTTTGAATGAAAATTTAAGGTCTTTACCATGGTCTGCACGCTTCTACCTAATTAGCATCCTGGTTACATCTTCTGACTCATTTCTTCCTTCTACAAACTCACCCTTTTAAATATCCTGGTCCTCTTCTAGTTCCTCAGCTGAGCTACACATGTTTTTGCCATAGGACATTTGCTAATACTGCTTTCAAAGTTTTTCCCCCTATGTCTGTGAATGGTCTCCACTTTCTTCTTTAAATTCTGTGCCTAAACATCCAAAGATACTTCTTTGTTCACTCTGTCTAAATTGAGCACATAACATCCCTATTACTCTAACTCCCCTGTCCTGTTTTATTTTAAAGAAAATTATCTATGTTTATTTTCCTCTTTCATCCCTTCAATGAAAGCCCCAATAGTTCAGGGATTTTGTGTTTCCCATTTACACCTGCATTCGCAGTGTCAAGATGGTACCTGGAACATGGTCATTACCAAAAAATAACTTACTTTCTATAAGTTTAAGACCAGCATTATTTATTTTCTAAAGAGAATTATGTGGTGCACTCATTCTCAAATATTTGATATCCCTCCCTGTGGAATTGTTATATGTGTTTGCCCATGGAATTCAGACACAGCTGTGTGACCCTCTCTAGGCTGAAGCTTAAGAGCCTGTGTGTAGTTCACCATGTCTTCTTGGCCCCTCTACCACAATAACCAGCAGTGTTCTAGACAGAGGCTGCTCTGTCAGCATGGGCCCCAGAGAAAATGCTGTGGAGCAAAGCAACAGTCCAACATAGCATGTGTAGTAAATAAACTTCGCTGTATTAAGTTACTAAGATTTTGGAACTGTTTCCATAGTATTACCTAATTTATCTTGACCAGTACAGGCACCCAGGCAACCATGGACAAAGGGACAGCCTGAGAGTACCAAAGACATTTTGACATATTATGTAAGTTTGCCTGAGATAGATCTTCCTAACAATCTAGTGCTTTGCCACAACAATGTTTTATTTGAAGAAAAAAAAAAAAACAAGAAACAAAAAACACTAGGATATTTATTTAAGCATGATCAGTGTCGTTATCTTATTTCCTCATGTTTTCATGAAATGCATTATAGGAAAAAGTAACTATAGTTTCTTATGGATTTAAAGCTGTTTACCAAACATGGCATATCTTAAGATCAAATGAAAGACTTGAAAAAATACTGATAACAAAGCTGTACCTCATACTGACTGACTCTGAATCCCTGGAACTGGTGTCTTCAAACCCATATTATTTTTTGGAGTTCTCAGACTGACTCTGATGTGGCCAGTCCAACAACAAGAACTCAAGGCAAATGTTTCTGTTCTTAAGACCCTAGAAGACACAGAGTGATGTATAGAATATCAAGAGCCTCTACTCTATACCACTTAAAAACATACCCAAAGACATAACCTCTATAATCTCTCATTGCTTCACAGCACTTCAAATGTGAGCAGAAAATTTTGCATATGTAGGATAATACTCTAAAGAAGAAAATGCTTACTTTAGTTTTACCTGTCATTTAAATGGAAATAGTTCACTCTGAACAAAATTCTCAAGGCAGAATGACTGAGATCCACTCTTGTACATATTTAATAGACAAGTATAAAAATGACATCACAATGCAACACAACTGTTCTCTGTTTGGTCAAAGTGACATGGGCTCGGACCCAGTGGGAGAATTTCCTTCATTAATACAATATGGGAAAGTTGCTTCCATTATTTTGCAAGAGGCAATTCCGATTAAATATTGCAGTCATCATGAATCCTACAGGAAAATACCCAGATTTTATTGCTAGGTGCCAGAAACAGCCCATAATGGATGTGAAGAAAGAGACTGAACAACATATGGATATTTCTAAACGCAGATAATATAATCAATAAAGGTTTACTTCTTACACAAAAATGCCTTAAAAACCATTTATACTTTTCCCAGGGTTTCCTCCTTCCCAGTGATGGAGAAGTGAACAAAAAAGATTGTAGCCTTTTGAATCCTTTATTTGACCTTAATGGCAGGACTGAGGTTTTAAAAAAAAGTTTAAAGGTCAAAGAAGAGAATAATTAGAGAGTTAGAGGAAAGATACTCATCTAACAATGCTCTTAAAGGAAATCAGAACTCTTACACCTATTTGTAATGTATTTACTTTCAGGAGCAAGAAACAGTCATACTGAACAATCATTGTCCAACGTGAGCTATGCTGCGGGTCATCATGCCAGAAGCAATAGCTGGGAGCAATGTGGCTCGCTGGATAGCAGGATCAGTTCTGTATGCCTTGGCAGAAGGCCTCAGATTCATCCAGATACACATGCAGCATTCAGACAGAAACAGATAAACATCTACCACCACTGACAGAGGAAGAGAACTGGTCTACCACATCAGGGCTTCTTTGTCTTCATTTTTAGTGCTGCAAACACAAATGAGATTTTCCTTTCCCACGATGTAACTAATTACTAGGTAAGTTATTTCAAGTCCTAGCATTACTACAAAGAAAAGCAAATTCCTTTCTGGCACCACTTTAAAAGAAGGATTTCAATTGGATTAGATTCCTTTAATCTAGATGAACATAATAATACCTTTTTAAAAAATCATAAACAAATCCCTCCCTATCCCATCCTTTCTTCATTTTCACTTAAAAATATAGCCTTTATTATTCAGATTTTATGACTAATCATTGCCAATTATAGGCAAAAGTACAGATTTTGATAAACTGTGTGAATAATTTGAAATGATCTAAACATGAATAATTGAATTATTTAGAAAAGTGAGGGATAAACATGCATTACTTCACATACACACAGGAGAGAAAGGGAAAGAGACAAGATATGATAAGCAACTATTTCCTATAGCTCCAGAATACTAGCTGACCCTGTGTGTTTCATAATTTTTCTGCTCAAATCATACCTGTGAATTGAATAAAGCTGAATTGCCTGGAAATTTTCATAAGTGTCTGCTTTTCTGAAATTTTTATTTAGAAGGTTTGCAAAAAACTGCATTTTACACATGTGTGGGTTTTTTTCGCCACCTTTCTTTCCATGGGCTTCTTTTAATTCTTAACAGATTAGGTGCTTATCATTACATAAAGTAGTCACCTAAATGTAGTACAAAACACTACCAGGAAAGGTAAGAAAATTCTTTCAAGTCTAAAGTCTACTTTGCTGGTTTTTATTTTTGGGGGTGTGGGTGCCAGGGATTAAACTCAGGGGCACTCGACCACTGAGCCGCATCCCTTAGCCCTATTTCGTCTTTCATTTAGAAACAGGGTCTCACTGAGTTGCTTAGGGCCTCGCTTCTGCTGAGGCTGGCTTTGAACTCGAGATAATCCTGCCTCAGCCTCTTGAGGCTCTGGAATTACAGGAGTGCCACGCAGCTGCTTTGCTGTTGTGAGACATGAAGAATGCCTCTTCTTTTTCTCAGATTCCTCCCAATTCCCAGTTAAGAGCAGACAAACTTTAACTTCTCCTCAAAGATTCACAGTAGAGCAATGGTTTCTTTTTGAGCAATGGTTTCTTTTTCTAGAGAGAACTTCATGAAACCTCCTAAAAATCCACTTTACTTAGGGGACATGTTTTTAATTGGGCAAATTGCACTTAAAATCTATATTTTAGTTCTTATTTCTTGTTTACCTGCTAGATCCAAGGGAAGAAGGAGTTGTGGAATATAGTTATTTGCTAACCGATGCTACTTCTGATATTTGAGAAGAAAAAAATCCCCCATAATTTTTTACGTAATCATTTTAAATATTTTCCTTCCAATGAGTGGATAAGTTCTCTGAAGGTAGGAGCTATGACTGTTTTATTCACTTCTATGAAAAAAATGTTTTAAAAAGTTAATGTATAAATTGACTTGAATAAACGAATGAGTCCAAATGACAAGCCAATCTGTTTAGTGGGAGCATTAACACCCTTCACATTCTGGCTAAACACAAACTGTGCTAGCCATTTATGGGGCTTTAATCCTTGGTGCAAGATAACATCATTTAGAAAGTGGTTTAGGGTTGAATGCTTTTTTGCCAACTTTTAAGAAGTTTCCAGAAATAAGGATTTGAGGAAGGGATGTGCTGATTGAGTTCAGCTGTTGTTACACACTCATATCAGTATGAATTTCTAAGAATTTGAGAAAGCAGTGCGACATGTTGAGCATGTCTTCGCCCTGCTCAATACATTACAAATGCTTGTCAGGGTTTATTTTTGTTTTTTTGTTTTTTACATTAGCAGGTATTTTAGGATCATTTTAAATTTGGAACTAAGTATCAAAAACTGGGAAAGGTCTAGGATTTTAACTTACATACAAATAAATTAGATTGTCACAGTTTAATAGCAACTGGCAGAAAACACAAGAATCCTGATCAGATATAAACAGTATATAACCACAGAATTAGAAATAATGACATTTCTATGCTGGTCCCTGAGCTCCACTTCTTCTAGGTCAATTTAACCATAATACCCCTGCACTCACAATGAGTGGATATAAGACAGGAATTCCAAGCTCAGGCAAACTAGTTCTTGTAACATGTAGCATGCCGGCCCTTTGCTCTAGAGGGCACAGCATCTTCTAAGGCAGTTCACTATATAAATATCCTTAAAAATATGGCCCAGAGAAAAAGGACAATCTGTATGTCTTTTGCAAGATGTGCAGAAACACGAGACATGGGGAGACTTGTTCCCCAACATCATGTCTCTGCAAAGTTTTTCTCAAGGGGCTTTATTAAGATAATTGGCCCCCACACATGATACTTCAGGGGATGAAATCAGGTGAGTGAAGGGCTAGCTGAGAGAGGGCGGGGTGAATGCCCCTTTCCATCAACAGGCTTTGGTGTGTCTAATGGAATTTAGAGATCCATGCAGAAAACAGTGATGGGGAAAAAAAAAAAATATCCCATTCCTTTCTCCTGTCAGAATATATTGTCATTTGGAACAACCTAAATTACTTCTCTTTATTTTCATTTATTCTTATCTAGAGCCAAAATAACCTTTCAAAGTCTACTAATCTCTGCTTAATATGCAGATAGTTTGTTATCCTCAAAGGCCAGAGAAAACTCAGGAGCAAGAGTTCAGATATATCAGGGGTTGCAAGGGCAAAGGAAAAAGAAGAAAAGCCATTTGTCATCTGTCATACAAGGACCCAGCAGTGCTGACGTGGAAGTTCCATGAATGTGGCTCACTCCTTTTCTTGCTAATACAATTATGCTAAAAGTGAGCACATTTCAAAGTTTGGGGTAGGATTGTTCTTTAAAAAATCATCACCTGCCTTTACTTAGACTGAGGATCCTACCCATACAACAGGCCCTTGGGGTACACATTTAGTAAGCTGAAAGGTTTTTTCAAGGAATGACATAAAGCTCTTGAGGATTTACAAACTGTTTTATCTGTCAGAAACTATTTATACAGAGTTGGCACATAAAGTGAATTATCCTTATTAAGCAAAAATTGAGAAATTTATTTAAGTCTCAACAGAAGGTTCCTGCAGTCTATCAGATGCTAAGACACTCTGTAACTATAAACTTAAGAGAAGAGAAATTACATGTCTGTGTGGATGTCTGTAGTGAGATGGACGACTCCAGAGAGCATGTGTCCCAGCTTTGTCCCTCATGCTGTTCATGCTAGGTGACCTTTCATTCTCATTCCCTGGGGACCTTGGTGGGGGATGGGGGGCTTTTGCAAGGAGTACATCCCAAGGACATGTACCCTTTAACTTCCCCAGTGATATTGCTCCCTGTGGTATTACCACTGCCACACAGAATATGCAAATACATTCAAGGACTTTTACAGAGTGCTAGGGATATGCATTTTTAGCTACAGTTTCACAAGGTACTATTATTAACCTCACTGGACAAATGTAGAAACTGAGGAGCAGAGATTGAAGAAGCTAGTTGAGATTGAAGTCCCATAGTTGAAATGATAGAAATGGGATGTAAACTGAGAAAGCCGCATCTGGGACAGATTCTTCTAACCACCCCATAATGTCTCATTGTGTCTCTGCTGCCAGAAGTCACAGCATCACCTGATTTATCTGATAAAACTAGGGATATATTAGGAAAAATTTCCAAGCAGCCTTTTCTCAGTAGCCACTCTGTCCAGAATGTTCTCCTAATTTGCACAATTGTAAACATTATTCTTATTACCCCCTTTGCTTGTCTACCTTTTCCTTTATCTTTCTGAATTCAGAGATCCTTACCAGTTCTAATTATTCATAAATTTGCTAAATACACCCCTTTGCGGTGCTTGACATAGAGAGCTCTGGGAGATGCTTGTTGACTGAACTTAGAAGGCAGATAATTCACATCCTACTGGGCTTATTAGTGTCAAAAGCACTTATTGAACACATTCTGCCTTAGGATGTCCTACCTTTGTTCTTTCCTTTGAATAAACAAATCCCCACATTTACACAATATATCTGCTCCATCAGCCTAGGATCACTGATGTAGCATGCCAAGTTCACTTGAACTAATTGCCCCATTATAAAAACATTTTGGAAGATTCACCTTTTCCCCCCCAAAGTTTTTATTTAAAATTTAAACCAATATTTCTAGAACTGTTCCAGCCAACATAATCATTTTCCAAGACCCCATTAGCAATATTTATTAGATTTGCTGTCAAATGAGCATCATTAGAATAGCAATTGACACTGAAGACATGATGTCCTGGTATTTCCAGTGTCACTAGAACCACTTTGAAGACAATATATAAGAAATCAAAAGAAAGTTGAGGAGCAGAAATGTTTTCTTATTATTTTAAAGATCCTAAATGTTACATACGTTGTGTCTGGAAGAGTTACACATCAAACAATCAAAATATTCTATGATCAGTATTCTCCATAGTTTCTCATATCTACTCAGCTACTCTTGGCTAACTACTCTGGCTTCTGCTCTCTCTCTCTCTCTCTCTCTCTCTCTCATAGACTACTCTTGTCAACTGGTGTTAAATTCTGCACTAATGCCACCACTGAATGCTAAGAATTGACCAGTAACATTGAGACACCCATGGCCTGCTCTTTATTTAAGGATGAGTTCTTTCAGTTGCTCTTTCTTTCACAATCCCAATTCTATATTGTGAAAGGTCACAAAATGCTTAAATTTTTTTTCCCCACAAAACCTGGAGTTCACCCTTAACTCTATTCACTTTATTCACTCCTCAAAATCATCTCTAGTCACATGATCCTACTTGTAGTGGAACCAAGGAAGGAATTTTGCTCCATTTTGCTTATTCATTATACTTCTAGCTTAGAATCCTAAGTGGACTTTGAAATAGGAAACACATTCCAAGCAAACATTTTGGGGGATAGACAGTGGAACTGCACTGAAGTGCTTCATAGACATCTAGCAGAACTCCTGAAAGTGATTTCTACCTCTGCAATTGTAGGAGTTTTGCCTCTAGTGTTCATCCCATACAAGAACAAATCCTTCCAGACGGTCATCTCCCTTTTCAGAATGATTAGTAACTCTTTTGTTTCCTACTCTGACAACTCTAAACTCTCCTTGGATTTTGTGACCCTTCCTAAGTTTGCCTTATATTTACTCTCTAAACAGATTTTGAGATAGAGATTTGCATGTAGTATTGAGCCTGCTTTGGAATCCACACATGTGGGGAAGAAATGGAAGCAGGAATGGCAGAGAGATGTTAGGCTTTTAGACAGTAAGGAGACCTCTGATGATGCGTGAAGAAGCCCTGAAGCTGGAATATGGGACTGGCCTACAGAATCATCTCCCCATTGAGGCAAGAGGGCTCAGCCTTTGTACCTTAGCACAAATCAATCATTGCATATGACAGACCACTGAGTAATGATGAGACCTTGGTCTTTGTGGCTCTCTTTATCTGAGGGCAATTACTGGAATAGTCTCAGCTGAGAGACTTCAACAGTAACAGCTTCAGCATTTGGGGGACGAGTATTTTAGACCCAAAAGAGGTTTTGGGATGATATGCCAGGGTATCCACCATCCATTTTTTTTTCTTTTTCCTCTCCAATTCTTATTTCTTTCAGTTGGGCTCTATCTTGTGAATATTCAAAGTCTCGTGTTCAGAAACCTAAGTCTTTATTATAGATAGCTATTTTACTAACATCTCCACCTAACCTACTAACCTGGGTCTCTCTCTTTTTCTAAACTATAGAGATAATATCTATTTGTCATCTCTGAATTGTTTGCAGCCCTCTCTGAGCACTCTGCTTTCTGAATGTGCCTTCAGTCTGTGGCATAATTAATGTTTAAATATAGCGTCTCTAGGAAGAATAGGAGGAGGGAGAAGTGAAGGGAAAGGGCAGGGAACCGGTACTAAAGTGGAGTAAATCAAATTCCATGTAGGCATGATTTTGTCAAAATGAATCCAACTTTTACATATAACTATAATGCTTTTATTTTAAAAAGAAAAATAAATAAATATATATAGTATCTCTTAGTTGAAGCAGTGATGTCATTGGTTTGTGTGCTTGGGCACTGGAATGGGTAAATTAAAAAAAACAGGAATATTTGTTTTCTTATTTCAGTTTATATACTTCTTGAGAACAAAGACCATGGTTTTGAGTTCTTGTGTACTCTACAATATATGCAAAGTGCTATGCATATTGGAAATGCACACTACCTTCCCCAAAACATATGTGTTTAAGCACTTACTTTGTGTCAAGAATGATTCTACATACTGAGGTTTCAATGATAAATACAATGAAGGCTCTACTTTCAAAGGAGATTGCATTGTGGTTATTAAGAACTAGAAGGTAGTTTGTTACTTATTGTAGCTTGCTGTTATTAGTCATTATCCAGAAATAGCAATGCTTATAAAGAGACTCAAATAGCTGGACCTGTTAGTACATGCCTGTGATCCCAGCTATATGGGGGTACTAAGGTAGGAGGATCACAAGTTCAAGGCCAGCCCAGCAACTTCTTAAGACACTGTCTCAAAATAAAAAATAAGGGCTCAGGGGTATAGCACTCCTTGATTCAATTCCCAGTACCACCAAAACTATAAAAAATAAAAGGAAGAAAGAAAGAAACTCAAGTAGTTAAAAATGTTACATCTTCCTTACATAATAAAGCTATGTTGGGGTATTGTGGTAATTAAGTGGCCCTGAAATCTCAGTGACTTAACAAAACAAAAACTTGTCATACTCATTGTACCTAGACATGGGTTTGGTGCCTCTCTTCCTTCTTGAAACTAAACCCTTTGAAACATGTGACCTCCAAGTTCTCTTTACCAGGGACAGAGTCAAGGGCACACTGGATCTTAACTCAGTCCTCTGCTCCAGTTCATTGACTATAAATAAACATATGGCCTTCAACTAACTGCAAGGGAGCCTGGGAAATGTAAAAATAGAGGAGAGCATTGAGCACTAATTGTCTTTGCCACAATAACCAAAATCTGTTGAGTATTTCTAAGTGAAAATACCGTTTGAAGTGCTTTATATTTATTACAACATTATGAGGTAAATAATAACATCAATCCTATTTTATAGGTAAGGAAACTGAGGGACAAAAAGAATGAGCCATTTACTCAAGATCCACTGGGTAAAAGTGATGGAGGTGGGATTTTAACTCAAGGTGTAAGATCCAAATTCTATTCTGTTTTCACCAACTATACTGAAATAAACAAACCCCAAACTCCCTAACATAAATTTCTGTCTCCTTTTGGGAAAGATCATTGACAAACATCCTGTAGAGAAATGTCTTCTTTTACTTTGGTATGATATAGAAACACTAGTCTGACCTATTATACACGCTTCCTTTGAGTAACAGCTCAATTCTCTTTCTGCCCTGCATGAAAATACTTTGGATTTAAAATTTTATTTTATTTTTTTCATAACAGTCATTAATAGTTGAAGGATTTCGTTGAGCTCCCTTTGAACTAATAAGTCATACTAAACTGTCTGCAAAGAGCCTTACCATTAAGCTGAAAGCCATTGATGACTAAAATTTTATTATCCTTTCCCAACTAAAAAAAATCATCTCAATGGTTAATATGTACAGAGGTTATTGAAACATCCATGTTCCTTATGAATAGGAGTTTTCAGTGACTCGGGAAGGCAAAGAACTTCTTAAGGGCTCAGATTTTAAGTGTAAGTTTTCATTCTTCTTACTGCACTCTGACTCCTCCCTATCCTTATTTCCATGAGAACAAGGGGACCATAGAAAATTGAAATTATTCTTGCCTTAATGATGGGTTAAGAAGTGGGTATGGGCATCTTCAAAGCCTGGAAGGGAAGAAGAGCAGAGCCTCTATTGCCACCTGGTGGGCTCCAGATTTTCACCATACTCTTCATTCCACCCTTTCTGATTCCAGAGCTCTGTTTCTAGCTCCTTTTGCAGGCTAACTTTAGTTCTATGACATTTGTCAATCTTTTGGTTTCAATTTTGTTGACGAATGCTGATTAAAAAGAAATTGAAAAGTTTAGCCATCAGCATCAACTACTCTTTAAACTCATGCTAATTCATAAACAAGGATAATAACTAACCACTTCTGCACTGTGCTCAGTTGCTTCCAAGTGTTTTTTCATTAAACCTAAGTGAAAACACTTCCCAGGATGCAATTTGAAGGGAATAGTGTATTATTAATTGTATGCTGTGATTAGCCTTGAAAAGTGGAATAAGTGAACCTGTTAAATAAAAATTGTTTTCCTCTTTCTGAATATCTTTTATTTAACAAGACTGGTACTGCTGAAAGTTTTCGTTTTCTAAAGAAAAAAAAATGTGATCTATGTGAAGTGCTTTTCCAACTGTATAGTGATTTGCAATCATGCCTGGCATTTAATTTCATATAGCTTTGTATTTTAACTGTCTTCTTATGGAGCAGATATTGATGTGGACATTTTCAGGGTCTAAGGCAAAACTTTCCAAATCTTTTCTATAGCCCTTGAGAAAATAAATAATTCAATTTAACAACGGATTTAAGAAATGAACATAAGCTCCTAGTATTTATAAAATTTCTGAACATGAATTTTAAATATTTCAAACTCTCGACTCCCTATGTTTTAACTGTCCCTCAGAGTTGCTGAAAAACACATATGTCTATGAAAAGGATACAATAATGTATCCTTATATGTATCCTATGTATCCTTATATCCTATAATGCTTATCCTTATGTGTCCTTATATCCTATAATATATCCTTATATCCTATAATGTATCCTTATATCCTATAATGCTAATGATACAATAAAAGATACGAAATATGCAAAGAAGGTTGAGTTATTGGTAAAACAAAGAAATTATCATGGGTGGGTGGACAGAACTCAGGATCAAAGATTTATAATTTTTTATAAAATTATAGAATTTTTTATAAAAGCATAAACATACAAATTATATACTGTATTCCTGAATGGAAGGAGTCCATATTGTAATCATGTTAATTACTCTTACAATAATTTGTCAATTTGATTCAATGCAAATCAGTAAAAATTATTTATGCTATTTGACAAACTTGATCTTAAAATTCACCTAGAAGAATAAATGAGTAAGAAGATCCAAAAAAACAATTCTATCAAGATATGTTCTAAAGATGTAATCATGTAAGCAATGTGATTAAATTGCAGATGTAGGAAAACAGATCAGTGGAATAGAATGGAACATCTAAAAATGGACCCATGTCTACATAGGATATGATACCAGAAAACTTCTTTGGGAAAAAAAAAGTTAGATTCCTAGTATGCATCATGAATAAAATTTCAGGTATATTAAGGGCAAAATATAAAAATTGAAAAAGTGAGAGACCCAGCCGCCAGTTTGCCTGGCCGCCAGGGCCCATAGTAGCATCTCCCTGCTGCTGCATGCAGGGACAGACCTGGGGAAGGGCTTCCTCCATTATCGGGAAGAGTGCGACCTGCCCAGCTGCGACCAGAGCAAGAGGTAGGCACCCGCCCACCTGAAGGAGAGACCCAGATGCCAGTTTGCCTGGCCTCCAGGGCCCATAGTAGCATCTCCCTGCTGCTGTATGCAGGGCCCAGCCTGAGGATAAGCCCCTTCCACTATTCCACTGTGCCATTCTGCAACTGACCAAAGGTACAGCCTTGAGTCCACTAACAGGACTGCTGACTGGACATGATCCAGGTCAATTGACTTAAACTGGAAGGGAAAAAAGAAGGGCTTCCAAGGGTCCATTTTGTTTGAGACTTGTTCTTGGGTTCAACATTTTTGTTTTTGTTTGTTTGTTTGTTTGTTTTGTTGTTTCTTGGGGGTTTTTTGTTTGTTTTTGCTTTGTTTTTGTTGTAATTGACAGTGTGTTTGTTTGCTTCTGCTCCTCTTTTCTTTCTTTTCTTCCTTCTCACTTTCATATTTTCTCGTCTTCCTTCATCTTCCCTATTTATACCCTGCCATTGCATTCTCAACAGAGGCAAAAAACAAGTTATATGCAGAAATTGGGATTTCTAGAATGGGTACAATTGAAATATATAGCAAAGTGGTGTAATATATAGTTTATTCTCTATTTTCTAGACTCACTCTCTCTCTCCTCTCTCTTACACTAATTTCTACTCCTTAGTCATTTTTTTTCTTTTCCATCTTTCTTTATTTCTTCTCTCAACCGCTGCATAAGTTAGGTTTATATATAAATCTGTCTTTCCACATAATCATTCACTCCATTCTCTTTCCTCTCTCGTCTGCTGATACTAAACCACTTCCATAGAACTCTCTTTTCATACTTTCTAAGAAAGAACAAGTCAATACACTCACTTCCTTCTTCCTAAACATATCACCTCTGTGTCCATTACTTGAAACTATAAAACCCCATCAGAAGCGTACAGAGTAAATTGGAAACAATATCTGGGTTAACTAAATCTGTACATTGTGATCAAACTGGGATTCTCTGAATAGAAAATGTTTGATTTTAAAGTGTAAAGGAAATATAAGGGGATCTGATAGCATTGTACTACAGGAGCAACGTAAGGTTTTAAGGTAAAATCAAAATAGACAAGGTCCCACAGTGCAGGAAGAATAGATGCACAAGCAATATGAAGAAACAAGGGAAGAAAGTGACACAAACAAATCAATATACCTCCTCAGTAGATTCCATGGCATGCACAGTTGGTGAAATGCCAGAGATGGAATTTAGAAATTACATATTCCAAATGTTAGCAGAACTTAAGAATGAACTCAAAAATGAGATGAGGGAGAAAATACAGGAGGTGAAAGATCATTTTGACAAAGAACTCCATAAACAAATACAGGAAGTAAAAGATTACTTCAATAGGGAGATAGAGGCTCTAAATAGAAACCAAACAGAAATTCCAGAAATGAAAGAAGCAATAAACCAAATAAAAGCTCAATCGAAAATATCACCAACAGAGTAGATCACTTGGAAGAAAGAACCTCAGACAATGAAGACAAAATATATATCCTAGAGAAAAATCTAGATTACACAGCAAAAATGTTAAGAAACCAAGAACAGAACATTCAAGAATTATGGGACAACATAAAAAGACCAAACATAAGAGTGATTGGGGTAGAGGAGGGGGCAGAGTTTCAAGCCAAAGGAATGAGTAATTTATTTAATGAGATAATTACAGAAAATTTTCCAAACTTGAGGAATGAATGGGAAAACCAAGTTCAAGAGGCCTACCAAACACCAAACATACAAAATCACAACAGATCCACACCAAGACACATTATAATGAAAATGCCTAATATACTGAGCAAGGAGAGAATATTAAAAGCCACAAGAGAAAGGAAGCAGATTACATATAGGGGGAAACCAATCAGACTATGTTCAGATTTTTCTACCCAGACCTTAAAAGCAAGAAGATCCTAGAATAGCATATTTCAAGCTCTGAAGGAAAAGGGATGTCAACCAAGAATCTTATATCCAGCAAAATTGAGCTTTAGATTCGAAGATGAAATAAAAAAACCTTCCACGACAAGCAAAAGTTAAAAGATTTTGCATCTCGAAAGCCAGCACTTCTGAACATCCTGGGCAAAATTTTTCATGAAGAAGAAGAGAAAAATAACAATGAAAATCAACAAAGGGAGATATTAAACTAAGGGAAATACCAACCAAAAGAGAAACCAAATCAAGCTAAAGATCATAATACAAATAAAAATGGATGGGAATAAAAATCACATATCAATAATAACCCTGAATGTTAATGCCTAAACTCGCCATTCAAAAGACACAGATTATCTGAATGGATTAAAAGAAATGACCCAACAATTTGCTATCTCCAAGAAACACACCTCATAGAAAAAGACATTAATAGACTGAAGGTGAAAGGCTGGGAAAAGTCTTATCACTCACATGGCCTGCGGAAGCAAGCAGGGGTTTCCATTCTCATTTCAAATAAAGTAGACTTCAAGCCAAAGTTAATCAAAAGGGACAAAGATGGATATTTCTTACTACTTAAGGGAACCATTCATCAACAGGATATAACAATCATAAATCTATATGCCCCAAATAATGGAGCACCTACATTCATCAAACAAACTCTTCTCAATTTCAAGAGTAAAATTGACCACAACACAGTTATTCTAGGGGATTTCAACACACCTCTCTCACCAATGGATAGATCATCCAAACAAAAGCTAAACAAAGAAATCTTAGGCCTCCTTAAAACGATTAATAACTTAGACCTAATGGACATATATAGAATATTTCATCCCTCAGTAAACGAATACACTTTTTTCTCAGCAGCACATGGCTCCTTCTCCAAAATAGACCATATATTATGTCACAAAGCAACTCTCAGCAAATATAAAAAAATAGAGATAATACCCTGCATGTTATCAGACCATAAAGGGATGAAATTGGAAATCAACGACAAAAAAAGGAATAAGAAAAACTACTCAACAACTGGAAGCTAAACGACATGCTACTGAATGAACAAGGGGTTGAAGAAGACATCAAAGAGGAGATTAAAAAATTCCTAGAGGTAAATGAGAACACAGATACATCGTATAGAAATCTCTGGGACACTATGAAGGCAGTAGTAAGAGGAAAATTCATTGCACTGAGTTCATTCCTTAAAAAGAGAAAAAAACCCAACAAATAAATGACTTAACATCACACCTCAAAGCACTAGAAAAAGAACAGATCAACACCAAGAGCAGCAGAAGACAGGAAATAATTAAAATCAGAGCAGAAATTAATGAAATTGAGACTAAGGAAACCAATTCAAAGAATTGACAAAACAAAAAGTTGGTTCTTTGAAAAAATAAACAAAATTGACAGACCCTTAGCTATGCTAATGAAAAGAAGAAGAGAAAAAACTCAAATAACTAACATTCGTGATGAAAAAGGGAATATCACAACAAACACCTCAGATATACAGAAGATAATTAGAAATTACTTTGAAAACTTGTACTCTAATAAAATAGAAAATACCGAATGCATTGACAGATTCTAGAGTCATATGATTTGCCTTAACTGGATCTGGAGGCTATACACAATTTAAACAGATCGATTACAAGCGAAGAAATAAAAGATGTCATCAAAAAGCTACCAACAAGGAAAAGTCCAGGACCTGATGGGTTTACAGCAGAGTTCTACAAGACTTTAAAAGAAGAACTAATACCAATGCTCTTCAAACTATTTCAAGAAATAGAAAAAGAGGGAGCTCTTCCAGACTCTTTCTATGAGGCCAATATTACATTAATTCCAAAGCCAGGCAAAGACGCATCCAAAAAAGAAAACTTCAGACCAATATCTTTAATGAACATAGATGCAAAAATCCTCAACAAAATTCTGGCAAATCGGATACAAAAACGTATCAAAAAGATAGTGCACCACGATCAAGTGGGGTTTATTCCAGGGATGCAAGGCTGGTTCAACATTCTCAACATTCAGAAATCAATAAACATAATACATCACATCAATAGACTTAAAGATAAAAATCATATGATCATCTCAATAGACGCAGAAAAAGCATTTGACAAAATACAGCACCCCTTTATGTTCAAAACACTGGAAAATCTAGGAATATCAGGAACATATCTCAACATTATAAAAGCTATTTATGCAAGGCCCAAAGCTAACATTGTCTTAAATGGAGAAAAATTGAAAGCATTCCCTCTAAAAACTGGAACAAGACAGGGAAGCCCCCTTTCACCACTGCTATTTAACATAGTACTGGAAACTCTGGCCAGAGCAATTAGACAGACGAAGGAAATTAAAGGGATCCAGATAGGAAAAGAAGAGCTCAAATTAGCACTATTTGTTGATGACATGATAATCTACCTAGAAGACCCAAAAAACTCTACCAGAAAACTTTCACAACTAGTAAATGAATTTGGCAAAGTAGCAGGATACAAAATCAATACCCATAAGTCAAAGGCATTTTTGTACATCAGCAACAAAGACTCTGAAAGGGAAATGATGAAAACTACCCCATTTACAATAACATAAAAAAAATAAAATAAAATACCTGGGAATCAACTTAACGAAAGAGGTGAAAGACCTGTATAAGGAAAATTATAGAACACTAAAGAAAGAAATCATAGAAGAACTCAGAAGATAGAAAGACCTACCTTGGTCTTGGATAGGTAGAATCAATATTGTCAAAATGTCCATACTACCAAAAGCATTATACAGATTTAATGCAATTCCAATCAAAATCCCAATGTCATTCTTCAAAGAAATAGAAAAAGCAGTCATGAAATTCATCTGGAGAAATAAGAGACCCAGAATAGCCAAAGCAATCCTGAGCAAGAAAAGTGAAGCAGGGGCATCACCATACCAGATTTTAAATTATACTATAGAGCAATAGTAACAAAAACAGCATGATATTGGCACCAAAACAGACTGGTGGACCAATGGTACAGAATTGAGGACACAGAGACTAATACATATAATTTCAGCTATCTTATATTAGACAAAGGCACCAAAAATGTACAATGGAGAAAGGATAGCCTCTTCAATAAATGGAGCTGGGAAAACGGGAAATCCATATGCAACAAAATGAAATTAAACCCTTGTCTCTCACCACGCACAAAACTCAATTCAAAGTGGATCAAGGACCTAGGAATTAGACCAGAGACAATACGCCTAATAGAAGAAAAAGTAAGCTCCAATTTCCAACATGTCAGATTAGGCCCCAAGTTCCTTAATAAGAATCCTGTAATGCAAGAACTATTACCAAGAATTAATGAATGGGATAGATTTAAACTAAAAAGCTTCTTCTCAGCAAAAGAAACAATCAGCGAGGTGAATAGAGAACCAAATAATTGGGAACAAATATTTAATACATGCACATCAGATAGAGCACTAATTTTTAGAATATATAAATATCTAAAAAAAAAAAACACCAAAAAAGCAAATAACCCAATCAATAAATGGGCTAAGGAATTGAAAAGACACTTCTCAGAAGAAGATACACATTTAATCAACAAATACGTGAAAAAATGCTCAACATCGTTGGCAATTAGAGAAATGCAAATCAAAACTACTCTAAGATTTCATTTCACTCCAGTCAGAATGGCAGCTATCAAGAACACAAACAACAATAAATGTTGGAGAGGATGTGGGGAAAAAGGCACACTCATACATTGCTGGTGGGACTGCAAAATGGTGCAACCTTTATGGAAAGCAGTATGGAGATTTCTTGGGAAAATGGGAATGGAACCACCTTATGACCCAGCCATCCCACTCCTGGGTCTATTCCCAAAAGACTTAAAAACAGCATATTACAGTGACACAGCCACTTCAATGTTTATAGCAGCACAATTCACAATAGGTAGGTTGTGGAACCAACCTAGATGTCCCTCAGTAGATGAGTGGATAAAGAAAATGTGGTATATATACAAAATGGACTTTTACTCAGCAATAAGAGAGAATAAAATAATGGCATTTGCAGGTAAATGGATGAAGTTGGAGAATATAATGCTAAGTGAAATTAGTCAATCTCAAAAATCCAAATACCAAATGTTTTCTCTGATATAAGGAGGCTAGTTCACAGTGTTGTTGGAAGGGGGTACATAGGATCAGAGGAACACTAGAATGGTCAACGGAAAGGGAGGGGAAGGGAGGGAGCAAGGGGGGGGGGGAAGGAAAAAAAATTGGTAGTTGAATGAGATGGATATCATTATCCTAAATGCATGATTGAAGATCTGAATGGTACTTATATACTTTGTATACAAGCAGTTGTATGTAAAAAGATACTATACTTGTGCATTATGAATAAGTAAATAAATAATTTTTTTAATATTTATTTATTTGCTTTAGTTGTACACAATGCAATGCATTTATGTTTACGTGGTGCTGAGGATCGAACCCGGGTCGCGCCCGTGCGACGCGAGCGCTCTGCCGCTGAGCCACAACCCCAGCCCCAAATAAATAATTTTTTAAAAATAAAAAAAAAAAAAACTGAAAAAGTCTAGAAGAACTGAATAGACTGTAAAGTTTTGGGAGGGAGGTGGAAAAGGGTCTTCAGGAAGCAGAAATAAAAAGCCTAATATATTTTACGACATTGAAATGTTAACTGGCTACATGAATCAGTGATAAGACCGCTTCACCTCTCTTCCATATACACCTTGCCTGCAGCGGTATTCAAAGGAGGTCCAGAAAGCTCCCTTTAAGCCCGCACCACTCTTTGGCCCCCAGTCTAGAAAGGAAGCCAGTGAGCACCACGTGCCCTGAACTCCAGTGCGTCTCTGTATGCTCCAGGCCCTGCCTCCCCACTCCTGATCCAGAGAATGAGTGCTCCCAGAACACTGCCTCTCTCCAGGCCTCCCTTCTCCCAGCACCTCCTCATTATCCTTGAAGGAAGCTCTAATTAGGACTGATGAATCACTATTCCCAAAAAGACCACCAGTACTAATCTCGCTGGGAATTATAACTCTGTGTTCTTTAAACACAACCAGAAATTCAGGTTTCCCAGAGCATCATGGTTACTGTTATCCACAGACAGCTTTATATTACCCAAACTTCTACACATCCCTGAACTTCAGGCACATGTTGATAGAGCTTAGCGAAAAAGGCAAATGTGGAGCTCTTTGTTCAAAAATTAAGAATTTTGTGATGGTATCAGCAAAACATTAAAGCATGCATGGGACCTTTCTAAGTCACTACACAGTTATATGCTCTTGAAGACAGCTCCCCACCCCCAAACCATCTCTTTTAGTGCCTCACACTATCATCTGCAAAATCCCCTGTATTATCAATTTCTTTTTAAAATTTTCCAGAGAATTCACCTTAATCTAACAAAAGCTTAGCTGTTCCTTGAGGAACACTGTTAGAACCCACCTAGCACAGTGCCCAGGAAGGAGTAGGTGTCCTCTTTATTCCTCCTTGCTTTCCCTTTTTAGAATGTTCTCTTCCTTTTTCAGAAACAGTTTCAAAGACGCAGCCTTCCATTTGTCTACAACACCCAGAATTCCGCTTTGACACAGTCATCTACATGTCTCTCCAATGTAGCACTTAGTAGGTGCTCAAAAGTATGTGTTGGAAAAATTCATAAATGACTCGTACAATTATTTTTTTAAAAAAACTGAGTAGCATACTAATTCTACTTGCCCAACTGCATTGCATAAAGTGTTTTGCCTGAATCACTATACACTTTCTGTTTGCAGTATCTAGATATTTACATTCTATGTGCTGCATATATTTTGTTAGAAAATGGGCCAAAACGTGGCCTGTTGTAATGCCAAGTTGAAATATATATCTTAAATATTTATGATTATTCTTTTACAAAGTTGGCAGGAAAGAGCGAGATGAAGGAGTCACTTGATACAACTTCAGGAGTACATGCCTGCCCCTTTCATAGTTTTCTAGTGCAGTAAAAGAAAAAAGGAAAGGAAAAACAATTTAGAAGAAAGAGAACCCCATCTCAGCCTGGTAAAGCTTGTGCCTGCGCCACGAGGATTTCTGCGTTCATTGCTTCCAAATACTGCCCTCTGCTGGCTAGATGGTGCTAGAGTGCTTATTAACAGAAAGCCTGCTTATGAAAAGAAATGGCATAGATGAAGACAGAGACAATGATTAGTGAGAGAATGAAAATTAGGGAAAGATAAGTATGGGAACGACAATGGGAAAACAGGTTTATACCCTGCCCAGCTTGTATGTCTGGCTACATTTTTTCCTATAGAGGTCATCTTGTCTAATGCCCTCCTGAGCAGAAACAGACAAGTCACACAACCTGTCCAACTTGCATGAGTTCTTCCTGAAAGCTGGGGACTTGGAAAGAATAAAACTGAAACTGATCTTTTCATTGTCAACACCTCCTTCCTTGTTTGCACACAAATCCTTCCCCCTGTCTCTGTTGTTCTCCCAGATGGCCTCCACACACACGCAGAGCACTCCCACTCTTAGATAGCCCAGAGCCTTCCCTGATCACACGAACCAGGTAAGGGCTTCCTTTGCTCATTGCTGAAAGGCAGATTGAATTGATTTACCGCCTCTGACTCTGGATTCTCTACCTCTCTGGAAAAGACCACATTGTTGACAGAAGTTGGGAAGTAATTGTGTTGGGGATGGGGAAGAGGAAGAGAAACAGTAACTTGAGCCAGAACAATTAAAAACATTAACTTTGATAATTGCTTTTATGTTGACCCCACAGTCTAGAATGCTCATGGCTCTGCACTTGCCCCCATTGTGCTAAATGTCACTGACTACTAGGTAGGTTGCTGACCTTTCCACCATGTTTATCTTTACAGCACATCTAGAAAGTGTAATATCGACCCAGCATATTGGTGTTAATCAGTGAGGCTGCTTATAGCCAGAGGTGACTGTCCTAAGCCCTAGAAGACAGTCTGGAGGACCAAAGGAATTAATATGTTAGTGTACTGATCACAGGCACATTGGTTAGGAAACTGTGGTCCAGCAAATACAACAAAGGAAGGCAAAGTAACATGCCTTATCAAATTATCAGGAAATCCTGTGGACAAACCCCAAGGAGTAACAAAGAAAAACAGGCCAATTAGAGTGGAAACAAAACATACCCAACTCCCCAGTCCTTGGAGTAGCCCATAGTCCCTGTGGGTTTCTTCCTGGGCTGTCCTCTAGTGCCCTTGCTGCCTTTACCATTTTACCCCTTCAGAGCCAGCTGCAACTTCCCTCTTGTCAGTTTCCTACGACTTCAGTGCTCCAGTCTATGTTGGCTGCAAGATTTAGAGCCTGTAGGGCACCACTGGCCATAGCTGCACTCAGTCTTAGGTTGTTAACTGATTTTTAAAAATATTTATTTATTTCCTTTAGTTGTACACAATGCGTTTATTTTTACGTGGTGCTGAGGATCGAACCCGGGCTGCGCACGTGCTAGGTGAGCGCTCTACCACTAAGCCACAACCTCAGCCCGTTAACTGATGTTTTATTTGAACAGAGTGGCCTTCTAGGGTTACCTATACCTTTGCTAGTTAAAAAAGTCACAATCCTAATCTCCATTAGATGAGGTCTGAAAATCCAGTCCTCTGAAGACTCTGAAGGTCACTGTAAAGTAGGTATAGGTAGTGGATATTATTTGCCACCTGTTGCTTCTAGAGGCCACTTTGCATGTTTCATGAAGTTTCACCTTTTTTCTGGGTCTATTTGTCTTTTTGTAGATGTTAGCTCCCTTTTTAAAAATTTTTATTTTTTAATTTGTTCTAATTAGTTGTACATGACAATAGAATGCATTTTGACACATTGTACAAAAATGGAGCACAACTTCTAATTCCTCTGGATGTACATGGTTCAGAGTCACACTGGTTATTTTGCCCCGGCTACCCTTATGAGACTAAATGTAGGAATAAATTTTTCATATAAAAATATTCTTCAAATAAAATCTTATACATGTATATACAGTAATAATGTCTGTCTTATTCCACCGTCCTTCCCATCCCTACACCCCTCCCATCCCCTCACTTCCCTCTGCACAATCCAAAGTTCCTTCATTCTTCCCCACACCCTCCCCCCATTATGGATCAGCATCCACTTATCAGAGAAAACATATACCCAGCACACATAATAGGTCAGAATGAATAATAAAACTTTATTGAGGGCTTGAGAATAATATACAGAAGTAGAAGCAGAATGCTGGAAGAAACATTTATGACTTGGTAACAGTGACCACTGCTTCTATGTCCACCAGTCTTATCCCAGTGTAAGACATGCCTATCGGCTCTCACTTCAAACTGTCTTGCTGACATGTTGTTATAATTCCCAGACCCGCTCATGTAGGTAGGAGTTCACCTTAACCTAATGCTGAGTCCAAAATTCCAATTTCTCTTTTTTTTTTCCCAAGCTCTAGCCAGAGGATGAAAAATCAGTTTATTCCATAATAATTGCCCAAAGTCAGAGGTCTGCCCCATAAAGGTGGTTAACTGTATTCTTTTTGTGAAATATTCTCTCAACTTTTTGCCCCAGCTACCCTTATGAGACTAAATGTAGGATTAAATTTTTCATATAAAAATATTCTTCAAATAAAATCTTAAAAGGTCTTTCCTCTAAAAAATAAATAATTCTGGTATTACTAATCTGCAAAAATACTTGCAAATTTTTAAAGTTTTACATTTTTCATCCTGATTTACCAATTTTTCTGCCTTTATACCAAGAACAATATCTTGTCCTCCTGGATTTATGTCCACATATTGTTGAGTTTCTACAAGAAGGAAAAGCGGTCCCCCAACAAAAGCCAAGAGTAGATTTATGTTTGATTTGCATTATTGTTCCCTAAATCCCTATTCACCTCTTCTTCTTTCTGCCACTGTAAGAACATAATTCCCGGGCTCTCTTGCACTTAGGTACATCCACCTGGTCCAGATGTTGCCAATGAATGTAACAAAGAGCATTTCTTACAGGTATGGGCAGTACAAACATTCCAATTGGATAACTCCTCATTCTTTTGTGCTTTAGATTGGGCTGAAAGAAGGGGATCCTCTGCCTCCCCAGGGTAACTTTTGATTGAGATCTGCATGTTGAATGCTAAAAATGGTAGCGCTTCACCAGCTTAGGGCCCTGGATAATTCCATGAGGAAGACACCTCACTAAACTGATCACTTGCCCACTGCTCTTTTTAGAACAAGAAATAAACCTCTATTCTATTTAAGTCATTATTCTGTTTGGGGTCTATATGTTATAGCAACTATCTTACCTTAACATAACTATAAATGGATACCCTGTCAGTCAGAGATGCCCCTACTCAGATGTAAAGTTAGCAGATGTCTAGGTCTTGGGAAAAGGGACACTAACAGTTAAGAAGAGGCCAACTTCCTATGCTCTTTTGACTTCCATTTCAAAATCTGTGTAAATTTCTGCCACATGGATTTCATTAGCCTGGACAAAGACATAATACTTCTAGGAATCTTCTTTAAAATAACTATATCACCTGAAAGAGTTCATTCAAACATAATCTCCTGCGAACCGTCTAGCAAACCCAAGTTTCTCAGATTTCTTTCTAAGGAAATTACTTGTGAAAAGTTAAAGGACACAGGCAGTAAGATGTAGAAGGGCAGACTGGGAAAGAAGGAGAAATATCTGGAGCATGGATCTCCTGAGACTTTGCTCCAACAGAAACAAGTCTGGGTGGAAGTGGATAGGTGGTGGCAGCAGGGATAGTAGGGAAAACATTGAAGGTGGGGACAGAGGACAGAAGTTTTAAAGAGGAGATGAAAGTACTGAAGGCAAATTTACAACTTGATAAATTATCAAGCAACAACTCAGGGGCTTTTGCCCACCCTTTTCCTACACTTTAAGCAAGTTATTTTGATGGCCCACCTTACTTTTTAGATCTGCAAAGTTTCTTAGAAAAACCCTGAAAAAAAAAATCACAAGAGAACTTTGAAATGTTTAAAAACAAATATGCACCTTTAGGTGTTTTGGTTATTTTTTAGTCAGTACTTTATTTAGAAATACAACATAGTTATTTTCTTTCTGCCACACATGAAAAGAAATGTGATTTTCAGACAAGGCAGGTGGGCAGGGCAAGACCATGGTAAAAGTCAGTCACCAAGGCAGGTGGGCAGGGCAAGACCATGGTAAAAGTCAGTCACCAAATAACTCAGCTGTGTTTGTCCATTTATTATTTTTAGAACAAGCCATACATAGACAGAATCAGTTTTATGGTTAAGAATATAAAAGGCAGTATTTTCCTTAGCAAACCATTAACAATTGTCATCCAGAATTTACATGCATTGCAAAATGATGATATATTCAAGGGCTATCTTCCCTAATGAGTGTTGTCTAATTGTCCTCTCACTAAAACAGTGGAGGTGGCAGTGGCCCTTATGGAATAGAGCTCTACCTCTCTGATCAACGGATTTTATTCTACCATGTGTCACATAGCTGTATTTTTTTTGTTAGTTGTCAGTTGTTGTCGTTGATTACTACAAACTTTGTGACTCAAACAGCAGAGATTTTCTTACAGTTCTGTATGGTTAGAAGTTCAACCCTCGACTTACCTGATGAGAACATGGTGTTGGCAAGACTGAACTCATTTCTGCTCCCTTTCCTTGCTTATTCGTGTCATTGGGAGAATTTAATTCTGTGTGCTTGAGGGACTGAGGCTCCAGTTTTATTGCTGGCTATCATCTGAATGCTGCCCTTAGCCCCTAGGGATCTCTCTTGGCCCTTGTACATGGTTCCCAACATCTCAGAACCAGCAGTGGGTTGTTAAATTCTTATGCTACCATCTCTCTTACTCACCTTACTGCATTCTTTCTCTTCTACATTTAAAGAGCCAAGTGATTAGAGTGGTCCTACCAGGATAATCCAGGATTATCTTTCAATTTCAAGGTCTATAATCTTAATCACATCTGCACAGCCCCTCTTGTCATAAAAGGGAACATATCATATGTGTTGGAGATTAGGTGTTTTAGTGAGTTTTTTTTTCTTTTTTTCTGCCACTGTGACCAAAGGACCTGACAGAAACAATTTTAGAGAAGGAAAAGTCTATTTGGGTCTCATGTTTCAGAGGTCTCAGTCCATACATAGCTAACTTCATTGCTCTGGGCCCAAGATGAAGCAGAACATCAAGGTAGAAGAGTATGGAAGAGAAAAGCAGCTCAGGACATGGCAATAGGAATTAGAGCTCTTGCTTACCGGGGAAAAAATATGTACCCCCAAAACATGTCCCCAGTGGCTCACCTCCTCCAGTCACATCCTACCTGCCTACAGTTACCACCCAGTTAATCCATATTAGTGGATTAATGCATCAATTGGGTTAAGGCTCTCATATCCCAATCATTTCATCTATCAACTTTCTTGCATTGTCTCACTCATGAGCTTTTGGGGGACACCTCATATCTAAACCATAACATTGGGCATCAACATATTTGGGGACTATTAATTTGCTTAACATTCTTAGCTGAGAGACATCTGAAACAGCTTGACCTATAGGGCAATCAGTGTGAATCAATGATAGTACCTAACATGATGCCCAGTCAGTTCTCAATTACCTTTGCATTTAAGCTTATAGTCAAGCTTGTTTTTCCAAAAGTAGGATTGAAAGACATTGTCAAAGATTCTGTGGAATTTTGGGCTTCCAGGTCTTCTCCCTTGAAGGAGCCCTAATTAGGAAGGGCTGTTGCAGCTAGCTGGAAGCCATAAGTTCCACCTGATATGTATGTGATGCACCTGTAGGCACCCGAAAAGCTGAAGGTATATAACCGGGTGAAAGCGGTCCGAGTTAGGAGAACGGAGAATTCAGTCAGCCGGGCAGTCACTCGGTCGGTCAGAAGAATCAGAGCGGCCAGAACGTAGGCAGAGCGGTTACAGAAGAGAAACCAGATAGAAGAAGTAATGACTGGTCAGAGTTAGGCCGAGGCTCCCGAGGAAGACAGAAGACAGAAGAAAGAAGAGAGAAGAAAGAAGCTCTAATCTTTCTCTAAGCTAAGCTCTTATCTTTCCTTCTCTCTACTCTAAGCTAAGAAGACAAGAAGAAAAGCTTTCTTTAATCTTTCTCTCTAAAACTCTTTCTTTCCCTCTCAAAGCTCTAAGAAAGTAGAAGTAAAAGTAGTAAAAGCTATACTCTGCCTCCAAGATTTCCTCCCGGGTTTCGGTACCAGGCAGCTTACACTCCCTGTCATCCCTATTCCTTTTAACCCAAAAGAATAATAGTTCAAATTGAAACCATTCAAATTCAACCTTAGTGGGATGTCAAGAACTGAGTTTACCTGGATGTGGAGAGCATGAGACTTTATTATACTTTTCTCTTGGAATTTGAATATTTTTGTAATACAATTTTAAAACAACAAGGATAAAAGTGTACCATCCTGTGATAAGTTAGCAGTGCTTTTCCTTTATATATATTCTCTCGACATGACCCAATTTGGCCTCTGCTGGAAACCTGACTGCTTTTCATTTGTGCTGTTTCTTCCAAGTGCAGAAAAACCTCGTTTTTCATCTCTTGCCACAGAGAGCAGGCAGGGCCAGCAGAAACAAGCTTAGCCATTCGTATGGGCCAGACAGTGAATCAGTATGAAAGTCACAAGTGATAAGGGAAGGTGGACCACAGCCAGAGGAGGGAAAGGACCTCTCAGGATTGGGGAAGGAAAGGGCTGAACTTCCTGTCCTGATGTGATATGGGATTCAAGCCATGTGAATTGGTTTCAGTCAGGCGTGTAAAAAGAAATACTGCAAATGTCAGTAGAAGACAAATACAGAAAGACCAAGGGCAGTTTACAGGTTTTCAGGGGTCTTTGGATGTCTCCTTTTTACCTATTTCTTGCTCACAAATGGCTCTGATTGTCAACAGCAACTTTTTTGATAAAGGAACTCAGACCAGTATTCCCTAAGCCAAAGCAGTTCAACGGGGAGCTATCCTTAAGACTCCATTTGTAAATTTAAAAAAAATTAAAAATACTATGATGGGGCCTGAATAGCCCCCATGGTGGATCTGAAGGATTTGTGCTTACACACTGTAGGAAATTCTCCATCTATATCCCCCTACAAGGTTGTGCTTTATTTAGTCCCCCCTTCTGGTAGGAAATGCCCTGAAATTTTAATGTGAATTCAACATGCAAATGAGCAAGAAATTCTAGCGAGGCGCAGGGGCACATGCCTGTAATCCCAGCAGCTGGGGAAGCTGAGGCAGGATTGCGAGTTCAAAGCCAGCCTCAGCAAAAGCCAGGCACTAAGCAATTCAGTGAGACCTGTGTCTAAATAAAATACAAAATAGGGCTTGGGATGTGTGTGGCTCAGTGGTTGAGTGCTCCTAAATTCAATCCCGGGTACCCGCACCCTTTCCCGCTCCCCCCCCCCAAAAAAAAAAAAAAAATTCTGGAATTCTTTCTGTGACCTCAACTAAAGAAGAATTCAATTAAAATTTGTCAGTGCTAGGTAACATAGTACAGAGGGAATTTCATTGTTGTTGATGCCTGTAATAATATTACATCCCACACCAATAGTTGCCTGGGTTAGCTCAGAATTCCAAGTACCTTCATGTAATATCTGCTCATCTTCTAGGAGAATATCTGTAAGGAACTCTTTCAAGGTTCAAATTCATGGCTCATGGAGGTGCCAACCATTGTTAAAGAAACTATTTTCTTTTGAGAATTACAAAGACCTTCTCACAGATGTGAACTCATTGGGAGAGTGCAGTTAGTAGAGAGCCGGTGAGCTCTTTTCTATTAATGTTAAGCATTGATGACTTGTGTTGAAAATGGACCAGAACTCTTTAAGTGATGTCATTGTAACTATGCTTGCTCTAGATTTAATTCCATGCAACATCTGTAGCTTAGATGAGGTGGAGCCATACATGAAACCCCACAGACAGCACCTTGATGTATCTCAAGCTGGCTGTTCTCTGAGGATGAATGATTCCTGGAGCCTGTTCTTTTCAGCCACACTTCACAAACTCAGACTTCATTTGTATGGACAAAGACATTGTTGTTTGATTTATCGTACCCATGAATCTCTTTAGGCTCAGAGTGGCAATTCAGTTCAAAGTTGAGGACAGAACTTTTGCTTTATCTCCCCTGATATTTTATTTATGAAATATCAGCAAAATGCAGAAGTATCTTTTGAAACCCCTAACACAAATGCAGGTCAAACTCATTTTCACCTGTCTAAGATAAACACAGACTAGCCGCAGAACTGTAAGAACTGTAAGCTTCCTAAGATATCTATTTTCTTTAGTTACTAGACATTGTGCAAGAATTTTCACCTTTATCAGATCTTCTGTGATTATGGCTAATCATATTAATTATGCCACCTGGCATAAACAGAGATAGATAAGACAGAAGCCTGACAGTCCTAAGTTTGTTCCCTATTCTATCCTATAACTCAAGCTCGGTGTGGCCTTGAGTCAGCTGTTTAGTCTAAGTATTAGTTCCTTATCTGTAAAATAAAGATAGTGATTATCTACTTGAAGGGCTGAAGTAAGGTGTATGTAAGCTGATATACACAAAATACTTAGCACAGTGCCCAACCCATGGACCCTGAATATGTTAGATTCTTTCATCATTTTGGTTAAGATAAAAGAAATAAGCCATCAATTATGAGATATGAAGTGCCATATCTTTTGCAAGATTCTTAATCCAGGGTCTCTACAGAGTTTTCAAAAAGTTTGTCTCTTGCTTCCTTCAGAGCAAGCAGGAAAAACAGAACAATTAGCACAATTATCCTAACCCAACCCTGTATAATAAGTAGATGTATGACCAAAATATTAGGTTGAATGAATTTGCCTATATAATTTGGAGCTGACTGTGCTGGCTGTGTAAGGTCATGGATGCAAGGCTTGCAGGAACCCAGTGGATCCAGAATGACCCTGAAATTCAGCCATAAAATGAACAAAGATCTCAAGCAAGACTGCTGGGAGTCCAGGCCATGCCATGCTGCCTGGGGGAGCAGCATTTCCTGGACAGAGCACCTCCCTGGCCCTGGCATACTCCCAGGACAGCCCTGCCTGGTTGGATACACATTCAAGAGCTGTAAAATACAGAGCACTTTCACAACCCAATTACTGTGTATGGAACTTGGGTGGGGAGGCCCAAAATTTCCTGGCAGACTTTTAGATCTCAACAATGAAATACCTATAAACCCCTATGAGGGTATGAAGAGCTCTTGCTAGACTTCTTCTATAGGAGGCAGGAGCTAGCTTCCACCCATTGTGATGAATTGTACTGCAGCATCTCCTGCCAATGTGGCTGGCACTGGCTAGGAAATCTCCAGAGTATTTCTTGCCATTCTCAAGGGTCTATGAATTAGATATGGTCCCTGTACTTTAAGTCCTCAGCCCTTTTTTAAAGTGTCTGTCCTGTTGAAGAATCTTATGGAAAAAAAGAAACTTCCCAACCAATAGCTGGACGTCAAAATGTCCCTGGATCAGAAAGCACAGGGATAGGAAGAAATCCAGTTCTTGCTGGGACTAAAGGAGTTGCCTCCGGATGCCCTGAAAGCCTCTGTTGGCTTAACAATAGTCCTAATTGTGAAGTTCAAAATCTTGTTCAGGAAAGTAGAATGCAGGAAAAATGGCAACAATTGACTCAGAAATTTCCTTTAGATAAAAATTGCAGCTCTGATAAAAAGCAGCTCACTTGTAATTCTGTCTGACAAAAGTGTGAAATGGTCCCCGGTGTGCCTAAGCACATGCAGCTGCTTGTTAAAGCCAAGCACTTGCCCCATCCCATAATGGTGGTCAAACACTCTCAACACCAAAGCACCAGGCTGGCTGGGCCTCCCCCAGCTAGACCAGCATTTAGTCAATTCCAGTTTTCTGTGTTCCCTTGTTTTCACCTCCTTTTTCTCCTTCCCACTCTAGCCCAGTCTGGTTCAAAGGGATTAATTCCTGTAACACTCCCATGGAGAGAAAAGGGCTTTACTTGGCGGCTTTGGGTTTACAAGATCGCTGGTGAACAATCAGTCTGTCTGGCAGGAAGGTCCGCCCACAAACATTGCAGGGAATTAACTGGCTCTGGGCACTTGTCCAAGCAGCTTCATTTAAAGCATCAAGATCATAGAAACCTTTGGCTGGAAAGTTAAAGAAAAAGAGAAAGAAAAAAAAAAAAAAAAAGGGAAAAATAATAATAATAAAAAAGAAAGAAAAGAGGTGGGGGAAAAAAAGGTAAAGTGGATTAGTTTTCATTCTGGAGAAACATATTCTACTTTTTATGGAAAATATGTTCAGGAAATACCTGTTGACTGAGGTTTTTAAATAAATCATATGACTTTTGCCAAAAATAAATAAATAAATAAATAAAAAGTGCTGCTTGCTCTTTCAAGGGTTGAGTTAAGTTAGCTATGAACCAGAGGTTTTTTACTCTTTGGATGTAAAAAGGGGAAGACAATGTTTTATGTGTTATGATATGCATTCTTCACTAATTATTAACATCTTTGCTTACATATTATTATCTTGCACATATAACTTTTGGCTTTCTTTCAGCTGACTCTAAATATAAGCTTACAGTGGAAAAAGGACATGTATTTGTATTTTCCTTCTATAATCCTTTAGTGGAATGTTTTTAGAGGCCAAAATTGACAATTAAGAGTGAATTTAAGATAAATTATACCCTAAAAATTTATCATCTTTTCATGGCTGTAAACTTAAGAGATTCTTTAAGTAATTACATGAAGAATGCAAATAGAATACTTAATCTGATGAAAAGAAGTGTTCTTAAGAAAACAAAGTAGATAGTTGGAGAAATATAGAATCTTCATTGGCAGAGCATAGCGGAAAAAAGCATATGGCTTTATTTTGAGAAACAATGTGGGATTTAGCTTTAATAAGCCTTATTCAAATCGAGTGACTTTGGTACATTAAATTGACTATGTCTTAGAATCATCCAAAATAGGCCCCCAAAATGTAGCCAGGCACTCAAAAATGTATTACTTAGTTTTTATCACTGGCAAGGCACATATTACTTCATTAAAGCCTAGGCAATCTCATATGATTTCTATCTAGTGGTTCACGCAAACATAACAAACCTTAGATTCTTAACATGCCTTCTCCTAATGTTCTTTATTTTTTTTGCTCCATGGGAATTTAAACCCCAGAACAACCTAGTATTTCTCCTTTGGATAAAGCAAATATCACTTTCTATGTAGGATATATAAACGTGTGTTTTGAGTGCTTGGAAAACTCTGTTGAGAAAACGACAGCACTGACTTTCTCATTACTCACATGAGTTTTAATACAGACTAAAAAATTCCAGAGTAGTCATTGACTCTAACTTGAAGGTGATTCATCACATTTCTAAGTGTTTTTGCATGGTGCTTTGACTCTGGATCTGGAGCAAGGGTCATTTGAACTCTATGGAAAAAGTCCCTGAGTGGAGAACGGTGATGTGCATTCTATTTACCTAGGGAAGAAAAGCACCTTCAAAGGACCAAGAGAAAAACTGCAGGGAAGTAAAATTATAGGGATCTACTTTTTCTGTCATAAGCAATAACAAGATAGTATCCCACCAGGGCTTTCAAATCGTCATCCTTCTTACTTCTTTTAGCTTTTTGATAATTATGGTCAAGCACAGTAAGTGGTAAAGATCAGAAGGGAAGGAAATAGATTTTGACACGGAATAAGAATTATTAGGAAGAGATTTTCAAGAAGGTAAACAATTTGGCTACAGGCAAGTGTTCTAATTTCTATAGGTGGGTGTTTTTTATCTTGAGCTCTTTTTCCCACCTGTCTGCAAGGACTGTGGATTTTTCAATTCTAGCAGCAGCTGGAACTTTATTATGACAATCTGGCTTTTGCTCTGTGGGTTGTTATAAACTCTCCTTGACTCACATCTTAACAAGAGTGCTGGACGAATTGACACTATAATGACCTCCAAGGTACCGTTCAGCACTTGTACATCTACAGATACACAGGAGAATAAATGAACTGAAAGATACTCCTCTTAAAACCAAAAATTTATTTTGAAGAGAATGAGGAGTTAAACTGAGGAAACAGCAATGGTGGAAATATGGTGAGTCTGAGCTCACATGGCGAAAATATTCTCTGAACCATTCTAACATCCTAAATGAGTGAGTATGAGGTTCAGTGACAGTCACACGTGACAGTTTCATTTGGCTTGCACAGTGCTTCACATATTATTAATTGCACACATTTTAAAAATGTGGATATTTTGTATGAATGTCTACATTTCCCGTTTCTTTTATATTACTGATAGATATGACCACATTGGGCTAAATTTCTTAATGATAGCCCCAGCTGTGACTGGGCAGCTGCTATTTCCTTTGGAGAGAGCTAATGCTCTCCAACCCCCCACAGCCCCCACGTTCCCTTTTCTTTCTTTCTTTCTTTTTTTCCCCTACACACAGGCCCACATTAATTAATTTGTAATCTGACTATAGCGGATCCTGTAAGCACTTAAATTTGGTATCCCTGCTCTGTAGAGACACATTCATATGTAAAATCAAGACTCTAGATTCACCAAAGGATTTTAAGCTTCATGTTTTTTAAGTGTTATGTATGATAATATATGAAACTAACTCTTGGAAAATACAGTAAACTCCAGCGGGTCCCTCTCATGTGGTCTTGCCAGGACATAGTGTCTTTATGTCTCAGCATTTGAAGACAACCCTTTGCACGGGCATTCCAGAGCTGTTTTTCTTATTTGGCTGAAGCCAAGGCAGTAAATGTTGCTGATTTTAGGTGTTTGAACAAGTAAAAAAAGAATACCTCTACTTATAAGTTTAGAGTGACAAGCCTCCCCTCGTGTACTCAAGTCATTCTAGGGACTTACCGGTAATGGTCCTGATTTCTGGTTTCTTTGGTTCTTGTCTCCTTAGCTCTTTAGGCAACAAATTATTTTCATTATGCCATTTTTTCAGGCATTGTGGCTCATGGATGCTAATAGATTTGGTTCCATATTCACGGCCACAAATGTAACAAACAATTGTTCGTGGACACTTCATCATTGTTGGCTGCAAATAACATAAAATTTCTGTTAGATAAAGTTTATAGTTGTAAATTGTATTTTAAAATATATTATATTCAAATTAACTGGAAAATCAATATGAGTTTTGAAAATTTCCAACCAGTGTGGTGAATTTAATCTTTTCTGGTAATTAAGGAACCAAACTATGTTCTGAGTATATGTGAGTTTGGAAGGAAATAAAGAAGAAGCAACCAAAATTCTCCATATTAGAACTATATAAAATGTATTTCCTCATTTATCAAATATTAGTTGCCTTCTAACTATGACATCTGAGCCACAATGCTGGGAGAAGTGAGAGTTATAAAATGCAGTAAAGAATTTCTTGCTTCTGTTTTGTATATAAAAAGGCACAATAAACAATGATCCTACCTAAAACAATGAGAACAAATCATATAGCCTACAGAATCATAAGCTTTAAGCCCACTGGAAACTCAAAGTTGTAATGTCAGGAAAAGAAATAAAACACCAATGTGGCAGACTTAAGTTCAAACATATCAGAAATTCAAATAAATATAAATGGCTCTAAAGAGCACAATTAAAATACACAGATTTCCAGATTGGATAGAAAAAGAAGCAATACTCAACTCTGTGTTGTTTACAAGAAATACATTTTATGAACATAAAGATGCAAATAGAAAAAAAGGATGCAAATAGGATACAAACAAAAGAATGGAGAAAATATTCCATTTAAATACTAAGCAAAAGAAAATTGGTGTGACTATGTTAGTAAAATGTGGTTGAAGTTCAGAGAATAGAAAAATTTCCTCCAGTTGTGAAGATCAGGGAAAGGTTCAAGAAGGTAGCATTTGAAAAATGGATAGAATTTAGACCAAAAGGACTGAGAGGGATGAAGAAGGATATTAGAGACTGAGGAAACACCATGCAGAGCCTCAGGGCCAGTAATCAGAAAGTGAGCATAAAGAATAACAAATAATTTGCTAGCCTGGTGTTCAGTGCAGCATTGAGAACTAGAAATAGGTATGGAAAAGCTGTGCTGTGAACAGCCATAAATGCCACACTAAAGTCTGTATTTTATTTTGTAAATTATAGAAAGGTATTAAGCAGGAAATAAACTATAATTGTGCCTCAAGAAAGTTAGTTTTTTGGGGTGGGGTCATAGCTCAGTGGTAGAGCACTTGCCTAGCATGTGTGAGGCACTGGGTTTAATTCTCAGCACCATATATAGAAAAATAAATAAAATACAGGTCCATTGACAACAAAAAATATTTAAAAAATGAAAAAAGAAAGTTAGTTTGTCAGCTCAGGGCTAGTAAGACAACATACAATTTGTGAGAGTCTGGGCATTCATCGCTCAGGAAGTAAGGAAACAATGTGTCTAAGAAAATGTCAATATTTTATTCTGATGATGGGGAAGATGGTGATGTTATTTACAGAAAAGGAGACATCGGAAAAGGCAGGTTGGTAAAAGAGAAAAACATTGATTCTGTTCTGGACCTGTGGAGTTTGATATCCTAGTAGAATTTAATGTGAATATGTTCAGCCAAAACAGGAAATGTAGGCCTTCAATTCAGGATTAATTGATTTTGGAACTATTCACACAAAAAGATGTTTAAAAGAAAAAAGATAGCATATAGAAAGCATACAGAGAAAAATTCTTGGTAGGATAACAGTAATAAGGATATTGAGACAAGAGAAGTTGCAGGTAGAAAACAGATTCAAGTTTTCAGTTAAAGAAACAGGGCATGGAGAGAAAATATTGCTCAGAATTCTGGAAATACTTTCTGGTTTCTGGAAAGATGTTGTCATCCACTCTGTCAAATAGTACAAAAAGTAATGGGTTGCTGAGAAAAGGATATTAGATTATATGTCAGCATGCTTTGAGTTTGGATCCAATGGAGTGGTAAGGGTAAAGACTAAATTGTGAGGAGTTAAAAATTAAGTCAAGGCCGGGCGCGGTGGCGCACGCCTGTAATCCCAGCACTTTGGGAGGCTGAGGCAGGAGGATCGCGAGTTCAAAGCCAGCCTCAGCAATGGCGAGGCACTTAGCAACTCAGTGAGACCCTGTCTCTAAATAAAATACAAAAAAGGGCTGGGGATGTGACCCAGTGGTCGAGTGCCCCTGAGTTCAATCCCCGGTACCACAAAAAAAAAAAAAAAAAAAAAAAAAAAAAAAATTAAGTCAAGGAAAAGGGAAGCACATTATAAACAAGAATTAAAATGTCACAATGAAATTAATTATTTTGTACAACTAATATGCACTAATCATTATAATAATGATTTTTAAAAGCTTTCAGAAAGGAAATTTGAGGGATGAACAGAATTGAAGAAACATCTGTTTTGTTGCTTATAGGATAAGGTGTCTTAGGCAGAGGGTTAGAGACTACAGGTCCAAGATAAAATTGGATAATCTATAGAGAAAGATCCCAGAGAAGGGAGAGAGGAAGATGGAATCAAGGGCATAACTGGAGGAGCTGAGAGTAACTGATGGAGATCACATGGATGAACATAATCTTCCAAAGGATAAGGCAAATCATCTTCAAAGAATGAAAAGATTCCAATTCTGGGAATAGAATAGTGAAAAATGATGGGATTAGACATCTTGGGAATTCGATAGTGATTCAATTAGGAAAAAATACTTACCAATTAATGTAAAAGACCTGGTAAGAGAACTGCAAGAAATTTCAGGGGAGTTAAATGACCTCTTCAGTATGTTCTTTAGTAGCACCAGGAGGCATAAAAACAGAAACAAATTAAGTTGATGGTATAGTCCCCTTTGGGGGAATAAAACATGGTAAAATGTGTATGTTTTAAAATCAACCTGCTCTTAACTATGACTATTGGGAATTAATCCTGAAATGGAGGAAGCACAGAGCAAGATAAAAATCAGAAGGAAACATAATTACGATTTTTGTCTACTGGAAATAAAAACAGATTCTAGGTGAATAAATACATAATTAATATAGAACAAGCAAAGTGAAAATTGGAGTTATCCCCTAAATGATCCAAGTTTTTCTAAAAGCATATTATTTGAGATAGAATATCTTTATTCTATAGTAAATTACACCAATAAAACAATAAACTATCCACATTAGTCAGAATAATTAAATAGTTGTTTATCTTTTTTGTGTGTTTTTGCCATGTATCAGGGTATAACTCTTTAAAAGTAACTTTAAAAGTATTGGGGGAATTCAAGATCTAAGAGAAAGTATAAAGTGTAAGCAATAATTTTCAAGTTACTGGAACTTGCAGCTGTAAGTTCCCTACTATTTTTTAGATGTTTATTTACTTGAAAGGTTAATTAAATGCAGGTTTTTCATTGAAAAATGAAAAGTTACTCTTTCTACTTTGAGAACAGTGAATTTATTAAAATTCTATATAGAAAATATGAGCCAAATCCAGTGTTCAACCAAGCATATAAGCAAAACAAATGACATGGGTCATGAATGAAGACATTCGTGTCAATTTGTCAGAAGTTTTCCTTTGGAAGGGAAAGTTAGAAGAAAACAGGCAGAAAGGGAGGCCAGAAGACATGCACAGAACAACTGAAGGGGATGTGGGAGAAAATTAATACCATACAGGGCCGAGATATCCTATATTATATTTTCCAACACTTCCCCTATGCTCAATATTTGTGGGTGAACTTCAGCTGAACCTGCCACATATGGCATGTTATTGGGTCTTGAACATCTTACTTCTAAGCTATGCTCAGGGAACTGCAAAAACAACACAGCTGTAACTGAAAAGAAAAATGTATCCCCATGGGTCTGAACAGAGATAGATATAGATAACCTATTTTATTTTTCATTAGTTTTATATTGTTAGCCTGAAACTTCCAGGGAAAGCTGAGCAATCTCGGGCATGTGTGGTTACTGCCACTACCCTAACTGCCAAGGTTTTTACTATTTAAAGTCTTTCTTCAGTGTTTTTAGAAAGAAGTGGATATATGGGAGGTGGGGAGGATGGACAGGAAGAAGAGACCCTGTCCTAGCAGAACCAACAGTGAGTCCTATCTTGTCTAATGTGCACTCCAATAACTTCAATGACATGGCATAACAGAGCAAGGCAAGGGCACTGGAAGGTTAGCTAGAAGGTGATGTGAGGACATGAAGCCTTGTCCATATGGAGCTTGTTGGGGTCAGCCACCTTTAGGAAAGTGTAATCAAAGGAAGGTGAAGAGGAAGTCAACAAGTCTAAAGTTTCTGCAGAGCAAAGGATTAGATTTAACAGTTTTCCTGCCAACATTTCAAATAATATTTGTAGCATTACTTGTTAATATCAGGGTAAAAGACTTCCTCTTTCAAAAAAGTTAATCACTGAATCTACATAGTGCTATTTCAGGTGTGAACTGTTCTCTGGGGGATGAGGAAACGTCCCTGCACACTTTAAGTCTGTTAGGGTGCATTGCAATTTTGCTTATGTCCTTTTAGTTTCCTGGAAAAGTCATTTCAGGCTGGATAGAGACAGAGGTACAAGAATACTTTAGGGGAAGCTTTCAGATGTGTGTAGTTCTTTTAACTTGAATCCACTAAGTTTTCATATGTTTTCAATCATTTTGCTGGCCACTATCGGAATTATCATATTATTTTGCAAGCAGCATCTTTTTCTTTTTGTTAATGTCTTTTCTCTGTTGGGAGCACCTCATATTCAATGTTTTAGGTCAAGTCTGTGTAACACAAAAGAAAGTGGGCTTTTAACAAGTTTTCTCCTAATCAGAGCGAATGACTTGCCATCCATTCATTCATTTTTACTGTTTTAATAGTAAATTATGAACACAAAATAGTTTATTATGAACACAAAAAGAGGAAAAAAATAAAGACCACAAAAAGAAGATAGATTGGGGGAGAACCTTAAAAGTGGTATTGATAAGTGAGAAATGGATACTGTTGTTCCAGAAAACCTAGACTAGGATGCCTATTTCAAATAGTTTCAAATATCTCCTGATGACCTCTCTGATAGCTCAGCCTAAAAGGAAACTATGGAAGGAAACAATCTAAAAATTAAGAGAGCTTATAAAATATGGAAGACAATTGGTCAGAAGGAGAAAGCACTAATAGTATTTCAGGAATCTTCATGAAAGAGGTATTGAAAACTAAAATGGAAGTTATTGCTAGCAGTGTTATAGAAGATCAGAATTTGTTCTACGATAAATACTAAGTCAACTTAATAGCATGAAAAGTATAGTTGTGTGATGTTATTTACAGGGCATTTGAGAGAATATGATTCAAGCGTGTAGTTTTTTAGAGTTTTTTTTTTCTTCTATGAAATGAAAATTGGCAAGTAATGTTTGTGGTGTAATAGGCCTATTTGAAAGCCTGATAAATGTTATTGTCATTGCCCCAGAAAAAAATGAACATGTATACAGAACTGTGGATATGATTTCAATTGGTTGGTGAACTCCCCAAAACCCATCCATCAGCCCCAGAAAATGAGCTGCTGAGTCTTTAGCCAGAGTGCCAAATTCTTTCTTCAAACAATTATTTGCTTAAGGAGCCATTTAACACTATTTAATGCCTTAAAAATACTAAGTTCAAGCAGTCAATAATTTAGGGAGCACATTACCTCTGACTTTAGAGTGATCCCAGGTACTGATTTGTCTAGAATAGTCCTTATTATACTGTTGTCTTAGCTAAATTCTTCTTTTACTCTCTAAAATGGCTCTGCTTAGTGAACAAATTACATAGTAATCCTACCTCTGGTTCCCTTTGAAGAACATCAATTAATAATAGTAATCAAGGCATGAAACAATAAAAAATGCTCAAAAGAATAGAAGATATGACTAAAAGACTAGCAATTAATTCCAGTTCAATGTAGAAGTAAGGCAAAATAACTATAGAAATTCAAGTTAGAGAAAGGAATATGAGTATACCTTGACAAATAATAATTTAATTATACAAACTGGTAGGTGAAGAAGAGGTGTAAAGAAGTTAATGACATTAAATTTCTCAACCTTTCATGTCAGTCAATTAAAGCAATGTAAAATTAAACTATGGAAGTAAGTTTTTGAAATTTTATAATAATCTTTGTCATTTTTATAAGAATAATGAAATAGTAAAGAATATCAACTCCAGAGTCAAAACATAACCAGGATCAAGGAAGAAAATCAGTTCTAAAGGAAAAAGCAAGTGCAACCTCAATTGCTTTCTGAAAAATCTTTAAAAGTAACTCTGAACAGGTATTGAAAGATTATGTATATAATACAGCTAAATAGAATGAATTTCTAGTTGGAATTAGAATATTAAGAATGAAAACAGCTTTGCTAGAATAAAATAAAAGTACAATGCTGTGATATAATTTAAAAAAAAACAAAAATCTAACTTGGGCTCAGCCCCCAGATCCTGACAAAGAGAGCTGCCAAAACCTTTGCATTTCCCTGAGTGAAGGAGGTGATAGGAGTTTCTTTGTTATATTTGGTCTTACTCCTGTGTTCCTGACACAAGAGCTTCTAAGACCCTTAGAGTACATGAGTAGCTAAGAGGGTTTTTTATGCTAATGAGATGAATGGTAGCCCTAGGAAGTTTCAGGATGGTAGCTTGTTGTAAGAAAGACCAAGACATTTTCAGAGGGCTGAAACTTTTAACCCCATCGCCTGACCTCTGAAGGAAGAGAAACTGGGGACTGAATTAATCACCAATGCCCAAAGACTGAATCAGTTGTTCCTATTGAATGGAACCTCCATAACAATCCTAATTGAAGGGGCTCAGAGAGCCTCCAGGTTGATAAAGCACTCTGAGGTACTGAGAAGTTGTTCCACCCAAAATGGGCACAGAAGCTCCATGTCACCCTTCATACCTTTCCCTAGGTACCTCTTCATGTGGCTGGTTCTATACCCTAACCATACAGTGGAGAAGAGATTTAGCAGATGACACTAGAAGAAAGAAATTTCTATGCCAAGAGAACTGTACTAGGCAAGTTAAGGCATTGTGGTATTGTGGGAGGTAGAGAGAAAGCAATGAGAAAACTTAATGAAAACTGTTCAGGGAGTGTGTGAAGACCTGTATGTAAGGATGAGGATTTAGATGCAGAATCAATCAGATTAAGAAATGGGCTAGATGGGGCAACTTACAATTTTTATCTTGGTTGTCTCATGTTGGAAAATGCATACTGATTCTGTCTGCATTAAAGCAGACAGCAGTCTCAAGTCATAATAAAAACACTAAAGCAACTGGAAATACCCATGAATGAATCAATAACAAAAATGTAGCACAGCCATTCATTGAATTATTACTCTGTGCTTAAAAAAAAAAAAAAAAAAAAAAAAAAAAGAACTACTGAAAATTACACCAATATGGGTGATGAAACTCAGAATCATCATGCTGAAAAAACCCAGATACAAAAAAAGTTTAAAATTCAAGCTACTCTGTAGTGGTCAAAAGTCAAATCAAGGATTTCCTGGAAGCTGAAAGTATAAGGTGGGACAAAGGACTACAGGGAATTTGAAGTGATCATGAAAATGTGTTATATCTTAATTAATATATAAAACTACATATATAAGTACACATTGTTGAGTAGAATTCCAAAATGAAATAATGTATTTTAGAGTCACTTTTGTCAGGAATTAGGGGATATATTAAATGATGTAGATTATAAACTCTTTGTCTCCCAAGAAGTTCTCCAGTTCAACAAAATAAATACAACACACTCCCATCCACAAACACAAAACCTGAAAAAGTAAAAGACCTGGGGAAAATTAGAAAATGTTTTATTAATTTTTTTCAGAACATTATTTTTTTTTTTTTTTCTGCAGAGAAAGACCACTCGTAACAAACTCCATTCCTATGAAATTTTACAAAGAAAAGTCAAATTCTATAGTGTCAGGACCTGGGCTCTGCAGCCCAGAGATGAAAATATCAAAGTAGGAATCTCACTCTGTGACCACATGCATGGTAATTTCTCTGTTGGAAACTAACTGACCAGCTTCCCATTTTCCAGTATGAGGAACTTCAAGACCTAGCAGTGAAGCCAGAATTAGGTAGTCAGTATAGATAGGTAAATTAAGTCAGGTTGGATCAAGGAAGCCAATTTTGAGTGAGTCCCAGGAAGTTGGAGACTGTCCCCTGAGGGATTGAAATGTTAATTTCCTTCAGAGCCCTTCCTCCACCCTTATCAAGAACCTGCCCCTGCTCTAACCTGTTGCTAAGGTAACCTGTCCCATGAATTGCCCCTCCATACAGGGAGCTATAAAGTTGTTAATTAATGTGTCCTGGGATGCTCCTTCCTGCTCTTCCCCCTTCAGACCATCTGCTTCTCACCTTTTGGCCAGCCCACTGAGCCTTCCTGGAGCCTGGTCACATATGCAGGAAGGAGAGAGGTAAGGGGAAGAGAGCAGGAGAACAAAGAAAGCCTAGGACCTATGAAAAAGGCAGACCTGCCTCTCTTCTTGGGATACCAGGATACCAGCAATGGCCCCCTGCTGCCTCCTGGGAGAAGTCTGTTGCCCCTTTTTAAATAAACCCTGCTTTATATGCTTGCCTCAGCGTGCTTCTCTAATGTTCAACTTCAATATTTGAGGGAGCAGAACTTGTCACTGGCAACCAACGGTATCAGTAGTACATAAAAGCGAGTGTGTGTGTGTGTGTGTGTGTGTGTGCGTATAAGTGTGATTTTAGCACGCACGCGCTTTGCCTTTTTCTCCCTCCATTGAAGGAGCCCTAATTAGTGTTGCAGCGCACATGCGTGCATATATATAGAACACATAAACTCATTCACTACCTTTGGTTGATTTTAGGAATACTTGAAAAAACAGAAGACAGAAGAAAGAAGCTCCCCTTGCCTCAAAAGCTACTCATAAACTCTAAGTGTAAACCTTACTTGACTTTGTCCTTTTCCTCCCTCCATCTTATTCTTATTTTCTTCAGGGTCAATCAGCTCAAGACAAAGATCAAGCTGAGAACTTTGGCTTTAGAAAGTTACAACAATTGCCCATTTGCTACCAGGGAACAGAGGAAGCCACTGGCAGTCACACATTGGAAGGCAGTAGTTTGCTGGATTTATTTATTGTCATTGAAGCTTTTGGCCTGCTCTTTTTGATGAGACCATTTTTGTTGGACTGTGCCAAAACAATCATATCAAAATGTAAAAGATAATTTTTGTTATCATATTATTTTAAGTATGCACATGAAATTCCTGGCTCCTTCCCCTAAGCAACATGCATTGTATATTACTTGGGAATATATTTTTTTTAATGATGAAACTTTAATGATTTATTTTTCTTTTTTTGAGTTGGCACCACAACATCCCTGCATCAAAACAGTCACATTCCCCAAGTCACTAGAGGTCATTCATTAACCTTAGAGTCAAAGAGAATGCAGGGGACCCAGAGGTGAAAGAGTATCCTAAAAGGAAAACAGCCCTTGTTATCGTGAACCACGACTTTCAACAAATTAGAAAAAGACATTTCTACCTTCAGACATTTTCCAACCATATGGTTTTAATCATTAATCTGTAATGATACAAGTTACAACTTATGAAATAAAAAAAAAATAAAAAATAAAAACCAAAAGGTGACCATGGGAGAGATAGACATCACAATCCTTACCCTGTCTCACAGCTGGGCCTAGAACTGTCCCTAGATAATGTGTATTTTGTGTCTGAGATGCAGCATGACTGCAACATGGCTAGTCTGTAATATCTGGCTTCAATCAGTTATTTTGCAATTTCATAAATCCAATAAAACAATGGAGTCTAAAGAGCAATAGTACAGTTGCATTGTGAGAAGAAATAAACCAGAGATGTCTGCTGAAAGGGCAGCTGAGACTGATTCAGATGCGACCTGTGCTAAATGGAAATGCATCTGGAGGAAAGGGCTGACTCTCAGTAGTTGATCCAGTTGCAGCCCAGAGGCCTTTGCTCAGAAGTATTTCTGATTACGAGCTATGTGCCAGGCACTGTGCTAGGTTCAGAAGGGAAACTGGTCCTAGTGGTGGGAATGATCACACCTAACTCACTACCTTTATTTGGGAATTTTTTTTTTTTTTAAGTTTTATCTCTGGAGAAATAGGTCGACAGCTGTCTATTTAGCAGGGGCAGAGCCCATTCTACATGACAGTAGTCCAAGAGTGAAGGGTAGGGGGACAGTGAGAAGGGGACCTGCTGAGTGGAGATCATACTCCCCTGACTTCTGTGCCACTGACGTGTTTGAGCTCAGACAGATTGTTTTTGAGAACTATTTTTCAGATAAGGAAACTTTTAGAATCCTGAACTCTTGTGACCCTTTTATTCTCAGATTTGGCTCCCAGGTGACTGACATGCAGGAATGACTTCCTGTTCTGTAGATTCATGCAGGTGATCCATATGCTGGTTGGTGGTGGGGATTGCCTGGGCTCAGGCATGAGGTGTGCATGCTCCTGCTCCCTGCACACACTGTCACACAATAATGTGGGTCCTGTCAGCATTGTGTCATCTGTAATGCTTCACTACCCTGTGTCACCACCTCCCCTTGCCTTCATACTCTGGTTCTTAAGGTTGTAAATTGATGTACCTATAGCCATTTCTGTGAATGGGTATGTTTCATTTGGCCAGCTCAGTGTTCTTAAAAGTTTTAGGTGGGACCTATTGTTCAGGATGCCATACCGCAGGCTCCAATTCTCCCTATTGCTCTCTATGCTGTCTGCACTGTCTCTGAGTGATTTGTGCTTACGACTCTGAGCAGCCTATTTTCCCAATCCCTCAATCTCCCTAGTAAAAGTATTCTCTTGTATCTCATTTCTAAGAAATGGTATTTTGTTTTAATGTGTCAGTGGCTAAAGAAGTGTTGTTTATATGTTTAGTGAATCTTTGCTGTTTACCTGGGATCTCCTATAGAGTTAGTGCTTTGATTTATAGGATTGGATCTCTGACTGTGAAATTTAAAGACAAACAAAAACACTTGCCAGGTAGGAGAGAAGGTATTTTAGAGCAAAAATAGCTCAGTGACACAGTAGAGATTGGCACACTGAAGATCGCGTGCTCGCTTTGAATTTAAGCATGACTGCAATTACAACAGAGCTTGATGGAAGGCCTGAAGCCCGTCCTTAGGCACAGTAGTTCCTACATTAGGGGATGAGCTTGATTTCCAAGACAGTATGCGCACAGTAACCATGGGTAATCCTCAAGTCATTTACTTTCTGGAGGATTTTTGCATTCCCCAATCCCAGCTGGATCCCAGGCTATCAAAAACAGGGCCCATCTTGCCACAGTCTGAGGGAATTGTGTGATTATGCAGCTGTTTGAATGGGTGTCATTCCTCAACAAGTGTTTCTCTTTCTGCATGACAAAATTAAACAAAAAATTTAGGTCTTAGCTGCTGTTTCAGATTTTCTACACCCCTGATCCCTTCCATCATGCCAAATAATTGAGATGTCTGTGGTAAGTGCATCAGGCACAGAAAGTTTGCATGGGAGAAATAAGAGGGAAAGTTCTCCCCCCTTGTCCCATGACAAAAAAAAAAAAAAAAAAAAAAGACAAAAACATCTTTTATAAATCCTCATATGTATTGAAATCATCTGACCAAGTAGCACAAAACTGGTTAACAATTACCCAGCATTTATTAAGAACCTGGTCCAGTGCTGTGAACTTTACATGCTTTATCTAATTTATTTTCATAACAATCCTCTAGGCAAGGTAAGTCTCAATACCCATATTTTACAAACTAGGAAACTGAGGCACAAATGGCCTGTTTTGTTCCAGACTGTAGGCTTCAGACCCTGCTTTTTACCACACTACCACTATGGAGTGGGCAAGAGGGAGCTAACAAATGATGCATTGTCAGGTGCCATCCCAGATTCTTTGCATGCATTCTCTCATTTCAACCTGTAGCAGTAGGGAAATTGAGACTTGGCGAAGTTCAGTAACTTGCTCAAAGGTTATGTGATTTTGTTGTGTATCTGTGGTCTAAATCCAAATCTGTCTGGTTCCAGCTGGTATCCAACTGGAGATAATACAGTGATCAGTGGTTATGAAGTATCATGCTCTGCCTGTGGGTCCACTGAGTCAGCCATTGAACGGGATTTGAGAGAAACCAAAAAAGCTTCAACTTCTGTTCTCACAACTACTTAAAGTTTATTCCTTTGGGTTAAACGTCGCTCTATCCCAGATCCTCTTTCAGAATGCAAGTGGTCCTAGGAGAGGCATTTTCCTATGAAGATCTCTAAACTTCCTTCTAAGAACAATATCAGCAGGTGGAGGTGGCAGGGGGTGGGAAGGTACAGAAAGTACTGAAAGAAAAAGGAGATTAGAATAGGATGCCAGGCCACCAAAGCCTCATTTCTCAAAGTCAGAATTTTTGCCTACAGTCATTTCAAACAGTTTCAATAACTGGACTGAGACTGAAAATGTACAATTAAATTTCCATTCCTTTGGGCATGTCCTACGTATGCAGACAAAATATAAATAGCATTTAAATATATAGGAGTAACTGTATAGTTCAATCTCAAACCTCCACAATTGTAGAATTTGATTGTCTAGAAACAACTGGTATTTCACATTTACTTCTGGTGTTTTCAAACAATTCTACCCAAATGTCACATCTGGAAGGATCATTGTTTGAAATTAAATTGTTTTTGGAAATCACTGGATACCACATAAAGGAATTTTCCAATCCAGTCTGTCTACTGGCCAACTTATAAGAAATTCTGTTACTTATGATTTAAAGTTTTATTTTTCTCCTTTTAACAATAAGGCTCACTTTTTTATTTGGAAATACTGTAAATACTAAAGTATTTTCATACACCTAGTTTTAAAAAGAGAACCATTGATATATTGAATATGTGTTGGACATTTTAGTTATTTGTTCATCCTGAGATACAATGTTGAAAATTCAGGTCAAAGAACTAATTCCAATTTTGAGACTATTTCCTGAAAGGAATATAGTTTCTTAGCTAACCCCGCCCCCTTTTTTCACATTTAATATAAAACTTTTTCCCCTGCTGATGTCTTAAGGGACATTGATTGAATTTTTTTTTTTTTTGATAAATTCTTGCCAAAAAATTACTTTCCTTAAAGAAAATGGCTAGAGGATTTCACTGGTATTTGGTTCCTGTACTCACCAGTTGAGCAGTAGGTCTGACCCCCATGGTCAGTGACTTTTAGGTCACAGAGTGAAACGAAGCAATAAGGGAGCCATGGGGAAAAGAGAGGAAAACCCACAAATGGAGACAGCCACTTCATTTATCAAGTGTCCACAGTTACAGATTAAAGGAAATCATAGCCTCTATCTGACCTGAATTTATAAGTGAGGTTATTTTCAGCACCTGATTTATTCTACGGTTTAGAGGCTAGTGTGCCTTCACCTCAAGGGCAAGGGCCAAGGAAGAGAGTTTTCTGTGAAAAGAAGGCTATCATCTTGAATAGACCAGAAAGAATTCTATCTTTAACAGATATGTGTAGATAGATAGACAGATCATCTATCTATCTATCTATCTACACATATCTGTTAAAGATAGATTCTTTCTGGTCTATAGACCAGAAAGATAAAGATAGAATTCTTTATCTTTATCTTAAATTCTTTATCTTAAAGATAGAATTCTTTCTGGTCTATAGACAGATCATCTATCTATCTATCTATCTATCTATCTTCCCCCTATCAGAGTTGTGTTGGTACCTCGGTATCCTTGCTCATACCTTCTGCCTCCATTTCCTGAAGCTTTAAGTTGCGATCAGTGATACCTTTATGTTTTCACCTCCTCTGATTGGAGGTCATCTGGGATGTGCATGCTTTTTGGGGACATTAAAGTTGGATCCTGGTGTCAGAGCAGGTACTGAAGCAGGGATGTTATAAATTTATTGAGTTCCTGGATTTAGTAGGCCCTTCTTCAATTTGTAAAATATTTCTTTATATATAGGACAACGTGATAGAGGTCAACGCTAGAAAAACATAGAGGATGTAAGGAGGAGAAGCATCAAGGGAAAGCAAAAGATGAAATCCTCAGAAAAATTCTCTCAATTCTCTCTGCCTAATTATAAGCAGAACTAGTGCCTCACATTGATAGTCACCTCCAATTCAATAAGGACTCTTTCCAGGTTGTGTTGTACTGATTTTGTTGGAATTCTAAGAATTTTGGGAAATATTTTAGTTGTTGCCTTTAGAATTTGAATTTCTAAGAACCATATATATTCATTCAGTCATTACATAAAGATCTATTAAGCATCAATTACTAAGGAAATATGGATATGCGTTTGGGGCTGAAAGTAGGGAGAGGGCATTGACAGGGAGAAGCAGGCTTATGAAGACATATGAAATCATTCAAGTTAGATTAATTCTTTGAGAAGTTTTTGTCAATTTTAGCCCTGGTATAATATTTGGTTTATAAAATGTGATACTGTCTTCTCACAGAAGTTACAATTAGTAACTTTTTTTCCTTTCCAGAGAAGCAGAAAGCCATATATGAGAGCCCCAGTGCAAAACCCCTATTTTTGCTTTGAGCTCTGGGTTCTGAGAGAGAGAGAGAGCATTATTGCCATAGTCTCTGTGCCCACTAATACTTGATGTATACTTATAAATTGAGGCTACATATGAAAAATGATTGTTAGCTTGTGATTTGTATAGGTATTATCCTTCAAATTTTTTTTTTTTTTTTTTTTTTTTGGTACTGGGGATTGAACTCAGGGGCGGGCACTCGACCACTGGGCCACATCCCCAGCCCTTTTTTGTATTTTATTTAGAGACAGGGTCTCACTGAGTTGCTAAGTGCCTCGCCATTGCTGAGGCTGGCTTTGAACTCGCGATCCTCCTGTCTCAGCCTCCCAAAGTGCTGGGATTACAGGTGTGCGCCACCGCACCCGGCTATCCTTCAAATTTTTAAATGAGGAAACTATACACCAATTTCACTGTTGATGCTGCTGCTTTAAAATTTGTAACACTTCCCCACCCCCTGCAATTCACACATACACTGTACATACAGATTCCCCTGGGTTGGCTTTTAGAACAACCAACAATGTAAAAGGGAACTGGTTTTCTACCTTAATGTTGTACCTTTTACACCTGAGAGCCACGGGATCCTAGAAGGCTGCCCTGATATGCGGTCATGGTTGACCCCAAGGAAAGATGAAGATGTGGCACATGGAGTTGGACATTCATAGTCCAGCTGCCAGCATCATCAAGGGGCAGTTTGTGAGGTCGAGGCTGGTTTTCATGACATCAGCAGAGCTGAGCAGGTAAACCAGGGCCACTGCAGGTTAAAGGGGTAAGCACCTGAATTGGGATCCCACTGAATGTTTTATCTACCACTTTCAGAGAGTTCCAAGTCTTTCTTAGGCTGAAGGATCATAGAGGCAAATAGTTTTGGTTGTCCTGTTCTTCATTTTAGAAACTCAGTGTAACAGGAGGCACAGAGACAAAGAACCAAGAAGCCTCTTAAAATCAGCCCTTTTTTCTTCCCCTTATACCTCTCTCACATGAGGTAGGCTTGATAAGCTTGCTTGATATTCCATCAAGAAAACAGAGGATATAAACTAACACATTGCAGCTGCTCCTCTTCTCACTGCCTTCTGACACACTTGCCTTCATCTGATTCAATACACTCCTGAAATAATGAAGTGCCCTCTTCCCACGTGTCTTTCCACACACTGGTGATTCTTTTCCTGGAGCCTGCTTCCCCTCCAGGGTTTTCATTTTCTCTGCTCTCCTCTCCTGCTTATTCAATGTCCTTTCCCCTGAATCTACATCCTAATCATTCAAATATATATCCGTAGTTTGAAGAAACCTTTCTGAACCCAACATCTCTGCTTCTAACCTTCCACTAGTCAAATTTTTCCAGATGGGTCCTATCTTTATCCCCCATGCATCTGCAGAGCCCACAGCTACACTGAATGTATTCTTTTCAAGGTCAGCACTCTACCAAATCAAATCAATAGTTTTGGACCTCATTCTACTCAACCTCTCATCATTCACACTGTTTTTCATACCCTTATTCCTGACATTTACTCAGGTCTCAGCTTCCATAGCAGCATACTCTCTAGGCATTTGTCTTGTGTCTCCAGTTACTCCTTCTTCAGCTATCTCAGAGTTCATCCTGGGTCTGCTTTCTAGTCCCAGTAGTCATTCCAATTTCTTTAAATGTATGTTAAAAATTCACTAGTGCACGTCCCAGCTCGGTCCTCTCCTCTGAGTTCCAGACTCATATATCCAGTCTAACTTACTTAAATATCTCAAAATAACTTTGAATTTGATATACCTAGAATTAAACTCTAATCCCCTAAACCTACTCTTCTTCAAGTCTTTGCCATCTTAGAAAATGGCACAATTGTGCAATTGATCGAGTTAGAAATCTGGGAGTAAGCCTTGGCCTCTTTCCTTACCCCTGCACATTCCAACTATCACCAAGATCTTCCCATTGTACTTCTGCCTGGCTTGCCTACCAAAAACTCAGGCCAAGCCATCATCAGCTCTTATCTGAGCTCCTGGAATAGCCAAATGACTGGTATCCTGCTCTGTGGAGAGTGGCTGGAGGGAACAATGCTGCCCTTCAGCCTCATTGTGGGCCTGTCCCTTCTATTATTAGGTGCTGGCCACATGTGGACTTCTTAGTTCTAATATCTTGCTCACCTCAGGACCTTCACACATGCTAACCTTATCTGGAATGTCTCCTCTTACAGCCATTCCACTACCTCATATCTGCTCTCGGCTAGTGCTTTCCCATCTTCTCAACTGAAGTAGTCCCTCCTTGAGGCTTTCTCTAGCACTGTCATCCTGCAATTTGACATTGTATGTATATATTTTCAAATTTCATATTATTTTCTCCATAGGAGCATAAACCATGAGGTAAAGAACTATGTCTGTATTTTCGTGACTATATATTTAGTACTTAGGCCAATGCCTACTGATAAATACTAGTGAATGGAAAGGCTTCTTCCTTCTTTGTCCTATCTAACACTCAAGCTTGGCAAGGTAGCTATGATTTTCTCTATATTATTCCTCCAACTCTTTCATAGTGACAAGAAAATATCTGATACTTTAGAATTAGACAGACCTGGCTCTGACACCGACATATGAACCCATTGTGTGACTTGGGGAAGTTGCTTAACCTCAGTCTTTCCCACCTGGAAACTAGGGAATATAATGTCTATTTTACAACAATATTGTAAAGATTAAAATCAGATTATGCATTAAAGAGCTGATCATAAAGCTTGAATGATGGTGTCCCCTCCAAAATCCATGTTGAAACCAAGTTCCCAACGCAGCAGTATTAAGAGGTGTGGCTTTGGAAGGTAAGTCATGAGGCTCCAGCCTCCTGGATGGTATTAGCACCCATATGGTAGGGCTCAAAGTTGAAGGGAGCCCTTTCCTACCCTTCCATCCCTTCTGTCACGTGAGGACTCAGCGTTTTTCCCCACTCCAGACAATACAGCAACAAAGCTCCATCTTAGAAACAAAGAACAGCCCTCCCCAGAAACCAATCCTGTTGGTGACTTGAACTTGGACTTTCCATCCTCAAGAACTGTTAGAAATAAATTTCTAACCAGGCACAGTTGTGCATGCCTGTAATCCTAGTCACTTGGGAAACAGAAGCAAGAGGATCATAAGTTCAAAACAAGCCTCAGCAATTGAGCGAGCCTCTCAAATTAAAAGGGCTGGGGATGTGGCTCAGTGGTTAAGCCCCCCTGGGTTCAATCCTTGGTACGGGGGTTGGAGGGGGAGAAAGAAGAAAGGAAGGAAGGAGAGAGAGAGAGGGAAAGAGAGATGGGAGGGTGGAGGGAGAGAGAGAGAGAGAGAGAGAGAGAGGAAACAAGGAAAGAAAGAAAGAAATTTCTGCTCTGTAGAAACTACACTATCTCCAGTATTTTTAAATTAGGGTACTCACTAATAATTAGTTCCTTCTCTTTCATTCTACCTCTGAACTCCAAACTTGACTTATCTAGCAGATACACATGCACACATACAAAATGTATAGATGCAAGAATATCCATGCTGCCCTTCTCAGTCTTTCTGATTTCCATCTTCCCACTGAGAGTTTCTCCTTTAAAGAAAGAGATACTTCACCAGGAGACAGTATTTATACCTTTAAGTCAAATATGTAACTGTAGTCCTAAGCAACTGGCATTTGTGTTACAAAGGCACCTTCTCAAATACATCTGGAGAGAAAACAAAGAGGAGAAAGGCAGTAAGATTTTATGTAGTGTAAAGACATCACTTTAAAACACCAGATGGCAGCACCAGATGCTAGAGATGTGTCTGAGGAGTTTTAGTTCAAACCTGAGCATGGAGGATGCCAAAAGGAGCTTAAAACTCCATTCAAAGAGACAATCGTTTGTAGAAAAGTTAGTGTCCCTTTAAAAAAGAATGGCTATTTAGCAATATAGGGCAGGATTTTTTTTTTAAGGACAGTGTTTCACATGTTATCAGCAAATCCCAAGAAAATTACCCCTAGCATTACCTAACTAATAAATAGTTAATTAGGAAAAGGCAGTTATGTTTATTTTACGCTGTCAATTTGTGTTCTCATTATTCTGAAAGGACCTAAAGCTAAAGAATAAATTACCATCAGCTTCTGACATTCCATTTTATGAAACTTATGAACTAGGACTAACCAGTGTCTAAAGCAATAAAATAAAAAGTAAGAAAATTGGATTTAAAATAAAGGGTCCATTTATTCATTCATCATAAAATAAGGAGTAATAATGACTTCTATTATTATATTCCTCAGCATAGCTTAGGAAATCATTTACTAAATAAACATCAAATAATCTCATTAAATAGATGAAGCATTAAAATTTAAAATAATAATTTGTGATTTTCTATATTATAGATCAAAATTTCATCTGACATTAACATCACATTTTAAATCTTGCTAAACTGGATATTGTTCATCCAGATTTTTTCTCTTTTAGAGGAAAGAAAAGTAGCTCAATGCTTTATCAAATAGTGGGGAGAGCAACAGTTCCAGAAGAGTCACACCCTTTAAATACAAATTCACACCAGGGTTCTTCTATTCCTCTTAAATACTATTAGTTTCCTTCACAACTTTGCTATGAGATTAGAAGAATAAACTTGGCCCTATATTTCAGATGATAAGCAGTGGGACAATTCAAACCAGTATGTAGATTCAGGGCAAAGAAATGCCCTCTGAGATCTTGGAGGAGAGCTTGTCTTATCAGCACTTATTTGTGTTCAGATTTGACCAAAGGATAATGGGAGCACCTGTTTCACAAGGGAACGGAGCAAAACTATGTTGGAGGAACATTCTAAGCAAAGGGCAATGTACTCTGCCAGCAAAACAGTCATTGTCACCCAACTGGAGTGCATTGTTTCCAAGTAGTACAATCACAATTCTCGGGGGGGGGGGGGGATTTCCCTCACCTCCCTCACCTGAGTTCAATTCAGATTGAGGGAACCTTGAGAAAATTAGGTAAAACAAGTAATTCTAATCTGAAGTCTAATCAAGGATTCTAGAGAAAAATTGCTCTAATTGACAAGAGAAAAAATGAAGTAGACATCTGAATCAAACAAAGGAATGCCTGAGCTCTAGTGAGCCAAAAGTTAGCTGTCATGGGCAGATGCGATTTTGAAATCTAATAATGTATAGGGTCATGCTTTTCATAGAAAACAAGAGATTCACAACACTACGTAGATTTTGAATGGTATAAAGAAAGAAAAACTTTCACAGGGTCAAATTGCAACTAAAAAAGAATGAAGGAAAGGGTTTGTGCTGAAAGCACTGTGGGGAAAAGCATCTTCTCTAGGGAAGTGATATAGCCCATCTCTTAAAACATGTATATTTTTCTGAAGCCTAGGAGTGTCTGCCCTTTTTATTTATTTCTTTATTTTTTGAGACGGAACTCAGAGGTGCTCAACTTTGAGCTACAACCCTGCCCCTTTTAATTTTTTTATTTTGAGATAGGCTCTTGCTAAATTGCCCAGGCTGGCCTCGAACTTGCGATCCTCCTGCCTCAGCTTCCTGAGTTGTTGGGGTTAAAATCATGTACCACCAGCCTGGCTAAATTTCTTCCATTTTAATTAACCCAAGCTTGTTTTACATCTGGCAGCTAAGGAGACCCTATGTAGGTGACCTTTCTATGCCCTCCACCGATGCCTGTATGAATCCCTAACATACCAGCACACATTTGACAGTGGTGGGTGCTAGTTTCCCACTGACACATGGGTTTCAGACCTGAGAGCAGGGTTAGGTACACGTTTTTATGGCAGTGTCCTCTCAATGGCCTCACTCAACTCACCTAAATGCACAAGTCACCAAGGGGCTATCACTGGCCTCTTTCTGACATTCTCCCCTCCAGATGACTGGGTGAGTCAGGAAGGTGTTTTTGTGACACTGTGGACCCGGCCAGCCTCTTTCAGCAGTGAGACTGAGAGAGTACATGTTGTGCTCAGCCTGTTGGCTCCAGTTTTGGAGCATAAAATATGTGTTACAACAACAAGCACAAGAGTCCTGACCACACTCCTCCCTATCTCTAGATCTGTAATGAGAACATTTGAGGTAAATGCATACAATCAAGAAATGGGTCTGCAAGTTAGAATGCTAAGGGAGTTTCTGATTTGCAGCCCTGAGATGCAGATCCTTTCACTCTGATTCCAGACCCCACACATTTTGGAAGAAAAGCAACAGCCAGAAGATGGGGAAAACAGATCATGTTTATGAGCTTGAAGCCCATGCCACACTTAAAGAGTTTGGTGTTTCATTATGCAAAGAAACTAGCCAGTACCGCCTCCTACCCCAGTGTTCCTTGGAAAACTTACCAAGCTCATTAGTCTGATTCTGCCTTTAGAATCATTATCTTGGAATCTCCTAAACCAATAATTCCATAATCATTTCATTTTAAACATGGAATTTAAGAACAAGGACTAGAAAGTCCCCAAAGTAATAATTTAAAGGTAAGTAAGAAAGTTGGATTTAAAATAAAGGGTCGTCCTCATTTGTTTGGCTTACTCTTTTACAACAGTTTTAGTAATCTGCGCTTCCCCAAAGGTCAATTTATGGACTCATTTTCTGCCTGAAGACTGTAGGACCTGCTGTGGCCGAGAGGCTGTGGTGTGGAGAGTTCCAGAATACTAGGCATTCAAGTAACAAGCCATGGAAAAAATCCTTGCCGTCTCCTACTATAATTTGATATTCTGTAAGGTGTGACACAGGACAGTGCATCAAATCCCTGGTTTAATGGCAGGACAAACAGCATGGACCTTACCCCATCTTACAGGTAGACATTTTGATTGACATCCCTACCCAATCCTGGTTGATGGTGAGACCTCAGGTAAAAGCCCAAGAATCCTTCACCGTACAAGCTGTGGACACCTGGACGTCATACATATTTAGTGACCCAAGTCAAGGGTCAGGACCCTGTGATCAGTCCACACACAGAGCATAGAATACCAGTGGGATTGAGCACTCCCAGAACCATGAACATGTATCTAGTTGCTTCATTGTCTATGCTGGGGTTAATCCCCCATTTATTATAGTCATGTAAGTGTTAACAGAATGTTGTATTTGCAGGGCATGTGTATTTCTGCAAGTGCTTCAGTGTTTAATTATTGCTAAAGTCATTTGAGGTTTTTGACATAGATTCTATTTTAGTAAGATAAACTCAGCATAACCCAACATTGCCAAAAATGAATTCCTAAGGTAGATGACTAAAATAAACCAGCAATAAATATTGGCTGTTGGAATGGGAATTATATCTCTGTAATGTAGACACAGCATTAATGACTCATTTTCAAATAACAGTCTCTTCCAGGGATAATTGGTATGAGGGATCAGGGAAGAAAGAAGTCAATCTCTTTTTAAGCAGCAGAATTGAAGAGGAATATGAACCCATAAGTCAAGGATGTTCTTAGATCTACTTTGTCAAGAGAGATATTGCCTCTGGAGTCCAGAGTGGATCGACTTGGATAGGTTGCATTGAGGCAGAAATAAGACATTGAAATAAACCATCCTAGGGGCTGAGGTGACCGATTTGGGAAACAGTTTTTTTTTTCTTATTCCCTTGGAAGCTGAATGTATCCCCAGATACACCTAATGCATCTTACATGGCATGATTTACCTTATCAGTCACACTGGGTGCTGCCATGTTCCTTTGATGCTTGGAATTAGTGGATGCATTTAGGCCATCTTTACTTCCTAAGGTCAAGTTCTGAGCTTGTGGTCCACTGGATTGAGCTTTGCAACTCTTCTGGTGCACCAGAAGCCGATCTGGGGCAAAGGTCTGGCTACAGTTTGGGCAAGGCACAAGTTGAGCTTGACTTGATTCCTCTTGGCTGGGCTGTCCAGTTGGAAGGGGCTGAGGCTTCCGTGGGAGTGGCCGGCGGAGCTCCTTAGGAAGCCGGTCATTTTCTGCTTTCCACTTTTCCAGGCATTTGGGCTCATGAATGGGAAGGGAGAGGGTACCAAATTCCCTACCACAAATGTAGCAGATGAGAGTCCTCCGTTGGGTTGGGATACCACTAGAAGCTTTCTTGGGGTTAGGAAGATCATCAGAATTGTTGGGGTTTGGTGCTCTGGGACCTTCACCCTTCGGCTTACAGCTTCTCTGGTGAACAAGGAGACGATCTGGCAGGAAGGTGCGGCCACAGAACTCACAGGGCAGCAACTGAGCCTGGGCACTCTGAAATGCTGCCTCATTCTCTGCTGTAAGACTGTAGGACCCACTGCCACCGATAGGCTGAGGTTTGGAGGGTTCTGGCCTCCTCAGGTGCTTGGGCAACTTGCTGTTTTCAATACGCCACTTCTCCAAGCACTGGGGTTCATGAATGGTTAGTGATTGGGACCCAAATTCTCGGCCACAAATGTAGCAGACCCGGAATCCAGGCCTGCGGGATGGGATCACAGGGGGGCTCAGCTGTTTTTCCGACATTGTTCTCCTACTTGGCCCTTTTGATAGTGTCACTGTTCCAGGTCTACTTTTCTGAGCAGTTGTCTTTATGTTTTCCCCAGGATTGACACACTCTGCTTCTGGCAAAAGGCTAAAATGGGAGTCACTCAATAGGATGCCTTGGTTGATGAGGAAGGTAGGTTCCTTCGAGTGGTGGAAAGTTCGTTGCAATTTGTTGGAAATCCTTTCCTTCTTTCCTCTTTCCATTAACAAAGAAGGTTTTCTCTAGTGCTTGCTCTGATTTTAGGCCAGACTCACTCTGGGCTTTCATTAAGAGTGAAGGCTAGAGTGAGGTTGGCTGTCCTGGGGCTCCATATTGTTGACAGTACCTTAGGCCCAAAGACCATGACTCAGAGCTTCATTGCAGGGCAGCAGTCTGGAATGTTGGAAAGTCCCCATGAAACCTCAGATGTCTCCAAGATCTGTGGAGTTAGGGTGGGAACATAAATAAAGAAGTTATTACACACACACACACACACACACACACACATACACAACGCGGAGATTGTAAGTGATAAAGGGCAGTACTGTTTTTAATTGGACTTGTATCCTCTTTGGCTAGCACAGTAATCAGCACACATGATTTGTTCAATAAACATTAAAATAAATATGAAAAAATTTTCTTTTTACCAGTTGCACTGTTACTATGTTGAAAGAAATGTTCTGCCCAAAGAAAGATTGACGAATGCTGTATACGGCAGATACAGATGGCACAAACTAAGAGGCCAAGTCCAGGGTGAGAAGACCATAGAAGAGAAAACTAAGAACTATGAAAATCAGATTAATGAAATCAGCAGATCATGCAAAGTAACATACAAACTTCCTACCTCAGGGATTCTTAACTTTTTAGTGCCAACGATTCTTTTGACATTTCTGCGAAACCTGTGGACTTCTTGTAATGTTTATTTTAAAACAAAAGAAAAAAACATGTTTTCACTATTGTGGATGAAACCAATGTTTGTAGATGAAACCAATTTGTCCAATATTTTTAGTTGTGATATGCATTTTAATTGAGATATAATAGTATTGCAGACTTCTTGAGTGTACACGGACATGCAGTGAGGAATCCTGGGGGTATATCTGCACATTGTCTATGCTCAGATGTTGTTTGGTGTTCTATCTTTAGGCATCATTCTTTATTTTCTTGTTTTGTATATGTATGTCTTCCAAATATAATTTTTTTTTTTTTTTTGGTACCACAGATTGAACCCTAGGGGTTTAACCTCTAAGCCACATCCCCAGCCATTTTTATATTTTATTTAAAAATAGGGTCTGGCTGAGTTGCTTAGGGCCTTGCTAAATTGCTGAGGCTGGCTTTGAACTCAACAATCTTCCTGTCTCAGCCTCCCAAGCTGTTGGGATTATAGGCATGCGCCACCATGCTAGGCCCAAATGCTTTTTATAAAAATCGTAGCCATTGGTTTTTCCCTACTGAACCAGAAGAAAGGACTGATAAGATGATGATAAGATTTCATTATGGGCAAAAGCTTAAAGAGTTTTTATCTTGGGGAAGTCATAAGTAAATTTTACCATAAGTTGACAATCTAGCCCAAGAAAGATAATTTTCAGAAGTCTTAGAAACTTGTTCATTTTCTGGATGACCCAGGTCAGAGTTAGAGACTCAAAAGATCCATTGAGATCACAGTGAGAAAAGCACCTGATGTGAGGCAGGACCCTGTAGCACCAAACACAAAAAGTCAGGCAGAGCAAGCACTGGTAATATGGAAACACAGGGCATCAGGTTTAGAAGGAACAAAATAGAGCTGTGAGATCTGAGCCCAGTTCCTACATTTTGATGCCAAAAAAGTCTGAATCTTTGTAGTTCAGAGTATCAAATCAGGTCTGGCACAGAGAAGGAAGTTATCCTTCATTTTGACAGATCCTAAGACAGTGATATTAACACATGTGGCAAAAGAATGTGTTGGCCCCAAACACAGTGGCCAGCATAGAAAATGAAATTCAGAGAAAACTACCACTTGATCAGTACCATCCAGAAGAGAAAGTAAACCCAGGGAACATAAGGAATAGGGCAAAAACATTTCACTGGGATTTTATCAGCATATTCATAAAGTAACCCCCAAACCGCTTTGTTCATTGGCTCTGATTTTTTGTTCACCAAGGAGTTCCTGATTTAGTTTCCCATTTTCCTGATACCAGGAAGCCACAATGCTAAAAGTACACAAGAAGACAGATTAGAAAAATCAATGCAATCAAATAACCTCCTTTCTTCTAAACTATTTTCCCCTCCCTCCCTCCTCTCCATCCTCTCTCTCTCTCTCACATGCTTGTGCACTGGCGCGCGCGCGCGCACACACACACACACACACACACACACACACACACAGAGTTGTCAGTTCTGTTCCCAGAAGATTAGAATACTGAGAAAAACCCATAACTCACCCCAATACTCCTCCATTTCTCTTCTGATGAGGTAAGAGAGTAATATTTACGTGCCAGATGCAGCACTAATTTTTATATACATAATTTCAGTCAATTCTCAAATCATGATGAAGCAGGTATTATTATTTCAACTTTATAAACAAACTGTGACTCAGAAAAGACAAGTAACTCACCCAAGACAGTTTCTAAATGACAGAACTGGGAATCAATTCCAGTTCTCTTTGGCTCCAGTATGCGGCTCTTTCCATTATTCATTCTGCCTAAATTCCACCAACAGAGCTTCTTCTCTTTAGTTTTGATCCCTGTTTTAATGTACTATTCATATGCCTCAAGGGAGGGTAACTAAGCTCTTACCAGTCTTTATGTTGCCCTTTAGGAGAAGAAAGAGTCAAAAGGGAGGAGCAGGGAGAGAGCACAGATGGGAAAAGCAGAAGAGAGACTGGGGTTCTTGAAGACAAGATTTCCCCCCAAGTAGCAGGGATTGTTTTATTTTGCTATATATACATGGTTTTCTAGATGAACTTTTTTCCTGTGTGAAGTGCAATACAGATGCTTTTCTTGATCTCACCAACATCTTAAGAAAAAAATCTACATAACCAGCCTGGGGTGGAGATGGGTGAGGGGGAGTGCAGTGGGTCAGCGATGACTGTTCAGTCTGTTTTGACAATGGACTCAGAGCCCAGCTTGCCCAAGGAGGCCTCGTGGTGTTCAGCTTGCAGCCACATCACCTTTTTGATGAGGGGTGGAGCTTCATGGTCCACAAGCATTTGTGCACACAAACAAGTTCTCTACCACAAACAGGATGACACATCTTAAAATCCCATTTGAATCTTTATCTTGTCTTTTCCTATCATCTCTTACATCCTGATGTTTCTCTCTTATCATGATTTTATAAAGGTGTCAAAGTATAAAAGATGAGGCTGCTGGAAATGAGAAAATTTGGGGGAGTTGAGGTATCTAATGGAGAAATTTATGATGTTTCTGTCAGTGATTCTGCCAAGGCAATATGCCATGGCACAGCACGGTCAGCTGCTCTACCCTATAAGTTAGTTCTGAAGGCAAAAGTTCTGGAAAATACTAAATACATATACTTAAATCACTTAAGAAATTGGCCTGTCACCCAGACACATCATAAAGCAATGTTGCTAGTTTATAAAGAGAACCACTTTGCAAAGCCAGCCAACTTCACCCCAAGCATCTGTGGAGAAATATTCACTCAGTTGGCCTGAATTCTTCATTTTGACCATATTTGCACATTGGCCATCTAAAGAATGTCTTGGAAGGCTCACGTTTTATCAATATGATGCCATTTTTCCATTCCCTTTGGGGTTCATGGGAAGGGAGAGACAAATTCACAAAGTTAACTGTAATAACCATGGAAATCCAAGATCTATCTTGGCATTAGAGGCATTTCTCTAAAAGAGGGAAAAGAATACAACCAAAAGTGATTAAACCTTTTAAAAAATAATTTAGTCCTTTAAAATAGAACAAATATAATTGGTATATAACACAACTCCTCCTCATTATTATTGAATATTAATACTTTAAATGGTTGCACATATAAAATAAGAAAGAGTTGAGGCTGATGCTGACACTGAATGAAATTCTAAAGTAAAGGGGTTTTGTTTTAAGACCTATGGGTCTTGCTTCCAAAAAGGAGCTGATAGACCCATTTACACCAAGACTTTGAGGCAATGGCCCTCCTAGAATCTGGCAGAAATAGCTAGTTTCTTACCAGTAGCTATTCTTCCCATGTCCTTTAAATTAACACAGCTCTAATTTTTAGCTAGGACATGTTACCGAGCTAAAAATCTATGAGTTTCTTTGCAGGTAGTGGAAGTATTAGTGGGACTTGTAAGAGTGGAGGCATAACCTAATCCTCTTCCTGCCCTTCACGCTGATGCTCAGAGCATAGATGTGATAGCTGGACCTCTTAATAGACATCTTGGACCAGACTATTCCATGTAACCCTTGGCAGGACAGAGCATAGACCTGAGCAGATGTGTGTCCTTATAAGTGCTGAAACCATCATATTGTCACAGGGGTGGGGATAGGGGTTAGAGGGTTGGGGGTCCTAGAAGCACCCTCCAAAGGGGAAAAGGGGAACTCAACTCAGCCCAAGCAAGTTCTTTACTTTCTTTTACCACAGAAAGGAATTTCAGGGCACATCAGATAGTAAAGCACCCATAAGAGATTTACTCAGGGAAAGAAAACAACAGGACAGGCTGGCACTCAAAGGAAGAGGGAGTGCAGGTGCTCCAGACGTGCACTTTGGGGGTATCCAGGTCTTCCTTTAAAGGCAATGGTGAGGGTGGGAGTGGGAAAGTATGTGGCAACAACATTACCTTGGTAATGGTAGTCTTTCTTCCTTCAGAAACCTCAGGTTGGCCTTGTCTCATCTGGAGGATGTTTGGAATGTGTCTATACTATCAGTTTCTCTCTCTCTCTCTCTCTCTCTCTCTCTCTCTCTCTCTCTCAGTACTGGGGGTTGAACCCCGGGGTGCTTAACCACTGAGCCACATCCCCAGCACTTTTATCAAAGTGAAGCCGTTTTCATGAATGAATAAGTGAATTTACTCTAAGATTTGTATTTCTCAGAAATTTGAGAGTGACATACCTGGAGCAAAAAACAGATTGGGGAGTAAATCCAATCATGGGGATTCTAGATTTACAGCTATTGTCTCTTTATCCTTTCCTTTTTTCTCTTTTCTGCTCATCTTTATTTCTTCTATCCTAACTTGATATGAGTTGTAACATACCTTTCTTGGACTTTGCTCACACAAGAGAAATGTTTATTTGTATTTTAGCTACTTTTTAGGGGTCACTGATTCACATGAAATTATTATTAGAGATTGAAATTAATCTTTATTTCCACAGTAGTTTTTGACTTTGCACAAAATGAATTCTAACAGTGATATTTCAAATTTAAAGGTTTTCCTTTTATATATTGTGGTACTTACTGGGTACTATTATGCCTAGAGGTGCTCTACAACTGAGCTACCTCTCCAGCCCTTTTTTACTTTGTACGTTTTATTTTGAGGCAGGGTCTTACTAACTTGTGATTCTCCTCCAACAGCCTCAGGATTACAGGTGTGCCACCACCACACCCAGCTAAAATCTTCCTTTTTTTTTTTTTGGTACCGGGCATTGAACTCAGGGGCACTCGACCACTGAGTCACATCCCCAGCCCTTTTTTGTATTTTATTGAGAGACAGGGTCTCACTGAGTTGCTAAGTGCCTTGCCATTGCTGAGGCTGGCTTTGAACTCGCGATCCTCCTGCCTCGGCCTCACAAAGTGCTGGGATTACAGGCGTGCGCCACCACGCCCAGCTCAAAATCTTCCCCTTTTAATTTAATGATTTTTTTTTTTTAAGAGTGTGTATGTTTGGGGGCAAAACTGACTTATTAAAACATATACATTTTCTTTAAAATCAGAACCAAAAGACTCAAAACTATAAATATTGGAGCTTAAGAAAATGATTTAGAACACCTCCCTTCCTAGAGATTTTTTTTTTTTTTTTGGGGGGGGATGACATATTTTCCCGCAAGGAAAATAACAACTATTTTTTTCTATGCGCTTTTTAAAGAACCAGGAAGAACTATTGTGTCAGTTATTAACTTTCTGTGCTGATACTCCCAACCGTCTCTTCTACCTTCAGCTGGCACTGAGATTCTGCACAGCCCACTTCTGCTTTGCCAGCTGGCTCTAGAGTGTGCTCTGCCAACAGCCTTACAAAGAAGAATGCAATGCTGGAGGAGGAAAAGGGGACTGACTCTCCTTTGAAGGTTTCCTGGCTGCTTGTGGCTGCTGTGTGCATCACCCCAGCTGCACGTCTTCAACCCGCAGCAGCAAGTTCTTTCCTGTAGTAACAGCTGAATCCAGTTTACAGTTTTTTCAACACTTGTAAAACTGACTCACTGACCTTCCCCCACCCAACGCCATCACTAGCCCCGTTTGTGCTTCTCCTTGAAGATATGATTTTCAGCCCATTGGGCACCTTTTCTGAGTTTTAAGAATCCAAGCCTCTTTCCTTCTATCCTTCAGCCTTAGGAATGGCAACTGTCACCTCCCTTGCAGTTTTTTTTTTTTTTTTTTTAGCTCTATTTGCTACTTAGTTTACAACCTCATTTCTAGTTAACAGCACTTTATATTAAATTCTGCTTAAATAACAGGTATCATTTCTATCTCCTGACTGACATAACTACACTCAGAATATAAGTGATAAAAATTTGTGCTACTCAAGCTGCATGTTGCTTTAATATCGCAATAATGTGCACACACACACAAAAAATTATTTCATAACATCGGAGTTAGTTGGCTTTCTGTCACTGTGACCAAAATACCTGACAAGAACAACTTGGCGGAGGAAAATTTTATTTTGGCTCACAGTTTCAGAGGTTCAGTTCATGGCTGGCCAGTTCCATCACTTTGGGCCTGAGGTGAAGTGGAACATCATGGCCAAAGGGTGTGGCCTGCTCTGCTGCACCCTGCCCAAGCATCCAGGGAGCTGAGAGAGAGGGAAAGGGGCTGCAGGGAAGATGAGCCCTTCTAGGACAGGTCCCCAGTGACCCATCTCCTCTAGCCATATCCCATCTGACTATAGTTACCACCCAGTTAGTCCATTGAAACTAGGATGGACAGATTAGATCATGGCTCTCAAAAACTAATTATTTTACCTCCTGTGTTAACACAGGAACTTTGGGGGGACACCTCATATCTAAACCATGGCAGCATCTTAAGAAATAAAATGCTTGCCTTAAAGTTTAAAACTCGTTTCAGTCCATGGAAATATATTTTTATAATTTTTATACCATCACCATGCTTTAAGAGCTAGAAAATGATGCTCTTCCACTTGCCAGTAACCTAAATTATAAGGGAAAAATATGCCATTTAAGTAGAGTTATATTTTCCTCAATTTTAAATGACATTCTGCTGATTACCCAACCATAGGCCACTGCTACCACAGAGGGAGTCAGAATAAAGTGATCCTACTCATAGACCAAAGATGACCAGAGGTGATGGGAGCTGGTCCAGTTTTCTGGCTGGTTCTCCACACTCCCTTCTTGGCAGTACCAGGGGCCACTGGCCCCTGCAGCCCTCAGTAAATATGATACATGAGTAGATCAAAAGCCATATGGGAACAACAAGGAACAGTATGTGAAAGGTTAAAAACTAGAAAAACTTTCAAAAAAGTCATTTAGCCTAAGTCATGGCATTGGGGGAATATTGGAATTTCCAGATTGATTTTGAATAGCTAGTAAAATTTTCCTTCTCTTGGTCTCCCCTTCACTGTTAAAAATTTTAAACCAAGAAAAGTTCTTTCACTTTCATTCAATCTAATTGTCAGGTATGGACATAATAGTCTATGGTGTTACAAAACCTATGGAAGCAAAAAAGTGGGAGACAGGCCCTCTTTATACTTCTAACTAGAGCCTTCTGCAAGGTCATTTTATGTTGTTAAGGCTCATAATATCACCCTATGAAAGCTATTGTTAGATCAAGTCTGTACTTTTCACTCTATATTGAGTATCCAAATCACAGATTACCCAAAACTCACAAATGCCACACAGGTATGACCTTGTAATTGCAATACTGACATCTGGAGTTGTGGAGAATTGGTTATGGAAACCATCAGTATAATTGCATTAGAGACCTATAATGCATTAAAAAGGCAGACAGGGCTGGTTGTGACTGAGTGGTAGAGTGCTTGCCTAGCACATGTGGGGCACTGGGTTCAATCCTCAGCACCACATACAAATATAAATAAATAAAATAAAGGTATTGTGCCCATCCACAACCTATCTATATATATTTAAAAGGGTAGGCAAATAGAAAAAGATGGGTTGAAGGGAATCAGATTGTTGAGTAGCAATGAGTTATGTAACAAATGAGTCTTCAGCGGAATTTTACATACCATAATTTGCTCACAATTAGGGTAATTCTATCCCAGGTGTTGGATCATAGGCCAAATATGACCTATAAATATATTCTTTTTAGTCTGCGAAGCATTAAAAATGTTTGAATTAGTTGCCATTATTTTAAAATGAGAGATGTTCACATAAAATAGATTTTTTTGTTTGTTTCTCTTGAAAAAGTAGAAGATCTAGCTATATAGAACCAATATCCCATGTGACCACATCCTACTTAAGCCAAAGCTGAGTAAAAGTTGTGCCTATAGTTCAGTCTTCACTTTTTCAAAGTTTCTCACCAGCTAGCTGAGTTAGTTTACATTTCACATCCAATATTTCTCACTAGCCTGCTTCTTTAATTTATAGTTCATGCTTCATCCTCTGAGGCATTTGAGGTTTTGACCCTTGTTTGAAAGTGCCCCTTTCCCACATTTTTCTTCTTAATTAAATATTTGAGAATCACTTCAAGGAACTGAAAATCCCAGCCCTTCAGAAATTGGGAATCCACTTGAAGATATCCTATCTTTTCTGGAAGATGTTATTACTAAAATCACAATATATTAATTAGTAAAATTTTAGAAGTGAATCTTCCCAATGAAAGTAGGTTAAGGCTGAAATACATGGTTCAAAAAGGGAGGGAAAAGTCCAAGAGAAAAGAAAGCATCAGTGACCTAAGAAGAACTGTTCCTAAGTTATGGCGGAGTCATGAGACAACACATTTATATAACAAGGAGCCAGTGTTTAGAACCTCCATAAGCAAGACAATGGGGAAATAAAGAAGAAAGTAGAACAGTAGCAGACAAAAAATAAATAAATAAAAATGCATTTTATGTATCATCTTCATGTTTTGAAGGCATTCCTTTAATTAGTTTATTCTCACTTGATATAATAAGAGCTACTCTTCTATTTAAGCCAATAGACCTTGATTTACCATTCAATGATGCTCCACATGAGAAATGTTAGATGTTTTCTCTTATTAGCCTAAAGAATCACTCAATAAAAAGAATCATAAACAAACTATTAATATAAAGGATAGTTGGATTTTCAAAATTTGGTCTGGAATTATGCTTCCTTGTGGGGATTAGATAATTGGGTGCACTTTTTCTTTCTGCCAAGTTAGTTAGTCAAGAAATACTTAAAAATTAGTTTGAACCGAAAATGTTTAAGAACAGCACGGCAATTCCTTCTCAACCTAGAATGAGATCTCCTAAATCTATCCAGAGTGTAAGTTGATGTATTATGATAAAATGGTGAAAATTAGGTACTCATGTTTTAGTATTCAAAATTTTAAAAAGAATTTAAAATAGATGTATGTTGAACATTTTTTCATGTATTTGTTGATTGATTGTATATCTTCTTCTGAGAAGTGCCTGTTCAGTTCCCTGGCCCATTTATTGATTGGGTTATTTGTTTTTTTGGTGTTAAGATTTTTGAGTTCTTTATATATTCTAGAGATTAGTGCTCTATCTGACGTGCATGTGGTAAAAATTTGTTCCCAATTAGTAGGCTCTCTATTCACCTCACTGATTGTTTCTTTTGCTGAGAAGAAGCTTTGTAATTTGAATCTATCCCATTTATTGATTCTTGATATTAATTCTTGTGCTACAGGATTCTTACTAAGAAACTTGGGGCCTAATCCAACATGTTGGAAATTAGAGCTTACTTTGTCTTCTATTAGGTATAGTGTCTCTGGTCTAATTCCTGATCCTTGATCCACTTTGAGTTGAATTTTGTGCATGGTGAGAGATATAGGTTTAATATCATTTTCTTGCATATGGATTTCCAGTTTTCCCAGCACCATTTGTTGAAGATGCTCTCTTTTCTCCAATCCATTTTTGGTGCCTTTGTCTAATATAAGATAACTGAAATTATATGTGTTAGTCTCTGTGTCCTCTATTCTGTACCATTGGTCTATCAGCCTATTTTGGTGCCAATACCATGCTGTTTTTGTTACTATTCTGTAGTATAATTTAAGGTCTGGTATAGTGATGCCACCTGCTTCACTCCTCTTGCTAAGGATTGCTTTAGCTATTCTGGGTCTCTTATTTTTCCAGATGAATTTCATGGCTGCTTTTTCTATTTCTATGAGGAATGTCATTGGGATTTTGATTGGCATTGCATTAAATCTGTAAAGTGCTTTTGGTAGTATGGTCAACTACCAATATTAGTTCTGCCTACCCAAGAACAGGGTAGATCTTTTCATCTTTTAAGGTCTTCCATAATTTCTTTCTTTAGTGTTCTGTAGTTTTCATTGTAGAGGTCTTTCACATCTTTGGTTAAGTTGATTCCCAAATATTTTTTTTTTTGATGCTATTGTAAACAGGGTAGTTTTCCTCATTTCCCTTTCAGAGGATTTGTCACTCATATATAGAAATGCCTTAGATTTATGGGTGTTGATTTTGTATCCTGCTACTTTGCTGAATTTATTTATGAGTTCTAGAAGTTTTCTGGAGAAATGCAAATCAAAACCACTGTAAGATTTCACCTCACACCCATCAGAATGGCAGCTATTAAGAACACAAACAACAATAAATGTTGGCGAGGATGTGGAGAAAAAGGCACACTTATACATTGTTGGTAGTACTGCAAAATGGTGCAGCCAATATGGAAAGCAGTAGGGAGATACCTTGGAAAACTTGGAATGGAACCACCTTATGACCCAGCTATCCCACTCCTTGGTCTTTACCCAAATGACTTAAAAACAGCATACTACAGGGACACAACCACATCAATGTTTATAGCAGTACAATTCACAATAGCTAAACTGTGGAACCAACCTAGATGCCCTTCAGTAGATGAATGGATCAAGAAAATGTGGTATATACACACAATGGAGTATTACTTAGCAATAAGAGAGAATAAAATCATGGCATTTGCAGGTAAAAGGATGGAGTTAGAGAATATAATGCTAAGTGAAGTTAGCCAATCCCAAAAGGCCAAATGCCAAATGTTTTCTCTAATATAATGAGGCTGATGCACAGTCGGGTTGGGATGGGGAGCATAGGAGGATTAGAGGAACACTAGAATGGCCAATGGGGAGGGAGGGGAAGGGAGGGAGCAAAAGGGTGAAGAAAAAAAAAAAAAGAAGGTAGAATGAGATGAATATCATTACTCTAAGTGCATGTATAAAGTCACAAATGGTGTGAATATACTTTGTATACAACCAGAGATATGTAAAAATGTGCTCTACAAGTATAATATGAAATGTAATACATTCTGCTGTCATTTCTAACAACTTAGAAGAAAAAAATAAATTTGAAAAAAATAAATAAAATTATTAAATCCAGTAAATAATTATTAAATCATCAAAAAAATTAGATGCATGTGTTTACTAGCTCCATTATGCGATATGTGTGCACAATGTTCCCACTCTCTTGATTTACTGTCATTCAGAGCAACACTTTTGGCACTGACTTCCGAGCCACAGAGAAGTAGCATCTGAAGTGCAGTCACTGGACTAGTGTGTCCAGGTGGAAGCAAACACAATGAAGAATAGAGCAGCCCTTGAAGGAGCTGCTTGGCCAGGACAGATTGGCATAGGATAGATGGACCTGACTGTGTTCTGAAGAAACCTTTTTAACAACATCCCCTACTTACCCTTCAACAGTCTCAAGGTTGTGCCTTAGCTCCACCCACCTCTGGGAGGTCAGTGCCTCCTGGAGCCTGGCTGAGTCTTAAATTGATCATTATTATCATTCATTATAGACATCAACACTCTCCGTTAATAATGATCTCTTCACCCGAAGCTATCTGAGGAAAGCCTGGACAGGAAGTCACAAACAGAGTAGGGCCCAGAAGGCAGGCTGGACTTGTGCTGTGTGTGTGAGTGAAAGCACCTCTGTGTTCATATGCTCATCGTGATTCCCCTGATGGTGACTCCTGAGACCTGGCAGTTGGGTCCCCTTCATACTTCATGTTTCTTCTGCTGTTGACATACTCCCATGAACTGAATGCTGTCTCTCAACATGGGCCTTTTGTTGCTATTCTGCCTACATCTTCCATCCTCCTGGGGAAATAAGTCATCAAAAAAGAAGAAGAAGAAGAAAAAAAACTATTGTCATTCCATTTGGCATCACTGAATCTTGTAAACAAGGCACTTGTTCACAGACCATATGCTTAGAGCTCATTGCTGACTCAGAATCTGCTACATCTTTTCCTGTCTCAGGAAAGCTTATACAGGATATCCCCTGCTGGAGAAAACCACTAGAATGAATCTCTTAGTGTCTAGGAGGAACATGTTCAATCTCAGTGTCCCAGGAGCCCAGGCAAAATATGAAATGTGGTGACAACTATGTATTTGAAAACCTCCACAGCTTATGGTTTAAATTATTTGTGGTTTAAATTTTACTGAAATCTTCCCTCCACTGCATGTCCAATTGCTATCAAATAATAAGAAAGTCAGTGAGAGTACCAATTGACTTGTTCTGTTTTTCTGTAGTTAAGAAAAACAAATATCTGCATGCATAGTTTAAGACACACATAAAAATAGAAAAAGTAGCATATTCAATTGGTCGAAGTCAATTATAAATCAACTCTAGATGCTCATTTCTCCCATCTTTCTTGTGTTTTCAACAGGACCTTTTTTTTTTTACCTTCTGTGTTATATGTCACCTTTTCATGTTTATACTTGTCTATCTGTGTGACTAGGATAACCCAACATAATAAGGACAGATGCCATCAGGAACAGAATAAAGATTGAAGCCTCCCACGGTTGACCCTACTGCTGATTTGCTCTGGATTTTCCACTTGGTGGAGGGATAAAGGCAGTGCTAACCAATTTACCGATTTAAGTATGTGGTTTACATTTTTCCTCCACTATATGCTGGAGAAAGCAGAATATTATATATTAGACGTGATGGACCCACTCTGATCACAAGGGACCTCAAACGTGAAGAGCCTTTCCCCAAGTTCCTGAGAAAGAAGCAACAGCAGAAGAAATGTGAAGCATGAAGGGGACCCAACTAGCTGTTGATGACTTTAAAGATATAGGAAGGGGACTACCAGCCAAGAAATACGGTTTCCTCTAGAAGCTAAGAAAAGCCAGAAAATAGATTCTCCCCTAGGGCCTTTGAAAGGAGCTCCGCCTTGCTGATGCCTCAATTTTTGCCCAGTTACAACCATGTTGATTTATGGAATTGTTAGATAATGAATTTGTGCTGTTTTAAGCCAATAACTTTATGGTGATTTGCTCAACTAGTAATAAAAAACTGAATTATCTCAAGAGAAAAACATCAGTTGTGTGAATGCTGCCTTCTGCAACAGGTTTATTCAGCCAAGTCTGTCCATACTGTGCCCAGAATAGTATCCAGGAGACAATAACCCCAGCCCAAATGCCCATAGAAAACACCACCATATGAGGGTCTCCATCTCTTGGCCCTGCTGAGATGTAATAGTTGGTCCTCTTGAATGAGAATAACAACACAATTCACTTATCATAACAAAAGCACAAGCACACAACATTATATGGTGGGTTCCCATGTCACTCTCTAACTCTGGCAGAACCCTCTACCAGTGTGGCTGAGGAAATAATCCCTTCAGACTGTACATTCTCTGCAGTGTGGCCAGTATGTCTTTCCTGGTTCACACTTGAAGCCTATTTGTCTCTTTCTTCTTGACTGTTTGTTTTGTATCTGCATATTTACATCAGAGAGAATCTTGACTGTTTTCTTCAGAAATTTGACTTACATACACCCTGTCTCTGGCCAACTGACTGCATATATTTTTCAACTGTATTCTCAGGATAACAACTAGCCTTCTCTAATAATTGGAGGTGGGTGTTTAAACCTTTTAGGTGGAAAGAGTCACTCACTTTTGGTTTTGATTTTGAGCTGAAAACTCATGTCCACTTTGTAGAGTCATTTACTATAAAGAATTTTAGCATAAGATGGATCCTCCAACTTGCTGTGCCATTTATAATCCTATTAAGTATTATCCCACTTCACTTGTTCATGGGCATTTATTTATCCAGTGTATATATTCAAACATGAACAAATCAAAGATGAAATATGGAATATATTGTATAAAGGGGATAAGAACATTGAGATATTGCCTGTGGTGCTCATAAAGAAGTACATTTTATTTTAATACAAGGAAGAGATTATTTTGTTTATCATTGAATGTGATTTAGAATTTCTCCACAGGTTAAAGGGGGTCACACAAGGGTACTTTATTGTCATTAACATGATGTAGCTGCCCTAAATGTGGGACATCCCTTGTTGTTTTCCTATGTGTGTGCTTCCTCATTAAAAAAGACATTAAGTAATTCAGTCTCAGAGTTTGTTGCTTAAATCTTTGGTGGATGGCTGGTCTGTGTTTGCCATTATATCCCCAGATCTTAGATGTGCTTATGTGGTTTGATGCTGTGACACATCTCTCTATGTGCACTGATGGAACTGACTGTTTGGATCTACTTGCAGAAGTTTACACTTTCCTAGGGGCACTTTATCATGCTTCATTTTATCACAACACAACATACTTTAAAATGTATCTTGTATCCAGAGATTAAAAATTAATGTTAAATTTTAAAGTCTGATAGTGACATAAATGCATTTCATTGCAATTTTTGAAATAGCTGTAGATTCAAATGAAGTTGAAAGAAATAATATAAAGATCCTTTGTATACTTGCCTAGTTCCCCCCAGTGGTAACATTCTGCAAAACTCTAGGGTAATATCTCAACCAGGATATTGACATTGGTATAATCCACAGATCTAAGTCAGAATACCAAGTTTTACTTTTGTATGTGTATATGTGTGTGTGTGTGTGTGTGTGTGTGTGTATTTTACTACTTACATATTAACCACCACCTTAGTCAAAGCACCAACCAGTTCCAACACCATAAGGATCCCTTTTACCTTTGTATAACCACACCTATCTTCCTTCCTCCCTTGAGTCCCCATCCCTCACTCCTGGGCACCACTAATCTGGTGTCCATTTCTAAAATTTCATCATTTCAAAATGTTACATAAAGGGAATTATATAGCATATAACCTTTTCGGATTATTTTTTTTTACTTAGCATAATTCCCTGGAGATTCATCCAAATTGTTCAAATTGTATCCAGAATGCATTACATTTAATTGCTGAATAATATTCCCTGGTATGTATGTATCATAATTTATTTTGCAATTTATTTTACTTGTTGAAGTGAATTTTGGATGATTAATTTGGCTATTGTGTATCTAGAATTACCATGAACATTCATATGCCAAAAAATTTATTGAACTAGTTTTTGAAAGATAGATAGAAATTATATAGGGAAAGAAGAAGGAAAGACATTTCTAATCAACAGAGTAACACATGCAAAGATATGGAAACCTAAAGCATGACATGTTTGAAAGGTTGTGGAATCTGGTTTGTGGCAGGAGGGATAGTTTTGGGATATGTGCAATATTGTCAGCAAGGAGCTTGAATGTTTATGTATACATATGAGAAAATGGGGCTGTATGTATGTGTGGATGAGTGTGTAGATAGATACAAATTAATGGGTGTGACTAGGTAAAATTGTATATATGTGTGTGTACAGATAGACATAAATGTGTGGAGGGATGTGTGGATGGGTGTTTATATTAATAGGCATGAGGGAAGGAGAGTGATGATATAGGGGTATAGAGGGATGGTGTGAATTGTGGATGTGATACGTGTGTGGCTGTGAGGGCATATGTATGTTGGAAGATGAGTGTGAATGTGTAAGTAGTATGGGTGTGTGGGTGGGTGGGTGGGTGTAGATGAACTTCAGTGGATGGATATGTTTGCAAATGGATATGAATGATTGTGTGTGATGAACTGTGAAATGAGTTGTGAGATGTGGGTGAAATGAGAGAGGGAAAATGGTGAATAATTTATTTAAGTAACTGGGAAGGCATATAGGAAATAAATAACAGAAAGCCATACAGCTGGTCTTGGCAACTTTGATTTACCTCTGGGAAATGGGGAAACTATAGATTTTCTTATGCCACGTAGGATTTAAAAAAAAAAAAAAAAAGATCATGGATGGATGGATGTGAAATCTGGAGAACTTCAATGTTTATCATGTAAGAACCAGGAAAATTAAGTACTATATTTTCCTTAAATGATGCATTGCAGTTTCCTTTAAATACAAACTTTTAGTAGGAAATAGATTGCTCTGATTTATAAAAATACAACTTATACCTTACCTCTTAAGATTAATCATACTACACACATGCAGACTTATATGTTCCCTCTAATACTTGAGATATGTTTAATATTGGTTCAAACAGTTAACTCCATGTTACATCTTATGTTACTAGTGGCTGACATATGTATGTCTACGTATTTCTGTTAAAAATCTTGACCAAGGGCTTTGAGTATAGCTCAGTGGTGGAGTGATTGCCTAGCATGCTCAAGGCCCTGCTTTCTGCAAAAAATACTGAAAATAAATAAATAAATACAAAAATCTTGACAAATACCTCTGGAATGTTTTGCTATATAATTTTGGTGCATTTGCACAGAGCTTAAATAAAAATGAAATGAATTATTTTCAGCAGCATCTTCCATTTGGGTGCCAAAATAATTTTCTATTCCTCTTTCTGTGCATTTGGCTTCTGTCCACTCAGATTTTAATTTTGACTAAGCTATCACATTTGTGGCAAAAAAAATTGTCTAAAGTCAAGCAAATTGTGAAATGCATAGATCTAATTTGCTAACTAAAAGCTGAAAAAGTATTTTACAACAAAGAATCAAGTAAGAACTTTGTTCATTTCCGCTTTGAAGATCTTCTTGTTGTGGTTGTGGTTGTTGTTCATTTGTTTATCTTGTTTTTTGGTTTATCCCTCATATAAACTCAAAGTTATGGAGTTAAGGTCTAAACCTTAACTCCAAAATACCTATCAGGTATGGGATCTTGAGTGAGATATTTAAACTTTCTGTGCCCAGTTTCTTAATATGTCTAGTGGGATGTAACACTCACCTTAGATTGTTGTTATGAAGATTAAAAATAAGATAAAATACTCAGCAAATCAGTAGGTATTAAGTCTGATATGATTATTATTATTATATGTTTTTTTTTTTTTTTTTTTTTTTTTTTTTTGGTACTGGGGATTGAACTCAGGGGCACTCGACCACTGGATCACATCCCCAGCCCTTTTTTTGTATTTTATTAGAGACAGGGTCTCACTGAGTTACTAAGTGCCTCGCCATTGCTGAGGCTGGCTTTGAACTCGCGATCCTCCTGCCTCAGCCTCCCAAAGTGCTGGGATTACAGGCATGCGCCACCGCGCCCGGCTTATTATATGGTTTTTAAAACTTGTCTTCTTCCATGTATTTTCATTAAAAAAATACAGTAGGTCAAAAATATAATTAGTGACTTACTATAGCTTTTCAAAATTATTCTCCCTTTTCTTAAAATGTTCTGAGGAATTCCATAGTTTTCAATCTCTAGATAACTCAAACCACATTTTATTCAGATTTAATTAAAGGACATTTCAAGTGTAGCCCTGAAAGATATACTAGATAGTTATGAGAAATATGAGCATGTTTTTAGACTGATCAAATCAATATGAAATATTTTAATCATGTTGCTTGCTATTCTCATTGCCCCTGCTAAGAACACTTGTACCACCTTCTGGTGAAGTGACCCTAAGTGACCATGTTCCATAGCATGTTAGTCAACTCCCTGTCCCCAGTGGGAAATGGTTGGAAAAGAGCTGGATGCTGGAGAAAAGGCTGGCTTACAGAGCAAGACCATGAACAGCCCTCTTTCTAAACTCCACCTATAATGGGGAGCAGGGATCTGCTTATACTTCTGAATTAATTCAAGCAAGAGACTTTACTGAGTATTATAAGGCTGAAAACCCAAAGAGGGCAATTCCTGATTATTAACATTCTGCTCAGTAGAAATAAAAACAACCTGGCTGAGAGCGTCTTTGACTTACCCTCTAGCATTGTGAAACTTTTATGAGAAATGACTTTTTAGTTATTTTGGTGTCTGGACCAGAGAACAGAGTCTACTCAACTATTTGGCTAGTAATTCCCCTAGAACAGGTAGTCCCTGTGCTTCCTGGGGCCTGGTTGTTAGAGTCTCCTGTATTTCTTTGCACATGTATCCTTATAATAAATGCCCCATTGTCTGAGGACACTTGAGTGAGATAAGAAGGGCTTGCCTGAAACTGGATTTATGGAATAATTAATTTTATCCAGAATGCTGCCTTTGATAATGAAGCCCAGAACCAATATTTGGGAACAACTTTTGAGTTCCCACCATCATCACTACTTTATTCATTAGAGTTATTTCCCAAAATCCCAACCCTTCCACTCTTAACAATCTAATTATTATAGTGTGTTAATTTGGTTCTGTATCTGTGACAATTGTGTGCCACTACAAATAAAGAAAATCCTAGTCCAGATGCTTAGAGAAATAGAGGCCCGTCCTCTTCACCAGTGAGAAGTCTGGAGGCAGCCAGAAGCTCCACAGTGTCCAGGCTACAGTGATTGTCTGGGCCTTTCTCTCAGGCTGCACACACTGCATTATGAGATTATTTAAATGATGTCATTCTCCTCTTTTCATACAAAGCAGATGGACCAATCCTAGGATCTTCAATCCTGGTGTCTAGTATAATGGTACACCTACAAGTTTTGTGTCATAGCTTGTGGTTAACCCAGCTCTGAATTGAACTTTTCAGAGATTTCCATCAGCCAGGGTTCTTAGGATCATCAATGCAAGGCATCCTAACATCCTTTTTCATTCTCTTGTACTTTTCCTGACCACTCATGCCCAGAAGTCACATCTGCAGGGATATCCCACTAAATGACCAATGTGGCAGATAACCCCTGAACTGTCTAAACAGGGTTTTTCTTCTCTCTCTTGAGAAACAACTCCAGGATTTCCCATCCCAAATTCAGATGAAATACACTTAATCAAGTCCTCATTTACTTTCAGTGGATGTTGACATTTCTCAATGTTTTTCTTTTGCTCAGTCACTGTTCTTTCCTCTAGTTGCCTAGTTTAGCTTTCTTTTAAATGTGGTAAGCTGGTTTTAATTTACTTGTTTACATCACCGTGTTCCCAGTTACCTAACTTTTCAAATATCAGGAGTTTATAATCCCATGATTATATGGGTGAACTATCTGAAAGACATTATGGAATCAATATTTGAAAATGCATGCGCAAGATCTGTCCTGTAAATATCATGTGGAAGAATGACATGACTTTAGGCTCCACATCTTGATCTTTTAAAATTAATTATAAAATTCAAGTTATAAAAATGATAAAATAAAATCCAGTTATTAAAGATTATTAAACTGTAAGTGAACCACAATAAAGCTTATTTTATTTAGGCAAGAAATGGACAGTATCCATTTAAGTAATTTTAGTGCAAACAGCATTCTTTTGCTTCTTATCACCATGCTTTTCCTGGGAGTCTTTGCTGAAAACTTTGTTTGGGAACTGCTTATCACCCCAAAATACCCCAATAGTTAAGATAATTTAATTCCATTTGATAAGGTGTTTTAAATAGGAAATAGCTTAACTGAATAGAACAACATGGCTTTCATTTTTGCTTATTGAATGTCATTTGTTTCAAATATAAGATGGTTCACTTGGAAATAAACAGAGGAATCCAAGATTTATCTTGTTGTAATATTGCATAATCCTTCAATATTTTTGAGGGAAAATGCCATGAACTGTTGCAAATCATTTAAATATTAACTTTTTATTACATATTTATTATTTTAAAAGTCAATTAGCTTATAGTTCTTACAAAACATGCATGTTTCCATTATTTAATTAATATATACTTAGTGACTCTCAATAAACTGGAATTTTATTAGTTATTATAGTTAGCTATATCGTTATATTTAATATAGTTAAATAGTGCATGTGGTTAATATAGTTTAATATAATAGTTAAATAGTTTAATATACTTATATTATTAATAGTTTATTACTATAAATATAACATAAATTTGTTATATTTATTATTATCTCATTGAATGTTCTTTTAATTTCTCAGAATTAGAAATTTCACATGAATACACACTTACATACACACTCATCTGTACCTTCCTCTCATATTTCTTCTAGGGGAAGGGAATGTATTAATGATGATCATCATCTTCATTTAACAATAAATCCTTACCAGGATGCTTATCTAACTTAATTTGTCATGATATGCTATATAACAGCTAGGTCAGATGGTACTAAACCAACTTTTTGACCATATCTTTTACCTTGGGAGAAGTCACACTGGTCATGGGGGCAGTTTGAGAGAGCTTTTTGCTCTTTCTTAGATGTTTTCTGTTAATCTAACTCTCCAACTAGATCCTCAGTTTATAGTGGGCTTTCATATAAAATGCAGGGTCAGGAAAAAGAAGGAAAGGTAAAAGGTGCTACTACACTTTAAAACAAGTTATCATGCTTTTATTCACCATGTGATTGCCTGTTAATAATTTGACAGGAAAGAGAACATCTGACCCCAATCAACTCATTTTATTTTATTTTCCATCTATGTCCTTTCTCATCTCTTGTTTTCTTGGCTTTTTGAATCTTAATGCCTCTCCTTTCCCAGAGTCTTTCACTCCTGTCTCCACTCAGCCCTTTTGATATTGGATAACCTTTTATGATATTGCATGAACTCATACAGAAACATTTCCACATTCAGAACTGAAGGGATGTTTGCCTGCACTCAAGCATCTACTGCCAGGCAGGTGGCCTTACAGCACGTGCTGTGTCAGCCATGATAGGTAAATAACCACTCTGCCTTTGACCCCTGTAATCCATCTTTTTTCAGAGCAATCACATTTAACTCTGTAAATTGCAATTAGAACCCAAACCTCCTCTGACTAAATGCTTCATGGCTGTCCCACTACTATACAAACTCTTGACCTTGGCGGTCCTCTGTAATCTCACACCCACCCCACCCCCAATCTCTGCTCTGATCTCCTTTCACTCATCACCTTTTTTTTCACTGTGCTTCATCCAGTTCACCTCTCATTTCCTCAAACAAGCCAAACTCTTTGTCCCCTTGGAGGAGAGACTGGAAAGTAGCATATGATCTTCACTCACTAACCACATACATTTTTGTTTTGTGTATTTGTCTGCGTGTGTGGTATTTGTCTTATTTGTCTTTTCACTTGGATATAGACGTTAGTGATTTGCTTGTTCTCTACATAGTTTTATCCTCAGCACCTAACCAATGGTACTTTGTAGGTGCTACCAAAATACATTTGAACATCGAATGAGATTAACTTGATGTTACATTAAAAATTTCAACAAATATCAAGCTCACTATTTAAATAAAGGAATAAAAAATTAAACAACCTTTGAAAAGTTAGGCTTCATGGCATTTTTCTCAAGTCTTAGGAATATTTGAATATTTAATTCTTGTTCATTTCTCTCCATAATACTAACTAAAGGAATTGGTAATATAATTACAGTATATCTTTAGATACATAATTCAAGATAAGTGAGAATACAGCCAAGGACTATGCACTGGATGAAGCAACATTCCTTTGGTAAAGAAGTTAAGCAGCTAGCAATAAACAATCAGAATAGAGACTGGATTCCTATAAAGAATGAAGTGAGACAGGCATCCTATGGGTGGCTGTATGACTAAATAATCACATGCACCAGGGGTGCTTCATAGATAGGTAGAAAACAAAGGAGAATCATAGAGTCTGGCTCCCTCCAATGAGTTTATTTGTATATTATCTCTCTCGACCACATGCATTCTAAGCGCTGATGATTTTCGAAGCTTGATTCTCCTTGGAAATCATTTCTCTTTGGGAGACCACCCCCCACCCAAAACACTAGGTACTTAGAAGAAGGAGAGGCCTCTAAATATTAATATTTGATTTTTGCAAGTTATTTCATTAGAATTCCTTGAACATTAGAACAAGAACTGACAAACTATGGACCATAAGCCAGAACTGGCCAGCTGTCCACCTATTTGTGCAAGTAAGTAAAGTATTATTGAAGCACAGTTGTGCTTTCTCATTGATGTATTTGTCTCTGGCTGCTTTGCCCTACAATAACAGAGCGTATGGCCTATGAGGCCTGAATTATTTACTATTTTTAACATAAATATTTATACTTATATGTACATGTGTAAACTTCCAGTCCTTGCATTAGAACATACATGGACTTCGTTTTAACAGTGAAAAGTCTAATTATTAATCAATGTGAATTTTAAAACAACACTTCATGTAACCAGAACCCTACCAAGTTTTTCTTATACATAACTTCTCAGGTTTTTCTTAATCTTTTCTGAAATAAATGCTCAGCTGCAGTGGGACACTCTGCACCCTGGACACTCTATTTGCTGCTTGTCATCACTTTTCACCCATTAACAACCTGCCTCCTTTACATTCTCTTCCTTCACTGCTCCCAATATGGTATATTCCTATTGCTCTTTGCAAAATGCATCTCTATGTTTTTAAGACTCCACAGGAATCATACTGCTCCCTCATGAAGAGAAATTGTACACATTCTTCACTATTTGCAAAGAATTTTATATACTCCTGAAAATGTTTTATTTACCAGGGAATTTAGGAAAATAATTTGGACATAATATTACATTTTTACTTAAATTATGTAGACCTAGAGGAGAGCCATAGTTAAGGTCCAGTTCATAAACAAATTTATCTTAGAAACAATATATAAAATTCTAATTCTAAAATAAGGTGGAACTGGGCTCTGTGGCACACACCTGTAATCCCAAAGACTTGGGAGGCTGAGGCAAGAGGATTGCAGGCTCAAGGCCAGTTTCAGTAATTTAGTAATGCTCTCAGCAACTTAGTGAGACTCTGTCTCAAAATTAAAAAAATAAATAAAAAAGGGTTGGGGGTGTAGTTCAGTGGTAAAACACCCTTATGTTCAATCCACATAAATAAATAAGGTGGAAAATACAATTGATTAAAATGATGATTCACATTCTCATGTTCAAAAGGAATGAATATTTTATGGCAGTGATAGCAAAACTGGGAATAGATAGGAAATATTTTCCCTAGGAAACGCTCAAGTGTGGTTAATTTTCTCTCAGTTGATAGGAATATGTGAAAATATTTAATCTGATACATTTTAAAACTATGTTCAGATTTTTCTCTGTAATTGTAAGAAATGCATTGTTAAATAATCAACAGGGTGAGTATAATAAATAATGTTTTCTTGGAGAGATTTTGAACCAAAACATATTTTGCTCCTCTTTTTCCCTGTCTAGAGTAATGTCTGGAATCCCGTAGGTACTCAATGAATTACTGAATAAATAAATAAAAGAAAATTAAGTTCAAGACATTCTGCCTAAACGGACTTGAAAAATACATATTTTTACTGGGATTATGATTCTTGAATAAATTTATAAATATGTTTTTGGCTTTTACTTAATATAGAATCACATAAAATCAGGTTACTGCCTAGGGAAATATTTGGGCAACATGCAAGGACGAATGCTCAACCTGATTCAATTTTTTGTGTATAGTTTAACTGGCAAGTAGTCATGGAAGGAGTCAACTTCTTCATTTGTTTTGAATACTTGCTTCACTACCTACATGCCAAGATATGTTAGCTTACTCAAATTAATGATGCCAAAAGGATAGACAAATAGACCCATGGAACAGAATAGAGAGTCTAGAAATATATTGTCAATTCACATATTAGTCAATTCATTTTTTGACAAAGATAACTCAATGGAGAAAGGGAAATCTTTGTAACAAGTGACAGTGAAATAACTAGATACATGTGAGGGGAAAAGTATAGTCAACTCTACTCTCACTACACAAAAATTAACTCAAAATAGATAATAGAGCTACCTACAAAAGCTAAACCTAAAAAGTGTCTAGAAGAAAGCATAAAAGAATATCTTTATGATCTTGATGTTTTCAAAGATTTCGTAGACAAAACACAAAAACCACTAAATATAAAAGAAAAAATGTAATAAATTATACTTCTTCTATATTAGAAAATTCTGCTCTTTAAAAATCACCATTAAGAAAATTAAAATGCAAGCCACAGATTAAAAGGTTTTTAGATATATATCTAAAAATGAATGCATAGTGTATATATATATATATACATATATATATGTGTGTGTGTGTGTGTGTGTGTGTATTTTTAAGGTATAGAAAATAAAACAATCCAAATTTTAAAATAAACAAAAACTTTGAGTAAATTTTTGATAACAAAACATGGATAGTTTTAAGGGCCTGCGTGTGTAGCTCTGGTAGAGTACTTGTCTAACATGAATGAGGCCCTGGGTTCAGTCCCTAGTACCTCAAAAAAGAAAAAAAAAAGTATAGTCTATAAGCTTATGAAATAATACTCAACCTTACTTTTAAAGGTAAACAAAAATGACAGAGGTAAACAAAATATATTTCTAGATATACACATTAGAATGGCTAAAGTTAAAAAGATTGTCAGTGTGAATGTTAATGAGAGTGTGGAAAAACTAGAACTCATACATTCCTGCTGGGAATGTGAAAGGTTACCACCACTCTGCAAACAAATGTTTATGTGAACTTTACTCATTATAGTAAAAAGTTAGAAACAACATAAATATACATCAACATCAACAGGTACATGGATGTTAAAAAATGTGGCACATTCATACATAAAGCATTGTTCCACACTAAAAATAAACAAACTACTGATACACACAGCAACATGGGTCCTCCCAGGAATATGATGCTGAAAATGTCAGACACAAAATGTATATACTGAACAATTCTCTTTATATTAAACTGTAGAATAGGAAAAGAGAATCTGTAGTGTCTGAAAGTAGGTCAGTGATTCCCTGTTGGCTAGGTGTGAAGGTGGAGAACTGAATACCAGTTAATGTACATGCTCTTATATTGACATCTTTAATAACTAAATGGAGCTATTCATTTGTCAAACTCATCAAATTTTATACATAAGATGGATGCATCTTGTTATATGTTAATTAAGAATCAATAAAGATGACATACAAAGAAGAAAAAGCATTTAAAATGGCAAAAGCTATGATTACATACATACATATATATTATAACAGAACATTATAATATATGTGTATGTGTGCTTTACAATTTTTTATCCAGTCATCTATTGATGGACACTTAGTTTGGTTTCTTATCTTGGATATTGAATGAATATCTCTGATATCTGATATCTTTGCAACATACTGATTCCACTGCCTTTAGATATATACCAGAGAGTGATTGGTGAATAACATGGTAGTTTTAATTTCCTGAGGAAACTCCATATCATTTCCATAATAGATGTTCTAATTTATTTTTTTACCAACTGGTGTGTAGGGGTTCCCTTTCCTCCTTGTTCTTGCTGACACTTGTTGTCTTCCATCCTTTTGATAATTGCCATTTTAACAGATGTAAGACTGATATCACATTGTCGTTCTGATTTGCATTTCTTGATGATTAGTGGTGCTGAACATGTTTTATATACCTGTTGATCATTTGAATAACATGGTGGTAACCAGGGACTGAGGGTAAAGGTAAAATATTCATCAAAAAGTACATAATTTCAGCTATAAGGTAAATAATTACTGGAGACCTAATGTGCAACATAGTGGCTATGGTTAATAATAATGTGTCATATTTTTGAAATTTGCTAAGATAGTGGATCACAAATGTTCTCATCACTCACATCCCCAAAAACAAGAAAAGGAAAAGTAGAAAAGTTAACTATATGAGGAGATGGATATTTTAATCAGCTTAATTGTGGTGATCAATTCACAATGCATAAATAAAAGTGCAATACATGCTAGAATAATTTAGAATTTTTAAAATTTAGTTGGTGCTAAAAAAAAAAAAAGACTAGTGCAAGAATGTTTGTAGCAGTTCTTATAAGAAGGCCAAACTGGAAACAAACCAAATGCAAATCAACAGAATAGATAAACAAATGTGAAATGGTCATATAATGCAATTATACTCACCTGTAAAAAGAACTGAGCCATGGAACAACCTTAAAAACATTTTTCTTAGTCAAAGATGTTAGATACAGGAATAGATATTGTATGATTCTATTCACATAAGGTTCATAAATGGCCAAACTGTTCTTTGATTACAGGAACCAGGACAGTAGAGGGAAGACTGACCAGAAGGGATATGAAAAACACTTCAGAGGTGACAGAAATGTCCTATTCCTTTATTGAGATGATGGTTACATGGTTGTATACATGTATTAAAGTCATTGCTTTTCAGGAACTTGAATTTAAAGAATTCAAGATTCATTACATTTTACCTCATGTAGATTTCATCCTAATTAATTAAAAACATCAGCCAACTCAATTGAGTAACTATAGCCTTTATTACCCCTTTCTTTTCATGGATAATCTGACTAATAAACATGTACTACTGAATGAATATTTAAAACATATTTACTTTTCCTTAAAAGAAAGTTATTTAAAATATCATCCCTTAAAAATGGAATTTGATTATCTTTTAACCATTAAAATATTTAACTCATCATTGCTGGTATTATCTAAAGAAGTAAAATGATATTATTTTGTTTATGAGTATTTAAGGACTAATTATTTTTGTTTCCTCTCCTGTAGTTAGGAAACATTTATTGCATACTGATGGGAAGGAAGGGGGAAAGACCAAGAATATCTAATAAGCAGTTCTTAAGTGAGAGGAAAAGTTTGAGATTTAGAAGCTACCAGACAAGAGTAAAAACACACCTTTTGAGAGGCTTACCTTATAATATTTGTTCTTTATCTTTATTTTTTGGTTTTTCTAATCACATGCCATGCCTCTCTGAGGACTCAGGGAGAAGACTGGTAGAAACAGAAGCAGAAAAGCTGGGAGCTCCAAAGTTTGCATCCCCTCTTGTGGGACTTCACATTAATATGTGAGGCTGTTGGTTAATAGGAACCCCAGCCTTTGTCGCCTGGATGTATCCTGGCAACCTGTCAACAAAAGGGACAGGGCTAAGTTCTCTAGCAACCAATCGGGAAAATCCAAAACAAGGAACAAAGGAATCAGAAACAGATAGAGAAATAGGTATGGTCCTCAGTTTTCTTGGAAGTTGACTCCAGAAACTTTAGCAACATCCAGAGGCAGATGAATTTAAGTCACAGTTCTTGTTGGTGTAGAAATGGGTCAAAAATACAACATTTTTTTTTAAGAAAGAGAGAGAGAACAAAAGCACTGACTGATTATATTATTGATCTTCTTTTCTAGGGACTTTAAAAATTATTTTCTGCATAAAAGAGCTTAGTCTCTTCTAGAACAGGATCAAGAATATTCCGCGTGGCTCTCAAAGAGTGTTGTTCTATGCTTTGGTCTAAAATTCAAGGAACTCACAGATGTAGAAGCTATGCTTAGTTTATTTATTTAACATGTCTTAAGGTACAAAAAAGTTTTTTTGAAAACTAAGGTAAACATTTAAAAGTACATTTGAAATAATGATTTATTTTAAAGTTCATGTTAAAAATACTCTGAGATACTAAGATAATTGTGGTACAACCCTCCCCCCCACTGAAATGCCCTCAAAGCATTAACACTCAGGAAGCAAAACAGTTTATCAATATCAGAAAGGTTCTTGATATATAGCTAAGTAGACCCAATAAAACATAATGAATAGTATGATCTCATTAAATTCCATGTGTGTTCAAGCATGTATGTGTGTGTGTGTGCATGCACATGCTTAACTTAAAGTACATACACCAAAATGTTAACAGTAGTTACCTGTGTGTCACAAGAATAAGGAATATAATATGTTATATTATTTGCTCTTTTTTTAGAGTTAGGAGTTAGGGTATAATACCCTTAATCTCATATTCCCAAACCCTGCCCTTTGCCCCCTACAGAACTGAATTAGGGCATGTAGGTAATTCACAGGACTGTTAATTCTGTCAAAGTGATTTCAGGGCACACAGTCTAAAGATCCCACAAGATGATGAAGTTTCATCCTAAGTTGCTATAATGCTGTGAAAATGAATAGAAATACACTCTGTAGAGATTTAAACATAACTCAATTATGCTATCACATGAAGTATTCCTAATTAGAATGCTTTTCTTCTGAAACCATTCATAAGATATCACATAGAGGATAATGTGTGCCTAAAACGACATAAGAGCTGCTGTGATATTAGTGACTAAGTATTGTCATGAGGGCGAGAACACTTAACTTTACATTTGGCATCTTCCTAATCTGTGGGTCCCTGCTTAACACATTTCTCATATTTCACAAATTGCATGCGTTATTGGTTTTCTTGAGAACTCAATGAGACATTTCTCTAGAGAAATTGCCCAATAAATAAACACCATCCCAAATGCACACACAACAAGTCAGTTCAATGGTAAACCATTTGGACCAGATGGCAGGACAGGAAATGCTGGCTTAGGGCAAGAGGACAATCCCAGGAAACATACCCAGAGAAGATATTTCCATGCTAAAATAGGGCAAAGGGTTCTTTATCCAGACTGGAGCAGCTATTCTCAAAAGACCCAAGAATAACAGCCTGCAGTAGTTGTTCTCTGGGAAGCTAATGGTGCATTCAAGGCCTTGGTATGGTTACCAAGTTGCCAGCTGCTTTTCTGCATTCGTCAGAGCTACTTTTGAAACTGAATGGAAAGAAGCCTTTGTTTTCTCCCAAATTCTGGACTCACTTGAAATTCATGGGTTTGTAGTTTCGGCCTAAATTGAACTTCCTGGTGTTCAGATTTATTGCAAGTTGGCAAGACGAACCTTTCTAGGTTCTCTCCCTTCCCCCATTTTCTTTCTTTTGCTTTGGTCTTTTAAAAGGACCAAAGCTTTTAAGCTGCTTGTATTTGTTTGAGGGGGAAAAAAAGCAAGCGCACGCAAAAGGCATCTTGGACATCAGATAGCTCTTACAACACACAACCTTTTGATTATTTAAGTGTAAATGAAGCAGAAACATATGGATTCTATTTCCCATAAATCACATACAGTCCTAAAAAATCAAGGGAAATGTGCTTCGCAAGATGTGTTCTGTTTGATTGAACCCAAAACATCTGAAGAATACTTGGAGGCTGATGAATCCAAAATATTTACCCATTCTTATTTATAACATTGGGGTGGGGGAGCCCTTGATTTATGGCGACAACTAAACTGCTCACATCTGTTGAGTGGGCAACCAGCAACCCAAATGCACTTCAAGATAGCCATGTTCCTTCTTCTGTCCTGGCTCCAAACACTTAAGTTTAGATCAAAGACAATGAAGCTTTTACTCAAACAGAGCTGGTCTGGTTTGCTATAGCATAAGATTTTCTCACCTAAAAGACTTACAAGTTACCTCAAATTATGTGATACCCAATCATGAATGTGTCAGTGTGGATCGATGCCAACATCTACAATAATCCAGATCTGACCCCTTGTGGCAGCAGACCTGCCACAAGAAATTCTGGTTTATTTTCCCTTCATAAAACCACAACTGTTGTGCCCATACAAGCCCCTGACTTTTTCATTAAATAAATAAATCATGGCGATTCTGACTTTTTCATTAAATGAATAAATCATAGTGATTTTTATGGAGCAAGAGAAAAGCTTTTCCTTCCTTGTATTTCTGACCATTCTCACGTCTCTTCATTGATGCAAGCCTGAATCTTACTCCACAAGCTACTGACAATTCTTTTGAGTTTATTTAACCTTAGCACAAGCTACATTTTTTGAGGCAGCAGTAGGAACCTGAATAGGATGCTTGTGAAGTCTGTCAAATAAATCCACCAATACCTTGTTCTCTTCTATCCAATTATTACTGCTTTCTTCAGTCCATATTACTTAACTCAGAAATTGAGTACCAGTCACCCCCACATCCATTATCTCAAATCCAACTTACAAGGTTAAGTTTTAGTGCCTTCATTTGATAAGGAAACTGGGGCCATGGGGCACTGAGGGACTTGCTCCTGATTGCAAGACAAATCCAAAGCAAATCTGAGATGGAATGTATATCTCTCCGGTGCCACACGGCTTTCCTTCCGAGGTCTCCTGAAAGTTCTTGCTGCCAGATTGCCATACAGAAATGTCTGCCCTCAAAACAAAGGATTATTTTCTAAAAATATTTTTTGTCACAAGTGCCCTTTGCATAAAATAATTTTTATATACTGCATTGAATTTGAAAATGTCTAAATTTAAAACATTGCAAAAAATGTCCTATTGTATATTAGAAAGAAAGGGAGAAGATACACTTTAAATATAAACCTTTAAATTTTTTTAAAAAAATATTATATTAGATACATCAGACTTCTGCCCTAGGGCAGTGTTTCTCAACCCTTGTTTGTGATTATTGATCCCCATCTTTGCCAAAACTTTTAAAGTGTTATTTTGGTTTCCTAATCTTCCTTCTCCCTCATGTAATTTTAATACCAAAGATAAATCTTATATGTGCTTAAGTACTGTGTCCCTTTAGTGGGACATAGGTCAATGTAATATCTAAGATTATATCACACCACCCCAAACCAGTTTTCACAGCCCCTGTGGAGAATGCAGGCCAAGGAACATAAATCAGAAGAGCTGTCAAAGATGGCATCAAATGATTTCATATTCTGGTGATGTAGAGAAAAAGTGACCAAGAGGCCACAGAAACCATGGTAACCCTTCCCAAGTTATTCCAACAACAACAAAAAACTAAAGCAAATTCTTCCTTAACTGTGTTCAAAAGGAAGATATACTTGTTTGAAAATGGGAAATAGATGTATTATATTTTCTATGCATTTGAGCAATTTTATCATAGAGATAAAACTCTTGGAAGTTCTATAGAATTCTTGTAGTCGAAATATACCTCAAAATAGCATCTGGTCCAGCCAGCTATCTTCATGAAGAAACAGATTATTGGTTAGACTTTTTAAAATTGATGAGGCAGCTAAGTAGAGAATGTTAAGCTATTTGTTTACATGGCACAGATTTAAATTCAGACTCCAAAATTTAAAAATTGTCAAAGGACTCCCTTGCTTTTATCTGTTGCATAATTAAAATATTAACAGGTCAGATAGAAGGAGTTCTTTCTTTTGATCTCCCTTCCTGTGGATAGGGGATATTTCTTCAGTGTTCCACTAATATGAAAATATTTTGTATATACTGTGTTTTAAAACTTCCAATTTTAAGGACCTGAGATTCTAGGTTTAAAACATTTGCTGTAAGTCTGGACAACTCATGACAATTCTGGCACAGTTCTCCACCTTTTTTTCCCAATACCCCTAAATCAGGGCTGAATATAACACTTGAATATAGTGGATGCCTAGTTAATATTTGCCCATTAAACTGAATATACATCTTTTTCTGTTAAAAGAGATAATGGTGACCAATTGGTGGAAGATGACCAAAGTTATAAAATGTTAAGGCTAGATTAGCACTTAATGTTTTCTACATAATGTAATCTAAACATTTTGAAATAATTTTGCCTCTCTTTTCAGAGATTTGGCATATGTCTGAAGTTTTATGGCATGAGAACAACAAATGTTTAATAAATACTAGTGACTAGTTTATTACCCAAAGAATTCTAAAGCTGGTTTAAATTAGAGTGTTTGTGGTTGATAACAGTCTAATATTTTGCCTTTTCATGTGCATTTTATGAAGGGCATTTCAATTTCTTAATTGAAGACAGTAAGTTATCAGAGAATTTCTTCGTATGCTTATATTTTCTACCATCCTCAGAGAAAGGGATGTTTCTTCCCTCAAGTGACTTCCTTTCCCAATTAGCTCCTCCTCTCCAACACTTCTAATTTCTCTGTTCCACTGGCTTCTTCCTCTTAACCTTCAATCAGACTCGGTTGTCCTCCCTCTTTAAAAAAAAAATATTGCATCTGCTTTCACTAACACTGCCTTCTTGAGGAAGGATGGTCTAAACCACTGGCTCTTCCTCCCATATCTCCTTTCATTTTTAGCCACCGCTCTCCCCCATCATCTAGTTAGTTATCTCCTTCTCTCACTGAAATATCTTCTTAGAATATTAAAAGTGACCTCCCAATCACTTCCCAATCCCGAGTTCTTCCTAGTTTTCAACACATAGTAACTTTGATTTGTTTAATACTGTTGCCCTCCACCCAGTAGAAATGCTGTCCTCCATTAACCACTCCATTTATTTTGAGAGGGTGAAGCTAAAATTCCTCAGACTGAATTCAAGACCTGATAAATGTGAATATGATCCATCCAATAGGTAAAGTGTCCAAAACATAAGTCTTAGTCATCATAGTCACAGTTTCTGGTGTGGAGACTGCTTGTTACCACCTCAGGTGAGTCGGGCGAGTTGCAGCTGGTTTGTAGAGAGCACTGTACTTTGAGGCTTAGAGAGAAAGAAAAGAGTTTTTTTCTCATCATTTTATGCCAGTCTTGTGCCAGGTGATTGGGATCTCCCTGTGGAATGGAATTTTCCTGATTTCATGAAGATCTTTGCTAAGATGGAAAGTAGATTAGAGTAACAAAATGTGAAAGTTTTACAAAGAGATGGTCTAGATCAGCAAGAAAAAGCTTGCAGAAAATTGCCTTGAACTCTAACAGCCTGACTTGTGTGGAGACTGGCACCATGTCCCCCAGCCTTAGCCAGCTGTCTAATGAGACCCAATTGAGGGCACATGGGAAGAGATGAAGATGCCAGGAAAAGACAATATTGTCCAGACACCCACCCTTGTCTGACTCTGTATGAGTCAAAATGAAACTTTATAGGAAACTCATCCTCCGGGTCTGTTGTTTTCAACTGGTGGTGATTTCTTCACCTTCAGGGACATCTGGTGATGCTAGAAACATTTTTGATTATCTAATATGGGGTAAGAGACAGTGCTTCTTGTGGGTGGAAGGCAAGGATGCTGGTAAACATCTTAAAAAGCACAAATTATTCCTGTAAGAAATGGTTTATCTGGTTCAAGGTGTCAATAGTGCCAGAGCTGAGCCTTGTGGTCTGGACTGTATAAAGTGGGCTATGAGTGAGAATGTTTTCTTTCTAGAATAGGATGAAAGAACAGCCTCTTTCCAAACTCATCGTGCATAACTAATGGTATCCATTGAAAATGAAGGAGCAGGCACAGAGAATATAACTCTCTTATGTAGCTGACTTGTATTTCTACAATCAGTGAGGACACCTCTGAATATGAACAAAGGGCCTTCCTGGCTCACCTCAGGGTCCATGCTCATTTCAACATCACCTGCCTCAAGCAACTGAGCTGCAGACATTCAATAAAAGTAAAATCACTTTTGCAATACAAAAGTCAATCAGTGAAAGTGCAGGGACAGAACTGAGGCCAAGTCCTCCCCACAACAGCTGTAATGGAATTAGTTAGAGTGGGCAGGAATGAAGCTAGGCGATGTCTGATGTGTGAGCAATGCAGACTGTAGGTGTGAGATCACAGCCAAGTTACAGGAAAATGGGAAGACAAGGTCAGCTGGGCCAGTCAAGGGCAGTTGCACATAGTCAGGCAGCTCCTTGATAAAGCAAAGTCTGGCAGAGGCTCTTGTGTAGTGATTATCTCAGCCAGGAAAACTTGATCTTCAGATTCTGTTCTTAAATATGTCTTGTTTGTTATATCCTCCAGGCTCTGAATACCCAGCTCTCCTGCCCTCCACAGCTTCTACCCCAAGAAACATTTGTATTCCCCTTGTACTCCTCTAATGACCCTTTTTAGAATAGCTACTGAAGAAACAACCTTTTAATTTTTAACTTTGTGGTTAGTAAGATAGTTTATGCTTTACATTGTTATTATTATTATTATTATTATTATTTTTTTTGGTACCAGGGATTGAACTCAGGGGCACTCGACCACTGGGCCACATCAGCCCTTTTTTGTATTTTATTTAGAGACAGGGTCTCACAGAGTTGCTAAGTGCCTCGCCATTGCTGAGGCTGGCTTTGAACTCGTGATCCTCCTGCCTCAGCCTCCCAAAGTGCTGGGATTACAGGCGTGCGCCACTGCGCCCGGCTACATTGTTATTATTAATAATGTATTTATTCACAGTATATTATTTCTCCAAAATCAGCCTCAAAATAAAAAAATCATTTCTGTAATTGTAGAGTCACTAAGAAATGTTAGCTATATTTTGCAGTATAAACTCTATTCCACCTTATTTTACAAAAGAAGCAACTAAAGTCCAAAGGGAGAAAATTATCCACCCTGTTGCCGCCTGCAGCTATCACTGCCTGCAGCAATGATACCTACTGTGGGAAAGAATTCGGAAGCAGACTGGAAAATGAATAGGCTCTTTATTCTTGCTTCTTCTAACTTCTCTCTCCGGCTCCAACAACCTCCCCAACTCCAACCACTCTCTCTAGCCAACCTCACCCAGTTAAATAGTTTTTGCCTTAACAAGTATACACATGTCAACAGCTCAAACTTACAGGTGCATCACATAGTGTTCACGGGCATAGAAAGATTCTTAGATAAATGCGTGAATATCAGGTGAAAATACTGAAACACCTCTTATGGCTCTCAGCTAGCCACCATCTTAGCTATCTCCTTATTAGGGCTCTTACACCACCCAGTTTAAAATCAATGAAAATGTTTTTTCCCATTCTGTCTTCTGTTATTATTTTTCCTTTTCTTCTACATATCTACATATACATACACTATATATATATATATATATATGTGCATATGCATATGATTTTAATTATATATATAATTTAAAAATGAGTTCTCTTTTCTTCCTTACTTACCAGGTTCCCATTCCAGAATCCTACTTGAGCAGCAACTACTGTTACCAGTTTCTTGTGGTGAAGATAGATTTTCTTTCTAGAAAATCTATGCATTTTTGAATGCACACCTATATGTGAATATTGCCTCCTGACCTTCAGTCTGGTGCCCTTCTCATCCCTCTTTGTGGCTACCATAGCTTCTATTGCTCAAGATGAGACATGACAAAACAGATGACACATTTGTGCTGTTGAAGGAAAACTCAGTGACTCAGACACAAATTGTTCCATGTACCTTTCATCCTCATTACCAGGTATCTTTGCCAAGGTCAAGTGGTGACATTCTGATTTATCACCAAACTGAATGGATGTAACTCACATTTGATGAGAATGTGAAATTCAAATACCAAAAAGAAATAAAATATGTTTACTTAAGGTTTCTAGTTTCTTAATCAAGCTTGTTTTTTTGCTTTGTTAAAAATATTGTTTTTCTTTTAGTTCAACGAACACAGTCTATCTGAAAAACTAAAAACAAGGTTCCTCCCAAGTCACCAAATCTTTAAATTTAAGATCAAGTTTCACCAAATTTCTGAAATCTCTGTTTAGTGTCTCAGGAAAAAAAGGGCCAAGGAGCCTCATTGTTTTCACTGGCCAGATTAGGCTGAACCCAATCCAGGCTTCAGGTATGAAATACAAATTTGGCTCATTGCAACTTTGCCATTTGCAAGAACCAGTATTTGAATAAATCAGGAATACATTTCTCTTGGCTCTTATAGAACCCTTTAAATAGTGACTCCAGCCCTCCTACGGTTTTTGTCCGGGTTGCATGAAAGTGGACAATTTTCACAAGTTTGCTTTGGCGCCCATGGCATGAATTTTTATTGAAAGTCACAGTTGTTTTAGTGGGCGCCACAGTCTGCCAGCAGATCTCTGTAGGAGCCTCCCAGCCAATTCAATGAGAACTATGTTCACCCAAAACATGCCAAACGATTTAAGGAGTGACTTGTCACCTAATATTTTACTGTCCTGCATATGGCCACTGCATCTCCACCTTTAACTTAGGACATGGTATTGAGTGTGTCTGTAGCATTCCTGAAATCAAGCAGCTATTTCTGTGTTGAAACAGCATCTCTGATTTTTCCCTGCAAATATGTCAATTTCTCCTGGGGGTACATCATTTGGTGAGGCAACAATTGGTATCCTATCAAATTGGTAATGCAACAATGAGATAGGTTTATTGGAACCAATGTTTTCCAGGATGAAACAAAATGAGGCTTTGGTTGGGAAAAGGTGGGAATGTAGCCTAAGATTGAATCTCAAAATGCCCTTGAATAACCATGGGACTGATCGCTCATTAGGAGGCTCCTAAATAAAAGTGCAGATGTATTTACACCACCACACATAAACCATCACGTAATCACCAGGAAGTCAAAGCAATATTGGCTTAAATTGGAGCTTACAAGATCTTTGACCCAAGCTTAAGTACTCTACATTTTTTCTTTTTTTTTTTTTTAACTGCTTTTTTTTTTTTATATGCCATTTTACCCTTGTATTTTATTACTTTCTATGATTGGAAAGATTGTCACAATTTCACTTTATGAAACACTTAAGACTTAGTTTATTAATGGTTCAACCTTAAAACAGTGCAATCCTTATTTTAAAAATTAGTCTAAAATCCTTTACCAGTTATTTCACACTTTAAACAACCTTCTTAGTAAATTTTTAAAATAAGGCTGGAAAACTAGTGCATAGCAGAGGAAAATGATGTACACGAGAATATATTTATTAGCTGTTCTAGTGAAAAAAATGTTTCATACCAACAAGAACTAAAAAGAAACCTGTTATTTTACAATCTTCACCTTCCCTTCAATTATACTGGCTTTAATGTTTTTCCTTTGAATTCCCCCGGGTCAGACAGTGCTCTTAAACCTCAAGATTATAAAAACAAGAAACCTTTCCAAAATCACATGGGTAAAGTCTCAACCTGCTGTTAAAAATACTACTCACTAAGTCAGTGCTTCATCCTCTGGGCAGCTTTCATAGGCTTTATGAATTCAGAGAGTCACAGTGGGTAACACTAAGTGCAGGGAGCAGGGTGTTTTGTACCACTCTGTCCATGGAAAAATACCATAGCAAACTCTGGAGATTACCCACCAACAACCACTCTATACCTCATTGACCCTTTCCTGTTTCCACTAAAAAAGCTAAGACAGAAAATTACTTTGCCATCTTCCTTCCACCTGGGGGGGATAGCCTTGCCACCAAGTTGTAGCTACAAATACATAAGAAAACATCTATTATTAGAGTAGGGTTTTTCAAAAGTTACTGTGCATAAGAGTCACCTGGAAATCTTGTTAAAATGCTGAATGTGAATCAGTAATCAGGGTATTGCCTGGGACATTGCATTTTAATATGTTTTCAGGTTATAGGTGATGCTGTTTTCTTAATGTTCACAATTTGAGTAGCAAAGTATTCAAGAACTCTTGGCAAGGATTTTCCACCTTGATTTGGACAGAGGCATGCAAAGAGAAAGCTGCTTCCTGTCTTTGCCCCCAGCCTCCTGTTTCTGAATAGGATTGAAGATAGATATGAGTCGGGGGTTGTGTCAGCATTTTGTCCCCAAGAGGGCTGGAAAGCAGTGTGGTAAGACTAACAGAGTAGAAGAATAGCAAATACCTAGGTCTTTGATGATGTCATTATGTCATTGAAGTCATAATCTTGGGACTTGCCACTTCTAGACTTCTTGTTTTAGTGAAATAATAAATATCAGTACAGTTTATTATTACAGTCACCATTTGTCATTTTTTTGTTACATGCTACCAATCAGTTCTTATCTATAACACAAACTAAGCTGATCCATTCAAAATTGGACTTGTAATCAATCACCCAGAGGCAAATGTCATCTTACAGTCATCACCTATAGAGAATAACCAAGCCTAGAGAATGGCAATTCTATGGCTGCAGGTCTCTTAGAAGCAGAAAACATTCAATCATGTGCTGCTGGAAAAAAATATTCTTAGGATTGTGGTACTCAGCTAACCTCTAAAAGAAAATTGGGAAAAATAATGGAGACAAAGGAGTCTGAAGTGTTTCTTCCATTTTTTTATTCTAATCATTCTGAGTAATAAGTAATCAGCATCCAAAGGCATCTTTTGATGTTTATTATTGAGAATACAGAGAATTACAGTAAATTAATAAGTGGGTATTGTTTTTAAACAATGAACTTTAAATTTCTTTGCTTTATCTCAAATATATTTTACCCACAAAGGATGCTTACCTTTCTAGTTCTGCCCAAATTTTTGGTACTTTTCTTTCTTCTATCTCAATTTTTTCATTTTCTTTTAGCTAGGTTACAATCTTATGGGCTGTGGGGGAAAAAATAACAGTAGTTTAGATTAGATAAAAATCGTTAAATACTATAAGTGTGAACCGTCCAAGGCAGATATGAAGAAGCTTCATGGTGTCAGGGACTGGCATAGTGTCAGGTTTTTGTATCTTGTTCCTTATTGCTTGGACATCATATGGCTTCCATATAGTGATCTGTGGTGGCTGTTTAAGCTCTCACCATCCAGAAGGGGAGAAGGAATGCCTTCTTATTAGTAGTAATGTGAACCTTTGGGGTTTGTACCCAGGTAAAACTCAAGTTTTGTTACTAAAGAAATGAAGAACACATTGGTGGGACACATAGTCTCTGACATATTCATTAGTTAGCTGGCTCAAAGGGGTTGGTGCCATTCTTGCACAATATCGATTAAAACAAACAAACAAACAAAACAATTGTTGTCCTTTAGAAAAAAACTGCAGGTATTTAGTTTCCGTTGGGACATGATTTCTCTCCTATCTTATGTTATTTTTGCTGATGGAAGGTAGCTTTGTAAAGAAATTCTACAGTGAATTATAATTAAAATTCAATTCCTTTTACTCTGTTTCACTCTAGTTCCATTCTATTTAGTTTGGTACCTTCTTAGATTCTGCTCCACCAAAGTCTGGTCAGTATAATTTTAAAAAATTAGTGCTTTTCCATAATATTTCTAGGGGAATATTCAGCGTGGCCTACCTGTTGATCACCCTTAGATACTTACAAGTCTGAAGAATTTTTATTCTGACCTGAAATTTCTGTGAGCAAAAGGGCCTGAAGAGATTTGTAACAGAGAAATAATCTGAAGGGAAGAATGAATCTTTTAGACACATTGGTTTATTTGAAGTACTGAGGGACAGACAGAACCAAGTTAAGGATAATTCTGAGCACAGCCCCATTTCTTTCTGTCACTTTGGTCTAACTATCATGATCTCATATTTAAGCTCAGAGACAAAAAGAGACTGAAAATAAAGAAAATGAATTAAAACAAAAATGAGACTTTTGTGGTTATTTACCACCACTACATTAGTGCTAAAAGCTTCAATGGCAATGTGAAGGGAAATTTGCATTAACTGTGATTGTAGGGATTTTGATTTAGGTATCATTGCCCTTGGCATATGACATTGCCATTTTGACTCAGTAATATCAAGTATAGTGGCATGGATACTCTGGCATATATTACTGAAAGGGCTAATGCTTTGTTCATTACCATTGCCATAGTGATTTGGAGCAAAAGAGAAGATCACAGATGGTACAATGCAGCCAAAAGATTTGACTATAAAGCACAGCATGAGTTTCCTGGGAATTTTCAGGACTACTTTGGAAGAATTTTCAGGTTACTGGCTTTTCTACAAAGCATATGGAGCATAGCCAGAAGAAGTAGTTATTTATAAATGCCTTTTTTCCATCTTGTTATGATTATTATGAGAGTTTCTTCTTCATTCAATAGGCCTAGTCTATATTTTCCAATGGTTATTTAATGGGTATTGTTCAGAATAAACCTATTTGATCCTTTCTTCCACTGGCTAATGCTTCATACTTTCCTGATTTCATTGTCCCAAATAAGCCATGACTTTAAGGAATGAGAGGAATGACAAAATGACAATAATGACCACATGCCCATAAGGAGGAGAATTATAATAATTACAAAGAGCCAAATAACTGCCACTGTGTTTAGTGAATTACAAATGCCATGTGATAGTGGAATCAGAGTTTGAGATGAGACTAGATTCCCCACTTTTCCAATTTCCTTCTGGGTTCTTGTCTTGCAAATTGGAAGAATAAAATCCATACACAATAACAGAAGGGAAGAATAAACAAAGTAGGATTAATTTGGGTAAGAAGAGAGAGAACTCCAGCCATTTGGGAGGGTACTTGATAGCAGGAAAACCCATTTTGGTGTACTAGCTTAGGGACTTATGTGGTTTGGGGTATGAGCAGTGATCAAAATCTATGTGAAACAGACACTGAAAAAAATATCAGGGACATTGGTTTTGTCCTTTAGCCTGAGTCTTAATCCTTCCTATAACTCCCATCTGGGTTCACTCCTGCCTCTCTGGGACAAAGGAGTTGGCTCCCACAGGTGAGTCTCATGGTCTTTACCTATGAAAAAGGCCTTGATGGTGTCCATAAAGATTTCTACCGATTAGCCTCCTGGTGTGGCCTTTGAATAAGAGCTTAATTGGGGCCCACTGCCTATTATCTATTTTACACAATAGCACTGGAAATATTAGTTATGAGTGTTGATGAAATCATATAGAAGTTAAATTACTCCACCTAATTTTGTTGCCAATAACTGCAGTAGTCACTATCTTCCCCACCTAGTGCACATCTTTGTGACCGCCTCAGATACAAGGCATACCTACTAGTACATGGCCATGAGTCTGTGGCCTATGTTACATTGAGAATTGACCATGTAACAAAAAGATTTCACATTCCATGCTTAAAAGAAGCATGTTTCAAAATTATTTTCCATTTTCCTCTAGAATGACTACTGTAGATAGGACTGGGATTAAGAAAAATTGTGAATAGATTCTTATTTGAAGCCATTCATTAACTTTTGGGGTTATACTCTCCAATTCAGCTTTCCAACTCTTCCATGAGCCTAATACCCATACCTAAATTTTCACTTTCCAAGGGAAAAAGCCTTATTAGGAACCATTTCCATTCCAAAATTTATAACCAAACTTAACTCCACTGTGAGCCATTCTTTAAGGATATAGTTCTTTGTGAATGAATATGAAAAAATAATTTATATGTTGCTCATGGATGAAAGGCAATGAATGTATAATATTTCCACCCATAAATTCACAAATTAACAAGGGCTTTCCCTATCCTAAGCCAAGGGAGAAACAATAGGAATTTAAGACTTCATGAAAAGAATTATGGGAGAACTCTTTGGTTGGAGCTTCCCTTGGGTGTCTTTTTCAAATCGTTCCATATGCCTTGAAATGATAGTTATAAACATAAATAATGTATCTTTATTACTCTTCTGCTATTAAAATAACCTAAATTATGCCATCTGATGCTAGAAGGATGCAGTTTAACTGACCCTCTAATGCACTGACTTTGGTAGGGAAGGAAGCTTGGATTATCAACTCAATCAATAAATCAAGAATTGTGAATTGAAGATAATTACTGATGAAAGTTAAACAAAATGCCAAGGAAACATTCCAGTGTTTCTACTCACAATCTCCTCTCCAGGAACTATACCTTCTTTTAGTTGCTTGTATACATATTCACTCTCTAGCTCTCACACACCATAGCTCTCAGAAATATATGCATTCCCCATTCTCCTACCCTACCCTAGGGTTCTGATGACAAGTTCCTCATTCTTTAGGCTTTAATGTGACATTACTTCCTCCAAAAAGTCATTCAAGTCTCTGTGGATAAGGGGTTCATCCCTCCTGTGTTTTCATATAGAAACTCCACTTCACCTGTCAAAATACTGGTCACCCTGAAGACTGATCTGTGCCAGGACAATAAGGAAAGGGCCATTGAAAAAGAGATGATGCCCCATTTAGTGCGGTGGTTTTCATGTTCATCTCCCCCATTCATATGTAGAAATGCTAATGCCCAAGGTGATAGGAGACAGGAAGCGGGGTCTTTTGAGAGGGCATAAATGTGACCAGTACCCTTATAAAATAAACCAAAAAGAATTTCCCCCTTCAATAACATGAGGACGCAGTGAGAAGATAGCAGTTCAGAAGAGGGCTCTCACCAGGACCCAGCCATAATAGCTGGGACTGATCTTGGACTTCCCAGCTTGTAAAACTGTGAGCAATAAATTTCTGTGGTTTAAAGTTACCAGTTAATGGTATTTTCTTATAGCAGCCTGAACAAACTAACATACTTGGTCATTATTACCTAATTAGTATGTCAGGAATAGTACCTGACATAGGGCTCAAAATGACATCTGAATAGATTAATCTATATATTTAACATTGTAGAAACTAGTCTTATCTAATACGTATTGATTATACTATTGCTTGATGTTAGGGTTCCAAAATTTAACTGTTATATAAAAACAATGATAAATAGTTATAAAAAGATATACTATAGCTGGGCACTGTGGGGCATGCCTGTAATTTCATCGGCTTGGGAGGCTGAGACAGGAGGATCATGAGTTCAAAGCCAGCATTAACAATGGCGAGGCACAAAGCAACTCAGTGAGACCCTGTCTCTAAATAAAATATAAAATAGGGCTGGGGATGTGGCTTAGTGGTCGAGTGCCCCTGAGTTCAATCCCCAGTACCAAACAAAACAAAACAAAAGATATACTCTATTAGATACAGACCTGGGTTGGTAAATCAGTATTCTAGAAATATCTGAAGAATCTCATTAGGTAAAACAAATTTATGTAAAAAGCTATAAGCACAAAGATGTTCCTAGGAGTCTTGTTTATCAAATTTGAATATCAGGTATATCCCAAATGTTCATCAATAGAATGTTTAAGTTAATTATAGTGTAATGCCTGGACATAAAAATCTGTAACCAAAAAAAAAAAAAAAAAAAGGTTACAAAAAAAGGAGACTGTTAGGATTTAGATATGAGGTGTCACTCCCAAAGCTCATGTGTGAGACAATACAAGACAGTTTAGAGGTGAATGATTGGATTATGAGAGTCTTCCTTCACCTAATCAGAGCATTAATTCCCTGATAGGAATTAACTGGGTGGTAACTGTAGACAGGTAGGAGGTGGGTGGCTGGAAGACGTGGGTCACTGGAGACATGCCTTTGGGGTATATATTTTGTCCTTGTTGGGCAGAGCTCTCTTTCTGCTTCCTGGTGCCAGGTTCAGAGTCACTTTCCTCCAACACACCCTTCCACCATAATGTTCTGCCTCACCTCAGGCCCCCAAACTGGAATGGACCATCTCTGGACTAAGACCTCTGAAACCGTGAACCCCAAATAATTTTTCCTCTTGTAATTGTTCTTGTCAGGTCTTTTGGTCACAGCAGTGAAAAAATAAAACTGACTAAAATCCACTATGTCACAGCATGGAAAAGCCTTATAATAAGCTGGTTACAAGCTAAGACACTAATTATGTGGATGTTGTTATCATAACTATGTGAAACAAGCACACGAAAAGAAATGGTTGTGTGAAAGCGGTGGATGGCTGTTTTTGTAGTCTTAGTCCAAATTTTTATTCCTATTGTTATTTTTCTTTCTAAATTAAGTATATAAGAAAGATACTCTGTTACTTTAAAAGCTAATATGTATTATGGATGACAAAATGAATGCTTGCCTAACCATTATGAGAGAGAGTTTAAAAGATAAGAGTGTAAGAACAGAAACAGTATTGACTAGATCAAAGTAGAGATTTTACTTAGTGTGATGAAATAACAGGAAATAAATTGCTGGTCCAATTTCAAATGTTTCTTCTGCAGAACTCTTTTTACCTAATGGGACTCAGACAGCGGCAGTGACTCACAAGCAGGAGAAGGGCACACCTGGAAGGTGGCAATGCTGAGCACAACAGGAAAGACATGTACAATTCCACTCTGATCTTTGTTAATATGAATGCTAAGTTTTGCTGTAAAATGCCTAAATGACTGGGCACCAAACACAGAAGAAATGCAAAGGGAGAACCAGCTAAATAGGGGAGTGTTTCAGAAAGGAAATATCAATGTCAGGCTCTGGCTCAAAGAAAACAGTCTTTTGGTCAGAGGAAATGTTCACAGCATCTATTAAATGCATACTCAATCTCAGAAATAAAACCCATCTGTTTAAGATTAACATTTGCAATAAACATTCTAAAGAAAGGAATGTAGAGTGCAAATATATATTGTAAAGCAAAATCTGCACTCTTAGAATAAGCAAAACTTCCTCTGAGAGAAAGGCAGTCCTCTAGAGCTTATTCTATATACCAAAAGAAATAGTAATGAGCTGCATGACACCACAATAGTCCAGATGTATTCAGCTTGAGAGAAAATGGCATTAAGCAGAAAGCAGAAAGCTCAAGCCTATGCTCCCACACTATAAAATGTGAAACTTCCTTGAATATGACTGACAGAAGAAAAATCATATAGTTGGAGTGTATCCTAAAACTTAGTAATAGAAATTGTATATTTTAAAATCACAACTTAGACTAAATTGTTTGACCACATTGAAAACTCATTTGTCATATACCTCAATGCAGAGTCAAGATCTACCAATTCACATTTGGACAGTTGCATTTCACAAATGTATAAAGCATACACTTTAAAAGCATGTATTTAAGAACACAAGGCTGAGGTAATAGAAAACGAATAGCTAAATTGAGCATTGGATTTTTTTATGGCTAACATTTGTGCACATGGACACAGACCATATTGGACATCACCAAGTAGAAGAAACAAACCTGCTCCTGTTGAGGAAAGAAATACAATACTTAGTATGTGAAATTTAGAGAAATTCAATACAAGTAAGAACTAAAGATCACAGGTGACCAGGAAAAGACATCCACCTTGCTAGTCGCAATACCCCAAAATAGCCACAAAGAGGAAACCCCAGAAAGATGTTTAAAGCAAATTTTATTTAAACTACTCAGAGGTGACCCCCCCACTGATTCTGGAATTGCTTCAGTTCTTCAACTGACATAGGTTTCACATACATGAAAAAATTATAAATTGCCATTGCTATGTCTTTGTTGAGAAACAACATTTCCTTAGACATTAAGAAGGATAAGGTAACGAACCCAAAGGCATTCTGCTGTATTTATCCAGTCAGAAAAGACTTACACTTAAGAGACCTAGAGTTAATTTTCATTAATGGCAAATTTCTTGATTGGCAATGAGAGAATGGTGGTGTAACTGCTTCTCAGCTTGACTTGTTCTTTGCCTGCTCTTTGCTGCCACTTTTCAGAAATGTTTGGAGTAGAAAAGGCCTTCTGGCAGAGTCTACATCTTGAGATAGATGTTGCAGCTCAGAATAAGATTCAAGCTTATGTCTCAAGATTTCTGAGTTGTTAATACCAGAAAGGCCTCTTCTTGGGTGACTGACTGCTCCTTTGTTTCTCAAGACCAATAACATCCACCATATTAAACAGGAATTTGGTGTTTATTTGTGGATTTTTTTTAAAGGTTTTTGGTCAGCCCTGCAAATAATAAAGACTTCCAAAATTAAAGGAATACTAAAATAACTATGGCATTTCCTCAGTTGAGCATAATGATTTCTTCAGAGCAGATTCACTGCATAAACACTGAACAAATTTCTTTCCCTCCAGTAACATCTGTGAACAAGTCTACCACTTGGGAAAACAAGGGACTAATAACTACATCCAGACATGGGTGGGCACAGGTGCTTCAAGAGTTCCACAAACACATCCCAGTTCCAACAAGCAGGCTATTTCTGACTGACCCCTGGAGACTTCCAGTCCCACTATGTGTCTGGTCTGGAAGAAGGGAGACCACTGTCAGGGGAGTCAGCATAATTGTCAAAAGGGATTGACTTTACTGGCAGACTGCATTCCCTGAACATATTGACTCTCCAAACACAGAACATCAGCCCACAATTTATTAAAAGCAATTGTGTGTTTCCTAGGTCTAGCCAAACATTTGGTATGTTATACAACTCTCCAAGACCAGACTTGAGCCCTTTCCATTGAAGAAAAGCTTTTCCCCACTAGCCCGAATTTGAACCTACGATATCCCATGGCAACTATTTTTTGGAATGTTCACTGGACACTTAATGATGCACTGCTTTGTGGGAGGTACTTCTCCCACCTAAAATGAATTTTGGAGTTTGCAAATGCTTGTCCTGTGTCTACTGAGTTGATCATATATTGTTTGTTTTGTAAATATATATTTTTTTGTTTTATCCCCTTCTCTGGCTTCTTTAGAATTAAGTATTTTTATGCTTACATTTTAAATCTCCTTTTTGTTTATTAGTTGTAACTTTTTGTTTTGAGGTTTCTTTTGGGTTTATAGTGTACACTTTTTACTAAATCACCATCCATTGTCAAGTGATATTTTATCAGTTTTTTTATATAGTTTAATAATTTTGCAATAGTATACTTCATTTCTCCCCTCTGACCTTTTATTATTGTTTTCATACATTTTCTCATATGTATGTTATAGCACGTTGTTATCATTTTGTTTAAATGTTCATTATATTTTTTAAAAAAAATTTAATTGAGTGTATTTCACTGGTATATTTGCACCTTTTCTCATGTTCTTTTTGTTTATCCATTTTCTGTCTGTCTGGATGATTTCATTTAACATTTTATACAGTTCAGATTTGCTGGTGATTTTTTCAGGTTTTTTTTTTTTTTTTTTTTTAGTTGTCAATGGATCTTTTTATTTTATTTACTTATTTCTTTATTATATGTGGTACTGAGGATTGAACCCAGGGCCTCACACATGCCAGGCAAGCACTCTACCACTGAGCCACAACTCCAGTCCCTCTTTCAGATTTTTATGTCTTGAGAAGTCTTTATTATATTATTATTATTTTACCTCCCCTCCTCACCCCCGTTTTTTGTTGTTGTTGTTGTTGTTGGTTTTTGTTTTTCTTTTGGTACCAGGGATTGAACCCAGGAGCACTTAACCACTGAGCCACATCCCCAACCCTTTTTTATTTTTTGAGGGACAAGTTCTCACCAAGTTGCTTAGGGCCTCCCAAAATTGTAGAAGCTGGCTTTGAACTTGTGACCCTCCTGCCTCAGCCTCCTGAGCTGCTGGAATTATAGACATCTGCCACCATACCCAACTCACCTTCTTTTTTGGAAAACTATTTTGTATGTGGAATTCTAAATTGACAATTTTTTTCTACTGTTTTTTTGTTCTGCTATTCTCTCCTGTGATTTGCATGTTTGAGAAATCAGATGAAAATTTTATCTTTTTTCCTTTGTAAGTAATGTACTACCCCAGTTTCTTTTAAAATTTTCTTGTTTTTAATCACAAGTTTTACTTAAATTAATTATGATTAATCTTTGTGTAATTTTCTTCATGTTTCTTGTGGGTGGGACTGTTACATATGTTAGACCTACAAAAATTTATCATTGCCACCAAATTTGGAAAATTTCCAGCCATTGTTTCTTTAAATATTTATTTCTACCCTCTTTTTTTCTTCAGGGACTCCAGTTGTGTGTGTGTGTGTGTGTGTGTGTGTGTGTGTGAAAATCCATGTCTTCCATTTTCTTGTATTAATCATCTTCTCAGTGTTCACAGTTTGATTCTCAAATACTCAGGCCAGGTCCATTGCTAACCTATTGTTTTTAGTCTTCCTTTTTATTTAAGATATGAAAGCTATTGATATAGATATATTATACATATTTTATATTATGTATATATTACACATAATATATATTTATATATAAAATCTTAAAGAATAACCAGCAAGGGGACGCAGTGGTACACACTTATAATCCCAGTGGCTGGGGAGGCTGAGGCAGCAAGATTGTGAATTTTAAGGCCAGCTTCAGCAATTTAGAGAGGCCCTAAGCAACTTAGCAAAACTCTTGTCTCAAAATTTTAAAAATTTTTTAAAAAAGAGCTGAGAATGTGGCTCAGTAGTTGAGCGCACATGGATTCAAACACCACCCCCCCCACACACACCAAAGAAACAGTCACCAGAAGTTCCCATTTTTTATTTATTTATGTATATATATAATATAAAATATATATGAATATAAAATGAAATATGAACATATATGAATATAAATTGATGCTTGACATTTTCTCATAGTTAATTTATATATTCATAAATTTATATATTTAAAATTTGTCCCCCCTTTTTTGTGGGGGTGTGGGGTCTATTCTTGTCTTGAAGTTCATTAATCTTTTCTTCTGCTGTATCTAATCTGTACTTCTTCTGGCTCCATTCTAGAGGAAGTGTGACAAGTCATCATTTGGCAACTCAAGAGAGTGCTCAAGTGTTTTTTGTTTTGTTTTGTTTTTATGTTTGTTTTAAATATTTTTTAGTTGTAGACAGACACAATACCTTTATTTTATTTATTTATTTTTATGTGGTGCTGAGGATCAAACCCAGTGCCTCACACATGCTGGGCAAATGCTCTACCAACTGAACTAGTCCCTCAAGTGTTTTTTTCTACAGTGTTCTTTAATCCTAAGGGTAGGATCTTAAAACAAAATAGCCTTTTTTTTTTTTTTTTTTTTAATGGTGTTTCCTACTTCACTTCACTATTTGGAAGTCCATGTCCTAGTTTGACTGGGACATTTCTAGTTAGTACTTGTTGTACTGAGCTAATTATTAATATATGACTTCACTCTTAAAAATGCCCCAGGTCAAAAATAAAGAATATATTCACCTAAGCTATTATTCTATGAAAATCCGTGTCTTCCATTTTTTCATATTAATCATTCTCTCAATGTTCACAGTTCAATTCTCATATACTCAGGCCAGGTCCTGTGCTAATCTATTTCCTTAGTTTTCCCCCTTTTATTTAATATGTTAAGCTATTGACTTCCAATCTTAAGAAATTAAGTTTGGATGTCCTTTGGGAATAATAGAGTGTAGCCAAGAACTATTCAGTCCATAACCATGACCCTGAAAGTGAAAATGACCTTTGAGGAGCCAAGAATGCAATTTGTGAACTTCCTAAGGAGAGAGATGAGGCACAATGGCTTGAGGTATACTGAATACATACTGTTTCAAGAACTTGAAAACAAAAGTACTTAAATAGAATTTGCCCTCTTCAACACTCTGACTGGTAACCAAATTATTTTGAGGAAGGCTTCACATTCACTTAATATCCCTGCCAAAGGAATCAGCTGAAATGAGACTAATATTTGCTTCAGAGAACTGATATTGATGTCACCTCAAAAGAGGGATGGGCACCTTCACTCTCACCAGAGCCACAGGTTTTTATCTGCTGTCAGATAAAAGGGAAAAGCTTTTGGAAATTTCATATATTTACATTTCAATGTGAGTTTTCTTTACTTCTCACTATATTTAAATATTCATTGTACAGTCATATATATTTGGGTCACATACTCAAGTTCTAACTTATTAGAAAACCTTCCTGTCTCTTACTTTAAACTGCATCTTTTAACAGTAAATATACAGTGTCATGGGCTATAGAGTTCTGGCAGAATTCAAACCATAAAGCAATGAGCAGGAAATACAAAGAAATAAAATTACTTTTAAAAGGCATAGATATTGGCTTAAGGCACCAGCTAAGTTCCTCATCACCTTGTTGGCTCCACAGCATTGGCAGTTGGAATGTGGGCTCATAGTGTTTTGTTTGTTTGTTTGTTTGTGGGGCTGGGATTGAACCCAGGGCCTTATGCGTGCGAGGCAATCACTCTACTGACTGAGCTATATCCCCAGCCTCATAGTGTTTCTGTCAATTTCTCTTTAGAGAAGACCCATGGAATGGCTGTACTATTACATGAGGAAACACCTGTCTGTGGCACTGTTTTTTCTTTCTTTTTTTTTTTTTTTTTTTTTTTTTTTTTTTTAATATCAGTGCTTTAGTGGTCCATGGAGATCAAGAAGATGTTACTAAGGCTACTTTGGTGTTTGACCTGTGGGAGAGTTGTATGAATCAAGATAAGGAGGTGTTAAGAACCTAGGGTTATGTTCCCTGATTGCCCAGCCTTAGAACAAGAGGGATTATATAAGTGGTATTTCTTTTGGAATTCACCAGCTGTAACAAATATTGGGTAGTCCCTACCTTTTTATGTTTTTATTACACATTTTTTCAGTCCCTTTTAACTTGCCTAGGAACCCAGTTTTCCGGGGACATTTATTGCTACTCCTTGGATCACATAACTCTGGACAGGTGGATAGCCAGATAGAAATAACAGGCCTGAAGACAGCAGCGGATAGTATTTCACTTGGGAAGAACATATCTAGGGGCAATTTTAATACTTGATTTGTTTTCCCTCACAGTAATCCGTTTTTCTCCTTTCTTCTATTGCCCTTTAGAAATTAAAGATAGATCCAGAGTTTTATTGTCCTTGCAAAAAAGCAGAGGATAAATACTCCCTAGATCAAAAATGTCTTTGCTCAGATTTGAATCTTAAAGCAGACTTTTTTGAATCCTTTGTGAAATAATAGCATTGAAGTATAGACTTTATTGAAGTAGAATTTAAAAAATTCTAAGCCTCCTTTTATATATTAAGAATAAAATATAAAAGTTAGAACATAAATAACAATTATAAGACACAATAAAGAAAGTAAGATATGGTTTAAGAGAAGAATCCATCTAACAAAAATAAAGATTTACCAGTTGCTATGAATCAGAGCCAGGCGAGAGTAAGAAGTGGGCAAGAGATCATATGCTAGCCTCCTACCTCTTCTCCAGAGGTCAAAGTTCTGTGATGAGAGGAGGGTGGCGATGAAACAGGAACTTCTCAAAATCACTGGAGCTGGTAGACTATGTCTGTAGAACCAGTCAAGGAGTCCACACCCCTTAGCAAAGCCCAGTAGGGTAGTGGAGTAACAGGGATCCTAGAAGTGGAAGAGCAGTCATTGAGGGGGAAACTTGAGCTGTCCCACATAATCCTGCACCTGCTGAGAGGTGTGGAGAGAGCAGGCAAAGGTTCTGGGGCTTCCCAGGAGAACACTGAGGCAGACCAAGGAGGATTGTGGTACAGAGATCACTGCATGTAAGGGCAATGGTGAAGTCCATGATCAGTGATCTGTGAATTCCAACACAAACAATAGCACCAGCCCAGGCAAGACCAATCATAATTCAGTAGACACAGGCACAACTCCCAGAAAGAAGTCATGGGATCAAGACTAGAGAGATTGCCTTCCCCAAATGCTATAAAGCTGCTTTAGCTTCCCTTTATATCCAGATGTCTGTGTGGGCCGAAAGAAAGAAAGCATATATCCTGAAAGTGAAAATTAATCCTAATAAGAAATGTTAACTTTGAGAGAATAAGTCCCTTCTAATTGACAAGTGCAATTATTTTTTCTGCCCTCAGCAGGATTAGGTGTTCTAAGGTAAGTTTTAGGGAGTAAAGAAACTGCATTTTATTGCACATTTGAATTGATACATACTCTGAACCCCTCCCCCACTGCACTACACGTTAGTATGTATTAGCAGTCATCTCTAATGCAGAACTCTCCAGGGAGAGCCAGATCCCTCAGGACCATACAAATGCCTCTGATCTCCCTGAGCCACAGCTAGAGCACCATGGCTACTCCTCTCTCAGAGCAAGTGATCTGCTGCCTTCTGTAGAATGAGAGTCTCCGGGAATAAGCAGTTGCAGATAATTGGTTCTTTTCACCCAGGGAAGGCAAGAAAATTAGATCTTTGTTCTGACTCTTCTTCAATTGTGGACAGCATAAATTAAAAAGGAGATAGGAAGGTCTCTTATTCCATTCCATTAGTCTCATTTACAGTTTTATATAGAATATTTATTAAAATAACAAACAATATTTAAAGTTTACCTTCTAGTTGGTTCAAATAATCACATATAGTAGAAATCTTGATGTAATATGGATTAATAATTAGTTATTAATCAAAATATCAGTTATAAAATTATACATACTTAGCACTTTTTTTTTTTTCTACCCAGGGATTGAACCCAGAGGTGCTCTACTACTGAGCCACATCCACAGCCTTTTTCCTTTTCTCTTTTGAGACAGGGTCTTGCTAAGTCACTCAAGGCCTTGTTAGGTTGCTGAGGCTGGTTTTGAACTTATGATCCTCTCAGCCTCCTAAACTGCTGGGATTACAGATATGCACCACCATGCCCAGCTGCACTTTTTATTTCAACTATTATTCACCACAGTACCAATGGATGTATATTTATTTATTAATCTTTTGATGAACTTTTAATGTAATATTAATAGGCCAAATAATATAATACATGCTGGTTTTAAAAAAACTACACCATCATGCATTATTTATAATATCTAATGCTTATTTCTTTAGGATGGATTGAGATCTTACAGAGGTTTGTGAAGCAATCTGAATGTAGAAACTTTCTAGAGAAAGATGATTTTCCCTTCTCCAGTTCTTTTTATACTAATGGTTGACATATAATTCAACAGCAACTTGGTTGCTGTTTAAAAACCTCTACCAAGTTTTTGAAAAAGGTTTAATTTTCATAGAAACAGTAAATTTTCAACATCTTATTTCATTGATTTATATAATATTTACTTATATCTTTAAAGTTACAAGTATAATAGAGATAAACTAGTTTGGGAACAAATACAACTGACCATTGCACTGGTACTTTAGGAGTCTGGCAGAGAAAAAGCTGCCAACTATAAATATTCAGCAAGCTGTGGGCACCAAAGTGATGGAATGGAAAATATGCCAACCACAAGTTGACAAAGTAGCCACTGGTTAAGTTTCTTACAAAACCATTTCCAGCACATTCATATTGCACAACAAAAGCATTTTTTAACAATGCTCAGCAGCAGCATCCTTCAGTGACAAAGTCACCTCCATGCTCACCTATTGCTTTGTAGTTTTCAGTTTAGGCACTCCTTATGCAACATTCTTATGGTTTTTGGTTATTGTATTTACATTTTTTGCTACCTGGTTTTCCGGGTTTAAGACACTGAGTAAGTTCTGTTTCTTTAACAGAGATATAAAGAACTCTAAGCCAGACTTTCTAGTTAGTTCCGTCCATCTTTTCTGGGACTATTTCTTTCTTTCTTTCTTTCTTTTCATTCGAAGTTGTTGTATATAAAACATTAGCATGCATTACAATTCATAATACACATATAGAGCACCTTTTTGCATAACACAGTTTGTATACACAAAGTATATTCGTACTATTCATGTCTTCAATCATGCATTTAGGATAATGATATCCATCTTATTCTACCACCTTTTTTTCCCCCTCCATGCCCCTTTGCTCCCTCCCTTCCCCTCCCTCCCCTTTGACCTTTCTAGTGTTCCTTTAATTCTCCTATGTTTATGGTGCAGCCGTTATGGAAAGCAGTATGGAGATTCCTTGGAAAACTGGGAATGGAACCACCTTATGACCCAGCCATCCCACTCCTAGGTCTATTCCCAAAGGACCTAAAAGCAGCATATTAAGCGACACAGCCACATCAATGTTTATAGCAGCACAATTCACAGTAGCTAGGTTGTGGAACCAACCTAGATGCCCCTCAGTAGATGAATGGATAAAAAAAAAATGTGGTATATATACACAATGGAATATTACTCATCAATAAAAGAGAATAAAATAATGGCATTCGCAGTTAAATGGATGAAGTTGGAGAATATAATGCTAAGTGAAGTTAGTTAATCTAAAAAATCTGGGACTATTTCTTATGTGCCTGCCATTGGTTTGTCTCACCTTCTGATCTATCCTCTGGCTCAGTTATCTACCATCTTCTGAATTTGAGAAGTTTTTCGAGATTTTAACAATCAGGTAAGCAAGAATATTGTGATAGTTAATTTTATGTGTCAACTTGACTTAGCTGTGGGTGCCCAGATGTTTGGTTCAACATTATTTCTGGCTGTGTTTGTGAGAGTGTTTCAATATAAGATTAGTATTTGTATCAGACTGAGTAAAGCAGATTGCCCTTCACAGTGTGGGTAGGCCTCATCTAATCTATTGGAGGCCTGAATAGAATAAAAAGTGGAATAAGAGAGAATTCACTATCTCTATCTGCTTCTGAACTAGGGCATCAATCTTCTCCTGTATTCAGACTGGAACTTACACCATTGGTTCTCCTGGCTCTTAGGCCTTTGGACTAAAACATACCCATAGCTCTCTGGGTCTTCAGTTTTCATAGGACAGATTGTGAGATTCATCAACCTCCATAATCACCAGCTAACTCCTTATAATAAATCTCTCTGTGTGTCTTTGTCTCTGTCACTCTCTTCTGTTGGTTCTGTTTCTCTGTAGGTCATGACAATAGGAGCACCTGTCCACCAAATTGGAGGCTGCCTAATGTAAATATAGGTCATCCAGGTCTCTACTATGCTAAATTTTAATCGTTTAGTTGCCTATCTCGAATGGAGAGATCGAGGTGGCCTAGGCAGCAGGAATACAGCTGGGAGGCTTATAACAGCAGCTATTTATCCACACACCTTAATATTTTAGCAAGTACAGCTATACCTGTATGTACTGACTGACCCTAAGTCAACAAACTACAGAACTTTCTCAAAATTTACATTTTCAGTGTATGCAAATACACATATACACATTCTCAAAAACTTATTTCACTGCCAACTCACATCAGGAATTATAAAAACAAATCAATATGACTGTTTTAGCACAGAAAAATAATTCTGTTTAGACTTTCCATCACTAACAGTCAAGTACTAACAATTCCACTATGAAAGTGGTGGAACTGGAAAATATTATTACTTATGATGGAAAATTTCACTTCAGTCAAAATATTCTTATGTTTTCATTAGTAGCTTGGATCTAGGCAAATCATCAATACATTTTAAATTCAGTGAAGCTAATTCAAAGCAAGAAAGAGAGAGAAGGGGAGCTTTAAAATATCTCTGCATAAGCTGAGCCTAAAGCTGACTATACCAAAGACAAAAATGTATTTTTAGTGTGAAATATCATTTCAGGTCATGTTTCTATTTGACTGAAAATATTAAATTCATACAAGTCATCTATTTTTCTATAAAATTTACTTTTTTATCAAAATTCTTTATTACTCAAATAGTTACAGATAAATTGATCTGGCATCATGGGTTTGTTTCTAAAGAATCTGGTGAAATATTGGAGGAGTAGGAATGTTAGGGAACAGACAGATGAGGATGGTGGGAATACAAGGTTAAGAGAATAATTTTATAAAATGGGCCCGTTGTGCTGACCCCCACATACCTTCTTTTCCAAGAAGCATTTGCTATAGCCCTGCCTGCCCTCAGTGGATAATATATGTTGCATTCCTCAGCAAACTCCTATTAACTGCAGAAGAAATGCAGGCCCAAGATAATGTCTAGGGAGGAACCCAGGAGACATTTTTTAAAAATTTATTTATTTATATGTGATGCTGAGAATCGAATCCAGTGCCTCACACATGCTAGGCAGGCACTCTACCACTGAGCCACAACCCTAGCCCCAACCCAGGAGACTTTTGTCACCAGATCCTGAAACTGTGGGAGATAAGGATAGTTCCTCCTAACCATAACATCTGCAAGAATGTATAGTTAAGAATCCAATTAGAACTGGTCAGCATGGGCCAAGATGACCTATAGTTGCCATGGCAGGGTGTACTTGAAAGTCTAATGTCATCTTGCTGTCAGTCAAAAGTCAAGAGGTGGACCTGGGCAGGACTCTCTGGAAACTTCTGTGGGATTCCCAATAAGAAAGAGAAGCGTGTTGTCCTTCTCCTCTCTGAGAGGACCTACTGTCTTCCTTCAGAGTATCCTCTTTCCCTTTTTCTATCCCTTTGATAAACTCATTCCTCATTTTTTAAATGGAAAACAAAAGGTCATTGCACCAGTGTATATACAATGAAAATAAAATCAATCCTAAGGGGCTGGGCCTGTAGCTCAGTGGCAGAGTGCTTGCCTAGTATGTGTGAGGCACTGGGCTTGATCCTTAGTGCCACATGAAAATAAGCAAATAAAGGCATTCTGTCCATCTACAATTACAAGAATATTTTTTTAAAAATCAATCCTAAAATAATGAGCCTTTTTCATAAGGCATACCAGCCATTACTTCTCATTTACTCATGGCAGTCATCTTTATGAGAACAAGAGAAATTTCTTCAGGCTCATTATCACAGTTAACAAAAATTTAAGTTATTTTCCTGTTTGGAGGATCAAGGCAAATGGCATCTATTATTAAAATATTCACAAACTTTTCTTTCTGACAAGAAACATGCTATTTACAGGAACAACACACTTTTATATTTTGAGTATTTCTACATTTATTGATGACCAAACTACATTACCATCAAAGTGAGATAGATCAATAAGATAAATTAATTCACTTTTGAAGTTGGCCTTGTATCTCACATATAAAGAAGGTTAAAAAAAAAAAAAAACATTGTAGAATGATACAGTGAAATAATACAACTTAGTGGGAGGCTATGGGCCAGTCTGAGTTTTGATTTTGCCCCACTTACAAACTAGTAAATCAGCCTGTTAATGTTTTGCTGGCAGAGGAGAGACTCCAAAGACATTGACACAGGTCTTTATTGATCATGGCACAGCAAGCAGCATAAGAACCAGCATATTTACATTGGTCTCCCTTCCTGCAGTCCCACTAGCATGATGCAATACATTTAGATGAATTAATTATATATACGCATCACAGCTACAGAACCCAGGAATCCACTGATTTTCTAACAGTGAGCAAGCCTGTTTTTGTTTGGGAGAACACATCTCAGAGAGATTGAAAGTTCAAATGTATCCATACTGAACTAGAGGGCATTTACAGTCACTCCCAACTTTGAAGTGCTATGCTCTGTGATCTGCAAGTGTGTTTTCCTGGTGAAACCATTTGGTATTAAGGTCCCTAAGTCAATCTCAGGTTTTAAACAGGTTTATTAAGATACAATTTTTCAGTAACAAAAGAGTAATAAATTTCTGTTTCTGGGCTCTCCATTCTATCTGATACCAAAAACTTTAGGTAAAATGTGCTAAATACAATAATTTCATAGATATTTCAGAGGTGTGACATGACTGGGGCCTTACACAGTACTTCTATGGTATGAATGAGGATGGGGAGGAAGATTCAGCAGACTTTCAAGTCTGCTAAAGTTTGAGGATGCCTTCCTGTGTTCCACATGCCATTTCTGTCAAGTACAAATAGGCCACCACACGAAGGACTCCTGGTGTCAGTGGTGAAGCCACAAGGTCAAAAGGAAGATCTCATTAACAAGGGGGCTAATGAAATAATTATCCCCCACACAGAGTTAATCAAACACTCCTTGATGATCAAAGGTGCTGGGGTAAGGGAGGCAAATAAGAGCCCGAATCTTATGAAGTTAAGCACCACTTAACTTTATGTTTTTTTCCCCTCCTATCTGAAACATAGTACATAGTATATTTAAGGATATGTATAGTTACACGTATGTTTCATGGTAAAGCAGAAATTAGAAAAAAATGAGTTACTAAACTTTACTCACAATGACCAGAAGAGGGCACCTAGCACAAGTGAATGAGATAATTCAACAAACCACAGGTTTTATTTAAAGAATCTTCTTTGACTCTGCTATGTGCACTTTACAAATCAATCTATTTTATGTGCCCACTGAAAATTCATTTTGATCTAAGAATAAGTGAAATTACACATTATCTTTGGCGAAAATTCCCTGTGATAGAATATCGCAGATGGCTTAGATACCAATTTTTCTATATAAGACACAAGAGCAAGTTCACACAAATATGAATTTCCCTCTGAAATTACAGAGGGAAGAATTTATTGTTGAAGACAATTTTATAAATTTATTAAGTTTTTTCCTTCTTACAAGGAAAGATTTCTAATTTGCTTTCTTTCCTTCATTTCTTATACATGTCTGTGGTTAGGTTCAGATTGTAAACCATGTTCAGAGAACTTGTCTTTGAACACTCCAAAAGAGGGGGAAGAATATTATAGTATCATAAAACGAAGTGGAACACTGTATTTCCCAGAAAGAAAAAAAAACTCGAATTCTATGTATTTCCTTCCAGGAGTAGCACAGACATAAACAACAATGAATTGGCCAACCATATTCTTCAGGCATATAATTTTCTTTCTTCCTCAAGTGGACACTCCCTGGGAAAATACAAATAACTTCTAATTTCAAAGCCCTTCAACACAAAAAAGAAAGTAGGCCACTTTGACCAGAACACAAAATAATCTTTTCCAAGAGGACTTGAATGAGTGCCTCATTATTCAAGGGAAAAATACATACTGAGAGATTTTAGTACTTTATTTTGTTTCATTTTCAAATATTTTTTATAGCTTTGGAAAAAAACATATTGATGAATTGATTTTTCCAAAACAAAATCATCTTGTCTTTTAATTTTAGCCTCAAAGTGACTCCCCATCTTCAGTATTTTAGAAATAATAAAGCTGTGGCCAAGGGTGGCTCTTAAGGGACTTGCTTGGAGAATACCCGATGTTTCAACTTTGAAGGTAATATTTCTACTCATGAGGCACTGCGTTACTGTGATGTCACTACAAATTCCAATCTTTCTGTGAGGAAATCCCTCTAATCCAAATAATGTATGGTTTCATTCACATGATAGCATCTGGTATCAACTTCAGTCCAGGAGCTTAAGTACTTCCCATTCAACAGAAATACACTTTGCTCTTGGCTGATAATTCAGCTTTGATGTCATTAATATAATACCCAATACTATTAGCAAGTGACTATGCCATTATCTTCTTATCTGTCATCCAGGATAGTTTTATTATCCCCCAGAAGAAAAGACTGAAGGGAACTCAGAGAAGTTAAGAAACTATTCCTGAGTACAGAGGAATTAGTGGCAAAAGCAGAATTGGCACTCAATACCCTGTCTCCTGGACCGCGTCATGTCATTGCATAAGTTGTGTTCCCAAGCTAAAACACAAATGCCATTTTATTTTAATAACCACAATAACTGCTTTCCTACCATTTTATTTTTCAATTTGGGACAGAAAGAGTTTACAAGTAAGATTAATTATTTTTAGTAAGAATCCAGAAAGTACTATGAATTTTTGTTATAAAAGGCACAACTGGATTACTAGGCTGATAGCAAATTAGAACATATATTTTATAAAAAATCTTTTATTTAATAAAACAGTAGGGCTTTTTTTCCTGTTTACTTAAATATATCATTTTAAGCCCAAGTAAAAATTGTGTTTTTAGATACAACACCTAGTAGTCTCATAATCAAGTTCTTGAGACAGCAATGTACCTGTAATGAAATACAAAATTTCAGGAATTTAAATAAATACCCTCTAAAAATTTTTCAGGGTCCAACACAATTTTTAAAATAGCTTTCATGTACTTTATCAAGTTCAAACAAAGTGAGAGCTTATTTTTAAAAGATTAGGTACTTAAAATCTCAGAAACACATACAATTCTTTTGAACAGTTGCCAACTTCCTGAAAGCTGTTAGTGTCAAAACAACAGGCAAGGTTTTCCATGTGGTCATGGGCTGCCTGAGCCATTTTTTAACAGGAGTGTGCAGGATCAGCTGAACCTTCGGGAAATTACTCAGAAGATGAATAGATACAAGATAGAGTTTGGGGGGCTCCAAGCCATCTCAGACTAGCTTCCCTTCTCTGGCTCTTTCTCTCTCTCCATTTGGGGCTGCTGTGCGGTCAGTGTGTGAGAGTGCCCAGGCAGATGCTGAACTCATGTGTGTCCTGGCTGACTCTGCACCTCCCTATGGATCTGATTGACCTCGTGGCCTTCTAGCTGGGAACTTGTCCAAGAGCTGCTTTGCTAGTGGGAAGATGGGATGTTGTGCTTTTTTTCTAACTAGTCCCTCTGCTTGTTTTCAAAGGAGCTACATCATTGCCTTCAGAGAGGAAATCTACTATATCATGTCACGCCACCTCCTACCCTAGCACTGTCCTCTACACGGGGGTTGCTCCAGGAGTGGGAGCAAAAGAGATTTCCCACAGGCTGTCCCGCATCCTCTTTGAGAGGAGGCTTCTCTGACCTCTCATCCTCTTTGCTACGGCCTGTTCCGTTCTGAGAACTATGACCCCTGAGACCTCTTGCCTTCACCCTGTCTGTCAGCAGTGTGATAGAGTCGTCCCAATGCCTATTTCTACATTTCATGGTTGTGTGATGTTGGAAATCACTTTACCTCTCTGAGGCTGAATTTCCTCATTTATAAAATAAGAATAAGGGATGGTGGTGTATCTCATGGGTTAGGGGATTTGCTTAGCATGTACAATGCCCGGGGTTTAAAAAAACAAAACAAAAAAAATGGCACTGGCACTGGCATTCTATGAGGGTCCCTGGCTGTGTTACAAAATGGCAGAGAAGAAGGAAGGGAAATGGCTGCATTGCTAAAGGGGCCAAATGTGTGGGGTGGCCTCTAGATACAACAACTTACTCTTTGAAAGGCAGCCATTAATCCATTCATGAGGTTGGTGTACCCATGACCAATACCTTCCACTAAGCCCCACCTCTTAAAGCTTCCCCTATCTCAGCACTGTACTCTTAGCACATGAACCCTTGGGGGAAAACTCTGTCCAAATCATATCAAATACTATTGTTAATATGATTAAGTACTGCAAAAATGCCAATCTACATGACCTTATAGAGAAGCAGCATTATTGCAAATCTGAGTAGCCCCATACCCCATCAGATTGAGCCCCGTGAGACTTGGTAAAAATATGTGTCTCCTGGTGTTCTTTCTGACTGTGCATGGTGTGCAGATATCATTGTCTCTTAATTATAAGCTGTAATGAAAAGTAAAACAAATTCTGCCTGTGAAGGAGCAACTTGAAAGGCACTGCCAAATTACTGGACCCTGAGAGGCACATGGCAAATAGAACTGGTCAGATGTCATCTTTGAGAATCTTCTCAAGAAGGAAACATTGCATAGTCATTAATATTAAGGGGTTTGTCATCTGGAACAGAAAATAAAGTGGGATCACAATTTCTTTACACTAGAAAGAATGTCATGCTTTTAAATACAGCAATGGAATACATAAACATATTGAGAAGAAATTATGGAAGAATATTTTGCATTTTCAGAATAGGAAAGACTTTCTTAAGCCTGTCAGAAAAGTCAAGGATCATTTTTGAAAGATTAAAAATAAAGTCACTTACACAAAAGTTAAGTAAAATTTAATTTATGCCTAGAATCAAAGAGCAATATTTTAATACACAGGACAATAAAAATGTATTTCATTAATACACAATTAATTATCATAAATCAAATTTAATGGACTAACAGCACAAAAGACAAAAGATATAAGCACTCAGCAGTGGAAATACAAGTTACTTTTATACTCAAGAAAAGATGAAATTACCCGTAATAAAATCCCATTTATCAAGTCCATAAAGATCAAAACATGTGGCAACATCTTGAGTTCAGGAGGATTTAGAAAATAGGTGCTTTCATATGCTGTTGATGTGAGTGCAAGCTGAAATAATCCTTTTGGAAGGCAATTTGGCAGTGACTAGCAAATTTAAAACATGCATATTCTTTTATTAAAAATTCTATTTCTAGGAATTTATCCTGCTTTTATGAGTATGAGCTCAAAGCTATACAAACACAGATATTCACTGAAGCTTTTTGTAGCAGCTAAATATTGGAAAGAATTTTAGGCTAGTTCCACAAAGCTCCATGCACATAATGAACACTGTAGGAATTAGCACAAACAACAAGACCACTCAATTTGTATTAATATGTAATGATTGCCAAGAAAGTAGATAGATATAGGGAAAAAAGCTGTAGAACACAATGTTACAGAACTATCTTTTTGTGTTTTATTATAAATATTTATGTATACTTGTGTATGTATGTGTGTACATATATATATATATATATATATAGAGAGAGAGAGAGAGAGAGAGAGAGAGAGAGAGAGAGACAAGAAATTGAAAACAAGACACCCAGGTTTGACTGGTATCTGGCTGAGGGGTTCAAGGGAAATATTTTTCCCTATATCCCTTTACCTTTTGAATCATATTCCATATTCACATTTTACTTACTTTTTTAAAATAGTGGTTTTGCAATCAAACAGTTGTGTATGAAGTCCCATTTCTATGACTCTAGATATAATACTTAGGCTCTCATTTATTTCTAAATTTTTTTTTTGTTGTTTTAAACTTATATGTGCTTGTAGCCTTTCATATTTATAATGAGAATAATGTTGTACATACAGGGTACTTCCAAACGTACCATTTTTAAAAAGGGAAGTTTCGTCTTTTTTTTTTTTTTTTTTTTTTTTTTTTTTTTTTTGGTGGAACCAGGGATTGAACCTAAGGATGCTTAACCACTGAGCCATATCCCCAGCCCATTTTATTTTTTATTTTGAGACAGAATCTCACTAAATTGCTTAGGGCCTAATTAAGTTGCTGAGGCTGGCTTTTGAATTTGTGATCCTCCTGTAAAAAGGCAAATCTTGAACAACAGTACTGGTTTGCTTGTGCAATTTTTAGGCATTATGATGGGATATGGGATACTTTAGCTAATGGTTTCCTAATTGATATGACAGTTGTTTTGGTCACCCAGTATTCCTTTCCTTTCTTCTGGCAATCATATTCAGATATTCCTTTGGAGAACTACTATCTTCCTAATTCTCAAAACCTACTGGACATTGACATGAAGCCAAGAATTAACTGATCAGTTTTTCATCCTTTAGTCATAGTGACAGTAGAAAGTAAGAATTTTGTATGATTGTCCTTAACATATCACCAACAGCATTCCTCCCATGTCTTCCTGACCAGACTCATGTACATTGGTCACTGGTTAAAGGATTTCATCTCTTTTGGAGCCCTCAACTCAGACAGTTGTCTTCTACTAGCATCATAAATACCATTTTCAACGGGTCCTTCTTTACTTCTAGGAGGTCAGCTGCTTCCATGCAATGAGCGCATGGTGAGATCTACAGATCCTGTAAGGCATCAGTACATTTCTTTGCTTCTTTTTGGAAAATTTTTAGTGTTTCCAAGTGAAAAGCATTTTCTTTCCAGGTGTGGCTTTGCAATTGAGTCTCTCTGATATCTGGGATCAGTTTCTACTTTGGGAAATAATGTGGGTGGGGTGGAACATAATACAAATTAGCATCACAGATAAGGTAATTGCATCAGTAAAAGTCACTATAGGTTTTTAAAGCAAAGAAAGACCAGTCTCATCTGCTAGCATGGGAAGGTCATTAGGTTTAGCTTTGAAACAAGCCAATCTTTCCAAACTCTCCCAAGACTTGCTTCTCTAATTCTAAGACTCTTATTCTTTCCCAAGCAATGAATTTTCATATAAGAGACCTGGCAAGTCTGAACTCAATCTATGTTGTAATTCAATAAGCCATAAGATCAGGCTCTGGGATTGATTTTTGGTTATAGCTGCCCAGCATCCAAAAAAAAAAAAAAAAAAAAAAAGATTCTTTTAAGGCTAAAATTTCTTTGTTTCCCTAACCACATGAAGCAGATAATTTAAAGTCCTGAATTACTAATTTGTTTTTAAAATCTCTCCAGTGCAGGGTACTGCACCCAGTTTATCCCTGTCCATTGAGTTACACTGTGCCAAGGCCCTTGTCACTCAGTCTGTATTTTCTATAGGCACTTCATTCTGAGTGAAGAGAGAAAATATTTTAATTGTTTCACCAACAGCTGTAAAAAGATTACTATTATCCCATCATTTAATGGGAAATAGATCCTTACTTTTTTCAAATCTAAGTAAGTCGAAGACTAACCTACTACCACAAACATTGTTATCAATCTGGATTCAGTTGTGAATAACAAAAAAATATTTTAAGCAGAAAATAATTTAAATTAGGGAATAGGTCCTTACAAAATCAATGAAAGACATGGGGAATTGGAATGCAGCCTGACTTCCAGAAATAATTGCCAAAAGATTCTGGAAAGTTGGTTTACCATGACAGCTGCTAACTCAACCACAGGTAAGTTGGGAGTCTAAGGTGTGTCTGGAACTGTTGTTCCTGTAATGTGTACTTTACCTGCAATCCAGGGACCTGGAGGATATATCCAATAGGCCCAGAGCCATTCTGTACCTCCTAGGATCTATTCTGCACCCTAGATTTACAAAGCTATTGAATGGACCCTGAGACCTATTCTGCAGCTGTAGTTGTAATTCTTTCACAGTTGTATTTGTCAGCAAAATCAGCAGGAATGGAAGGAAAACCTCTGCCTTACTTCAGTTGCAAATTTTGTTTATCCCATTTGATTACAGAACCTAATTCTTGAATCCTAGCTTCAGGGAAGTCTGAGAGGCATAGATTTAACTCCTTTACCTCTGCAGTTCAGAAGGCACACAGATGGGTCACATCCTCCCTAAAGTTTCAAAGCAAGATTCTAACAAGCTTGAAAGAAATAACCTCACTTCTTCTTGGATTCACCATAAATATGATTTTGCATGTATCAGATTCTAAACATGTTAATGGGCTAAATTTTGAATCTAAAATCAGCTTCAGTTGATTTTAGCTACTATAGGTATATCAGAGACATATTACCTCCTTCAGTAGGTTGTTTTGTTTACTTTACTTGCTTTTTTAAAAATGTACCTGAAAGGAAAGTGAGAAAGCGGGAGACCAGAGAGCGAGAAATGAAAGACGAGACCAGGCAGAGATACACAAGAGAGTTTATTTGCCAGAGCTGACAAATAAATGCACATCTCTCTATAGAGGGAGGTAGGACATGCTTGGATTTGGGGGCTTTTATGGGTCAGGCTCAGGGATCAGATCCAGGTGGGTCATAATCCGGGCAGTTTAAGGGTTGGGTTGGTATGAGAGAGTAGTGAGCCTTTCTGAAAGGTCTTTGGGTGGGAAAATGGCTGCTGTCACTTAAGATGACAGCCCCGATTCTAAGCAAGGACCTTACAGTACCTATCTTTTTATTTACATTAAATGAAAAAGATAGAAAATTATATCCGGATTAGAATGATTTTTCCAAAATAATGAATAGTAAAGGGTCTTAATACATGCAAGGGCAAAACAGAGTAGTTGAGAGTGCTGACATACTTGCAAGTTCCTCTACAGTTGCTGGCCCATTTGCAAATAGGCCAACATACCTGTAAATGTCAGATGAGATCTGTACAACCACAGTTGATGTTTGGTGATGATCTAATCAAAGAGGAGTAAAACTGTACTTTTAAATTATTTACATTGATGGTTTAAATTTAAAAGGCAAAAGTGAATTAAGCACACATGTATTCAGTGGATTGGAATAAAAGAAGGGAAGAAACTGAAGCTATTGCTGTCACTTTTGGAAGCTAATAAATTTGCAGTAGTAAAATTTATTTAAAATTTCTTCTGTAAATTTTCTTGGCATTAGGACACTTCCTAACTAACATTTTGAATATGAACCAACCCATCATCAATGTGTTTTTTAAAAAATAACTTTTGTAATTAGAATATCCCATTTGCAATTTATTTGCATATATCTGTATTCTACATTTCTACATATTGGTTCCTCACATTCCTGTCTTGGATACAACAACAAGGACATTCAACTTCAACTCAAATTCATTGAGAGAGGAATGCCAAAGTCCAAATCTGGGCATGGTGACTCTGAATTGTGCCTGCTCTGTTGCTTGTTTGAAGCATGATCCTGTGGCCCCTCTGGTCCCTAAATTTGCCTGGTTTTCACAACTTTGTGGTTGTTTCCAGCATATGTGGACTCTTAAATAATTTACACTCCTCCTTAACATGACTTAAGTGTGGTCTTCATATTTATATATTCAAAATAATGTAATTTAATAAATGATTTATTACTATGGTATAAAACAACAAAAGCAATAAAAGTAGGCACAAAAGAGAAAAGCAATTGGTTAGGAGAAAAGGAAAATAGCCATCAAAGGTTAATGAAATTCAATGCTTAGTTTGAACAAAACACACCCTGTGGTTTTCTTCGATATGCTGAGTGAATATATTGATAAATCTCTTCTTCTAGCATATGGGCATGTGCTAGCCCACCAGCTTTCCAACAGACTGGTGTCTCCACCCAGATACTCATTCCACAGTTATAGTTATTGAGTCAAATGCCTTGGCCATTCTAAGAAAATTCCACAAGTAACAATTACTGTACTTGGCAGAAAGCCTGGCAATACCCAGCTAGGACTTTAGTTTTTATTGATTTAGAAAATACATTTTTAAAATACTTTCAGATTTATAGATACTTAGGAAAGTGTATTATCAAAACACAAAGTTAAGAAAGAACTAAAAGAAACAAATTAAGCTAACATAACAATATTCCAAATCAACATCATACATAACTGTAATCTAAATAGAACTAAATCCCTGCCCCCAAATGGCCTATTTTCAAATAGTAAATAAAAGCATTTGGAATTTTTACTAAGTTTCTTGGAGGGGAAAAAGGCCTGAAAACAGACAGTGTATTGTTAATATAAGCCATATGACTTAATGTTCTTTTTTTATTTTTGCATAGTTTTCTTATTCCTCATCTCTTTATAATACTCAACTCTGTCCTTTAAAATGGTCCTTTCACTGCTATCCTTTCTTTCTCATTTTCCTGCTTCCAGAGATATTCTTTAACTAAGGCCAGACCTGTACCAACAGCTCTAGCTGCCTATCATGACTTTCCCTGCTGTGTGCAACCCTCTGCCAAATTTACTTTCCGATGCTTTGACTGTTTTTCTCATAAATTATCTCATTATCTAACTTCTGCATAGAAAATGAGATCCAGACTGTAAGGACTTTTCTTGGGGAAAAAAAATAAAGAGGTGAGAGAATCTATGGATGTCTGCAGATTAATATTATTTTCTCCATTACCTTTTCCCACTTTTCAGAGAGGAGAATGCCATGTTTATTCAACCCTCCCTACTGTTCATCACATTCTAACTTTTCTTCTTTTTCACCTGAGTTAGGCAGTTTTCTCATAGGGTACTTGGAAAGTGTATTATGCCTGCATCTATTTTTTTTCCCCAGGAAATCAGGAAGGCACTATTGTTGGCATTAGATTTTTAATCCCTACCCGCCCAGGGACCTTATTTCTATAAATAAGGATGAAGATAGTTTCAGAGTTCTTTCTATTCAACAGGCAATTGACCACTGGGAGATTTGCACAAACACAGCTTGAGGCAGGATTAGGACAGACAAGCCACTGAAGTTTTGGGGAATCTAAAGTGGCCAAGAAAAAAATTTTTTTTCCAGTCTTGGGTACCATAAAATGTAGGGGTGTAAGCAGCTAAAAATATCAAATCATACCAGAGATAAATCTGGGGACAGGGTTCCTAATGTACATCGCTGGCAAGACAAGGGGTTCCTTAAGGCAAGAAATCTCACTTCAGAGCATCACCCATCAAGAGCCTGAGTGGCTTTGCCTCTCCACTTACTAGTATAGACTGCCCCAGATCTGTTCATCTGTAGTCCTCCTGCAGAGTAGTTACCTATGTCAGTCCACCTCAGCCCTGGTTAGCCAAAAATTCAGGGAGCACTATAATGAAGTCAAAGCCTACTTTTTTTTTTAATTCTCAAGTTTGAGACTTTAATAACTCCTTATGATCAATCCTTCCCTCAGGAACTTGATCCATGCAATTCTGAGCCTGAATCATACTCTGTTGCCCCCTAGAGGATGACTCATTTAGTTCTCTGTAGGAATACAAAACTAGAGCTTCTACCCACTCACAGGAACTTGACATATGAATTCCAGCAACTCTCTATCTTGCCATACTCTCATCCTAGAAAATTGAGGAAGTCCACTATGGAAGGAAAGTATTTTGTGGCTTTGATTCCACTAGACCTAGAGGGAACATTTTTTCTGTCTGCGAGAAGGTCTACTAAAGAGTTTTAAGTCATTCACTAACCACACCTAAAATTCCACTTCTTGGGTTCCTGGTCAGGCACCTCCCATGAATTTCTCAAATTCCTAGTAGCAAGTAGTTTGAATCAGTAAATCCAAAAACGGTTTGATTTCAAGTCTCTCAGTGAAAACAATGTTCTGAGATCATGGAGTTTTTGGAAGCGGAATAGATATATTAAACTTAAAAGAACATTTCTATTATGGTCTTCTTTCCTCCTGGGAAAGAAATTGAGAAAGTGTTCAGAATATTGGAAATTTTGAAAATTGGTAAAAAAAAAAAATCTCATAAATACCCTAGTGAATCATAAATACCCTAGTGAATTTTTTTAGACTTCTTTAATAGTCTCATGCAATGCTACATAGATGTTCATATATAGTATAATATAAAATGTTTATATATAGGTGTTTCTATATATAAAGATGTTTCTATATATATGTATATATATAGTGTGTGTGTGTATATATATATATATATATATATATATATATATATATGTGTGTGTGTGTGTGTGTGTGTGTGTGTGTGGTAGCAGTATTTTATTTAATGGTCCCTAAGTATTATTAGGATATATTTTTTACTCCCCCAATCAATTTGATAATATCCATCACCAGTAAGAAAATGAATGTATCAATTTTGTTTTTACTAATCACTTGCTTATGTAATTAATTTTTAGTTCAGAGTTATAGCATAGCAAAAATGTATTGATAAATAAAATGGTAATTTTCTGTTTTTTGAGTCTTTGTTCCTACAGCTAGTTGTTGGGGAATTTTCCTCTTTTTTGAAAGCTTTCCTGGATATACTCAAGAAAAAAAAAGTCTATCTGTGTGCTTAAGTGTCAACATAAACAGAGTCTGCTATAGTAATTTGTGGATTTCCTCTGTGGTTTGCTTGAAAGATCATTAAGTGATCACTTAGCACTTTACATATGAAAATATCACCATTTGGCTTGCAGTTGGTGCTGCGCTTGGCTGGGCTCTGTTATCTCCCAGAACAAGTCACAGAATTTTTAGGAACCCTTTCTTAATGTTCTCGCATTGACTTCTGCCTCACAAACATTGGAATGTAGTGTTAGATCATCACAAAGCATTTCATCATAGATCACCATCTGGTCATTGTCCATTCACCCACACACCATTCATTCTTTTTAAAAAATTTTTCATTTGTTCTTTTTAGTTATACATGATAGTAGAATGTATATATTATATATACATGGAGTAAAACTTCCTATTCTGTGCCACACGCCATTCTTAATAAAGTTCATCCAAAAACCAGAGTCCTAAGAAGATATAAAAAAACTGAAGTTAAATGAATTACTCAATTTGCAAGTGAAAATGGTGAACCCTTAATCTGTTTACTATAGAATTTTGTTTACAATTATGTGACTTTTACCCCTTTAAAATTAAGGAACAGGTAGATTTTTGGCACATGTAAATGTGAAATCCTGACTACAGCCAGATTGGTGTGGTCAAGGACTGGAAAAGATTCCTCATTCACCTCTGCCAAGACCCTGTCATTTTAATAAGATTTAAGTTTCCATTGCTTTACCACAAGACCTCTTTGGAGTAGAAACCCATTCTGCTATTCTGGTTAAATTATTCCTGTTTCTCTTCCAAGTGATTAAATACTTAAATTCCCATGCTGAAACAGTTAAAGTGACTTTTCATTTGGCACACTTGTCCCAAGATTGTAATACATGTTTTTTGAAACCATGCTGGGCTGGGTCAAAGATTTTTATGATTAGTATTTATTAACATGTATTAAGAACAGATATTGCACTTGGCCCAAACACAATTCGTAAAGGAAGTCCTAATTCCTACAATGGAAATAAACAGCTTGGGTGAACATACTATGATGAAGTTTATATACTTATAGAAAATATTGAATACATAATTCCAGATAAGATGAGTTTTCTGAAGCAGTGCAGTATGTTATACATATATGCAAAAGAGAAAGAGCTGACCTTGTCTTGGGGGTAAGGGAAAGTCTCCAGGAAGAAATGACATTTAAACTGCAACTTGAAGAATCAGACAAAGTTGGCTAGCAAAAGAGTAGAGGAAACAGTAGTTTATGCAAAATAAATGGCAAAATAAAGTCTCTGAGTGAGGAGAAGACATGACAGTTTGATCTGGAAAGTGTACTGAGGTATGGCAGTGCAAAGAAGCTGAGATTCTAGGGAGTTTGGGTGGCGGTGGTATTGAATTTGCAGAAGCAGGCAAGAGCAGGACTCGTTAGACTATAGTAGGGATTTTTTTTATTTGACACTAAGAACAGTGGACTCCTCATAAATTGTTATGATGACACGAATGATATGGTCAAATTTGTGTTTACAAAAAGATGACCCTGGCTACAGTGTGAAATATCTGAGTGATGGGCACAAGTGAATCTGGAGAAACTGATTAAAAGGGAGGTGGTTGGTGATTTGGAGAAGGGTTTTGAGATGAAGATGGGAAAGAATAGAAATGTCCCATAAATATAAAAGAGATATAATGGGCCATATTTAGAGATGTATTTATTAGAGGTTGGGATAATGTACCAAGTGAATCTAAGGGATAAATCTCAGGTTTCTGTAACAGTCATCTGGGGATAATGGCTACTAAGAGAACAATAAAGGAAAAATTTTGATGCAGAAAAAGAATCAGTTGGGACATTTTATGTTATATGTTAAGAGTTTTGGAATACACATTCACATATATATATGTGTGTGTGTATATGTATATATATATGAATGCATTATATCATTTTATTTAAAAATTATTTCCCTTTTACCTATGAGTAAATAAAGCATATTTTCATTTCTTAAAACACTGTTTTTGCCTCCTCCTATGAACCTCAGTTATTGATTCTGTACAGGTTAAAATTATTTAAAAAGTAAATTAAATACTTTATACTTTCTTTTTATCTTTTGAATTTTTTTATGAGTCTCCATAGTTTATGCAGAAGTGTTAACACTTTATATTAAATAGCAAGTGAATATTTTGAGATGGGAAATATCTAATTATTTTTAATATTGTGAGTATGTAAGGAGACTTATTTTTGTTCTATTCAATAATTTTTTGTGGCCAAAATTATTTTCCCCAATAAATTGATCTATTCACAGATAGAATAAAATATGATTTTATTTCTAAGATAAACATATAGCTGAATGTATCTGTATGATTGGGTCCAGGTGATAACAGCAAAATAACTCTTCAGATAATACACAGGATTGGGAATAACAGTATGTGTATTATTTTAAGGCACTAAATTAGGAGATAGTTTATTATATAGTAAAAGCTAACTGGTATGGCATTTTTTTAACCATCTTTCTAAAATTATAGCATCATTCTCTCTGTTTCTGGATCTTTTTCTTCTCTTATTGATATCTAATAGTTCTCTTTTGCTATCTTTTATTATTTCTTTCTGTAGATCTTGATGAGGAAAAGTTTTTAAGGAGATATAAAGTCAGTACATAATATAAATTACGTTCCCATAACCTAGCAACACAGTAAGAAAATTTAAACATTCTCATTTACAACAACTTTTTCTTTTTTTCTTTTCTTCTTCTTCTTCTTCTTTTCTTTTCTTATTTTTTTTTTTTTTTTTTTGGTGCTGGGGATTGAACTCAGGGACACTCAATCACTGAGCCACATCCCCAGCCCTATTTGTATTTTATTTAGAAACAGGGTCTCTTGAGTTGCTTAGCACCTCACCATGGCTGAGGCTGGCTTTGAATTCAAGATCCTCCTGTCTCAGCCTCCTGAGCTGCTGGGATTATAGGTAACAACAACTTTTAAACACACAAAATGCTTAGGAATAACTTCAACAAAAGACATGAAAGTTTTCTATACTGACCACTACAAAACATGGCTAAGAGAAGTTAAAGAAGACCTGAATAAATGGATTGATGTACCATGTTCATGATTTGGAACATTCATCTTGTTAATGTAAAAATTCCAAATTGACTTATGGAGTAAATTAAGCTTCAGTCAGAATTTCAGTAGGTAAGCTGGGCGTGGTGGTGCACACCTGTAATCCCAGCACTTGGGAGGCTGAAGCAGGAGGATTGTGAGTTCAAAGCCAGCCTCAGCAATGGCAAGGCACTTAGCAACTCAGTGAGACCGTGTCTCTAATAAAATACACACACAAAAAAAAGGGCTGGGGATGTGGCCCAGTGGTCGAGTGCCCCTGAGTTTAATACCCAGCACCAAAAAAAAAAAAAAAAAAAAAAAAAAAAAAAAAAAAATTTCAGTAGGTATTTTTAAAAATAGAAACTAATCATCTATCTCTAAAATGTATGTGGAAATACAAAGATCCTAAAACAGTAAGAATACTTTTGGGAAAATAAATAAAATTGAAGAACTGTCACTACTTAATTTTAAGATTTATTGTACAGCTACAGTAATCAAGACAATGTGGCATTGGCATAAGGAAAAATAAACATATAAGTAAAACAAAGTCCAGAAATGATCCTGTACTTATAAGGTAAATTGATTTTTTTACAAAGGTGAAAATGGACACTGTTTTAGTCAGCTTTTTCATTGCTGTGACTAAAAGACCTGACAGAACAATTTCAGATGAGGAAAAGTTTATTTGTGTGCTCATGGTTTCCAAGGTCTCAGTCCATAGAGAGCAGGCTCCATTCTTTGGAGCTCAAGGTGAGGCAGAACATCATGGTGGAAGATTGTGGTAAAGAAGAGCAGCTCACATGATGATCAGGCAGCAAAGAGAGAGAGGCTTCACTCACTTGATACAAATATATACCCCAAAGGCATGTTCCCCCCATGACCCACCTCTACCAGCCACACCCTACTTGCCTTCCTTTCCAGTCAATTCCATTACAGGATTAATCCATTTATTGGGTTATGTGCTCATCACCCAATCATTTCTTCTCTAAACCCTCTTGTATTGTCTCACACACAAGCTTTTGGGGGACATCTCACATCCAAACTGTAATAGGCACCTTCGAGAAGGAACAATATTTTTAATGAATAGTTCTAGATGAACTGGACACTCAGGCAGGAAAATATAAACCACAATTCCTATCTCTTGTCGTACACAAAAGTATTTTGAAATGGGTTATAGGCCTAAATATAAAGCTAAAATTAGAAAGTTCCTAGAAGAGCCGGGCGCAGTGGCGCACGCCTGTAATCCCAGCACTTTGGGAGGCTGAGGCAGGAGGATCGAGAGTTCAAAGCCAGCCTCAGCAATAGCGAGGCACTTAGCAACTCAGTGAGACCCTGTCTCTAAAAAAAAAAAAAATACAAAAAAGGCTGGGGATGTGGCCCAGAGGTCGAGTGCCCCTGAGTTCAATCCCCGGTACCACACACACACACACACACACAAAAAAAAAAAAAAAAAAAAAAAAGAAAGTTCCTAGAAGAAAACATGGAAGACAATCTTTGTGACATTGGGCTAGAGTAAAATTTCTTAGGATACAAAAAAGCACTAACTATAAAAAAATACATCGATAAACTAGATTTTCTCAAAATTTTAAACTTCTGATCTTCAAAAATATCATTAAGAAAATAAAATGGCCAGCCACAAACTGGGAAATAATATTTATAATATATAAGGCTCATATAAGTCTATTATCCAGAATGTATAGAACACATTATAAAAATAGGAAAAAATAAAATTGCTCAAAAATTTGAACAGATAATTCAAAGATATGTAGGACACCAAAAATAGCATATGATAAAAATGCTCAAAGCCAGGTGTGGTGGCACACGTCTGTAATCCCACCACTTGGGAGGCTAAGGCAGGAGGATCACGAGTTCAAAGCCAGCCTCAGCAATGGCGAGGAACTTGGCAACTCAGTGAGAACCTATCTCTAATAAAATACAAAAAAAGGGCTGGGAATGTGGCTCAGAGGTTGAGGGTCCCTGAGTTCAATCCCTGGTACCAAAAAAAAAAAAAAAAAAAAAAAAAAAAAAAAAGAAAAGAAAAGAAAAAAAAATGCTCAAAGTCCCTAATCATCAAGGAAATATAAATTAAAGTGACAATAAGAGTTCACTTTAGATACAATGGATAAAATTTTTTAAACACTGAAATATCAGAGTTGGCAAGGAGTGCAAATGAACTCTATGTAGTGACATGAATGTAAATTAAGACAACAACTTATAAAAAGTATTGACAGTTTCATATAAGATTAAATATCTACCTACTCTGAAGATGTAGCAATTCTACCAACAAGTATCTACCAAGAAGAAATGGAAAAAGATATATATGTATAGAATATTTTGTAGATCAAAACTCATAGCAGCTTTTTCCATAATAGTGCCAATCTGGAAAAAACAACAAAAATTACCAAATAAAACAAATGAGCCACTGATTGAACAATATAGGGATGAGTCTGACAGGCATTATCCTGACTGAAAGAAAAGAAAAACAAGGAGATAAGCTGTATAATTCCCACTTATCTTCACTTCAAGAATAGATAAATCAAGTAAAAACAGAACTGTGGTTACCTTGGTTAGGCATAAAATGAGTTCAAGGGGACTTTGTGAAATTCTGGAAACATTCTACATCTTGATTGTGGTGCCGGTTACAATGAAATATCTTTGTTAGAATTCATCAAACTGTACACTCAAAAGTTGTGATGTTTTTTACATAAATTACATCTCAATAATGTTGATTTAGTTTTTAGGAAGTTCCTGCTTTAAAATAACAAAACAGACCCTTCAAAAAGTAACAAATGGCCCTTTTTACATGTTAAATAAAATGCCTTTCTCTGTAATTGTCTATATACAAATAAATCTTGTCTACTATTTTTATCTATATTTTGTTTATTTATTTTTATGTGGTGCTGAGGATCAAACCTAATGCCTCACATATGTGAGGAAAGTGCTCTGCCACTGAGCCACAGCCCTAGCCAAAACCTTGTCTGCTTTTAAACTATAATGTTCAAGTTCCAAGTAGTAACAACATTTACCATCTATTCAGTGCCTGAGATAAGATAGATTCTCTGCCATGAACTAGCAAACATTTCATCCTCATAACAACGCTGCAAAATAGGTCTTAATATCTGTACTTTGGATGGAGAAAACCAACTCTCAAATAGTGAAGTAATTTGTCCAAGAACTCACTGTTATAAATAGTAGAGGGCACAGTAATATAAGGACTATCTTTCCCACTGATGTTCTTTTATTTATTACCTTCCCAGCTAACTTGTATGTCCTACTTACCCCCAAAGACATTTGCCCATAAGCACTAGGTGAATAACCATTGTTAGTCTAATCATTTTATTGGCCCAGCCACTGTCTTCTTGACAAGTAACTTTTAGTGAGTCGCTCAGTTCATTTCTACCAATAATTTAAAAAATACAGAAAATAATAAAGACAACTACCTATGCTCTTTCTACTTCATATGGCAAGAGTTTAATAATGCAGTTTATAACAGTGCAGACCTGAGTTCAAGATCTAACTCTGCCAATTATTTTGTGGTGGGTATACTTTGGGTTGAACACAAGGTTTTGGGCATGATAAGTGCTCTATTACTTAGGTACATCTCAGCCTGTTTTATTTCATTTTGAGACAGGCTCTCCGTAAGTCACACAGGCTGTCCTTGAACTTCTGATCCTCCTGCCTCAATGTCCCAAGTAGCTGGGATTATAGGCAGGTACCACCACACCCAGATTTCTGCCAACTTTTAACTGAGTATGTTGCTTAATCTTTCTAAGCTTCAGTTTCTTGTCATATAAAATGGAAGTATTAATAACCACTTCACAGAGTTGTCATGAAGATAAAATTCAAGTACTAATGCCAGGTACATAGTAAATGACAAGAAATAGAAATGATTGTTATTAATGGGAGGAAAGGATTGTCCAGAAGTGAGGGTGATTAAATTTATTATTTTTCTTATTATTGCTTATTTTCTTATTATTTCCTTCCTCTACTAGAGAACCATTTAGCAAGTTTTGAAAAAAGCCCTGTGCATTCGACTCAATATTCAGGCATCAAAGATTTCTTAGTTACAGATCATTCTAAACTGCATGAAGTCATTTAAGTTTTCAATTAATATCCATTTAATATTTTCATTTAATCAATGTGTTTAATACTTTCCAATACGTCATTGTGTAATAGTCCTTTGTATTAACTATTTGTAAAAGAGTATAGAGACCTTTGAGAATTAAGTATATGTCCTTGACAGATGGGCCTGTCTTGTTTCCTCAAATAGCCTAGAATAGTGGTCTGACTGTCCAGTGTCTTTATGTGGCCTTAGTTCATCTCCTTCTCTGTACCTTCTGGACGAGATGACTATGATCTATGAAATAATTAGAATGCAAGAAAATAGGTAGAAGCCAGAGAAATCCATGCTTACTATAGTCTAGTTACAGTACTAACTATAACCAACAGAGCCTCCTTTAAACGACTCTCATATGGCCAGTTTGTGGCTCATTGGTAGGGCACATATTTAGCATGCACAAGATCCTGGTTCAATCCCCAGCATGAAAGGAAGAAGGAACATAGGAAGGCAGGCAGGCAGAGGGAGATAAAGCAAGAAAAGAAAATAAGACTTATATCTTTAAGAGCTATTATTAAAAAAAATCTTTAATTATTTGTTCTAGGTGCTATGTAATCAAGAAGAAGTAAGATAGCAAATGAGTAGCATTGTAATCATAAGAGAAAGAGTTATGATTCTCAAAGTTGACAGTAAGCACAATTAGGAACAGGTTCAGATATTCTGAGATCTATCATTTTATAAGAGAAAAAGGGGGAAATGTTAAACTCCACTTAATTCCCAGTAGGTGGTAGACATTTGTTATCTTGTTCCTCCTAAGCCTGGAGACAAGGTAATATACATCAGATGACATTCAAGCAGAGGAATGACTCTCTAGTGGTGAGATTGCAATCCATGCATGTAACCAGCAGGTGAAGGAGATGCCCAAGTTAAGCCTACATGCCCTCTTAACATATCTCCCACCAGCTCAGAGTATCATGCCTTGCTTATGTTAAATTAAATTAAATAACTTTTAGGGTACTGGGACAGTGAAGTTGAATGCATGAAGAGCTGAAGGGCAGCAAGCAAATAAGCTAAGATGTGGACTTGATATTTGTTTTAGTCAGCTTTGCATCACAAAAGACCTGATATGAAAAACTTGAGAGAAGGAAAAGTTTATTTTGGCTCATGGTTTCAGAGGTTCAATTCTTGATCAACTGATTCCATAGCTCGGACCTAACGTAAGGCAGAACATCATGATGGAAGGGTGTGGCAGAAGGAAGCATCTCAGGACATAGCAACCAGGAAGCAGAGAGAGAGCTCTACTCACCAGAGACAAAATATAAATCCTAAAGGTGTACCCCTAGTGATCTACTTCCTCTAGCCACACCCTACCTGCCTATAGTTATCACCTGGGTAGCCCTTATTAGTGGATTAATCCACTAATTAGGTTATAGCTCTCATAATCTAATCATTTCACCTCTGAGCATTCTTGCATTGTTCTACACATGAGCTTTTGGTGGACACCTCATATTTAAACCATAACAGCAGTACATGTTCTCCCATTGATTAGTAACAGAAATGATTCTAGTATACCACACAGCATGAAGAAGAGCAGCATTTTTATCACTGGACTTTCCATCAGGCCCAATCAAATTACTTGGGCTTCACTTATAGGTAGTTTTGCCAACTGGTTGGCCCCTTATTTTTATAGTCATTATAACCAAATTACTTTGATACACTGCATTTCAAAGACCCATTCTCCTGTTTAGTATCATGTCTTCTTATTTTTCCATTTTGTTAAAGTGACTAAAATTCTTTATTTAATCACATATGAATATGCATCAAAGACATCAGAATGAAATACTTTTTTATTCTTTGGAGTCAAATTCCATTTTTCTATTCCTTGGGTGTTTCAGGAGGATTGGATAATCTGATTATATTTAAAATTCATTATTTCTGAAATTCTTCTACCCATTTTGTTTACAGATAATCTTTTTCAGTTCAGGCTTGCCACACATAGACAAATGTGTACCAACTGTCTCCTTTTATATTTGAGTGAATAACTGGAAGTGGTATGTGGCAGAAGGGGAAGACAGGAAGGAAGGAATACAAACAAGCTACTGATTTTGAATATTGCTTCTCCTCCATTCTATGCAAATGAAAAAAAAATTGCTGGTTCTTTATTGCTATTACTCTCTTAAATACTTTTAAGAGTGTGCACAATGTCCTTATAAATTCTCAATTGATTCCCATGTGTAAGATGCTTTACCTGCCTCTTTCTCAATCATTTTCACCTTAAACATCTCTAACTTTCCACTTCCTTTATTTTATTCTGTGTGATGTTTTAAACTACATGGTGGCACCAAAGCACACACAAGTATTGGTCCTCAATGAGAAACAAAATTTGTATGAGCTTTCTGAGCCCCAAACAAAAGAGTTATGCTTGAACACTAGTTCTTTTGACTATGGCATTTGCCTATTCTGGCTTTGATAATTCAGAGGCCCTGCTTTATAGTTTTGGATTTCTGCATAATTCTATTTTCCATATATATGAACTATCCCACAAATGTAAATTCATGTTGCAAATTCTAGGAATACAACCTCTGACATCTTTTATATCTTGATTAGTAGGTCAGATGTTGCAGTTTAAGCATTGATATTGATGAGCTAGAACCTCAAAAAAGGGAATCAGAATTATTCTATCTCTCTTTTTATGATACACACTGCAAATTTGTCCACAAATGAATATACTACAGTGACTATAACCTTTATATATATCTATACTGCACTAATTTAAAAAACTAGAATAGAAGAAAGACCCATAAAATAGAGGGAAAGTAACAGGGGGAGAGAGGAGGAGAAGGAAAGGGAAAGCACTGGGGACTGAATTGCAGCAAATTGTACTTCATGTTTGTACAATTATGTCAAAATGAACCCCAATTTTATGTATAACCATAATGTACCAATAAAGATAAATAATAAAAAAGTTTTAATGTTGAAAAAGAGCAAGTCCCACAGCCCAAAGTAGATTCAGCTGTGTATCTTACCAAAGCTAACATGCTAAAGGTATCTTTTATATATCTACAAGTTGTCATCATCACTATTATTACCAGCATTATTATTATTACTTATTTCAGTATTGAGTATGAAGGAACTGTAGTTTCTCTAATTTGTAAATAATAGTTTTGCCATTGAACAGAAAGCATGATGTGGCTAGATTGTTTCCCTCAGGGCTTGCAGACACTTTCTGTTGTCCCCAATGTGGTAGCCACATGTTTGTTTTTTAGCTGGCTGAGTGGTAAGCCAGAAAGAGTTTAGAGGAAATGAAAGAAAGAGAAAATGAACTAAGTTTTCAGTAGAATATGTGACAATGGGTTATGTGTCATCCCCCCAAGATGTGTGTAGATGTTTTTAAAAGAAAATGAGTAGTGTACAACACTACTGTTGTAATCAGTTATTTATATTCTGATAAAATTATTTTAAGTCTGTTGAAGCTAATTTGAGGGAAAAAAAAAAGACCAACCTTATCCAGTTATCAATTTTTAGTGATCATGCGTAGAAATCATCACTAAGGTATACCACACTTCAGGGTAAATGTGTCCAAAGAAATACCTGTAACTAAAATAAATGTACACAGAATTTTACTGACGGAAAATATGTAAAAAACGTAATTTATAAATGAAAATATGTAAAAAATAAAAAATGAAAATATAACTCACAAAAACAATGCACCGATGTTTTAAAGTCCAACTAAAGGAATTGTTTGATTAAATATTAATAATCACAATGAAAAACTATAGTGACTGAGTTCAAAATAGTGCAAATAAAATTAGAGATTTTTAAACTAGTAAAAATACATTAGAAAAGATTTATGTTAACCTTTGAATCTTACAGATAACTAGTAAATAGAAAAAAGAGAATCAGCCATACAAAATAGGAAACTTTTTTTTTCTTTGTACCAAGGATTGAACCCAGGAGTGCTTAACCACTGAGCCACATCCCCAGCCCTTTTCTTTTTCATTTTGAGACAGATATCACTAAGTTGTTTAGGGCCTCACTAAGTTGTTAAGGCTAGCTTTGAAATTGTGATCCTCCTACCTCAGCCTCCCAAGCCACGGGGTTTACAGGTATACATCACTGTGCCTGAGTAGGAACTGCTTTTGCCTGCCACTCTAATGGTATGACTTACATAGCAGAGGTCTTCCCTTAGGAGTCTGTGGTCAAGTAATAGCAGCTTCAGGCTCTTCTGGAGAATAAACTGAGCCTTTTCAGCTGAGAGATAATTACACTCTATCCCTTCCTGCTTCTCCTGTAATTTCATCTGTCTGTCTAAATTGTATACACCTGTTTCTTCTCTTTTTATGCCATCTTCCTTGGTGGGTTTGGAGAAAGTGAATAATTTTAAGCACTGCAGCAAGTCTCTAAAAATGACAGCTAGGGACGTCACTGACTATTATTTAGAAAGAATTCACTGTTGACATGAGAGGATTTATATTTGAATTTTTATCTTCATCATTCAAGTAATAGATTTGCCAATCCATTGGCAATTTTCCACCTAATATCCCTTTGTGACCAAAGATGCTGTGTGGTCATGGACAAAACAAATCTAATTTGACTCAAAAAGAGCCAAACTATCATCCTGGACTCAGAATCATGTGATTTGATTAGCTGAAAGAACCAACCACAACCCCCTCAGTGTCAGTCAGAGTTCTTAGGTGGCAAACAACAGAAATTCACTCTATGTTAAGCCACAAAAGAATGCATTGGAAAAATTGAAAGAAAAGCTAAAAACCAGGTCTTGGAATGTACTGCTTAGGGGGATTTACATTCAAGCCCTAACGATATACTTTCTTTTGTAATGACAGGAGCAATAATTTTGACCATGTGCCTTTCTACTGAGATTTAAATTCTAGGAAGATGGTTTGATTAGCCAAACTAGGATTTCTAGACCACTGCTTGAAGTAGGAAAATATCATGACTGCTCAGACAGTCCCACCATGCCATTGAACATGTTTCCCAAAGAACATACAGTTGTTTTTAACAGAAAGAAAAGGAAAATGGATGTGAAGAGGTCAAATCAGTAAATGTCCACCACACCAAAATATGGTGATTTATTATGGAAAGACAGAGACCAACAGAGACAGGTGAATATCCAAATATGTGTAGACAGCCCAATGATGAGATCAATAAAAAGGTCATTAAAATCTGGTTGTAAGTACTAGTATTAAATCAGGCTACTTAGTAGCATTTTTTCTTTGAAATTATTCCAGCACTGCCCAACTCTGAATGATATGTGCATAACTAGTCTATGAAGCATCTCTTTCCAGTCAGCATAGTTTAATCTGCCCTCCCACTCTCTTTGTGGCTACTCCCACTCCCTACTTTTTACCAAACTCTGAACTCCAGGGTTGTTTCTTTTACAAACTCTTTGTTTGGGTTAGAAAATTAACCAAACACCATGGTATACTTTATTGACTTTCAATATTTAACAGTGGTGATTTAAACTTCTCAAAAGTCTAATTAGATGTAGGAAAGAAAAAGAAAAACGTCAGATAAAATACTTATTTGAGAATGCCTTCTGTGTGCTCTCCTAGGTGGACTTACTCTAGCTCCCTGGTCTATGGTGGAAATGAAAGATGATTTTTCATTTCACTCAGAGAACCAGGCCGGCATTTTCAAAAAGAGGTTTATTCAGCGGTTTAGCATTAGCAAGCTTTGTTCTCTGTAAAATTTCACTTTTTGTTATTAAAATATTCACTGTAGGAAACAGATTTGTAACCCATTTCTCATATTACCTACCCTCAGAAAAACAAAATTTGATATCCTGGGGTTTATTTGCTGAGGGCTCTGCCCATAAATCGAGTGAGTGTGCTTTGGGAAATCTGTCTGGTTAACTCCTTTATGGATGACCATTAGTCACAACCGCCCCCCTTCCCAACACACACTTTCGCCCCCAGCACCTCCCCACCTCCTGACTTCCCGCCTCTCCAGGGCTGGTGACCTAATAGCATTTTTCTTCATGCATATTTTGGCGTCGTCCCATGGCCTGGCTGCCTTCGTCTGTCTGAGTCTTTTGAAATTCCTGCATGTTCGCCCCAGATTAAGCCGAGCGTGTCTCAGGATGTGTGTTCCGTTTTGTTCTTTCCCCTTAACGCTCCCTGTGCAACGTGTCTGGGGGGAGGAGGACAGGACAGGGAGAGGAGGGAGGGGCAGAGACTAAGAGCTGTCCGCCTTGCACGTTTCCAATCGCATTACGTGAACAAATAGCGGAGGGGCAGCAGGGCCAGAACGGCTTGTGTAACTTTGCAAACGTGCCAGAAAGTTTAAAATCTCTCCTCCTTCCTTCACTCCAGACACTGCCCGCTCGCCGGGACCGCCGCGCCGCTCCCCGTCGCTTTCCAGAAGGACTGGGAAAGGGGAAAGACGGTGCCACGTCCGAGCAGCTGCTCTGCCTGGGGGAAGGGTCTGCAGCCCACCGTTAGCACTGCTTTGTGGGTACTGAGATAACGGCACTCTGCTCGTCTCCCTGTTTAAAGATTTCTGAGTCCTTCGCGTGATTTGAGTCCCGTTTTAATTTTTCCCGAGCCACGACCTCCAGGAGGGGAGACAATCCGGTAAAGATGCGCTTCGCCTGGACCATGCTCCTCCTGGGGCCGCTGCAGCTCTGCCCCCTCCTGCGCTGCGCCCCCCAGTCCCCCGGCCAGCAGCAGCCGCCGCGCGAGCCACCGGCGGCTCCAGGAGCCTGGCGCCAGAGGATCCAATGGGAGAACAACGGGCAGGTGTTCAGCTTGCTGAGTCTGGGCTCACAGTACCAGCCGCAGCGCCGCCGGGGCCCCAGCGCCTCTGCCACTGGCACAGACGGTGCGGCCGCGCCGCAGCCGCGCACGCCGATCCTGCTGCTCCGCGACAATCGCACCGCCGCAGCAAGGGCGCGAACCGCCAGCTCCTCAGGGGTCGCCACAGGTCGCCCCAGGCCCGCCGCCCGCCACTGGTTTCAAGCCGGCTACTCATCTTCTGGGACACGCGACGCTAGCGCCTCGCGTGCAGGTAACCGGACGGAGACAGAACAACTCCCGGAGCTCAGTAACCTGCGGCCGCCCAGCCACGTGGACCGCATGGTGGGCGACGACCCCTACAACAACCCCTACAAGTACTCTGACGACAACCCTTATTACAACTACTACGACACGTATGAGAGGCCCCGGCCTGGGAGCAGGTACCGACCCGGATACGGCACCGGCTATTTCCAGTACGGTAAGCACCCTCAAGCCCCAGGGTAGCAAGAGTGCACCAGGTCCCCAACTATGTGGCTCCTCGACGTGGCTGTCTGGGCGCGGCGGGCCCTGGTCCCTGCTGATCCGACCCCTCCCCCCAAGCCTGCAGAGCCAGCTCTGGAATCTGGTGCAAACCGCACGCCTGGCTCCTTCAGTTTATTTTTCGCTTTGCTAAGCGGGCGGGGGCGGGGGCAGGGGGGAGGCGCAAATTCTCTGGCTTCCCCCAGCCCTACCCTGCAGTCCTGGTGGGCTAAGGATGACAAATAAGGGATCTGAAGGGACCAGGACCGGAGTAACTAGGCGCCGGTTTGTCTCACTGCTGCGCTTGTTGCCTGCTGTCATTTAGGTCTCCCGGACCTGGTGCCCGACCCTTACTACATCCAGGCATCCACATACGTGCAGAAGATGTCTATGTACAACCTGAGATGCGCTGCGGAAGAAAACTGCCTGGCCAGGTACCAGCCGGGATCTCGGTGGCCCGGCTCCCCTGCCTTGGTGCCTGGTTCTCATTACTTCTGTTCAGTGCAGACCAGAGCTAGAAAATGGGACTAGGGCTGGGAATAGATAAAGTGACACTTGACCTTCTGGGCTCGTAGACCTGCATGAAGAAATAAGTTTTAAAGTTTCTATGGATTTGCCTCAAATTGTGGTGGACCTAATCCTTATCCTGGAGACTGATAGTCTCTTATTTTTTTTTTTTTTTTTTCCCCTAAGATTCTTAAACTTTGGAACTAATAACTTTTTACAAACCAACAGTACAGAAATGTAGAAAAACATATTGTAACAAGAAGGGCTTGTTACAGAGCCCTCGTTGGTAAACCTAAAGTTTTCCATTTTTGTTTCAGATCATGATTTAACTTAGTTGTTTTCATATTATTTCAGCCAGAATAAGACCATTAGCAGCTTTGTTTTGCCTTTGGTCTTAAAATAAAATAGCTAGTAGGGTATTGGTTCTCTGAGTTTGCACCTGGGAACCAGCAGAGGGAGCAAAGAAAGATGTTTTCATGGGTCCCCTAAATAGGGGACATTTTACATTTTAAACATGTAAAATAAGGTCAGGGATAGTATTGGAACATACACTCACTTGAAATATGTTAGTCAGAGCACAGTGCTGATTACTTGTACATTGCTTCCACATTGTACCTTTGCAATTGTCAGGCCAAGGGAATAGAAGAAATTCAACCTCATTTTCATTCCTTAGTCTTGTGTTGCTAACACCATTATCTTCCTCATGATATTACAGTAGTTTCCTTGTTTTGAAGATGCGAAGTTATAAAATTATTTAACTAAGTTATGTGTGTTATTTTAGAGTCATTTACTCACTTTATATCCTAGTTTCCTGTTTAAAAGGAAATATTTTGTTATATTCAAAGTTCTTAATAAGTAACTATAGATCATTCTTTATTTGAGATAATTTTCACCTCAGTTGTCCTCATATGTTCAAACTTGAATTAATTTAAGATACAAAGTTGGTTTCTCATTCACAGATTTTTAATGCAAATTTTATTATGTTTTTACTTTTAAACTGTGAATTTTCACTGTTGTCTTTCCATGAAATATTCATTGAATTCTGAGTACCCCAGAACTGTTCTAGGAGCTTGGGATTCAGCAATAAAGAAAATAAACTGAACACCCTAGCCTCTTTGAACTGATAGTGTACATGGGGAAAGGAGGATATCACTAATATATGATGGAGAGGTTTTGTTTTTAGTTAAAAGTCTGTGAATATAATAATGTTTCTTTTTTCAAAATCACAGTTCAGCCTACAGAGCAGATGTAAGAGATTATGATCACAGGGTGCTGCTAAGATTTCCCCAAAGAGTAAAAAACCAAGGAACATCTGATTTCTTACCAAGTCGTCCAAGATATTCCTGGGAATGGCACAGTTGTCACCAGTAAGTGCATGGGCCTCCTGACTTCTGAG